>CM057929.1:9724329-12623613 GCA_030141595.1 Chydorus sphaericus | reverse complement strand
AAAGAACAATATATTGTATGCTTAAATTAAAATCTAAATTTTAGTCAAAATAGAAGCTATAAAGAATGGCATAAGTTTATGACCTAAGGGGTTGACCACTCTACGTTTGGGTAAACGAAAATTAAATCCGAAAATAGGAAAAAACTTGATTTTCTGGAATTTTTGGACTTTTCTATTTTTTGGGATTTTTTATTTTTATTTTTTTGGGATTTTTTCGTAAATTTTGCTGGATTTTTTTCTCTTTTTCGTGGATTTTTGACTTTTTTTTCGTTTTTTTCCGGATTTTTGGTTTAGATTTTTTGGGGTGTACGAAAACTTTTATGAGTGAACAACCCCTTGCCTATTGCAATACATCCTCACAGAAGAATGTAATTAGGGCCAAACATAAACTTTAAAAAATAAAATTAAAATTAATGACTGGCCCTTCGTCCTGTGATTTGCTTAAATGATCAAAAGTAAGCGGCAC
This sequence comes from Chydorus sphaericus, assembly GCA_030141595.1. Classification (NCBI taxonomy): domain Eukaryota; kingdom Metazoa; phylum Arthropoda; class Branchiopoda; order Diplostraca; family Chydoridae; genus Chydorus; species Chydorus sphaericus. Next base: position 12,623,147 of record CM057929.1, on the reverse strand, counting down.
TGACTATCGATGGACCGGGCAACTATACATTGTCTAGCCTGCTTCAAGATGTTTAATATAAGATGACATTCCATGTTGTTTTTTAAGAAAAGTTAACGAAATTAGCTTTATTTATCTTAATTTACCTTTTTTGTCAATAAGTTATGTAGTACTGATATTGAAATCAAAAATATAAAAATTCATTTTCAAAATTCATTCCAAAATCTTTGCACGATGGGGCAACGTTTTAAACAACATTTCAATGCTCTCTATACCCAAGTGAATTCATACTTGGCGCTTAATTCTTATCAATCGATTCTTTCTTAAGGCGCGTACAGACTAGAGCTTTTTCTCAATTTCTTAGTTCCTTATCTCTTTATTTCCTTATTTCAAAAAAAGTTTCTGAAAAATTGGTCTGGAGCAATTTTTCTTATTTCCTTATTTCATTATTTCCTTATTTGTTATTCCAAAACAAACAGTATTGCCAGGTTGAACGCGCACTATAAATACCGGCAACGTTGTGTTTTGGCACACAACTGTCCACTTCGTCGTCTGCTACGCTCTTTTTACGTAAAAAAAAGTTGAAGTCTAAACGCCTCTTATTAAAAAAAACAAGAAAAACGTCTGAAATAAGGAAATAAGGAGATAAGGAAATAAGAATTTAAGAAAAAAGCTCTAGTCTCAATGCGCCTTTAAATATCGATAGTGAACCGAATCTTCTCATGGTCCATTTCAGGGGGGAAACAAAGCAGTAGCCACTGAGCCAGAACTTGTCATGGCCGGGTTTTGACGTCTTCATCCTTTCCTCTTTACTTCATTCTCTATTCATTTCATCTCTATAATTATTACCTCAATTCTCTTCGAAAGTTATCAATCCATAGTGAACCATGTGAAAACTCCTCCTCCAAAATCCAAAACTTTTGAAAATAATTCACCTCAGAATCTCTTTAACAGCGCGTCCGCGAGAAACCGGGCGAAGGAGTATATGGCGGGTCGGGGTGAAACCACTAATTTAACGCTTATTGCGCTGTAAATAAAATTAGCATTAGAAAAAAACAATTTTGTAAAGAAAAAAATTGCGCATTTAATGATATAGGTTGTGATTCTAAAATCATTTACAGTATAATTCAAATAATTTTCTAAGATTTTTGTCCGGAAGGCATGAATTTAACGATTGAGAACGCCTGACCTTGGTGGGTGGAAAAAGTGCTGGTTGACTATGAAAACAGCCGTCCTCCTTTTTTTGACCTTCATTAGAAAAAAGAAAAGGCTCCCTTTTTTCAAAAATAAATTTTCTTTTAATTTTCGATTATTTTTCAATTAATTTTACAAAATAAAAGAGAAAAAAATTCTGATCAAAACCCTGCTTTTCTTTTTCCTGTAAGTACAACAGCGCAATAGTGCAGAAAAAAGCTTTCACCCGACCGCTCGCCCGGTTTCTCGCGGACGCGCTGTTAAAAATTCAATTTGATAAAATAATGATTCTCTCAAATCAAATCAGATCAAAAGAAAGTTTGGTATAAATGTAGTATAGGTCCCTTCTTTCTACTCAATCAACTGAACAAATATAATTAAACCCTATTTTTGTGACAGATCACAAAGCCAAACAAGGGGTTTTGGGTGGGGAGATACTTAACTATACAATATCTTACTGGAAAAGTTGCTAGATTTTAATTTTTAGCTGGTAGAATTTAACTAACTTCACTTAATTAACTTACTATTATTAACTACACTGAATATGTTACTGCACTGAACTTTATGCATCTGATTTTAAGCAGTTTTTTTTTTTATTTAAGTGAACTTAATCAACTGAATAAATATAATGAAAACTCTATTATCGGGACAGATCGCGAAGCCAATAGAAGTGGATAGGAGTTTTTGTTATATTTATTCAGTTGATTAAGTAAAGTTCAGTTGAGTAAAAAGAAGGGACCTTCACTTACAGAATATTCTATTGGCAGCCTCTCAACACGAGTTCAGTGACTCGAGCGATACATCATACCAGCAGGCAACCTTGAGTTCACCATTAAGAACTCGAAGGCGAGGACTGTTGCACTGCACGCAATAGCTATATGTAAACGAAACCTGGTTTACATAAAAGATATAATTTTTTATAGTAGGAAATGCTGGATTTTTTAATCTGAAAACACAGGCCAGCCAGGAAATGTTATCTGATTCAATATTCATTACCATTTACCAAGCCGGTCTAGCTGTCAAGTTCCATAAATATTGGAACTGTGATACCATATAATTAAAAATTAGTATTAGGTATTTTTCGTTTACTTTTCATTCAACATTTATTTTATTACTTAATTGTATTTATTGAAATTTATCCTAAACCCATCGGCAAGTTACAATGATAGGAATTTTAAAAAGAAAGGATTACCAATCTACAGTTTTCAAACATTCTTTTTTTCTTGAATGATGATGATATACATAGTTATTCAAATCTTGGTTATGAGATTACTAAAATATGATATTGTTACTTTCAACTATATTATACTTAAAACTATAATTGTATTTTCATCTGATTATTCGCAACTGATGTACGCTAAACTAAACGTATTCGTGTAGAGCTCTGACAAGCTGATTTCAATGGTGTGTTTGTTTTTATTTTTTACTTCTTAAATAGAGGTTGAAAACCGAGGTCAAACTTTTTCAAATCGTTGCGCGCTGTATGATAGTTTGAATTTACTTCGAACGCGCCAAAAGCCAACCCCGATGTGCTATACACAGTTAGTAGGAAGAAAAATTGTTTTTCGGACGCTGCGCGGTCAAATTCTAATATAAAGAAAAAACAAACGACTGAGTTGTAGAGGAAAGATAAGAATTTTTTTTGGTATAATTTTTTCATAAAAATAATAATAAATAGCGTGAGAATTTAAATATAAAATTAAAAAGGGGCGGCGCTTGTGCCCCCTTCGGTATTTGCCCCCTCATTCTTGGCCATTCTTTCCTCCTTCATTGCGGTATTTGTCCCCTTCTTCTCTCAGATTTCGGAACAAAGGCGAAGAGAAATATTTATATAACGATTTATACCAAAAAATTTTGAATTTTTTTCTCTACAAACTCAGTTTTTGTGTTTTGCGTCCTCTGTGTTTGCGCACGGGCTTTTGGCACTTTGGCTTTTGGCGCGATAAAAGTAAATTTAAAAGCGCGCAAACCATTGGCATTTATTTTGAACTAGTAAACTTGAAGTAAAAAAAATACCACTAAAATCTGCTCTTCGAGTTCTACAAGGTTGTATACTCTGAAAATTTGGTGACAAGAACCCAACGTTGTTAAATGCCACATCATGCTCTATTCAATATTTTAGAAAAAACGCTACTCTTTACTAATGGGTAGAGCATGGAAATGCAAAGGGAGTTACCACGATGCTTTTATATTGGCTTCTCCCAAATACGGATTAAGGTGAAAAAAGGAAATCAAATTTAAAAAAAAAGAAAACCTTGGGTTAACCAGTCTTACATTAGTTGATGCCCTTCAGGATTTGGATTGAATAGAGGCTTTCAGAGATTGAATATGTTATTTCTTAGTAAAAAATAAATAAATAAAAAATCCAGTCCGCCTCTTTCAGTTTTTTTTTTTCACTTCTTCTGGGAGGCATTTACCACAGCGGCTTATGGGGAAATAACAAGGTCAAATACTTCTGCTGTCGACTGGTCTAGGGGATTATGAAATATCACATTGAATTTTCAATAACAACTACGTATTGTTTTAAATAAAAAATTGGTGCGCTAGGAACCTTATTGACAGACATAAGAAACAGGTGATAGTGTCAACCCACATTTTCTCTACAGGAGGATCTACGATTTGAAAACCTCCAATATTGAAAACCTCATGAGACTGCAACATGCTGCACGATGGTCTGCACATTGTTTGGAATTTAGAAGCTGATTTAGAAAAATTATTTAAAGGACATCGTGAAAAAACCCTATTTTTAAATACTGTATACGGCAAAGATATCCGTTCCTTCAGTAAAATGTTTTTAAATTCATATTGCACCAAAAAAGCATACAACACCGAAAAAGTTTTGCTTCCTCTAATAATAATTTATATTTATCCAATTAAACTATTCATATCTTTTTATATATTTCCTGTAACATTCACACCTTAAATTCCTGAGTGAAACGAGTTTTCATATCCAATCAAGGCGTTTGCATTGTTAAAAAAAGTATAGGATTAAACCAGTTCTTCTTTCCTACCGCCTTAAGGGGATGTAAAGGACATATCGGACATTCTGCTTCTATATTGCCTCTCCCAAATACGGATGAAAGTGAAACGAAGAGATAAAATACAAAAATATAAAAACCTTGGGGCCACCTGTTTTACATTAGTAGATGCCCTTCAGTATTGGGATTAAATAGATGTATATTTTTCAGTGCTGAAACATTTGATTCTATCAATAAAACAAGCTAAAGGTTTCAAGAATAGGCCTAACAGTAAAATATTAGTAAGTCAAGCTGAATGTTCCTCAGAGAACCGCAATGTTTGCTATTATTTTTGGATTTTCCATATTTATCAATTTCGTTGGAATGGCGTCTGCTGCTGCTTCAGGTAATCTCATTGATCAAGAAACGAAAATATATAGAAAATTGTGAACAATTATATAATTTCAATGATTATTACGCTCCGGTTAAAAAAAAACAGAAAAATGTGCGCAAGAAACCTTGCTGGATGCACGAAACAGGGATGACGAGAAACCAACATTTCCCTCTACAAGAGGATTCACGACTCAAACCCTCCAATATTTTAAAAGCTCAAGAGATTCTACGCATTGGGTTACAACAGTTTTTAGAATTCAGAGAAGAACATTTGGGTTTTTATTTGAATCACATCATAGTCGTGAAAAAAACACCTTTTAAAAGATGAGTACGGCCAAGATATCCGTTCCTACCATAAAGTGTTTAAATTCATATGGGTGCAGTACAACGAAACATTGTGCCAAAATTACGCCAGTGAACAATACGACAAGGATAAATTAGATCTGTGCAGCGTTGGCCAGATTTCTATCACACCAAACAAAAGTAGAAGAAAGAGCGTTCTATAATGAAGAGAATGGGAGATGCTCTCGGATACAAATGTCATCCTTGTACGCCGTACAAAAGGAAAGAGCACGGCGGAACTGTTGTTCCCAACACTGATGATATTAGTTCAATAGAAGGCATATCTGCGGAACAAATTCACGTTCTTTGCAAGGACTATGACCATCCATGGACAAAAAGTGATGGTGTGTCAGAAGCCCCAGGTAGCTATAAAGTTGATGAAAAAAAGGTTTATTTTCATATTTTTAAATACTCATTTTATTTCTTAGAGATAACTGGGACAGTCGGGTCAGCTCCCTCCCCACTCGATTACACACCATGTAGCTATTCTAATGGAGATGTAGTCTGCGACCAAGTCCCCCTTGAGGAAGTTCAAAAAGTGTTTAAGCGAACTTCGTTACCTAGACTAGCTTTGTGAAATTGAGGCTTCAACCGTTCGTATTCAGCGAAACATTCATTCCAGAAGATGTTTTCGGAACAAAAAGAATGCTGCACATTGTAATAGAGTATCCATCAGAAGTAGTTGTAAACCGCTCTTTAAGCTTGCAAGTGGATGCCGACGCTTTCGGGTCAACTAAAAGCTTCACGAGCCATTTTACAATAAATAGTATTGACTGCCACCCTTTTGGATTTGAGTTTTCTTTCGGTATTTGAAAAACTTACAACATTGGTGTTGGCATTATCAACAACATTCAACATTGTTTACTAAGTCTTCCTTCTCTTCCTAAATTGACCGGCTTAACATTCTCATATTGTACTGAATGAATAATTTTAATGTTTTCCCAACTCTAACAAATGGATTGAAGCATTTCTATTTCTGGGTGACATAAACAACATCCATACAATATATAATGATGAAACTGTGGATCGAATTATGGATTGGCTTCTTCTTTCCTCTAACAACACTTTGGAGGACATCTTAATTGAAGGAATGAATCAAATGACTCGAGTACACACAAGATTGCATCATTTAAAGCTTTTAAGGAAAGTGTATTTACCCTACAACAAGATTTCTACCATCAAATCTGGGGCGTTCTCATTTTCTGTTCCCGTCCTTTACTTCAATATAGTCAGAAATTACATTAAGGAAATTGAGCCGGGCGCATTTCTAGGTAAACACGATAACGCTAAGCAAACAGTAAAAGAATTCTTATCAATTATACCTATCAATTTATACGTTCAAATATCTCAGGAAATTTCATGGATGCAGAGGTCCATATCAGCAACAATAATTTAACCCGATTTGAGGAATCCGTGTTTGGGCCGATTCTACAACAAATGGCTTCTGGAAAGGGATTTATCAACGGAGCATACGACGCTGGAAGTATGGTTTTAAAATTAGTTTACGTAAATATGTCATTTATTCTAAAAAATCATTACTATGTTCCCTGCCTTGTTTTAGATCCTATAGACTGCAGTGATGAAAGCATTTGCCATCTAACCTGGCTGAAGAATTACAAAGTTGACGTCAAGTTCTGGTTGAAATGCTCTAATGGCACTTCGTTCAAAGACCTTCAACCAGCTGGTTTCAATCATTGCCCATAATAATCTCTCAAAGTAAATAAAATTAGGTATATACAAAGACTGAAATCTGAGCGTAGCTGGTACTTGAATCATATGGGCCGGTGTGCTATATTAAACGCTCCAACCATGACCCTGGGGCCCTTCAGCATTATTACGCAATATATTTATTTGAATGATTTGCTTTTCATTCGATTCCATTTCCAACATATGATATCGTCTCTTCTATTGCTATTATTTAGCTTCTTGCGTAGTGAAACGAAAATCAAATACATTTTAAAATATTCAAAATTCATTGTGCGATTTGGCAACGTTTAAACAGCATCTAACTCTCTCTCTCTCTATGCATTCATACTTGGCGCTCAATTCTTATAAATCGATACTTTCTTAACTACCGATAGTTAACCGAGTCCTCTCATTGGCCCATTTATGGGGAAAAACACAGCAGTAGCCACTGAGCCAGAACTTGTCATGGCCGGTTTTTGACGTCTACTTCCTATCCTCTTTAATTCATTCTCTACTCATTTCCATCTCTTTAATTATTACCTCAATTCTCTTCTAAAGTTATTCAATCCCTACAGTGAACCATGTGAAAACTCCTCCCCCAAAATCCAAAACTTTTGAAAATCATTTACCCCAGAATCTCTTTGAATTCAATTCATAAAATAATGATTTTCTCAAATCAGATCAGATCAAAAAGTTTCTATCTCTCCCTTAATTTGCATAATTAAATGTTAAAAATTCAGTTTGAAAAGGAATTATTGAAGAATCTCTTCTGTCAGCCCCCATCGGGATGAATCTCGTGCAGCACTCTCCAGTCCCGGGAGCCAGCCTCGGGAGCCCCCAGCCAGGAATCGTGCAGGACAATCCCTCACCCGAGGGGAGTTCCAGTTTCGACAGCCTCTCCGAGCCCTGCACGTAATAGTCAACTATACAGTGCCATCTTTCCAGAATTTCCACGATTCGCGCATGCGCCGATCACGTTATTGATTATTATTGTTGTAGAGTCATCTATATAAATTGCCAGTTTAACATTTCTCTGTAGAGAGTGGGTTTGGATAAGTTAAAATGTGAGAAACTGATTCTCGAAGAATGTCAATCGGTGAGTCTGGAATTATATTGGAAAAGTCACAACTTTGGAGAAAGGCGACTCGTTCGATATGTTTCGGTTATTGATTTAATTGTTTACGTCAATGTCTCAGTCGGGTAACTTTGTTTGTGGTTGAAAGATGGGCAAGAATAAGTGGAACAAGAAAAAAGTTGATTTAATCCCCGAGTGTAGAGGAGGTTTGTTTTTAGAATAAAAAGAAATCCCTTGAAGAGGGTCTCTCTGGCCTTTATTGTTCAAGCAGACGACGATGTTCTAGGAACCGCCATAAGGCTTTGCAGTGGTCCCTTAAGGGAATGAATAAAAGCTTGTCGTCCCTGATTAGACGACTAAAAGAAACACTAAAAAAATCATAATTTACGCTCGCGTACCTAAGAGAGTCAGGTTGGCAACGCACTAAAAAATCATTTGAAAAATGGTTGCATGCGGGAGTAAAAATTATTTCAGTGAAAAACCTGTCAATTGAGGACGATTTTCTTCGAAGTGTACCTGACTTTCCTTTACAACGGAACAAAATGCTTGACAACGTTTTGCAACGTTTTAATAGTAATTTAGATATTAGCATCGACAGAACCAGCGTGAAAAGGAGAGTCTGGTGGCCTGTTTAATTTTACAATTTGCATTTTTAAAATATTATAAGAAAAAAATTGAGGTTATGTAGGTACGATTTTAACCGATGATGTGGTCCCTTGAGTGAAACCTCGCCCAAGCAGGGTTCCTAGAATTGAACATATTTAGGCTTAATGAACGAACCGCCATAAGGTTTTGCAGCGGTCCCTTAAGCTTGTCACCGATCTTAAGAGTCTTAATTATTCACGATATTTAAAAAGCAACAGTGAAAAATCCACTAGGATCTTCTTTTGGGCACGTTAGAAAATAGAAAGCAAATAAGTTTCACAACGGAGTAGGAGTTATTTTTGTGAAAAACCTGTAAATTAAGGACGATTTTCTTCACAACTTACCTATCTCTAATTCAACCTACATATGTCTCCTTGACAACGGAACAAAATGCTTGGCAACGGGACAGGGCCTCTGCAGGTGGAGGATCACGCAAAAGTCGTTATATTACATTTAGGAAGCTAAGAGGAAATAGAATGTTGTCCGTATTCAACAGAGCAATGGATGCAAATGCCATTTGAACAAGACATGCCCGGGCTTGTCAATGCCTTTGGAGCCGGGCAGGTCTGGGCTTGCCAATTCCCTTGAGACCAGACAGGTCTGGACTTGTTAGTGCCCATGGGGCAGGACAGGCCTGAGCTTGTCAATGCCCATGGGGCAGGACAGGCCTGGACTTTTCAATGCCGATGGGGCAGGACAGGCCTGGACTGGTAAATGTTCATAAGAAGACAGGCCTGGCCTTGTCAATGCCCCTCTGTCTGGACCGGCCTATACTTGTCAATGCTATGAATAGTGGTACAAGACTTCAATTCTTCGTGCAGTACAACTTCATAACTTGCAAATCTTTCAACGATTTCTTCGAGCCCTGTGGACTCGACAGGCATAAATATAATTATTCCTTGAGAACTCGATAGGTATGTGGTATTTTCGTTCTCTTGCGGAATGTGTTAGATCTGACCTGGCTCAGAAACGACTATTTTTAAAGTACTGTTGAATGGTTTCAATTTGTAAAAAAAAATAACGCTAAGGCACAGCACTACGAGCTTATAGATGGAAGGATTCGAAGATCCAGACATTTGTGTTCTAAAGATCAGGTACATTAGACCCAAATAAGTAATCTGCCCAAATCAATAAGAAATATAAAAACAAACACCATTTTATTATTTTCACGAGGGTCTGTACGCCGTGCGAATTTTGTTCATTTTTTTTATTGCAGAGCAATCGACGCCATTGAAGCAGAGGATTCGGAGGAGTGAAACGTCACCTCCACTTTCATCTTATCCTGGTAATTAATAGTTATATTTACGTAAATTTTGGCTCTAGAAGCTAGTCTACTATTTTTATATATTTAATTTAATATTTATATGAGTAGGTATACGTAGAAGTTAATTTAGTCATATTATCACTTTTCTGGAGCTGTCAAGATTGAAATGATTAAAAATATATCGACATTATTTTCAAATACATAAAAAGAATGTCGATTATTGCACTTGCAGAACATTCTTGGCATCCTCTCAAACACGATTTCGGATGACTCAGGCGATACATTCTAATCATCTAATGCGATATGTTTGCTAGACAACCTTGAGTGAGCTCACCTTTTAAAGCTGGAAGGCAAGGATAGTTACCCTGCATGCAATAACTATAAAGACAACCGTTTACAAATAATGAATTGTTTTTTTTTTTGTAGGATGAAAATGTTCTTTTCATGTATTTGAAAAGAATGACGATAAGGAAATGTCCTGATTAATTATTTATTGCCCTGTCGTCCAGCCGTCAACGTTCCAAAAACGATGCGGAAATAAAGTGGCGTTTGAACAATTTCTAAAATTATTATAAGATATATTACTTTTCATTCGAAATTTCTTAATTAGTCAAATAAATAAACTATAGTCCATCAACATGAGTTTCCATTATAGCCTTGGTATTTTAAAATAAAGAAATAAGGATTATCAATCCATAGCTTATAAGACATTCATTTTTCTTGAAGGTTGGATTACATATAATTTTGGCTATTAACTTACCCAATTTTTGGAATATTTTCTGGAATCTTCCACCTTTGATTCCTGAGTGAGAATATTGTAAGCTGGCGCGTCATGTCAAAACAAAGTGTTTTGCATTCTTTAAAAATGCTAATGTAGAAAAAAAATACACATCTTCTTTCCTAACGCCTTGAGGCATGGGAATGCCGAGGACATACTATCTGCTTTTAAAGTGGCTTCTCCCAAATATTGATGAAGGTTAAACGAAGAGATAAAATGCAAAAAATCTTAAGGCCAGCAGTTTTACACGTAGTTACCCTTCAGTATTGGGATTGAATAGATGTGTATTTATTCAGTGTTTCTACATTTAATTATATCAATAAAAAAGTAAACAATTTAAGAATAACAGTTTAAAATATTAGTAAACGTGTAGAGCTTTATTTCTCTTGTTTAAAAAAGCAATTAACTACAACATATAATATACCTGTTCGAAATGTATTTCATGCTGAATTTTCCACTGAGAGCTGCAATGTTGGCTATCATTTTTGGATTTTCCATCTTAATTCATTTCTTCGGAACTGCATCTGCTGCTGTTTCAGGTAACTCATTGATCAAGAACCGTAACTGTATAGAAAATAATGAAATATTTCTTTAATTCCAATCAAAATTTTGTGTTTTAGAAAAAGAAGAAAAATGTGCACCAGGAACCATATTGCTTGATACACGAAACAGGGAGGATGTCAAACCCACATTCCCTCTACAGGAAGATCTACGACTGAAACCCTCCAATATTTTAAAAGCTCATGAGATTCTTGCTACGCAATGGACTTCAACAGTTTCTAGAATTTAAAGAAGCAGATTTAGAGACTTATTTGAATATATTGTCGAAAGTGATTCGTTGACTTTTAAGGACGAATATGGTGTAGAGATTCGATCTTACTACAAAGTGTTTCAATTTATTTGCCATGTTTAATGTAAAAATGTAGCAGCACTGAACAAATGCACATCTATTTAGTCCCCACTACTGAGGGTCAACTACCGATGTAAAACTGCTTTCCTCGAGGTTTTTTTCATTTTATTCCTTCGTTTCGCCTTCATTCGCATTTGGAAGGAGCCAGATGCTATGTCCTTTGCATTTAAATGCCTTAAGGCGTCAGAAGAGCAGAAGCAAGAGAACAGCTGCAACACACTTCATAAGGATTTGAGACCAGTTTTTACCTTCTGGTTGGGTGTGTAACTTGCTTACATACTGTCGAGTCATCTAGTGGTTAATTTAACAAGTCTCGCTTCGCGTAGGCGCCCTCGTGTTTTTGACCTTAGTCAAGCATTCTAGTCAACGGATTTTTAATTTGGCATCTAGTATTTATTCTAGTAGATAAGGTTGACGTCACTTATACGGGTCGAATCAAGCAAGCAACATTGTAACGGTATGTTTAAATCAAATAATGCAGCGCGAACATATTTGCTTCTTTACGTGTACAAAATATCGGGTGTGAATCTATCGGTATTCCTTGATTTATTTTATTTTATTACCTCCACATTATTAATTCATATTCATATTCAAGGACTCAGTAAAACAAATTACTTCTTAATTTTTACTTTTTTTTGCCGCTAAGCAAAAACGCTCATACAATACAGTAGCGCTTGAAAATTACAATTTTATGGTAAAGGTGTTGGTCCCATTTTAAAGCGGCGTGAGTTACGTAAGTGATACATACAGTACAATTGAATCTTTAAAAATATTGTTTCCTGATGCTACTTCCTAACAATGCCGTTCAATGCCTTGGACGGTTGGTCCCTTAGAAGCCTCATGGGACTTTCCAATTCTCAAAGCACCTAAAGGTTCAGCCGGTTCCCGTTGGCATAACAACGGTACATACCTGGTTTTCTACGAAATTTGTCCGTTATAGAGAGGTTTTTCACTATTTTTTTTTACTCACGCTCGAAACGATGTATAGTACCGGTTACTAGGCCGGACTCCCAATTAGACCATGGTACATTTTATGGGGAAAATTAGGTCCCGATCGGGAGTACCGCATTTGCGATAGAACTTCCACAAAATTTTCACGGCCGTTCTTTACGCTCGGATCGTTCAGCCGCTTTCTTAAAGCTTGCATAACACTTAGATCCTGGTTGCTACCTTTCACCCGACGAAACTGTGACGTTGGTTTCATGGGGCCATCGAATTCCCATTGCACCCAAAGGTCTTCAGTCGAGCCGTCTCCACGGCAACGAATCCTACCTGAGTTTCCACGAAAATCGTCCGTAATAAGCAGGTTTTTCACTAATTATATTTTTACTCACGCTTGAAATTATTTATCGTCCCGATTCTAAGACCCCGATCCCAGGAAGATTACGGCACATTTTTTGGTAAAAATTCGGTCCTGATCAGTACCGTATTTTCCGTAGAGCCGTAACAAAAGTTTTACTCGGCCCCAATGGGATTTGTGTGGAAAGTAAATGGGCTATACCAAGAAACTTGTCGCCTGCTCGAACAATAAAAGCCCTTAGACCCTCTCCAACGAGAAGGTATTTCTTACAGAAATACTTCTCTAACACTCGGGGATTTATATAGAATCCCGCAGGCTCTTGGTGGTGTTGGTGTATATATACCACCCTAAGTGACCCCCATTACCTATCCAGGTAGCTCATTGGTATTTGGTAGATCTCGGCTAGAGAGAAGTCACGAGTTTGAATCTACTTGTACATTTTTATTTTTTTTTTATTTTTTTTTTTTGGGGGGGGGGGGGGGGAGAGAGCCACTGGTTCTGTCCGAAAGAGCGTTCTCTTTTTTTTTATTCGTCTGGAATACTTTGAAATATTTCCGGAATGGATTTTTAATAATAAATAAATAATGAAAACAAAAATCTCTGTGAACAAGAAATAAGTCACTGCGTAGGAAAGATGCGTTACTAATTTAATATATATCGAGTCCCTCCGCGGGGCATCCATGGGCGTCCAAACCCCGGCCCGTGATGCTGGCGCCACAACGAGAATGGCTTGCAAGTTGCAACTCCTTTATTAACATGCAGGATATAAATAAGACTTTGCGATTTACCTTTGCCCTCAAACTTTTTTCTGTGGGATTTCAATGGAAAATTGAGGTGGATAATCGGGGTATATAGACCTTCTGGGATTTATTTAATCCCCTCAGGGATAATGTATATTTTTAATTTCTTTTTCCAAGAAATCCAAAATATTTAGTGGTATACCACCTGGAGTGTACACGGCGGCGAAAACTTTCTTAATTTTCCGACGTTCAGCACCGAATTGTGACTGAAAAAGTGCAGGGATTACTTTTTTTGTAAGAACGTACGATAAGAAATATATTTATTCTATTTGTTAATGATTTTATTTTTCGTCGGATTCAATGTTTTAAGTCGATTAATACATTTTATAGATTGATTCGCGTTCCTATCCTACGTCCTAAAGACGAAAGGACAGCGTTGCCGAGTTTACGCGTCACTTTTCTTTCTTGCTGTTCGCGACCTTGACGTCGAATCGCACAGCCACAGCCCTGAGGGCGTGCAGGGAGATACGTCTAACGCACTCTTTTTTTTTACGCGGATGTGCGCGGTTTCGGTAAAATGTATGTGATGGTTTAGTATAAATTAATTTAAAAAATATTATTTATAGATAAGAATAATAATAATAATATACTTCAGAATAATAAGAAGAAAAAATTTAAAAATATATATTTTATGATAAAAATTAATGGCCTGCCGCAGGCGCGGGGGTTGGGGGGCAGAGCCCCCCACTGTATAGAAACACACCACAGATTGATCAATCGGATTCACATATCAAAGATGTTGTAGACATTTTTATTAATTATCTAATGACGGGTTAAAATGTTTATATTAAAGAAAAAGTTCTTCATGGGATTGAACCCGCAATCTTCCGATCACGAGACGGAAGCGCTATCCACTACGCTACGGAACTCTTGCTCGAGTTCCCAAAAATACAAGTTTTAAAATAACAAAATGAAGTCCGAATGTGTGACCTGAGTGCTGAGATTAATCAATATGTCACAAATTAAGAATGTTGTGCACATTTTTATTCACGAATTTCGACGAGGACGTAGGATTAATGACGGATAAAAATGCAAAAAAAAAATTTGAAAACAAATTCTATTCAGGGGTTTGATACCACGACCTTTCGATCATGAGTCAGAAGCGCTTCTAAATACGCTATGGATTTCATACTACGTTATTCTAAGAAACTAATGTTTACGTATTAATAAAACCTGAATGTATTATGACCCGAATGCTCGACGGAAATGCGTCAAGCGCGCTTTTTCTTTCTGTTTTGGGGTCCCTGTGCGGCTTTTTCTACTTAGAGATCTGAAACTAATTAAGTCGTGGTCTTAAATGGAAAATAAGATACAAATATTGTTCATGCATCGGCAAGTTTACCATTGCCTTCGCGGACGGCAAGTTTGCTAGCCGCAGACCCTATTATTGAACGCATATATAATTTACCGGATGTTAAATTTTAAAAAATACACCGATCGCAGGCCGATTAAACTGTCGAGGTTATCGGTACCTTAATTGATTTATTTTCCTGTCGTAGATCCGATTGAACCGACCAGTTTGCCGGCAGTATTAATCCCCGCTTCGCCGATCATTTTTACTTCGTTTGGATTTGTTATTTGTAGATGAATTTGTATTGAAGCATATTTTACACTTCTCTGGGATTAGATCTCTAAGTTACTCAGTAAATCGTATAATAGTTTTTAAAAATAATATGTTAATTTTTATTGGGAAAATAGGCATATTCAATAGAATATATTGCTATTTAAAACAGATTTTCATATCAATTTGTGGTGTAGTGGTAAGAGCGACCGACTAGGGTTCTCGAGGTTGATGATTCTAATCTCTCAAAGAGCAACTTTTTAGAAAAACACCTTACAAATTGAAATGGATTCAATCATGGTTCCGCACGAGAAAATCTGAATATTATCCATCGATTATCCTGCGGATCTCATTGATCAGTCCTAAAATATCATGTATCATGGTATTGTCAAGATTCTACGTTATGATCGTTACATGGGCGTTTTTCATAGGAAATAAATTGGAAAAGAATGCAACAACACACGTCCATTAACGTTTTTGTGCTTAACCTGCGATATTGTGCAAAAACTAAAATTAAAGCTTTAAATTTGTTATCGGTTATGTAAGGTAACGGTAATAAATATGTTATCTATATGTATATAATATATTAAAGATATATACATATAAAATATAAAAGATATAAATACTACAGTCCTAGGTTTAAAAAGAGAGAAAAAATTAAATTATTTGCTAACCGGCCACTTATAATGCCATTTATTTCTGATAGATCTCTTAATGACTTAATAGATGGATTTCGAGTCAGTTTAAAAAATAAATAGGAAAGGAATGCTATAACACACGTCCATTCACGCTTCTGTGTTCCACCTGCAGTCGATTTTATGTAAGATTGAAAATTCAATCTTTGAGCTTATTATCGCCTTATCGGTTATGACAGGTAATCTGTTATGTATCACACCTATCGAGTTTCGACTGCAATTATGTCGAATTGAACCTATAGTTTACCTAAGACTTAACAGGGAGATATACCGATCGCGTTTCCGATTAAATTTCCAAATTTGCCAGTTTCTTAAGCGAATTTTTTCCGGTCGCAGAACCGATCGAACCGACGAGTTTGGCTACCGATTTATCCACAAATTTTCCGACCAAATTTTGGGGTTTTTGTATTAAACCTTTTTGCATATATTGAAACTGATTGAGTAGAAATGAGTGGCCAATATCTTATCGGGAGACTAGAAAGCTTATTTAGCTATCTTAATAATGTAATAACTCTTCTTAAATCTTAAATAAATTTCATACATTATCTGCTAACTGGCAACTTTTAGCATATTTAAGTTTCAATTATTTTCGGTCACGGGCCCGATAGAACCACCAGTTTGCCGGTATCGATATGTCGACCAATTTGAATTAATAGGTAGACACCATTGAAACTTATTCCATTCCATTGAATTATCCATATTCTTTTGGCGAGCCACGAAGTCTAATAGCTATCTAAAATAATACATTTACATCCTTTGCTAACTGGCGACTTATTGTGTTTAAATTTCAATCGTCACCCCATAGTCAGCCGATTTTATATTAGTAAAAGAAAAGAATTAAAAAAAAGATCAGGCAAAACTGCTAAGAGTCTTACCATTTTTACAGTAAAAAATACAAAAAAAAAGATTAAAAATTAAAAATTCAGGAAAAGTCTAAATGTGCTCTTTTTCTATTATTTTAATTTTTCTTATTTTAACCATCCTAATTTAAACTCCTCCACCCCAAAACAAACTATAAAATAAAATATAATTAAAAAATTGCATTCTTTGCCAACTGGCAACTTTGTCTAGTCTACTACTAATACCAGAGCCATTGAGTATCCAACTCAATGGCTCTGGGGTGATTTGAAGCAGCGGATTCGGAGGAGTGAAACGTTACCTCTACTTCCTTCTTATCCTGGTAAATTTTCATCTTGTCATTTACGTAAATTGGGCTCTAGAAGCTAGCTGATAACTTGTTTTAGTGGAATCTATTTGGGTACATCCTAATACGTTGTGTTTACTAGACAGCTTTGAGTTCGCCACTTAAAGTTTGAGGGCAAGACCTGTTGCGCTGCATGCAATAGCTATAAAGAAACCAGTTTATAAATTAGTTATTGTGTTTTTTTTTTGCAGTAGAATATATTCTTTTTTTCATATCTGAAGAAGTTTCCAATAAGGAAATGTTCTGATGCAATTTTTATTGTCACCCGTCAGATTTAAAAAACTTCTCCCAAAAAAATAAAATATTATAAAAAAAGCTTTGAGGCCAGCTACGTCAGCAATTTAAATGAGTAGATGTCCTTCAGTATTGAGATTGGATAGATGTGCATTTTTCAGTGCTGCTAGACCTATATTAAACAAGGCAAAAAAAAACATTCAAGAATAACAGTAAAATATTAGTAAATAAGGTGTATAAGAGCTTTCTTTGCTATTGTTATACGCAATTAAATACGAGGATATAATACCCATCAGAAATGTTTTTCTTGATGCATTTTCAACGGAGCATAGCAATGTTTGCCTTTTTTGGATTTTCCATATTTATTCTCTTCTCTGGAACTGCGTCTGCTTCTGTTTCAGGTAACTCATTGATCAAAACTCGTAAATCAATAAATAGTAAATTAGGAAATGTTTATTGAATTTAATGACAATTACGCCCGGTTTTTAAAAAAGCAGAAAAATGCGAACCAGGATCATTGCTGGACGAAAAAAACAGGGATAAAGTGGAGCCCACATTTCCTCTTTAGGATGACCCACGACTCAAAACCTCCAACATTTTAAACGCTCACGAAATACTTAAGAAAGGATTGCAAGAGTATTTAGAATTTAGAAAAGAAGATTTGGGATTCTATTTAAAACACATTGTCGAAAGTGACAATATCACTTTTATGGATGAATACGACGTAGAGATAACTTCCTACCACAAGGTTTTTCTATTCGTTTGGGTGCATTACAACGAAACTTTGTGCCAAAATTACGCGATTAAACAATACGACTTGGATAAATTAGATCTGTGCAGCGTAGCCAGATTTCTATCACACCAAACAACAGTAAAAGACAGAGGAACTATAATGAAGAGAATGGGAGATGCTCTTCAATATAAATGTCATCCTTGCACGCCTTACAAGAGGAAGGAGTACGGTGGAACTGTTGTTCCCAACACCGAAGATTTTAGTTTCGAAGGCCTGTCTCAGGAACAAATTTTCATTCTTTGCAAGGACTATGACCACCATGGACAACAAGTGATGTCGTCATCTACGGTACCGTCAACTACTACTTCTACATCTACTACTAGAATTACAATTATTACCACCAAGCCTACTACAACTACAACTGTCACAAAAGCACCAGGTATTATAGTTATAGCTATAGGGGGGGGGGGGGGGGGGAGTTCATTAAAATAATAAAACTCTTGTTTAATTTGATATAGAGATGATTGTGACAGCTAGGCGGACAGGTTTGCCAGAAGTTAGACCATGCGGTACCCACGAGCAATGTTCATTCGGTTCGGATCATTCGGTCATTGGACGTCCTCTCCACGACTACGTTATGTTTGACACTTTATGATGAAAGAAGGCTAAGATAATGAAATGTGAGAAGAAATATATGCCCAACATGGTCTCCATTTCATATATGCTTAGGATAAGGAATGTTCGTGTGGACATTGGACTAACAGTGTTGCCTTTTCTTTCAAGTGACATTATACTTAATTCACTAAAGTGTATAATCCAACATTAGGTGCTCATTTATTATTTTCATATTTTCATAACTGACTAAATTTTGATCTATTGTAATAAAATATAGCAATTTACATGTATTCTTTAATTTTTAAAAGGATCGGGTTTTTTTACGGAAAGCTGAAAAAATAATAAAATATCGAGTGTTTAAATAAAATAAGCTTAATTAAATATGCATTTTTAAAACCGAGGGGTTGACCACTCAAAAAAGTTTTCGTACACCCTAAAAAAAAAACCAAAAAAAATCCAAAAAATTCAGAAAAAATTTAAAAATCCAAAAAATTCGGACGAAAAAAATCCAAAATCCACGAAAAAGGAAAAAAATAAAAAAAATCCAACAAAAGTAAAAAAAAATCCAAAAATCCAAAAAAAATCTAAAAAAGTCCAAAAATTTCCTGAAAATCAAAATTGTTTCTCTTTTTCGGATTTAAATCTTCGTACACCTAAATGTGGAGTGGTCAACCCCTCGTTTAAAACAAACGATCTTCCTCTCCCAATCCAAAGTTTTTGCGGATTTTCTGCTTGAAATGATCAAAGTAAAATCAAAATTATTTTTTTTTAATTAATTAATTCATCGTCAGATGACTTATTAAATAAGATATAGCATCCATGCATATGCTAACTAAATCTATTTTAACGATCATACATCAATATTTCAGTGCCTCTCTTTCTTAGTATTCGATTAATTAAAAATGAACTTAACTTAATTATTGATTTCCAGAAATTGACACATTTTTTTATAGACACACAGGTGCTAAAATGGTGAAAAAATCATGGCGATGGGTGATATTTTATTTAAAAATGTGCCAAAATTGCGCGATAAGTTATCATTTTTTATCACTTTCCCGTGATATCACGTTTAATAGTGATAATAGGGAAAAACACTGGATTTATTTTTTACTTTTTCATTCATTCGTCTCCGTATCTATTATGTAGTTTCTTGTGTAATCAAATCAAAATCAAATATACACCTTTTAAAAAATATTCAAAATTCTTTGCACGATTTGGCAACGTTTAAACAGCATTCCAACTCTTTCTATCCCCAAGTAAATTCATACTTGGCGCTCAATTCTAATTTATCGATTCTTTCTTAACTATCGATAGTGAACCGAGTCTTCTCATTGGCCCCTTTCTAGGGAAAAACAAAGCAGTAGCCACTGAGCCAGAACTTGTCATGGCCGGTTTTTGACGTCTACTTCCTATCCTCTTTAATTCATTCTCTACTCATTTCCATCTCTCTAATTATTACCTCAATTTTCTTCTAAAGTTATACAATCCATAGTGAACCATGTGAAAACTCCTTCCACAAAATCCATAACTTTTCAAAATCATTCACCCCAGAATCTCTTAAAAAATTCAATTTGATAAAATAATGATTCTCTCTCAAATCAGATCAAAAGAAAGTTTCTCAATCTCTCTTTATTTGCATAATTAAATGTTGAAAATTCAGTTTGAAAAGGAATTATTGAAGAATCTCCTCAGTCAGCCCCCATCGGGATGGATCTCGTGCAGCACTCTCCAGTTCCGGTAGCCCTCGGGAGCCCCCAGACAGGAATCGTGCAGGCAAACCCCTCACCCGAGGGGAGTTCCAGTTTCGACAGTCTCTCCGAGCCCTGCACGTAATAGAACCAAAGCGCCATCTTTCACGAATTTCCACGATTCGCGCCTGCGCCGACCTCGTTATTGATTATTATTGTTAGACAGTCATCTATAAATTGTCAGTATAACATTTCTGTAGAGATAAAAGTAAAAATGTGAAAAAACTGATTTGCACGATGGCAATCGGTGAGTGGTGGAATTTATTGGCAAAGTCTGACAACTTTGGAGTAGAAAAAAGGAAGTCGTTCGATATGTTTGTGTTATTGATTTAATTGTTTACGTCAATGTCTCGTAGTCGGGTAACTTTGTTTGTGGTTGAAAGATGGGCAAGAATAAGTGGAACAAGTAGAGAGTTTTTATTTTTATTTTTTTTTTTATTAATTTTTAAACTTTTTAATTTGACAGGCCGAGTGAGCAATCGACGCCATTGAAGCAGAGGATTCGGAGAAGTGAAACGTCACCTCCACTTTCATCTTATCCTGGTAATTATAAGTATAGTAATTTACATAAATTTAATTATATAAGCTGAACTAATATTAATGAGTAGGTATGTAGGTTACTGTAGCTGTCAAAATTCCAAAAGATTAAAAAAGATTCGATTCAATTTAAAAAAAAAAATAGATTATTCAATTCTAGCATAATTTTAATTTTAAATATATTTGGACCCAGAAACTAGCCTAATTTTTCTTAAATTATTTATTTTAAATATTTTTAAAACCTTTTCATAGTTTTATTTCTAATTTTCTGTAGTTGTAAAAAAAAATATGAAAGAATTAAAATTATTTTAATATTTATTATTTTTTGGTGAACTATTTAATTACTAGAATTATTTGTCATTTAAATAAAAAAAATTTTGTTTGGGCGGTGACACATTTTTAACGAAAATAATGATAACTTTCTTTTCTAGATTGACCATAAAATTGTGTTTAAAAATGAGTATAAACTACTTATCTATTTTCTTTTTACTTTTAAAAATTCATAATAATAAATTATTTAATTAGGTAAAACTAATTTTTATATTTTTCTCGTCGCTGAAATAAGCCGAATTTTTATAATAATTTATTTTCAATTTCTAACATGTTAATTTATATTTTTATCACAATAAATATCTTATTTATTAATTTTCTTTTCTAATAACAAATAATAATATTTTATTATTTTAGAATTACTTTTTAAAAAAGGACGAATTATCTCTTTTAAAAAAATATTAACATTTCATTTAATTTATTTTAAATTTTTTAGGTTTTATGAGTATTATTTTTAAATAATTTTTTTTTATTAGGTATTCTATTCATTTTTCTCCTCCCTTAATAAAAGCCGAATTTTTTGAATAATTTAAATTTTTATTTTATTAATTTTTATTCCTGTTTTAAATATTTTTAAAAATTATTTATAATTTGTTTTTCTGCAGAACCGGAAGAAGAGGCCAAGTCCTTTTCCACTTCGAATGGTCCCATGGCTGCATCCTCCTCGTCGGAGAATGACGCCACTACCGGCCGCATCCAGCAGCGCCTCCCAACGGCCCACTCTTTCCCCTGCCTCTCCGTCCTGGCGGCAGCCAACCAACACCAACCTACCGACCAAGACAACATTTCACTCTCCTCCATTCCACCACCATCTTCACTTCCGGCGGAAAATGGGGAAAATTCCACTTTTCCACCGTTTCCACTTCCACCGTTAAGTCACTATTCGGCGGAAGTGGAAAACTACAGTTCGAGCCTCAGCTTCTTTCTAGTGGAAGCCGACTTGGCAACGTCGCCGAATCAAAATGTGACGTCATCTTCGAGACTATCCGGCGGAGGTGGAAGTCGCTCCCCAAGTCCACTTCCGCTGGCGGAAATTGAGGGAATTTCCACTTCCGCAGCAAGTGGAGCTGAGAAGATATTGAGTGGAAGTGGAAATGGTGGAGAAGCCTCGAGTTCCACCTCTTTGGGGTTGTTATTAGATCAGATGTCGGCGGAAGGAGGGGAATCCGGAAGTGCTGGATCGATGAGGTCGAGCAGCTATGACCTGCCGCTCAGCAGGAGCGGTCACGACAGTATTAATAGCAAAGTAATTAATTTTTTTTTTAATTCAAAAATTTACTAAAATTTTATTTTACAATTTTTGAAATGATTTAAATTAATTTATATTTTTTTAAACTTAATTATTCTGGAAGAAAATATAAATACTGTTTAAAAAACATTTAATTCAGAAATTAATTCGATTTTTTTTACAATTTTTTAAACTATTTAAATAAATTTTAATTTCTTAAAATTATTCTTGGAAAAAATTGTAAAAAAAAAAATTATTGAAAAAAAATCATTTCGAAATAATAAAAACACATTTTATTTTTATATTTTAATTTTACATATATTGTATTTATTTATTTAATTTTTAGCATCAGCAGCGAGGAAAGAGAAAATCAGCTTGGTACCAGATGCTCAATCCGACTTATCGTTCCCGTTGCGAAGATTTCAAGTAATTATATTCTTATAAATTTTTATAAAATTACGAATAAAATTTAAATTAATTTATCTTTTAGGCGAATATTCAAAGATCTGCCGTTTGAGGAGCGATTGATTGTTGACTACTCTTGCGCCCTCCAGCGGGATATATTATTACAAGGACGAATCTATGTAACCCAAAATTACCTCTGCTTCTACGCAAACATTTTCAGATGGGAAACACTGGTAATTTTAAACAAATTTTGATTTTTAAAAAATCAGAAAATTTAGTTTTGATCAATTTTATATGAAATCTATTTTTCTAAAAAGAAGTAATATTTACGTCATATTTTGTATTTTACGTCATTTAAAAAATTTAACTTAAATACCAAATTCAATTTTTGAGATACTTTTGTATAAAGCAATATAATTTCTGAAGATTTTTTAATATTTGAATGATTTTTTTAAATGTTATCAAAGAATATTTTTAAATTACCCTAATTATGTAAAAAAAAATCGTAAAATCAATAATCAATTCCACAGAACTTTGAGGAAAATTTATAGCATTAAAACCTATTAAGCGAATTAAGTTTTTTTATCTTGTTTTGGTGATATTTCATCATTTTAAAATGACTGTATTCTTTAAATCAAATAGTTTAATTCAATTTCCTAAATCAAAATTCGATTTCCTAAGCCTAAATATATATTTTTTTAAATTTTATTATATAAAGCAAGTTTTCAGGGATGTCTTGAATTTAAATAATTTTTTAAAATCAATTAATTTCAATTTTACAGGTGCAGCTAAGGTGGAAAGAAGTGTCGTCCCTGACTAAAGAGAAAACGGCTCTCGTCATTCCAAACGGTATTTCATATTTCTAAAAATAAGTTTTATCACTTTTAAAAACTGATAATAATTCGGTTTTTTAATTGATTTATTTTCCCGCAGCCATTCAAATTTGTACGGAAACGGAAAAGCATTTTTTCTGCTCGTTTGGAGCTCGCGATAAGACTTAGTAAGTGTGATGACGTAATCTATCTGTTTATTTAAATTTATAAATTATTAATTCCATTTTATTTAAAACTCAGTGTTGTCCTTTTCCGCACTTGGCAACAAGCCCTCCTTGATCAGGTAAATATTTAACTTTAAATTTAAAAAATATTAATTAAATGTACCGACCGACCCGACTTTCTCTCGCCCATTTTGATCATCCAAAGGCCGGCTAAAATGGTCGGCTCGACCGGTGATTTTTTTTTCTTTCTTCATAAATCTTGATTCAACTAGTCACCAAAAATTTAGGATCGTAAAGATTAGATGATACATTGCATTCTGAATAGTGGAAATGGAAAGCAAATTTGTTAACTTTTCATTTTCTAAATTTTGTCGGAATTTTTCGAGTAAAAGTGCGGAAATGTTTTTTATGAAATGGAAATTTTTCCTTAAAAAAAAAATTAATTTAAGTAAACTCAGTTGCTATGACTCATAGAAAAACGGATTGCGTTATTTTGAAGCATTTCAACCATTCACCACTTTTTTTTTTAAATGGGATCACATAGATTAGATAAGTCATCATATTTCTACGGTGGAAATGGAAGTCGAATTTTTTTTTAATTCACCAAAATCATGCTCAAACTTCTCATTTTCAAAATTAAATTTTTTCCCAAAATTTTTCACTAAACAGTGGAAGTGGAAAAAATTTGGTGGAAATCGTGGAAACTAACTTTTAGAAAATCCTAAAAACTCCCAAAAATTAACTTTCATTAAATCTCATCCTAAAACCTCATTGCATAATTTTTAAATTATATTTCAACCAGTCACCATATAAAATAGGACACACACACATTACACAGATTAGATAAGAGATAAAAAAAAAAGTGGACCATGGAACCGGGAAATACACTTTTCAACCAGTCTGCAGTCCATCTGTGCTCCCCTTTGTACCTCTTTTATCAACCCATCCTAATCAATTAAACATATTCAGTTATGGGCGATCCTGACGACCGTCAAGTCGTTGCCTCAATCAATCCTTCTTCTCCTAATTTAATTAATGTTAAAAAAAGGAGTAAAAGTTTCGTTCAGTGGCGCTCAATAAGAAAATCAGCTGGCCATCTAGTGTCACAATTTGTAACTAATTCAAATAATTTAAATTCTGTCGAATCCAAGCCGTTAGGTAATCAGGAATTGTGGAAATTCGTTCACTCGGTTTACGGTGGAGATTTGGGATTTTCGAGCAACGAGGAGAGCGGTCAGACGCCATCTATCGACGCTTCGGGAACTAGACCGGAAGAAGGAGGAATACTTCCGGTTTTGGCGCTGCCGGCGGTTGGTGGAGGTGGTGGAGGACCGGGATCGAATAGCCACTCGCCGAGTCCGAGTTTGCATTCGGCGCAAACTTCAAACGACGACGAACTTTATTTCCAGTTGCATCATCATCGGGATTTCACTTCGTCACGCGTTCAGGTAATTTTTTTTCTGCATTTTCTCGTATTTTTTTAATTTAAAAAAAATTATGTAAAATAAATAAGTATTTAAAATAAATTAAAAAATAGTAATTAAATTAATAATAATTTAATTTAATTTAAATAATTTTTCCCGTATTTTTCGGATTTTAAAATTTGTAAGTATTGCATTAAAAAAAATTAGTAATAAAATTAATAATAATAAAATAAAAATTTTATTAATTCCTTTTTTTAAATTTCTTTTAAATTATATTAAAATTAATTTTGAAAATTGAATAAATATATAGTTGAAATAGAGTTTACTGGATCATTTATATATTATTATTTTTGTTAAATTTTATATTTTAGTAGAAATGTGTGACGTCATTTCGAGATAACGTTTTTAATGACGTCCGTATTTCTAAATTTTATTTTTTTATTTTTCCCTGTTTCGAACGATATTTTATCAGTTTTATTGCCACATCCCGGTTTTTACTCGGTTTTCCTCTCAACGATTTTATTTTTTGGGAATTAAAAATATTTTTTAAAAAATGGGGGAAAATATTATTTTTTTAAAATTTTATTGACGCAGTATTGATGACCCCAATAAATCAATTCCACTGAATTGCACAATATTATTGGGATGTTGAAAGATGCTGCTCCAGAAAAACATATTTTTAAAATTAAAAATATGTTGACAGATTTGAATTAATTAATTCGATTTTAATTTAATTAAAATTTATATTTAAACCAGAATGATACTGAAAATCTTGAAATTTTTAAAATTTAATGAAAATGAATATATTTTTCTGGATTTTATTTAAATGAAGCATCCTATAAGAATTTTCCTGAAAAATGTCAGTCAGCTGATTAAAAATTCTTGTCACATCTTTTAAGAAAAACATGATTCTCCTATTCCCACTTCTAAATTCTCTGCATTCT
This sequence comes from Chydorus sphaericus, assembly GCA_030141595.1. Classification (NCBI taxonomy): domain Eukaryota; kingdom Metazoa; phylum Arthropoda; class Branchiopoda; order Diplostraca; family Chydoridae; genus Chydorus; species Chydorus sphaericus. The sequence goes on along the minus strand of CM057929.1, from coordinate 12,597,169 downwards.
TCATTTTCTTATCTAATAAAAACTATTTTTAGAAATTAATTTCAATTTTTATTAAAGTCAGCTGATTTTAAATTTCTAAAATATCATATCTAATCAAATTGATTTTTTAATTGATTTTAAAAATTAAAGACTCTCTTTAATTAAAAAAATTATGTACATTTTTCTCACATTTAAAATAACTAAATTAATTTTTTTTTAAAGCCAGCTGTTTTTAAATTTCTTTAAAATATGTTATCTAATCAAATTCATTTTTTTCATCAGTTTAAAATTTAAAGGGCATTGCTCTCTTTAATTTCAAAAATATTATTTTAAATTTTTCTCACATTTTTAAATTCATTTAATTTAATTTTTTTTTAAAGTCAGCTGTTTTTAAAATTTCTTTAAAATATCTTATCTTATAAGAATTAATTTTCCTAATTTAAGGCCACTGCTCTCTTAAATTTCCAAAAAATTATGCAAATTTTCCCACATTTACGGAAGCAGAAAAAAAAGTTTTTTCCAAAAAAAACCAAGGTCGACCTTGGTTTTCCTCAGTCTGCGGTGCTAAGGCAAGGTCACCATCCATTTGAGAGAAAAAGAGATGCGAGTGCACATGCACCGGAGGCCGCCTAAAAATAAAAGTTCCCCTAGGGCAGCATCTCTTTCTAGTCAGTCTCGAATCAGGTTCCTTGGGGGTAGGTTCTATGCTACGGGTCCTCTCCCCCTTAAAACAATGGCAACAGTGGAAGCGGAAGTCCAGCAGCCGGTCGTTATTACGATGCTTGATGATGCGAGTAGTTTGGATTTAAATCATGTTGAGGTGGTTAATAATGAGGTGGATCTGGTGGAGGATCACAATGATGTTGATGAGGTAATTCACGACACGACCGTGAATGTGACGTCATCCAGGGCCGCATCGCCCACGCAACAGGTAGATTTTTTTAAAAAATCAAGTTTTTTTGGGCGGGATTTTTGAAAATTTAATAATTGAGGTTTGAAATTTAAGTGTGTTTAGGGATTGTTCATGAAAAAGTGTGTTTAGGGATTTTTGAACTTTTTTCTAGTTTTTCAATGAGATTAATTTTCTATGGTGTGTTTAGGGATTTTTTGGAAAAAGTGTGTTTAGGGATTGACTAAAAGTGTGTTTAGGGATTTTTGAATTTTTTTCTAATTTTTCAATGAGACTGATTTTCTATGGTGTGTTTAGGGATTGATGAAAAAAGTGTGTTTAGGGATTGACTAAAAGTGTGTTTAGGGATTTTTCAAAATTTATTTTTATTTTTCATTTAGAATTAATTTAAGGTGTGTTTAGGGATTTTTGAAAAAAAAGTGTGTTTAGGGATTGATGAAATTTTTTTTGGTTTTTTTATTTTTTGGAGGCTGGTGGTGGGTTTGGGGTTGAGCTGGAGATGTTGGACGTCTTGTACCTCATGTCGATGGATGGCGAGGCCCTCGACTATTACGACATCCACCATAATAATAATCCCGACGAAAAAAATTCTTCTCCTTTTTAATTATTTTTTTGGCATGCGGAAAGAAAAGACAATGTTTATTATTAGCATCTCATTATGTTATAGAATCTTGCATCCAACATGTTGCCAAATTTATTTGAAAATTTAATGGCGCGCAATTCCGCCATTATTATTTAATAATTGGAAAGTGGTGTAACCCATTGTTTTATACATTTCCCTTGCGGAAATACATTTTTTGTTTTCATCTTATTTTCGCTTTTGTTAAATCCCTAAACACATTTCTAGAAGATTTTTAAAAAATCTTTAATATTATTATTTATTCGATTTGTTTTGAATTTAATTTTTAATTTCAAAAAATTAAATAATTTTTTTATTATTATTTAAGAATTTAAAAATGCGATTTAAATGATTTAATTTAATTTTTAATTTTTTTAAGACAAAAAAAAATTATTAGGCACACTTTTTTCAAATTTTCAATTTTTTTAAATTTTAGGATTTTTTTTTTCTAGAGAACAATCCCTAAACACGCTTTTTTTTTTAAATGAAGGAAAAAGTGCCATGAGAAAGAGAGACAACAAGTTTTACGACTCTATTTCCACCTAGAGGATTATTATTTTTAGCGTGGGCCAAGACTGCGAGTTTTCTTGCGTCATGTGATGTTGCCAAGCTTTGGCTGTTTATTTGGGCGGGGTGGGTGGCTATACTAAAGAAGCCTTTTTGGCCAAGCCCCTGGAATGCGTCTCAAGAGAGCAGCCCAGCGCATCCTCTTAAAAATGCACAAAATAACAAGTTTTCTATTTGTCTCAAGGTCTTCTTTATTCCTAAAAATAAATTAAAAAATTAAAGTTAATTCATTCAACTTTTTAAATAATTTTTTTTAAATTTAAAATTATTTCTAAAATTAATTTAGATTTAATTTTTCTAGATTGAATTTGATAATTTCAGAAAAAAAAGTTAATTCATTTAACTTAATTTTTTCAGGTTTAATTCGATACCTTTTTATTCAATAAGTTTATTTAGCCGAATTTTTTAAATTATATTTTTAATAATTTATGTTATTTATTTGACTTAATAAAACTATTTAATTCATTTAACTTAACTTTTTAGGTTTAATTTGATAAATTTTTATTAAATGAGTTTATTTACCCGAATTTTTTATATTTATTTTTTAATAATTTTTTTTTATCAATTTAACTTAATTTTTAAAAATAAAAAAAAAGTTAATTCATTTAAATTAATTTTTTCAGGTTTAATTCGATAACTTTTTATTCAATGAGTTTATGTACCCGAATTTTTTTTATTATATCAATTTAACTTAATTTTGAAAAATTTAAAAAAAGTTAATTCATTTAACTTAATTATTTTTTATTTAATTTAGCGACATCAGAACTCGACTGGAACGGGCGGATCCGATTGGCGTAACAATACAACTACGGGCAGCGGAGGTTCCGGAGAAGGGGCTTCCTCATCCGCCGCGATGCCGGCCAGCGCGGGCGGCGGAACCGGCGGGGAGACGGGCTCGGTGGACAACGACGTGCCGCCGCCCGTCCCCAGGCGGCGCTTGGAGCACAGAGTCGGATCAGCTGATCAGCAGCAGCAGCATCGAGCTTCCACCGTGGTGGATGGAATCAGTGGAATTCCACATCCGCCGAATAGATTCAGCGACTCTTCAGATTCTGAGGAAGATGAAAGACTTTTGGGTAATTCCTCCTCCACCTTTAAGTTTTCCATTTATTATTTCATAAAAATTTTCCTAGTCATTTAAAAGTTAATTTTAAATTTGAATATTTTTTTCTGATTGAAAGTTAATTCATTTAAGTTAAATAAATAATTCAATTCTTTCAAAATTATAGATTTTTTTCATGTTATATTTGTTCATTTAATTTCAATTTTTTCAAAATTATAGGATTTTTCAGGTTTTATTTGATCAAGTAAAGTCAACTTTGAAAAATTTAATTAAAAAAATAATACATTTAATTTTCAGAAGTAGACTCTAAACTCACTTAAATAATTTTCCTAATTTTTTTTCAGAATTAAATAAAAAGTTAATTCATTTAACTTAATTTTAAAATTGTATTCCAGGAAATGCAACCATTTAGAATGATAATGTATATTTATTCAAAAAGATATGTTGATTATTTAAATTTTCAATTTATTTAAAAAAAAAAGGAATGAGTGATGAAGGTGGCGCCGGTAATTCAGAGCCGACGCACTGCCCGATGACCCACGAAGGGATGAAGGAGATGCTCTCAGTGATCGTTCCGACGGGCGTAGACGATCTCTTCACCCTTCTCTTTACTAATTCATCATTCCTACTAGATTTCCTTCAAAACACTCGAAAGAGCACAGGTAATTAAAAAAAAAAAGTTTATATTTTAACCGACAATGGCGAAAAAAAGACCGGGACTCAACAGGATCTCCGCCCGTACGATGTCGGGTCGACCGTACTCTTAATATTTGCAAATTGACTTTTCTCTCTAAATGTGTACATATGAGAGTTTTGATCTATTCTGATGGGGTATATAGGGGATGAAGGAACCTATCATAGTTAGGAAATGTGGGGCAGTTCGGTGTTAAGCACGCCAGTGGATCCTAGTCTGCTCTGCGGAAGTGGGTTTCATCTTGTCTGATCTGGTGCGGTGCGGTGGTGCCCACCGTCCATTGGTTGTCCCTTTTCTTTTTAATTCTAGTTCAAAATTTATGAAATTCTAAACGGTGGAAATGGAATTTTCCTTTTTTTTTGCACTGAATTAAAAATAAATTCTAAACGGTGGAAGTTGAATGACGGAAATAGGTGAAATTGATCAAATATATCATCCTAAATGGTGGAAGTTGATTGGTGGAAATTAAGAAATATAATTTGATTTTTTTTTACCGTGACTCAACTGTGTCTCCGCCCGTACGATGTCGGGTCGACCGGACTCTAAATATTTGCAAATTGAATTTTCTTTCTATTTGTATATATATATGTGAGAGTTTTGATCCCTGCTATTATGATGGGGTATATGTGGGATGATCAAACCTATTACAAGTAACAGATGTGGGGCAGTTCGGTAGCAAGTTCGTTAGACGGTCGGTTGATCTGGTCTTCGGATCGGTTTCGTCTGGCTGCTGCTCAAGCGCCGTTCATTAGTTGTCCATTATTTTTTTTATGATGGATAAATGGTGGAAATGGAAGTATATGGCGGAATTTGACTAAAATTATGTGCAAACTTGAAATTTTTGAAAGTTAAGGTAAAATAAAAATGTCATCCTAAACAGTGGAAGTGGAAGTTGACTGGTGGAAGTAGCTTTCCTGATCGAATTAAAAATTATACTTAAATATTTTTCATAATATTTTTTTATTTATATAAAAAAAAATCATTCTAAACGGTGGAAATTAATTGGTGGAAACGGTGGAAATAAGAGTTTTTTTAAGATTATTTTTTTTTATAGATTTGCAGATGGGCCAATGGGAAGAGCCAGCCGGCGGCGAGAGGTGCCGCACGATCGCCTACAATTTACCGATCCCGGTGAATATCGGCGTGAAATTCACTCGGACGGTAGAGACCCACACCCTATTAGACATCAGCCGGCCGGGCGGATTGTACGCCGTCAATACCGAAGTGTGCAACAGCGGCATCCCCTACGCCGACACTTTTTACGTCGCTTGCCATTATTGCATAATGAGGATGGCCGGCGGGAAATCATCCCGACTCGTCATTCACGCTCAAATTAAATACAGAAAATCTGCCTGGGGAATCGTTAAAAGTAAATTTCAAATTTTCAAAAATCTTTCAAAACTCATTTGAATCATTTAATAAAAAAAAAAAAATCTAAACGGTGGAAGTGGAAGTAAATTGACGGAACTTGCGGAAATTCACTTTGAATACGTCCAAACTTGTTTATTTTCAAAAATAAAACTTTTTCAAATTTTTATCCTAAACGGTGGAAGTGGAAGTCAATTGACGGAACTTGTGGAAATTCACTTTAAATACGTCCAAACTTAATTATTTTCAAAAATAAAACTTTTTTAAAATTTTACTCTAAACGGTGGAAGTGGAAGTCAATTGACGGAACTTGCGGAAATTCACTTTGAATACGTCCAAACTTGTTTATTTTCAAAAATAAAACTTTTTCAAATTTTTATCCTAAACGGTGGAAGTGGAAGTCAATTGACGGAACTTGTGGAAATTCACTTTAAATACGTCCAAACTTAATTATTTTCAAAAATAAAACTTTTTTAAAATTTTACTCTAAACGGTGGAAGTGGAAGTCAATTGATCGAACTTGTGGAATTTCACTTTAAATACGTCCAAACTCATTTACTTTCAAAAATAAAACTTTTTTAAAATTTTGACTCTAATTAGTGGAAGTGGAATTTAATTAGCGGAAGTGGAAAAACTAATTATCTTAATTTTTTTATTTAACAGCTTTTATAGAAAAGAATACTTGGTCTGGATTGGAGGAGAATTTCAATCAGCTGAAACGTAATTTGCAACAGGCGCATCCATCGCCCAGAGAAGCGGAAGAGCGGAGCGAAAGAAGCGAGAGGAGGTCCGAGTTGCCTGGCTCCGCCGGCGGAGCCGGAGTCGGTCCCGTCGCGGTCGCTGGAGGCGCCGTCAGCTCGCTCAAACACCGGCAACTGAGGACCGACAGGCGGATGCCCAGAAGGAGGGCCGGGGTTGTCTCTAAAAATGGGGATGAAGTTGGTGGATTGGATGGAGGTGGAATTGGTGGAATCGGTGGAAGTAACAAGAGGCTTTTTGTCGGTGGAGAAACTGGACAGATGGTTGTTAGATCATCTGCTAAACATTCAGGTATTTCACTCTAAATATGTTAAAACTTTTTCTTTTTCTAAATAAAAGATTTCAAAATTTTGGCACTAAACGGTGGAAGTGGAAGTCAAATGAATGGAAATGGTGGAAATGCATTTAAATTACGTCCAAACTGTTAATTAATCTGAATTGAAATTTTTCAAAAATTTTGTTTTAAACGGCGGAAGTGGAATTCATATTGATTAAAGTAGTGGAAATGCATTAAAACCACATCCATACTTTTTATTTTATTAAAATGGATAATTTTAAAAATTTATGTTCCGAACGGCGGAAGTGGAAGTCAAATTGGTGGAAGTTGATGAAAGTCACTTAATTAAATTTTGTTTCTAATTTACAGGAAAAACAGGATCGAATGGAGGATCTGGTCAAGGCGGAAGCAGCTCTTACGTGTTGTACAGTGTGGTTGTGACTTTCCTAATTTTACTGGTCGCTACCAACGGATTCCTATTTACAAAGATCTGGGCTCTGGAGAAACTCGCGGAGCAGCTTTCTAAAAATTCTCCCTCTGCTTCCGCCGGATATTCGGCCTGCATGGCAGCTTCCAACATGGCCGATCTTCGAGTCCTTACGTAATTTCTTCATTTATATTTTTTCATTTCCGTTTCCACCATTTAGCATCTTTCCAAGTTTCCACTTCCGCCATTTATAAATACAACTTTTATGTTTTCCACTTCCACCATTTATATAATGGATGAGATAATGCTTAAATTCTGAGTTTCCACTTCCGCAATTAAGTTTAAAAGTTTCCACTTCCACTATTTAGAAATGCAATGCAGAATGAATATAATATTGAATTTCCACTTCCACCTATTTGGAACTTATTAGGAAAATTTGTTATAGTCGAAGTTTTCCACTTCCACCATTTATAACACATAGAAAAATTAATTTATTTTATTTAATTAACAGGGCGCAGCCAAAGTCTCCTGAAGAGTGGATGAAAATATTACGTCAGCAGGAGACATTATACAGATCGACGGAATCTAAATGGAGGTCTGCATTATCAGCGGCCAGTTCATATTTAAAAAAGACGCAAGAGAGTTTAGACAGTCTTAGCGCCGAGCAGGTTGAGCCCGACGTCGAGCTCATCAGGGCGCTTTTGGATAAGTTGCGCCCGCCCGACCCGCCGACACCGGTGGAATTAGAAGTGAATGAAGAAGTAGAAGAACAAGTCAATCAGCAGCAGCAGCAGCAAACCTGACGAAAATAATATTTCCAAATTAGACTAAATTGGGTAGACGACGAGATTATTGCATCATTTTTTTGTGAAAATTGTTGTGATATAATCATTAATATTTGTGTAATTTTTTGTTTGTTTTTCGGTGTCCAACGATTTATTATTATGTCACAAGTTTTTCCTATAATTTGATTTTCTTTTTTTTTCCTGGTTGCTATACATACATATATGATAGAAAAAAAATTATTAATTAATTATTACCAAACCCTGATGTGTGTGTAGTGTTGAAGAATAAATAATTTGTGGAGAAGAAAAAATTATACAAATACAAATTTCTGATTTGACCCTTATTTTTATTGTTTTATTAATTTTAATTAATTTTGACCGGTATTTTGGGCTGGAATTCACCGGGGCTATCAAGATCATATGCCCGGCAAAGTCTACCGCCTCCATCGGTAGACCTTAAAATGCAATTTAAACAGAAAAAGATAAATTTAAGAAAATTCAAATTAACATAAATGCTACGCCGAATGAGAGAGCAGACAAATTAACGTCGACCTGTTTAGGTTTGGTGTAATACAAATATGATCAAGTTACATAATATCAATGAAAACCCAGAGAATGAGATACAATCACACATTTTACTTCTTTTAAATTGCTTTAATTGAACAAAAAATGAATAAAATAGGAAAAATATCGTTCGAAAATCTCGTAAAAATCTATAAAACAGTATTTTAAATAATTTAATTAGAAATATTTTATTCGATTTCCTTCAAAATACCTAAAGAGTACAGCTAGTTAATTTAAGAATTTTACCGGGACTCAACAGGGTCTCCGGCCGTACGATGTCGGGTCGACCGTACCCTATAAATTTTGCAACTTGAAATTTCCATCCGTATATGTATATATATGGCAGTTTCGATCTTTGCTATTTTTATGGGGTATATGAGGGAAGATGAAACCCATTATTAGTAGTAACAGATGTGGGGCAGTTCGGAAGTACGCACGTCGGGGGACTCCAGACCGGTCACAGGACCGGACTGGTTTCGTCTGGCTGCAGAATGCACCGTTCATTCGTTGTCCCTTCCCTGCCTTTTTTTCAATTGTAGTTAAAAATTTTAATAGATTCTAAAAGGTGGAAACGGAAGTGAATGACACAATTCGATTAAAATAATGTACAGACTAGTAATTTTTTTTCAAAGATTACAAAACATGGCATCCTAAACAGAGGAAGTTGTCAGATGGAAGTAGGGGAAATTTGATTTAAATTATACATTAGCTATTTAAAATATCTCACCTGTGGAATTGGAAATGTAGGGATGTCGAACCGTACTGGAAGAATTTGCAATTGAATTTCTTCATGATAGCATTAAAGAGTTTCTATTATGCTCGTGCAGTATGGTGCAGATAAACATTAGGGGGGGGGGGCATATAACCTCCTATATTAATTTCAAGATATGAATTACATTTTTGTAAATGACGGGGATTGGTCAAAAACAGTTTGGGTCGTTTAAAAAATTTCTGATTTGCACAATTCATTTTATGAATAATTATTATAATTTACTATTACCAAATAAACTCATTTTAAGTGGGTGAAATAATTTAAAATAAGTAGGAACGCCCCAGGCCCCCTCAGGTTTATCTGCACTATACTGTATTATGTAATTAAATGGATTAGGAAACCAATACCTCTAGCCTAGTCGTAAATGTCATTTCAGGCGCGCTGGTTATTTTTTTTTTTTAATAAATCGAACCAAAATCTTTCATAGGCATATACCAAAACTCTTGTCTCTAGGTATTTGATGTACACTTTTAAGGATCTCAACCAATCAAGGCAGACGATACAATTTTTCATTTTCCTAACTTCTTTTTTTTACAAATTTAAGGTGAATACTTTGCCCAGCCAACTGATTTTAAATTGCTAATACCTCTTAAGCATCTCGAGCTGAAATTGTGACCGACATTTTTCTTCATAAAACAAATAAAACTTTCACTCTACACTCTAACAATTTTGTATGATGCTACTCTAGGACGGTGATGCTAATTAAAAAAACTTCCCTGCGAGAAATCAGAAGATCAGATGATTCTCATGTGAGATAATGGTAGCTTTCTTCTTTATTAATTGTCTTAATTTTGTAGTCGGTTGAATGAAGGGCGCGCTCAACACTACTAAAGAAGGCAGGGCAATCCTATTGATAAATAAGATTGTAGCCTTTGTTCGCTTGTTTCTTTAATCCCAAGTAATAATCGAATTCATTTGTTTTAATCGATTTTGAGGTTGAGTAATAATGTAGTCTATTAGTGACTGAAATTTGCATTACCACGCACAAGCAAGAAATTAATTGTTTTATTTCGTCAAGTACCGTGAAAACATATTTAAACAAAATCTTAAGTAGGCCTAAATGCTTATTTAAAGTGGTATGATTGGCAGTTGTTCGAGTTACATTAGACTTGATCCATTTGCAATTGAAGTTTTGATCTTGAATTTATATAAACATAGAAATTCAAGATCAAAACTTTGAAAAAAAAAGATTGTTGGATAAGTCGTCTTCAATATTTATTGCTTGGAAATGCAGCAATAAATCCCTTTTATACAACAAAAATGATAAATTTAATGGTCGGTTCATTAAACGACATTGAAACTGCAAGTTTATTTATCAGTATTAAAATACATGTCATTGTATAACATTTATTCATTGTAAAGTCACAAATTCAAACAATCTTCTTCTCAAAGATTTAGCTATATATGCATGTACTGATAATATTTTTAACCTAGACGTGTGTGGTTCTTCCTTCTTTCCTGAAATGACCAAGAGGTTTGTTTTTTAATTGCGTTTAGTAGTTGGGCGAGGTCCTTTGGTCGGCTCAGGCTTTCCAGTAGGTCGAGGTCCTTTCGTTGGTTGAGGCTTTTCCGTGGGACGAGGTCCTTTGGTCGGCTCAGGCTTTCCTGTAGGTCGCGGTCCTTTCGTTGGTTCAGGCTTTTCCGTGGGACGAGGACCTTTAGTCGGCTCAGGCTTTCCAGTAGGTCGAGGTCCTTTAGTCGGCTCAGGTTTTTCAGTGGGTCGAGGTCCTTTTGTCGGTTCAGGCTTTTGGGTGGGACGAGGACCTTTAGTCGGCTCAGGTTTTCCCTATTTTGGTTTAAGATTTAAAACAATCTTTAAGTTTCTAAAACGAAAGAATTCAAAATGAAAATAAAAAGCTACCATGACGACAGCACAGCAGACAAGGGAAATTATGACGAGGGTACCGACAAATTTCATTTTGAAGCAGTTTGTATGAAGACTACACGAGATAGTTGGTTTGAATTCCGAAATTGTAAGCGTTTTTATACCGAGAGCCCACCCACGGGATCCTTCTCTCAAACACCTGCTGTAATGACGAAATAACGTTCGTTTTTTAAATTATAGTTGCTTATTCTCCTTCCTGTAGAATAATACATGGAATCATATGAGCAATTATATTGATTGTAAATTGTAATGAATTTCAAAAATAGAGAACAAGTCTGAATGATTCAAAGTAATTTTGTATCCCATTATTTCTTATAACTAACAAGAACTAAGAAGATTAGCTCTTATGTGTTAAACAGATAGTTAGTCCACGTAGTAGGAAGTGAGACTTGTTGTTTACCACAGTTAAGTGACGTAGCTTAATGCCACCTGTGGCTGGTGAACACAAAAGGTTTTTGTTTGAGAATTTTTCAGACAGTATCTAACACATAGGAAACTTTGAAAAACGAATTAATGAAATACCAACTCAGCCAATTCGAATACGTCACCAGTTACAACTTAATGTTCTTAATTAAAATTAGTGTTATTCCTTTAGTTTCGTGTCTTAACTAAATTTGATCAAAGACCATGATGGTTCTACCGGAATTTAATATTAATCATTAAGTGCAGTTTTTTTAGATTTTTCTTATGTTCTTGCATGTATTTCGTTGAATTTTTTTTAGCAAGGTGTAAAAAAAAGGCCGAAATATTGATTGTTCAAATAAGCATTCCTTATAAGATAAACAAGTAGCTGGAAGATAATTTTATATATTTTAAGCCAAAAAATATGCAAAAAAAATACGTAGCAGGAAATGAAACTATTGTTTCAAACATTGAATTGTTCTGTGATGTGACGTAGCACTACGACTGATAAACGCAGAGCTACCCTTGATCGAGTTTTTTTTCTGGAAGTATGCATTTTATCTCAACCTACTGAAAAGCCAAAGCCGACGAAAGGACCTCGATCTAGTGGAAAGCCAAAGGCTTCAGTAACCAAAGAACCTCGTCCTTCGAAAAAACATAAATCGATGAAAGTTCCTTGTCAAACTAAAAAACAAAATTAAGGGACAAACCTCTTGCGGTCATTTCAAAATAAGAAGGAAGAGTCACACGTCTAGATTTTTAAAGTATATATATTTAAAACCCACATCCGCAAGAAACCGGGCGAGCGGGTCAGGGTGAAATTTTTATTTTATTTTGCACCACCACACACTTCCAGAAAAAAGAAAAACTGAGTTTTGATAGCATTTCTTTCTCTGTTGATAAAATAATTGTTCGAACATTGAAAAAAATCAGCCAAAATTTAATTTCGGAAACAAATTATCTTTTTTTTGCTTATGAAAGTCTTTAAAAGGACAATATGTACGGCTCACTTCCACGTCTACCACCTCCATTGCCACTCACTAAGGTCAGGCGTTTCAAACGTTTTTGCATGTCTTTCAGAAAAAAAATATGATTTGTGCATATTAATGACACCATTCTATGCTAATTTTTTTCTCTAACGAAAGGACTATTTAAATGCCAAATTAATTTAAACAAAAGCTGTTAAACTACTGGTTTCACCCCGATCCGCCATATACTCGTTTGCTCGGGTTTCTAGTGAACGCGCTGTTTATATTGGGTATCCATCTCTTTGAAAAGTAGGGTAGAAGAATTTGCGTATTTTCCATGAAAATAGAAAAAAGCCTTTTTCTTGAAATTAAGTTTTGGACCAAAGCTTATTTTTAAGAGTAATATAAGCTGGTAATTTGTTATTTGTTTGAAATTTTCTAATGAGCTAGATACTGCCAGAAAAACACACTCGATCAAGGGCAGCTCTGCGTTTATCAGTCGCAGGTGGGATTATGCTACGTCACATCACAGAACAATTCAATGTTTGAAACAAAAGTTTCATTTCCTGCTACGTATTTTTTTATAATTTTTTGGCTTGAAATATAGAAAATAATCCTCCAGCTATTTGCTGATATTAAGGAATGCTTATTTGAACAATCAATATTTTGGACTTATTTTTAACCCATTGCTTTAAAAATTCAACGAAATAGATGCGAAAATATAAAAATTTAAAAAAATGCACGTTATGATTAATATTAAATTCCGGTAGAGCCATCATGGTCTTTGATCAAAATTAGTGAATACATGAAACTAAAGAAATTACACTTATTGTAATTTGATGACATAAAGTTGTAATTGGGGACGTATTCGAATTGGGTGAGTTGTCATTTCTCTAATTTGTTTTTCAAAGTTTCCTATGTGCGACATACTGTCTGAAAAATACTTAAACAAAAACCTTTTGTTTTCACCAGCAACAGGTGGCATTAAGCTACGTCATTTAACTGTGGTAAACAACAAGTTTTATTTCCTACTACGTGGGCTAATTATCTGCTGAACACTTAAGAGCTCATCTTCTTACTTCTTGTTAGTGTGAAGAAAAAATTGGATGAAAAAAATGAATCATTAACACTTGATCTCTATTTCTGAAATTCATTAAAATTCATAACCAATATAATTATTAATATGATTCCATGTATTATTCTACGGGAAGGAGAATAAGCAATCATAGATGAAAAAAAATGTGATTTCGTCATTACAGCAGATGTTTGAGAGAAGGATCCCGTGGGTGGGCTCTCTGTATAAAAACGCTTACAATTTCGGAATTCAAACCAACTATCTCGTGTAGTCCTCATACAAACTGCTTCAAAATGAAATTTGTCGGTACCCTCGTCCTAATTTCTCTTCTCTGCTGTGCTGTCGTCATGGTAATTTTTTATTTTTATTTTGAATGCTTTCGTTTAAAATCCTGAAGATTTTTTTTTAAATCTTAAACCTAAAATAGGGAAAACCTGAGCCGACTAAAGGTCCTCGTCCCACCCAAAAGCCTGAACCGACAAAAGGACCTCGACCCACTGAAAAACCTGAGCCGACTAAAGGACCTCGACCTACTGGAAAGCCTGAGCCGACTAAAGGTCCTCGACCCACTGAAAAACCTGAACCAACTAAAGGTCCTCGTCCCACACAAAAGCCAGAACTTACAAAAGGACCTCGACCCACTGAAAAACCTGAGCCGACCAAAGGTCCCCGTCCTACACAAAAGCCAGAACCTACAAAAGGACCTCGGCCCACTGAAAAGCCTGAACCAACGAAAGGACCTCGGCCTACTGGAAAGCCTGAGCCGACGAAAGGACCTCGCCCAACTACTAAACGCAATTAAAAAAAACAAACTTCATGGTCATTTCAAGGAAGAAGGAAGAACCACACACATCTAGATTTAAAATATTATAAGTATAAACATAGCCAAATGTTTGTGAAGAAGTTTGGTTGAATTTGTGACTTTACCATAAATATATGTTATACATTGACATGAATTTATACTAATAAATAAACTTGCAGTTTCAATGTCCTTTAATGAATCGACTATTATGTTTTTCATTTTGTTGTATAAATGGGATTTATTGCTGCATTTCCAAGCAATTTATACTGAAGACGACTTATCGAAGAATGGAATGCGAAGCATTTGATAGGGACGGGAGAGCCTAGTGGATAAGCGTCACCGGGGAAAAGCGTGGGTAGGAGGTTAGGGATCCGGTCCCGGAGCTTTATTTTTGGCCTTTTTAGCTGAATTTTTGTTGGTTTTGGGTTTTGCTGCATTCTTATTTGTTGCTCATTTAATACAAATATTTTAAAAATTATTATTTAGGGAATTTTGCGCAATGTTAAACTCATTTAATTCTGTGTACTGACTACTGAATGAGTACCTTCAATACATGTTATTATAATATATTTCATATATTCAAGTTAACTTACAAGAGGATATTTCATTGTGAAAACTTGACTTTATTTTCCATAAAATTAAAGTGTTCCATCGGGTTTCCCCTCAAAGATAATACGAGATGTTTTGTCTTGAGACATAAAATTAAAATAAACTACTCTGTAAGTTTTATAGGCTCTCATCATAAATTATATGTTTACTTAAAGCCGTCTATCGTTTAGCAGCTGCGGGTGGCATTAAACACGTCATTGAACTGAAAAGTTCTATTCTTTAACCAATAGTTTCATATCCTGGTACGTGGGCTCATATACCTTCCTGCTTCGGTTATCAGATAATCCTCGGAACTACCTATTGATTTTAAAGAATGCTTGTTTGGGAAATGACTGCGCATGTTTTGAACTTTGAAATATATTAAATGTCAGAGCCAAATCATTTTCAATGTGGTTCAAAACGTTAAAAAGTCTTAAGTTATGAAGGTGGCGCCGGTAATTTATAGCCGAGGGGCCGTGCATAAATAACGTACACGAAATTTTTGGCTTGATCCCCCCCCCCTCCCTCCACCACGTACCTATGGGCTCTTTTGAGAGAAATTTCAGATTTTCTATCGCTTAGGGAAGATTAGGAACCACCTTACCACAGAGGCAACCAAGATCCTCGTGCAATCGCTGGTGATCACACACATCGACTATGCAAACTCCGGACTTGCTGGACTTCTAAAGAAGAAGTTAAAGCCATTTCAGTCCGTGCAGGATTCTGCTGCACGCCTCATTTACCGTGGCACCCTATCAACCGAGGAATCAAGGTTCTGAATTCACTGGCTTCTTATTTTTTTCTATTTGATTCAAAATAGTGCTTTTTAAATAAATTGTTTTATCGATTCACATGGAATCTATTTTTTATTAGTACAATAATCGCAACCTGCTGATTTCCCCAAACTGTTGTGGGTACAAACGCACAATCAAAGAACAAAATCAAACAACTCAATATGTATTATGTAATTTAATGGATAAGGAAACAATTTTCTTCAGTCCGAAATACAAAGAGCACAGGTAATCAAATTTTTAAAAAATTATCAAAGTAAATATCTTACTGATGACAGTGTCTCCTGCCGTACGAAGATAAATTTAAAAAGACCAAGGGTTCGTCGTATTTTAATAACTGCAATAATTTGAATTTCTGTGTATAAATAACTACATATATATATAACTACTAGTAGGACGTGTTACACAACACCTAGGGATGCCACCCGGTTCATTCGAAACGGATTTGCATAATTTCGAATCCGAACCGAACGGTTTGACGCTCAACCCGAACCCGTATCCGATCCGAACCGTTGACCCGGGTTATAACCCGGGTTAAGAAAACTTGGCAACCTTTTTTTTTTCAATTCAAACATTCTTTCTACATTCTTTATTAAAGGAAGGTGAATACAGGCATTGCAAAATAGATTTAAGAAAGAAATATTTTGAAAGAAAAAGATCATCATTAACTAGACTAATTCAGCAAAAGCCATCTGCTCTTGGACTAGAGGCGATTGAGATTCACTGTCGAGGGGCTTAACCAGACCCGCAAGTAGCCACGATCGCATGAGAATGCTAGCTTCAATGGTATCCGGCAATAAATTTTGCCTATAAAGGCCAATTAGATTCCTTCCTGTAAAATAAATAAGCAAACTTGATTACATGCCCAATAGTAATCACTCCTGTGATATTGCTTATTATTTACCTGTACTAAATGATCTCTCACTCCCCGCACTAGTTGCCGGAACAGCTAGATAATCTTTCGCCATTGCAGATAAATTTGGCCAAAGACTAGAATGTAGTTTCCAGAAAGAAGCGGGATCGCAGCTAGGCATTTCAGATGGACGGGATAAGTAGTCCTCCAGCTCGTCTTCAATAGCAGGCATATCGGTGACGGTGTTGTTTTCGTAGATATCGTCAAGGAAGGAATCTTGAGCTGGCCGTTTATCCGACCTCTGGTTCCTGATTGTATTAGGAATTGGATTGGAATTGCTCGCGCGATTGCCGCGGTATTTTGCCCATGCATCGCGAACACTAAATTAATATATATTTTAGAAAAATAAATCGATTTCATAACAATTGGAAGAAATTACGCTGGCATCACGCTGGTTTCAATCAGGTTCGTGTCGTTTTCTCCAACAGCCCAACCATTCTTTCTAAAGTAAGATATCTTCATCCGTGGATCCAAAACCGTTGCTACCAATTGAAGAGAGAGGTCCTGGTTAAAGAATAAAAATAAAATTAATGTTTTATTTATGTTAACTCGCAATTTGGTATAAAAGTAAACAACGAACCTTTTGATAATACTTATTTAATTTCTCAAAGGCGGATGAAGCTCCTTTACGGATCAAATCGTATATACGAGGTTTCATACTCCAGTCTTCTGCGTGATTCAATAGCTTGTTGAAGAGGGGAACAACACCTGACAGTGTTGTGTACTTAGAACCTTCCATAACCTTTGTAACTTGAGCAAAAGGGTTTAAAAATTCTGAGACGAGCTTCAAAAGCTTCCAGTCCTCCTCGCTCAACTCTTTATCACGCATGTTGTTTTCGGGTAAGGCTGCCATTCGAGTTAACGCCTTCATGATTCGCAGTCCCCTTATGATCATCTCAAAGGTAGAACTCCACCTAGTCGGTACATCTAGAATTGGAAGAACGTCATCGCACCCACCATCCTCACCTTCTTCTCTTGCAATTTGTTTACAAATGGCCTTAAATTTAGCCATCCGTTTAGGAGTTCTTCGAATCTCAACAGCAAGAGAATGAAGCTGAAAATAAATCGAAATGGTCTTGAGTGAGCTTTTAATTGTCTTAGTGAATGAATAAAAATATAGAATAGACCTTATCAGTAATCGGCTTGAAAACAGCGAAGGCGTCTTTCACAGCCAAATTGATAACATGTGCGAAACACCGAACCCACCGTCCCTTATCGAAGGGGTCAGAGATAACATTTTGTTCTTCTGTCAACTTGACCAATTCGTCTATGAAGGTTGAATTCGAACTAGCATTATCAGTTGTTATAGCGAAAAGCTAAAATAAAAAGCATGTTAATTTAAATAAAATAAAATTTGAAAAATATTATAACCTTTTCATCTAGCTCATAGCTTTTTAAAATTTCTAGAAAAGCATCAGCAATGTTTTCCCCAGTGTGATCACCAATAAGTTCTCTAAATCCAACTAAGATATCAAACTTTTCAAAGTTTTCATCATACCAGTTCAGCGTGACTGCCATCATGCTCAAATGGTTACTGGATGTCCAGAGATCAATAGTGGCTGACACTTTTCCAATACCTGACCTTTTAAAGTATTTTAAAATCTCAAACATTTTGACAGTATACGTTCTAAACATTCGATTCTCTATAGCAGTTCGTTTCAAAAACTTGGCTTCCGGATTAATTGAATGAATCCATTCGTCAAAGCCATCTTGTTCAGACATGTTGAACGAGTGCGTATTTTTAAGAAGGAAAGCCAAGAACAAATCATTTGATCGAGTTTGATTGAATACAAACTAATGAAAAAAAATCAGTAAACAGTAAGCATCTACTTTCAATTGAATTTACCTTTCCGGTTTCTTTTTTTTAGCCATTGCCTTTGCTATTGACTGTTGCCCACGGGCTCGGAGAATACATCCAAGCTTTTCTCTATGCATTCTTAGCATGTGATTTTGCAAATTACCAGTACCATCTTTGATATAAACAGCCGGACAGTATTTACACTTTGCAATCTTTTGGCCTTTACTATTTACATCCTCAGTATAATGAGTCCACCATTTAGATCTATTCCGACCTGTACGAGAGCTGGTAGAGCAGGCGGATTCCTCTCCAGATTCCATTTCATCCTCAGTAAAAGCACTCGCCATTTTGGCAACAAAATCACTAATGATCCACTGATGGACTGCGTGTATGACTGACAGATGAACAAAAAAAAATCCCTGATAGATGGCGCCACAAGCTTTTCAACCCGGGTTGGAAACCGGTTTGAAACTGGTCAATCCGAACCGACCTCTTTCGGGTTGACGTCATTTCGAACCCGAATCCGAACCGATCCGAACCCGGATCCGAACCGTCCAACCCGGGTTAAGGCCAAACGGGTGGCATCCCTAACAACACCAGTGAAAAACGAAACTAAACTCCTTTGAATTTGTTTGGTGTTGATATTTTTATAATGCTTTGTGGACAGAGAAAAGAAAAGAAAAATTTAAAGTAATCAAAAAACCAAATTTAACTATATTGCACCGCCTTGTATTTCTATTTCATGATTTTTAAACATTTTCCTCCACGTGCTGCCAATACCAATAGTTGTTTAACCGGTGTCTTTTTTTAACAAACTTTTCACTAAATTTTTGGTTATTCCTTGAATTTTACTTGATTTCAAGTTGCTTAATTAACGTTATACGAACCCATCCCTTTTTAAATATCAGCAACAGTAGGTGACAAATCTTGCTCAACAAGCCAGCCGGTAAAGTGGGTCTTGTGAGTAGTGGTCTCATAGAGTACACTTGCTAAAATATTACAGAGATTCACTCTATCGCCAGTTTTCAACCGGAGGGAGGCAGTCAAAGAATAGCTCTCGTAAGTTCCTGCATTAACGCCGTTGGAAGTACCAGCTGCAGCGATATCTGCACCATTTACTTGTAGAGTAACCCATAAATAACTGGCAGTATCAGCTTTAAGCCCGGAGAATTCGAAATGGTAAATCCCGTCCACCGGAACGGTAAAGATTCCAGATCCCAAATTCATTGCTCCACCCTCGTTTAGTGGCGCAACTTCCCAAGGGATGACGGCACTCCCCGTACTAAAAGTGGTATTTCTTTGAACGTAGAAATGGACACTTTTCGTTTTGACGTCGACTTCGCCAACCAATTGCTGGGAAACTGAAAGTAACACATAAAAAAAAAAGATTTTTGAAATTGGTTCCAATAACTTTTTTTTATTATAAAATCCCAAATTTTTAAATTTAAATAATTATTTTGACGTTATTACTTACGAGAAGTTCCAAAATCGCAAAGGACAGTTTCAATCTTATTGGTGTCCACATTTTGAACCAGATAGAGTCCGTCCAGAGAATGACCAATCAGCGCCAGATCCCTACATGAAGAGGGTGCGATTGCTCTTGTCGAAGAGATTCTTGGTCTATTATTAACCAAATCCATCCTGCTAATATTGTTGTCGGTTGAATCACCATATCTACGTTCATTCAAAGCTTGTTCTTCTATGTTCGTTGGATTCGTCTTCATTTCGTAGTCGGTTAAATGAAGGGCGGCTTGCTCATCACTTCTGAAAAAGGCAGCAGATTCCAGTTTAATGATTTTCTCTCCTTGTTTCAAGATTGTCGCCTCATTTTCAACATTTCTAGCTTCCAGAAGATCTACTTTGAGCCGCAAAGTCTTCAATTCCGCCTTCAACTCTTCCTGCGAAAAGAAAAGACCAGTCCAATACTATTTCGAAAATGAAGAATTTTACAAAGCAAATTAAATATAAGTTCTTACCAGTATGTCATTTTGAATGGGGCTGCTCGATGATGAGTTGACCACTAATAGAGCTGCTAAAAATGCAATCAGCAAAACAAAGTTTTCAATTTGACGGACCATTTTATAAACTTGATAACACTTGGCGATCAGCTCAATAATGTACTTTTCTCAGCTGTTCTTATACCTTTATTTATACAGGCGGTGATTCTAAAGTTCTATATAGCCGACTCTGATATAAATTTTTATCCTAGTTTTTCTTCATTTATCTTTTTTTTTGTCATGGTGAAAAGCTATACAGTGCTGCACATCATCATGACGAGTAAAAAAAAAGGTGTCAGTTTTTTTCTATTTTGTTTATCATCATCGAGTTTGCTTTATCATCTCGAGTCTTCCGAGGGAGGCGGTAGACTTGAACGAAAATGTAACCAATAGTAGATAAATGAATTAGGACATCATATATTTTACAAATCAATTGATATAGAGCTGACAATTTCGCGTAGATTTATGTAGATTTACGGACGGAAGTAGCAGAAGTGAATTATAATAAAATCTTATTTTTGCTGAAAAAAAATTATTCTAAACTGTGGAAATTTATTGGTGGAAATTGGAGTTTTTTTAAACTATATTTTCTTCAAAGATTCGCTTACAATATAGTCTAAATGGATGTCAGCTCTGTCGGCGGCAAGCTCTTATTTTAAAAAGACGCAAGAGAGCCTGGACAGTCTTAGCGTGGAGCAGGTTGAGCCCGATGTCGAGCTCATCTAGACAAGTTACGCCCGCCTGACCTGCCGACACCGGTGGAATTAGAAGTGAATGAAGAAGTAGAAGAACTTTTTTAAGCAGCAGCAAACCTGACGAAAATTAAAATTTCTGAATTAGACTAATAGAGTAGAAGAAGAGAGAGGTTATTGCATCATTTTTATTAATTGTTGTGATATAATCATTTATATTTGTGGAATTTTTGGGGGGTTTTCAGTGTCCAACGATCATTGTCGTCCGCCCGGCAAAATTTCCCGCCTCCTCCGGCATATTTAAATGCAAATTAAACAGTTCTAGATGAAGGAATCTAGATATAATATCAAATTAAACTATTTAATTCCACTTGTCGATTCAGTCCGATGTAAAACGCATCTTCACTCATCAATCCAAATGATTATAAAATTATGATATGATTTCCAATTTTTAATGCTCAATTTTACGTGCGTTGATTATTAATCGTGACACGATTTTCACATATTACTTTCAGTTAGAGACAAATAAAGAGCAGCATATAATATAGAATCCTGCCATTACGTTTATTTTCATGGAGGGGTAATTCGAGGGGTTGACCATTTTACGTTTGGGTGTACGAAGATTTAAATTCTGAAAATGGGAAAAAGTTATGATTTGGACTTAATTGGACTCATTTCAAGATTTTTGGATTTATTTTTGACGTTTTTGGAAAAAAAAATCTGGGTTTTTCGAATTTTCGTGGATTTTCTACATTTTTTCGTCCAATTTTTATTTTATTTTTGGCATAGCTTGTTTGGAGTGTAGGAAAACTTTTTTTCAGTGGACAACTCTTCGGTGTGATAGTAATTTAATATATTCGGAAGTCTCCGAGCAATTAAATCATTGTTATTATACAACAGTTGACAATAAATCTCAACAAGTCAACCGGTAAAGTGGTTCTTGTGACGCCCCTTTTGAATCGGATTGAGGTAGTTAAAGAACAGCTTTTGTAAGTCCCCGTAATGTTAGGGCTGTCTGTAGTTCCAGCTGAACCAGTAGTGACGCCATTTACATCCAGAGTGACGTAAAAATGAGTTGCAATTTCATCTTTAAGCCGAGAGAATCCGAAATGATAAGGAGTTGATAAACTTCTAGCTCATCACCTTTATTTTCATTTTTTATGTAACTTATTATGGATTGTATTGAGGCCTGAATTTACCGGGGCTATCGTCACCGTTCGGATTATTCCTAAATAACTACAAAAAACAACGATATTTTGTTGAAAGTAACCCCATTTGGCGGTACTGTTTTTTTTTAGCTTTGTAAAATAAATGCAACCAAATTTTAAATAAATAAATAATTCAAACCTAAAACTTAGCTTATTGATAATAATTTAATTTAGCTAAACAAATTCTTCATTTTTGGGCAATTAAAAAAAATCCCATTAAAATTTCGATAAAAATAATCAAATATATCTATAGATAACACAACTGCAATTGTTTTCCACTGCCCCTCTAATCTTTCAAATATAAATAGTTTGTAATCTTAAATTAATTATGCAAATAACGAGAGAGAGAGACACTTTTTTATCTGCTTTCTGGCGTAAATGATTTTCAAAGTTAGATTTAGGAAGTTGCACATGGTTCACTAGGGATTGAATGACTTTTTAAAAGGATTGAGGTAATATAATAATAGATGGGAATGAGTGGAGAATTCAATTGAAAAAGAAATGAACAAGACGTCGAAAACTGGTTTTGGCCAAGTAGGAATGCTATTATAACGTCAACAAATCAATAAAAAATTAAATGAATATTTGTGTATTATAAAAAAAGAAAAATCTTATTTAAAAATATTTCTAATGACGCAATTTTCTGGATTCATTTTAGAAATAAAATTTAAAAAAATGATTTTTTTATTTGCAATAGTAAGCTCATTCATACCAGTGAAATAATTGAAATCTAATGAGGTCAATTTTGGAAGAGAAGAAGACTTGGTAAACAATTTTGAATGTTCTCGATCTCGGAAAACGTGGTCAGGTTGTCGAATCCAGAGAGAAAACCGAGATCCAAATCAGTGCAATCAATCCTTTTATTTTCAAATACTTTCGTGTAGTTTTTAGTTCTTTTATTTACAATGAAACATTATCTCCACCACGAGAGAAATAATTACCAATAGTTGCTTAAAATCAAATAGCATTAAAATCGAATAACGTTTCACACTAAATTTGTATGGTTGCCAGCCTTGAATATTACTTATTGATTTCCATTTGCTTAATTAATACCGGTAAAACCATCCCTTTTTAAACAACAGGTGACAAATCCTGCTCGACAAGCCAGCCGCTAAAGTGTATTTTGTGATTGCCATTTTCAAAGAGCGCACCACCAGCATTGAACAGGTTCACTCTATCGCCTGTTTTCAATCGCAGTGATGCAGTCAATGAATAGCCTTCGTAAGTACCCGTATTAGGGCCGTTGGTAGTTCCAGCTGAACCAATATCTACCCCATTTACTTGTAGAATAACGTAGAAATAATTTGCAGATTGATCTTTAAGCCCAGAAAATTCGAAATGGTAAATTCCGTCAAGCGGAACAGTAAAAATCCCGTTTTCCAAGTCCATGTCTCCTCCCTCGTTTAGTCGTGCAAGTTCCCAAGGGATGACGGCATTGGAACTAAAAACGGTATTTCTTTGAACGTAAAAATGGACACTTTTCGTTTTGACATCCACTTCACCGATCAGTTGCTGGGAAACTGCAATAATCCACCGAAAAACACAATAATAAATAATATTATGTGGAATGCTATAGACCGGTTTCATCTTTGAACAGGGTTGCCATTTACGCCTTGGTCTACCTCTCATTGTTAGGTTTTAGTGCAGCTGTAAAAGGGTAACATAAGTGGGCTTACAATTTTTTTTGACTTTGTAATTTTTTATATCCACTAACGGGTAAGCGGATACGCAACCCTCCGGAGTGTGTTTATGTGTTTATATGTGTTCGGGCTTAAAATTTAGCCTTTAACTAATTCATGTGAACCAGCAGGCAAGGATTGAACCTAGGCCATTAAAGTGGCCTTGTCACTAAATAAAGGAGCGACGTGCCCGAGGGGTTGCCAATTGTTTTCAGAGTGAACTGTGAGAAAATTTTACCATGGTTTTTCTCGCTTTTCTCTCTTTCCCTGTTATAAGAGAGTAGATATTTCTCACGGACTGAACCATGAGAAATCGAGTGGACAACCCCTCGGACTGCTAGACCACTCACTCACGGAGGGACCGAGCATAAGTGTGTGTACTGTCTTTGACAGTTTTGTTGTAACAAAACTTGTTGTCTGCTCCCACATAAAATTACTAAAAAACAAATGTTGGTTAATTTACAGCTGCTCCAAGACCCTAACAATGAGAGCTGGTTCAAGGCGTAAATGGCAACCTTGTTCAAAGATGAAACCGGTCTATAAAGAAAAATTGGTTGATGAAGGTTTGAGCTTACTATTAGAGTTCCGAAATTGCAGAGGACCGTTCCAATCTTGTTGGTGTCCACGTTTTGCACCAGATAGAGTCCGTCAAGAGAATGGCCGAGTAACGCAAGCTCCCTGCATGAAGAGGGAGCGATTGCTCTTGTCGAAGAATCGTCATCGGTATGAGTGGTTTTTTGTTGGTTAATTTTGGCCCAATTATTTGAATGGATAATCTTCAATAAGTCTTGCTCTTTAGCTTGCTTGGATAACTGCAATTTCAATTGATTCACATCGGATTTGAGCCCCTTATTTTCTGCTTCTAAATCGTCGACTCTTGAAGTCAACTTGACCTATTTTTATACATAAAATTAATCGAGTTTTTATTCCATATCGAATTTTAAATGAATACTATTCTATTGTAAGTTTTCAACTTGCAGTGATTCGACTTTAGTTTGCAATTCATCCAATCGCTCAGTAAACTCAACCTTTTCAAAAAAATAAATTACAGATTTAAATAAATTTAAATGACAAATCACAATAAAGTTAGTATAAATACATATTTTGTATTTTCAGTCATCGCCGGGATGAAGCTCGCCGTCGTAGATTGAACTGCCATTAAGGCAGATACAATTAGAATTAAGAGAATATTTTCTAATAATTTTCCAACCATTTTTTTCAGATTCACAAATTCAATGCAGAGTGAATAACTTGGCCAGCCTACCTCATTTTTTATATCTTAAAATGGGAACTCACTTATTGTTGTCAACTGTTTGCATTTCAATTTGATAAGTTGGGCTATCTCCTCTACATGACTTTCAAAAATATGATTGACGTGTTTTTCTCAAGCCCAAAAGTCCTATTTTATCTTATTTAATTTTTTTATATTATATTAATTTTCACCGGTATTCCGGCTTGAATTCACCAGGGCTATTATGATCGTCCGCCCGGCAAAGTTTGCCACCGTCATCAGTAGACTAAAATGCAAATTAAACAATTCTTAATAAATGAATTATAATATATTTTACACCAAATGATAAGTCTTATGTATTAAACTTTATTCGGTTGCTTAAAATCAATTTAGCGCAAATTTTTTAATTTCTATTGTACTCCATCGCAATTTGATGCTGATTTTACCGGTTTTGTGTAGTCCTGTGTGTAATTTTTCCATAAGACGTGAGCAAGAAAAAACAAAAACAATTATATTAATAAATTGTACGTCGTTTCAATGACTTCATCCCAATCCCACTAAACTCAACATTCTGAGAAACTTTTTCAATGATTTTGAATTCAGCTCTAGTATACTAATTCAGCTATACATTGGCGCACATCATCAGCATAACGAGTTAAAAACATTTTGTAAGTTTTTTTCTATTCTATAAATCAACATAGAGTCCTATTCACCCTTATCACGATCTCCACCGGGCAAAGACTCCCTTTCCAGAGCTCAACGTAAATTAAACAGTGCTAGATGAATGTTGATAAATGTTACACCAAATGATAGAGCATACAATTTCACGTCTATCTGTGTAGGATTTGTGTTATTAAATTCATCTGGTTATATAACATAAGTGAGGAAACGAGACATTCAGGTTGGAATTCTCTGAGGCTATTATTATCATCCGCTGGTTAAGATACCTGTCCTGTTAGAATGAGTTTCATTAAACTGGCAAAAAAGTTTTACCCAGCCCTGATTGATTATATGATGTGTGTAGTTGAATAATCATGATTTGAGAAGAAGAAGAAAATATATATATTTTAAAAAAATGCAACTTCTGGTTTGAATGTTAATTTTTTTATTACATTTATTTTTCAACGGCCTTGAGCTGGAAAACAGTGTGGCTATCATCATCGTCCGTCCGGCAAAATCTAGCGCCCCCCTCGGCAGACTTAAATGCAAATTTCATAATTCTAAATGAATGAATTATTATGAATGTAACACCAAATGATTGAGCAGGAAATTTCACGTCGAGTGTATTATACAATACAACCAATTAGGTTACATATAATACCAATGAAAAACCAAGACACAATTTCACCTTTTAAATTTCATATTTAAAAAATACCATATTATAATTAATTGTGAAAAAAGAAAAGAATTTTATTCCTAATAACCCTTATTATTTCTTATTAAACACCAATATAGTTGTCTTATACAACAGGTGGCAAATCTTCTTCGACTAACCAGCCGGCAAATTGGGTCTTGTGAGTGGCGGACTCGTAGAGTACACTATTAGAAGGACTATAGAGCTCCACTCTGTCGCCTTTTCTCAATCGGATTGAGGCAGTCAAGGAATAGCCTTCAAAAGTTCCCGTAGATAAGCCGTCGATAGTTCCAGCTGAGGCAATAGGAACGCCATTTACTTGTAGATTAACCCACAAATAATCAGCTATGTCAGCTTTAAGACTAGAAAATTGGAAATGGTAAATCCCGTTCAAAGGAACAGTGAAGATTCCAGAGGTTAAATCCATTGCTCCCCCTTCGTTGAGTAGTGCAAGTTCCCAAGGGATGACGGCACTGGGTGTAGTAAATGTCGTATTCCTTTGTACGTAAAAATGGACACTTTCCGTTTTGACGTCCACATTGCCGACCACCTGCTGAGAAACTGCAAAAAAACATCCCAATAATTAAAAAACATTTTTACATAAGACCGGTTTCATCTTTGAACGAGGTTGCCATTTACTCGAGTTCTTTCGCAGCGCCTTTCGTATTGAAAGGGAAAAGCTTTGAAAGGCGGGAATTCCAATCGATGGATATGCGCAGGGAAGGCTTGGTTTTCAAAGCAAATAGGACTAGGCCACCTAAGAAGACCTAACTTACGGATGCTGTTTAGCCTCTAAATAGCAGGTTTCGTGTAAATTTCCTTAATTTGAATTCCCGCCATTACAAGCATTCCCCTTTCAACACGAGAGCCGCGTCGAAAGAACTTTCACTACAGAGTGTCTAATCTAACCTTACTATTATCTTTGAGTTTGTGACAGTTCTGCTCACAACACTTGTCGTCTGCTCCCACATAAAATTACTAAAAAACAAATGTTGGTATATTTACAGCTTTTCTAAGACCCTAACAATGAGAGCTGGTTCAAGGTAAGAAAACAAATCAGCCCAAAATGTTCAATTAAAATAATAATTTTCTGGGAGGGGGTGGGTATATATTGTTGGAACTTCTCTCCAACATAAACAACACCATAAAAGGAGTGTGCCGTCCGCGCCATCTACTGGCTACGTCACCCGCACCGGGCGAACTACTCGGCCTACATGGAAGCTACGGGGGGAGTAGAAGATGAGGGATAATTCATCCTTTCTCTAATCAGTCGTATTCATCAACCGCAAAGAAGAGGACACGAGTCTCTCTCTCTACATTCAGCAAGAGGACAAGAATCGTCGAAATCTCTATCGCCGAACCGAATCCGACAAGTGTATCTTATCTTGTGTATCAGTCTATAAGTCTATTCATTTTAAGTCCAACTGTTTCATCTCAATAAGTATATCTCACTTGTTGTAACGTGTGTCAGTCAATATATTCAATGTACAATTTTCGTGGTAGTTTGCCTCATAGTTAATTAGTTAAGTCACGGGTCTATACTTGTAAGCTCGAACTAGACCGAGTTACAAAATATATTCCATATTAAAATAGGATAAGACAACTTACTAGAAGTTCCAAAATTGCAGAGGACAGTCTGGATCTTGTTGGTATCCACATTTTGTACCAAATAGAGTCCGTCCAGAGAATGGCCGAGCAGCGACAATTCCCTGCATGAAGACGGCGCGATTGCTCTTATCGAAGAATCTTCAGAATTAGACCTTCTTTGTCCTTTGTTGCCGGTTGAATCTTCGCGATTATTAAAAGCTAGTTCGGGGGAGTACTGGCCGTCTATAAGAGAGCTTTCTTCTCTGTGAATAATTGGATTCGCCTTTTTGTAATCGGTTCGAAGGACGTAGCGCTCATCAGTGAAGGAGGTAGCAGATTTTATCTTATTTTCTTCTAATTCAAGGATTTTCTCTCCTTGTTTCAAGATCGTCGCCTCGTTTTCTGCGTTTCTAGCTTCCAGAAGATCTACTTTAACCCTCAAACTCTTCAATTCTGCCTTCAACTCTTCCTGCGAAAATAAAATATAAGTTGAATATTAATGATATTTGGAAAATGAAAAATTTTACAAAGAAAATACGTAACTAACAAGTTCATATGTACCAGTATATCATTTTGAATCGGACTGCTCGATGATGAGTTGACTACCAGTAGAGCTGCTACAAATGCAATCAGCAAAACACAGTTTTCAATTTTACGGACCATTTTCTTTTAGGACGGGTTGAACTCGATGATCGACTCAACTTAATTTCTCAGCAGGTCCTATGCTACTAATTTATACAGGGATCGTTATCACTACGATGATTCTCAAAGTTCAAATTGGCAGACTTTGACGATATAAGTACAAATCAATATGATTGACAGTTGTTTTATACTTTTTCAGTTGTTTTTATAATCATTAAGCATTTTGTTGTCATGGTGAAAAGCTATACTGTGATGCACATCATCATGACGAGTAAAAAACATTTTTTAAGTTTTATTTTTTATTCTATTTATCATCATCAAGTTCGCCGAGGCCATCTTATCATGGTCGTCTTACCGGCAAATTCTACCGCTTCCCTCCCCAGACTTTCACGAACATGTAAACAGTTCTGGATGCCGATTGGTTTCAGGTGTTTAAATAATCGAACGACATACCAAGCAGTACATGTGTAATTAAATTGCCTAAAAACAATTTATGCTATGGCGATTTATTTTTACCATAATCATCACAATGGATAGGCCTGTATACATTAATTGATCAATATGTGTCAATCACTTAAACTTTATAATATTCGACAATCTAATCATCATAATTACTATACAACAGTTGACAAATTCTCCTCAACAAGCCAACCAGTAAGGTGGTTCTTGTGAAAACCATTTCCATCACTCCAAAAACCAGTACACTATTAGCCGCAGCATTGACCAATCTCATTGTGTCGCCTGTTTTCAATCGGAGTAAGATAGTTAGAGAATAAATTTCGAAAGTTTCCGTAGTATTATTATTATTGCCTTCGGAAGTTCCAGCTGAACCAATGGTTCCTTCGTTTAATTATAGATAAACGAATCATCATTAGTTTTAGAGCTTTTTTTCCTATAATCATAATGGTTTCAAGAGAGTTTTTCCGAGTCCAGTCTGGTGGAACTGGAGATTTCTTTTACTTGGCCGTTGAGAGTTGATTTTATTTTTTTTCCATCATCCATTCGATTCATCTTGACGTTGCCATCAGTTGAACGCAGGCCGCGTTCACCACTGATGAAAGAGGCAGGATGAGCGAAATGGTTCAATTGCACTTTGCAGTTGCTGGGCCTCCACCTTCTCTTCTGGTTACAAGACAAACAAAAAAAAAACCAGACTCTGAGCAGCCCCAATACCACTAGTTATATACATATTTATGTCTTTATTATACTAATGAAGCAACCGTTGTTCACGCTTCTTTGTTTGACTATTAATCTATAGAGATTAAGGTCACTATCACTTGATAAATTTATATACATCGCATGGTGACTTTCAACAATATGATTTACATTTTTTGTTTGTTTTACTAATGGCCGTATTTACCCTGCTTATATAATGCCCGACATTTATTCGAAAAAGTGTTGAATAATAATAATTTTGTGGAGAAGAAAAAATAGTTATAAATTTTAAAAAATGCAATTTCTGTTTTTAAAATTATTTTTAAAAAATTTAATTTATTATGAACGGCAAATGATTAATAATTACAGGAATCGCGACCACACGATAGTTCGACGCCAAATAAACCTAACGGTCGAACTTAAAACTTTAAAAAAACTTTTTTCAAAAACTAGATAATTAAAGGCTGCTACTGAAAAAAAAATCATATTATAATCCATATTTTTTGTTGTATATAGAAATTGCGAATTTAAATTCAAACTACACATCATTAGAACCAGCATAATTATTTTTAGTTTACTCATATGTTTGAATTCTCTTTAATTACTTTAATTCTATAAAAGTAAATAATTTTTAAAAAATTGAACCAGATAATTTTTCGGTCAAATCAAGTTGTAATACACTCATCAGTGTCTCCCGTCGTACGAAGTCATTAGGCCGACCATACTCTCGGAATTGGGTACCGTATATTGCAAAATTTGTTGACGAAGTTTAAAGTTTATATGAGATGAACCCTTGACAAGTAAAAAAAATCCCTTTCGCGTTTGTCTAGAAAACGTTTCGTCGCCAGGGCGCCTTTTCTTTTTAAGGGAGTTGTAATATAAAAATAAAAATAAATTTCCTTAAACTCTGGAAAAAATCCCCTGTGCAATTGTGTGCAATTTTGGGAAAGGGCTCCAAAATCCTTTGATCTTGCACAGTGTTCTTTCCTAGTGATATTCATCGTGATAATTATAATATTTCATATATGATAGGTAGTGATATCTATTTTTTTTTTTTACTCGTGATAAATGATTCCCAAAAACTTAAATTAATCTTTTATCACTCCTAAATTTTGCAACAGTGCTTTAAAACTTTTAAGATTAACGAAATCAGTGTGGGAAATCAAGGAATATAATTTAAGGGGATGTCTTCTTTGAACTGTACCTGTACACCGATATGACTCACGAATAACGGAATAAGGCCATGTTAGATAACATACGCACAGTAAAACGCTGATCATAAAGCATCATAAAATATAATACATACTTTATTTATAAAAATAATTGGGGGACCAGTATGCTGACGTTTAACTGGAATAAAATGATAATCAGTTTTCCCTGTAAAACCGGTATCAGATTTTACTGTGCGGTATATGGGCCACAATTAACAATTATTAATTTATTATCACCGGTGATGAGGATGAACGTAATTAGGTTAATTATAGTACTAATCATGAAATAAACGAAATATATCATTTTATAGCTAAAATAATAAATGAATTACCATATGATTTCATTACTTTTATAAAATATTTCATAGGATTAATATAAGTTGGTTTTTAGGTCAACTTTTAATATGCCCAAAAGTATATTGTTTATGCAACATATTTCATGTGGAAATTGTCACTTCCCCAGAATATGATGAAACAATAATTACTAGCAGTAGATTAATATAATATATTATTATTAATGGCAATTAAGGACAGTAATTTTTGTTGTTGCTATAAATATGCTGCAAAATTCTCACTTTAGGCATACAGCAAATTTTCATTCAAGAATGAAGTCGCTAGCGCTTGTCTATTTTCTTTTTTCCATACTTAATTTAGATGGAATCGAGTCGGCATCTGCTAATGTCAAAATCAAGCAGAATGGCTACTCCGATATCCTTGTCGCCATCTCAGAAGACGTTCCATATGACGCCTCAATTATTCCAAAAATTCAAGTATTTTTCAATTTAACTTAATCTCACCATCTAAACAAAATTGCTATATTAAAATTCATTGATAATAGTCAATCATCACCAAAGCCTCCGGTGTCCTCTACAAAGCAACCAACCAACGAGCCTATTACAAAAGTGTTCAAATCCTAATTCCAAAAGATTGGAATATCCCGTCCACTGCCGCTACTTGGGAATTGTATGACGTGAGTATAAAAGTATATTTAATATGTACATTGCTTTATAACAATCTATTTTTGCTTTTTTTTAAAGAATGCAGATGTTAAAATCGTCGATCAAACCGATCCGTCCTACGGTGACACCCCTTACACATATCAACAGGGTTCTTGCGGGCAGCCATCTATCAACGATGCCATTTTTTACACTACCGAATACATCCGTACATCAGGTCAATTTGCCAACAAAGAAAAATTTGGAAGTCCAGGTAGATTGACGTCTTTAACATTCCAAAATAGTTACAAATAGATCATTTGAGTTGGCTTAATTTCATTTATAGAACACATCTTTGTGCAAAAATGGGCTCAATTGCGTTACGGAGTTTTCGAAGAACACGGTTATGCCCAGAACCCTGTCAACCCACTTTTCTACAACGTCCAGCAGACGAACGTCCTTATGCCAAACTTGTGCTATGGTGATGAAGATGATTTGAGCAACGCCTTCTATCCACGGTAAAACAAAAAAAAATGCAATAAATATCAATTTAAAATTAGCTATTGCAGCACTATAACTGACGAGATGTTTCAATTTCCAGTGACACTAGAACTGACCAGAATTGTGATCCCGATCCTAAAACTAAGAAATACGATGAACAATTTTGTGTCTACGATTTGATGGACTGGTATTCGTCTCCTACATCCTTGATGGCTGTTGTCACAAATAGCTATGTATGAACCTTCTTTTCCCCTTAAATTTATTATGTTTTGCATATATTTTAAATTTCTCTTTTACACATACAAAAAGGTTGATCACTTTTGCGATGATTCCAATCACAACAAGGAAAATCCAAGCAAACAGAACCAAATGTGTACAGTTGCTAACGGTGACGGAGAGAGTGTTTGGTCGGTCATGTCACGTCATCCGGATTTTGCGAATAACAAGTTCGATTAGTAAAATTCATGGTCGACATAGTTTTATACTGTTAAAAATTTGTTGTTTACAGTAATCCACCGGCAGATGTCAATAATTTGACGCCTACATTTAAAATTGTTAAGAGCAGACCGTGCCGACAGGTCCTAGTCATGGATGTCTCAGGAAGTATGACAACTGGGGTAATGCTATTACAATAAGATGTTCAATGAAAAGATAAAGCAAAAATATATCTTTTGTAGAACCGAATTGGTAGATTGAATAGTGCTGCCGTCAAGTGGATAACACACGATATCGACGAGAATAGCTCACTGGGACTTGTTCAATTCGAGTTAGTATATAGAATTAATAGCCAAAAATAATAAAAAACTAAAGCCTCAAAAAAATTTCATTTTTGGCATGGCTTTGAGCAGCACTACTTCACAGGTTCTCAGCCCGTTGGTCACTATCAACAACAACGCTGATCGAACGTTGCTTGCCAGCTTAGTACCAAAGTCAGCATCAGGGGCCACTTGTATCGGTTGCGGCTTACGTGATGCCCTTCAAGTAAATAAATTTGTAGCATTATTTAGTAACAAAAATACAGCAATTGAGTCAATGACACAACTTTATTACTGATAATTTGTTAAGTTATTGGCGGGTAATAATGGAGATACCGGAGGAACAATTATTCTGATGACTGACGGCGAAGAAAACGTAAGTCCTAGAATAAGCGATGTGACGACAGAAGTTCTGAATTCAAAAGCTCAAGTCATAACTGTTGCATTGACGTAAGTAACTTCGATCTATAATATGATATTGTTATCGCGCTAAATTATTGTTTTTTACTTGTTATAGGAATCAAGCTGCACAAGCTATCGATACACTTTCCCAACAAACTGGTGGCTACTCTTTCTATATACCAGATAGTGACATCACTTCTGGTCTTACTGACGCCCTCGCTCAATCTTTAAAATCATGCTCGCCAGCACCCAAAATGATCGATATAGGAGTCAAGGTGATAAACAAATGTCCATTAGCTCTATATAAGCCAGCACTTTCTTAATGAAATTTTGAAATTCTTATGAATTACGCAGCTGTTCCAGCAGCAGATGTTTGGTAGTGGTGGAGTCGTTGCAAATACTTTCATCGTCGATCCAACGGTAGGAAGAAACATGGTTCTCCGAATTGATTATACTACAAAGACATTTGTGAAAGACATAAACATCAGATCACCTAGCGGGATCATATACAATAGCAACTTTGAGAATGACGATGCCACAAAAAGCATATTTTTTAAACAAGCCCTGGCAGAGGTATACTTGTACTTATAGCACCATTAATAGCAACTTGCACAATGTATTAATTTAAATTAAATCATTAAGGTTGGCAAATGGAACTTCACCATTTCGGTGAACAATACGTCCCAAGAATCACTTGTAGTCAGAGTGACCGCTGAAACGAGAGCCAGTACAGTAGCACCCATCACCGCGCAGTGCTTCTTCCCAAATGGCGCTGATGTTACTGACGCTACCACAAATCCGATCAGAATTGCAGCTGCAGTCATGCAAGGAAGTGCTCCCGTCAAAAATGCCAAAGTCAAGTAAGATTTCTATCAAATCAAATTCGCATACTACTCTACTACTTCGAAGGCTTCACTGGCTTTCTGTACGTCAACGCATCATCTACAAGATTGTTCTTCTCACTTTCAAGTGTCTTAATAATCCTGCTCCTTCCTATTTCAGTGATATTGTTTCCCTTTACCAGCCTAGTCGTTCTCTGCGTAGTGCTAGTACCAGTATGCTTTGTGTGCCTAAAATTCCTCTTGATCGGGTTGGTGGTAGGAGCTTTACTCATGCTGCCCCTACTGTGTGGAATTCTCTTCCTCTCTCTCTATGCAGAGTAATCTCTGAGCTCATTTTCTAATAGTCTAAAGTACCACCTATTTAGACTTGCTTTCTATGAACAGTTTTCAAATTCCTGTTATTTGTTGATTAAGTGTTTGCAGCGCTTTTGATCAGGCTTCTAAAGAATGTAAAAGACGCTTTATAAATCGAAATATTGTTCCTATGGTTGTCGTGCATTCGCTTATGTTGGTCCCTTCTGGTGTTTTTATTAGGGCGACCATTTCATTGCCCAATGGTTCAACCATGGAACTGGACCTTTTCGATAACGGCGCTTTGGCTGATACCAACGGCGGTGACGGGGTGTACGCTAGATACTTTACATCCCCGACGGCCGCTAACCGCTACTCGGTTGTTTGCACAGCATGGAATGATGGTGGTGCATACACAAGCCGAAGGAATTCTTCGAAGGTCTTGCTACCAGATTTTAGCAGAATGGAGAGTGGAGGATCTGTTCGAGTAAGTTTAAGTTTTTCAAGTTCATGATAGTTGCCTTATAGTTTAAAATACGAAATGTATTGTAGGTTATCAAACCGGTGCCAGCAGCAAATCCCTATCCCCCTGGCAAAGTCAGGAATTTGGCCGTCTACGATGTAAATAATGACTTGACGACATTTTCCATCCAGTTTACCGCACCTGGACAAGATCTGGACCAGGGTGGCAGAGGTATTCACATAAGAAATTAGAATTAAATTACTGTAATATTTAAACTTGGAATTGAAATTGTCTAGTTACTCGATACGAGATTAAGTATTCCACTAGATTTGAAGACCTCAAGGGTGCCAATTTTGAGAAACCCAATCCCAACGTCGTCATCATCACCCAGGCCGTCAATGGAACCATCGATCCATCTGTTGATCCTGGCTTTATGCAATTTTTCTCGCTCAAAGTCACCAAAGCGGAGTCAAACGTAACGTACTACGTCGCAATGAGGAGTATCGACAAAGATGGCGGCGTCTCGAAGGTCTCGAATATTGCCGATTTTCGATTCCGTCCTCTGAATTCCTTTTGCCCCAACGGAGACGATTGGTCCCCTTGCACCTGCTCAGGCGGAAACATCACCTGCGCCAACATGCCAGTCTCAACGATTCGATCGGTTTTTAATCGAGTCAGACCGGTAAATAATACCCTTCTCAACGTTGATATAAGGCCTGTTGAGCCGAGCGGTATCATTTCCATCCCAGAAGACATCTTTGGAAGCGGAAAATATATTGAATCTCTTTTGATTCGCTGCCCTTCCAAGGCTTACAAATTGCAAGTCTCTAAAAAAGTTATCGCCCCCTCCAATATATACACCACGTCCATAACCATCAGCACATGCGACTTTAGTACGCTGGATCTTTCCTTTTTGACTGGGTTTGTCTATCTCAACACTATCAAGCTCTTATCCGGAACAAACATACAAGTTCCCTTCAAAACTCTGCCTTATCCACTGCCACGTTTGACCAGTTTCAACTTCTACGGCAGTCAGGGACTTAACGCCATGGTTGACTCCCCTCCAGTTTTGGTCAACGGCTTAGTTGAAGTGGATTTTGGGGCTTGCGGGTTCACTAACGTTGGCGCCACTAAAGTTTTGGATTGGCTTGTCGCATCATCTAGCCGAACTCTGAACATTCTGTTGCTGAAATTCAACTCGTTTGCCAATGTACCAACTCAAATCCCGAAATTCACTGGACTGAAACAATTGGAGCTGTCAAACAATCAGATCACACAACTCCGGACTGGAGAGCTCAACTTTACTTCTCCGTTGACCAAATTGTCCATCACTGCCAACAAAATCGCCAACATTCAATGCAATGCATTTCTAGGTATATCAAGTCTTAGTGCCTTAAGGCAGTGCAACTTTCTAACAAGCAGAGAAAATATTTAGGAACTGCTCTAAGAGCGGAGGTGTCACTCGAGGTGAACAAACTGACCAGATTTGAATCTACTGCTTTTGGATCTCTCCTCCGGCAGATGACCGGTATAGGTGGCACTGGATCCCTCTATTTAGCAGGAAGTAATGCTATACTATATTGGAGTTCTATTCAACATAATAAATAACAAAAATACTTATAGACTCGTTGGATTGTGGCACTGATCCCTGCCACATGGCCTGGATTCTAAGGTATAACCGGAATTATCTAAATAAGCTAGATCTTGTCAAGTGCTCCAACGGGACTCTGATTAAGGACCTAAGTGCAGCTGCCTTCACATCGTGTCCCACGGTGAGTCAACATAAAATGATCGATTGGTCTTCATTCAATTTAAATTACTTAAAACCGTTTCTTCATTGACAGACTCCGAACGGCTGTACCATCTAAAGAATAACGTCATAAACTACTAAAGCATGTCCCCGATAATCTATGCATTCGTAAGTGTTCAGAATTTCAAGTTATCACTGAAAATCTATTGAAAGAACAACTTTGAATGCACAGAGAAATCAAGAAAAAAGGAGGTCACCAAAATCAAAATGTATAATCAATAGAATCATCAAAATTGGAAATGAATTAGAGATTCGTATTTATTCCACTATAATTTAAAAATATATATATAATTCATAATGATTGAATATTATGAAATAAATTTATGTACTGCAGTTAAACGTAATTTGTAGCTTTTCATTTTTCTGGGTGTCAAACTAGCCGGTTGTTATGTCTGAATATCTGGTTTTTCTATTACGTGGCGTTTCCTGCGCTAATTTCGTGGTGGTGACAAAAAAATATACAATATTAATGATAAATTGTCGCGAATTGGGTGATAAGTCCAACGACTCCTTCTGCATACTTTCTAATGCTTATCTATTATGATATTTCAATTGCTCTTTTGCCCCTCGCTATGACCGGCACCTTGGTCGAAATTCATCGTGGTTATAATGATCTCTGCTCTGGCGAATTTCCCTTCGGTAGATGTTTTTGTTATGTAATGAACCTGATCAGGTTAAAAAATAACAATAACAAAAAAGAGACACACTCCGTTTAGAAAAAAAACAGCCAAGGTGATCAAACCAAATGTTTCTTTTTCAACCTTATTATTTTTTTTTATTTATAATAAAACATTTCCATCAACCAGGTGAGAGCAAATGCCAATAGTTGTTTAATGGTGTCTTGATTTTCAGTTGTTTGTATTAATTATTAATGTTCTTTTCGATATACGACAGGTGACAAATCTTCCTCAACAAGCCATCCGGTAAAGTGGGTCTTTTTAGATAGATTTTCAAAGAGTACACTATCAGCCCAATTGTACATGTTCACTCTGTCGCCTGCTCTCAATCGGAGTGAGGCAGTTAAAGAGTAGCCTTCGTAAGTTCACGTATTACTGACATTGCTAGTTCCATCTGAACCAATATCTACCCCATTTACTTGTAGAGTAACCCATAAGTAATTAGCAGATTCAGCTTTGAGGCCAGAAAATTCGAAATGGTAAATTCCGTCCACCGGAACTGTAAAAATCCCATTTGCCAAGTTCATCGCTCCACCTTCGTTTAGTCGTGCAAGTTCCCAAGGGATGACGGCGTTTACCGTACTATTAAAAGTGGTACTTCTTTGTACGTAAAAATGAACACTTTTCGTTTTGACGTCCACACCGCCAACCAATTGCTGGTAAACTGCAACAGTAAACATTCAAATATATGGTAATAATGCCGCCAATGCGTTATTTGAACAAATAACTTACTAGAAGCTCCGAAATCGCAGAGGACAGTTTCAATCTTGTTCGTGTCCACATTTTGAACCAAATAGATTCCGTCAAGAGAATGGCCTATTAACGACAGATCCCTACACGAAGAGGGTGTGATTGCTCTTGTCGAAGAATCTTTATAATTGTTATAGCTTCTTCGCCCATTTTTATTGTTGGTTGAATCATCAAGTTTCTTTAAAGCTAGTTCGAGGTAGTTATTATCAGAATCTTGGCCGTCAAGAGAGCTTTCTACTCTGTGAATTGAATGAAGGGCGCGCTCATCAATGAAGGAGGCAGCAGTCATCTTCTCTTCTAATTTAATGATTTTCTCTCCTTGTTTCAAGATTTTCGCCTCGTTTTCTACGTTTCTAGCTTCAAGAAGATCTACTTTGACCCTCAAACTCTTCAATTCTGCCTTCAACTCTTCCTGTACACATTATATAATAAGAATAATATATATGAAGGAAAAGGAACCATTTTACAAAGTTTATATTTACCAATATATCATTTTTAATCGGACTGCTCGATTTAGAGTTGACCACCGTGATTAGAGCTGCTAAAAATGCAATAAGCAAACCAAAGTTTCCAATTTTACGGGCCATTTTTCTATTAGGGCGTGTCGCACTCGAAAACCTGCTTAAAAATTTAATTTCTCAACTGCGAATGATGAATACCTTTACATATATAGACATTGCTATCACTAGTGATTCTAATAATAGTTCAATATGACTGTTGTTATTCACATTGGGCAAAAGGCATTCTTTGTTTGACTATTTTGAGATAAGCAGGTGATAAAGAAAGTTCGGTCTGTTGTGTAAATGATGGTGCCTATTTCGAAAGAGATTGCAAGGTTTGCCTTTCTTCGATTGTTTACTATATAACGCCGAGTCAATAATAAGGGAATAAAGTGTTGTTTTAATCGTTTTAAATAGTGATGTTTCATAGCAGTCTCTTGTCTACAGTGATCCAAGTAGTTAAAATTGACCGGGCCTCAACAGGGTCTCCGGCCGAACGATGTCGGATCGACCGTACTCTATAAATTTTGCATCTTGAAATTTAATTCCCATTTTTATTTTTATATATAGGGTACCGTGTATAAGGGATGATAAATATTTTAATCAACTAAACCTGATGTTAATAAATTAATTTACATTTTTTTAAAAAGTCAATTGAATAATTAAGTGACTAAAATCAGTTTAAGTAACGTTGTATTCAACCAGAATCAGCTAAATGTACTGTATATTATGTATATATTTCTCATTAAATAAGTGCCAATCACTTGAAATATTGTATTCATCAGCCAAATAATCAATTTAATCATAATTTATTTAAACAACAGTTGACAAATCCTCCTCAACAAGCCATCCGGTAAAGTGGGTCTTGTAAGTTCCATTATCAAAGAGTTTACTACTAAGAATATTGAACAGTCTCACAGTGTCACCTGCTTTCAATCGTAATGAGGCAGTCAAGGAATAACTTTCGTAAGTTTGCGAATTAGGACCATTGTTGGATCCAACTGAACCAATATCTTGGCCGTTTACTTGTAGAATAACGAAAACATAAGGAGCAGATGTATCTTTCAGGCAAGAAAACTCGAAATGATAGATTCCGTCCACCGGAACAGTAAAAATTCCAGAGGCTAAATTCATGGCTCCTCCCTCGTTTAGACGCTCTACTTGCCAGGGGATCACCTTGACAAGATTGAAAGGCGTGTTCCTTTGGACGTAGAAATGGACAGTCTTCTTTTTTACGTCTACATTGCCAATCAATTGTTGGGAAGCTGCAATTTAATTTAAAAACCATATTTTAAATAATAATAATCATTAAAAAATAGTTAATTGCAATCATTATTTATCTATTAAAATAAATTAAGCCCAAATTATACAATCACAAGTATATGTAGGTCTTTTAGTGAAATGCTATATATATATATCAGTCTATTTACAAATATACTTACGAGAAGTTCCGAAATTGCAGAGGACTGTTTCAATCTTGTTTGTGTCCACATTTTGTACCAGATAGAGTCCATCAAGAGAATGACCGAGCAACGACAGATCCCTGCAAGAAGAAGGTGCAGAGAATGCTCTTGTCGAAGAGCTAAGAATTTCCATTGTTTCGTCGTCAAGAGAGGATTTATCTTGATTCATCTTATTGTTGTTAGTTGGATGAAGAACGGCCCGTTCATCACTACTGAAGGAGGCAGCAGATCCCAGTTTGGCATCCATCTTTTCCTCTAATTTAAGGATTTTCACTCCTTGTTTCAAGATTGTCGCCTCATTTTCAACATTTCTTGCTTCCAGAAGATCTATTTTGACCCTCAAACTCTTCAATTCTGCCTTTAACTCTTCCTAAAATAATTAAACAAAAAAAAAATTCTATTTGAAAATGAAGAAAAGTTTTGGAAATAAACAAGTTAAATTATATTTATTTATACCAGTATGTCGTCATTTTGAATGGGGCTGCTCGTAGATGATTGGACCACGAGCAGTAGAACCGCTATAAATGTTAGCAGAACTAAGTTTTCAATTTTACGAATCATTTTCTATTATGAAGAAGGCCTGCTCAATTTAATTTCTCAGCTCCATCCCTACCACTATTTATCTAGGCGTCATTATCACTGGGATATTGGTTAATAAGGAGCATATGGTCGACATTTGTTCACATTGCTCAAAAGGGATTATTTGTTTGACTAATATATTGATTAAAAGAGATTACAAAAGTCAGCAGGTATATACAGATATTACACGAGTTGTTGCCTCATTTGTTCGGTTGTTCTGTTAACTGTTAACAATAAGGGAAAACATCAAAACAGTGTTGTTTTTAATCGATTGTATACA
The DNA here is from genome assembly GCA_030141595.1 of Chydorus sphaericus. Lineage (NCBI taxonomy): Eukaryota > Metazoa > Arthropoda > Branchiopoda > Diplostraca > Chydoridae > Chydorus > Chydorus sphaericus. The sequence goes on along the minus strand of CM057929.1, from coordinate 12,556,159 downwards.
ATAGTAATAATGTATATGGTATGATTGACAATTACCTGTATTTTTTTAATACAAAGCATTTACTTGTAATTATAAAACGCTACTTAGTGACTCCCATCATGACGAATCACAAACATTTCGTAAGTGATAATAATGGGGACTATATTGACTTGAAAAGTAAACTATAGCACAAAAAGTAACTATATTAAAAATTTTAATCCATAGCATCTGTCGTATCTCGTATGAGTGCAATACTGTGGCCAAACTGATGTCGCCATCTGGTCAACCATGGGTGTAATTTGTGGTAAGTTATATCTGTTGAACCATATGGTACCTATACGTGACAATAAATGCAATACTATGATTCGGCGCTGTAAACTAAATACCATGAAAAATAAAACTAAATTTAAAAGTTCGTTCAAAATGGTGAAGGTGGAAATCAATTTCATTTTTATTTTGCAATTTGAATTTGTATAAATATTATACTGTATTTATGGGGATTTTGGGATTTTTTTTGCGCCAAATTAAAATTAATTAATTTTTTCAATTTATTTTATACTAAGAAACTGCGGATTTAAAATCAAACTACATGGAATGACACATTGGAACCTTTGATTCATAAATTTAGCCACTGCACAGGCAAAAACTACCCCAATCAATGCGCGCAATAATAATAAAAAACTAATACGAATTACAGGAGATAAAAGTGGTTGAGCCACGAGCTTAATATATGTCAAACATCCTTCCCTATTTTGGAAATATAGGAAGGAATATTATTTAGCTATATACAGAATAAATGATGGGGTTTCTGTACCAACTGTCTTTTCCCTTTGTTATAATATGCTGTATACCATTCGAGTTTTCAAAGGCTTAGTAAAGAATGGAAATCCTGCGACATTCTCTTGAAATCCGTAAAAGTGTTTTCTGTTCAAGACGAAAGAATGCTTTAAATATTATATTACTGTTCATAATACTACATTTTGGTAAAAGAAAAAAGAAATCGACGATAACAACAAAAATAGAAGAACGAAGGCAATGAAAAGTTGGTATAAATTTAGGATGTGGTATTGAACATCTTTAAAATACACAAAATATATATTTTTTTAATATTTGAAAAAAAATCATAAAAGGATAGATCTTGTATTACACAGATGGTTGATGCAGTTTTTCTCCTGGTTTTCGAAGGTTGTAGACTAGGAAAAGTGAATGTAATCAGCACTTATCTATATCGAGTAGAAGCTATAACAGCAACCAGTATACTGTATTAGTGAGTTTTTTTTTACAACCTACTACTTGGTAAAAGGTAAAATGTGCTATTTATTAATGTTATTATAGTGATGCATTGCACAAATTGTTGATTTATTCAAATATAAATATCAAAGTTTCAATATTCTGCACAATATTTCGATGCTTAAAACAACTCTTGATTTTTATGAAAAGAAACCGCAAACATTACTTGTTTTCGGCGAAGGGTTAATACAAGAAATTGTATAATAATGAGTAATCCTATTTCTTATGCAGTAATTTGAGTGAGCATCGTTTGTAGATAACAGCCGTTATTTTAATATTAAGTATACACTGGTGACTAACACTGATAACTAACTGATACTAACATCATATGGAACAGTATATATAGCATATGTTTAAAAACAAATCCCCCAAAAAATTCGTTGTATGTTTTATTTACCACGATCCATTTTAAAACATAAATTTATGAAAATTATGGAAGTTCTAAAGTAAAAAAAATGAATTATTCACTTTTGGCATAGAATATGGCTCATCTTGCTTTTTATCCCTGCCTTTTGTTGCTGTCGACTACTCTATTATTGCTCAATGGATGTTGTGCCGAGGTTTTCACATCTTCGTCGGATGTGGCAAGCATGTTCCGTTTAGAGCAGCAGGTTGTCAACGTCTTGACCGATTTTCTCTCTCGAACAGAATCGAAATTAGAAGTCATCCGACGGTATGTACGAATAGCCATCATTGTCTTTAATGCTCTTATTGTAATGATTGATGTAAATAATAAAACGTAGATACCTCAAGGACTATGAAAGCGTCGTAGAAGAGAAAGCGGTGAATGACGAAGAGTTCATTGAACGAGTTGTAGGTAATCCTATACACTGTTATCGTCTCATGAAACGTCTCTACTTTGATTTGCAAACCATCGAGAAGGAGGTTATAAGCGTCGAATGGAAAAGTATTTGTTTATTGCTGCGTTTTAGATATGATATAGATTTCAACAGGAAGGTTCTTTTGTTAGATTTACTGGAGCCTTTAGAAAAATTGAGAATAATGGGGGACGGATTCCCTAAAGAAGAAGATTTCTTTGGAGCTATCCAGGCTATAATTCGTCTTTAAGATACTTATGAACTGGACATGACGCAACTAACTAGAGGGAACATTTTGGGAAAGCAGACAAAAGCAAATGGATATTACATTATCTAATATACGTTACAATATATTAGCAAAAAGTTTAAAAGGAAAATGTATACTATACAAATTAAATACTATGCTGTTACACACTGACCATAAGTACCTGACCAATTGGAGTTAATGTATATCAATACATTGTGTAATGATATAGAATCTGTAACCCAGCTGGGATTGATTACTTTTGGAAAATAGTTTTAAAATAGATTTAAATATTTTTTTCTAAAATAAATCATTATTTCGGGCTTATTTGTGTGCATAGAATTGACGGCCCAAGATTGCTTATCATGGGCCAAGCGGCTTTCAATGCGGGAGTCTACGCTCGAGCCGTTGAGTGGTTAGAACAATCCTACATTTTTTCTGGAAAGGAGAATATTAAAACGGTTCGCCAGGAGCAGGTCATGGATTTAATTCAGCATGCCGTCAATATGGTACATTATCATAAAAATAGTCCATAAATTATTTATAATTAATGATTCGGATGTACAGCACGACGATGTTCTGAAAACAAACAATTCATTTCTCTCGGTCGAACTAGTTTTATTCCGTCATTATTTGAAGGATCGACCGGCCGTCGACCAGCGGAAAGAAATCATTCGCACAAGAAAGTACACTTTGGGAACAATTGATAACCCCTATTCCTCCGTAAATGACCAAAATAATTTCAATGCATTATGCCGAGGAGAGAGACTTTTGGTAAGATGTAGGCTAATTTTAAAATTTAATATTCCTTAACAATGAGTCGTTAAACTATATTAAAGAGCAATACGGTGGCGTCAAAATTGAATTGCTGGCACGACGACCGCAATCAGCCATACTTTCGCTTGATGCCCATTCGCGTGGAGCAGCATTCGTTTGATCCAGTCGTTTACACTTTTCACAACATCTTAAGCGACAAGGAGAGCGACGCTCTCAAAGTGCTTGCAGAGCCCTTGGTATTTCCGATTCCACTTATTAGTGCTGAAAAAATTAGAATAACATTAAATTTTGATACTTTCAAGTTGTCTCGCTCAGGCCTCGCTGGCCGTAATAATAATGAGGGATTGACACAAATAAGTAGTCAAAATGTCGCCATCGATATCCGGATTTCGAAATCAGCTTGGCTCTTAGATTCAATGGATCCTCTCATATCTCTTTTATCTAATAGAATTCGCCTCATCACTGGACTGGTCACAGATCAGTATAAAGGTGGGGCTGAATCACTCCAGGTATGATGTGCGCTGATTATCTCATTAAATATAAATTGTGTTGGCTAAATAACCTTTATATAATTGGTAATATAGATAGCCAATTAGGGTATCGGAGGACACTATTTTCCTCATCACGATTTCCTTGAAGAACCAGGCGAAGATCTGATAGCCACTTTCATGTTTTACGCAAGTCTTTCCATTACATCACGCTTAATGGTCCTTATTTTGTATCAATATACATAACTATAATCTACAATTATTCAGTTAAACAAAGTTGATCGAGGAGGGGCAATGGCTTTCCCGCGGGCTGGTGTTGCCATTCGTCCGACCAAAGGCAGCGCTGCTTTCTGGTACAATTTGAAGCGGAGTGGTAAACCAGATATGATGACTTTGCACGGTGCTTGTCCAGTTCTCCTAGGTCATAAATGGGGTAAGCGTAATATATACTATTACTCTTTTATATATGAAGCCCATGTTATGTTATTTGTACGTGCATATGCGTCTCTTACAGTGGGAAACAAATGGATTCGCGAGCCTTGCCAAACCTTCCACCGTCCTTGTTCTTTAGATACCAGCGAATAATGCAACTAAGATGTTTCGTGCACTTAGAGATGACTAATAGTCTTTGGAAGAACACCATTAATGCACCTGCATTAACAATCTGTGTAATATTCAAAAGCTCACCATGAATTTAAGAAATAACAACGATATATAAGATAACAACATATGTTTTATTCTATTTAAAAAATATTTTCTTTGAATAAGAAGAAGAAGAAGAAATCTTTTGTTATTCGTTATTCCGTTAAAATAAAATAAAGAAATTTTCAAATTTTTTATGTCAACACGCTATATTTAACGAATGCAATTATTCCAAAGAGAAATACATTCATTAATCGATTACATTGCATGATCAATTAATCAATATTCTATTATTAAATTGTTGCAGTATTATAAATTATAATTCATAACTCTTTAATAGGCCTATACATAAATAATAGAAACTTATTTTGTTTCAACATTTTATTCTACCTCTTTCCGAAATAAGCGTGCTATACTTCGCAGTGTATTATAACGTTTACTAAATAAACAAAGAGAGCTGCTTTACTGAAGTGCTCTATATGAAATCTATAGGAAACACGTGTGTAATAGAAAACAGCGCGTCAAGAGTTCAAACGGGACATTTTCCCAAATTTCTTTTTTTCATTGAAATATAAATATTAAAAAATTATTTTCTTCTTATACACACATTTCAGTACTGCATTTGTTTTTACCCCTTCTATTGTTATCAATTTTTTTCATTATAAAAAAATGAAAATTGGTACATTAAAATAAAGATAAGAACAACATTTATATAGGTAATACCATTTTTTAAATCTGGTATTTCAGAAATAGCAGACGACGATTTAAATGTTATTTAAAGCAAAAAGAGTCAACTTACCCCTGTGCAAATTAGCCCTAGTCTACCCAATTTTTTGGCGAGAAAAATTGCCACTTCATAAAATATCTAACAATTGAATCCAAAAGGAGTCCAAAAGGAGTCCAAAAGGAGTCCAAAAGGAGTCAGAAAACATATTAGAAGAAAAAATATTTAAATAAAATATTTTCGTCTTACAACACAGTCTCCCGTTAAGTATGCAGAAAATATACAATCGCGACGTGGATAAATGTGGCCTCCATTTCCGTAATCGGCCACCTTTAAAAACATTAAAATAGTAAAACACGAATTAATTGGAAGTGTAAAGTTCTTTACACTTTCTTTTACGTAAAAAAGTTAGAAGAGTATAAGTAATAAACAGTTTGGTAAATTGCAATTTTATTATATATCTCAGTATGTATTCAATATTTCATGAGAGAAAAAGATTTTTTAGAAATATACTTTGCCCACACAATGTATTTGCCAAACGACAGTCCCATTTCTCCTCTATTTTTATTAATGTTAAAACATTATATTGCTAGCATCTTCTTTATGTATTATCCTGTATTATCCTGACTTCACAACAAATATATATATATATATTTCTATTGAAATCAATTTTTTAAATAGGAGGAATAACAAATATATTTTTGAATTCTTTTGAAATGTCCAGAAAATAATGGTCTATAGTCACATTGAAAATGTACATACTGTGTATAGTATCCACTACTATTATAATAAGGAACGTGCATTAATTACGTACGCTAACTTTTCTGCTTTTTTTTTAACATGATACATATGAAGGCATCAATTGAATGCGATCAGATAATAAAAATCAGCAAACATATTTAAAGACCATAATACTATATTTAACTAGGGCCCATCAATTACAAAGTAAACACCAAAACCAAAATGTCATATTATTCATTAGGATCCAAAGTACAAGGACGGTTGAAAGTTTGAGCAGTCTGGCGAATCCACTTGGTGGCAACTACATTAAAACGAAATAGAAATAGAATGCATCGTCAATTCTACTTATTCTATCTATATTATAGAGAATGTATTAAACACTCATTTACTCCATTTATGACCGTAGAGAAGCGGGCAAGAACCGTGCAAATTCATCAGATCCGGTTCACCGTTTCGCTTCAAGTTATACCAGAAAACAGCACCACCTTTAGATGGAGGGACGGCAACGCCGGCCCAGGGAAAAGCCGTATCTCCTCCTTGCTCAGCGGCGCTCAACTAAAATATATAATTTCGTGTTAACACACCAGCGGAGTGTTTTCCCTTACTTGATTAAGGTTTATTTTTAAGCATTGACATTTTACTTACAAAAAACATGAAAGTGGCTGTACGATCTCCCATTTCAAATTGTCTTTGGTGTTCCCTTTCCTAGTGTATGCAAACGATAGGGAGTCAAAATATTGTTTCATATCAGAAAAAATATGAGAAGTTTACAAATTAGTCTTACCTTGGACTCTTTCATGAAATATCGATTCAACACGTTATCGTGATGAGGATAAAAGTGGCCTCCAATACCGTAATTGGAAACCTTTTCCCATTAATAGAAATAAATACAAATGAAAAATCAATTCGAAGTCTAGGTCTCAATTTGTCGGTACATAGTCAACTGAAATAACACACATTGTTTGCATTGTCTGCGAACTTACCGAAAAGACTTCGGCTTCACCTTTAGAATAATCATTTGCCAATCCACTAATGAGATGAATTCTTTTGGTTAAACGTGGCATAAGAGGATGTGCATTTGGGAACGCAGCTGATTTCGAATTACGAATAACTAGTGTAGCACCTTCACCACTTCTATACAGGTTTCCATCAGGTGCTTTTCTTTTGAATACCGAGGAGGAAACAAGCTGTGTTCGACATATATCAATAGTTTCAGTTATTAATTAAAGTTTTTTTTTATCGCATATAAACTTCTGTTTTCTATCCAAACCATTGGCTTGGAAAGTTCTTTTATGACGTTGATCTCTTCGTCGCTTAAGATGTTGTGAAAGGTGTAGATAACTGGATGGAGGGAATGCTGTTCCACTCGAATCGGCATCAAGCGAAAGTATGACTGATTGCGGTCGTCGTACCAGCACTTTAACTGCGCCACCACTTTTTGGCTCTTCAAATATTGTTTATGTTGAAATTTATTAAATTTTAGAATAATTTTTTTTATTTGTGATGGATTAACTTACCAATAGGCTCTTTACTCGACACAAAGCGTTGAAATTTTTGACGCCAAGCATTTCGTTTTTGAGGTCGTGCCCTTCCAATGTGTACTTCTTTGTGCGAATGATTTCTTCTCGCTGGATGAATGCAGGCCGATCCTTTAAAGGTAGAGGGAATACAACAAGTTCGGCCGGAATGGGGAAAACATCATTTCTCAGCACTTCATCATGCTACATACGAAATGATATTTGGTATGTTTTATTTCAAATCAATTTATCCTATAATGTATGATAACATACCACATTTATGGCATCCTGAATAAGACCCGTAACTTTGTCCTGGTGAACTGTTTTATTGCCTTCTATTCCAGCAAGAATGTAGGATTGTTCTAGCCATTCGACGGATCGAGCAAAGAATCCCAAATTGGAAGCAACTTGACCCATGTACAAGCAATCTTGAGCAGTCAATTCTTATTACCCACAAATCCCCAAAGTAACAAAGATATATTGAAAATTTAAAAACCAATTCACATCAATAAACTTATAGACAAACACTAAAAAATATTACATACCTCCTGTTGTTTGCCTTCCCCTTATGTTTCCCTTAGTAAATTGTGTCATGTTGAGTTCGTAAGTGTCTTGAAGACGAATTAATGATTGTACAGCTCCAAAGAAATCCACTTTTTGTGGAAATTGAACCCCTCTTTTCAATTTTTTCAACCACTCCACTGCATGGCGTTCTATTATAATACGTGTTTTGTACTTATTTATCATCAAAATTAATTTTAAGCATGCAGAAAAAAACATACTGTTCTCCTCCCCACTTTTGATCCCGTTCTCGATGGCTTGCAAGTCAACTGTCAGCCTTTTAATAAGTTTGTACGCGTGAAGAGGGTTACCTGCAACCCGCTCGATGAAGCCTTCCTCTGTTTCTGCTTTTTCCTCTACGACATTCTCGTAGTCCTTCAAATAACTGTGACAATTGACATTGGTATCCGAACAGTAATACTATTTGGAACAACCATATGTCTACACATACCGTCTGATGGCCACTAATTTCAATTCCGTTTGAGAGAGCAAGTTTTGCAGAACTTTAACCATATCTGCTTCTATACGGAACAGGTTTTCCACTTCGGTAGAAGCAGTGAAAATTTCTGTACAGCTTCCCTTGAGCAGCAAGAAAGCCACTGACAGTAAAAGGCAGACATATTTGAGAGGCATTTTTTCTGTAAACAATTATGTTCTGAAAAAGTAAGAATTTTTAAGATGAACACATATTTTGTGTAAAAATGAACTTTAAAAGCGAGTAAAAAAACTAGAAAATCTCGATTAAATGTTGAAGAAAAGATAAAATTCAGAACTCAAGATAGAATTCACATCAACAGTAGAAAATTAATTTCGCTTTAATTTTTGCTTTACCTCTTGCCGAGAGCTGTCACAGTGCACTGTTACTTTTACTAAATAATTGACAACAGCTTTACTAAAGTGGCTCAAGTTATCCATGGAAAAAAAACAAGAAAAGACCTGTTTGAGACACATGTGTATTGCACAAATTTTTATTATTGTAATGTTGAATTTCTATGAAAAACATATTTAAAAATACTTTAATAGATTCCTCTCGATATTCTTTTAAAAAATAATATTATTTATTTATTTATAATTGTCAATACTGTGTTCCAAATGTGTGTGTGTATATAATACCTTACATCTCAGCACAGATGTGTATAACTATATTCCCTGCACAGATGTGTATAACTATCATTATCATGCTTTTTAAAATCTCCTTTTGAAAGTATCTTCACGTTTTCTTTATCGATTTAATTTGTTAACTGACAATGTTATTGAACAATCATTCCACTCCTAGCAGATGTCGTGCCTGTCTTTCTAGATAGAGCTTTAAAGCAACTGCTTTGACTTCATTTCTATAGAGATATCCATGAGCAAAATTGTTACAATTAGGCGGTGAAGGACAAAAAGCGAGTGAAGTAGAATGAAGGAAAAGGGTGGGGTTATACTATTTTCATGCTTAATTTCTTTAGAGATTGGAAAATATGCGTTGATTTAAATTTAAAATAAACTATGGACGAGCAACACTGGTGAAACATGAATAGTCTGAATGAAATGGATGTGTGGTTACTGTTGAAGAGGGTGTTTCACCTCTCTACTTTCTATATATAAAGTAACTTGTGAATTACTGGGAAGGATTGTTTTCTTCCCGGGTCAAATTAAAATCCTAAATAATGTAACTAACTAATCTTAATAAGATGGGAAGAAGTCCAAGACCCCAAGACTGATTTGCGGGGTGTTGGCTCTTCTTTGGTTTGTTGGGGAGAGTCGAAACATACACAACTCATAGGAAAAAATTTAAGATTCTGTATAAAAGACATCATTTAGATATTCTTGAACATTCTTGCATGATACTTTTCTTAACTTTCCTTTAAAAATATATAGAGTAAAAGAAGTTAGTTAACTATTTTTTTAATGGCAATTTATATCGTATGTAATACAATGGTTAAATTCAGGAGTAATTAAGGAAGAAATCAGCATAGAAAAAAAACAATTGTTGGTTTTTTTTTTCTTTTTAAAACTTGCCTCAATATTTCAAGCATCATCTGTCTTTCTGCAAAAATCTGACGGACAATTTATTTTATGGAAGAAAAATGTTCATATGATATAAAACAATTTGAGTTTTGAACAAATATAAATTACTATACAAGCAATGGGGAATGGACCAGGTTAACGAATTTTGATGGAACAAAAACCATTCGAACACAATAAAAATTCTAGACAAAATTTAAAAAAAATCAGAAAAATATTGACAAATATTCACTCAAACAGTCAGCCATACACAGTCTGGCAAAATTGAATCATTTTTTTTCAAAAGCTATTGTACAGTACCTAGCATTAAAACCTTTACTTCCGCCAGGTAGCGAAGTGGAACCTCATAAGAATTTCATAGAATCTATTAGGTGCAAATGGAAAACAGCAAACGTTTTATTGCTAGGTACTGTACGTTAGATTGAATTTTATTTGTTCCCTTCATCCCATTCTTTTCATTTTTCATTTCTAAAAAATTGTAATTGACTAAAGAACTTAAAAAAGAACAATTTTCCTTCCCAGTTTGTCAACACTTTTTTAATTGCAATGGTTTATGATATGATATTTTCCACAATTTTTATTTTTATGTTTTCGTAAATTTAGAAAAAGAAATCCGTTCAGTTGATAAATTTGACTAATTAATTAAATTAATTGATTAATTGATTAAATAAACTATATACCTGATAAATTGTAAGACATTAGTTGTATTATATTAATTTAGTAATTATTAGACCTAATATATTGGGTGATAAATTCCCCTTGCATGACCGGCACTTGGGCTGGAATTCATTGGTGCTATCATGATCATCCGCCCGGCAAAACCTACCGCCCTTCGGCATGCTTAAAGTGTGAATCAAACATTTCTATATTCATGAATAATTATAAATATTGCACTCAATTGATAGGGCAGACAATTTCACGTCGATATGTGTAGACTGTAGGTTTCATGCAATAAAGTTTATTAGGTTATGTAATAATAATGAAAAACCAACGATAATTTTTTTTGTATTCAATCAGCGTAAATTTTAAACGGCGGAAATTTGAATAAATCTATGTATAAACTCATATTTTTAACAAATAAAGATTTTTTTAAATGCATCCTAAACAGGAAGTGGAAATCGACAGGTGGAAGGAATTTAGTATTTAAAAATAAAAAGTTGTATTATTTAAAAGTAAAAATCTTTCCTGATATGCCTCTTTATTGCTTACTGTATATATTCTTAAAAATTGTCTTCATTTGTTGAAAAAATATTAACAAATATTCTTCCACTATTATTTATTTTTCAATCGATAGCATCGTACACAATCTGGCTAAACGAAATCGTTTTAAAAAGTAATATTGTACGTTGGATTGAATTTGATTAAAATATATAACTTTTTTCCTTTTTTCAATTAAAAAAAAAGTTTCTCAGGTAGACGTATGCACCAAAATCTGAGAGCTTCATTGGGCGTATTCAATGGTGAATGTTGCCCTATCAAAAGAAAGAAAAAGAAAGGCTCATTTGTCATCAAACACACGGAATAAATATGCAGAGCAGAGAATGCTTAAGAAAAGAGATGAAAATGCAGTGATATATGAAAATACAAATAATATATAAAAGGGAAAGGGACATATATATATATATACATAAAAAAAGAAAAATAATTGAAAAGTGATAAAAGACAGCAAGGGTGGAGATGTGACCTATTCAGGGAAATACGATTGCAACGTTTTTAAAGGATTGGAAGGATGGAGAAGAAAGATAGTATGGACTACAGGGAAGGAGAGCAGATCTTGGCAGAGGGATTGGTCACGTCGATGTCCGGCCTGGAGTGCCCGATGGCGATGCTCCGGACTTAAAGAAAGGTCCCCCGTCGGTCCAAACCCGTGCCCGATGGCGAAGCAGGTTGGTGATGCTCGTAGAGTAGACGCACGGCCGACACAGCCCGATGGCAAATGAGGGACTTAAGTGGGATTCCCACGACGGCCACTCCACGCCCGATGGTTTGCGGAGTGGTGATGATCTGGAAGAGGTTGGATTGCCAGGAAGGGGTTTTCAAATCTTCCACAACTTACAATAAATCGGTTGAGGGCATAAAAGGTGGCACGGCTCGCACATAGATCGTTGATGTCCGGTGGCCACGCACGGGTATGCAGCGAGGCTTTTAATTCAGTCCTGCATGTGTCCAGTAATGGGCACCAAAACAGTACAAGTGACACCGTTTCATCGGCCACACCGCAGCGACAGGTTGGTGAGTCACTAAGGCGGATGCGGAAGAGATGGCTGCGCAGGTAATTATGGCCGGTTAAAACCTGGGCGAGTTCCCGTGAAATCGATAAGGTCGCTAGATGATCAGGACGTCTGGTGGTGGGGAAGAAACATTTGGTAATTCTTCCTTTGGGGCACGTCTGCCATTCGCAACATGATGGGAAACGATTCGGTGAAAGGATGCATAAGACCTCGGAGAGAAATCACCGTGAGGCGATAAGGCAAGAAACCGCATTGCAGCCACCTCTTTAATTTTCAGGTCAATTGGGAGAAGGCCAGATATGACCAAAAGGGCCTCCGTTGAGACCGATCCAAAGGATCGGGCTATTGAGATCGTGAAGGTTCGTTGGGTAGATCGTAGCATCGATTGCATTCTCTTTCTGCTTACTGCTCCACACCATACTGAACAGCAGTATAGGATGGTAGGTTCTACGACCGCAGTATAGATGGTCTTTATCCTCTGTCCGGAAAGTCCCCAATTCGATCCAATGTATCGCTTCACCATAAAACTTAGCCTCTTTGCAGCTAAGCACTTGGCTTCTATATGGTCACGCCATGAAAGACGCCAGTCGAGGAGAAGCCCAAGATACTGCGCATTAAGAGCAGGACTTAGCTTCTGGCCAAATAGCACAAGGTGGATACCATCCAGTGATGATCGGTGGCATCTAGAGAATAGGATGAAAATGGTTTTCATGATGTTGATCGATTGCTTGACAGACTCAGCCCACTCAGCAAAGGCTAAACATATTTTCTGTAGGCGGGATGTGGCAATGTGGGGGTCTCTATGGGAGACTACCGCAGTGACATCGTCAGCATAAGCCAAAAGGAGGAATTCAAAGTTTATGTTCAGACGTAGAGCGGGATCGATTAGCGCAATCCAAAGAAAGGCAGAGAGAACAGAACCTTGTGGACATCCAGTGTCGATCATGAACACAATTGAGTGACCATTTGCAGTCAGAGTAGCGATTCTTTTTGACAGGAATTTGTTTATAAGCCGCAACAGATATGCAGGACATCTTTGGCCGCCAGTGAGGCTATGATTGCATGCCTCCAAGCCCTATCAAAAGCGCTTCTCATGTCTAGGAGGGCGGCTGCAGTCGTCTGCTTCTTGACCAAGGCTCGTTCAATGAAAGAGACAAGTTCATGTGCAGCAGTCTCTGTAGACCTTCCTCTTAAAAAGCCGTGCTGATGGCTACTAAACCACTTATCACCCTCTGAGATCCATCGCAGTCTTGAAAGAATGATCAGCTCAAAAATCTTGGATCCACAATTGACAACGCTGATTGGGCGATAGCTTCCAGGGGATGAGTAGTCAGGTTTGTTAGGTTTAGGGACGATACTGACAGTTGCATGCTTCCATGCGGTGGGGAAGTGCCCTGTGTTAAGACATGCATCGAATATGGAACGCAGTCGGGCGGTAACGGCAGTCGGTCCAAGTCGCATTAACTCCGCCTTTATTCCATCGGGTCCTGGGGACGATTCAGGCTTGAGGGACGCAATAGCATCGGTGATCTCCTGGTCCGTCACAGCCGGAGGAGGCGCTTCCGCTCGAAAAAAGCGCAGCTTCAGCAGCATTAATGGTTATTTGATGGATCTCTTCAGAAGGAGGATCAGCAGGGAAGAAGTGTTGACCGAAAGCAGACAAGATGTCAGAAGGATCTGTAAGCTCAGTTCCTTCTATCACCAGTCTTGACGGAAAGCCAGCAGACGGTTGACCCTCATCCTTGATTGCCTTTATAGCAGCGTTCAGATCGTTGCTGAGATCTGTCGAGAACTTGACAAACGATGCCAGCTCAGCACGTCGTAGTTCTCGTTGATATTCGGCTTTCAGAGTGCGGTATACGCTTACTTCAGGTGTTCTTATTCCATCTCTTAGGCCCCTACTGGCTCTATTGTAGGCTTTGCGCAGTCGGTTTCGGAGAGCCCATAATTCTTTTGTCCACCATGGCATTTTCTTCCTTAGCTCCTTCCTCTCGCGTGAGTAATAACCGAAACGACGTGCAGACGATTGTATTTTGGCTTCCAGCTCGTTTACGCAGTGGTCAATGTTGCGATCGTTAAGCAAGATAGGTGGGGGAAGAAGAGCAGCGTTCATGGCAGTAGTGTACCGTGCCAGATCAATTGACTGGGCTGGGGGAAGAAGCACCCGCGGACCGGCAGTTGAGGACGAGTTCATATGCTGGCTGCGGCCATGGGCTACACAAGAGCGGAAATAGATAAGTGGATGGTCTGAGAGACTAGGCAGGTCCAGGTAACGCCAGTCCACTACATCTGTGTTGCAACCGTGTAGGGTGACATCGATGAAGGAGGTTCCCAGTGGATTGAAATCCAGATCACCAAGCTGCTTATTTGCGAGGCCGAGAACAGATCCAGTCAATAGACCTTCAAGCTCCTTGCCCCTGGCATCAAGGTGTCGACTGTTCCAGAGAGGGCTTCTAGCGTTGGCATCCACTCCCATAACAGTATATTGGAGAGGGTCGCAGCCGGCAAAAATGGTTGATAGAGAGGCAGTGATGGATGTAGTAGTTGGCCGTAAATAAACTGACGCGAAGTTCAAATGAGAGTCACCAAGAGGAAAGCGCACACAAGCCACATGACCAGATGACACAGGTTGGATGATTGAACCACGAAGGGAGCGGCGGGCGAAAATAGCAGCACCGTAGAGATGATCAGGTCCAAGGTTGTGAAAGGAATCAAAATCCTCTGGTAGGTAGTCAATCAAAGGCCGAGTCCCAGGACCGCCTCTTCCTGGTGCAGCGTAAGGCTCTTGCACCATAGCAATGTCCACATTTAAATCAAGAAGGAGTTGAGAGAAGGAAGCTGCTGCTGTGCGACTGTGTCGTAGGTTGGCTTGGATACATGCTAGATAGGTAGGGGCGCTATCACGAGAAGTGGAGCTTTGATTCATTCATCTAGTCTGGCCCGCAAACGCCTGACTGCCCTAACCTGCTCCACACATGAGGGGTCACCAGCAACATGAGCTCCACCGCAGTCGGCGCATTTCTTTGGCGCTGAGTTACATTCCCCAGGAGCATGAGCGCCAGCACAGCGCCCACATGCAGGGCTCGAAGAGCACTGGCGAGCAATGTGTCCATAGTGCTGACAACGGTAGCAGCGTCTCACCTCCTTGTTCCAGTCAACGGCAGTGACAGCGATTCTTCTTCCTCTAGCAAAGATTCTTCCTCTCCGAACCGCCTCGTCCCTCTCCGCAGCAGAGGCAAAAAGTAGCTTTACGTGACCCATCGTTCCACCCCTGCTCCTGAAGAGAGGTCTGATCTCCTCCAGCGATCTGCAGAGGGAACCGTTCCGCAGTTTGAAATCCTTTCGTAGCTCCTCCAGGTCCTCCAGGTCGACCGAGCGGGCTATGGTCGGGAAGAGACGCTTCCGTGAGTCGACCGCCTGAAAAAGACTGGATCCTGCTGGGTTGCTCTCCAGAATGGTCTTTGCTTTTCCACTTTGCACAGCGTCTGCAAAGGACATGTATACAAGGTGGTCATTCCTCTGGACAGTTTGAGGGACAGGACCATTTTTCTTTACTCCCAGTATGCTGTCAATCAGCTCGGTGGTTATCTTTTCACCCATCTTATCCTCTTGGACTGTGGCAACAATTGTTATCTGCTCCGGTTCAGGCCTGCAACGTGTTGCCCCCATGTTGGATGCGCCGACCGGTATCGCCTCAAAGATCTTGTCAGCAAACCTGATCCGGTATTCATCAAATTTCGCCTTGGTGGCAGCGAGCTCGGCAGCGTCGCGCTGGGCAATGACTCCGTATGTAGTACTCGCGATGTACTCCGCGATGTAGAAATCAGCGGCATCGGCCAGGTCTTTTGCTCGCTGTCTTAGGGTTTGCTCGTCCATGGAATCCAAATTCTCTCTCAACAGATCCAGGTCAGGAGGAGAGGTAGTGCTAACAGCTGATGTCACCGTATGGGCAGCGTCCACATCAGGGAGACGGTTTGTCTTTCTCAGTCTCTTCTCCGCTTCAGCTCCGCCACCAGAGCCATTAAGAGGGCTGCTAGCAGCTCGTTTCCTTGACTCCCGCGTACCCGGGGTTGTCGCATTACCACCATACGATCCGGAAGGAGGAGCCACACAGTCTGGCATCCTGCATAGCTGCTGGCCTCCGACAGCAAAGAATTCTCTCCAACATTTCCTGCATGGTTTAAACTTTCCGCGGCTTCTGCTAACCGAGCGCCCCCTCATATTCTTCTTCGTACCGGCGACCGAGTCGTCCTTCACGCTAGACTGGGATCCACCCGCCTCATCAACCGGGCTCGCACTAGTCGAGCCGGAGAGAGGCGTGTGGACTGTGGTATCCTTATCGTCTTGGTTCATATTAGCCTCAAACAACGCCTGCACAAGTCAGGAGTAGTGAGGCAGAGATCCAAGGATTTGAGTTGTATTGAGAGAAGATTCCAGGTAGGACCACTGATGGCGCTCGAGTCGCTCCACACGTAAAAACAAGCCAAAATGTTCAGTTTTAAATTGATGAAAGAACTCAAATAACACCTGCGGACACAGCACTATGCACGGATTCACGAGAAAAAGGCGAAAAATTTTGAGCTCCGGATGGTCACAAGACTCACAATAAAGCTATTCACTTTGTTAAAAGAGTACGACAGCAAAATTAGACACGTCTTGGGCGACGAGCAGACGACTTTTCGATGATCACGAGGGTGCTTCTCTGTATACATATATGAAGGTTATTCAAATGAATTTATGTATATTTGAAAAAGAAAACAAAAAGTAAAACAAAATGTACCAAATGTATTTTTCCTTTGTAATATCCTCTATACCATTCGAGTTTTAAAGGTCTTAGAAAGGGTGGAAATCCTACAGCATTTACTTGAGATCTCTAATTTTTCTCGTAAAATGTATTTTCTGTTCGAGACGAAAGAGTGCTTTAAATATTGTATTATTATTTAGACAAGTTTGGTAAACAAAATAAATGTGATAATAATAAAAAATTTTGAAAAGGAAATTTGAAGAAAGTTGATGCAGGTTTTTTTTTTTCGAAGGCTCCTTTGGGCTAAATTAAGTTGTAGGAAAGTGAATCGATATCATCTATCCAGTATAAGTTACAACAGCAGACCGTATACTGTGCAAGTAAGTTTCTACAGCATATTACTTGGTAAAAGGTAAATGTGCTATTAATAATCTTATTAGCGATGCATAATATAAATTGTAATTTATTCGCGACTATTTAACTCAACATATTGTTTTTATTGAAATATAAATATCCAAATTCAATATTTCTGCACAATATTTCAATATTTACAACCAACTCTTGATTTTTACGTTTAAAAAGCCTTAAACATATCCTGTTTTCGGCAATAGTGAGTAGGCCTATTTTATGAGTGGGCATCGTCTGTAGACAACAGTCAATATTTTTATAACCAGTACCAAATTTACTGATGACTACCATCATATTATTACAGCTGCTTTAGCATATGATTGAAAAAAATAGTTCCAAAATAGTTTGTTGTATGTTTTATTTTATAACCACGATCCATTTTAAAAACAAAAATATTAATATGATATCGGGAGTTCTATAAAGTAAAACAATACATTATTCACTTTTGGAATATAGACTATGGCTCTTGCTGTAAATCGCCGCCTACTATTGTTGTCCTCTGCTCTACTATTGCTTAATGGATGCTGTCCCGAGGTTTTCACAGCTTCGTCGGATGTGGCAAGCATATTCCGTTTAGAACAGCAGGTTGTCAACGTCTTGACCGATTTTCTCTCTCGAACAGAATCGAAATTAGAAATCATCCGGCGGTATGTTATAATAGCCATCTAGAATTCTGTTTCTGTTATGTTAATCTAATTGTAGTGCGATAAATGCGAATTATTGTATTAATAAAACGCAGTTACCTCAAAGACTACGAAAGCGTCCTGGACGAGGAAGCAATAAATGAAGAAGATTTCATTGAAAGAATTGTAGGTAATCCTATTCACTCGTATCGCCTCATGAAACGACTCTACCTTGACTGGCAAACCATCGAGAAGGAGATCATCATAAGCGACGAATGGAAAAGTATTTATTATTTTTGTAGATGTGGAAGATTTTAACTGTTGGAGGGTTATTTTATTAGATTTAGCGGAACCTTTAGAAAAATTGAGAATGGGAGACGGGTTTCCTAGAGAAGAGGATTTCTTCGGAGCTGTTCAGGCTGTAATTCGTCTTCAGGATACTTATGAGCTCAACATGACGCAACTAACTAGAGGAAACATTATGGGAAAGCAGACTAAAGCTGGTACAGTAGATCTACATATTCAAAGCTAAATTTTAGATGGATTTCATAAACTTCAATGATATTAAAACCGTAAGGTATTAAGATTTTTGAGTCTAGACAGCTCGATTCCTTTAATCAATAATTAATTAACCAAAAAATGTAATATTGTTTAGTTTGTTACTTTATGACTGGAATAGGCCCTTATACAAAAATAGTGTGAACCTTATATTAGGGATGATTATAGTAAAATATTTTGTAGGGATAAATAGTTATTAAATATTGTTTTAAATGGAATAGTATTCTGATGAAACAAGTCATTGTTATAATTGTCTCTATACTCCATATTATTGTCTTATTTGTATGCATAGAATTGACGGCCCAAGATTGTTTTCTATTTGGTCAAGCCGCTTTCAATGCGGGAGCTTACGCTCGAGCCGTTGAATGGTTAGAACAATCCTACATTCTTGCCGGAAAGGAGCAAGATAGAATTGTTCGCCAGGATCAGGTCATGGGCCTTATTCAGCACGCCATGAATGTGGTACATTATTTTTTCTTTTTAATTTAATGAAAGTATATTGTATTAATAAATAATGATTCGGATAGCACGACGATGTTCTGAAAACCAACAATTCTTTTCTCCCGGTCGAACTAGTTTTGTTCCGTCATTATCTGAAGGACCGACCGGCCGTCGAACAGCGCAAAGAAATCATTCGTACAAGAAAGTACACTTTGGGAAAAAATGGTGACGGCGGTATATCTGTGAATGACCATAATATTTTCAATGCATTATGTCGAGGAGAGAGACTATTGGTAAGCTTTCGTGCAACAAATATATAAAATGCTACTTTCAAAATTGAATATTCTTTAACAGTGAATCGTTAAACAATATATAAAGAGCAATTCAGTGACGTCAAAGCTGAAGTGCTGGTACGACGACCGCAATCAGTCATACTTTCGCTTGATGCCAATTCGAGTGGAACAGCGCATTCGTTTGATCCAGTCATTTACACTTTTCACAACATCTTAAGTGAAAAGGAGATCGAAGCTCTCAAGGAGCTTGCCAAACCTTTGGTAATTTATATTTTCTTAAAGATCAAGAAAATGTGAATTTGAAAAAAAAAAAATTAGAGTTAACATTTTCCTTCACATGCAATTTTAATACTTAAAAGTTGGATCGTTCAATGATCGGTGACGGTAATGTGCATCTTCAAAATGAGGGATTTACACGAAATAGTCAAAATGTCTCCATCGATTACCGGATTTCTAAGTCAGCTTGGCTCTTCGATTCCATTGATCCTCTCATACCTCTGTTATCTAAAAGAATTCATCTCATCACTGGATTGGTCACAGATCTATTTCGTGGAGCTGAACCACTCCAGGTATACCGGACACTGCTAATTCCATTAGGCCTGCATCTCAATTGTGTAAAGTAATGAGAAAAAGAACTCTAGTTGATTTGTGTGGTTTTATTGTGTAATACAGATTGCTAATTACGGGATCGGAGGACACTATTTTCCTCATTACGATTTCTATGGAAGGCCGGGCGACGACCGGATGGCCACTTTCATGTTTTACGCAAGTCTTTCTATTATTTCATCATTAATGGTCCTCATTTCGTATCAATATATAACTGTAGTGTACAATTATCCAGTTAAACAAAGTTGAGCGAAGAGGGGCAACGGTTTTCCCGCGGGCTGGAGTTACCATTCGTCCGACCAAAGGTAGCGCTGCTTTTTGGTACAATGTGAAGCGGAGTTGTAAGCCAGATATGATGACTTTGCACGGTGCTTGCCCCATTCTTCTGGGCAATAAATGGGGTAAACGTGATTTACCATTAATATTATGTTTATAAAGTTAATATTATGTTATTTGTGTGTGCGTGTATCTCATACAGTGGGAAACAAGTGTATAAGTGAGCTTTTCCAATCCTCCCTCCATCCTTGCTCTTTAGATGCCAATGAATAATGCAACTGAGGGATCAGGTTTTAACTGTTTTTTCCCTCTTTTTGTTCAGAAGATGTGACGAGATAAATTATGTGCATCCATCTGCTTCATTTTCTAACATTTCAAATTGGTATCATAATTCACAGATCTTTTGTAAATGCGTTCTATGCTGTAAACCATATAAAATCAAGGGCCTAGTGATAACAGTCCCGCGTGGAAGTTTGATTGTCAAATCTTGGGGAACAAATAATCGAATATTAGAGAATATATGTGTCTTATTCAGAATACAAACGAAAAAAATAAATAGGGGCTGAAAACTGGAAAATATATAGTTTGTAGAAAGTGAAACGTACTATATGTATTGTTCAGGAAGGGTTTACATGCTTCTATGAGAAAGTAGGCCTACTTTAGAAGTTGAACATTTATCATAACCTGATCCAGTGAATAGAGTATTTCTATTTTATTTTTTCGAGTTTTTTTTATACTCCTTGTTTTATTTTGTCTGTCTGTAATTGTATCGAAATTTTCAAAAAGAAAAACATGACTTTTTCAGAAATCAACTTACAATTTTAACTACCAGTCTTAACTAACAGATATGCATTTGGAAATTGTGCTCCACTCTCTTGTTTCAAAATGGATGGTAACCAATCCTCTTGAAGGGTGCAGATATTACAAAGGAGACGACCTATAATTGATATCATTAGATTTTTTGTGGATTATTAAGGACGCCAATATAAGTGCTAAATTCTCACTTGGATACAATCCCCTTTTTAACTCTCTGTGTGTAGCATTAACAGGAAAAGGGGAAAATTTGGTTGAACTCGAGGGGTTGTCCAGTCAAAAAAGTTTCCGTACACCCCAAAAAATCTATGTAAAAAATCCACAATCCACAATCCAGACCCCCAAAAAATCTAAAATCCAGGGATAAGGGAAAAAATCCAGATAAAATGTACAAAAACAGTCTAAATATAATAAAATAAAAAACCCAAAATCTTGAAAATTAAGAAAAATTGGAAAAAATCAGAAAATCAAGGTTAAGTGAAAAGGATGGAAATCCTGAAGCATTTTTTAAAACTGTAGAAGTTTTTTTTCTGTTCAAGATGTAATAATGTTTTTTTTATATTGTATTAGTATTTGAAATACATTAGTTGGAAATTTTAGAAATCTCACATTATTATTGTTTTATCTGGTCAATAGTATATATACAGTCTGGCAAACAAAGCTATATTTTACGTTACATTGAATATGTATTTTTTTTATATTTAAAAATGAAATCAAATGGAATAAGTTTCTTTTTCTCCTCATCCCATTTTGTCCATTTTCTATTTCTTTAAAAAAATAAGTTTAATTCCTTTCCCCGTCTGTTGAATATAGCCTATGCTTTGATGCCTCATGCCAAAAACGACTTACAAAGTCGTTTTTATAAAAAAAAAGGCGTCAGATTTGAACACAATTTTCCTGATCACGAGACCAGTGCTATAAGCGCAATGCCACGGCTTACATATTTATACTGTCAATTTTTCAGTTATATATTAGAATGTAGGCCTGGGCTTAATAACTTCAATGTTTAAAGAATAAAAAAATGAAATGCGTTCCATTCAAATACGTAGGTAAGGATGGGAAGCCAGTTAAGTTAGTTTTAGGTATGAAAATCGAAAGCCCGACTGCCCGAGAATCGAACTCGACTGGATGGGTAAATCGTCATATAAAACTGCTTTTTTCAAAGTAGTTATTACAGCTTTATAGACAAATAAAATATATGTTACATAATTAATATTCCCATTAATCCGGTTCATATCAGTGGAGAAATGCATTCTATATAACAACAATTCCGGTTGAAAAAAAAATAAGAAAAACTAGAGAAAAAAAATTAAATAAAAAGAATTAAGAAAATGCAAGAAAAAAAGGAGAAAACGGGGAAAAGGAAGAAAAACAACGAAAAACAAAGGAACCAGGTTTAACTTTTCTCGATTTTTTTTCGAGAGAAGAGTCGGAAACCCCTCGGTTTAGACTCACTTTTTCCATTTTGACGCACTTTTAAATCGCCTTTCGTTATAAAGATGAACTCATGAACGTAATGCATGTGCTTTGATTGATTAATGTATTATTGGATCATTTTAAAGCGAGTTGTAGTACAGAAAACTGACCAGTTTAAAAAAAGGTAATGGCACAAGGTCAATTACATCAAACACTGCTTTATGCAACATTATCATAGAAACGTTTCCATTCATTAATTCAAAAAAAAAAACTGATCGTGCAGTAAAACTCGGGCTCAGCCTACTGAACAATATTAACGTTGACAGGTTGTAAGGCATTCTTTCATATAAAAAATATTTTGACCATTTTTTTCCATTTGAAGAATAAGCTTTAAACGCTAACAACCAACAAACTACTAAAACTTGACCTTAAACTATTTTCATAAGTTATGAATAAACCTGTTTTAAGCCTTGGTATATTTTTTAAATTTTTGGTTTTTCTTTTTCAAAGGTTTCCACCCTCACTTGGAGAAAGTAACGGCTAACAGAGAGATATTAACGAATAACGAAAAAAAAATCATTTTTCTTCGATTTTATTTGTATCATTGTTATATAGAGAGAATTATATACATGTTTATTCTAATAAATTCGAGGATCTCAAATGTGACATGCATTCAACTACTATTATGCATTACTACAATGCATTCCACTTTCATCTCACACCAACAGATTTCTGTGTTGCCATCAGAATGTGTACTTGAACCAAAACATGTATTCAAATGAAAGCATTCTTTCAAAATATTAGTGTATGCTTACCATGCAAGAGAAAAATGACACGCTGAACGCTCGATCGCCCGTGCTTAAATGGGAGAAAAATTGAGGTGTTCTTATACATGACCTAATCAATAACTCAATGACGAATGATGACAAAATCTGAAATAGTTCGATAATTAGAGGGATAAGGAAACATGTTTCCAATGGGAGAAAAATCATTAAAAAATCTACCGTTGAAATTCAGCTAGCCATTGCAATAAAACAGACGTAAATTTAACCCGTGTGCTTATGTGAGAAAAAGAAGTGTTCTTATATTCCGGTGAGTACTGTATCTCTTGAACGGGAAAAATTCGAAATTCGGGGAAAAGGGTCCTACAAAATTTGTAATTTTCCCAAAACGTTTTCTTTTTTAAAGTTGCATCGAATAGTGTAATTGTTTACTTTCCCCTCAAGTATAGTATCGGATTTATTTATTTTTCGTGTTCCACCAAAAACAGCGCCTTTTCTTTCATGTTCGTTGTTATCGGATGTTAATTGAAAATTGAACAGTTCTAGACGAATCAATTATTTTGAAATTTGAAGAGCTGGCAATTTCACATCAATCTGTGTAGGTTTTATGAAATAAAATCAATAAGGGTACACTAAATTGTTGTTTAAAATAAGACATCTTTTTTATTCCATATAATTACTAATAATTTAAAGATGGACAAAATATGCGAGATTTGATTGAATAATTAGTTATTGAATCATTTTCGAACAGCGAGTTGCAATACAGAAAACTGACCAATTTTAAAACAAACAAAAAATAATGGTATAAAACGTCAATTACATCAAACACTGCTTTATAGTGCAACATTATTATAGAAATCGTTTCCCATCAAAAAAGAAATGTAAATAAAAATTTGTCATGTAGACGTGCAGCTAACATATAACTCGAGTTCAGCTGACCACCTTCAAGCACAGAACCAATCGTAATCATCCTGGCCACCAACTTGGGTGTAACAACCCTCATTTTGGCGTTTGCCAGACGCACAAGACGGATAATGATGTCTGCCGTTTCCGAAAACAATCTGTCGTTCATCATCGGCCGATCTGTCCAGAATAAGCAGATCGACCGTGATATATGACTCAAATCTCTCTGTATTAAGCAAAAAAAAATTAATACGGAATGAAATGATTACATGTATGCAACCCTGTTGTTTAACACGGCGTCCACGTAAAAGCGGGCATTTTGGTGGAACAAAGTCCCTTCTGCTGGCTTTTGCGCTGTAAGTCGAATAAAAATTATAAAAAGACATTCTTGATCGGAATAAAGAGACAAATCGAACTGTGGGGGTATGGATTTGATATGAGAACTTTCAATAAGAAAAATAATAAGGAAAGAAATAAAGGTCAGATAGAGATCTTTTTTCTCGTCAATACAAAGAAAAGTAGACGAGAATGCCCCGAGGGCAGGAGACAGGTGAAAAAGAAAAACATGTAAAATTTGTAAATTTATAATTTACGGTTATAAACTCATAACTTTCACATACATGGTTTATATATCAAATAAATTATGTCATTAGACTCAAAATTTTTTTTATCTTTAAAGTTCATATTAAAAAGTTGCGATAAAAGCAAAAGCGCAAAATCCCAATAGCGCAACGTCAAATACATCGAATCTCTTTTGATTCGCTGCCCTTCCAAGTCCTTAAAATTAAAAGTTTCTAAAAACGTTATCGCCCCATCCAATGCATACAAAACGTCCATTACCATCAGCACATGCGACTTCAGTTTGGATCTCTCCTTTCCATTTAAAACTTTTCCCTATCCGCTGCCACGTTTGACCAGTTTTAACTTCTGCAGTCTGTGACTTAACGCCATGGTGGACTCCTCTCCAGTTTTGGTCAACGGCTTGGTTGAAGTGGATCTTGGGGCTTGTGGGTTCACTGACGTTGGTGCCATTAAAATTTTGGACTGGCTTGGTGCATCCTCTAGCCGATCTCTGGCATTCTGTTACTGAAATTCAACTCGTTTTCTAATGTATCAACTCAAATCCCCAAATTTACCGGACTAAGACAATTGGAGCTGTCCAATAATCAAATTACATAAATCCGGACTGGAGAGCTCAACTTTACTTCTCCGTTGACCAAATTGTCCATCACTGCCAACAAAATCGCTAACATTCAGTGCGATGCATTTCTAGGTTTATAAAGTCTTAAGGCAGTGCAACGTTCTAACAAGCAGAGAAAATATTTAGGAACTGCTCTGAGGGCGGAGGTGTCACTCGAGGTGAACAAACGGACCAGATTTGAATCTATTGCTTTTGGATCGATCCTCCAGCAGATGACCGGTATAGGTGGCACTGGATCCCTCTATTTAGCAGGAAGTAATGCTATACTATATTGGAGTTCTATTCAACATAATACATAACAAAAAATACTTATAGACTCGTTGGATTGCGGCACTGATCCATGCCACATGGCCTGGATTCTAAGGTATAACCGGAATTATCTAAATAAGCTAGACCTTGTCAAGTGCTCCAACGGGACTCTGATTAAGGGCAGGATTAAGTGCAGCTGCCTTCACATCGTGTCCCACGGTGAGTCAACATAAAATGATCGATTGGTCTTCATTCAATTTAAATTACTTAAAACCGTTTCTTCATTGACAGACTCCGAACGGCTGTACCATCTAAAGAATAACGTCATAAACTACTTCAGCATGCCCCGATAATCTATGCATTCGTAAGTGCTCAGAATTTCAAGTTATCACTGAAAATCTATTAAAAGAACAACTTTGAATGCGCAGAGAAATCAAGAAAAAAGGAGGTCACCAAAATCAAAATGTATAATCAATAGAATCATCAAAATTGGAAATGAATTAGAGATTCGTATTTATTCCACTATAATTTAAATATATATATATATATAATTCATAATGATTAAGTGTTATGAAATACATTTATGTACTGCAGTTAAACGTAATTTGTAGCTTTTCATTTTTCTGGGTGACAAACTAGCCGGTTGTTATGTCTGAATATCTGGGTTTTCTACGTGGCGCTTCCTGCGCTGACCATGTTTCAATAAAGGCTTGTTGCACTCGAAAACCTGTTTAAAAATTTAATTTCTCAACTGCGAATGATGAATACCTTTTACACACATAGACATTGCTATCACTGGTGATTCCAATAGTTCAATATGACTGTTGTTATTCACATTGCTCAAAAGGGTTTCTTTGTTTGACCAATATATTGATTAAAAGAGATTACAAAAGTCAGCAGGTATATACAGATATTACACGAGTTGTTGCCTCATTTGTTCGGTTGTTCTGTTAACTGTTAACAATAAGGGAATAGCAGTGTTGTTTTGAATCGATTTTGTACAGTAGTAATAATGTGTATGGTATGATTGACAATTACCTGTATTTTTTAATACAAAGCATTTACTTGTAATTATAAAACGCTACTTAGTGACTCACAACATGAGTCACAAACATTTCGTAAGTGATAATAATGGGGATTATATTGACTTGAGAAGTAAACTATAGCACAAAAAGTAACTATATTACAAATTTTAATCCATCTGTCGTATCTCGTATGAGTGCAATACTGTGGCCAAACTGATGTCGCCATCTGGTCAACCATTGGTGTAATTTGTGGTTAATTATATTGGTTGACCCATATGGTACCTATACGGTAATAGAATTTAAAGTTGAAAAAACAAACACTTCATTTACCTAAAAAAATTATATATTTGTTTGATGTTTAAAAAAGTACAATACTATTGAATAAAATAAGTAAATACTATTTAAAACTTAAAAAAAATTAGACACGTCTTGTTTTCATTAAATAAAACTTTTTTTTTCAATAGGGAAGCGGTGTCAAAAACGAATGTTACGCCGACATTACCTTATTTGCACAGAATCGTAGTGGTGAAAGATTCCAAAGTGTTGTTCACCATACCGAAAGGAAGAGATGTTGTGATTTACTTTCAAGCTAGCATTGTAGTTTTTTTATTGAAAACTTGATATTCGTCTGCTCTGTCGCGCCTGAAAGGTGGCACAAGCAATTGCTCTGTCTTTAAGTCATTGTTTTTAATAGTAAACGTGAGTTGATTAGTTTTGTTTTGCCACTCATCTGGAGATTTGCATATCGTGATTTCATCCCTGTCAGTCACTTAATTGTTTGTGAAGTATCTCTCCACTAAATTGAGTGTTAAGTGTCGCATTGTCTACTCCATTCAAGCAAACATGTGCTGCCACCTCTACTCGTCAACTTTTCTACCTCTTCCGTAATGACGTCATCGAGGGACTTCATTCTCTCTCTACGTCCTCCAATTCTTACTTCCACACGGCCACCTCCACCTATTATGCGTTTATTTCATCAGCTTGGAATCGCTAGAAAATTAAGTACTCGACGGGGCTGTCGTGGTGGTAAACAAACCAAGAGATCCAAGGCTGCAAGAAAGTTCACCTCCTTCTCTCTCGTTAACGCTCATTCGATTTGCAACAAATCAGCCTTACTGTCACACCTTATTCTCTCTCAGCGTTTGGATGTGCTTGCTATCACTGAGACCTGGCTTTCTTCAAACCGAGATGATGACTTTCATAATGCCTGCCCTGCTGGTTTCACTGGTCTTCATGTTCCTCGTACCAGCTCGTCGGGTGGTGGTGTTGCTGTTATCTACCGGTCTTCAATTGTGGCGTCTCTTCAAGATCCTCTTGTCACTAAGCCGAAGTCGTTTGAGTACCTATATGTGGTTCTGAATATCAACTCAGTGTCCATACGCCTAGTCGTCGTCTATCGCCCACCTAAAGTTCCTGGCCTCTCTGATGCTATATCTACCTTCTTTGATGAGTTTTCCTCTCTATTGGCCATCATCTCGTCCTTACCTGGTCGTCTCTTAATTGTTGGTGACTTCAACTTCCATCTTGATGTGCCTGCCAACTCTCCTGCTCGTCGTTTTACCTCCATACTTGACGACTTTGGCCTTGAACAACATGTTCGAGGAGCAACACACAAGGATGGACACCTCCTCGACCTCGTAATATCTCGTTCAGGTGACAATCTTGTTCAAGATTGCTGGATTGGAGATCTATTCAGCGACCATTTTTCTATATCTACAACACTAAGGGCTCATCGTCCTCTTCCACCAATCCTCTCAAAGAAGTCAAGACCTTTATCTCAAGTCTGCATGGAAGATTTCATTGGTGACCTCTCACGAGTTCCGTTTGTAACCTGTCCATCACCATCTCTCGACGACATGGTCTCCCAGTATCATTCCGACTCTCTCTCTGTACTTAATCGGCATGCTCCGGTGGTGCAGAGAAACTACGCTCTTCGCCCTGATAACCCCTAGTTTACACGGGAGATCTCCGCAGCAAGAAGATCACATCGTCGGGCTGAGCGTATTTGGAGGAGACGTCATCTTGAGGTGGATAAGGAAATACTGCTCTCGTCTCGTTCAAGCCTCAACAAACTGATTGATGAGTCCAAAACCACCTTTCTTCGAAGAAAAATCGACGAAGGAAGAACTAATCGTCGCTCTCTCTTTCGAACTTTGAATCGCCATGTCTTCAAGGGTGATACCATGCGTCTCCCTCGTCATCAGTCTCGTTCTGATCTTTGTGAGCTTTTCGGTCAACACTTCCACAACAAGATAGCCTCAATCAGAGCTGAACTTGATTCTCTTTCTCCTCCTGACACCGGGATCGACACCGGTGCTCTTCCAGCTATTGCATCTCCTCTCTCAGTGTTCTCTCCTGTATCAACTGAGGAGCTCATCAACTTTATCCAGTCCTGTCCATCAAAATATTCTCCACTCAACCCTATACCTACATCACTGCTTCGTCAAGTATGCGTCACACTCGCACCATCTCTTACTGCAATAGTCAACACTTCTCTCTCGTCTGGTCATGTCCCAACTGCTCTCAAGACTGCTTTAGTTATTCCTCTCTTGAAGAAGCCTTCACTCGACCCTGATGTACTTGACAACTACCGACCCATTTCTCTTCTTCCTTTCTTGTCAAAGTTACTTGAAAAAGTAGTACTTCAGAGGCTCCTACTTCATTTGATCAAGAACGAGCTCTTCGTCCCTGTTCAGTCTGCATACCGGGCCGGACACTCCACGGAAACAGCTCTTCTCAAAATTGTAAATGGCCTCCTCTTATCCATCGACGAGGGTGGCGCGCCCTTGTTAACCCTACTCAACCTCAGTGCTGCATTCGACACAGTAAATCACAAGATTCTGCTCAATCGTCTTAAGACTCGCTTCGGGATCTCTGGTGTTGCCCTTCAGTGGTTCCAGTCCTACTTAACTGACCGGCGCCAATCGGTTTGCATCATCGAAGCTACATCATCACCTTTGAATCTTGAGTTTGGTGTTCCACAAGGTTCTGTCCTAGGTCCCATTCTCTTTCTTCTCTACATTTCGCCGGTCCATGACATCTTCATCCAACACGGGATCAACGACCATTTCTTTGCCGATGATACTCAAGGCTACAACAAGTTCAAGGTCTCGGAAGATGGAGTGGATCAACTGCGTGCCTCTCATTCGATGACTGCTTGCATCCTAGACGTCAGTACCTGGTTCATCCGGAACCGACTTAAGATCAATCATTCCAAGACTCTCAACATGTTTGTCTCTTCATCTACTGCTCGAAAACAGCCCTCCCCTTCGCATCTCCTTGTTGGCGATGTTCTCATACCACCTTCTGACACTGTCACGAGCCTTTGAGTATCTCTTGACAGCCATCTCACCATGGAAGCCCAAGTAAGAAGTATTTGCAAGAGGTCCTACTATCAGCTTTGGCGTACCTCCAAGATTCGGAAGTTCCTCGACTTTGCAAGCTGCAACCAACTTGTTTTCTCACTGGTCCTTCCTCACCTTGACTACGCCAATTCCCTTCTATTTGGTCTTCCTGACTACCTCATAGCCAGGCTGCAGCGTGTTCAGAACTTGGCTGCCAGGATTGTCACCAGGGCTCCGCGGCGATCATCTTCATCCCTCCTTCTCAAGAGACTTCACTGGCTTCCTGTGGCTCATCTTATTACCTATAAGATTGCTCTCTTGTCCTTCAAATGTCTCAATGGTCTTGCTCCTTCCTATCTGTGTGATCTTGTTTCTCTGTACTGTCCCGGCCGCACCCTTCGTAGTGCTTCATATCATGATCTTCGCGTCCCTAGGATGAGGCTAAGCCGTGTTGGCGAGAGGAGTTTTTCTTTTGCTGCCCCTACTGTGTGGAACTCCCTTCCTCCTGACCTACGTTCAAGATCCTCTCTCGAGTCTTTCTCCAGTGGTCTCAAGGCATATCTTTTTAGACTTGCGTTTTCTAATGTAACTTGACTTATTGTTTGTTGATCTATCTACTGCTTGAAGCGCTTTTGATCAGTCTTCTTTTAGAATGGAAAGGGCGCTATATAAATCGAAATATATTATTAACTTGAGAATGTAAATATAATGCGCTTTCGTTTCGACAGGGCTCACTGGCTCAGTGGCTACAATTACTATAATTATACCATACGTAACTATACTTTCGTTTTAGCCCAACTAATATGAATTTGCTATAATATCACGTTATTCTTTTTAAAACATTGGTTTTATAAACAATATTTAGCAGTGAATTTGTGCATTGTATTGGATTCCAGTGATTCATACATTTTCACTCATCAGTCATCACGGTACACTTGTAATTCATCTGTGTTTGAAAGCACATCTTAAGAAAGTGACTATATTTTGGAATATCGAACTAATTTGACTTTCGTCAATTTCATTTAAATTGAGCGACACTTATTTGGAATTTATAATTTTATCGGCGGTACTTTTTCTTCAAATGGTACTCCGAACGGCTGTACCATCTAAGGAGTAACGCTGTAAATTACATAGGCCTGATGTCCCTGCGATAATCTATGCATTCGTAAGTGTTGATGAATCCCAAACTATCACTGAGAAGTGTATTGAAAGGGAAAACAATTGTATGCGCAGAGAAATCAAGAAAAAAAGAGGTCACCAAAATCGAAATATAGCATAATAATTAGATTAATCACGATTGAAAAGAACTAAAGATATCTATATATTCCAATATATTTTTTCAATATGATTCATAATGATTTTTAAAAAATATAATAGTAATAATAAATCGTTACTTTCATTAGCATTTCGTATAAGGCAACCACCAGGGATACAATCTGTTATATATCTATTTCCCCTATTGTGTTCATTTTTACTAATAAATCAGGGACATTCGTCGAACATTGTGGGACTCAGTTGGGCAAAACTGTTCCATCGGAGCACCGGGTAGTTCCCTGTAGAGCGCTCAACAGCTGTCGATTGTCCCGCAAAAGCCAGGCGAGATGACACGGGTCCGAATTGCAGTCGAATGGATCTATACAATAACATAATGGTGCTTACATTATTAAGTTGAAAATTCAAAAAGCCACCACCATCAATGATTACTTTTTTCCACATTGAGAGACCCCCCACTGGATGACACTATCATGTCCTTAAGCACCGATTTGAAGACACCCCCCTCAAAGCGTGTCAGTAGGTTAGATTCCAAGTCCCGGTTGAGAGGTCAGGACATCCAGGCTGTTGCTGGGTAGTAACAGGAGTATGAGCCAACAATAACACCATCATCATCAGCGACGAACACATCTGATGCCGGCGAAGAATTGACGCATCCGTCATCGTGTTTAGCTTAATCAAAAAAGTTCCAATCACCAAAAAATGCGCTGCAGAGTATGGACCAACGAACTGGTGTGTGCTTTTTGTTATCTCGGAGCGTCTAAAGGCATTATTACTACATTCGTCGATCAAATGATGACTGTTTGGACTTTCGGTGATAATATATTTTCATTCCCCTAGCTACTTGATACTTGAGGCTTAAGTGAGAACGGTAAATATACGAAGAGCGTCTCTCCCAATTTACTATCTTTTGATAAGAGTCTTCTATTGGAATACCAGTCGTTTCGGTACAGCACAATTGTATACCAAAATGTCTATTTCCTGTACCGAAATCTCTTTTCTATTTTCATCAAGTCCCATATGAAGGTCTTTTGATTGAATATTTTTGGATTGAAATGCACAAACAGATGATAGCATTGAACTATATACGCTGGTTAACAAAATATTGTGAAATCATCGACTTGTAATGAAATATTTAAATCGTAAACCAACTGACGCTGACTTATATTGTCAACATGTCACTCAACCACATTGACAGTTCTGTATAGCGTAAACTTTGCGTTATCTTGATACTTTTATTGGTGATGATTTGAATCAAATTTGTATGTGTATTGCTATGACATCCACAAAACATATGCCCTAAGTGTACAAAGGACTGCAATGGAGTTACACATAAGAATGTATAGTCTACACATAACCGGGTTGCGTCTAAACTCCACTTTTCACAACTGATTTTTTTTTGTTTTCTGCAAAAGCAGACGTACTGTGGCAGACGACTCGGATGCATTTCTACGCTTTAAAATATATGACCAGCAGACTACAAGTTGACATCGGTCTTTCAAACTCAAAAGTCGGACGGTTTTTTTTCTTAACTCAGTCTCTTTTTTCATACTTTTCAGTGGTGCCTTGGTTTTCCCATAAGTCATGACAGTATAACGATTAAGATTAATCAATACCACAGTGTATTACAATAGTAATTATGGAAGCTTCAAATGGATATTTAATTAGGGGTTAAACGATGCAGAAAATAAAGCCAGGTCCGCCGTGAGCCTTCGTGGCGCCCGGGGTAAAACCGGGATATAAGCGCCCCATACCTGATGGATATCGGACCCCGTGCGCCTCTGCCCGGGACAAAACCACCCAGTAGCAAGTGAGTGTGGCAACTGGCAAGACTAATTTCAATGCTTGAAACAAGAAAAGCACTTTCACCTCGATCTAATTTATTGATTTCTAATTCGTATTGGATTATTAGGTTTATAAATTGTATTTATAGTGATGGGGGGGGGGGGGGGACTAACAAACCTTTACTTGATTGGCGTATGGTTTTATTTTATAATACAGATTGCCCGTTATTACGGGATCGGAGGTCATCACTATTTTCCTCATCACGCTTTTTAAAAGGTCCAAGAAGATATCGGATACCCCATAATCAGCGTCTTCATTACAATACAAACGCGACAAAAATAAAAATTAGACATGTCCTGAATGTGAATTGAAAAACTTGTTTTCCAATTTAGTTTATAATAAGAAACTGCGGATTTAAAATCAAACTACATGAAATGACACATAAGAACCTTTGATTCATAAATTTAGCCATTGCACAGGCAAAACCTACCCCAATCAATGCGTGCACTAATGAGTAAAAAACTAATAAAAATTATCCCAAGAACATCCTTCCCTATTTTGGAAATATAGGAAGGAAGTTATTTAGCTATATACAGAAAAAATGATAGGGTTTCTGTACCAACTGTATTTCCCCTTTGTTATAATATGCTGTACACCATTCAAGTTTTCAAAGGCCCAGAAAAGAATGGAAATCCTGCAGCATTCTCTTGAGATCTGTAAGAGGTTTTTGTATTTGAGAAAAAAGTATGCTTTAAATATTATATTACTATTCAGAATACATTTTGGTAAAAGAAAAAGAAATCGACGATAACAATAAAACTAGAATAACGAAGGCACCGAAAAGTTTGTATACAATCAATATTATGATCTATCTTTAAAATACATGGAATATATATATTTTTAAATACTATTTTTTAAAAATTTATAAAAAGAATAGATCTTGTATTACACAGATGGTTGATACAGTTCCCCTCCCCCCCCCCCTGGTTTTCGAAGGTTGTAGACTAGGAAAATTGAACATAATCAAAAGGCCTACCATCGATATCGAGTAGTTCTAGAAGCTACATTAGCAGCCAGTATACTGTACAACTGAGTTTTTTTTACAGCCTACTACCTGGTAAAAGGTAAAGTGTGCTATTTATTAATGTTATTATAGCGATGCATAGCACAAATTGTTGATTTATTCAAATATAAATATCCAAGGTTCAATATTCTGCACAATATTTCGATGCTAAAAAACAAACTCTTGATTTACTTGTTTTCTATAGTAAAAAAATGAATTATTCACTTTTGGAATAGAATATGGCTCATCTTTCTGTTTATCCCTGCCTTTTATTGCTGTCGACTGCTCTACAATTGCTTAATGGATGTTGTGCCGAGGTTTTCACAGCTTCGTCGGATGTGGCAAGCATGTTCCGCTTAGAGCAGCAGGTTGTAAACCTCTTGACAGATTTTCTCTTTCGAACAGAATCGAAATTAGAAGTCATCCGACGGTATGTACAAATAGCCACCATTGCCTTTAATGCTCTTATTTTATTGATTAATGTAAATTATAATAATACTTATACAACGCAGCTACCTCAAGGACTACGAGAGCGTCGTGGAGGAGAAAGCAGTTAATGACGAAGAGTTCATTGAACGAATTGTAGGTAATCCTATTCACTCGTATCGCCTCATGAAACGGCTCTACTTTGAGTGGCAAACCATTGAGAAGGAGATCATAAGCGACGATTGGAAAAGTATTTATTTATTGTTGCTTTTTAGATGTGAAAGATTTAAACTGGAATGTTTTTAAAAATTAGATTTACTGGGGCCTTTAGAAAAAGTGAGAATGAGAGACGGATTCCCCAAAGAAGAAGATTTCTTCGGAGCTATCCAGGCTATAATTCGTCTTCAAGATACTTATGAGCTCGACATGACGCAACTAACTAGAGGGAACATTTTGGGAAAACAGGCAAAAGCAGGTGGATATTGTTATTATCTAATATTTAAAGGGGTTTTAATATATAAGTAAAAAGTTTAAAAAGAATATATGTACTATAGATAAATAATGATTAAAATTAAATACTATGCTGTTACACTCTGACGATAAGTCCCTGATCAATCGGAGTTAATGTATATATCAATATATTGTGTAATGATGTAGAATCTGTAACCCTGATTCATTACTTTTGGAAAGAGATTTTAAAATTGATTTCAGTATTTTTCTTAAATTAGTTATTATTGTTATGCTGTCTCTTTTTAGTCTTTTCCACATGATGATTGGCTTATTTGTGTGCATAGAATTGACGGCCCAAGATTGCTTTATCATGGGTCAAGCGGCTTTTAATGCGGGAATCTACGCTCGAGCCGTTGAATGGTTAGAACAATCCTACATTCTTTCTGGAAAGGAGAACATTAAAACGGTTCGCCAGGATCAGGTGATGGGCTTTATTCAGCATGCCATCAATACGGTTGATTATAATTTATAAAAATAAACAAATATTAATGAAAGTATGTATTATAAATAAATATAACGATTCGGATTTAGCACGACGATGTTTTGAAAACCAACAATTCCTTTCTTCCGGTCGAACTAGTTTTGTTCCGTCATTATTTGAAGGATCGACCGGCCGTTGACCAGCGCAACGAAATCATTCGCACAAGAAAGTACACTTTGGGAGCAAATGAGTTGGGTTCCTCCGTGAATGACCAAAATAATTTCAACGCATTATGTCGAGGAGAGAGGCTATTGGTAAATTAATACTTTAAGCACATGAAATATACAATAATATTGTTTGTTTTTTTTTCAAAATTGTCTATTATTAAACAATGACTCGTTAAAGTATTCTAAAGAACAGAACATTGAGTCTAAATTAAATTGCTGGTATGACGACCGCAATCAGGCATATTTTCGCTTGATGCCAATT
The DNA here is from genome assembly GCA_030141595.1 of Chydorus sphaericus. Taxonomy (NCBI): domain Eukaryota; kingdom Metazoa; phylum Arthropoda; class Branchiopoda; order Diplostraca; family Chydoridae; genus Chydorus; species Chydorus sphaericus. The sequence goes on along the minus strand of CM057929.1, from coordinate 12,520,489 downwards.
CGAATGGAACAACATTCATTTGATCCAGCTATTTACACTTTCCATAACATCTTAAGTGATAAGGAGATCGACGCTCTCAAAGTGCTTGCCAAACCCTTGGTAATTCACTTTTTAGAAAGGAGAGTTTGTTTGTGTTTTCCACTTATTAGCATAGAAACAAATTAGAATAATATTTTAATATACTTTTTCGCAATTTTGATACTTTGAAGCTGGCTCGGTCAAGGACCGTTGGCCGTGATCATATTATACAAAACAAAGGATTGACCCAAAGTGGTCAAAATGTCGCCATCGATATTCGGATTTCGAAATCAGCTTGGCTCTCAGATTCAGTGGATCCTCTTATATCTCTCCTATCTAATAGAATTCGTCTTATCACTGGACTGGTCACAGATCAGTATAAAGGTGGAGCTGAAGCACTCCAGGTATATTGTATTTCATTTATTTCAAATTGTATATGCTTTAACGATAGTTGAAAAAGTAATCTTAACATAACTAATAATGTAGATGGCCAATTACGGGATCGGTGGACACTATTTTCCTCATTACGATTTTCTTGAAGAGCCGGGCAGGGATCGGATAGCCACTTTCATGTTTTATGCAAGTCTTTCCATAATATCACGCTTAATGGCGTAACAATAATAATAATTCTGTATAAATATATGACTACAATCTATGATTATTCAGTTAAACAAAGTTGAGCGAGGAGGGGCAACGGCTTTCCCGCGGGCCGGTGTTGCCATTCGTCCGACCAAAGGCAGCGCTGCTTTCTGGTACAATTTAAAGCGGAGCGGTCAACCAGATATGATGACTTTGCACGGTGCTTGTCCAGTTCTCCTGGGTCATAAATGGGGTAAACGTAATTTATGCTATTGCTCTTTTACATATGAAGCTTGTGTATTAATGTTATTTGTACCTGCACGTGTCCCTCTTAAAGTGGGAAACAAGTGGATTCGCGAGCCTTTCCAAACCTTTCATCGTCCTTGTTCTTTAGATGCCAACGAATAATGTGACTGAGGAATCATGTTTTAACTGCTGTTTTTTTGCAGAAGATATTACTGGCAATAATTGTCAAAGATATGACGAAATAAATGATGTTTGTCTATTTTCTTCATTGAAACAGTTTAATATGATATCATCAATGAATTCGGAATGTGTTCCTATAGTTTAAAACAGTCCTTCGTGCACTTAGGGAAAAACTTTTGTCTTTGGAAGAACACAATTAATGCACCTGTATTAACAATCTGTGTAATATTCAAAAGCTCTTCACGAGTTCAAGAAATAAAAAAAACGATATAGGATAGCTATAATAAAGAAATTTTCAACTTTTATTTGTCAACACGCCATTTTTAACGGCGTGCAATTATTATAAAGGGAAATTTCTTCATTGATCAATTACATTGCATGATCAAATAATTAACATTCTATTATTAAACTGTAGCAGTATTGTAATTAATAAATCATAGCTCTTTAATATACGCAAAATAGAAAATTAATTTCGTTTTAATATTTCATTTTTCCTCTTTCCTAAATAAGTGTGCTTTACCTCGTAGTGAATTACAACATTTACTAAATAAACCAAAAGAGCTGCTTTACTGAAGTGCTCTATAAGAAATCTATATGAAACATGTGTGTAACAAAAAACAGCTCGTTACGAGTTCAAAAGGGAAATTTTCCATTATTGTTATCACAAATTTCTTATAATATTAAAAATTAAAATATTTTAAAAATTTATTTTTCTCTTGATTTTTTTCTTGACAATGTTCAATAAACGTGTCATATGGTGTGTATGTATACACACATTTCAGTACTGCATTCGTTTTTACCTCTTCTATTGTAATCAACTCTTTTTTATTATATCCATCTCCTATTTGAAAGTAAAGCATAATATATTCTTTATGATGTTATTCGTTACAATCCAACTCAATCCTAATAAATGTCACGTCTGTCCCTCCAGGTAATGCCTTATTTCCTGAAAAAATTGGTTCATTAAAATAAAGATAAGAACAAAATTTATATAGGTAAAACGGCTGTTTAAAAATTAAAATCTTTATTTTAGTTACACTTGTAGAATAGATGGTATTTATCAATTTGAGTTTGATTAGTTCCAATTATCTTAATATCATATACCATTTAGTAGCAGACAAATCAAATTCATTGTATCCATCTGCTGGAAAAATATCAACGTATCTGATGGTATTTCAGAAATGGTAGACAACGATTTAAATATTATTTAAAGCAAATAGAGCAAGCTTGCCCCTGTGCAAACAAGCCCTAGTCTACCCTACTTTTTTTCTAATTGTATTCAACTTTGCGAGGAAAATAGCCTCTTTATAAAATATCTAATAATTGAATCCAAAACATAGTCAAGAAGACATCAAAGTGAAAAATAAACTTTGTCAAAAATTTATCAAATTATCATTATTAAAGTTAAAATGTAAAAGAATCGTTCATTAAACTTTAATTTCTATCATTTAACAAAACAATTAATGTTCAAATAAAAATATCCTTTAACTTTTTAAGCATGATTATCAATTATCGAAGAATGCATTGAAACATTGGAATTAAAAAAGGGAATCCATTCACTTAAATGTTTAGCCAAGAGTGCGTCTTGATGCAAACAAAACAACATGTTGAAAAATAACATTCGTTTTAATAAAATTTTACGTCATCATCACCACCCAGCAGAGCTTTCTTTGGTAAATAGTAAAGCGGAGCTTTTCAGCTTGCCTTATTCATATAGTAATCCATCATGGCTGAATTATACCAAATGAACCACCATTTTTGCTGTCACGTCAAGTGGAAATGAAGAAAAACAACTGTAAACCATTAAACACCCTTTGGACGGCAAGCTCTTTTCTCAGATATATAAAAATGTAAGCCCCCGATCAACAAGTGTAACCAAATATGTCTATAGGGAGTATTGCGATTGAGTTTTCGTCTGCAAAACTGACTCCTTATTTGCTGTGACTACGTTCACCTCTGTCTGCAACAGTAACCAATTCCTTCATTCTCCCCTCGTAGAAAAGAAGGAAATGAAACACCAGAAAGGAAGGGGGGACAAGACGTGTTGTCTGCGAAGAGAGAAGGGAAGAGAATGAAGGAAAAGAGTAATGGTTGCAAAGAGGGGTGGACCTAATCACAGCAAATAAGGGATCGGTTTTGCAGACGAAAACCCAATCGCAATACTCCCTACAAGTCTCGCTTCGCGTAGGCGCCCTCGTGTTTTTAAATATTAGTTGATATATTTCGTATGTCAATTGCATCGAAGTTTTACGACGATTACGTTACGCCAACGTTGAGTTGAACTATTGATGTTTCTTTGTACGTACTAGTTAAACGACTTAATTGTTCAATTTGAAACTTAAGCCATCATAACATGGTGTTGAAACAGTTTTAAAATTCCCTCATCCGGAATCGTGGAGGTAACGCACGTTATAATTTTAACGAACGCATTTACGCCTTTTGCTAACACCAGTTAGCAGCGTGTATGCGACGAATGTATCCTGCTGTGTTGAAGACAGATGTGTACGGGCCTCGTACTCTCGGATCATTCAGCCTCTCTCTTACGGCTTACGTAACACATGATCTTTGTTGCCATCTTCCAGCGGGAGAAACTGTAACGTTGGTCTCATGGGGCCTTCAAATCCCCAAAGCACCCGAAGGTTCAACCGAGCCCCATCTCCATGACAACCGGACATACATGAATTTCCATGGAAATCGTTCTTAATATGGAGGTTTTTTTACTTTTTATGTTTTTACTCACGCCCGGAACTATGTATTGCCATTTTTTCATGACCTGGATCCCAACGAAAACATAAGGATTTTTTCGTGAAAATTTGGCCGCGATCGGGAATACCGCGTTCGAGACATCGTCAACACTTTTTTTGGGTCCCAAAGGGATTTGTGTGTAATTTAAATGGGCTATACCGCGAATTTATTCGTCTGCTCGAACAACAAGTCTCGCTTCGCGTAGGCGCCCTAGTGTTTTGATTGAAATTTTACGTAGACTAGGACCTCCGTTCGTCTATAATACCTGAATCTCCGTTTCCTCTACTTAAATTTGGTTTAGATTTTGGTACCGTTGATTCTGTCTTTTCATTTTCTGAGCAACTGTTTTCTTTCTTCACCGCTGATAGGTAGGCATTTTTTATACCCTTGTAAAGGCTAAACTAAGGATAGATTCGGAAGAGTGGCTCTATTGAGAAATAGCTTAATTGAGTGACCACCTCTTTCGCACTACACTTTCTGTTACATACTGTACTCGTTCTGTTCCACATAGTATTACAATAAGACGCTCTACTTCCATCTGTAAAGTTCTCAATGTTAACCATCCGCTTGAGCGGTTGAGTCATAAAGTGTTGCGATGTTATCCTTCTTTCGTGCATATTACGTAATCGTATGCAACTAAAGTATATTCAACGTTTGTTCCCAAGAGAGGCGTTGCCCGCATAGGACACTGTAAATTCCCAAAGCATCCAAAGGCTCGACCAAGCTGTTTATACCTGTTGTCATGACAACTGAGCATACCTGGTTATTCAAGAATATTGTCCGCAATAGACAGATGTTTTACTAATTATTTTTTCCCTCACGCCCGCAACGGGATCAAGTCCCATGACCCTGAGCTCGGTCCAGGTATTCGTGTGGGTCATTTTATAGTAAAAACCTGATCGTGATCGTGAGTACCGTTTTCGAGGTAGTGCGGCACAAAAGATTTTAGTCGGCCCAATGGGATTTGTGTGGAAACCAAATGGGCTATACCGAGAAACTTGTCGTCTGCTAAACAACAAGTTCGCGTAGCGTAGGCCCTCGTGTAGAATCGTATGTATGGCTTATTCATGAATAGTCAGTAACACTAATATCTTTAAATAACCATTTCATACGAAACCTTGACGTTTAATCATAGATCAGCCTGAATTCAATTATAAGTTCATGAAATCGTAACATTAACGTAGAATGTTATCCAAGAAATTAAAAAATAGTTTGCTTGAAAGGATACGGAGAGTAAAGCAACGTTTAGAACATTTTTGTCCTTTTCATTTAAATCCAGTATTTCTATGCCTTAATTCTACCAAATTTTCTTTATAACCTTTTGATATATATGAATTAATAAATAATAAAAGTTAAGGATGCATCATCGCGATAGAATAACACGGCTCTTATAACCATTTCATACGAAACATCTACGTTTATTATAGATCAGCCTTAATTAAACATCGGTTCTTGAAATCGTAACGTTACGTCAAATGTCTCCCAAGAAATCTGAAAATAATTTCTGCTTGGATGGATACGAAGGTTGATGCAACGTTTATAGAACATCTTTGTCCTTAGAATTTCAATTCAGTATTTCTGTACCTTACTTTTGCCCTTATACATGATAATAACACAATAACATTAAGCTAATTTTTCGATCATCGCGATTAAAATCACACGACTCGGTCCTCTAAATAAAGGATATCAGGCCTATAAAGGACTAAGAGATACCAGTCTTTCAAAGTAAGCATGTATTTCAAATTCCGTTTGAATAAATTAAAAGTTTGGTGTAGGCCGTATAACCTAATAATGTTAATTTTGATTTTTGTATTTTTCCTCTTCTTCAAAAACCAGTGATTGCTCTCTCTCATTGCATTACAATCTACCGATAATTACGTTTTTGTATAAACTTTTTTTACTCGATAAAAAAATGGGTGGAAAAAGTAAATTTAAACCACCAACAATTTAAGAATGCAATTAAATTTGTCATTTAAAAAATTTTAAATGACGAAATCAGCATACTAGCCATTTAGTGCCCTCATGGTTTTAATTGGTTTGGGCTTTGTTTAAATAAGGAATATACGTGGCCGATAAACTGAATGCGTGCACAATGTTTGGTTGTTTCCCGATCTATAAACTTCCATTAATCGGAGGGAATGACTGACATGTACACAAACTGTAGGAGCTGAAAATTTGGGTAGTTATGCAAAGTATCCTCCTTTTTATACCCTTGGTGAAAGTAGATCTTACATTTTGCCAACATTGATTCTATTTTTCCGATTCGACATCTCAACGTCTGTTAATAGAATGAGGTTTCCCTCTTGAGAGTTTACCGTCAGTAAAACCCTAGGGATTAACTACCCCAAAAGCCCTTACCTCTTTATTTACGCCTCCCCCCCCCCCCCCCGGGCAAGAAGTCTCGTTACCATGATTACATGACGCCCATGAACCTGAAAAAATAATTGCCATGGCAACCGAACTGGTTTTCCAGGAAAATTGTCCGGTAAAGACAGGTTTTCCCACATTTGAATTATTTGTTAAAAGCTGGGACATGAAGCTAACTTCAATTCTTGACGTTGGTCCAAGTTAGCGCCTGTGGCATTTTATCGTGAAAATCTAGTTCCGATTGGATGTTTCGTTTTTAAGTTACAGACGGAACAATTTTTTTCCGAGGTCCCACAGGGTATTGTGTGTAAATTAAACGGGCTTTACCAAGAATTTCGTCGTCTGCTAAAACAATAACGCCCTATAGAGCCTCTTACGAGTAATATTTAAAAATATTACTCTACACTCGGGGATAAAAGCCCCTAGACCCTCTCTTACGAGAAGGTATTTCTTACAGAAATACTTCTCTAACACTCGGGGATATGTAGGAGTGACATTATGATGCGGACGAAAACCACGAAGTGAAAAATATTTAGTTCCTAGGCAGACATTTTTATTCACGCTTACACACGACTTATCAGCTCCGCCTACGCTCCGTTTTTTCGCTTCGCTCAAAAATTCCGCTGGCTCGCAATTAATTGCTTTGAAATAATAACTTACGTCTACAGACTTACAATATCAATGTTCCCTAAATTTATGAATCGTATGATTCATTCTCATACTGCCTCACTATGATGCCATAACGATAACTATAACATATTTTTAACATATCAATATGTATAAAACAAAAAGAGCAGGGTTTGTTCAAGAAATTCCCTGATTGGTCAAAATTTTGGAGGAGGTGGGGCTTAGAGAATGCAGCTGAGATTATAGCTTGCAAGTGTAGTTTAAGAACTTAAGAACAAATGAAAAATATGAAACATTTAAACGCAATTAACGCTTATTTTAAAACACTTTGACTAACTGGCATATATTTCTTTTTTAAAAGAGCAAACTTTTACTTCCAATTGTTTTTATTCAGCTATTCTTTCCAATTCATTTTCATGCGTAAACCTTAATTGAACCTAAAATAAAGGTTTTCGTAAAGGCCGCCTGAGAAATATATACCAAACTTGCAAAGTTAAAAAAATTTTCTAGTAGAAGTAAGAAAGTTTTCAACAGGTAACCACATAAACGGGTCAACTAGGCAGTGTTCTTAAAATTAAAAAAAAAAATCTGAATCGATCCGAAATTCAAATTCGAGTTTTGTTTTTATTTTGAATTGTGTAAAAAACGTTGAATCCGAATCTAATAGATTCAATTAAAAAATAGTGAATCTGAATTTTTAATCGATTCAAATTTCTCCAAATGAATTAATTCAATGCATTCCCAAGGTAACTGATGGGAATTTTCCCATAAGGCATCACAAAACGATTCAAAAATAATTAAATGTTTTGGCCTATAACTTAGCATGTTTAGGGTTAAGCCAAAAATTGATTGATGGATCTGAGCAGTAAACAGAAAAAGAAAGATTTTTGGATCGGAGGAAGCTGTTTAGCCCAAACCTCAAGCAGACGATTTTAGTTTCCCTCGCGATTTCTCATGTCAAACGGGGCACTCCGTGGGTGTGTGGTCTAGCACGTCGCTCCTTTAGTGACAAAGCCACTTTGGAGGCCTAGGTTCAATCCTTGCCCGCTGGTTCACATGAACCAGTTAAAGGCTAAATTTCCAACCCGAACACATACGGATCTCGGAAGGGTTGCGTATACGCTTACCCGTTAGTGGATCTAAAAATTCTAAACTCAAACTCAAACTCATGTCAAACGTTTTAGTCAGCGAAAGTCAGTTATACTCGTTCACATTCTTCAAGTCTATTAGAGATTTTAGTCATCCTATCTTAATTGTGTGTGTGAGTATTTCTACTGAATGTCTCAGGTATTTAGAGTATATATTTGTGCCATATTGCATTTTATTTATGATTGTTATTATTCCCCTTTGTGTAGGACTGCAGTGACCCTGTAAGCAGAGTATATCTATAAGATATCTTATTGATGGATTGAATTGGGATTGATTTGAATCGTTATTCATAAGATATCACATAGTTATCTTATGAATAACTAATTGACAGTCTATATGGTGGCTCATAAGATAACTTAAAGATGTATTGAGTTATCTTGAAATTCGAAGCATTAAAAAAAATTAAAAAAAATAAAAATTCTACTTGTTCTACCCTCTCTGTCCCCTACTACTAACGAAGGTACTCATACACCAGAGAAATTCCTTTGACCTACACTGAGAATCGAACCATCGACCTCCGGATCTAAAAACCAAGCGCCTAGACCACTCGGCTATGATGATATGGTGGCTCATAAGATAACTTAAAGATGTATTGAGTTATCTTGAAATTCGAAGCATTAAAAAAAATAAAAAAAAATAAAAATTCTACTTGTTCTACCCTCTCTGTCCCCTACTACTAACGAAGGTACTCATACACCAGAGAAATTCCTTTGACCTACACTGAGAATCGAACCATCGACCTCCGGATCTAAAAACCAAGCGCCTAGACCACTCGGCTATGATGGGGCTTTAAACATGTATTTATATTGTAAGCCGTACAAGTACACATGACTTTATTTTTTATTTTCATTTTTTCAAAGATAACTTAAGATATCTGTGAGAATTTGAAAAATATTTGTGTAAAATTAGATATCTTTGAGATACTTAAACGCTATTTAGGTGAGCCATTATTTCTCTCCAGGTCTATAAATCGACAATAACTCGACAATAACTTGAATTTCTTAAAGATATCTTATGAATATCTTTAAAATATATTGTGCGAGAATAGGTCCATTGATAGGAACAACACTTGAAACTATCTCAGAGATATCTTAAAGTTATACTGTGCTTAAAGGGGATAGCCTTGCTCACTGAGTCTTGATATTTCTGATTGTCTTTTATAAGCGGTGCTCTGGATGTACAAGAGGTAATTTACTGTCTATTACTTTCATAGGATGTGTTGTAATTATATGCTCTTCCTATATAGTGTGGGTGTCTATTCTGCATCATTCTTCTGCATCTGAGCCCGAGTCTCATATTCTGTTTATATTCTCTTATCGAGGTAATAGTGTTTACAAGTGCCTCCTTTGTGATTATCAGTCCTAACCCTATATTCTCTGTGTATTATAGATTTATATCTGGCCTTGTGTGCTTTATATGTCTGATGTCTTTGGTGGATCTATAAGTCCATTCCCCCACCAAGGTATATTTGCATGTCAAGTTTCTATATTAATATGTTTACTTATGGCAGTCGTTTATTTACAGGAATCGTATCATAGTGAAGCAATATACAGCCTGAACGAATCTCCCTTCTCAATCTTTCTTTATTCTACCTCGGTTTAGCCGAAACAATTTAGTTAATGTTTGGACTCTTTCCCGACTAAACATTGACTGAAATATGTTGTAAAAGGGATTTTCACTAATATGTGTGATGCCTCATGGGAAAATTCCCATCAGTTACCATGGCAATGCATTGAATTAATTCATTTGGAGAAATTTGAATCGATTAAAAATTCAGATTCACTTTTTTAAATTGAATCTATTAGATTCAGATTCAACGTTTTTAAAATCAATTCAAGTTTAAATTTTAAGAACACTACAACTAGAGGATATGGGTCAGCTTTTGTTGTTAATACTCATGAGGGATATTAGAACGATGGATTGATTCCGATCAAAGAAATTCAATTATTGTTCCGGGCAAAGCCGAAAAGCGGGCCAGCTAGTTAACGTTAAATTAAAGGGCAACCAGTCAAAACAAATTAAAATGGCATTTCGGGCAAAGTCGAAACGCGGGCCAGTTAGTGATATTATAAAGCATCATATTTAAGGGCAAAATAACAACAAGTGTCCATGAAACCATCACCAACATTTATTTAGCTCAGTCAAAAATTTCAAACATAACAAATTATCAAAATGTAATTTGTATATGTATATACTGCTAAAAATAAAAATCGTGTAATTTAGGGTCCAATAAAATAAGGACGTCACGAATGTGCAAAAAAATAATAGTAGAACAGATATTACTATTCATTGGGATCCAAGGCACACGGACGATTGAAAGTTTGGGCATTCTCACCAATCCACTTGGTGGCCACTGTATCAAACATGAAATGAAAATAAAAATGTTATTTCTATACATGTATGCACACTTACCCCATTTCTGACCAAAAATTATTGGACAAGAACCGTGCAAAGTCATCAAGTTCTGTTGACCGTTCCGTTTCGTATTGTACCAGAAAATAGCTCTGCCTTTAATTGAACGGACGGCAACACCGGCCCACGGGAAAACTGTCTCGCCTCCTTGCTCTACGTCGCTAAGCTGCAAAATTCGATTATGTATTTATTATAATCAGAGACACTCCGTTTTTGTAAGTTAACAATATATCCGCCCTTTTCGTTTAAATGTTAACGAACACCACAGTGAACTGGGGAGCATAGATTTTATAATCAGAATTTAAATAATATAACAATCTGCAAATGATCTGCTCATAAACGGATAATTGTAGGGACTAAATAAAAGTAAGTAAAATAAACGGTATAGTATGTTGGCTGATTTTACAATTAGAAGCTCATGACGAGTACAATGAAATGCAAGCCTTGTAACTTGTAATGAAATGTTTTCCTTAACCACTTGAATCCACGTTAAAGCCTACGTGATTTGTAATTAATTAAATGGAAAAAGGGATTGAAATGGTATATTATTAGGAGTGCCAAATGAGAGCAATTCATCAAATGTGTTTTGTTATACTTAAGCAAACAAACGCTCACATAAAACATGAAAGTGGCCATGCGTTCTCCTACTTCACAAGGTCTTCACAAAGTATCCATCTTTCCCAAAACAAAAACAAAAAGAGTCAGAAAACATGTTAAAAAGAAAAACAATTATTTAAATAAAATATATTCAATACTCACAACACAATCTTCCATTAAATATTCAGAAAATATGCTATCGCGATGTGGATAAATGTGGCCTCCAATTCCGTAATCGGTCACCTTTAAAAATAGAAAAACATGAATCAATTGGAAGTGTAAGTTCTTTACACTTTCTTTAATCGTCGTTCGCAAACCTCTAGAGGAACGGCTTCATTTTTCATCGAATTGGTTGCAAGTCCAGTTATAAGATGAATTCTTTTATTTACACGTGATATAATGGGAGCATGTGTTTCGTTAAGACTGGCTGATTTTGAGCTACGGAGAATAACCGAGACACTATCACCACTTTCATCGAGGCTTCCATTAAGTGGTTTTCTCCCGTGCACCTGTGAGTTCACCATCTGTTCTTGCCATAACATATTTTTACTGTTAGCTAGAATAATAATTAATTCAATAAGCTTAATTCGCCACTATTTACCAATGGTTTACTGAGCTCTTTAAGTACTTCAATTTCTTTGTCACTCAAAAGGTTGTGGAAAGTTAATAGGACTGGATCCAACGAAAGCTGTTCCACTGGGATGGGCATGAAGCGAAAGTATGGCTGATTGTGGTCTTCGTACCAGCATTTCAATTTTGATAACACTTCTTGGCCCTGAACATATTTACGATTCATGATGAATAGGATATTTATTTTGAATTTGTCAAAGGTATGATGCATAAGGTGGTAATTCTGGGACTCCGTTACCTCTAAGGTGCCTACGAAGAGGCCTTAAAAACTACTTGCTAACTTACTAATGGGCTCTCTCCTCTGCACAATGCATTGAAATTTATCAAGCTATTCAATTCGCTTTTGAAGTCATGCTCTTCCTTTCTATACTTTGTGGTACGAACGATTTCTTCCCGCTGGATGACGGCAGATTGATCTTTCAAAGGTAGTGGAAATACAACTAGTTTGGCCGGAATAGGGAAAATATTGTTTCTCAGCACTTCATCGTGCTATGTATGAATTTATTGTAAATTAATTCTCATAAAAAATTATCGGTTGTAAATCTGAATTTGCCACATTGATAGCGTGCTGAATGAAGGCCATTACTTCATCCTGTTGGACTGTTTGCGTGTTTACCCACGAAGAAGCAATCATGTGCCGTTAACTCTATGTTCAACCACAACAAGACAAAATAGTAAAAACGACAACCCTCTGCTTAGTCACCCCAAAAAGAAGTATATTTCTACATTGTTAGGTGCAATATATTACGCGAACTATATTCCTACACACTGAAAAGCCTTTAACCAACAAGCTCAAATCTAGAGTATACTTGTGTGGCTAGTGCACTTTATTGTCCGGTTCTCTGCTAGATGTTTTGTCCAATTGTCGCATTAATTAACCCCTTACCTCTATATAAATGTATGCTTTTTAACCTGTCATATTGCTGAGCACAAGAATATGGGCCTATTATCTAAACAGCCTTCACTCCCTTGCGAGTCTACTACACCTTTCATTGCAATACTACTACATTATTCAGATTATCTAACAGTGTGCAAAAACATCCCCTTCTCGTTCTGTCGCCTAACTCAGAGGACTGGTTGTCTCCCCGTGGGCTATATAGGGCCATAGCCAAAATACATATCTGGAATGCATATCCAGAATACATATCTTTCTAATTTATCAAATTCTATCCTAAGCTAAATGCTTACTTAATAGAGATCAGAAATACCTGCTCTTGTTTGTCGTCCCCTTAGGTTTCCTCTAGTTAGCTCAGTGATATTCAGGTCATAAGTGTCCTCTGCTTTGGGGAACTGAGTCTGAAATCTGATTTTTTCCAAAGGCTCCAGCACATCTATCACAAAACATTTCAGTTGAATATTTTATTTCTATGGAATAAAAATGTAACATACTTTTCCATTCGTCTTTCAAGATCTCTTTCTCTATGATTTGCCAGTCAAAGTAGAGCCGTTTCATAAGACGATACGCGTGAATTGGATTACCTGCAACTTTTGCCTGAAATTCTTCCTCGGTTTTTGCTCTTTCTTTTAAGACGCTCTCATAATCTTTCAGGTAGCTATGTGATCATCAATATTAAAAGATTAAATTGGATATCATAGACATATCGATATACCGTCGTATGATTTCTAGTTTCGTTTCCGTTTGAGTGAGAAATTCTCCCAAAACAATGACGACCTGCTGTTCTGAATGGAACATCCTTATTACATCCGTGGAAGACTTAAAAATGTCATTACAAAATCCTTTTTTGAGGAAAATTAAAGAAGCCGCTGATAGTATAAGGTAGAAATAAGCACCAGTCATTCTTTTTCCGTTAATGAACTCCTGTTCCGCAGCAGATATACGATTTCTTTCTATGCAAACTAACTTAGAAGAGTACAACATGTAAGACAAAGAGTTTTAACCCCAATAAAATTCTCCTTGATGTGTAGAAAGTCTGAATGTACTATAACTCACAACACTCCCTAACAATTTTATTCGCGTATTTTAACAAATCGATGCAATACACTACAAAAATTAAATGCAAAAAAATAAAACAAAAACAGGGTTTCGAGCAATAGAGTATGTTTTTAATAATGGTACAACAAACGCTTTACTATATTTAATTAGTTAATTTACTAAAAAATGGGCTAATAAGTAATAATAATGTTACCTTTTCCCTCCTCTTTGCTGTATGAAATGAAATGTACAGTGGGCTGCAACTCCTGTCGGGTAAGTGACATGGTTATTTTGACGGCATCTTGAATAGAATAACGTATTCTTGGAGAAAATACAATTAATCCAGCTGTTTAAGCCACCTGTGTTGTATACTATGTATACAAATTTTGAATGAGAGCGAAAACAAAAATTTTCGATATCAGAATATTCCAGGAAATACTGATTCATATCTTTTAGAATTTATATGCTGTCTGTCGTATTAAGTATTTATTCAAATTATTGAAATTACTTGAAAGCAACCAAATGATAAGAAATCAGCGAAAAGGCTATAATATTATGTTAAACTAATACTAGTGCTCAATTGCACATTAAATAAATACTGTTCGCGCCTCACAAAATCAAACTGCTTCGCTAAAAAAATACTTATATTAAATTTCCAACAATCATTGGTAAGTGTAGTCGTTTATACCAAGGTGATACGGGTGACACAACCTCAAGTCATTTTTTTCTATATGGGCTTAACAGGGAATGTGCATCTCACCCTGTTTACGCCACCGTGTAACCCCGAAGCCTGATGACCTGTATAAGGATATACTCTGCTAACAAAACGGGTTATAAAGAAATTGAGAGAGCAGACAACGCCCTCTCAAGTTGGCACCCTTTTAGTAGTGATGGTTTTAGTAGTGATGGGTTTAGTATAAGAAGGCTACGGAAAAAGGTAGATTTTTTGGAATTAATTGCTACAAAGCATAAAAGATACTATCTTGTAGCAATTTTTTTGCTTAACAACATATCAAAACCGGGCCAAAATCGGAAAAGCGAAAGTGTTTCATTTTAATGTTTTTGTGGAGTCCCATGTAATTTAGCTATAAGACGGAAGAAAGAAAAAAAACCCAAATTCTATTAATAAATTTTAGGTCGTTTGAATAACTTCACCCGACTAAACTCAACATTCTGAGGAACTTTCTAAATTATATTCTTGTATAAATATTCTTAAATTCGCCAGAAATAAGTGTTGAAAACGGTTGTGCACTCGACTAGCGCGCATCCTGCGCGTGTAGCCCTGGTGTAGCCGCTATCCTCCTGTACTAACAGGCCCCGCCCACTTACAATTATAATCTGATTTTCCGGCAAAACAAAAAAAATATTTTTATAGGAATACTGTGTACAAGATAAATGGACAAGAGCTGAATTGAAACCACTTGAGGCTATGCCAGAATATATTGAACTATAGATTTTATCTCAACAACATAAATATGATAGTAGTTATGATGGTGAACTAGAAGAGGGAATGGTAATATTTCAATTCATTCCTAGTGGACTTAAGTTCCTTTATTATGAACTATATAGAAAAATATAAAATATTCCCCATCTATTTGTCCAAGATCAATGGGGAAGATCACCATCTTTTGAAATATCATTCTCTCAGTGGAAATAAAAACAAAAAATGGATGCTGATGTCAGCGAAGTCGAGAGGTCCAGGTGGTCATGTGTCCATACATCTCGGCCCACCAAGAAACTACATCAGCCGTAAAACTGTAGTTATTCCATTTGATCGAATAATAATACGTAGCATTCATTTGAACTATTTTATCGATAATAACAGCTTAACTATGGGAACATGGCTACCAAGAACGCCATCGATAAGAAATACAGCTTCTGCTTTTAAAATTTACGATCCACACAGATACAGCCGTTTAGTGGCCGCCTTTTGTATACCCTTAGATATCCCATCAATGGGCCTCGATAGACACGCTTTATGGGAATTGAAGAGTAAAAATTTTACTCGCCTTAAGTTCCTAGATGGCAAAATAGAATTTAACGGATATAGATTTATGGACAATGATGTAAACACCTCGACAGTAAAGCTTATACCATCCACCTCATTCCCAGTTTATAGAAAAATTATGTGGAAAATTTACGATAGAGAAAGATACTATAGCTGGTCATATATACATCCTGCATCATGAATAAAATTTACTTCCTATAAATATGGGATACTATAGTGAGAATGGTTATTCTTTTGGAGATATGTTTGAAAAAGAGATTATATCTTAAATAAATCATTGTCATTCTTGTCTCTTTTCCACATGCTTGACTTATTTGTGGGCACAACAAAATTGACGGCCCAAGATTGATTAATCTTCGGTTAAGCCATTTTCAATGCGGGAGTCTACGTTCGAGCTTTGAATGGTTAGAACACCAGTTATGAGACATTGCACGGTGCTTGTCCAGTTTTCATGGGTCATGAATGGGGTAAGCGTAATATATACTACTGCTCTTTTACATATGAAGTTCGCGTAGTAATGTTATTTGTGTGTGCACGGGTATCTCATACAGTGGGAAAGAAGTGGATTCGTAAACCTTGCCAAACCTTTCATCATCCTTGCTCTTTCGATTTCAATGAATAATGCAACTGAGGAATCAGGTTTAACCGCCGTAGTTGTTTTGTTTATGTCAGGAAAATATGACTTGCAATTATTTTCAGAGATGTGGTAGAATAAATTATGTAGGCCGACATCTAATTTCTTTATTCAAGCCATATAATGTTAAGTGTTGTCGTTTATTTGTGTGTCAGTATATGCTGTGTATTTATTATCTGCACCTGTGAGTAGTGTATTTCTATTTTCTTTATTCGAGAATTTATAGGGCAGAAAGCGAGAGTCATTCTTTTCCGTTTACAAAATCCTATTCCGTGGCCAATTAACGCGACTCTAAACCATAATTAAAACGTGAAAAACGTTTTCACGGCGAGAAGAGTATAAATAAATAAACAGTATGGTTGCGCATGTATAAGCCATCTGTATAATCCACCAGTGTCATATACAATATGTATTTTTGTCAGCTACTCAAAATAATTCTATGTAATTTAAACAGATTTCACAAAATATATGTGTATTTATATTCCAATAAAATATGTTTTTTTACCAGAGGAAGAACAAAATTTTCTCGATATTATTTTTATACTTGTCTTTTTCCCTTGAGAATAGAAACTACTGTGTATAGAATTAAGTTTTTCAATTATGTTATTTAAAAAACATATTTTTTTAAAATACGCATTTTATAGGGTATGGGAGTTAAATATGGTCACAATCCTCTCTCCTGTTAAAAATATTATATCCTAAAATAAAATACTACATCTTTCAAGGTAAGAAACAAGTATTGGTCGTAAGCTTATTCTTTAGGTAATCTTAAAACCCTGATTATTTGGCTGATGCAGCCATTAAAAGTTTCCATACTCACCGTAACCTTGTAAACAATTCCATGATATATGTTATGGTATTAATTGAATGCAACCAAATGATAAGAAATCAGCGAAAATACTTAACGGCCAATACTACATTTAACTAGGGCCCAATTACAAAGAAAACACCAACAACAAAATGTCATGTTATTCATTAGGATCCAAAGTACAAGGACGGTTAAAAGTTTGAGCAGTCTGGCGAATCCACTTGGTGGCAACTAAGTTAACACGAAAAGAATGCATCGTCAATTCTACTTATGCTATCTATAGTATAGAAAATGTATTGAAAACACATTTACTCCATTTATGACCGTAGAGAAGCGGACAAGAACCGTGCAAATTCAACAGATCCGGTTCACCGTTTCGCTTCAAGTTATACCAGAAAACAGCACCGCCTTTAGATGGAGGGACGGAAACACCGGCCCAGGGAAAAGCCGTATCTCCTCCTTGCTCAGCGGCGCTCAACTGAAATATGTCAATATGAGTTAACTTCATAAGTAAGGGGATAAATGTAACGCTTTTACGGGGTATCTTGGCTTTTACATTTTTTTCCGTTTAAAATCAATTTAAAATTCTAAAAAAAAATCCTGACAGTGGTGAAGACCATAAGCTTTGAGATTTAATACAGTTTATTAAAATCTGTTGAGCAGAGAAAAAGTTATGTGCATAAAAATTAAAAAATGTTACATTTATTCGCAGTCTCCCCTAGAGACAAATGTTTTTCCTCTTATTTGATTAAGGTTGGTGGTATAAAGAATTGCATTTTATTTTAACTTACGAAAAACATGAAAGTGGCTGTACGATCTCCCATTTTAAATTCGCTTTGATGCTCCTTTTCCTTGTGTATGCCAACAATAAGGAGTTACAATATTGTTTTAAATCAGATCAAAGAAGACGAAGTTTGTAAATGACGAGTCTTACCTTGGAATCTTTAATGTAATATCGATTCAATACGTTATCGTGATGAGGATAAAAGTGCCCTCCAATACCGTAGTTTGAAATCTTTTCCCCCATAAATAGAAATAAGTAAAAATTCAGTCATTCAGTCAACTGAAAAAACAAACATTTATTTTCTTGAATTGTCTGCGAACTTACCGAGAAAACTTCAGCCTCATCTTTAGATGGATCATTTGCCAATCCAGTGATGAGATGAATTCTTTTAGTTAAACGTGGCATGAGAGGATGCCCATGTGAAATCCCAGCTGATTTTGAATTACGTATAACAAGGGAAACATCTTGACCACCATTTTTATGCAGGTTTCCATCAGGTGCTTTTCTTTCGAATACTGGGGAGGAAGCAAGCTGTGTTCGAATATATCAATAGTTTCATTTATTAAACAAGGTTTTCTATCTTAAATAAACTTCTTGTATGTAAACCATTGGCTTGGAAAGTTCTTTTATGACGTTGATCTCTTCGTCGCTCAAGATGTTGTGAAAGGTGTAGATAACTGGATGGAGGGAATTCTGTTCCACTCGAATTGGCATCAAACGAAAGTATGCCTGATTGCGGTCGTCGTACCAGCACTTTAACTGTGCCCCCATTTGTTGGCTCTTCAAATATTGTTTATGTTGAAATTCATTAAAATTGTTGCTTAATTACTTTGTAATTTGTGCTGGATTAAATTACCAATAGGCTTTTTACTCGACATAATGTGTTGAAATTTATGACGCCAAGCATTTCGTTTTCGAGGTCGGGTCTTTCCAATGTGTACTTCCTTGTGCGAATGACTTCTTCTCGCTGGATGACTGCAGGTTGATCCTTTAAAGGTAGAGGAAATACAACAAGTTCAGCCGGAATGGGGAAAACATTATTTCTCAGCACTTCATCATGCTATATACGAAATGATATTTAGTATGTTTAAACTCATTCAATTCATCCTATAATGTAAAATAACATACCACATTTATGGTATGCTGAATAAGAATCATAACTTCGTCCTGGCGAACTGTCTTATTCTTTTCTATTCCAGCAAGTATGTAGGATTGCTCTAGCCACTCGACGGATCGAGCGAAGAATCCCAAGTTGTTAGCAACTTGACCCATGTACAAGCAATCTTGAGCAGTCAATTCTTAGTATCCAAATATCCCCAAAGTAATAAAGGCATATTGCAAATAAAAAAAACCCATTCAACATAAACAAACACAATAAAAATATTACTTACCTCCTGTTGTTTGCCTTTCCTTTAGGCTTCCTTTAGTGTTAGCAACTTGACCCATGTACAATCAATCTTGAGCAGTCAATTCTTAGTATCCAAATATCCCCAAAGTAATAAAGGCATATTGCAAATAAAAAAAAACCCATTCAACATAAACAAACACAATAAAAATATTACTTACCTCCTGTTGTTTGCCTTTCCTTTAGGCTTCCTTTAGTGAATTGCGTCATGTTCAGTTCGTAAGTGTCCTGAAGACGAACTAAAGATTGAACAGTTCCAAAAAAATCCTCTTTTTTGTGGGAACTTGGTCCCTCTTTTCAATATTTCTAACCGTTCTTTTGCACAAACTTCTTTTAAAATGCGATTTTTACTTGATTTATTTTCCATATCGTTAAGTTTTGATAATAAACATACTGTTCTTTTCGCCGCGTTTAATCTCACTTCCGATGGCTGGTAAGTCCACTGAGAGCCTTGTAATAAGTTGGTACGCGTGAAGAGGGTTACCTGCAACCCGCTCGACGAAGTCTTCCTCTGTTTCTGCTTTTTCCTCCACGACACTCTCGTAGTTCTTCAGATAACTGTGGCAATTGACATAAGTATCCAAATAGTAAAATTATTTAAAACAACCATACGTCTACATATACCGTCTAATGATCACTAATTGCGATTCTGTTTGAGCGAGCAAGTTTAGAAGAACTTTGACCATATCTGCTTCTAAACGGAACAGGTTTTCCACTTCGGCAGAAGCCGTGAAAACTTCGGTACAGCAACCCTTAAGCAGCAAGAAAGCCACTGACAGTAAAAGGCAGACATATTTGAGAGACATTATTTCCTGTAAACAAAACCCCTTCCGATGCCTAGGGCATATATTTTCGGTTGGGAACAAAAAAATTACTAGATTTTTTTTAGATTAATCCTAATAAATATGATAAGTTTAATATCAATAATCACTTTCACGTCATATCATGGCGCAGTCAGCAGAACCTTAATTACAAGTTATTATTACAAACTATATAGAAACTGATTGCACGCGTATGTGATGAATATGAGCTTGACAAGATTTTTACAAAATAGGGTAGTCGCGATAATGTAAAGCAAAACTAAAGAATAATACCTCTGAAAATATTTAAAATGTAATTATACAAAGTTTGTATTTGCCATGTTAGTAATATAGTATAGTTTTGCTTAGCCAATTCGAAAAAAATGTACTACGTGAGCTATGTAACATATATAGAGATATTTTAAGTAAATCATTTCAAAGCAAAGGTAGCAGGGTATTCTGGAAAAGTAAGAGTTTTTAAGATAAACACATATTTTGTATAAAAATTAACTATAAAAGCAAGTTTTTCTTTTTAAGCAAATAAAACTGCGATTAAATATTTAAGAAAAGATTGAATTTAGAACTGTTTGACTTACGTCAACAGTAGGAAATTAGTTATGCTTTGATTTTTTCCACCTCTTTCCGAAATACTTGCTGTGCACAGTGCACTGTTAATTTTACTAAATAATTGACTAGAGCTCTACTAAGTGACTCAATGAAAAAAAAAATGTTTGAGACACATGTGTAATACACACCTTTTGATTTACTGTAATGCTGCATTTTCTATTCTATTACAACCGTATTTTTAAAAAATCCTTTCATAGATTCCTCTCGGTATTTTTCTTTTAATTATTCATTGATTCAAAATTTTCAATACTGTGTCCCAAAGTGTGTGTGTGTATATACCCATACATCTCAGCACTGTATAAAACTATTTCCCCCTTCTATCCTTATTATGCTTTTTAAAAATCTCTTTTTGAAAGTATCTTCACGTTTTCTTTATCGATTTCATTTGTTACTTGACAATATAATTGGACAATGAACCCATTCCTAGCAGATGTCGTGCCTGTCCCTCCAGATAGCATTTTAATTCAACTGCTTTACCTGCATTTCTATAGAAACATTCATGAGACGAAACTGCTACAATTAGACGACGAAGGACAGAAACCGAGTGAAGTAGAATGAAGGAAAAGGGTAGGGCTACATTTTTTTCTCTTTCCTGTCTTTATTTTTCATACTTAATTTGTAATTTGAAAAACTATATTGGAAAATCATACTTTGATTAAAATGAAAAATAAATTATGGACGTGGAAAGCGAATCTTAATCTTGAATTCTTTCTTTGAATAGAAATTATCATCTCAGTATACAGATAGAAAAGGAAGAAAAAGGATGAAGGAAGAGTAACTAATCACTCTGAACTGTAAATTAAAAAAATTAATTACACTCTATTCTGAAGGATGCATCTAGTTAGGTACACAGTAAAAATAGGAGTAATATTTGTTGGGTTTCTACTGATGAAGCATGAAAAGTCTGATGGCAATGGATGTGTGGTTACTGTTGAAGAGGGTGTTTCACCTCTCTACTTCCTATATAATGTAACTGTTAAATTACTAGGAAGGATTCTTTTCTCCCCGGGTCAAACTAAAATCTTAAATGTAACTAAATGATCTTAAAAAGGGTGAAGTCAGTCTAAGACTCCAAAACTCATTTGCGGCGTGTTTGTTCTTCTTTTGTCTGTTGTGAAGAGTCCAAACATCAACAACTCGTAGAAAAAATTGAAGATTCTGAGTAGAAGACATCATTAAGATATCCTTGAATATTCTTGCATGATACTTTTTTTTTAGCTTTTCTTTAAGAATATATAGAGTAATACGAGTTAGTTAACTCTATTTTTATGGCAATGGATATGTGATATAATGGGTAATTTCAGGAGTAATTTACGAAGACATCAGCATAGAAAAGGAAACAATTGTTTGTTTTCCTTTTTAAAATTGCCTCAATATTTCTAGTATCTCTCTGCAAAAATCTGACGGAATGTTTATTTTATGTGTA
Source organism: Chydorus sphaericus (assembly GCA_030141595.1). Taxonomy (NCBI): domain Eukaryota; kingdom Metazoa; phylum Arthropoda; class Branchiopoda; order Diplostraca; family Chydoridae; genus Chydorus; species Chydorus sphaericus. Next base: position 12,498,514 of record CM057929.1, on the reverse strand, counting down.
ATAAGTTTTATTTTAGTTTATGTAAGAAAATGTTCATATGATATAAAACAATTGGAGTTTTGAAAAAATATGAATGACTTAATAAACAATGGGGAATGGACCAGGTTCACGGATTTTGATGAAACAAAAACCATTCGAAACGTTAGACAAAATAAAAAAATGCATACCTGCGATTTTTGGAAATTTTTCCCCGGTAAAATCCCGCGTTAAAGTCACGAACCTTTTGGAGCATCCCTCAAAATTTTTATCTATTATGGAAAATACGCACACAATTCTGAAGTTGTCTGTGTGAACAAGATATTTTTTAAATTCTTAGCTAGATTAATGACAAATACAGTTTTATTCAGGCTTATACAAGCATAAACTGATTCCATACCCTCATATTTTAAATATTTTGGTCTCAAGACCTAAAATTTTCTTTGAACTGGTTTTATAACATTCGATTTCGCCGAGGGTGAGCCGAAAATGGTATACTTCAGTGAACAATACTGAGTTGGACAGAGAAGGCTTCGCTCATTTATGATATGGATATGTGATATGGATATGCCATCCTGTAGCTGCGGAGAACCCTTAATTTATTTTATTTAGTTTCCCTTATGTGAAGAGTGGTGGCGCTGGCTATGCTAGTGGCCGATATTGCCTCCCTCTCTCTAGTACTAGCTTCAAGTCCAGACTCGTCATCGTATTTTCGTTTAGAGCTCATGAGTGAGCGCTTTTAAAGTATTTCTTCTATCTTATTGTGCCTATTTCTTGAATCCACCCAGGTATTAAGCTCATAATTTTCATAATCATAATCTTCAAGACCATACTGCTGGGTAATTTCTCTTCTCGTTAAGCGAGACTCTCGTCTCTACCAAGGCTACTCTCGTAGCTGTTGCTAGAGATTTATACTTGTAATTGAACTTTCACAGGTATTCTCCTACTTATAATCATTGAGGTATTTCATTTCTCCCCTCTTTGTGATTTTCAGGGTAATTAAAATTCTCCTTTCTGCATTCATAGATTAAGTCCTGCTGATGTGTATCTTTGGTTGATTGCCACAGAGGTCAAGCACTAATTCCCAACTTCATTGGTAAGATTTAAAATTTGTGTACGAGTCATGTATCCCTTACTTATTCTCCCTTTATTATGTAGGAATCATAAACCCTGAGATCATTCCAATAAACAATTGGTGTTTACACATCCATTACAAAGAAAAATGTATTGCCAACTTTATAAACGTTAATAACCGACTTTTAGTTAATTAATCATTAAACTTATTTCTAGCTGCAATCAAAAGACGAAATAAAACTATTATGATATTTTTTATGTAAAAAATGCTGTTATAATATAAACTATGCTTAGCAATATAGAAAGAAACGATGGGATTTCTGTACTAACTGATGTTTGCCTTTGCTATCATCTTTTGGGAGAAAATAATAGTCTTTCCGCCCTGTATACTATTCAAGTTTTAAAAACGGTATTGTAAAGGATAGAATCCTACAGCATTTTCTTGAGATCCGATTTTTTTCTCATTAATTTGTTTTCTCTTGGAGACGGAGGAATACTTTAAATATTTTGGTATTATTTAGATTACGGTTGGGTAAAAAAACGATCTTTCATACTAATAAAAAGGAAGAAGAAAAAACTGACGATAATATACCGTGCTGATACGTTTGTATGCCATTTAAGATATGTTATTTAACGTCTTTTAATACATAAAATATATTTTAGACAGATATTTGAAAATTCGTAAAAGGAAAGATCTTGTAATACACAGATGATTAATACATTTTTTCTGATTTTCGAAAGCTCCTTAGGGCTAACTTAAACTGAGTCACTGTTATTATCTAGTACCCTACTGTACGACTAAGATTTTTACAATATACATGGCAAAAGGTAAAATGTTCTAGTTTCTAATCTAGCGATTTTCATTTCCCAAACACTTACATAAGCTTCAAACATTATTCGTAGGCTTTTCGAGGTCTTTCGAGACTTTTTCCCACGACTTTTTTAAACATGCAAGAATAGCCGACGAGACTGAGGAAAGCTGAACCCTATCAAAACATGCCTCCAAGAAGTTTTATGTAAGTTAATTGTTATTTCTTCACGAGCATAGAGAAAAAAATCAAATTGTTATCCAATGGAACTAGTCTGGTTGTAATCAAAAGCAGTACATTATTTTTTAATTATTTTATTTTGTTAACAGGTCTCGGAGGCGGAGGCCATTTTTCGTAAGAAAGTACAGAGACCGACAAGAGTTTTAAAAAAAACTGTTGAGACTCGTGTAACTGCTTTGGGGGGAAACATCGCTAAAGTTATATAGTAAATAAATTACTATGAACTTACGAACAAGAAACTTGTTTCTTGTTGTAAAGAAGATGAAGATGTGACGAGTGAAGGTCTGAGAATGTTTCTGTACAACGTTCCGTCCTCTTTATATACAGCAACCAGTCCCCAGCAGAGGTTTGAAGGATTTTGATTCGTCCACGTTTTGATAAACACAATTGCTTTATTCTTTCGGAAAGTATTTCAAAAATATCTTTTCTTATTTTAAAAGTAAAAGTCTTTCCTAATATTCTTCCTCTTTATTTCTTATTGTATATATTTTTAAGATTGTCTTCATTTGTTGAAAAAAAATATTAAACAAATATTCTTACATTATTATTTATTTTTTAATGGAAAGCATCGTACACAGTCTGGCAAAACAAAATTCTTTTTAAAAAGCTATGTACCTTAGATTGAATTTCTAAACGCTGTTCCACTCGAATTGGCATCAAGCGAAAGTATGGCTGATTGCAGTCGTCGTACCAGCACTTTAACTGTGCCACCATTTGTTGGCTCTTCAAAGAAGGAGTGACCAAAACAGTTATAGTCAACATAGAAGCAATCAAATATACCTGAAAAAGTTCAAATTATACACGATGAGCACGCTGCTGTGTTGCCAGACAATCATTTAAGAGTGTACTTCCAAGAACTTATTGCTGCTCATTCTGGCTGGAAGTTGAAACTTGTTGGCTCTTCAAATATTGTTTATGTTGAAATTCAATAAAATTGTTGTTTAATTATTTTGTAATTTGTGCTGTTCTTTATTCGAGAATTTATTATGAAATTATTATGAAATACAGTCTCTAAAGAATAAACTAAAGTATTTTTAGACAAAAGGCCGACGTTGAAAATTAAAAAGAACAAAAAATATGGTTATGCAACCAGAAAAATTCAAATAATTTCAAATTTTGAAGCCGTTGCGCGAGGTCTAAATATTTTCTTTTCAAGTTTAATTTTTGCCAGAATGTTTGTCTCTATATTTGGAATAGCTGATATGAAGGCCGTTCGAAATAAAAAATATTGATGCATTTTGGAGCACCCTAAGCTCCACCCGCTTCCACTTTTTTATGTTGACTCTCTCGGTCCACCGGATGTCGACTCGATTGGCTCATTTGATGTTGACTCTCTTGGTCCATTTGATGTTGACTCCCTTGGTCCATTTGATGTTGACTACAAATACAAAACACAAATTGATCGAATTAAATGTGACACTTCGAAATATATTTTTTATTACCTTCTGTCCAGTTGCAACAGCTAGGTGACAAGGTCTCATCAAAGGAGGTAGTTCCAATTGTACTTCAGGAGGTAAGCCTTCTTCCAAACTTATTGTAGGAAATTGATTATTCACCAAAGACTGTACATCAACTCGTGAGGGATTGTAATCAAGCAAAGGTTGTGGAGCTTCCAAACTTATACTGCAATAAAATTGATAAATAATATTTAATATTTTAATAACATTAATAATTCGATTACGCCAAAGAAGATCCAGAAGATTGAATGTTACTCTCCCTGAAATACAAGAAAAATATGTCTAAAATAATCATTCACTGGATAATTCATTGTTTTTTTATTGTGTCAGAAAATGGAACCATGTTAAATATAAGAATAATAATAATAATAGAATTTACTTATCAGCGCCCAGTCTTCTCTTCTTACTGTATTGCACCCTGTTGTTTGGGCGGTTGATTTGCACATCAAGTTCTGGGACAATGTCTTCCTCGTCAGTTCTGGAGCGTTTGGATTTATCGTATTTACGGTAAACGAGGCGATTTTTTTTGGGAGGCATAATTAATTCAAATGTCTTGAGAGATAACACATTTCACCATTTAAGACCACATATTAAACTAAAGTATTCAACCGAAAGCCGCAGAAAACAGAATGTACCTGTACCTAAAACGACTCAAATTCAAGGGAATCGCTCGTTATACTTGTACAGAGGGCGACAAAAACGCTGCGCCAAAAATGTGTTGCCAATCATGTTTTTTTCACTGTGTTCATGTGTTGTATCACACTTGCAATAGAGAATAAGGCTGTTCAATCAAGCCAAATTCTACATTTGTGGCAACACTAAATTTTACGCCCTATTTACATATATATTATATTTACATTTTTATTTTTTTTTACATATAAATAATCAATTTAATGCAATTTATGGTCCATAATTGAAAATTTAAAGTTATTTTTATGAACCAGAATGTTCAATAAACATTTCATTTCAGCCCAAGTTCTTACTTCGCTAAAATTTCAAATACAATTTAAAAATATGTTGTTATAGCGCCCGCAACAAGTAGCAACAAGAGGCGCCATCTATTGGATTCATCGTCCGCGGGAGACAACCACCCCTGCCTGCGGTGGAAGTCTACAGAAGGAGGGAACGAGAAGGCAGGAGGCTGATTCACCCGCTTTCTCATCAGTCTCTAATCATCACTAGGGCCTCACACACTGTCTCTCATTAGTATCGAGCCGACAGTCCAAGCCGAATCGTCATTGCCAACAAGAGGCCATCCTAAGCTCTCTCTCTCTATCTCAGCCAATTCAATCTCCAGGTGCTTATGTATATTCTGTTTCATCCATCTATTCTTCCACCTTCAGTTATCTTCATCCATATAAGTATTTGTCCATGCGAATTGTAATTGCAGATATTGCCAGTAAAGTCCACTTGTATTCGAGAAAAAGCAATTTGTTTTTTTAATTGCGAGCCAATGCCGTTTTTAAAGCGAAGCGAAATGAACAACGCGTAGCAGAAGCTTCTAATTTGGTAGTAACATGGAAATATTAACCACGCTCTATCTGTCTGTGTGTTTTGGGGTATTTGGGTTATAATCGTGTATATCAACACACTTAAAATAAAAAATTATGAATAAAACTACTGAGGAAGCTTATGATTGGTAATTAAGCGTATTTGCATATCTATCCGAGCCGCAAGTTCGTGCTATTCCGCCTATTCGTATGCATTTGTGTTTGTCGTTTGACTGTTCAAATTTGCCGCCAAGCGCCACTGGCCACCCATAGGGCTCGACTGCTCGATGGCTTGACGTAATTGCCCCGGGTAAAATGATGCGAAATTATCTAATCAGCCTGTAGTAGAGAAAACTTTCTCCTCTTTCGAATGATACCACTCACGCGTTCAACGGAAGTCCATAGCGGTCAGGCAGGGGAAAAATAGTTTCTCCAAAGCACTCTATTGGGATCCAGTTTAAGTTTTAGCGTCATCCCAATAGCCATCTATTGGGACCCACCGTCAACTTAGGCCATACACCAAATTTTTTTCTCAATCATAAGATTTTTTTTTAACAGATGGTCATCAAACTGCCGGTTAGAATCCCTTCGGGAAATTAAACTTAATGTATCAATATTTTCATTCTTACATTGCAAAATAGTCTAATTTCCCTATCAAAATAAATATGAATTCATTTGCGTGGATACGGTTTCAACTGCGCAGTTGTTTCTTATTATCTTTTTTGCTTGATGAAGGATGACGATGTGATATCATATAAACAAACAAATGAAGCAACATTATAAAGTGGGCGTATCATGAAACTTTTTTCCTACGAAAAATAAACAAACAAACGGCAGATATAGTTTTTTTTGTGAGGGTGTTTGCCTGTATATATAATGGAGCGTTGATTATAGTTTTGTAGGCAGTGTTCATCAGTTTGCAATCAAAGGTAAGTTATCTATTATTTTTAATGCACTTAAAGTTAATTTGTCGGATTAATATTAATTAAATTATTGTCTTTTAAATATTAAATATTACTAACTAGTCTAAGAAGTGCCAAGTTATTCTTAGTTTTTATTTATAATTTTTTATTTCATTGGAATCTCATCTCTTATAGAAAATCTCATTACGACGAAACTTTTTTGGGTCTCTTCTGTTGCGTTATCTAATTTTCTTGATCAAGTAGATCGACAGAAGTTTTCAATTCTCCTATATGCAATATAAGTAATATCTACAAATTTTCCTTTTTTTTCCTTTTCTATTTAAAATCAAATCCAAGTATCCAACAAATGCACTCCAATTTAAATTAGGTTCATACTTGGACGACTCCATGCTTGGACGATGCTAGTGTCCAAGCAATATATCCTGGCAGCTTTAATGATGGGCATCGATATCTCATTTACTCATTTGTTTAGTCCATCATCACTTTCTTATACGGTCCCAGATATTTCCTTAACACAGATGTATTTTATAGGTCATAAATCATAGCCTGTAAGTACAAGCTGCTATATTTTCATTTTTTTAAATTTATTTATTATTTTCCCCTCTTTATTCACTTTCTTATTATTTAGGGAGCTTAGTCAGCTAGGGTAATAGTTTGTGTATGTTTATTCTCTTTTATTCTTAATTTAACAAGTCTGATTTCCTACCCTAATCCTGTATCAGTAAAAAAAAAAGTCCGAACCCATCAGGTCGATACGAGGAGCGGATCTTGTTACAAAAAGGCGTCTTTTATTATGGATTATATCTCAGCCATTTCTCGCCAGATTAAAAAACAAAAAAGAAGTTCATTGTAGAAAATTAAATGAATTTTCACGTCCACTTTTAATTATATTGTCCAAGAGAAAAACGGCAGCAAACTATGTCCGAATTTCTGCGTTTCATCAAAAGTGCCCTTAGTTTATTACGAATATCTTGTAACGGGTAATATATATGGACTTAAACTTAGCGCCATTCGACTCAATCTTGAATTTCGAGTTGAATTGTGTATTTAGTTTTGAAATAAGAACAATCCCGGATTTAGGTAGATTTCTTGTGCCATAAAAAAAATTTTTCAGAGAACGCTTGTTCAATAGTTGTCACTGATCGTCGTTCGTCAATGAATCACGCAAATGTCGCAATACAAATAAATAGAGAATTTAACCACGATAAGAATGTTTATACTGTTTACATTACGCATATCAGTCAATAGAAAAAATTAAAAAAGAAGTATGACGTGAATTAAGACAGATGATACCACATTATTACTTCTTCAAAGGGACAACCGGATTTGAACCGATGACTTTTCGATCTGCAGTCGAATGCTCTACCACTGAGCTATATCCCTTGTACATACTAAAAAGGTTTATCAGGCAGATTTATATTATTAATTTAGCTCACAATAAATAGGCTTAGCCTATACATTCCAAACGTAATTATAGTTTACAGTAACCAAGATCAAGTATGATTCTATATTACCAAACCAGTCCGGATTTCAGTTGTTTAATTTAGAAATCTAAATAAAAAAATTTAATCTGGCTGGATCAGTAAATTATCTTTACGTCTTCACTTATAAATACAATATTTAGTGGTGTTAGATGACACGTGAAGTTGTAAAAGTGGATGCTAAATTGATGTGATAGAAATTGCATTAAAAGCAGCAATATTAAAAAAGAATCTAAGTCTGAACCGATTAAGTTTCAAAAGTCAATATTTACAATGAACTTAATCTATATCCAAAATTCTAAATTTAATTTATGTCGAATTAAGTCATACTGACAATCATTTTATATATTATGATTTGAATCGTGTAACACTGTATATTTGTCAAACAAGCCATAGTCATCACTAACACTTCTTACAATTGAGAAGGAGAGGATCTTTGAAAGAACTCTCAGTGTAACTCAAAATGAGGTCTTTACGCTTCCTAAATTCTTCTGAACTAGAATTTATAGCAATCATATAGACGACAGGGGATTTGTTGTGCTGATACTCATCAATCTCAGCATCTCAGCATTATACTCAGCAATCTCATCAAATTCCTCCGGCCGAGCAATATCAATGAATAATTCCTCGTCATCATTTTTGCTAGATTCAAATCTTATAGGAAATTTATGAGAACACATACTGGTTACTTTTAAAGCTGTTTGTATAAGTAAAAAAAAAGGCAAGTGCACTTATATAAGCTTTGACGCTAGCTTTATTATATTATTGCTCGTAATTTTTGTTATCTCAAGAGAATTAAAGCTAATAATAATTAGATTGGTGACGTGCCGCTGATTCTTTTCGAAATGAAAAACAGTTTGAGCAAGCAAATATATTTATCACTTACTATTGAAATTGTAAAAAATTATCGGTAAAATGGAATACATAGAATAGAAATTTATTATTTTCGAACTATTGTTTTTTTTTGTAGTGGGAATATACTTGCAAATGAACAGTATTTCCAGTGTATAACAAAGAAAATTTAAACTGATAGAACTATGGTCGTCGGTCGAAGAAGAATGGAATAGAATAGAAATAATATTTTTTCCTTTAAAAAATGAGGGTACATTTTGTGAAACAGTAATTAAATTGTAATAACATTAAGATAGCTGTCGAAGAAAATGCTGGGGGGAAAGTTCAATTCCAATTGCGTAGTAAATCTGTACTGTTTTATAAATTGTCTTTAACTACAAGGACACAAAAAAAGTCAAAAATTTCCAATTTAAATAATTATTTCCTGGGGAGGAGGGATTATATGGGCGTTACATGGGAATACAGTTTCGTAAAAGAAAAAAAAATCTGGTAGAAAAACGAAAAAGTCGAATTGTAATAAGCGGCACTGAAATGTCTGTATACAATAAGGGAAATGTTATTCAAAAACTTCAAGATACATCAAATGTATTTTCGGAAAAATGGCTTTAAAAATTCATAAAAGGAAAAACCTTGTATTACACAGATGGTTGATTCAGTTATTTTTTATTTATTTCCGAAGGCTCTTTTGGGTTAATTCCAATATTTATCCAGTAGAAGATACAACAGCAAGCAGTATACTGTACAACTCACTCGCACAACTTGAAACACACTTTACAACAAACCACTTGAAACCACCGGTAAAAAGTAAAATGTGCTATTTATTAATGCATTTGCGATGCATCGTATGAATTGTTGATCTATCCGCGACTATTTCAATATACGTATTTACGTAGATTGAAATAGTCATAAAAATACGTACGTCCTTAAAAGTCTACTTACCATGAACTTGCTCATTCTGCTGGTCGATTGGAACTTGTTTCTTGTTATAAAGAAGATGAGTGAGTGAAGGTTTGTGGATGTTTCGGTACACCATTCTGTCCTCTTCACATACAGCCAGGCCCCAGCAGACATTTAGGTTAAAATGGCCTGGATTCGTCCACGTGTTGATTTACACACAATTTCATTGTTCCGAAAGTATCTCAAAAACTTTTTTTCTGATGGGCTTCTTTATTTCTTTCTGTGTATTTTTAAGATTGTCTTCATTTGTTAAAAAACATTCTCACATTATTATTTATTTTTCAATGGATGGCATCGTACACAGTGTGGCAAAACGATATCGTTTTAAGTGGATTTACTTTTTACATCAAAATATAATATACATGTAATGTGTCGCCTTACAGAGGAGGCCTTCAAAGGATTCCCGCCAAAACGTTCCCGCCAAAACGTTCCCGCCACAAGACTTTAAAAAAAGTGAGTACTAATGCCTAATGGGTAGAAAACTCGACAGTAGATCATAAAAGGTCAGAAAACCTCAACATTACATACACATTTCTATTTTCGGATTAATGGATTAAAACTTACCGCGTGCATGATAAGCGTTTCGATCACCTCAACAGTTACTTAATATATTTTTCTAGCCACGGCTCCACCGATGGTACGCATGAGTAGTCGGTACCAGTAGTTTAATTACAAAACATCTCTTTTACATCGCTTTATTATTCGTTAATTGAAAATAAGCGTGAGTGCTTGTATGATATTATAATTTTATATCTTTTTATATAAATTCTCGCGATTGATATAAAAATAAAATATAATAACAAAAAATGTACACTACGAAAGAACCGTCAATGGGAAAAAAGATTGAATATTCGGAACGTAACTAAAGGGTATTTACGTATAACCAGAGAGAGAAGAAAACTTTTGCATTATTTTTCTTCCCAGTTTAAAATAAGATGTACAAGATACAACTTTGGAATTTTAAAATTTCCAGTTCAGTGTCTGAAATTCATTACAATTCCGACTCCTTCCGCAGAGGGAGATTAACCAGGAATAACTCTGAACTGTGGCGCAAGCTATCGAGATTGAACGGTTTACGAATGAATCCTGCTATCATTATCTAAGATGTATGATTTAAGCTTTACGATTAAATGATATAACACATGACATTTTAATAAAATTACATTTAAAAATATAATAAAATTTAGTACTATTGTAAGCCTTTCGATCCCCGCAGTTGTTGCGTAATATGGTTTTATTGCCACGGGCCACCGCAATGGCAGGCAAGCTCACTCGATATGGTCCTATCATACATAATGAAATGATGCAAAAATCCTCTTTCATTTCTTCATGATAGTTTATTTAAAAGTTCACGTTATTGCTTACTATTATACAAAAGAACCACCAACTTAAACAATAGATTAAATATTGGGTTAGAACAAAATAGTAAATGCGTACGACCAGAGAGAGAGACGAAATACTGTTACATTGTTCTTCCTGGTTGAAATAAGAAAATATACAACCTATCGTAGAAAAAAAAACTCGTTCGGCGTCGGATATTCCTTACAATTCTGACCAACGTACTCCAACAGAAACAGCATATTAGCCCATCTACAATAATTCCACTGTAGCGCGAGCTGCGTCGATCGAACAGTTTACAAATAAATCCGATAGAAACATGTAATTCTCTCGAATTCGTGACAAAAAGTATGAATAATAAAGATTAAATACCTGGTAATAACTGAACTGCACGGGTCAATGCCAACAACTACTCGGTTACAATGATTCTACTAATACGCCGCTCTAACAGGCTATAAGAAATTGAGAATGAAACCTAATTTCCAACCACTTTAATATGATGCAAAGAAACTTCTTTTGAAGAACGAAGGTGGCCATAGGCCGCCTGAGGATTCAATAATTTTTCCAAAAATGTAAAACAGTTGTTATTACAGGTGATAACTTTATACGGGTAACGGGTAAACTGGGAAAATCCATATTCCCCGAAAATAAGCGAAAATATGGAACAATAAAAGTTAAATAGTTAAAGGTAAACAGAAAACGGGCAATAATGGAAAATTTGAACCAAGTTTAGTTGTTTTAACTTTTTAGGTGTGCTGCAAGCACTATTTGGAAAAATATATCTGTATATAAACATACAAACCCGACAAATAAAAGTTTATTTCAGACGAAGCCGAATTGTGGGCCAGCTAGTTTCATATATATTAACTAGCAATGTGGACATCATGGAATAGTAGCGGCTTTCCGGAATAACAAATGCGGGAAATTTTGTGGGTTTAGTTTTGTAATTGTGTCTTGCCATTGTAGGTTTATTTTATCTTTTGATTGCAGCAATGAATAATACTAATTAGTAAGTAACTAATAAGTAAAAAGTAAGTAAACTAATAGACGATTATCAACGTATCAAAAGATAATTGGCTTTCTTTTGTAATGAATGGCATATTCGTGTCATAAGCAGAGTGAAGCCTCTCTAGTTTAGTTGACAGTACAAACTTTAAATGATATTGAAATAGTTAGCTGGATAAACACAAACCTTTTTTAAATACATAAATTGCCTATTCCTTTTTTCCCCCTCTTATAAAAGTTGTTTAGTCATCTTTTAAACATTTTTTTAGAAATGGAAAATGAGAAGAATGGGACGAAGGAAATATATAGGAAAAAATGAAATAAAATAGAAATCGATTAAAAAATAAATAATAATGGGAGAATACTTCTTAAATTTTTTTTTTAAAGAAATGAAGACAACCTTATAAAATATACATTAAAAGATAAAAAGGCTTATTAGAAAAGATTTTGAATCTTTCCCCCTTCTTTGGGATTACCTTCGCTACCAAATAAGCACCTGGAGGTGCGTCTTATACATCTTAGTTTGCATATATATGTTATTATCTGGCCATTGTTTCGGCTGTGCCTATTTGATTTTGAGCGGTTACTAGTTTTTCTTCCGTTTATATCTTTAATCCATAATTCAAATACAACATGACCAGTATGAACAGCTACCCTAGGCCACTAACGCGTTCCCAGTTGAATCGCATTTTCCGTAGTGTTATAACCTGTAATAGCAACTATTTTACTTTTCTATTGTACCAGTTTGGTATTCCTGAGGCGGCTTACGACCATTATCTTCGCTGAGGGCCTTAAGTAAGGTAGTAACGATTTTATATTAGCGTTAACGTTTGTAAGATCTCTCATATTTCCCTTAGCTGCTAAAACTGCATTTGCAAATTTAAAGTTCTACTGTTTAGCTAAGCCCCTCCCCTACAAAATTTCTGACCAGCAATCAAGAGTTTAATAATTGAAATACGAAACTGTCTGTTTTACGCACATAGATCAATTCATTCAGTACGTATTTGGATTATTGTTTTGTTTTGCCTAATACAGAGAAATATGGCAGCTCAGTCAAGTTGAGGAGAACGGCCGATGAGCGCATATTTGCAGGCGGAATCCATTGTTCGTCGGGTTAATGTGTACACAAGTCTTGCTGGACTTCTATAACGTGCCAGCGTAGTTGCGATTTGTTCTGTGAATGATCCTTTTCTGATGTCAGCCTGAACCCAAATTACTGCATGTCCACACGAGCAATTCTTTAGTTATTTGTTCTAATGGATTTTTTTCTGTTTTCGTTCCTCTATTGTTATTTTTGTCAACGATTTTTTTTCGTTTACTAAAATGTATTTATTTAAGCATTTAATAATACACGTCTCGAACAGAAAACCCTTTTAAAGATCTCAAGAAAATGCTATAGGATTTCCATCCATTACTTGACCTTTTTAAACTTGAATAATATACAACATATAACATAGGAAAAATACATTTGGTACAGAAATCCCATAATTTTTTTTTCCTGCATTTCGGGCTAGATATTATTCCTTCCTATATTTTCTAAAAATTACATTTAAGGCTCAGCCACTTTTATCTTCTGTAATTCGTATTATAGTTTTGTTAATGGTACACGAAGTTCATCAATTGATTGGAGTAATCTATACAGAAAAAATGCCTTTTTACAATTCTAATAAGGGGAAAGCCGAGAAAGGGTGTCGTACAGAGGGTACACAAATTATTTGAACACCCCTGGATAGATATTGAAATGAGCTAGACATTCCTCAATCTATATGTGTGACCATTTTGATTTCCTAAGGAGTTATGCAAGCGTCAACAATAATTTGAGCACCCCCGACGGTCGCCGTCTGTGCCAACGTTAAAGGACCTCCTTTTAAAAAGTCCTATTAATTAATCTAGAGCTTAGAATTAATTGGATGTGTGCTATTAAAATTTTACAACACATGAAACTCAAGTTTTCTACTCAAAAAATGCATTCAAAAACCGACTTCCGATTGAATTCGAAGCTCTAGATTAATTTATATGATTTTTAAAAAAGAGGACCTTTTATTAAATATTGCAATCTGAGAGTTTACAGAAGGGGAGAGGTTGCCGGTAGCGTAGTTTGAATCGAAGGTTTTTTAACTAAGAAAAACGTTCAGCTTATATACGTTTACGCAGTAATAAAAAGATGGTCATAAAAGAAGGTCATTCCATGACAAAGAAAGTATAGGGCGAAGAGAAAGAAGAATAAAAGGTCATAAAGCAATAATTTAGGTCATTGCATATTTTTCCTTTACTCCCACTAATCTACCTATCCCAGTCAAATTCATAATAAGATTCTAGTTAACGTAATTGTATGCTGTTTTTCATTTAAAGTAATGCCAAAACGAGAGTGTGGCAATATTTTGGTGGAAATTCGTTCTCCTGGATTTTACAATCAAGTGCAGTGCAACAGAACTGTTAATCCTAGGGCCTTGATTTTAAATGACTTACAGAAAACATTCACAATTCATTTATGATCCCATATAGAACTGTTTCAATGAAGCCAATAAACGTGCACAATTTATTTCATCATATCAACTGAACACAAACACACAACTAAAACAGTTAAAACCTGATTTCTCAGTTGCATTATTCATTGGCATCTAAAGAGCAGGGACGGTGGAAGGTTTGGGAAGGTTCAAGAATCCATTTGTTTCCCACTATATGAGATATACATGCACACACAAATAACACAACATAAGCTTTTATTTATGAAAGATAAATAGTATATATAACGCTTACCCCATTTATGACCCAGGAGAACTGGACAAGCACCGTGCAAAGTCATCATATCTGGTTGACCGCTCCGCTTCAAATTGTACCAGAAAGCAGCGCCACCTTTGGTCGGACGAATGGCAACACCAGCCCGCGGGAAAGCCGTGGCCCCTCCTCGCTCAACTTTGTTTAACTGAATAATTGTAGATTAGTTATATATATAAATATACATATAAAATAAAGGTCATTAAGCGTGATATAATAGATAGACTTGCGTAAAACATTAAAGTAGCTATCCGATCATCGCCTGGTTCGTTAAGGAAATCGTGATGAGGAAAATAGTATCCTCCGATCCCGTAATTGGCAATCTGTGTCTTACCAATCAATTAGAGGCTTCTTAATTTCTTTCTCTCATCACTATACAAATACAATTTTAATTTAACGGGATAAGCAGCTCCCAATATACCTGGAGTAATTCAGCACCACCTTTTAAGTGATCTGTGTCCAGTTCAGTGATGTGACGAATTCTATTAGATAAACGAGATACGAGAGGATCTTTTGAATCTGAGAGCCAAGCTGATTTCGAAATCCGGATGTCGATGGCTACACTTTGTGTCAATCCCTCGTTTTGAATATGATCACCGCCAGCGGTCCTTGACCGAGCCAACTTTGAAGCATCAAAATTGCATGTTAAGTTAAATAATATTCAAAATTGTTTTCATACTAATCTTTAGAATGCACAAACAAATGTATCTTCCTAAATTGTGAATTACCAAGGGTTCGGCAAGCACTTTGAGAGCGTCGATCTCCTTATCACTTAAGATGTTGTGGAAAGTGTAAATGACTGGATTGAATGAATGTTGTTCCATTCGAATGGGCATCAAGCGAAAGTATGGCTGATTGCGGTCGTCGTACCAGCACTTCAATTTAGACGCCGCTGTTTTGTTCTTTGGTATCGTTTAACGATTCATTGTTCAAAAATATTTTATTTTGAAAGTAGTATCATCTTATATTTTTGCTGCACAAATTTACCAATAGTCTCTCTCCTCGACACAAGGCATTAAAATTATTTAGATCATTCACGGATAAATCGGTGTCATTAATTGTTCCCAAAGTGTATTTCCTTGAACGAATGATTTCGTTGCGCTGGTCGACGGCCGGTCGATCTTTCAAATAATGACGGAACAAAACAAGTTCGACTGGGAGAAAGGAATTGTTGGTTTTCAGAACATCGTCGTGCTATCCGAATCAAGATTTATTAATTATATAAATTTATTTTCATATGCTAATGTACATACCACATTGACGGTATGCTGAATTAAGTCCATGACCTGATCCTGGCGAACAGTTTTGATATCCTCCTTTCCGGAAAGAATGTAGGATTGTTCTAACCATTCAACGGCTCGAGCGTAGAATCCCGCATTGAAAGCCGCTTGTCCAAAGAAAACACAATCTTGGGCCGTCAATTCTATGCACACAAATAAGCCAATGACCACGTGGAGAAGACTCAAAAGAAACAAGCACGACAATAATGATTCATTTCATAAAACTATTCAAATCTATTTAAAAACATGTTTCGAAAAAGTAGTCAACCCCAGCAGGGTCCCAAATTCTATATCATTACACAATTTATTGATATACATTTTAAACTCTAATTAAGTAAACTATATTTATAAGAGGGACTTGTGGTCAATGTGTAACAACATAGTATACATATATTACTTTATAAACTTTTACTAATATATTAAAACCCGTTTAAATATTAGATAATATAATATCCACCTGCTTTTGTCTGCTTTCGCAAAATTTTCCCTCTAGTTAGTTGCGTCATGTTGAGTTCATAAGTGTCTTGAAGACGAATTACAGCCTGGATAGCTCCGAAGAAATCCTCATCTTTAGGAAATCCGTCTCCCATTCTCAATTTTTTAAAGGCTCCAGTAAATCTTATAAAAGAACCTTCCTGTTGAAATCTTTCACATCTGAAAAGCGACAATAAACTAATACTTTTCCATTCGTCGCTTATGATCTCCTTCTCGATGGTTTGCCAGTCAAAGTAGAGCCGTTTCATGAGGCGATACGAGTGAATAGGATTACCTACAATTCGTTCAATGAACTCTTTGTCATTGACCACTTTCTCCTCCACGACGCTTTCGTAGTCCTGGAGGTAACTGCATTTTATTATTAAATTAATTTGCATTATTTACACGGCAACGAGAGTAACATAAAAGACAGTTCTAGATGGCTATATTCACATACCGTCGGACAACTTCTAATTTCGATTCTGTTCGAGATAGAAAATCTGTCAAGACGTTTACAACCTGCTGTTCTAAGCGGAACATGCTTGCCACATCCGACGAAGCTGTGAAAACCTCGGCACAACATCCGTTAGGCAATAGTAAAACAGTCGACAACAATAATAGGCATCGATAAACAGCAAGATGAGCCATATTCTATTCCAAAAGTGAATAATTAAATTGTTACTTTAGAACTTCTGATATCATTTTTCTTTTATAAATTCTCACTATTTTATCATTTATAAAATCCAGTACTATTAGTATTATGACGATGGATTGTGGTAATTAAATAAAACACGCAACAAATTATTTGAAAAAGGTACGCATGAAAAATGCTACAATCACATTTTACCTTTTACCGGTGGTTTGAAGTGGTTTGCTGTAAAGTGTATTTCAAGTTGTGTAGGTGGGTACAGTATTCTGCTTTCTGTTGTATCTTCTACTGGATAGATACTGGAATAAGCCCAAAGGAGCCTTCAAAAATCTTAAAAAAAAAACAACCTGAATCAACCATCTGTGTAATACAACGTTTTTCCTTTAATGATTTTTTAAAGCATTTTTATAAAATATATTTCATGTTTCTTGAATTCAAAAACATCTCCCATATTATAAACGAACATTTCAGATTTTCAGCGATTCATATTACAATTCAGCTTTTTTCATTTTTCTTCCTAGGTTGAAGCTTCTTAGTTTGAAAAAGTCAGTAATATTCCTCATCATAATCACTTATGAAATATATTTTTACTAGGTGCATGATGTACGTTTCTGCAAAGCTTATTTTTATCATTGCAAGGAAAAGCTAGATTTAAAAAACCACAATAACAGCTGTTAATTATAGTATCTGGTTTGAGCAATGTAATGGTCGTATGAAATATGTTCCGGAACTTTATGAAGTGAAGCAATGTATTCTTGCTTCTACACTGTAATGTAAATCGGAGTCACTAGTCTCTATGAAACATCATTATTCAAATTTTAGGAAAATGAAAAGATAGCAACAATATCATATGATAATTGCTGTATTACAATTGAAATACATTCTTCTTCTACTTAATTCTCGTTTCAAGGCAGTATCAACGATAGACTGGGAAATACAACTGTTCCTTTCTAAAGCTCTTTAGTCATCCTTTCAATATTAAAAAAAGGGAAATGAATAGAATAGAGGGGAACATATAGGGGGAAATAATGTGATAATATTTTGTAACGTTTTTTTAAAAAAAAATATTATTATAAAAAAAGTAAGAAATGAAGAAGCATACGACAAAAGAAATTATTACGACAAAAATATTATTATAAAAAAAGTAAGAAATGAAGAAGCATACGACAAAAGATTTCTACTTTTAAATTAAAATTATTATTATTTTCATACTTTCACCGGACATTTGAAGCTATATATTTAAAAAAAATTAACAGTTTATATATCATGATTTGTTGTAGCAGCTAGGCATTAGCCTGGTGGAGGTACCAATATTTCTAAAGACGCATTAAAATACAACTTGGGCCATATCCTGTTTAAACCATTCCGAATTTAGGATCTCAGTGTGAAGCGGCCCGTGTTACAGCCTTTTCTTTTTCTCTTATAGCCTACCCCATATTTTTTTTTTAGTTTCTAAATGCATGCATATTTTCAAAAAGCATTAAATCACCCATCATCCGTGATTTCCTCTTGGCCCGATTTCATTTAAAAACCTGTCCAGTTTTTTTTCAGCCTATAGTAAGAGTTACGCCATCTTCTTAGCTGCTGCCCCTAGGGTATTCCTTTTTGATCTCACTTTTGAAAGTGCTTTCGTATTTCGTGTAAAATGCGCTAAAAAATATGTGTGATTCTTTATTTTGATGAAATCTTCCTTTTGGGGTTCCCAAGCATGAAAACGCGTGAAAAGTGTGTGAAATTTTGCAATACGGATAATTTAACATGAATAAAATTGATGGGACGAATAGCTGAACTGTCTGAGGCAATAGTTTTGGCTTAGAGCCTTGGATCAGTTCTCAAGTTCCAATCCCGTCTAAACTCTCATATGGGGCGCCTGCAACGGCAGCACCTAGAGGGCACAATAATGCAATGTGTTGTCCCGTGTGGTATTACACTCTAAAGGGTACTAACTTGAGCGTCTTTGATCGTGTTTCAAAAGAGAAATGCAGAAAGGGCGATATACAAGTCGGAATATATTATTATTAATTGCTTCTATGAAAACCTGAAGTGAAATTCGAAGAAATTTTCTTCCGGTCTTCGGTTTTTTTGTAATGAATGGCATATTTGTGTCATAAGCAGAGCGAAGCCTCTCTAGTTTAGTTGACAATATAAACTTTAAATGATATTAAAATAGTTAGCTGGATATACACAAATATAGTTTTCTGGATTTGCATTTTCTTATTTTAAAAGTAAAATAAACATTGTAACGCTATTTTATATGAGGATTTAAAATCACTGTATATTGATTATTCCTCTCTCACTCCACATAGCAATTAGAAATTTAGACGGATTTCTTTATCCCGGATGGGATCGAATGTATTCGATACCGAAGGTTCAATTCCTTCCTATTTCCCCCGCCTCCTGGAGCGTCTCTGAAAACCTTTATTTCCCGTTTTCCTCGCTTCTGATTGGTCGGCGATGGATACTTTGGGTACTTGCGTTCTACGCCATCTCCCGTTCTTTTCCAACACTCTATATTCCCTCATGAATTCGATCTTTGTTATTGATTCTCTGAATAGTTTATTTTATTTTCAAAAGTGCTGTAATCTATTCAACCACAGACAAACAGAGTTCTTAGATTATCTTTGGAATTCCTTTTTCATTTAGAAAAAGGCTGATGGGCAAATCATTGCGGCAAAACTTTACTTGGCCTCTTCTTTTTTTTTTTATAGACGTTTGAAGTTCTTTTTTATTCATACAAGATACAACATGGGTGTCAGTGCTGGTATAGTCACAGATATTGGTTAGAGATGTGCCTGCTATTTTAAAAATCAAATTCTGAAATCAAACCTGAAGTCCAGTTCATAAACATTTTTCAACAACGTCACACTGAATTCCAAAAGAAAAAAAGGGTCCCATTCGGTCGATATCGGTGACTATATTATTATTAAAGATTTAAGAAATAAATACTAACATTTTTCATCTGAGCCTCAGTTAACTGGACCTTATAAAATTGTGCAACTTTTGTCATCTAAAAAAATGAAATCAAATATTCCCGTAACGAAAGGCACCAGTTAGATTCGACCAAACAACTACTGCCTTAAATATAACTCAATAGTAGATGCGGTAGCTTAACCATCTGCGCCAGTAATGATACACAGTGAATCATATATTACCTAGCCATACAAATGTCTACAACTGATAATTCGAAAAAAAAATTATGATATATTTACACCATAAGCCTAAATCCGGTAAGCCTATGTCAATATCTCATGTTAATGTTGCATGTAATTCCAATATTTAAAAAATCTAATTTGGCTTCAATGCCTTTGCCCTCATAAATTAATTGTATTGTATTCAATGGTAGTTTATTGTTATGTATTGTAATTGAAAATAATTATCCGTCTACTAAATAATATAGTAAAATAACTTTACTCTCAGATTCCCTTAGTAAATGAGCTCTATTTGAGACTATTTATCCCTTAAAAACATCCCTTAAAAGCCAGTTGATTACCACCCAAGTTCCCGACAATAGCACTATGCTTATTATACCCAATATATACTAACTTAAATTGCTTGGGCATATATAATCCATTTGGCCTATATGGCAACGCACTAGCCTCCCACGCTGAAGAAGTGGTTTCTATCCCCGCAGCACACTTGTTTTTTTATGAATATCAAAGGGTAAATAAGACTACCTCCATGACGTCTGCTTGACTGTTTTGACAGAGAGAAGCCTCAACTCACAAGTTGACGTACAAAAATATGTTTTTAAAAAGTAACACAAATATCCAAGAAAACATGACAGCTGCACCCCAAATTTTACGGAGATTCTAAATATATATGCATAATCGATTTTTGACTTGTATTCGCTGAGATTATGTATCCTTAATGCTCGGCTATTTCGAGCCATTAAACATCCCAGCTCTTCTGCCTGGCTGTCGCCCTCTAGGGATACCAATATTAACTACCTTTCGGTAATTTACTACGTAAATCTTAACCCTCAGGTATAAACTTAAATTTAAGATTTAAAATATGGTATGTTGGATCCCAAATCTTAGGTGTTACATCTAAAATCTGTTGATGTTAAATCTGAAATCTTAAGGTTATAGATCTTAAGAAGAAAGAAAGAAAGTTTTCATTTTTTTATGTTTAACGGATGACTAAAGAATTTTAAAATGGAACACTTTTCCTTTCTTGGCTGTCGATACTTAAGGCACTTGGACTGGAATTCACCGGTGCTATCATTATTATCCCCCCGGCAAAGCCAACTGCCTTCTTCGGCATACTAAAATGCCAATTAAATATTTCTATAATAATGAATAGTTATAAATATTGCACTCAATTGATTGGGCGACAAATTCACGTCGATGTGTGTAGTTTTCAATCAATAAAGTTTATTTGGTTACATAATTAAAATGAAAAACCAGCGATACTTTTTTTGTATTCAAAAAGCGCTGATTTTCCTCGAATTGATTTTTAACAATTGAAAAACACACTTATCTCTATGTATGTCAAATTAAATTATGGAAATGGAATAGGAATTCCGAAGGATCATTTCAGGTTTGCTCTGATGAAGATGGTAGAAAAATTGGGTTTTACTTATTTTATATTACTACAAATTCATCATTCCTACTAGATTTCCTCCAGAACGCTATCGAAAGAGCACAGGTAATCACATTTTTATAAATTAGAAAAATATATATACTCCACAAATGATAGCGAAAAAAATCGCCGGTACTCTCCTGCCTTACGAGGAAGGGTCGACCGCACTCTCTGAAAATTGCAACTTGAATTTCTATCGTTTATGTGTATATATGGATCCGAGCATTCGATGTCCCTTCCCTGCATTTTTCTTTTGAATGGTAGAAAAACACTTAATTAGATTCTATACGGTGGAAACGCAAGAGTATGACGGAATTTGTCTATTAAAAAATAAACTCAATATTTTTTAAACAAATGAAGATTTATTATGATGATCACCCTAAACAGTGGAAGGAGAAATTGACACGCGTAAGTAGCGGAAATGTCGCAATCTTCATTTTTATACTTCTATTTCCATCATTTAGTATCTGTATGTGAAAATGGAAGAAAGTTCTGCGTTCCCATTTCCACCATTTTTATATCCAACTTTTAAGTTTTCCAGTCCTGAAATTTAGAAGTTTACCGCTTCCACTATTTAAAAATTCGAATTCCTTGAATTTTTATTTCTACTCTTTTCCAATAATAACATATTATGAGTTTTCGTGGAAATTATGTTACAATCGAAATATTTCACCTCCATCATTTAGAACTTTTTTTTTAATTTCGTATTAATTTTTTAAAACTAAATTTACCATGACCGCCACTTGGACTGGAATTAACCACCGCTACCAAAATCATCCGCGCGGCAGAAGTTATTGTTTCCTTCGGCATCCTTAAATGCGAATTAACAGTTCTAGATGAGTGAATCTAGTTAAATGAAACACCGAAGTATAGAGCAGACAATATCACATCGAGCTGTGCATTTTTAATGCAATACAATTTATTAAGTTACGGTGCATAAATTAGAAACGAGACCCACCTCTATTTGCTTAAATCAAACTTTAAAAACGTTCTGTTTTCGTACCCATTAATTGAATTGTTCAGT
This sequence comes from Chydorus sphaericus, assembly GCA_030141595.1. Taxonomy (NCBI): domain Eukaryota; kingdom Metazoa; phylum Arthropoda; class Branchiopoda; order Diplostraca; family Chydoridae; genus Chydorus; species Chydorus sphaericus. The sequence goes on along the minus strand of CM057929.1, from coordinate 12,476,126 downwards.
ATCAAACACTCTTTTAGTCTTGTACAAAAGTTTAATTAAATTCACAAGTAAATTTTAAAAAAATCGCAAAAGCCCCTTCACACTTTCAATATGTATTTTTTATTTAATTTTTTTTCAATTACAAACTGTGTTAAGATAAACTGATTCAGAAGGGTTTAGTGTATTAACATCAATTGAGGCACATAATGTTGATAAGAAATGAGACACACCTTTTTTTATATACTTTTTTTGTAGTATATTACGAATTTTAAATAAAATTGCACATAGTCTCAGAACCAGGCTAAAATACTGGGTCTGATCATATTTTTTACTCCTCTTCAATTACTTTAATTTAGAAATAAATGTATAAAAAGAAAAAGAAAATGAAAAAATACCGTTTCAAAATATCTAATATCAATTTAATTATAAATGTTTTATATAAAAACTAAATATTTAAATTTATTTAAGATTATGATATTTATCAAGTTTAATTTAGTTAAATTGCGAATTAATTTTTTTTTCTTAAAAAAAGTGATTAAAGCGAAATGTGTGTTTAGAGAACCCGATACCCCTAAAGGATTTAGAGTGTGCAATCGAGTATGCCTGTATAGATGTTATTTATTCAATCATTTTGAAAGTGGATTACACAACACTGGTCGCTTCAAAGTAATGGGAACGGAATAAATTCATCAAATACTGCTACATGTCATGCAGCATGGGTCATCGAACTCGTTTCCTTTAGTAAAACTCTGTGGGTGTAATACTTGGAATATTATATTATTGGAATCATGTGATTAAGCACACGATCTTAAGCCACAGGTCCAAAATCCCGCTGGGCTTCTACCACAATTAGGAATACTGCAAGATTTTGATTTGCAATCGGAATCAACAATGCATTGAGCTGTAAAACAAAAAATCAGAATAATCTAAGTATAAAGCATACAACTATGACGTATTTTTCCAGCACCAATCAGAATCAGTTTAATTTTGAGGTGTATAAATTTAAGTAAAACTTACCTCCACTATCCTTATTTAAAGGTCCAGGAATTCCACACCCAGAACAAGGAAGCGCTAGAAAAGTTGCAATCAGCGTACAAGCAACCAAATACACCTTTCAAATTCAAATTAGAAATAATTTACTTTGACAAAACACAAATACTAACAACTATATAATTACCAAGAACTTGTTGCTGCTCATTCTGTCAAGACTGCGGCTACTGTATCTTGTAAAAGAGATGACGGAGAAAAGCTGTGGTCTGTTTGAGATTTTTCTCGTTTAATATATAGCCCGAGTAAGATTTGAGGGAAGAACTGGGATTGGTCCACGTTACCATAAGTTGTATTTTTTCTTTATTGTATGCTGAATACCGTTTAAGTCTTCAAAAGCCTAGTAAAAGGAAGAAAAATCCTACACAATTTTCTCGAGATCTCTATTTTTCTCATTAAATGTTTTCTTTTGTTCAAGCCGAAAAAAATGCTTGCTACAATATTGTACTATTATTTACAATATAGTTTGGTGTAAAATATGGAAGAATAAAGAAACTTTGAATATTAAAAAAAAGTTAATAATAGTAAAATAGAAGAAGCATTCAAATAATGCTTGTATACAATGAAGAAAAATATGTTATTAAACATCTTCAAAATATATTTACAAAAATTGAAGTCCAGAAAATTCGAGACGGTAAATGCAAGCTTCCAAGAGATGCCGGAATCCTCTGCACTAAAGTGGCATTCCTTTATACGTAAAAATGAACACTTTTTGTTTGGACGTCCACATCGCTAACTGATTACTGGGAAACCGCAATAATTTATAATCCAATTATAATTTTAAAAAGATTTAACAATAATTATGTCAAATTTTGCGAGACCACAAATGCAGGCCTTTAAAAATTAGAATGTCGCTAAAAACCCGACATTTTTCGGATGTGTTCTATGGGATAAAATTTAATGTTTGCCCGTTTTCTAACTTTTATTGATAAAAAAATAATATTAAGTACCCTGTGGATAAAACGCCACCACTGTTAAAAAAGTTGGTCGATTTTCGACCAAAAAAAGGTCGGAATTCGTGCGTTTTTGAGGGCGAAAAACGACCTTTTTAGGGTGCGAAAGCAAAAGTTGAAAATTATTTTCCGATGATTCACATAACTTCATACTTAGCCAATCACTTCTTGCAGCAGCCAAATACGCACAACTCGATGGCCAGCATCAACTTGCACTTACATGCGCGTGAAAAGCTGCAAAGAGACACAGCACTACTAGGCTTTTCTTTATTCGAAGAGGTTTTGAGGGTAAAAGCCCTCGAAAAATGAGTAGATAAGCTGCAGACAGATACAGCACTGTTGGGCTTTACTTCCTCTAAACGAGGTTAAAAACCCTCGAAAAGCGGGTAGATAGAAACTAAGGTTTACAACCCTCGAAAATCGAGGCCAAAATCAGTTTTTATAAAAGAGGGTTGCGATCCCCAAAAAGAGAGACTTCCTAATTCGAGAATACGGCGGTATACATTACAAATTCGGAATTATTGTTTAGTATGTGATATCTAGTTTTAATTTTACGCGCACATTTATCTTACTTAATATTATTTTTTTATCAATAAAAGTTAGAAAACGGGCAAACATTAAATTTTATCCCATAGAACACATCCGAAAAATGTCGGGTTTTTAGCGACATTCTAATTTTTAAAGGCCTGCATTTGTGGTCTCGCAAAATTTGACATAATTATTGTTAAATCTTTTTAAAATTATAATTGGATTATAAATTATTGCGGTTTCCCAGTAATCAGTTAGCGATGTGGACGTCCAAACAAAAAGTGTTCATTTTTACGTATAAAGGAATGCCACTTTAGTGCAGAGGATTCCGGCATCTCTTGGAAGCTTGCATTTACCGTCTCGAATTTTCTGGACTTCAATTTTTGTAAATATATTTTGAAGATGTTTAATAACATATTTTTCTTCATTGTATACAAGCATTATTTGAATGCTTCTTCTATTTTACTATTATTAACTTTTTTTTAATATTCAAAGTTTCTTTATTCTTCCATATTTTACACCAAACTATATTGTAAATAATAGTACAATATTGTAGCAAGCATTTTTTTCGGCTTGAACAAAAGAAAACATTTAATGAGAAAAATAGAGATCTCGAGAAAATTGTGTAGGATTTTTCTTCCTTTTACTAGGCTTTTGAAGACTTAAACGGTATTCAGCATACAATAAAGAAAAAATACAACTTATGGTAACGTGGACCAATCCCAGTTCTTCCCTCAAATCTTACTCGGGCTATATATTAAACGAGAAAAATCTCAAACAGACCACAGCTTTTCTCCGTCATCTCTTTTACAAGATACAGTAGCCGCAGTCTTGACAGAATGAGCAGCAACAAGTTCTTGGTAATTATATAGTTGTTAGTATTTGTGTTTTGTCAAAGTAAATTATTTCTAATTTGAATTTGAAAGGTGTATTTGGTTGCTTGTACGCTGATTGCAACTTTTCTAGCGCTTCCTTGTTCTGGGTGTGGAATTCCTGGACCTTTAAATAAGGATAGTGGAGGTAAGTTTTACTTAAATTTATACACCTCAAAATTAAACTGATTCTGATTGGTGCTGGAAAAATACGTCATAGTTGTATGCTTTATACTTAGATTATTCTGATTTTTTGTTTTACAGCTCAATGCATTGTTGATTCCGATTGCAAATCAAAATCTTGCAGTATTCCTAATTGTGGTAGAAGCCCAGCGGGATTTTGGACCTGTGGCTTAAGATCGTGTGCTTAATCACATGATTCCAATAATATAATATTCCAAGTATTACACCCACAGAGTTTTACTAAAGGAAACGAGTTCGATGACCCATGCTGCATGACATGTAGCAGTATTTGATGAATTTATTCCGTTCCCATTACTTTGAAGCGACCAGTGTTGTGTAATCCACTTTCAAAATGATTGAATAAATAACATCTATACAGGCATACTCGATTGCACACTCTAAATCCTTTAGGGGTATCGGGTTCTCTAAACACACATTTCGCTTTAATCACTTTTTTTAAGAAAAAAAAATTAATTCGCAATTTAACTAAATTAAACTTGATAAATATCATAATCTTAAATAAATTTAAATATTTAGTTTTTATATAAAACATTTATAATTAAATTGATATTAGATATTTTGAAACGGTATTTTTTCATTTTCTTTTTCTTTTTATACATTTATTTCTAAATTAAAGTAATTGAAGAGGAGTAAAAAATATGATCAGACCCAGTATTTTAGCCTGGTTCTGAGACTATGTGCAATTTTATTTAAAATTCGTAATATACTACAAAAAAAGTATATAAAAAAAGGTGTGTCTCATTTCTTATCAACATTATGTGCCTCAATTGATGTTAATACACTAAACCCTTCTGAATCAGTTTATCTTAACACAGTTTGTAATTGAAAAAAAATTAAATAAAAAATACATATTGAAAGTGTGAAGGGGCTTTTGCGATTTTTTTAAAATTTACTTGTGAATTTAATTAAACTTTTGTACAAGACTAAAAGAGTGTTTGATACTGAACAATTCAATTAATGGGTACGAAAACAGAACGTTTTTAAAGTTTGATTTAAGCAAATAGAGGTGGGTCTCGTTTCTAATTTATGCACCGTAACTTAATAAATTGTATTGCATTAAAAATGCACAGCTCGATGTGATATTGTCTGCTCTATACTTCGGTGTTTCATTTAACTAGATTCACTCATCTAGAACTGTTAATTCGCATTTAAGGATGCCGAAGGAAACAATAACTTCTGCCGCGCGGATGATTTTGGTAGCGGTGGTTAATTCCAGTCCAAGTGGCGGTCATGGTAAATTTAGTTTTAAAAAATTAATACGAAATTAAAAAAAAAGTTCTAAATGATGGAGGTGAAATATTTCGATTGTAACATAATTTCCACGAAAACTCATAATATGTTATTATTGGAAAAGAGTAGAAATAAAAATTCAAGGAATTCGAATTTTTAAATAGTGGAAGCGGTAAACTTCTAAATTTCAGGACTGGAAAACTTAAAAGTTGGATATAAAAATGGTGGAAATGGGAACGCAGAACTTTCTTCCATTTTCACATACAGATACTAAATGATGGAAATAGAAGTATAAAAATGAAGATTGCGACATTTCCGCTACTTACGCGTGTCAATTTCTCCTTCCACTGTTTAGGGTGATCATCATAATAAATCTTCATTTGTTTAAAAAATATTGAGTTTATTTTTTAATAGACAAATTCCGTCATACTCTTGCGTTTCCACCGTATAGAATCTAATTAAGTGTTTTTCTACCATTCAAAAGAAAAATGCAGGGAAGGGACATCGAATGCTCGGATCCATATATACACATAAACGATAGAAATTCAAGTTGCAATTTTCAGAGAGTGCGGTCGACCCTTCCTCGTAAGGCAGGAGAGTACCGGCGATTTTTTTCGCTATCATTTGTGGAGTATATATATTTTTCTAATTTATAAAAATGTGATTACCTGTGCTCTTTCGATAGCGTTCTGGAGGAAATCTAGTAGGAATGATGAATTTGTAGTAATATAAAATAAGTAAAACCCAATTTTTCTACCATCTTCATCAGAGCAAACCTGAAATGATCCTTCGGAATTCCTATTCCATTTCCATAATTTAATTTGACATACATAGAGATAAGTGTGTTTTTCAATTGTTAAAAATCAATTCGAGGAAAATCAGCGCTTTTTGAATACAAAAAAAGTATCGCTGGTTTTTCATTTTAATTATGTAACCAAATAAACTTTATTGATTGAAAACTACACACATCGACGTGAATTTGTCGCCCAATCAATTGAGTGCAATATTTATAACTATTCATTATTATAGAAATATTTAATTGGCATTTTAGTATGCCGAAGAAGGCAGTTGGCTTTGCCGGGGGGATAATAATGATAGCACCGGTGAATTCCAGTCCAAGTGCCTTAAGTATCGACAGCCAAGAAAGGAAAAGTGTTCCATTTTAAAATTCTTTAGTCATCCGTTAAACATAAAAAAATGAAAACTTTCTTTCTTTCTTCTTAAGATCTATAACCTTAAGATTTCAGATTTAACATCAACAGATTTTAGATGTAACACCTAAGATTTGGGATCCAACATACCATATTTTAAATCTTAAATTTAAGTTTATACCTGAGGGTTAAGATTTACGTAGTAAATTACCGAAAGGTAGTTAATATTGGTATCCCTAGAGGGCGACAGCCAGGCAGAAGAGCTGGGATGTTTAATGGCTCGAAATAGCCGAGCATTAAGGATACATAATCTCAGCGAATACAAGTCAAAAATCGATTATGCATATATATTTAGAATCTCCGTAAAATTTGGGGTGCAGCTGTCATGTTTTCTTGGATATTTGTGTTACTTTTTAAAAACATATTTTTGTACGTCAACTTGTGAGTTGAGGCTTCTCTCTGTCAAAACAGTCAAGCAGACGTCATGGAGGTAGTCTTATTTACCCTTTGATATTCATAAAAAAACAAGTGTGCTGCGGGGATAGAAACCACTTCTTCAGCGTGGGAGGCTAGTGCGTTGCCATATAGGCCAAATGGATTATATATGCCCAAGCAATTTAAGTTAGTATATATTGGGTATAATAAGCATAGTGCTATTGTCGGGAACTTGGGTGGTAATCAACTGGCTTTTAAGGGATGTTTTTAAGGGATAAATAGTCTCAAATAGAGCTCATTTACTAAGGGAATCTGAGAGTAAAGTTATTTTACTATATTATTTAGTAGACGGATAATTATTTTCAATTACAATACATAACAATAAACTACCATTGAATACAATACAATTAATTTATGAGGGCAAAGGCATTGAAGCCAAATTAGATTTTTTAAATATTGGAATTACATGCAACATTAACATGAGATATTGACATAGGCTTACCGGATTTAGGCTTATGGTGTAAATATATCATAATTTTTTTTTCGAATTATCAGTTGTAGACATTTGTATGGCTAGGTAATATATGATTCACTGTGTATCATTACTGGCGCAGATGGTTAAGCTACCGCATCTACTATTGAGTTATATTTAAGGCAGTAGTTGTTTGGTCGAATCTAACTGGTGCCTTTCGTTACGGGAATATTTGATTTCATTTTTTTAGATGACAAAAGTTGCACAATTTTATAAGGTCCAGTTAACTGAGGCTCAGATGAAAAATGTTAGTATTTATTTCTTAAATCTTTAATAATAATATAGTCACCGATATCGACCGAATGGGACCCTTTTTTTCTTTTGGAATTCAGTGTGACGTTGTTGAAAAATGTTTATGAACTGGACTTCAGGTTTGATTTCAGAATTTGATTTTTAAAATAGCAGGCACATCTCTAACCAATATCTGTGACTATACCAGCACTGACACCCATGTTGTATCTTGTATGAATAAAAAAGAACTTCAAACGTCTATAAAAAAAAAAAGAAGAGGCCAAGTAAAGTTTTGCCGCAATGATTTGCCCATCAGCCTTTTTCTAAATGAAAAAGGAATTCCAAAGATAATCTAAGAACTCTGTTTGTCTGTGGTTGAATAGATTACAGCACTTTTGAAAATAAAATAAACTATTCAGAGAATCAATAACAAAGATCGAATTCATGAGGGAATATAGAGTGTTGGAAAAGAACGGGAGATGGCGTAGAACGCAAGTACCCAAAGTATCCATCGCCGACCAATCAGAAGCGAGGAAAACGGGAAATAAAGGTTTTCAGAGACGCTCCAGGAGGCGGGGGAAATAGGAAGGAATTGAACCTTCGGTATCGAATACATTCGATCCCATCCGGGATAAAGAAATCCGTCTAAATTTCTAATTGCTATGTGGAGTGAGAGAGGAATAATCAATATACAGTGATTTTAAATCCTCATATAAAATAGCGTTACAATGTTTATTTTACTTTTAAAATAAGAAAATGCAAATCCAGAAAACTATATTTGTGTATATCCAGCTAACTATTTTAATATCATTTAAAGTTTATATTGTCAACTAAACTAGAGAGGCTTCGCTCTGCTTATGACACAAATATGCCATTCATTACAAAAAAACCGAAGACCGGAAGAAAATTTCTTCGAATTTCACTTCAGGTTTTCATAGAAGCAATTAATAATAATATATTCCGACTTGTATATCGCCCTTTCTGCATTTCTCTTTTGAAACACGATCAAAGACGCTCAAGTTAGTACCCTTTAGAGTGTAATACCACACGGGACAACACATTGCATTATTGTGCCCTCTAGGTGCTGCCGTTGCAGGCGCCCCATATGAGAGTTTAGACGGGATTGGAACTTGAGAACTGATCCAAGGCTCTAAGCCAAAACTATTGCCTCAGACAGTTCAGCTATTCGTCCCATCAATTTTATTCATGTTAAATTATCCGTATTGCAAAATTTCACACACTTTTCACGCGTTTTCATGCTTGGGAACCCCAAAAGGAAGATTTCATCAAAATAAAGAATCACACATATTTTTTAGCGCATTTTACACGAAATACGAAAGCACTTTCAAAAGTGAGATCAAAAAGGAATACCCTAGGGGCAGCAGCTAAGAAGATGGCGTAACTCTTACTATAGGCTGAAAAAAAACTGGACAGGTTTTTAAATGAAATCGGGCCAAGAGGAAATCACGGATGATGGGTGATTTAATGCTTTTTGAAAATATGCATGCATTTAGAAACTAAAAAAAAAATATGGGGTAGGCTATAAGAGAAAAAGAAAAGGCTGTAACACGGGCCGCTTCACACTGAGATCCTAAATTCGGAATGGTTTAAACAGGATATGGCCCAAGTTGTATTTTAATGCGTCTTTAGAAATATTGGTACCTCCACCAGGCTAATGCCTAGCTGCTACAACAAATCATGATATATAAACTGTTAATTTTTTTTAAATATATAGCTTCAAATGTCCGGTGAAAGTATGAAAATAATAATAATTTTAATTTAAAAGTAGAAATCTTTTGTCGTATGCTTCTTCATTTCTTACTTTTTTTATAATAATATTTTTGTCGTAATAATTTCTTTTGTCGTATGCTTCTTCATTTCTTACTTTTTTTATAATAATATTTTTTTTTAAAAAAACGTTACAAAATATTATCACATTATTTCCCCCTATATGTTCCCCTCTATTCTATTCATTTCCCTTTTTTTAATATTGAAAGGATGACTAAAGAGCTTTAGAAAGGAACAGTTGTATTTCCCAGTCTATCGTTGATACTGCCTTGAAACGAGAATTAAGTAGAAGAAGAATGTATTTCAATTGTAATACAGCAATTATCATATGATATTGTTGCTATCTTTTCATTTTCCTAAAATTTGAATAATGATGTTTCATAGAGACTAGTGACTCCGATTTACATTACAGTGTAGAAGCAAGAATACATTGCTTCACTTCATAAAGTTCCGGAACATATTTCATACGACCATTACATTGCTCAAACCAGATACTATAATTAACAGCTGTTATTGTGGTTTTTTAAATCTAGCTTTTCCTTGCAATGATAAAAATAAGCTTTGCAGAAACGTACATCATGCACCTAGTAAAAATATATTTCATAAGTGATTATGATGAGGAATATTACTGACTTTTTCAAACTAAGAAGCTTCAACCTAGGAAGAAAAATGAAAAAAGCTGAATTGTAATATGAATCGCTGAAAATCTGAAATGTTCGTTTATAATATGGGAGATGTTTTTGAATTCAAGAAACATGAAATATATTTTATAAAAATGCTTTAAAAAATCATTAAAGGAAAAACGTTGTATTACACAGATGGTTGATTCAGGTTGTTTTTTTTTTAAGATTTTTGAAGGCTCCTTTGGGCTTATTCCAGTATCTATCCAGTAGAAGATACAACAGAAAGCAGAATACTGTACCCACCTACACAACTTGAAATACACTTTACAGCAAACCACTTCAAACCACCGGTAAAAGGTAAAATGTGATTGTAGCATTTTTCATGCGTACCTTTTTCAAATAATTTGTTGCGTGTTTTATTTAATTACCACAATCCATCGTCATAATACTAATAGTACTGGATTTTATAAATGATAAAATAGTGAGAATTTATAAAAGAAAAATGATATCAGAAGTTCTAAAGTAACAATTTAATTATTCACTTTTGGAATAGAATATGGCTCATCTTGCTGTTTATCGATGCCTATTATTGTTGTCGACTGTTTTACTATTGCCTAACGGATGTTGTGCCGAGGTTTTCACAGCTTCGTCGGATGTGGCAAGCATGTTCCGCTTAGAACAGCAGGTTGTAAACGTCTTGACAGATTTTCTATCTCGAACAGAATCGAAATTAGAAGTTGTCCGACGGTATGTGAATATAGCCATCTAGAACTGTCTTTTATGTTACTCTCGTTGCCGTGTAAATAATGCAAATTAATTTAATAATAAAATGCAGTTACCTCCAGGACTACGAAAGCGTCGTGGAGGAGAAAGTGGTCAATGACAAAGAGTTCATTGAACGAATTGTAGGTAATCCTATTCACTCGTATCGCCTCATGAAACGGCTCTACTTTGACTGGCAAACCATCGAGAAGGAGATCATAAGCGACGAATGGAAAAGTATTAGTTTATTGTCGCTTTTCAGATGTGAAAGATTTCAACAGGAAGGTTCTTTTATAAGATTTACTGGAGCCTTTAGAAAAATTGAGAATGGGAGACGGATTTCCTAAAGATGAGGATTTCTTCGGAGCTATCCAGGCTGTAATTCGTCTTCAAGACACTTATGAACTCAACATGACGCAACTAACTAGAGGGAAAATTTTGCGAAAGCAGACAAAAGCAGGTGGATATTATATTATCTAATATTTAAACGGGTTTTAATATATTAGTAAAAGTTTATAAAGTAATATATGTATACTATGTTGTTACACATTGACCACAAGTCCCTCTTATAAATATAGTTTACTTAATTAGAGTTTAAAATGTATATCAATAAATTGTGTAATGATATAGAATTTGGGACCCTGCTGGGGTTGACTACTTTTTCGAAACATGTTTTTAAATAGATTTGAATAGTTTTATGAAATGAATCATTATTGTCGTGCTTGTTTCTTTTGAGTCTTCTCCACGTGGTCATTGGCTTATTTGTGTGCATAGAATTGACGGCCCAAGATTGTGTTTTCTTTGGACAAGCGGCTTTCAATGCGGGATTCTACGCTCGAGCCGTTGAATGGTTAGAACAATCCTACATTCTTTCCGGAAAGGAGGATATCAAAACTGTTCGCCAGGATCAGGTCATGGACTTAATTCAGCATACCGTCAATGTGGTATGTACATTAGCATATGAAAATAAATTTATATAATTAATAAATCTTGATTCGGATAGCACGACGATGTTCTGAAAACCAACAATTCCTTTCTCCCAGTCGAACTTGTTTTGTTCCGTCATTATTTGAAAGATCGACCGGCCGTCGACCAGCGCAACGAAATCATTCGTTCAAGGAAATACACTTTGGGAACAATTAATGACACCGATTTATCCGTGAATGATCTAAATAATTTTAATGCCTTGTGTCGAGGAGAGAGACTATTGGTAAATTTGTGCAGCAAAAATATAAGATGATACTACTTTCAAAATAAAATATTTTTGAACAATGAATCGTTAAACGATACCAAAGAACAAAACAGCGGCGTCTAAATTGAAGTGCTGGTACGACGACCGCAATCAGCCATACTTTCGCTTGATGCCCATTCGAATGGAACAACATTCATTCAATCCAGTCATTTACACTTTCCACAACATCTTAAGTGATAAGGAGATCGACGCTCTCAAAGTGCTTGCCGAACCCTTGGTAATTCACAATTTAGGAAGATACATTTGTTTGTGCATTCTAAAGATTAGTATGAAAACAAGTTTGAATATTATTTAACTTAACATGCAATTTTGATGCTTCAAAGTTGGCTCGGTCAAGGACCGTTGGCGGTGATCATATTCAAAACGAGGGATTGACACAAAGTGTAGCCATCGACATCCGGATTTCGAAATCAGCTTGGCTCTCAGATTCAAAAGATCCTCTCGTATCTCGTTTATCTAATAGAATTCGTCACATCACTGAACTGGACACAGATCACTTAAAAGGTGGTGCTGAATTACTCCAGGTATATTGGGAGCTGCTTATCCCGTTAAATTAAAATTGTATTTGTATAGTGATGAGAGAAAGAAATTAAGAAGCCTCTAATTGATTGGTAATACACAGATTGCCAATTACGGGATCGGAGGATACTATTTTCCTCATCACGATTTCCTTAACGAACCAGGCGATGATCGGATAGCTACTTTAATGTTTTACGCAAGTCTATCTATTATATCACGCTTAATGACCTTTATTTTATATGTATATTTATATATATAACTAATCTACAATTATTCAGTTAAACAATGTTGAGCGAGGAGGGGCCACGGCTTTCCCGCGGGCTGGTGTTGCCATTCGTCCGACCAAAGGTGGCGCTGCTTTCTGGTACAATTTGAAGCGGAGCGGTCAACCAGATATGATGACTTTGCACGGTGCTTGTCCAGTTCTCCTGGGTCATAAATGGGGTAAGCGTTATATATACTATTTATCTTTCATAAATAAAAGCTTATATTGTGTTATTTGTGTGTGCATGTATATCTCATATAGTGGGAAACAAATGGATTCTTGAACCTTCCCAAACCTTCCACCGTCCCTGCTCTTTAGATGCCAATGAATAATGCAACTGAGAAATCAGGTTTTAACTGTTTTAGTTGTGTGTTTGTGTTCAGTTGATATGATGAAATAAATTGTGCACGTTTATTGGCTTCATTGAAACAGTTCTATATGGGATCATAAATGAATTGTGAATGTTTTCTGTAAGTCATTTAAAATCAAGGCCCTAGGATTAACAGTTCTGTTGCACTGCACTTGATTGTAAAATCCAGGAGAACGAATTTCCACCAAAATATTGCCACCCTCTCGTTTTGGCATTACTTTAAATGAATAACAGCATACAATTACGTTAACTGGAATCTTATTATGAATTTGACTGGGATAGGTAGATTAGTGGGAGTAAAGGAAAAATATGCAATGACCTAAATTATTGCTTTATGACCTTTTATTCTTCTTTCTCTTCACCCTATACTTTCTTTGTCATGGAATGACCTTCTTTTATGACCATCTTTTTATTACTGCGTAAACGTATATAAGCTGAACGTTTTTCTTAGTTAAAAAACCTTCGATTCAAGCTACGCTACCGGCAACCTCTCCCCTTCTGTAAACTCTCAGATTGTCGCAATATTTAATAAAAGGTCCTCTTTTTTAAAAAACATATAAATTAATCTAGAGCTTCGAATTCAATCGGATGTCGGTTTTTGAATGCATTTTTTGAGTAGAAAACTTGAGTTTCATGTGTTGTAAAATTTTAATAGCACACATCCAATTAATTCTAAGCTCTAGATTAATTAATAGGACTTTTTAAAAGGAGGTCCTTTAACGTTGGCACAGACGGCGACCGTCGGGGGCGCTCAAATTATTGTTGACGCTTGCATAACTCCTTAGGAAATCAAAATGGTCACACATATAGATTGAGGAATGTCTAGCTCATTTCAATATCTATCCAGGGGTGTTCAAATAATTTGTGTACCCTCTGTACGACACCCTTTCTCGGCTTTCTCCTTATTAGAATTGTAAAAAGGCATTTTTTCTGTATAGATTACTCCAATCAATTGATGAACTTCGTGTACCATTAACAAAACTATAATACGAATTACAGAAGATAAAAGTGGCTGAGCCTTAAATGTAATTTTTAGAAAATACAGGAAGGAATAATATCTAGCCCGAAATGCAGAAAAAAAAATTATGGGATTTCTGTACCAAATGTATTTTTCCTATGTTATATGTTGTATATTATTCAAGTTTAAAAAGGTCTAGTAATGGATGGAAATCCTATAGCATTTTCTTGAGATCTGTAAAAGGGTTTTCTGTTCGAGACGTGTATTATTCATTGCTTAAATAAATACATTTTAGTAAACGAAAAAAAAAATCGTTGATTAAAATAACAATAGGGGAACGAAAACAGAAAAAAAATCCATTAGAACAAAAAACTAAAGAATTGCTCGTGTGGACATGCAGTAATTTGGGTTCAGGCTGACATCAGAAAAGGATCATTCACAGAACAAATCGCAACTACGCTGGCCCGTTATAGAAGTCCAGCAAGACTTGTGTACACATTAACCCGACGAACAATGGATTCCGCCTGCAAATATGCGCTCATCGGCCGTTCTCCTCAACTTGACTGAGCTGCCATATTTCTCTGTATTAGGCAAAACAAAACAATAATCCAAATACGTACTGAATGAATTGATCTATGTGCGTAAAACAGACAGTTTCGTATTTCAATTATTAAACTCTTGATTGCTGGTCAGAAATTTTGTAGGGGAGGGGCTTAGCTAAACAGTAGAACTTTAAATTTGCAAATGCAGTTTTAGCAGCTAAGGGAAATATGAGAGAGCTTACAAACGTTAACGCTAATATAAAATCGTTACTAACTTGTATGTACATGTTTTAGAGGAGAAAACTTTACTTGCAACCATCATTTTCATGTTGTTATGAAGAAACCTTACTTAAGGCCCTCAGCGAAGATAATGGTCGTAAGCCGCCTCAGGAATACCAAACTGGTACAATAGAAAAGTAAAATAGTTGCTATTACAGGTTATAACACTACGGAAAATGCAATTCAACTGGGAACGTGTTAGTGGCCTAGGGTAGCTGTTCATACTGGTCATGTTGTATTTGAATTATGGATTAAAGATATAAACGGAAGAAAAACTAGTAACCGCTCAAAATCAAATAGGCACAGCCGAAACAATGGCCAGATAATTATAAGGTTGTCCAGGGCCGGATTACCCGCTAGGCGACCTAGGCGGCCGCCTAGAGGCCACAGCGACGAGAGGCCACAACGCCGAGAGGCCACCGGCCACGGAAATCAAAATATGCATGTGAAAAAAAAATTGATAAAGTATATAACCGATATCAGAATTGATGCTCTTTATAAATAATTTACTTGCCAAATTTACTCAGTTAATGTACATATAATTAAAATAGACCTAAATAAACCGTTACAGTATCATTATCATCAACTAAAACCATTTCTCATTTTGAATTTCGCGCTTTTTTAATTGAGAAAATTGGGGCCTGGCAACCTGGCCTTCACTCAGTTTCTGTTGTGAAATGTCATGTTATTGTTTCTGTTTCTATCTTTATGTACTGTAGTCTGTATACATAAAAATACTGGTTTCAAAGTTCTCAGTGCGAAGTTTTTCAGACTTTTTCGAAAAGGTTGTTATGTGTAAAGATTATCATGCCTCCAAAAGTACCAACACGGAAATCAGAAGGTGCTAGGAAGAAGGAGTCTGATGAAAAAAAGTCAAGAGAACAAGCTGTAGTCGATCAATCATCAAAAATAGATGAATGGGTGAATAGGAATAAACCTAAAGCTGTTCAAGGTATGATTTCGTACTATTCTATTCTACTTCTTGTTAATTCTTATTTTATTTTATATTGTTCATCGTTAGAACAAACAGAATTTACTGCAAAGTCGACCTCATCCAAAGCAGTTGACCCAATAGATTCGATCGAGGGAGAGGCTACCGAAATTGAATTTGATTCTCTACACTCATCTGACCAAATGGGTAATAACACACCTGTTGTTGACTCTGCTATGGATTTGGATCAAGATAACCAAAGGACCGAAGCTGGAACTGCGAATGCAGCCTCAGCAGTACAGACAACTGGTAATATTCCTGAAGCTGATTATTTTAACTTGGGTACAGCTACAAAGAATATCGAATTCAATCTACTTTCACACCATCAGGTCATGCACAGCAAAATGCAATCGATGAAAATCCAGAGGAGTCGAGCTTTGGCCCTTCCTACTCCAGTGATCCTGCTTATTGGGACCGTCGAAACGAAGGACTAGTCGAATTCATCGTTTCGACTCCTCCCAAGTTGGACCTTGATCAACTAGATGTGTCAACCTCAGTGATAAGGCACGACTCTAAAGGTCACGCACGTCGTCTTACAAAAGAAATGTTTTATCGTAAACATATCAGCTTGAAAGGAAATGATTTACTTCGTTCCTGGTTAGCATTTTCTGCCAAGAATGGAACAGTCTATTGCATTCCCTGCTTTTTCTTCGGGAAAACTGCAAGTGCATTAGCGGGCGCAGAAGGTTTCTCCGATTGGAAAAATGCACAGTCGGCATTCAGTGCCCACGAAGAATCCCCATTGCACTTCAAAGCAGTGGCTGATTTCGATGCTCGAGCTGATAAAAGTAGAAGAATTGATGTCGACTTCATCAAATCGTGCCAGAAAGAAAGAGAATATTGGAGAGCTGTGATTCGGCGACCAATTGCAGTTATCAAATATCTCGCCTCCAGAGGGCAAGCCTTCCGTGGAGATAATGAAGAGCTGGGATCTCATCGCAATGGAAACTACTTAGGAGCTCTAGAACTTATTGGACAGTTTGATTCATTCTGGGCGAATCATTTGGCTACCTATGGAAACAAGGGAAGAGGGACCACTTCTTACCTTTCCTCGACGATTTGTGATGAGCTGATCTTGCTACTCAACAATAAAATGCTCCAATTCATAGGTATAACTATTTAAATTATTCCTAAAGATTTATATTCTAATTATTTCTAATATATTCATTCATTATAATATATTCATTTGAACAGTGCTCGAGCTGGAAGAAGCGATATATTATTCGATAGTGGTCGATTCTACACCAGATGTGTCTCATCTTGACCAACTGACTTTAGTGCTCCGATACGTCCTAAAAGATGGTTCTCCGGTCGAAAGGTTCCTTTGTTTTATGCCGATGCGTGGTCACACAGCTGCGCAGATGCTCGATATGGTGACGACGAAATTCACTGAGCTTGGAATAAAAATCGAAAATTGCCGTGGACAATCGTATGACAATGCGAGTAACATGTCCGGCATTTATTCCGGCCTTCAAGCAAGAGTAAAGGAACTCTGCCCTTTAGCTGAGTACATTCCCTGCGCAGGTCATTCCCTCAATCTTGTCGGTGTTAAAGCAGCTGAATCTTGTACAACGGCAGTGGACTTTTTCGGCCTTGTGCAGCAGATATTCAACTTTTTTTCAGCTTCGACTCATCGGTGGAACACTCTCAAGTCATATTTGAAAGATAAAGCAGTTGGAAAACACTTGAAACTACCCAAGAGCCTGTCTCAAACCCGCTGGTCAGCCCGTGCTGATGCCTGTAGCGCCTTGAATGAGGGATATCCTATTTTTAAGGTAGTAATCGAATAACGAACCATTCCAACTTAACCTGAAATTCAATAATTAATTAATCAATTTGATAATATTTAGATTGCTTTAGAGGAGCTGAGTGATGACGACACCCAACAAGCGAGCACACGAAATGAGGCGGACGGCCTTATTAGGAAAATGGATCTTCTTGAAACTGCTGTGATGACGACCATTTGGAGCACCTTATTAGAGCGGTTCAATAAAGTCAATAAGCAGGTATTAAATGTTCCATTGGCCACCTTTTATCAAAATTTTAACGAATAATTTTGCTTGATAAATAGGTGCAATCTGTGGATATTGACTTAGGGAGAGTTGAAGAGCTGTACAAATCCCTTATGGATTTCGTCCAAGAAGTGCGTTCTAATTTCAACTTTTATGAAAATGAAGCGAAATCTTTTTCCGAATCAGAAGAGTACGTAGCTGATACCAGGCGCCAACGAACACGAAAACGACATCATGACGAAATTTCCAGTGTAAGAGACACGGAATTTACTGGTCGATCGAAGATGATTGCAGAGGTAAATATCATGCATGATCGATTACTTGGAGAGCTTCAAAGAAGAAAACAGGCCTACTCTCTCGTCAACTCCCGTTTTGGATTCCTCGTCAAGTTACCTGAAATGAATGTTGAATCTATATACTCAAAAGCCGCTAGTCTTATTCAACTTTATCCAGAAGATATTGACTCCAACCTAGGAAGTCAATGTGTTCACTTCAAGAGTTATATACCAGAAACGGTTGATGACTCAGGAAAGAGTAGAACACCAAATGCTCTTGACCTACTGAAGATGATGCGCCGCAAGAATCTGACGTCAACCTTCCCAAACGTGGATGTTGCTCTTCGTATATATCTCTCAACAGCAGTTACGAATTGTTCAGGAGAACGGTCCTTTTCAACGCTCAAGCGAGTGAAGAACTATCTTCGGTCAACGATGTCACAAGATCGTTTCAGCGCTCTTTCTCTGCTTCAAATTGAGTGCAAAATCTTATCGGAAGATATTAATGAAGAAGAGGTCATCCAAGAGTTTTCTGAAGAGAAGTCTCGCAAGAAGTCGTTTTAAATTTGTACTTATGTTGGATATGATGTAATTCAGAATACACTTTTTAAACATTTATCTATCACTTAAAAGAATTATTAGGAATCACAGGTGATTTTATTACTTCAAGTTATATTATATCTGTGCTTATAGGACTTCAGACAGAGGCCAATATGAATCGCCGCCTAGGAGGCCATTAAGGCTTAATCCGGCCCTGAGGTTGTCTTCATTTCTTTTTTCAAAAAAATTGAGAAGTATTCTCCCATTATTATTTATTTTTTAATCGATTTCTATTTTATTTCATTTTTTCCTATTTATTTCCTTCGTCCCATTCTTCTCATTTTCCATTTCTAAAAAAATGTTTAAAAGATGACTAAACAACTTTTATAAGAGGGGGAAAAAAAGGAATAGGCAATTTATGTATTTAAAAAAGGAAAAAAAGTAGTAGGGAAAATGTGCTTCAATTCTAAGAGTTTATGATATGATATTGTTCAACTACTTTTTTATGACATTTCCCACAATTTTTATTTTATTTTTTATCTTTTCCTAAATGATATAAAATCCGTTTAGTTGATAAATTTGATAATTTAATAAATTGCCATATAAATTGTATGAAATTAGTAGTATTATATTAATTTAATAATTATTAGACTTAATAAATTGGGTGATATTAAAATTACGATTCACTGTCGTTTCGGTATTAGTCATTCCGCTAATAGCCGTAACGACATTTTTTTTTAGCCCGGAATGACATCAACTTCATTTTATGACTACTATTTTTGACCGGAATGACAAATACATATATTTGTTACAACACACATTTCCAGACCAACCCTGATGCACAATTGCGTAAACTACGTTACCATTCTTTTAACTATGGAAATCCCAGATAAGTTAAGATATTTTTTATCCTCAAAAAAGTTAAACATCAGTTAAGATAGAGGTAAGATACCCGAAATTGAAAAAAAAAAAAAAAACAGTACAAATCGTAATTTTTTAATGAAAATTTTAATTTAACTTCAATTTGGAGCATTAGAGAATCTGTTGTATGTTTATAACTTCGGATTAAGATTAACAGCCCATATTCAACAATCTTTTTTTTCTTTCATTTTCCAGTGAAAACGGGAATTAAAAAAAAAATACTTCACTAGTTATACAAAATCTTTGTAAGTAAATCACAATACACTAAAGAATTTTAAATTGAAATATTTTAATGATCTTTTTCCAAAATTAATTAAACAAAATTTTACAAAAAAAAATTCTACCTCGGTTGGCCGGCACTTGGGCTGGAATTCACCGGAGCTATCATGATCATCCGCCCGGCAAAGCCTACCGCCTCTTTCGGCTTACTTAAATGCGATGAAACATTTCTACATTAACGGATAAATGAATAATTAAATGGTGGAAATGGAATAGGAATTTTTTTTTATCCAAGTGAAAAACTAATTAGATTCTAAACGGTGGAAACGGAAGAGCATAAACTCAATATTTCTAACAAATTAAGAATAAAAAAAAAATAAATAAATCATCCTAAACAGTGTAAGTAGAAATTGACAGACGGACGTAATGGAAATATCGCATTCTTCATTTTTTATTATTTCCATCCGCCTTTTAGTATCTGGATGGGAAAATAGAAGACATTTATGAGTTTCCATTTCCACTATTTATAAATCAATCTTTTTCATTTTCCACTGCTACAATTTAGAAGTCTATAATTTCCACTTCCACTATTTAGAAATTCAAATTCATGAAATTCCCCTCGTTTACATGCTATTAACGTTGATATTTTGTTTCAATCGTAATATTCCACTTCCACCATTTACTATCAAAAATAAATATATTTTTTTAAATTCGCAGAAACCCCACCAAATCGCGAAAGTCTGTGTTAAGTTTCATTTTTGAAAAATTAATTCTTATTTCAATTTTAATATTTTTGAATTTAAAAAAAAAACATTTTTAAAAATTATCAATTAATGTTTCATTAATGCATTTTAATTTAAAATTTTTTAAAAACTCCAATTACAAAACTGTGTTATGAAATACTGAAACTGATTCAGTAAGGCATGCTTGTATCTTCATACGTTGTAGAAAATTATAACCTTTATGGACAGTAAAAAAAAAGAGAAGGCTCAAGGCTGGATCGAATAATTCACCGGGGCTATCATCAGCTTCCGCCCGGCCAAGTTAGCGCCTCCCTCGGTGAATCTAATGAAGAATTTAAACAGTTCTAGATGAAATGAATTATTATAAACTTTACATAATTTAATAGAGCTGACAATTTTACGTCGATCTGTGCAGGTATAGTGTATTAACTTCAATTAAGGCACATAGTATTAATTAAAAAAAAGAGATACACTTTGTTTTTTTTAATAAATTCTTTTTCGTAGAAAATTGCGAATTTAAATCAAATTGTACGTAATTTTAGAACCAGGCTAAAATACTGGGTCTGATCATATTTTTTACTCCTCTGAAATTGCTTTAGTCTAAAAGAAAATAAATAAAAACCAAAAAAAAAAAATATTATGAAAAAATAGCGTTCGAAAATCTCGAAATCTATCGAACAATTTTTTTCATTAACAAATATTTTATACCGAAACTAAGTATTTAATTTCATTAAAGATTTCAATTACTTATCAAGTTTAATCTAGTAAATTGCGAATCAAATTGTTTTAACTTTTAAACAAAAAAAAAAATGATTAAAGCGAAATGTGTGTTTAGGGAGTCGACCACTTTCATGCGCACTCCATATTGGTACAAGTGCCCCTATCTTCCGTCAACCGCACTGAAACACACTCTTTTCCCTTTCAGCCATTTTCTTCAGCCGGTCTCACTCATCCAAACGTGGTTTGTGTCTTATTTCTTTAACTTTAAATCAATTTCACCCAATCAATCTGCTCTAAATTACTTAAATCAACTGTCAAACTCTTTCTCTACAAATATAAAAGTTCAATTTAACTTTTATTAGTAATTTAATCACTTTATTTTAGTGTGATGTCATTCAAGCATGTTTACTAGTGACTAAATTTGGATTTTCTTCAACAGATTTCAAATAAAAATTAATTGAAGATGGCTGATGACGGACATGATGACCACCAGGTGGTGGCTGCAGCCCCTCCACCTGCTGAACTCCCTGAAATCAAGCTCTTTGGAAAGTGGTCCTGTGATGACGTGCAGATTTCTGACATGAGCCTCCAGGTATGACACATCGTGCAGCAATATCAACCCCTCCCGACTCATTTGAAGGGCTCTCGAGAGTTCACCACTAACAAATTTATTTCATTTTGGCAGGATTACCTGGCGGTGAAGGAGAAGTACGCCAAGTTCCTGCCCCACAGTGCCGGCAGGTATGCCGCCAAGCGCTTCAGGAAGGCCCAGTGCCCCATCGTGGAGAGGGTGACCAACTCGCTCATGATGCACGGGAGGAACAACGGAAAGAAGCTGATGGCTGTCCGCATCTTGAAGCACTCTTTCGAGATCATCCATCTCCTCACCGGAGAGGTAAATTTTCACATTCCACTTAATTCAGCCAGAATTTATCACTTGACATACTCATTACATGGTTTTGCCAGTTGATTCATTTCTGCTAAATTAAAGATTTAAATGTAAATTTCATCTTTTGCCTCTTAATTTAGCCTGAAATGCTTGTGGCAAAACAGGATTTACTTACAAAGCGTGTTGAAGGTTTCGTACTAATGGGTGGAAGTGGAATTTTTCGATTGACAATTTCATTTCTACGTAGAAAGCTAAGTAGCGGAAGTGGAAAAGATTAAATGCATTTTTCATTGAATGCAATTCCTAAACAGTGGAAGTGGAAACTAGAGAATGTGCCAATTTTCCATCCTGTTTCTAATTAGTGGAAGTGGAAACGATTTTCTGCATTTTTTTTTCAAATCTTTAATTTCTAAACGGTGGAAATGGGAACTAAAGAATGTGTCAGTTTTCTTGATTTAATTTCTTAATGGTGGAAGTGGAACTAATAAATTTATTATTCAAAATTAACAGAACCCTCTGCAAGTGTTGGTCAACGCCATCATCAACAGCGGTCCGCGCGAAGATTCTACCCGTATCGGTCGCGCCGGTACGGTCCGTCGTCAGGCTGTCGATGTGTCGCCCCTGCGTCGCGTCAACCAGGCCATCTGGCTCCTCTGCACCGGCGCCCGTGAGGCAGCCTTCAGGAATATCAAGACGATCGCCGAGTGCCTCGCCGACGAGTTGATCAATGCCGCCAAGGGCTCATCCAACTCTTACGCAATTAAGAAGAAAGACGAACTCGAGCGTGTCGCCAAATCCAACCGTTAACGGCTGGTATCCTCTGTGTCTGTTCTATGGCTTTGGATGTTGATGAGTTTGATGTTGAAATAAATACACCAACTTATTCCATTGCCAAAATAAATTTTTTAACTTTAATTAGATAAAAGTAGTAAATGAATTTGAAACTAAATAAAAATTTATTTTAATTTAAAATATTAATATTTGTCTTAGTTTGACGCGGCGCTGGTGGTACAGTGGTTAGCATTGTTGACATCTGAATCGAAGACCCGGTTTCGATCCCCGGACAGCGCAGTCAGCATTCGTCTTGATTTTTTTTTACTGTTAAACCTTAATTTTAAATTAATAAAAATTTTAAATTACTTTAAAACACTTTAAATAAAATTTTCCACCGTTCAATTTAAATGAATTATTTAGGGCTATTAATTAATTGTAGCATTTTTTAAAAATTCTTTTAGTGGCTCAACAATCCAGTGCGGTACTATTGGTGTTTTAAAAATACCAGGAAATCAATTTAATGATGGTGTAATCACAGATAAGCTGCTTATTTTTTAAAAGAAATATTTCAATAGTGAACTTGGTTGCTTTCCTAGAATTTTTTTTTTTTTTTGGTGAACAATTTATCAAGGCCATCTAGCGGTGAAAATTACAACCTCGCATAATGCTAGCCATTAGTTGATGAGTTGATCTCCCTCGCATTCATCAATATCACGTCGATTCATCACGTCACACAAAAATGGGTATATTTTTTTAAAAATTTCAAATAAATGATTTTAAAAATAATCACTTTAGTTCAATCTCCTCTAATTTAGACAATTTATGTGGACACAGATTCCTCTCAATCAGTTTTAATGGAAATCCATTCAGCAGTTCCTCTCACTTTGTATTTGCAGGTAATTAATTTTTTCAAAAATTAGTTTTAACATTTCATAATTATTTTTTTTTTAAAGTTCAAATAGGCTTTCCTCGCTTTTTAAGTATTCCAATTTGGGCAAGCTTCCACTTCATCATGGCAACGGGTACACTTTACACCTCAGTCCTACTTTTGGAAAAAATTGTGGGCATGATTCCGGTGTGGTACAACTTCTGTGTCCAACGGCTCTTCAAGAATACCAAGAAGTGAACATGTTTGTTTTGTTGGTGGATTATCAATTACAAATCCATTTTTTTTAAACTGAATTTCCTTAGTGACCCTGGAGTTTTTCCTGGAAATTGTTTTTTAAATTTGTAATCTGTAATAAACAAATGGATTAAGGCCATCTAACGGTTGCGATAAAAACTATTCTTCATGGTAATTGTTTAAGAATGTAGAAAACATTAAATTAAAAGTTTTAAAGTAGGTTTCTTTACAAAAAAAAATTCATTTCGCGCCAAACGTTTGAATTACTACTCGTCTTCAATGCCATCTAGCGGTAAGATTTTGAAATTCTTTATCAGCGCCATCTAGCGGTAGAAATTGCAACGTCACACTCGAAACATTTAAAATACATATATTTCACTGATCTCCACTTCTCTTATTCTTATTCAGTCTTCGCTCATCATTCGTCGTCACGATGTCAGACCATCCTATAATGAGTACATTAAATTTTTTTTTCAATTGTTAACGGAAAATCATAACTGTTTTAAAATCACCTCCCTATTATATTTAGAAATGACTTCGACATTACCAGCTAATAGTTTCTACTTCGGTCTAAAACCCGCTGGCTCACCGATTCCTGAGACAATCAGCATTTTCTTGTTTCAATTCGGACGCTTTCACTACGTCGCTTCAGGTAAATGTCTTTAAACCAAAGTGCATTTCCTTGAGAATAATTTTCAATTTATTAAAATAATAAACATAGGACTCCTCATCATTCCAACTGCAGTGACTATTACCATGGCCCTGTTTTGGACCTGTGTCCTGGTCTCAAAGATGTGGTACAAGATTCCCGTTTGGTACAACTGGTGTGTCCAATGGCTCTCCAAAAACAACAAGAAATGAGCATGTTTAATGATGATGTAATATTACAAATAACATTTTCATAGGGACTTGTGTCATTGTGTGGGCTTCTTCCTAGAACTGTTTTTTTTAAAATAATAATAATACATTTAAGCCATCTGGCGGTGGGAATTGAAACTTTTCTAATATGGCCATCTAGCGGTGAAATTTAAAAGCTTGTATTACAATTTAATTTTCAAAAAAGAGAGAGAAGATTTCAAGGATAATTCCAGAGAGAAAGAGAGAGGCGAAAGGAAACGGGGGGAAAACGGTCTGCCAAACTTTTCCTGAGAAAACTGCGTTCAGCGCCACTCGCGGCCGGAGACCCCGCCTGAGGGTATAGCCAGCTTGTATGCGCGGTTCACAGCATATACCTTTCAGATAGAAACCTGTCAAACATGACCACATGGTTTAGATGGTAGCGCGTCCGCCTTCAGATTAGGGGATTCAGGTATCGAGTCTCCTTGAGAGCACTTTCTTTTTAGTTTTTTTTAATCATTTTTATTATTCTAAAGTAATTGTAAGTCTTTATCTGAATATATTAAACATAAAAAACTACGAATGAAATAATAAACGCGTAAAATTTTTGTTTCCCTACTTCTAAGTTTTCGCGCAATTGTTAGGAATTTTGAATTTCCCGCCTGTTCTGATAGAGGTAGGGTCTCCGCTCAACAGATGGCGCTCTTGTTGATTTTGCCGGGCCTCCCCCCCTTTCCTTTCGCCTCTCTCTTTCTCTCTGGATAATTCATTTGAAAAATTCACTCTGATCTTCTCCATCGTCTTCAAATCATTTATGTTGTGATTAAAATATTTATACTCGATAACTATTCAAAAATTAACATTAAACAATACAGCAATGTGAGGTGGTCATTGTTTGGTGCAAACTTGATTCCACGACCAATCCAATACCCAAATTCAATATTAGAAAAAAAAATCCAGATCCCTTTCCCATCCGGTCGATACGAGGAGCGGATCTTGTTTAATAGAAATTTTAAATAGGCCTACAGAGAGAATAACCATATCTTAACATATTAGTGAGCTGATAAACACGATCATCAATCAAATTTAATCAAATGACCGATTAAAAAATCTTTTTATCAAGTAAATGACGTAATAAGTATCAGCTGATAGAAGTAGTCACAGAATCATCGGATACGACTTTAAAACCCACTTTAAAATTAATCACATTCATGTTCAATTTGTGTGCTATTGTTAATCCTCTAAAAAGAGCCAGGTCAAGCTGTTTTTATACCAATCCTTCAATCTTGATGCATTTATTACAGCCTTTGAAATTAGTATGGAGGTTAAGATTAGGGTCAGGCTTACAACCAGTGACATTCCAATAGCCTGATTTCCTGAAATTTTGAAATGAGTGCCAGTAGTCCTAAATGATTATTTCAATAGTATATACTAATAAACTCATACCATGAAAAGCGTACATTTTTCCAAAGAATTGTATGATGAGAATGTCTGCCATAATTCTTGATGCTATCAAGTTCGATCAAGTTGTGATCCGACGTTTCAAAGTTTCGACTTCAAAAATTCCTATGGGTTGAGTTAATTTCTCATATTAAAAAAACTGTGTGGATCTAATACGTATCCTGCTACAACAAAACAAACAATAAATTCTACAATTTTGTAGTACTTATTTAATAAAATTTTATTTTAAGCATCTCTGTTTGGAAATCTCAACAAGCATAAAAGGTGCGGGTGAGAGTGGCAAAATGAGCATCATGCATACATATGTATGTATACATACTGAAAGCTTATTTAATATAGTTAAAAGTAACAGCGATGCTGATAAAAATGAGGATTCATCGATAATAAGTTAACTATGTGGGGCACTTCGAGCTATAGGTATATTACTCACTGGTCGGTCGTCGTCACCCATTGGCTTGACCAAACCGATCGAATCTGTGGATGCTATAATCAGGTGCTATGATCACGATATCGTATATATGAAAGAAGTACGACGATGCTCAATACATTTTATGAAACAGCAGAAAAGCTGCGAAATCAGACTCATCTAGGGACGTACCATCGTCTCAAAACGTCAATGGATAACTTAGATGAAGTGTAACTCGTCTCAGAGATCTCAAAAAAGGAAGAAACAATTGCAATTCAAATAGTATATTATAATAAAACAATAGATACTTTACGGATTGTCTTCTTTATGAGAAGATTGGATGACTCAATGCACAGTTTGAGAGCTGAAAATAGACTATAAAATAGGGACAACGACCGAACGTTTAGGTGTTGTGTATCGGTGAAGACTCTCTAGAGACCAAACTATAACGTTGGCCCTGAGTTCGCTTCCCAGAACCGTCGAAGGTCGAATCTCCACTTACTGACTTACAGCATATTTGAGATAAATATAAGAGATTTTTAGAGATACAGTACGTTATTTGGCACCCTCGGTTGGCACTAAAGAGTGTTATAGCTTTTTAATTGTCAACTAAAAATCATAATTGTTCAATTAACTGCCTATATTTATAGAAATAACTTCGCCACTACCAACAGCTAATAGCTATATTCATATAGCGTTGATAGTGCAGTGGTTAGCACATTTTATAATATTTTAAAGAGACCTGGGTTCGAGTGATCGAGTCCTAGTCAATTCGATCAATGTAACGAAAGGTGGCTTTTTTTTTTAAATATAGGCAACAGTTAGATACATATTTTATTATCTAGAGTTAATCTTTTTTTTTAGAAAAAGTTGTTGATCTAATCTTTTTTAAAAATAACTATTGTTTTACAGCTTAAATATTTGTAATTCAATATTATATATAGACAACAGATGAGTGGAAAATCTAATACCTTTCTAATAATTTAAATTCTAAAATGAATCAAAGAACAAAAATCCATTCTTTCAGGTTAATTATTATAATTAAAGCTTTTTGATGAATGCATCAACTTTTTTTCTTTTCTTTTTGTATATACATCGAAATTTTTTTTTACGTGTAATCATATGTAGGTGGTGTAGTGGTTAGCATTGACGGCACTTGATCCGGAGGCTCGGGTTCGGTCCCCGGCCGACACTTACTCCGATCTTATTCTGCATTTTGGATCCAATAAATTACATTTTTTATTTGTTTTTTATCACAACAAATCAAATCAACGATATTAAATTGTTAATAATATTCTTGAATGCGCATTATCATAATAGAAATACATCAAATTAATGGAAACTTGATAAAATAATAATTATTGTTTAACAGGCGGAGAGCGGATGATTGACTAAAAAGGGAAAAGATTTATAGTTATATAGACTTCTGAAAATTGAGAGATGACGATCCAATTCATTTACCCTCCAAAAAATAAGAGTTAATTTCTGTGAAAATACGAATAAATAAATTCCAAAATCAATCGAAAGGAATTAAATAGCTCTTTTTAAAAAAAAAAATAGGTTTTGAATTTTTTTTTTACGACGCGCCAAACGTTTGAATGACTATCCGTCTACAATGCCATCTAGCGGTAGGATTTAAAACTCAATATCAGCGCCATCTAGGAGTAGAAACTAAAAGGCCTACTCTTTTTTTATTTTAATTAAAAATGTAGAATGCCACAATTATTTGTATTTTCATGGATCCCAATTTCATTTAATTACAAAAAACGTTTCATTCATTTGAAGAACTCGCTCTGATCCTCCTCATCGTCTTCCAACTCTTCATCGAGGTCCAAGTCATCCAGATCCTGGAAGAGTGACTCATCCACCCTGACAACTTCCCCGCCACCTTCCTCCAGGAATTTCAAATCTGAATCAATCAGCGATTTGTCAGTCATGAACAGCTCCCTTCCAGTCAGCTTCTTGTCTTTCTCATCTCTCTCCTTTTCTTTATTCTGAATCAGTTTGAGTGCCGCCATTTCCGCGTCGAAACTCGCTTTCCAGCTTAAGAAATTGTCCACCGTCACCGGCGTGCCGTGGAACTTATTCTTCTCTAATTCTTCAGCCTCCAAAATCTTTCTCTCAGCTTCTTCCTCCCTGTGAAAGAAAAAAAATTATTAATTTTAATTTAATTAATTTAAATTTAATTTAAACATTTGAAATTTTTAATTTAAAGATTTTGATTCAATTATTATTCTATTTATTTTTAAATTTAATTAAATTTGAATTAATTAACATTTAAAGTTTTAATTTAATTTAAATTATCTTTTGTTCAATTTAAAATTTGTTATTTTTTATTTAAAGATTTTAATTCAATTATTATTGTATAAATTTTTAAATTAAAATTTAATTTTAATTGATTAACATTTTAGATTTAAATTGAATTAATTTGAAATTATAATTTTTTAAATATTTTAATTTAATTTAAATTTATTTTTGATTGATTTTAAAATTCGAAATTTTCAATTTAAAGAATTAAATTAATTATTATTTTATTTAAATTTAATTTGAATTGATTAACATTTTAAATTGAAATTGATGGAGGCATACCTCCGCTTGAGCTCTGCGTCCCACTCCTCATTGAGCCACTCGTTGGCGGCAGAGACCAGCGTGAAGATCATGACCATCCCGAGGTTCTCCTCTGCCTCCTTCTCCAGCCTCCCCCGGAGCCTCTCGATCTGCTCGTCATCCATGTTCACATCATCGGTCACCTCCACGAGGGGTGGCTCCTCGGGGTAGGTGGGGGTGTAGGTGAATTTCAGAGTGCACGAGTAGCCAATGGATTCATCTGCATCGTGGCCCTCAGATTTGACTGATAAAGTGAACTGGTGGAAGGGCTCTTCTTCTAGAACTTGAATTATGAATATGAAGGCATGATTAGTGATGTGAGGAGAGTTTGGATTTTAATTAAAGTATATAATACTTATTAATTCGTCAGGGTAGATGGATTCGAGGGAGAATATCTCTCCCAATTGCTCCTCTTTGTATTGAGACATTTAAAAATGGCTATCTTATTTTTTATAATTATTTATTAAAGGTTTTACTTGAAAAAGAGAATTTTTTTGACAGTGTGCGAGAGAAGAACACATGTCAACATGTTTTACAGGGACATCTAGCGGTAGATTTTACAAGCTTTGTCAGCGCCATCTATGAGTCATTTTTAAAAACAGAATTATACCGTCAAAAAAGACAGGATTAAAAAAATTCGAATTCTTATGAATGCTGATTCTATTTTTAATTTTAATAAATTAAACTTAATGTATCAATATTTTCATTCTTACATGCCAAAAAAGTCTAATTTTTTCTGTATGAAAATAAATATGTATTACCTAATAGAATTTATCGCCCACGGATCGTACCTCTCAATCCAAATTTGCAGCAGCATTTGTCTGCTGTGTGCAGTGTCACCCCACATGCCGCTTTTATTTTGGCTTTGTCGGATCGGTTGGAACGGACTTGCCTGTAGGCGAGACTGCAGGCACTTTTAGTACTGACTGATACGACAAAGCTACTGTAAAAGCGGCCGGTAGGGGGGATCTCGGCACACAAGACAAAAGCTGCTGCAACTTTCGGTATGCTTGTATA
Source organism: Chydorus sphaericus (assembly GCA_030141595.1). NCBI lineage: Eukaryota > Metazoa > Arthropoda > Branchiopoda > Diplostraca > Chydoridae > Chydorus > Chydorus sphaericus. Next base: position 12,446,071 of record CM057929.1, on the reverse strand, counting down.
CGCTCCAAAGGCAATAAGGTCTATTTGCGTGGGTACGGTTTCAACTGCGGAGTTGTTTTTCATAATAATTATCTTTTTTTTTGGCTTCAAGGATGCTGGCAATGTGATATCATATAAATACACAAATGAAGCAACATCATAAAGTGGGCGTATCATAAAAAAATATTCTTGCGAAAAAAAGGGATATAACTTTTATTTGTGTGGGTGTTTGCCTGAGCGTTGATTGTGGTTTTGTAGGCAGTGTTCATCAGCTGGCAGTCAAAGGTAAAAAAATCTCTAATTTTTAATGCTCTTAAAATCAATTGATAATTAATTTATTAGAAAAAAACAAAAAAAAATGGTGGTAAAGGGAAGAGATTTGGACCGAGGGGTTGACCACTCACCATTGGGGTGTACGATGCCAAAATTCCAATGGAATTTTTTGGAATTTTTGGAATTTTTGAAATTTTTGGAATTTTTTGGAATTTTTGGAATTTATGGAATTTATGGAATTTTTCCGGAATTTTTGGAATTTTCCCGGAATTTTTGGAATTTTCCGGAATTTTTGGAATTTTTCTGGATTTTTTTCTGGATTTTTTCGTTTTGATCTCCAGATCTTTATTTATTTTTGCCATCAGAGCTTAATTTTGAAGAAATGTGCCGATTGTCGATACTTAAAAAATAGTAATACAATAATATAGGACATGATGGCATTATTATAGGACAAGAGGTTATTAGTATTTGAACATGATAGAGCGAAACCTATATTGTCCAACCATTGTTCTTCAAATATTGTAATGTAAGTATAGAACTAGTAACTAGTAAATAGTTATAATTTCTTGTGCTATATTTCCATCCCATATCGATGCTTGCATGGTGTGTATGTTTCGTAGGCTAAAAGTGATTGAGTGGTTTTGTTTTTATTAAGTTTAGAAGTAAAGTTTATTAAGTAAAGAAAATAATAATAGATAAATACAGTATGTATCAAATTAAAAGTATTTTTTAAATGATCAGTCTCTGAGTTCTGCTCAAAGAAGAAAGACATTTCTATCTATTCGATAATTTAGCGTTGATTTCAAAGCCCCTTCATCTAAATATACTGTACTTTGAATTTAAGATATAAGATATTCGTATTTCGACGAATAATTTCATTATTATTCAAAACCAATTATAGCAAAAGTTTATCAGAACTTTCAAAAATTGCGCAAATACTGCTTCTTCTTCCCCCATAGCCCAACCCATGCCTTTTGCGCTTGAGTTTGAGTTTATTCACGATAACATTGATATAGAAATTATAACAACGGGATGTTACTTGTGCAACATCTCCAATTGCACTGGGTTTTTTAAAACAAGTATATTTAAATTACAAATGGGGAATTAGTTCTAAATAATTTGATTGTCACTTCCTTAGCGACTAATATCATCCAATCAAGCCCCCCCCCCTCCTAAAATTCCTAAATATTTCAATTATCGGTTAATTTTCTGTATATATTATTGCTATCAACTGTACTTTAAGTTTTATAACCGGTGTACTGCTTAAGCTTAAAAACTATGACATTAGTTTCATTTTTCCGTTTGGTATTGTGTGTGTGCTGGTATTTTAGGTTTAATAAGCTGGTTCTATTTTTTTCTATTCCTTAATAATATAATCGGCTTAAACTGGGAAGCACTGGAACAATATTTTTTGCTATGGTTCGGTTACTAATACAGTCTAATTCAAAAATATTTAATCATTAATTAAATTCTGTCCAGTAATTACCAAAATCGTCGTTAGTGTGTATATCTTCTCAATATTTTAACATTGGAAATCTTCATCTTTTTAAGTGATTTGTTTCTCCCTATATGCATAAAATCAAACCGAGTAAATAACCTATTGATATAATTGAATATAAAACACATACAAACTAGAAAAATGTTTAAAATTTATGAAATCATCACACATATTTGGAGGGATTTTCCGAATTTTCCCCAAAAATTTTGGAATTTTGGAATTTTTGGAATTTTTGGAATTTTTGGAATTTTTGGAATTTTTGGAATTTTTGGAATTTTTGGAATTTTTTGGAATTTTGGCATGGAGTTTTAGGGGTGTACGAAGAATTTTTTGAGTGGCCAACCCCTCGATTTGGACGCACTTATTGCCGTACTGGCCGGGGAGGCCATTGGCGAGGGCAAGGAAGGCATGGTGGCTGTGGCACATGTTATTGAAAATCGCAGGAAACAAAATAAATCCTATTGGGGAGGTGAGTAAATTTAAATCTAAAAATCAAACTGTATACATATATTAGTTTTTAAAAAAATACATTTTAGGCGGGAAATTTGAAATTTAATTATTATTATTATAAATTTTTTTTTAATTAAAATTTGTTTTCCTCTCTTCTTTGAGTTTGATTTTTAGTAATATATTTATAAAAATATTATAAAAAAAAAATTATTTTCAAATAATTAAAAATAAGGAAACACTACCTACGGAGTGTGCATGCATCCCGATCAGTTTGAGTGCGTTGAGAAACCCAATCCGGCTTCTTCCGATGAGATGAGAGAGTTGCGTCAATGGGTACCCAACGTCTACGAGGAGACATCCGATCCAACTGGTCAAGCGGACCACTATCACAACCCAAACGTGGATGGAGAAATGAAGAAATCGGAAGGTTGGCGTGCAAGGTGCGATTACACCACGACCATTGGAAAACACGTTTTCTACCGTACCAAGCCCGATTTCCGTTAATTAGAAACGGAAAATTTGGAAAACCAACTAGAAAAAAGAAAACGAAATTAGTAGTTTTTGAGACATATTTTGAATATGTTGTCTTAATTATAAGCTGATTTTAAAATATACAAAGCAATATAAAGCCTATGGTGAAATTTAAACTACTTTATATATTGATTATGACGACAAAAAGGTGTCTTTTAATATGGCTTATATTTCAGCCATTTCTCACCAGATTAAGAAACAAAAAAAAGTCCATTGTAGAAAATTGAAAATTTTCACGTCCACTATTTATTTTATTTTATTTTTCAATTTGTTTAGGAGAAAAACGGAGGCAAACTATGGCCGAATTTTGGCTTTTCATAAAAAGTGTCCTTAGTTTATTACGAATATCTAATTGTAACGGGTAATAGATATGGACTTAAACTTTGAATTTCGTATCGAATGGTGTATTTAGTTTTCAAATAAAAATCATCCCAGATTTAGTTAAGTTTTCTTGTGCCATAAAAAACGGGAAAAAAATCTGTTTTTATCAGAGAACGCTTGTTAAATAGCTAGCTGTTCCTGATCGTCGTTTGTCAACGAATCACGAAAATGACGCAATAAAAATAGATAATTTAACCACGATAAGAATGTTTATACTGTTTAAAAATAACAAATCCAATAGTATTTTATTTTTGTTCACCAATATTTACCAGTCAATGGAAAAATTAATAAAAGAAGTACAAAGTGAATCTCGTCAGAAGACACAAATTTCCTTCTCTGAAAGGGAACAACCGGGTATGAACCGGTGACTTCTCGATCTGCAGTCGAATGCTCTACCACTGAGCTATATCCCCTTGTTTTGTAATGAAAAGCTTATTATTTTATATTTATATCATTAGGTACAGCTCACAATAAATAGGCTTAGGCTATACATTCCAGACGTAATTATAGTTTACATCAGTAACCAAGAGAAAATAATGACTCTATATTACTAAACAAGTCCGGATTTCGGTGGTTAAATTAGAAAGTTATATCTTCAAGTCATAAAATAACTTTGCTAAATCAGTAAATAAAACTATACGTCTTAAACTCTCAACTTTTTAAATAAATATGATTTGAGTGGTGTTAGATGACACGTAAAGTTGTAAAAGTGGATGCTAAATTGAAGTTATAGAAATTACATTAAAAAGCAGCAAGTTTAAAAAAGAATCAAAGTCTGAACCGATTAAATTTCTACAGTCGATATCTACAATAAGTTGAATCTTTTATTCTCAATTTAATTAATGTTGAATTAAGTCATCATATAACTACAGGTGCGTTTACACGACCACTTATTTCCTTATTTTTCCCCTTATTTCCTTATTTTTAGCCTTATTTTTTCTCATAAGCCAATCAAAACGCACCGTTTCGGAAAAAATAAGGCCTTACATGAAAAAAATAAAGAAATAAGTGGTCGTGTAAACGCACCTTACAGGATTTTGTTATTGGTCACCATGATTCATCAGTCAATTCAAAAAAAAAAATTAATAAAAGAAGAACAAAGTGAATCCCGACAGAATACAGCACTTTTCTTCTGAAAGGGCAACCTCTCGACGTAATCATAGTTTACTGTAATTCTGTAACTAAGATCAAGTGTGACTAGTAAACAATATTGTTACGATGTCCTTAAATTATGTGTTATCGGATTGGTGATAATGTTAAATGTATTAATGATATTGTTAATATTTTTTTGGGGGAAAAAACTTTAATTTTAATTTTTACTTATACTAGTATAGGTATCATCCACTTCATCGACCATTTAAGCCATAAGACATTTATTCTGATGGCTCTACTATTATTCAAGATGATTTTTTTAAAGTGTGGTCAACAATAAAAGAGGTGGGAAATGTTAAAAACGGATGTGTGTTATTAATTAAAGTAATTTTATTTATTGATTTCAGTCAGTGATAAAAGTTAGTGGTATGTAGTTACAAGAAGCTTGTACATGGATTTTAAAGTGAAATAAATATTGATATAAAACCTAGTAAACTTAAACATCATCATCAAATATTTATTATTTTTTGTTGGCAAACAAATATAAATTATGCATTGCGCACAGTTCACAGCTGTCAGCTATGTGCAGGATCCACATTATGGATCCAATGGAAGCACGCAATGCAAACCTATACACAAAATCGATTTATAATCATATAAATAATATTTAAGTGTCCCACGTAGAGCACTGCGCAGCTATACATACAGGGGTTGTAAACATATAATAAAAAGAGCTAAGCGGACAGTTCTCTGTCATGATCCCTTTTCCTCTTTCTGGTACAGTATGATGAGTGTATAGTGTATCTCAACCTCTCCTGTGGTATTATCTCCTTGTGAAAATATTTCTTTTGTAATCATAATAATCAACTAGATGTGCAAACGACCCTGTAATAAAGTTGGAAGTAAGCTAACTGATAAATTATCTCTTAGTTTCACATTATTATCATATTATATTGCATTGTATTATGTATTCTTACAATGCAACGTCGCAGCCTAGGAATTGCCATCACATACTATATTACTATTTGAATATTATGAATGCTAAAAGTAGCTAACTTTCCGATATTAGCTGTAAGTAAGCTTCCAGGTATTACCATAATAAAGCACTTCAGAGTTCGTTCTTGGAAATGCAATATTAAGCTAATTATATTCAGTAGAAATAAGGATTCACGCATGGATTCACGTATCAAGTATACCAATATACCTCATAGGTATTGATCTGAAAAAATGGCTGAAGGACCCGACAATCCGTTGACAGGCAAAGAACTAAAAGTGGCCATTGGAGAGGTAAATTACTTTTGTACACAACGATGCATATAATTATTTAACTAAAACTAATGAAAGTGTCTAAAAACTAAATTGTTCTTCGTTTAACATATACTTTTAAAACTTAAAATAACGAATATGTTTTTTTCTTCTTCTTCTTCAAAGCTATCTATGGCCACAATGGTATACCGAAATGGAAATGAGGAAGTAACTGGTTATGGTGGTTATGCTTACGAGCAGCTGGTTTGGCTATCTCTTCGCCTTAATTTCAGGTATACAGTCACAAAATATGTATGTATATTATATACATACCATTCAGTAAGGAACCTCGGTAAAACTATAAAGGTTCCCACACAGAAGAAATCCAACATAGGGATATCTTATTTTTATCCGGAAAGATATCTTTGAGTTATTCACTGGATAACCAAATTTACGGCGTTTTTTAGTTGCTTTGGCCGGGTTCAATGCTATTCTGAGGATAACCTTGTATTTTTGTTTTAAAATTTAAACTATTATGGCTATGGTACATTTATTGAGTATCTTTCTCAGACAAAACTGCATGTTATTGGCTATTATTGTTATCGATTATTTGAAATTCACCAAAATTCCCACTTTCACATTTTAAAAAATGGGAAATTGGGAGGCTGATCTATACAGCTAAATTTTGAAAACATTTTCAGTCTCGACATGATTCCAGCCAAAGATGGTGGTTTTGGTGTATTAACCAATGGGAATTGGTCGGGATTAAAGGGACAGCTTCAGCGGAAGGTCATATCAGTTTGATTATTTAATGCAGTGGATTATTATTTAACAATAACATTTTTTTTTTCAAGACAAAATTTAGGAAGTGGATATAGCCTGCACTGTTTTCGCCGGAGCAGTCGGATACGATGTAATGGATCTGGCGGTGTACGTTTTATCGGATAGCTTCGGCATTCTAGTACAATATCCTGTTCCCCAAACATCGGATTATAGTCACATCATGACGTTTTCTCTCAACGTATATAAGCTATTATAATATGCTCGTTTATACATTAATTATCCTTTTTTTTCTCAAAGTCTATTATAATATTCTACCGTAGTGTTATAACTTTGCATTAGTAGAAAGGAAAGAAGGAGTTATAGGCATTAGAATATATTTTCAAATTGTATATGCTAACAAAACATTTTTCAAATAAAAGGTTTGGATTGGGATACTCATTTCAATGGTAGTAATGATTGGTTGCATCCGACTACATTCTATTTTGTATCGTAAACATATTCAACGTGTGAATAATGCTGATTCTGATGCTGATTTGAGTAACATATTCGTGTACATCTTTTCCACCCTCACAAGCCATGGCATGCGTTATTAAATAATAATAAGTAATAACTTCTATCAATATTTACAATTTGAAATTTTTTAGGTGGGTATTACCGAAATATGAGAGGCAAATCCATAAAAATAATGGTTTCTACTTGGTGCTTTGCCACTTTTGTATTTGTCAATATTTACTCCTCTTGCCTGACATCGTATATGTCGCTCACCTTTCAAAGACCGGAAATTAACTCGTTTCTCGACTTGGCTGCCAATCCAAATTATCAACTGGTCACTTTAGAAGGCTCTCTTGCTGAAATCATCTTCTTAGTATTTCAAAAATCTAAAATAAAACATAAGCATGTTTATCAATGTTTTAAAAGTTCCTAAGTTTGGCCATAAAAAAAATTATTGGATTCAAATTTATGCATTTGGTATTCCATATCACATTCAACTATTATGCTCTCACTTAAAATGCCATTTAGTTATGATTTCTCGCACAAAAAGGTCTTATCCAAGCCAATACTGTCTAACATTCAAATAATATCTAGGCGGCTACATCAGGTACAATGAAAGAAATCGGAGAGAAGTTAAGACACTGCTCTAAAGATGTCTGCAGACTTAATAATATAGACAATCAAATGGTTGAAAAAGTTCTAGAGGGATCTTTCGTTGCCATCGTGGTGCGTATGTTATACTATATAACATAAATACCTTTTTACTATCCTACACTTTTAAAAAATTAAAAATTGATTTTTTAAACAGCCCATCAGTTCTGGAACAACCTGGATTTCACAAACAGTTTTGAACCACCAATGTCGTCTTGCTATGGCCCAAGAAGCCATGGGAAACAACAACTACTTCATGGGAGTTCAGAAGAATAGCCCTTTCGTTGATCAACTTAATAAAGAGTATATACATGGATAGCCTGTACTTAGTAATACCCAACCGGGTTTATATGAAACTATTGTTCATATACATTTCTAGATCATTTCGTTGGCACTCGCTTGGATTGCACGCGTACTGGATGAATAGATTGAAACCTCAAACGAAGCAATGCCGATTGCAATACAACAACAGGGGAGAATCGGTTCAAGTTGTGGAACGATCTCGACTTAAACTGAAGCAATTTTACGTGCCATTGGGTATTCTACTGGTTGGTTACATTTTGGCTCTTTTCCAGTTCACACGAGAACGATTATTTTTCCGTAAACATAATTTTTAATGACTGATTCACGAAACAGACACAAATAGCACTACATTTCTATACTTTTCTAATGGGGGGAGAAGGGGGTAAAAAAAATAGTTATATAAGTAGTGACACCAAAACCATCATAATAATTGAAACAGTACACCCTATTATGTGTCGAAGTTGCCCTATTGATCACGCCACCAGTCCGCAATACAATCCTGGTCGTGAGTGAGCTGAGAAAAACCAAATATAATAATAATAATATAGTATTCATTATACTTTGGTCGTTTATTTTCTTCTAAGTTAAGAATAAATCAATAAACTCTGGTAAAGCGAAAATTAAACAGCTTTTAATCTTGTTGTTTGGGAGACGGTGTAGATATCAAGTTAGTATGCGCCACCTACATAATAGAATATACTCATTTACGTGGGTGCGATTTCTACTACGCATCAACTCATGTTATTATATTTATCATTATGTTTTTTCGGTGTCTCATTATTACACATTTACTAGGACTTAACTTATATGTACTAGATTTCACTTTTAAATTGTTGGTCAAACATTCTAACCGTCCTGCGGATGCCGGAATGACCCGGTACATGTAGTTTAATGCAGTCTTGAAGATATACTGGTGCTGCAGTACCCTGCATATAATCAAAGATGAGAAGAAGGACTTTGAAACGGATCCGATAGTAGATTGGGAGCCAGTGTAGACGAAATTTAGATTCTTCGGTGGTGAATGTCCCTCGATAGATAAGACGCGCAGCAGAATCCTGGATGGACTGAAGTGGATTCAATTTCTTCTTTGATAGCTCAGCCAACAGTGAGTTGGCATGGTCAAAGTAGGAAATGACGAGAGAATGAACCAGGGTCTTGGTTGCCTCGGTGGTAAGACAAATTCTTAAGTGGAAGGTGAAAAAAAGAGTGGCGTGCAAGGTGCGACAAAATCACAACCATTGGAAAACACGTTTTCTACCGTGTCAAGCCCGAATTCTGTTAATTAGAAACGAATAATTATTTTAAAACGAAATAGAAGAACACAACAACAAGATGTATATAGCTGTTGAGGTGATTTGTATATACAAAGCATTATAACCCATAATGAAAAACACAATATGGGAAAATGACAAATATATTTTTAATATTCGTCTTGTACTATTAAAAAAAGTCACAACATTCATAGGAAGAAAATTTATTCGTGACAGGAACGTTATATACTGTTTTTAAAAATAACCAAAACTACGTATAGGAAAAATTTTCCTAACTATTATACATCATTCATTAAAAAAAGAAATAAAAGAAGAACATAGCGAATCTCTGAAGATAGATAAACCAGTTCCGTCTGAAGGGGAACCGATGACCTCTCGATCTGCAGTCGAATGCTCTACCACTGAGCTATATCCCCTTGGGTTATACAAGGAAAAACTCATTAATTATACTTATATCATTAGGTACAGCTCACAATAAATAGGTTTTGGCTATACATTCCAAACGTAATTATAGCAAGTTTAAGTTCATTTTTTATTGGAATTTTAAAACTAATTCCGTTCACATATGACTTAAACCAATTATTATAGTTTTAAATTTTAGGAAAAGACAATATAATCAGCAGATAAGTCAATGCACAATCGTATCACTGCTGACAATTCGAATGCTTCATCTGTTATCCAACTTAGAAAATAGTGTATTCTTTTTTTTAGGGTATTTCACTCGTATTATTTGCTGGTTTACAACATCAACAACGTAACGTTATTGTATATACCAAACGTCAAATACAAGATACAATACTCTGGAATTTTAAGAATGCTGCTATTAATATAAACTTATATATTTTTAAATTGACTTAGTCATTATATTAGACTGGGAGTCCCTTGACTGAAGGTATATTGCCCTCAATTCAACTTTTTATAACCATTTTTTCGAAACAGGTTGCATCATAGGAAGATCCTTTAATGCAGCCACTTTTATCGAGTGCAGAGCAGGTTAAGTCCGCTTGTTCGATGGGGCACTGTGCAGATTCGAACCACTATATACGGTATTAAACAAAAAATAGGAATCAAGTTATGAGAATATTTGTAATAGGGGTTTTTAGCCTATTATATAACCTTGTCTTTAACAGATTGGTCCTCATACGGATTTTTACAGCCTTGAAAATCACCTGAAATTATTTAAAATTGGATTATGGGTATACTTATATAGAATCACTCAATAAAAATGGGTATATTATCGAAAGATTGACCAAAAAAAATTTTGAAAAAAATCTAGATTTTTGGAGATTTTTTCATGATTTTTGGAATTTTATTTTTGTTTTATCTGGATTTTAAAAAAGATTTTTAAAGATTTTTCAGAATTTTATTTGAATTTTTGTTTCGTTTGATTTTTTCTTTTTCTTTTCTTTTTTTTGGCATGGATTTTCGTACGAAAACTTTTTTTGGGTGATGAACAACTCCTCGGGTATTGTGGTATTAAATAATTACCGATATTCTCGTAGAAATGAGGTATAGGATTTTCACAGTGATTTTTGGCGACCCCATGTAAAGCCCTGCTGCACAACAACTGAAAACAAAATTGAAAGGAAACTATATAATACTCAAATAAATTAAGAACCAGCTTTTATATTTTCGATCAACCTGCAAAGCTCCGACAACCGAACTGGTAGTCTTTTCATCAGCTGCCATCTTGCGGCCGTATTGAGAAAACAGAAAATTTAAAAATTAATAACCACGCAATTACTTTAAAAATAAATTCCATTCATTTACCGTCATGACTGTCTGCACGAATTTCGCCGTATTGCTATTGAGAAACGGGTCGACGAGCTTTAAAGGGATTGTGCAGTCGTATACAGTCTTAACAGGGTCTTCAGTGTTGCTACCTTGGCTATCTGATGAGCCACTGTTTTTGAAACAGGTTACATTAAAGGAAGATCCGTAAAGACAGCCATTGTTATAGAGTGCAGAACAGGTTGAATTCGCTTGTTGAATTTCAGCTTTCATGCACTCGGGTTCGTAAAACTATGTGGTAAAAATATATATATAATATAGAAATAGTTGAAAAGTTAATATAGCATCAAATGTCTGTATGTAATTTATTGGGATTTATATACCTTCTTTGTAGAAGACATTTCTTCATCAAAAAAATTCTCGCAGTCTCCAAAGTAATCTGGGTTCGTTCCTGAAACTCGAAATCGAGATAATTATGGTATTATAGAATTATGGTATTACTATTATTACGGATATCATTGAGGAAATCTGGGGTAGCCTTATTAAAGCATGAATTATAGCCGTGCATGCCAAAACGCTTGCACAACATCTGAAATATAAAAACTAAGTTGAAAAATGAAATGTAGGATTAACATTAAATATATAATAATAAGGCACACCTGCATAGCACCGAGAACCGAATCAATAGTCTTTCCATCAGCAGTTACTTTGACCGTACTGGCGTACAACTTAAGAAAACACAAAAAAAAAAATTACCACAATAAATTCAAATGAATTGTATAGAAATAATTTAAATTTGTTAAATTTACTGCCACGACTGTCTGTGCCATTGCTGCCGTGTCGCTGTTGAAAAGCGGGTCGACGAGCTTATTAGAAGCGATTTTGCAGTCGTATAAGGGCTGAGCAGGGGCTTCAGTGGTAGTACCTTGGGCTTCAGTGGTAGTACCTCGGCAATCGGAGCTGTAATAAGCTTCACAGAGGTCTTGAATATGTGAGCTAATGGTAAGGTGGCAGTTTTTGGTTGTTAATGGCGCTGGTTTCAAAGATCTATCATTGTTGTGCGTCCCATCAGCTTGAGATGAGGTCAGCATTAAAACAGCAATGACCAAACCGACAAACTTAAGTGTATTGAATACACAATAGAATATAATTAGAAAAGAAACTATATTACGAATAATGTTTAACGCAGTTTACCTTGTAATTTGGGAAGGACATCATCTTGCTTTACTAAGGAAAGAAGTACCTGCTATGCTCTGGACTAACTCTGAACACTTCTTCCTATTATATAGTGGTATTATCTACACTCCAAATCGATTTTTTTTTCAAAAGGTGGTTGAACTGAACCTAGAAAACAGTTGAATATTTTCTATACATCCCTTGTGACTCGATGTGACCCATTTAAGATAATAACAATTTGAATTATTAACGCTCTGGCCAAGCTGAAATACAATAGCTAATTTCTATATGTTATTATTCCTAAAACTGGTACAGGTGTTCTTCAACCATGCTTCCATTACATGAAACCTATAGAAATTAATGACTAATAATACTCCCCTTTTGTCCTTATGCACCTCCCAGGTTAGTAACCCCTGAACTAGTTAGAAAACAATAGTACAGTGGCCGACATATGGTCTTGATTAGTAGTAACTGACATGCCACTCATCCGACAAAAAGTTAAATTAATGATTGAATTTATATTCGAGATTTGAGATTGTTACTTTTTCTGAAAATCGAGTCAGGAACCTCTTTGCCAACTACAATTAGAGTATGTATCTATATGTATATTCAAATTTTTACACCGCACTTTCTAAAAATGTCTCAAATGACGAATAATACAGAGAGCTATACATAGTCAGCGATTTAGAAAAGAGGGATAAGAGAGAGCAAAAAAGGAAGTCTTCAGCAGCTTTTTGAACTCTATGCGGTCGGTTGTGGTTCGAATTGGTGGTGAAAGTTTATTCCAGAAGTGAGGAGCCCTGCACGAAATGAAGTGGCTTTAAGTTCGGCCTTATTTTTGGTAAGGATCTTTTCTCAGTTCCAACAAACAATGAATTAGACGTTTTGAATTCATGCTATAGTTCTATACTTACCAACTTGATAGCAGACTTTGCCCCATGCAGCAATGTGTAGAATAATTAAAATAGTGGCGAGGTATGCATTCTTTCCCAGCTACTTCTGTCGATATTTTATGCAGATTCTGATGCAGCATATGCAGCTTAATAAGCCTTTAAACTATACTTTATTTTTCAAAAGCTTTTTACATATCTCCAATGCAGAACAATAGGAATGCGTACTAAGCGAAACAAAAATATATTTCTCTTGATAATAGTTGTTTTTACTATCTTTTGTTACTCCAGGAGCTAGATAGAGATATTTGTTTCAATGTACTACAAAGGGGTACCTTGTAAAAAAGGGAAATGTCCCGTTGTTCTCCGTTCTTCTCTGGATTTACCTGTGTTTTTGTCATTGGTTTTTCATATTTTGTTCTGAAAATCTTTAATTCCTTTTTGGGTTTTTACTCATTGCACTTTCTTCTAGGTTTTCACATGGCAAAAGAATCATTTAAGAGCCAGGACAAAATATGACTTAGTATGTACAGTCGACTAAAAGGAACTATTGGTCTTCTAAATAAATGCTCTACCCAATCTGTATATTTATCAGTTTTGGTCATCATAACAGCCGGAGAACAGTAAATTTATCGTCATCAGTTTAATCTGTTTCCTAAATTAACTACACATTGACTAGCATTTTCGCTGAAGCAGCCATCTTGAATAAATGCAGAACAGGTTTCGTTTGCTTGTTGGAATTTGGCTGCCATGCAGTCGGGCTTATACATCAACTGTGTATATAAAAGTAAGAAATACATTCAAATATATATTTTATTCGAGATCATTGTATATATTACCGCTTTAATTTGAGAAGCTAGTTCTTTAGTGTATAAAGTTTGGCAGTTGGTTTTAAAAATCTGCGATGAAAGTATCTGATGTGAAATATTAAAAAAATATATATATATTTTATTCGATGACTGATAGAATATTGTATAATTTTACTTGTTGCAATGTTATAATCCGGTTTTTCGAAATTGCATCCGTTGTCTGAGACGAAATTATCTTGTATAAAGCTGCACAGAGTCTTTAAACAAAAACTTTCTACAATATATTCTTCGATTAATAATTAAAAGTAATAAAAGATCACACACCATTAAAGCATTGAACATTTCGTCTAATCCGCCAGCACCTAGGCCAATCTGTTCATTTACCATCTAATGAAAAAAAAAAAATCAATCAAATGTACAACAACCAGTTCTTAATAGATATTTTTTTAAAAAGAATTATACTAAATTATAAAATTTTTCTTGTTAATATATCTTTACCTTCCAGACTTTTCCCACCAATGCAGACGTGTTGCTCTGGAAAAGCGGGACAATGTAAACAAATGGTACTTTGCAGTCGACAGCAGGCCGAGAGGCTTCGGTGGTAGACGAGGATTCGGTGGTAGACGAGGATTCGGCGGTAGATGAGGATTCGGTGGTAACTGAAGTGGTTTGTAAATCTAAATTATCATAATAAACTGCGCAGAAGTCGTGGATATGAGAGCGCGTGGAAAGATCGCAGTTGTTTTCGGCCGTTTGAGCTCCATCAGAGGGTTGTAGTATGGAGCTCACTAAAATCATTACCAGGACGAAAACCTTCCAAAATTAAAAGAGCGATTACATTTTTTTTTCTTCAAAACGTCACAAATTCAATCTCATTTTTCAACGTATAAAGATTAATCAAGGGCACGGAATAACTCACTATAAAACAATTACCAAACCGACAAACTATGACATGTGTTAAATAGACACATATAAGACAATAATTAGAAATAAATAACACATATTATACGGACTAGCTTATTCATATTACCTTGTACTTCGGAAGAGACAGCATCTTGCTTTGCGTTGAAGGAGAAGTGCCTGGTTTTCTGTTGGACTAGTTCCGATATGTCCACCGTATATATGTTGTAAATCTAATGGTCTTATCTACACTCCAAATCGGATGTTCAAAAAAGGTAGTTGAACTGAACCTGGAAAATTTTTCTATACATCCGTAAAGACTCTATATGACCCATTTAGGACAATAACAATTTGAATTGTTAACGCTCTGGCCAAGCTGAAATACAATAGGTTATTTCCTTATTCTTATTATTTCAATACAACTATAGTTTTAAAACTTGTACAGGTGTTCTTCAACCATGCATCCATTATATGAAACCTAAAGAAATTAATGACTAATAATACTCCCCTTTCGTCCTTCTGCACCTCCCAGGTTAGTAACCCCTGAACTAGTTAGAAAACAATAGTACAGTGGCCGACCGCCGACATATGGTCTTGATTAGTAGTAACTGAAATGCCACTCATCCGAAAAAAAGTTAAATTAATGATTGAATTTATATACGAGATTTCAATCTTTTTAAAAATTAGATTAATTATTTTCGTGGCAGTAACATTCTAAGACAATATGTTGTTGAAAAATAAATGTAAAACATAAGATGCTGGCGTCATCCACAACGAAAACTAATTGTGAGGAAGCTAGTTCATTTAGTTCTATTCATCCTCTAAAAATTCTTGTTTGAAAACAAACATCGCATCTCATTTTTGGGCATCTACAAAAATTAAATCCGTTTTATTGATTGATTTCAGACCCCATTCGAATTCTATTTGTTAAAATAGTTTTACATACTGTATGCCATCTTGATATTTTTTTTTATTGAGGAAGTTAGATCCATTCTTGCAACGAGAAAACTTCAACTAGGATGTCTTCAAGCCTTTAACTATCCTATATTGAATGAGGAAGCTGGAGACTCAATGGCCCAGCAGTGTTTTCTGCAACGGGAAATAATCAAATAAGCTTTCTCTATACATTTTTCTGTTTTCAGGTTCATTTTATCATTGGCTATGGCTTTTTGAAACGGGGAAGCTTTAATTATGATGGTGGCTATATTTATTTGACATTGGACCGGAAAGCTTACGCCATAAGCCGTGAGAGCTTTTCATCACCCCCATGTTTTAAAATGAATAACTAGATACACTTCTACAATGGGAAAGCTTCAACTACGTTGGGTCTAACTCTCGTATGTTGCTGGAACGAGGAAGCTGAAGCCATGTACGTACACATTATTAATATTTACGAATTCCCGCCATCTTTACAATATTATATCATCTCTTTTATTGACCGTCAGATAACAAACAAGGAATGACAACCCCGAGCTTGGATAATAGTTTGCGAGTCGCAGCCCCTTTAATGAAAAAAAAAAAAACTTATTCCATTTAGGACGTATACGCAAACATACAGAAAGTTGCAACAGATTTGGTCTTGTGTGCTAAGATTCCCCTACCGACCGCTTTTAGAGTTACTTTGTCGTACCGGCAATAAGTTCTTAAGTGCCCTGCAGTCTAGCTTACAATCAAGTCTGAACTATAGCCGTTCCGACAAAACTACAATAAAAGCGGTCTTCAAGGAGCACAGAAGATAAATGCTGATACAAATTTGGCTTGAGAGGTACGATTCAAATGCAATAGATTCTATAGCTCAGCGCGTGTAAAATTAAACCTCTGTGTTGTGTAAATCAAATTAAAGAAAGTTGCAGCTGTATTATTTCTCAATTTTTATTGGAGTATACAACAATAAAAGAGTAGCAAATCCTAACTTTGTCCAACCAATTCCGAACAATGTAACCTATGACATCCAGAAGATATGCGACGAAAAAGCCCTTGTTCCAAATCAATGCCAAACTTAAATAGTAGACATACCTTCCGAACTTGGCAGAAAATGCGGAATAAATAAGGAAATAAGGGCTTTTTACTGCTGTTCTCTTTGGTTAAATGGTTATCATTGATAACGTAGACCATCATTCTAGGTCGAGTTTTGATCCTTATATAATTAGTCTTATGATATTGGGCGCTTTGTCTCTTTAGTAAGAATGTGAGCTTTCGGTACAAATTACTTATTCTTTCTAGGTCTATTTCGAAAGGTCTAGAAGGAAAATCTAAAGGAACTAAAAACAAATGAATGTATAAGCTTTTGTTGTTGAACTTTTGTTTGCCGAAGTCTATATATGAACGCGGGTTCCATATCAATTGAACAACTGTAAACAACTGGTCAAAGATCCTCTAACCAGGACTGTCTCGTGGTAATGATGGTACTGACCCGTCTTGTGACGTATACTACATTCGGTATACATACGTAACATTCGAGCGTTGGTTCTGATCTATACGCCTGTCCCAGAGTTTACTCTTAGTACTTTTAGTTTTCTCTTGAGGACGAAGGAGATAGGAAATGAACCTTAATAAAAGGTTATGCGTTTTCATCCCGGCACCCCCTTACCCGTTCGGAGTGATGCGAGTTTTCATTCAATCGGTCGGGCGGTAGGTAGACGAGTTTAATTTTACGTTAAGGGAAGCGAGGCCTCAAAAGGTTAAGAAACCCTGTCAGTAAAGAGTGGCGAGGTATACAGACTTTTCCAGCTCTTTCAGTCGATATTTTATACAAATTTCTAGTGCAGCTGAAGCAATACTTGATTTTTGAAATTTTTTGAAATTTCAATGCAGAACAATATGAATATAAATGAAGGATAATAAAACGTGGATTATAAAAAAACACATTTCTCTTGTTGATAACTATTTTTAATGTTCGTTTTTACGTGTTTATGTATCACAAACAAGTACCTCGTAAAAAGGGGTAAACGTCCTGATTTTCTCGTGAATTTACTGTTTTTTTTTGTCATTTCCCTCTGTGTGTTTTAAACATGAATATTTTTTTCTTCGTTGTTTACAAGATTTAGACACAATAGCCTATTGTTTTGATTTATGCCCTTTTGTATTTTTATTTCCTATATGTTTTTTCATCATTTTCCTTTCGTTTAAAAAAAGACATTAAAAATTCCTGTTTTTTTGTTTTTAGTCATTGCAATTTGAGTGTTCACATGTCAAAATAATCATTCACAGAGTCAGGAGAAAGTATAATTGAATATGTAAAAACTAAAACGAACCATTAGTCTGTTGGTTTCATATTGCATCATAGCAGCGTTTTATCATTGTTTTTCGGAAGGTTGTCGACTCGAACAATTTATTCGTAAGGCTATAGATTTGAATATCATGATAACCGCGGTGAATTCTAGTCCAAGTGTCGGTCCTAATAAATTATTATTATTTTTTAAATTTGAAAATACGAAACTAAGGCTAGACGCCCAAGAATGTAAGTGAAACAGAAAGAAAATGTGTATAAAACAGAAAGAGAATCGGTTGGTTTGTGGCAAGAGATTCCTGATTGGTCGGAATTTCTAAGGGGGGAGGGGGGAGCTGAGTCTTCTAAGTTAGAGAATGCAGCTGAGCTTTCAACTTGAAAATGTAGTTTTAGTACTTAAGCAGAGAGCTTAAAACGATAATGTTATCAACGCTTTCAGTAAAAAACTTTGATTTACTTGTATCTATATGTTTAAGACAACACAACTTAACTTGCAACTATTTTTATTTGCTACGAAGAAAACAAAATCTACCAAAAACATCAATGTCAACACTCCAGAATTTAATTTGGTGTCTTACAATAGTCATCATTATAGCAGACAGGTTACATTAAATGAAGATCCAGCGAGGCAGCCATTGTTATAGAGTGCAGAGCAGGTTGCATTCGCCTGTTGAATTTTAGTTACCATGCACTCAGGTACATAAAACTGCGTGGTAAAAAAATTATAATAGAATAATAATTTTTATTTTATAAAATTAAGGATTTATATACTTTCTCTGCAGAAGAAATTTCCTCTTCAAAAAAATCGTCACAGGCTCCATAATAAGCTGAATTCAACCCTGAAATGTAACAATTGGGTTATTACGAGTATATTTAATGACTCAAGAAAATGATGGTATTATTATTATTACCGATATTATTGAGAAAATCTGGGGCAGCCTCTTTAGTGCAGTCAGAAAAGCCGAATTGTACAAATCTCTTGCACAACACCTTTATTAAATACTGAAGTTAAGTAATGCACGATTAATATTAAATGTAAAAAAGTTAGACACACCTGCAAAGCACCAAAAACAGAATCAATAGTATTTCCATCATCTGTTACTTTGACCGTGTTCTTGTAGAACTTAAGAGAACAAAGAAAAACAAATGTAAGCCACAATTATACTTCAAGTGAATTGAATATCAGTTTTAAAATTTACTGTATTTATTGTCTGCGCCATTGTTGATGTGTCGCTGTTGAAAAGCGGGTCGACGAGCTTAGAAAGGATTTTGCAGTCGTATAATGGCTGAACTGGGGCTTCAGTGGTGCCACTTTGGCAATCTGTGCTGTAATAAGCTTCACAGAGATCTTCAATATGTGAACTAATGGTAAGGTCGCATTTTTCGGTTGTTAATGGTGCCGATTCCGTAGATTCATTATCGTCGTGCGTCTCGTCAGCTTGAGATGAGGTCAGTAGAATGGAACTCACCAAAACAGCAATGACCAGACCGACAAACTGACGTGAATTTAATAGATATGAGAAAAGTAACATTTTTACCAAATTGATGGCAGACTGCTTTGCCACAGCAAGGTGTAGAAGGATTGAAGAGTGGTGAGGAATACAGACTTTTCCAGCTCTTTCTGTCGATATTTTATACAGATTTATAGTGCTGCTGAAGCAATACTTGAATTTAAAAAATTTAAAAAAAAATTATCCAGAACAATGGGAATGTGAATAAAGGATAATAAAACATGAGTACTAAACAAAACGAAAGGACATTTCTCTTGTTGATAGCAGTTTTTACTGGCTTTTGTTTCTTCCAGGAGCTTGATGGAGATATTTGTTTCAAAGTACTAAAAACGAGTATCTCGTAAAAAGGGGGAAAGTAAACGTCGTATTGTTCTCGTGTATTTACCGTCTTTTTGTCATTGTTTTTCTTTTTCTTAAAACATAAACTTATTTACATGAGCTAGAAATAATATAGCCTATTGTTTTGATTTGAAGAGCTTGGATTTGTTTCTTATATTTTTCATTATTTTCGTTTTGTAAGTAAAAAAGGCTCTGTCGAGGGCTCTGTTTGTAGCTCTTTTTTTGGCTATCCACAAAAATTTAATTCGTTTTATTTATTGCTTTCAGATTTCGATCGAATTCAAATTTTGCTCTGACAAGACTTGAATTGATTAACTAAGACTATAGAAATGGAAGTCTCAACCCTTGTCTCTATTATGTTTAAGCTATAGAAATTAATTCCCTTTAAGCACTGCCCCTTGACTCCTTATGCGCCCCTAGGTTAGTAACTGCATGTTGAGCTGTACTATTTAATTTCTATATTGGCGTCGAACTACAAAGTTCTATCAAGGAGCAACCAACTCTTTTTTTAATCCTTTTCTTGGGATATGAAACGGAGAAAATAATAAGATTTTTAAAAAGGCGGCAAATCTCCCATTTTCCCGCAAATTCCTCAGCTTTCCGTACTTTTCTACACGTTTTCTTGCTTTTCTATGCGGTATGCCCAAGAAGATTGGTAAAATAAAAAAGTCGGTTGCCCCGCGAGCTTTTTTGTAGTTAAGTTTTGGCTATCCACCAAATTTTAGTCCGTCTTATTATTTAATTGACTCCAGACCGCAGTAGAGTCGAATTCAAATTCAGCTCTGAAAGTAAGATCACTTTAAATTTATTGATACAGACTATAGCTGTGAAACTTCTTTAGTACATTTAAAAATGGATTTATTGAGTTACTTTGATTGTTATTTTATGTATAGGAAATAGAATAAATCGCCCATTCCCATAATTTGCTTTTCATGTTTTTTTTTAAAACAAAGATTGGGTCCTTATCAAAATATAAAAGCAATAAAATAAAACCATAAAACATGCAGTCCACTAGCTTAAGTATAATTGAGTCAGAATATTTGAAAAGCAACGCCTCTTGACTCCTTCTGTGTAGAAGCCAAATATGGTCATCATTACTAGTAACCGATATGCCACTAATCCAAAAGCAAACTTGTGAAACTTTGTGTGAAACGAATTTATGGGCATAGGAACAGTGGTTCCCAAGGACACTAGTTCCACCCCTTTTAGACACTTGTTCCCTGGACAATGGTTCCCAAGGACAGTAGTTTTCAAAAAGGAGGACAGTTTGCTGGTTCCCATAGTGGTTTCCCATAGTTAGGCGTTAGTTCCCAAAAGGACTAGCTAGGGTAGTACATAAAAATCGCCTAGTACTCGTTTGAGATGCAGAATAAATAAAAAGTTGAGCGCAATCCTTATTTCCTATAGCGAGATCAATCATATTGATCAAGGTCTGGCACAAAGATCAATTAGGGTTACCACCCGATTAATCTTACGAGGAACGCCAGTAAAATGTTAAACTTCGGTTTTTTTTCATTATGTTTGCGATTTACACACATTTTCATCAGTCATATTCCAACTCCGCGTAAAAAAATTGGAGTCTACAAATTAGGATATAGCTTTGGATTTACCGTTGCACGGCTCAATTTTTTAGCGGAAGCAAGCTGAGAGGATTCCGCAGGTGAAGGGCAACGGTGGGCATCGGTAGATAGAAAGTTTGAACTGTTTTCTTCCTCTGAGCTCTTTCAGAATCTTTAGGTCTTTTATGTACCTTAAAATTCCACTCAAACCAGCAAATTTCCACTCAAAAAGTAGAAAAACCACTGTCTTCCTAATTGAGAACTACTGTCCCTGGGAACCAGTGTCCCGGAACCCAGTGTCCAAAAAGGGTGGAACTAGTGTCTTTGGGAACCACTACCGCCGTCCCGATTTTATGCTGATTTTAAGAATAGGTACTTATTTTAAGTATATTCTGTGTTTCAATGGAAAAGAAGGGAGAATAATCGGAGCATCGACCTTTAGAGATTATCAGCGTTTTATATTTTTTTCGAAAGGTTGTCGACTCGAAAAATTTATTCGTAAGGCTAGATTTGAATATCAGGATAGCCGCGGTGAAATCTAATCCAAATGCCGGTCATAATAAACTTAGTTTCAACTTAGTTTCAACTTGCAAATGTAGTTTTTGTACTTAAGCAGAGAGAGTAAGTTCATAACATTATCAACGCTTTCAGTGAAACACTTTGATTTACTTGCATATCAATGTTTAAGACAACACAACTTAACTTGCAACTATTTTTATTTGCTACGAAGAAAACAAAATCTTTAAAAAAAACATCAAATGCAATATCAATGTACTCCAAAATTTTAATTTGTGTCTTACAATAGCCATCGTTATGGCAGAAAGGTTACATTAAATGAAGATCCAGTGAGGCAGCCATTGTTATAGAGTGCAGAGCAGGTTTCCTTCGCCTTTTTAATTTTAGTTATCAAGCACTCGGGTACGTAAAACTGCGTGGTAAAAAACAAATAAAATTAAAAAAATTAAATAAAATTAAAGATTTCTATACTTTCTCTGCAGAAGAAATTTCTTCTTCAAAATAATCACCACAGGCTCCACTATAAGCTGAACTCCACGCTGAAATGTCCCAATAGGATTATAACGAGTACGTTTAATGACTCAAAAAAATCATGGTATTATTATTATTACTGATATTATTAAGAAAATCTGGAGCAGCCTCTTTAGTGCAGTCAGAAAAGCCAAATTGGGTAAATCGCTTGCACAACACCTAAATTAAATACTGAAGTTAAGTAATGCACGATTAATATTAAATATGGAAAAGTATGACATACCTGCAAAGCACCGATAAAAGAAGCAATAGTATTTTCACCATCTGTTACTTTGACCTTATTTTTGTAGATCTTAAGAGAAAGAAAGAAACAATTATAAACCACAATTACTTCAATTGAATTGTATATAGAATTTTTAGATTTTACTGTCATAATTAGCTGTGGCATTATTGCCGTGTCGAAGTTGAAAAGTGGGTCGACGAGCTTAGAAAGGATTTTGCAGTCGTATAAAGGTTCAGCAGGGGCTTCAGTGGTGCCACCTTGGCAATCTGAGCTGTAGTAAGCTTCACAGAGGTCTTCAATACGGAAGCTATTAGTAAGGTCGCATTTTTTGGTTATTAATTGTGCTGGTTCCCAAGGTATATCATTGCTGTTTGCCTCGTCAGTTTGAGATGACGCCAGTAGCACGGAACTCAACAAAACAGCAATGACCAGACCGTCAAACTGGCGTGCATTAAATAGATATGAGAAAAGTAACATTTTCACCAAATGGATAGCAGACTGCTTGGCCACAGCAAGGTGTAGAAGGATCGAAGAGGGGCGAGGAATACAGACTTTTCCAGCTTTTTTTGTCGATATTTTATACAGATTTCTAGTGCAGCGTGAAGCATTTAAAAAAAAGTTTTAAAAAAATTCCATGCAGAACAATAGGAATATGAATAAAGGATAATAAAACGTGGGTTCTAAACAAAACAAAAGGACATTTCTTTTGTTGATAGCAGTTTTTACTGGCTTTTGTTACTCCAGGAGCTTGATGGAGATATTTGTTTCAAAGTACTAAGAACGAGTACCTCGTAAAAAGGGGGAATATAAACGCCGCATTGTTCTCGTGCATTTACCTTCTTTTTGTCATTGTGTTTCTTTTTCTCCAAACATAGAACTTCTTTGTTTTTTCTTCGTCATTTAGACACAATAGCCTATTGTTGGTTTTTTCAAGAGTTTGGATTTATGCCCTATTGCGTTTTTTTTCTTATATTATTAATTATTTTCTTTTTGTAAGTAAAAAAAGAGAATTTTAAAATTCCTTTTTTTCCCATTCCACTTTCTTGCACTACAACTAGTGCTAGAGGTTCTCAACCCTTGTCTCCATTACATTTGAAAAGCTATAGAAATACATGCCCTTTAAGCACCGCCCCTGGACTCCTTCTGTGCCGCCTAGGTTAGTAACCCCTGAAGTAGATAGGGAACAATAGCAGCCTGCAGCCAGCATATGGTCTTTATTAGTACTAACTGGCATGCCACTCATCCGAAAACAAAATTGTGAGATTATTAAACTTTCTGTGAATTGTGGAAAATAAATTTGTTTGCAAGTAAGCTTTTACTACGATTTTATACGGATTTTAAGTTTAAAATGACGAAACTACGATGAAAAAAAAAGAGTTGACTTAAATAACCGATTTTAAAAATAACGAGTGGAAATTGTTGTTAAAAAGAGTTTAACTCAGGCTTCTTATTATCTGCGTCTTATTATCGATATTTCCGGGGATATATTATGATCAAATTAATTTTTTTCCTCAGGATTTTCAGGTGGAAAAAGAAGAAAACACGTAGGAATTTAGGATCAGTTCTTGTCTAGTTTTTTTTTCTATAACAAATTTTGGAAACAATCTCGATTAAAAGAAGATCCACTAAGGCAGCCATTTTGATAGAGCGTAGAGCATGTAGAATTCGCTTGTTGGAGTTGAGCTACCGGCATGCACTTGGGAAAAAATAAATTTTGTTCAGTGAGATCATTTGTAATAAGATGAATACATAATAAAATCTCTTAGATACCTCATTTAAATAAGGGAAGCCAGCATAATAGCTATGTCCAACGCATTCTTTATTATATTTCTCGTCGATAACTGAAATGCAGTATAATTTTGTTTTTTTAAATGAAAATATTCACTGAGATAAGTGCAGGTCTAGTATTACCAATCAAACAAACGTAATCTGGAGCAGCACCAAACTTGCAGTCCAAGAGGAAGGCACGTTGAATTATATGCTTGCACAGAATCTGTAAACGTTAGTTTAAATTTTAAAAAAATTACCTATAAACACTTTCAATATAAATAGGTTTAAATTATTGGACCACCTGCAAAGCGCCGAGAACGGAATCGATGGTAACTCCATCTATTATCACGGACTTTCGATCGAATACCTTAAAGAAGAACAATCCATATCGAAGGACATAAGTAAGTGTTGAGGATGAAATGATCTTAAACATTTACTTGGATGGCATCCTCCGCCAGTAGCGCAGTGCTGCTGTTCACAAGTGATTGCATGAGATACGACATCATGTCGCATTGGTATACCGACAAATCAGGGGCTTCCGTGGTGGTGGCTTGGCAATCTGAGCTATAATAAGCTTCACAGAGATCGTGAATTTGTGGGTTTACAGCAGAAAGGTCACAGGTTTTGGCTGTTGTTTGTGGCCCCGTTGATTGACGAACAGCAAAGGGCTTGTTGTTCGTCTCAGCTAGAGATGTGGTCAGTAGCATGGAACACACCAAAAGAATTACCAGCCCAAAAAGTATTTTGAAGAAAAATGTATGAAAATTAGATTTTAAAAAAAGCATTAATTTTATATGAATTAGTAAATATACAGTTTACATTGTAATTGGTGAGGGAGGTCATCTTGCTCTGTCATATAAAATATATATTGTTAAAAAAGTGGTTCTTAACTTTTTATTTTAAAAATCAAAATGGTCAACCCTCTTCAAATTATAACTAGAGATTGGTCCTTTGGTAAGGATCCTTTCTCACGTTTAAAAATCTAAAAATCTAAAATTATATACTTAGCAACTTGATAGCAGACTTTGAGAGGTGTAGAATGGTTAAAGAGTGGCGTTGTATACGGGCTTTTGCAGCTCAATCTGTTAATATTTTATACGTAGCTAAAGCATTGCGGCTATGATTTTCTCAAAATCTTTTTACAGAATTTCCTCAATGCAACACAATAGGATTACGAATAAAGGAAAGTAAAACACGGGTACTAAACGAAAATCTCTTGTTCATTTTTTTACTATCTTTTGTTATTCGAGGATCTTGATGGAGATATTTGTTTCAATGTAAAACAAACAGTTACAAAGTAAAATAGAAATAAACTGCCTGGCTCTCGTACATACAATATTTACTTACAGGGTTTGTTCCATTGTTGTTGTTTTTTCTAGACAGAACATCGCACTATTTTTTTGTCATTTGTTTTTTTGAGTTGAAGAGTTTGGATCTGGGCCCTTTTTATTTATTTCAAATGTAGCTTTTTTATAGAGTAAAGCATTGAACACAATACACTATTGTTTTTTGTTTTAATGTGTGGTTCTTTGTGGGGTTAATTCCTTTTTTATATCTATTAAATAGTTCAAAGAAAATCAATTTTTTTTAAAGAAGAATATTACATTTTTCAAATAATTATCCCCAAACCTTCTTGTCATAAACTACGTTTATTCACACGAGTTTGATTTTTAATAAAATATTAAAAAATTTAAAAAATAGAAAATACTATACCTACTTTTTAGTTCTAGTCTTAGTCTAGTTTTAGTGCTTTGAGACCCGAAGGGATGAGAGAGTTGCGTCAATTGGGACAAAAGGTCTAGTGCGACGAGACAATAACAGAAGTTATTAAACTGACCACACAGGGACCAATATCACAACCCAAACGTGCTTGGAGAAATCGATAAATCAAAGAGTTAAGTGCAAGATGCGACAAACCGACAACCATTGGAAAATACGGGTTTTCTACCGTGCCAATAAGCCCGAATTCCGTTAGCTAGAAACGAAAAATGTTGTAAAAACGAAATGGGAGAAAACAACAACAACATGTGTATAGCTGTTGAGACATATTTTTAAAATGCTGCTTAAGTTAAAAGGTGATTAGTATACAAAGCAGAATAGCCCATGGTGAAATATAAAATAAAGGAACTTAACAAATATATTTTTATATTCGTCATGTGCTATTAAAACAAGTCACATTTATATGCTGTTTAAAAATAACCAATACTAAATATAGGAATCTTTTCCCCCTCACTATTATACATCATTCAATAAAAAACGAAATAAATAAGAACAGTGACATCTCTGAAGATAGCACAGTTCCAATTAATGAGGACAACCGGGTTCGAACCGGTGACCTCTCGATCTGCAGTCGAATGCTCTACCCCTGTTGAATACAAAAAAAGTTTGTTTGGTATATTTATAATATTAGATTAAGCTCACAATTGATAGGCTTAGGCTATACATTCCAGACCTAATTATAGTTTACTGGTAACTAGGATCAAATATGACTCTTTTTTACTGAACCAGTCCGGATTTCATTGGTTTAATTCGAAAGTAATTTCGGAGTCTCTGACATACTTTAGACACCGACACAACTACTTTGCTAAATCAGAAACGATCAGAAAATGACTATACTTTAATACATTTACTTAGCTGATCGCCTGACCCATTTACCCAAATAGGTCAACTATATAGAAGACGTAAAATCCTAAAAGTATAAAGTTACTAATTTATACGTAAACGGCCTGAATGTTCCCCTAACGTCTGTACAACAGACAACCGTAATATTAATTAAACAATAGAGTGTTTATTTGAAAGATATTTAATCTTGATTTTCCCTTATTCTAGTACATAATCCAACGACTTCAATCATTTGAGACATAAAATATATTCCTGATGGCTCTGCTATTATTTAACATTTTTAAATATGGTCACCTGTAAAATAGGAGGGAAAATGGCATATTGCATACTAATCAACTACTCCGACCTTTTAGCAGCTAAAATTACAATGAAAACATTTTTGTTTTTCTTGATTTCAATCGAATTAAACTTTAGTGGCGAAAAGAAGCTCTTATTTGAATATTGAAATATTTATTTTAACTATAGAAATATATAAATTGATTTTAAAAAAACTGATAAAATTTATAAGAACTAAAAATAAAATAAAAAAGCTTTAGAAAGCATACCAGCTTCTTCAGGGTGAATATTAAACTCTCTAAAAAGTCTTCTCTGTAAGACATACAGTATGCCTTACATTTTTAAGTATTTTTAGCATCTCTTTAGCGAGAAATTAAAATAAAACGTTTTACATGTTTATACATAGGAACCAACTTTTTTGTTTCGATAAAAAGTATTATAGCACGTCACCTGCATAGTGCCGAAAATAGAATTACCAATGTTCTTTCCATCAGCTGTTAGATTTGCCGTACAACTATTAAGAAAATAAAATTTGAAACCCATCACAATTACTTCATTTGAACTGTAGAGAGACTTGCAATGGCCGTCTAATAAGACGTAAGACGTAAGCACATTTAGATAATCTATAGACAATTGTCAGCTTCGTTGGGCCGGTTTCGCCACGGTAGTAAAACAAAATATTCAAATAGTCAATCAAGTATCTGGCATGTAATAGGGGTTTACTTTCTGCTTTATTTTAAATAGGATTATTATGCGTTGAATCATATCTGGGCGGTTGGCACGCCACTCCCTCAGGTTGAGTTCAAAGTAAAAAGCATCAGTCGAGAAAAATGCACAGCTGTGCTTCAGCTTGGCCAGATATCAAAAGGTTACAGCTGTGCAATATAAAAAAAAAGAATTTGAGAAGATAGATTCGAATGTATGATCATATAGAGTATTGCAATATAAAAGAAGCAGGCATTTGAAGACATCTACATACAAAAGTATTTCGCTTCCATAGAAACGTAAGATGACGTCACCACTCTCCACCATCAAGGTATTGCCTATTTTTTAAGTCGTTATTAGTAATATTTTTTTTTATGCGATATCGGGATGATAGTCGGAAAGTGGCGGAAATACTTAAATAAGACAAAAATGTATATCAAAAGTTTACTAATGTAGGCATATTGCTTGCCTGATGACCTTCAATATTAGACGAAACGCTCACCCTTTTTTCATTTTGTGTAATCAAATATTGTATTAGTATATTAGGAATCAGCTCTAAGAACTGTACTCGTTTTAATAGCTTTTCATGGAATCTATATCGTAAAAGATAGAGAAAAGCGTAACCGTTTTTTTCACACCGATAAAATCATCCAATTTTACACGGTTGCCGGCGCCCTGATAATAACACGTTTATGTTTATGCTTTATGCTTCATCAGATTTTCTTGATGATACTTCTTTCATCGAATTCCATTCTACTAACATCTCTAGCTAACGATTTGACCACTATCCACTGTGACAATACTGACAACTGTGACGATTCCACCACTGACGAACAGACCAGTGAAGAGGCACCGACGACTAAACTTCCACCACCCAACAGCTGCGATACTACCATGCGCGCATATATTCACGATTTCTGTCAACGGTATTATAGCTTGCCAGATTGCCAAGGTACCACCATGCCTATGCCTGTATACGATTGCGCATTTCCTTCTAAGCTCGTTGATCCACTCTTCAACAACGACACGGCAACTATGGCACAAATAGTCCTTGAAGTAAATCTGAATTATTTGTTTTTACAGTTCATTTGAAAGAATAATCGTTTTGAAATTTTGGTTTTCTCAAGTTGTACGCCAATACAGATCAAGAGACATCTGATGAAGAATCTGTTCAGGGTGCTTTGCAGGTGTGTCAGCTTATATATTTATCAAAAATATAATTGAAATTCTTAAGAATCTAATATTTATTTCAGGTTTTGTGTGGGCATTTTGCTGATAATGGCTTTATGGGCTGCACTAATAGTTCCCCAGATTATACAGACGATCTCCGTAGTAATAACATACCTCTTTTTTAATGATTATAAGTGCATAATAATCACATTAAAATTACTTATTCAATTTCAGTAATCAGCTCAGGTTACAAAAGAGGTTGTAGTAAATCTGCAAGTGAAGTAGATTCAGCTACAAAGAAGGTATAATAGCCCCCGTTGCAAACATTTCTCATCCCTTAATGCTTTAAACTCAACTTTTCTGATTTATTTTTTTGCCGAATAGTTCTACGAATACCAGTGCATGATAGCTCAAATTCAACAGGCGAATGCAACCTGCTCTGAACTTTATTACAAAGGCTGCCTTACTGGGTCTGCTCTGAATGAAGTCTGTTTGAAAAACCTAGCTATAAAAAACTGAATCTATGGCAATACCTTTACATTTAGTTCTCCAGATTTGATAATGCAAAAATTAAGTTTTTAAAAACCTAAGGTAATAACCACTACATTCGTAAAATCATGAGTATTTAAATTGTACTTGGCGTTTGGTATACATTATACATCGTTGATGTAAACCAGCGAATTCTGCATGTAAAATACCCACAAAAAATACACCGATATTAAGCACTATCTTATTTATTAAATTATCTTATCTATCGAACCTTTTGCGAAACCAGAGAAACTGGAAATGGGAGGATCTATTTGTCACTCGAAACCCGATTACATGCAAGGCTAAAAAACGGAAAACTATATCGGAGCTCTCAACACTCCCAGGAACATGAACAAAGGATGATAAAACATGCGTTCTAAACAAAACAAAAGGGCATTTATCTTGATAATAGCAGTTTTTACTGGTTTTTTTAAACTCCAGGTCACTAGACCATTAATTTGTAATTTACAGGATTAAGACATAAAATAGCCTATTCTACACTAGTTTTGAATTTGATTAAATTATTTTGTTCCCTCAAGTAAATTAAATCTCTTTAAAATTCTTAATTCAAACGAGATTTCTAGCTGATTTATTTTTCGCTTTAGCCAAGAATACTCCGTTTACAGTAGGACAAAAAGAAAATTCAAGGTCGTCTCGGTGAAAAACAAAGTATTCGCAAATAAAGCGAAAATAAACTCAATAAAAAAAATTATGAAAACTTAACGGTTAACCTTCAATTTAGCCGTTGAACTGGTTTAGTTGTCGATTTCCATGTTCGGCGTGCAATCATGGTAACCAATTGTAAAACTGCGAGGTAAAACTGTTAAGGCGTTCACATTCAATTTAAACCGAGACAAACTAAGTTTTATTGGAGCGCCTACAAAACAAATAGAACTAGTATGAAACTTATTCCAAGATTAAGCCAAGAATTTGCATGGAGTTCACATCAGTAAACCAGTTTATTCTTTGTTTAGAACAATCTTTGCCAGATTTAAGCATTGGAGTAAATTCGAGAGTAAAAACGAATTAAACCCAATTTAAACTAAAAATCACATCATTCACGTCGCAGTTTAATATCAGGGCTAAGAACATATAAACTCGCGGCTTAAGTTTAAACGTCTCAGTGTAAATAGGGTATTAGAAAAGAAACATTTTATATAAATTAGCTTATACTGGATACACACCGAAAAGTTTAAACATGGTTTACTTAAATCTGAGTTTTGACGCGAAATAAACCTCGATGTGACCAGTCCCAGTTTTGCCTAAACCTTGGTTTTACTCTGCTTTTATCCACCACTTATGACAAATCCTTAAATCTGATCTAACAGATTTTAGCAAACCGAGGCTATCCCTTGAATTTCAATGGAATGGGTGTGAACGGGTGTAGTTTACGACAAGTTTAGAGCTCTTATATCGCGTTTAAATATAAAACCAGGATAAAATTACGTTCACACCAAAAGTTGAAAATTTCGGTTTTAGGATCATTTTGAGCAAAATTTAAACTGGTTTTGCGTTAAACCTACCTAAATTCGAGTTTTCGCTAAACACAAGTTTTGGCGGTCGGTGTGAATAGGGTATTATGTACAGTTTACCTTGTAATTAGGGAGGGAAATCATCTTGCTTTGCTGAAGGAAAAGTTTTATATCAATAACCCTAAATAATGAGTAAAGTAAGAAACATATATTTTTTAAATATGCGCTGGGGTTCGCTGGTGTTGCATTCTATTACCTCTGTGTTTTGTAGGATGGCGATTGCTGTACGATACCGCCAGTGTAATGTATAATGTCGAAAGCGACTATGCCATTAAAAGAGAAGAAACCGAAAGATTGGCTCGAGATTGGCAAGGGAAGCGATTTTTCCCGCCTTGGGCGGGAAGGTACGGGAATAAAAAAAAATCATATTGGGGAGGTGTAAAAGGAATTTCAATTTAATTCAACCTAATAAATAAATGAAACAAACCATGAATCAATCAACCAAAATGTTTCTTACATTTACTGTATTTACCCTTACTTTCTAAATATAATCATTTCTACCTTATTTTAGAGGAATCTCAAGTTTTTCAAATAATTATCCCTAAATTTTAGTTCAAACACATTTTTTTACCGTTCCAATCCCGAATGCCGTTAAATAGAAGCGAAAAAAATCTAAAACGAAAGGAAGAAAACAAAATCAAAATGTGTATAGTTGTTGAGGCATATTTTTAAAATGATATTTTAGTTATAAGTTGTTTAGTATACCAAACAACTTAACCCATGGTGAAGTATACAATATGGGAAATTAGCAAATATATTTTTTAAATTCTTCATGCAGTGCTATTAAAACAAGTCACAACATACATAGGAAGAAAATTTACCATGGCAGGAACGTTTATATGCTGTTTAAAAATAACAAGTACTATATAGGATTTTTTTCACTATTATACATCATTCAATGTTGGTAATCATTCAAACATGTTCTTATCAATACTTCCATAAAGCACAGCAATAGGCTGCATACTGATATCGATATAAAATCGATTTACAATCATAATATTTAATAGCTAACACGGTACACCATCACCCATATTCTATTGTAGCTTATTTTATTTATAATATATATATTATATGGTCATGGTGTGCAAATATTTCGTTTCAAATCAGTAGGCCTACAATCAATTAATAATTTTATTGACACAGATTATTAGATGTGAAAGCCCCGGCTTGTAATAAATTTTGAAATGTGCTAACTAAACCAGAATTTCAAAACATTTTGCATTGTATATACTTGACAAACCGCATAGCAGGTTTCAGATATTTTCATCATCTGATTATTCATATAATATGTGAAAATATAAAGAGCAGCCCAACTTTCCAATTTTATTTATATAAGCTACCAGTTATCACCGCAATGATGCGCTGTGGTCTTATAATTCTACGTGGTATATAAATGAAGATTTGTCCCGATGGATCAGAAGGATCACTTCAGTAATAAGTAAATATTATTGTCTACACCAGTGACACCACCTCATAGGCAGAAAGACTCGAAAAATGGCTGATGGACTCGGCAATCAGTTGGCTGGTAGAGAACTAAAAGTGGCCATTGGAGATGTAAATATTTTCTTAGATAGAAATTTGCATGATATTACTTTGCTAAACTGTCTTGGATTGAAAATGTTTTTCGTTCCTAAAGCTAGGTAGTACCACCATAGTATTCCGAAATGCAAATGGGGAAGTGACCGGTTACAGTGGCTATGCTTACGATAAGCTCGTTTGGTTATCTCTTCGCCTCAATTTCAGGTATCTAGTATATGCACTATTCGGTAATGAACCTCAACCCTCCCACCATTTCAGTTAATAATGGACCACGCTAGATTTTTTTTTTAAATAATGAGGTGAAAATATTGTGGAAAACTATTTTATAAAGGCCCTTCCTTCTTATTCACTTTCTGTGGTTATATTTTTAGTCTTGACATGGTGCCAGCTAAAGATGGTGGCTTTGGTGCCTTAATCAACGGGAATTGGTCAGGTTTAAGGGGCCAGCTTCAGAGAAAGGTCACACACTATATTATCTTACACAGTGTTCCTTAACTATATTACTATTTTCAAGAAGTATACTGCAGGAAGTGGATATAGCCTGCACTGCAGTCTCTGGTACAGTGGGATACGATGTAATGGACGTGGCAGTACACGTTTTATCCGATAGTTACGGCATTCTAGTCCAATACCCCGTTCCTCAAACATCGGATTATAGCCACATCATAACTTTTTCTCTTAACGTATATTAAAATATAATACTTTATTATTATAAAATTGAATGAGTAGAACAAATAGGAACATTTAACAGGTTTGGATTGGGTTATTCCTTTCCATTGTAGCCATTATTGGTTGCATCCGACTACTTTCTCTTGTGAATAATTCTAATGATGCTGGTTTTACCACTTTAAGTAACATATTTATGTACATCTTTCAATCCTTATAAGTCAAGGTGTGTATTATATAAAATAATAAAGACTTCAATATATAATTACTTTAAGTTGGCACAGGTGGATATTACCAAAACATGAGTATTAGCAGATCCATCAAAATATTGCTTTCTACATGGTGCTTTGCCACTTTTGTATTTGTCAACATTTACTCTTCTTGCCTGACGTCCTACATGTCACTCACCTTTCAACGACCGGAAATTAATTCGTTCCGTGACTTGGCGGCCAATCCAAATTATCAACTGGCCACTTTAGAAGGCTCTCTTGCTGAAACCATATTCTTGGTATTTCAAAATTTACGGTTGAATAAGTTAGGTAGCCACTATTATATAGGCGGCCACTTCAGGGACAATGAAAGAAATCGGAGATAAATTGAGACGATGCTCTAAAGATGTCTGCAGACTTAAAAATATTGACTATCGGATCGTTGAAAAAGTACTAGAGGGCCCTTTCGTTGCCATAGTGGTATGTGCGTTATTCTATATATTACACACATACCATATTAACCATCCAATATTCTTACTTACATTAAAAATTAAGGCATACCAATGTCTTATGCTTTTTTAACTAGAAATAAAATGTTTGTTTATATAATATAAGCCCGTCAGTACTTTTGGAACACGCTGGATTTCGAAAACAATTTTGAACCATGAATGTCGTCTCGCTATTGCCCAAGAGACCATGGGTAACAACAACTACTTCATGGGAGTTCAGAAAAACAGCCCTTTCATTGATCAACTTAATAAAGAGTATTTACAATAGATACTAGTCTTTATTACTTAATAGCAATTATCGTGCTTATAGAACTATTCATACATTTCTAGATCTTTTCGTTGGCACTCGCTTGGATTGAACGCATACTGGGTGAATATAATGAACCAGCCTAGAACGAACCAATGTCGATTGCAATACAATAGTAGGGGAGAATCGATTCAAGTTGTGGAACGGGCTCGACTCAAACTAAAACAGTTTAACGTGCCGTTTTGCGTTCTATTTGTTGGCTATGCTTTGGCTCTGTTTCACTTCATCCGAGAACGCCTATTTGTCCGCTAACATCATCCATTTTTATTAACGACTGATTCACGAAAAAGACACGAATAGCACTGTATTTCTATAATATAATTATAAGTGGTGACACCATTTGATTACACTGCATACGATCATACAATAATTGAAATAGTATATCCCGTTGCCCTGTTGGTCATTCCACAACCAACAATAATATAATTCTGCTCGCGAGCAAATGAATAAGAAAATAAAATTCATGGCAATCAGGACAATAAAACGTTGAAGATTCAACTTAAAGACCTATTTTTATGGTATACATATTGAACGCTTTGCTATGGCTTTGCCGAAAAGGCCATTAGGTTCGCACATATATACATTACTCATACAAAAAAAATCGATCAACATCAATCATAATGTTGAATACTTAACACCATATGCAATCAATTTTATAAACTATTATTTATAATATGTTTTTTCGCTACATGAAAATATTTCCTTTGGAATAAGCATAACTATAGCATATTTATTTATGTGTAGACTGTTTAGTGTGAAAGCCCCTGGAATCAACTTATTCTAGAGT
This sequence comes from Chydorus sphaericus, assembly GCA_030141595.1. NCBI lineage: Eukaryota > Metazoa > Arthropoda > Branchiopoda > Diplostraca > Chydoridae > Chydorus > Chydorus sphaericus. Next base: position 12,411,088 of record CM057929.1, on the reverse strand, counting down.
TTCATAGCATTTTAGATTGTGTATTATTATTAACACGCAGCATATAAATATATATATACTCTCGGTATTGTCATCATCACATTAATTTTATCCTACTTGAGCAATATACGATAGATTTTCTAGTTTCTACCCGCTAAGCCTATAGACATAAATTTATAATCACGCATTCAATTAAAATACCTATTATTATGTTATACATATTAAGCGCTTTGTCAAAAACGCAAATATAGGTTATCAATGTTTTGTGTCCGAAGCACAATATGCCGCACCACTTACAATACTAATATATTCGTGGACTATATTCCCAGGGATTTATGTGAAATTAAACTACTATACCTCTAACGCCATTTGAACAAACCAGCACACAATGCATACCTACCATAAAATCGATTTACCATCATAATATTGAATAGTTTACAACATCTATATTCAATTTCGACTTTTATTTATAATATTTTATAAGGTCATATCCGAATATTTCTTTTGTAATCAGTATAATTAGCATATTAATTTAGTAATATCTTATGATATAGATGTGAAATAATGAAGTGTGAATGGTCGAACGGAATTAACTTCAAAGGTTTCAGAGCATGTTGAATTGTATATGTACTTAACACGCAGCATAATATATAATATTTTCATCGTCCTATTATTCGTATACTATTTTAATCTGAAGAATACAAAGAGGCAAAGCCCAGCTTTCCAATATGAGCGAAGCTTCCAGCTATCACCACAATGATGCGCTGCAGTACTCGTTCTTGGAAACTCCATATTCATTAAGGTGCGAGCATTGTAGTTTTACGTGGTATATAAATAAGGATTTGAACCGAGGATCAGAAGTATCACCACTTCGAAGGTCTTGATCTATAAAATGGCTGAAGGACTCGACAATCCGTTGACTGGTAGAGAACTAAAAGTGGCCATCGGAGATGTAAACAGCTTATTACGATTTAAAAATCTTTTCTCAAATCGTTCCTAGTCTTAAAATCAAAATATCCCCCAATTTTAAGTCACGTTTACATTTTTATGATTACTTTTTTTTCAAAGTTATCTACGATCACTATGGTATTCCGAGATGCAAATGGAAACGTAACCGGTTACGGGGGCTATGCTTACGAGCAACTACTTTGGCTATCTCTTCGCCTAAATTTCAGGTACATATTATGAGTACATATTATGAGTACATCTTTTTCACCCTTACAAGCCAAGGTACAGTATAGTGCAGTGGATAAACCTGAGGGGGCCTGATGACGTTCCCAATTATTTTAATTCAATTTTGCCGCTACTTAAAATAAGTTCATTGAATAACGGCAGACTAGAATAACTATTCGTAAAACTAGCTTTGCAAATCAGATACTATTATAAAGAAACTTTAATAAAAGTCAAATAATGAAATATTGAAATTCAATCAATAATTTAAAAATTAACATTATTAGTATACGCCCCCTATTTTTTGCACAATACTATATGTAATATACCATAATTTAAAATAATTTAAAGAAATGTTAAATTTGAGTTATTATAGGTGGATATTACCGAAACGTGAGTGGCAGATCCATCAAAATATTGGTTTCTATATGGTGCATTGCCACTTTTGTATTCGTCAATATTTACTCTTCTTGCCTAACGTCGTACATGTCGCTCACATTTCAAAGACCGGAAATTAACTCGTTTCGTGACTTGGCTGCCAATCCAAATTATCAACTGGTCACTTTAAAAGGCTCACTTGCTGAAATCATCTTCTTGGTATTTCAAACTATGACCAAACAACAGCAAGTTTTTCATTTTTTTAAATTTTCGGATTGTTTAGTTTCTTTGGTGTTACAGCGTATCAAATAATTGACCACTATTTTTCTTTCACTCATATGACTGTTCAGTTATAAGACCTGACACCAATTAGTGTTATAACCAAGCTAATACTGCAATATTAAAATAATATTGGCGGCTACATCAGGGACAATGAAAGAAATTAAGGCGTTGCTCTAAAGATGTCTGCAGACTTAAAAATCTGGACCATCAGATGGTTGAAAAAGTATTTGAGGGCTCCTTCGTTGCCATAGTGGTGCGTGTGTTATTATATTCCACACAAAACTATTCAATAACCGCACTAAAATTGAATTCTTAGCAGTGTTATAGCCCTAAACTTTTTTTTGTAATTATAAATTTAATTTCTTTATCAGCTCGTCAGTGCAAGCTCAGCACAAGCTGAATTTCGAAAATAACAATTTTGAACCAGCAATGCCGTCTTGCTCTTGCCAAAGAAGACATGGGCAACAACAACTACTTCATGGGAGTTCAGAAAAACAGCCCTTACATTGATCAACTTAATAAAGAGTATTTATAATAGATATATCCTATATACTTAAAAGCTAAAACCGTGCTGATAGAACTACTGTTCATAAATTTAAGACCTTTTCGTTGGCACTCGCTTGGATTGAACGCATACTGGTTGAATCGATTGGACTCTAAAAGAAGCCAATGCCGATTGCAATACAATAGTAGGGGAGAATCGATTCAAGTAGTGGAACGGGCTCGGCTCAAGCTGAAGCAATTTTACGTGCCGTTTGGCATTTTACTTGTCGGCTATGCTTTTGCTCTTTTTCAATTCATTCGAGAACGCCTATTGGCCCATTAATATATTTCATTTTTATATGTTCAATTCACCAAACCAATTTTTAAAACAATATTTAGTGAACAACATTTTGAAAAACCCAAAGTTAAATCATCATTAGGCATATTAGAAACGAAAACATTGCATTATACTGCATGTCACCACGACAACATTAAAATTTGGCTGTTTGATTCAAATTTATGAAACGCATACTTAGTTACTTCACAACTAACGCATTGTCTTCAAACGAAAAATAGAAACAATAACAAAAACCTCTTCTGCATATTTTAAAACTGGTCGTAGTATTTATTTACTTCAATTCTAAACATAACAAATTATAGTCTGTGTCGTCAGTTAATCTCTATTCTATATTTATATAATACTTTCGAGATAACTGGACAACGCATGAATAATCAAAATAGGGCCATAAACACGATGCCAAAGCTGTAAGGCCTTTTAAACAAGATATAATTTTAAGACCAGCAAGGCCAAAGCTCTTAAAATTTGTGTGGGCTTTTTCGTTGATAAAATGTAATAACATACACATACTGAAGATATATTAGAGTTGAAGATAATCCCTGTACTTGCTTTATGTACTGTTTGTTATTGATTTTGTCTCCGATGTTTGCGTAGAGAGGTTTGTAACTGATTATTTATTCACGCCTACACTCGACATATCAGCTTCGCCTTTACGCAACGTATGTTATTAGTAGACGTAATGAGTTAATCTACAGTCTTGGCATAAAGGATTCAATACTTTATGTTTTTGGTATATTTAACTAAACTTGTGTTATATATGTGCCCGTTGATAGAAATAAATTGCAAAGAATCTGCTTTACAAAATACTATTTTCTGTTGATATAGCACTCAATTATGAATATGGTGACCCGAAAGATTATGTTTTACTATTACTTATTGTGTTTCCGTGCTTTACAATTTTGATCAAACTGTTAATATTATGGAACCCTCGGCATATTCTCGGTTAAGGTTGAATTTTGACTGGTATAAAAAAATGCGCACTATGAGTGAACATCTCAGCTATGCCAGTGAAAAAATAAATAATTTTATCACGGCTCATCTTTTAAAAAGCAGTTGCGTTGCCCTTTTGGACACTGAGTTAGTGAGTAGGTGTAAGTCAAGACGTGGGTGTTGTATTCTCTACTCATTCGTATCCGGGTTTTTGATTAGTATAAATATCTTTAGACACCTGGTAGTTTGCGCTATTTCTTTTCTGTTGTTCCAGGAGAATAGTACGTTCTCGCATATTGTAGAATGGCAAGCAAATATTTTTCATCCGTTTTTCATTTAAACCATTTTCTAGCCCTATTTTTCTGGGTTTCCTTTGTCACTTCAAAAGAAAGTGTCCCAATTGTTGACATTGCAAAAAGTACCGAAGAAGTCCTTTTATGGCACCACTACAATTTAAGACCGGGCCGGATGGACCCTCAACAGGTCCGTTTGATGTTGGACGCTGATTTCGAAAATGGAAGAATGGATCCATGGTACGATGTTTCACCCACTGCACCCTTTTGGAAGGTAGAAGACAATTTGATCCCATTTGAAGCTGGTCAGCCTGCTCCTCCACCAGATTTTGGTACGAAGTATGCCAGAATTAAGAGAAATGCTATTCTTGAGTCTGGCTTCGTCTATTTGATCACGGACCCATTCACTTCATCTCCTGGGGACAGAGTATCCTTCAGTTACTGGATCCGATCCCTTGTGCCTCAAGGAAACACTCTAGAGGTGGTTTAATAAAAATGAATTACCAAAAATAGTTTTTGAATAAATAAAATAAGTTTTTTTCTCGTTTTGTAGCTCGTTATGATCACACAAGGCAGTGTTACAACTCTAGCAAACCTAACATCATTTTCCAATGTAAACAACTTCGACTGGAGAATCTACAGACCAGTATCTATTCCTGTAAAACAGCCTACTACTATTCAGGTGCGATACTGTAGTTCTCATTTTTTTAAAGACAATTAAACTATTAAGTATGTTATACACAACAGCTCGCCTTTGTTGGCTTCTCTGGAAGCAATACAGAGGATGCTATGGCTATCGATGATATCGTAGTAAAATTTGATACATCTGCTACAACAGATCAGCCCGGTAACACAACGCCCTCCACTGCAATTCCAACAGATTCTACTACTGAAAGCTCAACAGCTGCCACATTTACAAGCACTACTACTGAAACTTTTTCTTCAAGGTAATTTATTTCAGATAAATGAGTTATCCCTCTTACATAATTATTTTTAAAATATCGGGCTGATAAAAATGCATCTCGTCACAGACCTACACAGCCAACAACAATTCTTACGACCACTGTTACAGGTTCGTTCTTTCGATAAGATTTCAATTGTATACGAAGAGTCAATCACAATATTTTTTCCCTATACTAACATCATAGAGACGTGTAGTAGCGTTTACTCTCCTGGAATCGATATGTTTACGCCAGGATATCCAAACTATTATCCACCTAATCTTGATTGTCGCTATCTCATCCGGGCTAATATTGGCAAAATAGTAAAAGTGAATTATTTATACCAATACAACGACCCGAAGCCTCCCTTGGAAGCTAATGCTGACTGGATTGAAGTATCCATAAAATTAAATATATTTTTTTTGTCAGTTAATTTAACGAAACTAATTTTTATATGTAGATGTACGACGGTTCTTCTACCGATAAATTCTTACTAAATAGATTTACTGGAAATGACCAAGGGTGTGGTCGACGATCAACTTCAAATGAGATGTTAGTAAGACTAGTAACAGATAGTAAAAATGGTAACAACAGGGGATTCCAGATAACATCTATAGAAGAATCCCCTATTCTAGGTAATACTACAATTTATGATTATTTTCCCCTGAAATGAAGCATATTTCAGAAACATAATTTATTATAGGCTGTTTTGGCATGTATTATGAGAGTACTGGCGTCATTCAATCACCATACTTCCCGAAAACATTCCTCCAAACGACCATTAGTACCTATTCTTGCGTCTACAAGATAATCGTTGCTCCTGGATCTATGATTTATTTCAACTTATCAACATTTGACCTAGTTTCAGAAATCGATACAATCCAGGTATTACGAACTTGCCTAAGCAATTTTTGTTGTTCTCATTTACGATTTACTTTTTTCTACTTTATTATCATGCAGGTTTTTGACGGGCTGGAGGACACTAGTACAAATATACTTACTGTCTACGGACTAGGGGAATTTTTTCCTACCAGGTCCACTTCCAATGAAATGATGATTAGGTTCACTACGAAAAACATACTACCGGAAGGAACTACAAAACCCAACAAAGGATTTAGTGGGACTTACACATCTGAACCACTTCCTCCAGGTTTATTGATATAAATGTATTTTTATCTCTTTAAAAAAATTATCCCAATTTTTTTAAACAGGTTGCGGAGGAAATTTTGATAGTTCAACAGGAACCTTCACATCGCCAAATTTTCCATTAAATTACACCGTTCCTATTAACTGCAAATACCTTATTACAGTGGTACAGGGCTATCAAATATCACTAGTATTTAACTCCGTCCTCACAGAAACTAATGTTGATTACATCAGGGTATGTTCAAGACTCCAAAATAGTGATATTAAATCTGTTATTAGATTTTGATTTATTATTAGATTTACGATGGGCCAACCACGCGAAGCACCTTAATGGCTTCACTAACTGGAGAACCCTTTACCCCGATTAAATTGGATTCTTATTCAAATGAAATGCTCGTTTGGTTTTCGACAACAGGCAAGAATTCTGCCAGGGGTTTTACTGCATCTTACACCATTTTCTAAATTAATTAGAAATTAGTTAGTTTCTACCTTTCAATTTTTTTTTCAATTCAAATTAATTTGTTACCCATTATAAGTAGACTACGACCACTGTCATATATACAAAGAACATAAAACTTCTCGTTTCTGTGCATTTTATTAGTATTTATTTACTTTAAGTCTAAACACAACCTATTATACTCTGTGTCGTCCGTCAGTATTATTCAATCTTTATATAATACTTTGAAAGTATATGGACAACGCATGAACTATTAAAATAGGACCACCAACACGATATCAAAGCTGTAAGAAGATTTTCAAAGGCCAAAGTAATTAAAATTGGCGTGGACATTTTCTTTGATCAATGTTACATGATGTGACATTTAAAAAAAAAACTGTTTTTAAAGTGTTAAAAAGTTTTGAAATATATTTTAATAGCTTGTCCACATAGAATTAAAGCCATGTGGTTGACTAGGACCTTCATAATTTGAACATAACATGACCTTGTAGCTGTATCCCATCTTAGTCCTAGAAGAATCTCAAGGTTCTTTGCTGGCTGAAGCTGACCCGACTAGATACAAACCAGGCAATTTTTTTGTGTGATTTTGACCTTCGATTACATTTTATTTAAAAAACTAATTTCCTATGGAATTCTACTTTTCTGTGTAATACATCAGCTTCATAAAAAAAAAAACTAAGAAAAAAGTCTCGTATAAACATATGTATTTCATGAGACTTCTCTTAAACTTATTGATTATATACATTCATTAATAGAGGTATTTCAATTCTCTGTAGCGCAGTACGTGGTAAAGCACTAATATCGAGTGCTGGAAGTTCATGGTTCTGTACCGGTTGAGGCCGGATTTTTTAAAAATTGTTCCAACTAAAACAAACTGTTATAGTTTTAGGACATTTCGTGTCCGCATGTTTCGACAAAAAATTTGCCCGCAATTATGAATTCTTCGGCACATTCAGACATTCTCGTTTTAAGGCTTGATTTGGACTTCGACTTTCGTATCTAAAAACATTATGAGTAGACATTTCAGCTATGCCAGTGAAAAAAATTATCATGGATCATCTTTTAAAGAGCAGCTGAGTTGCCCTTTTGGACATTGAGTAAGTGAGTAGGTGTAAGTCAATACGTGGGTGTTGTGTTCTTTTCTTAATTTTTACCTTTCATACTTTTTTTATTCAAATTTATTTTTAACCCATTATAAGTCGACTATCATCACTGTTATAAAAAGGAAACTAAAATAAAAGAATATAATTTAAAAAATGGATAGTATTTCAAATGAATGTACAGTGCATAAGAAAATGCTGCTGTACCTATATTTTGCGTGGGTTTATCTTGAAACATTAACAACAGCCCCGCTGGTGAAACTTGTTCAATCATGTTGTCAGCCTACGCAACTCACTTTGATATTTATATAGTAGAAATGAGATAATGGAATAATCACATGAACAAATCAAGGGTCCAAAACGATTTAGATGCGTAATAGGTTAAAACAGATAGAATCTCACTTTTTCAATTGCTGCCACTCTCAAGGTTAGTATTTATATAATGTATAATATATGTATAATTTTGATTGAAATGTGAAAGTTACAAAGATAAATGTAATATCAGCATTTAAAAAGTATTTTTGTGGATAGCCGCTAGGCTCATGTCCTCGCACTGTTAAGAATTAAAATGGAAGTTAAAAACACTTTTTCATCTACTGATATCTACGATAATCATAAACTTCAATGATAATCATAAATATTTGTTTATGAAAAGTTGTTTTCATGATCGTATTTTTGTCCGATTTTGACGTTTTAAGAAAAAACTGTTATAAAAAGTATTTCGGATTCCTGATGTCAAAACATGTGACGCCATTATTTATCAAAAAAAAATTCCGCTTTCAACCTATTCTTCTACTTTTTTTTGTTTATCAACGTTAAAAAAATAGTTTTTTTTTCTATGAAATCGGCCATCTGTTACTCTTCCCATTATTTCATATGCTTTTGAAGTTTAAATTCCCGTTATTCTCCGAAATCAAGATTATTTTCCCATGTTTTTTTTTCTGAAAACTGAACAATAGTCTCGACCAACTCTCGCATCTGATCAAATCCTACGTTATATTTCATATCAACTTCCTCACACCTGTGCAATATTCAGCCTACAAACAAAACCATAACTAGAATAATGCATTTTGACCACTCCCTACGAAAAGCATGAAATCTATTGCTATTGGTTCAAATATCCCATTACGATAAAACGATAGGGTTTGACCAATGTGAATGATCGATACAACTTCAGTTTACAAAGCCGTTTGACCAATAGTAACTTTTTTTACAAGCGACTAATATTTAAATTGTGGTTTAAAAGGCGAAATGATTCCAAGCTTGGGAGTAGTAGTTCCTCACAGACTTTGAAAAAGATGATGAAAATTGCTAGCGTCCAATTTCGAGTTTTCATTTTGGTAAGTAATTGCTTTACATAACAGTGTATAATGTACGCAACTACTAAGTGTTCTCTCTATTTACTCAATTGATATTTATTTAAGGTGGTCGCAGTCTTTAGAACTGCCTTGACTCAGAACGACTGCCCAGTCAACGTATCACCCTGCTTTTGCACTAACAATAAAACCAATTCCGTGTTTAACATTACCTGTAGCAATCTATCGCTCACAACAGTAAAGACCCTCTTTAGTAGTAATCAGGCGATCCCTTATGCTATCAGTCAGGTAACAATTGTTCCTACTGCGAAAGACACCCAGATCCCAGCCAACATTACAGGGAACCATGCAATTGGTACATTGGTTCTTGACTGTTATTACATGGTGAATAACATTCTGTCCATTGATCCGGATGCGTTTACTTTTACCAAAACTTTCACCACCAATATTACCATTCAACACTGCGATTTGTCAAATATTAACTGGGCGTTTTTGAAAAATTTTATTTAATTATCATCTTTTTATGTATACCAGTCTTCAAACTTACACACCAAATTCAGTGCATTTCCGACTTGCAGTTTGGTAAAACTTTCGCAGTTATATATCGACCAAGTGAAGGGCATTAATAATTTTGCCAAGATGAAGTACCCTACAGCATTTTGCTACCCTTCAACAGGCCTTACAAATATCCTTATTGGCAACACTGCTGGAAACTGTACTGACTGTATGATTCAAGATACCGCCCTGAACACCTTTTTGACCCAGATGCTAAAACCACTAGGAATCGTGGATACCTTACTACTGATGGGAAATAATTTGACCACAATTCCCCCATACGTTGGCGAAAACTTGTACTACTTGGCGAATATAGACTTCAGTAACAACCTACAACCAATGATAATACAGATCGACGCCTTTAATTTCGATGCATATGGTACTACGATACTAAATTTAACTAAACTAAATTTAAGTAACAGCAAAATTATGAAAATTGAGAATGGCGCATTTATCGGTAAGAGCATTTTAATTTTTGACCATAATTTTGCCAAAAATTACGTGCATCCACCCATTACTTTTATGTATTGCAGGTAACGTCGGCAAAAGGCTGTCTTTCCGAAATGTTAAAATGTATTTGAATAACAACCTTTTGACTACCTTCAGAACTGAGGTTTATTACTATATGCTGAAGTACATGTGGTTATCTGGTACATCCCGTCTCTATGTGGCAAACAGTAAGCTACCTTTATCATTTTTTTTTTACTCTGCTGTAGTAATTACTCAAGGCTATTTTTTTTCTTTAATTCAGACACTTTCGATTGTACCATTACGGAACAATGTAATTTGAAGTGGTTGATTAAAGATAATCGCGCCTTTCTGGATATTATAGATGGCGCGGTCTGCTCCAACGGCACCTTGTTCAAAGACCTAAACTATAATGCACTTCGTGGCGCAAATAACAAACTTTGTTGAAAAAACTACGCGTTTTACAATAAATACGCAGAAAAACCAATCATCCTGTCTCAAAATATTAATGTAGTTAAATAATTTTGACATAGATGACTTTTATTTTTATTTTACAATGTCAATTTTTCATTGGATACAGAATCTGATAAAAATACAATTTTGTTCTGGGTCTTTTTAGTTCAGTGTGCCTTTTCCATATTTCCCCATATTGGAACGGGTTAAGAGCCTTTTGTAAAAACATAAAAAACGGGGGTGAACGTGAAATATTCTACAATTTTAAGCTCACAAAAGCTGCAAATTTTAAGCTTCATTAAAAAACCGTTTTTTTAAACTTTAAATAAATGTTCCCTCTGTGTCCCTCTACATAACCTTTTAAGTGATTACTATGACATTTCATTTCTGTTTATGATACGGTATAGGAGAAACTGGTTTGTCTAAGTTATAAAATGTTTATCCGATGCTTAAATGTACTTTATAATTTAAGTTCCTTCAAAGAGACGATTAGTTATCCTAAATCTGATAACTATTCTTCATTTAATTTCTTCAAAACTGTTGTATAATGGAACCCCATATACAGTATGGTTCAAATAAACTTGAGGGGCCCTTGCCTGTTTAGTGCTTTGTGCCCCTCAAGTTTATTTGGACCATACTGTACGTGGGACTACCCTAGGGATTTTTTTCAAGTGGTAACATCGACCTGTAAACGGGCCGAAACACGGCACTTCGGCCGAAAAACGCGCTTGAGCCTAAATTTGCCCGCTGTCGGGCCGACCCCCTGTCTTGCCTCCCACACAGCCCCGGGCTTTATTTTGGATATTCTCGAGCTAACTAATGGAATATACCTAGGTTATCTCATGCTATACGTTTGTTACACTTTTGGGTAAGCATTTGGCCGAAATTCAAGTCCTATCGTCAAATGAAACCGATTTGTATGATACTTAAAAGATAACTGATTGGACAACACCAAGTTTAAAAATCCTATGCATTACTCCGTCTACGGTATCTCATTAGTATATTTTTTAGTCTTGTTATAATGATCACGCTGAATTCAATAGAACATTCTCCATCCGGAGCTGATTCATACACAGCAGTGCACACAGACGCCACGCGGTCATAGCCAAATGAGACCACATTTACGGATTTACCCAGTAATGCTATTAGATTAGGAAGTTTCTCCCACGTTAAACTAAAGAGGGGAAGTCATTTTTTTATATAGCTGGTAGACGTTGAACTTGAAAGAGTTCATTCTACACCCTTTCAAAAATGTTTATTTTATAGTTTAAAGTTAATTATTGTTTGTTCGTAGCTTTATTGAGATTCCCGGGAGTTTCCTCACGTTTCAAAATGTTAAAATTGCATTAATTGACCAAGTTATGACATTTTAAAAGCGTCGAAATGACAAGTTATAAAACAGATGTTTCATGTTGTTCTGCATGATTCTACATTTTAGAGTACTTGTCTTTTAAACGCCAGTCTCACTATCCGGCTCATGATATAGTGGTTAGAGCGATCGGATATGATGCTGAAGTTTGTGAGTTCGACCCTCATTTAATGCGAAAGTTTTTTCAACAATTCTTAAAAGTGTTCTGAAATATGGCCAAATTTAAAAAAATCATACAACAAAGTCATATCAGCTCGATATAAATTTCTCGGATAGTTCCAATCACATTTCGTTCCCTTGAAATGATTAACTTGAAGAAAGAAAAGCTAAAACTGTAAGATAATTCTTCGTCAAACGAAAAAAAAATGTGGTCTGCAGATTAAAAAAAAATCATCGTTAGAGTGTCTTCTGGATGTCCGAAAATCTAGAATTTAAACAAGATATGGATCTATACTGGTTATCCCGGTTCTGTTTGGGCTGGGATATTAATGGAAATAAAAAATAAGTATAAATTGGAAAATATTTTTTATTATCATTTCATTTTAATTAATCATTTATTAAATTTGTTTTATGAACCAGTCTACTGGATCTGTGAACTTGCAGTCGCCCAGAAATCCGTCTCAAATTCATCTTTACTTATTATTATAGCGGTTTTAAATGTCATTGTTGTGTATTATTTTCCGTGGTTCAGTGATGGTATTATTAAGTAATTTTTTTTATTGATTTGTATATTTTATATGCTGAGCTTCGAATAAAATAAAATTTTCCTATTTAAACTCGAATTGATTAAAAGAAACCAAGACTGCTGAGTAAAATTAATTGAAATGCTTAAATATAGTAGATCAAGATTTATTTACGGTTTTTATGATACTTGATTTTATTTATGAAATAAAAATTTCGAACCCGTATGAACCCCCCCCCCCCTCACTTTTTTTGGATTGTTCGGTGTTCTCAATTTATGGGGTTTAAAACTTTCTTTTAAAAACTGATTTTGGCTCTCAATTATCTAGGGTTATTTATCCACTTTCTAATCCAGCCGATTTTCAAGGGTTTTTACCCTTGATTAGAAAAGGTAACTAACAGTGTTTCAACTAGAAGGAACGCTAATATTTTTAGTACAATCTTATTGCTTAAACCATGAACTTGTGATATTTATGATTTTGTCACATTAAGTTATTAATACACAAATGTAGCAATTTTTTATGATAGACCTCCTCAATAAATGCAATGAATATAGATAACTTATTTTGTGTGTGTGAGGTTGTTTCCTAGGCCTGAATAAAAGAGTGCTAATTATAAATTTATAGGCAACGCTCATTACCTTAAAAACAAAGGTAAATATGTGAAAATATGGTTGCATTCAAAATTAACTCGATTTAATAAGTGATTTTAAGGTGTAGAAAATATCCAATAAATACTGTTGATACATGAATTAATGATTTTAAAAAACTCTATGTTTGTTATTATATCGTATATTTTTTGGGAAAGATTGTGGTAAATGGAAGATATTTGGAAGCACTTAATAGCGTATTGCGGTACTGGTTGGGAAGGCCATTGCCCGTTGGCGAGGGAAAGAAAGGATTGGTGGCGTCATGGAAAATCGAAGAAAACAAAAGTACAATTCAATCTAAATTCGACTTTTTAAACAAATAAACCAAATCATAAATCAATCAACCTGGATTTTTTTACATTTACTTCATCTGCCTTAAATTTCTAAAAATAATTCTATGTATCTTATTTTTAAGGCATTTCAAATTTTTCAAATAATTGTCCCAAAGTTTTCGTGTAAAAGACGATTTGCTTGTTTGAAATTATGGATTTATATGGAACCAAATAATGCTTTACTATTGTATTGTATTATATTAAGTGCATTTATATACCGCATTCTCCACACTGAGAGATCGAAGGACGGTTCAAGTATCCCAAACTATCTAAGAATAAAATGTGGATATGCAAAAGCAAAAAATGGGTCTTAACTAAACTAACTATGGGTACCTTAGAATTGAAGATGCGCCTTTCGGTTTCCTTTCTCAGCTGAAGGGGTAGGCAGTTTAGGATTTTGGGTATAGTTCCGAAAAGCTCTTCCGCCAATGGTGTCGCGCTTCCAAGTGCTGGTCTCCTATTAGGTGGAGAGCTTCTAATCCGGGAGAATGAACGGGAAACTTAACGCATTAGCCTATTCGTCACTGTTTAGAAAGAGAAATGTTAAAATAGTGACGAAAAGGCTAATGTGAACAAAATAAAGTCGAGCTAATGCCACCAATAATCATACATTTTTGCAGACGAAAACTCCACTGCAATACTCCCTATAGCATTAAAACATAAATATTGTCAATTGATAACATTGGTTATATAGGCTGCTTTGCTATGTATTATGAGAGCACTGGCGTCATTCAATCGCCCTACTTTCCGAATACATTCTCGTCCCTCAGTACCTATACTTGCGTCTACAAGATATTGGTTGCTTTCTAATCTATAGTGTATTTCAACTTTTCTACGTTTGACCTAGATACAACACGTGATAATATCCAGGTCCAAAAACTGCCGGTTTTTGGTCAATCCCACCTTTTAGCCCCATGTTATTGTTATGAGACTACCTGGATCCAACTGGCAGATTCTTGGGATGTTATTGGAGCTGCCTGTACACTACAGATCCCGCTCGAAATGTGGAACGCTCTCGAAAAGAGGAAATTCGCTAAAAGGAACAGAGAGGTGACTTTTCTCTTATATCCCCCTCCCGCCCCTGCGGGTAACAGCGTAAGATTCTACCTTATCTTACCTAAAATTTGTATTCACAAAACTTGACTTTTCTTCTTGAATTTCGAAAACGGGATTGAAAGTGGCTGGGCACACCTGGCTCCATTTTGCGAGCCGCCACTGTACTGGCCAGGTAGTTTTAAAAGAATCGTCTTCTTCTCTAAAAGCCCCCGTGTTAAAGGTCTCGTACAAACAAATAAAATCGACTTCTTGAAATTTAACTTTAAAATATTTTTAAATATACATATAAAAGTACGGAAATCTAATTAAGGAATAATTTTTTTCCTTTCACTTTTAAGTAACTTTTTTTAACCCGCGGTTTTGGGAATAATAATTTGCAATCTTTAACTGTCCCAATTTCCACCTGTGTTATAGTCAATACAATTTTTGATAATGGTTACAAATCCATTTTTGATTACCTCAAATACATCGTTTTCATCGCCCTCTAGTATCGATTTTTAATTTTGTTTTCTAAAACGTCCTACCCAGTTGCGCTAAAAAGTTTAATTTAAGTGTGAATTTTCTAATTTGTATTTACAACCCCAATTGGATATATAATCGAGTTTACTCAACTACCTTGAGTAGGTTGTTGTATAATCTTTTCTTGTTTAGATGTTGTTAGAACGCGGAGCGGAAGAATTATTCGCATTCCGCGCAATTTAAGAGATTATGTCATGTTGATAAATTGAGCCCTAGGTGACGTGAGAGAACTTCTGCTCCTGTCAAAGAGCTCGTCTTTAATGTTCTCTCACATCCAACATAGAATTGCACAATAAATTGGTCAAACCCCTAAAGAGGAACGTGTTGACGTCAAATTAGTTGTTTCACTGTATTCATACCGTTATATGTCCGGAATTTTCTTTAAAAATTCGACTGTTTTGTTTTCGGTTACTTTATTTATCAGCATTTGAGTTAGGCTGGTTTTATAAAATATTTAAAAACCCAACGCTGAAAGTGTTAACAGAAATAAAAATTTTGCACAAATCTAACAGTAGGTGGCGATCGAATGGATATATTACCAATACATAATCAATCTGCATGCACAATATACACAATCGAAACCTAATTAGTACAGACTAATTAAGAATGGAAGAGGAACTAAGGAAGTGGATGTCCTCTATCGACAATTTTATACTAGATGGCTAGCATGAAAGCGAAAAAAAGAATTCCGTATTTTTAAATGCAAATTCAAATATCCGTACATTTAGGTTCCTTACTTTAACCGTTTTCCGTACCGAAATTCCGTATTTTTCTTATCCATAACTTTAACTTCATATTCCGTACTTTATTACAACTAAAAAAGGTAGCGTAAGCTAGTTTAATATTCTTCAGTAATAACGCTCAATAAGTTAAACACAAAAATGTTGCCACATTTCTGAGAACAAAATCTATAAAAAGCTAAAAAATATAGCATTGCAGCATTGCTTAAGAGCAGGATTTTTTTTCTTTTCGTCACGCCTTTTTGTAGTAAAAAATGTAAAGTTGGAAATAAATGTAATCGGAAAAGATTTGATTCGTGCTCCTTATTAGACACTCTTACGAGCTGATTCATAATTTTCTCCGATATGATCCGTTGGAAGAGTTCCATTTAAGAAAGACAAACGAAATGTTCGATAAAACACTAAAGATAATTTTTTTTTTATATACCTTTTTTAATTCAATTTTTTTTTCATAATGAATGCTACAGCCTATTCAATAAAACTAAAATTTTAATACGAATTATTTATGCTCTGGCCAGGCTGAAACACAGCTGTTTCGAGATTCTTCTGATCTAAAAAAAACTATTAGTGAAATACTGTTTTCCAGAAATAGGCAGACATAAAAAATTAAACTTAAATGAAACGATTTTTAAAATAATAAATAGACTATAGATAAAAAGTTTTTCCGCTACATTCTTTTTCCTGAATTTACCTTTTTTTCTTTCACCATGAACTATCTCCCCAATTCAATCTGGCTAAAAATTCTAATACGAATTATTTATGCCCTTGCCAGGCTGAAGTGTTTTGGAGTTTTTCTGACTTTTTAAAAACTATTTGTTTCCAATAAATAAGCAAACACTTTAATTACGGAAAATGTTTCCGGTCTCCCAAATTTGATGTTTACGTCAAGTACTGAACACCGCGTTCTTTAGATAGATATTTGTTTCCAAGAAATAAGCAAAGACTTTAATTACGGAAATGTTTCCGGTCTCCCAAATTTGATGTTTCGTCCGTACTGAACACCGCTTTCTTTATAATTTTCAAAATATGCACAATAAATTTTTATGTATAACTATAATTTGTTAAGAAAACAATGCATTTGAATTGACTCCAGAAATCTAAGAATAGAAATTAAATGGAAATAAGATAAAATGGACGTTCTTTTCAAACTCACGTTTTAATAGAACTTATTTTTATTTTTCATAAAATAATATATCAAGGAAAGTCTATTAAATATCTGCAATTTGCATTTGCAATTGCATTATAAGTCGTCAGCAGAAGTATTGAGCACTTTTTTCTCCCATAAGTCGCCGTGTTTAAGACCTTTCGGCGGAGGGGGGGGGAATAAAAAAACGAAAGAATTTAAGGTAGAAGTGACAGGATGAGGCATATGTATTAATAAACATTGTTGTGTAAATTGCGTGTTGCTAACGGGAAAATAGGTCTTAGTTAAAGCTGGTGAGAAGGAGAAGTACTACTTTTTATTTGCCCAAGATCAGTTCAGGGGGCAATTTTAAGATCTCAGATTTTGTTCATAAAAATCAAATCGATTCACTACTTCTAATTTAAATTAAGCTCCAAATTTAGGATTACTGTTTTCGGCCTCCCTGCTAAGGTAAACACAGGCAGGTATAGTAGTTGGACGCTTAAGATGTCGGAAAAACAGGATTTGAATAGAATATGTGTTGCAGTTTGTGTATTTTTATCTAGCTTTTCTTTTTTCATTTTGTTTCGACAAACAAGCCTTCGATTTGTAGGATTCAAAACAGAAAAATAATAATTTAACAATAAAAGTAAAATAATAAATAAGTTTTTACAAAACTATTTTCCTAACTTAACAAACTCACAATTTAGCGATACAAAACTAAATTCGAATTACTAACGCTCTGGCCAGCCAGAAACACAAGTGTATCATACATTGTATGTCTCTTTATTTCAGTTTGTTATTCATGATTTTCATAGCAGCGTGTTTGACAAGTTATGAAATACACAAAGTGAAAAATAAAAAAAGAGAATAAACTATTTCTATTCAAAGAAAAAGAAGTTTTAATTTGAATAAAATTATTTAAATAAAAATGAATTATACTTGAATCACTTCTTATAAAACTTGCGTAATAATTTGTAAAAATTATTACTTAGTAAAAATCAGTAAAACCATAAAATAGAAAGGTCATTATAATATATAAATATCATGCCATATATAAATATATGTGAATATATATATATATATAATAGATATTAATTATTAAGCATTATTTTTTAAAACATTTGGGTATCTTTTATAAAAACCCTAAAAGTTCATATTTTTCTTTGTCGTCACTGAAAAAACGTATTACCAAGAGCCAATCAGAAAACAGATAATAAGAAACGCCCTTATACATTCTGTGGAACATATCTATTGGAGTACTTTTTTTGTATGAAACACACAGTGTTCTGTATTTCTTTGGTAACATTACTAAGCACAATTGGCTTTGCACTACACCTCACTCTTCCAAGAAATGGCAAGAAACAGTTCCATCCATCTTTTTCCTCGCTGCATTTTGGTAATTTTAGCCTATTTCGCTTTTTGCTATCTGTCAAAACTAGTAATTTGTCTTGAAAAAGTACTAAATTCTTGTTAAGTATTCTAGTATGAATTGCTTATATCTCATATTTCTTTTAATATGCTTCATTCCAAATATTCTTTTTTACTTACTTTCACGTTAATTTTGCAAAGGTACTAGTGCTGTTTGGTTTTACTGCCGCCGTTCCAAATGCTACCGACCCTTTTTATCCTTGCCAGAGTTTCAGAATATTTGGAGTTTTAGACATTAACTGTATACGCATTCCTGTTCGAACGGTCCAAACTGTCTTTAATAAGTTTAACGCAAAGTACATCAAATTTTTCCACCTGGTACCAAATGTTAACGATTCTAAAATCATTGCCAATGTTACTGGGAATAACACCATCGGTTATTTGACTCTCAGCTGCCCTAACCGAAAGAATAACCCACTGATTGTCGACCCAGATGCTTTCAAAACTACTAGACGCGTCACTAAATCTGTTTACATTGAGAATTGTGACTTGGTGAAACTGGATTGGTCTTTTTTGAAAGGTTTCTCTGGACTGGCCACCTTGTACGTTCAATATTGTTCTAACTTGCATGCCATGTTTTACACCCTTCCCACTGCATCTCTATTGAACCTACGTTCTGTCTTTTTTAACAACATTTTGGGAATGGAGGGATTTAATAACCAAAATCTTAAATATCCAGCTCCAGTCCCAAAAGGTTTAAATGATCTTGCAATGTGGTATTGTGCGGATGTCACTGATAAGACTATTGATAACCTTTTGAAAAATTGGATCACTTCAACTTCAGCGACAACTTTGTCGGCCATCAATATTGGGGGTTTAAGCCTTACTCGAATCCCTCTGGAAATTGCAAAATACAATCAGCTCACTGAGATTGGTATTGCTGTGAACTACCAGCCTTGAATCATGCAACCCAATTCTTTCAACTTTTCAGCGCAAGTCAACTCGATTGATATCGACACTGCTTTGTTGACTTCAATTTCTCCTAGAGCTTTTATAGGTAATAATAAGATTTAACATTTGCACCCAAAAACAAACTTTTACATTCTTTTTCGAATACAATATTAATTAATACAAATTCATTTTAAAAAATTAGTTAAATTATTTGCTTGATCCAATCTTAGGTCTTAACAATCTGCAAAGTGCATACTTTGTTTTGTACCGTAATCAATTAAAAACATTGGACTCTGCTGTATTCAAACCAATTCTTCAACAAATGAATTCTCACGGGGGATATCTTGAACTTTTTGACAGTAAGACAAAAATATTAAAATTCTATGACCATGGAAGAATTTTATATTGTAATTATCGGAATAGACCCTATTGACTGCAGCGTTAATCAGCAATGCGGCCTTTCCTGGTTGATTCGAGACAATCCTGTTCTTTTGAACGTGGTTTGGTCAGCCCAATGCTCGAATGGCACGTTTTTATACGATCTTAACCCAAAGGCCCTTGTAACCCCGTCCGGCAAAAAGTGTCCTTAAGGCTTTGCGGTATCAAATATTGATACGTTGTCACAAAATATAGTTTCAGCCTTAAATTTTTGTTTAATTAAATTCAGTAATTCTCCTTTTCTCCATTCCTAGTGTTACATTCTTTGGAAACGCTGCTATACGATTTCTTTTTTGTTTGAAGAAATATTTTAGTGCCATTTTTACGTTTGCATAATACCAATGTGCAGAGAGAAAACTTTTTTTTGGTCAAGCACACTATTGTTAGTTCACATTTATTTAAATTTATTTTGCGTTTTATGCTTTTATTTTATGTACTATATTATAAAATACAATTGGTGTATTTACACAAAAAAATGAGTCATTTCCGTTCTTAACTATTTTTACTGTAATATATTTGATACCTCATTCACTATGTATGGCAATAGTAGCAATTGAGTTGCGTAAGCAAATACAGATAATCTTTTGCCCATTAGGCCATATATTATTTGGGTAATGACTATAGCTCGTGTGTCACATTAAAAACAAAGAACTAATCAATAATAGTTTTGTCTATTAACTATTAATTAACAGAGCACCTTTTGACACGTTCTGTTATCAATGTTATAATATAAATAAATTTTAGAATTACATTGTAACGATATTGAAATGTTATCTCAGTTTCTCTCTCTATGACATTGTCCTTCTTGACCTCCCTCCCGTGACAAGTGGAGCGGAACCTTCCGCGCCTCCCAGCAGCCGCCGTAACCATGACGACGACACGTCCGGAGCAGATGGACTCTCTCAGCTGCCGTTCCAGGAATCCCGAATTTACACTTTCAGATTGTTCTAGAACTGTTGACTCACCTTCTGGATTTACATATATACCCCCCAAAACTCTGTAGTAGTCAGTCTTCAGGCGAGAACGTATAATACAAGATAATTTACGTTACAATATCATATAGAGAGCTAAATATTGAGGATTATGGCACATAGCATACAAGATATATTGAAAACCCGAGTTATTATATATTGATTCGCTCTTTTGCCCATCTGCAATAGATTTATTATACATCCGGTATGCCTTATACCACGAAGAAAAACCGTAGTCCTCGTCCCTGCGTCTGTAAAGGAGCGAAACGTCGTCTATATCTAGCGTTTCGTCGTCTGTCAAACATGGCCACCACTATATCAAGGGCATCTCGATTTTTAGCCCAGGCCATGTGTGTTCTAGCACACCCATAAGTACTTGCCAATACAGCAAAAAGAAAAGCGTCTGCTATAAAAGCCATTCTATATTCAAGTGGCCTGTACCAAAATCAAGCTGCGCATGATATAGTGGCGGTCAATTTTTGACAGTATGTGAAACCACTACCCCCTATGGGAGAGATAGGGGACGGTTTGCTCCTTTACAGACGCAGGGACGAGGACTTCAGTTTTTCTTCGTGCCTTATACATCTAAACTGGATCCTTTATTGGACTCGTTGAATTAATAGACATTAGGTTATTCATATTAAACGGTTTGTCAAAACTTTTAATATTACATTCGAAATAATTAAAATAAAACTTGTGTGAAGTAAACTACTGCGCTAAACGTAATCTGAACAACCAGTAGGACTACACAAGGCATAAGTAGGAAATCGATTTACAGTCATAATTATAAGTACTTTGTACTAAGCGAAATTCCGTTTTGCTCCCTTTTTCTTTGTTCCATCCTTCTTATTACAATAGTCTGGTGTTATTGATCCATGATTATTTGAATCCCTCTGAAAAGTCAAGCACAAATCAAACGCGCAATATTGTTTGTTGCACTGAGATCAATATTGGCAATGTTAACTCTTATCACTAGGAAGACGGCAAAGAACATAAGCTCAGTTTTCTATAAGTTGGTTGGTTGATGAAAAGGTGTAAAACTGCAAGGAGCATGATATTGAAAATTTCTATGTATTAGTATCCACTATATTTTTAATTGGCCATTTCGATGGAATATCTTGCATGATATTTGAATGGTTGTCTACTGCTCACATTAACGCAACGTATAGTAGAGTCTGATAATAGGCTACATCTAATAAAATTATATTTTACATGAAGAGCTTGCTACTTCCTTCGCTATATTTACTATTATTCCGATCAATCCATTAATGAATCCACGACTCGCATGGAAATCGGCCAGGAATTTTTTACCTTGTAGCAAAAGGGGTTTGTTGAATACTTCATAATAAAAACATTAATTCGGTGCTATTTCCGCATAATTAATTTAAGGAATACGACATGATGACAAGTTCCTTAGCCACTTCGCCTCGAGCAGCAAATATTGAATACATTAAACCTGTTCTCTATGTCCCTGTTTCCTTTTGATGCCATCCTCGGAGTTATCCATTAGCAATATCCTGTCATCTACCAAACCACTTCGAATTTTGGTATATTGAACTTGATTTAATCGTGCAATTAAAATTCACATAAATATATTTAAGATAGTAAAGCAGAGCTTTTTAGCTCGCCTTCTTGATAATGTAATCCAGTGTAGCTGTATTATACACATAATGACTAGCAGGTCGTCAGGTCATATTTTTTAACCGACCATTGCAAATAAGATTGCTTCCTCTTAAATATATATATATCAAAGCTTGTTGCTGCCTTTTGCCTTTAGGGTGTATTTGTATTTTTATCATTTTTCCCGTGCAAACAGAATCGGTTAAGGAAAAACAGTCCCTACGTAGAAAATGTGTATTTTTATTTTTATCATTTCTCCTGTGCAAACAGAAATGATTAAGGAAAAACAGTCCCTATGTAGAAAATGTGTAGTTGTATTTTTATCAGTTTTTCCGTGCAAACAGAAACGGTTCAGGAAAAACAGTCCCTATGTAGAAAATGTGTAGTTGTATTTTTATCAGTTTTTCCGTGCAAAAAGAAACCGGAAAGTAAAAAAAAAGCAGGTGGACATTTTTTTTCACGCTTACGCACGACTTATTAGCTCCGCATAAGCGGAATTTTTTCCGCTTTGCTCCAAAAAACTCCGCTGGCTCGCAATATATTTAAAATGTGAATTTTATTGAGATGTGCACTATTTAGGTTTGGATTTCCCTTTTTATGACGATGCATACTGTTTTCGCATCAGTTATATTATTGAACTTACGACTCAAATTTATTCCGAAGAAGGGTGGGGAAAGAAACTCACACACAAAAATGATATTTTATGTAATTGGAGTCTTACTTCATCAAGGTAACTTAAACTTTTTCCTACTTCAATAACGTCGTGTATGTTATAAAATAATAATAATTTTTTGATTACACTTATTTTACAAAAGAAAACTTTCGGATACAATTTTGCATTCCCAAATTTGAAGGCGTTAACCACTGGCTTACTTCCAGATAAAATCCTATTAAATATTTGTAGCTTGTAACTTTTTGTGTTACCTTGATAACCTTGTGAACCCTTGTCTCTTCAAGGATTTACTGGAGCTTTTATCGTGTTAGGTTAAGGAAGCAGTATTTCTATATCTGTTTTCTTGATTGAAGTTACGATTATAGGGCGAATAAAAGTGTATAAGAATAGTCGTAATGTGACTACTATTTCGATGAAATTACTAGTTTTTGTAATTGCATTTATTTTATCTTCAGCAGTAGTTTCAAGTTGTTTTGAATAGATTGTTTCATGACTACGTTCATTCTTCGTCCTCCCTTCTAAAAAATGTTAAACTTGAAATAAATACACCAAACAAATATAATTATAACGTGTTATACTCTAGTATATCCAGTAGTTAATTTACATCAAACAACTAATTTTTAAGAATTAAAAACAAATTGTGATTTTCCAGCCATTTAGTGCAGGGGTTCTTAACTTTTTAAGGCCTCGCCTCCCTAAAGTTAAAATAAAAATCGGGCACCTCCCGCCCGACCGATAGAACGAAAAGTTCTTATAAAACCGAACGGGGGAGGATGTGCCGGCCGAAGGCCGAAAATTTTGGGCCTGCGGAAAACATGGGCTTTTCATTCAGTCTAGTATGACTTGTAGCCCAGCACCCAGAAATATCAGGATCGAGTGAGCGAAGGCCCGCTCGACGGACTCTCAAAGATATAGCTTTTGAAAGTAACCAAAATGTAACCTGGACTAAGAGGCATGTATTGATATTGGAATCGGGGATAATTAAGGATAATAAGGCTTTTGAAAGTAATCAAATTGTAGCCTGGACTAAGAGGCATAAACTTAAGTGCCTGTTGACATGTCTAATTAGCACTCTAAAACTAAAACTGTTTTTTGAATGTATTTTTCAGTCATGTATATATATAAACAATTATTTTAGAAGAAAATGCATACAATAGTTACGACATATTTAACTATAAATATGCATATAATAGAGTTCTCATTTACAATTTCTTATTGACAATAGAGAGCTCTCATTTGAGTCTCGTTTTCCCTTAATCCAAATGTTTCTAGCTGAGGAGGAACATGTTAAAAAAGAATATCTATGGCGATTTTACGATTTCCCGGTCATCACGTATATAGGATCTCGTGCAGCTTTATATTTGTTACACCAACTACGTTTCTATTCTACATCCACATAATTCATGCTAAGTTGTAAAGTACATCTAGACAAGCTTTTCCGAACACAGCTCAGTGAGAAATCTGTTAAGTTTCTTCCAAATCCAATGACATAAAGAAGAAAAGTTCCACCTAGTCGATTCGAGAAGCGGATCTTGTTACTTTGGAACAATCAATCTTGGAAGTGGCTATTTAAATTGGGAGTCTTGTCTCTTACAGCAGATTGGTGTGCTTAGCTCAATTATATTATACTTCTATTTGTTTTAATAACCTTTTTATTTTCAAAATTAAAAGGAGAAGAGGAATTAGATAGAAGTAAGGCTCCTTATATTCCATGGATGATGTCAGACTGTCAGTTGTTCAAAGTTGTCTGCTGATCCAAGAGCTGGAAAATATAGATACGGCTCATGATACGGGTATCGATTGCTACCCAAGAATTATCTGCCATCACTCAGTTACTTCATCTTAAGCGATTAACTCTCGCAAATTTGAGAGTGAAAAATTCCTACTTTCTAGCAGAAGTAAAAAAAAATACTCATTGATTCTTTTGAACTGTAAATAAAGTTCTTAAATATGTTTATTGAGATTTATTGAGCACAAAATAGAAACTCTTCGATTGAGGCCCGCCTAAGCTGCTTGCTGTACATTGGCAGTTTGTGCAAAGCACTCTCATTATCATCATATTATAATCGATTAAAAAACGGCAAGTGGAAAAAGCTGGTGAAAAAAAATTAATTCGGGCCTTTTAGATCATGCTTAAATAGTTCAAACTTATTATTGGGAAAATTTCCGGGGAAATATTATGATCAAATTATTTTTTTTTCTCACCATTTTCAAGTGGAAATTTCCAAGCGTAAAAGAAAACGCGTAGGATTTTAAATTTTAATTTTAAATTTAAATTTTAACATTTTAAAATTTTAAAAATATAAAATTCGGACAAATATCACACCACAAACTTCCTTGGAGGAATGACGAAATCCAAAGAGTGGCGTGCAAGATGCGTCAAAACAACAACGATTGGAAAACACGTGTTTTCTGCCATGCCAATAAGCCCGAATTCCGTTAGCAAGAAACGAAAAATGTCGTTATTAATTAATTTAATTTAATTTTGATTTGTATAACGCCCTTTATACCCGATCAAATGCACTCAACATAGTCAAAGAGTCGAACTAGAGAACTGATCCAAGGCTCTAAGTCGAGGACATCGCCTTAGACAATTCAACTAGCCTTCCCCATAACAAAATGTTGTAAAAACGAAATGGAAGAAAACAACAACAAGGTGTGTATAGCTGTTGAAACATATTTTGAAAATGATGCTTAAAGGGCCTATGAGAGAATGGTGCTGAGGCCGTGGCGCCCGAGTCAAAACACCACCTAATGGCGCCCCTTATATAGGGGAACAAATTTTTAAAATCGAATTTTTTATCTGAATTTTTTTCTTACTATTTGGAACAACATACTAAAAGGCCGCTTAGAAAAAAATATTGATTTATTTTGGACCACCCTAGTGGTCCTATCGCCATTAGGTGGCGCCGGGGGACAAAATTAAAAATATGGTCCTCCGGCGCTCGGGTCAATCTGCCCCCACTGCCTACCGTCTTGAAAGCCCTGAAAAGTTATTGGTATACAAAGCAATATAGCCCATGGTGAAATGTACAATATAGGAAATTAGCAATCATATTTTTATATTCGTCGTGCTAATAAAACAAGATTCGCACGGCGTACAGACCCTCGTTAAAATAGCAATAGTCTCTGTTTTTATATTTCTTTGTTAATAGCCTGATGATCCATGTGGGACTCATTTTGCCTGATCTTTAGTACTTAAAATGCATGAGAGAAAGTATGCCTCTCATGTAGGACGTGGTTTTGTTTTGTCAGAGTGCCACTTGTTAAGAGTTTCAGCGGTTGTACCTCTACTATCCGAAAAATTAAATGTTATGTGATCCCAAAGTATCAGCAATAGTACTGTCCAGTTCTCCTCCTGCAAGAGATTATCATGCCTATTATCAATGCCTATTTTGTCCAGTCCAGGTCTGTCTGATTTTCAGGGGCATTGCAAGGTATGGCAAGGCATTGCTTTCAACAAATGCAAGCTCCGTTCAGAAAAGAACCCATGAAATGCCATCGTCCTTAGCAAGTCTAGACCTGTTTGGACCCCAGGGCCATTAACAAGTTCTAGTAGGCCATGCCATCTGGTCCCATGGGCGTAAACGGGTTCAAACCTGTCCGAACCTACAGGACATTAACAAGTTCAGGCAGGACAAGTCCAAGCCTGCCTGGGCCCTAGGGGCCTTAACAAGTTTAAACAGTACAGGCCTGGCTGACCCCATGGGCATTAAAAGGTATAGACCTGACCGAGCACTAGGGCTACTTACAAGTTCATGCCGGCCAATGGTTCATGACCATTGGCAAGTCCAGACCTGTACCTATGGCCAAGAGGTTCAACAGGGACAGTAATCTTTTTTTTCATTTAATCTTTGTCCTGTGTAATACGACAGACTTGCGGGGCAGTTTCCTCTTACTCTTAGTTGTGATTCGCATAATATCATAGACAATTTCTTTTTATGTCTTAAGTTCTTCGAATTCGATTTAGATTGATACGAATTTGTCTCATTGTTAGCCCCCCTTCACCCATAATTTATTGAAACTTTTTAATTACTTTACGATAAGGCTAATAGGATAGTGATAAAAAACATATTAACCAATTAAAATTTTTTATACGCCATCTCATTAACCTTTAAAGGCTGATTCCAACGGTACCTATCTTTTAACACTACTATGCTAATAAAGGGCCGTTGCCAAGGTATATTTTAAAAAACCCCGTTGTCAAGGGAATTTCTTAGAAATGTGTCTGCAACTGACAGGTTTATTACTAATATCATTGCTACTCCCGAAGCTGAGTACATTTTTTAATTATTTTTTCGGCCTGCAATTCATAATTTTAATACCATTTTAATTATTAGGTTTGAAAAATATCGTGAAAGCTTTACACGCCTAAAAAGGGATCTCAAAGGTTTTTCCCGCTCCCTTAAAGGAACGCTGCAAAACCTTATGGCGGTTCCTGGAACAACGTCGTCTGCTCGAACAATAAAGGCCAGAGAGACCCTCTTCGAGTGTTTTCTTTTTATTCTAAAAACAAACCTCCTCTTTACTCGGGGACAAGTTACAACATATATAAGAAGAAAACTTATTCGTGACACGAATGTTTATATACTGTTTAAAAATATGCAATAATGATAATATATTTTAATTTATAAAGCACCCTTTACATTCTTCAGAAGACTGATCAAAAGCGCTGCAAATAGTGCATCATCAAACAACAGAAACTTGAGCAATCACACAGAGAAAACAAGTCTAAATAGATGGGACTTGAGACTGTTAGAAAATGAGCTCAGAGATGACTCCTTGCGTAGAGAGAGAGAGGAATTTTTTTTTCTCACTTGAATACATCATAAAAGAGAAACATAGAATCTCTGAAATAGCACAGATCCATTCGAAGGGGACAACCGAGTTTGAACCGGCGACCTTTCGGTCTGATGTCGAAAGCTCTACCACTGATCTATGTCCCCTATTAAATGGTTTGAAAATTTATTAGACTGATTTAGATTATTAGGTTTAGCTCACAATAAATGGGCTTAGGCTATACATTCCAGACGTAGCTATATTTTACTAGTAACTGGGATCCAATATACCCCTTAATTACTGAACCAATCCGGATTTCATTAGTTTGATTCGAAAGTTATTGGAGTCTCTGACATACTTTAGACACCGACAAAATTATTTTGCTAAATCAGTAAATGACTATACTTTAAATACATTACTTTACGAAAGTGTATGTGTAATTAAATATTTGTATTCTTAACTAAACGAATAATATGGGTGCGATTGCTATAAATTATGTTTAATCGGACTGCTGATCTGGCAAAATTGGGTACAGGTATTAAAAATTATAATAAAACACATCAAATTTCGTAAAATAAAAATATTGCTCCGATGTGGCATTTTAAAAAATATACCAGGTTATAACTGACTCATTTTTAAATTTAAGTGTTTTTAAGTTTTTATCTTAGTGCATGAGAAGATTGTTGAACGGTTACTCAGTAAGTAATTAAATAAGAATATACCTTTTACTTTAAAAAAATAAGTATATCTACCTGAATAAGGATGTGTAGAAAAGATTTGCAATATATTCGAATATTGACTTGAATTTTGTATTTATTCAAACAAATTTGAGCGTCCAAATGAATTTGATCGTGTTTTTGAATAAATCAAACCTTTTTTTAAAGCATCAACAATTCAATATGTCATTATTTATTGAAATTCCAATGAATATCCAATGAATATTTATTGACGTCGAATTCCAATGAAAATTCATTAATTTCAAATGAAAATTCATAAATTAAAAATGAATATTAAATAAATATTCTTGTGAATGATTCAATGAATATTTACAAGATAAAAATTGAATATTCATTTTGAAAAAGTGAATATCTCAACTCCACTACTAGGGATCCACACAAATTCCACAGGGAATTCCCCCTGGGCAAGGATCCCAGTCGCTCCTCTAGGGGATTGTTGCCACAGACTTTAGGGACTTAGGGAATTTCTTGTTTCTACATGGCCGATATCCGATTTTCATGTTCCAAAAATTTAAAACAAATATATATGTATATAAATGATTAAAATGAAGAACGTGAATTGTATGTGAAGAAAACTATTAGAAAACTCCTTAAAAACGAATAGTCGAGTGTGTGAGCTACATTTCCTGCCCAGTAAAGGTGTCAAGAACTAACACTGTAAGCAGAGTATATCTGTAAGATATTTTATTGATGAATTGAATTGGAATTGATTTTAATCTTAAGATATCGCATAGTTATCTCATGAATAACTAATTGACAGTCTATATGTGGATCATACGATAACTTGAAGATCTCGTAAAATATCTTAAAATTCAAATCAACAAAAAAAAAATGAATAAATTTTAGATTTCTACCCCCGTCATACCGTCTTGAAACACACCATATTTCTCCCCATAGCAATTCTTTTACCTGCACAAAGGTTCGAACCATTAACCTTCTGCATTTAATGCCAGGTGCTTAAGCCACTCAGCTATGGCCGGCAAGTATACATGGCCGTGCAAGTATACATGAATTTATTTTTATTTTTGAAAATAACTTGAGATATCTGAAAGAAATTAGGATTTATGTCAATAAAATGAGATATTACTCTAGATCAATAACTTAGCGACAAAAATTAGATATCTTATGGGTATCTTAAGAATATATTATAAGAGAAAAGGTCCAAAGATAATAACAACACTTGAAACTATCTCAAAGACATCTTATAGCTATACTGTGCTTACAGGGAAGTCATTGAATATGGCACTCAATCAAAGATTAAGCCTCTCAGGTATCTTATGATTGCTCCAACAGCCATTCCTAGCTACTTCTATAAAGTAGTATGTAATAGTAGTTATTTAGTATTATTTGTTTTCTTTGTACACACCACTTTTTATAATACTTTTTTTCAATGTCTAGACTGCCCAACCTAATACAAATCTAGTCATTTCGGGCAAAGCGTGGGAATGATTACACATTATGACCTTGTCAACAAGTTTTTTAATTCACTAGTGACCGTTGTATGTGTGCAAATATTGCTAATTAGTTGCTAAAATGCTCGCAAATGCTTCATTGCTCTCTGTGGCATTTCTTTCGACACAAATTTGAATGGGTCAAAATGCGTTTGGAATCGACTGATCCACTTGAAATTGAGTTGCAGATGAACTCCAATAACATCTTTTCGACATTCGTGGCGTCACTTATTATGTCAGCTTAGGCTAAGCTTGTGTCTGTTTCTGTAGTCGCACTGCTATTTGAGGAAGAGTTCCGGGCGAGATTCTTGCAAGAACAGTAGAATGGGCAGGTAAAACCACAAACTGCAGTCTGCCCGTTGATAGCCCTCTCCTGAGTTGGTGTTTGAGTAGTAGATACAGATTTCCTCTTCAATTGGGATGTCCTGCTAAGCAAAGAGGATCTCGACTCGGGCTATCTCATCGTAAACGTGCCCGGCGTTTGGCCGGCAGTCGTGATTGACGCGAGATAATTGTAGCTCTACGTAGTTTTGGCTCAAATCTCGCTCTGGATGGCCTGGTAAGCAATTGGTACTGAATTTTACTTGAAGAGAAGCTCTTTCAGGCACAAGATCTATGATTCCTAATCTAATAAAATTAAAAGGGTTATTTATTTCAAATTGGGTTCATATGCTATAAATCCTATAATTGGGAAAATATACCTGGATGACAGTCAGGATGTATAATCATGCTTGACACACCGATAAAAGTACCACTGCCAAATTCCATTATATGACCAGTCCAATATTTGGTACTTCTTGGAGCAAAAAGCTCTCTTCTTAAATCTGTTGCACAGTTTGACATGAACACCGCACTCTTTCAGGCAGTAAGCACAGTGTCTCATTGTGATATGGGACCTCCCACATACTGAGATTTAATTAATTATCTTACCAATTTAAATAACGAGTATAAATAAGCTTGAAGCGCCTACCGAGGCTCAAACAAAAGCTGTTTTGCAAAAAAAATGATACAAGATTATAGTAAGAAATTTTACGCAATACTTATCGTAAACACATACCCGAACAATATTGGAGTTGAAACAGTTCCATTTTCAAATAAAAACAAACGAAATCCAGCCATTTTCACAGAAAACTATAAGAAATCAGAAAATATATATAAAGCGCCACCTAGCGATCGTTTTAGTTGCTTTAGCCGTGACCAATAGTAAGAATGGAATTGTACTTTCTCCTTTCATCTCTCTCCTCGATACTGCTGTCAGCATTTGAGTTCAGTTTTACTAAGTTACTTAAAAACCCAGGACTAGATGGCAGTTAAAGTACATATTAATTTGAAAAATGAAATTGTTTACAGAAATAAAGATGTTGTACAAATCTAAAACTAGGTGATGCAATCGATCGACATTTTGTTTTTAGCGGCTATAAGCAAAAGAAACTTAAAATTCGATAGCCTTTCAATTTGCTATTTTATGGTGTTGCTTGGATTTTTGAACAACTTGAGTTATTGCTCGTTGTAGCAAGTTATTGCTTTGAATGTAACGGTACCTCAGAACTTAAGAAATAGTTTTAGCCGATCCATAACTGGTCAAGGGATCGGGTTTTTACTAAAATATGCACTAAGATGTGCTCAGTTTACTAGGTTTTTTTAAAAAATAATATCTTCTTCATTCATGGGAGAGACATATATTTACGATTACGACAAAACACTGTTTTTTCAAGTTTGGTCGGTTCTTAGGTGGATTAGCTCTTAAGAGAACCGTTTTCCGTACGAAAAATTCCGTATTTCCCGAATCCATATTCCTTAGTCCGTATATCGTACTTTATTACAACCCTAAAAAGTAACATAAGCTAGTTTAACATCATGTCGTAATAACGCTGTCGTAATACGATGTCGTAATACGATAAACCGAAACATTCTTCAAGTTATCACATATCGGGGAATTTAATAACGGTCAAAATGCAGCTAAAAATGTAATACAAAATATAGCAATTCAGCGTTGCCAAAGGCAGATATTTATCTTTTCGTCACGCCTTTTCTTAGTTCTAGTAGTAGTGGAAAATAAAATGTAGAAAACACGTAATCGGAAAACTTAAGGTGCGACTGTGCTGAATAGACATTGCTACGAGCTGATTCATAGTTTTGTTCGACATAGTCCATTGGAATAGTTTATATTCAATAGAATAATTGAGAGACTCCAGTGATTTTATTAAAGCAGATTAAACTGCATTCTCTGTAAGTCTGCCCCTCCAAAATTTGGACCAATCAGGGAATTTCTTGAAACGAAGCCAACAACAATTTTCTTGTTTTATACATATAGATAGATAGATAAAGAACATAATTATTTTAATATGCTGTAATCTATGTCATTTTTATTTTGCTTTCATTTTTTCAATTTATTTTTTCAAAATCAATCTACGACTCTTGGAAACAAAAAAACTAATAATCTTTTTCTGAAGAAGATGAAATCCAACTATTTTTTTCGTTCCATTGTTTTTTCAGTCTTTTAATTACTGAAATAAGTAAAAAATTAATTCGAATTATCAACGCTCTGGCCATCCAGAAACACATGTGCATATCATATTATAGTATTTTTTTTCCTTTCTCAAGTAAAATTTGAATAGAATATATTTTGTAATTTATGCTTTCTTATCTGGCTTTTCTCTTTTCATTTTATTTCGACAAACAAGCCTTCTATTGGTAGAATTGAAAACAGAACAATAAATTATTCGTGCTCCCTTCAAGATGAAACTGAGTGGTTTTTTTTTACAAAACTGCTTTCCTAACTTAACCCAAATTTCTCACAATTTAGTGATAAAAAACTAAATTCGAATTACTAACGCTCTGGCCAGCCAGAAACACAAGTGTATCATACATTCAATGTATTTTTCTCTTTATTTGACATACTTATTTCAAAAGATGGCGGATATTATACATAACGAAATTTTTTTTTATTTGAAAAAAGAAAGCCTCAAGATTTTGCACTTTTGAAAACATTCAGTTTTCTCATTTCAGAACCTATTCATAATTAATTTTCTATTTTTTATTTATAGTAGGGTCCGAAGTTCCAAACAGAAGAAAAAGTCTAAAATTAAGCTGAATTATATGTGTTGTAATCTATAATTGTTTTATTTGCTTCGACTTTTGACAAAATCAGCCTTCAAATTGTAGGAAAAAAATAGATAATCATTTTCTGACTAAGATGAAACCCAACTGTTTTTTTTTCAAAGTTTCGTTCTATGCATAGCTCCAATGTTTCACAATTAACTTAATTCGAATTAGTAACGCTCTGGCCAGCCAGAAAATCGAGTGCATTTCACATTTTATGGAAAGAACACTAAAAGATGGCGGATATTAACCATAATGCAAGTTTGTATATGACCAAATGCGCGACTTAAATTAACACATAAAACAATTCATGTTTCCAATTTTCAAAAAACCTGTAAACGGTACATAGACAATAGTGTGTATATTATACATTCAAATTTGAGGTTCCCTGACATCAATCCACTATAATTTTCTACCCTCATTTTTCTAAACTTTTACCTTTTTTTTTAAATTTAAAGAAGGGGAAAAGTTAAAACAGAAGAAATGGTTCCAAAACAACTGGAATTATATGCGTTGTAATCTATGTCATTTTTAATGTACTTTTTTTTAAATTTATTTCCTCAAAGTCATCCTTCGACTTTTGGGATAAGAAAATTTAAATTATCATCTTCCGACCAAGATAAAACCAAACGGTTTTTTATAAGTTGTTCTCCATTCTTTTTATTGCCCCAATTTCTCACCATATAGTAGTATGAGAAATAATTCGAATTATCAACGCTCTGGCCAGCCAGAAACACAAGTGCATTTTATGTTTTACGTTATTTTCCCCCTTTTTGATAACAAAAAATTCCTAAAAAAGATGCGAAATGTTGCTCATAATGCAATTTCAAATTTAAAAAAGTTTACGGATTTTAATTTATAGTTGTTTTTTTTCAATCGCAAATTTGACTTCCCCCTGCAAATTTTCTACTACGAAAAAGCTATGCATGCCATTGTTCCTCTAGGTGGGTCCTATCCCCCATCCCTGCGCTTGTGGTGGGTAATTTAATTTTTGTCCATAAAAATGTATAATTTCTCTTGATCTTATAATTTTTAAAACTATTTATGAGTATCTTAAATGGTTTGGAAAGCTTAATCTTCAGCAAACAGAACTAACAAAATACTCCGTAGCTGACGTATTCTGGCCCCGAGAACTGTTTCACTGCGTCAACGCTAGTCATAAACAGACAGAACAAAACAAATCTTGGCAACAGTGCGCACTCGTACTTATAAAGTAGAAACTCTAAACTACTTCTCATTTTCCATTCAACTTTCGACGAGGTGAGAGCAATGGACGGCTTTTATTTCACTATTTTCTTCGTTTTGGTAATTAAAATTTAATGTTTTATTTGACTTAGAGGGACAAAACAATTTTTTAAATATATAATTTACTTATTCGAAAGGTTTTTGCTGGGTTTGACCCTGCCATTGGAAACATAACTGCAAAAGATCCATTTTATCCATGTAGCTCCATAGACGATCTTGGATCTGTCAGTGTCACTTGCAATAACGTGTCCCTCGCTCAAGTGAAAACCGCTTTCCAGAATTCAAAAATCTATTACATCTACAGCCTTTACTTGAAACCAATGGTTTCTGACAAGAAAATTCCTGCAAATATCATAGGGAATCATTCCATCGAACTCATAACCCTAACCTGCCCTATTCGAAATTCAAATCCGTTGCTTGTAGACCCAGCAGCTTTCAGGCTGACCAGTTCAGATACCTATGGCATTTCCATTTACAATTGTGATTTACAATACGTAGACTGGTCCTTTTTGAAGGATTTCTCGAATCTTATGACTTTCTCTATTCAAACCTCTTCCAACTTGCACAAATCATTCTACACCTTACCAACAGCTACATTGACAAGCCTTTATACATTCAAGTTAAAATCTGTAATGGGTTTGAATGGATTTAACAGCACCAGTCTTAAATTTCCGGCCCCTCCTCCCTACGGACTGATTACCTTTTCGGTTAAGTATTGCTATGATGTGGGTCATGAAGCTTTGGGAAATCTTATGGCAAAATGGGTTACTCCCACATCAATCGATACCTTAAGAACAATTTATCTTATAGGTAACAGTCTTACTAGATTCCCGCCTGAAATAAATAAGTATAATCAGGTAAACACTGCCGAATTTTGGGCAAACCGTCCCCCCTTGAAAATTCAATCCGGGTCATTTAATTTTAAAGCCCCAGTTGATTATTTGGCTATCGATAATGCAAATGTCGTTTCTATTTCACCTGGAGCATTTCAAGGTATTGGTATATGCTTTTTTTTACTTGATTTGAGCAAAACAAGCTAATTCAAGAAAACTGTTTTAGGGAATTTTCAAGATGCTCTAGTGTATATCGGTCAAAACAGTTTAACAACATTCGATTCTGGAGTCTTTCTAACCATGCTTCAGCAAATGCGCTCTTCCAATGGCTATCTTGACACGAATGGAAGTATGAGAGAATAATATTTATTTGTACAGAAATTTTAAAAAATAGACTCATTAAGTTCCTTTTTATTAAAATTAATTGTCTTCATTGTTTAATATTTATTATAATTAGATCCCTTTGACTGCACCGTAAAAAATCAATGTAATTTGGCCTGGTTGATTCGAGACAATCCATCACTTCTGGATTCGGCTTGGGAAGCAAGGTGCTCTAATGGTACATATTTTTATGACCTAAAGGCAAATTCTCTCCGAAGACCAAACGGAACTAAGTGTCCTTAAGGGTGGTTCTGAAACAGTTTGTTATTCATAATTTTCAAAGCAGCGTGTTTGACAAGTTATGAAATACACAAAATGAATAATAAAAGAAAAGAATAAACTATTTCCATTCAAAGAAAAAGAAGTCTTAGTTTTAAAAAATTATTTAAATAAAAGTGAATCATACTTGAATCACTTCTTATAAAACCTGCGTGATAAATAATAAAAACTATTTCATAGTAAAAATCAGTAAAACCATAGAAGACAAAGGCCCTTATAATATATAAATATCATGCCATATATATATATAAGATATTAAGCATTATTTTTTAAATAGAGGGATCTTTTATAATAACCCTAAACGTTCACATTCGTCATTGTCGTCACTGAAAAAAACGTATTACCAAGAGCCAATCAGAAAACAGATAAGAAGAAACGCCCCTATACAGTTTGTGGAACGTTTTTATTGGAGTACGTTTTTATATAAAACACGAGTGTCCTGTATTTTTTGGGTAACAGTACCAAACAGAATTGGCTTTGCACTACACCTCACTCTTCCAAGCAATGGCAAGCACCAGTTCCCACCTTTCTTTTCCTCGCTTCATTTTGGTAATTTTATCCTATTTCACTTTTTGCTATCTGTCAAAACTAGTACTTTTTCTTGGAAAAGTACTCCATTCTTGTAAAGTATTCTAGTATGAAATGCTTATATCTCATCTTTCTTTTAATATGCTTCATTCCAAATATTCTTTTTTACTTACTTTCACGTTAATTTTGCAAAGGTATTAGTGCTGGTTGGTTTTACTGTCGCCGTTCCAAATGCTACCGATCCTTTTTATCCTTGCAAGAGTTACACCATATTTGGAGTTTTAGACGTTGACTGTATACGCATTCCTGTTCGAACCGTCCAAACTGTCTTTAATAAGTTTAACGCAAAGTATATCAAATTTTTCCACCTGGTACCAAATGTTAACGATTCTAAAATCATTGCCAATGTAACTGGGAATAACACCATCGGTTATTTGACTCTCAGCTGCCCTAACCGAAAGAATAACCCACTGGTTGTCGACCCAGATGCTTTCAAAATTACTAGAAGCGTCACCAAAACTCTTTACATTGAGAGTTGTGACTTGAGAAAACTGGATTGGTCTTTTTTGAAAGGTTTCTCTGGACTGACCTCCTTTTATGTTCAATATTGTTCCAACTTTCATGTCATGTTTTATACCTTGCCCTCTGCTTCTTTTACGAAACTAAGTGCTGTCTATTTCAACAACATTTTGGGAATGGAGGGATTTAATAACAAAAATCTAAAATATCCTGCCCCAGTACCAAGGGGTCTTACTAAGCTTTACATGTGGTATTGCGCGGATGTCACCGATACAACTTTAGATAACCTTCTTAAAAATTGGTTCACACCAACTTCAGCGACAACTTTGTCTCTCATTCATATTGGGGGATTTAATATTACTCGAATCCCTCGGGAAATTTCAAAATACACTCAGCTCAATGACATTGTTTTTGCTGTGAACTACCAGCCTTGGATCATGCAACCCAATTCTTTCAATTTTTCAGCGCCAGTCAGTTTGATTAACATTGACACCGCTCTGTTGACTTCCATTTCTCCCGGGGCTTTTATAGGTAATAAAAATATTTTAACATTTGCACTCTTATATAAACTTTTGCATTTTTAAAAATTAAAACGAATTTATTAAAAAGATTAATTACATTGTTTACTTGGTCCAATCTTAGGTCTCAACAATCTGCAAAGTGCATACTTTGTTTTGTACCGTAATCAATTAAAAACATTGAACTCAGCAGTATTCAAACCAATTCTTCAACAAATGATTTCTCACGAGGGATATGTTGAACTTTTTGACAGTAAGACAAAAATATTAAAATTCTATGACTATGCAAGAATTTTATATTGTAATTATCAAAATAGATCCTATTGACTGCAGCGTTAAACAGCAATGCGGCCTTGCCTGGTTGATTCGAGATAATCCTGTTCTTTTGAACGTGGTCTGGTCAGCCCAATGCTCGAATGGCACATTTTTATACGATCTTAACCCAAAGGCCCTTGTAACTCCGTGCGGTAAAAAGTGTCCTTAAGGCTTTACGGTTGGCACAAAATATAGTTTCAACCTTTAATTTTTGTTCAACTGAATTTAGTTATTCTCCTTTTCTCCATTCCTAGTATTCCATTCTTTAGAAACGCTACAATATGATTTTTTTGTGTTTCAAGAATTATTTTACTGCCATTTTTACATTTACATTTTATCAATGTGCAGAGAAAAAAAAACTTTTATCAGTCAATCCCATTCTTGCTAGTTTACATTTTTAAAATTTTATTTTGCATTTTCTGCTTTTATTTTATGGACTATATTATCAAATACAATCGGTTGATCAAAGACGTATTAATTATGCAGCAATGTACAGATCATTCTATACCCAGCATTAAACTAGATTTGCCAATTTCAAGTTCGTCGCCCTGTGATGATGTGGTTTTGTCGTACTGAGTAACCCGAGTATCCTGGCAACGGACTTATTTGTCTTTCTTATTGCTCTAAATTTTCCTAAAACGTGAAGCAACAACCTTTCCTATCTCTAATAAGAGTATTTTTGTTTTGACTTATTATATTCTTCTTACAAATTATTTAATTCTCCTTTTTAAAAAATGTTGTATAAGTTAGCTATTTCTAATTTTAAACCACTTTTTTTAAAGAATTCTTATAGCATTGATTTGATAAATCGTTCTCAATACTAGAAAAATCATGGAAGTTTTCTGAATTTAACGCTGTAAGAATACACAAAATCAACAGTAATTTTCTAGTTTCGTTCTCAATGCACCCGGTTTCATGGCAACTGAAACAAAGTCCACTCTGATGTATGTAAGCAATAACATTGATATCGATAAAAATAATTGATCGCGCACATATTAATTAGGAACAAATCCACAGTACGACATACAAGCAGAGTTTATTGCCCTGAAGAAACTACGTGTTAGCATACATGCTGATTCTGATATGATACTGATTCGAACTGAATGACCCAGGTATCCTAGCAACATAACTTATCTTTCGATGTACACTAAAAGCTGTAGGTATAAATAGTCTGAAGAAAAAGGATATTCCCGCCAGTCAAGTAGCCTTTCCGAAAATGAGGTATTATTTGCGTATATTTCTATTCTCCGTTTCTTTATTCATTTCGGTAGAATGTTTCCATTCGACAATTATGAAATCATCTAGTTTAGAAAATCAACTCTTGATCGTTTCTGCAATAGAAGTAATGTATTTCATTTAGATAATTAATAAGTGATATGTAGTGCTTTTGAACGTAATATTGGAAATTTTTATCTATTAGTACCCAATATCTTTCTATCGAAAATCGAATACCACGGGACTTGGAAACGACCAATTCGATGGAGTGGCTTGCATGATGTTTGAATGGATATCCGCTGCTCACATTAACACTACGTATAGTATAGTCTAATAATATGCCTAATAAAAATAGATTAATGAAAAGCTTACTTTTCCCCCAGTTTCACTATTATTCCCATCAATCCATGGATAAATCCACTGGATTCGCGTGGGAATCAACCTGGAATCATTGATCTTGTAGCAAATGGGGTTAGTAAATTTTCTTTTTTCTTTCTCATTTTATTTATTTTCTTAAAATAAAAATCAAGACATACGACATAATGGCGAGTTCAGTACCAACATTTTCTCGAGTGGCTAGAATTGAATACACTAATCCAGTTGTCTACGTTCCTGTTTCATATTTGATCCCTGTCCCGGATCAGTTTGTTAATATACTATCTTATACTAAACCTTTTGAAACTTGGGTAAATAAAATAAACGAATTGAAATAATTCTTAATATAACTAGGCTATTGGCCGTAGGGCAGACAAAATTTTTATGAAATATATTTCAATGTGTAAAATAGGTATGGATTTCTCTTTTTCTTACCATGTTTGCCGTTTTAGCATCAGTAATATTGATATCTTCAGGACTTGAAGTTATTTGTAATAAAGGAAAGAGAAACCTCCAAATGAAAATGATTTTTTATGTAGTTGGAGTCTTACTTCACCAAGGTATATTACGAATAATTATACCAAAATTAGTTTTTATTTATTTTTAAATTTTATAAATTTTCCCTAAAGCTAGCGCATACAGCTTTAGTAAAAAGTTCGAGATTCGTATTATTATTGCATTCTGGAGCCTTGCTGCATTAATTATTATCAATTTCTACAACAGCTTGTGCATTTCTTTTCTGGCGGTTCCTATGACCAAGCCATTAATTAAGTCCATCCACGAACTTCGGAATAATCAGCACCCAGAAATCCGGCTTGTCACGGAAAAGAACCTCAATATTGAAGCTCTCCTATTGGTATAGATGCACGACAAGCAAGCTAGAAAGTCAATTTAGATTGTCAAGACTAATAATGATTTCCCGTCACACATCAGTCGGCAGAATCATGATTGCTAAAAGAATTGGGTGACAGGATACGAGCTGATCCTGGATCCCTTTGTGCTGCATCCAGTCAGTGCGTTGATTTAGTCAAAGAAGGACATGCCATATACACTGCGGTATGTAATAAGAATTATTTCAGCTTTTTTTGGTTTGTCAACCTCGTTTAAAATTATCAAGAAAAGATAGGTTTTGAATTTACAAATTTAAGATTTATCTATACATTATTTTTCTTTTGGGGGATTTTTTGGACTGCTTATGTTTAATTAAAGGGCAGGGACATATTTCTTCTAAAAGTCTTGAAGGAAGATTTTGAAGCCACTGGAAAATGAAATATGCAAATGAGCCAAGAAAACTATTTGGAACTTCAATTTTCGTGGGCTTTGCAAAAGAAAAGCCCTCACATGGACCCTATAAACAAAAGGCAATACATTGTGTTAATAATAAAGACAGTTAAAAGTATTGGTTTTTGACGTTAAATTGCACGTTTTCGTCAAGGACTAACTTACATAATTATTTGACTAAACAACTTAATCCTATATACAATGATTTATAGTTTTATGAGAATGAGGGAAGCCGGACTTATTCAGAAGTGGTACAACGAAAGGTTGCCAAATATCGCAGATTGTTTACCCAGAAAAGGAATGAAAACAGAAAAAGCCATGGGCGAGGGGCGTAAGCCCCTATCACTTCAAGGATTTACTGGAGCTTTCATCATGTTAGCTGTAGGAAGCACCATCGCTTTCATAGTTTTCCTCGTAGAAAACAATATTATAGGTCAAATAATAGTATTTAGAAACAAGTGTAATGTAATTACTATTTAATGATTCCGTACATGTTTTACCTTCAGCAGTGGCTCAAACAATATAAAAATTTGAGCTACGTTATTCCAGTGAAGAGATGATTGGGATTATTAACCAGTAATAACAATATCACACTAATGTAATCATTTTCTTAGAATATAGCTGGATTATAACACTTATTCATTTCTAACAAGATTGTACGTATAAGTAATACAAGATTGTTCAAATGGTGTGATCCGTCCACTCGCAAGAACTTCAGAATAATAAGTATCCAGAACTAAGAATCGTCACGGACAAGAACGAAGTGTAGTTGTAGTTGCAGTAACGAAATAATGTATAATATCAATCTTATTAGAAGTTCATTTCTCAGTAGTACGGGGAATTTGGATTGCTAAAAGAACTTTTTTTTTCTAAAAAAAATGTAAATATGAAATATACATACCAAAAGTACAATAACGAGTCAGTCTATTTTATTCAGTAGTTAATGTATATTTAAAAGCTAATTATTAAGTTTAAAAACGAATTGTGATTGCCTAGCCATTATAAGTGTATAAACGATTCGACGACACGACGACGAAACTTTAAACATTGACTTGAGAAAACATTTAAAACGTGAATTTAGAGATTTAAATCGATTATTGACATATGTGTGATTCAATAATTATGATCATTGCCTGAAACACTAATCCATAAAAAAAATATCAACAAATTATGAGTTTAGAATTCAACCCCAAGTGAATTCGATCGACATATAAATACATATAATATATTTGTATTTTTTTATTGTTTGTGTTTGCATTTTAGTGATGCGTTATAAAAAGACAGTTCAATCCACCGGAAGTTTTATTTTTATTTCATAGTCTTACTGTTATTTTATGGGAACTAAATTAAATATGACTAATAAAATTTAAATAATTTGTGGTTCCACCATTATTTATTTAGGGCAGGAATTTAGCTGTTTTATCTATTTTGTAAAACATAACCGAATATTTCACCGTTCAATGGTTATGCATTAAGGAAGCAAAGGCCATTAACACATTCACATTATTATTACATTCAGCGGCACTTACATGTTAAGTTATTGACCAATAAAAAAAACATTTCCTCTGGTTGATATTTATGTAATTCCTAGTTTCCGTTTCGATATTCAAAGATTGAAATACTAAACTTACTAGACAATTTAGTTAGTGTCATTGAGTTTTAAAATGGCAGCACTCCTCTCGAAATGGTGGGAGCCACTTTTTCTTTTCTTCGTCCTAATATCAAGTGCAAGCGGTGAACCTAAGATAAAAAACCTTTCTAACCGAAAAATTCGATCTGAATCAGTTAATGATTCCATTCAATTACAATTTGAAGTATTTTATAAGAAATTTGGTAGTCAGCCTTGCACTTGCTACTACCCTGATCATCCAAATGTCACTGAATTTGAGTTAAGTACTGACGACATTACCAGGAAAATGTCTGAAGGAAATGGCACAGGACCAAGTAACTGCACCGATCTTGAAAAAATTGGCTACAATTTAACTGGATTCTACATGGTTCGATTCAATAGTTCTAAAAGACTCAAACCAATATTTTGTGAGTTTGACTTGATAACAAAATCACTAGATAATCAAAAAGTGACACCATTGCAGACACCTTTCTTGAATAAATCATCTAAACGTCTTCGGTTTTGCGGCGGTGTCAGGAGTCAACCTTGCCCTTTCTTCTATTCTGACAATCCCGACTCACCACAAATGAAATTTATTGGCAGTAAAGAGCCAAAAAGCTGTGGAGATCTGCAACAAATTGGTCACAAACTAAACGGATTCTATTTGGTTCGTTTTAATGGAATTAAAGTTAAAATTGTTTATTGTGATTTTACTAACGTGATTCATGGAGAAGAAAAACTAGAAACTAATGTATCATCTATTTGCCGTGATATCGGAAGTCAGCCGTGCTCTTGTTATTACTCAAAGCATCCCAAAATTCTGCAATTTGAATTAAGCACTGACGAAATTACCAGAAACACTTTAGTTAGGCCCAAAAGCTGTAAAGATTTACAAATGAATGGATACAATTTACGTGGTTTTTTCATGGTTCGACATTCTCACAAAATTATGAAGACCATTTACTGTGAGTTCGATCCGAAAATCAACGAAAAAAGTACC
This sequence comes from Chydorus sphaericus, assembly GCA_030141595.1. Classification (NCBI taxonomy): domain Eukaryota; kingdom Metazoa; phylum Arthropoda; class Branchiopoda; order Diplostraca; family Chydoridae; genus Chydorus; species Chydorus sphaericus. Next base: position 12,368,119 of record CM057929.1, on the reverse strand, counting down.
CAAGTGATGTTGAAGACAAGCACTACCTTAAAACCATTTGAAACCACGTCTCTTAAAATTGATAAACTAACGCACATTACCAAAATTACAAAGGAAAAGCAGACAACTCCAGCAAAAATACAACAAAAAATGCCGACGTTGGGAAAACCTAAGAGACTAATTGCTCAACCAAGTACTGTAGTATTTATTTTCCTATTTTTGTAATTATAAACTAATTTTACGTTAAATTTACTGTTCACACTAGCCAAGAAATGCTAGGATTCATTTTGAACTTTATTTTAGAGCCGTAATGAATATACGTGTAGTGAATGCGAAATCGGTTCTAGCCGTAACGCGACCCAAACGATCGTAGCACACGCCTGAAATCGATTAGTCATAACAGTACACTACGGGTTACACATTTAAAGAGTAAGGGAAATAAGAGAAGCCTCCGCCCGCCCGTGTCCGGAACATTTATTAATCCTAAAAAAGCATGACACTTAAATACAAATTTGTCTTTCTTTTAAAGGTGCTGACATGGAAATAAATACATGTATAGAATTCAATCATCGTGACCGAAGGAGCTATTTGCTAAGGAATGAACACGGGAAATGTCTAGCAGTGAAAACAACAGCTTCTAAAAAATCGAATGAAGCTATGGCTACAATAGTCCAGTCGAACTGCAATCCATTGGAAAATGGACAACTTTGGAAATTCAATCCCTTAAACTTGTTATGTAACGAATGGGAGAAATGTCTAACTGTATTTTCTGTTAATCCAGAAACCAAAACACACATTTTCATGTTTCAAGACGACCCTATACATGATTTGGCTGAGGAAAGGCAAAGCCAAAAATGGTTTGGAACGGGCGTTCGCACCCAATTACGAAGTGCCTTGTTTAATTATTGCTTGGGTGTAGTTGAGAATTCAGGTGCAAATGGGGCCATGACAACCCTAGCCCCCTGCACTAAGTCGGGAGAAAAAGGACAGCTATGGCATTTTGCTTGGTACAGTGGGTAGCACGAATTGTGTTATTTGGATTTGATTAAATCACCTGGTAACAGACACCCAGAAGTTGTTCAATTTCAAATATATGCTTCCAACATTTAGTTAGCATGAAAGAAAAGAAATACATTTGGAAAAGGAAAAAAACATTGTGTTTGAATAAAAAGAAATACTGTTTTAATATTAGATTATTACATTATAATCAAAAATCAAAATCATAGTGGTAAAAATACAGCTACAAAAATACGATGTTATATAAACTGACGTTTAAATATTATTATGTTTAAGATGTAAAATTGTAAGGAGAAAAAAAAAAGAAAATGATGCACATAATATATAATTCTCCAATACTTAAAATAAAGGTATTGATAGATGACGTATCCGTTTCATCAATATTTTACATTCATGTCTTTGTTCTCAATGCCCTCAGTATCCTAGCAACAGAAACAAACTCAATTTGGTGTATCAAGAAACGTATCGATATCGATAACGAGAGTGGTTTTCGCGCATAATATTTAGAGACAAATCCGCATAGAGGCATCCAATACTATATAATGGCAAATGCGGTCTATATTTAGTTCATCGCCTGAAAATAAATGCACTTGTAATTACACTGATTCGTACTGAATGACCCAAGTCTCCTAGCAACATAATTTTTTCTCTTGTATAACAATAGCTAAATGTATAAATAGTGCAACATTAAAATAGTTGTTTGTGTACTCGGAATCTTACTTCACCAAGGTTACTTTAAAAAACAAATCATTGCTTTTAAGGCCTACATTTCTTGGTATATCTAGGAAAAAATCATTAAATTATACTTTCTGTTTCAAAACAGCTATTGTATACAATTTTAGTAAAAGACTGGAGATTAGAATTATAATTGGAATCTGGAGTCTTTCTGCTCTTGTAAAGATACATTCCTATACCAGCTTGTGTATTTCTTTTCTGGCGGTTCCAGTTACAAAGCCATTAATTCAATCCATTTACGAACTTCAGAAAAGTCAACGTCCAGAAATCCGAATTGTCACGGACAAGAACCGCAGCAACGAAGATCGTCAATTGGTACAATTTTTATTTGAGCTGCATGTACGAAATAATCTATAATGTCAATCATTTTCGGTATTGATTTCCCGTCAGTCGGCAGAATCCGGATTGTTTAACTGGTATGTGCGTGCTATAATATGTATTGAAATGACATTGACAATTATGACATTGAAAATCGAAAACCGATATAAAATTTTCTTGTAAAAAAACATATATACACGAAGAAGGACATGATTTTGTATTGACTAAATTTTCAAACAGTAGAAGTATTGTCCAGATAGTTTGTTTCATTTAAAGTCTTAATTGGTAGTAACGTTATGAAACAACTGTATGATCTATACACACACTAGTGCCCCACGCAATTATTTTTTTACACAATTTCGTCTTGCTATTCTTTTAGATAAATGGAGATGAAAGTCATGAATTATCTGTATACGTTTGAAATATTTGTGAACTTATTTAACATTTCAATTCGCTTGCTCAGTCAGTTTCAGTTAGCTTTTAATCGACTTTTTTTATTCTTTAATGATAAGAACTGACTCTTGGTGGCGAGTTCGGTAAGTTTAGATAATCAGAAATTGACTGTCGCTGCAATAGGAGTAGTATATTTTTCTTCGCCTTCGTGGTATAAAAATTTAAAAAATACTACAAGATCAGGAACATTCTAGCGCAATCTAAATGGTTTGAGTAAGTTCACTGTTTTATATTAATTACATTAAATATGTAAATACCATGAAAACAGCTTAAACTGATTCAAACTGTTTGGATTTTTACAAAAACTAGTTAATTGGGATGGTTTTTCTAACGAAACTGCTCTAGATTTAACAATAACTCATCTAAAATTTAAAATTGACATAATCAGTATCGTGATCTACCAATCTACCAGCTCTAATATGTTTTAACTGATAGCAACGTTATGTAATAATTATCTTATCTCTACACATGTGAAGTGCCCTGCAGATTCTTATTTACATAATTGCGTCCTACATTTGTTTTACAGATAGAGGGGATATCACTGCGTTAAAGATTTGTGTAGACTAATTTTCAAGGTCATTTTTGTTTTTGTTGTTCAGTAAGTTTTGAGTAAGCTACTGAGCTCTTCATACAAGCTACTTACATTGATTCTGTCGGGTAAGAAATTGTGTAAATAAATGATTTCTTTTCAAATGGCTGTAATATAATTTTAATACTTTTGATTTTTCATAATTTCAATACTAATTTTAATACTTCTTCTCTTGCATTTTGAAAATGCAAGTACAGGTTTGCCAATTTAACAATGTCAACTCCCTCTCAACAATATCCAATGAGACTAAAATCAGGCTCGAACGAAGCCGAGGATTTGATGATTCACATTGCTCGGCCTGAGGAAGCCGAAGAGATTGCCGCCTTTCTGGATGAATACCTTCACTGCAAATCACCAGTCGTCCACATGATTGCCATCAACCCAAGCCCAGAAGAATTTAAAGAGCGTAAAGCTTTCATTTTGAACTACACCCGAGATTCTCTCGCAGACCCTCTCTCACTAATTGTCCGGAAAGTGGGATCTGGAGAACTTGTGGCTATTCGAATAAACAAGATGGAGCGTTTGTATGTCCAAATTCCATGAGTGAAAGTCAACAACAGCACATTTTCTTTATTTATTTTTGGTTCATTGTCAGGATCCACAATCCGGACGATACGAATTCTTTAAAATCATACCCACCGATGCCAGATCAACTGCTTTTTTCAATTCTTGGAAGCCTTGGAGATGGCTGCGATTTATTCAAGCTATATGGAACTGATAAAGTTTTGCACCTGTTTGCAGTGGCAGTTCATCCGTCCCAAGGCCGACAAGGTCTGGCCAGCAGGCTTTACAATCTCTCAATTGAGTTAGCGGTATCGGCTGGAGCCGGTGCTATCGCTGTCGAGGCATTGAGCGAGTATACTATCCGGGCTACGACAACTGAGCTCCAAGGTCGACAAGGGTACTATCCAAGGCCGACAAGGTCTGGCCAGCAGGCTTTACAATCTCTCAATTGAGTTAGCGGTATCGGCTGGAGCCGGTGCTATCGCTGTCGAGGCATTGAGCGAGTATACTATCCGGGCTACGACAAAACTTGGATTTCAAGTCCACAATGTAATTGATTACGCTTCTTTTGAATACCATGGAAAAAGGCCATTGGCTAACTGCTCAAAGCTTCTAGCTGACCATCCTGAGGCTCGTTTTATGTCACGCAAATTACCATGAACTGCGGCCATAAAGTAGACTGATGTTTTTTATTGCCTGAAAAGTGCTATTGAGATTCGTCTGGATGATGTACTAAAAGTAGTTTATGTAGGAATGTGTTGGCTTTGCATTTACACTTGTAGTATATAGTTAATAGACCATGTAATTCGAGGAATGAAATATATTTACTCTTCCTGACGAATATTTTTCGGTATTCTTATGGGCTTGTTTTTTTTTTATTATACTGAAACAGCTCTCCATCGGTAAATCAATCCTTCGTTTGGAAAATCAAAGCAATGTCTATTTTTAAATAAAATTTAAAGTTGCGTTTAATCATATATGCAATAACTAATCACGCAATACCTCTTAAACTTGTAAAATTGTAAATGCAGATTATATCGACATGTTTAAATGATATGAGAAATAAAAATTCTTATTTATTTCTTTAAACATGACAGCAATAATATAGTAAATCTGACAACAGCGCAACTCACAAGCAATCCACTCTGTTGATCGCTTACTTGGTTTCACGCCATTGGTACACATGCGATAACTTTTTCAACCAATCATAGAATTACACTCTTCCAAATACCGACATTTTGACGAGCTTTTATCGCGTCAGTTATCTATCAGTCATCGTCAAATTCATGCTATACTTTTAAAATGGCAAAATCCCCAAATGTTCATTGGATTTTTGTAATCACACTAATATTACATTTCCAATTTATTTTACCAGCAGAATGTGACACAAAAAATTATACGAAGGTAAATATTATTTCTCGTTTCCCTTATCAAATGTAAGGTGAATTTTTGTAACAACCTGCAATTTTACTTGAAACTATTTATAAGAAAAAATATTAATTTGAAATTATATTTGACGCAGGAAAAAATGTTGCAAAAGGAAGAAATGAAGTAGACGACAAAACGAGTTTCTACCAATTAAAAGAAAAAATTTAAAAGAAATGACGAAAGAAAACAACGAAATCACCAGTTCACAATTATCAGAGTCACTCCCACCCATTAAGGAAACCAGGGACGGCAAATGTAATAAAATTGATCATCGAAGCAGGGATCCTCGATCGGCAGCTGGAAGTTCAATGTCATCAATGTTCAAAGAATCCTGCGTAGGATATCAACTCTGTACATGCGATTACCCTGACCATTTTGAAGTTACATTGTTTGAACTAAGTACTGATGAAATTACCAAGAAATCCTCTGGTATGCAGGGCGCAGGACCTGGAAATTGTGAGGATCTTAAAGGAATCGGGTACAATTTGAACGGATTCTATTTGGTTTGTTTTAATTATAGAAGGAGTAAAGCCATCTATTGTGATTTCGCTCGAAACATACAAAACATCGATGCGGATATGAATAAACTGGAACGCAGTTCTTTGCCAAAAGAAGGTATTAATGAAGCATTTGGTAAAGAATTTTGTGGTGGAGTCGAGACCATGCACGTTCTATTATGCTGAATACCCTGACGATCAAAAGACTAATGAAAAAATAAAAACCACCTTCATCAAAAATTCCAAAAAACCTTCCAGCTGCGAAGACCTAAAAATTATTGGATATCAACTCAACGGATTTTATTTGGTTGGAGTAACTTCGACAAGAGTCAAAATTGTTTATAGCAATATTAATCAACTCTCTAAAAATGGTGAAATGAAAGCCAAAAGGTTGGTTTCCAAGAAGAAATCAAAGCGCACTTACAATAAAACAAAAATAAAACCATTCAATTCTCAATTAAAACATAAATTTTGCTACGGCGTTGGAAGTATGCCTTGCTCTTGCTATTTCTCGAACTATCCCAATATCATGCAATTTGAGCTAAGCACAGATGCTCTGACTAAGAATGTAGTTAACGAAAATGACATGGAACCTAAAAACTGCGAGGAACTTGCAAATCTTGGACATAGTCTAAATGGATTTTATTTCGTTCGCCATACTCCGAAAACAATAAAAACAGTTTACTGTAAATTCGATTTTTACTTTAAAAAAGTAAACACCGAAAAAAATCAGGAATCTATTGCCACGAAAAATCCACCGACCTCACAAAAATTTAAAATCCTTAACCCAGTCTCGTCTACCTCGGACAACTTAGCCAAACAAACAATGGCTAAGTCTATGGGTGATAATTGTTTTTAACATAAGAAAATTATGATAAAAATACTCATGTTTTTCCTACTCTTAACAGAAAATGTTTACATACCGCTCCAAACATCACCAAATCCAACCAAGAAAAATAAGAAGGTTCGATCAACTGCTACAATCGAAGCCACTACTACGGAAAAAGAAAAAAAAACAGTTTGATAAATTATGGAAAGAATCCACAACAAAAAGTAGTAGTTAATTTTTTTATATGAAAAAATATGATTCATAAATGATCATTTGATTATTAATTATTAGAAACTGCTTTCAAATTCACTCAAGGGATACCTCACGGATCATCCGTTTGAAGTTAGTCTTCTTTTAGAAAATAAGCATGGGAAATGTCTGGGTATTGAAACTAAGGGTACAAGAAATCCATCCAAAAATGGTGATAAAGTAATTCAGGCCGACTGCAATCCATCGGAAAAAGGGCAGCTTTGGAAATGGGACAGCAACACAAATTTTTTGTGTAACGATTGGCTGAAATTTATTTCTGTTCCTTTTATCCAACGAGGATATAGAGCTTACTATTTATTTCACTGGGATACTATTATTGGGTGTTACCAAATACCAAAAATGGAATGTGGTAAATTCGGTTCAGTTTCAAAATGGAGGCTGGTGTTTGGCTTCTGAAAACAATTCAGATGATCCCGGAGTACCAGCCATTACAGCCAAATGTAACGATGAAGAAGGACAAATTTGGTCTTTTGTCTAATACTAGACGTAAAGATGTCGTTTTCTTTCTTTGACATTTCATTTGAAACTTTGGTGTAGGGTATCCTAATATATTAAATAGTTGTTAGAAAAATATCTTATACATGGTGATTGTTCAAAAATATACAAGTAGATTATTAATAGAAACTACATTTTAATAAATGAATCAATTATGGACAGAAATGTATTTCAATTCGAGAACTTATGATTAATGAATTATAATGATATTCAAATGCACGCGCACTCAAATACGACACACAGTCTAAACGAATAAAAAATAATACTAATTACGACTACAGCTGATTTTTTACATTGATTCCAATTGTTGAACCGTTACATCGAATAATTACTCAAAAGTAAAATTCGTTAGAAAGGGTGATTTCGAAGTCATTGGATTATTTATCTTATATACATCTATAAAAATGTGTGTATATTATATTACGTTAAGTATTTCTGTCATTTTAATTACATTAAGTATATTAATGAAAAAGCGTAGTCGCATTCTATAGTTTTACCCTTTTCAATCTAAAATTCTTAATTGACAGTAACGTTATTAAATAACTGCATTATCCATACGCACACTATAGTGTCCTGTGCAGATCTTATTTTACAAAATTGCGTCCTGCAATTCTTTTGTGCGTTTGAAATATTTGTGTGAACTTATTTTCAAGGACATTTCAATTCGTTTGTTCGGTCAGTTTGGGTTAGCTTTCAATCGACTTTATTGATTCTTTAATAATAAATTATGACTCTTGATGATTGTTCATTAAGTTAAGAAAATAAAAAAATGACTGTTGCCCTACTTGACAGGAATCAAAATGTTGATAAGGCCCATTCGAAAAAAATCATGCTATGCAATTCAACTTAAACTACTGTTCCCAATACTTAGTCTTAGCAATGACTATGACTTGGTTGACCTTTATTATTATAAAACAGATCGGGTGTTACATTTTGATGCTGTGACAGGGCATCCGTCTTTAGCGCAGGGTCCTGCCAGCAAGCTTTTAAGTCTCTCAGCTGATTTAAAATAATTGATTACGCATCCTTTGAATACAGTGGAAAGAGGCAATTGGCTGGTCGCTCAAAGCTGTTAGTTCATTACCCTGAAGCTCGCTTTATGTTCCGTCGATTACCATGAAAAAAGTATTTGTTTTCAATAAAAAAATGCATTTTAATAAACACACTAAAATTCATTGAAAACAATTTCCTTTCAATTGAAATTTTCAAATATTTCGACAACAGAATATTAATATTTTTATTTAATCTGTTGCTTCAAAATTTACTTTCATATGTGAAAACCGGATTTTAAGTCAATAAATAAATTATTTTATTCAAATAGCATATATAAAAATATGTATTCTTATATTATATTTCAAAAATCTATAATACCATCCTTAAAACCCTCATCTATAAGCTCCGTAAGCAGAGAGGAAGATGGCAGCTCTGGGAACTATGTTGTTCAAAATTTCTATTTTACTATTTTTCCAAGCAGTTCATTTCTCGGATGGCGAACTAAATAATTCACTGGTAACATTTTGTTTTGTTTTTCTGGTTTTGTGTTCATAACTAATGTCCTTCCTATTTAATGACATCCAATTAAAAGGAGATAGTTGACAACAACAATGAAATATCGCAAATAAATACAACCGAAGTAACAGAAATTGAAATAAGGGGTATAAACAAGAGTTTCAACAAATACAAGCAGAGAAAATCAAACCAGTTGAAAAATGTTAATTGCAGAAATTCAGATGCAAATTCGTTCTTCAGAGAAACTCGTTCAACATTTGACGATCCATTACTATTGCAGTTTGAGAAAAACTGCATAGATCCTGGACACCAGCCATGTACTTGTTACTACCCTGATCATATCAATGTCACAATATTCGAGCTAGGCACAGACAAAAGCACAATAAATGCCTCGGGTGTAAATGGTACGGGCCCCGGTAATTGTCAAGATTTAGAACAGCTGGGTTACCACCTACCTGGATTCTATATGGTTCGTTTCAATTCCAAGAGAATCAAATCCATCTTTTGTCATTTCAATAAGACCGCAGAAATTGATTCCCTGGGAAAACGACAGAAATTTGTTTGGAAGCCAGTTGATGGCACTACATTTTCCTTGAAACGTATAAGATTTTGCGGAGCGTTTAAGAACTATCGTTGCAAGTACTTCTACTCTGACCATCCTGACTCTCCTCAACTTGACAGAAACATCCCAAAACCAACCAGCTGTGATGATCTTGGAATGATTGGTCATACTCTAAAAGGATTCTATCTGGTTTATTTAAATGCAGTCAAGGTTCAAATTGTATACTGTGACTTCAATAAAACGGCAAAAGAGTACCAAAGCAGATTACAAATTCCACAAGAAATTCTAAATCAGAATTATTCAAACTTGTCCAAAGTTGCACCATTGTGTGACGGTTTTGGAAGTGGGTCATGCTCTTGCTATTACTCTTATTTCCGTGACATTTTACAGTTTGAACTCGGTAGTGATGAAATTACACAGAACGCAGCAAAAAGTAATAGCACAGGCCCTGCAAGTTGTCAAGATCTTATGTCCATCGGATACAGTCTGAGAGGGTTTTACATGGTCCGCTTTAGAACTAGGGTAGTTCGTACCATATTCTGCGATTTTGCTCACATGTTGAAAGATATTACCAGCCAACTTACGACATTGAATCCTACAACTTCAACACATCAAACTAAGTTTTCACAATCATTTTCAACAGCAAAACCACCATCCCCGATCCATCAGAGAAAAATTTGGTCAGAAAATATTTCTAAACCTTCTTCCAGATCAAATTTTAATTTTAAAGCAACAACATCATCAACAACAGATTCGGAAACAAACTTAGGTATGAATTTTAAAATAAATATCTAGCACCTATTCCAAAAAAGCCCTTTTTAGTATTTCTGTATTCAGCTATTCACATAGATTATTAAGATAATTATTGTAAAATGTATCTAAATTTGTAATATACATACACGAATTTCAATATTTTTGTACACATAGCTGCTGTTTCTCAGTTAATGATGCCAAAACATTTTCATGGTGGGGAAGGCCGTACACTGAAGAACGAACATGGAAAATGCCTCTCTCCGACTTTGTATCTTGGAAATCCGGCAACAAACGGAGGCAAGTTAAATCAAATAACTTGTCGCACATTAAAATCTCATCTATTTTGGATATGGACAGAAAACCATGTCTGCAGTAGGTATTTTAAATGTATATCGGTTTCTAAGAATAACTTTAAGCAAGGCTTTAGGAGTTCAGATGTATATCAATTGAGTCGTATTGGTAATGACGCAAGCCAGAAATGGACAGTTATTCCCCTTTCAAAAGATTTTTCAAAGTTTCAATTAATGATCTATGAAATGTTTGGGTTTTGAAAAGGATTCAGATGATGAAAACTTGGAAGTCAAAGCAGTCCCTTGCAATCAACGAGAGAAAGGACAAATATGGTCTTTCGGGGAGAAGTTTATTAAATTTGGGTAATTTTTTTTAAAATCACGACACAGATATCGAATATATAGGGTTGAATGTTCAACAATACTTTATAAATATATTTCATTAACATTTCCAAAATTATTCTTTAAAAAAAACAATGTTTGAAGAGTTCCAAATACATTTTTAACTGTATCTGAAGTATCTAAAAGAGATAATAAACACTGCATGTGAACTTGGAATTCTGCTTATAAAATAAAAAGTACACTCGATCGAATGACACATGTTTTTCTATATTACAGTCACTACTTAAACAGTTGTGGTACAAATTTAATTTGGTTGTAAATTTACGCGAAGATTTTCTTATGGCAATAGTAATGTTTACATTTTTTTATTAAAAATCTTCTCCATATTTGAAATAATGAATGAGAGAATGAATTTAATTAATTCTTATAAATTTTTTTTTTAATTTAATAATGTAACATTTATAAAACATTTTATTTTTATTATGCTTTCATTTGATTTATTCAAATTTTAAAATATTTTAAATGAAAAATAGCGTTGTAATTTCACTAGAAATTTTCCCGTAAGGTAACGATAAAATAAAAATAAATTACATTATAAATTGGTCATTGAAGTAGAAGTTCAATATCAAAACCTTTTCTTATTATTACTGATATAAATTGGAACTAGAAATAAACTAGCTGAGAGAATGTCGCATGAAACGGAATATTCATTGAAAAAGAAAGAGCGTCAGGCCTTCATCGCGCTATTTCCTTATCTCAAACAGTTTGGACACAGACAAAAATTATTACTAATTTACATTGGAATAATAATACTAATAATTATTGCTTTGCTTTGCGTTTGCCCTTCAGAAAATAAAATGATGTAGTTAATTGATGATCAAATAACATAGAATACATGAGGGCATAAGGAAATAATATAAATGATACAAGTAAAATAAAGATCCAATCTCGCCTCACAATCACAGCTGGACCGGCTGACGACAGTTCGGACACGTTCGATGAATCAGGAGCCATTGTCCAAGACACGGTAAATGGAACTTATGATTGCAATTTAATTGGTTAATCATTTCTTCAGCTACAAAATCACCTATGCAAATGGAACACATGCTCTCTCCTTCTTCGTTAACCATCTCATCTTTGATTACCACTTTTGGAACTAGGTCTATCTGTTCAGCTGAGAAACCTTGATGGACAGGCTCGTAAAAAGGCTCGTCATAAAAATCCTCGTAGTCGAAATCGGGATCGTCTGACTCGTCTGGGATATACGTCCTTCTTGGCCTGTTGTACGGTACTCTTGGTTCCCTGTAAGGCCTGAGCAGCCCATTGCGAATCCTTCTTGGCCCGTCAAACTCGGAATCGTCTGTCTCATCTGGGATATGCCTCATTCTTGGCCTGCTGTACCATTCTCTTGGCCCACTGAAAGGCCTTCGATATCCTCTTGGCTCGCTGTACTCTGGGCTTGATGTAGGCTGAGATTCAGTCTTCTTGAAAAGGTTCAATATGGTCGAAAGAAGTCCTTTGTCTTGGTTACGTCCTGGTGAATCTTGCACATCAAGTGGTAAAATAGGAGCAGCCTGATCTTTCTTCTTGAACACGTTGTATATCTTAGAAAGTAGCCCAACATTTTGATTTTCCTTTAATGTCATTTTAGGGATTGAAAAACTATAATAAGATAGTGGATATTAGCACGTATATACAGGTATCTTTACTTGAAATTGTGTTTGCAACCCTCAATTTAAATTTAATTTTTATTTTCATCGCTTTATTTTGGGAGTAACAAACAAAAAGACAGCGTGCAACTTTTTTTCAAATTGAAACCAATACTTTAATTTCAGTAAGCCAATTGATGTTGTTTCATAATCTTCAAATGTGAAGATCGATTGATTGTTGGAAGCATACATATGATATTATGACACTAGCTAACGTTTCGGCTTTGTCTTCAGTAAAGGTTTAATTTTTTGGTGATAAAAAAAATAAAAATTCCCCGACATAGTAATACCATTTCGCACCTCAGTCTTGAAGGATTTAAAAACAAAAAATATAGGTGCAAAGTGGGACACCCTAGGATTCTATTTGGTTCGTTTTATTTTAAGAAGGAGTAAGGCCATCTATTGTGATTTCGCTCGAAACATAAAAAATTTGGATACAGATTTCAATAAACTAGAACACTAGCTTTAATGGCGCATTTTCAAGTTGTATGGAATTTCGGGGTGGAGTCGGTACTAAATCATGCATATTCTATTATGCTGAATGCTGATTATTCTGGCGAACCAAAGATTAATGAAAAAATGAAAACCATTAAAAATCTTCCTATTGCAAAGACCTTAAAATTATTGAAACCAACTCAACGGATTTAATTTGGTTGGCATAACTTCAGGAAAAGTAAAAGTAATTTATTGCAATTTTATCAGCTCACTATAAATGATGAAATCCAAATTTTGCGAAAGCGTTGAAAGTATGCCTTTCTCTTGTTATTTCACGAATCAGAATATACTACAATTTGAGCTAAGCTCATATGTTCCTACCAAGAATGTAATTCACGAAAATGAATTGGGAGTTAAGAACTGTAAGGAACTTGCCAGTCTTGGACATAGTTTCCATGGGTCTTATATAGTTCAGCATACCCGAAAACAATTAAAACAGTTTACTGTAAATTAAATTTTTACTTTAGAACAGTAAAGAAACAAAAAAGTAAGAAAACTATGACCACAATAAATAAATCCATTGAGCTCACAAAAATTCTTATATCAGTTTCTTATCCAAAAGTAACCACTACTTCAAAATCACAGCACAACTGATACATGAAAAAATAACGGCTAAGTAAATTTGTGATATTTAAAACATGATTCAATAACAAGAATGTTAATGTGTTTTTTTACTCCTTACAGAAGGCATTTTCAGATTGCTCCAAACAAAGCTTTGGCTAACTTCTACTTTCAAAGTTACTACTATACGAAAAAAGCTAGAAAATTGCCAAAAGAAACAACCGAGGAAACAACAATTAAAAATAAAAATTCATGTTGTAAAAATAAGAAAAAAAAACATAAATTATAAATTTCCGTCGGGAATTATTAGAAACTACTTTCAAATTCACTTAAGGGATAACTTAAGGGATAACTCATCCGATCATCCGTTTGAAGTAACATGAAAACCGTATGAAAAAACATGATTCATAAATGATCATTTGATTATTAATTATTAGAAACTGCTTTCAAATTCACTCAAGGGATACCTTTGGATCATCCGTTTGAAGTTAGTCTTCATTTACAAAATAAACATGGAAAATGTGTAAGTATGAAACTAAGGGTACAAGAAATCCATAAAAAAAATTGTGCTAAAGTAATTTAGGTCGACTGCAATCCATCCGGGAAAGAACAGCTTTGGAAATAAGACAGCACAACCCATTTTTCGTGTAACGATTATTGGCTGAAATGTATTTCTGTTCCTTTTAACCAGGGAGGATATACAGCATGCGCGATTTATTTTACTGGAATACTATTATTGGTGTCACCAAATATTAAAAATAGAATGTGGTAAATTTGGTTCAATTTCAAATGGAGGTTGGTGTTTGGCTTCTGAAAAAATTCAGAAGACCCCGGAGTATCAACCATTACAGCTAAATGTAACGATGAAGAAGAAGGGCAAATTTGGTCGTTTATTTAACATTTAACCGTATAGATGCCGTTTTCTTTCTTTTCAACTCATCTTAAACTTAGGCGTGGATTGTCTTATATATTAAGAAGATATTATAAAAATATCTTATACATGGCGGTTGTTAAAAAGTTTACAAATAGCAAATGCATTAAAAACTATACATACAGTAGATTATTCAAAATGGAAGCTGCATTGGAATAAACGGAAATTCATGAAATAAAATAGTCAATTATGGGCGGAAACTGATTTCAGATCTAATGGTTATGAAAAATTACATTGAAATGCACGACATACAGTCTATTAAACAAACAAAAAATAGTTTAATGATGACTACAGTCGATTTTTCACGTTTTCTAGTATTTTTTTTAAAGAATCATTCTGGTTTTTTTTAACGAATCATTCAATAGATTGGTTCCATTTTTGAACCGTTACATCTAATAACTACTTAATTACTCTTTTTTATGGTACAATGATTAAAAATGCATTATTAGATAAAAAATTAGGTTTAGAACTTTTTAAAATCCAGATCTGAATTATTCAATGAACACAGGAGAATGAGAACGAAACGAATCGACGGAAATAAAGTGTTTAAACGTGATTGGATACATTCTGTAAAATGGAATAATTTAAACGGTATTTTCTCTACAACTAGGTGACTGGTGACAAATAATCATCAGTCAATTCCTATTCCTTGTAAAACATTAGTTGAATTGATTAAAATGGGAAACCGCAAATGTCTTAAAATCGTTTTGATTGTATTTATTCATACTGCATTTTCAGGCAGAGAAAACGTCAATTCGGCGGTAGGTGATTCCACAATACCGTTTTTAAAATATCTTGAAAAATAAATTGAAAATAACATCTAAAAAGCAAATTTAATATATTAATATTATTCAATAAACAGGGAATACCATATCATACATTTCTTGCATTAATTTTCAAATTCAGTTACTAGATTTTTAAACATTCTCTTTTAAACTACTTAAGTATTTAACGACAATTATATATAAAAAATTATTTCTGTAATGATATTCGATAGGAAAAAATAAATGGCGAAACAGAAAAACACTCTGTAATGGGGAAAACAGAAGAAAAACACACTGAAACCAATTATCTCTTTAAGAGGAATGAGAGATCAATATCAGGTCTCGATTTTTCAAAGGAATTTGACCAAATTTGCAGGGAATCGGGGATTCAGCCGTGTACTTGCTACTATCCTGACCACCCCGACGTTACACAGTTTCAACTTGATGTTACTGAAAGCACAAGAGATGCTTCTGGTGTCAATGGTACTGGACCTGCAAACTGCGAAGATCTCAAAACCCTTGGATTCTCTCTCAACGGCTTCTATTTAGTTCGATTCAACTCTAAAAGAAACAAGGCTGTCTACTGTGAATTTAGTAGAAATTCTATTATAATTGACAATCAGAAAATGGGTGAAATAGAAAATTCCTTAAAAAATGACAGCAGCGGTACACCAAAAAAGAAATTGAAATTTTGTGGGGGTTTTGGAAGTGAACCATGCAAGTACTTCTATTCTGATTACCCTGATGCAATGTTGAGCAGCAAAAACGTCGCCAAAAGTGCACTGCACAGGGGAAATAGTACAGAACCTAGAAGTTGTGAAGATCTTTCAACCATTGGTCACAACCTGTCTGGGTTCTACATAGTTTTCATAAACGCGGCAAAAGTTAAAATCGTATTTTGTGATTTTAATGCAACAATTTCAAAACAGAATATCATAACGCGGAAGGCAAGATCTATTTCAACAAAACTTCGGCCGATTTGCAAAGATTTTGGGAGTCAGCCTTGTTCTTGCTACCACTCTAATTTCCCAAATATTTTACAGTTTGAACTAAGCACTGATGAAATCACAATGACTGCTTCGGGCGTAGAAGGTACAGGCCCTGCTTCCTGCAAAGATCTCGAAACACTCGGTCATGTGCTGAAAGGGTTCTACATAGTTCGACACAAGGACAAGATAATGAAAATCATTTTCTGTGAATTCGCTCCTAAGGTCATTGAAGAAAAAAGTCCTGGTACATCTACAACCAAAGATAAAAACCGAAAACCAGATATTTCACCAGGACAAAATATACAGACCCAAATACCACCTACAACCAAAACTAAAATTCTAGGCCCATTTAACATTTCAAAACCTTATATTACCATACAACCCAATATCAAATCGACAGGTAAAACGTCTTTCAATTTTTAATATATATAAATATTAAAATTATAAACTATGTTTTTTTTTTTCAAAACTGTAGCTTATAATAGTTTAAAATCAACAACTACTATTATTGGCACGTATTCCAAAACCAGTACTAAAAGGATGGAGGCTATTCAAATTGAACCGGATTTGAAAAATAAAGAAGGTAAATAAAAAAATTGTATATATATTAAAAAATTATCATAGCACGTATAGAATATAAATCTACCTCTTCCAAAATTCTAGCAAATAATAGTCTTAAATCAGCTATATATATTAAAAAATTATCATAGCACGTATAGAATATAAATCTACCTCTTTCGAAATTCTAGCAAATAATAGTCTTAAATCAGCAACTACTATTGGCCCACTAACCGAAAACAGTACCAAAACGATGACAAACATTCAAATTGGACCAGATTACAAAAATAAAGAGGGTAAAAGATTATTTTTTTCTAAATATTAAACTATAGTACGTAGAATATTAATAGATTTATAAATATTTTAGGCCCTAGTTTCAAATCAAACAAAACAATTCCTCTAAAAGATTACAGTGGTAAGAGCTACCCGTTGGTTAACATCAAGCACGGAAAATGTCTGGCTGTAGAGACTGGTGGTAATAAGAAACCAGACGAGAATGGGGCAAAAATAATTCAGTCAGACTGCAATTTGTCGGAAAAGGGGCAGCTTTGGAAATATGGCAAAGATTATAGCCTATGCAATGATTGGAACAAATGCGCTTCAATTCCTTTCAATCGTTCAATGGGAAGAACTTTGGATGTATTTCAATGGGATCGTATTGTTGGAAAAACACATCAGATGTGGTATCCTATGCAGGATAAAGATCAATTAACCAATTCCGGTTATTGTTTGGCATTTGAAAGGAATAAAAACGCTAGTGAAGTTATAAGAGCCATAACTGAAACTTGCAGCCCAGATGATAAGGATGGACAAGTTTGGTCATTTCTTGATTGGTAATTATTTTTTATTTTAAAGTTATTTTGCAATTTGGATGATAAATTTAAATGTTGTGTATATGTTAAAATTAGGAAAGAAAGTAACATCACTCTGAACACATCAGAGGTGGATTTAAGACCTACTACCAAACGTCAGGATTTAACAAATTACGATAAAGTGACTAAACTGAAAACAGGGGGTTATGTCCTTACCCATAAAGTATCTCTACAGCATCCCTTGAATGAATATTTTCCATTAATGAATACAAATAGTAAATGCCTTGCCGTGGAAACAACGGGTCACATCAAACCATCAGAAAATGGCGCAAAAATAATTCAAGCGGATTGTAATCCGTCGGAAAAAGGTCAACGATGGAAAAGGGACAGGGAAAATCAGGCACTATGTAATGATTTGAACAAATGCATTTCTTCAGCTTTCAACCAAAGTTGGGGTCCGACTTTTGACGTCTTTCATTGGGATCGTATAGATCCTAAAAACAGCAGTCAACTTTGGCTGCTTTCTAATACAGGGGAAATTGTTCACAATGGCTTTTGTTTGACGTTCAAAGAAAATTCAGATATTCGTGGTGCAAAAGCAGTTACAGATTTCTGTAAAGGAAAGATTTATTGGTCATTTTATAGATACTAATGTCGTAAATGTACCCCTAACCTTTTATGAATTTCTTTAAGAATTATACAAGCTAAGCGCTAATGCATCGGTAAAAATTATTGCTGTCATATTGTATCTAATGAAACTTGTTAATTTAAAAACTTGATTCAAAGGAGAGAATATTAAATACACTTCAACGTATTCAAAAATCTTATTACAAATTACTGAAATAACTCCACTCTCATATTCTAATTTTATACCACGAACTGATTACAAATTATGATTCCAGACTGCGGGTGAAACCGGAGAAAGAATCAATAAATAATCAATGAAAATATTCAAAATAAACGAATAAAAGATTGATTCAAGAAAAAGCTTATTTATACCTTCATTTATATTGTTTTAGATATTTCCCTGATTAATAAAATAAAACATTATGTAAATATTTATGTAACTGTATGGGTCTATTTAACTAGGTTTTCAAGTTTCAACTTATCTAATGCATAAAAAGTTTAAAATATGCACTAGTTTTTAACAATAAATAAAGTCATCCTGTACAACTAAATTATTTTTAAGGTTTTAAAATGCTTCCTGTACTTCAATTTAATTATTTTTACTTTGAATGTAAGAATGAGGTGTTTTTAGTCAGTAGCTTGTAAAGCTATCCAATGCAACGGTTCTAAGTGGCGAAACCCGAGGTGTGCAACTTGAAGTAGTTTTAATTATCTTTATGTTTTTAAAGTGTGTTCTTCAAGATGAAATTGTTTCCAATTCCAATCAGGTAACTCTTACGATTTTTATTATATGTTTCCCCATAACATTTTTATTTAAATCTTAAGTTTAAGGATTGGAAACAACTTGAGCATGCAAAACCAAATATTTTAAGTACCAACCAAGACGTTCAAAATGAACATAATAAACAAGAAACCAAGTGTTCCATGACATCAACTGGATCAATTTAACCCTTAGAAAAAGAAGGGGAGCACCGAAAGAAATCCATTTCTAAGTAGATTTTATCGTTCAAGTCACCTTATTTGCTTACGTCACAATTTGAACATATGTTTTGTATTTAACTAAAATCATGATTAGAAATAAATAAAATGTAAATTTTTGTTATACCCTGAAAACCGTATAAAGGAATATTGTTATTATTTTATTACTCAGAAGTACCTTGAAATGCGCCTGCACTTACAGTAGTTATATTTTACTGTAGCTAAAATCCAAATTTAGGTACGAGTCTCTTGACTTGGAGACATTTAAGGCATTCGATTGTACTGTATATTTTCACCGGTCCTTGTTTTTTTTTATGTCGGTAATTCCAAATAGACTGTATGATTTTTGCTAAGAATTATGCGAGCTAAGCGCTAATGTACCAGTAAATATATTTTGATGTTGTATCACATTCAATGGAACTTGTGAATGTAACAATTTGATTCGAAGGAACTATTCTTAGAATTTATCTCAACGTATTCAACATCTTCCAAGTCAAAGTTCATTCTCATTAGTTTTGTTTTAAATCTATACCACAAGGAAGAAAAAGATTCATTGAATAAAATTACGGAATTTATAGCTTCTTTCCGTGAAATAATTACAAATGATGATTCACAACATTATATAAGTATATATAAAGGAAAGGATCTATTTAAATAGGGTTTCAACTTTCAAGTTTCAACAGAAAAACAGCATGAATAAATAGAAAGATAAAAAAATTACAATAATAAAAATAAAAATAAAAGGCATCCTGTACAGTATTTTATTAAAGGTTCCTGTATTCAATTTTTATCACTTGTATTTAAATTATCAGCACAAAATACTGTTAGTCAGTAGCTTGTAATGCTTTCATATGTAACGGTTCAAAATGGTGAAACCTGGGGTGTGCAACTTATTCGGAATAGCTTTTATCATGCCTTTTCAATTTGTGCTTCAAGGCGCAATTTTTTCCGATTCTCATCAGGTATGTTTTGTGAATATTAGTCTATTTTTTACTATATTAGTTTTATTAAAATCTTAATTTCAAGGATTGGAACCAGCTTGAGTTTGGAAAAGAAAATACTTCAAAAGAACATCATCACCTAGAAACCATGCATTCCAAACCAGCAGCTGGATCGAGTAAACCTTCTGTCAAACTAGGTGAACGGCAAACAATCCAGAAAAATCCATTTCTAAATAGATTTCATCGTTCAACGTCAACTGATTTGCTTACGTCACAATTTGAACAACTTTGCGTCAATATCGGGAGTCAGCCATGTACTTGCTATTATCCGGATCATCGGGATGTGACGAGGTTTGAGCTAAGCACCGACGAAATTACCATGAATGCGTCAGCTGAAGTAAATGGTACAGGCCCTTCCAACTGTACAGATGTACGAAACCTTGGCCATTATTTAAATGGGTTCTACATGGTTCGATTCAATAACAAACAGGCTAAAGCAATATACTGCGAATTTCAACAAGCAAAGAAAGGGAATCAAAAAGATAGTTCAGAGGACAATGATAAAAAGTGCTTTCAGATTTTGCTAATAAAAATCAAATCGGTTCACTACTTCATTTTTTTTTTAGGCCCCAAAGTCGAGATTGCTGTTTTTTGCTGTTTTTTCGACCTCTCCTCGGAGGTAAACACAGGCAAGTATAGCAGTTCGAGGCTAAAGATGTCGAAAAAAACAGCAATCTCGACTTTGGGGCCTAAAAAAAAAATGAAGTAGTGAACCGATTTGATTTTTATTAGCAAAATCTGAAAGCACTTTTTATCATTGTCCTCTGAACTGAACTTTAGCCTATAAAAAGGAGTATTTCACCCCTTTTTTTGGACTTTACTGAGACCTATTTTCCCGTTAGCTAACCCGCGGCGGAGACAACAGGGTTTAATAATTACGCCAAGTCGTACAATTCCATGGCTCTTGATAGTACCTCAATCATATTTGGGTCACTTAAAGATTAGCTTATTATCTTTCAGGAAAAAATAAGAAAAAAAATCTAGCTCGACTCCTTATATCTTTTTTACTTCTTCTTCCGAGAGGCCCTTAACACGGCGGCTTATGGGAGTAAAAAAAAAGGCTTAATATTTCTGCTGCCTACTGTATATAATTTCAGCACTGGAGAGCCAAGAGGCTGTGAAGATCTACGTTCCATTGGCTATACTCTGAAAGGATTCTATTTGGTTCGACTAAATGCCCTAAAAGTAAACACAATCTATTGTGATTTCCAACCAATGATTTTAGAAGACAACAACAAATCAAAAACGAAACGATCTATTCAAGTCAAAAACCGAACCAAATCTCGATTTTGTAGTAGAATAGGGAGTCAACCTTGTTCTTGCTACTATCACTCTAAATTTCCTAAAACTTTACAATTGGAGCTTAGCAGTGATGAAAAAACTATAAATGCTTCGGTTGAAAATGGAACAGGCCCTGCAAGTTGCGAAGATCTTCAACTCATTGGGCAAAGTCTCAACGGATTTTACATTGTTCGATCTATAGATAAGACGATGAAGACAGTATTCTGTACATTCTTTCAACTTAATCAAGCAACCCCTACAATTAAACCTACAATTACGAGATCTTTACAACAGCAAGATGAAAACATTTTCCGACCGAGTCTAAAATCTGACGGTAAAAGACAAACATCAACCCCTATTTCCGAACCATTAGGTAAGGAAGGGTCAATAAATTTGTTTCACTAATTGGAAAAGATTTTATTTTTTATTAATAAGTAATTAAAATCCAGGCGTAGCGTCAGCTTTTATCAGGTCACAGTTTGAAGAACAATGCTTAAACATTGGAAGTCAGCCCTGTACTTGCTACTATCCGGATCATCCCGACGTTATCAAGTTTGAGCTTAGTAAAGACAATATCACAATGAATGCGTCTGATTTAAATGGAACAGGTCCAACCAACTGCACGGATCTACAAAATCTTGGACATAGTTTAAATGGATTTTATATGGTTCGCTTTAATAACAAGAGAACCAAAGCAATATACTGCAAATTTCAAAATGTGACTGAAGAGCTTTTCAAAGAAGCTTCAGCAACGGAAAACTCTTTTAAAAGTGACCACAATTCCGGATTGTCAAAACATTTACGACGTTGTGGTGATGTCATTAATTTTACATGGTGCACATTTCTGTACCCCGACAATCCTGACACTCCCAAATTTGAACTAACGAAAAAACTGAAAAATGCTAAAAATACCTCAAGTTTGAATAGGGGGGAGCCTACTAGCTGCGAAGATCTTCGTGCAATTGGCTATACCATGGCTGGATTCTACCTTGTTCGCTTGAATGCCATTAAAATTAAAACATTATATTGTCATTTTAATACAGTAAAATTAGAAAATGTCAACAAACTTGAAGATAGAACGCCCATTTCTAAAAATAAATCGCGATTTTGTAGTACAATAGGGAGTGCACCATGCTCTTGCATCTACTCTAAATTTTCAAATATTCTGCAATTGGAGCTCAGCAATGATGAATTAACCAGAATAGCTACAGCAGAGAATGGTATAGGTCCTGGTAGCTGTAAAGATCTTGAATCAATTGGATACAATCTCAACGGATTCTACATGATTCGAGCTAAGGAAAAGAAAATGACAACTGTATTCTGTGAATTCGAACCGAATGACGAAGCAACGACAACAGTTAAACCTAGAACTCGACAGAAAATTACTGAACCTTTGAAGAAAACGAGTCTTCAAACTAACATTAGAACACCAAAGCCAGCACCACTAATGACCAAACCAGTTTCCACTAATGACGAAATTAAGCAACTATCAACTACGAAACTTACTCTTATTCCCGTTGTGTATCGAACTCAAAAAAGTTTGAATCTGAATAACAACTTTATGAAACCGACTCTCAAATCTAACTTTGGGACGCCAGCATCAACGTTACTTTCCAAAAATATGGGTAAGAAACGGCAAAGATGTACAATGCAATAATCAAATAATGGTAAAATTTAAACGCAAAACTTTTCCTAAATAATTAAAAATATGATAATTTTAGCGTTGTGATCCTTTATAATCCTTTATTGTAATCCTTTATATTCAATGTGTTGCATATAATTATAAAAAGTTTAATCAGTTTAAAAAAACATGTCTTTTATTTAAAATAGTTCAGACCACTGCAACAGAATCAACTTTTAAACCCGAAATCCTTCAACTTACAACTGGTATTTCCCCCCTTTTTCACAATGATATGAGTAAAAAATAAATGATTTTTTTTTGCTTCTAAATTAAATCATTCTCTCGGGTTTTATGAATGTGAAGCTCGACCTGAAGTAAATTTGAACCAAAAATTAGAACTTAACCATCCATTTGGAAGGAGCTACCCATTAATGAATAAAAATGGAAAATGCCTCGCTGTAGAAACGACGGGCATCATAAAACAGTCCGAAAATGGTGCAACAATAATCCAGGCAGATTGTAATCCATCGGAAAAAGGACAACTATGGAAATGGGATCGGATAAAAAGCCGACTCTGTAACGAATGGAAAAAATGCCTTTCGCTACCTTTTAACTACACACAAGGAATTACTAATAGTGTATTTCAATGGGACCTTATTGATGGTGAAAAGCGTCAAAAATGGGTAGCAACTAGTACGGACCAATTTAACAATATCGGTTGGTGCTTGGCTTTCGAAGGAAATTCAAATAATCATGGAGCAAAAGCCAAAAGAGAGTACTGCAATGACCAAGAAAATGGGCAGATATGGTCTTTTGTTTGGTAATATATATAGAATGGATCAATAATTCGTTTCACTGTATGAATCATTTTTAAAACTTTAACTTAAAAATTTGAACACAGGTTCGAAAATAGTCAAAATTTAATTCAATCCAATTCGAATATAAAAACGACAACTAAGTGGACTCGATCGGTCATTAAAAAAGTGGAATTCCAAGGCCAACTGACAACTGGTGTGTAAAAAGTGTAAAAATAAATAAACAAATCACGAACTTTTATTTTTAATAAACAGCTATGGCAAAAATAAGCGACATAATTATCACATCACACGAAACCGTTCAGTTGACAACAGGTGGGACATTAACGATTGCTCAAGCATTACATTATATAAATGACAAGATTTTCATTCAACTACCAGCTCGGTCTGTGGTCCAGTTAAACCGGAAAATACCCCTTAATCATCCACATGGAAGAAGTTATCTATTGATGAATAACCATGGAAAGTGTCTCGCTGTAGAAACAACAGGTACAATAAACCCTTCAGAAAATGGGGCCAAAATAATCCAGGCAGATTGCAATCCATCGGAAAAAGGACAACTTTGGAAGTGGGATCGTATGAAAAACCTGCTTTGTAACGACTGGAACAAATGCCTCTCAGTTCCTTTTAATTTTGAAGGAGGTTTGACGAAAGATGTATTTCATTGGGATTTAATCAAAGATGAAAGACGTCAACAATGGGTTGCTCTCGGTACTAACCAATTTCTTATCTTTGGGCATTGTTTGGCTTTTGAGGGTAATTCAGATGCTCACGGAGCGAGGGCAATGACAAACTATTGTAACGGTGGCGATAAAGGCCAGATTTGGATTTTTGCTTGGTTCTAACCCAATTGTAGGAAATAATCCACTCATGTTAAATTAGTAAGGATACTATCGGTGTAGAGTTGTATGGGTAAACTAATATAGTTATATAGGCCTACACACGGCAATCACAATTGATTTTGTGTTAATTTTACTTTCTTTAATTTTGAAAACAGTTGCTGAAATATTTTCAAACTGTTGAATGTTTGAATCATTCTGGTTACTAAAAACTAAATATAATTTGAAAAGCTTAGGATGTTTTTGGAATATTATATTTAAATTAAGAATTAGTTTATAAGTCATTTAAAACCAAGAGAAGTGATATTTAAATTATTTAATTAATATTTTAAATCTGGCGTGAAGTTAGCCACCTTTTTCAAAGAATGGCAGAATGTTGGTAAAGAAGAGACGCAACCCATTTAAAAACTTTCATAATGAAAATAATAGTTTATGCAAGGAAGATTGCGCCGATGGTTGTTCGATACCATAGCATACAGTGGATACAAAAACTATTTAGACACACCAATCCTCCTCCGTGTTATCTTTTGGGAAAGAGTCTTTTGCGTCGAGTGGGCTTTTTCTGCTAAAAAGTCATCCCTGAATTTGTTTTAAGAGATTTTTAAAATTTAATAGACACTACCTACTCAATCCATTTGTGTAGTCGTTTCCCAAATAGTTGTTCCGTTGGCGTCCAAAATTACCCCATAAGTACACACTTTGAGAGCCCTCTTTTAAACCATGAATTTTAATTTTTTTCTGAATAAAACCTCAGCTTCCTGTCACTCGAGAGCTCAGTTTTATGATTGACCCTCAGTATTTGAATAGCTTAATAATTTGAATTTACAAGTCATAATCTTTATTGAAAGGTAGCTTGGCACGGCCCCACAACAACACACTCAAGTTTTGAATACATTCAAGTGAAGGCTTTTTTGGTAGTTCCTGTAGACTTTCCATGTAGAATGGACTAGTCTAAAATGTCACAATAATTTAGGGGAATTCTGAAGCAGTTGGCCCTTGCTGGCCAGACTTACTTCGCTATATGGGACTTTCCAAAAACAGACTGAAGATACGAGTTTTGACTGAAGTTGTGCTTTTAACGCGTGATATGATGAAAACCCATAAATTCATAAGAAAAACACACTTAAACATACACGTATAAAAAGGAAAATAAGATAATTACAATGATTCTATGGTAAAAAAAAAAGAAGGAAAGAAAAGGCAAAAAATACTGCGTGAAATTATTTTGTCCCGATGATTCGAGAAAGAGTACTACTTTCATGCTATTTGACACCACATTTGAGAGTCCTACAAGATTTCTCGGACATGAAGTAAAAATTAAAGACACAATTAAGGCTCACAAGAGTATCCATTGACGCATTTACCCAGAATAAAAATAGACTAAATTCCAGCTAAAACATTACAGGGACTTAATAATGTTGTGAATCTAAGCCTAAACCGTTCTAACTCTAGCTTTGTATTTAGCTATGATTCAGTTGCTAGGAATTCCCCGACATAAACAAGATTGAAGGAGGATAGGATACATATATGTGAGGCTGGAATAAGGGACATCTAGTGGTAAGGATACGGCAAAGAGGGCCAATTCGCAACAATTCTTTTTCAAAATAAGATAGTAAAGCGATCTTTTCTGCTTGCAGTTAATAGGGTAGTTCCTTTCGGTAATTCATTAATTCAGACTTCGTCTGAATGTATCTCAACAGATTTATTAGATTGTGGTTAGGTGAGTTGAAAGAATTTGGCTGTACTATGACAAATGTATAAGGATTTATACGAATTATATGAATATTTGGCTAACTAATAAATTAAGCTAATAAACTAATAAATTAAGTATCATATTCATCAGTATTATTACATTCATGGCTTTCTTGTTAAGATTATTTATGACAATAGCCAAAATTCTATCATATACTACTTAAAAAATGGTAGTAAATTGTATCCTTTTTTATATTTTTGGTATTAAAAACTGCGTTTCAATAGAAGGGAACTATGAATCTAAAACAATAATAATTATATTTAACGAGATCGATTAATTTAATCGCCCATGAATAATAAATAATATGCACCTTTTCAAATCATTTTTGAATAAAAATAGAAATGAGACAACAAATCACCCGGAAAAAGCAATACAGGAAACATGCTACAAACATTTATTTAGAATAAAAAAATTTAAGCACCAGCACAGAATTTTTGCTAGTCAGTAGTAGCTACAAATAATCTGATTCTTCGATATGTATCATCCACGAAAACATTTGGAAATGAAGATGTCTAGAGAGTGGCTTTTGTTTGGAATAATTGTATTAATCAATTTTAAAATTATACTGCAAGAAGAAACGCCACACGGTGCCTTGGTAAGTCATACTTGATCATTTCAAAAATATTATTTATCACCAGGTAACCTTTGAAAAAATATATAATTTTAACATTAAGGATTGGAATCAGCAAGAAATTGGAAATCAAGAAAAAGTACGAAAGAACCAAGATATTACTTATTCCAAGACACCTAAATTCATTAATTCTAAAAAGAAAGAAGTCGAACATCAATCAACAAATATCAATCGAAT
This sequence comes from Chydorus sphaericus, assembly GCA_030141595.1. Taxonomy (NCBI): domain Eukaryota; kingdom Metazoa; phylum Arthropoda; class Branchiopoda; order Diplostraca; family Chydoridae; genus Chydorus; species Chydorus sphaericus. The sequence continues at coordinate 12,341,007 of CM057929.1, read as the reverse complement.
CTCCATTAGAAATCCGCGATCCACGTCATCAGATTTCTACGCCAATCATCGATCACAGTACGAGGAACTATGCTTAAACATTGGAGGTCAGCCCTGTGCTTGTTACTATCCGGATCACTCCGACGTAATCAAGTTTGAGCTTAGCTCAGATGATATCACAACGAATGCGTTGGATGAAAATGGTGCAGCGCCAAAGAACTGTAAAGATCTAGAAATTCTTGGGCATTGTTTAAATGGATTCTATATGGTTCGCTTCAATCACAAGCGGACCAAGGCAATCTACTGCGAATTTCAACATGGGGCTGAAGAACTTTTCAAAGACACTAAAGCAATAGAAAACTCTTTAAAAAGTAACGACGATTCTGTATCGTCAAGAGATTCACGACTTTGCTATGACATCAGAATGAATTTCGAAGGTTGTAAATTTCTGTACCCTGACTATCCTGACACTTATACAAAAACCTCAAGCTTAAATAGAGGACCACCTACTAGCTGCGACGATCTTCGAGCCATCGGCTACACCCTTAAAGGATTCTATCTTGTTCGGTTGAATGCCAAAAAAAAACAGTGTATTGCGATTTTTACCCATCGATATTAGAAAATGTCAGGAAAAACAGCGATAGATCGCCAAATTTACGATTTTGTTATACAATAGGGAGTGCTCCATGCTCTTGCATCTACTCTAATGTTCCAAACATTCTGCAATTGGAGCTTAGCAGTGATGAACTAACCAGAAGAGCTACAGCAGAGGATGGTATAGGTCCTGGTAGCTGTAAAGATCTTGAATCAATTGGATACAATATCAACGGACTCTACATGATTCGAGCTTCGGAAAAGATAATGACAACTGTATTCTGTGAATTCGAACCGAATGAAGAAGTGACGACAACAGTTAAACCTAGACAGAAAATTACTAAATCCTCGAATAAAAATTAGAAACTACTTCAAACGAGTCTTGAAACTATTATTGGAACACCAAAGTTAACAACAGTTTCCACTAATGATCAAGTTAAACAACCACAAACATCAGCACTTGTGTATCCAACTCAAATAAGTTTGACGCCAACATCAACGTTACTATCCAAACAAATGGGTAAGCACTCGCATTGATATACCCTTTGAGAGAATTTTTTCCCTTAGGCAATCAAATATAAAAAATATATATATTTCGTATATTTCTTAGATTCTACACTCTAATGCTTTTGAGGTCCTTTATCATAGTGGACATCGCCTTAAAGGACCAATAAAGGATATATAAAGGGCAAAAAAAATTAAAGGACTAAAAAGGACTTCCCACTTCCGGTGGGGTCCTTTATGCTCGAGTCTCCTTTATGCTCCTTTATTGGTCCTTTATCCTTAAAGGACTATAGGGACGAAAAAACAACATATATACTTCCTAATCAACAACTCAAGGAGACCACCCATAGTATAGTGGTTAGAGTACTCACCCACAAGTCTCAAGGTCGGTTGTTCAAAACCCGCCGGGACTTGCCCTTTTTTCCCATTTTTTAGTTGGTCCTTTATGGCCTTAGAGGACCAGGTCCTTTATCCGATAAAGGACATTTCCCTCTATGATAAAGGGGACTTTCATACGGCCACTAAATGAAGGACCCATAAAGGACCCAAATGGCATTAGAGTGTACGTTGAAATTAGGCGAAAAAATTCCTCTGAACCACCGTGAGGGCATAAGCTACCCATTGATGAATAAACATGGAAAATGCCTTGCTGTCGAAACTAATACCGATACCGTAAGTCCGTCTCAGAATGGAGCTAAAATAATTCAGGCGGACTGTAATCAATCAGAAAAAGGGCAACTTTGGAAATATGACCAAGACAAGAAACGTTTATGCAATGGTTGGCAAAAATGTCTTTCGCTTCCTTTTGACCTTTTTGAAGATAGAACTTCAGACGTTTTTCAATGGGACCTAATTGAAGGAGAAAAGAGTCAGCAATGGGTAGCAGTGAATACTGGACAATTCATGAATGTCGGCAGGTGTTTGGCTTTTAAAGGGAATTCAAATGCTCACGGAACAAGAGGGATAACTGAGTATACTGCAACAAAAATGAGGAAGAGCAGATGGTCTTTTACTAGGTAGAAACTTCTATCAAATCGATTAATATTGATTAATGTTAACCACTGGCTCATATTTCTGTTTAAATAAAACAAAATAAGGTTCGGAAGCAGCCAAAAATTGATTCAAGCAGATTGGAACCTGAAAAGTATTCCAAGTAAAAAATCTGAATTAGAGATCCAATTGACCAGCTCAAATTTAGAAGACCAAAGGACAGCTTGTATGTAACTCTTTTATTAACCTCGATAAGTTCATTAATATATTTTTATAAATATTGTTTGTATAATTAAAATGATTAAAAAATCCAATAAAAATGAAATTTTATTTAAACACAGCTCAGACCAAAAGGACAGAAAAAACTTTTAAACCAGAATGGTTTCAACCTACAACAGGTATGATTCATGTTGTAGTTGATTTAAAATCAATGCCTCTAAATTATTTACTTGGATTGTATGAAAATGTAGCTCGTTCTGCAGTTAAGTTGGAACAAAAAATACTTTTAAATCACTCATTTGGTAGAAGCTACCCATTAATGAATAAGCATGGTAAATGCCTCGCTGTAGAAACGACCGGTGCCATAAAACAGTCCGAAAATGGTGCCAAAATCATCCAAGCGGACTGTGATCCATCGGAAAAAGGACAACTTTGGAAGTGGGTTTCGTAAGAAAAGCCTGCTGTGTAACGATTGGGCAAAGTGCCTTTCGCTTCCACTCAACCACTTTCAAAGAAGAACTTCCGATATATTTCAATGGGAATTTAAAGATGGAGAAAAGCGTCAGAAATGGGACGCATTGAATACCAACCAATTTGTCAATGTCGGTTGGTGCTTGGCTTTCGAAGGAAATTCAAGTGCTCACGGTGCAAAAGCCAAAACAGAATACTGCAATGACCAAGAAAATGGGCAGATATGATCTTTTGCTTGGTAAAATAAAGATTTGATCAATAATTCGTTTCACTGTATTTACACAATAAAATGTAAGTTTAAAATGAGTTTTGTTTAAATGAAAACCGAATACAGGTTCAAAAATGGTTCGGAATTCATTCAATCAAATTTGAATATTTCAAAGACGACTAAACTGCCCCAATGGGGCATTAACCCGGTCGATGACGGACAACTGACATCTGGTGCGTAAAATTGTGTTTTAAAAAATCAATAACTTAAATTATTGTTTTTAAATATACAGCTATTGAAAAAAGTAATGACTTGGATACCAAACTAGAAACCGCTCAGTTGACAACAGGTGGGCCAATAACATCTTTTGAGGCTTTAATAAGTATATATACAATTTTAATTTGAAATCCAGCCTGTTCTGCGGACCAATTAAACCGAAAAATACTTCTCAATCATCCATTTAGAAGAAGTTATCAATTGATGAATAACCACGGCAAATGTCTGGCTGTCGAAACTACGGGTAACATAAATCCGTGGGAAAATGGCGCCAAAATAATCCAGGCAGATTGTGATCCATCGGAAAAAGGACAGCTTTGGAAGTGGGACCGTCTTAAAAGACTGCTGTGTAACGATTGGACCAAATGCCTCTCAGTCCCTTTCAATCTTAAAGGAGGTCTTTCTAAAGATGTGTTTCATTGGAATTTAATTAAAGATGAAAAACGCCAAGAGTGGGCTGCTCTCAGTACCAGTCAGTTTGTTAACATTTGGTCTTGTTTGGCTTTTGAAGGTAATTCAGATGCTCACGGAGCGAAGGCTATGACAAGCTATTGCAATAGTGGCGATAAAGGACAAGTTTGGTCTTTTGTTTGGTACTAAGAAGAGACGGACCATTATACCTTACATTTGCAAACATATATAGGTATTGGTATAGGGTAGTATAGATAAATGAATAAATATTAAGCAAATCACAACGAGCTCTTCCTGTGTGTTTTTTTCTATTATTTTATTTTATTTTAAACTTTAAGGGTAATTTAAATGAAAACTGATTTTCAAAGCTGGATAGTATAAAAATACTGGAATATCAACCACATATATACTTTTTTAAATATTTAAGTTCAGTTAAGGGTTGCCCACTAAGATAACTTTAAAAAAAAGATATTGCATCTCTTCCTGCATCTTTAAATTGACGTGCAATAGGGCACTTTTTAAAATATACCCAGGGAAATTCAAAAATATTTAAATGTTTTTTTTTGAGGCAACGTTTTATACAGACCACATATTCAATTGTTATATATTTTGCGTTAATTATCCCAAAATATGTCTCATAACAGCGTTATCATTATATTCATAACATATAATATATTTATAAATTAAGAAGATGAAATACCGGGGATATAGCTCGACTGCAGATCGAGAGGTCATCGGTTCAAACCCGGTTGTCCCCTTATATGGATGAATCGTTTCCATATTTTACATCTATAGTTTCATGAAAATTAACTAATTTTAGTAAACTTTCTTCATCTAGAGACCATATAATATAAACAGTAATTAAATACTAATTGTATACTAAGCAAGGGGTAGGCTACTCTCTCCGCCAACAAGCCCGGGTATCATTGTTAAATTGGGAATATATTGGGGCTAAATCGTTTCATTTTTGGGGATATGGTTAACCTCCGCCGGGCCTCACTAGAGCCAGTAAAAAAACCGTACATTTTGCCACCTACATCAAAATTTCAAAGCCTCTACACGCCTTCAAAGCGACAACTTAAGATGATTAAATGGAATCTTTGATTAGTTTTGTTTGAAAGGAACAGACCAATAATTGTGGGACATTTTATGTAGAAAAAAACAAATACTAAAGGTACGAAGCTTACAGTTTTATAATTTAGTTCAATTCATTTATTTAACTTTCCTTTTCCAGTACCACTGTATAGCTTTTAATTGATCATACATATTTGATGAACAGTGCAGAGTACACATAGCTAGGCAATTAATTTCAACAATTGATTGCCGGTCGAAAAGTTGTTGGTGTGCAGTAATGTTCAAATCCCAGTAGTAAATGAGATAATTGAAATGTAATGGGGAACAGGTTATTACAATAGTAGTTTCCCCTTTAGTTTACTTCTTAGGTTCTTAGGTAATTACTTAAAAGCTACCTTTTCTCAAATTAGCAAGAACATTTACTCAACTTAAAAATATGTTCTATAATGAATCATATGTGAAAAACAATTGATCATCATTTCAACCACAAAAGCTAAAACAGATAATGAAATTCCAACTCCAAAGATAAAAAATGCAGCCGTCAGGTCCAAAAGAGTAAAAGATCTCGTCTTTGTTTCAGGTGGAACATCCGTCCGACACTTATCAGTCGTAGGGAAATACTTCTTTTTACAAAGATCCACAAGCCCACCAGCATTTAAACGAAGGAATAAGCTATCAAGTTTGTTCAATCATAACCAAATTATTAACCAAAAGGATAACTTAAAAAACCAAGATTATACTTATTGAAGGAATTGACAAAGGGACTTCCAAAAGGCAATCCTATTTGAAAGGCCGTTGCTTTGTATTTTTCCAGTTCGGGCGAAGCTGTCATTCGGCATTTACCATCATTTGCTTTTGTATCCTCGTAAACAGCAAAATTTACAATTGTTTTTGCCTAATTTAAATTGAACGTAGTTTTAAGAGATGGATATAAAATATATAGATTTAAGTTCCCAAACACCAAAATTAGATACAACTACTTAATAATGTAAGTCGAAATTAATACAAAAATATGAAAAAAAAATCATTACAGATGCAAATACAAGTTTGCGATGTACGACGTTGTCAACGCCACTTAAAGGATCTTTAGCCCACAGAGTTGGGTCTTGACGAATTTGATTCCCGATTTCCTTCTCGTATCCTTCTACTGCGTCCTTTTGTTCCAATTAAATGTAATAATATATGGTGTAATGAAATATAAACTAGAAATACCATAAAAATTCTTGAAAGAGGTGTGTTTCTCTCCACAGCAATTAATTTCTTCTGTGCGACCACATCTTCAAATGTTTTAGCAATAGGTTCTAGCTTTGGTACGGTGAGTAATGCGGTCATGACACCCGTATAACCATAGATAAGAACCACCATAGAAAGAAGCCAAAATCCAACCAAAATTTTGAAAGATGTTATAGATTGGTAAGAAATGGAATTCCCTATGTTCAATTGTAATTGAATTAATTATTTTAATTTGAAATAATATATGTATATAATTGTATTAATCACCTTGACTAAAAATTATTGTTTGAACGTAGGCTAATTGGCTGTAAATCGTTTCGCCAACCGTTTTAGAGTTATCGTCGGATGTTTGATACATTTTTTCTTGAATTTTGATGAATGCAGTCGTTACTAATATGAAAATAGTGGTCGTACCTAGAAAACCTATCCACACCTTTTCCACAGCAGCACAATGTTGTAATACACGATTATTATATTGAAACTTTTATCCTCAAATACTTCAATAGAATTAAGTCATTTTAAAGTTTCTTATACATTACTAGTAACTAATACGACTTATGTCACTCCACATTTTCCCTACCGTTGACTGAAAAGGTCTTATTGTAACTCTTAGCCGGCTCTCTTCTATAGAGGCCAAGGTTGTAAAATTGAGTAAGGGTCTATGAAAAGAGTTGATGTCAGTTCCATATGCTTTATATTGTCCAACTCCTGCTCGAAGAGGTAAGGAATCACATCTACGTCCTTAAATAAACCGTTTGTAGTGCAATTTTATTTTGAGCAAATATAAATTTCATGTACGAAAACTATATATAAACCATATCGTCAAAATGCTTAATCATTGCACCAATGAGTCCATATTTGGTCACTTGAACTTCGTCGACAACAAAATATTTAAATCTTGGAATATAATTCGAAAGTATGGAAAGCAAGTCAATTATTCAATTTTAGATTATTGTCTTTATTTTGATTTGTGTAAACTGTAAAGACATACCTGATATTGAAAATTTTCTGGAAATCTAGCATAATTTCGTAAATCATTCCTTCAAAAGAGTAATTTCCGTCTTTTTGCTTCTTGTAGCTTAATAATGGAGGGTACTTTCCCACAAGAAAAAACATGGTTTATACATTTTTTTACAGAATCGATATATAGATTGTAAACATTACCAACCTGATAACCTAACACTTTAACTTCCATGCTACTAAAGTTTCTCCTTATTACTTCATTATCAGTTGATACTTTGAGAATAGAGGAAAACTCGAGAAAGAGGAACAAAAGGAGATTAATAGCTTTGCGACTTGACACAGCCATCGTAGAAACGTATCTAACAAACATAGTTTTTTTGTGTGTTATTGGGTAAATAAAAGATCAATATGAAGTGTTTAATGATGTAAAATAATAATAATTAATTAGCCCTTAATTTTTAAATTAGTTTCAGTATACAGTAGTCATTAGATGAGCAAAGTATTTTATATAGAAACAGTGCAAAGGAACTTGTTTGTCTATTTATTATTTATTTTACATTATTATCATTTAACAGAGGATCGATACACTTAATTGCATGACTATGAGATGTCCCTCCAGGCCAAACAGTAGAACTTTGATCAATCAACGTTTCAATTTATTTATCGATGTACCAATGTATATAGTTGAACAATAAATCAATGTTTTACTTGCGGAAGAATAACTTCGTTTACTTTTACTTGTAATTTTTTATAAGCTTTTTACAATATTTATTTACAAACAACTGTTTCGTAATGTTGAAATCATTTGGTTGCATTTTCGCCGGTTAGGCTTCTCATGTAAACTTTACTCAATTGAGTAAATTTGAAGATATCTTCTGGGATTTGAGTTAAACTATTCCCACTAAATATTGGAAGATATTCAATACCATTTGTATGTTGTTATGGAAGAAGAATTATGCATTAAAATAGTTTATCCACCACCTATCATACTATGATTGTTCGGCTTAACCAATGGTGTAGCTTATACGTGGTTCCAGTAGCATTAAGAAAAAGAGGGTTATTACGCGCAGGAAATCTTCTCAGGTATCCCACTTAGTTGACCACAGCTGTTGTGTACACTACACATACTCTTCGGCATAAAAGTCCGAAAATTGGTTGATAGATGTCGTTTTTTACAGATTTTAATTGAAAAACAGTAACGTTGTGCTACTTCGTTACTTTTCCGTGATTTCAAACATAAAAATTATGGCTTTTGCTAGCGATTTACTTTGTTGGTTAAGAAGAAAACCTACAAAATAACATTTAAATAAAATGTTGGAATATCTGACGAATCAAAATTAATTAAAAAGCAGATCAAAATAAATGCTTACCATAGGCAAGCATAGATCGACCCCATATCGTTTCTGGTTTCTGGATTGAGACATCAAGACAAGTGATCGAATATTTCTTGGAGAATAACTACCTTCGCTGGGCTTCCATTTAATGCACTATAACATTTGTGAAAAAATGAGAAAAAAGGTATTTTTTCACAAGCCTTAATACCTAAATGTTTTAATGCATATTCCCCTATATATAGTATGTATTGCCCCAATCAAACATTTAGCACTTATGGAGATAAGAAGAGATGAAGAGATAAATTTATGTCATTGTGGAAGTGGTTATAGCGTTGGGGTGTTCATAACTTCCGCTTTTTTAAATGCATTAATACGACGTTGACGTACTGTTTTCTGCTTTCTCTGCCCCCTTACAAAAAACGTTGAAAAATGAGCATTTTTTAAAATGAGGCGTTACAAGAGAAGGAATTGTATAATATAACGAGAATTTTTTTTTTACCAATACTGTAAAAACAGTAATATAATAGATTTTAGATTGTGATGCCCTTAGGCTCGAATTGTTTTAACCGATGTTTATTTCAATTCTTTCACGTTTTTTCATAAATTTTACTCTTAGAACCTAAAATATTAAAACTTTTGCTTTGGTTCCATGATTTTCAAGTGCCAAAAAGCTTTCAAATGCCAAACTGTTTTTTAATGATATTCCCATTTCAATTAGTATCGCTTTAACTAAACAAACCATTATGATAAGTAAATCATAATGGCTGTTTCTTTAAGTAAAAACCTAAATATGCTTCGTTAGTATTAAGATAAAAAATTAAAACTGCTTACGAAAACGCTTATGTTTTTAGTTCATTTTCATAAACAGCTCAAAATAATACGGATGAAAGAGAATAAAACGAGCCAGTGGGATAAATTGAATGCAGGAAAAATAAAATGAGGCTGGATAAGCACTTTGTATTTAAGCATGGCCGGAGCGTTATAATTTGATTAAAGGGTTTCAAACATTGTGTTGTGGAGAAATCGAGTTCAATTTGTTTCGTCAAGTATTGCTAGAATTTAATTCGTTTTGTGGCTCTATTCGGTGGCCTATTTTCGAATAAGCAAAGAAAGTTTTAATTAATGTCATCGATATTTCGATATTTTATTTCTCTCATAGCAATTTTGCCACTCTAGAAAAATTGTAAAAAAAGTAATTTTTAAGAGATTTTTTTTGTGTCCTTCGCCGATTTTTTTCAGAGATTAAAATCCGGGAAATTTTCCAGACGTAGTTTATGTACGGTTCACATAATTATCTTTTCTTTAAATCTATGCTACTAAGTAATGTGTTTAAGTCCAACACACTTCATTTCAAAGCTTAATATTGATGTAGGTCTATCTACAGTTAAAATATAGTAATTGTATTATTTTTAATATTCGAGTCTAAAATCATGCTACGTTTTGTGAATTAAACAGTCCAGAGTCCCTGGCTTGGGTCTAGCAGACTACCATTTCACTACGTTTAGTATTCACCTGTCGGTATTTACTAAAGTAAATAAACCTCAGGGATAAATAATTATGTAAAATTGAAGTCATCTAAACTAAAGGGGATTGATGAAAACTACTGTTTATTGTCTATTTCATTTCAATTATTTTTCACAATATGAAATCCAAGAATTTTATTTCAATTCATTGCATTAAGATATATTGTGGAAATTACTTTCAAAGGAACGATTCAAGGGCACAACGCTCCGGTTGGGCCCCGAAGGTTTTTCGGATTCAAGTCATAAAAGTAGGTCCCATTTGAGCATCTCGCTGACCACACCGCGTTCAAGAAATCCACATTATCCCGAATCAACCAGGCTAAATTGCAGATGTTTTTAGAACTGCAATCAATCGGGTCTAATAAAAACAAATTATATTAGCTATCTTACATAAGGACCGAAACGGTTTTAACGTGGGAAGTTTTATCATTTTTCTTTGAAAAGCTTGTAAACTAATAATGGCCTAAATTTCTTACTGTTTCCGACTTCAAGATAACCATTGCCATCGGTCATCTGCTGGAGCATTGGTTTGAATGCACACGAGTCCAAGGTGGTCAAATTGTTTTGGTACAAAGAGACGACTGCAAAGGAAAAGTCACCTAGCGATATAAGAAAATAAAATAATTAAAATAAATTTAAATAAAGGTAGTCAAAATTGTATACCTGTAAATGCTCCAGGAGAAACAGAATTCAATCCATCGTTGTTGACGAAAAATATGGTCGGATCAGGTTGCGTGAACTGGAAGGCGCCAGCTTGAATGATCAGAGGATTCTGGTTTCCGTGAATTTCAACAATTTCAAGCTGACTGTACCTCAAAAGTTCTAAAGGAACTCTAGTAATAATTGCTTCCCTCAATCCAATTTCCATCAGTGTGTCCTGAGACGTGGGAGTAACCCAGTTTTTCAAAATATTTTCAACCACGCCATCACTTACATCATAAGAAAAGAAAATATTGAACGAAGAGAGGCCATTTGGAGGAGGGGGAGGGTAGGTTAGACTTTTGTTTTCGAAACCAGCAAGCCCTAATACAGAATTTAATTCAAAGTAATTTAGTCGGCTTAGAGTTTTGGTTGGTAAGGTATAGAAAGTAATGTGAAAGTCGGACGAATCTAGTATTGTCAATGAAGCGAGGCTAAAAAATCCGGTCAAAAAAGACCAGTTAAGAATTTTCAAATTGCAGTTTTTAATGGTCAAGGCCCGAGTTATATTTTTGGTGGCACTAAAGGCCGCCTGATCCACGATGAGTGGGTTGGTTCTTCTAGCAGGGCAGTTTAGTGTCAATATGCCCACGGCGTGATTTCCAATGATACCGGCGATGAATTTTGAGTCGTTCCGACTTGGTAATAGAAACAATTTGTTGATGTAGTAAGGGGATTTCACTTTGGTAAAAATAGACTTCATAGTATTGACAGAAACTTGACTGCAGAAGATGTTCAATCCAGATGAGGTGTTTGTGCTTTTGCAGGGACTAAATGGATCGGCCGATTCCCCAACCATGATCCCGCTTATCCATACCATCTTTTAATTGAACAAAACAAAACATGTGTTGTACCCGGGTAGCAACCAACAGATCCAATATTCGTGCAACGTTGAAACGCACATCTCCGCAGCATTACTACAATATGTTTCGTTTGGGACGATTTTGCGTTTCAACGTAGCACGAATACGATATTGGATGTGTCTAATGTTACCCGGGGTAAAAGTCTTGATTAAATTTTGATGTGAGAAATAAACGAGTTTGAAATTAGAATTAATTTATTTCCCCGAAAAATAACTACTTATCTGTTTTCCTTTGCATCGTAAAATAATGACATAAAATAAACAACAATTCGACTATTTTATTAGGTTTAATATATCAAACTTACCAGTATAGAGCCAAAAAAGCTTTGGAGTTTCATTTTTTTAGTTCCCGTGGAGTTACTGTTGAACAAAGTCGAAATACCTTTGTCTTTTATAGATGAAATTTTTTGGTGTACCAATGTAGGGAAAACTTGGGATTGGTTAAAAATACCAAAGATGGCTGAACAAAAACGAAATAAAGCCTGTTTATTGGTTGGATACTTTATCAATTCCACATTGCTAGTTAAATATTTTTCAAATAAGTAATACAGTTTATAAAAGAAACAGGTGGAGACAGATTAAAAAAATGTGCGTGAAAATAAGAACATTATTTTTTATTCTGTTCATCTTCTCGTCAGAAAGAATGTATTTTCGTGAATTGTAAAAAGATATGACATTTCGAATGTGTTGAAAAACGAGGGAATCAGCATATTTTTTAAATGTTCGTTTATTTAAATAAAATTTAGTCCAAGAGAAGCACGAATCAAAATTTATTGATGCATATAAATCTCTAACAAATAAGAAGTAATTCACTTTCAGATAGCTTAAGTATGCTATAGAAAACGATCTGCTTTGTGATGAAAAAAGTTACTTTGTTTTTGACAATGCATTAAAAAATATATTTGTTTGATCAATTTAAAGTTAACACGTAAACAGCTTAAGGTCTAGTTGGATTTGAAATCGTCTTGAAGCTGGAAAATCTAGATTGCAACGAATTTATTTCATTTTATTATGTTAATTTATGTCGCTGTCAAAGGTTTCTTGCTTAGCTGATGTTTGCATTATTATCTATGTAATCATAATTTATAATATTGACCAAGCATAAGCTTCATATGGTCTTTTTATATGTCTTTAAAATTATGTCATTTGTGTCTTTGCCATGCAATACAAAATGCAGCCCTTAGGAATATTTATATGATAAAATTATATATATAATATAGTAAACAAGCAGAAGTACGGAGAAGTGTATTGGTTTTGGTCAGTTTTCAGCATGAAACCTAACTGAACAAAACATGAAAGTTGAAGTGTATTTTTCAGTTCTGGATCAATTGTTTAAACAAAAGAAATCATTTTAAAAAGATCAGAATGTTTTGAACTGAAAATAGGTTTTTTTTCAATATTCAAACTTATTTGCACAAACGGCCTGCTGAATTACGAAGATTGTTAGCGTTCAATTCGTAAAAGAAGGTTCCGTTAGAACACCTGGCGGACCAAACATTGTCCAAAAGTTTTGGATTGTCTCGGATCAACCAAGCCATGTTACAGATATTGCTGGGGCTACAGTCAAGAGGGTCTGTTGTTATAATCAAATCATAAGCTTAGAGTTTAAAAAATTCGTCAACATTTTCACAACAATTTGTAACTCATATGAAACGGTTAAAGAGCTCAATATACATGTTTGAAAATATACTCACTGAAACTGACATCAAGGAAACCACTGGATAAGTCCATTTGCTGAAGCATGGATAAGAATGCATTCGATCTTAAAGTTGTTAGCTTGTTGTTGGCCAGGAAAACGAGAGCGTCCCTAAAATTGCCTACAAAGAAACGAGATATTTCATTTTCGAGTAATTTATTCATAATACAAGTAATCACATTAAGGAAGATTAAATGCTATGCCATACCTGAAAATACGCCAGGATCAATCGAAGTAATCTTGGCTCCAGCTAATCCTAGTAATTGTACCGAGTTCGTTAAATTAAAAGTACCTGGCTTAATGTTCAACGTTATTGCGTTGCCAAAGAACCAAGCATTTGTCAACGCATTCAGTTTTGAGACCGCAAGTGGAATCTTTTTTAAGGTATTTTCGTAGAGTTTTAATGTGGTAAGAGTTTGTCTTGACGTTGGAATGACCCATTTTTCAAGAATATTTTGAAAAGCGTCATCATTTGCATCGTAACTACTCCTTACTTGAAAATCAGCGAGGCCATTAGGAGGTGGGAGTGGAAACTTGAGACTAGTATTACTGAACCCATTAAGCCCCATAACGGAAAGCCAATATACATTTTTTAGGTTTGTCAATGTTGAAGTAGGCAGAGTGTAGAATTTGATGTGGACATTGGAGCAAAATTGAATATAAAAGGTGCCCAAGCTGGAAAAGCCTCGCAAAAAGGACCAATCTACTTGATTTAAATCGCAGTTGTCGATGTTGAGGGTTTTGGTCACTAGTTTTGAGGAAGTGAAAGCGGCTGGGTCAACAAGCAGTGGAGTTGTCTTCCTAATAGCGCAGCTCAGGGTTATAGTCCCTATGGTGTGGGATCCGATGATGTTGGAAATTATACTGGGCTGCCTAATTCTCGGTGTTAGAACCAGTTCATCGATGTATACAGGAGTTTTTACTTTATTGAAGACAGCTCTAATGGTTTCGGCTGGGACATCGTCGCAGTAGACGGTCAGACCATCAGATGGAGTGTATTCACTTTCACACGGACTGAAAGGGTCGGTAGCGTTTACAATTTCAGAACACACCGTCATGAAGAACTGAAAAAATACACAAAATGCTCTTTATTCAATTGGCTTCTTTACTATAGTGACTATAAAGTTAGCTAAAAATAATAATTACCACGCTGCAGCAAAGCAGAAGGAAGGCTTTCATTTTTAAATGTGGTAGTTTTTTCCTCAAGGGCTGCGTTCAACGGTAGGTGTGCGTGTTGACTGTCTCTTTTACATTAAGTTAACTTAACGGTTTTCTTTTATATACAAACACCATTATGATATTCACTGGGGTGGGCAGTAATTTTTATTGGATGAGATTGTCAAAAAAGGAGTGGCCTATAGGACGGTCCTGCAGACCTGCACCTGTTTTCAAATATTAATTAAAAATATTGTCTAGGCAATATTTTTTTATTCTAAATACTAGAAAAAATAAAGAATAAAAAATATTGCTTCGACTTTTGATATAATCGCTTTAACACTATAAAGTGAATACTTTTGTTCACTTTTCTCCATTTATACTTTAAAAAAAAATTAAAGAACTGGTTTCTATGCACTTTAAGTAAGACTTCTGATTTCTTTCTTCAAAGAATCGCATCCCGCTATCTATAATGCCATATGTGTTGCGTTCATAACTAAAAACTGGGTCATTGAACTAAATAAGCATTAATTAAAGTTTCAGATTCTTATTTAAGTAATTTAATAAAATTATTAGAGAAGGATATGCACTACGGGAAAGAAATATTAAAATTTGTATTAAACATTGAATATGTGTATGTGATTTTGTGTTGGATCTGTGTACAGAACAAAAATGAACAAAAATGAAAAGCGCGAAGAATTGAAAAAATAACACTCGCGTTTCAGCCTGGCCAGAGCATAAGCAATTCATATCAAAATTTCATTTTTCAAAAATGGGGACAGGGTGTAAGGTGAAAGAGAATATTCATTTTAAATATTGGTCTTGGAAATTGTCAGAAAACGTTTTCTGTTGAAAAGCTTATTTTGAAACAGAAGGGGGCTAGAATTTACTATACAATTTTATTTCCGAGAAATAAACTTTATTAGACCAAACATAATCCGAAGAAATGTTCCTAAGGGGTCAATATCGCCCTTCCTCCAGGGTCAATAGTAAATATAACTATAATAAATCAAGTACAGTCGTATTCTGCCAAATCTTGCATTTCATTTCGATGGTTTTTATTAAATTAAAAAATATATATAAAATCTCTTAAGTATCAACAGAAAAAAATTATAATATACTATTTTTGCTAAAGCAGAATGTATTAAAACGTGTATGCATTAGAAAAAAATGAGACTGAGTAAACACTTTTGTGCTTAAGCATGGCCGGAGCGTTATAATTTGATTAAAGAATTTCCAGTCAGATAGATTGAAAGTAAATTGAGACCGGGTAAACACTTTTGTGTTTAAGCATGGCCGGAGCGTTATAATTTGATTAAAGAGTTTCAAACATTGTTTTCTGGGGAAATAGATTTGCAATGTGTGTTTCATAAAGTCTGAGCGATTCATTCTGCCTGGCCAGAATCCGTGGCCTTATTTTTTTATGGACGCCGAAACTTTAAATCAATGTTGTTGGTATTTTATTATTTTCATGGCAATAATCCTACAGCGTCTATTTACCTTACACGGATTCCGATTACGATATACCATTCGAAACATTATTTTGTAATTTAAACTCTTTTCTGACAATTACGTTAAATAGCTCGTTTTTAATAACTTAATGGGTTCCCCGAAGTCGAGAATCTTAAATTGAAATTTTTAAAAATGAAATAATGTAAAAAAAAGAAAATTATTTATTTGCATAACTTTTTAATGAAGAAAGAAAATAGGTTTAACGGTTACAATGGTTTTTTTTATGAATGAAAATTAAGTTAATGAACAAAGAATTTAAAGCTTCCCAAAACTTTAAAATGAAATATAAATGAAAGATAATATATAAATGAAATAATTATCTTGTCAAGAAGTTAAGTTTAAATGAATTAATCAATATGAATTAAGAAATATCTGAAGATTAAAAAAAAATTATGGTAATGCGAAAAATAGAAAATGGTTTGTTTTTTTAAAACATTTAATAGATGCATTAAACTTGAAAAAAAAACTTAATTCTAAAATTATAAGGTTCCATAAACAGGGCTTTTAGAAAGACGAAATATCTTTAAGTTTCAAGGCCAATCGTTGTCTCGGCATCAATCTTGAGACAATGGTCTTAGAAAGGGTCAGTAAAATATCTAATTTAAAGTTAAATAAAGTAAAATTATGGAAAAGCTTATTTTTGAACCTCGATCCCAAATTAAGAAAAGTGGATGCGCACTTGCAAAAAAATATACTGTCTAGTATATTTGTGGTTCGAATGGGCACCACCACCATCTGGTGGTCTGGACAGACAGCTGTAAGGGTTCCCTGTACTACAGGTAGGACGACATATCGTTACTTTCTTAGTTATTTTTACTTTGCGATATTAGATTTCCATGCTGCAATATTAACCTCTTCCAAAAGAAGAATGGGGAATTCCTCAAAAAAAAGTTTCGATTTTATTGCAGGGATCGATAGAGAATTAAATTCTAATCATGATAGTGCAATCAGGAAAAAAAAATAATTGACCGAGTTATAAGCGATTTAGTGTGCAAATTTTTGAATTAAGCCGTCCCCACTTTCATTCGCGCGGTTTGACGAGTAGCTCGATGTGTTAGTCAGAGAGAGTAGCCGTTCTGCCTGAGGGGATCCGCTTCCATAAGACGCAGATCGGATCGTGCTAATAGGGCAAAACGGACGAATTGGCTCTCAACATTTGGGCTCACCAATATTTTGATTTGTCGCTTAATGCCAGGTTGTCGTTTAGATGCACTGATGATATACTTGCGACAGATAGTTTAAACAAATGAGCAGAGCGGATTCATGGAGCGCATACAGCCGGATAGCATTCGTGTTTTGGGTGCATTCAAGTTTTGTATTATATGTTGTGTATTATATTGTCTATATACATATACATCTAATTTTGACTTTTAAAGCGTTTTTTAACTATGAAACAAACTGTGTCCGATAGATATTTTAAACCAAAAGATCAGGCAACTTAGTCTTAGAAACACTGATGGTAAATATTCTCCCAATGTCATCACAGAATCTTTGTAACCATATATTGGAATTAGTATGATAATGTTGAAAATTTATTTTTGAGTCTAAGCATGATTTACGTTTAAAATTTTATTGTTTATTATAAATTTAAAACTTAACGTGTAGTTTAATAAATATTCTAAATACATAATATGCTGGAAGAAAACTATACACATTTTGATTGCGATTCTGAAAATTTATTTGTAGATTCCTACATTTTTGCTAATCCCATTTCGCTTAATTAAAATAATTTAAAACCAAGTCTATGGCCAATTTCAATGGTACATTGTATACTTTTGAAATATTTTGACATTTTAAATTAAAACGGACACTACGGATAATTGCACCGAGTTCCATTCGGGTATCGTAGGTTGCTGGCATTGAGGTCGCGGAACTTGGTACCATTAGAGCACGTCGCAAAACTAGATCCGTCTACAAAATCTGTGAGTGAGCCCCCCGGAAACAACCAAGCCAGGTTACACTGATTTTTTACACTGCAGTCAAACGGATCTGTTAATAAAGATAAAGAAATTGGGTTATAATTAAATAAGTGAGGTATAAATTAACAAAAAAGTTCATTCCCACTTACTGTCTTCTAGTATAAGACGACCACGAAAGGAGTAAGGAACATTGAAAAAGAAATTAAAGGCATTTCTGTCTATTGTAGTTAGTTGGTTTCCACGCAAATCAACATAGGCAAACTTATAATCCCCTATAGAATTTTTAGCAGTTGAATTTTAAATTCAAAATTTGAATTGAATATCAATCAGCAACATTACCTTGAAATGCTCCAGGGGAAATGGAAGTGATTTTTGAGTTTCTTAATGTAAGTGTTGGTGGGTTACCATAGGGAACATATGAATATCCTGCTACTGCATAAAATGATTGGTATGGAAGTGTCAAGGGCTGGAGGTTTCCTGAAATTTCTACATTCACAAGCCCATATCTAAAAACTTCTGACGGAACTCTAGTGAGAGAATTATTGCTTAGAGAGAGAGATTCTAAACTTCGGGATGAAGTCGGACTAACCCATTTTGCCAGAAGGTTCTGCAAAGCAGCAGTGCCCACATCATAGCAATTGTTAATATACAATTCGGTCAGACCCTTAGGGGAAGGAGCTGGAAATTTGAGACAGGTGCGGTTGAACCCATTCAATCCCAATACTGAATCCAAACGAAATGTTTCAAGTTTTGTCAAAGTTCTTGTTGGTAGGGTATAGAATCGCTGGTGCAGGTTGGAGGAATTAGCAACAATTTTCAACGAAGTAAGATTTGAGAAACCCTTCAAAAACGACCAATCTAAATATTGCAAATTGCAATTGGAAATAGTGAGGCTATCGGTCACTAATTTTGTCAGAGAGAAAGCTGCAGAATCAACCCGCAATGGACTATTTTTTCCTGGGCAGTGGATGGTTATCTTTCCGATAGAGTGATTTCCAATAACGTTAGCAGGGACTTTCTGATCTTTATTATTTTCTAATTTGAAGACGAATTGGTCAATACGGTAAATTTTGCTTTTTTCAAATGCTGTTCTGACCCTTTTCCCAGTTATATTATTGCATAAAACGCTAAAAATGCCGTCGATGCTGGTTGAGCTCTGACATGGATGGAACGGGTCTTTGGCTTTTGAAATTCCAGCGGTAGAATCAAATAACAAAACCAGCATCTTGTCAATTAATTGTTTGAAATTATTTTTTTAGCTTTTTTAAATTATGCTTTTCGTAAAGTATTTGTTACCAAAGTGCTGAGAAGAAAGAAAAGTTTAGCGATGAGATTTGCCATCTTGTTGAAAGAAGAAATAGACTATCTTAAACCGTAGTCTAGCTGTTTTTTTATACCCCTTAAGCCGCCTAGTATCAGCTTAGAGATGGTTTCTGATTGGTGGGAATAAAATTGAATTTTTCTTAATAAAACTCCACCTCAGCTCCATTTTTATGAATTGACACATACATTTTGTACCAATGAATGGAGGACGAATGAAACACTTAAACTCATTTCTATTTAGTGCCACGTTTGAGTCAAAAGCATTGAAAACACCATGGAAGGTTAGAAGCAGCTGTGTTTCCGCCTGGCCAGAGCAGAATAATCTAATTATTAGAAACTTCGCTTTTAAAACCGTTGGATATATTTCAGGGTTACCATAGGTAGGTTATTAATTGGATATACAAGAGATAAGTTATCAATATAAGACTACCATCTAAGTAATGCACATTTGAATATAAATAATCTAGTTATGTTTACGAAAAAAATGTTATGTTAAAAAAAACCATTATAATTTTTCTTCCCTTCAAGACGATGTTTGTATATTTATTTTTATTCAAATTAAACTCACTGTAATTCAGTCGAAAAGATCAAAAATAGGTTTTCCGATAGCCACGAAAATAATAAGGAAGGTCAAAAAAGAACGAGAAGGCATAATTATCCAATGTAGTAAGTTTGCTTCCACTCAGATCAACATCGGCACAAGTATAATCTCCTATATATAGAAAGTTTCTTTTGTTGTATTTTTCCACTTTTAATTTTTAATTAAATATGAAGCAGAAATAGTAGGCTACCTTGAAATGCTCTGGGGGAATAGAATTGATTTTTAAGTTTCTTAGATATAACGATGCACCACCAGGGTGTCCAAGGAAAAGCGAATATGGTCGAATTATATTTAATGATCTGTATGAGATTGTCAAGGGCTGGAGGTTTCCTGAAATTTCGACATAACTAAGCCCGTATCTAAAAAGTTCTTGCGGGATTAAAGTCAGAGAATCATTGGTTAAGGAAACAGTTCTTAAAAATCGGACTGAAGTTGGAGTAACCCATTTTTCCAGAATGTTTTGCAAAGCGGCAGTGCCCACATCATAGCAATTGTGAACGTTGGCAGGGATATACTGGTCTTGGTTATTTTCTAAATTGAAGACAAACTTATCAATACGATTGATTTTGCTTGTTTCAAATGCTGTTTTAAGACTTGTAACCCTTTTCCCCGTTATCTTAATGTACAATACGGTGAAAATGTTGTCGGTGCTTTTTGAGCTCTGACAAGGATAGAACGGGTCTTTGGGTTTTAAAGTTGCAGTAGCATAAGAAATAAACAAAAGCAGCATCTTTTAAATTAATGGTTTGAAATTAGATACTTTTTTTTATAAAATTACTTTTTAAAAAGTATTACTTACAAGTCCCCCCCCCCCCACCACAAAAAAAATTAAATTGTCTTAGTAAAAACTCCTCCCACTGTTAAATTATTATGAGGTACTATGAAATATTTTCTACAAAAGAATGAAGGACGAATGAACAAATGCACTTACTTCTATTGTATGGAGTATTCAGCGTGATATTCAAACCGAGTATTAAAAAACCTTGGAAAGTCAGAAGCACGTGTATGTTTGCTTGGCCAGAGCGGAATAATCTAATTAATTAAACTTTGCATAACAAAGAGATTCGATCCAATTTCAGGGTTACCAGGGACATGTTGCTTTGCATCCCAATCCCAAAATATGGATATAAAAATGTTTATTTCCTCTTCTTTCAAGGCCTCTGTTAACCGAATTTTCATTTTCTTTCGACGTTTCATCAAATGGAATCTATTTCAATTTGGAAGTCAATTTTCAAGTCAACATATTAGTTATCAAATATTCACTATAGTTCTTTTTAAAAAGAAGTGATCAATTTTATAGGAGTTTGTTAGTAATTTAAATAGACTTTGATCATATATTGTGCATTTCTATTCAGTTTTTTTTTATAACTGAGTCGAGATTCTTAAAAAATATTGAATAACATTCTTAATCATAAAAAACCGCACGAACTGTCTTCAAAAACGTAAGTAAAAATTAAAAGATGCAATAATAACTTCAACAGCACATGAAATACAATTGTATGAAATTGAACGTGGGTGTTTAATTAACAAATACAAATAAAAAAAATAAATGGAAAAGAAGAACCAGCTGTGTTTCTGCATGGCCAGAGCAGAAATAACTCGAATTGAAAACTCTGCGTTCAATGCAAACATTCAAGGTAAAAGATGAGTCAAAGAAAATAAAGAATTAAAAGCTTTCAAAATTTTTATGAATCATTTTATTAATTTTATAGATTGACAAACATTTACTGAATAAAATATGTATTTTTCTGTAAGGATATTTCCATATTTTTAAGGATTCCATCATATTCTTTATATTGAATGATACGAAATTCCTTTCGTATTCGAAACTGAGTTACACTTTACTGAATAAAAACACACGTGTGTGCATCAATATTTTTATTTCGTATAGACAGAAATCCTGTATACGCATTTATAACTCTTCTAGACTACTACTCTTTTAAAACTTAAAAGTAGCACAGTGGACGAAGTTAATTGCAGATGAAAATTTCCTATGTTGAAATCCGCGAAAGAAAAGTTCAAGGGCAACGTTTGCCATTCGGCAATCGTAGTTCGTTAGAGTCTAGATCATAAAAGTAGGTTCCATTAGAACATTGTGCTTGCACACAAGCTCCTCGTGGATCAGCACAAGTCAGGTAATTTGGATTGTCTCGGATCAACCAGGTCAAATTACATTGATTTTTCAAGCTACAGTCGAAAGGGTCTGTTCAAGAATATTTTAAAATCATCACTCATTTTTAAATCATACAATTTTTATCATAAGTAATAAACAAATTATTACTCCCTAATGTGGTAAGAAATCCGCTTGAAGTCTGCATCTGCAGTAGCATGTTTTGGAATACGCCAGCATTGAAAGTAGTAAGATTGTTATTGCTCAGATCAACGAGTGTTCCTCCATAATTTCCTATAAAATTGTTTTCGTCAAATTTACTTCTTACTTTCATATTGTTGTTTGTTAAAATAGAAATACCTTGAAATGCCCCAGGTGAAATATAAGTGATGTGTGATGAGCTAAGTTGTAATGTAGGTATTGGGTTCTTTAAATTAAACGATCCGGGTTGGACAGTCCAAGGTTTCTTCTGTCCTCTAAGATCTAAGACTTCCAGCTCGTTGAAATTCGAAATTTCCGAGGGAATGTTTGTAAAAGTGTTGTACGAAAGATCAAGCGTTATTAACGTGTTAGCCGATGTCGGGCGAACCCATTTTGCAAGAATGTTTTGCACAGCAGAAGATCCTAAATCATAGCTTTCCTTAAGCTCAAAGTAAGAAAGTCCACTAGGAGGTGGAGCGGGAAATTTGAGACAGGTTTTGTTAAATCCATTCAATCCCATGGCCGAATTAAAAATGACGGTATTGAGATTACCCAAGGAAGCGGTTGGTAGGGTGTAGAATGTTTGGTGCAAATTCATGGAATCGTAAATATTTAATGTACCAAGTTTTGAGAACCCTTTCAAAAACGACCAGTTCAAATATTGCAAATTACATTTGTAAATATTAAGAGAGCTGGTGTCCGATTTTGTCACAGAGAAAGTTTAGAGTCAACGCGTAATGGGCTATTCCGGCTAAGACATTGGAGGGTAATCGTACTAATGGAGTTATTCCCTATAAAGTTGGATGGGATTTTCTGATCTTTATTGTTTTCTAGCTTCAAGCTAAACTGGCCTATATTACGACGAATTTTGCTCTTTTCAAATGCTGTTTTAACCCTTTTTACAGTTATGTTTTGGCACTCAACGCTATAAATCACCGTGCCGCCGGTCGAACTTTGACAGGGATAAAAGGGGTCTTTTGCATTTGATGACCCAGCGGTAGAAGCAGTCAACAAGGCCAGCATCTTTTAAATTATTTAAAATTTAAAAAAAAATCTAAATGTTAAAAAAACGTATTTGTTACCAAAGTATTGAGAAGACAAAAATGGAGATCGATCGGTTTTGCCATCTTGTTGGAAGTACAGGAGAAATAGAAGTAGTACGTTGTAATACACTATAGCTGTTCTCTTATACCAATTGATGCTGACGATCATCAGCTTAGAATTGGTTTGTGATTGGTGGAAAATTTTCAGCAAAACAAGCACTCCTCCCCCTGTTCAATTACCATCAGCTGCTATAAAATATTTTGTACAGTGGAATGAAGGACGAATGAATGAATGTACTATTGCACTTATGGACTATTTGGCGCGATATTCAAACTAAGAATAAAAAACAATTGAAGGCTAGAAGCAGTTTTTTTTGGCTTGGCCAGAGCAGAAAAATCTAATTAGTTAAACTTTTAACGGAAAAATTGTCTAAATCCGGAATTATGTTTAGATTCATAAAATAGACCCCATTCGACGCGGATATATTCTACAAAATAAATACGCCATTCGGCTCAAAATTGAATTACGCGTCGAATGAGGTCCATTTTAAGATCCTGGACATAAAGCCGGATTTAGACAACTTTCCCACTGCCCACCAAAATAGGGGAGTTTTTATCTCTTTCTCTCAGAAATTGCTTTAAAAATCTTATTTTCGACCAGAATTTGTTTCTCCATATTTGATGGAATTGGTGTGAAGGCCGGTCGATATAAAAAAAAATATATTTATGCATTTTGGAGCATCCTAAAGTATATGGATATCAAATTAAATATATATATATATATATATATATATATATATATATATATATATAGAAGTCAATTTCAAAGTCAACATTATGGAGTATTTGCTATTGTTTTTTTTTAAATTCCGATCAAACTTTAAAAAAAAAATGCAAAGCGATGCAATCCATCTGTTGTGAAAAAAATTCTTCATCACATAATCATCATCAATGATCTAGTTAGCCAGAAGATAAACAAATGTTGGGTTAATAAATAATTCCAATTAGAAAATAAGCATCTTAAAGTATGTTTAGCTATATTTAAGCCGTATTATTTTAATATTTGTTGAATGTTCTAGTGGTTGTAAGCGTTTGATTAAAGGTAAGAAGAATTAAAAGGCACAGATATTTTGTCATCCAGTTATTGCATCAAATATCAATCAATAGTGCTATCAGTTAATCTAACCGAAAAGATCACGCAATTAAAATATTTTAATTCTGTCGATAATTTAAATAGACTTCAATAGTATTTTGTGCTTTGCTATTTAATATGTTTTACAACTGAAATTCCTAAAAACTCTATTGAATATTGGAAATGAAAACTATTTTCAAAAATGTAACAAATGCACAAATAAACTTCAATAAAATATAGAGTATAGCTGGATTTGGACGTGGGTAATTAAATTAAATGGACGGAATGAATAAAAAAAACGGAAAGAAAGAACCAGCTGCATTTCTGCCTGGCCAGAGCAGAAATAACTTGAATTAAAAAAACTTTGCGTTTACTTTATTTTATGTACTTCAAATATTTTATACCAATATTGCTTAAATTTTCTTTGCGATTGCTGGAAAATTTTCAGCAAAAAAAAAAGAAAAAAATTCTTAACAAAAACTCCTGATTCCCCTTTTCAAATATTATAAGTTGCTATAAAATATTGTGTACAGAAAAATGAAGGACGAATGAATAAATGCACTTATTTCTAATGTTTTCTACGGCTAGCAAAATGTTAAATCAGGAATGTTCTCTACACCAAAACGTATAGCATTTAATGTCTTATGAAAAAGAATTCAAATATATTTAAAATTCTTACATCAAGACGCGATTTTCCAATAAGTAAACATAATGTTTTCTTCAAATATTAACTTTAAAAAGGGATTAATTGTATTATATATTAAATAGATTATGTTCTTACACACTTAAATATTTTAACTTAAATAAAAATGTATTTCAAGTATCATTCAAAACTTAATTTTTTATCTTTGTATAATATTTATTCGAACCATATATTAAATATGTTTTTAAAGAAGAAGATGCGAATCGTGTATTACTTTTTGCCACTTATTAGCAATTAAATCTTGGCAAAACAGAGACAATAATCAAGCGTTCAAAATATATGCTGTAGGCGACGAGCATCAAGGGCAAAGTTTACCCGAAGGTGTGCGTAGGGCACTGGGGTCCAATTGGTAAAAGAAAGTGCCGTTTGAACACTGGGCACCATACACTGGTCCGTAATATGGATAGGTACTAAACCAAGTCGGATTGCGAATCAACCAAGCCAAAGCGCACTGAAATGAGACATCGCAGTTGAATGGATCTGTTCAAATGAATTTGAAAAAAATATATAAACATTTTTGCTATAAATTGTGACTTTTCGTATTTAGAGCAAAATATTCCTTACTGTCGTATACAGATAAGGAACCGCCATAGTTTCTCATCTGCTCAATCATTTTTTGAAAAGCTCCTGATTGAAATGTAGTCAGATTGTTGTTGCCCAGATAGACATATGCTCCTGAATAATTGCCTGAACCACAAATTAAAATAAATAAAAAATATTTATTTAATTTATTAAACTCTAACTTGTAAACTTTTAAATAGAAAAAATACCTTGAAAAGCGCCTGGATTTACAGAAGTTATTTGACTATAGCCAAAATCCATATTTAGGTACGAATCTTTTGATTTGGAAATATTGAAGGCATTCGATTGTATTTTCATCGGTTGGAGGTTTTTTATACTGAATTGGCTTAACTGAGTGAATTTAACCATATCTGATGGAATTTGAGTTAAAGAGTTCCCATTCAACATAACAGTCGATAGAGTCTTTACGGAAGATGGGGTAATCCAAGAAAATATTTTTCCCAGGGCAATATCCCCAATGCTACAATCTTTGCAATCGCCATTGTTTCCACCAGAAATGGAAAGATAGGAGAGTCCGCTGGGAAGACTACTTGGGAAAGTAAGTCCCGCGTTTCCAAATCCATTAATACCTTTGATTCGATTTAGTTCTAATCGTTTCAACCAAGGCAAAGTTTTTACTGGAAGCGTCGAGAAAGTTGTATGGATATTTGAAGAATTCGAAATTGAAATGGAGTACAAATACGTGAAATTGGTCAAAAATGACCAAGTAAATTTGATCAAATTACAGTTCTGAATGGTCAAGGCGTATGTATCTACTTTGGCGGAACTGAATGCGTCTGTATTGAAAAGAAGCATGTTATTGGGAGCTGAGCTACAATCAAGAATCAAGGCGAAGAATGTACGACTTCCAATGATCTTTGCAAGGAGGTTTGTGTCATTGGGTGCAAGGTAAAGTGTTGTAATTTGATTGTCAATTTTTGACGTGGGTTTGGTTAAGACTTTTTGTATGTTAGCGGTGGACATGTTGGCACACTTTACCATGTACCCATAATTTCCCATAGTGTCATAATAATAATTTTCACACGTACAAGGTGAAAAATAATTGTCGCAGTTGATTGGATAGGCAAGAGCCGAATCCGTTAATATGAAAGCACCAATCTTAAAAATAACAGAAAAGAAAAAAAATATTTTTGGTGACGTTTCTAAAATCTTCTTGAATAAAAGACAAGACCATGAGCGTATGGTTATTACCGTAAAGAAGAAAAAGACGTTCATGTTGATGGTTGATTGATGTGAACAAATTCGAAATTCGTTTAATACTAGTTTCCAAGGCAAACATCCATCGCATTTTATTCTTAATCGAAATGTTAAGGATTGGTGGAATGGATTCAAAATGGCTCTAGTGTTGGATCTTTCCCATTGGTCTTAAATTTTAAAAAGGAGGTTCTTCGTTTCTGTTGCAAATGAAATTTCTAGAAAATAAAAATATGTTTGTGTTATGGTGTGACGACTGTGACGTATTATTAATTTTGGAAGCCTCAGCTGTTTCCCTTATGGTGCAGCTGCTAGGACGGTTTCAAAACAATTCTTGTTTACAGTTTAAATCAATTTTATAGTCTATTAAGCTTATTTTAAATGACAAGACCTTGAATTCAAGTGGTAAATCAATATCATAATTTTGTAGTTGAAATTTTATTTTCAAACTTTTTAATAGTTTAATGAAAATGATAATGCTTTTATAATACTAAACTTGAATTTGGATATCTAATCTTTAAATCACAAACAGAACATAGGCTGTATTTGTTGTCCTTAAACTGTCTTTGATATGAGAAGAAGACAAAACAAAAATTATGTATGTTTGAATACACCATTAAAATTTTCTAAACAAAAATGTTACATGTGTAAAGGAAAAATGAAATATAGTTTTATTTGAAGGAAATTTGAAGGAAATAAGCAGTGGCTGTGTTTAACCAATCATTTATTCCAATTATTTTTTCACGGATTATTTTGGAATGGTATTACAGTATTATTCAGTACTAGGAGCAAAGAGAACCATCTGGCCATCGTAAATTATTGGCGTTGAGGTCACGAAACTTGGTGCCATTAGAGCAGGTTGCGACTATAAAATCTGGAAGGAATCCTTCTGATTGAAACAGCCAGGCCATTTTACATTGATTTTGGGTGCTGCAGTCAAAAGGATCTATTTACATAATTTCAATTGTTAGTTCCAATGGCCAAAAGATTTTTTTCAGATCCACCAAGGAGACATCAAAGGTAATACCGGATGTACGGAGTATTGGAAAAGTTGTTCCAATGAAAAAAAGAGAAATTCGGAAAATCTGCTCTGGATGTTTGACAAGATATTTCAAAAAATATCTGGAGTGGATTTTTAGACCGATATCTCGGGAAAATCTTGCCATTGGAAAACGCCATTAGACTTAAAGATAATCGCCAAAAAGAATAATCGTCAGTACAAAAAAAAATTTTTTGGATTCAATTGTTAAGGACCCATGCTTTCCCGAAATACCATATACCTGATTAGCTTTTTCTGCTGAATTTATTTAAAAAGTTCAACTGAATGCAGTCTATTCTGTATTCACTGGTAGAATATCCCAAAAAGATTTTTACATATAGAATAATCCAATTGATTAAACTTCACATTTAAAAGCAGTGGGTGAATTTCTGGGTATGCTGCTTTTCTTCACAAGCTTATGAACAACAGTGTTTACTTCCACATTTTTCAAGGTCTCCGGGAACTGAATGTTTAACCCCTTTAATTGTTCAAAATGAAATGATTTAATATAACCTTGATCAACGTTCTATTAAGTGAAGAGTATTTGTAAAAAATAACAGTCCTGTAATCAAATTTCCTCTTAGCAAATCTAAATGCTATTAGATGTATAAATGATCCCGACCCATCTTTATCCATAAAGATCATTTTAAGGTAAAACATGAAACGTAGAATTAATAATACTTCCCCAATCACGACGAATTCCATGAGAATACTATAAACTGGATATGCTAGCTAATATTCGCTTTTGAAAGCCAATCAAAAGGTAGTATGCAATCAAGTAGAATCAAAGTAGAATGCAGTTATTTATTTAATATATGATAAAAGCAAATAATTTCTTTTTAAAAAAATTAAAAAATTAGAAAATAAAATATGCGAAAACTTTTATATATTTTATACGAGCTATAAATTTAAACTGGGTTTATAAAAATTACATTTCATTGAGAAAATAAGCACTTTACAAAGTTTGCTTAGATATTGAACTTTTTTTTAAATTTTAGTCGTATTGTAATATGTTTTTGATGGGGAAGTGGTTAAGGATTCAGAATTCAATTTTTTTACAATCTAGTTATTTTTAATCAATAGCCCAATTAATTAACTCAAAAAGATAATTTAAGGTGGTATTATCAATATTCCAGGTTGTATTAATGGTTTTACAATTGAGACCCTTAAAAGATACAGAATTAATTAACTCTAAATAACAACTAAGAAAAAATTACTCACGAACTGCCTTTAAAAACGAAAAAAGAAACTAATGCACTAATAACTCAACATCATAGATGATAGAACTCAGTGGTTTGGCATTGAACGTATGTTAAAGCAAATGTGTGAAAGGCATTAAAAAAGAACAGAAGGTAAGATCAGCTGTATTTCTGCTTGGCCAGAGCAAAAATAATTCGGATTAAAACTTTGCGTTTGATATATTATATTTGCAGGTGGGAAATGAATTGAAAATATTTAACGAAATAAGACAATTAAAAAATTTCAAAAATGTTGATTTTACTGTTTATAAATTTTTATTGGATTGTTGTTTTGTATTATATTTACAACATACTATTTGGTAAAAAAAAATTCTGCAAGGATGTAGCCATATAATTAAGGATTTCACCGTGTTCTATATTATAAATGAAATGGAACTCCTTTCGTATTCGAATCGGAGTGAATATTTTATTTAATAAGACAAATTAAGATACTAGTATGTATTAATTTATTTATTTTCGTATAGAAAAAAACCCGTGTACACGTATTTACAAATAGTTCGGTGAACTACTACTTTAAAACTTAATTTAAGGTAGCTATGAACGAAGTTAATTACCAATCGGGAATATATTGAATAAATTCGCGAAAGTAAAATTAAAGTCAATTTTTTTAACTGAATCAAGAGAAAACACATTAGTTAAGTAAAGTAAAGTATTTGCATGGATATTGTCCGTCAACCCTATAACATATTTTTCCACAATAAAAAATGATTCATAAATTACAAAGCAAATAAACAGGTGAAAAATAATAACAATCCCCCATTCTTAATCATTTCAGCATGACAATAAGGAATTTTAATAATGGTCATGTAAATTAGGGTTTTTTAATTAAAACTATGTTTCATGGATAACTTCATGGGTCGGGAACTCAAAATATTTATGACAAAAAAAATGATATAACCATAGTTTAAAAAAGAATAATTTTAAAAAGACAAAACAAATTTAAAATCGTAAGTATAGGTAAAATTGAGAACTATCAATCTTATAATATTATTTAAACACGTGAATGTTTTTGGAAGTCAAAAATCGAAATTAAAATAAACTATAGAAGTAGTAGGGAAAAAATCAGCAAAAAAGAGTTTTTCTATACATAATTGTCTGCATCAAATAAATTTATCTCTTGAGATATACGGTGTCAAAGTCAGAGGCGTGGTTTAGCCACCTAAAACGGAGGCGTGGTCTAAAGCCCCCGCCGTGACGTCATATGGCAGAAATAAACTTTACGGCCATAAGGGCCCATACAAAATCGCTCTACTTTGAGCTCAAATTTCTCCAATTTATTATTGAAATGATCACTTTTTAATGTTTAACCTTTGTGAAGTATTGCTAAAATAATTCTGAAATTTCATGAATAATTTATTCAAACACAGAACTAAAGCCCAAATACCATGCAAACACAAAACACAATATAATGTAAAAATATTTAAGTTAAAAATAAAAATTTGTTTCTTAAACAAAAAAAAGAGAATTTATAAAACAAAATCAATTAAAAAATATGAAAGATCCGTCTTAATTACTATTTGTTCATCATGTTTTACAGTTAACACTGATGAATATTGATGAATACAGCAGTAACTTTTCAAGGAAATAAGTAACCAAGAAAATTAGGACCACATGGAGGAATTTATAATTCCGTCTCGAAGAAGGCATCTCATGCACCATCCTCCCCCTCCATTTCCTCTTGGTCCTTCATCACCTTGCTTCCAGGTCCAATAGGTCCATCCAGAATGTGCTCCTTTAAGCGCCCCAAACATACTTTTGCCATACTGCTTCAATTGAGGATCAGTAAACATAGCGCTCGAAGCAAGACTCCATTCTCCAACAAGAAGCCAATTTCCATTCCAGCCATTAACTGTATTCCTAATGGTCTCCGCCCCTTCGTTCATCAACCAGTCAGTGCCTTTATCTTCAAAGCCCCAAATAAGGTAAAGATGCCAATCTTGCCAAGCGTTGTTATACTGTGGTGGAGGAGTCAATGACTCCCAATAGTTTGGTGCACCTGATTTCTGGTCTGATAAAAGTGCCGATGCAGATAAAATGCAACTATTACCAGTTGCTCGGATTACGCTGTGAGCTTGCTCATAATATTCCTTTAGCTTGTCAGGATTTACTTCTCCGGGTTCGTTAAGAAGGTCAAGACCAAGAAAAGCTGGCGAGTTTTTATAGCGATCAGCAAGGAATCGAGCGACTTCGACTGTGTTTGCAATATTTTCCGGGTAGGAGTCCCAGTATACTTTTTTGTAGTCACTGGGTGCGGAATGTCGTTCCCCGTTCTGACTACCTTTCGCTGCATGAATGCTAATGAGAACGGCAATGCTGTGTTTGAGTGCCCAATTATTTACGAGTTGATCGAGATAATATAGCCCTGTAATTCGTAATTAAAACAATATTATTCCATTTTTTTAAATCTAATATTTTTTGTAGAACCTCCAGGAGCAAAAGTTTTCCATTCTTGACCGTTGGATGGGTCATTGTTATCGTAGTCGATGATCCAGTATCCAATTGGAACGCGTACAGAATTCAATCCAAAACTTGCTATTTGTACGTAAAAGGCATATGTTTTAATTTTTTTTGCATTTTTATTTTTTTTAATGAGCTGGACTACCGATTTCTGCTATATCAGCTTCCGTAATGAAAGTTTTCCAATGATTTTGAAATCTTTGGTCACCTCTATCATGTCCAAGAAACTTCATTACGGCCAACTCTCCTTTGTCAGCAGTCTAAAACATAACATTTAAAAAATAATTTAAATAGATATGAATAAAATATAATTATGGTATACCGCTTCATCAACGCCATCCCATAAAGCATCTTTCGGATTGATCCAGTGTTCAGTTACGAGCCATCCACCGAGGTTAACTCCTCTACAGGGGACTTCACCACTTCGGATTGCACTTTGAATGTGCCCCTCCGTATTACTAACAGAAAATATAACGAGGAGTGCAACTAAAAGCATCTACCAATAAAAAGAAAACATTAGCTATTTTACTTTATGCAAATCAAATGTTATTGAAACAAAATATTGTTTCAAAATAATTAAACAAAAGCTCAAAAATGATTTTTTTCTATATGACATTGTTTCCAGCACCGTAAAGCATAATTTATAAATAAAGTTAAAATATCACTAAAATTAAAGTTGAATTAAAACTCTATTACTCTTTTTAAACGAAGAATTACCTCATTTAAACTGAAGTCAAATCAATTTAAAAGAATTCTAACAAAAAATCAAACTGAAGAAAATTCCTGTACTGACTACTTAATAAGAATCTTGGCGTCTCTCTTTTATCCGCATTTGATTGCTGAAGCAATAAAACAGGTTTTATCTTTATATGCGCATTCACGTCTCAAGGTTAAGATTTAAAACATGACGAAACCTGAATATGGAACTGCTTTTGGCTACTACCTTATCCTCGATACCATCTAAGGTAAATAAACTTTCCTCGATCATATTGCGTCGTGTAAAAGAGGAAGTTTCAAAAGAATTTCAACACAACAAGGGGAATACCCGAGTGTTAATGCTGCTTATGTTTTTTATATAGTTTACCAATAATTTAGTCAAATTAACAATATAGACCGGCGATTGCTAAGTTAAACATATTTTCTCTTCAACTTGTATTGTTAAAATAAGGAAATAGATATGAATTACAATATCATGACTAAATGATTTTTGCACAATATTATGTAGCCCCCAAAAAGAATTTTTAAGTCACAAAACATGTTTCTCCAATTCGGTTAGTTTAGATTTGTAAATGCGCAATTGGTGACGCACATTATATGAATACACTGAGCTAACAAAATAGGATTAAACAATATCACATTTGAATCTGCTTCCACCTCCTGAATCTGGCAATGTTCTGTTTAACCTAATATGTTGATAAAACTCGACACACTATTTTATCTATCATATTTTGTTAATATACTTTCGGACCCTTTTTCAAATTATATCATTAATAATTTTTCTATCATAGTAACTCATTTGAAACCGAGCAGCACAATGGTAAAACCCTATAGCTTTTTCACTATAAATTACCAATAATTTGGATTAATTTTAAAATAATATTAATAGATGATAGGACAGTTTAATTCGTCACATTTATGTTTTTTAACAAAAAATTACAATTCTATCCACCTTGCTTACTTTGGCCTCCTTGATGGTGTCATTTCATTAACGCAAATCGATTTGTTTGATGTTTTCCAAACTGGTCAAAATATTACAATGGTAAATTTTTAAAAATATATATATTCTGTTAAAGCTTATACATATTTCGTTTATTTTGACGAATGTAGGTAATGCTAACTTTGGAGTGAATAAAATCAATCCAAATCTCTGCGCCCATTTTATTTATGGTTTTGCCAAGTTAGACCCCAACACTTTTAAAATAGTACCCACCGATCCTTGGGGAAATATAAATCTCAATTTCTATTAAAGTTTCACTGCATTAAGAGCCGTTCTCCCTAAAAACCGACCAACTTTTCCTTAGAAAAAAAAATAAACTTTTTTGTTTTTGGCCGCTTAGAAAAAAGGTACATACCATTCGATAGCGCTTGAAATTTGTAATTTATTGGTATCAGTCGCATTTTAAAGCGGCTCGAGTTACGCAAATTATTGCGTAAAACGTAAAAAAAATCTTTATGAACTATTTTCAGCCGATCCAAAGGTGATATAGGGTTCGAGTTTCCACCAGAATGTGCGCCAGCATTTTCTTTGTGTGGAATATAAGTACCGAAATCTTTGTGGTAGAGGTGTCAATCCAATGTCAACAGCAATATCTCAGACCATTCTTGCTGCCCCAACAACAACTTCAACAACTACCATGGCAACAACTAAAACACCTAGTAATAGACACGTGTTTCTTAAGTGTTTATAAATATTTTAGCCCCTGTCACGTGTTCAAAAAATGGCTTCTTTGCCGATCCTGCCTCCTACTATACACTTTCTACAGCTGTGCAGCTGGTGTAGCGTACAAGATGAGTTGCCCATCCGGACTGGCCTTTAATATTCCTTCTCTTTTCTGTGACTTAGTTAGTAATGTCCCTTCTTGCAACGCGTCTAATCTAATCTAAGGAATATTTATTAAAAAAATTGTTTTTAATCCTTTTTTTAAAATGGTTTACCAATTACCCCAAAGGTTCTGTCATTTTTTAAAATTACATTTCTACGACGTTTAACAGTAATTTAATTCGTAAATAATGACCATTAGGAACAATTTACTCTCTTTACTTACAAATGCTAAATAAAATGCCAGCTTTTCATTTTTAATTCGAATCATTTCTGCTCTGGCCAAGCAGAAACACAGGTGATTTCATTAACTTTTCTGTGTTTTATTTTTTCAAACACTATTTAATACCAAACCATTGTATTCTATGCTATTTGAATCAACGCGCATATTCTCATTCGTTCTTCATTCCAAATGTTTTTGAAACGAGTTTTCCTGAATTCAGGGGGAGGATTTTAGAAATATTTTGAATGGAGAAACTCCGCCAATCACAGGGATCTTCTAAGCTGACGTATACTACTTTTTTAAGTATAAAAGAAGTGAAGATTTAACAAAAATATACGTATTATTTAAATTGTTGAACTTTCAACAAGATGGTGAGAAATGAGAGCCGCCCTTATTTTCTTCTCGGCAAGTTGGTAAGAAATTTATTAAATGAATCTCTTGTTTTAAACGATACTTATATAGAATTTTTCATTCTAAACTGTAAAAAAGATTCTCGTTTTCTGTATCGGCTCCACTGTTAGTGGATTGAACACCAAAGATCCGTTTTATCCTTGTGAGAGCTCTACCGACATTGACAAGATTTTCAGCGTTTTCTGCAATCGTATCTCTGCAAAGAGGGTTAAATCAGCATTTGAACATGGTAAAGTCTATCGTATAGACAAGTTTGTCTTGAATTTGCATATTAAGGACCTGAAAATCCCAGCCAACATAATCGGAAATCACTCGATTGGAAACATAGCCCTTAGCTGTCCTGGTCAGAACAGTCTATTACGGGTTGATTCTGCAGCTTTCTCTTCTACTAAATCGGTCACAGACACCCTCAATATTTCCAATTGCAATTTACATTTTCTAAACTGGTCCTTTTTGAAAGGTTTCTCCAATCTTACCTCCCTAAACATTTTTGCTAATTCCTCCAACCTTCATCAAAGATTTTTCACCTTACCTGCGAAAACTTTGGCTAACCTGCGAATCTTCCATTTGGATTCGGTATTGGGATTGAATGGATTTAACCAAACATGGATAAAGTTTCCAACCCCTCCACCAAATGGTTTATCAAATCTTCGGATTGATAATTGCTTTGATTTGGGATCTACCGCTTTGCAAATTCTTTTTCAAAAATGGGTCACCCCAACGTCAACCAAAACTTTAACATCCCTTCACCTCAATGCAAATTCTCTTACTAGAATCCCTTCAGAAATTTCCAAATACAATGCGCTTCAGCATGTCGATATTTCAGGAAACCGCAGGTCCTTAAAAATTGAACCCAAATCATTCATCACCAGTAATGTGCCATATGACCCATATTCGATATTAACATTAAGTCTTAGAAACTCAAAAATCACTTTTATTTCTCCTGGAGCAATTGTAGGTAGGTCTATCATTTACACTTGATATCAAATCGGAAAATAGTTTTAATCCATTTCAATAAAACAATATTTTAGTAGGTTATTTGGGCATTGTTGATATCGATCTACGTGGAAACGAACTTACTATATTTGATGAAAATGTTTTCGGTCTCGTATTAACACAGACTAGTTTCCCCCGCATTTATGCAGATGGAAGTAAGGAATGTACAATTAATATTTATTTGTTTTTCGTGCATTCAAATAATATAGATCATATTTTTTATATGATTATACCCCTCAGCATTTCTTTTAAGTTTTACATTAAATAGAATGTATAGTTTACCTAACTATTGAAATTTAATAAATAGATCCTTTCGACTGCAGCACCCAATATCAATGCAAAATAGCCTGGCTATTTAAAGGATTCCTTGTAAATTATGTATCCGCAACATGCTCCAATGGCACCGAGTTTAGTGACCTCAACGCCAATAATCTACGATGGCCAGATGGTACTCTGTGCTCCTAGTACTGAATAAAACATAAAAACCGTTCCAAAATAAACTATAAAAAAAAATTGATTTATAGGCCTATACATGATTAGAAAACGTGACAAAGGCTTAAACACAACCACTGTTTATTTCCTTCAAATTTATATGTTGCCTTAATAAAATTTTTAATTCATTTTTTCCTTTACACATATAATTCTTTACTCAGAAATCTCATTGATGTATCCAACGTGGATACTTTTGTTTTGTTTGTTATTTCTTATATGTAAGGCAGTTTACGGACAACAACAAAATGTTACAGCCTTTGTTTCAGAGTTAAAGATTAGGTATCCAGAATTTAGTATTATAAAAGCTCTATCATTTCCATGTAAGACGTTATAGTAAAAAAATAAAAATAAAATTGATATGAACTGTAAATAAAAATTGTTTTCAAACCGTCGTAGCAGCTGCACCACTGAAGGATACAACTGGGGCTTCCAAAGTAACACCTCACACCATAAAAAATATTTGTATTTTCCAGAAATGTAATTTGCAACACAAAAGACCCTCCTTTAAAAATATTTAAGACCAATAGGAAAGACCCAGCGCCAGAACCATTTTGGATTAATTCCGCCAATCATTAAAATTTCAATTTTGAATAAAATGCAACGGATTTTGGGTCAATTCAGATATACATTTAGTTCCACCAAAATAGACACATACGCCCTGAATATCCAAAACTGCACATTTTCCAATGTTAACTGGTTAATAAACATTTTTTTTTTACATATTTGTACTCTATTTCCATTTTAAATTCTTCCGACCTACATACGGTTTTTTGAACGTTTTCCGTAGAAACTACACTTTGGTTGAAACGATTAGAACGAAATCGAATCAGAGGTATTAACGGATTTGGAACGCGGTTCTTAAGTTTCCAGCGGACTCTCGCATCTATCTTTCTATTTCTGGTGGAACAAATTATGGCGATTTAAAAAATTGTATAGCATTGCGAATTTGGCCTGGGAAAACTATTTTCTTCGATTACCCCGTCGCCTTTTAAGACTCTATCCACTGTTATGTTAAATGGGATAGGTAAATTCAACCAATTAAGCCAATTCACCATGAGAACCCGATGAAAATGAAATCGAATTCCTTCAATATTTCCAAGTTTAAAGAGTCGTACCTAAATCTGGATTTTTGCTAAAGTCAAATAACTGCCGTAAATTCAGGCGCATTTCAAGTTACTGTTAAATTTGAGTTGAAGTAATACACTATTCTTAAATCGTGAATTTTAACCATTCAACAATTAAATATGAATAACTGGGAAAAATGTATAAATATTTTTTAATACACAGGTAATTATTCAAGAGCATATGTCTATATGGGAAGGAACAATTTGATTACACTTAAATCGGGAGCTTTTCAAAAAATGATTGAGCAGATGAGAAACCATGGCGGCTCCATATCTGTATACGACAGTAAGAGATATTTTTCTTCAAATAAGAAAAATCTCAATTTATGTAAAAGAAATAAACCATATAATTTGTTTTTTAATTCATTTGAACAGTGATGTCTCATTCCAGTGTGATCTGGCATGGTTGATTCGCAAAATCGCAATCCAACTTTGTTTAGTACCCAGTGTATGTAAAATCTTACCTCATATCATACTTATACCATTATATCATATTTGTACCATATTTGTACCATATTTGTACCATATTTGTACCAAAATATACATATATATATATACATACATATAGATGCATGCCTTTTGAACGAATAATTACCTAATTGAAATTGAAGTCAGAATTTTTCAAACTTTGAAACAATAAAACAGGTTTAATATGTGTATTCAGACCCACGTCTCAAGGTCAAGATTAAAAAAGATGATGAAACCTGAATATGAAAATCCTTTTGGCTAATCTCTTATCCAGCATAAGCCGGCATAAACTAAGGGCAACCAACTTGTGGTAATCATATATAACGCCATATAAAAGGCATATAAAAGTCAAAGGAATTTCAAAATAACGACGGGGAATACCCAAGTATTTCTGCTTAAATATTTAATAATGTGGAAGTGTCGATGTACAGTTTTTAAATTGATGAGTAACTGAGTAAGTAAAATGAAAGTCAATTTCACTTTGCTTTTTAACTGTCACTGATTACACACATAATTGTAACTCATTAAATAATTGAAGTTGAATGGATCGTCTGATAAATCATGTTCAAGCCTTTCTTAAGATAACGAAGTTAATGAACTTAAGTAAATACTTTTATTTTCTTATTTCTAACCTTTTATGCGATATTAAGTGTTGTATTTAAAAAAAATTCTTGAATTAGTATTGATTAAACAAATGAAATAGATTAATTTTAACATGATGGCTTATAATGATTTTTAAAAAATATTATATAACCCTCAAAAGGAATTTTTACCGCAAAAAAATGTTCCTCCAATTCGGTTAGTTTGGTAAGTTTTATTGTAAATGCGTCATTGATGACGCTCCACACAAATGAACATACTGAACTAAAAAAACATAATGAAGCAATATTACATTTCAATCTGCTTCCACTTCCTGAATCTGAGCATCTGGCAATGTTCTATTTAACCTAATATAGTTGTTGATAAAATACGACGCATTATTTTATCCGTCTCATTTTGTTAATATATATGAACGCAATCATTCACACTGAATCATTAATATTTTTTCTATCATAGTAATCCATTTGAATCATATCGAGCAGCATAATGGTAAAACCCTCGCTTTTTTCTTATAATTATACCAATAATTAAGCTAAATTTAACAGTATAAATAGGTGTTTAATAAATATTTAACTCCTAATGAGTAAAATTTATTTTTTCAAACAGGAATTTACTCTTTTATTTACCTTGCTTACTTTGTTGTCCTTGATGGTGCCCTGCATTGGCGGAAATCGATTTGTTTGCTATTTCCCGAACTGGCCAAAATACTACAACGGTAAATCTTTTTAAAAATAAAATTCTGTTATATCCAAATACACATTTCGCTTTTTACGAATTTAGGCAATGCTAACTTTGGAGTGAATAACGTAAATCCAAATCTCTGTACCCATTTAATTTATAGCTTTGCCAAACTAGACCCAACCACTTTCAAAATAGTACCCAACGACCCCTGGGGAGATGTAAATCTCAATGGCTTTTTAAATTTCACTGCATTAAAATCTAAAAACCCAAATTTGAAAACAATGATAAGCATCGGCGGTTGGACCGATTCTAACGACGGTACCCAAAAATATTCAAAATTGGTTGCCAGTAATACCAATATTGCCACTTTCGTCACTTCTGTTATGAGTTTCCTCCAAGCTTATGGGTTTGATGGACTCGATATTGACTGGGAAGTACCATCTACTCCAGCTGATAAGACCGGCTTCGCGAAGCTTAGCCAAGCACTTCGAACCGCCTTCAAATCAGTCTACCTACTCTCTGCAGCCACTGGAGCCTCTGTTACCAACGTCGATAATGGTAATTAAAAAACTGATTGGGTTTTTAATAAACTGTAAAACATTTCTGACATTTTTTTAAGGATATGACCTTGTCACTCTTAATCAAACGATGGATTTCATCAATATTATGTTTTATGAGATGCATGGGACCTGGGATCCATGGGCGGACAACTTTGCCCCTCTTTATAAAAGGTCCTGGGAGACGAATCCGACCATCAACATTGATTATATAGTTAAATACTATATAAGTAAAGGATTGGCGCCTTCTAAGGTGGTAATGGGAATCCCAATCTACGGTAGTTCCTGGTCATTGGCTGCTGGTGCAGGGTTGATCCCACCAAGCACTCTTTCCACCACTGCTGGATTACCTGGTCCATTCATAGGTCAATCAGGATCCCTGATGTACAGCGAAATCTGCTACAATGTTCGTAATAACGGATGGAAGGTTGTTCAGGATCCTAAAGGTCAAACTGGCCCTTACGCATATTCTCCGACAAGCCCAATCCAATGGGTGGGATACGATGATCCAAATTTTGCAGTTGTTAAAAGCCATTATGCTATGACTAATGGACTCGGAGGTGTAATGGTCTGGGATATAAGTCAAGACGACTTCAAGAATCTTTGTGGAGGAGGTGTCAATCCAATGTTAACAGCGATTTCTCAAACCATGCTTGCTGCCCCTACAACGACTTCAACGACTACCATGGCTACCACTAAAACACCTGGTAATATAATATATGCTCATTTTACGATTAGTAATTTAATAGATTGAAGTGTAAAAATGTTATAAATATATTTTAGTCCCATTCACGTGCTCCAAAAATGGCTTTTTTGCCGATCCTGCCTCATGTTACACTTTCTACAACTGTGTAGCTGGTGTGGCGTACAAGATGAGCTGTCCATCTGGTCTGGCCTTTAACTTCCCTTCTCTTTTCTGTGACTTGGTTAGTAGTGTCCCTTCTTGCAATGCATCTGGATAGATAATAAATTCTAATGACACTTCTGCGAACTTTGAGAAAGTGTCAAGTAAAGTATAATCTATTCTTCAATTTGACATATAATATTGTGGTGGTAGACAAAATCAATAATCAATAAAAGGGAAGCATGCATATTACATATAGTGCCTTGATCTATTATTCAAATATTAATACGTATTAATTATAATCGAGATTGATTTTAAACTTAAATTAGTCTTGAATGATTACCATTCAGGTCATTCTATACGTGTATTTATCGAGCACATAT
Source organism: Chydorus sphaericus (assembly GCA_030141595.1). Taxonomy (NCBI): domain Eukaryota; kingdom Metazoa; phylum Arthropoda; class Branchiopoda; order Diplostraca; family Chydoridae; genus Chydorus; species Chydorus sphaericus. The sequence goes on along the minus strand of CM057929.1, from coordinate 12,300,423 downwards.
TATTTACAATTTAATACCTGAACACAATCGTTCATATTTAAACAGTTTAAGCCTCGTTAACCTCATCAAATTACACATCCTGAATCTTGCATGGTCTGATCAATCATAATGTGCGTTGTTGAAATGCGACCCAATATTCTCTTTGCATTTACAACCTATTTCTACGTACTGCGAAGTCCAATTTGAAACACGAAATTAATTATCAGTTTGTATGATTGATTGCGCATATTTAAAAAATGTAAATGGGAAGCTGTGTTAAGATATTTTGATTTTAATGTATTTAAAAGTGATCTTATTGATACATTCGTATTGATAATATGTATATACTGCGATAAAATCTAAATATGGAATACAAATATCGATTGCATTGCACTTAAGGGCTATATAGTTTTTGCTTTTATAAAGTTTTTTTCTTATAACCATAAAATGAAATAAATTTAGAAAAATTCCATTTCACTATATTCGATTTTATTGAATAGGGTGTTTTCTGAAAAATGGCATGTCACTAACTACTAATAAAACCTCTCATTAAAAAGCAGCAGAACAGCCGTTAAGAATAAAAAGCCAATCATATTTCAGTGCGCAAAAAACTTACTGCTGATCCATCAGTTGTATTTACGCCTAGTTGTTCAACCCACTCTTGCCATATCTAAGCTATGACAATGTACTGTTTATTGCTTTGAACTGTTAAACGATGTTTTCAAGGAAGTTCTAATGGAAACACAAGTTTTCTTCCTTTCTTCATATCGTACAATGTTTTTAAATCACTACTTTGTTATAGTATAGTCAAAGTAGAGACGATTGGATTTTATAAAGTTGCCAGATTATCAAACGGAGATTCCATCCGCTGTTGAGAATAGTGATTAGCGCAAAACTGACCGATTCGGGCGCAAGCCTCCCTCAGCTTCTCGACTGGCACGGTCAGCACGATCCGGAAGTAATTGTGGTAGTTAAAACACTGAATCATTCATTGGTGTTCCCAATTATTCAAGTTTTAATTTTATTTCGTAATTAATTATCTCAATACTTCTCCGGGAAGGCAGGACACAGATTCTTCCGTTAACAAGCTTCTAACGAATTGCAAATCGTTGTCAAACTCTGGAAAATAATTCATATCCACGCCAACCTGCGCAAATAGAGACATTTAAGAAAACTCTTTTATTTGTAATACTATATTGTTGTTATATTATTATTGTATATTCACCATCATGTACATAGCACCCGCCGGCATGATAGGGCGTAAACCAGGAAGCTCAGAGAGCAAACCATGCGCAATTTGAGCGTTATTCTTTTAAAATTGATAAAGCCAAATTTTTCATTTTTTTTTTAAACAACAGTAAAATTTTGAAAATACATGAACTTGAGCGATTGCTGCTTCAAAAAATTCGGGCGGTGTTTGTGTAAGGATTTCGTTAAGAGCTCCTTGAAGGATCGTGCTGCTCCCAATAATACGATGGGTTAATCTCTGCAATCCTTTTCTTATCTAGAATGTTTAAACTTTTAAGAAAAAAAAAATCTTTTCAAAAGCCTTTAAATTACCTCTAATGAAAATGCATTGTTACGGTCGTGAATTACAATCCAGCCCATTCGCCAACCAGGAACAAGAAACCTATTCATCATCGTGTTTATTACACTTCCCAAGAGATAATTTTGAAAAGATACCTCTTTGTGAGTCCTCCACATTTCAAAATAGGGACTTCTTCAGTCAATGAAGCCATAGGATAGAATTTGTGACCAGGAAACACCTTAAAATACATATTTTCGTCTGAACTGTTTTCAACAGAAATAAATAATTAATTACAAAATAATCGTAGATCTCGTCAGCTATTATTGGAACGAAATTTTGGGCTGCCACCTGCAGGATCTTTTCTAAATGAGAACGACTGTAACAGGAACCGCATGGATTGGATGGATTGTTGATCACAATAGCTGCCGTATTCTTATCTATTAGTGATTCCAACTGTTCCAAGTCTATTTCCCATCCGCATTCCGGCTGTATATTAGTCGAATAAAAAGATTACTTGAATAATATACAACACTAATCCCTAATTCCAAACACACCTTCAAGTTATAGAATTTAGTTTGGATCCCAAGCCCTTCGGCCAGTGTACGATAAAGTGGAAATCCCGGTCTGGGCAATAGGATATTCTGTCCCGGATTTGCAAGAACAGAAATGCACATATCCAAAGCGCAAGAGCATCCAGAACATAAAACTACGTCCTATAATCGTCAAGTGTGAAATTTCGCATATTATATATTTTATGCAGTTGACCAGCTTGAACTAAACTGTAAAATATTAAAATTCAAATTTTGTATACTTGAGTTTCTACCGTTGCCTCCTGTGCAGAAACGTAGTTAGCAACTGATTTTCGAGCATCCTCATATCCTGTAAAAAATTATCTCTGTTAGATAGATTTGTACCCAAATATCACGGGGCTTTTTTTTATACTTTCAATATATCTAATGGGATATATACTGGGATTGACTCATGTTATACTATATTAGAATTTTGGGTTAACTTTTGGTCGAAATTTAACTTCTAACTGTCAACTGAAACTGATCTGACTGGAAACAAACATTCAAACACCAAATTCAGATATTTTTTCGTTTTTTTTTTATTTTATTTTATGAGAAACTCTTTGCTTTATGGTAAAAAAATTAATGAAATCATTAAAATATAAATTTGAACCTGTGCTAGGAGCGTAGCCATTAAACTTCATGGATCGGACGCTGCTCACGACGGCCTCAATTACCTCATCTGGTGCAGCCAAGTTTCCAAAAACAGTCGGATCACCTATAATAATAAAATAGAGTGGGACGAGTTTTTGGATAGCATAAGGAAGTATAAAAAACTTTTATTTGTAAAGCTCTATCGTCTACAGTGAAAAAAAAACACGTTCTTAAATTTTCGTTTTTCAGATTCAGATTCAGAAGAGTATAATAAATAAAATATAATTTTGTGCTTGTATTTTTTTTAAAGACAATTTTCCACATTGAACCTAGATCTAGAGTCGGATAGTGACCAATGTTAGGATTTATTTAGTTACTTTATTCTCCCCGAAGGTTTTATCTGTTGTAATTTCATATCTTGTACAGTATACCCACCGGACATATAAGTACACCTCTCATTTCCCGTTAAGAGCCCGGGTTAAAGTGTTACCAGTATTCTTGCGAAAAGTTGACGAAATTTAACGATGGATGTTTTTCTATATATCCCCTACTCATAACATGTTAGACTATCACTATTTTTATCATCATTCCCCATCGAGTTATTGATTAGGTTACCTATAAGTACACCTCAATATTTCCCCCATTTAAGCACGGGTTAACAGTCCCGCGTTTGAACCATCACTCGTTCGGCTAGTTACTTATTAATATCCATATTCAAAAATATATATGCGAGCTTCAAAACTGTTTAATTAATGATTTTTCTATTGTATAGTAACGCACTATATGTATTAACTAAATTAAAACATTGTGCCATATTGTATTCTCAAAACCTTTTTTTTTAAATTAATCAAATTATATTTACCTATGGAAAGGGAAATCATTGGCTTTTCGGGATGAGGGGTTAAAAGCTTCATGATTTCCACAGCATTTCGGATGGGGTTGAATGTATTACGAGCAAAGTCAGAAGCCGGCACAGACCAGCTCATTTTCGCCATCAATTATTTATTTAATTTGCTTCTATAAAGGGAAAAGTAATAATAACAATTGGAAACATGATATTTCGTTCATCCGAATTTACTTACAAATTCAGATCCCACAATACATCAGAAGCACAAAGACGTAATGTGCGGTACGACCGCCCGCGTCGAAAGATATATATACGACGGGTATCCGGCTTGGAAAAGAATGGACAGATGACAAGTTCTAAAGTGTTTTGACGCTTTCAGAATTTAGGATACTTGTAATCGATTGCTTATGAGTCGACACCAATCCATCAATCAAAACATGTGTGGTATTTTGTTTTATTCAATAATAATATATTATAAATATGCAGTGAAATAAATTACTATTAATAAAATTAATTTATTTAAATTATGGAAATAAGGCAACCAAACCTATGTTTTTTTAGTACAAAAGAAAGAAGGAGTTTTTAAATAATAATTTAGCTCTAATGATTTCTGACAGCCTTCTGATCCAAATTATGTACACTGGCACGCGTTGTGAATTCTGATTGATTGATTGATTGATTATTCAACATATTTCAGCATAAAAAATAATTAATGACGTTATACTGCTTTGTTATGTAGTAATGACTGACTGGTCAATAGGCAAGTTTTTTAATGCTTATAATTATGCATCATACAGTTATATAATGATTATATGGAAGTTATTATATAACAATTCTTACGATCATTGTCATTATGTTATAATAATCATTTTTTATTGTATGTTGCTTATACAATAATGTTTAATTATTGTCACATAGATGAACAAATGATATCCAAAGCATGATAATTCACAGCACTGAAAATATAGCAGCATTTCCCCCTATAAGTGCGAATAGTTATCCGCAGTTGATAATAGAAAATTTCAATATAACGTAAGGCATCATGGACATTCCTGACTTTTTAAGCACTTTTTCGTCGCTGTATGATTGCTCTGAAAACTTCAGTCATTACGAATATTACTTTCCACCATTGAAAGTAAATGCCACCATAATCTTTACACATCCTCAAATCCTCTTAAACAGTAGCCACACTGCTCTTTTGCTATTGAAAAAGAGAGTTTATCCACAAAGGTGATATTTTTATTATTCGAATATCTAAAGTACACTTTCACACACAATATTTTTTATATATTGTAAGCAATTTGATTTTTTTTTGCTTGTTATTCTTTGCACCTAATCAACTCAAATAATAAAAACAAATCAAACCATGTAATTAGATTGGTGTGATTTACATTTTTAGATTGGATTTGCGTGTGCGTTGTAAATTAGCATCTCAGTATAGCTAAATGAAGCATTTGCTGTAAAATCCATTTGCTAGCTTGTGTTGAAACAATATCTATTGTGAATGCCTTATAATGGCTGATTCGCCATCATAAAAACTAAAAGAAAATTATACGATAATGCGTAATCTTTGCTGACCCAGCATGTGTATTGACGCCTAGTAACATAACATATAATATCTAAGCTTGGATAATACTGAATTTAATCTTAAACTAATATTAAAGAATTTCCAGAGCAGGTTTGGAAAACAAGCTTTCAACTTTCATATTATACGATTTTTTAAAATCATTGCTTCGTTATAGTTTAGTCCAAGTAGAGACGGTTTTATATTTTTGACGGTTGATCACTCTGCGATTCCATTCGCTGTTGAGAATAGTGATTCGCACAAAACTGACCGATTCGGGCGCAAGCCTCCCTCAACTTCTCGACTGGCACGGTCAGTACGATCCGGAAGTAATTAGGGTAGTCAAAACACTGAGTTATATTGGTGTTGCCAATTGTTTAAATTGCATTTGTATTTGTATATTATCATATAAATACTTGGCCTGGAAGGCAGAACACGGATTCTTCCGTTACCAAGTGTTTGACGAATTGAAAATCGTTCTCGAATTCCGGGAAATTATCCATATCCAAGCCGACCTGAAAAGGAAATTAAGCAAACTCTCTTATTTTTTAAAAACTGTATTCTTGTTATGATTATATATATATTTACCATCATGTACATGGCACCAGTTGGCATAATAGGCCGTAGACCAGGAAGCTCAGAGAGCAAATCAAACGCAAGTTGGGCAGTATTCTGTTTATATTGATAGCCACTTGTTATAAATATACCTTTTTTTTTAACTACAGTCAAAGTGTATGAATACGTGAACTTGAGCAATTGTCGCTGTAAAAAATTTGGGCGGTGTTTGTGTGAAGATTTCATTAAGAGCTCCTTGAAGGATCGAGCTACTACCAATAATACGATGGCTCAGTCTCTGTAATCCTTTTCTTACCTAAAACATATTGTAAATGTATATGTACCAATGTTTACCAAAACAAAACAACTCTAAATTGCCTAATTTAAAAGTACCTCTAATGAAAATGCATTTTGACGGTCGTGAATAACGATCCAACCCATTCGCCAACCAGGAACAAGAAACCTGTAGATTACAATGCTATTACTCTATAGAAACGAGAGATATTTGAGAATGATGGGCTACCTTTTGGTGAGTCCCCCACATTTCAAAATAGGGACTTCTTCAGTCAATGAAGCCATAGGATAGAATGTATGACCAGGAAACACCTTAAAATACATATTTTCGTCTGAAGTGTTTTCAACAGAAATAAATAATTAATTACGAAATAATCGTAGATTTCGTCAGCTATTATTGGAACGAAATTTCGGGCTGCCACCTGCAGGATTTTTTCCAAATGAGAACGACTGTAACAGGAACCGCATGGATTGGATGGATTGTTGATCACAATAGCTGCCGTATTCTTGTCTATTAGTGATTCTAACTGTTCCAAGTCCACTTCCCATCCGCATTCCGGCTGTAAATTATTCGAATAAAAAGTAATACTGATTATTACTTTTTAAACATACAATAATAGACCCAAATAGGAAACTCACATTCAAGTTATAGAATTTAGTTTGGATCCCTAGCCCTTCGGCCAGTGTACGATAAAGTGGGAATCCCGGTCTGGGAACTAGGATATTTTGTCCGGGGTTGGCCAGAACAGAAATGCACAGATCCAAAGCGCAAGAGCATCCGGAACATAGAACGACGTCCTGTAATCATCAAGTGTAAAAATCTCCCGCTATAATTACCTTTGAATGAGTTTATAATTTAACAGAATATTATTTATTTTTAAATTTGATACAATACTTGAGCTTCTAGAATTGCCCCCTGTACGGAAACGTAGTTAGCAACCGATTTTCGGGCATCATCGTATCCTGAAACCAAACCAAACCAAAAATCAATTATTCTCTTTGGAAACGGAATAAGCGCAAATAATTCGAAACCATTTTAAGGTTTTTCCACAACGCAACACTACTTAACCCAACACCTATGCAATAGCCAAACATAATTTCCCCTGGGTCTTATGGTAAAAACTTTCTTTAAAATGTTTGATTAAACTCTAAATAAAATATATATGTCTACCTGTGCTAGGAGCGTAGCCATTAAACTTCATGGATCGGACGCTGCTCACGACGGCCTCAACTACCTCATCTGGTGGAGCCAAGTTTCCAAAAACGGTTGGGTCACCTATAATATGAAATAATATTGTGGAACGAGTAAAAGGGATAAAATCAGGTGATGAAAGAAGAGCTTTTATCAATAAGAATCTAAATCAACTACTAGATGTCCATATAATATTAACAATATGGTTTGAAATATAATGATAAAGCTAGATAAAGTCCAGTAGACAAGGTTACATTTTTCATTAAACCTCGTTCAATGTTGGTATGATTATTTAAATGGTAACTTAAACAAATTAATTATGCTGATATTGTATATTTCGCTACATGTGCGCTAAAGTAAAACAGAATGAGCAGTATAGACTATAATCGCAAGCACTCTTTTTTATCATCTGCATTCACAAATGAATTTCGTAATTTACCAATGGAGAGTGAAATCATGGGCTTTTCGGGATGAGGAGTTAACAGCTTCATGGTTTCCAGGGCAGTATGAATGGGTTGAAATGTATTACGGGCAAAATGAGAAGCAGGAACATACCAGCTCATTTTTTTTGCCGTATTTTATTCAGTTATTTGGCTTTTTAGAGGGACCATCAGAAAATGACATTTAAATAAAATTATTTAAAGACAATATTTAAATAATCAACATTTACTTACAACTTTAAACCCTAGCTAATATCGAGGAACGCAAAGACAGAATGTGATGCGCGATAGATACTTCTAGAGTCCGGCTGGGAACTGCAGAATGAGCAGATGATAAGTTCTATATAGTGTTTTACACCTTTCCAACTTGAGAACATTGATTATTGATGGTTTGTATATATCAACGTCAATCCATCAAACAAAAAGCGTATTGTCTTTTGTACATACCAGACCAATAAAAAAGCAATGTATACAAAGAAATAAATTAGTATTAATTTAACTCATTTTTTATGGATCAGATTTGAAAATAAAACAAGAGTTTTTTATGAAAGCATAAAGGCTTTGAAATAATTAACCTCTACTATGATTCCTTACATCATACTGATTTTAAATATATATAATTTGCATTATGAATTCTGATTGATTGATTTCTTTTTTAAAGCATTGAGAAGACAATGTCTGGCTCATCTTATATAATATGTCAGTTTTGTTACTGCTTTGCTTTATAATATTAATAATTCTTGGGAGCTGCATAGCTAATAACAAAAACAAATCATTCTAATAGAGTGTAGGTGTATACAGGCGAACTCTAATAAAATTTTGGCTATAGTTTATCAAGGCAGTTTAAAGAGAAGAGTTGGGTGGTGCAAAGTTGTACACTGACCCTCCAATAAAATGGCAAACTCCGATTTCCATCCACCAGTGAAGGAGATATCTTTTATTTCACGAATAAAATCATGCCCGTCGTATTTAATGACCAATCGAAATCTTTTACTATTGAAAATGAGTTTCTTTTTAATTTTTACGGGTAATATGGGTTACTTTCACAAGTTTTCTTTGAGCTTTATAGAATTTGAATTGAATAAATTTATAAATATTTGTGTTTTTGTAGTATGGATAACATCGCTTCCATATGCAACCCTCCTCTCAAAGAAAATGGTGAGTCCAGAACAAGTAGCGATTACATATTCATCTATTCCCGCAGCATCTATTTTAGGACCAATATTTACAGGTAATAAAACATTTCTTTTTTTATAGATAGTCAATGAAATTTAACTTGATAATACAAAATTTTTTTTTTTTTCAAACAGGATTTTTGGCAGACAAAATAGGAAATTATAAAATTATGCTTATAGTTTGTGTTCTGCTTTCTGGATTTTCTCAATGGTCCATAATATGGCTTCCCTACGATTATGAAAATCTTCTCAAAGACACTACTCAACTAAGCAACTATTCTAAGAATGATTCCAATGGCTCACACAGCATTGAACTGCATGCAGTAGAATCATTCTCATCCAACACATTCACTTTTCCTCTTTTGTTCTTTCTACGAACTTTAAGTTTCTTTCTGATGGACTCCGTTAACATTCTACTGGATTCCTGTGCTCTTGTATTGTGTAAAAAACACAATGGTAATTTTGGTAAACAAAAGATGTTTGCCTCATTAGCAATCGCCGTTTTCCCAGTTATCAGTGGAGTTCTGATTGACACTATATCCAATTATCGAGGTAATCTCGGCAATTTTTTTTTACATTTTTGTTTATAACAGATTTTTAATGAGTTTTCATTAGGCTTTCGTGATTATTCAGTCACATTTTACATCGCCCTTGGGTGCGCTTTCATAGCTGCTTGGACGATATATAAAATGGATATAGATGAACAAATACAAAACAAAAAAACCTGGATTAAAACTGCTAAGACGGTCATGAGTATGGCTGATGTCTCCGTATTCTTCCTGGTACAGATCGTTCATGGCACCTGCTGGGGATGGCACATGAATTTCTTTAGCGTCTACTTTGACATGGATTTAGAAGCATCCAACAGCACAATATTTGGTAATCTTGATAATATTATTTAACATTTACCATATTATATATATATTTTTTAACAGGAATATCAATGAGTATTGGGGGTACAAGCGCAATGATAATCTTGTTTGCTGCAAGACCTTTATTAGCACGTTTTGGTGCAGCAAATGTTTTAAGCATCTCTCTCATGGCTTACGGTGTTAAATTCATTTCTTATCACTTTCTCCAGTTTGTTAAACAATAATTATACACAATTTTGGATAGTGTACATATAATTTTATCCTCACAGGAATCCTTGGCTAGCATTCCTGGTAGAAGGCTTCGATGGCTTATGTGGATTTTTGGGTCTTCTCGCTGGAAATATATACTGCGCTGAGAACGCTCCTCCCGGAATGCTGGCTTCTTTTAGTGGAATTTTTTATTCCGCTGTATTTGGAATTGGTATAGCTATCATTGTATCATCATAAATCCAAAAACGCATTATGTTATTTGTATTTAAATTTTTGAAAAAGGGAGAACTTTAGGAACAACTGTTGGTGGATACATTGCATCTCAATGGAACACTAGATTTACGTTTTTAGTTTTCAGTATCCTCAGTGGTTCTACATCCATTCTCTATTTTTTATCGTATCATCTCTATTTGAAGAAAATTGAGAACACGAGAAGGGATTGCAAAAGTAATAAGTTAGATGATTTTGAATACATTTTTATAAATGCCAGATATATTTTTTTTAATGTGATTACTAATTCAAACAGAACTAGCCGGAATAGATAATCAGGCAGCTATGAGAGAAGATGAAGCCACCACCAGTGATTCAAAAACAGCGCCAAATCAAGCTGAGAATCCAAGTTTACAACAGCCGTGATTCGTTGTTGGTCCTCCGATGTTTATAGTACTAGTGCGTAGGTAATTTGAAGCATACTATATTATTTTTTAAATTTTTTTTTACGGAACGATTTACATGATGTTCCATGTCTTAACTATACAGTATACACAGTAAGAAGCAACAAACAATTCAAGATCCATGATATGTAATTTGATGTGATTGAGTTGTTATAGGTGATTTTGTGCTTAGTCATTTTAGAGTAGTGTTAAATGTACATTTAATATACTAAGCGAGTGATGTAGTACATAAAATTTTAGCGATTGTAAAAAAAAACTGCAGTGCTGCAAATATATACGTTTTCCCTTTAAAGTATAACATACGTTTGTTAACCAGTGCGCACGACATTTAAAATTTCAACCACAGTACTTGTACTTGAACAAATACGGTTCGGTTTAACGTAAAGTGTTAAATTTAACAGTGCATAAATATTTGATAGAATGAAACAAAAAGTTAGCTTGCCGTAAGCTTGAATAGAAATATTGTCGGGGTTGTGTAGTTCAGCTGGTTGCGGAGACCATCTAAAGTTAAGTAGTGTATTAAGAAAAAGTTTAGATGACGAGTGGCGACTACATTTGTACTGTCCTCTCTTAGACTTCCTTTTGAACTTAGAATGCGACTGAGAGTTTTACTAAGACTAAAGATTTAGGTAAAAGTGCACACGACACAGGCTTTTATACAATTAGGCTACGCGAAGGAAAGATAAAGTTTTAAGACAAGAAAAAAGTTACGGTTATTGCATCGCATTGTTCTGATGTTCTCTTTCTCCTGGCCCAGAGAAGGCGTATCCAGGGAGGGTGAGTCATTACTCGATCCGATACTCCCTAACAAACAGTCTTTTGACTCACTCTTCTTCTTTCTAATTCTGCCTAGTTTATTGTCAGTGATTGATCTATTGGTCAATCTTCTGTCACATCTAAGTGGACTTAATGCTAGTGGAGACTTCCACTAGCTTTCTACTTAACTTAAGTATCGCAAGTGACACAACGTGACAATAGTTTTCCTAATCTAGCACATTTTAAAATCATTACGAATTATCAATTGCCTAATGTTTTAAAGAATACTTATTGAAGATTTTGATAAAATTTAAGAACGAGCGTCGAGTGATTAACATTTACTAATTTTAAAAATATACGTCATAAAATTTGCTTATAACCAAAAGTGTATTGCCAATTATAAATCACTATAAAGTGTATATTAGTTGAATTTCCTACATATATTTTTGAAAGTGAATACCATTCCCAAAATCAAATTTACTCATTATTCCAAAAGAGTCAGAAATCATTAGATTTGGTGAAAGCTAGAACAACTAGGCCCACATTGTCTTGTTAATGATCCCTTGATCAAATAACCATTTCATGCTCCATCCACCTCCCCCGGTTACTTTCCAGTTCCAGTAAGTCCAGCCAGATTTGGCTGCCTTCAGAGCCTGAAACATTTTCCCTCCATAAATCGTTAGCATGGTATTATTGAAGTATCTATGCGAGGCCAAGCTCCACTCCCCAACAAACATAGGATTCCCTTTAGCGTTGTTCCAATTAGTAATAGCAGAATTGATACCAGCAGTCCCATTATTAATTAACCACTGTTGGTCGTACGCCTCGTAACCCCAAATAAGGTAAAGATGCCAGGAATGCCATACATTGGTGTAAGTTGGTGAGGGAGTCAAAAGCTCCCAATGGTTCGACGAGTAAGGTTGCTGATCGTACAACAGCGAGGATGCGGATAAAATACAGGTATTCCCTGTAGCCCTTACTACTTGATGAACTTTTTCGTAGTAACTTTTCAGTTTTAGTGGGTTGACGTTAATGGGTTCGTTGAGATGATCGATGCCGAGGAAAGCAGGAGAATTTCTATACCTTGCGGCAATAAATCTCGCGACTTCAACCGTATTATCTATGTTTTCTTGGTAGGAGTCCCAGTAAACTTGACCATTAACTGTTGGTTGTGAGTTTCCTGCTCCATTCTGACTACCCTTGGCGCCGTGAATATCGACAAGAACGGCAACGTTGTATTTATTAGCCCATTGGTTGATTAATCGGTCCAGGTAAACCAAGCCTGCACTCAATAATCGATTCACATAGAAAATAAAACAGCTGGCAAACTTATTATTTCTTATATATTTACTTACCGCCAGATGGATACACTTTCCATTGGTCAATACCATAAGAGTAGTTATCGTACCCGATAATCCAGAATCCAATTGGCACACGAACGCAATTCAATCCATAATTCGCTTCATAGAAAAATACAAAAAGATACATTACTTTTGTAATCCTTATGATGGAGGCGTTAAGCTTTAAGAATGTAACAAGCAATATTTACCAATCTGTTTTATGTCGGTTTCATTGATGAAAGTGTCCCAATGTTTCTGGAATCGGGGATCTCCGACGGCATGCCCAAGAAACTTCATTATGCCATATTCTCCTTTGTCGATTATCTTGATTAATACAGGATGATATGAAAGTCTATATGTTTCACGTTACAAATGGTTTAGTTGACAAACTCAATAAATACCGTTGAATTCAAAGGAGGGCCCCAAACGGCATCATTCGGATTGATCCAGTGTTCAGTAACAAGCCATCCGCCAAGGTTGACTCCTCTACATGGCACAAGCCCACTTCGGATTGAGCTCTGAATGTGAGCTCCATCGCCAAGGGTTGCCAGCAAGATCACGAAAACAGCTTTAGCAATCATGGCAATGGTTGACTATTACAAAACAAGAATGTTAGTTACATAAGCCGTAAGATTTGTATATTAGCGGTCGCGCCAGCAATATCTCGTTTATTAAATCAGTTTTTTAGAGCAGCTAACATTAATTTTTTAAGTAGTCTAAATGTCAGTTAAAAAGAGGCCCAATCATTTTAAAAGTTTAAAAAGATTTCGAATAATCTAAAATTTAAAACCCCACACAGTATTAAATTCTTAAACTGCTGCAACTTTGAATGAGAGTTTTAAAACACTTACCAAAGTAATCTGCAAGTCTTTCTCTACTGCTGTGGTTAACAATTGAAAAATACACATTTATAGGACCCGGCTTCAGCGTCATCTCTAGTTGCACAAGTGTAACAAATGGATTCAATAGAGTTGTACATCAAACCCAGGCTGCCAACGACGCATTTTTTTTGTACTTTTCTCTTCCGGGTTATTAAACTGAGTAAAACGTCAGCACTTTGACTTTTTTTATTGGTACATTCACTGTTGATAGTGTTGTACCTAAACGAATAAAATAAATAATGATATATCCGTTGTTTTAAATCTAAATGGCATGTCAATTAAAACCTGAATAATTGTTCAGGTTTTCTTTTTGTTTTTCTCGCTTTTATGGATTCTGAGATTTTCATTAATTTTTTAAGTAGTCTAAATGTCAGTTAAAAAGAGGCCCAATCATTTTAAAAGTTTAAAAAGATTTCGAATAATCTAAAATTTAAAACCCCACACAGTATTAAATTCTTAAACTGCTGCAACTTTGAATGAGAGTTTTAAAACACTTACCAAAGTAATCTGCAAGTCTTTCTCTACTGCTGTGGTTAACAATTGAAAAATACACATTTATAGGACCCGGCTTCAGCGTCATCTCTAGTTGCACAAGTGTAACAAATGGATTCAATAGAGTTGTACATCAAACCCAGGCTGCCAACGACGCATTTTTTTTGTACTTTTCTCTTCCGGGTTATTAAACTGAGTAAAACGTCAGCACTTTGACTTTTTTTATTGGTACATTCACTGTTGATAGTGTTGTACCTAAACGAATAAAATAAATAATGATATATCCGTTGTTTTAAATCTAAATGGCATGTCAATTAAAACCTGAATAATTGTTCAGGTTTTCTTTTTGTTTTTCTCGCTTTTATGGATTCTGAGATTTTAAAAAATGATTATTGGTTTTAAGCTTTTAAAATGCTGAAACTCATTTTTTCATGGTTTTATGACGCACTACACGTGCGTCTTGGGAAAGTGGGGGTTTCAAATTATTTGAACAGTTTGTCATTTAGACTTATTCTTCTACAACTATATACTCACAGTCTCATATCCGATCACAGCAAGTATCTTATGGCTTGCAATGCGACGCATTATTTTGATTTTGTGATTGATTATAAATGAAAATTACGGCGTCTTATTCAGTTTAACGTTTTAGGAGAAAAAGACGGGTTCTTATTGAGATGGAATTGTTTTTTTTAAATAATGTTCTTCAAGCTCTTCTGTACATTATCTTTTAATGATGACGCACCACCAAAAGCTACTCAAACGATAAAAAAATAAGAAAATTTTTAATTAAGGCTTCCTATCTGGCATTTCAGTTAGAAACATATTTAATTTTTCTGTTGAAGTTCGTGTATTATTTTCAATCTTTTATATATTTTTTAAATTGCACCATTAATGATACTCGCCAGTCACCATACGCGTGTTGAAAAAAGGGTAAAAAGTCTAATTGAAAATGGTCTTATTGATTTTTTTCACTTCCTTCATCTGGCGGTCGTCTGTTTCATCGTACTTGCGATACTGAAAATTATTAAAGACTGCATCATTTTTTCATTTTAATAAAAATATAAAGGTCTAAAAGAATTTCAATTTTAGAATTAAATCATTGGCCGTTTTCTCTGAAAATTTCAACTTGTTTTAACTTAAGCAAGAAAATGATAACATAATTATGATTTTTTCACACCCAATTCCTCAAATTACTTAAATATTTTCTTTAAATGTGAGGAAAAACATCAAACAAGTTTTTAACTGCAGTGATTTTTTTATTCTTTCTATTTTTCATTTTGGTAACGTTATAGGTTTAGCGATTGTGTGTCAAAAAAAAACTTAAGCTTCATCTCAGTTAGGTTGCACAGCTGTATAAGAAATAGATTCTATATTGAGTACATCAAATCATGTGTACATCAAATCCAGGCTGCTAACGACGCATGTTTTTAAAACTTCACTTCCGGGTCATTAAACTAAGTAAAACCTCAGCACTTTGAATTTTTGAACTCGTACATTCAGAGGTTGATTTTTGTTTCCTTTTTTCTTGCCAATTTACGATGTTAAAACTGCTGTTTTATGGATTTCGAGATCAATTCTTTTTTAAATTATTGGTTTTGAAGTTTTAAAATACGGAAACCAATTTCGTTCATGGGTTAATGACGCACTACACGTGTCTTGGTATAGTGGGCATTTCAAATTATTTGAACAGTTGGTCATTTAGACTTATTCTTCTAAATCTATACTCAAAGTCTCACATCCAGTTACAGCAAGTATCTTCTTCTTGCAAGTTTTGCAATACTATGCATTATTTTGAAGTGTTTCTTATTGAATATCAATTAAAATTACGGCTTCCAATTAAGTTGGGCGTTTTAGGAGAAAAAAGAAGTGCTTTCTAAGATGGAAAATTTTTGGTTTTATTCTGCTTAACCTTTTTTCTCTTGAGGCCATTGATTTAACAAGCTCTTTTCATCTTTTTATGCATTTTCTTTTACTGATGACGCATCACCCAAATGCTGCTCAAACGATAAAAAATAGACAATTTATAATTAAAACTTCCCATATGGCATTTCAGCTAGAAATATATTTGATTCTACTGTTGAATTTTTCTAATTGCTCCATTCATGATACTCCCCAATCGCCATGCACGCGCTGAAAAAAGAGATAAAAAACACTAATGAAAATTGTCTCATTGATTTTTTTCACTTCCTGTAAGTGACAGTCGTCTGTTTCAACGCATTTGTGTTGTTGGAAATGAATAAAACTCGGCACTATTTTTTTCTTTTAAAAAAATTAAAATATATACTGTAGACCACTAGACCTACAAGGATTTAAAGTTTAAAATTTAATCATTGATCGTTTTCTCTCAAAATTTCAACTTGTTTAAACTTCAGCAAAAAAATCGTAACATAATGATCATTCTTTCACACCAACTTCTTTAGAGTTTTTAAATTGCTCAAATATAATCTCAAAACACGAGGGGGACTTTTTATTTGTCATGTTGGTAGCATTATAGGTCTAGCAATTGCGTGTCAAAAAGTATATTACATTTTTTGTTAAATAAATTCTACTGGGATTAATTAAATTGTATCATAGTATATTTATGTACTTTGTTGGAGCAGTCCACTTTACTTTTTTTGCTATTCCCCATATTAACCTATATACTCTGTACAATTGTAGACCTGTTTGTTATTAACTTAATTTTACATCTTCAATTGAAGCATCGAACTGAGGCCAATTAAAATTTTCTTAACCTGACTCATCCCATATCCCATTTGTGTAAGGTTTAAATACTAAAAAATAAATGAATAACACTCCCATATAATTGTACCTCCATTCGTTAATGGGAAATAACAAAATTGTACCTCCATTTCGAATAATGGGAAATAAGACGTATTCCAGGCCCGCACTCTGGTTTTCTGTTGCACCGCTTTGATAGGGGTGCCCGAAGGGATTTGTCCGACAAAGAATGATTGCATCAGAATTTAATTGTTCTCTTTTTTCGGTTCCATACTATTTAATGCTTATTCGCAATTTTTATTGTTTACTGCACCGGGAAAATTGTTTTCCTATCAGCTTCGAGCAACTTCTTCTTGCGATAAAAAATGTTGAAGATTCGGATCAGCTTTTTAAAAACCCATTCTGGATAATATTTTGCAGCGGTGTAATTATAATTTGAATCCGAACCTAAACAGCCTATATTCAAACTCACAATAAAATTATAGTTCACTCGTAATTATAATCTTATATCTTCATTATATGACCTCTTTTGAATTTTCATATTTTAGCGAAGAAAATCTGTGGACAACCGCTTTTCTATTTTTTTTCATTAATCCCTAAAAGGTTTTTTGAGTCTACTAGGCGCAAGAAAAAGGAGGCAATCTTACTAATTGGCAGAAAGAGATTATGTTAAAAAGTAGGACAATTGTTAAAAACAGCCTGTAAGTAACTTTTATCCCCACACAGTGCACACGTCACAATAATGAATTTGAGGGGTTGTTGGTATATTAATCCAAAAGTTTTCCTCCCATAAGTACATCCAAAAATATCGATCCCATAAGTACAAAAAAGACGAAAAAAAAATCCAGGAAAGTAATCGTGAAGTACACAAAAAAGAGAATAATAAGGAGAAATCTATGAAAAAAATGATCCTTCTTTCAATTTCGGATTTTGATTTTCGTAGGCGCAAAGACCGAAACTGCGACATCCTTATGTATTGAACCGTTAACCAAATTTAAATTTTAGAGAATTTTGTAATAAACCAAATCTGAAAGATCATCCAAAGCGCAGAAGGCGCATCACATTAATCTATATTTATATTTTTAAAATCTATTTGTCGGATTCTTGGGTTTTTTATAATAGACATTGGCGTCCAAGACATCAAAACTTGTTTTTAAAAAACATAAGATAGATGCTACTTAATCTGGTTGTTGGGATCATCTTTTTAAACTTCAACAGTTAGGAACGCATATTACACTTGCTTCGATGACCTACGTGTTTTTACTAAAATAATACGAGTGAAGAAACTTAACATATATAACACGATGGCGCGTACGCGAAACTTGTTTTAAAAATGATACAGGTACTGTAAATCAAATTTAAATGAGGAGCGACATTCCATATTCCCATTCCATCCTATCTAAATAGTTTCAAAGCATATTTTCGTCTGTTCAAAAGAATCTACAAGACTTATACAGGTGTAGAATATCTACTTAAACCCTGCTGCCACCTAAATAGTCTCCCAGTACTAATGCCCTCAGGCGTAAAAGATTGACCCCTGCTGCACCTTGATCGTCTCCCGGTACTAGCGGCTTCGTGTCCCTCACATCCGACTAGAATCACTTCGGGAAACAGTACCTAGCATTAAAACCTTTACTTCCGGCAGGTGGTGAAGTGGAACCCCATAACAATTTCATGGAGTCTATTTGGTGGAAATGGAAAATAGCAAAGATTTTATTGCTAGGTACTGTACAATACAATAACCCTCATCAAAACACTCAAATGAGTTCTACATCCTACTCGCTTCACTGGCCTTCAATCCACTATCTGATACGCTTAAAAACACTTCTTCTCGTCTCTGACTGTCTGCAGGGTACTATACCAGTTTTACCTTCAGTACTGCATTCATCTCCATGTACCTGGTCACTCGGAATTAGACGGACAGGCTAGATGCCTAGGAGTGTCGTCAAGAAGGAAAGAGAAGAGAATGAAGAGAAGCATCAAACCGAAGACATTATTTCAAAAGCGGGCATTTGTCAACCGATTAATATGCACTAATTCCAAAATCAATAAAATTTGCTTATAACCCAAAGTGTATTGCTAATTATCAATCATTATAAAGTGTATACTTCTCACTTTTATATTTTTTACTATAATACCATTTCCAAAATTAAAATTTAGTCATAATTCAAAATATAGCGGACATCTTCATTAGCAGCATATGTCGCAAGAACAACTAAGCCCACATTGTTTTGTTAATGATTCCTTGATCAAATAACCATTTCATGCTCCATCCACCTCCATCAGTCACCTTCCAGTTCCAGTAAGTCCAACCAGATTTGGCCGCCTTCAGAGCCTGAAACATTTTCTTTCCATAAACCGTCAGCATGGTATTATTGAAGTATCTATGCGAGGCCAAGCTCCACTCCCCAACAAACATAGGATTCCCTTTAGCGTTGTTCCAATTAGTAATAGCAGAATTGATACCAGCAGTCCCATTATTAATTAACCACTGTTGGTCGTACGGCTCATAACCCCAAATTAGGTAAAGATGCCAGGAATGCCATACATTGGTGTAAGTTGGCGGGGGAGTCAAAAGCTCCCAGTGGTTAGACGAGTAAGGTTGCTGATCGTACAACAGCGAGGATGCGGATAAAATACAGGTATTCCCTGTAGCCCTTACTACTTGATGAACTTTTTCGTAGTAACTTTTCAGTTTTAGAGGGTTGACGTTAATCGGCTCGTTGAGATGATCGATGCCAAGGAAAGCAGGAGAATTTCTATACCTTGCGGCAATAAATCTCGCGACTTCAACCGTATTATCGATGTTTTCTTGGTAGGAGCTCCAGTAAACTTGACCATTAACTGTTGGTTGTGAGTTTCCTGCTCCATTCTGACTACCCTTGGCGCCGTGAATATCGACAAGAACGGCAACGTTGTATTTATTAGCCCATTGGTTGATTAATCGGTCCAGGTAAACCAAGCCTGCACTCAATAATCGATTCACATAGAAAATAAAACAGCTGGCAAACTTATTATTTCTTATATATTTACTTACCGCCAGATGGATACACTTTCCATTGGTCAATACCATAAGAGTAGTTATCGTACCCGATAATCCAGAATCCAATTGGCACACGAACGCAATTCAATCCATAATTCGCTTCATAGAAAAATACAAAAAGATACATTACTTTTGTAATCCTTATGATGGAGGCGTTAAGCTTTAAGAATGTAACAAGCAATATTTACCAATCTGTTTTATGTCGGTTTCATTGATGAAAGTGTCCCAATGTTTCTGGAATCGGGGATCTCCGACGGCATGCCCAAGAAACTTCATTATGCCATATTCTCCTTTGTCGATTATCTTGATTAATACAGGATGATATGAAAGTCTATATGTTTCACGTTACAAATGGTTTAGTTGACAAACTCAATAAATACCGTTGAATTCAAAGGAGGGCCCCAAACGGCATCATTCGGATTGATCCAGTGTTCAGTAACAAGCCATCCACCGAGGTTGACTCCTCTACATGGCACTAGACCACTTCGGATTGAGCTCTGAATGTGAGCTCCCTCACTAATGGCGGTGATGGTCAACAAGATCACGAAAACAGCTTTAGCTATCATAGCGATAATTGACTAATAAAACAAGCGTGATATTAGATTAAGTAGATGAAATGTAAGAATTGTTACTGAAGGTACTAGCATTATCTCCTTATTTAAATCAAATGGAAAAAGTAGCTTAAGATTTTTTAAGTTGCCCAAAACGATTTTTCAAATGGGTCTAATCCAAAGAAACTCAACCAAAAGTTTAATAGGAAAAAAAGCTTCCAAAAAGTTTTTAATTAAGCCAAAGAAGTGCGATGAAAAGTAAAAAAAAGGAACTTACCAAAGTTATCTTCAAGTCTTGCTGTACTGTCGTGGATCTCAACTGAAAAATACACTTTTATAGGACACAGCTTCCGCACTACAGAACTTAATTATATCGTACGAAACTACGCATCTCTAGTTGCACAGCTGTAACAAATAGATACTGGATTTATATAACGATGTATAGCGACGCATTTTTTTCTACTTTCACTTCCGGGTTATCAAACTCAGTAAAGCCTCAAACATTTGATGTTTGAAAAGAGGTGCATTCACCTTTGAAAGTCTTTTGTTTAAAACAAGAATTCATTAAATCAGTGTATATCCATCCATATTTATATATGTATAAATATATATTTTAAAAGATGAATAGCATGTCAAATACTACTAGTGTATTCAACTTATTCAGTTTTTTTTCTAATTTTTGTTGCCTTTAAAGTTTTTATTTTCACTGTTAGAAAGATTGATTCGAAATGCCTTTATTTTAATTTTTAATTTTTCCAATTTAACTTGAAGTTCATTATTTTTAACAGTGAAATTCTGAATTCAGTTCTTTCATGGGATAAAAAAAAACGACGCACCGCACGTGCCGTGGTAAAATTATTGTTTTAATTTATTTGAACAGTCTGTCATCTAGATTTTTTTTTCAAATCCACTCACATCTAAGCTCAGCAATTGTAACTATCACATGTGTTGCAATACGACGTATTATTTTTTTATTGTTAGTTTTCCTCTGTCGATCATCAATAAATTTTCGGCTTCGTAACATTCCTCTTTCCCGTCTTTGAGAACATGAAAAACTATATTTTTATTCTGCTTAACCTTTCCGAACTCTCTTATGATATTTTTTTATTTATTTGTTACATTATCCGTTACTAATGACGCACTACCCAATTGCTGCGTAAATGATAAAAAAATATGGCTACTATTCACTAGAATTTGTCATCTGGCATTTCCAATTTCCTGTATCTGTTCAAAATATGTTTATTTCTACTGCACTGTTGAATTGCACGAATTTTTGAAAACTTATATTTAAAAAATTGAATTTTTTATTTTTAACTTTCTCGACCATTTCCACATGATGTCAACCTGACTTTCAATTATTGTCAGGGTAGATTTGGCTTTCGTCGTCCTTTCATAATGTAGACGGATTAATAGATTTTTTCTCTCATTTAATTATTAATAAATTACCCAATAAATAGAAATTGTAAGATTTTTTTCCAAATAACGACATGATTTTTTAGATTTTTTAAATCGTATATGATTACATTTCATAAGTACGTCATTAACAAATTCACCACTCCCCGCACACATGTGCTTTGAAGAAAAGTGAAAAACACAATTGAAAATTTTCTCATTGAATTTGTTTTTACTTCCTGGATCTGGCAGTGGTCTGTTTCATCGTATTGCGTTGTTGAAACTGAAATTTTCCATTACAATATATTTATGGTGAATATCAAATTCAAAAGTTGGTCACTAATCGTTCTCTCGAAGTTTCAACTGGTTCAAACGCAAGCATTAATATGGTAAAAATAAATCATTTTTTACAACCACTTCTTTACATTTCTTAATTGCTTAAATAGAAATAGAGGATTTATGTTTTTTTATGCAGCATTTTTCCTTTTGTCTCTTCCTCAACAATTTATTTACATTATAGCTCTAGCAACGAAGAACATAATTCAAAACCATTTAGTGCTGCATTAATCTTTTTTCAAATTTTCAAAAGCATTAAGAAATGATTAGAGAATAACTAGAACGGCTAAATCACAAAATGCAATTTAAAAAACATAACCATAATGAAAAATTAAAATAAAATAAAAATTATATGAATAGCTGTGCAGTAAAATCTTGTATAGCATTTATTTGTCGTTTAACAAGCAGTGTTGTTCAAATTCAAACGTGGTCTTTTAAAAAAAATAATCAATTTAGCTCTAATTTGTAAAAAATTATTATTCTGAATCTAAATCAGGATTCGGAGAAGATCCTTTCACTCTAAAATTCGTGAATCTAAATCATTGATTGATTTGAACATGGCTATTCAAATTAATTCAACACTTTTCGTGAAATATTTGAAGAAAATCGAAAAATATCAATCCATTAATTAATCTCTAGTTTTATTGCATAACACTTGTTTATTCACTTTAAGATTCGCAAATAAAAATAAGAAAGTTGGAAAGTTTATTATAAACTACTCAAATAATAATAAATTTTCAACAGGAAACTGACTAATTGTACAGGACTTAAGAAAGAATTTATTTTTAAACAATTTTTGTGTCTAAATTACATATTTTGAATTAATTCAATAAAGTCCGATTCAATAAATCATAAAACTATTTAGAGCGAAATAAAAATAAATGAATTTAAATCTCAATGGATTCAAGAAAATTTTGAATTTTAACAACACTGATAAAAAATTATACTGGGTTATATATTTTTTTGTATCACAATTGATTTATCTAATTTTTTTAAAAGAAAATCGCCCATCTATTCACCTTGCTTATGATGGTCTACTTGGCGATGCCCTGCGTTGACGGGCAAGCCCGCTTTGTTTGCTATTTCCCAAGCTGGCCTAAATATTACAATGGTAGAAACCTGTTTAAATAAAGTTTAATTTTAACATCTTCAAAAACCAGACTTCTTACTTTATTTTATCTAAAAAAATAGGTAACGCAAAATATGAAGTGAATAACATTAATCCAAACCTCTGCACCCATTTGCTTTACAGCTTCGCCAAACTAGACCCAACCACTTTCAAAATAGTGCCCATCGATCCTTGGGGAGATATCAATCTTAAGGGTTACTTAAATTTCACTGCATTGAAGTCTAAAAACCCAAGTTTGAAAACAATGATCAGCATCGGTGGTTGGACCGATTCCACCGACGGTACAAAGAAATATTCAAAACTGGTAGCCAGTAGTACAAATATCGCTACTTTTGTCACCTCTGTCATGAGTTTCCTTCCAACTTACGGATTTGACGGGCTCGATATTGATTGGGAAGTGCCATCTACTCCAGCTGACAAGGCCGGCTTCGCAAAGCTTAGTCAAGCACTCCGTAACGCTTTTCAATCAAAATACCTGTTATCAGCAGCCACTGGAGCCTCTGTTACCAACGTCGATAACGGTAATAAGAAATTCATTGAGCATTCAATAAAAAGTAAAATTGCCTGAGATTTTTTCAGGCTATGACCTTGTGGCTCTCAACCAAACGATGGATTTCATCAACATCATGTTTTATGAAATGCACGGGACCTGGGATCTATGGGCAGACAACTTTGCCCCTCTTTACAAAAGGTCATGGGAAACGACTTCGACAATCAACATTGACTATATGGTTAAGTACTACATAAGTAAAGGCTTGGCGCCTTCTAAGGTCGTAATGGGCCTTCCGATATACGGTAGCCAATGGACATTAGCCGCTGGTGCAGGCTTGGACCCACCAAAAACCACTTCTGCGGGAGCTGGTAAGCCCGGCCCCTTCCTTGGTGATTCAGGATCACTGATGTACAGCGAGATTTGCTACAATGTTAAAAATAAAGGATGGAAGGTTGTTCAGGATCCTAAAAATCAAACTGGTCCTTACGCATATTCTCCAACCAGTCCCATTATATGGGTAGGATACGATGACCCCAGTTTTGCGATTGTTAAGAGCAAATATGCGTTGGCAAATGGTCTGGGAGGTGTCATGGTATGGGATATAAGTCAAGATGATTTCAGGAACATTTGTGGTGGAGGTGTAAATCCTATGCTGACTGCAATATCTCAGACTATTCTTGCGAACCCGACAACCACTGTAACTACGCCGATAACGACGACACCGATGACTACCACCACTAAAAAACCTGGTAATTTTTATTATATTTGCATAGATATTTCAGCCAGGCGGTTTAATTATGGTTTTCGATTTGTATTTTTCTTCGAAATTTAGTTCCGTTTACTTGTACGAAAAATGGACTTTTTGTTGATCCTGCTTCGTGCTACAATTTCTACAATTGTGCAGCCGGCAAAGCGTACAGCATGAGCTGTCCAACTGGTCTTGCATTTAGCTATCCTTCCCTTTTCTGCGACCTTGTCAGCAATGTCCCTTCTTGCAACGTATCTGGATAAATATCGCGACACTTCCAAATGTCAAAATAATTTTTTACAATCTTCTCCATAGATTGACATAACATGGTGATGGAAAGAATATATAATAAAATAGCAGCATAGTAACTAATGATGTTTTAGTAAGAAAAATGGTGTAATACTTATCTCCCCCTCTATTTCCTCTCGGTCCACCATATCTTGTTTCCGTCCAATAAGTCCATCCAGAATGGTTTCCTTTAAAACATATCCCTAATATGCTAGGTCAACTTAAAATCCGTAAACATTTGATTCGCATACTGTTTTTCCCGTTATATTGGCCCATAATGAAGTTGATACATGGTTTGTTAGTTGGGTTCGTTCAGGAATTGTTGGTATTTATTTCGATAACAGTTACATCGTATAATATAAATCATATCATATATGAAACAAATTCATCTTGGCCGGAAATCGAAAGACAAGAGACAGACATTTTAAAGAAAGAATCACAGCCACAACGGCTAAAGCACTAACCTTTATACAGTTCAGTAGGTAAACAAAGGCATATATCTACACAATGTGGCTGTGCTCCCTCTATTAAATATCCGTCTTAACTTCCAAGATGGATGAAGGGCCGTTTTGGTTACCGTACGCTACACACCGGCATTGGCGTCGATTTCCAGCCAAGATAAATTTATTTCGTACACGATATGATCTACAAATTAATAAACATAAGTTTAATATGCAAATTGATACAATAAAAATATGATCTCCCTTACAAAAAATTATTATGTTGACGTGACGTGATCAATATATGATTTGATCATTGATTGGCCACAACCGTAGTGTTTACAGCATGACACATCAACGTATTATCACGATTTAGTCTTGGTTTGTGCATGATTTAAAATATTTGCGTCAACTATCATCAGGCTGGAAGTCTGATAAGATCGTGATGCATCATGGCAACATGAGATGACCACGTTTAATTGGGTCATAGAAAAGTGTGTACTGATTTTAGCCAAACAAGAATTTGTCATACTTCCCTTCAAAATTATACCCATGAAAAAATTGCTGAATTTTTCGACACAGCCATGTTTAGATACCTCTGTGCCACTTTTGTGGTACGCATTGATATATTTATTTCTCCAACGTAGTTTATTGCATTTATTTTGGTTTATTCAATTTTAAGCTGACAATTTTAAGCATGACGTCAAATAAGTCATAGTAAAGAGTATAGAATACTTTCATTGGGCCCTGGTTTTCAGACTGACTACTCAAACACTACGTTTCATTTAGCTTTTAGAAGCGAAACCCACATCGACTTTAACCTTGTCAAATCAGGAAATAAAACCATGATGCAATCTTGATTTCTAAATTTCTTTCGCAATGATCCATGAATATGACTATGCAATAAAAAAATACGCACCAGGAACAAATGTATACTTCATTATACCAAATAGTACACTAGAAATGTATCTGAGTCTTTTTGTAAAACGCCCTAAGGTTCATTAAGGTTTACTTATAAGAAAATCTTAAGTGTTTTAAGTTCGAACCATAGGCATGCCTTATTAGTTCTGTGATGAATCCGGTTTCCAAATAAAACACTAAAGTAAACAACGCAGTATTAAGGATTATATCACCTTTCACCAAAATAGAAAGTGGTGGTTTTTTTATGTTGATTTGGTGTTAAAATCTTGACATTTTTTTAGAACACAGTTCTTCGGATTTATGCAAAAACAGCTTTTGACTTGTACTGTAAGATAAACATGCAGTATAATTTTACATTTGACCTACTTTTATGCACGAAAAAATCTCACGAAACTAGTTTTAGATTGTGATCTATTTAATACTATGTAATTTTTTTAATTTTTTAAAATATTTATTCATAAATACGAATTTAAAAGAAATCTTGAAAATAACTTAAAGAAACCATTAAATTCAGGCTATAGCTCTAGCCTTAAGTCTACTCCTCTTAGATCTACTTTCTAGTGAATCTTCTCCCATGCGAGAAATCTTACGATTATTGTTATACTCGGTTATAAGCTGTTTAAAAATTGAAACATTCAGAAGACGGTGAATGCCCAAAAGCTAGTACATCACTGCCGACTACATGATCTCGTTATAGTTCATTCCAATATGAGTTATTGCTTTGCATTAGAGGAATCCCTACAGCAACAATCTTCAGAACAGATAATACCAGGTGCATTAGCTATAAATAGCTTTGAAAAGTTTATGACTCTTCTTCCAGGCTTATATTCGCCGTTTGTCGGTTATGATAAAATGTACCAATGGCAAACAATTTATGCATATATTTCATTTGCACAGTGATAATTCTTCATGGTGAAAAGCATAATAATACATATAAATAGCTTTTTCATGTGCGTAATGAGTGGCCAGTTTAGTTTATTTTGGAGAGGCATAGACT
This sequence comes from Chydorus sphaericus, assembly GCA_030141595.1. NCBI lineage: Eukaryota > Metazoa > Arthropoda > Branchiopoda > Diplostraca > Chydoridae > Chydorus > Chydorus sphaericus. The sequence goes on along the minus strand of CM057929.1, from coordinate 12,273,405 downwards.
GTAACATATTGATCCTCTGAGTCGTCGTCAAACTCGGTGCAATTCTTGTAAAATTTAGTTTTAGTGTCAAAGTGCACAAAACTTGAATTTCTTGTGAATTTTACATAGTTAAAAGTTTTATATGTAATCAGGCAGAAGAGCTCTCATGTTGTAACTTATACACTAGCCAATACTATGTAAGTTTTTTGTGCAAATAAATATATTTAAAAGCTCTTTTACTGCCAACAAGATTCAGAATCAAATTCAGTTATTGCGCTTACTCCTAAATGTTTTACTTGATAACTACTGAAAAGTAGTTTTAAAGACAGTCATTAAATCAAATATATTTTTTAATAGATTTTTTTTTGTATTTAATTCTTCAAAAGCGAGTGGAAAGGCCCTATATTTTATTTTGGTTGATTTACCCCAAAAATATATTCTTCACAGCCCTATATTCATAGCACTCTTGCCCAGAAATCAAGCCCACATAGATGGATAAATAATTTTATCCCTTAAAAGGCACCTCATACACCAGTCTCCATCCCCGTTGGCTCTTGGTGCATCATTTCCCTCTTTCCAAGTCCAGTAAATCCACCCAGCACTTGCCTCCTCCAGAGCTCCAAACAAGTTGATTCCATACTGTGTCAATTGGGCATCCGTAAATTTGGTTCCTGCGACGTAGGCAAGACTGCATTCTCCAATAAGGAGGCTTGAGCTCCCGTTCCATTTAGCAATCGAGTCTTTAATGGTTGCAACTCCATTGGTCATTAAATATTCAGGGCCCTTGCCTTCAAATCCCCAAATTAGATAGAGATGCCAGTCCTGCCAAGCATTGAAGTAATCAGGTGAAGGCGTTAACAACTCCCAATTGTTTGGCTCGCCAGGCTGTTGCTCGTACAAGAGAGGCGCTGCAACCAAGATGCAATCATTTCCAGTTTCTCGAATAACGTTGTGAACTTCAGCATAATAGTCTTTCATCTTTTCTGGATCTAAGCCAGTTGGTTCATTGAGAAGATCAAGCCCGAGAAAAGCGGGAGAATCTTGGTAACGATCTGCAATGAATCTGGCCAGTTCCACGGTATTGGCGATGTTTTCTGGAAATTTATCCCAATTGGCTTTGCCAATTTGGCTAGGTGCCGAATGGAACACTCCGTTTTGACTACCTTTAGCTGCATGGATGTCAACGAGAACAGCCACATTGTATTTAAGAGCCCAATTATTGACCAGCTGGTCTAGGTAGAATAACCCTATGGAATAAAAAAAAATAAAAAAACCTATTTTTTAAAGTATTTAAGTTTACCAGCTGGTTAAATGCAAAGAACCTTAAAAAGCTACTATGAACCATAAAACCTTTGAATCTTAAATATTCCTAAAATTACACTTAAATCTAACCCATTTTGCATTTTGAAGTCTTTGTACAGAAGATTTAAGTTTATTTAAGGTATAATTTCCAACAAACAAAGATATGTTTACCTCCGGGTGCAAAAGTTTTCCATTCTTGCTTGTTTGATGGATCGTTATTATCGTACCCGATAATCCAATATCCCACTGCAACACGAACAGTGTTCAGTCCAAACTTAGCTATATAAACAAAAGATTAATATGTGTTTTTTTTAACCAACCAAAATTCCTTTTTTACCAATCTCTGCTATGTCTGCTTCTGTAATAAAAGTTTTCCGATGGGTTTCGAACCGTTTGTTTCCTTCACTGTGTCCAAGAATGCGCATTAGAGCCATCTCTCCTTGACTAGCAGTCTTTAAAAAAATCGTTTTCTTAAAAGTAACAAATAACATAATAAGAAAAGAGTTCCACTACCTGCAAATTTACTCCCTCCCAAAGTGCGTCATCCGGATTTATCCAATTTTCAGCAACAAGCCATCCCCCAAGATTTACTCCTCTAACAGCGATTTCGCCATTTCGAATTGATGCTTGAATGTGACCATTACTTTCCACAGCTATAAAAACTAAGGATACGCCTAAAATAAACATTTTACAGCAAATCTAATAAAATAGAAAAAATAATCCAGAGTTAGCGGAAAGATTTCATTTCTTTGACTTTATAGAATGTTAAATTATTATTTTATTTACCACGACTACTCCCTTTTTTTACCTCAGAGAAAGGTATATTTCACCGACTCAAACAAAGATAGCTCGACGACTAAAGCAATAAATTTCTGTGTGATAAATTAAGGAGACTCACCTTTACAAAAATGATTCAAGTGAACACATTAAAACAAATTAAATTTACTCAAGTAGTGAGATTGGTTTTTTAATGAAATTCCAATTAATTTTAATTAAAAATACTAAGATATACAGGATTCCACACTAATAATGGATCCATCAATTCTCTGTGCGTTTCAAAATTTCTTGTTTAAGCTATTAACCATGTGTGTATACTTAACCTTTTAAAAATGAGTTACTGAAAACTTACTTAGCACCTCTTTGATAGCAGGGATGATTATATATAGGGTAATATTATATATAGGGTTAATTAGAATGGGAGATTCTATGAAATTAATTTCGTCATAAAATACGGATTAAACGATACTCAGTTACTAATTGTACCAAGAAGCCAAAAATTGTTTCTTTGTAAGCTGTAACGTATATTTAAAAATAAAAGCTCAGTCTTTATTACCTTCGTATAAAAAATATCTCAAGACATTTAATTTACTCTATTTTGACAAGAAATTAGGTAAATCACTTGACTAGTCTTATAAGAGCAATGCACTTTTTCCCTTCTCCCCCCCTCCCAAGAGTTACGTCACATTAAAAAAAAATCCAATAAAACCATGAGTAGTTTAAGTTTGTATTTTCAAACTTGTCATTCTTTCACAGGGAAACTGAAGTTCTACTCTCATACCTCATAGACTTCTGCTTTCAAAAACTAGGACCACATGGCTGGTTTTATAATTTTATCACGAAGAAGGCATCTCATACACCAGTCCCCATCACCGTTGACCCTTGGTGCATCGTCTCCTTCTCTCCATGTCCAGTAAATCCACCCAGCACGGGCCAATTTAAGAGCCTTAAACAAATTGATCCCATACTGTGTCAATTGGGCGTCGGTAAATTTAGTACCCGATCCATACGCCAGACTACATTCACCAACAAGGATACTGGTTCTGTTCCAGTTGGTCAGAGCGTCCCTAATTATTGCTACTCCAACTGTCATTAAATAATCAGGACCTTTCCCTTCAAAACCCCAGATAAGATAGAGATGCCAATCTTGCCAAGCGTTTGAGTACTGAGGTGGACGTGTCAGTAACTCCCAATTGTTGGGTTTGCCAGGCTCTTGCTCATAAAGAAGCGGGGCAGCAACTAAGACGCAAGTATTGCCTGTAGCTCGGACCACGCTGTGAGCTTGAGCGTAGTAAGCTTTCATTTTTGCAGGATCCACGCCCACCGGTTCGTTGAAAAGGTCGACCCCGAGGAAAGCTGCTGAATTATTGTACCGTGCGGCGAGGAATCTAGCATTTTCCAGAGTGTTTGCAATGTTTTCTGGATATTTGCTCCAATTGGCTTGACCAATTTGGCTAGGTGCCGAATGAAATGCACCATTCTGGCTACCTTTAGCTGCGTGAATGTCAACGAGAACAGCAACGTTGTATTTGAGAGCCCAATTGTTGACGAGTTGGTCCAGAAAGTACAATCCTATTAGAATAATTATTAAAAAGTATGCCACTGAAATCTTTTGACAATTAAACATTGGTGAATAAGAAGAATTTATGAAATATTTACCGCCGGATGCAAATGTTTTCCACGCTTGTTGCTTGGATGGGTCCTTTTTATCGTATCCAATTATCCGCAGTACCCCACTGCAACACGAACAGTATTCAGGCCATAGCTTGCTGTTAATGAATGAATTTAAGAATTTCATATTATTTTGTAAATCTGATTATTAATGTAAAGAATGGGATGTACCAATCTCTGCTATATCTGCTTCTGTAATGTGTTTTTCCAATGGTTTTGGAATCGTTTATCTCCCTCTTTATGTCCGAGAAAACGCATCAAGGCCATCTCTCCTTGACTAGCCATCTGTGTAATAACCAAATACCATTACGGATATGTAAAATTATTTATTTCCCTTAATTACTTCATTAAAATAAAATAAACCAGACCTTCAAATCAACGCCATGTCGCCATCCCATGGTGCATCATCAGGATTAATCCAATTATCAGCCACGATCCACACCTAGGTTAACACCTCTTACAGGGACTTTTCCGCTTCGGATTAAACTCTCAAGATGGCCTTCAATACAGACAGTCGAAACAAAGAATAGCAAAGCTTGAAGCACAATGTCGACATAAACAATTTTTAAGGGATTTAAATTTCTTTAAAAATGATATAAATACTATTTAAGACTTGTACCTCATCAACCAAATAGCTTTTCGACTAGTGCATTGAGACTGTTTAAATATATTTAATTTATGAGAAGTCTTAAAAGGAAAATCCAATTTAACCAACCAAATTAATAATCTTAGACATGGAGCTCTTAATTGTTTTAATAAAATTTATCTCACATAAAAAATTGAAAACAAATAATTAGTCCATATTGGTTAAAACTGTAATTATGTTTTCTCCTTTTTCAATTTAAACACTAAGTTTTGAGAGTTATCGCAATATCGGTGTCGGTATCTTTTGGTGCATAAATTATTAGGTTTTCTTCTAACGTGATTCTTTTCCCTAATTTAATTTTTCCAAATATGAAGTTATAGGACATTCGATCTGCTTCTTATTGAAGTTTCAAAAGAATACTTCCATTGTCATTTCTACCAAAAAGAACCGGCCTTATTTTAAGAACAAGCTTTCTTTTTCTAATGGAAATCCCAGAAAATGCTCAATTGCTGTCAAATGCATGTGCAAAAAATTTTCATGGATCGATTTTATTTTTTTAATAATGCCTCGTTTTAAATTTAAAAAAAAAAAAAAAACTGCATTCCCGAAAGTGTATTTTTTTTTAAACTAGTGATAATTTTTCATGTCATTATGCAGAACTTCAAACCATCTCTTGATTCCAGAAAAGAATAATGATTGACAGATCCCTACTCCATTAATATTTTTTTTATATAGATGCTTTAACAGTTCTATTAACAGTTCTATCGGCGTCAAGTCTATTTGGCGTTTTATTTTTTACCTTAAAAAATCCAAAGTAAAGTTAATGCAAAATTTTTTTTTCATCTTGGAAAATTGTTATTTTTTTTTATTTACCAGAGTTGACATGGCCAATAACAATAAAGTTCCTCGGGCCGTTCGGAGGGCGTCCCTTATTCATCTTGGATCGGCAGATTTTTATTTTCATTTTCTGACGTTGAAGTTCTAAATTTGTGAGATAATCTAATAATTTTCAATGCTGTAAGTTATATTTAAGTTGACTTTTTAAATATAATATATAATAGTTTTAAATATATAATAAAAGAATCGAAAGGAGGTTAAAACAAGCAAATTTTTCTTCGATATATTGCAAAAATATTGGCTTCCTATAGTACCCTAATTTACACTTTTTGAGGATGATATGGAACTAGATACTTTAAATCGCACATTTTCTACCTCTACTTTCAATCGCATTTCAAAGGACTATAAGTAAAAATTGAGATTCTTTATACCAAATAAAACCAAATAGGAGCATCTGTGGAACCTGAATCTTTTCCATCAAGACCAAGTTTATCAAGTGCTGTTGCGTATTACACTTTTGCTATCGCAGATGATGAAATATATATACACAAATAATATACGAAGAAAATATGCTTTTCCCATGTTTCTTCTACAACTGTCCATCCTAGAATCTCTTCGACATTTTGGGTCGCAGCAGACTCTTTTTGTTAGCTATTTCATTATCTGCTGCGAGCCCAAAAATGTCTCCTATTTTTATTTTTATGCAAGAGAGAAGGAGGAAGTATAGAACTACTTACGTATAAAGAGCCTGGTTGCAGATTGAATATCCCAACGGGGTATTTAGTTGGGGTTTTATTGTGTACCCCACAGCCACTTCATCACTACTCAATCAGGAAAAACCTTGATTGAAAACTTGTTGTTCCAGATTCTTGAACTGATTCTTGTACTGACCAAGCCCTAAATGTATGATTATGCATGAACTACGCAGTTAAAAAAAACAGTACCAACAGAAAACAAGTACCAATAGTTGACATTAAAATCAGTTTCTTTGTTCAACTTGTATTTTGCATTGAACATATTACCATCTCCAGAAACTTCCAGAGGTTTACTTTTAAGGAAATCTAGATTCGTGTCTAAAAGCTTTTTTTCTTATGATGGAAAACAATGAGACAAATATTTTAATTTCGATTGAATTCGTTAAGTATATATATATATTTTTATTTGAAGAACAATGTTAATTGGTATTTACTGCCAGGCACGGATCTTATTGCCAGAAACTAAGGGTAAGCCTGCTTGAGTAATAAATAAGTAGCCTCGCGCAAAAAATATTGGGTCAGATCCCATTTGTTAGATTGTATTACATACTTTTTCTATTTGTATCTACAACTGAAAGTGACTTTGATGAAGACTTTTTTTTATTTCGTTTCTTCAAACTCCATCAACAGACTTTTGAAACTCTTGACAAACTGTGAATATGGGTAGATCTGTTTGTAAAAATCATAGACATTCTGAAGGTAACCCTTAGCTCTAATAGCTACTGCCTCTCCTCCCATAAGAGCAATCTGGTAACAGTGATACTCTGTTTCAAACTGTTCAATCATCGAAACATTCAGGCGTCTGCGAATTTTCAAAAGCTCCTCTCCAAATTCTAGTGCCTCTTCGATTCGACCACGGCCAACTAGAAGACTCATTTCGGTGTGTAACCGTCTTCCTTCTAATACGAGTCGCTTCGCAATTGAATTTCTACAGTAGCAATCATCAGGGCAGATAATACCATAACGATTAGTTAAAACGTTTTGAACAGATTGAAATTCTTCTTCTGAGCTTAAGTTGGCTGTTTTACGATCCAAATCAAGATTGGCAAATGACCAGTAACATACACAAATTTCATCTCCAAATTCGATATCCTTTAGTGCGAAAATAATAATGATTCCAGTAGCTTCGTCGTAGGCGTAATCAGCGTTTGGTCGGCAACTGTGATTCGCTCTGGAGAAGCACAATCCAACGTATCCTTCCCCGGGGTTATTGTCGTCAGCATCGATGCAATTTATGTAAAATTTAGTTTCTAAATCTGCCCCCTCTGGTGCCAATTCCAGGATCCCTTTATAGAAAATGCGTATATAAATCGACAACAAATGGTGATGCATGACAACATGTCAAACAGAAAAAAAACACTAATAATTTAAAGTTTTACCAGGATGGTCGTAGGGATTGGTGTAGGATGGATCGGCCATGATTCTGTATCCCGTTGGAATGTATCTCTTAGCAATGATACCCATGCCCTTATTTGGAACAGGGACGATTTCCCAGTCTACATCTTCTTCCCCACACTCGTACGAATTTATACACCAATTGATGTGGCGCTGCCCATCGATGCACCAGTCCGCTGTTAGGCAGGCTTCCGAGCAGTAAGCCCTCTTCCTGCATCCGTCACAAAGTTTGATTGTTTCACAAACATTTCGGCAGTAGGCACATTTTCTCGTTGAATTGGATTTCTCCTTATTCGATGTAATAAAAAGATGTTTCAAAAGAAAATTAAAGAGGTAGTTAATTAGGTAATTCAAACTGTTATTTATTCTCAACTTTCTCAGTTCCTGTATTATTCTTCGTATAGTTTATATATAGTGATTTTATCAATGTCAATACATTTGTTAATTAACACTATTTTTATTATCTCATTATCTTTAAGAAAGTTGTTAGTTAGTACGAGTTAACAATGTTGATTGTTTAACAGCTTTCAATTTTTTTTCAATTGTTTAAAACATTTAAAAGACTAACCAAATTCAATGATGATGAAGAAATGATTTCGTTGCTACTACCGACGCAAGTTGAAAGGGCATCTAAGTTCTTATTCACATTTTTTTCGTCACTGATGGTAACGGCATTTTCCATTTTAAAAAATCGTCAATTTGATACATTGAAAACAAAATTATAAACAAAAGTGCTACTATGCCATTATCCCTGGCAAAGTAAAATGTATTGTGCTACTGAAGACTTTTCTGGATTTGAATTGTGGGCTGACCTAGAGAATACGCTCTTCAGCTTTGGACACCGACTAGTGCGCCACCTAGTGTGGCTCCGCCTACTGTTTACTGATTTTTTTAACGCGCAATTCTTTGTTAGGCACAAAGACGCAATTTCGTCGTTGACATTCAAACAAAAAATTTAGTCGAACCTGAATTTCAACTTTCTTTCACAATAAACACGCCCTTGGTGTAGGCGAATGCAAGACAATCACGCACTTAAAGAGAATTATTGCTCGATAACTTAACACTATTACCTAATAAAACTTTTTAGGAATTTTGTTTGTCTTACAGTTATAATACATCTAAAGTATTTAAACAATAATCTACTTTGTTATTCCTTTTCAAAAGTAGTTGTGCGTATTAGTCCAATTTTGGAATCCTGAGTCCATGAAAAATCCGGTTTAAAACGGAACGAAAAAAACGACTTTCCAAAAACAAGTTAGTTGTCTTTTAGAATAAAATGACCACACCTTTCAGTGTTTCAACTTCATGAAATAAAATAATGATCACTTGTATTGTTGAAAATTCTTCTCTATACTCCCCTTAAGCAAGCAAGTCCAATACAGTACACATAGGTGTATAGGTCTATACTAACTTATTTGTTTAATCGCTTCTTTTTCTTTAAGCATGAATCTAATTGTTAAATCGAGTTCTGTGCTAAATCATCATCAAGAAAACAGTTATTGGAATAAATTGAATCGAATATCTATCGCCTCTGGGTATAGAACTGTATTCATATATTATAATGAGGTTTTAATTAAATAACTTAAATTTATTTTTTCATGTGAAAATTCTCATTCTAAGGCGAGAAAACAAGTCTTATTCCTGGCTTTTGAAATATTTGAATCCAAACGACAATATAATTTTACTTGGAGGTAGTGGTAATTACACTGGTGGTAATTCGTCTTTAGCTGCTCACCTTTCTGATGATGGATTCAAGTAGCAAAATAATTACTTTTATTTAAATTGAAAGAAAAAAAATCCATTTGTGCTGATTTTGGATTTTTTTTCAGATTGATTACAAAATTGGACACGACTGCCGAATTAAAAAATAAAATAGATCAATTGGCTCATCTATCAGATCATTTCAATATATTCCTTGATGAGGGTCTACTTAACAATTTGAACAAGTCGGATGACTTTGAAATATTATTCAAGGTGAATAGTAAATATTACTCATTTATGAAACAAGAACTAGATTTAGGATTACTACGTATTTCTATAGAAAATCAGTCAACTCGTAAAAGTTGGTGGACGTTATATTTCTTTTTCACTTCTCCGACAAAACTTTTTAAGTAGTGGCCCAATTCCATATTTCCACCACTTGGGTACTATATAAAACTACTATCACAAACTAAATCAAATAAACATTATTGATCAACAATTATTTAGGATGGAAGGTTCAGGTATATCTTTGTGATAAAGAGACCAAATCGACTGAGATTGAACCAAAATCTGCTGATTCAATCATTTCTCATCCTACCTTTGGTATTGTATGCACCAAGGTGGAAAACGCCTGTAACGCTCTCGAATTCTGTCCTAAAGACAGTGAAATACTTCATTTCTCAAACTTGGAAGATCTTGTTAAACGTGTACAATCATTTCAGCACTTGGCTATAATAGAAAATCAACTGACAAGTCTACAAAATCGATATCTTCCTCAAGAAATATCATTGGAATTAATTGATCTAAGCGTGGAGACCAAGTCGACTAAATATAGAATTTATATTGTAGATCGGCAGGTGGAAACGACCAACAAATTTGCTGCATTTGTCGTACCCCAAGGAAGGTTGTGATGAGCCACTGATCCTCTTAAACTCTTACATGAAACTGTCATTCATTAATAACTATTAATTTGTATAGGGAAACTGATTGGATGTTTAAATCAAGGGATGGTCGATCTCAATTCACATATGATGCTCAATTCCAACGTCTTGTTTTGATATTATTGGGTCGTGAACATCACTTTGAAAACTTGGAGATCGTTCAGACTGACTTAGCTGACTTGGTACTTCGTCTGCAGCCCAACGAGCTCCCGCCAAATTATAAAGTATAATAGGACTCAATTTTTTAAAATTATAAATGATTAATTCATTGTAAAATTGCAGTAATGTCTGTTTTTAATCCCATTAAATTATATAGATCCCATTTATATCCTTTGGTAATAAAATTAACCAGCAAAAGAAAGAGATTCATCGTGGTGTAGGTTATTTTTCAGGCGAATATGTCGTAGAAGATGTCGAAGATGAAGACGAAGACGGAAATGTATTCACTATAAGGCAACTTGTCTATCTGTCAGATAACACCTTCGTTGAGACACAAGTTCGTCTAAAACAAGGTATTATATTTAATAATAATATTTATATTAGCGATAATAATATAGATCCACTTTATTACTATCACTATTTTTTTCTCCAATTAGGAGAGGTTGATGTGGAATATCCTCCTACTGGATACCATATGGCCATGGTTGATGAGTTACAGCAGAACCTTTTGGTTAACGAGGACTTGACAAACGTATTAGCCATTGGCGTCGGTGGAGGTGCTCTTGCCTCTTATTTAAATGCAAAATTCCCTAATTTACCTATCGATGCTGTCGAAATTGATCCTGAAATTGTCGAAGTTGCTCAGCGCTTTTTTGGATTGACTCCAGGCCCTAATCTAAGATTGCATTGTGCTGATGGTCTTATTTACGTAAAAGACTTAGCCTCTGATCCAGGTATAAATATTCGAACAAAATTTATTTCACGGTTGAGTTAAATTAGACGAATTCTTTATAGATGGAATGCGTTATGGGTGCATAATTCTGGATGTCGATTGCAAAGATAATGAAGGTTCGGCAATGCAGGCTCCGACGGCCAGTTTTGTTGAAACGACCTTCATTTCTTGCTTAAAAACCTGTTTGAAACAAAATGGTAATATTAAGTGGCATAAATATTTAATGAAAACAAAGGAAATAATATGTGTCTTACCTTTTCGTGAAACAATATAGGAGTCCTAATAATAAACTTTTTGGTAATAGATGATGATTGCCTGCAAAGAAAAGTAATCGACACGTTTCAAGAATCATTTGCACACGTCAAAGTGAAGAAAGTACAAGAAGAGATCAATAAAATATTGGTTTGCATGAATAATTTGTAACAAATACCAACTAAATATTAAAATTAAAATGAAACTATTACACGTACTATTACATGTACCATCTCATTCAATTAATTTTTCGATAGCCTTTCCATTTTCAAGTTCTTTAATTGTAATAAATTGAAATATTTAAGTCAATCTGTTTTCATCTTAAAGTCAACATTTTAAAAATTGAATTTTGACTTGGTCGTCGAATTTCTTAGACTAAAAATATTACTTAAATTTTAATTTAGTATAATGTAAAAGGCCGTTTTGAGCTTCATCAGCTGGTTTATTTCTAGCCGAGATAACAGTACTACTCTCAAAACAACAACTCCAGTCGCATATGGTTTAATATGTGATATGTTTAAAAAAAACCGGCCATATACGTATTTGATGCTCCTCTTTTTAATGCAATAGAATATGCAATAGAGAATATTCCATTTGGAGCGTGCATAAGCATACATAAAGATGCAGCAGCTTTTGTCTTGTGTGCCGAGGCCGCATTTTCAGTAACTTTGTCGAACCGGTCAATTCTAAAAGTGCCTGCAGGCTAACCTACAGTCATGTCTGGACCAACCGATCCGACAAAGCTACAATAAAAGCGGCCTGTAGGGTGGCACTGCTCATAGCAGACGAATGCTGCTGCAAATTTGGCTTGAGAGGTACGATCAAATGGAATAAATCTATAATAACATGACTGCAGAACATACTGAATATTTATTTTTATTCTGTATTCTATAAAAGTTACATAACGATAAGAGCAATGATTATAAAATTGTATTTATTGTCGGGGTTTTGTAGCTTGGGGTAAATGTGGATACTAAGTGGTTGAGTCGAAAAGGTGTATTGGTTTACATCTTTCTTAAGACTGAGGCTACTAAGACTACTCTAAGTATAAGACTGATGTTAAGGTGCGAACGGACAGGCTTTTATACAGCTTGGCCGTGCGCTACAGAAGAAGGACATGTCAAATAGAATGTCACACATAAGTTATGGTTATTGCATTGCACATTATTCCTCTTTCTCTAGACCTTCAGAAGGTATTCGGGGAGGGTCGAGTAATCATTCGATTCGATCTTCCTTAACGAAGAGGGGACAGTCTCTTGACTTACCCTTCTTCGTCCTCCTTCAGCCTACTTTATTGCCAGTGATTTCCACTGGTCAATCTAATGTCACATCTAAGGTGACTTACAGCTATTGGGGAATTCCAATAGCTAGACAGTCGCCCCGACTGTACTCATATCCAAGAGGAGAATCGCGCTTGCATAAAACAGTATGAAATACAATTATAAATATCCCTTAAATGTGGACCAAAGTGTTAAGAAAAAACTACTCAGGTGGTAGAAAAAACTCGTGAAAATTCAAATAGTTGAAATGAAACAGAAGTAAAAACATCAATTATCAAATATTGTACTAAAAGAACAATTTTCATAATAAAAAATAGTAGAAAGATGTGAATTGATCTCAAAATAAAACTACCAAACTGGTAGAACAAAAATCTGCTTTCTCTTGAAATCCTTTTCAGTGGGATCTCTTCTAGGGTATAATGATTGCCATGGCGGTGACCTTACTGCTGGACTCGTCACATTTCGCATATGTGTTGACAGCATCCGAAGTATACATTAAATTCATATGCGAACACTTAAAAGAAACGTGGTAACATTAACATTTTTCATAGTTCATGAGTTCATCTTAACTCAAGATCATAAAGTCACATATAAAAATGAATTGAATTGAGGCATTTTAAAGTAAGGAAGAAAAGATAATGAGCTTTAAACTCCATGTTTTTCTTTCTTCATCCTCCATCTCATGGGTCGAAAATATATAATATGTTCAAATGTGATGAAGAAAACACTTCATCTAGAAGATTATTTTTGAAATTTAATTTATCAGATAACATGTCTCATAATCTCCTTCTTTGTCTTGATTAAGAAAAGACAAACGCCAACTATCTACTAGCCGTCTTATATTGGGTTATATTCTGCAGAATTAAACCAACATTCAATGGTTTTTTTTGAAAAGCCATTATGTTCACTTTGAACCAAAATCATTTCCTTTTAGGCGTTCAAGGACGTTTTAGATAAATTAATCCTGAATGATTTAAAAGTGATTCGTTTAAACGCTCAGGGGAGTATCGTGGCTTTGATCATAAGAGATCCAGAAAATAACGGAAAAATGCATTTTAAAGCCAATGAGTTAGATCGTATTATACGATAATATGACCTAAATACTTTTGATCAACTCTGATCTAAAATATTCTTACTCTAGACGTTCAAGAACGTTTAGATAAAATTGACCACGAAAGATCCACAGTTATTAAATCATTATATATGCAAAAATTGCTTATTAAAGCCAAAAATGAAAGAGGGAATGAAGTACTACACCTAGTCTTCTTCCTCAATAAGCGCGTTATGTTCAAACTGCTGACAGGATCGCAACTTTAATCCTTCGAAAGTCTCTTTTAAAGCGGTTACTTTAGCCCTCAACTTCTCTAGCCTTTCGTCATTCTTTTCTGCTACTTGGCTCAAATTTGCCACTGTAGCGGTTTTTAATTCAAGATTCAAAGTTTTTGCCGCCCAACCTTTGCGGTTGGCGATCATTGATGTTTTTGCGTAGATTTTTACTTGTGCCATAAATTCGGCGCATGTTCTAGGCTTTAGAGGATAGATATTTGATCTAATAATGAAGCCTTGAGTCCTCGATATAGGTACCGAGTTTCGTTAGTTCACTCATGTTTGGATTCACTGACCTACATAAAGATAGCTCATCATAGTAATAATTAGAAGTCTCTTCTTCTATGCCTTGGTCTCTGTTCCTGAGTTTTCTTCTTGGAACAGAGCGTAATTATCTCTTTGAAATTCTTTTAGGAACATTGTTTTTAATCCATTGACGGCTGCCACAGCAAGAACTTCAGCCACATTCTGTGCTGCTGCCACTCCAATTACCTCTGTGGTGTCATTCCGTTCTGCCGGGAGCGTTGAACAGAAAAACCATTTTCTTGCTGAATCTTCCAGATACATGCAAAAATTAGCTGCTAAATCGGCTGGTTCCCATCTGTTATATAGTCCCATGGACTCATAACGTTGGATCCACTCAGATGCATCTTCATCTAGAGTGCCCTTAAATTTTGACGGCAGTATAAATTGCCTCTTTGCTTGCATTTGTGTTGCCATGACGAATCAATCTGAAGATGATTGAAATAGCCTCCCAATATAACCACTCAATTTGATATTGCAGTAGTATTACTTTTAATCAAATACAGATTAACATAGCTTCAATTAATTAACAGTTAAGCAAATTTCATATTGTTTTATCTACCAGTGGCGGATACAGGCCCCCCCCCCCAAGACGGGAAAATTAACGTGGGAGAGCTAGGGATTACGTAAAAGAAAGACTGGAACTTTCACTTTTTAGTACCGTCCGTACGCATTGAAATATTTAGATTTTCTTACGAAATTATCTGGATTTTTCCTCTTATTGAATTTTCTTGACTAGATTTTATCGAATTTATTTCACATCAAGTTTATTTCTCAATTTTTTGTGTCTAATTAAGTCAACTGATTTTTTTTCAATTTGCTGGCCCTTTCTTCGCTCCGCTGAAACAATAAAGCAATTATATGCACAATCTATCTAAATACCACCTCGCTTAGTTAGGATACCTTTCGATCATCCCAAAAGGTGTACCACTTAAAATTTAAGCTTAAGAAGATCAAATTTCAAAGGGGGGATCTGAATTTTTAGATGGATTTCACAGATTTGAAAAATGCTGCATTTTTTTATTTGGATTTTTTGTGTATTTTAAATTTTTCGTGGATTTTCGATAATTTTCTTCCGATATTTGTTTGATTCTTTCTTAGATTTTTAGATTAGGAAATTTCTTTTGAATGTACAGTACAATCCCTCGATTCACCTAGTTGGTTCCCATTTATTTAAAATTGAAAAAAATGTTAACTGATGGATTTTACATAGATGTATTTCAACTTTAAAACATTATTGAAACCTATAGAATAGCTCGAATAAATCTATTTAAGGTCCAAATTATTGGTTGGTCTATCGGGAAGAATTAGACAACGGTGCAAAATATTTAATCGACTCCATGCCTCAATAGGGTGATTCCAACAAATATTGATGGTTGGCGTAGGGGTATTTTTCTTCGCTGGACCTCTGACGGACGTTTGTCTTATGGGCTTTCCCATGTATTTCCCGTAGCCATCTATTGGATATTTGCGCAGCGCCCTTCTGCCAGCCATCTATACTTGTCTATAGGTGGTTCAGTTCCATAATTTTCGATTTTTCTGGCCTTTTGGGGTTAATAAATCCCTCCGATAAACTGGGGATTTTTTTCGTCCCGAGAAAATTGACTCAAAAGGTGCACGAGCCGATACTTGACTTTTGGATTGAATACTCTACCACCGATCGAACTAAGGTATAACTTAGTAACATTTAAGAGGGCTTATATGCACCTCAACGAGCCTAAAGGATTCAATACGAATTAAATTTAACCACTTGAAGATTTAACAATCTATAACACAGTTAAACACTCACGCCCGAAAGAAAAGAAATCGGTCTGAAAGCTGTATGTGGTATGTTGCGGATGTTACGATTATACGCAACATTCTCTTCTGCCTTGCCTCTGGTTACGAGATAGGGGAAATTGGGCACCACGACAAAACATTTTGCATCGTGGGATAGACCAACAACAAGGCCAAATATTGCCATTTTCTAACTTTCTTCTTTCCTTCTAATCGCCGTAGCAGTTTTCTTTTACCTTCGTTTTCTATGCTTCGTTGTTACTAATTCGCCTTTTTTTGTTAACTTGGTTAAAAAAAGCAGCACATTTTTTTCATGTTATGTACTTAGTCTTTACCGATGTTTGCAACTCTCAGGATACAATATCAGGTTGTTGATAGAAAAACATCACAGCAGCAATAAAAATACAAAGGATAATAAAACCACGGATTCAACTGAAGTTGTAAACAAAAAATATATATGAAAAAAAATTCTTTTTATTATAAGTGACATCTGTTACTTCAGTGGAATGTTTTTTTACAAAACAAAAGGGCATCCTAAAAGAATGGCTCGGAAAAATCGAATTTTCGAGCTTGAATTTTTTATGATTTTTTCCGTAATGGCAGAAAGCAATTACGGTCTTATTTTTTACATGTATTCTTATGGCCGACCGTCCCCCCACCCCCCCCAAAAAAAAAATTATAACTTTTGAACGGATGCTCACTTGATAATCGCGCTAGTGGCAACGTGTTAGAATTTGATTGATCTCCAATTCTAATTAAAAACTTACTAAAAAAATCCCATCGGAAAAAATAAAATAGAAAAAGTTGAGTAAACTTTGTTTCCCCTATGCCGCCAGTAGAAACAAAAGTGACCTTGAAGCAACGCGTTGTTGGTCTCAATTTACCAGAAGCAAAAACGGTGTATATGTACATAAAACAAACTCATAGCTTACTTGTCAAGTTCTGAATAGCTCAGAAAGTAACGCGAGTGGTTTCAGTTTAAATGTATCAAAGAACTCCGACAAAGGCAAGCAATGTTTTTTCTATATATATTTCTCTTATGTATGTACTTTCTATATATATTCTTGTGACTATACTTAACTTGTCAGGGAAATAATTCGTATTATGATATATAATTTTAAAAAGATGACAATCATTCTAAATGACATATTATATGATTTGTCTTATAAAATACTATTTGGTATATCCGCGACAAGTCATATCATAAATAAGCTGAGTGATTTATATATATACCTTTTAAATAAAACGATAACTCGTAATTGCCATCTGACTAATCCTTTTAATTTCACCATGATAATTCAAAGCTACTTGACAAATTTGCACTTATCGTGATGAATCCCAAAAAATCATGTGGATTTATCAGCAAAATTTTCGTATGGGGAGAAATAAAAAAATATCTTTGAAAAAGTCAAGCATATAAACATAGCAGTACGTAGCAACACAACTCTAGACATCAACCATAGACAAATATAGATGGCTGACTTGGAGGCGATGAGCGAACATCCGATAGATGACTACGGGAAATACATGGGAAAGCCCATAAGACAAACGTCCGCCAGAGGGCTAGCCGAAAAGTGGCACCATTAAGTCAGCCATCTGTATTTGTCTATGACATCAACATAACTTTACATTTTTCCGCGCTTTTCTTCCCAGACCTCGCAGCTGTGATCAAACACATTTGTAGGCTAAGACTTTACATTGTAATATACAGCTATATGCTCTTTCACATGTATTGTTAGAATTTTTATTGGAACATTGTTTTTCTTCTGAATTCATTGTGGTTCTTTAAACGAATACGTGGCTTGAAGTGGGTTACACTCCTTCTTTAACTCTATATGCGTTTACACCATTCAATAGTGCAATCCATCTTTCTAAAAAGAAAAAAAAAGCGCAGTGAAACAGGTACCGAGAATTATACTGGCGTTTACTTATTGATTATAATTTACTATTTGATTTGTGTCTTAATATTTCCTCCAGAATGTTTGAAAGCAGATCATCATATAACAAAAACCCTGAGGAAGAAGCAAACAAATTATCATTAGCAACTTTTTGGTAAGTAATAACCGTTACCCTCTAAAAGTTATAACTTTAATGTCAGCAGTTTTTTATCGTTCTAACCAAAGGTGATAATGTAATAATTTTTAATGCGATGATTATTAAATAAACCAAAAGGAAAAATTATACATGAGCATAGTAATTAATTAAGTATTTATATCTTTTCTCATTAGGTGGTTGAATTCTTTCATGAAAATGGGAAGCAAGAAAACTCTCAATGTGAATGACTTGTTTCAATTGTTGAACCGGGATAAATCGCAAAACCTTGGAAAACTGTTAAATAGGTATTAGTTTAAAACACGTATTTAGGCCTACTTATTTAAAATGTTTTATTCTGTGACATAAGAATTTTGTACAAATAAATCACTTTCTATGAATTACTGCGTGTACAGGAAACTCATTCGAAAAGAGAATGGAAAGATAAATCTGATTAATGCTCTTATTCGAGTTTTTGGACCAAGAATTTGTCTCATTACTGGCATGATCTTTTGTGGTAATTGCTTGTTCGGGTAATTGGAATGTAGAATAATTTAACTATTAACTTATCAACCCTACGTAAACTATTTATCTTAAAATAAAGAATAGGGCCGTTTCTGTGCTTGCCTATGTTCATTCGTTCTTTCGATGACGACACAATTCCAATTTATTTGGGATACTTGTGCGCTATTGTTGTCGTACTGGGTCCTGGAATTTACACTATCATCTACAATCTCACCTATTGTGCTCTGCAACGTGAAGGGATGCGAGTGCGAATCGCACTTTCCTCAATAATATACAAAAAGGTTTAACAAAATAATTAAATTATCCTTTAGAAATAAAAACTTATACCGATAAGAAGTACATAATACTTATATGGTCGAAACGTGTAATTTATATAGTGTATGATGTTGAGTCAAAAAGCATTCTGCTCGACAAGCACCGGACAGGTGATCAATATGATAACGAATGACGTACAGCAGCTAGAATTGTGCGTGCCTAACACCATCGGCTTTCCATTAGCTGGAATATTTCAATTGACAGTTAGCTTGACTATCCTTATTTACATGGTAGGTCCATCCTGCTGCGTCGGCATCTCGACCATGATCTTTTCCCTTGTTTTTAATGGTAAAACAACATTTGCAAATACTAAATTTATTACTTAAAGCAGTTGATACTGATATTTACTAATAACCAGGATACATAAACCGCATATTCAACAATCTCAGAATTCAACATGCACTGACATCGGACGAAAGAATTGGTTTTATGAACGAAATCTTTACTGGTATACGAGTGATTAAGATGTATGCATGGGAAAAACCTTTCGGCAAAATAATTGACAATTATAGAAGGTGACAATAGCCTTCATATCATATATATATACTTATGGTTAAAAAAAAAATTCGTAAACGACCTTTACCACATTTTCAGGAAAGAAGTAAATATTCTACGTCGCTCTACATACTTGAAAAGTTTATTTTTTGCGATTTACGAAATGTCTACTGGCTTGACCATATTTCTAACCATTTTAACGGAACTTTTCTTGGAGAACCGACTAACTGCCGAAAAGGTACCGGTACAGCCTGTTTTCTTTCACATAACAACATCTCTCTGTGAGTGGTATACTATATTTTCTGTAATTATAAATAGGTTTACTTTACTGTCGCTTTATTCGGGAACATAAAATTAATTATGGACTACTTCCCCAATGGAATAGCTGGATTATACCAAATACAAGTTTCCATCGATCGCATCCAGGCACATTTCCGTTACATAGTATATTTTTTTATAAAATGGTTTAATTCATTGCGAAATCTGAAACAGGGATTCTTAAGTCTTCCTGGAGATGTTCATATTTCCAACAATAATAATGCTGCTTCAAACCATCATTCGTCCAGTGATAAGATGAATAATACCCCATTGATATTGTGTAACAAACTAGTAGCAAAGTGGGCTACTAAGGAGGAGAATGATGGGAGAAGCACATTAGAAGACTTGACATTTTCTATCCAAAATGGTCAGTCGATTGGCATCGTTGGTACCGTTGGATCTGGAAAAGTATAAGCTCTATAATCATATTTTTTTTTATTATTCTACTTTTTCATTATAATTTCTTATACAACAAGATATATTCATATTTTTTTCACATGAACATTTTTGTAGAGTTCCTTGTTGAATGTATTACTAGGAGAATTAACTGTTAAAAGTGGCACCTGCCAGGTAGTTGGAAGATTAGCTTACGCCTCTCAAGATCCCTGGATTTTACCAGCAACAGTGCGGGACAACATTTTATGCGGAAACGACGAATTAATCGATCAAGATCATTACTCCAAAGTATTAAGAGCTTGCTCTCTGGGCCAGGATTTGAGCCAATTTCCAAAAGGTGATGCAACAGAAGTGGGTGAGAGAGGTATCTCTCTAAGCGGTGGTCAAAAGGCTAGGATAAATCTTGCGAGGGCGCTTTGTGTCGACGCCGATATATATCTCCTCGATGATCCTTTCAGTGCAGTTGACGCCAACGTCGGCCGATTCATTTACAAAAACGCGATCAAAAAACTGCTCAAGGGAAAAATTGTTGTACTAGTGACCCACCAAGTTCATCATCTGCGAGATATGGAGCGAATAGTTGTCCTAAAAAGGGTATAATAGAATCTCCAATGTTTAATAGAAATATATATATATAATTATAAAGTAACGCTATAGCATGAATTAAATTAACAGGGGAAAATAGAAGCGATTGGAAATTTCGAAACACTTTCAACAGATAATCGTTTCAGTGAAATATTTGGAAATGAATCAGTAGCCAAGTATCAATGTAATATGGAAGACTTAATTGACATTGCAACTAAACTAAAGGTAGATTTTAACAATTTTAGATGAACGATTCAATCGAATCGATGTTGAAAGCCTGAATATTCCTTCATCACAAAAAGATGTGGATGCTACATTACTGTCAAATATAATCTCTTCTGATGACGATGGAAAGAAGCAAATTGATAATCGATTAAAACTAATGTGGAAGTATTTGCGAGAAGGGGGATCCTTGACAGCTATAGTAATGTCCTTCTTAGGGTACATTGTAGTACAATTTGGCAGAAATGCAACGCATTATTGGCTAACCATCGTCACGGAATCCGCATCGAAGATTTCAAATGAAACTAAAATAATAAGCTTGGATCATGATTGGATATACAAGTTCGATATAAAGACCAACATGGATATCTACGCTATTTTGATTGGATCAAGCGTCGTTTTAGCAATGATCAATCTCATATGTTTCTACCTTATTTGTATGAAATCGTCCATCAACATTCATAATGATATGACTCAAGCTATTTTAAGAGCTCCGATGCACTTCTTTGATCGTAATCCAATTGGTAAATATACAGACAATTTATTGAATTGAAACTTGATGAACACAATTTGAGGAACTAGGGAGGATTTTAAACCGTTTTTCAAAGGATATTGGAACAATTGATAACGAATTACCTAGAAAAATGCACTTAACTTTTGATGTAATGAGATTATTGTGCTTGAGTATTTCTTTTATTCATTATATTTATGTGTCAATAGATCGCACTGTATGCTTTGGGTGGAATGCTGCTTATTGGTTGGATTAACCCTTGGCTACTTTTGCCAATTCCATTTATCTTTCGAATATTTTATAAAATTCGGGAATATTACCTTATGACGGCTCGAGACGTAAAACGTCTTGAATCTACGAGTATATATTAAATACATGCTGCTGTGTTTCAAAAGTTATTTTAAAATATATTTTTACAGCCTACAGTTCCATGTTGGTACAGCTATCGTCTACACTGAATGGTTTGACTACTCTAAGGGCTCATCGATACCAGCCAACCTTCCAAAAAATGTTCGAGCAACACCAAGATGCGCAAACTTCGGCTTATTACATGAGCATGGCAACTGCTCGATGGTTTGCTATCCGTCTCGACTTCTTCTGTATCATTTACACTTTATTCGTCTCTATAATATGCTTCGCTCTCCGAGGATGTAATATTATTACATTTAAATTATTAACATGACATACATATGTTTAATCATTAATCATGCCTATTTTTTGAAATGATAATAATAGCAATAAATGGAAGCGAAGCTGGGCTAATCATATGTTCAGTAGGAGAGATACTGGGATGGTTTGAATACGGAATTTGCCTTGCAAACGATATGGAAAATGACTTGATATCAGTGGAACGGGCACTTGAGTATTCAAAAGACCTGCCTTCAGAAAAAGAATTTTCTACATCCTGTACCAATCGGGCTTTGAATTACAGTATAAACAAATATTTCATATAATATGATATAAATTAAATTCTTAAAACGGTCCCACTTGATCATAGGGTCGGGAAATATTTTAGACAATTCATTGTGGCCCTTGGAGGGTGCTATTCGTTGTCAAAATGTCTCATTACGTTATGGAGCTGACATAACAAGTTCAAACGAGGCATTTAAAAATGTTTTAAAAGATATTTCTTTTACCATTGAGCCAAAAGAAAAGGTAGAAATATGTTACATATAATTCATCCTACCAATATAGTTTTTGAGAAAACTGAATTTAAAGATCGGCATTGTTGGACGAACTGGTGCCGGAAAATCGTCTCTGATTGTGGCCTTATTCCGCCTTGTCGAGCCAACTGGAGCTATAACCGTTGACGGAGTGGATATTAAAACCATTAGTCTGTCGGAGTTGAGATCTAAAATATCTATCGTCCCACAAGATCCTTTTCTTTTTACGGGATCCTTTCGTGACAATCTCGACCCCTTTAACGAGTACGGTGATGAAGAATTATGGAGAGCCCTTGAAACAGTCAAATTGAAAAACGTAGTGAAAAATAGTTCAGAAGCTGGACTGAATTCGTTGATAAGCGAAGGAGGGGCTAACCTTTCAGTGGGTCAAAGGCAGCTTGTTTGCCTGGCTAGAGCCATTCTAAGAAAAAACAAAATACTAGTGATGGACGAGGCGACAGCTAACGTCGATTTTGAGTAAAATAACAATGTTTCTATTATAAGTCAAATATTAATTTATTTAAAAACTGTCTATTAGGACCGATGCGCTTATTCAGCGCACCCTCAAGCATCATTTTAAAAACTGTACTGTTTTGACAATTGCTCACCGATTGAATACACTTTTGGATTCGAATAGAGTCATGGTGATTGACGGTGGATTTCTTAAGGTACAGCTAATAGATAATTAATACTTTGTTATACTTTTTTGCAAATTGTGAATAAAAGTATTTTTTCTAATAGGAATTCGATGACCCAAAAGTGTTATTGTCTCAGCCTGAATCATTATTTTACAATTTGGTGAAGCAGTCTGGTATTCGATTCAGCTGAGCTTTCAACGTGGATTATAAAAAATTAAATGGGAAATAATCGCACATAATTAATTTTTATATATTACATAGCAACTTTACTATATTTAACGATAGAGGAAAAACAAATTAAATATATATATATTAGAATATATATAATATATTAACTAATAACAATTAGTTTTAATATATATATATATATATGTTTCTTTAAAGTGCTTTTCAATTTCTTAGCAGCAATAATACAGAAGTCTGTAAAGCCTGTAAACACATTTATTCAATATCTTCAAAGATAGAATGTAGTAACAAAAAGAATTATGACGACTTTTAAGAGTTTGAAAATAAACACTTTGTTTCTATACAAACTCAAGGTACACCAATTATTATTATTGGCTACTTATTTAAATCCCATCGCTCATTATTGAGGCGATTGTCTAGAAGGACTCATGATCAAATAGTTTCTGTCAGCTTCAGGATGATCCAGTAAATTTTGGCAGGTTTTGGTAAACTGCGAATACGGACAGTTTGCTTTGTAGAACTCGAAAACATTATTAAGGTATTTTTTAGCTCTACAAAGCGTCTCTTGTCTCATAAGAGCGATCTGAAAGCAGTGGTACTCTGTTTCCACCCTTTTAAGCCAGGACACGTTGAGATGTCGTTGAATGTCCAAAAACTTTTCTCCATATTTCAATGCTTCTTCAGTCTGCCCCCTTCCAACTAGAAGACTCATCTCTTTGTGAATCCGTCTTCCTTCTATAACGAGTTTCCTAGCATTGGTGTCCTGGCAAAAACAATCTTTGGGACAAAAAATCCCCCAGTTGGAAGCTAACGAGTGGTGAACCGATATGAATTCTTCCTCTGGTGTTTGTAGATATGCCGTTTCCCGGTCCAATGCAAAATCAGCAAAAGATGTGTAAGAAATGCAGATTTCATCACCAGGTAGGATATCTTGCTGAGCAAAGAGGATAACGACACGAGCTGTTTCGTCGTAGACGTAATCAGCGTTTGGTTGGCAATTGTGGTTTGCTCTAGAAAAGCATAGTCCTATATAACTTTTTCCGCCGTCACGATGTTCGTCACCTTGGACGGCATTGATCTCAAATTTCTCTTCCAAAGATGCTCCTATTGGTGCTAATTCTTGGATTCCTTTGATTCAATTTTGTACATTAATGAAATAAGAATTTACTGGTTTATAAAGAAATCTTACCGGGATGATCGTTAGGATCGGTGTAAACCGGATCGACCATAATTTTGTATCCAACTGGCATAAATATTTTAGAAATTATACCAAAACCTTTGTGTGGAATTGGGACAACTTCCCAGTCGACATCTTCTTCACCAAACTCATAAGTTGTACACCAGTTTACATGGCGTTGTCCGGTACCCGTGATTGACCAGTCCGCTTCTTGACAATCTCCTGAGCAATAAGCCCTCTTCTTGCATCCACCACACACTAGAAATGGTGGATTTTGGCAAACTATTCGGCAGTAGGAACATTTTCTGTTTAACTGTGACATAAAAAAAAAATTTAAAAATAATAAACTAAAAATTATACAATGTGATAAATTATTTACACTAACCTTGATCTCATTTTTTTTTATTTTATCTGCTTGGAGCAAAGGAGGAATGGCATAACAATGAGGCAGTACGGAATCGTTGATTACAAGACCTATTTCGAGTTTTTTCATCTGCTGATTGATAGCAGAATCAGACAAAAGTTTAGATTTTTCAGTAAAATCGACGCCATTTCCTTTCAATGGTTCGGGAATTACACAGTTAGAAATTCGGTTTACAGCACATTCTTCGTCTCTAAGGCTAACAGGACTCAAACTCATTTTAGGGCATAGGCACATAGACTACTAACAGCTTGAATTTGTTAAAAGATTCTAAAACAAAGAAACACAATTAAAGAATTTAGGAGGGGCCAACCGTTGTATTACTGGTTAGACAATATTATAAGCCTAGCCGTCAAAACACAGTCTGAGCATGCTGTGCTACTTCTAGCCACGCGAGGATTCCGGTTTTGATAAAATCACAATGTAACAACAACAACGCAATTCATAGTGCTTTCTAAAACAAGAAATCAGCTGTTTTACCTTCAGTACGAATAAAATCTGGTTGAAACTAGAATTTCAATTTCATCCAATTTCGTATCCTTGAAACACAATTTACAGCAGAACATGAGCAGGCTAGTTCAGTATAAAACCAAATTTGTCTGTAAAAAATACGATCTATTTCATTTTATTGCAAATGTGTTTACATTTTTTATTTTAAATATTAAACAAAGTACGTTAGGTCTTGTATTTTTGAGATTACAATAATATTTTCAACGTTTTCAATTAGGTGATAAATTTCAGAGGTTTGATTAATCTCCATATTTAAAAAAGTAATTAAAAAAAATTGGTGCACGAAAAAGAAAAAAATAGAATGATATTATGAGCTATATACTACCAAATAATCGAAATTTGTCAAGATCAAATTTGTCTCTACGCTACATGTAAGACCCTAAAAAATATAGCAACAATATGGAGTATATCTATAATTATCTCAGTTTCTGTCTCTGTGACTCCTTCTCACTTGATCTTCACTAGTTTACAAGTTGAGTGGAACCTTTCGGATTGCTCGAGTACCCGCAGCAACGACACGTTGTGGAGCACATGGGCCCATCTAGCTCCAGCTGCTGTTTTAGGAATCCTGAATCAGGACCTGGCGTCATATTCTTGAGTGTTCTAGAAGATTTTGTCTTTAGTCTCTCTACTAATAAATACTCCCCCGAACCTTTGTGTAATGACTTATATTTTTTTAGCACAGGTATAGCAACCATGGCTGTGGTTGCGCTAAAAAACCAAAAGTATGCTTCAATTATTATTTTTAAGGGTTTTATAAGAAGCGTGGAGATTTGATATTGATCTTGGCAATTTTTCATTTTTTTAAGTTATAGCTCAAAGTACCATTTTATTTTTTTTATTCCCCTAACATTTTTCTAAACAATCGGAAAACAGGTTTAGTCCCATAAAAACCCTGTTTGGGCTTAGCCCAAATCGATATAAGCCCCGAGATTGAGAACAGGCATCTACAAACGAAGAAAGGACTATATATGGGCTGTCAGCAGTATTAGGTTCTTGTCTATGCATTTACATTCATACACTCCAGTAGGTAAAAGATTGTTAGTTTCTTTAAACTGTCTGTCTTAACCGTCAAGATTAGTGTGGTAGGGAATTGGCCCAATTTTGGAAAATCAGGTTGCACCGTGAATCCGCACCAATTAGTTCGACCGGCGTGGGAAAAACACAGCTTACATCAACCGCGGGACTGTTGAGTATTGGTGTAAAAAATTAAACCTTTCGGATTTTCCGCGATTACCAATTAGATTTTTTTAGAAGCTCAGTAGAAATCTAGTAGACTATTCAAAGTTTCAAAACCTAGCGACAGAGGGTATACGGAAATTCTCTTGGTTCACTTGATTATCGTTATCGAGGCCACATCAGAAAACTATCAATGCAAACGGGAAATCGAGTAATGAAATCAAATTCATAATACCTTTAAACATTTAACATCGGAAATGATTTTAATCCGCTGATGCTATTCAAGTAAGCCATGACTTAACTCTAGATCAATAACTTAGCGACAACAATCAGATATCTTATGGATATCTTAAAAATATATTATAAGAGAAAAAGTCCAAAGACAGAAATGACACTTGAAACTTCTCCAAGATATCTTACAGCTATACTGTGCTTACAGGGGAAGAATATCTGGTAGAAGTCATAGAGCAAAAAAATCTCAAAAGTACATAATTATTTAGATAAGGAAGAACGAGAAATAAATTGTTTCGTAGAAGTAGAAATATCAAACACTCCCAGTTCTAGTCCAGCCAGATCATATTGCCTAAACCCATTGAGTGGTCTGTTGTACCCAACAGAGTGCGTGTACGTATGTTCTCCTCTGTCGAACGTTTTCTCCTTTCAACTCGCTTTTATTCAATCTCTATTGGAGCACTGGTAAGATTAAGATTGTACCTGTATCCGTCCTATATTGTTACTTGTTTACTTGTTTATTACTGCTAGACAATTTTCATCGTTTTCATTGTAACTTACACAATTGGCAGAGATAAGGTAAAGATACGAGGCAGGTAGGGAAAATGTAGTCTGCTCAGGAGACCAACTACAGAGCCACCACAAGTATTCCAGGGAGAACAATTACTTGTCAGTTTCACAAATATTCATATTTTGCACCAATAACATGTTTACAATTACTTTTTGGAATAAGATAAATTGAATATGAATTATGAAACTTAAATCAAGTGAAGTAACATCACAAAAAATTAACTTGAGTGACGGCAGCACTGCGTGGAATCGCTCTGCAGCACCCAGACATTTAAACTATGATGTAAATATATCCAAAAGTAAGTGTTCATCTATTTAGTCTTAAAAAATCGTTTACAGGTTTACTTTAGAAAATGTAGATTCATGTATAATATTTGTTTTTATTTTTCCTACAAAATCAGGGCTTGTGCTACTTCAAGTTCCTTGAAGAATCCGGTTTTGAGAGAATTGCAGAAACAGACAACGCCCTTGATTCTTTTATAAGCCATCATCTTAATTGGTAATATTATATAACCAATTAAGATGGAAGAAACATAGATTCTAGTCTAGTCGGATTATTTATTTATTTATTTTTTAAATCTTGAGTCTAATCGGATTCAAAAACAAATTGAATCCAGGGAACACTGGTAATATATCTGCAGAACTTGTCATCAAACCTGATTTTACAATGCTTACGTTTTTATTTCCAAACATAAAAAACTGCTTTCGTACGTTTTTGTTTGTTTATAACAGAAAAAGAATAAATGAAGCTGGTATGTTGCAAAATTTTGAGTCATCTCCAGATTACAGAAAATGACAACGAATGACACACACTTACACATGACATCACCCGTCCCCGGGGTATGGTAATTTTGTTCCTAAAGAATAAAGACAGATTGGATTCTGCTAGTCAAACCGAAAAACAAATAACACACTTACACGTGACATCACCCATCCCTCGGGGTATGTTAATTTTATTCCTAAAGAATAAAGGCAGATTGGATTCTGCTAGTCAAACCTGTTATTATCAGACATTGCAGCAAGAATAACGTAAACTTGCTGTTTGAGATATATTAAACGTTTTAGAAAAGATTAGAATGTATGCGAATCTGGTACCTGGTACCTCTGGTGAACCAAATAAAACAAGAGATCAGCCTTGGGTGTGTAAAGACTCGAGAACAATTTTTTTTCGACCGTTTCTTTCACGCAAACGAGGTCGCATGCCCGTAGGATGTAGGTCGTGTTGTGTTTTAAAAGCTAAACATTCTTCTGACCAACCAACGAGTCAATTTCATTTTAAATCAAAAGTATCGTGGTTTGAGCTAGGTAGGAACACTAGTCCCACATAGTATCGAGCTTTGTTATGGATATTATAAAGATATATTATGGACTCATGTTAAAATTTGACCATTCAATTAAAGTTGTTTGGGCTAAAGAGGACTCCCAGCTAGTACAGCATCTGCCAATTCCCTACCAGATCGCGACCGAAGAAGCTTTTCACTGCCAGCACTTGTAGCCAAGCTACCAATAATATTGTTATAAAAAAAATATTTTTAACTTGTGACACAACCCCAGTTTGCTCCTAACATGCTGCCAGCAATGAAGTACATTTTAGCTTGATTTTTTTAGATGCTCAGATCTAAATGCTACGCCATTTCTCACCGAGTTTATGAATAAATAAAGAGGCATACTAAGGCTATCATTTAAAAGGTGAAATAAAGAAAAATTGTATCTCTAAAAGACTGTTGTTGATAAATGATTGGATGTAAACGGATATGCGTGAAACGTTAAGTTATCTTTATAACACTTTTTTCTGATTCACCTAATTTTTTTTCTTATCAAGAAATCCACAGGGCAAGCCGAAAGTATAAATGTGTATAAATGTTAACAAAAATATAATTATCGGATCATTAAATCACGAAAAACATTTTCTTCATTTTAAGATTAATAATTACCAGTAAGTGTTGGTTTAAAAAAAATATATTTTCTGATTTCCTAAATGCTCCTTATATGGAGAAACCCACAGGACAAGCAAAAGGTTTAGGTCCCCCTCCTCACTGAGCTCCTCCTACTTTTCAGGTTTCTCTTTTATAGCTCCGAAAGAGCGTTTCTGGTATCGAGATATGTTAGGAAGAAAAAATAGCAATTTTTCACTCCATTTTTGGTACTGCACCGCACGAAAGTGGTGGCCGACAGTAGCCGACATAGCCGACTCACCCGGCTTACAAATCGTTAACCTATTTTTTATCTGCCGAATCCCTAAAGAAACGTCTAACATTTATAAAGCGTGCGCACTTGTACTGTGTTTGTGGTTCTTCCTGCACCGTACAAAATGTAGGCCAGCAAATCGCCGTCTGCGCCCGCTTGAGTTAAGAGGACTGAGACTTAGCACGGTTAAAGTCGGCTGAATCCGGCTGGCTGTAGCCGAAAAAAGAAACAGCCCTCATGATTCACATAAATGTATTCCCATTGATAGCCGACATTCAGCTGGCAATATGCCAGCATGCAAAAAGTATGCTGAATACTCGTAGATTCAGAGGGTGGAAAGTTAGCCGGATAAATATCGGCTAAATACGGCTGAATGTAGCATTGTAGCTGGTAATTAACGCTACACATCACTCATATTTAATGTATACTGCGTATATCAGCCGATTTAAGCCGCCAATATTTTAGCATACATAAAGTTTGATAAATATGGCTATGCGAGTCCTGCAAAAAATACTCATAATAAAAGATGCATTGTGGAATGGAGTTTTAGTAGCCGGGAATAATCACATACGAAAATAACACGCCAAAAATATATAGAGCGACGACGGCCAATAAGGCGATATGCCGAGCTGGTGGCTAATATATGCGGGAGGTAGTGAGTTATAGTAAGGGTAGAGTTACGGCCGAGACCGGTTGACCGATAGCTGAGCTGGTGGCTATGCGGAACGGAATGGTGTAGGTAGGGTAGAGTGAAGGCCGAGACCGGTGACCGAGCTATAGGTTATGCGAGGCGGAGTATGATAGCTCGCATTTGACAGTCGGTGCCATAACCGATAAGACCTGTACTGTTTTTTTTAGGATGGATAAAAAACAGACTACAACGACTAACTAGTATATTTAAAAACGGCGTATTGTCGGCTAACTGTCGGCCACCACTTTCGTACGGATTATGGTTTCAAAAAGTGCAAACCTCGTTAACTACTAATGGTTTCTACAATGAAAAAGGAACCCGGTAAAATATCCTAATCAAATATTCAGGTGACCACTTAGCAATTAACTTGACGATTTAAATCTGAAAACAGAAAAAAAAACATTCTTTTAGGGGATAGAACTGGTATTATTCAACTTTCTTCCGGTTCAATCCTCCGGTAAGCTAACTTCTTAGTAAGTATTGTATTTTGGTGGTGTTTTTTCTCTCTCTTTTGGTTAATTTCCTCTTAAATCTTCCTATGTATTAGCATATTGTAACTCATTCAGGTGTTTTCGAATATAAACTATGCGTAAACAAAGTCCGATGGCGATTGGCGATTTTTTTCAAAATAAAAGATAGGTCATCTACATGCTAATTTAATTAGAGACGATATAATGCAAAACCCAGTGAGCTATTTATAAGCTCTTCTTATGAGGTACGGCCCCTTTTTCGCCGTTTTAGTTTTAGGTATTTATTTATATTATACAAGTTAAAATAGGCCTAGTATTACATAACTGTTTATTCATATTTGTGTTTAAATGAAAAAAATATATGAAAAGCTATATCCAGTGATTGGATTATAACCGAGTAGCTACCGAGTTACTGAATTTTAAACTAGACTTAGCATAGTTTAACTTGATTTAAAAAAGACAATTGAAGGCCCTAATTGTTTCAATTTTTTTACAAACTATAACAGTTGACAACACTAGTTTGGAAATTGCATTAACAGACTTTTACAGGTCTTGGTAAATTGTGAATATTGGCAAATCCGACTTTGAAAATCATGGACATTCTGAAGGTACCCCTTAGCTCTACTAGTTAGTGCCTCTCCTCCCATTTTAGCAATCTGGTAACAGTGATACTCTGTTTCAAACTGTTTCATCATTGAAGCATTCAGAAGTCGGTGAATGGCCAAAAGCTTTTCTCCAAACACCAATGCATCTTCAATTCGACCAAGACCGACTAAAACACTCATCTCGGTGTGGAATCGCCTTCCTTCCAATACAAGTTGCCTGGCATTCGAATCCCTACAATAGCAATCTTCAGGACATATAATACCATGCCGATTATCTAAATATTTTCCCGAAGGATTCTAGGCGCTCGTCGTCGACCGAGTACCACATTCCAACAGATGGCAGATCGGTCTTTTATTTTCTCCCCCCATAGTGCAGCCACAACAGCGAATAACATTGGCCTCTTCATCTGCCGTGCGGCGATTTGAACGTTATTTTTCAGTCACTTCTTCTTAAAGTTTATGGGTGCACTGGAGCACGACTTTAGTTAAATAAAGCTTAGAATAACTTGGAAGAAGCAGAAGGTTTTGGACGTCAGAAGTAAGAATAAAGTTCCCCCCAAAAAGTCTATACGATTTAGTTGTCTTGTGGTGAACGAAGAATTAGCATGTTTTGTTACATTTCCGTTATGACAAAAATTATAATCAATTTCATTATAATTTTTCTAAAAAGGGCCTAATTGGGGTTTAGAATTTTGAAGATTATTTATATTAGTTAACCAATAGGTCCCCAACCATCCCACATAGCGTTTCTACTCAACTAAGAGGTTATGAATAAATAGGCGAAGATTCGAGAAAATTGTTTTTTTTTTTCTACCGTTTCTTTCACACCAAGGTCAGATGCCTAAAGGTCGTTCTTTGTTTTAAAAGCTGAACATTTGTTTTATCTAGCAGCGAGTGAAGTTCATTTTAAACCAAATTATCGTTGGTTGAGCTAGGAGTGCGTTTTTCGTATTGACCGCTATTGGAACCCGGTGACGACAAAATGACAGAAGTTCACCCTCAACCCCCAAAAAATGTTCAAATTTCTCGTTCGAGCCAAAATCCTCGATGATCAAAATATTTGAGGGGAAGGAAAAAAACTATGGCTGAAATAGCTACCAAAATATTATGCATTGTTTTCAGTAATAAATATTTTAAATACAAGAAACTAGTTATTTTCTTACATTTCAGCTGATCAGAGCTATCACAAGTAAAAAATACTATTTAAAACGTTTGTGAGCACCACTTCAAAAATATATTATGAAGGATAATTAAGTTTTCGTGATGCACCATTTTTAGTAAATTTTATTTAAGAAGGTGAGCTTGTAAAAACAGGAGCATATTCGCAACTTGGTTGCTAAAAAAAATAAACACGGGACCATTATGATTGTGAACACATTATGAAACAAACACACAAGCATTGTGATTGAGAAAGGTTCTTAATATGACCATAAAAATTAAAAATTACATTTTTTAAGGACCCTTCTTCGGATTTAAATAACAATTAAATGACCGTTTAAAAGTTCAATAGCTAAACTATGCATTTATTTTTAATTTCGTGTTTTTTTCATTTTAAGCAGATTTTTACTGTACCTTTATCATCAAGGCTATCTCATCTTATATCTTCAATGCACAAAAATAGGAATATGAACAAAGAAAAAAACGTGAATTGCAAATTAAACATAATCTTGACGACAAAGACTCTCTCTATTGGTAGCTATTTTTCCAGCTTTTGCTATTCTAGGACTTTGATTGAAATATTTAACTGCATATGAGACAAACGGGTAAAAAAAGAAATAAAAAAGAAGAAAAAAATCTTGTTTTTGAAAACATATTTTTTTCAGTGTCGTTTAAACAAATGTGTAGACAAAAATACTGACGGACCGAGTCTCCCGAAATGTTGTGCAGTACCTTGCAATAATATCTTTGCACTTTTTTATTTCCACTAAATAGACTCCATGAAATTCGGATTGGGGTCCACTTCGCCACCTGGCTGAAGTAAAGGTTTTAATGCTAGGTACTGTACAGGTTTACTTTAAAAAGTGTTGATTCATGTATAATATTTCTTTAAATTTTTCGTACGAATCAGGTGCGTGTGTTACTACGTGTTCTTTAGGGCATGTGTTACTTCAAGTTCCATGAAGAATCCGTTTTTTCGAGAATCATGGAAACAGACAAAGCACTTGATGCTTTTATAAGGTATCATTTCAACTGGTTATCAGCTGTTTTTGTGTTAAATCTGTGTGAAACTCTAATCGTTTACAAACAAATATAATATATTCCTTCGGATTCGAGCTCATAAAATAACGCAGCTTTTGAATTTATTTTTAATTTTTTTAAATTTAGAAGATCAATATTGTAACGATGTAGAACTGCTTCATGATTATCTCAGCTTCTTTCTCTCTGCGATTCCCTCTCGATTTACCTCCACCTGCTAATAAGAGAAGCAGAACCTTCTAAGCGGCCCGAGTAACACGTGTCGTATCTACGGTTACGGCACGTCTTACCACGGTGACGACCCGTGCATTTGTATTTTTTACAGTATTCGTGTGGTTTAAACAAATGTCTTGGCAAAAATACTGATGGTCACGGGGTTTATTCTAACCCCGCTCTTATTTTGGGGACAAACGATTAGATACTAAAACAATATATCTACAGAACTTGTCATCGATTTGATTTTTATTTCCAAACATAAAAAACTGCTTTATGCAGTACATTTTTGTTTGTTTATAAAAAATTCAAAAAGAATCAATGTAGCTGGTATGTTGCAACATTTTCAGTCATCTCTAAATTCAGGAAAATGAAAATAAATGACACACACTTACACCAGCTATTTTTTTTATAGAACTGTTTTAAGCAGTTCTACATTACGGCGCTAGTTCAGTTGGTGTTGTTACCTAAAAAATATCATAAGAGTAAAAATTATTTATTGAAATAATATCTTGAAAACATATTTATTTTATTTACCAGGGTTGACGTGACCAATGATAATAAATTCTTTGGGTGCAGAGGTCTTCGGATGTTTTTTGTTCATCTTGGATCGGCAGATTTTTCTATTCATTTTTCGGGCGATGATAAAATCAAAATTCGTGAGATAATCTGGTGGTACAATAAAAAAAACTGTAGTTCATATTTTTATATTTTTGCTTTAACTAATTTCCTAACAAGTTTCCAATTGGTAATTTCTATTTCTGTGTCTAATTCTGAAAAATATAGAATACTTACATGGGTCTGTTTTCAAACTCATTGTTCCAACATATTATTCCCTTGGGCTTTTATAGTGGCTTGTGAATAACCCCCAGCAACTTTACAATTGCTTAGTCAGGAAAAAAAGTTGATTCAAACTTGAATTTCAAGATAATTTCACGATGGCCTTGGCAACCATATATGATTGTGCAAGAAAACTACGCAGTTGGAAGGAATAGCTAATAAAATGGCACCACAAGCTATTTGTGTCCACCTCGATTTGTAAATTGAAAGAATTTTCATCTATTTAGTTTGATTTTGATTTTTAAAAAATCGTTTACAGGTTTACTTTAGAAAATGTAGATTCATGTATAATATTTGTTTTTATTTTTCCTACAAAATCAGGGCTTGTGCTACTTCAAGTTCCTTGAAGAATCCGGTTTTGAGAGAATTGCAGAAACAGACAACGCCCTTGATTCTTTTATAAGCCATCATCTTAATTGGTAATATTATATAACCAATTAAGATGGAAGAAACATAGATTCTAGTCTAGTCGGATTATTTATTTATTTATTTTTTAAATCTTGAGTCTAATCGGATTCAAAAACAAATTGAATCCAGGGAACACTGGTAATATATCTGCAGAACTTGTCATCAAACCTGATTTTACAATGCTTACGTTTTTATTTCCAAACATAAAAAACTGCTTTCGTACGTTTTTGTTTGTTTATAACAGAAAAAGAATAAATGAAGCTGGTATGTTGCAAAATTTTGAGTCATCTCCAGATTACAGAAAATGACAACGAATGACACACACTTACACATGACATCACCCGTCCCTCGGGGTATGGTAATTTTGTTCCTAAAGAATAAAGACAGATTGGATTCTGCTAGTCAAACCGAAAAACAAATAACACACTTACACGTGACATCACCCATCCCTCGGGGTATGTTAATTTTATTCCTAAAGAATAAAGGCAGATTGGATTCTGCTAGTCAAACCTGTTATTATCAGACATTGCAGCAAGAATAACGTAAACTTGCTGTTTGAGATATATTAAACGTTTTAGAAAAGATTAGAATGTATGCGAATCTGGTACCTGGTACCTCTGGTGAACCAAATAAAACAAGAGATCAGCCTTGGGTGTGTAAAGACTCGAGAACAATTTTTTTCGACCGTTTCTTTCACGCAAACGAGGTCGGATGCCCGTAGGATGTAGGTCGTGTTGTGTTTTAAAAGCTAAACATTCTTCTGACCAACCAACGAGTCAATTTCATTTTAAATCAAAAGTATCGTGGTTTGAGCTAGGTAGGAACACTAGTCCCACATAGTATCGAGCTTTGTTATGGATATTATAAAGATATATTATGGACTCATGTTAAAATTTGACCATTCAATTAAAGTTGTTTGGGCTAAAGAGGACTCCCAGCTAGTACAGCATCTGCCAATTCCCTACCAGATCGCGACCGAAGAAGCTTTTCACTGCCAGCACTTGTAGCCAAGCTACCAATAATATTGTTATAAAAAAAATATTTTTAACTTGTGACACAACGCCAGTTTGCTCCTAACATGCTGCCAGCAATGAAGTACATTTTAGCTTGATTTTTTTAGATGCTCAGATCTAAATGTTACGCCATTTCTCACCGAGTTTATGAATAAATAAAGAGGCATACTAAGGCTATCATTTAAAAGGTGAAATAAAGAAAAATTGTATCTCTAAAAGACTGTTGTTGATAAATGATTGGATGTAAACGGATATGCGTGAAACGTTAAGTTATCTTTATAACACTTTTTTCTGATTCACCTAATTTTTTTTCTTATCAAGAAATCCACAGGGCAAGCCGAAAGTATAAATGTGTATAAATGTTAACAAAAATATAATTATCGGATCATTAAATCACGAAAAACATTTTCTTCATTTTAAGATTAATAATTACCAGTAAGTGTTGGTTTAAAAAAAATATATTTTCTGATTTCCTAAATGCTCCTTATATGGAGAAACCCACAGGACAAGCAAAAGGTTTAGGTCCCCCTCCTCACTGAGCTCCTCCTACTTTTCAGGTTTCTCTTTTATAGCTCCGAAAGAGCGTTTCTGGTATCGAGATATGTTAGGAAGAAAAAATAGCAATTTTTCACTCCATTTTTGGTACTGCACCGCACGAAAGTGGTGGCCGACAGTAGCCGACATAGCCGACTCACCCGGCTTACAGATCGTTAACCTATTTTTTATCTGCCGAATCCCTAAAGAAACGTCTAACATTTATAAAGCGTGCGCACTTGTACTGTGTTTGTGGTTCTTCCTGCACCGTACAAAATGTAGGCCAGCAAATCGCCGTCTGCGCCCGCTTGAGTTAAGAGGACTGAGACTTAGCACGGTTAAAGTCGGCTGAATCCGGCTGGCTGTAGCCGAAAAAAGAAACAGCCCTCATGATTCACATAAATGTATTCCCATTGATAGCCGACATTCAGCTGGCAATATGCCAGCATGCAAAAAGTATGCTGAATACTCGTAGATTCAGAGGGTGGAAAGTTAGCCGGATAAATATCGGCTAAATACGGCTGAATGTAGCATTGTAGCTGGTAATTAACGCTACACATCACTCATATTTAATGTATACTGCGTATATCAGCCGATTTAAGCCGCCAATATTTTAGCATACATAAAGTTTGATAAATATGGCTATGCGAGTCCTGCAAAAAATACTCATAATAAAAGATGCATTGTGGAATGGAGTTTTAGTAGCCGGGAATAATCACATACGAAAATAACACGCCAAAAATATATAGAGCGACGACGGCCAATAAGGCGATATGCCGAGCTGGTGGCTAATATATGCGGGAGGTAGTGAGTTATAGTAAGGGTAGAGTTACGGCCGAGACCGGTTGACCGATAGCTGAGCTGGTGGCTATGCGGAACGGAATGGTGTAGGTAGGGTAGAGTGAAGGCCGAGACCGGTGACCGAGCTATAGGTTATGCGAGGCGGAGTATGATAGCTCGCATTTGACAGTCGGTGCCATAACCGATAAGACCTGTACTGTTTTTTTTAGGCTGGATAAAAAACAGACTACAACGACTAACTAGTATATTTAAAAACGGCGTATTGTCGGCTAACTGTCGGCCACCACTTTCGTACGGATTATGGTTTCAAAAAGTGCAAACCTCGTTAACTACTAATGGTTTCTACAATGAAAAAGGAACCCGATAAAAAATCCTAATCAAATATTCAGGTGACCACTTAGCAATTAACTTGACGATTTAAATCTGAAAACAGAAAAAAAACATTCTTTTAGGGGATAGAACTGGTATTATTCAACTTTCTTCCGGTTCAATCCTCCGGTAAGCTAACTTCTTAGTAAGTATTGTATTTTGGTGGTGTTTTTTCTCTCTCTTTTGGTTAATTTCCTCTTAAATCTTCCTATGTATTAGCATATTGTAACTCATTCAGGTGTTTTCGAATATAAACTATGCGTAAACAAAGTCCGATGGCGATTGGCGATTTTTTTCAAAATAAAAGATAGGTCATCTACATGCTAATTTAATTAGAGACGATATAATGCAAAACCCAGTGAGTTATTTATAAGCTCTTCTTATGAGGTACGGCCCCTTTTTCGCCGTTTTAGTTTTAGGTATTTATTTATATTATACAAGTTAAAATAGGCCTAGTATTACATAACTGTTTATTCATATTTGTGTTTAAATGAAAAAAATATATGAAAAGCTATATCCAGTGATTGGATTATAACCGAGTAGCTACCGAGTTACTGAATTTTAAACTAGACTTAGCATAGTTTAACTTGATTTAAAAAAGACAATTGAAGGCCCTAATTGTTTCAATTTTTTTACAAACTATAACAGTTGACAACACTAGTTTGGAAATTGCATTAACAGACTTTTACAGGTCTTGGTAAATTGTGAATATTGGCAAATCCGACTTTGAAAATCATGGACATTCTGAAGGTACCCCTTAGCTCTACTAGTTAGTGCCTCTCCTCCCATTTTAGCAATCTGGTAACAGTGATACTCTGTTTCAAACTGTTTCATCATTGAAGCATTCAGAAGTCGGTGAATGGCCAAAAGCTTTTCTCCAAACACCAATGCATCTTCAATTCGACCAAGACCGACTAAAACACTCATCTCGGTGTGGAATCGCCTTCCTTCCAATACAAGTTGCCTGGCATTCGAATCCCTACAATAGCAATCTTCAGGACATATAATACCATGCCGATTATCTAAATATTTTCCCGAAGGATTCTAGGCGCTCGTCGTCGACCGAGTACCACATTCCAACAGATGGCAGATCGGTCTTTTATTTTCTCCCCCCATAGTGCAGCCACAACAGCGAATAACATTGGCCTCTTCATCTGCCGTGCGGCGATTTGAACGTTATTTTTCAGTCACTTCTTCTTAAAGTTTATGGGTGCACTGGAGCACGACTTTAGTTAAATAAAGCTTAGAATAACTTGGAAGAAGCAGAAGGTTTTGGACGTCAGAAGTAAGAATAAAGTTCCCCCCCAAAAAGTCTATACGATTTAGTTGTCTTGTGGTGAACGAAGAATTAGCATGTTTTGTTACATTTCCGTTATGAAAAAAATTATAATCAATTTCATTATAATTTTTCTAAAAGGGCCTAATTGGGGTTTAGAATTTTGAAGATTATTTATATTAGTTAACCAATAGGTCCCCAACCATCCCACATAGCGTTTCTACTCAACTAAGAGGTTATGAATAAATAGGCGAAGATTCGAGAAAATTGTTTTTTTTTCTACCGTTTCTTTCACACCAAGGTCAGATGCCTAAAGGTCGTTCTTTGTTTTAAAAGCTGAACATTTGTTTTATCTAGCAGCAAGTGAAGTTCATTTTAAACCAAATTATCGTTGGTTGAGCTAGGAGTGCGTTTTTCGTATTGACCGCTATTGGAACCCGGTGACGACAAAATGACAGAAGTTCACCCTCAACCCCCAAAAAATGTTCAAATTTCTCGTTCGAGCCAAAATCCTCGATGATCAAAATATTTGAGGGGAAGGAAAAAAACTATGGCTGAAATAGCTACCAAAATATTATGCATTGTTTTCAGTAATAAATATTTTAAATACAAGAAACTAGTTATTTTCTTACATTTCAGCTGATCAGAGCTATCACAAGTAAAAAATACTATTTAAAACGTTTGTGAGCACCACTTCAAAAATATATTATGAAGGATAATTAAGTTTTCGTGATGCACCATTTTTAGTAAATTTTATTTAAGAAGGTGAGCTTGTAAAAACAGGAGCATATTCGCAACTTGGTTGCTAAAAAAAATAAACACGGGACCATTATGATTGTGAACACATTATGAAACAAACACACAAGCATTGTGATTGAGAAAGGTTCTTAATATGACCATAAAAATTAAAAATTACATTTTTTAAGGACCCTTCTTCGGATTTAAATAACAATTAAATGACCGTTTAAAAGTTCAATAGCTAAACTATGCATTTATTTTTAATTTCGTGTTTTTTTCATTTTAAGCAGATTTTTACTGTACCTTTATCATCAAGGCTATCTCATCTTATATCTTCAATGCACAAAAATAGGAATATGAACAAAGAAAAAAACGTGATTGCAAATTAAACATAATCTTGACGACAAAGACTCTCTCTATTGGTAGCTATTTTTCCAGCTTTTGCTATTCTAGGACTTTGATTGAAATATTTAACTGCATATGAGACAAACGGGTAAAAAAAGAAATAAAAAAGAAGAAAAAAATCTTGTTTTTGAAAACATATTTTTTTCAGTGTCGTTTAAACAAATGTGTAGACAAAAATACTGACGGACCGAGTCTCCCGAAATGTTGTGCAGTACCTTGCAATAATATCTTTGCACTTTTTTATTTCCACTAAATAGACTCCATGAAATTCGGATTGGGGTCCACTTCGCCACCTGGCTGAAGTAAAGGTTTTAATGCTAGGTACTGTACAGGTTTACTTTAAAAAGTGTTGATTCATGTATAATATTTCTTTAAATTTTTCGTACGAATCAGGTGCGTGTGTTACTACGTGTTCTTTAGGGCATGTGTTACTTCAAGTTCCATGAAGAATCCGTTTTTTCGAGAATCATGGAAACAGACAAAGCACTTGATGCTTTTATAAGGTATCATTTCAACTGGTTATCAGCTGTTTTTGTGTTAAATCTGTGTGAAACTCTAATCGTTTACAAACAAATATAATATATTCCTTCGGATTCGAGCTCATAAAATAACGCAGCTTTTGACTTTATTTTCAGTGTTCAGCCTTGCTGGACAATATATATTAGGAACTTCGTTTTTCTTAATTTCCTTTACCCGAAATGTAATATATGAAAAAAAATTAACGTGACAAGTTTTCGTGGTTTTAAAGATATTTTTAAATCTGAAACTTTTCTACGAAATGATGTGAATTTATTTTGTAAAACCAAAATTGTATCTGAGCTACGATGGATTTTTAGCCAGAATTATACTTACCCTTAGAGTACTTGATCATATTTGTTTCATTCAATAAACAACTTATTGAAGAATTCCCTTAACTTACTATGTTTTATGAGTTCAAATCATCAATTTCATGCAATTAAAAAATTCAGCACAAAATAAGCGCAAGTTCGCTCATTGTAAA
Source organism: Chydorus sphaericus (assembly GCA_030141595.1). NCBI lineage: Eukaryota > Metazoa > Arthropoda > Branchiopoda > Diplostraca > Chydoridae > Chydorus > Chydorus sphaericus. Next base: position 12,232,413 of record CM057929.1, on the reverse strand, counting down.
TGGCTATAATCTGAGCGAAAAGAGAACTCGCCAAGACAGGTGGGCGCCGAGCAGTCCTATTTCTGAAGTGAAACCCAGATGATGGACTGTGCATGGCCTGTTTTAAAAATCACAAATGTTTGATTGAATATCTCGATCCCTTCGGGAACCTCCTAGCGCTGAATATGAATAGCTTTAAAATTAATTAATTATTGCAAGTGGTTAAATTGAAAAGACCAACCAATTTCAATGATAATGAAGAAGAACTAATTTCGTTGCTACTGCTAACGCAAGGAGAATGAGAATCCAATTTTTTACTTTCACTTTTTTGTTCAACACTAGTGGTAATTGAATTTTCCATTTTAAAACAAACGTCAATTCGATATTCAACGAAAAATTATAATCAGAGATAATGAGAAATTTAATTGTAGTTATCCCTGGCGGAGTAAAATGTAATTTACCGCTGAAGGCAAAACTTGGTTTAAATGGCCTGACCTAGAGAGTAGCCTTTAGCCATACAGCTTTACACAGCGTTATGAAAAAAAAAACAAATAGTGCGCCACCTGGTGTGGCTCCGCCTACGCTACTACCGTTTTACATGGAGTCTTACGGAGAACTTCAATAATTTTTTTATTTGAATACGGCCATTCGAGATTATATCTTTTTAATTCTTTTTAACGAAGCCAGTTTTATCCAATTCGGCCGAGTTAAGGGAATGACGTTATACCTTAAACCAAACTTTTGTCATCGATAATGGCGTTTATACCGTGGAAAATGTTTTACTATCTTACAACCAAGATTCACCCAAAAGATGGGAAGTTCAATCAGAAAACAAAACTTTAGTATACACTATGCACGTAGAAGCAGCTTTTTTGTTGCTAAAAAAATCAAACTTGAATTTCAAGTTGATCACCTAAAAATACTTTTACAACGCAAAGCCACAGTTTCAATACAATTTATTTGGAATTTCTGTATAAAAAAAAGAGCCTTCTTTGTTATTCCTTTTCAAAAGTGGTTGTGCGTATGGGGCCAAATTTGGAATGTCTTAGTCCGTGAAAAATCCGGTTTAAAGTGGAAAAAATAGCAGCGTAAATTAACTCAAAACAAGTTAGTTGCCCTTTATGATAAAATGACTACACCTCTCACAGAGTTTCACCTTCACAAGATACAAAAAAAGTCACTTTTACTATTGAAACCGCTCGTTAAAAATAAGTCATTCATTTTAAGTAAAGAAGGTCCAATACATACAGGTACGCTAACTTATCTATTTAATCTCCTCTTATTTAACCCAGTCTAAATCGATTTATTCGTTTCTTCTTAAAGCATGAACCTAATTATTAAATCGAGTTCCGTGCTCGATCACCAGAAGGAAACAGTTATTGGAATAAATTGGATCGAATCTCCATTACTTACGGGTATAGAACTATATTCATCATACCTTTCCATCATATATTATTAGTTTTAAATAAATAATTTTTAAAAAATAAAATCATGTGAATATTTTTTTCTCAAAATAAGGCGCGAAAGCAAGTCGTATTCCTGGCTCTTGAAATATTTGAACCCAAATGACAACATAATTTTATTTAGAGGTTGTGATGCCTTTATCTTTATCTGCTGATCTTTCTGATGCTGGATTCAAGTAGCACAATAATTCTTCCTTATTATTATTAATAAAAGAAAGTATTCCATTTATGAATTTTAATTGCTTCAGATTGGTTAAAAAGGTGAACACGGCTGTTGAATTGAAAGATTTAATAGACCAATCGGCTTATCCACCAGAGTATTTTAATATTTTCCTTGATGAGAATCTACTTAACAGTTCCAATAAGTCAGATGACTTGGAAATACTATTCAAGGTGACTACATTACTCATTTATATTCTACCACAAATTTATTATTACCACATAATTAAGGAATTATACTGCACTCATTTCTATAGGAAATCAATCGACTTAAAGTTGGTGGACGATATATTTATTTTACACTTCTTTCACAAAACATTTTAAATGGCGGCCCAATTCAACATTTTCATCGTTTGGGTAGGATAAGTAAATAAATGTCAATAAAATTAGAAATAAATAAGATTATTGGTTAAAAACTATTTAGGGTGGATGGTTCAGGTCTATCTTTGTGGCGAAGAGACCAAGGTTGTAATGAGCGCGCTCCAAAAAAACGGGAGCGTGAGCGTGAGCGCGCTCCTTTCGGAAAAAAGGAGCGTGAGCGCTAACGCTCGCTTGAAAACTTAACGCTCCAATTTGCGCTCTTTTTGGGACTTAGCGCCATCTACCGCTCAAAAATAAAACCTTTTTATATGCACCATTTGTGTCGTCTGCTATGACAGCTTTGACGTTTCTGAATAATGGCAGAAGTGGATAGCGTAATTGAAGGTCGATGAAGCTGTGAATTTGGATACAGAATCTGTAAGTGAATCGGGTCCATCAACAACAACTACGGGAGCTGAAAACTCAAAACGTAAACGGACTCAACAGACTCGTATTTCTTTTTTACCATCAACTTCTAGGTATGAAAATATTTACTAATTTAAAAAAAATGCTAATTTAATCTGACAATATTAATGATATAGGGACAATGATGCTGAGCCATGCACAAATGTGGCTCTGTGTACTGAATTACCCGTCCCTACACATTATTTTGACTATATCAAACATGGGACGGGTAAGTCAATCAACAGTAGGATCTTCAGGTGCAAATTATGTCCTGGCTTCAAGCAGGTGACCATGGTAAAGAATTCAAGATTTAATTTGGCACGTCATTTAGAGGTAATTTTTGATAACATTATATAATTTATAAATAAATTCAAATTAATTTATATTTTTCCTTCTCTAGAGAGTACACGGAGAGAAGGAAAAATTGAAATTTGAAAAATAATCTGCAATCCTGGATTTAAACAAAACTACACTATCAAATGCAACACAAGACCAACCTGTGGAAAGTGCTGATGCTGCTGTACAACAAACGTTTGCACCTAATGGAACTTTCACAAGGCAAACGAACATTACGCAAGCACAATTCGACGACGCAATAACGGTAAATAGTTCCTCTTTTTCATTAACATACCATATTTAAATTTATTTTTCTATTTTTAGGAATGGCTTGTTACCGATGCGTTACCGGTTTACACAGTACAGCGAAAGGGCTTCAAGCGATTCATTTATCGGACTCAACCGAGAATGAAAATCAGATCCAGGCAGTTTTACACCAAGAATATCCGAAAGCTGTTCTTCCTGGGGAAGAAATCGCTAATGAAAGCACTTTCTAAAGCAACCTATGTCTGTACTACCGCAGACTGTTGGAGCGCCCGACGTCGCCGATTTTTAGGTGTTACAGTGCACTGGCTCGGTACAGATTTAAAGGTAATTCATATTGTTTTATCATTTCAAATTATTTAATAATAACTACGTCAAATATTTTTATTTATAGCGGCACGGAGCTTGTTTGGCGGTCCGTCGACTTCGTGGAAAAGTCTCGTACAACGTGATTGGCAAGCTGCTTGAGGCAATTCATGATGAATTCGGAATTGAAGCAAAAGTTACGATGACTATTACAGATAATGGTTCAAATTTCTTGAAAGCTTTTCGGCTCTTCGGAGCGAAAGAGTTCTGTGAGGTACCTTTGCGAGCTACTCTTCCAGTTGGTCGCCCTGTTCCATCTCAAGACGCAGGTTTTTATTATTTACATTTTAAAAAACTTTTATTCCTCTTTAAAATGATCTTTTAATATTTTTCTGGTACGATAGCTCTAAGTGAAGCCCACTCTTCTTTTGCTGAAGATTCTGATACTGAGTGGCTAACAGATGAAGAAGACGATGAAGCCGGGTGCAGTGCAGAGGCAAGAGGCCAAATTGAATCTTCTCAAGATCCAGAAAAGGACGAAGTTACCTTTGTGCCAATTACAGCTGCTTTTATTCGTCCTCAAGATTCTCAGGAGTGGTTTTCTCTCCCACAACACAGGCGATGCGCCTGCCACAGCCTCAATCTGATTGCTAGTAGCGATGTTTCGAAGATTAACGACAAACAGTTCATCTCTCAGCTTAGGACCGTAACGAACAAGCTGAAAGTCCTATGGCATAAGCAATCAGGGAGCCCCAAAGCGTCAGATTTTAATTTTTTCAAAGCTAGGAGCCTTATTTATGCTACCAGTTCAAACAAGGTGGAATTCTTTTTACGATGCTCTCGTGCGAGTCAAACGATTTCTCAGTACAAAACCAGAAGAGCTAAAAGAGGTTTTCTCAGAGTGGAAGTTCCCTTTTCTTCGTCGTGAAGATGAAGAATTCTTAGGAGAGTTTGTTAGAAAAATGCGCCCTTTAGCAGATGCTTTAGACATGCTTCAAGCTGACAAACATATGAGCGTTGGCTATCTACTCCTAACTCTCACCGTTTTAAAATCGAGATTGAGAAAATTGGGAGAAGACAGATCCATCAAGCACTGCAAATCTTTAGTAGAATTACTTGGCTCTTCACTCAACACAAGATTTGGACAAGATTTCTACAATGACGAGCTACGTCTAGCAGCCATGATCCATCCCTGTTTCAAGCTCTCGTGGATACCACCTGAGGAGAAGGAATCGTCTGAGCTTTTTTTCCGTGACGCAGTGGATCAAATGAAGGAGTTGATGGATTCAAACGGTGGTCTCCTACGAGTCCCTCTCAGGTATCCATTAAATTATCTTTTCTATTTACTGTCATTAAATAAATTATCAAGTTTTCTTACAGCTCATCAGTTATATCTCCGAACGGGGATTCAGATGACAGTGATGAAGAAGGGCCCGCGCCCAAACGTCGGAAAAAGGACTATTTCAAATCATTGCGACCTAAATCAACCAATCAGAAGGTAGTCGATGAAGTAGACCTTTATCTCGAAGAGGATTTGGCCCAATCCGCTACTGAAATTGCTAAATATCCTCTTCTTGCAAAATTTTATGCTCGCTATAATACTGCCCTTCCATCTTCTGCCTCGGTCGAACGTCTCTTCTCTTCTACTCCGAGTAGAAGAGAAGAGACGTTCGATGATGCTCAATTCCAACGTCTTGTTTTGATATTACTGGGTCGTGAACATCACTTTGAAAACTTGGAGATTGTCCAGGCCGAATTAGCTGATTTAATACTTCGTCTACAGCCCAACGATCTTCCGCCGAATTACGAAGTATAATAGGATTCAATTGAACAATTTATAAATAATTATTTCCATGTAAAAATGCAGTAATCTATGTTTTTAATCTAATTAAATTATATAGATCCCATTTATCTCCTTTGTTAACAAAATTAACCAGGAAAAGAAGGAGATCCATCGTGGTGTGGGTTATTTTACGGGAGAATACGTAGTAGAAGATGTTGAAGATGAGGACGAAGATGGAAATGTATTCACTACAAGGCAACTTGTCTATCTGTCAGATGACACTTTCGTTGAGACACAAGTTCGTCTTAACAAAGGTATTACATATAGAAACTGTTTAAATTCACTCATTTATTAATATTATTTATTCTCCAATAAAGAGAGGTTGATGTGGAACATCCTACGACTGCATACCATATGGCAATCGTCGAAGAAATACGACAGAACCTATTGGTTTACGATGACTTGACAAACGTACTTGCCATTGGCGTCGGCGGAGGTGCGCTTGCCTCTTATTTAAATGCAAAATTTCCTTATTTATCTATCGATGCTGTGGAAATTGATCCTGCAATTGTCGAAGTTGCTCAGCGCTTTTTTTGATTAACTCCAGGCCCTAATCTAAGATTGCATTGTGCTGATGGCCTTATTTACATAAGAGACCTAGCCTCTGATCCAGGTGAATATTTGAGCTAACTTTATTTTATGCTCAAGTTAAACTAGAAGAATTTTTTTTATAGATGGGGTGCGTTATGGATTTATAATTCTTGATGTGGATTGCAAAGATAATGAAGGTTCAGCAATGTACGCTCCCATAGCTAGCTTCGTTGAAACGACCTTCATTTCTTCTTTGAAAACCTGTTTGAAACGAAACGGTAATAAAATTGAGTGGTATAAATATTTGAGATTAACAAAGCAAATAATTGATGTGTCTTATTTGTTTTGTTGAAACAATAGGGGCCTTAATTATCAACTTTTTGGTAATAGATGATGATTTCTTACGAAGAGAAGTAATTGAAACGTTTCCTGAATCGTTTTCAAACGTCGAAGTGAAGAAAGTACAAGGAGAACTTAATGAAATATTGGTGTGCTCTAATAATCTATAGAAAATGTTTCAAAAATTGAAATAAACGAAAAATTTCAATTCATTAATGGTACACAGCAGCGATTGGGTGCTTAATTTAGGGGCAATTTAACTACTTTATTTTCATTACCCATTTTCATCAGTGGCCAGGTGTGCTTAATACGGATTTGACCCCTTAATAATAACTAAGTGCTTAATTTTTCTGGGTGCTTAAAATACAATATGACTGCTTAACTTCCTCATAGAAAAATTTCCCCCGGCAGGAAGCGAACCCACGACCTTGAGTATGCGAGGCGAGCGCTCTTTCGACTGAGCTATCTGCTTCTTGAAGGAAAACTTTATTTTTACTACCAGTATCTTGGAAAGACTTCCGAAATTCAAAGTTTATTTTTCACACATGAAAGAACTTTTTCATTGTACGGCAATGATTATCTTTGATTATTTTAATTTGCCAAAGTTATAGATAGGTATAATAATATATTGATGACAATTACAGTGGCATTGTAAGGGAAAAGAATGGCGCGAAATAGAAAATCTCGGCGAATTTTCGCTTTGAGCTATACAAGTCTTTTTCTCACGATGAAAAAAAATAGTTGTCACAGAAAGCCGTGTAAATTCCGTGTAAGAACCCCCGTCGGTGTAATTGACGGTACAGCATCATCAACGCAACGCACGCTGTTTTAGCGCTCTTTCCCTTTGTTAATGCAGGCCATGTACACAATGAATTTTTCCACGTGCTTAATCGGTACGTCCCTAGTTTTGCCGCCCTTTCCCCTTTGTTGATATATACCACCGGAAATGGTGAATTTTCCCCCGCATACTTAATCGGGCAAATATTAAGCATGTAAGAGAGGTTTCATTACCCAATAAATTAAGCACCCGTAAAAAATATAGATTCACAACTCTAGACGGGGTGCTTAATCCTTTTCATTACTTTTTGGGTGATGAAACCAACAAAATTAAGGAGTCGATCGCTGCTGTGTAAATCGAGTTCCTTGCTCAATAATGAACAGTAGGGAAACTTGGAAGTTGATGTACTGGGACATCCCACAGCTGCATACCACATGGCTATGGTGGACGAGTTACAACGAAATCTACTGATGATTCACAGTGAACTGACAAACTTTTTAGCCATTGGTGTGGGTGGAGATGCTCTAATGTCTTATTTAAATGCAAAATTCCCAAATTTGTTTATCGATGCAGTGGAAATCGATCCCGAGATCATTGAAGTCACACAGCCCTTTTTTGGATTGACTCCAGGCCTTAATCTAAAAATGGATTATACTTATTTACAAAAAGGATTTGGCTTCTAATCCTGTACTAGTTCGATTTATAATAATGTATTCCAGCCTTATGGGAAATAATATATTTAGAAATTATAATGATTTGTTTAGATGGAATCCGCTATGAGTTCATAATTTTGGACATGGATTGCAAAGAAAGGAAGGAATCGGCAATGTCCACTCCACTAGCCAGTTTCATTGAAATGAGTTTCATTTCTTCCTTGAAAGCCTGCGTTTGAAACCGAACGGTAAAATTTAAACATACAAATATTTTAGTGAATATGATAAAAAACCGATTAGTAATTCAATTATTCACAAAACTAGGAGTCTTGCTTATCAACTTTTATGTAATGGGTGATGACGGCCTACGACGCGAAGTTATGGAAACGTTCCGTAAATCATTTTCCAGCAACTTTGAAGTGAAGAAAGTACAAGAGGAACTTAATGATGTCTTGGTGTGCTGTAATAATGTGTAAAAAATACTAATCATAGTAACGACGGACGGTGTTTTAAGTATTAATCACTAAATGAAGTACAATGTAATTGCATAAAGAAATATAATTTGATTTCCTTATAACATATAATTTATTTCTGTCATATTATGTTGTAGATGTCAGTGATAAATCACGAAAATGGCGTGACATGGTTAAATAAACATGACGCCTCATATGGGCATGTAACAAGATCATTGAAGTTGTGGCTAATGGGGATAATGTAAATAATCATGAATTTTTCTTGGAATAAAACCTGATCATATGGAATCAATGAGTTATTTAAGATCGTGTATAACAAATATCCGCCTGGAAAATAGAAAACGTGTAAGTGACATGTTTTCCAAAAAGAATTCGGTGGCATTTTGGACCTAATTATTTTATTCTAATGCTTGAAGAATGAGAAATCCCGATCAAAATACCTGGATTATTATACCTATTCATGGAATGTTGAGGAAATACTATTTTAAATTATTTGGTAACTTTCGTTGCTTTAATATAACATTCCTACCCATGATTCCTTCAATCAACTAACACTCAATATTTCTAATTCATATTTTTCAGTAATAAGAAAAAAACACAAAGATTGTTTAATGCCAATATTTATTAAGCAATTATCAACTGAATGCTTTGCTTTAATGGAACTAAACAAAATTGAAACATCGATTATTCAGTTCATTTAGGCCCACATGGAGGAGTTGATGATTCCATCTCGGAGAAGGCATCTCATACACCATCCTCCACCTCCATTTCCTCTCGGTCCTCCATTGCCTTGCTTCCAGGTCCAATAAGTCCATCCAGAATGAGCTCCTTTAAGAGCTCCAAACATATTCTTTCCATACTGTGTCAGTTGAGCATCAGTAAACGTCTGGCTCGAAGCCAGGCTCCACTCTCCAACGAGAAGCCAATTCCCATTCCATCCATTAACAGCATTTCTAATGCTCGCAACACCATCGTTCATCAACCATTGAGGACTTTTACCTTCAAAGCCCCAAATGAGGTAAAGATGCCAATCCTGCCAAGCATTGTAGTACTGCGGTGGTGAGGTCAATTTCTCCCAATAATTTGGTGCACCTGGCCACTGTTGATTTAACAGCGGTGATGCAGATAGGATGCAATCATTGCCCGTAGCTCGAATGACGCTGTGAGCTTGAGCATAATATGCTTTCAGCTTGTCAGCATTCACGATTCCGGGTGGATTCGTCCCGCTGGGTTCGTTCAGAAGGTCGAGGCCGAGGAAAGCTGGCGAATTTTTGTATCTAGCTGCAAGGAATCGAGCAACTTCGACCGTATTGGCGACATTTTCTGGGTAGGGATCCCAGTAGACGTTGCCAGAATTGCTAGGAGCTGAATGATCCTGGCCGTTCTGACTACCCTTCGCTCCGTGGATGCTAATAAGAACGGCAACGTTTTGGTTGAGAGCCCAGCTGTTAACCAGTTTATCGAGGTATGCAAGTCCTATTATAATTAAAATGAGTCTTATAATATGTGCTAATTGTATTCATTGTAATACGAAATTGAAATTACCTCCAGGGGCAAAAGTCTTCCAAGCTTGCTGGTTGGATGGGTCGTTGTTATCGTACCCTATGATCCAGTACCCAATTGGAACGCGTACAGTATTCAATCCGAAACGTGCTGTTAAGAATCAAGACCATAATATTAATTATTTAATTATATTTTTATAACCAATAAATGTGATGTGTACCAATTTCTGCTATATCCGCTTCCGTGATGAAAGTGTTCCAATGGTTTTGGTATTTTGGATCACCTTTGGCATGCCCAAGGGATTTCATTACAGCCATCTCTCCTTTACTTGCAATCTGTCATATAATCTCAGTTAGAACTGTACGGTTTAGTTATTTGAAAGTTTAAAAAAAATACATTCGGGTCAACACCATTCCAAATGGCATCATTTGGATTTATCCAGTACTCAGTTACGAGCCACCCACCGAGGTTCACTCCTCTAGAGGGCACTTGGCCACTTCGTATGGCACTTTGTATGTGAGCCTCCGTACCAACAATAAAAATGATGAAAAGTACAGGTAGCAGCATCTATATGTGTTCGCGAAAAAGTATGAGAAAACATTACTAAATTGTAGTGATGGTTTTGTTAGACTGTTTTTTTGAATCCATTAATTGATAAAAAATTTGAACATCATTTATTTAAGTTATACTTTTTGTAAATAAGATTTGGTATGAGATATATGCTGTTGACAGCCGTCCAGAATATATAAAAACTGAAACAAAGACGCACTAGTTAAGCCTGTGCTTATATATACCCAATCGACACTATAGTAAAAAGTAGGTAAGCTTAATGAGGTCGCATACGGGATGTGGTAGCAGATGTGCTGACGGATACGGCCGTCCAAGATATTTAAATTCTGAAACGAAGACGTATACTAGTAAAGCTTTTGCTTCTATACCCATTCGACACTAATAAAAAATAGATAAGCTAAATGAGGTCGCATACGAGACTTTTCTTAGATCTGATTATATTATCAAGTTTAACTGTAAATAATATGAGTACTAACTGCTCAACGGCAAAGTTTTAAAATTTACATGTTTTACTTATTATGTGGAGATATTTAAGTAAATTATTACTATGATTCCTCATTTAAAAAACAACATACATTTCAAAATGAACAATATCTTTTAAAGTTTTTTAAATTTAATTTTACCTTGTCTTTGGAGAACAATGTTGCTTGATACCTGTCAAAGAATTTAAGAACACGGTGCCATACACTGTAGATCTTACTTTATGTAAGGATCATTTCCAATTTAAAAACCAGATGGTATGTAGGACGTATTTTTCATTTTTCTGATTCAGCTTCGGAACTTGAGCAATGATTTATTTTGTCAGCTGCGCTATAGTTGAGCAATTATTTTTTATCATAATTTTAAAATTTGATATTTCAAAAGATTCGTTGATATTTTGAAACATGAATACTATAAGAAGGTATAAGATTTACACTTTAAATATATATTTTCCTATAATCTCATTCGTTTTACTTCATGCAATTTAAAAATTCTGATTCATACAACGAAAATGATAAATTTTAAATTTCAAATAACTATCAACGTCTGAGGACCATTAGTCTTCTAATTTCACTTTTATTCCAATGTGTGCATTTCAAATATATTTTAAATCGTTCTTTTAAGTGCTATAATGAAACTACAATTCAATCGATAGGCCTAGAGAAGATTTTATTTGAGTGCTCTTAAAACATATTGGTACTGCACTTACAACAGAGAATGGGAGTAAACAAATGATTTTACTTACTTAAATAATATACGAAACTGAATTAGAGTGCTTAAGGATGACACATTCTCTAGAAAAATTTAGAAATAAAACGATTGTCGATGTTGACAAAAATTCAATTTTGTATATGAATGCTATTAAAGAGGAACAGAAAAATTTGACAGAAAAATCTGCATAATTTAATGAACCGTTGTCAAGAATTGGCATAAAATGCTCTAAACAAAAAAAATCAGAAATGATAAAAAAAATGAAAACGCCAACACGATAAGAACATAAAATGGCCTTGCTAATTGAAATAAAAATACAAAAAAAATCATCAAATTTCAATTTGTTGAGAGGAAATTTTTTTATAGTGTTCCAGTTAATTTCCAGATTGCTCTAGCAAATGACGAAACATACTGTCCTTATTCTCGATCAAATTGGACGGAGAATCAAATTCCTATTGATATATATTTTTTAAAGATGTAAAAACATAGTTTAATTTATAATTGGTTAATCAAATAAAAATCTGAAATTACCATTAGATATCCTGCATCCAAAACCATAACTTTGTCCGAGTCCATAATGGTATCTAATCGATGAGCGATGGTCAAGACGGTACAGTCTTTAAATTTCTCTCTGATGATTATCTGGATCAATCTGTCCGTCCTGCAAAAACAACAAATGCAAATTTAAGAAAAGTCTTTAAATTTTGTTGTTTTTAAACCAAATATTTTACATTTGGTCGACATTGGCGGTCGCTTCGTCAAGAATAAGAATCCGATTTTTACGGAAGATGGTTCTAGCAAGACAAACCAGTTGCCTCTGACCGACGGACAAGTTGGATCCACCTTCAGCCACCATGAAATCAAGTCCCAATTGGACATCTGTCGCCATTGATTCCTTTAGTTGGACGTCTTCCACTGCGCTCCACAAGACATCGTCGTTGAACTCTCCAAAGGGGTCCAAGTTTTTGCGCAAAGTTCCAGTGAATAACATCGGGTCCTGAGGGATGATGGAGATTTTTGAGCGCAGATCGTGAATGCCGATATTCTTAGTATCAATCCCGTCGATAATAATCTTGCCATCGGGATTTGTAAGACGGAAAAGAGCAGCGATAAGAGAAGACTTTCCCGCTCCTGTCCGACCGACGATTCCAATCTAAATAATGGAGTTTGAAATACGTGTCAAGATCCAGCCAAATTTCACCGAAATTCACAAACATATAAAGCTAATTTATTTACCTTTTCTTTTGGTTTGATATGACAAGTGATGCTTTTAAGAACACACTTATGTTCGCCATAAGACAAACTCATTTTATCAAAGCGAATGTCGCCTTCTTGAGGCCACTGTGGCGGCGGTTTACTCCCTAAAAGTATATTTGACAACTTGTAAATTATTGACCATTCACATGAGAGATAGAACCAATGATTAATTTTAGAATTAATCGATATACCATTAGTTGTCTCTAAGGCTGTTTCAGGTTTAAGTTTGCCATATTCAATAACTCTTTCAGTTGAAGTCATCAAGTTCTCCACTTCGGCCAATTTCTGGACTCCGTAGTAAAAGTAGTTTGAAATAAACATGACGGCTGTAAGAACCAATCCCGCTTCACTGCCATTTAGCTCTATATAAGTATGCATACAATTAGTGATACTTAAAATTGGTTTAAAAAAATTATCAAAACGTCGTGATGAACGGTAAAGTAAATGTTATTTAGGACTAATATACTTGTGTGAAGAGCAACTACGCCATAAGTGATGCATGCTGAGTAGCCAAATAAGGTCCAATCTGACAAAATGGCAAACCAACGTGCAGTGGCCAATGTTAAATAATAAGCTGAACTGTGAACATCTTGTTTCTGGTCAAACTTTTTCTGGAAAAATGTATCGCATTGATGGGCCCTCAAAGTAGTTAATCCAATCAAAGCTGATGAAAGGTGAGTTAAAACAGGACTTCGAGCTTGATTGTTAAAGAAAAGCTTCAAAGTTTCAAAAATATTTTAAAAAAATTCATATTTTCTAAATACTTACTTGTACCTTCTAATCTTCTAACATTAAAAGAGGTGGTGACATACATTTTTCGGATCATGTAGAAAGAACCAAATAACAAGATGGCAGGGAGTGAAAGCCACCAATTTAATACAATTAGGAGTACTTCGATTCCCAGAACGAAGAAACCCACCTACAAATTTGAATCAATAGAACCAAGTTTTGAAAAGAAATCCTTGTTTATCTTTAATCTAGTAATCCATACATTTATTAGTTCAAGGAAGTTTTCTGGAAGCTGATCATCCATGCATCCGATATCTTTGATATAACGATTCAAAATACGACCTATTATTATTAAATACAATAATAGAATTCGTTAGATATAATTATTTTTTTCAAAAACCAAGTTAATGTACCAATAGGATTCGTGTCGAAAAATGAAAGTGAGGTACAAAGAATCGATTTCAACATGTCGTCGTGAAGTTTGACAGAAGAAAGAGTGCAATTAACGAAAAAATGGGTCGCAGAAATCATGCTGGAAACGAAATAAGCTCCAACTAAAGCAAAAAACATGTTGACACCGGAGTAAATGTCGATTTCTTCTTTCCACGACTTGTTGATATCGGCATTATCATCACGATGGTCATCCAGTAATTGCGTAACGTTGTTACCGATCACGGAAGATTGGTTAAAACTATTGTAGCGCATGAATTCTGCTTGCGTCCAAAAGGTGATCCAAACATTGATATAAACTGTGAGTATTGTTGTAACTGTGAGATTCAAGACAATGAGAGGTAGAGATACGATTCCGCCTCCAGATCGGAAGTATTTCCAATATGTCGACATTCTGACCGATCCGAACTGACGAAATTCTTCAATCAATGACTCGTCGTTATCATTTTCAAGTGGAAAGGTAGCTTCCTATTACAATAATTAAGCAGTCAAAATGTATGTTATAAGCTTATAACTTAAAAAATTTAATGTAAGATTATTAACCTGTTGCTTAAGTGACTGATTAGAGCGAGCAGCTCCATTATCTTCAGTGATCATTGAGCTTATTAGTCTATCTTCAATATGACCAGAAGCAGACAGTTCTTTTGGATTTCCCCAAGCTTTCAATTGACCCTGAAATTTGGATTCAATTTATTCCTTTCTAAAAACCGTTTAAATAATAGCTTCCTCTAATCTAGAACATGGTTGTTAATGGCTTTCAGTTTACATCTTTGAGGACAAGGACCATGTCAACTTCCTTCAAATATTGCAGCTGGTGAGTAACAAGAATTCGGATTTTGTCCTTTAGGAATCCGTTTATGGCTTTATCGTACAGGTGGCGTCCGACATGGGTGTCTACTGCACTGAGAGGATCATCAATAAGGTAAACATCGGCGTCGATGTAAAGGCAGCGAGCCAAATTGACTCGAGCCTTTTGACCACCGCTTAGATTGATGCCTCTTTCACCAACCAAAGTGTGGTCACCCTTCGGTAGAAGAGTGAAGTCTCTTTCCAGTGCAACCGCTTCGACCACTTGATGGTACCTCATCTCTTTGTATTCAGATCCGCAGAGGATGTTCTCACGAATAGTTCCGGAGAAAATCCAGGCTTCTTGAGATGCGTAAGCCACTTTACCGCGTACTTTAAAGTTCCCACTTATTAAGGGCAGTTCACCAAGAATGGCATTTAGTAAAGAGCTCTTATTACCAAAAACAAAAATCAGTTAAATATCTTTTATTTGAATGTTATAAAGTATAACGTAATTTTACCTTTCCTGATCCAACTTGACCAACTATTGCCATGATTTGACCAGAGCGAAGAGTGAATGATACATTCGTCAACGCATTCGCCCCTTTATTCGCAGATGCTGGCCATTTAGCTGTCACCCCATCTGCAATGACTGTACAATCAGTTGTTCTCCTTATGCTACCACCATCCTCATTTATGACGAATTCATCCAGCAATAAAAATTCCTTTTCGTAATAGCAATATATCGAAAAGCATGTTGCTTTCTTTAAAAACATTTTACTATTTTAAAATTATTAGTAATATTACCTGAATGCGCTTAAGTGAGGCCTTAGCTTCCAAAGTTAGACTAACTGCAGAAGGAAAATAATGGGATAGTCCAATGCGAAGATTTACTAACAGTGCAAGAGCCATAAAAACCTGTAAAGAGGATTTGTGTGAAACAATTAAGACAAAATAAAACAATGAAAGAAATCAAAACCTTTTCTGGGTTAACATGATTGCCAAACAATTCATAAAAAACAAACGGTAGAAAAGGAATCAATTTATTGGTGACGTTTGAAATGCTGAAAACAAATGCACGAAGGTAGCCCATCCTACGAATGACGTTCACTTCTAGTCTGTAAAGATTATTTGATATTTATTACTCTAACTGTACGTAACATAAGAAAGTAATTTAATATACTTTCGATATAAATTGATTGAAGTGATGAATGAGTTCTCCCATGTGTACATTTTAATAACTCGTATCCCACCTATGATTTCGTTCATTGTTTTAATGCGTTCATCTTTGGTTGAAGCTGTTTTGAGACGCATTTTAGACAACATTTTACTAGCCCAGCCTGTTCCAATATAATAGGTATATTAATATGCTGTAATAAATGCCAATTGGTCCAAGTAATTACCTTGAAAAGGTATGTAGAGAACAATGATTACTAACCCAACGAAGCAAGAAGGGCCGATAGCAAAATAAAGGACTGTGGTTGTAATCACGGCTTGAAGAGGAGTGATCCACATGTAATGAAAGTATGGCATGGCAATGTCAAAACAGTTCACATCGTTCGACATCAAGTTAGCCACTTGACCGAGACTTGTTTCCTTTCCTAGAGTTGTTTGACTAAGCACTAAACACTGAAACCAGTAACATAATTCTACAACTAACTTTGTAACTAATTTGGAAGTAAACACTTATACAATATTATTACACACCTTTTTAAACATAAGAGAACAAATTGCTACCCTTATTTGCATTCCAATGTTTTTCATTTGAAAAGAAAAATTTTGAGTGATTGCATAAGAAGCAGAGCAAATAACAATCCCAGTTGCGTACATGTAAGCCTCAGTTGCTTTCATTCCACTTGCAGTATCAAAGTAACGAATCAAGTAACCCAAAAATATGGGTTGTATGATCCTATTTGTAAGTATTAAAAATGTGTTTTTAATTAATACAACCTATAACCAAGATGGTATGCACAGTATAGCTTATACCGAAAGCCGCAGTCTTCAAATAAAGCCAGAAGACTGATGAGTCCAATTTTTAGTCCAAAAGCACGTCTTATGGCACTTGTTAAGCTTGGTTGAAACTTATTTTTCTTGGTGAACAAGTGGGGCAATTCATTGTCCTTTTTAATTTTATTTAACTCTTTCATCCATTCTCTGTTGTTTATATTTAATGATTAAATAATTACGTACAAGCAGAAAATACAGAAATCATAAAGATTTAGTATAACGTCGTTATTATCAATACTTTTCCAATTTGCCACCCAATTTTTCGGATTCGTCGTTAGGAAGAATTTGGTACAAGTCGTCGACTTGGAGCGGTTTCTTGTTACCCAACCGAATGAATGGAGTCAACCAACTGTGCGTTATGAATAGAGATGGAGATAAGTCTGTTAAGCTCGTTAATTTGGCACATTTAAACAGATTATATACTGCCTGCTAAGTGGCTATGCTATCTTTTCTTGTATAATTTAAATTAAATGTCATGCTACTTTTTCTTTCTTAATGTTAAATATATACCAAAAAAATAATTTTGATAGGAAATTTGCTTTTGTTGCCGGGTTTTCGTGCATAACTATAGATTCGTCTCCTTTCTGAATCACTGAAGATGTGCTACGATAAGGATCTACAGAAATCCTTGAATCTTCGTCCATCATGATGTCTCCTCGCTATTATAAAAATATTGAAGATGTAATAATAAATCAAATTGTGGTTTTAACTCTTTCTCTTTTAACAACATATATGCAAGTTATGTAAGGCTAAATAATAAAATCCAATGTAAATTTAGCCAATCTTTAGTTAATGGTTATTGCAGTTGGGTGTATAGTCTAGCAGAAGAGCGTTGAAACATCATTTAGGCATGTCAGCAACATAAATAAAATTCGATATTACTTGCTTATAAATAAAAAGTCAATTAGTATGGAAGTCAAGAATATCATATAATCTGCTGATTTCATTTGAATAATCTTAGATAAATTGTTCAACAATTATAACGACAATTACTTAGACCTATTATTACCTGTGTCCGATCACTTCTTCGTTTACTTTCAATATTGATAAGAAATCAAATATTCTTTGAAATTTGAGTTATTGTTACGATAGCTAGAACTGGGTGAATACGATCTAAGATTTGAATTGTTCGTTGGGTTAGTAGAGATTTAATAGCAGCTGCTGAGAAGCTTAAATGTGCTGCGTGACAGCTGGTCGACCAGGAGCTCGAGTACATTGTTCTTTAGATAATGGATACTTGTAAGTTATAGAATAATAAATAAATGGAAACAAACAACGAACAAACAACACAAGTGTGATTGAGAACCACACAGGTAAAAAAAATCGGGTCAATGATGGGGCGATAGAAGTTGGGAGAATGCGGCAAGTTTCCTTGTTAAGAATCACAGATGATGGTTAGAAATTGCATAAGCCCGCCAATGTATAATGTTGTACCAATCCCAAGTGCCTCATTAAATTCTACATAACATTGGCAACATTGCAGCAATACCTACAAGATACAGAACAAAGAAACTCTCTAGAAGCGTACAAGTAAACTTCGGTTGAGCTCATTCTACTAGTTTGTTCAAAATAATGAACCAGTTGACTCAAAAACAACGGTTGTGCAACTCTTAGCGTATAAATACATTTTAAATATTTAATATATTATTTTTGAAATAGCTCAAAGCACAGAATATATGGTAACCACGGAAAAAGACACTCCTAAAAAAGAGTCAAAAGACTAAAAATTCAGGTTTAGAACCGAAAGTTCGCCTAAGTGCACTCATCAAACTTGGTTAGTTGGTTTCAATGTCTTGATGTAGGCTGATCATTTTGAAATATCCACTATTTAAATCCTCTGATGACCTGTGACTCTCTTTGATTACCCAGCTGAATGACTGGTCACAGCCAACTAACGTATTTCATAGATTTCACGAGTGCTCGGACCATCATTAAAGGACCAGTGCACGATTAAATTTGATACCGTTACCGCTCAAATTGTTTTTTTACCAATAAATATTTCCTTATCGAAATTGTTCCGAAATCAGTCTGCTCGTGTTCAATCCTCACCGCTGAAAAATCTTTACTCCGCTTACCGAATCTTAATTGATATTTACATATACGATGACTTTAAAAAAAAATACTATGTAAAAAATCGTAGAGCTATTGCTTTGATTTATATATTTATAAGCAATTACTAAATAGTATTGAACTATTTTTCGACATTAAATCTAGACATGAACATTTTTTAGCTTCTCTTTGGTTGCTTTCTGATGGTTTGATTGACATTTGATTATTTAAAAATCTGCTAATCACTCTGACGTTCTTTTTGCTGCCGATAATAATGATTGCCACAAAAGTTTCTGATTCGGGCGCAAGCCTCCGTAAGCTTAATTTTTGGCACAGTCAGTACGATCCGAAAGAAATTAGAATAGTTGAAACACTGAATTAAATAAGTATTGCTTATTACTGAATTGTCAATTTAATATAGTTTTTTTTTTCATTATACTCCTCCGGGAAGGCAAAAAACAGATTCTTCTGCTATCAAATTGTCCACGAATTGGAAATCGTTGTCGAATTTCGGGAAATATATCATGTCTACGCCAACCTATGAATTAAATTATTATGTTATCAACAATACGAAAAATGTTATCCTATTTACCATCATGTACATAGCACCAGCTGGTAAGATCGGGCGCAGGCCAGGAATCATGGAGAGCAAACCAAACGCAAGTTGGGCATTACTCTATCGAAACATATAGCGTGTTTCAATTTATTTATTTAACAAAATTAAATGTACACGAATACATAAACTTGAGCGATTGTCGCTTCAAAGAATTCTGGTGGTGTTTTGGTGAGGATTTCATTAAGAGCTCCTTGGAGGATCGTGCTACTCCCAACTATACGGTGGCTTAAGCTTTGCAATCCCTTTCTTATCTAAAACATTTTTTGACCTTTTTTATTTCCCCATAAGCCGGTGTGTTAAATGCCTCCCAGTGAAAGTGAAAAATAATAGAAAGAGAACGGCTAGAGTTGTTTTTAGATTTTTTGAAAGTTTGAATAGCTGATTTTTGGCCATTTTCGCCGAAGACTTGTCATTTACTCCATAGAAATTGTCGGCAAAAGTGACCTAGTCAAACTTTAAAGCTCAAGAAAAAATAGTAGTTTAGTTAAAAAGTTGCCGTTTTTCACTGATCATCAGAAATTGGGTGTTCTTATGTGCTAGTGAATTGAACTTTAGGCAATAAAAAGGATTATTCTGTCTGCTTTTGACAGATAAACATAGGGTACTTTTCCATAAACTAACATGGCCGCTAAAAAGAGGAGGAATACTTACGCCAACTCCTGTAACTCTTTGGGTTGTTTACATTTCTACTTGATACGTGACATTAATTTAGTCTAACATATTATCTCTAAGGGAAAAATCTAAAACAATTCTAGCCGTTCTCTTTCTATTTTATTTTAACTTTTCATGGAAGGCTTTTAACACAGTGGCTTACGGGGAAATAATAAAAGGTGAAATAATTCTGCTGCCGACTGTACATGCTTAATTTCAATAGTTTAAGAAACTAAACGTACCTCTGCTGAAAGTACATTATTACGGTCGTGAATCAAGATCCAGCCCATCCTCCACCCAGGTACAAGAAACCTAGAAAATAGGGAACAAACAATGTCATTAGATTGCCGCTAAACTTGATCACTTTTTCAAAATTCACCTTTTGGAGAGTCCTCCACATGCCAAAATAGGAACCTCTTGAGACAGCGAAGCTATAGAATAGAATTTATGGCCGGGAAACACCTAAACATATGTTTTTTTCTCAATTTTCTCATTTATTGATTAAAAAAAAATTGTATCATACCAAAAAATCGTATATTTCATCGGCTATTATTGGAACAAAATTGCGCGCTGCTACCTGCAGAATCGCTTCCAAATGAGAACGACTGTAAACGGATCCACATGGATTTGAAGGATTGTTAATCACGATGACTGCAGTATTGTCGTCTATAAGTGATTCTAAATGATTTAAATCCACTTCCCATCCGGATTTGGGCTGTAAAATAGATATTAAATAACATTTTATAGTGTGAATGAGGTAGTGATGGACATACGTTTAAGTTGTAGAATTTCGTTTGGATCCCAAGTCCTTCAGCCAGTGCACGATATAGTGGGAACCCCGGCTTGGGTAATAATATATTCTGTCCTGGGTTTGCAAGCACAGAGATGCACAGATCCAAAGCACAAGAGCATCCAGAGCATAAAACAACGTCCTATGTATATTTTTCATAGTGGCTATATAGTCTACAAAAGAGTATGAATGTACTAAATAATTTTGTAAATGTGAATGCATACTTGAGCTTCTAACTTTGCCCCCTCTGTAGATGCGTAGTTTGCAACCGATCTTCGAGCATCCTCGTATCCTGTTGAAAAAAAGAGTCAATGATGGAAACGTCATTACCATCATTACAACCTAAATGACTAGATTGAAGAAACTTAGACCAGGACCCATTAAAAAAATAAAGGATATAACCTGTACTGAGAGCGTAGCCATTATACTTCATGGATCGGACGCTGTTTACAACGGCTTCGATCACCTCATCTGGAGCAGTCAAATTCCCAAATACTGTCGGATCACCTATGTGTGCAGTAATATTGCGGACCGAGTAAATGGGTCTTTATTTACCATATAAACTTACTTTGAACAAAATAAGAACCTTTACGGCCATACTAATATATTCGATTTCATAATAATAAGTATCATGATTTGTTGTTAAATTACTGTAGTTTTCTAGTGATTGACGTTTGGTTTAATTGGTTATGTTATTTATGGGATTGGTGCCAGGTTTAATTAGGTTAAGAAAATGTCCATTTGAAACAACTCGATAAAAACAAAGAGCCTTCTTCTAAAACTGTCTTATTTCTTTGTGTGAGTGAATTTTACGACTTACCTATAGAAAGGGAAATCATAGGCTTGTCGGGATTAACAGGTAGCTTCATGATTTCCAGAGAAGTTCGTATAGGATTAACGGTATTTCGCGCAAGGCTCGAGGCCGGCACAGCCCAGCTCATTCTCGTCGTCATCGTTTTATTTAGTAGTCAATTAATCACCTGCCTGCATGGAACCGCAATAAGCGTCGTGTTGAAAAACGTTTTTACAATTGAAATGGTTAACGACTTATCACTGTGTTAGTAATAGAACTTGCCACGAGGTGTAGATTTGTGAACTCCGCGGAGTTGGAATTGTAGTTTCCCAGCCATGTCTGTTCATATCTTTTTATTACACTATAGCTTTAGTACAACCAGGGTTCACACGTTTTTTAAGCATCACAACAGGAATACGAACAAAGGATAATAAACAGCACAGGTTCTAGACAAGAGAAAAAGAAAAAGATATTGGTCTTGTTAATAGTCATTTTTATTGACTTTTGTTCTTTCCAGAAACCGTATGAATTTTAATATAAAACAAAAAGGAGGTCGTAAAAAAAGAAATCTAATAAAAAAAGGACTCGTTGTTTCGGTTCATATGTGTTTACATTCTCTGTGACATTACTTTACTAGAACCATATTTAACGAATCTTGGTAATATGCACTTGTGCAGGCATCTATAACAATTAAATTGACACCTAGCTTTTAATTTGGCCTTCTCTGCTTTGAAGAGATTTTACATTTTTCAAGGGATGCCATTCAATAGTCATTTTTCAATTCCAATGATAATGATTTCTCTCAATGTAATATAATTAATTTGGTAGCACGTTAATTATTCGCCTATTTAACAGAGATTTTGAAAGCTGAATATTCCCGCAAGCCCATAAAACTTTTCAACAAGTAAATCGTATTATTTTCCAGTCTGTAAATGATAAGGGGTGGAGCTTGCTAAGCATTTTCGGCTTTTACGGAAACCCACCCGGCACCCGGGACTTCGGGATGAACAGCACGAAACCCAAATGGCGTTTTAAGTCGGTAACGTCTGTCTGTGTCTGTCGACGTCTGGTTTGGCAATCCCCCCCCCCTCCCTGTTTTGTGACAGGCCGGAAAAAATAAAGACCTGCATTACAGACCTAACGTTAAAATCATAAAATAGTTTGTTTTTAGATGTTTTTTCATGGCCTGATTATTTAAATACCTGCGTGGTATTAGTGGAGGGGGGGGGGGGTATGTGGTATTAGTGGTATTATGAAGTTTAATTAACTTTAATTAACAAAATTAGCAAACCTGAAACTGGCAATTTTGTGTAATTTTAAATTATTACATAACAATCTGTTCATGTAATCACAGTGGCGATTTCAAAGAAAAAAATTGACACCGTTCACCCATTATAGTAAAAAAATTAAATTTACCGAAAAGTTGTGTATTTTGAAACACCCTAATGCCCTCTCGTATAAAAAGGTAAGGAATAAAAACAGATATTAAAAATTTCTCTGCAAGACATGCCACCTGCCTAGCATTATTCATACGCATAATAGCAGTTACTTAATGCATTTGTGAGTGAAAACAATACCTTTGTACCACAATTGTTTGTCCTTCATAAATTTTATTTGTTGGTTTTCCCCTGCTGCGTAGTTTTGAATGCCCGTTCCATTAAGTTTTCTGAACCAAATAGAAGATCTTCGAAATCTAGACCGCTTTCATAAATGCATATTTCTTCCTACGACACCCACATGGAAGTTCTTTTATATCTATTTAGGTATACGTTTATTTTGTGTTTCCGTGATTAACGACTTCGGTTAAAAAATTAAGCAAATTTTTTTTCAGAGAATAAAGTTCGTAATGTTTTCAATAATCGCATGGTAATGACTTCTGTTAGTGGTAATCGAGTTGTTTGCTTCTTCAACAGTTTGAATAATATAACCACCTATTCACAATCTATCGGTATGTAAATACCTATTACTAGTTTCCTTATTTTGAAATATTTTTACAACAAATAATTGTGTGTACAATCAAAAGGAAATGCAACATTTTGGGGTGAAAAACATCAACCCGAATTTATGTCCTCACTTGGTTTACGGCCAATCTTAGCAGCATTTCTTACAGTATTATCAGCGGCAATGAAACCATCGATATCGCTAAACCATCGAATATTTGAATTTTACTAAAAAAAAGCTGCAAGCGCATTTTATCCTTGTCCTCTGAACTGAACTTAAGCAAATAAAAAGGAGGATTTCACCCCTTTTGCTAGACCTTACTAAGACCTATTTTTCCGTTACTTAACTCGCGGCGGAAACAGCAGTGTTTAATACACATGCCTCGTCCTCCTGCTCTATGGCTCTTCATAGAACCTAAATCGTGTTCGTTTCACTAGATTAGCTTTTTGGCTTTCCATAAAAAATAGGAAAACCATTCTAGCTCAACTCCTTCTATTTTTATATCCCCCCCCGTGTTCTGATGACCGAATAAAGAGACGACAATTCCTCCTTTCTTTCTCAAAACAATTCTGTAATTTCCACTAAGACACACGTTTCTACCAAAAATAACTATTCCAAGATACAGGGAGGTATTCGACCTCTCTTGTTTGCTGTTCCAAGCCAGACTGGTCTCTTCTTCCCTTTCTTGATGGGTCATCGACCTTGGCTACTGGCTCCAGGCGAAGGCGGAAGTGGGAGAAAATTTTCAAAAAGGGTGAAAAGGGGGTTTACATCCGGTCTAAAACAGCTAGAAGGAAGGAGAAGAAAAGAAAGAGAAAGCGGAGGATACATGGCATACAAAAGTACGTGGCTACAATATACGAGAGGTATACTGTACACAGTGGCTAACTTATGACACTAAATGGCGCATTACAACACCCGAGAGGCCTATAACACGGCGGCTTACGGGAGAAAAACAGTGTTTAATACTTCTGCTGACGACTGCAAATTCGTACTTTTGATCAAAATAATCATATGATATGACATGCTCATTTTAAAAAAATGACTAAGAAATCGACGAAAAGAATTGAACGCACTTTGTTCACAACTTTAAATGTGCCGAGTTGAGAAAAGTGACAAATAAACGTCAGAGTAAAAGTCAGAGACAGACTGTCTCAATTGCTCTCGTGTACTCAAGCTGATCTCATCCTTAACTTCGCTAATCTAACTGGTGGAACCCATTCTAGGCAAATTTTGATTGGCTAAACTATGTATGGGCGAAACTCGTGTGTCATATTTGAAAGCGAGTTCATATATCACGGTTGACATATAGTCAATCCGCCAGTTGGCTACCAGAAGGGTAACGTCTGTTGTCGACCACGGTTCAACTAAACGTATATAAGAGAGTTGTCTACTTTAGAAAAACTATTGAAAGAAAAATTTCCTGAATTGACTTAAAAGCTTTACTGGGTTTAAATGAGGCGCCCATTACATCCTTACATGGTAAACCCGTGGCGCCATCTCTGAAAAATCTCGATTTAGGTGGCAATAATCGATTCAAGCAGTGCCATCTATGAGAAAAAAAATTATCGATTCTTAACATAAAATTTGAAAATAAGCTACAAATTAACATAAGAAAGGTCTATTGTAATCTTTTTACTTTTTTACTTCTATTTTATGTAATAAATAGCGCGATGATGGCCAAATCTAGTCTCATTTTCTAAAGAGTATTCCATTTAGAGACTTTTTAATAGTTACAATATACTGTTTTATAAATTGAATAGAAATAAAAGTGCCTTTCAATCACAGACTGAGCTTCCAATTCTCTACAATTTTAGAGAATAGTGATTTTAAATAAATCAAAAATGTTGTTATTGTAACATTGGAAACAAATGAACTTGCAGTTCATTAGATAATTTCATTTTGTAAAACAATTTTAATTTGACCAAATAATGTGTATTTAACGGACAATATATTTCTTCTTAGTCTTAGGACAATATATTTAGGCCTATTTACTATTCATACTATATTTACGATTCATTTGAGCCATTAATACCTTTGGTTATTTGTTGTACAATGCTGAAATTTCACATCATTCAAAATTATTTCTTTAGTGTCAATAAGAAAATAACACTAATGGGAGTCTGAGAATATTTTTAACGAGGTTTATTCTCGTTTATTTAGCCCATTTATCAAACCCTTTGGCTTTACAAAAAAAAATAATAGCTAGTTTTATAATCTCTTGCTTTACACAAAATATTTATTTAAAAAATATTCAGGCTATTTTAGCCATTAGATGGGTTCTCGCCAAAGAAAAATTTAGTGAGGAAAACTTAACATTAACTATAGAAGGCGTTCCATAATTTAAAAAAGGAACAATAGTTTGATGGGGTTCTAATAAAGTACGGAATACGGAGTACGGAATACGGATTAGGAAAGTACGGAATTTTGGTACGGAAAACGGCTTTATTAAAGTACGGAACATAAAAGTACGGAAAATGTTATTTTTTTATTTGCATGTTAAAGTACGGAATTTCCCGAAGGGATTCTATCCGGCGGTGCAGTGCTTGATACACTTTTTTTCATGATAAACAAGATGGCAGCACTATTCGCTGACTTTAAGCACACAGTATAAGTGTAGACCGAATACTGATAGAAGAAATGTATTTTTTTTCTCCTAGCGGTTGAATTTGTAGGTTTTCGACTGAGTTCCCTATCGGTCGCTTTTTGAACCAGGAATTTTGAATTTTATTTTCGTCGATTGGTCGTCGATTTATTGTAATGTAACCAACAAAGTTTAAGAATTTTTTTCTCATAGTCATCAGTCAAATCATGTCTAAAGAAAGATTAAAACAGTGTATTGTTCCATCAAGCAGGAGCAATAGACCAATAGTAGATCGTTTAGTGATATATTTTATTTTCCGCAAGAAATAAACAAAAGGAATGAATGGTTTCGGATTTTAAAAGTTGACCATGAGAAGTATTCACCAAAAAATTATTCCGCTATAATGAAAATGCGTCGTATGAACTCGATTCATCTATAATTCAGGAATAAAATAGAATTTACCTAGTACAATCAATTTGTTCCTGATATTCAATTGGTTAAAAAAATATTAACGTTCAAAAATCATCTCATGATTTCAAAGCACACAAATGCGTAATTAGAATATTATCTTAATTATATAACGAGCGCTGGGAGTACGAGAATATGACGTTTGTTTGTTTACGCCATAAGAAGCAACAGGGAAATGTTGTAAAATCTCGTATTTTTCGACTTTAAAAGTGCATAATCGATACATGGCAGGATATTTTGTCACTTTTGACTGATTTTATCACTTTCTAAATGAACACCGACTATTTTTTTTTGTATAGCTGTAAAAATTTATCTCGAAATTTTTTCTATTTTCCATGGTCAAGCCAAGCCGTCTTAGTACTTTCTAGAGTTCATTACTTTCCTTCTCTTTGTTTCCAATAAAATCGTAGCTTGTAAATAGATCTTGTAATATAGATCGTAGCTTAAACGAAGGTTTTCACAATCAAATAAATGTATCAGTGCATTGTTTAAATTATTATGCTTATATCATATTTTAAGAAGAACAAAACATTCTAAATGGTTTTTCAGATGCTGCTGATTTTCCATATGGTAATCATTTTAAGCTAATTGGGATTCTCTATTTCACTTTCCGAATCCCTTCGGGAACCTCGCAGCGCATTTCGCGCTGCAGCTAGCAATTATTTTTACGGAATTGTTTTTTTCGCTTTGATTGCCATCTAGTATCAGGTGTTGATTAATTTGGACAAATCCACCTCCCCAGCTCCACTTCCATGTTTTAATGTGCAGTATTTAGATTTTGAAAATTAAATTCTATCTTTCGCTGTGATTGCCATCTAGTATAAACTTTTGCACAATTCAGCGAAACCACTTCCCTAATGTACTAATCTACTTATTTCAAATAATTTTTTTCTTTGATCGCCATCTAGTATCGACGTTTTGAGCTATGGGCGAATCCATTTCCCCAGTTGGCCAGTTCCACTTTCATGTTTTAGTCCACGATATTTTGAGTTGCTTTTACAAATCTATTTTTTAACGTAACTCCAACGTTTCAATTGATTCGCCATCTAGTGTTACATTTGTTAAATATATTTTTGCTGTTTATAATTCAATTTTTTATATTAATATGAGCAGTTGCTTGAATCGCGATAAAAATTAGGGCCGAACTAAAGTGCCATAAAGTAAACAGCCGATTTTTGTTTGGAAAAAACACGTCATACGTTGTGGACGCTATGAAGATGTTGCATTTAACTTCCAACCTTAGACCAATTTGTTTACAAATTCTACAAGTACATAATTGTCAGTTAAACTTGAACTTGTTAATTAAATTCATTTAATTTGTTTAAATATTTTAACTTACTTAATTAAATTAATAATAATAGCCACATAAAATAATGACAGCTACAACAGTGATAACCTGCTATAGTTTGGTTGTATCTAAATCTAAATATATGATTCCGTAGAATAAAATACTATGCCACATAATATTGCAGATATCATATGGTCCGATAACAGATAATAGAAGTACGATGCGATATAATTCCATAAAGTAACGCATCTAATACCTTGCAGCCTTGCTTTAGTTCAGTAGTTCCGTTGAGAATGAATATTACACAGCATAGTAAGGTACGATATAATGTAACTCCAAATAGCTCTATATGATTCCAGGCTATAGTTCTGTTGGATATAAATATACGATACCATATAGTACGATAGGGCATCACATAGCAAGTTTAACTTGATTTCCCATCTGAGCACTATTATAATGCTACAATAACGTGATAAACGAGTCAATACGTATATATAATAAGTACATAAATATATGTATAATAAAATAGAAATTTTGTTCTGACTTATCTCTTATGTCTAAAATATGTAATAAGAAAATAGTAAGTAAAAGTAAGTAAATAGTAGTAAAAAAGAAAATAGGTGTTGGAGGCTGTTTTCATGGGGATGAACGCAATAAAGTTTGAACACGTCATAATGATGCGTGTAACAGCATTCGCTTAAGTTTTGTAGAAAATCGTCTAATAGAAGGAATAAGCTTTAAAAAAAAAGAAATATATTTGTATTTGCAACTTAAGATACCATATAGTAATAATCTAAAATATAATACAATATAATGACACCATACAATAGGATACGACAACACATAGTACGGTAAGATACATATTGTATAGTTAGATACAGTATAGTGCGATAATTATATGACATCATATAATCCGATGTGTGATATCATGCTTTTTTGGTTAGTGGTAAACATATGATAAAATAGTACGATAAGATACAAAATGTAGTACAATACGATATTAGATCATATAGTTCGGTACCGTGTATGTTACTTTGTAGTCCGGTTAGATGTGAATATATATGCAACCGTACAGTATGATATGATTTCACATAATACGGTAAGATACCATCCATAGTTCATAAAGGTAAACATGGTGTGACATAATGCCTTATAGAACTGCTCGATAAGATATGGTCCGGTGCAGAAGATACATCAAGTACCTAAAGTTATGGTTTTACATGGGTGAATTTTTTTTTGTTGAGCGCAAAGATAATAATAAAACCTGTGATATTAACAATATTATACACAAGATTTATTCCGTTTTCTGACAAATTTATTTGTTTATTTCGCAGCAGGCATTGAGACGCACTACACAATCGCTATGAAAGGAACAGAAAAGTAAAATAACAAAAAATATTTAGGCGCTTTAATATTGAAACCATGATTGTTTTTATCAGGGTATTCTTAAATAATCTGTTATACTTAACATGGCAAACTTAATACTAGTCTTTGATTCAACTAGTTTACAAGTTATAAAAACGGTATACTTAACGCCATTTGTTTCCGGACGATACCACACTTATTATAAGTACTGTTCATGAGCTGAGATATGATTTAATTTTTTAACAAAAGCGAAAAATATCAATCCATTAAAACGCAGGGAGAGGGTATCGAAAAAAATATTTTTGGTGAAAATTAAAATGATGTTTAAATCATTACATTTTCTTCATAATGGTTAATTTGCTTCCCATTAAATGGATTGATTTCTTAAAACTGCTCTAATAATATATCAGGTGTCGTCAAATTTTGAAAGATACTTTGAAAATAAATTCATACTTGCTATTGGTTAACAAATAATAACATAAGACCAATTTGTGAAAGGCGCGCATATTTTTACATATTGTTTGTAAAATATGTAGTTTACGACCATGGCTGTATTTCCAAAACAACGGCGGCTAAGCACGACTGTCCAGCTGTTAATGTATCAAAGGTAAAAGTCATTCATCTTGTTCGTCCAATACTTCTAAATGGTTTAAAACAACATGCTACAAAGAACGAGTTTGTACAAGCAAGATATTTTTCCGTTTTGATTTCTTCACATGTATACGATATTCTTATATGCTTTTAAATATTGTTTCTTAACTAGTTTCCCTATTTATATAGTTTTACACTGTAATGTGATATAATATAATAACATTATGGTATATATGAAATATAATATGAGATATTTAAATTTACACGTATTGATGATTAATATTGTATAGTATGCATGTCGTATGATATCTTATACAAAGTAATACTTAAAAATTATAAAATACAATATGCAAGTCTTTAAAAAATAAGAATGTAACATTTGCCTTCCGGCATGGGCAGTAGACCTCATTTTATTACAATCTGTTTTACTAAACCAATTCTTAACAGCAAAGCGGTCAATCGAAACAATATTTGGTGCGGAGTATCGATAATTGAAAAAGTTACAATATATTGCTGTTTGAAAGCATTATTTTTTGTATGACACTACATAGTAAGGTATAATAACATATACTATGATATGATACAACGTAGTGAGGTTACCTTTTTGTACATTATATTGGAAATATCGCAAGATAAGTTTTGTTATTGCCCCCACAAACGTTTTTGGCATTTTTATTATTTTTATCAAATGAATATGCCATGATACCATTTAGTACTATATCTTACAGCATCATGTTATATAACGTTTCATTGTATAATATAGATAATATGTATATTTTTGGAACCTACACAATATATCATTACCATAATACCTTAATCTATCGCATTAATTTAACATGCACGAGACATAAGATTTTTTTCCGATTTATGAAGTAGTATTGCTTTAAATACTACTCACGAAATAATGCCAATAAAGTAGATGCCGCAAGATACTTATCTAAAATGAGGAAAATTTAGACTTAAAGTGACATGCTGCATTGTATATTTTATCGGTCGATGCATGGTAAATGGTACTATCAACTATAATTTCTTGAATCGAATTTTGAAAATCTCTTGAAAACTATTGTGGGTTGCGACAGGAATGAGACAGGAAGAAATAATACATCAAAAATAAATAAAAACGGGTTTCTCTATTCAAATCACCAAAAGTTAATGAAAAATTAGTTTAATTTCTCGTGTCATACTCGTGTAGAATTTCAAAAGGTTCAAAGAGGTTCAAACTGGGATATTGGGATCTAAACAGGAATCAGCATTTCAAACCCTACAACGTAGAAATTGAACTGGGCGTCTGTTTTTACAACAGTGTAACTAATACTTATCAGAATAGGATCTTTCACAGGTTATCTCAGTGGCCAGGGCTCATTATTAAATATCATTTCATTTAACTTATCATTGTTATTGGCATATTTGAACCCTATCATTATAGCAGACTAATAAATTTAAAATGTAGTTGTCAATCACATACTATTATATAATGAAGCCTATGCATCGTACAGCGCCGTGCTACATACCGCTCTATATGGTATTATAACATAATTTGTTAAAGCATTCAGAAATAAATGGTATTTTGTCGTAATTTGTGGTATCGCGTATCGTATTGTTTTGTAACATGGATTCATATTCAACCATACCACGCAAAGTATCATATGTACCAAAATAGTGTATATGGTATCGTATTATATCGGAACTATATGGTGCATTGGTACCATCTTATTATGTTGTACCTTTCCTACGTGGGATTGTATTGTAATGTCTTTCGTATAATGTATTCAATCATATCGTAGAAAAATGATCTTACCATACAATGTGGTATGGCATGGTACTCTGGGATATTGCATTTTCATTTTCGCATTAACTACATCATGAATATATAAAAAAAAAGGGATATTTACGTACAGTATCCTTCAGTGAAATGTGCCACCCCGACATGAGTGGTGGAAAGCAAAGACCAATCCGACGACAAGGTCGTTGCCATTTATTGGCCCTTTGATTTTTCTCCCCTATGAATTGTCCTATTGAAAACCATTCATAGGAAAACAAAATTTTCGGATTGGCCTTTGTTTTCCGCCAATTATGTCGGGGTGGCACATTTCACTGAAGGATACTGTACCTTATGGTATCTTATATACGTTTATTGCTATATGGTTCTCAACGTACCATGTAGTATGGCATCGTATTTTAGGTTAAAATACATACTCATACCCAACCAAACTACGGTATACGGTATACGGTACCTATGAAGAAATTTATGTTTTCACTATATCGTACTATATATTTTCCTAATCATGCTATGTGATTTCACATATTCATATCCAACCAAACTACAGTGAAAGTACATACATCTTTGTAAATATTTTTCGTTTACTATAGCATAACTACTAGAGTAACTTCTACATATAACATAATGACAGTAACAGAAGACTTTGCGTACCAAGCCGCGGCAGCAATTTCACAGCAAATAGAAGCGCAAATGACAATAACGGTATCATTGGGTCTACCTCCATATATCATATAATGCATTGCTATATATAATCTTAAGATGCGATATTTATAATAAACTTAATTAAGTTAAATAAGATATAAGTATACTTTTCCATCGATAATATTTTTAGTACTACTAATTGTATACTAATAGTATTTAAAGTATTTTCTGGAAGTGTTGATTTGAGTTGAGCAAAACAATCACCTAAATATAACTTTAACTTTGAAACAGCGTGAACAATTCTTTTTTTCTAAGGATTACTACCTTAGAAGAGATTTGGGTTAAACTTATATTTAATACTTGCGAAACTAATAAACCAATGGCATTATAGTTTTGTTAAATCACAGCTTATAAATTTAACTAAAGGAATTAAACCAGTTGAATAAAACCGCTGGATGGCGTTCGCACCGTGTAAAGATTTTAGAAAACCTAGTTAGGCTGTTAACTTTCCCCCCAAAATTGGCCGGCGTTAACTTCAACAAGTTTAATTCATTCACTAGATGGCGTTCACAACGTGGCAAAGACCATGTTTTCAGCACCTGAGCTAGGCTCGGCTTTATTAAACTATTTTGAAATGGGACACTAGATGGCAGTTAAAGCAAATAATCATTTAACAATGCGATTGTTAACGCAGACATAAAAATGTTGTACAAATATACAATTAGATGGCGATTCAATCAAAATATTTAAGTTTTGTTGTTTTAGAAGCTGAAATAGTGCAGACTTAAACATGGAAGTGGAACTGTAAAAGTGGATTTCCTTGATTATTTTAAAAGTCTATAATAGATAGCGAGCATCGAAGTGAAAAAACCCGATTCCGTAAAAATAATTCCGTACTTTAGCATGTAAATAAAAAAATAACATTTTCCGTACTTTCATGTTCCGTACTTTAATAAAGCCGTTTTCCGTGCCAAAATTCCGTACTTTCCTAATCCGTATTCCGTACTCCGTATTCCGTACTTTATTAGAACCCAGTTTGATGCGTTTTACCAAAAGAAAGCAAAATATTATTTTTTAAAATTTTTATACAATAACGTTTAACGTTGGCAAGGTTGAAAAATTTCCATTAGTAGTTTAGGTTGATTACAGTCGATACTTCAACGAGGTAATCGTCACGTAGCCAAAACGATTCATGTATAATTAATTTGGCGCACGTGCTGTATAAAACAATAACATCAAATAATTATAATAATAGTTTGCCCTTCATGTATTCCATTCGTCAGTCCTTCAGTTTAATTTTAAATGACGGGCTGTAATGCTGTATTTTATGAGTGTCTAATAATCTGGGAGTAAACATGTTCGAAATAGCATTTGCAACAGCACCGTGCAATATCTTGAAGGTCTTAGGAAAACTGCAATATATTTACAAACTATATAAAAACGAAAGAACTTATTTTATTTTTGTGATACAAACTAAAAGGTCTGACTCGTAATAATAACGCGTCTCATAAAGCAGCCAATGAATAATATTAACATTTCCATTTACTTAGGATTTCTTCAAAATAATAATTACTCATTAGTTTTACCATATTTTCACACCACATATTGAAAGGCCGCTTCGAAAAAAAAAATATCGTACACCCTAAGTGTCACCCGGCCAGCGTCATTCATGCACTGATGACTTGGAGCACGTGTGTTGAATGAAACAATTCTTCGAAATATATCAATACCTTAACCTTCACAAATTGTTTTTTAAATGAAATGCGCTACTCGGCCCATAGTTACAGCTAGATATCTAGAAAAAATGTCATTTAAATTGTATTCTAATTAACAATTGCCATTTGAAATATATGTTTCATTAAAACGGTAAGACGGCTCAATTTTGTGTTCGGCAACATAAGAGGATACCCGAATAAAAACTGCTATTAAAGACTCTGCTATGAGGCATGCCACGTGCCTAGCATCACCCATGCGTAATGGTTAATGAATGCACTTGTACCGAATAAAACAATACCTCTGCATCACAATAATATGGCCTTCATAAATTTTATTCGTTGGTTTTCCACTGCTCTGTAGTTTTAAATACGTTGCATTACTCTTCTCGAACAAATATAAGATAACCAGTTCAGTTTAGAAGATTAGTTCATGTCTATACTGCTTTCAAAAAAGTATATTTCCTTCTACGACACCCATAATGGTAAGAAACCTTGAAATTTTTCCCACGATTTTGGTTTTATGAATTTTTAAAAATATATTTTTCAGAGAATGAAGGTCGCAATGTATTCCATCATCTTGATCTACTGGATGACAATGCCCTATGTTGCTGGAAATCGGGTTGTTTGCTTCTTTAACAGTTTGGCTGATACAACCGCCTTTCGAACATCAATTGGTATGTTAAAAAACTAAATTATTACTTCTAAATTACTACTTTCTCTATTTTGAAATAAAATATTTGAATCATGTTGTGTAAAATCCGAAGTAAATACAACATTCGGGGTGAATAACATCAACCCAAATTTGTGTACTCATTTGGTGTACGCAAGTGCAAGTCTGGACAGCATTTCTTACAATATAGTCAGCGGCAATCAAACTATCGATATTACCCAGGGAGGCTACTCGCAGTTCGTCGGATTAAAATCCCAAAACCCCAATTTAAAGACCATGATCTCCATATTTGAAAGTTCCGATGATGGAAAAAACACTTTCTCCGAAATGGTGGCCAGCAATGCCAGAATAACTTCCTTTGTCAATTCCGTTGTACAATTCCTACAACAATATAAATTCGACGGTCTCAATCTTGACTGGGAGGTCCCTTCTACACCAACCGACAAGGCAGGTTTTGCAATCCTTTCTAGAAAACTTAGAACTGCATTTAATCCATACGGATATTTGCTTAGTGCCTCGACACCTCCAAATATTACAAATATTCAAGAAGGTATTGCACCATATTTTTTCCAAACCAATTTTTATTTATAACCAGATTTCAGAGTTAATAAATATATTGTATGGTACAGCTCCAATCTGGACAATGATATACAGCGAAATATGCTATTCTGTTAAGAATCGCGGCTGGCAGAATGTTTCTGATCCATTAAGACAGACAGGCCCTCACGCTTGTTCTCCAATCTTAGGTACCATAGCTGGCATAATAGAAGTATCGGATTGGGTTGGCTACGACGACCCTTCGTTTGCCATTGTTAAGAGCCAGTACGCACTAAAAATGGGACTAGGAGGTGTTATGGTATCAGATTTAACTCAAGACGATTTCAGAAATCTTTGTGGTGGTGGTTTCTATCCTATGCTGACGGCAATATCAAAAACAATTTTGCAATCCACAACAACATTGAAACCAACTTCTACCTTATCTACATCGAAGCCCACATCAACATCAAAACCAACAACGACATCAAAATCTACATCGACATCAAAACCTACTTCCAAACCCACATCAACAACTAAAAAACCATCATCAGTTGCCACTACCAAACCGCCAGGTAAGAAATATCTAAATTTTTGTGTATAAAGAAACACCTCAGTTATAAATTTATTTTTAGGACCGTTCAAGTGCTCTAAAAATGGTTTTTTCCCCAATCCTTTGTCCTGCTACACTTTTTATAATTGTGCTGATGGAGTGCCTAATCTAATGAGCTGTCCAACTGGTTTGGCATTCAGTTATCCATCCATGTTTTGTGACAAGCCGTCTAAGGTCCAGTCCTGCAAGTTATCTGGTTAAATTTCTGATTTACGCTATCCATTCATTTGATTTATTCAAAGATAGAGAAATATGAGCTGTTTCTGATTTAATGGTGTTGGTATATAATACATTTTGTTCATCAAATCGTGGAACCCCAATATTTAACTATACTTTTCCGATCTTATACTGGCTACACACCGAAAAGTTTAACCATGGTTTACTTAAATCGGAGTTTTGGCACTAAATAAACCTCGATGTGAACAGTCCCAGTTTAGCCTAAACCTTGGTTTTACTCGGCTTTTATCCACTAGTTATGACAAATCCTTAAATCTGATCTAACAGATTTTAGCAAACCGAAGCTACCCCTTGAATTTCAATGGAATGGGTGTGAACGCATGTAGTTTATGACAAGTTTAGAGCCCTTAAACCACGTTTAAATATAAAACCAGGATAAAATTACGTTCACACCAAAAGTTGAAATTTTAAGTTTTATGATCATTTTGAGCAAAATTTAAACTGGTTTTGCGTTAAACCTGGCTAAATTCGAGTTTTCGCTAAACACAAGTTTTGGCGGTCGGTGTGAATAGGGTATTACAAGAAAAATATCTCTATAGTTGAATTATACTGGCTACACACCGAAAAGTTTAATAAACACTGGGTTTTAAAAAATAAACCTTAAAAATAAACCTTGATGTGAACGATGCATGTTTAGGTTAAACTTGGGTTTTAACCACTTTTATCCTACTTTTATCCACTCAGTTATGACAACTCTTAAATCTGATTTATCAGATTTTAGAAAACCAAAGCTAACCCACGCGAAAGGGGGTAATTGGTGTGAACGCATTCAAACATAGCGCCCGTTTTGCGCGGTTGTATTTAGGCTTTAAAAATGTATTTTTGATGATGAAAATTTATTATAAATTTTGCACTGCTGCATCTTTATTGAGGACTACGTCTGTTCGTCTGCTAATGGCTTGCTAGTAACGCTCTCGCTGACATAGGCACCTGTCAATTTGAAGTAGAAATGCCTCCCAAAAAAGATAAAAAGGCACCCAATCGTTCACGAGGAGCCAATTGGACTGAAGTAGAGACTAAAACCTTAATTGATGTTCTACGAGAAAATTTTCTTGATTTCCGTAAAGGTAATATTTCAAATTATCAAGCAAAAATTGCATTATTTTAAATGATTTTTTTTAGCTAAAAGGAAAAATGGAGTCTACGAGAAAATGTGGATCGAGATGCAGGATCGTGGGGTGCAGAGGAGCTTGAAACAAATTAAAGACCGGCACAAGGTTCTTCATAACAAGTTCAAGTAATTTTTAAATATATTTTCTGTTCTGTCAATCTATGATAATTTTTGTGTTGCTTTTTATTTAATTTTAATG
The DNA here is from genome assembly GCA_030141595.1 of Chydorus sphaericus. Lineage (NCBI taxonomy): Eukaryota > Metazoa > Arthropoda > Branchiopoda > Diplostraca > Chydoridae > Chydorus > Chydorus sphaericus. The sequence continues at coordinate 12,195,334 of CM057929.1, read as the reverse complement.
TTTTGAATTATTTTATAATTAAAAATATAGAGCAACAGTTTTTAAGTTAACTTATATTTGGATTTTTTGCATCATAAATTAGATGTTGTCAAATAAATAGATTTTATAAGCAGATTGTTTTCAAATTTTATTTTTTCAAATTAATTATAGATTAATATTTTTAAAATTAATTGAATAGGTCAGAGAAAAAGGAGCATTCTGGAACGGGAAGTTCCCCTTCTGAGTGGCCTTATTATGAAGCGTGTGCGTCATTCATGGACTCGATACCTCTTAATGATCACGAAACAGTGGATACCTTGGAAGAAATCTTTACAGGAAAAAGATCTACTCAAGTTAAGGATGCTGCGGACAAACCAAGCACTTCATATGCCACCAGTCCTCATCCAGAAATAGAAGAGGATGATTTCGAGAGCGGAAAAGGAGCAGAAACTTCCGAAAAAGAGGACGAGTCGGAAACCGTTCGAAAAAACAAGGATCGAACGAAGGATCCTCTTGTGTTAGATCAAGTAATCTTTTTCAATTTTATATATTTTAGTCCATATTACGAAATTACAAGAAATTAAGCTATTTGTATTATTACCGTGCGCGTACGCGAATTTAAAAATATGAATCAGAAGAAGCATTTCAACAAAATATTTTTATATTTCTATTTTTTAAGTCGCAGAAGACATTTTGTAATTAAAAAAGAATTAAAAACCAGTAGACTATTTTTATAATAATAAAAATAAAATTTATTATTACACGCACTAATCTTTATTATAAAAAATAAATAAAAACCATTTGAAGCATTTTTTTCTATATTTTTACACCATTATAGACCAGCGATAATTCGGAAGAGGAAGAAGAGTTGGAAACTACTCGAAGGGAAAAGAGACCAGCGAAGAACAAAATTGTAAGCTCGGAGGAAGAGAACGACCTGGATGCTCAACTTAAGAAAAAGGTACCAGCAAAGAAACGTCCCAGGGTTTCTGTAATCGAAATAATAACCGAAGAAATGCAAGCCAGTAGAGAGGCGTCATCAAGCCTCGCTCAAACCCTTAATAATACATTGACTGGGTTCACTCCCTTCCTCCAAAATCTGGGAGCCAGTCTTCAGATGCTACCCCAACTTTTGCAGCAGCAGCCAACTCCGCCTCCTACACCATTCCATTATAATTACCCACCCCAATATCCGGGCCAATTCAACCATTCAGTGCCTTTCAACCAGGCGCCTGTCAACCAGGTGCCTGTCAACCAGGTGTCTTTCAACCAGGGGTCTTTCAACCAGGGGCCTTTCAACCAGGGGCATGCTCTTGAATCTCAACGTTATCCTGCTGGCCCTGCCATTCAGCCAGAGATGAGTTTCAATCCAAATGCTATCCCAAATCAAAATAATCATGGGAATGAGCCACCAACCTTTGACAACGAGACTTATCAGCAGTTGTAATGCATAATTACCTACCTATTTTTTCAATACATTTTTCTAGAAGCAGCATAAAATCATGGTATTTTATTATTATTAAAGCTATTCTGAATCATATTTTAAGATAAGTTTATGGCAAATTTAAATAAAAAAAATTATTCTTCCATGAAAAAAATTATTGTACATCATATTGATTTAAATCATATTTTTAAGATTATTTTATGGCAATTTTAAATATAGAAAATAATTCTTCCATAAAAAAAATATATTGATTTGGACACCAATTATACGGAAAAAAAAATTAATAAAAGAGTGAAATATTCAACATTTAAACTGAAAAGGGGAGGATGCTTTTTTGAGTCTATCTAGTAATTTATAAAATCATATTTTACGATGCAAAAATTATATTTTATTCGATTCATTCTTGATCGACAACATCAGGATGATCAGAAAAGTGTTGAGCTATGGCATTGCGTATGTTAATTGCGACACGTCGAGCAGCTCGATTGGCTCCGTTTGGAACAAGAAGTGCGTCATAACGATGGTTTTCAACTTCTCGGTGCCATCGCTGTGGAATGGGCTCATTTAGTCTCTCAAGTAAATTATGCAAAATCAAGCAGGCATTGATGGTTTCGTTTACGTTTCCAATATCAAGTTCCATCCTTTTCATTAAGATTCTGAAGCGAGCTTTGAGTCTTCCAAATGCATTTTCGATTACTCTTCTTGCCCTACTGAGGCGATAGTTGAATAGTCTTTGAACTGCATCTTGTACACCATGGGGAAAAGGTTTCATTAAAATGTGCAATAAAGGGAAAGCGGCGTCTCCAATCAAATGAAGGGGCACAGTTATATGGTTCAAGACGGATCCAAGGCGCGTGAAGGTTCGACTTTGATTTTGTAGAATTATATTCAGCCGAGAGTACTTAAAAATGAAGGCGTCGTTGGATTTTCCTGGTGTGCCAATATTGGCGTACGTAAAACGATACTTCGCATCGCAAAGAGCAAGAAGAATCACACTGTAGTATCCTTTATAGTTAAGGTAGTCGACAGCATCCTCTTTAGGCGGGCTGATGAGAATATGGCAGCCATCTACCGAGCCAATACAGCAGGGGTACTCCCACTTGTCATCAAAGTCCCTAGCAGTGCGGAGCAGCTCTTCATCTGACTGAGGCCATTTAATTTCATTGCTATATCTTGCAATCACTGCTGAAGTGAACTCGTACTGTATCTTGTGGACAGTGGACTTTCCTACGCCGAAAAGTTGGCAAATAACTCGGAGCTCACTCGATGATGCAAGTCTAAAAAGACCGATTGCGACCTTTTTTCGACTGGAATATTGGTTCGAAAATTGTTCTGCTCACCGACCAGATATGGATGGAGATCAGCAACGAGAAGATTGAATGTTTCTCTTCCAACTCTGAAGTGTTCTTTAAATCCATCTTCTGACATCTGGGGCAAAATGGTGTCATACCAATGGGTTGATTTCGGAAGACTCCATGGGCGACCAAGAGGATCTAGGATTTTTACATTATTTGAATTCGTTTGCAAAAAAAAATTGAAAAAGAAATAAAATTTACGTCTATGCGCTATCTCTTCAGCTAGAAGTCGAGAGAGTAGTTCCTGATTTCGTTGTTCTAGCACCATCATATTTACAATCATCATTCCAATTAATATGACGAAGTAAAATGAAGCAAAAATTATCTAAAAATCAATTAAAAATCACTTGTATAGCTGCTAGCGACATAAAAGTATATGGAGATACCTGCGATAATATAATAAATATTAAACAAAACCGAAAATTCATCGTTTTTACTATTTCTCCTCTTCCAGTGAAGTTCAACTCGAGAGTAGAAAACAATTCTGCTAATGTTTTTGTTTATAAACGACATCTGTCGACCAGACTTTTATCAACAAAGACTTATTATTCGTGGTTCTCCTTGGTACTTGATTTAAACCAACAATTCATTTTAAACTCGGCATTATCTTGGTGTGAACGCTATTTTAGTATAAAAAAAATATGAAATTTGTCACTTTAAACTTTAAGTGTGAACGCATACTAAACCTGGTATAGTTATATCAGTTTTAGGCAAAAACTAAACTGGTTTTGCGTTAAACTCGAGTTTAGCGTTATACTCAAGTTTAGAGGCTCGGTGTTAATTGGGTATTAGTAACCTACTAAAAAATCTTCTTATCACTGATATTTTTATCAGAGTGTTATCGCCGTATATTAACACTGCAGTTGAAAATTATAACAAATTACAGTTCACATGGAAAGATTGCACGAGGCAGAATATTTAAAGCAGACATTGTAAGTTATTTTAGAAATACCAAATGGATACATTCACCTACGATCGAAAGAAGCTTCTAGGGATGGGCGCCTTTGCTGCCATCTACGAAGGAAGATACAAAGGCGAATCCGTAGCCGTGAAAAGAATTCAATTAGTGGATATCAGTTTCGATAGAGAAATCGCATCACATCTCAAAATGGACCACGAAAATGTGGTTAAAATGCTGGATGTTACGGAAGATACGGATTTCAAGTAATACGTTATTTTAAAATTTATTTTATCATTTATATTATGCATTTTTTAACTATCAGATACATCATTTTGGAGTTATGTGCAGCATCATTAGATCAACGCTATCTACCACCTGGAAATCCAGCAAAATACGATGGTCCCATGCCTGACGATCGAGATGTTCTACTTCAAATCGCCAAAGGATTGAATTACATTCATTCCCAAAACTTTGTTCATCGGGATACCAAACCGTCCAATATCCTCATTTCAAACCCATCTTCATTGTATAAACATACCAATAATGTTTCGATGAAAATTTCAGATTTTGGTTTGAGTAAACGAACGAGTGATGGTGGATCTTACTCTATTAGTGGTTCTAAAAGAGATTCCTGCTGGTCTGCACCTGAATTACTAGAAGCCAATATCAACGATGCAAATGCAGTTAGAGGAAGCGTTAGCAGTGATATTTTCTCTACAGGGTGTGTTTTCTTCTTTCACTTAACTCGAGGGATGCACCTCTTTGGTATTGGAATGGAGATTAACGTTAACATAATTGAGGGAAATCGCAAGAAGTTAGGTACTATAATAGCCTTATTAACTAGTTTTGTTGTATTAGTTTTAGAGTATATTCTTTGTATTTCATTTGTAGGTAAACTGGCTGAAAATCACTCATTTGCTCGAGATATTATTATTAGAATGACCAGCAAAAATCCGACGGAAAGGATCAGCCTTTCTAATGTTATTTCTACTTTGTTGGGACAGCAAAATACATAAGCTTTTATGTTTTACGTGTATATTATGGTCGAAAATATTACACTATATTCCCGTTCCAATTATTCATTTACTTATCAGCCTACTGAATATATAATCTCTACCCAATGTAGTCTTACTGATAAGCAACTAATTCCTTACCTCTGTTGTGCATTATCTCAAAACAAAGTTTGACAATTGAGGTCAGTACTACTGTACTATAGATTTTCAACTCATCATATACATTCATTTAATATAATGGTGACTTACAAGAATGAGAGAAACAGCGCCAAGTGATTTGCTAGAGGCTATATTTTGCGAAGATGCAGCTGCTTTCATGAAAAGCCTACCCAAATGTAAACCTGATCAGGTAACTTATTGAATAGCTGGATATATTAGCGATTTTAAATTTGTATAACTTTGGTATAAACGTCTATTCACAGCTCAACAAAGTTGTCAACTCTTACTATGGTACAACATCGCCATTATTTGCTGGTATTCAGCGAGGATTGGTCGGCTTTGTTCAACACATGCTCGAAGCTGGCGCAAAGCTTAATATCAAAGTTGGTCAATCTTTCGCTATTCACCATTCAATATCTCATTTTCAACCAGAGATATTGGACTTGCTCCTTCAATTTGGAGCAGACGTAAACCGTCACGATGATGGTGGACGAACCGCTCTTCATATCTTGATAGGCAAGTGGAACATTGATGACGGTCGTCAAGAAGAGCGTCGGCGATGCCTAAAGCTACTCCTTGACCACCCAGCAGTTGATGTGGAGGCAAAAGATGGTGATGGAAAAACTCCTCATGATATTGCCTCTGCCAAAAGAATTACCTATCTCACAGATGAGGTAAATGGATTTAATAATGTTTAAGTTATCATTGTAAATTTAAAAATCATTAATGTGTATACGTAGTTGACTGAAAGGTTCAAAGATTCTCCAGATATTGAATTAAATATAAAAAACAGATTGTTTGATGCTCTAATGCGAAATTCTTACCAAGATTTCGCATTAACTCTTCATACAGTTGGTATTAATATTATTTGAGTTTTATGACTTATATTCAATTCTAATATTGACTATTGTTTCAGTGGATGAAGAGACTCTTAATGGATATCCAGAAAATGGAGAAAGAATTACTTTGCTGCAATTAGCGTATGTTTTAAAAATATATTATATGAAACGATATAGATTTTATATATATATATATATATATTTTAATGTAGGTGTAAAACTCAGAACCAAGCAGCGGTTGAGCTTTTACTATCCAAGATTCTAGTGGACCCAAATTTTGCTAGCGAACTAGGGGAACCTCCTTTATTAATTGCAGCTCAAAATGTAATAAACCCGAATTATAGATATATATTTAAACAGTGTACATTATTACATAAATTCAAGGGAAATCCAGAGATATTCTACTTATTGGCAAGCCACAAGAAAATGGATTTAAGCGCACTGAATAATTCAAAAGAATCCGTTCTTCATGTAATTGCAAAAAACTTACAGCACAACAATAAAGGTCGCTACCTCTTATGTCTTCAAATTCTTTTGGAGATTAATAAGAATCTTGTCGATTCTCTTAAACTTAACTTAAATGCAATGGATTGCGAGGGAAAAACAGCCCTCTTCCACACTTCTAAATCAGGTCAGATCTACAGCTGATTTGTAAGTCTTTAATTAATTTTTGAAATGTAGTTGAATTAATTTTAGGGATTGACGAAGCAATAGTCATATTGCTTCAATATGGGGCAAAGTGGGATCAAGAAACACTTGAACTTATTCCACCAGACACTTTAGAAAGATTTTTTGACTCCTGCATCGAGGATGTAGGGGACGTAGGATCTGGAAATGTTTCATTTTCATACCCATTTCTAATACCTATTTCTAGTTCTTATAAAAACCAAAAATACAATGTAGAAAATTCAGGTAATAATTCTAATAAAAGTCGGTATTATGTAATTAAATTATTGAATTACGTTTGAAAATCTAGAAAAAACTGCTTTTCCAGAATGCAAGCAACTGTGGGACTTAAGTGAATCTACTAATCACGAACACCTTCTGACGCATCCACTGGTCATGGTCTTCCTCGAACTCAAATGGAAAACAATCCATCGTCTCTATTTCACTAACTTATTCATCTATACTCTTCATGTTATCATCTTCTCTGCCTACATTCTACTTCTTCATTCTAACTACGATTCAAATTCAGCTCAAGTATAATTGCCGTATTCCAACTAAACTTAAACGAAGTTTTTAAAAAATATGAAAAATTTTTAGATTTGGAAAATTCTACTATGGGCAATGCTCATGCTCTCTGTTGTCACACTATTTGCTCGTGAGTTTGCCCAACTAGTAATTTCTCCATCTCGCTATGCTAATAGCCTGGAGAATTGGATTGAAGTTGTAATGCTCTCTTTCATCACTGCCATTCTAACGAATGAACCAAACTCGGTCAAATACCTATCTCCCCTTGCAATACTACTTGCATGGGCGGAGTTATTACTACTAATCGGGCATCACCCAAAGTTATCTCCTGTTTCTGCAATGTTCATCAAAGTGTGCACAACTTTTTTGAAACTGCTTTGGTATATCGTCCTTTTGATCGGATTTGGCTTCAGCTTCTTCCTCGTCTTCAACCCAATTGGCAATGATGACAATGAAGAAGTTAATTCAAATGGATTTGAAACGGCTTACGATTCCGTAATCCGAGTTTTCGCCATGATGACTGGTGATCTTGCAGTTGGAGACTTACCATTTGATGTCAACCCAGTTATTTCTCGGCTATTATTCCTCCTTTTTCTCTTCTTTGCAACTCTGGTACTGATGAACTTGCTCAGTATCGTTGCAGTTAACGCACAAAGCCTCCAAAGCAGAGTATTTATTACAAATTTTCAGTGTTCATAAACACGTTTTGGTGATTTTAACTATTTGAAATTTTATAGGCAGAATTAATTGGATACAAGAAGCGGCTGGAATCTGCATTTTTCTTCGAGTCTATGCTTCTTGGAGATCCATTCAAGTTTTTAACTTCTTACTGGACACCTTGGAAACCTTTTATCAGTTTTATTAATCCTGAAAAATTTATGTGCTTCTTCGAGAGTTGCGTTGAGATAGAAGATGATGGTACTAAGAATAGCAGGCCTTTATATAGAATTTACGCAAACAAGCTTAGCAGAAGAGTACTGAACAAGTATTACATAAATTATAGAGAAGTGGAGAAAGAAGAATTTTTTGGAACTTTGACTTGTGCTTGTCACGCTCAATTTAAATTTGATACTATCCTTTTAGAAAGAGTTTGTCAAAATATGAGAGAGAGGCAAACCCAATTATCTGCTCAGGTGAAAGACGATATTGAAAAATTAGAGGCAACCATTCTGCAAAGCCGAAATGTCGAAATTCTTGCAAAGATTGGGGATTTACATAAATCTTTTAACGGGAGAATTTCATTACTAAATGAGCAAATACAACAGCTCGTTAGAAACCAGCCCTGTGAAAGCAAGGGAACACAAACTGATGCATAATATGAACAGAAATTATCTCGAAAATTACAAATAAACTGTTTTCTCATTTTCAATGTTTTATTTTTGGTAATGAGTCAAATGATGTCAATTAACTTTATTAAAACAACATTCGATTGACAGAGTTCACCGTTCAAATTATTCGTTTGCTCATTTAAGATATTGTTATCTTATTTGCTTAATACTTATAGTCGACTAGACGTTTAGTAAACAATGACCATATCAGCAGTATATCAACATACACACAATATTATGATAAACAGTAAATTGTTGAACAAATCATTCGCCTTTCTTTATTTTTTATTCGTTGGTCATTCGAAGCATTGAAAGCAATGAATTTCAAATTCACCATCCTGGTTATTTTTGCGGCTGTTGTGGTTGCTGATGTTCAGGGCCAGATTGCCATTACAGTTGACAATGGGGCGACTGATGGGACATGGGCTCCGACATGGAGTACATGCCCAGAGGGTACCAAAGCCGTGGCTTACGACACAGCGAACCAGTACCCTGGTTTCGAAAGATTAGACGAAACTGCCCTCAACTCCATCCGCCTCTATTGTGACAGTGGTGACTCTCCTGATACCTGGACCCCCATTACCTCCTCCACGGCTGGGTATATAATAAATTAATTAGTTATTTAATTTTTATAAATGTTAATTTTCTATATTTTGCGTTTAGTTTCGTGGAAGCGTACGATTTGCGATATGATTGCCCAAAAGGCACCTTTTTGGTCGGTTTCAGGCTTCGAGTTCAGCCGATCGTTGATGATCCAGCTGATTTCGACAATACGGCAGCCAATAACATCCATTTTAGATGCTCAGTATGTATATCACGAATGTTTGACATTTTACTGTTATGTGGTTGTATTAATTATTTTTTACATTATAGGATTTGACGGAAATAAAAGGTATTGGCAACACTGAAGGTGAATGGAGTGATTGGTCATTGATGTGTCTGAAAGGAATTTGCGCTATGAAAGTATAAACAAAAGAAAATTAGTTTATAATATACATATTTTAATTATTCTAATTGAATGGGATCTTATATAGACGAGGATAGAAAAGAGCCCAGTACCAGGAGCCGATAATTCAGCCCTGAACGACGTTCAATTCCAATGTTGTGCATAAATAATATATATACCAAAAGTATATTATGCTAATAAACGGTTGATTTCAATCCCATAAACCATTCTCATTTTAATCATCCAAAAATTTTGAATCTGTTTTATATTTTTTTAAAAGAAATGTATTTATTTTTGACAAGTCGGTGATGGAAATGTTGATTGTTATCATTACTTTGACTGATTATTATAAAACTGGGTCTAAATTATCAAGTGAGACTCATTTTGTGTCAACATGGATTCCCGTTTGGTTGGTCTGCTAGCGTTCGTAGTGAGTTGCGTCTACTGCGCTACCATCATCACTGTGCCCAACGGTGAGAGCGACCGAAGATCGGTATGGACCGGTATGTTGCGCTGCCCTGAAGGCTCCGTGGCCAACGGTGCCTCCATCCAGAACGATCATGGCTACTTGCAAGAGATCATCAATAGAGACGAAACTGCGCTTAATGGCATAGCGCTTCATTGTAATGATGAGCCACGCACTGTTGTCAGATTTACAGGAGAGTAAGTAATTTTATTGCAATCACCAGTTGTTCGATATTCTTATAAAACCAATATTTCGAAGCTTATTATTGTGTTACGTATTGATTTGGTGAAATGTTAACCGACTGTTTTAATTCCCTGTTCAACTTGGAAATCAATAATTTCTTTTGATATAGAGAAGGAGTTTGGGGTGGAGAAAAATATTGTTTTGGGAACAGCCATTTGGTGGCTTTCCGGATGCGCGTTCTGCCTAATAAACGAGCAGGAACCAATTCAACTCAAGATGATACAGCTGTCAATGACATCAAATTCCTTTGTTCAGTAAGAAAACTATCATTGATTAATTTAAAAAATATATTATTGCTACAATAAATTTAATTACTTTTGGATATAAAAGAATGACCAGGAAGTGAGTTTTACTACCGGGAACAATGGGGGTGAATGGGGAGATTGGTCTGAAAACTGTATCACCGGAATCTGTGGTGTCGAGGTAAATAAAAATGCAATTTAAATAAAACAGTAACAATGCAAATTGTATAACTATATAATTTGTGGAATTAAAGCCTCGATATGGAAACTTCACTTGGCCTCTACCGCCATCTGACAATAATGCAGTGAACGACATTCGTTTTGAATGCTGTGAATAGTTAGTTGAAAAGATAATACCCACGATGTATTTTTCATACTTTTTAGCATAATACACTGTGACTTATTAGTGTGACCAGACGCATGATAATTTGTCCGATGATAATAAGCATATTTTAAAGCAGAAGCGAAATTTAGGCTATTGATTTTGTTCTTTCTCTCTCTCATTGTAGAGTTAAAGCCAGCAAATCTAACATTTTAAAATAAAAATTACTTTTATTTTCCTTTATAGGCGAATTTAGAAGTAAAATGTTTGGAATTATACGACGTTCAATATAAATAATCATTTAATCCTAACTTTTAGGATAAGGAACATACTAAAAATAAAATTTAAAAATAGAAATCCGCCTCATATCTCCACTTTTATGTGACACTATCCAATGTATATAAAAGCTCGTACAGCTCGCCATCACAATCAAATTTCGCATAAAAATGATGAACCGTTCATCTATTCTACTGGTATTGACCGCAGTTGTCGGCGTCGTCTTCTCCGCAGTCCGCATCGAAGTGGGCAATGGAGAGACGAAAGGAACCTGGAACCCAAATGCGATCAGCTACCACCAGTGCGCCCCAGGGGCCAGGGCCACTGGCTACCAAATCCAGGTAGACATGAGGACCCTTACCCGTGACAAGCATGGCATGACGGGTATTTTCATCTTCTGTAACGATGGCAGCGTTGCCAATGCAACCTTGGAAGGAGCGTAAGATATATTCTATTATTTTAGTTTCTTAATGCTAATATAAATTAGTTGGTTAAGTTATTCAAGTATACTCTTTTCCCTAAAAGCCATAGACTGCTTCTTACAAAGTCATATAGACCGGTTTCATCTTTGAACAAGGTTGCCATTAACGCATTGAACCAGCTCTCATTGTTATGGTCTTGGAACAGCCGTAAAGTGTCAAACATTTAAACCGGTCTATTGGCAGCATGCCCAAGTTAAAGTTGGAAAGGCTATAAATAAAAGTATTATAATCTTCCCTAAGGCAAAAATACTAAGTGCAGGTGAACTCTGATACCTTTAAGCCGACGTATTAACGTATATATAAAAAGTGCAGGATCAAAATGTATATTATATACATCTATTTTTGATATTACACTATTGCAACCTTGAACACAGACGTTGCCATTCATTTTTACTAAACTTTCCAAACATCTTTTCCGTTATTGCGTTTGAGTAATCGGAAAAATAGTCTACTTTTATTTTCGTGGCCATTGTTTTTTTTTTCTAAAACTGATAATATATTAACACGGTACTCATCAACTACCATTATGGTTATATGATTTCAGAAACTGTTAAAATAATCACATAATTGCAATCATTTAAGCATCAGGAAATCAATAATCTAATTTAATCACATAATATAGGCTAAATATTAATTAAATGACTACAGGGAAGGAGTTTTCCTGGACCAGCAGAATTGTCGAGGCGATTCCTATTTGGTTGATTTCCAGCTCCGAGTTGTACCACACAGCAACCCAGACGGCACCGTCCCAACCGACGAATTGGGGGCAACCGACATCAAATTCCGTTGCAGTGATGTAATATTATTTATGTTGCTTATGAATGTTATTATTTATATAATCATTTGAACATATGACGTGTTAGGGGTATGAGTTGAACAACTTAGACGGACTAACCGATGGTGATTGGTCATCGGACTGGTCTGAAAGCTGCCAAGACTTTGGAGGAATCTGTGGAGTTCAGGTTTAATTATTTTTCGATTTCAGTATGCTAAAAACAATCAAATGATTTGATATTAATTTTAAACCATTTAAGAGTAGAATAATATTACTATTAAATAGTTTTCCTACATATAAGTTTAACTCTTTTATTGTCATTTTATTGTTTCAGACTCGTAATGAAAACTCCCCAATTCCTTTGGCTGACAATTCAGGAGTCAATAATGCCCGCTTTGAATGCTGCGAATAACTTTCCGCATTCCAATGATTAAAACCAGCAATAAGTTAGTAAAAAAGCATAGAAATGGAGCATACAGTATTGACCATTAAATGAAATTAACTATAAGTTGAAATTAACTAAAGATGCGTTCAGACTAGAGTGTTTTTCCTCCTAAATTAAAACCTTACGGAAAAATTCGTCTGCATTCCCTATCTATTAATATTGGCTAGCAGACGAATTTTTCCGTAAGGTTTTAATTTAAGAGCTAAAACGCTCTAGTGTGGACGCACCTTAAGGAAGAAATGCCATGCCATTGTGGTTCAAATCAAGTGAAAAATAAAAGAATGATTAAATAGATAGTTCTCCTTGAAAATGAAGTAAATAAATTGTTTCAATTTCAACGTTAATACGAGTTTATTGAGGTTCAATGAATCGATAGCCAAGAAAATTGACGAGGAACCATTATTATTTAATTTTTTGAATTGTCAAGCATAAAATGATCTATTAATTTCTTTTGATTTATCCATTTAACTTTGCAAATCAGCAGTTTAATTTTAAACGTCTCACGTAGATGGTAGCAAAATCGAGTTTTTAAACTTATATTATTATTCCTAAATACACACACAGCCCGATAATAAATTTTAAAATGTGATAAGAGTGCATAGAAGCCGATAAGCTCTACAATACAAATAAGAGGTGAAATCAACACATTTGAGCTGTTCTAGCTCATTGAAAAGCTTCCATCATCATGGAATCCCGCTTGGTGTCTCTACTGGCCGTTTTATTCGTCGGCATTAGCTGCGTCTACTGTGTGACCCTAACGGTTCCCAATGGGGAAACGGATGGCCGCTGGGAATCAACGGTCTACTGCCCAATTGGATCCATCGCCAATGGGCTCGCCACTCAGAACGACAAGGGTGCCATCAATTTGGACAAAACGGGCCTCAATGGCATCGAACTCTACTGCAGTGATGCTTCGCAAACTGCTGTCAACATAACTGGCGAGTCCGTATTTTATTAAAAATGCAGTTAATAATGATCATTAATATTCTAATGTTTTTAAATTGAACTATTCAGCGAGGGTGATTGGAATACACCCAGTTTTTGTGTTGGGGGTAGTTACTTTGTAGCTTTTCAACTTAGAGTTCTACCCAACACTCCAGCCGGTGCCAATTCGACCCAAGACGATACGGCCGTCAATGACATCAAAATGCGTTGTTCGGTATAGTACTTTAATTCTTGCATTAGGCATGATAGATATAATCAAGGAAGCATTTTTTTTCAGAATGGTCGTGAGGTAAGTGTTAATGGAAATAATGAAGGTGAATGGGGAGAATGGTCTTTGGATTGCGCTACTGGCATTTGTGGCGTTCAGGTATATATAATTGGTATTTAAAAAATAGACGGTTAGAGTGGTTGGTTATATACTTTTGTACTTTTTGAAATGTATATAGACTCGATACAACCCATTGCTGCCTGGAATCGATAACACGGCGGTCAACAATATTCGTTTCGAGTGCTGCTAAGATTTATTTGTTATTACCATTACAATTTAGTAATAAACAGATTCTATTATTGTTCCTGAAATTCGCAACTCATTGATTTCACCGCGTTACACGTTGTACATTTGCATTTTTATCAAGTTCCATATGCAAAATCACTCAAGATAAATGGAATGATGACTTTAAAATTAGTTTTAACTCAATTCCTGAACTAAGACAAAAAAATCTGATTTGTTTAGTCAATTAGAGATTTTAGTGATCGATTGTATAGATATCTTCTAAATGCTATAGACGTGTTTAAACACATTGCCAATGATCTGATTGGGAGGGGCTCAGAATTAAATACTGGGAAAATGATTTGAAAAAATCATTTTACACTATATATGTTCACTAGACAGGCCTATAGCTGATCAACTGGTATACAGCATAAAGGCTATATCAGGTCAATATCGAGCTTTCAGCTTTGGAATTTCATCATCTCAAGAAAGTTGCATAATATCATCACACTTACACTACCGGGTCCTTTTTTTTTACTATTCTATTTTCCATTCCACTATACCTCTATATGGACTATGGTAATACAATTTAGCTTCCGGGTTCATCAGAATATAATCTTTGAAAAAAAAGTCCAATATCATTTTGTTATATACATTTATGATATAATACAGACAATCGCCCAACATAGAAAGCTTTACAATCCCTGTACCTCTACCCCTCGTTCACATAGTTGCCAGCTCTATCTCTCTACTCCATTTTCTATTCGCTCTCTCCCATTTCAAAGTTGAATCAGTACAAGCCTACATGGATAAATCTAGAAGATCAACTATGGAAATGCCAGAATGATCTGATCCATAATCCCTTAATCTAAGTGCTGAATGTGGAGCACAACAGAGATAACGCAACACACGCAGCACAGACATAAAATCTAAATCTCCCAACCACCATCTCAGGGCGTGACTATTTCATATGCTGCCAGCTCTTAATACTGCCCTACAATATATAAAGGCCGACTGCACTTTCAGCCTACTTAGGTTTCAATTACCAAACCAGCTAAAGAAATGATCAACCGCTCATCCCTTCTTGTGTTAGCTGCGGTTCTCGGCGTGGTCTTCGCCGCTGTCCGCATCGAAGTCGAGAACGGAGAGACGAAGGGGCAATGGCAACCAGCTACGAACAATTATTACCGGTGCAACCCTGGATCTCGAGCCACTGGATACCAGATCCAAGTTGACAAGGGCTTCGTCAACCGCGATCAACAAGGAATGACGGGCATCATCATCTTTTGCGATGATGGCAGCGTTGGTAATGCCACCGTTGATGGAGCGTAAGTGAATTTCGTTATCTTAGTTTTTTTGGTTGAAATTAGATAAAACATTTTAAGGACCTTCGAGTTTTTTTTAGTTTTGAAATAGGTTTGCAAATAGTATAAGAATTTTCAGAGAAAGTTGATCCTAAAAACGTGTCGGGCAAAATTTGGTTTTAATTCCCAGAATTTAGAACCAAAAACATTACAAATGTTGCATAGTATTTCATATATAAGTGCTAACGCTGTATTAATGAATGGTTTATATTGAATTTCATTTGAAAATGATTTTCCAGGGAAGGAGATCTTCTTGGTCAGCTTGATTGCCGTGGTGCTGGAAGTCCCTTTTTGGTTGACTTCCAACTCCGTGTTCTTCCGCACACCAACGCGAATGGCACCGCCGTCGAAGATGAAATGGGAGCCACTGATATCAAGTTCCGATGCAGCAATGTATAACTGATGAATTAATGGCACAACGTTTAAAAAAAATTGAAAAGAATTTATTTGGCATGCATTAATAGGGTAATGAATTGAACAACTTGAACGGTCTTTCGGATGGTGATTGGTCCTTGGACTGGTCCAATAGCTGCCAAAGCCTCGGTGGCATTTGTGGAGTTCAGGTACTTAAAATATTTTTTATTAATATTTTGAGGATATCTACATTGTTTAAAACTCCATATTCTGATTTTAGATTCGTTACGAATCTTCCCCCCTTCCACTGGCCGACAATTCTGGTGTTAACGATGTCCGCTTTGAATGCTGCCAGTAAACTTTGAAATTTAATTTTTATTGAATGCCCTGCGCAGTATGCAGTGCTTTAAATGATGAAATAATAAACGATTTGAACAATTTTTTTTTATGACTTTGAGGCTTCTTATTATCGTACCTAACAACGTAGCCTATAATTTATATTTTTATAGCTAAGGGCTAATTAGAACATGGATTTATATCTTACGCGCTGCTGTCCATCAGAAATTAGTATAAGTTTACCATAAATTGAATATTGAATATTTTAGCAGCAATAAAGTATATAAATAGACTTTTATACTTATTGAAAAACTGAAAAAATCTCTTAGTTAGATGAGGTTTTGTAACCAGATAAATATATAAATTGATAAAGAATTAAGAACTTTAAGCACCGCCCAAGCTGATTGCTATGAACATAAATTAGGGGTATTATAAATCATTTATTTGTGTTCTAAAGAGCCACTTGCAAAGATGGCGAATAACTGCCGATTTCTGCTGTCTCTTTCGAGTTTTCTGATCATCGGAGGCTCACTAGCTTTCGTTACCATCAAGGTAGACAATGGAGAACAAGGAGGAACTTGGGGACCGACCATCCTGTGTCCTGAATTCCATCGGGCTGTCGGTTTTGCCACCCAGAATGACAAGAGAATCGACGTGCCTCTGACGGATAAAACTGGATTGAATGGAATTGCTCTGTATTGTGATGATGTCGACAGAACCAACATAACTTCTCTCGTTGGAGAGTAAGTAGATCTTAAAAAGATTACTATGTAAAATATAGTATGCTGTCAACTGAGTTGAAAAAAGTATAATATATAAAGTATCATTAAAACTTACAAAACTCTAGTTTATTAACAGAGTTTTCAATGTTAAATTAGCTGAAACTGTGATTATAATAAATGCGCTTTAAATAACTTTTCTCTAAACTTTTCTTTCTCTTCTAAACTTAAGTTATAACTCGGTTAAAATCATGTAAAACTCAGCTGAAAACTCAGTTATCATGCGAAAATTACAACTTTGGATGAAAAAAGAAAAGTTGACAAAGAAATAAGCCATATAAACTGTTCGACAAGACGAGTTTGTCACTTAAAATCGCTTAAAATTATTAGAATTGTTTTCTATAGTGGTAATAGTAGCTACTGATTTTTTTAACTTTCGAAGTTGATTCAGTTATATTTAGTTTTCAGTTGACAGCAGTTTACTTGTAAAACCATATTTCAATCGGATTCGGCAACCCATTTTTTTTTAATTTTTACTTTGAAAAAAAGGGATGGAGATTTTGGTAGAAGTCAAGATTGTGCTTCTGGATTCTACATTACTGGCTTCCGTCTTCGTGTTTTGCCTAGTGAAAATGTTGTTTATTATCCGGCTCTTCCCAATATAACGCTTCCTCAGGATAACACGGCGGCTAACGATATTGAATTCAAATGCTCGGTAATATTATACTTTTTTCAATAATAAATTACTTTTCTATAATATGATTTTTAAATAGAATGATCGAACGATCAACGTGGCTTATGGAAATAATGACGGCGCTTGGGGAAACTGGTCAGAAACTTGCGAATTCGGCATCTGTGGAATCCAGGTAGAATCATATCAAGTTTTTTTTTTTTTTTATATGATTAATTAAGTAAATTTCTAAATTTTTTTAATTAAGACAAGAGTGGAACCGGTTCGTCCCGTTATAGATAATACAGCTGTAAATGACGTCACTTTCAGGTGCTGCGATGCCTAATTTCATGATTTTAAACAAAAATGCTCTGTTACATTCGAATAAACGCTATATTGCAATGTTTATTTTTCAAATTATTTTTTTTTCAGTTTGGTTATAGTCTGAAAGTGTTCCGGGATCAAGATCCCAAGTTCTAAGCCAGATAAAAAGGAGAAAAGTTAAGAAATAAATTGTGTTTTGTTTATTTATTTTATTGTTGACTCAAGGCATATTCGAGTGTAGTTTCCAAGTGATAAGAGAAAATAGTAGCACGCCACCTTAAAATTGGGTTTTTCAAAGAGTATATCTTTGAATAAATAAATAAAAGAATGCAACCGACGGCTTCTCCCCAACTCTGGCCGGGCTGATGAGGGGTTCGGCCCGGCAAGTAGAATGGCAGAGCTCGGCGAATTTAAAAAATAATAATTTCTCTAATTTTGTTTGTTGAGTTTAGGGACATTAAGTCCCATACAAAAATCATATAAGAGTTGGAAAGCAATTTTATTTAGTTTTAAAATAAAATAAGAAATAAAAACATATATGCGTAAATTTGAGTCATAGATGGCGCCACATGACACATGAACAGTACACCATGCAGTACACCAACAGGTGTGTATATTGTAAACATTGGTGAACATAGATTTTGACAGTTCCAATTTTTTTTTACTTTTTCAAAATCATTTGTATTAATTCAAAAAAATGGCATCTGCCTCCATGAGTGAGGTTGATTATTTAATCACTTGCCCAATCTGCTCCTGTGAATATGATGAGCTGAATCAAGATCTCACACCTAAATTCCTCTCCTGTTCTCATACATTATGCCTTCAGTGCCTCAAAGTTAGTATTTTTTCATTTCAAAAATCTTTAAATAAGTTAATATTTCTTTTTCTTTTTCATACAGAAACTTCGACTCTCATTCTTTCTGGCCTGTCCTCTGTGCAGAAAAATAATCTGCCCAACAGGAACTTTTGACATCTCCCAGGTCCCCACCAACACCTACGCTCTTCACATCCTCAAATCAGTGAAAGCTGATAGGAACAAAAAAAACATCAAAAAGTAATTTGACTCATTTCAATCAAAATTACAAACAGTAAATAATTCACATTTTTACAGGTCAATTGCTACACCAAATTGGTGTTTGACTTGTGGCTCTATTGGGAAAATAGACTGTCCCGAGCTCCACTCCACTTTTGATTTAAGTGCCAACACCATGGCCAGTTTTGAGGCACTCTTAACCATGAGAGAGAGCTTCTCTAAAATGAAAGAGCCCATTAAAGTTAAAATAGAAGAATCTATTTTAAAGGAAAAAGAAATCCAATCCTATATTGACAAACTGCTTAAATCTTTAAAATCTTTTGAGGCGGATGTCAAGAAGATGGAAGAGGAAAGTAATCAACGATTAATCGAGCTTAATTCTCTGTTATCTAGCCCAGATTTCAGCACTGGATCTAAAGAAGAAGAGAACGAGGCTTTCCTCTCCCAACTCTCCTCTATTACCAGCAGTTCCCAGCCTAAAGAAACTTTTGAAATGCTCAAAAAGAAGATGGAAGAGTCTTTCAAAGAAATTGAAACCAAACTCAACTCTTCATCAGCTGAACTTTCAGAGATTTTTGACTTGGTTCACACGACTCGCATCACCGTCCAAATATTCAAAGATGAGTTAGATTCTTCCTCGATTTTACTACCATGTTCAGAGCTCTTTGAAAAAGGCTTCATCTCCAAGTGGAAAGATTGGTCTCCAACCAAAAAAATCCCTCCAGATCGAAGAGATATCTTCCTCCTCTCTCATCTCATCTTTAGCGTCCGCAATCGACATTTAAAGACCCCTTCCGTCGATTCAATTCCACCACCTTCTCGACCTCCACAGTGGGCATTTCCTCATCTTTACGGTGTGCTAATTGGACCACCTGCAGCGCATGAACCTGTTCCACGTCCCCCTATTTTAGCCCGTGATAAAAAGCACTTTGTGTTGAGCCTTAAACATTCAGGAATCATCAAGGGTCGAGTCCACATTCAACCGGTTCCTTGGTACCCAGATTTCATCACGCCGTGGGGTTTATTGTGTCTAACGAGTGCTCAAACTCTTTCACAACCTGCTGGAAAAGTATGTTAAACATTTTATTACTTAAATGGTCGCTAATTTATTATTATTTATAGGCAGTTCCGGGCTGTTATGTACAGATTCCTCTCTGTTTGGATGCATTTTCATTGGGGATTCCGCCTTCAAATGTTACTCAAATCGCTCGAGGTCCGTTTGCAATCGGATTGATGAAGAAGAACGGATTGAAGCTCTCTGATCCACCCAGATGGACGCTCAATTTCTTCTTGGATAAATGCCAAGATCCGAAATACGAAATTCATTTGAAAGCGATGAATCCTGAGCCTCTTTTCGGTCATGTTGTGGATGGAATGGAGGCACTTAATGCTCTCTCAATGACTAGTTTGGCAGACCGATCGAATTACAGTTTTACAATAGAGTACATTTAAATAAAAAGAAGGGAATATACATGGTTTCTTTTTCAGAACGGGTAGCTTAACAATATGAAAAATTGAGTGGTGATTTCTAATTCTTGTTTTTTTTTAAAACTATATATTATTGGTTGGAACAAAATATTAACGAAAAATTGTATATCATCATCAATAAAAATACAGAATTTGGTAAATATTGGTAACTATAATTCAAACTCAGTATTATATAAATAGTATAGAAATCAGTTTTTGATAGATAAAACTCTACTCTAGATGTGATTTATATGAAGGGGTACATGCAAACCGAATTAAAATTATATATAATTACTATTCTGGTATTATATTATGTAATCAGAATAATAATAAACCCTTCCAGGCAGGTTTTTCTAGTCTCCCAATCCCGAATTTTCAAAATATTCCCTTACAAATTAATATTCCTAAATTATTGAATATTGTGCAATGTTATATAGGATGCTGTATGATGATAATTTAAAAAACGATATTCGATATTAACCCCTTCGTTTAATATTTTCTAATAACCATATTAACAAATATTATGAGCTTTATTACTATACGCATCAAAGCTTAAATTATTTAAATACGACGCTTTCACAAGAAATTAGTAAGTGTCTAACTTATTGTTGTAATAGTAAGACTCACCTTTATGACCTTATCAAATTATTAATGAAAGGCTGAATGATTATAAGACGTTTGCTACATGATTGATACATTTTTCTTATCCATATTCAAAGAAAAATGCTAGAAGGGACAAGATACAGCTAAAACAAAGATATAAAAATGCCGAAGAAAGGCTCCTCAAGTTCACAAAAGTTGGGTTACCAATGCTGGTCATTATTCCTTGAATATTATAAATATATATATATATATTGTGTAAAATTTTTAATTATTGGATAAAGAAGCGAGTCAACTATAGATATGGCTAGCACGATAACATGCGTGACTTCATATGTTTCCTGATAAAAGTGAAAGTTAACTGAATTAGGTTCGATCTTGATGCGCTCTGAACTCTTTCAGGTGACCCATATTTGACCATATATGTTGTCATAACGCACTAGAGTCTTCCGGGCTCTGCTCCAAAGTATGCCAAGTTCCGACCCAGACTGTTCCGGGTCTACTCCAAACACTTCCGTGGTAGCTGTTTCACAAAGCATTAGTAGATCAACGTAGTACCTGCTCTGGAGCCTTCCGGGTTCGCTCGAGTCTCATTCGTATACGTACAGAATCTATATACTATCGTTGCTCTTCCGGGATTCTATCCATATGCATGACCATATGTGGTCATAACGAGCTCAGTACTACTTATCTTTATCATGTATATATTCTTTTTCAGTCAATATAAAAGAAAGAAAATTAACAGAATGAAATATAATTTTTTTTTAAATTTCTTTAGCAACCTTTTCCTTTTTTATTCCCAATATTCGGAATTCTAGATCATAAACGATTTTTATTACTTTAAAATTACGCACCCCCCCCCCCCCTTCGTAAGACGCGTGGTAAATGCGCCTCCTAACAAATAATTCGTGACTATTAACTGCGCAAAGTTTATTTCACAATGAGACGGGATAGGAGAATTGTGAGATTTATTATTTTTATTTCAAAACTCATAAAACATTAAAAATTATGTATAAACATAAAAATAATTTGACCATTTATAAAATTTTATCGCTCGATCAGAAGTAATCGCTTGTGTCATTTATGTAAACACATTCTGTCGCGCCGTTATTAGTTTTATATACATAGCCTGATAGCTAGAGTCCAAATAACAAAAACATTTTACACGCCCTTTATCTTTATCTTTTTTTTTCCAACACCCGATCGCCATCTTTGCTCGTGACTTGCATATTATCTCTCAATCCTATACAATATATAGAGAAAGGCAAGCGTGACACTTTCATTGCAATTAGGTTTCAATTACCTACAACTTTAAAAAATGGTCAACCTCTCATCTCTTCTCCTGGTTTTAGCCGCAGTCCATGGCGTCGTCTTCGCCAACGTTCGCATCGAAGTGAGTAACGGAGAAACGAAAGGAACCTGGCAACCTGCTACCAACGACTATTACCGATGCAATCCTGGAGCCGCAGCCATTGGTTTCCAGATCCAGGTAGACCGAGGCTTCGCAAATTTGGACAAACAAGGAATTACTGGCATTCGCCTCTTTTGTGATGACAACAGTGTTGCCAGTGCTGTCGTTGCTGGAGCGTAATTTATTTCTTTCTTCTTCCATTTTTTAAAAATTATTAATTCATTCAATTTTAAACAGCGAGGGTGATCTCCTCCCCGAGCTGACTTGCCGAGGAGTCGGTCAACCTTATTTGGTTGATTTCCAGCTTCGTGTCCTTCCGCACAAAAATCCTGATGGTAGCGTTCCTGAAGACGAAATGGCGGCGACTGACCTCAAATTCCGTTGCAGCAATGTAACTTAAATTGCATTGCAATACTTGTACATTTTAAAGAAAATTAAAAATGAAATAGGATTATGAATTGAACAACGGCTTACAAGGGCTTGAGGTTGGTGAGTGGTCTAGTGACTGGTCCAACAGTTGCGAAAGCTTCGGAGGCATCTGCGGAGTTCAGGTATATACCAATATTTTTAGTTGTATATATTTAAGTCATATCTTTACCTAACCATTAAAAAATCGATTTAGATTCGCTATGAATCCAACCCTATTCCATTGGCTGACAATTCGGGAATCAACGATGTCCGCTTTGAGTGCTGCCAGTAAATTTCTTTACGCCGCTTTTTATTGTTACATTTTATGTCAACGCATTGGAGTAATGGTAAACCAAAAAATAAACATTTTGAACGTCTAAACTCTGAAATAGTTTTGGGATCAATAATAGCTATCATAAGTTTAATTTTTACGCAAATAATATATCCTTAAAACTTGGGATATACTCAATTCATTATTGGAAAAACAATTATTTTGTTACACTTTTTTTACGTATAGAATGTTCGAGTACAGCTCACTACGGATAATTTTGTTATCATACGAAATGGATTATGAAGGCAACGATATCAACCACTAAACCTCTCTCATTTCTGAAAGCGAGATAAAGAGGAGCTATCGTCAAATAGTTACATTCAAAACAAATCCTAATTATTATAGGATTTTCGAATAAAATCTATCAGTTCGCAATTCTCTGCGCTGATGAATTCTGAAAAAAAGATTGTTTGCTTAAGTTAGTCTCTAGTTTATGTTTTGTGATACGCAGCATAACATGTAAACTTAAAAAGTATAGAATTACGCAAAGATTCCATACATTTTATTTTCCCACGTAGCTCCACGTGGAAATCTAAGTGGTCAAATGTTTACTTTGATTATACTTTATTATTATTATTTGATTATTATTATTATTGCACATGTTAAATGCTGTAAAAGCCCAAGCGCAGTTTATTTTAGTTTGTTTATTAATTAATGCTTTTCTATTTAACAGTTTTATACATACATATAAGTGAATAAACCCACTACATCACCTTCATAAGAGACAAGAGTATACAGTTACATTTTGTTGATTGATTGTTTAGTTAATATCTGAGAAATTGTGGGATCACATTTCATTTGATTGCTATATATACCATTCCAATTTGAAGACAGTACACAAAGAATAATGCAATTCACGCCAGGATTTCAACAAGAATTTCAAGTCATGGTTGTAATGTCTTACCTATCATCGATAAAAATACAATGAAAAGTGGCGATGAATTTCATTTGTGCTGTATATTTAATTTCAATCCAAAATAGGCTACAACATGCAAAATATCATGGGGATTTATTTTAGGTAATGGGTTGTTAAGGATAGTACTTTTATAATAAAGGTTTTATGTGTTTCAGCTACTCATACTATTTGTGTTCCTTATTTCTAAAGTAGGTCTTACTTATTCAATAAAAATTCAACGGTACAGCTATGACCAGCATTAATTCATAATTATAAGTGTGCCCTGGTTCCTTAAACGCTTACCAAGCCTCGAACACAAATACAAATATACTTGGACAAGATTACGATAAAAAAGCAAAAAGCTGAGAGCAAAAGTCCGACGCCAAGAATGAAAAAAGCTGGCAATAAGTCTGATATAATCAGGGTTCTCGTTATGGCTTCCAGTGGCTTATCCACTCTACATTCCTTCGTTGATTTAAAGATCCTTCGTCCATATTCTACCATACCGCTAGCTCCCATAAGAAGTTCCGCTCTATAATAAATAATTATTAGCGTTTTAAATAGGCAACTTCTAAACAAAAACAAAATGGAGAAAAATAAAAATTACTTTGAATATACTTCTGCATAAGGACTGCCAATAGGTAAACCAAATTGATAAGCCAATGATGGATAAGCTCTTAGCTCAGGTGAAACTGTCAATCGACAGTGATCATTTCTTTGTTTGTCCTCTTTGATAAAGTAACTGTTGAATGTTGCCAGCTTAAATAACAAGTTAAGTATAATTCCCAAGAATTAATTTAAAAAATAGCCAATGTTTGAGGTTCCATACCGCAGGATATGCTGCCTTATGATGAATGACGTTTTCCAGAGCACCAAGAGCATCTGAAACCAAAAGAATTTGGTTGTTTCGTAATTGGTCACCAAGAATTTTCTCATACCCTTCTTTGGCATTCTGAAGTAATAATTGTTTATTAAATGGCTTTCAAATTTTAAATTTTATAAATAGCCTAATACCAAAAATAATTCAGGAAAATATGATTTTTTCTCACAAGACACTCGCAATTCTTCACTTTCGGCAACATCTTTTAGAGTTATCGCGATGGGTTTCTACTTCGGAGCGATTAATAAGGAGGTTAAAACGCTCGAGTAGACGTTAATAAGAACCACCATGGAAAGAAGCCAAAATGCAGCCAAAATCTTGAAAGGCGATCGTGCTCTAGTATCGTCCCAGTCATGAGTCCCAGAACTACCTGTTTATGAACTAATCGTATTTTTTTATTGTAAAGTAAAAGTTTTTTTATCAGTAAAGTAAAAGTCCATCTAAATAGGAGCTACTAATTAAGTATGCTTTAAAGCTTCTATGCGTTGGTAATACGGGCTTAGGGAGGAATCGACCTCCTTAAAATTCAAAATATATTAAATCGTCGTCATTTCTCTTTATTATTATTAATTTTCTCGTCAAATTCTAATGAAAGCCCGCGCCTCTTGAAATTCTAATTTTTTACTTATCTTATTGTCAAGATAATAGATATTGGTTTGCTGCTATACGAAAAGCCCGTGTCTGGTAATATTATCCGGATCAACCATTACATATTTGATACTGGAATTGCAAGATATACAAGTAATAATGTTTTTAACTTCACTTTTTGTATATATATATAATTCCTGTTCTAAATATATTCAACCTCAAGTTAAGATTTTCCAAAATTTCTTTCAGATGATCAGTAAAAACTCTTCTGAGCGTGTAATTTCCTCTTTTCAGTCGTTTGTAGGTTATCAATGGAGGGTACTTTTTATTTAAAAAATTGAGAATTATAGTGATAATACCACCTAAATAACCAGAAAATTGAAGACTCACGTTGAAAGCTAATATCGAAATTCCTTCCTATGAAATTTTCCTGTTCCAGCTTTGCGAAATTTGAAATTACCACTTAATAAATTATGATGTGTAGATTTTCTCTGCTGGGATCGAAAATAATAAAGTTAGTCCCACTTTAGGATACTCGACTGCTGGAGAAGAGTTTCCTTAGTATCATCCATCCTTTAATATTCGTTTCTGAAAGAACGAACCAAATTTGAAAATTGAACATTAAAATGATTACATACTAATAAAACATTTTTTAAATTCTTTTTCTTCCTGATGAAGGTGATATAGTGTTTGATCAGTAATGATAAACATATATGTTCAAAAAGTCGGTGATTTACACAAGAGTAGTATGCAGACTGCTGATGATTCGACAGTTTAAACAAATACAAAACAAGGTATGTAAAATGAGACCTTTTGCTTAGAGCAACACTGCAGCTTCTTTGTTTCAATTGAATTTGCAGCTCCATCGAATCCATTACATATATGAATTTGACTCGATACTTTATCAGGAGGCATTGTGTACGATTAAGAAAAAGAAGCTTGAATAATTTTCCAGCAGTATGTTGGCATGCAACTCAAAATATTTTGCGTTGCCAAAGTTCAGCAATCGTATCAGCTATTCCCATGTAGCTATTCAGCCGCGCACATCTACGAAACTCTTTTTGTTTAGTATTTCTCTTGTACTACGATAGGAACAATAGTTGGTCTATTGTATATAATTTGATTTCATTGTTTTGGTATACCTGCTGGGCGCCTATCATATTTTGGCCAAACCCCTCGAGTATTAACATAAAGTTTTGCATAATTCATTTGTGTTATTGAAATTGAGAAAAGGAAAAAAAGTTAACAATCGCAAATTCAGAGAGAAACGCTATAACCAGGTGTGTACGATTACTTTTCACAGGTACAGAAAAGTAAGAGGGTGCATAAAGACACGAAAGATCGACAAAGTAAAGAAAGAGACACTCGCACAACCAAATAGGCCACGCTTTATTAATTACGTCCCGCTGTTATTGCTCTTTTGTCGAATTTCTTTTATTTACTACTATGGGTACTAGTAACTATGTTTAAGTTGGGTTTTCCCTTACTAAAAATATAGTTATGTGTTGGATAATTTTTATATATTTTTCTTGATTTGTGGTTGGATTGATTGACGCCACAAATGGTTTCATTTATTTATCTTACAACTAATAAAACTCTTAAATGGTATGTATAGCAATTGTTACTTGGTGTGTGTGATTAATGTCTAACAACAATTTCTAGAGTTATATTTTTTATTGGCGAAGGAGGGATTGTCCGATTGTTTAAGGAGCTGACTACTTCTCGTTGAATAATTAAACTGCCAATTGTTCATCAGCTGTATCTCTTTTACCAGCAGTTCAGCCACTTACCATATATCTATGAGGCCTTCTCTTTGTTGATTCTCGTTACTGTATTACGGTGAGGACAATGAATGGTCCATTGCTTATATTTCCATTGCATTATGGTTTGGTCACGTATGCTTGCCATCCAATTTTTTTGTTTTCAAATACCACTGACTATCAACACAGAGTTTTCCTCTATTGATTTTTTTAATTACCAGTAGATTTATAATAAATGAATTATCGTGTCGTATAATGAATTTTTGTGTCGCTACAATAAAATAGCGTATGTTCGTATCATCGTGTGTACTGCTTGTTGAATAGTTAAACTGCCTCTTCTCTTTTTTCTCTTTTTCTTTTTCTCCTGCATGGGCGGATCTAGCCCTTGGTCCGAGGGAGGGCGCTTAACATGTGTCAAATGGGACTTCCGGTAGCGTTCGCTGGGCGCTAGCCCTACCCTTCCCATTTTTATTTTCCCGGCCGAAGGGAGGCAATCGCCCTCTCGCCTCCCCCTGGATCCGCCAGTGTTCTCCTGTTTCTCTTTTTTGCCACGCTTTTGTATTACGATGAGGACAATTGATGGCCCATTGTTCATATTTGCCCTACCCAGAATCTATCACAATCACTATTCCTAGTGCAATTTCTACCCAGACCGCTAAGTTTAGTTCCTACCTCAAGAGAACGCAAGCAGTTACCATAAAACATAAATTTCATTTATAAGATTTTCCAACAAAACTTCTCTCCAGCATTTTTTATTTGGTTATATTTATAATAAAATATAAGTTTTAAGGGTAATATGCGCATTATAATGATAATAAAAAAGAGTTATCCTTAAGATTTAAAAAAAATGTTAGTGGGCTTTTTGCAAAAAAAATGGCATATTTACTGTAAATAAAAATAGATTTTAATCGGAATAACTTACCCGGGAACCAAGATAATAATAGTAAGAAATTTAACTATCAAGTAGTGAAAATTGGTTAAATAAATTAATGAGACACGAATATATTTTCCTCTCTGAATTATTATTGTTTAGAGAATATAATTTTTTTTATGAATACCACCAGTGCTTCTTCTGTACGCAGCTTACAGTTCTTTAAATCTTTGTTTTTGGTGTGCATCTGTATGCTCAGAATTAAATAATCTCCCTTGATTATTGTGTGTCTTACTCCACTTGTTTGTTCAAGAATTGGGTATCAGCAAGCCAAATACCATGTAAAACTTAATGTACAGCTACATCTGGAGCCAGAAGTACTGTACAGAATGTCGTAAATAGTATAAAATTGAATTTGAGAACTTGTATTGAGAACAGCCTCCCTCTTAGAGCTTCATCTCTCGACTACAAAGTAAAATAGAAATTAAGCTCATAAGAAGAAGAGGGTTGCGAAAGAGGTGCGATATGAAGAAAGCTTGGGAAAGGGTTGCAAAAGAGGAAAGAGAGAACTGAGGTCGGGTTCCTCTTGTTAACCTTGGGAAACGAAAAATGTTGTACATCCCTCAACACAGATAAATTGACGTATAATGATTCGGTTTGGGTTAGATATATTGGTTAGACTACATAATAATACACCTTAATTATATATCGTAGTCTGCTTTAAAAAAAGTTATTTGAATGAATACGGTTAATATTTTAAAAATAAGCAGTAATAACTAGTTTTGTGTTAATGTGTTAAAAAAAATTAACAAGGAATACCTTGTTCATTAAATGCAGTATGCTAAATATAGTTTTAAGATTTGTAACATTAACAGCAAATGTCAGGGTCGATGAAAATGTTAACATTAAGATTTATGAAATGGTCAAGTGGGATTTGTAAAAGTTTTATTATAATTTTTTGTGTTTACATGGATATAGATAATAAAGAGGCAAATTTTATGACTAATATAACATTAGTTAAATTGGTTTTTTTGCGAGTAAGAAAGGTAATCATCAATTAACGATAATTACTTAAATCGAGATTATTTACTAAAAAATTATAAAAATTAAAAATTGAAGACTATGCGTGTAAAAAACACCAAATTTGAAATGTTGCAAACAAACAATTAAACTACATCTTACATTTTGGCTTTTCTAATGTCATTCTATTTTTCGAAGTATAAAAAAAAGTCCATGTTTAAAAAAATCTCTTTACCCCCTTTTGAATAAGAAATATTTCTTTTTCCTAAACTGCTTGTTTTGTTCTATCTGCATTGTCATTAGTTGGTGGTAGTGCTCAGTGGTGGACTTAGCAATTTCGAGCCCACCTGTAAGCTGTTTGTTGTGTGAGGGCCCATTTTCACGTCTATGGGGCCATTAGTGTCTATTTTTCGGCCCACCGCGGTAACTTTGTGAGGGCCCACCTGTAAGTGCTATAAAGCGCCAGGTGGGCCAATCCACCACTGAAAGCCTTAGAACAATTTACCAGGGACAAAGATAATATATACTTAGACCATTTTTCGACAACAAAGCAAAAAGCAGATAGGGAAATTCCAACTCCCAGAATGACGAAAGCTGACGATAAATCAACCAAAGTCAGTTTTCTCGTTATGGCTTCCAGTGGTTTGTCCACTCTACAATCACTTGGCAATTTATTTTTATATTCTGGTATCATGCCGAGATCCCACATAAGAGTTTCTATCCTAATGGAAATATATAAAATATCATTTCTATCATAATATAAAAAATAGTTTTTTATCATTTTCATACATTAAATGGAACTTATAAACAAACAAAAAATATTTGTTAGAAGGAAAGTGAGATTTATCTACTTTGAAAAGATTTTAGCATAAGGACTTCCAATGGAAAAAGGAAATTGCATAGCCAATGTTGGATAATTTCTTAGTCCAGGTGAAACAGCAACTTGACAGCGTTCGTTTCTTTTATTGGTTACCATCATTAACATTCTGGATAAATCTTCATTCTAAAATAACAATAGAATTAGTGCCATTTTAACCTTTCATAAAAAAAAAACTTGGTTCCATACTACAGGATATGCTGCCTTGTGATGAATAACGTTTGCATGTGCACCATGCATATCTGATACCAAAAGGGCCGGTTCTTTTCGTAATTGGTCACCAAGAACTTTCTCATATCCTTTTGCAGCATTCTGCATCAATTTGTCATTGAATGTCATTTAAAAAAACACACATTGTTGTTAACTTTTGTGTGGAAAAGTCAGTTAAAATAGTAAATTTACTTACTAACTTTCAAAACATAAATCAATTAGCAAATTTTTAATAAAATCTTATTCCTATGTTCGTCTTATTACTAATTCCAAGTCAAATTACTGGGCATTTTAATTGAACCGAGTATGTCGGTTACGCACAGTTTGAGCTCGGTCAAACAAATTTTAAAAACGTTATAAGTCATTTTTGGTATTTTTACACACTATATTTCCGAATTTACTTAATAATATTTTTAATTATTAAAGCAAATTCAAATAAGTGAACTTCGCTTTTGTAAAAAAAACAAATGTGCAGTTATTTTAGTAACTCGTTTAAAACCAACGAATTAATCCAGTTCTACATTGATAATAGTAAGTACAGCATAAGTAATACCAAAAAGATAGTAGAAAAGAAATGGTTTTTCTCGACGGTCACTCGCAGTTCTTGACTTTCGGCGACATCTTGTAGAGTTGTAGCGATGGCTTTCAACCTCGGCGCGGTGAGTAGGGAGGTTAAAACGCACGAGTATGCATTAATAAGTACCACCATGGCAAGAAGCCAAATTCCAGTCAAAATTTTGAAAGAAGACCGAGTCCTTGCGTGACTTCCAGAAGTTCCTTTTTTTATTGATTGGAAAATGTTGTTTATTCAATTGCTTAAACATTTGATGAAAAGGTGATGATCACTATTTTACCTTGGTTTGTGAAATGTCTAATCACATAATCTATTTGATTATACAAAGCTTGAACAATCGATTTTCCAGTCGAATCGGGATGGGTAATATTCGTTCGATATTTAATAATGATTGCCGAAACGACGACAAAAACTGCAGTCGTGAACAGATAACAGAGCCAAACCTATTTTTAAAATTTCATTACATACGTATTAACGTTTTAAACATAGTTAGGCTAAATTTATATTCACACCGGTAATTTAAATGGCCTTATTATCACGTCTAGACGACTTATCTCGTCAGGATAAGGTTGCAGTATAGCAAAAAAGTCGATATTAAATGGAGTTACTAGTTCCATATGCCTTGCGTATTCTAGAACTTGATAAACCCCGATTGGGGCGATGTCAATTTCCTTGAAATTTAATGGTTTTAATAAATCATAAACAGTTCATATTACAATAGAAAATTCATTATTTTTCTTTCGCTATCTACCTTATTGTCAAGATATATCAATATTGCAGCATTAAATCCATATTTTGCCACTAGAGCTGGGTCGATAAAAACATATTTGAAACTGCACGCAAACGAAATACCAATAGCACTATTGATTACGCACAACAGGATAACATTTAAAATATTATAAATAACTGTAACCTTATTTGAAGGTATCCAAAAACCAAATCCAGATGTTCGTACAACATTCCCTCATACGTGAAATTTCCTTCGTTTATTTTTATGTAGTTAAAGAATGGGGGATACTTAATTTTTTTATTGGGAAACATTCAGAATTCGGTATTGAATCTTTGACTTAATCAATAATTTCAATAAACACTTACGTTGACAGCTAAAACAGTAATTTCTTTCCCATAAAATTCCTCTGGCGACAGTTTTCCACTGAAATAAAAAAAATTGCGATATCATAAAAGGGATTGCTAATTGATAAAGAAAAGAAAAAAAGAAAAGCAAACTGATTAAACATGTTTTTTGTTGTGTTTAAATAACATTACATGTTTCAATTAAAATTTTATTCAGTATTCTTCTACTTCAATAATAGCTTATTCAGTAAGGGTTCCTTCGAAAACCCCGCTTTTAAAATGATGATTTTTACCTATTTATTACTAGATAAAATGATAAAAATGTGTCCCACCTTATGATTCTTGACTGCTGAAGAAGGTCTTCATTATTATTATTACTCCCTTTGACAGTTGTTTCTGATAGAACGAAACAGACTTGGAAAGTGAACAATAAAGTGATCGTCCTGGTAAAATAAAGAATACTGGTTCTTCTTCCTGTTAAAGTGGACATGTCGTTTGACCAGTGAAGATCGAAATTTATCTGTTTGAAAAGCGTCTGATTCACACTAGAGTAATTCGCAGACTGTCAATGATTCCGCGTTTTGATCAGCTATTATATTCTGTAGACTACCCATGCAGACGGGTGTACATAAAACCAGTCAGTGTAGGTACATCTTTTCTGTTGATCTTTTGTTTAGTCAGCTCCTGTGTTTCGATGGAAACTGAAGGTAGGTTTATTAAATCCTTTATCCAGAGGAGGAAGAAGTCTTGTAGGTACATGAAATGCTTTGTTTAGTAAGCTACTGTGTTCCAATGGTAACTGATGGAGGTAGTTCTATTGAATCCATCATAAAGAGATCTTTTGTTTAGTCAGCTTCTGTGTTTCGATTGAAATTGAAGACAGCTCCATTAAATCCTTTATCCATAGGAACAAGTAAGGGTGGGTACACTAGATCTTTTGTTAAGTCCGCCACTGTGTTTTGATGAAAACTGGACGTAGTTTCATTAATTATATTACAATGGGCAGATATCCTTCATCCCAATCACAGGCTGCTTACATAAAGGCTTCAAGGGTATCGCAGAAAAAAAAGCCTGATGAACAACCTTATTATGATGATTTAACTTTTCATTTTCTATTTTGATATTTATATTAATTTCAACCCTGTTAATCATTAAAATATTTCAAATCGTAAAATAGGGATATAACTAGAGAATAAATGTATATAAATGATTAAATTAGGAAAACAGCATTGCAATTACTCCTAAAAAAATTATGAGAATGTAGAAACGAATCCCGAATTTTAACGTGAAAGTCTGTAGCCCGAACCATTAGTCTACGAAGCCTTTCGAATACACAAGAAGCTTTGTTTAACATTCGTCTTACACAAATAGTAAAGCAATATGATCGTAAGTATTGTATTTCTTATCAAAGTATCGCATTTTCGTATTTTCTGCATCAATATACATTTTAGATACTGTATTTATTTCTTACTACGAAAAAAGATAATAATAGTAAGAAAATCTTTGAAGATGCGTTTATTCCTCACTAGGGTAGTTTGTAAAGTACTGATGAATTCGTGCTATGACCAGCTACATCATTTATAAGACACACGCAGACAGGATTTGTATATAGTATATTTATCACAGTAGCTTAGCCTATACATAAAATATTCAAGGGATATGGATGTGCAGTTGAAAGTATTTGTATTGGTGAAATGTTTTCTATGCTGCTTTCTTTGAGGAGTCCAATACTGGTCATTGAATAATTAGACAGCCAATTGTTCATCCAGTGGCTGGATCAGATCTTTTCAGCTATCCAGCTCCAACCACATATCCATCTAAGAGACTTTCTCTTTGTTTAGTGTTTCCATTGTTCTACGGTGGGGACAAAAGCTGATCCATTTTATTTTTTTCACCGGAGTTCTGAAATGTTTAAAATTTCGGCCATGAGACGGATAGACCAGAACAGAAAAGTAACGTGGAAAGAATCATTCTCATAACCAATGAAGAACACACTTAGTTGCTGATGGTTCCATCAATAATTTTGAAACTATTTTGTTCCTTTTTATATTGAGGTTGTTTCAGTTAAATTGGGTAACTTAATTTTATAAATATTCTTATTTATCTACCAAAAATAGACCCACATTATGCTACTCGGCTGCTGAAGCAGCACTTCCTTTTTATCATCTGTTCTGAAAATACTCATTTCTGGAGTTCACTTCAAAGTTTCAAAGTATTTTTTCCCCTCTGAATTATTGTTGTGTAAAGAGAATCGAAATGTTTTTATTAATACCACCAGTGCGGCTCCTGTAAGCAGTTTATTTTCCTTAAATCTATGTTTTTGTGTATGTGCATCTGTATGCTCCGAATTGAATAGTCGCCTTTGTGACTGATTATTGTTTGTCTTATTTTCCCCTTTTTTGTTAGAGAAATGCGTAAAAGCTAAATAACACGTATAACTTCATGTACATCTAAATACGGTGTCAGAATTGTACTGCACAGATATCATGAACTATGCTGCTTAGACCACAAAATAATACATCTCATTTACTTATTGTACGCTGCCTTTAATAATATTCTACCAAC
This sequence comes from Chydorus sphaericus, assembly GCA_030141595.1. NCBI lineage: Eukaryota > Metazoa > Arthropoda > Branchiopoda > Diplostraca > Chydoridae > Chydorus > Chydorus sphaericus. The sequence goes on along the minus strand of CM057929.1, from coordinate 12,161,162 downwards.
CCTGGCTTAATTGGTCGAAACTAAAATTAATTTAATAAATTTAATTAAATCAATAAGAACATCCATTAAAAAATAAGCTGTAATAGCTAGTGACGTGTTTAATAAAAATTAACAAGAAATACCATACATATTTGTGTATTCAAATATAATCCAAAATGCAGTATGCTAAACATAGTTTTACGATTTGTTACATTAACATTAAATGTTAAGATTAGAGGGGGAAATATTAGTATTTGAATGATTACTAAAGGTGTTAACATTTAAGATTTACTTAATGGTTAATTGGGCTTTGTGCAAGTCTTATTGTAATTTGTGCTGTGTACATGGATATCTGTATGTATAAAGCAGAAAGGGAATCGTTGGGTTGGTGGCAATAAATTCCTGACTGGTCTAATTTTTTTAGGGGGTGGGGCTTAGAGAATGCAGCTGAACTTTTAACTTGTAAATGTAGTTTTAATACTTAAGAAAAAAATTATTAACGCTAGCGCTTTTAACGCTTTTAGGTAATTACTTAGAATAACGTGCACATACATGTTTTAAAGTGCGTAGTGGTCTAGAACGAAGGTGGCCGCACAGGCCAGCTGAGAAATATACCAAATTAGCAGAATTACAAAGTAAAAGATTTGATATTAGAACTAGAAATGTTTTCAACAGGTTTCAACACAAAGGGTTAAACTGGGAAGTATGGGCCAGTTTTAGTTTTTCAAACTCATGAGGTATACTTGAATGATAGATTGACACCGATAAAAGAAATAAAATGACTATTTTGGGCAAAGCTGAAACGCGTGCCAGCTAGTAGATTATGAATAGACAAATAATATATAAGATAAAAACATTAGTTGATTGATATTTTGCTAGTAAGAAATTAAATCGCCAAGTTGAATGAAAATTAATTCCATCGTTTTGCTAAAAACATTTAAAGAGTAAAATTGAAGAGTTAAAAACACCAAAAATGTAAAGATTTAAAACAAACAGTTAAACTAAATTTAAACGGGGATCATTAAACTTGGGCTATTCTCAGTGTTTTCCTTTTATTTTTCCAAGTATCGAAAAAGTATCGCTTTGCCCCCTTTTGCTCAACAAATGTTTCTTTTTTCTAAACTAATTGATTTGTTCCATCTGCATTGTCATTGGCCGGCGGGAGTGCTCAGTGCTAGACTGGGCAACTTCGGGTGCACCTGCAAAGTCTTTGTTATGTGAAGGCCCATTTTTCACGTCTCTGGGGCCATTACTGTCTACTTTTTCGGTAGACTGGTTAATTTCGGGTGCACCTGTAACCTTTTTGTTGTGTGAGGGCCCATTTTTTACGTCTCTGGTGCCATTAGCGTCTATTTTTTCGGTGGGTTTGGCAACTTCGGGCGCAACTGTAAGCTCTTTGATGTGTAAGGGTCCCTTTTCCACGTGTATGGGGCCATAAGTGTCTACTTTTTCGGTGGACTGGGCAACTTTGGGCACACCTGTAAGCTCTTTTTTGTTTGAGGGTCCATTTTGTACGTCTCTGGGGCCATTAGTGTCTATTTTTTTTGGTGAACTGGGCAACTTTGGGCGCACCTTTAAACTCTTTGTTTTGTGATGGTCCATTTTCCACGTCTCTGGGGCCTTTAGTATCCATTGTTTCCGGGGATTAAATTTAACTAAGGAAGTCGGTTTCACTCCGTTATATCTCGGTTAAACAAATTTTGAAAAGGAAATGAGGGGTATTTTGACGCTTTTACATACTATAACTCTTCTATACACTTCACTACACACACACACACACACACATTTACTTCATAATATTCTTTTACTTACTAAATGTTGTAAAAAGCTAAATGTATAGTTATCTTCGTAACTCGGTTAAAGCAAACGATGTCATACCAAAAAGGTACGAGAAAAAATATTGTTTTTCTCGACGGTCACTTGCAGTTCTTGACTTTCGGCAACATCTTGTAGAGTTTTTGCGATGGGTTTCAACCTCGGCGCGGTTAGTAGGGAAGTTAAAACGCCCGAGTAGGCGTTAATAAGAACCACCATGCAAAGAAGCCAAATTCCAGTCAAAATTTTGAAAGAAGACCGAGTCCTTGCGTGACTTCCAGAAGTTCCTTTTATATTGATTATAAAATGTTATTTATTCAACTGGTTTAAAATGAAAGTAGTGAATAAAGAATTACCTTGGTTTGTGAACAGTCTAATTACATAATCTATTTGATTATACGAAGCTTTAACAAGCGATATTCGAGTCGAATCGGGATCGATAATATCCATTCTTTTTTTAATAATGATTGCCGAAACCACGACAAAAACTACAGTCGTGAACAGATAACAGAGCCAAACCTTTTTTTTAAATTAAATTAAAGTCGTATTATTTTACACTTAATAATGTTAAAATTATATTCACACCGGTAATTTAAATGGTCTCATAACCACATCTAAACGACTTATCTCTTCGGGGTAAGGTTGCAGGATAGCAAAATAGTTTATATTAAATGGAGTTATTAGTTCCATATGCCTAGCGTTATCTAGAACAAGATAATACCCGAATGGGGCGATGTCTATTTCCTTGAAATTCAATTTTTTTAAATAAATCACCAACAATTCATATTGCAATGGAAATCCATAATTGTTTTTTCTCTATCTACCTTTTTGTCAAGATATATCAATACTGCAGCAACAAGTCCGTATTTTTTTACTAAAGCTTCGTCGATAAAAACATATTTAAAACTGAACGCAAACAAAATACCAATAATACTATTGAGAACACGCAACAAAATAAAATTTTATAAATATTATAAATAATTGTAACCTAATTTTGAGATATCCAAAAACCAAATCCAGGTGTTCGTACAACATTCCATAAAACTTGAGACTTCCGTCATCCATTTTTATGTAGTTAAAGAATTGACCATTTTTAAATTTTTTATTGTGAAACATTAAACAATTTGGTATTGACTCTTTGACTTTAACAGTAAACACTTACTTGGATAGCTAACATAGTAATTTCTTTCCCATAAAATTCTTCTTTTCCGCTGAAATTTAAAAAATTCAATATCATCATTTCAAATCATCAATATCATTCAATATCATCGTTTTTTCAACATTCAATATTTCAATTTAATTTTATTCGGTATTCTTCTAATTCAATTATAGCTTATTCAAAGGATCCCAGAAAAATTCAACCCTAATGATTAATCTTACAAATTGTCGATTCAACCTTTTCTTTTGTGTTAACTTAAGTGGAAATGTTTAAAATATATGAAATCGTGTAACATTACGATTTTCTTCAAAAACCCCATTTAAAAAAATGAAAGCAGATTAAAATAATTTTTACTACCATTTATTACCACTTACTTTTGTATTACCAAATAAAAATAATAAAATTTTATCCCACCTTATGGTCCTTGACTGCTGAAGAAGTTCTTCATTACTACCATTAATCTCTGTGGCAATTGTTTCTGATAGATTGGACCAGACTTGAAAAGTGAATAATAACGTGATCGCTCTGGTGAAATAAAGAACATTGTTTCTTTTCCTTCTTAAAGTAGGCATATCGTTTGACTAGAAAAGATTGAAATTGAAATGCTTGGAGAGCGTTTGATTCGTACTAGAGTAACTCGCAGACTGTCAATGATTCCGCGTTTTGATCAGCTATATTCTGTACACTTCCCATCTAGATGGGTATACATGAAAAAAGGAAAATCTTCTCTTGTTTAGCTTTTCTGTTTAATCAGTTACTGGGTTTCGATGGTAACCGAAGGCAGTTCCATTGAATCCACCATAAAGAGTTATTTTGTGTAGTCAGCTCCCGTGTTTCGATGAAAACTAGTGGTAGTTCCATTAGATCTTTTATCGAGAGGAACAAGTCAGTGTATTTACATAAGATCTTTTGTTTAGTCAGTTACTGTGTTTCGATGGTAACTGAAGGCAGTTCCGTTGGATCCATTATAAAAAGATCTTTTGTTTAGTCAGCTCCTGTGCTTCGATGGAAACTGGAGGTAGTTCTATTAAATCCTTTATCCAGAAGAACAAGTCAGTGTAGGTACAGTATGGTCCAAATAAACTTGAGGGGCACAAAGCACTAAACAGGTAAGGGCCCCTCAAGTTTATTTGAACCATACTGTACATGACATCTTTTGTTTTTTCAGCTACTGTGTTCCAATGGTAACTGAAGGTAGTTCCATTGAATCCATTATGATAAGATCTTTTGTTTAGTTAGCCACTGTGTTTCGATGAAAACTGGAGGTAGTTCCATTAAAAACATTAGAATGGGCTTATATCCTTTATCCAGATGCTTTGTATACTATTTTTTCAATCACAGGTTTCTTACATAAAGGCTTCAAGGGTATTGTCTGTGCAGCAGTTCAATCTATTTGAGTTTGCAAACCGTATTAAATTTTGCTCTCTTTGTGGAGTCGACTACTGCTCGTTGAATAATTAGACTGACAATAGTGCATTGAGCTGTTGGATAGACTATTTCCATCTATTCAACCACATTTCCTCATTCTCTTTGTTTACTGTTTCCATCGTTTCACGGCGAGGACAAGAAGCGGTCCAATGTATTTATTTGCTTTACTTTGTAGTTCTGGTATATCTGCTAGTCATGCGTCATATCTGGTCAAAACACACTGATAATCAACCAAAAATATTTTCCACCTGTTTAAAAGTGAATTTCTGCTTCTTGCGTAAATGACAATCGAGATGACAATATAAATTTATAAGACTATCTAATGTATTCAATAATTTAGCAGTGGATTTTTGTAGATGCCCGAGTTTTAAAGTGTCCTTAAAAAAATATTTATGTTGCTTAGATCAATAATCTGACCAATAGAACCATTATTTATATAATAAACATTAAGAAAACCAGGAGGACCTTGGAAAAAGGATAAAAAATTTAATGACTTTGAAAAATGCACTCACATTTTTTATCAAATATTTTATTTATTTAGTTTTTATCACTATATTATTTTTATAAAAGGCTGATCTTTGTGCGGTTTTTTAGAAACAAATATACTTTAGTGAAAAGGTGGACTCAGTCTTATGCTAGAATGCTATTATGTAAACCAAACAGTTCCATGAAACATTTTATGTAATACACATTGCAATTGGAGTTGGTTTTCTTTCTGTTACCATCGAAAAACAAAAGGGAAAATGTTAACAATCTTAGCCGATGAAGATGAATTGATGGCTGGCCATCAGTGATGAAGAAAATCTGGATAGATTTATATTTGAGGAGCCATTTATTAATACAAGAGTAGTATACAGACTGCAGGTAGTTCTCCGCTTTGTACCTGTACACGCTAGACCTTTTTTTGTTCAGCTGCTGTGTTTCACTGAATAAAACGCAGTTATTTAATCCATTGTGTACATATGGAATTGGGTGATATCCAAGAGTTTTACTAGAATGTTGGAATACAAGCTGCGGCTGAAAAATTTTTTTTCAACAAAAGTATTCTTTCTTTGGGGAGTCTTCTACTGATCGTTGAATGATTGAATTGCCAATTGTTCATAAGCTGGATCATCAATATTCACATATTCAGCTTCGAATCGTACATCTATGATACCTTCACTGCCAATTGTTCATTAGCTTGAACATCGGTTTCCAGATATTTCCAGCTACGTACCGTACATTAATGAGACCTTCTCTTTGTTGATCTCGCTATTATATTACGGCGAGCACAATTGATGGTCCATTGCTTACATTTGAATCGTATTGTGGCTCAGTAGTTCGGCGATTTTCTGGAGAATACTACTCTGCCTGTAAATTTTTTTTCTAGAGTGTTGCAATATAATCTGATGGGTAACATTTCAGAGGATTTGTTTTTTAAATTGTGTTCCGAAACTAAGTTGAAGTTATTATACTCTTTGAGCGCCTTTGATGATGCATGGAAAACAGCGGTATATAAGTAATTAACTAGTAATAACAGGCCACTTTGTTTGGTTCCTACCTCAAGAGAACACAAACTGTTATCATAAAACAGCAATGTCAATTGTATGATTTTCAAAATTTCTATCCAACACTTTTTTATGAGGATACCTTTACTCAATTAAAGACTATTTGCACAAAGTATCAATACAATCATAAAGTAATGGAAGTTGATTTAAATAATTAATGAGTCACAGCACGCATTGATAACCTTACAGGCCTATCAAACGAGTATTGTTCATTCTGATCATTTTACTTTAAAAGTTTAGTATGGGTGTAATCGTACTAGGTGGGCGGGCGTGCTAGCTTTAGAGCTACTTACTCGGGCATCAAGCAAAAAACGGAGAAAGAAATTCCGACTCCTCAGTTTTCTCTTTATAGCTTCCAGTCATAGATAAGTAAAGATGGCTGGCGGAAGGGGGATGCGGAAACATCCGATAGATGGCTACGGAAAATACATGGGAGAGTAATGAGAAAAACGTCCGCCAGAGGGCCTGCGAAGGAAAATACCCCTACGCCAACCAACTATATTTGTCTATGCTTCCAGTGGTTTGTCAACTCTATATTCGTTTTTTACTCAAATTAATCTCGGACTATATTCTATCATACCGTGAGCTCACATAAGAAAATCCGTCCTAATTAGAAATCAATTATTATGTTATTACACTGTGTTTAACGTAACTTAACATTAACTTAACAAAAAAAAATATTTATTCGGAGAAAAAGTGAAGGGTGAAAAGTTCCACCATAATTAAAATCTGATTATCATGTTATTACCACAGACCACCATAGATAGTCGTCGCCTTGAACCGAATTCTAATCAGCGCCACCTGGTTTTCAGCTCAGGGAAGCTCTTCTATTCAGGCGCGAAATTTAAAATAAATTGCCTCTGAGCAGTAGACGATGAGGAAGGGAGGGTCTCTAACCCAACTTCCTGGGGGACGACGTGAGGGGAGACGGGCGCAAGTTTGACGCATCACCCCATTTGGTCTGCTATTTTTCGTGTTTCCCCGATCTGAAAACCAGGCGGCGCTGGGGTCCCAGTGGAGCCGTATATCCCATTGCCAACGACCATTTATGGTGGTCTGTGGTTATTACACTATGTGTTACTTAACCTAACACTAAACAAAACAAACGCATTTATTCGGAGAAAAAGTGAGGTTTTGATACTTTGAATAGATTTCAGTATAAGAATATCCAATGGGGAAAACAAACTGAAAAGCCAATGATGGATAATCTTTAAGCTCAGGTGAAACAGCCAGTTGCAACGATATTTTTTCGGCTCCTTCGTCATTAAATTTTTATTTGTTCTCCCTGAAATAACAAGAGAGAAAATTTCTCAAGAATAAATTTCAGAATGTTTTCTCTCAATATTCCAGAATATGCTGCCTTGCGATTAATGACATTGTCTTGAGCAAAACGGGCATCTTACATAAAAAGAGTTGGGTCTTTTCGTAATTGGTTGCCCAGAATTTTGTGATATCATTTTGTAGCATTCTGTATCAATTTTTGAAAAAAAAAGTGGTATTTAAGCAACTTTAAGCCCTAATTATTTTGGTGACATTTGTTATTTTAAAACGTAGAAGTGGGGCCTTGTAAAGAAAAGGGTTTGCCCCTCGTCCCGGGAGGTTGAAGTATCTTCCCCCCTCGAATGTATACCTACTTACCTACCTAATTACGACCTATATACTTACAAACTATAGCCTACTTGCGAACCTGGGGGTAAACTTGGAACTTTTCGTTCTGTGCAGACGGAGAAAATCGCGCGCGTCGCACAAAACAGCTTCTCAAAATAAACTTTGGGTTTGCCAGTTGCAGGTAGAATTCTACCTTCAACGGGCTGGGTGAAAGGTAAGATCTGGCTCCTTCACTCTTTCTTCTAGTCAAAACTTTTAGTTAAACATAATTCAGTTTAAATAAAGTAAGATTTGGCTACTTTTTTATCATTACAACTTCACATTTACTTGATCACAACTTAATTTAGGAAGGTAAATTTAAGTTTGTAAGAAATGAATGAAGGAAATCTCTCTCGCAAGTCACTCGCAGCTCTGAACTTTCAGCGACATCTTGTAGCGTTTTGCGATGTGTTTCAACCTCGGTGCGGTGAGTAGGGAAGTTAAAACGCCCGAGTAGACATTAATAAGAACTATCATCAAAATAAGCCAAAGTCTAGTTCATATTTTAAAAGAAGACCGAGTTCTGGTATGGCTTCCAGAAGTTCCTTTTTTCAAATTACAAAATTTTATTTAATCAAGTGTTTATACATTTATCATTTTATTATTTTAAAAAGTGGTTATCAATATTTTACCTTGGTTTGTGAAATGCCTAATGACACAATCTTTTCGAAATATTATGACAATATAGCATATTATTTTCAATAAAATAAGCATACCAAAAGAAAGAAAATGCAATTTTGATTCTAACTAATATTTCACTTTTTTATGAATAAGCAATAAAAAAATTCACAATAATGATTGTAGGAAACTGTCCCAAATATCCCCTTACTTTTTACGTTACTTTTTTCACGCTTTAGAAAAAAGGAGCTTCATTTAAAAGAAATAATAAATTGTTGGAATTGAAAACAAAAATGATTAAATAGAAATGAATGGGCTACAACATACATCTAAAAGTTTTATCAACATTTTGTCATTGCACAGCTAAAAATCCTAAAAGACGGTATTACTTTCTTGTCCCAGGTAGCCTCGGCCTCCCCTACTCGACTACTGAAAAGCGCTCCCATATTACAATCTGTTCTTAAAATACGTGTTCTCTGTAGTTCAATAAGTGTATTCTGAAGTTCACCTCAAAGTTTTAAATATATTTCAAATCTGAATTGTTATTGTGTAGAGAATAGAGATGTTTTTATTGATACCACCAGTGCTGCTTCTGTACGCAGTTTACAGTTATTTAAATATTGTTTTTTGTTCTAGAATTGCGCAAAGGAAAAATAACATGTGTAACTTAATGTACAGCTACATCTGGTATCAGAATTATACTGTACAGATATGGCCAATATTGTTTAGACCTTTATAATAATACACCTCAATTACTTATTGTACTCCTTTACAAATATTCTACCAACCCTGCCTTAGTTACTCGAAACTAAAATAAATTTTAAGAATTTAATTAAATCAATAAGAATAACCATTTAAAAAATAAGCAGTAAAAACTAGTTATGTGTTTACAAGGGATACCTTATATGCTTTAAGTGTATTCAAATATATTCCAAGATGCAGTATGCTAAATAAAGTTTAAGATTCTTTACATTAACAGCAAATGTCAGAAGTTGAGACAAATATGTTCGTATTTGAATGATTACGAGAGTTGTTAACATTTGAAGATTTACAAAATAGTTAAGTGGGCTTTGTGCAAATATTATTGTAACTTCTTGTGTTCATATGGATATAGAGTTATAGACTATAAAGAGGCAAATTTTATGACCAATATAGCCTTCGTTAATTGATTTTCGAAATTCAGTCGTTAAGTTATGACAACAATTTAAATCGTGATCATTAAAAAAAAGACAAAAAAGTAAAAAAAAAATGAAGCGTATAAAAGTACAAAAAATGTAAATGTTGAAAACCAACAATTCAACTATAGTTAAATGGGGCTCCTTCCAAATTTTTTACTATTCTCAATTTTTTTTTCATTTTATTTCTCGAAGTATTGAAAAAGTCCCTGCTTAAAAAATATTTTTACCCCCTTTTGGATCACAAATATTTTTTTTGTTCCACCTACATTGTTATTGGTGGGCGGTATTGCTCAATCCACCACCGGTAGCGCTAGCTTTAGAACAATTTACCAGGGAACAAAGATAAAATATACTTAGCAAAATTTTCCACAACAAAACAAAAAGCAGACAGTGAAATTCCGATGCCCAGAATAAGGAAAGCTGACAATAAGTCAACCAAGGTCAGTTGTCTCGTTATGGCTTTCAGTGGTTTGTCCACACTACATTCGCTTGGCATTTTAAAAGTATCTTTTGCTATCATTCCGAGATCCCACATAAGAATTTCCATCCTAATTAAAATCATTTTTTTTCATTTTCATACATTTAATGGAAATTATAAACAGAAACAAATATATTTGTTAGAAGGAAAGTGAGATTTGTATACTTTGAAAAGATTTTAGCATAAGGACTTCCAATGGAAAAAGCATATTGCATAGCCAATGTTGGATAAGCTCTTAGCCCAGGTGAAACAACAAGTTGGCAGTGTTCTTTTCTTTTATTGGTTACCTTCATTAACATTCTTGCTAAACCTTCATTCTAAAATAACAATAGAATAAGTGTCATTCGAACATTTCATTTAAAAAAAAAAACTTGTTTTCTTACTACAGGATATGCTGCCTTGTGATGAATAACGTTTGCATGAGCACCATGCAAATCTAATACCAAAAGGGCCGGTTCTTTTCGTAATTGGTCACCAAGAACTTGCTCATATCCTTTTGTAGCATTCTGTATCAATTGTTCATTGAATGTCATTCCAATTTTTAAAAAACACGCACTGTTGTTAACTTTTTTGGAAAATTAAGTTAAAACAATAAATTTACTTACTAACTTTCAAAACACAATAAATTAATCCGTAAATTTTTTGTATAATCTTATACTATTTTCGTCTTTTTACTAATTACAAGTCAAATTACTGGGCATTTCAATTGAACTGAGTAAGTCGGTTACACCCAGTCTTAGCACCGTCAGTAAAGATATTTTTAAAAGGGTATTGAGGTATTTTTACACACCGAATTCACCAAATAATATTTATGACTTATTAGAGAAAATTAAAAAAAGTGAACTACATAAAAAACTGAATCTAGTTTAGTAACTTAATTAAAACCAACGAATTAATCCAGTTCTACGTTGATAATACTAGGTACAGCCATAAGTAATACCAAAAAGATACTAGAAAAAATGGTTTTTCTCGACGGTCACTCGCTTTTACTTGCAGTTCTTGACTTTCAGCGACCTGCTTCAGAGTTTGCACTATGGGTTTTATTCTCGGAGCGGTGAGTAGGGAAGTCAAAACGCCCGAGTAGGCATTTATAAGAACCACCATGCAAAGAAGCCAAACTCCAGTCAAAATTTTAAAAGAAGAACGAGTCCTTGTGTGACTCCCGGAGGATCCTTTTTCATTAGTTGGAAAATATTGTTTATTGAATTATTTAATGATTTAATCAAAGTTGGTTATCAATAATTTACCTTTGTTTGTGAAATGTCTAATCACGTAATCGATTTGATTATAGATAGCCTGAACAATCGGTTTTCGAGTCGAATTGTAATTGTTAATATCCATTTTATTTTGTATAATGATTGCAGAAACTATAACAAAAGCTGCCGTCGTGACCAGCACACAGAGCCAAACCTTTTTTCAATGAAACGAAATATTTATATTTTATATATAATAATGCTATCAAACTATATTGTATACCAGTGATTTAAATGGTCTTATTATCACATCTAGGCGACTTATCTCCTTGGGATAAAGTTACAGTAAAGTGAAAGAGTTAAAATAAAAGGGAGTTACTAGTTCCACGTGCTCTAGGGATTCTAGCATATGAAAATACCCGAGGGGCACGATATCAACTTCCTTTAAAAAAATTATAATAATTTCAGCAGAAGCTTTATTTTGTGATAGAAAATCAATAGCTCTCTCTTTTCTTTGCTTGTCTACCTTATTGTCAAGATATATGAATGTCGTAGCTTTAAGTCCATGTTTTTCCACTAAAGTTGGATCAATGATGACGTATTTAAAACTAAAAACAAATGAAATACCATTAATACAATTAATTACGGGCAAAACAAGAAAACTATATTTATATTGTAAATCATTTTCACCTCATTTTAAGGTATCCAAAAACTAAATCTAGATGATCTTTAAAAACTCCTTCGAACGTGTAATTTCCTTCATTCAGTTTTACGGGGTAGTAGAAAAAAGGGGGTACTAATTTTGTTTTATTGAAGAAAATACATAACTAGGTTTATATACTTCGATTTTAACAAGAAAAACTCACGCTGATAGCTAAAATAGTTATTTCATTCCCATAGTAATCTTTGAGGGATAGTTTTCCACTAAAAAATACAATATTAAAAAAGAAATTAGGCCAACTTTTTTTAGAACTAGTAATCACAGTAACATATTTAGTCGAACCCTCACTGATTATTAACTAATTATACTCCTTCTAACAGATTCTCACTGGAAAAAAATCAGCTTACTTCAAATAATAATTTTAAAAAATTCGAGCCATATTTGCCTTTTTAGCCATCTCCACTATTAGTCTCACCTCATGACACTGGACTCCCGAAGAAATAATACTTCCTTATTATCAGCACTCCCCTTGACATTCGTTTCTGAAAGAACGAACCAGATTTGAAAAGCGAATAATAAAGTGATCGCCCTGAAGAAATAAAGAATATTGCTTCTTCTTCTCCCTGATGAAGGTGACATGGTATAAATTGATACGTTTGAAGGGGTGTATTTCCCACACTAGAGTAGTTCGTAGACTGTCGATGATTTCGCGTTTTGATCAGCTATATCATTGGTGAGACACATGCAGACGGGTGTACATAGCAACAAGGTCGTTGTCATCATTGGCCCTTGAAAAAAACAATTCCTATGAATGGTTCTGGGGAAAACCATTCACAGGGGGAAAAAATTCAAGGTCAAATGATGGCACCGACCCTGTCGTCGGATTGGCCTTTGTTTTTCACCACTCATGTCGGGGTGGCACATTTCAGTGAAAGATACTGTACGTGAGCTAGATCTTTTGTTTAGTGCTGCTTTTGTGTTATGATGGAAGCTGAGTTCTATTGAATCCATCATACTGGGTTGAAATTCTCTATCCATAGGCTTTGTATCTATACTATTTTTAAATCAAAGGTAGCTTAGATATAGTCTTTAAGGGATATGGATGTGCAATTGAATCCATTTTTGTTGGCAAAATGCATCCAATGCTGCTTTTTTGAGGAGTCGACTACTGCCTATTGAATAATTAGACCAGCTATTCAGCCACACATATATACTTTCTCTTTGTTTAGTGTTTCCATTGTATTATGGTGGGACCAAAGTTTGCCTTTTGTATTTATTTGTCTTTATTGTAGTTCTTGTATATCTTGTAGTAATGCGTCATCGGGTCAAATCCTACTTCAAGACAACCAATCATTTTCACCACATCTAGACGACTTATCTCGTCAGGATAAAGTTACAGTATAGCAAAATATTTAATATTAGTTCCATATGCTTTCCGTTATCTAGAACAGGAAAATACTCGATTGGGGCGTTGTCAATTTCCTTGAAATTTAATTAAAAAATAAATAAATATCTACAGTTCATATTGCAATAGAAATCTATAACTGTGTTTTCTCTATCTACCTTATTGTCAAGATATATCAATACTGCAGCATTAATTCCATATTATTTTCCCTAAAGCTTGGTCGATAAAAACGTATTTAAAACTGAACGCAAACGAAATATCAATAACTATACATACATACATACTATACATAAAATAACATACAAAACAAGTAAGTGTAGGTACATCGTCTCTTGTGTATCTTTTCTGTCGATCTTTTGTTTAGTCAGATAATGTGCTTCGATGGTAACTGAAGGTAGTCCCATTGAATCCATTATAATCAGATCTTTTGTTTAGTCAGTTTCTGTGTTCCAATAGAAATTGGAGGTAGTTCCATTAAATCCATTATAATGGGCTGATATCCTTTATCCAGAGTCTTTGTGTACAATTTTTTCGATCACAGGTTGCTTACGTAAAGGCTTCAAGAGTATTGTCTGTGCATAGCAGTTGAATGCATTTGAGTTGACAAATTCAATTTTGCTTTCTTTGTGGAGTCGACTCCTGCTCATTAATTAATTGGACGGCAAATAGTCCATTGAGCTGTTGGATAGACTATTTCCATCTATTCAACCACAAGTTCCTCATTATCTTTGTTTACTGTTTTTTTTGTTTCACGGCGAGGACAAGAAGCGGTCCAATGTATTTATTTGCTTTGCTTTGTAGGTCTAGTATATCTGCTAGTCATGCGTCATATCTGGTCAAAACCCAATGATAATCCATCCAAATATTTTCCACTTTTTTCAAAGTGAATTACTGCTTCTTGCGTAAATGGCAATATAAATTGATAAGACTCATCTATTTATGTATGCAACAATGTGGCAGCAGACTTTTTTTCCTTAAAAATTGTTCTGTTGTATAGATCAATAATGTGACCAATAGAACCATTATTTAGAAAATAAATTAAAGCCAGGAGGACCTTGGAAAAAGGATAAAAAATTGAGTGACTTTGAAAAATGCATTCAAATTTTTATCAAATATTTTATTTATTTAGTTCTCACCGCCATATTATTTTTATAAAAGGTTGATCTTTGTGCAGTTTTGTAGAAACAAATATACTTTAGTGAAAAGTTGCACTCAGTCCTATGCTAGAATGTTATTGTGTAGACCAAACTGTCCCATGAAACATTTTGTATCATTCATATTGCAATAAGAGTTGGTTTTCTTTGTGTTACCACTGGAAAACAAAAGGAAAAATGTTAATAATCTTCGCTGATGAAGTTTGATTGATGTCTGGCCAGGAGTGATGATTGAAATGTGGATATATATTTGAGGAGCCTTTGATTAATACAAGAGTAGAACAGAGACTGCAGATAGTTCTTCTTTGTGTACCTGTACACACTAGACATTTTCACTTCAGCTGCTGTGTTTCAGTGAATAAACGCAGTTATTTCATCCATTATGTACATATGGAATTGGGTTATATGCTCTATTATCCTGATGAGGTTTACTTTGAATGTTGGAATACAAGCTGCAGCTGAATTTTTTTTTAGATACAAGTATTTCTCTTTTGGGGAGTCGTCTACTGACCGCTGAATAATAAATTGGCCTCATTGTTCATTAGCTGGATGCCTGGATCATCAATTTTCAGCTATTCAGCTTCGAATCGTACATCTATGATGCCTTCACTGCCCATTATTCAACAGCTGGAACATCTATTTTCAGATATTTCCAGCTACGTACCATACATCTATGAGACCTTCTCTTTGTTGAAACTCGCTTTTATATTACGGCAAGCACAATTGATGGTCAATTGTTTACATTTGAATCGCATTGTGGTTCGGTAGTTTAGCTGCTTGTTTGGCGATTTTCTGGGGAATACTTCTCTGCTTGTAAAATGTATTCTAGAGTGTTGCAATATAATCTTATGGGTAACATTTCGGAGGATTCGTTTTTTTTTAAAATTATCCTCTGAATCTAAGTTGTAACTATGTTGCTATTTGAGCACCTTTGATGACGTATGCGAAACAGCGTTATTATTAACTAGTAATAATAATAATAGTTACGCTTTAAGTCACTCATCTATCACGCTCATCTCTCAGAATCACGCTCACTCTTTCTGGTTCAATTTCTTCCTAGGCCACTTAGTTTAGTTCCTACCTCAAGAGAACACAAACTATTACCATAACACGACAATGCTATTTGTACGATTTTCAAACAAAATTTATATTAAATACAACTTAATTTAGGAAGGTAAATTTAAGTTCATGAAGATATGCTATTTTGTAAGAAATAGATGATGGAAAGATTACAAAGTAATGCAGTGCTAAGTTAAATCATCATCTAAGAGACTTTCTCTTTGTTTAGTGTTTCCGTTTTAATTTAGTGGGGACAAAACCTGGTTCATTGTGTTTGTTTGTATCCATTGTAGTTCTGGTATATCATGGGCGTAGAGTTCTCATTTTCTCCAAGGGGGCTCCCCATTTCTCCGAGGGGGCTCAACCCACCGGAAGTCCATAAGGCCCTGTACATTTTTTCGGTTCTCCGAGAGGGCTCGAGCCCCTCAGCCCCCGTTAACTCTACGCCTATGGGTATATATCTGCTAGTCATACGTCATATCTGGTGAAAATTCACTGAAAAACAAGAAAACAAATGTCCACATAAAAAATAAAAAAATTAAATTAAAATGAGTTATTGCTTTTCGTGTGATTGGCAATATAAATTTTTAGGACTTATTCAATGTATACAATATGCCAAGCACAGTGTGCCAAGCAGACAGTTTTACATACTCCGAGTTTTGTAAGTATCCTTTTAAAAAAATGTTATATTTCATACTCGAATATAAATGCATATACACTTTTACTCCCCATATAAACAATATACTAATCACAAGAGGTTATAATTATAAAGTAAGAGCGAAAACCTTTTCTAATGTGTAGTAGAATTTGTAATAAGAATAGAAAAGTAATTAAGCATGTAAAGCATGGTAGACGGATAGACCAGAACAGAAAGGAACCCTTCAAATTACCCATGGAGAGCACACACTTTAATGCTGGTTCTGTATATAATTGTGTAACTATATATATATTATTTACTTGGCTTGCAATGGATAAGCGAGTTTTATATGTTCATCATTGGTATTCAGCCATTATGTACATCTACATGAGGCCTACACTATTTGTTTATTGCTTCAATTGCGTTTCGATTTAAACAGCTGTTAATTGGTTATAAATATGTTTGCGCATAGGGTTTTGCATAGGAACCTGCAAGCTGCTGCCCCCATTCAAATTTCATGAAACCAAACTTCCAATCATCTCAAAGTTTTTAATATTTTTTCCTTAAAATTTTTATTGTGTTGAGAATAGAAATGTTAATGACTGATTACTAATGCAACTAACCAACCAATACTGCTTCTGTGCGCACTTTACTGCACAATCTCACATAATTGATCAAATTTCGGTCTAGTATGTAAGAACTGAGTTATCTAGCTAACGAGATCGGTATAAAATTGTACATCTTATCTGGATAGGTAGATATATACATAGAATATTGCGTTAAACAACGACAAAAACGATAATAAAATAGAAAAAAAAACTATAAAAGTTCTGTTTTTACTTATAGATTCGGTAATTCCTAACATATTTGAGTATTCAAATTATTATAATACAAAATGCAATGTGCTAAATATATTTTTAGGATTTGTTACATCCACAACAAGTGTCAGAAGTTGAGGAAAATACGTTCGTATTAGAATTATTACGAGAAGTGTTATCATTGAGATTTACGGAATGGTTCAGTGCGTTTTGTGCAAGTCTCGTTGTAAACTCAACCAGCAGTTGAATTAGCCTTTTCCAGGTATTTAATCAATATCAATCTAAGAGATTGTCTCTTTGTTTATTGTTTCGATTGTATTTGGGACAGTTTGAACAATAGCTGGCCGATTGTATTTATTTTCTTTGCTTTGTCTTTTCAACTGCCAATTCTTCAGCAGCTGATCAATCTTCAGCTATTCAGATACGTATATGAACTCCTTTTTTTTTGTTGGGCCACGCTTTTGTATTACGATGAAGACAATTGATGGTCTATTGTTTATATTTGAATAAAAATGTGCTTCCTCGTAGATTTGCTTGATATATGGTTTCAAATCCCACCGACTGTTAACGCAAATGAATCATCAGAATCGTCGTAAACAATGAATTTGTATAGCTGTAATACATTATCGTATGTTTTGTAAATAAGCTTTAAAGCTTATCATAAATAATATAGAAGTTTTACAAATTATTACGTAAACAATATCATTTTTATGGTGAGATATTTGATTCCTCTTTGATTTATGCTCGTTGTTTCGTAGATCGTGGGCTTCAGTTGTGACACGTGCCGAAAGAAAACGAGAGACTTCAAATAATTACGCTCAATCTTCCTTGTGCGATTTCTAATCCAGACCACTAAGTTAAGCTCCCACCTCAAGAGAACTCAACCTATTACCATAAAACAGCAGTATCACTTATACATTTGAAACAATATTTCTCAATGATATTTTTAAATTTGGCTATCTTTACTCAATTCAAAACTATTTTACATTAAATTACATAGCAACCCATTATATATTTGTGTATTCAAATATAATCCCAAATACAATATGCTAAATATAATCGCTTTCTTACAGTTACAGTAAAAGTAAAGTGTAAAGGGAAATATGCGAATTCGAGTGACTATAAAAAGGTTATCCTTGCGATTAAAGAAATGTTTAAGTAGGATTTGTGCAAGTCTTATTGCAAATGTTAGTATGTATATAGATATTGATTATATTGGGGGTACTTACCCGCGGGAACAAAGATAGTAATGGTAAGAAATGCAGTCATCAAGTAATCACAATTGATTAAATAAATCAATGAGAAACAGAATGTCAAACCACGCATAGATTTGTATAAAACGAGACATAAAAATGTAGTATGGGCGTAAACGTAATAGGTGGGCGGGCGTGCTAGCTTTAGAGCTACTTACCCGGTACCAAAGAAAAAATATACTTTGACAAAATTTCCAAAACAAAGCAAAAGGCAGATAGAGAAATCCCGACGCCCAGAATGAGGAAAGCTGGCGATAAGTCAACCAAAGTCAGTTTTCTCGTTATGGCTTCCAGTGGTTTGTCAACCACACATTCGTTTTTTACTCTAATTAACCTTCGCCTATATTCTATCATACCGTGAGCCCACATGAGAAGTTCCGTCCTAATTAAAAACCAATTATCATGCTATTACACTGTGTGTAACATAACTTGACATTTTTCTTAACAAAACAAAAATATTTATTAGGAGAAAAAGTGAGGTTTTCATACTTTGAATAGATTTCAGTATAAGGATTCCCAATGGGGAAACCAAACTGGAAAGCCAATGATGGATAATCTTTAAGCTCAGGTGAAACAGCCAGTTGACAACGATCTTTTTTCTCCTTTTTCATTATGAAATTGTTTACAGATTCCACCTGAAATACCAAGCGAGAATAATTCTCAAGAATAAATTTCAGAATTTTATTTTGCCAAACTGCAGGATATGCTGCCTTGCGACGAATGACGTTGTCTAGAGCGAAACGGGTAACCAAATTGTTGGATATCAAAAGGGTTGGGTCTTTTCGTAATTGGTCACCAAGAATTTTCTCATATCCTTTCGTAGCATTCTGTATCAATTGTTCATTAAGTGTCATTAAATAAATAAAAAAAATATTTATTTTTGTCAGATATGTTATTATTAAACTTCAGTTAAATAGACTAAAGTTACTTAGTTATTTGAAAACCTAAGTCAATTAAGGTCAAATCTACAGAACTTGGCTATATTTTCACGTTAGAATGTCAAATTCAATTGATTACTTATTAAGTTAGGAAGGTAAATTTATGTTAGTAAATAACTTATGTGCTTTTGTAAGAAATTAATAATGGAAGTCGGTATAGTAAAGTTATCTAAGTAACTCAGTTATAGCGCGCAAAGTATAAACCAGTGATAAATCAAAATAACAGCTGCATCAATACGAAGTACCAAAAAGATGCGAGAAAAATAGCTATTTTCATCGCAAGTCACTCGCAGTTCTGAGCTTTCAGCGACATCTTGAAGAGTCATTGCGATGGGTTTCAACCTGGGCGCGGTGAGAAGGGAAGTTAAAACGCCCGAGTAGGCATTAATAAGAACCACCATGCAAAGAAGCCAAATTCCAGTCAGAATTTTAAAAGAAGACCGAGTCCTTGCGTGACTTCCAGAAGTTCCTTTTATATTGATTATAATGTTATTTATTCGATTGGTTAAACATAAATAAGGTGGTTATCAATATTTTACCTTGGTTTGTGAAAAGTCTAATCACATAATCTATTTGATTATAAATAGCTTGAACAATCGATTGACGATTCAAATTTGAATCGGTAACATCCATTCTATTTTTAATAATGATTGCCGAAACGACGACAAAAACTTAAGTCGTGAAAAGAAAACAGATCCAAACCTATTTTAGAATCAAACCAAATATGCATTTAGTTACACATAGTAATGCTCAAATCTTATTCGTATCGGTAATTTAAATGGCTTTATTATCACATCTAGGTGACTTTCCTCTTCAGGATAAGGTTGCAGTAAAGTAAAATGGTCCATATAATATGGAGTTACCAATTCCATGTGATCTAGGTTTTCTAAAATTTGAAAAAATCCACCGGGGACGATATCAATTTCCTTAACATAAAAATATATTGATTTATAATATCGTTATCAGCCCTAAGTTTTGAACATTTTCTTTTTTATATACTTTTTTGTTAAGATACATCATTGTCGTATGGAACTGTCCATATTTGGCAACTAAAGTTTCGTCTTCAATAACATATTTCAAACTGAATTCAAAAAAAGACAGTAGGCTAGCAATTACATCCAATGCGATAAAACTACATCAACAGTATAAATAATTAAAACCTCATTTTAAGATATCCGAAAACTATTTCCAAATGATCATTCAAATATCCTCCAAATGTGTAATTTCCTCCACTTAGTTTTTTGTAGTTAAAGAGTGGCCACATCTTTTTATTGGAAAACAAATGAATAGATTTTTAATCTTAAACGGTAACAAAAAAAACTCACGTTGAGTGCTAAAACAGTAACTACTTTCCCGTGAAATTCTTCTGGGGACAATTTAGCACTATAAATAATTAAAAAATATATTCGATATTGGTTTTTAAATAAATAAAAAACATAGTCAAATCCACAACCGATTAAAGCAAATTGTTTCAAAAAAATTTAATTTTTTATTTATTATTTTGCATTTAAAATATACCATCAGTAGCCTTTGAGACCAATCAACAA
Source organism: Chydorus sphaericus (assembly GCA_030141595.1). Lineage (NCBI taxonomy): Eukaryota > Metazoa > Arthropoda > Branchiopoda > Diplostraca > Chydoridae > Chydorus > Chydorus sphaericus. Next base: position 12,140,648 of record CM057929.1, on the reverse strand, counting down.
AGGAAAACTCAAATCTTAGTTTATTCAGTAAGGGTATACAAAATCAACCCTTTTTGAACAACTCTGACGATTTATTAGAATTTATTTCTTTCAATAAAATCAACATTATTTTCCCCACCTTATAGTACTCGAATGCTGAAGAAAAGATTCCTTAATATTATCACTTCCTTTAAGATTCGTTTCTGAAAGAACGAACCAGATTTGAAAAGTGAATAATAAAGCAATCGCCTCGGTGAAATAAAGAATATTGTTTCTTCTTCTCCCTGTTGAAGTTGACATGATATAAGTTGCTACGCCTGTAGAGGCGTATATTTCCCACAAGAGTAGATCGTGGACTGTCGATGATTTAGCGGTATTGTCAGCTATATCATTTGTATGAGACACATGCAGGCTGGTGTACATAGAACATACGTCATTGTACGTATATAAGATATTCTGTTTGTTTGAGGAGCTAATGTGTTTCAATGGAAACAGAAGGTCGTTTCATTGAATCAATTGCACTGGGCTGATATCCTCTATCCAGAAGATTTGTTTACTGTTTTATTTTCAACCACAGGTAGCTTATACCTAAAGTAGGGGAGACCGGGGCTAAATGGCCAAGGGGTAAAGTGACCATTTGCAATTTACAGCCAAATGGTGAAAGCTAAAAATTTGGAAAAATTACAGACGAAGCTTTGTAATGCCTTCCATGTTTTCATACAAAAATAATTAATGAAAAGAAAGATTTCGCGGTTTTAAAAAATAAAAACGAAAAAGCAGGGGTGTGAGTAACATGACCCCTGCATCTTTGAAGCACTATAACTTTCCTATTAATCCGAAATTTTAAGTGAGACCAAGAGGATCTGGTTCAGTTTATCATTTTCTTTCTGATGATATGTAAATAATACAGGAAAGATTAAATTATACAACTGAAAAACCATAAAAAGTATAAAACTGGGTCTGGGGTAAGATGTCCACTGTCAATTTTTTTTATATTTAATTTCTTTTCTTTTCTCTGAAACTACTTTCAAAGTATATTTCATAGCTTTCTTGATTATTATTAGCATTAAGTTTGAAGGTCCCGTACATTTTATGTCCTTGGTGAATCATCAGCAAAAATAACGACGGTTGCGTATCTCCATATAAAACACATTGTTGGTCATTTTACCCCGCATGGGGCAATTTGGCCAACAAAAATGGACCTCACTTTTTTAACTCCAGTGACTTATTAAATGTCTCAAACATTGCTATAGATAGCTTATTTTGTAGCTAAGATAATAGGCAACACAGTGGAACAAGAAAAAACGAGAGAAAGTCAATAGAAAAAATTAGAAAAATAAAAAACGAAAAGCTGGCCATATAGCCCCGGTCTCCCCTATTCAAGGGATATGGATGTGCAGTTGAATGCATTTGTGTTGGCAAAATACATTCAATACTGCTTTATTTGAGGATTTCACTGCTAGTCATTAAATAATTAGATGGTCAATTGTTCAACCATCAGTTGGAACCAGCTATTCAGCCACATCTAAGAGACTTTCTCTTTGTTTAGTGTTTCCGTTTGAATTTAGTGGGGACAATAGCTGGTTCATTGTATTTGTTGGTCTTCAGTGTAGTTCTGGTATATCTGCTAGTCACACGTCATACCTGGACAAATTCCACTGCAAAGAAAAAAAACAATCCCAATTCTTTATATATATACTGTATATGTAAAACCCGCTTGTATATAATATATATTTAAAATATATATATATAATATTATATACATGCAATGGAAGGCGGGTTACACATAATAATGCTAACATGACATTCTTATCGGTTATTTAAATGGACTTATTATCACATCTATGTGACTTTCCTCGCCAGGATGAGGGCAGTAAAGTAAAATGGTTAATATAAAATGGAGTTACTAGTTCCATGTACTTCAATTATTCTAAAACTTGGAAAAAAACCAGCGGGTACGATGTCAATTTCCTTAACATAAAAATAAAAGAAGGTTTTGAATCTTCAACTGAAACAAATAAAACTCACGTTGAGAGCTATAAAACAGTAATTTTTTTCCCATGAAATTCTTCTGGGGACAGTTTAGCACTGATAATAATTAAATAGTGGACTTTGGATTTAAAAAATAAAAACCGTTAAAAAAAATGTCAAACTGATTAAAAACATTTTGCTTCACAAATATTTAAAACTTTGATTACGTATCTTAGATTAAAAATATTTCATAGATTGAGTTTAAGATCAGAACACTTTAATTTGTCATATTAAAAATTAAATCATAGCTTATTCAGTTACAGTAAAACAAAATGAACAATAACAAACAACTCTGAAGGTGTCAATTTACTAAGACTTTCTCTTTGTTGACTGTTTTCAGTGTATTGCGGTTGAGCCAATAGCTGGTCAATTGTATTGATTTTCCTTGCAGTTGCAGTTTTTTTAAATTGTGCGATTGACAATATAAATTGACTAATTAAATAAATGCAATGATGTGCAGACAGTTATAAATGCGCCAAGTTCTAAATTTTCCTTTGAAAAAAAGGATTTCATTGGTCAGACTATTTTAATATAAAGGTAAACTGTTTCTTTCTCCCATAAAAATGACTGCAATTACAATTTAAAACCATCATAAATTCTCCAAAACTACTATACTTTGCCTTTATTGCAGTTTTTTGGAACTGTTTAGTTCATCTTTATTTTTTTTTCAGTTAACATCCTAGTGTTTACATAACATTTAACTATAAATACATAGGTGAAAGGCGTTTCAGCGCCACAAGAAACAGACAAATCGGAAAAAAAACTTAAAACTTTGTTGCTTAGGTAAAGGTATGGCTTCTTTGAGGAGTCAACTAATGCTCGTTGAAATATTAAACTACCAATTGTTCATCAGCTGGATCATCTCTTTTCAGGTACTTCTTCACAGTGTGATTTAGTTGATTAATTTTACTTAATTCGACACTATTTACAAGTATCAGTAAAAATACTAATATATATTACTTACCAATGAATTACTTGTTGAAGTGTGTATTCGAATATTATCCAAAATACAGTATGCTAAATGTATTTTAAATGACTTTCTTACAATTACAGTAAAAGTAAAATGTTGAGGGAAATATGTGTATTCGAATGATTATAAAAAAGTTTAATCCTTAAGATTTATGTGGGCTTTTTGCAAGTCTTACTGAAAATTATGTTATTTATATGGATATAGATTATAATGGGAATGCTGCCCGGGAACTCAAGTCTCTTGTGTACTAGCTTTAGTGCTGCTTATCCGGGAACAAAGATAAAATATACTTTGACAAAATTTCCACAACGAAGCAAAAAGCGGAAAGTGAAATTCCCACGCCCAAAATGAGGAAAGCTGGCGATAAGTCAACCAAAGTCAGTTTTCTCGTTATGGCTTCCAATGGTTTGTCAACCCTGCATTCGTTTTTTACTCTAATTAATCTTCGACTATATTCTATCATACCGTGAGCCCACATAAGAAGTTCCGTCCTAATTAAACAATCAATCATCATTTTATTATATTGCGTGCAACTTAGCTTACATTTTGAGAGAAAGAAACAGAAATAAATTATATTTTAAGGAGAAAAGGAAAATTTTCATACTTTGAATAGATGTTTGCATATGGATTACCAATGGTAAAAGCAAGCTGGTAAGCCATTGATGGATAAGCTTTTAGCTCAGGTGAAACAGCCAGTTGACAAAGATCTTTTTTGTCCTTCTTCATTAATAAATTGTTTATAGGTTCCACCTGCAATACCAATAAAGAATCATTCTTAAGAACCAATTTCATAATTTTTTTTTCCAAACTGCAGGATATGCTGCATTGTGATTAATGACGTTTTTTCGAGCAGCAAAGGCATCTGATACCAAAAGGGTCGGATCTTTTCGTAATTGGTCACCAAGAGTTTTCTCATATCCTTGTGTAGCGTTCTGTATACATTATTAATTGAGTGTCATTGCATATAAACTACATGGTGGCATATACAAGCAATCTATAGTTATATTTTTTCGACTTGGTACTTTTAAGAAGCTAAAGTTACTTAGTGGTTTGAAAACCTAGACCAGCAATTTAGGAAAAATCTTCGTAAGTTCCAGTTAAGTTACTGGATTTTAAAATTTAACTGGGTCGCTTAAACTGAATTTTTTTTTACTTTTTCACAAAACAATTTCAAATTTACTTGATTATAGCTTATCTTAGTAAAGTAAATTTAAGTTAGCGAACTGATTTCCTGTTGTAAGAAAATGAGTGGAAGTCAGAATAGTCAGTAAAAATCTTCAAACTAGTGCAGTGCCAAGTCAGTATAACCCGAAAAAATGTATTACCAAAAATATACGAGAAAAATATGCATCTTTCTCGCAGGTCACTCGCAGTTCTGAACTTTCGGCGACATCTTTTAGAGTTTGTGCGATGGGTTTCAACCTAGGCGCGGTGAGTAGGGAAGTTAAAACGCCCGAGTAGGCATTAATAAGAACCACCATCGAAAGAAGCCATAGTCCAGTTAAAATTTTAAAAGAAGACCGAGTCCTTGTGTGACTTCCAGAAGTTCCTTTTATCAATTATAAAATGTTGTATCAATAGCTTGAACATTTAAAAAGGTGGTTATCAATATTTTACCTTGGTTTGTGAAAAGTCTAATCACATAATCTGTTTGATTATAAATAGCTTGCATAATCGATTGACGATTCAAATTTGAATCAGTAACATCCTTTCTATTTTTAATAATGATTGCTGAAACGACGACAAAAACTGATGTTGCTACCAAAAAACAGACCCAAACCTATTTTGTATAATTTAACAAAAAATATATATTTTTTTATTTTACGTGTAGAAATGCAAAAATTATATTCAAACCGGTAATTTAAATGGTCTTATTATCACATCTAGATGACTTTCCTCGTCAGGATAAGGTTGCAGTAAAGTAAAATGGTTAATATAAAATGGAGTCACTAATTCCATGTATTTTAAGTATTCTAAAATTTGAAAAAACCCAGCGGGGACGATGTCAATTTCCTTCATTAAAAAATTTATCGATTTATCAATTCATTAGCAATTCCATATTCTTAAAAAAAACTCAGTCTTTTCTTTTTTTCTACTTTTTTTGTAAGATACATGATTGTCGTAGAAGCATGTCCATATTTGGCCACTAAAGTTTGGTCTTCAATTACATATTTCAATCTGCGAACTCAAATGAGATTAGAGAGCAGGCTGTATCACTATTATAAATAATTTAAACCTCATTTTAAGATATCCGAAAAGTAACTCCAAATGATCATTCAAAAATCCTCCAAATGTGTAATTTCCTCCATTCAGTTTTTTGTAGTTAAAGAATTGGCCCCCCTATTTTTTTATTGAAAAGTTCAGAATTTAGTTTTGAATCTTCAAATATAACAAGAAAATCTTACGTTGAGAGCTAAAATAGTAACTTCTTTCCCGTAAAACTCTTCTGATGATAGTTTTGCACTAAAAAAAAAATTGCAATATTAGACGTTGGATTATAAGTAAAAATAATGAAGTAAAATAATAAGTAAAAATAATAAAAAAAATTAAGTCAAATCCACAACTGATAAAACATTTTCTGTTTGTATTGTTTCATCAACATTTGGAATTTGAATTATTTAATGTTTCATTTACAATTCTTTATCAGCTGCCTTGGAGAACATTACAATTTCTTATATAAAAATTCAAAACTTAGCTTATTCGGTAAAGGGTTTGAAAATCAACCCTTAATAAATAATTTTTGAAAGTGTTAATTCATTATTTCCAGATAAATAATCAACATAATTTGTCCTACCGTATGGTGCTCGACTGCTGAAGAAAAGTTTCCTTAATACCATCACTCCCTTTGAGATTCTTTTCTGAAAGAACGAGCCAGATTTGAAAAGTGAATAATAAAATGGTCGCATTGGTGAAAAAATGAATATTGTTTCTTCTTCTCCCCGTTGAAAGTGTGAACATGGTATGAATTGGTGCTTAAGGAGGCGTATATTCCTCACTGGTAGAGAGTCATTCTTAGACTGCCGATTATTTCGCGATATGTTCAGCTATATCATTTGGAAAACAAATGGAGACTGGTGTAAATAGAACATACGTCATTCCATGCACATGAGATTTTCTGTTCATTTGGGGAGCTACGACTGTGTTTCGATGGAAAATGATGAATGAAGTTCCATTGATTCCATTATACTGGGCTGATATTCTCTATCCAGAGGCTTTGTATACTATTTTATTAGCCACGCAAGGCAACATTAAGTCTTCAACGAATATTGACGTTCAATTGAATCTATATTTGCGTCAACAAACTGTATTCAGTGCTGCTTTCTTTGAAGATAATTCCACCGAATCCATTATATTAGGCCGATATCCTCTATCCAGAGGCTTTGTACGTGGTTTTTGTTTTAAATCACACGCAGATAGCTTACACGAAGTCTTAAAGGTATATTGACGTATGCAGTTGAATCTGTTGGCATTGACAGAATGTATTGTATTAGCTTTTTCCAGATATTCAGTGACATTTACATTTAAAAGACTTTCTATTTTTAGACTGTTTCCAATTTATAGCGGTTTGGAAAATATTAGGTCCAATGTATTTATGTTCCTTGCTGCTTTATATTTCTGGTGTATCTGCTAGTCATACGTCATATCTGGTCCAATCCCACTTAGGTCCTACTAAAAACCAAAATTGGTCAAACTATTTTTTTAAACGAGTTATCATTTATCGTGTAATTTTGTCAAAACTTTACGTCGGCAGTATAAATTTAGAATTTATACTCACAAAATTCAATCGGCCAATCGATTGAATTAAATTAATCTTTGATGTTTTTAATAATAATTGGTAAAAACATTAATAAAACTATGGTAAAAAAAAAAACTGACCCAAACTTAATGGCAACGCCTCTCATTTTCCGCTTATAGGGCTGTTTACACCCTACCTACGCGTCACTTGACAACGCCGCATTTGGCTAACTGCTTGTGCACGAAATTTAAAAAGCAGAATGCCTTCAAGTTCTCTTTCTGAATTTCGTGCAGAAACCGTTATCTGAATGCGGCGTTGTCAAGTGGCGCGTAGGTGGGGTGTAAACAGCCCTATATTAAAAAAAGGAAAATTTAACTCATAGCGCATACCCATTAAATGGTTTTATTGACATGTTGTTGCAGTTTTACGCTTTGCTGGAATGCTATTTAGGTAAATCATAAACTTTTCTGTGAAAGATTTTGTATGATTTAAAATCACATATACTGAAATTGGAGTTGGTTATCCTTCGGTAACCATGGTAATAGTGGCAAATTTGTTCGTGGGTAGTCAAAAAAAGTTCTTCATCAGACTGCGCATCTATGAGAGTTTCTCTTTGTTGGGGCACTATTGAAATTGTTTGCGTAGGAATAAGTATTGTTTCTTTGATTAGCCGACTACTGTTCATTTAAAAGTTAAAGTGACAATTGTTCATCAGCTGGATCTTCTATTTCCAGCTGTTTTAGCTACGTATTGTACATCTATGAGACCTTCCCTTTGCTAAGTCTCGGTATTGCATTATACTATGATGACAATGGGCGGCCCATTGTTTACATTTGCATTGTTTTTGGATCATATGTGCTTGTCATCCGATATATTGATTTCAAATCCCACTGGCTATCAACACAATTTCCACTAATGACTGTTTATGCGGCTGCAATACATCATCGCATGTTTAATGAATCATCTTTAAAGTTTTTTTGTATATCATATAAAAGGTATTTTATGAATTTTACTTTTTGGGCAACGCATGTAATTTTTAATAATTAGCAATTCAATTCTGCATCAGGCTATCAATTACATTTAATAATATAAAACTATTTGAATAGTTTAAATATTTTAAACCTCATTTTAAGATATCCAAAAAGTAGCTTCAAAAGATCTTTCAAATATCCTCCAAATGTGTAATTTCCCCATTCACTTTTTTGTAGTAGAAAAATGGGCCTTCCTTATGTTTGTATTCATTATAGAAAAAGAAATCAGAATTAGATTTTAAAACGTTGAATAGAACCGAGGGGTTCCCATCTCTTTTTTCATAGGCTCAGGTTTCCCAGGAGGGGAAAAGAGGGAGGAGAGGGGTGGAAGCAGGAAAAAAGAGGGAAATGGGGTAAATCGATAGGAAAAGGAAGGCAAACGGAGAAAATAACAGAGGGGGGATTTTTCTACAAGGTCAGTCTTGAAAAGAGCCGGCAGCCCCTAGAATATTTCAAGAAACCATCACGTTTATTGATAGCTAAAACAGAAATTTCTTTCCTACTAAATTCTGTTGGTGAGTGTTTTACACTGAAATAAAAAATTGCAATTTTAGAAAAGAGCTTGATTTTTTATAAATAAAACATTTAATGTATTCTTCATAATTTAACTTCGAAGAATTCGTTTTCTCTTTCAGAGAACCATAAAAAATGTGATGTGTTTTTTAATTATTTGTCCCGTTTACTACCAACACTAAAATTAGTCCAACCTTATGGTGCTCGACTGCTGAAGGAGTGATTCCTTATTATCATCACTCCCTTTGACATTCGTTTCTGAAAGAACGAACAAGATTTGAAAAGTGAGTAATAAAGTGATTCGGTTGCTTAGTGCAGCTATTTCTGTGTTTCGATGGAAACCGATGGTAGGTCCATTGAATCCACTTTATTGGCTCCATGTCCTCTATCCAGAGGCTTTGTATACTACCTTTTTAAATCAGACTGCTTTCATTAAGTCTTCAATTGGTATTGGCGTGCAGTTGAATCTATTTGTTGTCAAAATGCCTTCAATGCTGCTCTCTATTAGGATTCGACTACTCATCGCTCATTGTATAAATAAACTCTCAATATTTCATCAAGCATCTTGATCAGTTATTTGCAACAATTCAGCCACAAATGCATCTAATACACTTTCGCTTTGTTAAGAGTTTCGATTGTGTTACGGTGGGAAGAATAGTTAGTCCATTGAAATTCACTTGACAAATATTGTCCAAGAAAAATGCTGCCGATAAGTTGAATGGAGTCAGCAGTCTTGATTTGCTTTCAAGTGGTTTGGCTGCCCTAAAATCATTTATTGGTTTTATCGCTTTTTATCTATGCTCTTTGATACCGTTATCCCTCACAAGAAGTTCCGCCATGTTTGAGAACAATTAAAATGTCAAACAATTGACATTGGTGAAGCTTTTGATCGATACACACAAAATATTATTGAAAACTTTAGTCGATATAGTGATATGATCATCATTTTCTATGTACATCCATGAGACCTTTTGTTTAGTGTTGCTGATATATAACGATGGAAACTGATGGCACTTCTATTGGATCCTTTATATAGGACTGATATCCAAGTAGGGCGCTGCTATTTTGCTGGTTTCGTACAAGCTCTGTAAAAGTAAACCCATTTTTTCGTCTACAGGGCCATAGCGCCTTGCATTGCCTCAGAAATGTAAAGCTGACTTAATAAAAACCTTCATTTATTGAGTTTATATTTTGTATCATTGATGAAGAATTGAATCGCCCTGAAAATTTGTTTAAACTTGATTTGGCGATTAATATGACAGAGTTCTACACACGCGAAAGAAGAGATTACTTTGAATTTTCTCAAATATATAACTATAGATTAGGATACTGACAGAAATGACGGAAAGCTTCAATGCGAAATAAAATGTACACCTATAACTATATCGATAATTAAGTATAATTACTATAGATACGACGCATAGTAGACCTACACTAATTAAACGTAACAAAATTAAAATTATGGTAAAGCTTCTAATTGTCCATTCGGTATAGATTTATAATACAATATTCAGCTTTTATCGATAACCGTATCTTGGAAGATGTGGAATAAGAGGATATATATTTACACGAAGGTGCATGGATGGAGGATGTGAAGAGAGTGATCCGAGACGGACGAAGAAATACAACTTGGCAACGAAGGTGACGTCAGTGGCAGAAGATTCATTCATTTTAAATTATAATAGACTTTAAGATCCAATTGTTTCTGTCAGTTGTAAACTATGACTACGTGACATCTTGAAGCTGTAATTATTAACCTTAGCTACCACGCTCTTTCTTTTTCTCTTTCCGGCTCGCTCGCTCGCAGTATATAATAGCTGCATTCCTACGTCTGTATGATCATTCTCTCTTTGATTCACATAATAGCTTGGAGTTGACTAAACTAAAGAGTAAGTGTTCTCTTATTTAGTTCGGTTAAACTAGATTTATTACTAGATTAAATTGCAGTTGATGGCTTCTACGGTAAAACCCGTTGACACGTAATACAAATTTCCCATTTGGGAAAGAGGGTCTGACTTTTCTCTTTTCTATTACGATTTACCAACAAGTCCTTTATTCAGTAGGAGAGCATGAAAGGATTTGAAACTAATAGCTATTGTATACTATTAGGACAAGTACAATTGATGGTACATTTATTTTAACAATAATAACAAGTATCACTAATAGACTTAGCAAACAACAAATGACATTTAGGTGTATTAAGATATAATTCAATAAAAAAAATGCTAAATACAATTAATTTCTTACAGTTACAGCAATGCAAGTCTTATTACACATTGTGGGTATGTATTTAAATATATAGATTACAAAGAGGCGACTTGTATCCCCAGTGTTTATATTTCTTAAATTGATATTGTTTTGTCATGTTTTATTTTCTTTTCCTCCTCATTTTTCGACGCATCGAAAACAGTAGTGTATTTAATTTCCCTTTTTGTATGATAAATATTTTATATCTTCTCATTTTGATCGATCTTAATCGAAATAGATGGGCGGGTGGGTTAGATTTAGCGCTACTTACCCAGGGACAAAGATAAAATATAAGTTGACAATATTTCCACAGCAAAGCAAAACGTAGCGAGTGGAATTCCAACTCCCAGAATTAAGAAAGCTGGCGATAAGTCGAACAAAGTCAGGGTTCTCGTTATGGCTTCCAGTGGCTTGTCCACCCTACATTTGTCTGTTGCTTTCATCAATCTTTGTTCATATTCTATCATACCGTTTGCCCACATTAGAAGTTCCGCCCTAATTAAAACCCGTTTTTAAAATTATTTTATAACACTGCGTGAAACTTCTTCAAAAAATAAAATAAAATAAAATTAGGAGAGTGAGGTTTACATACTTTGAATAGGTTTCAGCATAAGGACTCCCAATTGGAAAAGCAAACTGGTAAGCCAACGATGGATAAGCTTTAAGCTCAGGTGAAACAGCCATTTGACAGCGATCCTTTCTTAGTTTGTTCATATTCATAAAATAATTGTTTATAGGTTTCAGCTGAAATAACATTACAGAATTAATCCCATGAATCCGTTTCATAAAACATATTTTTTGTTTCAAACTCCAGGATATGCTGCTTTGTGATGAATGACGTTTTCTCGACAAGCAACGGCATCTGATGTCAAAAGGGTAGGGTCTTTTCGTAATTGGTCACCAAGAATCTTCTCATACCCTTTTGTAGCGTTCTGTATAAATCGTTCATTAAGTGTCACTCCGTTAAAAAGGCATTTAAACAACCAAGCCATAATTATTATTGTTTTCAACTTAGTTATTTTGACAATTCAGTTAAGGGTAGTAAGTTTGGCCAACTTACTTAGTTGTTTGATAACCTAAACAAGTTTTGGTAAAATCTGTATCGAATTTAATAGAGTAATTCAGTTTTACCCTCTTTTAGCTATTACTATATTCTAGATTATTCTTTATTACTATATTCTTAATATTCTAGATTATTATTACTGTGGTTTGACTTGAGTAGAGTAGTTATAAGTGAGTAAACTGATAAGCACTTGTAAGAAATCGTATGGTACAGTTATGTTATTGAATTTTGAATATCACAACGTAATCCAGTACGTAGTTACCAAAAAGATACGAGAAAAGTAATTCGCTTTCTCGACAGTCACTCGCAGTTCTTGGCTTTCAGCGACATCTTTCAGAGTTTTTGCGATGGGTCTTAACTTCGGAACGGTTAGTAAGGAAGTCAAAACGCCCGAGTAGGCATTAATAAGAACCACCATTGAAAGAAGCCAAATTCCAGTCAGAATTTTAAAAGAAGATCGAGTCCTTGCGTGAGTCCCAGAAGTTCCTTTTAAATTGATTTGAAAATGTTGATTATTCAATGTTATTATTCAACCTTTAATGAAAATTGCTGATCAATATTTTACCTTGGTTTGTAAAATGTCTAAATACATAATCTAGTTGATTATAAATAGCTTGAATTATTGATTTTTGAGACGAATTTGAATCGATAACATCCATTCTATTTTTAATAATGATTGCCGAAACAACCACAAAAACAGCAGTCGTGACCAGAAAACACATCCAAACCTTTTTTATAATCAAACAAAATACTTTTTATGTTACAGATAAATAATGCTTAAATTAAATTCACACCGATAATTCAAATGGCCTTATTATCACATCTAGGTGACTTTCCTCGCCAGGATAAGGTTGTAGTAAAGTGAAATAATTCATATCATATGGAGTTACTAGTTCCATGTGCTTTGAGTTTTCCCAAACTTGAAGAAACCCGACGGGGACGACATCAATTTCCTTACCATAAAAATGTAATATTTAAAATTTCATTTGCAGCTCCATGCTGTGATGAAAAACCGAAGTATTTTCTTTTATTATCTACCTTTTTGTCAAGATATGTGAGAGACGCGCCACTATGTCCGTATTTGACCACTAAAGCCGGATCTACAATAATATACTTCAAACTAGAACGCAAAAAGAAACCAATAATACTATTAACTACGATAACACTGTATTAATAATATACCTCATTTTTTACCTCATTTTAAGATATCCAAAAATTAACTCCAAGTGATCGTTAAAAAATCCCCCAAACGTGTAATTTCCTCCATTCGTTTTTTGGTAGTAAAACAATGGGGGTGCCTTATTTTTTAAAATGAAAAATGGAATTAATTCTGTAATATTCGATCATAAAATGTAACACTCACAAAGTAAGCTAATACAACAATTTCTTTCCTATTAAATTCTCCTGGGGACAGCATTCCACTGAAATAAAATTTCAATATGAAGGCATTGCTTTTTTATAATCAAATAAATCAAACTTCAACTGATTAACCATGTTTTTGTATTGTTTTATAAATAGTTGGAATTGTGATAACGAATGTTTAATTTTTGTCATCAGTTGCCTTTGAGACCATTATCGTTTTTACGTGGAAAACCCCAAATCTTAGCTTTTTTATTAACGGTTTTTAGAAAGCATTATTCTCAATGAATAACTTTGAGGATGTCAATCAGACTTTCTCTGTGATAATGTTAACACAAACTCAAACAAAAATGGTTTCATGAAATATTTACATGATATGTATTTATATGATAAAAGCAGTTGAACCCATTTATTACCAAGTTAAATTATTAAAATAAGTCCCACCTTATAGAACTCGACTGCTGAAGAAAAGCTTCCTTGGTCAAACCACTCACTTTGAGATTGGTTTCTTTTGAAAGAACGAACCAGATTTGAAAAGTGAATAATAAAGTGATCGCCCTGATGAAACAAAAAATGTCGCTTTTTCCTTTTCTTCCTGTTGAAGGTGACATGGTGTAAATTGATTTGTTTGAAGAGTGCGTTTGAACCATACAAGAATAGTTCACAGACTGGCGTTGATTCGGAGTTTCGATTAGGTATGTTCCATGCACTACCCAAACAGACGCATGAAGCCATGGGCATAGAACATGCATACGTCAGTGTGTGTACATGAGATCTGTTTAGTGTGGCTATTCCTGTGTTTCGATGGAACTGTATGCAGTTCCATTGAATCTATTCTATTTATCCTCTAATCAAAGGCATTCTATACATTTTTTAAAAATTACTGGTTAAGGCTGATAAAGGCTTCAACTACTATTGACTTGCAGTTGAATCTATTCGAGTTGGCAAATTGTGTTCAACGCAGCTTTCTTTGAGGAGTGGACTACTTCTCATTGAATAATTAGACTGTCAATAATTCATTCAGCAGGTGGATCAGCTCTTTGAAGCTTTTCAGCCACATATGCATCTGATATACTCTCGCTTTGTTTAGAGTTAGTTTCCATTGTATCACGGAGGGGACAATTATAGTCAGTCTATTGTATACGTTTGCGTTGTAGGTTTCGCTATACCTGCTAGTCATCTATCATATTTGATCAAATCCCGCTGGCTATCAACACAAAGTTTTGCGTTATTGGTTTTTTTAATTGAATTAGTAAAAAAAATCATATATTTAAAGGAAAATTTCTTCTTGGTGTGAACGAAATTTTTCAGAAGTACAGAAAAGTAAGAGGATGCTTTAAGGTGACGATACTCATGGGTGCAACTTGCGTCCATAAGATAACCGATTTTTCGTTAGATTTCTTTATTAGTTAACATTGACAACAAGGATCTCTATTACTTGATTATAAAATATTACTGGTTATCTGGTTATCTACCTCAATTAATGATTGACGGCTAAGATCTTTACAACACAACTAATATATTTCATTTTTAATAGTTATAAAAACTATTTTCATCCATCAGGTTCGTGTTTTTTGTCTATTTAATTTAGGTAAAAGTAGTAATTATTTAAAGGTGATGAATCAAGTTTATCCAAACACTGAAAAATCAAGTAAAATAGTCTTTATAAATTCTTGAATTAATTTTTATTAGATTGTAAATGGGGAGTGCAAATAATGTATATTAGTATTTAGTTGATACAAGAGCAGTTTGAAAACTGCAGACGATTCTTCGCTTTGTCCCGTATAGTGCACTTATGTAAGAGCGGCTGCTATGTTTTGATAGATATATGACATACAATATTTTCTGAAATGCTTGATGTACTATTTGCTTGGTATACTTCCTATAACATTTAAGGTAGTTTACATATAGGTTTACTTGTAGAATAACAAACAGCTGAAACTTTTTCAGTAGACATTGTTGGTGAAGTAGGATACACTACGTATTTAAGTATTCAAATATAACCAAACATGCAATATGCCAAATATAATTTAAAGACTTCTTAAATTTCTAGCCAATTTTAGTGCTGAGAGAAATGTGTGCGTATAAGAATGGTAGCATGATCATTGTTACCCGTATGATTTAAGAAATTGTAATATGGGCTTTGTGTGATTCGTATTACCAATTTTGGGAACTATAAAAATATGTATTATAAAGAGGTTATTCATATAACAAATATTCTTATTTCTTTAATATTTGTTAGTGAGAAATTTAATCGTCAAGTTATGACATATTGTCAAATAAATTGATCCAGACTGAAAATAAACTGACCCAGACTGTTAAAAACTAGAACAAAAAAAAAACTTAAAATAAAAAAAAATGAAAAAAATGAATAAAAAACTTAACTGTCAGACTCCGGATTACTAAGCGAAGTAAAATCATTTATTCTTATTCTCTCTTCTATTATTCTTTCTGATTCAAAATTATTGTTTTACATTAGTAAAATCAAATTTTCAATGATTTGTACAAAGTTATTATTGTTAAACTAGCCCATTTTAGATTCACCATATT
Organism: Chydorus sphaericus; assembly: GCA_030141595.1. Lineage (NCBI taxonomy): Eukaryota > Metazoa > Arthropoda > Branchiopoda > Diplostraca > Chydoridae > Chydorus > Chydorus sphaericus. The sequence continues at coordinate 12,125,169 of CM057929.1, read as the reverse complement.
GTAATCAACTGATAAAGAGGCGCTCCCTGATTACCGTCAAAATTTGTTACTGAAAAAAGGGCCAAATTTGAAAAGTGAACAATAATATGATTTACCTAATGCAATGAAGAGGATTTCTTCTCCTTCTATTCCAAGAAATCGATCAATTTGATTTGCAAAATACGAGTAATATGCAGACTGCCGATGATGCTACGATTTGATCAGCTATATCTATGCACATGTATGAAACCTTCTCTGTTTAGTGCCGCTTCCATGTTATTATAGAACCAGTAGCTGATCTATTATAAATATTTGCATTAAAAGTTTTCCTCGAATCTGTAGGGCATTCATGTTTTGGCAAATCGTTTACTGTCCATTGGCACAAAGTGTTAAGTTATATTGGTTTGTTTGTTTATGAATTATTCGTGGACATTATGATATTTTATTCTTGAATAAATATTGCTTATTCTGTGTGCGGTAAACTTCTTGTTGAGTATAGTTATTGTGTGTGTCAATAGCTTAAATACACCGACTTATAAAGTCTCCTTTGCCTAAAATTAGTTATTTATAGATTATATATTTTAAAAAACGGCAACAGCAACTGAGGACTGTTATTATGAGGCAGAATATTTTTTTAATTAAAAAAAGTAATCAAACCAGCATATTTTGTTCATTTTAAACCAAAGGCATATAACACTAATATTAATTTTGAAATATAAATTTAATTTCAGTTGACGAAAATTGGTTTGACCGGTTAAGGTTCCTTTAAAATTCTCTGATTTGAAACGATCATTTTTATGAATAATAAACTCTTAAAGTCACACATGAATAAGCAATATTTATTCTACAGTTCCTTTAGTTTTACAGGATCTAGTCTATCAAATGTATTTTTTATAGAGGATGAGTAATAGAAAAAACTGTGTGTTAAGTGATCTGGAATAAATTGGCGATGTTAGCTCACTCTGTTTCGGCTAAACGGAAGGTGGAATAATAAAACTGAGACTAAACTTCTTTCAGGCTGTATATTGTGCATTGTATGATAGAAATAATGAGATATATAATAAACAAAACACGACACAAAGTTACTGTGCAAAATATCATGGTGAGTGTCTATATGTAGGATACAAGAAACGGTAAAATGGGGTTTGTCCAAATCAAACTGAAATTTTTTAAATGTACATAGAAAAAGACTATTAAGTTGCGCCTTGAATGACCAGTATTTTTATGGTTTAAATGATTTTTGGTCAGAAAGAAAATTCAATTGTCATGATGTTAAGTTATGATAGCAAGTTTACACAAACTGTAAAAAAATATATTTCAAATCATAAAAGAAATACAGTAGCAGATCAATTTACGTGTATGAAATGAATCGTTTTCCCAATTTCATGTAATTTTACTATGAATAATAATTACGAGTAAAAATTAAGTTTGCGCGTAAAAGAAACATCTAAATGGCACCGGTTAAGATATTTTTTTAAGTTAGATATTTTACAAAAAGGAAATGAAACAGTTTTAAACAGGGCCCCTAATTTTTTTGCCCTTAAATATAAAAAATGTCCTCGTTTTTCTTCAAAACTTCTAATTTTTCCCTTTTACATTGAAAATCAACTTCTTGTTTTGCTCCATCTGCATCGTTATAGGTGGGCGGGCGTGCAAACTTTAGAGCTACTTACCCGAGAACAAAAATGATACATACTTTGACAACATTTCCACAACAAAACAAAAAGCAGAAAGTGAAATTCCGACGCCCAGAATGAGGAAAGCTGGCGATAAGTCAACCAATGTTAGATTCCTCATTATGGCTTCCAGTGGTTTGTCCACCCTACATTCGCCTGATGCTTTCAAGAATCTTGCTGTGTATTGTATCATACCGTTGGCCCACATAAGAAGTTCCGTCCTAATTTAAAACCCAATGTTATTTTATTACGCTAATTGCAACTTCTGAACATAGTTTTTTTTTTAAAGTAAAATTTACAATTTACATACTTTGAATAGATTTCAGCATAAGGACTCCCAATTGGAAAAGCAAACTGGTAAGCCAATGATGGATAATCTCTTAGCCCAGGTGAAACAGTTAGTTGACAGCGATCTTTTTTGTCCTTCTTCATCAATAAGTTGTTTACAAGTTCCACCTGAATTGCCAATAGAATGATTCTCAACAGTAAATTTCATAAGAAATGTTTTTTTTTGTTTTTTACTCCAGGATATGCTGCCTTGTGATGAATGACGTTTTCTCGAGCAGCAGGGGGAACTGATACCAAAAGGGTCGGTTCTTTTCGTAATTGGTCTCCAAGAATTTTCTCATATCCTTTTGTAGCATTCTGTATCAATTGTTCATTGAGTATCATTGCATTGCAACACAGGATGACATTTAAAGAACCAAGTCATAAGTATTGTTGTCAACTTAGTTATTAATTTAGTAATTCAGTTAATGAAGTAAAGTTCCTTTATTATTTGAAAGTCTAGGTAAACTTTAGTCAAATGTTAATTAGTTTTCAATTTAGTTAAATAAGTTAGTTGCATTCAGTTTAATCTTGGCTTAACCAAATTTAAACTAAGAATAAATGGTTATTTTTGCTATATTTTCACATTGAATTTCCAAACTTACTTAATAATAACTTTGACTTAGTGAAGCAAATTTAAGTAAGTCAACTGAACTCGTGAAAAATAAGTAAAAGTCAGTATAGCAAAGTTATCTTAGTAACTAAGTTAAAACCCACAAAGTAATCCCTCGAGTTCATAAAAACGGTAGCTATAGCCATATGTAATACCAAATAGATGCGAGAAAAATAAGAGTCTCTCTCGCAAGTCACTCGCAGTACTTGACTTTCAGCGACATCTTTCAGAGTGTGTGCGATGGGTTTCAATCTTGGGGCGGTTAGAAGGGAGGTTAAAACGCCCGAGTAGGCATTAATAAGAACCACCATTGAAAGAAGCCAAATTCCAGTCAGAATTTTAAAAGAAGATCGAGTCCTTGCGTGAGTCCCAGAAGTCCCTTTTTTTATTTATTGTTGTTTATTCAATTTTCTAATTATTTAGTGAAAGGTGGTAATCAATATAATACCTTGATTTGTGAAAAGTCTAATCACATAATCTATTTGATTATAAATAGCTTGAGCAATCGATTGATGATTCAAATGGGAATCATTAGTATCCATTCGATTTATAATAAAGATTGCCGTAACGACAACAAAAACTGCAGTTATGACCAGCAAACAGAGCCAAACCTTTTTTTTTTAATTAAAAAATGCTTATTATTTTACACATAGTACGCTAAAATAATATTCACACCGGTAATTTAAATGGCCTTATTATCACATCTAGGCGACTTTCCTCGTCAGGATAAGGTTGCAGTAAAGTGAAAAAGCTCACATAAAATGGAGTTACTATTTCCATGTGCTTTAAGTTTTCTAAAACTTGGAAATAGAAGGTGGGGACGATATCAATTTCCTTAACACAAAAATTTATCATTTTGTTAGCATCTTAATGTTGTGATAAAAAAAAACATATCTTTTCATTGTCTATCTACCTTTTTGTCAAGATACATCAATGACGTAGATAGAGGTCCATATTTTGCTACCAAAGTTGGGTCGATTATAACATATTTCAAACTAAACGCAAAAGAGATACGAATAATACTTTTAATTACGTGCAATGCTATATCAAATGTAACAACTATTTCAGTAATGTAAATAATTTTAACCTTATTTTAAGATATCCGAAAAGTAACTCCAAATGATCTTTCAAAATTCCTTCGAAAGTGTAATTTCCTCCATTCTGTTTTTTGGAGGTAAAGAAGGGAGGATACTAATAAAAAAACAGAATTACACATTTTGAATCTTCCATTAGAAAAATAAACTCTCACGTTGATCCCTAAAATATTAATTTCTTTCCTATCAAATTCTTCTGGGGACAGCTTTCCACTGAAATAAAAAATTGCACCATTAGAAAAGAGAATATTATTTGATAAATAAATAAAAAAAAATTATTTACCCACCAAACCTTACATAACTTATATTGTTTTTATTGTTTTATAAATACTTTGAATTAAGATTACATTTCATTTATAATTTTTTATTAGTTTTTTTAGTATAATTTGTCATAGGGGAACTCAGATCTCAGCTTATTGGGAAAGGATTTGTAGAAAAATTTAACCCTTAATGTAAAAAAATGAAGTTGTCAATTCAACCTTTCTTATACTGTTAACGCAAACTGAAACGGCTCCATGAAACATTTATATGATACTAGCACCAAGTGGAAGAACACGAAATGTGGTTTACAAAGAGGCATTACTAGGAGGATGATTTAAAATAAATAAAAAAACAGAGTGGTGTACTAATCGAAAAAATAAATGTTATTGACTAATATGTATAATCTAATATGAGATCAATTCAAAATTGTCTATTTAAAAAATATTTAACCTGTAAATTATATATTAATGAGTATCTTTTAAAATCTAAATTTTCTTTAAAGAGTGGTTCTTTTTAATTTTCATGTGAAGCAACATAACAAAACTATTATAATTTCGGGCGAAGCCGAAGCACGGGCCAGCTGTGAGTGTGTGTAGCTAAGTAACCTTATTTAAGCCCTTGAACGAAGGTGGCCGCTAGGCCGCCTGAGAAATGCCAAATTGGTACAATACTAAAATGAAATAGTTGTTATTACGGGTTTTAAAACTGGAATCAATGCACGCACACAGGCACAAATCAATACAAATTAAAAAGTCATTTCGGGCAAACTAACGCCGATGCTTTAAACGCTAACAGTAAACCACAATGATTAACTTGCACATGTATGTTTTTGAGAAAGAAAACTTTACTTTCAACTATTATCGTAAGTTATGGAGAAACCTGTTTTTTTAACCCCTAGAACGAAGGTGGCCGTGTAGGCCGCCTGAGAAATACCAAATTGTCAAAATTAAAAAGTAAAATTCTGTTATTACGGGCCAATTGGTATTATGTAAGCCATGTGTAGTTGTTTAAGCTGTGCATGTGAATTTAAATTACGGATTTACGATAAATTAAAGAAAAGCAATCACACAAAATTTAAAAACGTGGTATACTAATCGAAAAAATAAATGTGATAAAGTACTAAAACTACATTTGCAAGTTAAAAGTTCAACTGCTTTAGCTAAGCCCCTCCTCCTCAAAATCTTTGACCAATCAGGAATTTCTTGCCACAGAACGACGGAACGACAATTTTCTGCTTTATATAATAGATAAAATATTAGTTTTTAGTCTTGTAAAATGAGTTTTTTCACGTTTCTCTTATTTATTATTATTATTTTTTAAAATTAGAAACAGTTTTTTAATGGGTTTTTTCCATTTATTACCAAATAGAATAATCAAAATTATTCCCACCTTATGATACTCGACTGCTGAAGAAATGGTTCTTTTATAACACCACTCCCGTTGACATTCGTTTCTGAAAGAACGAACCAGATTTGAAAATTGAATAATATGGCGATCGTTTTTATAAAATAAAAAGTGGTTCTTCTTCTTTTGCCTGATGAGGGTGACATGGTATTTAGACTGTGATAATAAAAATTGCTGTGTTTAAAAAGAGTTGATTCACACAAGAGTAGTATGCCGACTGCCAATGATACAGTGCTTTCATTAGCTAAATATATATTTTTTTCGTCTACGAATCGTTCTGTTTAATGTTGCTTCGTTGTTTCGATGGAAACCGCTGGTAGCTGATTTCTTATATATATATGTAGTATGGTTTTTACATATGTAATTGCCGAGCTCTACGAAAAAATGTATCTACTAGATTTTGTCACGCAAGTATTAAAAGTAAAAAGGATCAACAGAGAGGACGGAGAGACCACGCCACAATAATCGAAGATCGTTAATAGCTATCAGTGATCACGTTAATTATTTTTAAATTAAAAATGTAGGTCTTTCAATGTCCACTGCGGGCTTCTTTTAGTTCGCTTATGTGGAAAAATCAGGATGACTTTTATAATAACTGAATAGTTATTCAATTGGAAAAGATGTGGATGCATCGTTTGCTTTTTATGATTTAGTGGACTTTTGGTATGATGGCCGGTGACCATTGGGCTGTCTTAGATTTAACGCATAAAAATTTGGGAGGGCGATGCAAAGATAAGGATTTTAGAGAGGACGGGCTAAGGAAATATGTCGAAAGCTTTCATACCCAAGTGAACTAGCGTTTAACTATTTTTAATATAGTAGGTTTTTTTTAGTTGATTCATATAAATTGATTTCTTTAAATAGGAAAAATCTAAATTTGTCCGGTGCTATTGTATTAGACTACTGAAGAAGCTGTGACAGGTTATCAATCTCTTCGACATTCGGTTTCTGAAAGACCAGCAATAATAAAACAGCCCTATAATGCAACAAAGAGCATTTCTCTCCTTTTCCCCATAAAGGTAATATTGTGGGGTAACTGACACTGTGTTTAGCCAATGATGGTAGAAATGGACTTATTTGATGACCTAAATTCACACTACAATAATTTGCGGACTGCCGATGGCTCTACTTTACTCAGTTATTGTGGAAAACCTACAGTAGAACCGTTATACATATTTTAATTGGATTTGATTTGTGGTATCTGCTAATCATCATTCATATTTTTGTCAAATCATACACCATCCATCAAAACCAATTATTTCTTATTTTGCTATGAGCTATTGAGTGCGTGTACAATACTGCCTTAGTGGGCAGTAGACTTTAACCTGTAAATTAATATGAAAAAAAAACACAATCACTGAGATCTTGAATGTTAAGCATACAGTGTATAAATAAAAAAAGAGACAACTCTTATTCCCAGTTTTAGTAAATAATAAAATTGATTTGCAGTGCAGTTGTGCGTTATCTTGCAACGAGTTTTCAATTATTAATTTTAAAAAAGTAATTAAGCTCTTTCGTTGTGTTTCATTCAGTTAACATGCTTGGCAGTAAAGACTATTCCAATAAGCGAACCAATTCAGCATCCAAGAGCAACAGAGAATCGGCTGTACTTTTTAATCAATTATTTCCAGAATTGATAATAAAGGTATTAAAAGAAAGCAGCAAATGTATTCATCACTTCCTGGTACTTATCGATAAAAAAAACACTGTACAATTTTAAAATTGGATTTATGTCTGTTATCTCTCAGTTTCCGTGGTAAAAAAATACCACGCCCCTTCACTTATAGATAACCAGCAGTGGTACAATAGTGCTATGTGACCAAGTTGTAAACCGATGTCAAGTAATCGTAGCCAACTGAACCATCGTGGCGCTGAAGGTGCCATACGCAAAACATACTGCTAGAGTCTATTCCGTAAAATGAGGATATTTGAAATGTTAAAATATACTGAAAAAAACCATTAAGTAATCTAAGTAAAAAAAAAAGTTCAATCTACGTATTCTTATATAATCATGCGAAGTTATGTTATAAATGTAAACAAGATTCATAGTTATCCACCTTTTGGGTTGAAATCGTTGCATATTTTCTCTGATATTTAAAATGTCAATACAAATTTTCAAAATGTTACATTAATGATCTATCTTGCTTAGATTGTGTAATATTGATAATTGTAATATTTGCATCTTTTCACGTTATCCATAGCAATACATTACATAATAACTCTCAACCGGCAAACTCCTTCTTCCGCTTGCCGAGGGGCAAGCTTCGCGGGTTCCCCCCTCGACAAGGTCGAAGTCGCTTGCCGGGTGAGCCCTTTTTATGGTCTGTGTAAAGCCATTCTTTTATTGAACCCAAATGTTAAATGAGGAGTTGGAAATATGGTTATCACAAGGTTAAGATTTATAACGATTGAAAATTTTCACTTATTATCCACTTTCTATTTCCTAGGGGTATTCAAAATTTAGAGCGGACATCAAACAGAGAAAGGGAAAGTTTAGGGTTATCTAGGGATAAGCCGGTTCTGTGTGGGATCTTATTGGAGATTGTTCTCAAATTGTGTGCTATTGCGATAAAGTGATGCTATATATGTGGACTGTATATTTATTTTATTATTATTTTTAGTAGCCTACTCGTCTTTGTATTGACTTCACATCCTTTAATTATATAATCATTAATCTTGATCTATTTTTTTTTAATGGCTGTAACTACATCCATGTTGGGCCAGAAATCAAAATTTACTACTCAAGTTAAATATTACAAGATCATTTCTTTTTTTTTACACAATCAAGTGATTCAAGAGATATTCCAGTACAAAAGTCATCGCGGCCAAACCCACTCCGAGACCCAAGACAAAAAACACGCTTGACAATTCAACAAGCTTGATGGGTTTCATTTGTTCATCTGTTTTTAGATTCTCTTGGCTGCACTTATCAATGTTCATTGTACTCTGCTTTTTCCAGTATTCCACCAACCCTGCCTCAGTCGCCCGCAATACTGAAAGTAAAATCAATGTTTATCAATTTTTTTAAAGAATAAAATGGCGAAAAAAAACTTTACGAACTATTTGTTAAAAACTTTCGTGTAAGGGCTGTTCTTTTGCAATTGAAATGTAAATTGAATGCGGTCGAAGTTGTTAAGCGTCTTTGATACAGTCATTCGACAGGTTCCATTGTTGGCTTTTAAATTAGAACCGATGCGAAAGCTGCTTGACGTTGGCGTCTTCAAAATAAAAAGGAATATTAATATATTGAATTACAATTATAAGAATGTCCAAGGGACTTTGTTTACTCCGATATGGGTGCACTTGCGATCGACAATGTTAGAAGTAATTTGCTCGTATTTGTTGGTAAAATATTTTTCGTGTTGAGCAAAGCAGTCATCTACCTTCTTGTAAGATTTTTAATTTGAATTCTGAGTATATTAGACGAAGAAAATTATACTATTATTACTTCAATTGCAATCAAAAAAGGGAGATATTACGTGGAACTTTTGCATCAATGTGTGTCCTTTCTGCATAGTCAAAAGGCACTCTTTGTTTAAATTGCTATTTACCACTTCTTCCAGCGTGTTAGGTATCGGTTAATGCCTGATCGTCGTCAAAAAGGATATTAACGTTCCAGTGTATGCGTTCATCAATACGACAGTCATCAATAGCCACAGAGCCAACATGATTCGAAAGATCAAACGAGCCATGAGATTGACATGGAGTGGCTGAACCCCTTTGAAAACATAGTAAATATAGAATAGTCTTTTGATAACGTGTTTACTTCAATTTGCTTACCTTGTTGGGCGAGAATGGATATGACGTAGTTGAAAGAATTGCTCAATCTTTTGAAAAAGAAGGGTTCGTTTTCTATTTTTCTTGTCCAAGTGGTCAAAACTCCAATCAGAACAGCACTCGATACGATAATCATCAACCAAGTCTAAATATAATTATAATTACCAAACATCTTTTTGATTTATTAGAAATACGAGGGTACTATAAGACTAAATGGTCGGATCACTGCGGTCAACCGGCTCTCCTCGTTCGGCGAAGGCATCAGTAAGATGTAAGGCTCCATCATCACCATATAAGTGAAATCCACGAATGGCCCTTGAAAAACATCGATTGAAGCTAATGGAAAAATCGATAAATCGGCTACTTAAATTGTTTTTAATCAATATAATTTTTGTTTTACTAACTCACTTAAATAATGAACGGTTTTTTCTTATGATGCTTTCCTTTCTGTACACATTTTGAATTGACGCAACGCCTTGACCAACTTTTCCAACTTCTACCGGGTCCTCTAGAACGTATTCCACACTTGTTGCAAAATTATTATCAATTTTTAATTAATAAATTATATTTGTTATTGTGTTATTTACTCCAAGTTTAAGTTATGAGCAATGTAGTCAACATGAGTTTTAGTGACAAATAAATGGTAAAATAAACTTTTTTAAATAATTGATACCTGAAATGCGCGTATTTTCAAATGATTTCCTTGCAAAACATTCTTCATTGATTCTTTGTAAGACTCGTTCAAAGGGAATTAACAAACGGTAGATAACAGGTGAAAAAAATGTGAAAAATACAAAGGATACGACCATTTTTGTTTACAGTGGCGTCTTTTAGGGTACGTATATACCAGCTCTCTTTCCGACTTGAGAGCTAATATACTGATGACTGCTTAGCTACTTGGTATATTCCTTTCTCCACCGATATGGATTTTTAAAAAATAGCTCACATTCATACATAAAATATTGTTGTACAGCCACTATGGATAAAAGCCCAATTTTAGTCATTATTTTAGAAGAAGACCACAGGACCTTGCGTAGTTGCGGAAACTACCTGTTTGAATAGTTAACATAATTAGGATTGTTGGTTTGATGAGCTGATTGGAGATAATTGAACATGACAATCAATATTTTACCTTCTTTTGTTAAAAAAAAAAAAGTTTAATCATATAATCTATAGTTGATTATAAACGGGGGAACAGTAGTTATGCCAGGCTTAAGTCACGATCACCGATGTGACAAAAATCCGCCTTGTGAAATACAATGGAATAAAAAAAAATCATGAATATGTTTAGAAAATAGAAATTCGTAAATTGGCTTAAGCTATCCGTTAAATAACAACTAAATTCCACTGTAGACCACTCTGTGAGATAATTGATTTTTGTTTACCTTTCTGTTACATTTCCCCATAATATATGTACACTACTCTTATTCTTCCTGGTTTTGGAATAATCTCTATATATGTAGGCCATCTAGGTTGCGACCTTTTTTTTTATTGTACCATTGTAAAGGGCTGTACCAATCGAAATCAAACCCAAAATGTATCTATTTAATGATTATTTGTTAATATCCGCATTTAGTGGGTGAAAAAATTCCTTTTGTGTGATGTCATCTTTCATATTTTGCGTGTGATATAGGCCTTATAAGTCAATGTTACGATGCGCGTACCTATGTGTGTGTGTGCGTGTATGTGTATTTGCCCCAAGCCACCTTGTCTCTCCCTCTTGCCGCTATACCTCCGTTTTCTTCCGTCCGCGCCCTCTCCGTTTTCTTGAAATGGTGCGGCGCGCTGAGGAGGGCAACCTGATTAAGGCGCGTGTTGGTGATACTTAACGGTCTAGAAAAATTAGCAAGACACAAATGAAAAGATGTTGATTCAGCGTTCGAGCAATGGAGAATATTAACTGTTAATTTGTACAATCCAATTGGTTATAGAATTTAAGATTATTTGAAACTCTGGTGAGGAACATTTACGGAATGAGAAATAACTAGTTTCAGTCAGCAGTTCTCATTGATCTATACGGCCGCGTCCCCATAAGGTATCAGGTCGGGGTGTTATAAAAATTCAAATACCCACTTTATATTTTAAAGGATTTCTTTTAAAGAATTGACAAGACTAAAATAACCTTATTTGCCTAACTATTTTTTTTTAAATTGGAAGGTTATCTTATCTCGTAATCTTCCGTATGTTGTGCAATCTCCAATTATTTCATATGTGTTTTTATTTTTCATATCGTAACAAATTATCAAGGATGTCTTGTATTTGTGTATTAGATTCTACTTCAAGCTATTAAGTATCCAAAATAAAATAGATACTTCTTACATTCAATCATACAAGTGTTCAAAAAAGTGTCTCCATAAAAAAAAATCAGTGAAAAATCATGACTCTTGCTGAAGATATTATGTGTGACATAGTTGATAGCGATTACCAACAAAAGAGATTTACACGACCAATATACCTTGTTCATATAGCCCTCGACTCACATTCCATATATTGTGATGTAGCTTAGCCGGTCTTAAGCGTTAAACTGCTGTCATTACATTACTTTTTCTCCAATTATTAGTCAGTAGTAGTATGTCTGCTTATTTTAATAGATAAGAATACATGTACGCCGTGCACGCCTAATATTACAATAGGCTATAAATACCGTTAAAAATGCATCAAATCCACCTACTCTGCTAATTAGCACGTGTAACTTATTACAAATTAATAGGTATAATAAATAGAAACTTTTCTCCAGTTCTTTTTCAAATATTTCCTTCTCGATTTCCTTTTTTGGTTATTAATAGTTGTGCCTTATTCGTCTTGAGTAGTGCATGTGCAAGCTTTAGAATGGCAGTTGCCTAGCCCCTCCGCGAGCTAAAATAAAAAAACATACTTGGCCACAATTTCCACAACAAAGCAAAATGCTGAGAGTGACAATCCGACACCGAGAATTAAAAAAGCTGCTGATAAGTCTAACAGTGTCAGGGTTCTCGTTTTGGCTTCCAGTGGCTTGTCAACCCGACATTCATTTGTTGTTAATTTAAAGGTTTGACGTCCATATTCTACCAGACCGTTGGCCCACAAGAGGAGTTCCACTCTAATTAACAAAAAATGATTATTTGTACCCATTTGTAAACGATAATAAATCGTTAAATTTAGTAATCAGGAATTATACTTTGAATATATTTCAGCATAAGGACTTCCAATTGGTAAAGCAAATTGGATGGCCATTGACGGGTAATTTCTTAACTCAGGCGAAAGCGCCAATCGACAATGGGCATTTCTCTTTTTGTCTACCTTCATGAAGTAATTGTTGAAATCTGCACTCTTGATGCAAAAAAATATATGTATATAATATAATATAGATTGTCATAAATAATTTAAAAAAAAGCAAAATCCTACTCCCGGATACGCTGCTTTGTGACGAATAACATTATCTAGAGCACCGAGACCATCTGATACCAGTAGAGTTGGTTCTTTCCGTAATTGGTCACCAAGAGTTTTCTCGTATCCTACCGTAGCATTCTATAACAAAAATACCATGAAATGGTTTTATATTAGATATATGAACCTTTGAAAAATGAAATCAATAAGTAATACCAAAAATATACGAGAGAAATAAGACTCCTTCTCGCAAGACACTCGCAAATCTTGACTTTCAGCGACATCCTTCAGAGTTTGTGCGATGGGTTTCAACCTCGGGGCGGTGAGTAGAGAGGTTAAAACGCCCGAGTAAGCATTAATAAGAACCACCATAGTAAGAAGCCAAATCCCAGTTAGTATTTTGAAAGAAGATCGAGTTCTTGCGTGAGTCCCGGAACTACCTTGTCTCATTTATATTTGATAGAAAGAAATGTTAACCATTCGCTTGATTGGACAAAATAGAACGTTGCATTTCAATATTGCACCTTGGTTTGTGAAGAGTCTAATTACATAATCGATTTGATTATACACAGCTTTGCCAATCGATTGACGATTTAAATTGGAATTATACATATCCATTCTATTTTTTATGATTTTTGCCGAAAGGAATACAAAAACTGAAGTGGTTGTCAAAAAAGAGAGCCAGACCTTTTGAAATATTCAGATAATATAAGAATTTCACAAAAAAAAACAATGATAATATATAGTAATTCAAACCGGTAATTGGAATGGTTTGATTGTCACGTCTAGGCGACTTTCCTCTTCCGGATACGGTTGCAGTAAAGTGAAAAAATTCATACCAATCGGAACCACTAGCTCCATATGCTTTGCGGGATCTAGGCTTTGATAAAACGGTACTGGGGCAAAATCGACTTCCTTGAAATCAGGAATTCATTCATTCAATCATGAAGTAAATCATACTGTATCAAAACTATGTTGTTTTTTTTATAATTTGGGATTTTGAAAATCTACCTTATTGTCAAGAACTTGGAATACCGTTGTAAAAAGTCCGTATTTGCTCACCTTAGTCGGGTCGACAACAACATATTTGATACTGAACTCCCAAAAATGGAATCAAAAATACAGTTGTTCAAGCTAAGCAAGATATAGTTATTCTTTTTATAACTTATTTCAACCTCATATTAAGATATTCCAAAGTGTATCCCAAGTGATCTTTAAAAACTCCTCCGAATATAAAGTTTCCTTCTTTAAGTTTTTTGTAGGTAAAAAAAGGCGGATACTTCAAATGTTTTGTTTTTTAAAAGTTATAATTAGGTATGTTTAACATTGTAATCTATACATGGTATACACGGCAAAGTAATTAAATACTCACGTTGTAAGCTAGTACCGTAACTTCTTTTTTATTGAATTTTCCTGGGGGCATCTTTCCACTGGATTTTGATATTGCCATTTAAAAAAAAATGAATTTGAATTTCTGAAAATTTAGATATGAGCCATTTTGAAAATCATATTTTACTAGCTAATAATAACTACTTTGAAAAGTTGTCAATTCAGCCTTTGCATGAATTGTAATGTAGCCTAAACTGTTCCATAAATATGCAACTATTTAAAATGAAATTAGATTTGCATGCATTGTCTTTCAGTTACTATATATGATAAAACAGTTACTATATGGTAAAACAGAACATTAGTGCCGCCTCGATTAAAGAACCGCTGTTGTCCTTAAGTATGTAAGTAACATATGTAAGGTCGAGTTTCCACATGGGGCTGCAAAAATTATACGGGACTTAAAGCGGAGCGACAGCTATGGACTAGTTCTTCTGTTTTACGCAGGTTTAAATTATATATGTAGTACCAATTTATCTTCTTTATTTCCTTGATATGATAATCAAAATTAGTCCCACCTTATGGTGCTCGACTGCTGAAGAAGTGCTTCCTTGTTGACATCACTCCTTTCGACGTTTGTTTCTGAAATAACAAACCAGATTTGAAAACTGAGCAATAATATTAGAGCTCTGATGAAATGAAGAGCGTTTCTTCTTATTCTTTTCCCTGAAGAAGGAGGCATGTTCTTCAGCCAATCACGAAAGAAATTGATGTATTTGAAGAGCCTTTGATTCACACAAAAGTGTTATGCAGACTGTCGATGATTCTGGGTTTTGAACAGCTATATCTATGCTTATCTCTGTTCAGTGCTGCGCGCAACTTTGCTACGATGGAAACAGTATAGTTGGTCCATTATAAATAACTGATTAGAAACCGTGGAAAAACAATGGAAGCCACGCATTTCACTTGCTGGCCTTCCATAGACACACGCGTAGGACGGGCAAGCCGCAAGCGCTGCCGAGTCAGCAAAAATTGAGTGGACCCCAAACAAGCATTCGCTGATAGGTCGGTCGTGCATAGAAATCGGCTTGTATTGTTTGGCTCGTGTCCCCAAAACTATACAAGAGAACATGTTCTCTTATTGTTTGCTTATAAAAAATTGATGAAACACACCACTCCGTGGCAGGTAATTATAAACCAAAGATTTGTCAGACCAATTTTGTGACCTGTAACTCAAACATGATAATAAACCATACTGTGCGTATACGAAATATCAGGATTCTTCATATTATTTTATTGTAATGCAGATGTCCAAAAAATTTTTTTTACTTATTATTATTTTAATTTTATTTGCTATCGACAACAGTGTTAAAATTATTAATTTTATATCTCTACAATTTACATGTATAAATTCAGTTTGGATTTGAGGGTACCTCAGTTTGAAATGAACTAATAAAAAAAATTCAAGTGTAGTAAACACTTACAGTTAATCCCTTGGGGCATGAATAGTGATAGTAAAGTTACGGAGAGTTTTTAAACTGTAATAATTAATCTTTTTTATTATTTGTAGAAACATTAATTTTCATTAAGATCGCACCCATCTAAACACGGTCATTTTTACAAATTAAAATCATCTCATTATAATCAATCTCTAAAGAAGCGCTTCCTAATTACCGCCAGCAAAATTCGTTTAGAAAATAAAAGATCAGATTTGAACATGGAATAAACAATCATATGATTGACCTTATGCAATAAAGGGTGAGGGTGCTGACAAGGTTCTTGAGCCAGTGATAGAAATTGGTCTATTTAAAAAATGCCGTTATTGATTCAGACAAGAGTAGTAAACCAGAAACCAGAAACCAGAAACCAGAAAAATAAGATATCTACGCAGTGTAAGGAATATATGAAGAAAACACGGCAAACACAACCATTATTTAAAAAAAACACAAAAAGTTTAACTGTGGCTCTTTAAGCATGGCAGTTTTTTAATTAATTTATCTAAATTAGCTCCACCTTATGGTACTCAACTGCAGAAGAATTGTTTCTTTATAATATCATCACTTCTTTTAATATTCGTTTCAAGATTTGAAACGTAAATAATAAGGCAAAAGAAATAAGGAGTTTTTTTTTCTTTTTTCCCCTGATGAAGGTGACATACTATTTAGAGACGGTATTATAAATTGATGGTTTATAAATCTTATAGTAGTGACAATACATTTCCTGCAACAGGTTGCAAACCATTGACGCTAGCAAGAAACCAGGCTTTCAAGATAGTTTTACCACCTCTCTCTCTCTCTCTCACTAAAAAAAGCTTTTAGTTAACGTTGAAAGGTATATACCCCGTGATTTCCCTGTAAGAGAGGAGCGGTTGGAGCTGTACAAGCACGGATTTTAAATCGCTGAAAAGTTAGATTACATGTTCGAATTTTCGTTCGGGAAAATAACACGAATTTACTGCCGGCTACTGCCACAAGGGTAAATAAGCCAAACTTTTCAAACACTAATAATCGACTCGTCTTGCCAAGACAAATCGAATTATTGGTGGTTTGTTTGAATTTAAAACTTCACTTGTCATGTTTTATTGTTCCCTCCCCATTGGAGTAATAATTATTTTTTTTACCTAGTCTACTCAATGGAATACTTTATAGCTCAGCGAACGTAAACGAAAACAATAACGATATTCAGCGAAAGGTTTAGTGTGTACGGTAAAACGTAAAAGCTTCCCCGCGTTCATTATTAAGTCATACACATTTCGTTGGTCTAAAAATTAGAACATAGAAAATCAATATAATAATTTGAAACATGTCGCTGATAGTCAGTATGATTTTAAAAAAATTGTGACGGATGACCAGGAGCTACTAGAAGTTATCCGGGATATTGATTCATTGCATTGAAATGAGGTTCTAGTCTAGAATTACATTTGAATGCAAAGAATCAATATCAACAACTGCACTGTTTCGATCATAACGCAATATCAACAGCATAAAAACAACAAAAACAGAGAAGGCCTTATAAATGTACATAATAATAAAATAGTATTTAATATCTGATCAAACCACTGAGCCTATGGCTATCTAATAATTCAACGAACAGAAGTCTACAGCTCACAGCATCAGTATTAAATGTATTCAGCGTTGTAAAAGTTTAAACTGCATGTCAACATCCTCACGGCAATTTTACGTAAAGTACCTGATGATTTGAACAATAATGAAAAGCAACATGCAACAGGGTCACAGTGGATAAACTAAATGCTGTTACCATCGAAACACAAAAGCAGAAATCAACAGAAGCCCTCGTAGATTTACAGCATAGAAATATCTGGTCGAAAGGTAGAATCGTCGGCAGTCTGCGTACTACTCTTGTGTTATTAGAAGGCTCCTCGATAACCAGATCAGCTCCTATCATCACTGGCAGTACACCATGTCACCCTCATCGGGGAAAGGAAGAGGAAGAAACACTCTTCAGTTCATTAGGGCAAACGTATTAATGTTAGCGTTTCAAATCTGGTTCGTTCTATCTGAGATGAATATCGAGGGGACTGATGATAATATGGAAGTACTTCTTCAGCAATTGAATACCATAAGGTTAGCAGTTGAAGACTAATAGTTTCATTTTATTTTTTAAAAATTAATCTTCTAATTTCAAATTTTTCACTTTTAATTATAGTGGAATGCTGCCCCCAGGAAAGTTTAATAGGAAGGAAGTTACGGTACTAGCTATCAACGTGAGTCTTTAATGATCTTCATAAATACCTAAGTAACATACCTGACTCTGAATTTCGCATTTTTTAAAGAACCCTCCATTGTTTACCTACAAACAACTGGATGGAGAAAATTACACATTCGAAGGAATTTTGAAAGATCATTTGGAAGAAGTTTTGGAATATCTTAATATGAGGTTAAAATAATAACTTACATCTTGTTGAACTTGAAGAGCATGGTACTAGATCGCTTTCTTTTTTCGGGTTCAGTATCAAATATGTTATTATCGATCCGGCCTTAGTGACTAAATACGGAATGTATGAAGCAGTTCTTCAATATCTTGATAAAAAGGTAAATAAATCATACTAATACTAACCAAAGACATATAAGCTGGCTGCTGGCATCCAAAAGTACTATATTAAACGATACATCTGTTGGAAAAAAGATTTAAGATAAAGATGAGATTAAAAATCGATATGCTTTAACTTTAGCTTTGTTAAATGATTTAATCAAATTTATCTTTTTCTGACGGAAAAATTAAGGAAATTAAATATTTATATAAAAATTTAAAAAACACGTAAAATATATACTCCACGATTCAAACATAAAAAAGGTAAAATAAAACTTTTCTTCGAGAACTTACTATTTAATTATTTTAATAAATTAAACTGGAAAACTTAATTGCTCTTTTTTTCTAAAGATCAGGGTTATCTTACCTTCAAATTTAATATAACTTGAAAATTCAAAAAATATGTCACTGATATCAAATTACGCATCCAATTTTTTCTAAAATCTCATATATTCTTTTTTATTTTATTTAAAGACAGTTGATTTCACCGCAGCCCCATATTATCATACTATAGAAAATGCAGAGCATATGGAGCTAATCACTCCAATTGGTATAGACTTTTTCACTTTACTGCAACCATTTCCTGATGAAGAAAGTCGCTTAGAAGTGACTATAAAACCATTTAATTCAACGGTTTTAAAATTGTATTTTATCTGATTTCTTCTAAAAAAACTCATAGCATTCTTGAAATTTACCATTTTTAAGGTTTGGATCTGTTTGTTGGTTACGACTGCAGTTTTTGTATTAGTTTCAACAATCATTATCAAAAATAGAATGGATATTAGTAAGTCTAGTTTGGCTCTTCAATCGATTTCTCAAACTATGTATAATCAATTAGATTATGTGATTAGACACTTCACAAACCAAGGTAAAATAGTTATTTTAATGATTATAGATGAAATAAATATTTGATAAATTGAAATAAAAGGCAGTTCTGGGACTCACGCAAGGACTCGGTCTTCTTTCAAAATACTGACTGGAATTTGGCTTCTTTGCATGGTGGTTCTTATCAACGCCTACTCGGGTGTTTTAACCTCCTTACTTACTGTTCCCAGTTGGAAACCAATCGCACGAACTTTGAAAGAAGTCGCTGAAAGTAAAGAATTGCGTGTTTCTTGCGAGAAAACTTCATATTTTTCTAGGATGTTTTTGGTATTAGTTTTTGGTTTTCAAATTTTAAAAGTGTTTTGTTTCGTAAATGGAATCTATGCACAATGAAAATTGATTACAGAATGCAACGAAAGGCTATGAGAAACTTCTTGGTGACCAATTACGAAAGGAGCCAACTCTTTTGGTGTCAAATTCCTTTAGTGCTCTAGAAAACGTTTTAAACCGTAGGGCAGCCTATCCTGGAGTATGAAAACAATTTTTTGAAACATAACGATATTCATTTATGAGAATTATAATTTATTTTTTATTCACAGACGTCAGCTATCAACAATTATTACATCAATGACGACAGAAAGAAAAATTCTCACTGCCGACTTACAATGTCACCTCAGCTAGCAGCTTACCCATCAAAAGGTTACCCATTGGGAGCCCTTATGCTGAAATATTTTCTAAGTTAATCATATAGTTTTTTTTAGTCTCATTCAGCATCATTGAAAATGATTTTTGTTTTGATGTAGGGCGGAGCTTCTTACGTGGGATTACGGTTTAAGTAACCGTAGACAGAAATCTTTTAAATCAACAAATGAATGTGGGGTGGACAAACCACTTGTGACCAAAACGAGAACCTTGACTCTGTTCGACTTGTCGTCAGCATTCTTTATTCTGGGCGTCGGACTTTCACTCTCTGCTTTTTGCTTTATCATGGAAATATTGTCCAAGCATGTTTTTCTTTTGGCCCAAAGAAGTGTTTAGCTACTATAAAGCAAGGATAACTATAACTGGAGACACCATAAGAAAGCATAACATTGAGATAGAATAAAGTCTAATTAGTCTTCAATTGTAAAAGAAGGAATATGATTATTAGTATTATATAGACAGAAAATGGATAAGGGGAGAGTTAGACAGCTTTAAAAAAACTAGCAATGATTTAAAGATAGTGATAGAAGCCAACTCTTGGGCTAGAATTTAGTAGTAGGATAATATTTGGATTTGCCGATTCAATATTGGCAAGTAACTAAATAATACGACTTAACTGATTGAATAATTATTCATGACTTAAATTCAATTAATTGCGCGGGTATGTAAGAATGAGTATAGGGATATCTTTCAACTAGTTCCTTTTCATTCCTAGCATTATTTAACGAATAATTGCACTTAAAACTCTCGCACTTTTACCCCATTTTGACAATCCAAATTTTTTAAACTCTGACTCTTGTAATAAGTAACTGATTGTTTAAAATTGATTAATATTATAAGAAATGAGCAGACAATCGCGAGATGCCTTGATGTAGGCAAAACATATTTTTAAATTTTCTTATTCGAACTTCAGAGCGCACTTTATTGCTGCAACGTTAGATGTCACCGATTATTAGATAATCGATTTACTTATCGTGGGTTTTTCATTCATTTTTTTGGGTGAGGAAGTATGGGAACATTGGGAGCTAAATAATCGGTTTGATTTCTGTTTTGCTCCATGCGTCCTTTGAAACAATATAATTATCTATTAATGATAAGTGATAAAAACATTTTTAAAAAATTTTCAACAATTAGTATCATATTTAAATAAGCAATAGAATTGTTTTGGTCTTAACGGAATGTAACTTAATGAAGCCCTCGGAATACATTTTTACCTAATATTTTCGTTCATTAAGTTCAAAATATCTTTAGTAATTGGCAGAATAATTGAACCGTACATATTGGAGACTGTTGCTTTAAAAAAAATCTCGATTCCAGTAAATAAAATTTGCAAAGCACAAAAACTTTCTTCTATTCATTTGCTTGTATTCAATAATTGTATTTTTGTCATCCAAAAGCATCAGTAACTAAGTTTGCGATTTTCAGTAGGGTGTTAAACATAAATCATTACCAAAATGTGAGCTCATTTTGAGACAATATATTTAAATTTATTCCCCCCCCCCTTTTCTATCTTGCTGAGCTTTTATCCATGATTTGGTTTCGCACTCAACCACACACCTACGTGGTTTGTGAGTCCATAATCAAAGGCAGATTGGATACTTGGGTGGTCAAAGTTTTGGTCGAGTTCCACATGAAGTATTGCTAAAGTTGTTGTTTCTTTTGCTGACTCTCTTTCCTTGTTAAGCTGAATTTGAAGGTTTGCATATCGCCTCTCCCCTTCTTTGCCGTCAATATGTTGAAAATCAAGTCGAACCAAAGGATTTTTTTGAAGTGTCCCGGCATTTTCTTTTGTGAAATGAACATCGTGAGGGCCATACTTACGTAACCAGTCATTGACTACTGCACGGGCTTCTTTTTTTAGTTTTGAAGTGGCTTCTAATAGATTTTTCGAAGCAGTTCTATCAGCATGTAGAGTGTATCGATTGTCAAAAGGAACGAGAACTCCTACTGGTCTTTTCGGGACTGGCGCCGGCGTAGTAGCTTTACCCCGCTCTTCTTCATTTTCAATACCGACATCACCTAGATCGCGCAAATAATCCGATTCTACAATAAAATGAAAAAAAATCCACATTTTCAAAAATGCTTGTTTTCTAGCAAGATTAAAAAACTATAATTATTTAATTATAGTCCTGTTGCTGCCGGAAATTTTACTCAAACCTTACATACAACTATGGTCAGTGTCTTTTCTGTAGCCACTCCTTGTAAAGTATGATGGGGCGTATAATACAACTTCATGAGCTAAACTAATTATTAATCTCATACCTTGATAAGCATTCTTGGAAGAAGCAGAGCTCACATTGAAAATGGTCAAAAAAGCACCCAATAAAAAAATGGTCAAAATCTAAAAATAATTATAACTATAAAAGTAGGAGCGAGTATTGAATATTAGATTTTGAAAAAT
This sequence comes from Chydorus sphaericus, assembly GCA_030141595.1. Classification (NCBI taxonomy): domain Eukaryota; kingdom Metazoa; phylum Arthropoda; class Branchiopoda; order Diplostraca; family Chydoridae; genus Chydorus; species Chydorus sphaericus. The sequence goes on along the minus strand of CM057929.1, from coordinate 12,103,368 downwards.
ACCTTGCAGCTAAAAACTTTCATTTTCTCTCCAATATATTAACGATTCACCAAAAGAAGTTATCTAAGTTCTAAGAAACTTTATTTGGAATTGCAAAAGATCTGCGCTTTTAAAGGTAGACAGACAATATTATAAGGACATATAGTCTAATGAAATTCGCTTCCATTTGTTTGGAATACTTAGTCATCTTAGCACACCTGTTTCTCGATGTTTACAAAGATGGGGAGGTGGCACGGTGCCAATGATCTCTTTATAGTCAAACCAGGGATAAGATGTAGTAAAAATTCGTCGTCAGATATGTCATTCACACCAGGATGGGATATATTTAACGTGTCAATGATCCGAGGTCATTCACATAAGGTATGTGACGATGCAATTTATGTCAATGATGTGATAATGAACTTTTTAAAGATCGTTTTCGTTCATTTAAGAAAGTCGGAATTCGAACTGATCATCTTTCGGTCGCTTTTCAACTTTAAAAAAGGTCGAAAAACGCACGAATTCTTATTTTTTTGTCGTTAATCGACCGATTCGTTCAACAGCGAAATGAAGTTGGTAGCAGTGCTATTCGTTCTAAAGCTTTACGCTGCTTACCACATTTGTTTTCGAAGAATTGCGTCAAATATAAAAATTATCAAATTATTAAGCTGGTATTTTCTGTAATGAGAAGCATGTTTTGAAATCCTTATTTTTCTTAGAACACCTGTTCCCTGGTATTGACAAAGTTAGTGAGGCGGCACGGTGTCAATAATCTAGTTATAGTCAAACAGTGGATAACATGGAGTAAAGATATCAATCGTATAATGCCATTCACGCCAGGGATGTGATCCGAGGGCATTGACTTAAAGTATGGAACGATGCAGTTCACGTGTCATTGATCTGATGTTAGTGACCCCAAGGAGGCATGATTTTAGTTAGTCGGAGAGTCATTTTTTTTTATTAGTTACGAGGGGAATCGAGCTGAAAGGACGTCGAGTTAAAGGATTTAAAACTGGATCAATGGACCCCAAATGTCCTTTATACCCAGCTGTTTCGAATACCGCTCAGTATACCTAACGAATTGCCCTTGATATCTAGCATGGTATTATTCGTATTTATATTCGTGATGCAATGAAATTTCCGCTAGTTATGTATCTTACATTCTTGTGTTTTCACTAATTGGCAGGAATCTAATGAAACTACTTTATTGTGTTGAAGCATTTCTCAGCGGCGAAATAGCAGAGGTGCGATTCCCCTTTCTATAAATGTTATTTTCCATCTCCCGAATCGCACGATTTCCATTCAACCTATGAGGCGGTTCTTCTTTTTCGAAATTTCGGAATGAGACAATGATGGATCATATTGTATTATGAGAAAAAATATCTCTCCTTTTTCAGCATTCATTCTTAAACTGATGTACGCATTCTCGATCGCCGTCAAATCGCTGACATCGGGTATGTTGTTAAATCCCAAAAGGCATCAATGAAAATTATGAATATCACGCGGCAGATTGTTAGTAACAGGAGGCTGAATGTCCTTTTACTATATAAATAACTAAACACTCAGCTCGTAGCATATCAATATCATTTCTGATTCCGAAAATAGTTGGAATCGCACTGTGTGGGAGAAGCCTCGTCGGGACGTGTCAATACTCCTGGGTCCGTGCAGGCCTGGACTTGTTAATGCCCTTGGGGCTGGGCAGGTCTGGAGTTGTCAATGCCCTTAGGCCTGGGCAGTTCTGAACACGACTCGACCTGTCAATACCACTAGGGCCGGAAGGTCTGAGCATGTTCTGTTATTCCTATTGGGGTTAGACAGGCTCGGAATTTCAACGCAATTGTGGTTAGGCAGGCTTGGACTAGTCAACGCCCTTTAAACCGAACAAGTCTGGACGGGTCGACTTCTTGAAAAGAGGTGACAGCCTTAATCACAATTAGGTTCCTGACATTGCCCATCAACTTTTTCAATGGCGAAGAAAAACAGGGACTGTATATAACGAAAGTTATGCAAAAGTAGCATGATAAATTAAACAAAATAAAAAAATTGTATTATTAAATTTATATCATCTGTCTGCGACCAAAAATATCTTATGTAGGTCAAAAAAGGTACTTGGAATAAAGTTCATTATGAAATTTATTTCAAATGTTTGATATTCGACAAGAAAAAAAAGAAATCAGCAAAATATCAATTTCTGTACTGTTTTTTCTCCATTCATATAAAAGAAAGAAAAAGGTCCATCTAGCGGAATTTTCTTCTAAAAGAAAGAAATTATTCAACTAAAGAAAAATACGCAACGGGAAAAATATTTATCGGGGTCGGGAGGTAGCTCCCTAAAATTTCTAATTTAATGAGATACAGAAAGTCAAATTTGGTTCAGGAAATAGCAAGTTACAGCCATTCACAAGAGAGCTTTTACAATAATTTATTTTTATTTTCTTGAAAATCTGTCAGTTTCAAGGTCAAACGTTGGTCACTTAATTAGAAGCTCGCCTTTCAGGCTCTGAATAATACAACAATCTTATTTCATTAGCAGATGCTCACTTCATCTTTATTCACGCAGGTTAAAGTTTTTACTTAAATTAATGTAAGGTAAAAAGAAAATATTAACGCTAAATTACTTTATCTTATTTACTTCTTTTCTCATGTGTCTTCAATTACTAGCTGTAGAATTGCTTACTCTCCCTCGAGTACGAAGGAAAACACATTTCGACAGAATCTCCATTACAAAGCAAAATGCGGAGAGTGAAAGTCCGACACCCAGGATAAGGAAAGCCGACGATAAGTCAAATAATGTCAGTGTTCTAGTTTTAGCCTTCGGCGGTATGTCCACCCGACATTGGTTTATTGGTTGAAAAATTCTTTGTCCATAGGCTATCATCCCGTTAGCCCACATTAGAAGTTGCGTCCTACTCAAAAACAAAAATATACATATTTATTTAATTAAACTTAATTTTACTTTTAAACAAATCTTGATGAGATAAACTTTGAATATATTTCAGCATAAGAGCTTGCGATGGGTAAACCAATTTGGAAAGCCAATGATGGGTAATCGCTAAGCTCAGGTGAATATGTCAGTCGGCAATGGTCATTTCTTTTTTTGTCCTCTTTGATCAACTAGTAGTTGATATCTGCCGTCTTAACAATATAACCAATGTATAACAATTTCTTATGAATAAATTCGATTACAAATGTTTGTTTTTTTTACTGCAGGGAACGCTGCCTTATGGTGAAGGACATTTTCAAGAGCACCAAGGGAATCTGCAACCAAAAGAGTTGGGTCGTTCGTAATTGGTCACCAAGAATTTTCTCATATCCTTCTTTAGCATTCTGTAATATTGGTTGGTCGGTTTTCAATGGGGAAAAACATTATGACAATGGAAAAAAATATACCAATAAAATATTAGAAAAATAAGAATTTCTTTCGCAAGACACTCGTAATTCTTGACTTTCAGCGACATCTTTCAAAGTTTTTGCCACGGGTTTCAAAATCGGAACGGTTAAGGAGGTTAAAACACCAGAGTAGGCGTTAATAAGAACAACCATGGATAGAAGCCAGATTCCAGTCAATATTTTGAAAGAAGACCGAGTCCTTGCATGAGTCCCAGAACTACCTTTATAAATTAATCGCAATTTTTGTCGATTAAATTATTTAAACACAATGGACTGTGAAAATATCTTACCTTGGTTTGTGAAGTGTCTTATCACATAATCTAGTTGATTAAACAAAGCTTGACTGATCGATTTATGATTAGAATCAGAGTTTGAAACATCTTTTCTATTTTTAATTATTATTGCAGAACCTAAGACAAAAACTGTCGTCGTGAACAAATAACAGAGCCAAACCTTTTAAAAACAAATAATTGTAGGAGTGGAATGATGTACATTTTCAACATATTAGATAATAAAAGAAATACCGATAATTTAAATGGGTGCATTGTCACGCCCAAGCGACTTTCCTCACCAGGATATGGTTGCAGTAAAGTGAAAAAGGCTACCCAGATCGAAGCTACTAGTTTCATACGCTTTACAGATGCTAAACCATAATAAAATGGAAGTGGGGCGAAATCAACTTCCTTCAAAAATCAATACATACATTCATTCATACACAGTGAGTATTGTTATAAAACACAGCATATATTTTCCCCCTTTACCTTATTATCAAGATATTGTCGCGCTGCTTCTTAAAGTCCATATCTTGTCACCTTAGCCGAATCGACGACAACATATTTGACCCTTTATATAAAAAAGAATTTTTTATCCGCACGTTATAACTATTTCTATTAGTAAAAATGTCAACCTCATATTGAGATAATCACTCAAAACGAGTTCTAAGTGATCTTTGGAAGCTCCTCCGAATGTGTAATTTCCTTCTTTCATTCTTTTGTAGGGGGGGGGGGGGGGTAAATCCATAATTAGCTTTTAGTGTTGTTACTGGGTTTCGATGGAAACCGCAGACATTTTTCCAATTATGGCAACGTGAATCAGGCTGTGATTCTCATTTCTGGTGCTTTGTACTATATTAGCATTTTATGTGGTTTTTTACATACAGCTGAAACTTTTAGTGCTGGCAAAATGTATTCAATGCTTTTCTCGTCAGTAGTCGACTATTGCTTGTTGAATAATAAGGCTGCTTACTAACAATAGTTCAACAATTTGATTAGCTGTTTTATAGCTAAATTTAGCTACTTAGATTTAAGAGAGCTTCTCTTTGTTTGGTTTTTCTATTTACTACGATAGAAACAGTATATTAGCTGATCTATTTTACACATTGTAATTACATTGTGGCTCTGGTAAAGTCAATTTGCTTGTAAGATCCGCCATATTTTGTCAAATCGTACTGCCCATCATCTTTAAATATTACATTTTTATACAACGATTCATGCATGCAATTATTAATCGAGCTTAGACATTTGATTTCATTTCCTTCAAGCCAACCTTTTACTGATTCTCAATTGATCCAGTATGGTAAAAATAAGTTTGCGGCTCTAAAAGGAGCCCATTCTGGCTGGTTTTATTGGACTTGGAAACAAGGTAATGGTGGGCCAAGAGGTAATGGAGGAGAAAGATGGTGTTTGAGATGCCTTTTGAGAGATGGAATTATCAACTCTTCCATGTGGGCTTGAATGAACTGAATATTCGATGCTTAATCGTGTTCTGTTTCATTAGAGCAAAGCATTTGATTAATGATTGGAAATACACATAAGTATTAGACATTTTTGCATTTATGTCTGATTTTTATCACAGTTCTCTATTACACGCGAAGGATTTAGAAAGTGGTTAATAAGTGGTTTACTACGTCTTTGGGCCACATTGGGTCCATTTTAAGGGGCCCAAGCTCACATCGAGATTAATATTTGGGACCACGATTGAATTTCTTTACACGGGTGGGTGGGGACATCGATGCAGATGCTTCGGGTGTTTCTCCTTAACAGAATTGATACCAAATGTGTATCATTCCAAGGACAGCTCTGTTGGGAAATCTAAACTTGTAAAGAGAAACTCCCAAAGTGGAAATTTAAAAATGAAATATGAATCAGAATATGATTTTTTTTTCCAAATATACGTTCAGTTCCAAATTCATAATTTGTGTTTAATCTTTCTAAAAAATCATTTTTAAGGGAATGTGTTTTCTAAGCACTTAAATTCCATATGTCCTTCCTAAGCATTCCCAGCTAGCACAGGCTACCCGGGGTTGCGACCGGTTTACTGCCACCGACCTTCTGGTCTGAACAACCAAAGTCGAACCATTTCACTGTCTAAGACCCTTGCCAGGTCCTAACCCTTTGGTAGCATCTTTAGAGTTGAATAAAAACTACGTGTGTCGCCTATGCCTCTTCCTTCGATATGACTTGGGAGGGATCTGAACCAGGAACCTTGAACTTGCCAGCCGAGTACGCTGTGGAGACTTGATAGGATACTTTCTTTAAAGAACTATATATCTCGGTGTCACATTTTAAAATTTCTTTATTGATTATTTAGGAATAGTAAAACGTAATGTAACTCATAAATCGAAAAAAACATATATCAGTTACACATTTTTAACAGAAGACATACACATATCCGTTTAATTCCTCATCATTTATCCACAACAGTCTTTATAGTGAACATTATGACATTTTTCCTTAATTCACCTTTTTTAAATACTAGCTTTAGCATGCCAGTTGATTTTTTCATAAACTAAGTGAGAAATATCCTTAAATCCCTATCTTGGCATTTAAATTTTGAAATAAATATGAAATACAGTTTGTGATTGGAAGCCAGTTGGGAGCGAAACGGTGCCTTCGGAAAATAAAAAAAAAATCACATTATTCCTGGTAGCTAAATAGTTGCAACCGTTTAATTGCCAATGTTTGGCTAAAAGTGCTGGCAGTGAAAAGCTGCTTCGGTCGCGTCCTGGTAGGGAATTAGCATGCTAATTTGGGCAGTCATTAAAGAATTGGGTTTGAGCAGTCATTAAAGAACTGAAAACTAATAGTCCGCACTGTAGTCACTCAATATACGACAGTCTATCTCTAATATGTACGTTTAAATTTTTCTGGAAATTAGTGAAGTTATTTTTGAGTTACCTAGATATTAATAAAAAACAATTAGATGGAAGAGTATATAGAATTTTTTTAATGTCTATGGCCAAATAACCAAATCGATTGCCATAAATTACTCGCTACTAGAACCACTTTTTCCAATGAATAGTTGTGAGCCTACTGCCTACAATAAACCAGTTCTATTTACTAATCTACTTCCTCGCTCAGATCGTATATGCAATCGAGTTCAAGTTGGTCAAATTTTCTCTAAATATAAAAGTGCATTTCGGTAAAGTTGTAAACTAGTTGATAAATTTCATTGGACTAGTTCTTCTTTAGCAATAGTTTTCTTGGCTAGTCGTCTTTAAGATAAGTCTTTACCTAACATTTTCATACTCTAAAAAAGTTATCTCCATTTGATGCTATGTAAGTAGTATAGATAATATTTAAGAATCATAAATCACAAATGGATTATAATGTTTCGTAGAATGACTTAATTCTGAATTTCCCGTAGGGATTCTGTACGGCCTTTTTCCTCATTATATACATACCTGGGTGGACAACACTTCTAGAAAGTCTCATTAGATGGTGCTATGGGATTGCACCTTTTTCAAGATAAATAGTTAACCGAATGTTAGAAATGAACTTAAAATGTGTATATCAGAAGAATCAAACCGCGGGTTAACTTCAATAGGGTCAGAGTAAATAGGAGTCATTTAAAACAAATAATAAAACAGGGTTTTTTTGGTTTGTAGTAATGAAAACAGCATTGAATATTTTAAAACATTATTTTTAACCGATTAACTATATGGCATCCCTGCAATAAAAAGAGCGGGCATTCAAAGGAAACCTCTAGAAGGTTTTAACCATAGAAAAAGAAAAGACTGGTACGTTTTGTCCATAAGAGGAATAACACGGTCTGCTGACGCCAAGATTTTTGCTTCCCTTCCTTAAATTTTGGCTGCAAGATGCGATTGGGACGCCATCTATGTACAGATTTTGTTACTGCTTCTCAGGCTCACCACATGTGGCTTGTCTTCTAGTCAGTTATCCATGCTTTTACCTAGTTATCATGGCGTTTTTACGAAAAGTGTAAAATAAATTGGCAAAAAGAAGTATGAAAATGGGTTTGTGTTGTTTATTACATAGTTGAGATATATTAAAAGATTCTGCAAACTATTTTAGCATTAGCACTTGCATTATAAACTTTTGAATCCCTTTTTGGATGGCAACATGCCTGTTACACAGAATCTAAATCAAATTTCCATCAATGCCGAATCTGTATATAATGAGCTCAACGTCAACGAACCCTTGATAGAGGCTATCTTGGTCGATACGCCACTGAGAGACAAGCTCTTGTTTGTCAAGTCTTTGAAAGAGGTTCCCTTGGCATGCAAGCCATCGACAGCTGAGCTCTTGTTCGACAAGCCTTTTAAAGAGGTTCCCTTGGCCTGCAAGCCATCGAAAGCTGAGCTCTTGGTGGAAATACCTTTTAGAGAGGTTTTCTTGGTTGGCAAGCCATTTTTAGCCGAAATTGAAAACCCAATACAGGTGAATAACTTCAAGATTACTTACAAACTTTAATAAATTATGGTATGATCCTATTTATAGCTTAATTTTTAAAATTATGTTTTCAGATGACAGCATCACTGGTTTAAAGAATCCTTTTCAAACGCCAATCAATGATGAATCGGTTGCTGGACATCTAGAAATATCATCTTCACCTGGACACCTGAAAACGATTCCTTGCCAGGTAAATAATGGTGGATAAGTACAGTTCTCTATTCAAGCTCCCTAAATAAAAACTTTTAAATAGCAGGATCGAGTCTCATTAACTTTGATTTCGGAACGATAACACGACGAGTTGTAAACCCTCCGATAAACTGGCGATGGGATAACGTTGATCATAGCTGCTACACAACTATTAATAATGGAAAGGATTTTGTATATAAAATTGTTCTACTCTCTAGTTTGATGCTGATGTTTTTGCGAATTGAAAAAAAGTTTTTCCCCCCTTAAAAAAAAAGGGTCTGGGACCTTTTTAGTTTGCGAAAAGAGCTGTCAAGTGGCAATTAGTTTGACACACGTAGCATTAGTTCTGGATTGATCTCTCGCTCTTGACCCATCAATGATCAATCCCTGCAAATCAATCCCTCACCAAGTCGAACCTTGCTTCTTTATATTGCAAAAACATATTATTTTCTCCAAAAATTTGTTACCCTACTTTATTCTTCTCGTGTGGAATATGTTCTTGCTATCCTTGAATAATAGTCAAAATTGAAGTTTGTCATTGAAAATGAAAGTCTTTCTTTAACTCTACTGTAAGATTACTTTAAAATAAATCTTGGTATTTACCCTAATCAACCTCAATAAAACACGGTTTAATTAAACATATCCATATGATACGTGTCCATAATTGATAATTTATTCTTTTATTTAGTTTTTTACAGCAACAATCGTTAATAAGAGCCTTCTTTGCCCAAGGTAAAGCCCTTCAAAATGGGAAAGGGTAAAGGAATGCGTTACGAAGCTGTATTTCTCTTAAAAGCACTTAAGCACTAATGCTCAAATTTTTTTGTATGGGCCAAGGGACCCATTCAGATGTACTACTTCGTTTTATGTTGGTTCATTTCAAATTTTCCCGGCATTCCCAGTGACGTATTTCTATGTAGTTCACCCCTTTAGCCGCTAGGAGCAGTGCAAGCGCATGTCACATTCGGCGTCAGTAGGGATAGGGCTATCCCTTATGGAGATAATGTACCAGTCTTTTCTTTTTCTATGGTTTTAACTATTTTCATAATAATCAAAAGAGTTGGCTAAATGGCAACTCTGTGATAAATTGCGGGAATTTAAATTTGTTGAGTGGATGGGATCGAATTTATTTCGATATCGGAGATTCTATATGACTATATCGTGTTATTCCCATTATTTTCATCCCCCTTCTGGAGTGAGTATGAACCTTAAATTGGTCTCCTGATTAGTCCGTATCTCGTCGTTTTATCACATTTTAAAGACAAATGAGCCGAATATACTAAGCGTTATTTATTTACTTTTTCTGAAAAACAATGTCAATTAGCATTTATAAAGTTTTCTGAACAATTTAATTTTTTTCAATTGTGATTATTTAAATTAGTAAAACATTATGACGATAAGCGTTCAAGAATTTCGACCATCATTCTAAAATAACTTGTCAATTTTATTTTTTAAAAGGGTAATGTACCGTACTTGTTTATTGTAAATATGTATAAATTACGCGCAATGTACGCAAAAGTTGAAAAAAATATGAACGTAAAAAACGCACAAAAAAAAATCATATTTCAGTAATAAAGTGAAATATTTGAACGTGGTCTAGAATTTTTTATTTTTATTTTTTATAAACAATAAAAAAATTATACACTACATAGATTATAAAATCCCTACGGGAACCTCCCGCCAGACAATTTTCATATTTCATGGTGCATTCGTTGGTGTAAGTTTTTCCGTCACTTCCGCATACAGGTTCTTTAGTTAAAGGACAGTTTTCACCACAAGGCTTATTGGCTACAGCTTAAGGTTGAAATTATTACAAGAAAAGTCATTCAGAATTTTTCCTTTCCTTCTTAGATGGAGTTCAACGTATGATATTTATAGTACTTGATGGTCTCGGATGTGGATGGACCTTTGCAAATGACGCAGTGACCAACAATAGCGTGACATAAAGTGAACGTTGTATAGACTAAGTTTGACATTACAAGACAATGATTTAAAATAATGCTTATTTTAAATAATTTATATCATAATTCCAGAAAATCATTTTACCTTTTGCATAATGTTGAGGACAATTTCAAATTATAAATTGTTTTTACTGGAAAAGTGCTTAGTTTCTTTCTTACTTAAAAAATGAGTGCACACCCCAGCTTTTATATAGATTCAGTAACTATATGATCTAGAAGCTTAGTAAAAAAAAAACAGTTTGAAAAATGTATTACGTTCTATGAAAAAAAAGTTTTAAATGAAAGGATTTCGGATATCCGCATCAGATTTGGTATATGTTGTAGGGAAGTGAAAGTTGAATTGATTGTAGGCATAACTAATTGGTTTAGGCGGATTTCAGGATGCTGTATGTCTCATCCGCTTCTGCACTGAGTGACCTTAGTTTCTATGACTCCCACATCGCGTATTGTGTTCTCTGTGTAACCGTATATAGATGTTTAGATACATTTTAGAGCTTATTGTAAACTAATATCAAAATGAGTTTATTACTTTTCAAATGCATCTTGGTATTACGCGTTATAAATGAGTAAGTTAGCTAGGTAAAGTATCTTTCGGTTATCACTTCATCTTCAAGTTTCGAAATTTTTTTGCAAAATTCGAGGTATAGAATGTATAATCGAATTTTTTTGAAAAAAATTACATCATTTGATTTCTATAATAAGATTATAAAATATTTTTTTAATGTATGAAAATGATTTATTTTCTTTCTTATTTGTTAATGAACTTTTTTAAAAATTACTTGTAGCCGGCAGGGAATTCTTTAAAAACACGAGGAAAGAGAATTGACTTATTTATGTTCACGGCAATATCCTGGTAACTTGGCCTTGAAAAATATATTTTTTTCATTATTTTTTTTTTGTTGTAAGAACTACATTAACTAACTCTGTGGTCTTCGGTGCGAAAACGTTGCGGTCAGCAACAGCGCACGAATGCAAATACGTAGAACTATTAACGAGTAAATAATATCATAACATGAAATCACTTTACCTTGTTCATAATGCAGCTCAAGGGCTTCACTAACGAAAACGCAAATGACGCTGTAATATACGCATGAAATATACAAACTTAGGCTGTCTTATTTCCAAAGAGTCTACAAAACAATGCATATTTGTTTTCTTAATTATTTCCTTTGAGTTATCTACACTCTGCGTCATTCACTAAGATTTCCTATTCACACATAATTGCCATAGACTTGCTTTAAATAGGGCGTGTATTGTGTAATACCACACATAAATGCACCACAACCCAACATTACAAAGTTTAACCAATTTAAACTGTAGATTAAAAATAATCAACAAAATCGTCGTTAATAGTCACATTTTCTGTCCAAAACCTTGTAGACGTCAGGTTTTCCAGCTTTGCACGTCTCCACTTTCATTGTGCACTCGTTGGAGTATGTTTTTCCGTCACTACCACACACAGGGGCATAGTTAGCCGGACAGGCTTTTCCACATTTATCTATAACTAAAGAAAATATTTTTATTATTATTGTTGAGTTAAAAGTTAAATTTTCAACTCTGATATTAAAAGAGTTATTGAGCTTGACTCTTACCGCAAGGGCCGTCATAAGCCTTGCGTACGCCGCTGTTTCCTGTCTGACAATTTTCGTATTTCATTATGCACTCATTTAAATAGGTCTTTCCGTCACTTCCGCAAACTTCCGCTGGGTTGTATGGGCAGCTATCACCGCAATTACTTTCTATAATAAGATAGTGGTATAATTAGAAAAATGAATTAAATATACTTAACTGGTCAAAGTTATTTTATGGTGAGAACTTACTAATACATGGCCCATCGTAAGCTTTGCGAACGCCAGGGTTGCCAGCCTGGCAAGTTTCGTATTTCATGATGCACTCGTTTAAATAAGTCTTTCCATCACTACCACAAACTTCCGCTGGATTATATGGGCAACTAGGTCCACATCTATCTTTAAAAAAGATTAAATGTAAAATTAAGGAATTTAAATTTGAAATAATGGGATGAGTTAGATAAAATAGTTTTACCAGATATTTTAAAATATAATTATAAAATTACCGCAAAATGAAAATAGGTAAATAATTTTTAAAAATTTTAAAAATATTATCGACTAGAAAATGTATTTAGAATTTGGATGCAATATATTCTTATTGCAAGAAAAGGAAATTATTTGTTTAAAGGAAATTTTTAGCCAGTGAATCCCTTTGTGTGTATATAACTTTTAATTTGGCCAGGGTAGAGTTTATAGGTTTATAGCTATCTTACTTTGTTGTGCAAAGGATGTGCTGACCAATAAAATGGTAACCAAAAAGAAAAGCTGCGAGTTAGAATGTAAATATATATTACTCATTCTTTATTTTATATTTGATAAAATCACATTAGACCTAATTACCTTATTCATGGTGGGATTCAACCTTCGAAATTTAATGTGGTAGCTTATAAAATGTTAGAACCAGTTAGTCTTTGTTTCTCAAATAGCACTAAAGATTTGCAAGACGCAAACATTCTCTTTATATAGAGGCAAGTATAGTCTGCGCCATCATCTAACACTAAGCTCCTCCTACCGATCAGCTCATTTTCAACTTTAAAATTCGAATGAATCTTTCCATATACTCTTCATAACAAATGAATAGAATCTAATGAAATTCCAATTAGTTTATTTAGATATTTAGAAAAATTAATATTACATTAATAATGTGAATTTGGAGTAAACATTTGGCATTTAGAAAATAAAATAATCCTTTGAATAAAAAAACGTAAAGAACAAATTTATTCAAACATATATACACAGCTTCAATGCAACCTACACATAAAAAAATACAATGAAAAAGGCATAGCATAGCTGATGCGATCCTGTGTGCACCGGATGCAGAGGTGCGCACATTCGGATACCTTGCACTCGTTTCAATTCAACGTTCTATTTTCTATATGACGCCCGACATCAGGAATAAACATTTAAATTATGATATGATTTTGAATTGTATAATGGAATATAGCATAGATGGCTTAAATATTATGTTTATTGATCATCAATTCACCATCAGGTAAAGTCAATATAGTTATATGATTACACCAGCACCAAATACACATTTTGTCATACAGAATATGAGAAAATTGTAAAGAATAACTCTTCAATTGTAGTCGCATTTCCTGTCCAACACTTTGTAGACTCCGGGATTGCCAGCTTTGCAGGTTTCCACTTTCATAACGCACTCGTTAGTATATGTCTTTCCGTCACTTCCACAGACAGGGGACAAATTGTATGGGCAGCTATCACCACACTTGGCTGTATTTTATGAATAGATAAATATTACATTTCGAATTATTATTATACTAAATTCAGATTAAGTAATATCTCCCAAAGGATGTAAGATCTTTTTCCCTTCTTTGAAAATCTAATATCTATCCCGAACTACATTTGCAACAAAATTATTTAAAATTATTTACTTAAATTCCACTCCAAATCGCAACATATTATTATACTATATAATCTCAAACTATTATTCCTATTATGAAGGAAATTTTACTTACAAACACATGGTCCATCATGAACTTTGCGTACTCCGGGATTGCCAGCTTGGCAACTTTCGACTCTCATAACGCATTCATTGGAATAAGTCTTGCCATCACTTCCGCAAACTTCGGCGAGGACATAGGGACAGCTGTCACCACAATTCTTGGCTTTTTAAAATGTAAAATATGTTTTTAAGGGTAATTCATTATATGAGAAGAATATAATTTATTCAACTTACTACAGGGTCCATCGTGAACTTTGCGAACCCCTGGATTACCAGCCTGACAACTTTCGACCCTCATAGCACATTCATTGCTATACGTCTTTCCATCACTTCCGCAAACTTCGGCCAGAACATAGGGACATGCATCTCCACACCCTGCCATTTTAATAAAATTAATACGATTAATCTAAGTATTTCTATTTACTATTTTTTAGTAGAATGACGTACAAAATAAAATTACCTAACAGAAATAAAATTAATCAATAATTCATTGTGGAATTCAAAAGCGTATCCGGCTAACCAAAATAAAGTATTTATCTATTTATTATTATTGACACGTTTTAACGGGTTTTCCAATGTCGTGTAACCGGAATAAAAAATTATTTTCAAAAGTTTATGATGATTTCTAAAGATTCGATAACTCTTTTTATTGAAATGACAATGTCCCGGAAACTTGGCCTTGAAATAGAAAACATGCGATGGAATTTCGCAGCAGCATGCTGAATGCTATATAACTTACTTGGTGGCCTTCGTTGTGCGGTGGATGCGGCGACCAGCAACAAAAGTACCGCCACAAAAAGAGAAAGCTATAAAATAAGAATAAAAATATTAATCAGCACAAATAATATAATAATAAATGAAGCGGGTTTTTACAAATCATCGTATACCTTATTATTATTCATTATGTTATTTGAATTTTTTAAACCATCAAAAAATAAATGAAACAGCAATTTGTAAGGGGAAATGGGATTGGCTTTTACGACAATGAATACAGACAACACGGGAAAAGTCCTTTATATATAGCTTCAAATGTATAGGTATAGTCTGCGCCAACTAAAAACTCCTTCTTTTGACCAGTATGCATCACTTCCTGTCCAAAAGTTGAGTTAACTCAAATAAATGAACTTTTTAATAAAAAGCAATTTTTAGTTTGACTATTCTATATTATGCTAATTTCTTTAATTTTAATTGTGGCTCTTATTCATTTTTTAATATTAAATTTAAATAAATTAAAACTGCACCAATATTAGCCATTAATATCTTTAACTTTTGAAAGATATTTAAAATTAATCATTTGAAATTAACTGAGAAAAAATTGTAAATAGAAATTAATTTAATTTAGTTAACTTTTTTCCTCTACCTTGAAAAGCTCTAATGATGGGCCAGCATAGTAACAGCAGCCAATGAGCCGCCAAGGTCGAAAACAATGCTCTTTAGCAATAAACAAGAGTGTGCTGTTTTTCCTTTAACAGGTAGAAGTAATTTGCATTAGAGGAAGGAAGACCTTAATGAGATTCAAGCCTTGAGGTTTTCCCATCAAAACCAAACCATAACAATGATTCATTCTGTCATTATGATGCTAGAGGCCTTCCATAGTTCCATCAACTTAAAAAAAGGAGGGCTTGATGCAAATTTCTTCTGCAGTTTAAGCTTATTGAAATCCTAAATTGCTCTAGTTTTCATTTACATTCGCACAGCTAATTATTAAAAATATATAATTATTGAATATATAATTACAATATTATTATTCATTCAAATATTTTCACTGAATTAAATATTTTTGCTGTTTTTCTAATAAAAAATCTAGTTTTTAAAATTATTAATTTATAAATTAAAATTTCATCAGCATTTTTCTATAATGTTTTAAACTATGACTAGTTTAATAACTTAACCATATATATATTTTTTAAAAAGCGAAAATGGATTAAGGTAGCTTATTTAAATATTTACTTTATACGATTTAACGCATGAAAAGGAGAAACAAAATAATAAATTTTTAGAGCATTTAGAAATTTGTTATAAAACTATTTAAAAAATATAAATATTTTCTTGGTTAACGATGAAAAGACATCGATAATTTATTCAAGTGTGTCGTAAATACTGCGAATCTTGCATTCAAAAACCATATCAACATATGAGCGTTGGATTTCTCGAGGCTATTAAGCTTTATTTTCAAATTCGCAAGTTTGTTTTTTATTGCAGCCGGAAGATAATATCAAGGCGAGGAAAGTTGTAATACGAAAGATTTCCTTGTCTTTAATGGAAATAGCAACGTCCCGGTAACTTGGCCTTGAATTCTTATAACGACAATAAATGAATAGTTAAATGGAGGTAGTTTAAATAGGTTATATCCAACTTGGCCGCTTTCGTTATGAAACAGATACGACGGCTAAAACCAAAAGCTTAATCATAAATAGGAAAGTTGTGTAAATAATAAATGTTATTGTTCAGAATTATGGAAAGAAATTATATTGAAAAGATCATATTGAATTTATAAAAAAATTACATTGTTACAAATCAATGTAATAAAATTAAAAACACTTCAATTAATGAAGATAGTGTAAAGTATATAGTACTAATACACATATAATATAATACTAATACACACCACAAATTTTCATTTTCTAGAATTTTCTCTCAATGTCTTACATCTCCTCTAGATGTTCATCATACTAATTAGTAGCTTTCACTCTCATGTGCAGTCAAAATTATACTAAAAATCATTAATTAAACCCATCATCGTTAATATATTAAGTTTTTAACACAAATGTCGTTGATGTTTCAACACCTCATGATTTTTTTTCTTATTGCTTTAGACTATTTTAGTTATATTTTCCCATTTTGTCGATTTGAGAAGATTGAATCTTTTTATTATTGTTGAAATGTATTGAAAAGTACATGATTGACAACCGTAAATTGCTAATTGTAATCGCATTTCCTGTCTAACACTTTGTAGACTCCGGGGTTGCCAGCTTTGCAGGTTTCCACCCTCATTACACATTCGTTAGAGTAGGTCTTGCCATCACTTCCACAAACAGGCGCGTAATTCAAAGGGCAGCCATCACCACATTGGGCTATCATTTGAAAATGAAAAAAAAATACAATACCTTGACTAATTGCCCACTAATTATTTATGAGTGATACCTATGCCACAATTTCCATCACGGACTTTATAGACGTTAAAAATCCCTTGCTGACAAGTATAGAATTTCATGATACACTCGTTGGTGTAAGTCGAACCGTCACTAGCACATACAGGTGCATAAATATCCGGACAGTTACCATTACACTTATTTACTTCGAGATTTTTGAGGTAACAATGATTCGATCGTTAAAAAATATATATTTATATATATATATATATCTCTCAAAATCAACTATAAAAACTTATATACCACACGGTCCATCGTGAACTTTTCTCACTCCGGGATTTCCTGCCTGACAAGTTTCAACTCTCATAGAACAATCATTGGAGTAAGTCTTACCATCACTGCCACACACAGGCGAATAATTATATGGGCAGCTTTCGCCACACTTATTAGCTAATATAGTTTTAAATATCGAAATAGTTTTTTTTATATTTTTATAATATATTAATTCAAGTTTTCAAAAAAATACCAGAACAGGATCCGTCGTGAATTTTATAGACTCCGGGATTTTCTGCTTGACAACTTTCGACTCTCATTGAACATTCATTGGAGTAAGTCTTACCATCACTACCACAAACAGGCGAATAGTTATATGCACAGCTTTCGCCACAATTATTACCTATATAGCTAAATATATAGAAAAGATTTTTCATTAATATTTTCTAGAATATATAATTACGAGAACAGGGTCCATCG
Organism: Chydorus sphaericus; assembly: GCA_030141595.1. Lineage (NCBI taxonomy): Eukaryota > Metazoa > Arthropoda > Branchiopoda > Diplostraca > Chydoridae > Chydorus > Chydorus sphaericus. The sequence goes on along the minus strand of CM057929.1, from coordinate 12,085,776 downwards.
TGAATTTTGTAAACGCCAGGATTTCCAGCCTGACAACTTTCGACTCTCATAATGCACTCGTTGGTATAAGTTTTCCCGTCACTACCGCAAATTTCGGCGATATTATAAGGACAGTTTCTTTGACATCTGCCTATATTTTAATGGAATACATTTAGTTGATTATTTATTTGGTATTTTAACATTCTAAAAAGCCCTCTTAATTTTAAGTTTCTAACAATAAGGAACTGCACAAAATAAATATTGACATCATAAATAATTCATCCATGTCTTTCGACTGCACCACTTGAATACAAAATACATCCTCCTCTAGGCATTGAATTACTGAAATCTATTTGTAATTTCACAAGTTGTTGTTATTTACTCAATGCGGCCGGAAGTCTAAAATAATAGGAAATAAGGAAAGTTGTATTGCGATAGACTTTGGTAACTTGGCCTTGAAATTGAATAGACGGGAAATATATAATCATTTTAAATAAACTATCGTACTTGGTCGCCTTCGTTGTGCATCGGATGCAGCGACCAAGACCAAAAGCGTCACCACAAAATTGAAAAGCTATATATAAAAATGGAAACATAATGTAATTTCAGCATGAATGTGATTGTAATCGATTAACATTTCCACTGTTAAGCTTATTTACCTTATTTTTCATGATGTTATTGATGATCTTTCAACTTACAAGCAGCAAAATGAGTGGATATGGACTTGGAATTACTGAACAGCAGTGAGTATTGAAGTATGATGAGGGTTCTTTATATAGCTTTGGAGGTCTATAGCTTATGCATCAACAATTAGCTCCTCCCTACGAGCAATTGATTTGTGTCCTTCAAATCATTCTTTTGACTTTTTTCTATAACATTTTATAATGTCCTTTTTTTATGAGTCTACACTCATAAAAAAAAAGTTAGACACACATTTTGGAAGGTGCCAATTTTTAAGAAAATTTCATTTGAACGATTTATGTATTTGTAACCGATGATCCACCATAAAGCATTAAGTTTTCGGCAATATTTATGGCTATTACATGTTAACAATTTGTTATAAGTAGTAGAAGAACGCAAAAAACAATGGATACTGTAAATAGTTTAATGTAAAATATCATTACTGTGTATTCTTGTGGCTAATTTTCATTAATTGAAAAACTTCTAAGGAGCAATAAAAAAAGCCAATCATGGATAAAAAAGGCAATAATTAACTGCAAAATGTTGCAGTTTCATTTCAGAAAATTTTATTTAATATTTTATTTTATTGATGTTACTTTTTATTTGGCAAAGGAAATGTAATAATGTTTTATCTACCGACTTAGTTACTAGATAAAAAATACCGCTGTAAATGTTATTGTTCCGTTGTAAAGTTATATCTCGCTATCAGTCGCATTCCTTTTTCTATACGCAGCTTCATGTTGATATTCACAAGATATAGGCCTTTTTTCTTTTCTAAAAATCTCTCCCAGCTAATAACAAAGGTGCTGAAATGGCTTCTGCCCTGCAAACCTAAGAACTTGAGGACTTGATCACTTGTCCCATTTGTTTGTGTGAATATGAAGACAGTAACAAAGTTCACAAGCCGAAATTGCTATCCTGCTCTCACACTATTTGCTGTTAATGCCTCAAGTTTAGTGATAATCACATTTAAAAATACATAAATATAGCAAAGCGCGCTTTGAAGCTCGCCGGGTTGATATGAGTCTTCAAAAAACCAAACTTATGACGCATTTGTTAGAAAATCGGCCGGTTAGTCGATGAAGTAGGTGGCAAACTGGTCAGTAAGAAAGCCAAAAAACGGACCAGTATATGGTAGGGTTTATCGGGCCTGCAGCCGGCCAATTGGTCGGTTTAGAAGCCTGCAAATAACTGGTCAGCAAAGTAGCCGGCAACCTGATTGGCTTTGTTTTTATGGAGCCTGCGACCGGCAAATTAGTCGGTTATGCAATCAATAAATTAAGTACTTTAATCGGGCCTGCGGCCGGCAAAACATTCGTTCGTTCCTAGAAAAATTGCCATTTTCTCTAGTTCTCTTCTTAAGTCTTTCTTCAAGTCCTCGTAAAATATAAAATGTATATTGGGATGATGGCGTTTGTCCCAAGCATCCAAAACAAGGGGAAAGAAAGGTCCGTTAATTGTTAACCATTTATAAGCTTTGAAAAATTTAATTAAAAAAAAGTCCTCCAAGAATGTAAAAAAAAATACCTTCGTTGTTCATGAAATATTGTGCTAGTTCGTCGATTGATTGTACAAATCTTTGAATTTTCCACATCTTAAGATAGTAAAAATATAAAACGATCACATCTTTTTATTTCGAGTTAAGTAAACCACCTAAGCGTGTAATAAAGATAGATAGTATAACGAAATTTTACTTGTTTATACATGGAACTTTGCTAGTATCGAGCAGATTGGCAGGCAACAAATATCATTCGATGAATGACCGATGAACAGTTTTAAAGTAAATTATGTATAGCCGTATCATCTGTTAATTTTCTTTCGTCATTTCGTCAATTATACATAAGGGAAATGTGATTATAATTTAATAACTGTAAGATTGAATAAAAAAATCCTTTTGATAGTGCTGTGCCGTTAGTAGTTTTTTTAGGTAACTTTCGTCATCGTGAATTTTTTGCTAGTACACTTTGACGAAGCTTCGTTTACGTTTATTTTTTACATTTTCAAAAACTGCAACGTTAACGATCGTTAACAAAAACGAACCGAAATTTTCTAAATACGAGCAATTTTGTTTTGTTTAAACGGTTTTCTAGATTTAAAAAACTCGTTTTGGTTTATGTTAGTAAAAACCCTTCGTTTTCGTTATTATTTTTGTTTTCGGTAACTGCACAGCACTACCTTTTCACTTGCAAAACATTGGCTACAAAACTATAATTAAGGTTTAGTTTTTTGGTGATTTTCATTTTAAAATTTAGTTAAAACATTGGTTTGTCAAAACTACAGCTAGTTACTGTAATGAAGGGGTATGATTATGTTTTATCTCCCGACTTAGATACCTGATACGGATAGCGTTGGGAATGCTGTTTTTGTAAAATTATCTCTCGTTATCAGTCATTTCTTTTACAGAGTCGCAATATAAACATTTCCATTTTCGTATTCACCGCAGATTCCTTCTTTTTTTAAAGCTCAATTACGCATTGGTACTGAAAATGGCTTCTGCTATCCAAATAACTTAAGAACTCGAGGACTTAATCACTTGCCCAATTTGTTTGTGTGAATATGAAGAAAATAACGAAGACCACAAGCCGAAATTGCTATTCTGCTCTCACACCCTTTGTTGCCAATGCCTTAAGGTAAGTTATACATAAACTACTTTAATAACATATAAAAATAAATCCCAATACATCAAAGCATTGAAAACTTATATACTATTTATTTGTACAGGGGCTTCAACATTCATATTTTGTCGTATGTCCTTTGTGTCGTAAAACACTTTTACCAGGAGGTACTTTATTGGATACGAATAATGTACCCACCAATACCTACGTCCTATACATCCTAAAAATTAAGAAATCTGGAATGTTGAAGAGCTCTGATGTTAAAGATACTTTTAAAAGGTGATAAAAAAAATTATTTTTACTTTTATTTTTATGATGCTTATTATTGAAAGTTTTCTGTTTTAGGGTTCCCACTACTCCGAAATGGTGCCTTACTTGTGGTTCTACAGAGAAAGCAGTCTGCGCCACTGGTCTTCATTCCATTTTCGACATGAACCCAAAGACATTGTCCAATTTTGAGGCATTGGTCGCCATCAGAGAGCAGTACGCCAAAAAGAAAGAATCTATACAAGAGAAATTGGAGGCTGCTGCAAAAAGGGAAAATGAATTGCAGAGCTATCTTGAAACACTGTTGAAAGCTCTCCAATCTTTTGAGAAAGACGTTAAAAAGTTGCAAGAAGAATGCAAGCGTCGGCAGATGGAAATCTCCTTTTGGTTGGAGAGCCGCTCATTCAAACCGGTATCTGATGGTCATACCGAATCTAAAAACCATGAAGAAAACGAAGTATTCCTTACAGAGCTCTCATCGATTATTAAAAACTGCTCAGAATCAGGAGATAAAATAGATATTGATTTACTGAAAAAGAAAATGGAAGAATCAATTGAAGAGATTGGTGCCATTTATTGCTCTTCTTCAGAAATATCCGATTTTCCTGATGCAGTGAACAGTACAAGGATAACTATAAAACTCACGAATGAACTAGCGGATAGTGGATCACCGATTCCGGTCCCAGAAATACTGGAAAACGGTTTTGTAGCAAAATGGAAAGGATTGTCACCTTCAAAGATAGGCAAACCAGTCCGGAGAGACTTAATTCTGCTCTCTCATCTGATTTTTAGTATCAGAAAACGTTACGAGAAGAACAAGACGGCGTCTGCTACATTTTATACAGCACATCACCAACTATAGGAATATATACTTTTCTAAATCTTATCTCATTGGTCTTTTGATTACAAAAATGTATTTTCAAAACGCTTTTCTTTCAATAAACATCCATTCTAGAGACATGATACATATTTCTACTTCACATTTAGATCACCCCAGCCATAATTCGATAAATAGGCAAAATAAGATAACATCACTCATGGTTTTATCTATCTAATCATAGCCATATGTCAATAGTTTTCGATACCATGCTTGCACCACCATAGCTTTAAAAAGCTTCAATGAAACATTGCATAGCACCAGTTTAGTTTTTTTAAAGCGTGAAGTTTAAAAGTTTCCACAATGGGGGAAAATAAGGTAAGTAGAAATAGAGAACGTGCTAAAAAGAGATTAGCCATTTCCATTTTAGGCCTTGGAATCATGTTTTTCGGCTCTCAAGTAATATTATACTAATATTTAAAATTAAACCAACTATTTTCATTCTAAATTGCCAAACGATATACGTAGCTGGTACTTTATATGCTACTTCCACATTTGCTTTCTTTGGGATTTTTATTTAACGGTGCCCACATTATCCTAATCGGCCAAACCCTTTGCGTATTTGAGAGATAAGAAAAGGTGTTTATTTAAAACAATGGGGATAAAGCATCGTGTAGGCCTATTAGTTATTTAATGAGTTTTTTTTTCAAAGAGTTTCTGCTGTTAAGGTGGGTGCATCTGGTTTCGTATTGATTATTGGAGTGGCCATTACTACTTTTTCATCGATAAGCATAAACGACATCATTATTAACGGGAGTAATGGCACTTGCTTTAATCTCACATTGTCCACTGATTTGAAAGAAGGTAATAATTTAAAAAGAAATATATGATTTAACAGGTACAATTGTGTATATTTAATATAAAATAGCTAATGAACGGGGTCTTTGCAAGGGCTATTGTAGCCAATATCCGATATACATGTCGGATTTTCCATAGCCAATAACCCTATATATATATAGGTCGGAAACGATAACGATTAAAGTGGCTACAAAACACATAAAATAGCGACTGAAGCAGCTACAAAACGCATATAATAGCGACTGAGTAAACTAAACAAAATTTATTACCATAGCCATTGATTTTGCTACATAACAGACCCACAGATAAATACCATAGCCATTGAATTCGCTAAATTACAGACCCAAAGACTAGCGCCGTAGCCATTGATTTCGCTATTTACCCAGCCGGCACAGATGTTCCCAATTCACGACCAGGTCGTGACTTGGGAGCAAAGTCGTTCCCTTGCTTTTTTTTGACAATGGGTTCTCAACTGGTCACTTTTTGGTCACTTGGTCAAAAATGTTGGCAATTATTTATAAATGTGAAGAGCAATTAGGTTTTTAGATTTTGGGTCGGTAATTGTTGGAAAATTGATGGTTTTTACTTGGTAGCCATTTGGTCATTTCTATCATCATTTAATTTTTTTGGCTGATTTTCGGCTTTTTTTTATAATATTAGGCTGAAAATAGCAATGTTAATTTAATTAAAATAGCACCATTCCCTTGACTTATCATTTATAATTAAGTGAATCTTCATTTATTTTTACGGCGAAAATATCTTTTGGATTCAACGTATCAGTTTTGTATAACATGTTTTCTTAATTGTTTAAAAAAAAACAAAATAAAACTAGATTTGAACAAGCAACACTGCTTTTTAATTATATTGTGTTAATATGCTTAGAATTAATTCATGTAAAAATAGGATTCCGTTATAGAAAAAGTACTTGAAGTATAAATAGCCGAAATAGTACAATGTTAACATATTCCACTTAGCCGAGTGGTTAGCGTTTAAGCACAGCACTCGAAACATCGTTGGTTCGATCCCCACCAAAGGTAAAAATTAATTGTGTCTTAAGTTGTATTAATAATATATTGTGACTAACAAATTGCTAATTACTATGATATTAAGCACGGTAATTGGGGAGGGAAGGTGACAGCGGCAATAGTTTTCTGTTTGCTGCACAAAACTATAGTGGTAGTTACCTGGCCGCGATCCTAGGTATCTGAAACAGCACAACCTGGTCGTGACCATGGGTTGTGACCCGGTCGCCATAGGAAATGCCCGGGGAACTACCGGGGAGTTAAGCGTGCCCGCTGGGTAAACGCCCCAAAGACTAGTACCATAGCCAATGATTTCGCTATTTAACAGACCCAAAGACTAGAACCGTAGCCATTGATTTCGCTATTTACGGGCCCAAAGACTAGCACCATAGCCATTGATTTCGCTACATAACAGACCCAAAGACTAGAACCGTAGCCATTGATTTCGCTACAAAACTGACCCAAAGACTAGCACCATAGCCATTGATTTCGCTACATAACAGACCCAAAGACTAGAACCGTAGCCATTGATTTCGCTACAAAACTGACCCAAAGACTAGCACCATAGCCATTGATTTCGCTACATAACAGACCCAAAGACTAGAACCGTAGCCATTGATTTCGCTACATAACACGAGGGGTTGTCGACTCAAAAAATTCTCGTACACCCCAGAATTCTATGCAAAAATTCCTACAGGAATCTCCATAAGAGCCTGAAAAAATTCTGGAGAATTCTAAAAATTCGAGAATTCCATCGAAATACCAGAATTTTCGTACACCCTTTGGTAGGAGTCGACAACCCCTCGACATAACAGACCCAAAGACTAGCACCGTAGCCATTGATTTCGCTATTTACGGGCCCAAAGACTAGCACCATAGCCATTGATTTCGCTACATAACAGACCCAAAGACTAGAACCGTAGCCATTGATTTCGCTACAAAACTGACCCAAAGACTAGCACCATAGCCATTGATTTCGCTACATAACAGACCCAAAGACTAGAACCGTAGCCATTGATTTCGCTACAAAACTGACCCAAAGACTAGCACCATAGCCATTGATTTCGCTACATAACAGACCCAAAGACTAGAACCGTAGCCATTGATTTCGCTACATAACACGAGGGGTTGTCGACTCAAAAAATTCTCGTACACCCCAGAATTCTATGCAAAAATTCCTACAGGAATCTCCATAAGAGCCTGAAAAAATTCTGGAGAATTCTAAAAATTCGAGAATTCCATCGAAATACCAGAATTTTCGTACACCCTTTGGTAGGAGTCGACAACCCCTCGACATAACAGACCCAAAGACTAGCACCATAGCCATTGATTTCGCTACACAACAGACCCAAAGACTAGAACCGTAGCCATTGATTTCGCTATTTAATATAATAGTCCCAGATTGTCGAACCAGAATACTTTGACAGACGAATCACGAAATTAAATTTTCCTTCGTACACAGTTGCAGAATCTCCTCTCCCTATATGATTGTTGTGGTTGGAATCAAGACAGGATGAGGGAATCAATTTACTTTTATTGGTGACAATATTGACAATGGATCAGTAATCAAAGGATTGGGAACTGTATAAACTATAACCGAAAGAGAAATTAGAAGAAATGTTTGCACGGCCGGTCAAATTTGCGGCATGCCTGACCAGCGAACCAGCAAAACGACATTAGCAGGGGAAAAAATACGAGGGAAGAAGAAGGATTAATGCTAAACAGTAACTATTTTTTCGTGCTCGCGGGCAGAGAGCCTTTATATGAATCGTAGCCAATTCAATAGCTACGAGCATTTCAGGGCATGTTATGGCCAATTAAAACGCTATGGTGCTAGTCAAAGGGCATGTTATTTAGCCAATTCAATCGCTTTGGTACTGGTGTATGGGCATGTTACTTAGCCAATTCAATCGCTATGGTTCTAGTCTCAGGGTATGTTATAAAGCGAATTCAATCGCTATGATGCTAGTCTCAAGGCATTTCATGTAGCCAATTCAATCGCTATGGTTCTAGTCCCAGGGCATGTTTTGTAGCCAATTCAATCGTTATGGTACTAGTTTCTAGCCCTGTAATTTTGCCAATTCAATCGCAATTTAAGTATATGGGATATACAGCGTCCAAAGAAAGTTTCTTCCCATACAACGAGATTATAAGCTGTTTTATTTTTGCTTTGGCCAAGAATACGCTGTTTTTCGCCAAGACGACCATGGGTTTTCTTTACGTCCTACTGAAACAGAGTATTCTTGGCAAAAGCAAAAATAAAACAGCTTATAATCTCGTTGTATGGGAAGAAACTTCCTTTGGACGCTGTATAGCGGTATCAATTGCTATTTAAATCTTTTTTAGCCAATTCAATCGCTATTATGGTATTGTGTAGCCATTTCAATCGCTATTATGGTGTTTTGTAGCCAAGTCAATCGCTACGAAAATTTACCTATATATATAGGGTTATTCACTACAAAATTATCGATTTATATATCGGTTCATTCGCTACTGTAGCGAAACCAAACGACCCCTAATGTACTGGCCGTGGAATCCTATTTCTTAACTGTTGTAATTCTTATCACAATATTCAGTGGAGTCCTGATCGTATTTGCCATTCTAGATTTCAAGGATCAAAGAAATGCCTTTTAAGAAATATATCCAAACTTATAAAGCTGAAGCAAAAACCTCCCACCCGGCCAGGGCTTAAGCTTTTAGCTCGCGAAAAAACAAAAAACCTCAACTTAATAGTAACCAAAAAAACAAGCAAAAAATTTAGAATTTTATAAGACCCATCCCATTATCACCGGAAGTCGGTGACTAAAGATACGAGCGTCGAAAGGCGCCGGCATCGTCTGCAGACCGAGCTCGAGACAGGGACTTTAACATGGGCACCCGTTGCCGAACTCCTTTGATTTTTGCTCGGCTCATAGTCCGTTTAATCGGTAAAACTTGGTAACATCATGAGTCTAAATTTAGCGAAATTCTAATGAGCCCTGAATCGATGAGATCTAACCTATAGTTAATTTACAGTGATTAAAAAAACTAAATTTACCACCCACTTTACCACTCTCAAATTTGTATAGCTCAGTCATAGATTCGTAGCTCAAATTTAGCCCACAGTGCCTCTGGCGTCTGAACTTTGAAGCTGAGTTAAATGTAATAAAAATACTTGGCCACCAGAGGGCCACACTAGGGCATTTATTCGACTGTTTACTTTCGGAGCTATAGTTTATTTATCACTACATCCACTTGAAAGTAGCAATGGCAGACACTTTCATTTAAAAACTAATTTCCGTGAACTTAATTAAATGTTTTCCGATTATTTAAAGCATCTTTTAAAAAAAACTCTTAAATGAACTTTATTTAAAGCTATTTTTAGAGAATGTTGATGTTTTTAAAAAGGACTCTAACTTATAAATTGTTATAAAACTTTTTTATCATTTAACGAGAAATTTACTACTGATGCTGGAGTTCATTAAGCCCATAATTATGTAACTCAATTTTCCCTACAATGCAAACTCTCTCCTGTGATGAAGGGTTTACGGTTGAAATTAGGAAAAAGACATGACACTCAAGGAATGTGCCCAAATTTAAGCATATACGCTCGATACTTTTCACGGGCAACGAGGCAAGGTAGATCCGAAACTTCTGATTATCGAGGAATCTCCAAGTTCCATAACTAAAGTTAATATCACCTGATGGAATGATTACTGCAATGGTAAAGCTCTAATTGGAATCATGGGCAAAAAAATTTACACTTTACATTCCTGTTAAGCCATTTAAAGAGACGTTTTGCAACGAGAAAGCTTCAATCTTGGTTATCAATAGCCTATGAATTATGGAACGGGAACGGTTATGCCATAAGCTACACTATTACATATCGTTTCAATATTTTTTTAAATGAGGAACTAGATCCATTTCTGCAACAGGAAAGCTTCAACTAGGATGGCTCTAAACATCCTATCTTAGAACGAGGAAACTGATGGGAATGCTAGATCCATGTTTAGAGCGTTTTGCAACGGGAAAGCTTCAACTGCGGGCAAAAATTATTCGGTTTTGGGAAAGGAAAAGCTTATGCTATAATATGTATATAACCTATACATCATCCGATGTGTTTACAAGGGGAATTTTTTTTTTTTTTGAGCATCGTGTTTATTCAAAGTGTAGTGTAGAGCAGTGATTCTAGACTCCGTTTGGGCGTATTCACCATGTGAATGTTGCCCTTTCAAATAATGGAAAACCGACATGAAAAATAATCAGCTACATGCATAATACAAAGCTAGTACTAATATAAGAGTTTGAGAAGCTCTGATTGAACGTAAGAAAAGAGGAAACATATATAAGCATTAAAACGAGTCAAATGGAAAAAAAGAAAAGAAAAGAGGAGAAGGGGATATTACACGATACGATTTCTAAGGGAAGGAGAAAAGGATGGATGCATGTTTAGGGATCGAAAGGTTCAGATCGTTGGCCAGGTAGTTGGTCACGTCGATGCCCGGCCTGGAGTGCCCGATGGCGATGCTCCGGACTAATGGGCAGGTCCCTCGTCGGTCCATCCCGTGCCCGATGGCGAAGCGGGGTGTTAAAGTGGAATTAAAGATCTAATCCTGCAACACGAATGCTTCCACTAGGATCTCACTATCCTATATTAAAACGACGAAGCTGGAGCCATGTACACATTGATATAATACTTTCTGCAACGGGAAAGCTTTAACTATACAAGCTCTAAATTATGGTAAAACATGAACATTGTTTTTTGCTCTGGAACGGGAAAGCTTTCACTCGACGTGGAACATATTTGCTCTGGAACGGGAAAGCTTTCATTCCGGAATATATTTTTGTTGCTCTTGAACGGGAAAGCTTTCTCTTTGGAACATAAGACATAATTTCTCTGGAACAAGAAAGCTTTCACTGTGAAACGAAACAGCAAAAACCAAAGTGACTATATTTTTTTAAACTTTTACCCCTTTATAGCTTTTTACCCCATATATATTTCAATTTAGCCTTTATTAAAAGCTGTATTGTCATATACCTTTCAACTGATAAGCTTTAAAACGGGTAACTAGTAATTAATATGCATATATATACATCAAATGTATATTTACTATCTTATGTTGATTACCAAATAACACCCCAAAAATAAATGGTAAAATTCCTAAATCAAAGCTTTAAAAATATTACCATCCAGCTTTGACCGTTTTAATGTTGACATATAAAGAGAATTAAATAAAAGCTCTTATTCAGTTATTTTTAATTCATTGGAATCAACTGGTGTCTATTTATGATTATTATTATGTTTAAATAACAGCCTGCTATTTTCTAAGCACTTTTAATATAGTCGCTAATTGTGCTGAAAACTGGTCAAATTTCGATTCACTCAATTATCGATTAATGTTTAAAAACAACAAATTATTAAGTAAGCATACAAATCAGAAACATTTCATTCATAATGTTAAACTTCAGCATCAAAGTTCAAACGACATTGGCGTCTGAATTCTTGTTTTTTAAGTCCAAAAGTCCTGATGAGCACTATGTTGGTTAAATCGAAAAATTATAGTGATTATGTAATTGTCCGACTATGTAAATTGTATCCATACCCCATTTAAATCCAGAGAGGACTGGGCAACCAGCGTGTTTGGTTCTTGGATTTCCGTTCCCATTTGGTAAAAGATTGTACCAAAAGGCAGCCGAACCTTTCACCGGCCTCACTCTTGCCTTCACCTCGGTAAAGACGGTGGAACCCCCAGATTTCACGTCATTTAACTAATTAAAAATTACATGTATATTACGAAATGATAGACAATTATTTGGTAATTAAAAACTTGTATACGTAGGCAATCCAAGTTGCGATCGTGTTTCCCTCTTGAGTTATCAAAGTCTCATTCTACATAAAAAAAAAACAGTTTTAAAAATAAAGATTTTTTAAAAGATACGATGATTGAAGAATGAAGATTTTAGATGTTTTAAAAATAAAGAGTTATTAAAATATCGATTATACCAATGCATAATCCCAATGAGGGACGAAATGACCTCCAACTCCATATTGCATTATGCGAGAAAATGTATTTGTTAATGCCAGACCACTTACATCCTGGATTCGAAGAGATACCTATTATGATAGAAAATAATCTGTTACAAACTATTATTATTATAAAAAGTTCGTTTGTAACCTTTTTCAAAAGGATTCGATCCTCATCTGGTAATTTAGCAACGAGATATACACGACGCTGGTTCAATTCCGTCTCACCGGTCATTGAATTTGAATCGGTTCCAGCTACTAACTGAATAAACCAACATGAATAATTCTAAAACTTAAGATATAATGTTCATATACCTTTGGCTGAGCCAATTCTTTAAGGACTTCTATCTCTTTATATGATAGAAAATCATAAAAGACAGTAATAGGGGGATTCAATGAAACTTGTTCTCGTTTGAGTGGCTGAAGGACCATGTATGCCGAAAGCTCTTTAGGGCGAGTATAACTACAGTGTAATTTCGACTCAGTTAACGAGTCCATCAATACTTCACCTCTGTTCAAAAAGAAAATTTTAGTTTAAACACTTCAAATAATTGATTAAATATAATAACCTGCAAAGTGATTTGTAATCGACATCGTGATTAGCGTGAGCCGTTTCTTTTATGGACGATGCCCGTTGTCTAGTTTCGGATTCCATAACTTCCGCTAATTCAGCCTTACCACCAGGAAGTAGTTTGATCAATTGTTGAGTTAGATTGTAGGCCAGAGATACATTCCCTTATAAGGTATAATATTACATGAACATTTGAATGTAAAATATGTTGTTAAAATAATATATACCTTGGTTATACGAAGAAAACGCATAGTACTTCAGAATATCTTTCAAATAAACGGTTTTCTCGTTCTCTGGCTCACTTTCGTGTCTACGAAGAGATTCTTCCATCCAACTAATCGCAGTTTTGTCCTCGCCGATCATATAAGCCTGTCGCCCCATCAGCCAACAATCCCCAGCTAATGTATAGTAATGGAATATGATTATATGTATTCAACCAATTACAAGAGTATATATTTTAAAGTACCTGTCATTCGATGGTATGAAAGAAACTTGCTAGATGGGAAAAGTTTGCCATCTGCTAGATTTTGAGTCGCTAATTCGTAAGTAGTTTGCAGTTGGACTAGGCCTAAGGCTGCATCACTTACAGCACATAAGCCAGGAAGGGATTTACGAAAACTACTTCCAAAAAGGTCCTCAGAATAATGTTGGGTTTCATCTGTTATAGTGAAAAATTGGGTATGAGCCTGGCAATTTTTTTAAAATGTATATGCTTATTTAAATATACTCGTAGTATTTTTTCCCTGATGTATTGCCATGTCTAGCACGCGTCGCAGATCACCCAATCTTTTCATCAACAAAAATTCGTTAACTGGATTTTCCAAATAATTTCTCAAATCATAATTGGTCCCCTTCATTAGAGCTTTATACCAGGTCTGATATCCAAACAAGTACCTAAAAGTGTGAAATACTTTAGATATTAATAGTTATATTTTATTTTGTTTTTTGACAATAATAAAATGAATTACATTTTAATGGGTTTTAATAATTGTTGATTATGGTCTTCAATGTGGTTAGATAAAAAAAATTCCAACTTGGAAGTAGTAAGCGTGGTAAGTGATTGTAGGTCGAAATTCTTAGATGTCAAATGGGATTGAACGTTCTGAGGATTGTACAGTATAGTAAAAAATAGAACTATCATTGCTGGAGTTCCATTCCTAAACTGGTATAACCGATTGCACGATATCATTTTCAATAGATTTTTATATGAAATCTATACATAAAAATAACAGATTGGTAATAAAATTAAAATTAATGTATAATACTTTTTCAACTAACCTGCATTAGATAAAAATAATCTAATTGTTATTATTTTTTTTTTTAAACAACCAGTTGCGTAGGTTCCTCTCACAAAACTGAACGTGTCGTAAACAGCCTACCGTTACTATACTATGAGGCGTTAAAAAACGCTGAAACCGGTTTATTACATCACAACATATCCTTGAGGACCGGTATGTAAACAAACTATTGTGTAACAGCGTGACCCTTCCTCATGTGAGTTACCTTGAGAAAACCGGCACGTGGCAATACTTTTAAACGCATCGAAAAAAAATTTTTTGCACCCACTCAGTATTAATTATGCTATATTTAAATTAAGAAAATGAATTGAAAAAGATTTAAAATGTGTAAAATATTAACTAAACCTAAACAACAATATTTTTCGCTTTTATAATCAGGGTGGCTGATTACTATCACTAATTTTTCTAAAGCAAAATCCACTATTTTTTTCTAATGTCAAACTACGTCGTTTGGTTTCTGTTTTTAAAAACTACTAAAGACAACAACAAGGGCGGACTCTTTTGTTGGTCTTTCGCAATTTCTGAGGAGGTAACTGCGACGAAGACAAAAATAACAACACCAGCAAAAACAATTTTTTTTTCAAACTTGTTGCAACCAGAAAAATCCAGTGTAAATCACGTTTTAAATAACGAAAGGTGGCCACACCTTTCCTGTATTGTGCCTACTATATAAACTGTTCCAATTGGGTCTTAGTTACCAAAGAAACTTTCCAAGCTTCCCAACTATATACCTGAAAGAACTCTTCGAAACCTATATAATTACTAAATGGCTGCTTTGAAAACAATCGTAAGTTTTTATTTTTATTTATTTTTTACATGCGAAGGCAATTGAGGGAATTAATTGAAATTTGATTTGAATCCTTGCTGCAGATGTGTTTGGCTGTGATGCTTTTGGTTTTGGTTACGGTAGAGGCCGCAGTTACTGGAGCCCAGCAAGTCAATCAGGCGCGGGTCGAAGTTGACGATCAAGAGGCAGCTCAATTTCTTCACTCCGTTTACAAAACACCCTACTATGAAAGTATCGTCGAACAACCCGCAGAAAGCTGGACTGATTAAGAATAAAATCTAAAGATCAAGAGAATCTCTTATTTCTTCACCTGGCAACAAAAAAAAAATAAAATAAAATGTATTCACAACTTTATTAGGTTGTCAATAATCTTTCAACTCTATATATTCTAAATTAAATTTGGTTTTCAAATAAATTGAATTCATCGATTGAAATAAACATATATATTTATCAAATTTTTCTTCCCACTTTCCCTATTTCCCAATTTTTAATAACAAGAAAATTAACATTTCCATTTTAACACACAGCGTTAGAAATTAGAATCACAATATCTAAATACATTTTCATAAATATTACACAATACTTTTGTAATCACTAACGTAAATATATATTTGTGTTTCTTTTCATTTATTACATTTAATTTATTTCAACTAAAAGTCAAGCATATAGTATTCTTTAAAAATTTATCAACTTTCCGAAATACATTTTGTGTCATTCTTGATCTTCAAGTTCCGTGACAAACTTTAAATCGGTTCCTTCTAAATTCTTTTCAATCCATAGATTCAATTGCCTGTTCATCTCTGGACTGAAATGGTTTTTCCAATCCCCAACAATCCCTGTAATTCATTCATAAACAATTCTAAAAATATTACCAAACTAGAAGGTACCGAATATCCCAACACAATTACAAACCTTTGCGAATAAATTTGTACTCTTCATTATATGTATTGTTCTTTTTCAGATGATCACGGTTAACTGCTTCGTTATTTTGAAAATTGTCGAACTTCAAATGTTCAATCAAACGATTCAATTTACTTTCACTGAGATCTGTTCCCAGAAAAGTTGCCATTTTCTTCAGTTCTCCTCTCAAGTCTTTCTTTAAGTCCTCGTAAAAAATAAAATGCATATTGGGATGATGACGTTTGTCCCAGGCATCCAAAACAAGGGTAAAGAAAGGCCCGTTAATCACTATTCGTTTATACATATTTAACATTGCATTACAAAAAAATAGTTCTTGAAGAATGTAAGAAATTAAAAATACCTTCGTTGTCCATAAAATACTGTGCCAGTTCGTCAATTGATCCTTCAAATCCTTGAATTTTCCACATCTTAAGATGGTAGAAATATGAAACAATTACGTCCTTTGGATTTCGAGTTAAGTAAACAACCTTAGTATGGATACAAATTAAGATATAGAACAATTAGCCACTGTAATTTTATTGAATAAATGATACTTTGCTGGTATCGAGCAGAGTGGCAGGTAACAAATAGAATGGTAAATAGGTCCGGAAAATCCTCGGTGAAGTCATTCGATGAATTCGAGCAAAAGGACAATTAGCTGGATGAGTGTTTTGAGTTGAAGGAACAAAATTTGACGGCCTCCTGAGAACGCCATGAAACACGAAAATTATTTGTAATTATAATTAACAATATTGTCTAATATACTCCGGATAGAAGGTTCTTTCAGTAAGCAACGTATTCAGCGCCCTCTCAAAATCACAATCGTTTTTCATTAGCCACAACATCTCACTCACCCAATTTGTTCCTAAATATTTCAGGTTTGGAAGGAAGCAAACAAATTAAATTAAAAGAGCGACACATTTTAAAGTTACTTACCAGTTTTATAGAAAGAAAGCAGCCATACATCGTCTTTTCTAGGTGTAATCTTGCATATTACATCAATATTGTCTGCAATAAGAGGAAGGTAACAAATCCTCCAGGATCACTTTTGACCAGTCCACCTTTGCAGCCCGGAAAGACTTTCTGGAAAGACTCGGACAGAGTTTTCGGAATGGGAACGAATCTTACTTTTAATGGATTTTCGTCGGATGAAATTTTTGAATTTTCAGTATGATAGAGCTCCATTTTAAGAGATCTTTCTGTGCGACACTTGACTTCCTAAATTTTTTTGATAACTGAAAGGCTTAACAAGGTTTTCATCATATCTTATAGTATTATTAAGCTATGCTGGTGTGTGCTGTCAGTTGTGAGTTGACCATGGCTAAATTTCCATTCATTGTTCACTACTGATGGTTTGTCGATGAAATACGCAGTTGCATCTATTAAAAAAGGCAACTGCGCCATCGGTAAAAACAGAAAACATTTGCCTCTTTTCTGGTTGTAACCAGATGTATCTTATTCAAAAAGTTATGGCCACACCTGTTCGAAACATTCTATATACAAGCTGATCCAGTGAACCACTCTAAGTTATCTGTAAAAATTTCCCTATTAGTCACTAAAACAATTGGAAGTTTTTTAAAACTAATTAAATGTAATGAAAAGGAGTAAATTAATTGATTTTTATACCAACTGAACCTAGTAGGATATATGATTAAGTAAGATCTTAGAAAAGTGTTTGCGCCATCGTTATAGTGAGGCAAAAAGTCTCCTTAACATTATTACAACTGTTTACAATATTGATCCCTGCTAGGACATATGTCTATATAGTATTTTTCTTAAAGAAAGAAGAAGTTACATCACTATTAGAAAAATCTGAATTTCTTTTTGACAAATAGGTTAGTATTGTGACATTATACTTACAACAAGTATTATATATTAAGCAGCTGGAAAGGCCGTTACTATAGTAATATCTACCACATAATTTTAATTTATTTTGAATAAACCAAAAGATTTTGAATTGGTTTGTCCATTCTTCGGTTTCAGTTGATAACAAAGCGTTATTTACTAACTTGATCTTCCCAAAGTCGTTCCAGATTTTTTTGAAAGTTGTTTGACTTAGGTATACGGAAATAGGCCTTCATACCACTTTTTGATTATATACCTGTTTAGAATAGTTCATAGGTTTGTTATGAACTGATGCCCTTGTGATAAACGAAGGAGTTAATGCTCTATTGCCATTTAAAAAATCGCTTTAGAGCTGGATATTTTTTCAGAATATTTGCCATAAATAATAAGCTTTCCAATGCATTGCTGGTCACAAAATACAACCCAAAACTACAAAGAAAGGAAAAGCCATTATTGTTATTCACGTAATATATTTCTCCAATATGTTTACATTTTAATTATTGTTTCAATGGGAGATTAAGAAAGCTAACTAGAGCTACTTAAAAAATAGGCATAATAAATAGTTGTTACCAACAGAAAGTTTTTCAAATTCGACTCAGTATAATATGGGCGTATTTTTGAAAAGTAGTTTCCTACCCAAACAAACAATTTATTAGCCTAGGCCTTCTCCACTTCGTGATACCATACCTGTTTATAATTACTCATTGCTCCATTTTAAAACTAAGGAAAGAAGGAGTTACGTCACCATCATCAGAAAAAGCTGTATTTTACTGTTATAAAACTGGTTATTGTTGCATAATATTGAAGATGGTGCAACATTTGTTTTCTTATTCTAAAGCCTATTGTGATATGTATATAAGCTGTTGAAACGGCCATACAACTTAGACCTTCGACGCTCTCTAACTTGTTAACTACCTTAAATTCGCCTCTACTCATCCAAAGATAATTATGGCCTCTGCCAAAACCCTAGTAAGTTTCAATTTTGCAATTTTGCTTTGAAAAATAAATTTCCTTGATGATTATAATATTTCTAGGTGTATTTTGCAATGGTCCTTTTGGTTTTGATCGCTCTCTATTCAACGACAGAGGCTGCATCTAATGGTGACCATGCTGGTTTTCAACAGGAAGAATATGCTGATCAAGAGGCAGCTGCATTTCTACATTCAGTTTACAGAACCCCTTATTATCAACGAACTGTTGAACTACCGGCAGAAAGCTATAGACAGATTAATTATCTTTATAATTGATAATTATCCGATTCAATTTACACTTAAAATGTAATATTGGCTGCTGAAATAAATTGTATTCGAAATCTTTTGCTTTCTTTCTGTGTTGTTAAATTAAAGTTATTCACTTTTAATAATTAAATGTAGAGCAAATTAATATTGGCCTAGGGCTATTTTTCTTATTCTTCAATTTCAGTAACAAACTTTAAACCAGTCCCTTCTAAACTCTTTTCAATCCATAAATCAAGTTTCTGGTTCATCTCATGACTGAAATGGTTCTTCTAATCTCCAACCATACCTTTAATGTATGCAATAAATTGAGCCTATTATTATATTGTTTTACAATATATTGTTGTTAACATTTCACCTTTGCGAATGAATTTGTATTCGTCGTCGTTATTAGTACCGTTCTTTTTAAGATGCTCCCTGTTGACTGCTTCGTTCTTTTGAAAATTTTCAAACTTGAGATGGTCAAATAAGTTAATTAATTGCTCTTTACCAAGTTGTTTTCCCAAAAATGTCGCCATTTTAATTAATTCTCCTCTCAAATCTCTCTTTAAGTCCTCGTAAAACACAAAATGCATATTTGGATGACGACGTTTCGTCCAGGTATCCAGAACCAGAGGTATCAAATTTTGCCCCTCGTAGTTAACTGTTTACTGAATCATTTTAGTTCATTTCAAGAATATTTGTTTACAATTTTAAACCTTCATCGTCAATAAAATATTGGGTGAATTCATCAATGGATCCTTGAAATCCGTGAATTTTCCACAGCTTGAGATGGTAGTAATAAGAAACGATGACGTCCTTTGGATTACGAGTCAAGTAAACTACCTAACTATACAACGTATGAAGTTACCATTTTTTAATTTATGCTATATAATAATGGTCATTATGCTCCTATACTTTGCTGGTGTCAAGTAGATTGGCTGGCAGTAGATAGAAAGGTAAAGAAGACCTGAAAACCCTCGGGGAAGACAATTGGTCAATTAGAACGAATGGGTCGTCTGTATTTATGGGAAGTGATTGGTTTAATCTGTTATATTTTCTCAATTTCTGCTGCAATATGATGTGTGGTTACGAAGCCTCCTGGATCACTCCTTACATATCCATCTTTACAGCCTGCAAAGACCTCTTGGAAAGATTCCGATTGGGTCTTTGAAATAGGAATAAATTTAACGTTGAAGATTTTTTCGGACATATTGTCACGTTATAAAAAGATGATTCTTTTATAATTAATTCACTTTTCTCTCTTCTCTTAGTTATTCTAAGAATCTTATATAATTGCGGTTCTGAGATTTCCGCTATCGACCTTTTTTATTACTTACATGTGAAATGTTATGAACTTTTATGTAACTTGCCTCGTGTGCGACAATACACACTTTTTTATTCTAACCTTCAGAGCACGAGTCATCTTCATTTGACCCGTGACAATATTATGGAACAACTGAAAGAAAAATCAATCACAAGCAATGATTGGTACAACTTTATATATTTTTAAAATTTATTCCCCCCCCCCCCTTTGAATCGATTCTTACTCGTTTGTAAATAACTTGGTGAGAATGGCAGCTAAATTTTTTCCCAATAAATATGGACTGCTACGTGCCAACAAATGTAGAAGGAATTGGAAAAAATATAAATTAACCTTTAATAGTATTTCTGAAATATATATAAAAAAAGAAACAGCTGTAAGATGAGATGAAAAAAAGAATAAAAGTTGTTCCGGCAGCTGTGACCCATTTTTTATGTCCCTTCAATCACTATTTTTCTTTGTACCTGACTGTAGCAACTAGCGAGTTAGAAATGTAAGTCATTTTTATTATTTTAAAATTTTTGTATTCCAATTTTATTAAAATATGTTTTTCACACAAAGAAGAAATGGAAGGAAAATCTTTAGTGTTAATCAATCACCAATTACAGTACTTAATCAATCAATCGCTATCAGTAAGCATTCCTTTGTCGACTCTCTTTTTGGAGGCCTATAGTAATAAGTGATTGAACAAAATAATTTGACAATATTACAAATAACCAATCTAATAATTATTATTGTTGTTGATCTCATACATTCTTTGCCAGATCAATTAGCTTGGCCGAATTCTGTGGTCCCGTCTGTTCCACTAATTTATAAAAGTTTCCTAATGGATTTTTTAAGAGTTTAACGGGTTCATCGAATTCCTTGTTGGAGATCGTATAAATCATAATTAAAGCAGGGAATTATTCTAAAAATGTAAAAATGAAACTCACTAAAATTTGACCAGAATCTAAGACCATGACCGTATCAGAGTCCATGATGGTGTTCAACCGATGGGCTATAGTTAGCACGGTGCAATCTTTGAATTTTTCCCTGATGATGAACTGAATGAAAGCATCTGTCCTATAATACATAATTATAATTAACAAGAGATAATTGGGGAAACAAAAACAAATAAATGATAATACTCTTGATCAACACTGGCAGTGGCTTCATCCAAGACCAGAATGCGGCTATCCCTTAAAATGGCTCTTGCAAGACAAACAAGTTGTCGCTCACCAACAGAAATATTGGATCCTCCTTTCGATATTTTGAAATCTAAAATGCTCTGTCCACGCCCCTGTGCTATCAAGGAATCAAGCTTGACGTCTTTGATTGCTGACCAGAGGACATCGTCTGAAATCTCGCCAAAAGGGTCAAGATTGGTTCTTAGAGAACCAGAAAATAATGTAGGTTCCTGGGGTATAATAGATATCTTCGAGCGCAACTCGTGTAGCCCAATATTTTTTATGTCAACCCCATCTATTATGATTCTTCCGTCTGATTCGATTAAACGATATAGGGCAGCGATAATGGATGATTTTCCAGCTCCAGTTCTTCCAACAATTCCAATCTTAAATTTCATCCAAAACCCATTTTTAAAAAATTATATAATAATATGATAATGACACATCAGTTTAAAAAATACCTTTTCTTTTGGCTTAATGGCACATGTAACGGATGCTTATGTCATCAAAAATAATTTCTCCCAAAGAAGGCCAATTCGGAATAGGTTTGCTACCTGATCCATCATATCCGTAATTAATTGAATACTTAGTCAAAAATGATAGTAAAAGATAAACCTTCTGAAGTTTCAGGAGGGAGTTTCCCGTACTCCATGATCCGGTCAATGGACGTCATTTGGTTTTCCATCTCTGTCGACTGACGCATCCAATATTGGAATCGAGATAGGCTCACGGCTGTTGTTATGATTAGCCCAGCCTCACTGCTACTCATACCTTTTGTATGTTTGACATATTGTAAGTGAGGGGGGAGGGAGTTAAAATAAAGTAAAGATTTAGTGTTAAAGTTTCTAAAATAAATTAGGGTTCAGATTTCTAAAATAAATATTACTTTCAAAACGAAGCACACAGGCATATTAGGGTGTCCCATTTTGCAACGATATTTTTTTTTCGAGGCGGCCTTTTAATATGTGGTGTGAAATCCGATAAAACTAATATATAATTTTTATTTTTTAGAAAAAAAAATATTTAGGGGTCGCAGTTTTGGAAAAATGGTAAAAAACCATAAAATTTACCATTAATAAGTGATTATCTCATTAACTTTTATTTTAAAAAATTCGGCGGCTCCAATATAAGTAGGTATATATATTTTATATATGTATACCAAGTTTCGTCGAAATCTATGAATATTTAGGGGTCGCAGTTTTTGCTGGAAACCCATGGTCGGCCAAAATATGATGCAAATTTGCAAATGGTACTTTATTCTTGCATAACATCTTTCTCATCAATGTTCCACAAACAAAAGTTTTTCCTCATATGGATACGAGTGTTGTAAACGCACAAGCAAAATTTCAATGTTATATCTCGGTTCTAGCTTGTTTTACTAACTTTAAACGTGAACTGTGCAGAACTACGAGTAGTATTGATTAATCTTAGACCATAATTTTTGGTGTTTAATTCACCAATAAAGACGGGTTTTAAGTATACTGCTTTGTTTTTGTTCTTAATTGCTCTTAAGAGAAAAAATTGCGTCAAATTGATACGAAACAATAAAAAATATAGATAACTTACTGGAATACTAATTTAAGTTTTCTTAAAATTCAAGTTTCAGATACTTTCCATTTCTTTCTCACACTATTTTTGAACCATGGCTATACATAGCATACCGTTTAAGATACAATGAAAACTCTCTTAAGACCCCTCAGGAAATACATACGTGGATGGATATATAATTACTAAAACTTATTAACAGTAGCTTGTTCAGAAGAATGATTAACGAATGAAATAGATTATTAATCGAATGATGTATTCTGAATAATATCGACATAAAAAAGTATTATTTCATCGTTGGAAGAGACCTGAGTCACCTGAAACTTGTGGTAAATTGAATTTACACACCACGACCTTTGTAGGAATGTCGTTGACGTTTCAAGGCATCAATTTTGGGTCGATTGAGCTTTGCAGCAAGTAAGTTATCTATATTTTTTATTGTTTCGTATCAATTTGACGCAATTTTTTCTCTTAAGAGCAATTAAGAACAAAAACAAAGCAGTATACTTAAAACCCGTCTTTATTGGTGAATTAAGCACCAAAAATTATGGTCTAAGATTAATCAATACTACTCGTGGTTCTGCACAGTTCACGTTTAAAGTTAGTAAAACAAGCTAGAACCGAGATATAACATTGAAATTTTGCTTGTGCGTTTACAACACTCGTATCCATACGAGGAAAAACTTTTGTTTGTGGAACATTGATGAGAAAGATGTTATGCAAGAATAAAGTACCATTTGCTAATTTGCATCATATTTTGGCCGACCATGGGTAAAAACTGCGACCCCTAAATATTCATAGATTTCGACGAAACTTGGTATACATATATAAAATATATATACCTACTTATATTGGAGCCGCCGAATTTTTTAAAATAAAAGTTAATGAGATAATCACTTATTAATGGTAAATTTTATGGTTTTTTACCATTTTTCCAAAACTGCGACCCCTAAATATTTTTTTTTCTAAAAAATAAAAATTATATATTAGTTTTATCGGATTTCACACCACATATTAAAAGGCCGCCTCGAAAAAAAAATATCGTTGCAAAATGGGACACCCTAAGGCATATGTCACAACAGCTACATAGATGACAAAAATCAGGTCCATCATATAATTGAAAACCAACAAACCAAGGCTAAGAAAATAAAATAAGCAGAGGTATGGATATCCTGGTAATTGTCAAAGCCTTCTTGGAAAAAAGTTTGGTAATGATGGGATCGCAGAGTTGAAAGGCCGTTGAGTGAAGAGTAAAGTTGAGTAAAAACTGGACTTTTTGCTATAATTTTACTCATTATACTATAGAAATTAAATAATAGAAAGTAGAAACAGCTAATTATTACTGGAAGCCTCAAGTAGTTTGATTCCGACAGACGCTTTCAGGTAAAATTTCCGAATGAAGAAAAAGAAAACTCCCAAAACAAGAGCAGGAAAAAGAAGCCGATATTCAACAAAAGAAACTAAACCGATTGCTCCCACAGTATTAAGTCCCATCTAATTATAAATAAATAATATAAATTTTAGTTTAAAAATTTTTTAAAAAAATTATTACCCAAATTGGGTCAAATAACAGTGTAGGAAAAGAGTCGTCCATAATTCCAGTATCCCTACTAAGGCGATTCACTATCCTACCTTTTAACAAGCCAAATATTAGGTAAGTACAATAAGTAAAAAAAATAATCAACTAAACTTATTCGTAATTTTTTATTTTTTTTTTGGTTAAAAAAATTCACTGATGCGCCTAAAATGGCTTGGGACATGACATCGTGCAATTTTATAGATGCTCTTGTAGAGATACCGTAAAATTGTACTGCTCGAAGATATCCAAAGAAAATAACACCACCAATTAGGATTGAGTAAATGTAGACTGCATTGTTTTCATCTGTTGTCCAATCAGCAACAAAATTGAAAGAATTGTTTACAGGTGTGCTTGAATTTGAGTTTGAGGAAATTAAAATAAAAACACTAGAGGTTTGGGAAGATGTCCATAATTTTAGCCAGTAATCAGAAAAGCAAAAGAGAGCCTCTGCAGTAAGACAACTGATTACGAACAAGGTGAGGAGGAACTTGTTACTGCCCGAGGAAAAGTATTCCAAATACTTTGAGGCACTAGCAGCAGAAATAGTTTTAGTCTCCTCTTGAATTTTTGAAGATGTTTTGTTATCCGCTGAAAACATTTTAGAACTATTTGCACACAACCGGTTGATTCCCTAAATGGAAAAAACATACTTGCGGGATCTAAAAAATAAAACAAAAAATTTGTCCGAATACCTCTATCATTGATTTTTCACAAATACTCGTTGATGTTCGTAGAGGAATCTTTCCTTTGCTGATACGTTCCACTTTTTTGTGGTGGGATTTTGAAACCTTATACTTTACCTTTTTATGGATTAAAATGGTTGATAACCTATGCCGATTTGAACATTTTTTGGTGCATATTATAGAATTGGATTCATTGCACAATAAATGCAAACGCAAATCCATGATGATTGACGGAAACACACTATTCTGACTCGGAATGGATACTGATTTTTGAGTTAATGAAGACAATGTCTTTTTATAGTTATAATACGGATTCTTTTCAAAAACATTATTGTTTTCTCTGAACATGTTGTCTTCATTTGCACCAAAACTATTAATAAACTCGCAGCCAGTTCCTTTGAACACAACTTGCCCCTGTAACAATATTTCATTAATATTTCAAGGTAAAATTACTCAATAGTATTTTATAGTCTTCGGCTGTGTTACCGTTTTTAGTATAAGAATATTGTCAGTTTCTTCAATACTTGGTAATTGCTGAGTTACAAATACACAAATTTTTCCTTGAAGAACTTTAACGGCGTTTTCAAAAATATGCACACCAACGTGAACGTCAACGGCACTTAAAGGATCGTCCAACAAGTAGATGTCTGCATCGATGTAAAGACAGCGTGCAAGATTGACCCGAGCCTTTTGGCCACCACTAAGAGAGGTGCCTCCCTCACCAATAATCGATAAGTCACCAAGTGGAAGTTTCTCCAAGTCCTCCTCTAAGTCTGTGGCTCGAAGCACTCGATAATAACGCTCCAAATCCATTTGTTGGCCAACAAGAATGTTTTGGCGTATCGTTCCCATAATAATCCACGGTTCTTGAGAACAATAAGCAATCTTACCGTTTACCGTCAATTTTCCTGAAATTACTGGCAACTCTCCAAGAATAACGTTTAATAGAGTGCTCTAGTACCATTAAAAATATTATTGTTTTTTTTCAAAATCTAGAAGTGAAAAAAACTGTTTTCCATACTTTTCCAGATCCGACCTGCCCTACAATGGTGAGCCTTTCACGATTTTGGACAGTAAAAGATACATCTTTGAGTGCGTTTTTCACGTTTTTAGAAGAAGCAGACCACCTGCTCGAAACTTTACTAAGATCAATTTTAACATCTTCGGCCGAATTTAAATAAGTGCTTTGGAAAGACAATGCTTCATTCAAAAGCAAAAATTTCTGAACAAAAAGTAATAATAATGATTTCCTTTCCATTCATTTTATAAAACGATATTTTACTTCTATTCGTTTGATTGAAACCAAAGCCTCAGCTACTATTTGAATTGCTGCTGAAAAGTAACCAGGCATTGACGTTCGTATGTTGTTAAAAAGAGCAACGATCAGGAAAACCTGCAAAAAAAGTATTATAAAAAACTCAGTACGATAAAAAAAATTCAGGAAAAAATGTACACCTTAGCTGGAGTTATTTCATTCTGCATGAAGAAAAATACAACAAGTGTTGGAAAAGTCATCAATTTTGAAGAAATGTAAGAAAGAGTGATGTTAAAGGATCGAAGATAACTCGTTCGATGAATGATTTTCATCTCTATACTGCGATAGAGTCGAATAAGTTTTAGAAAATGGTTTTCCCATGAGTACATCTTAATGACTCTTATGGCTGGAAGAATCTCATTGATTAGTTGAATTCTGGCATCTGTTTGTTTTGCTGTTTCTTGTCGAAGCCGGGAAAAGATAACTCCAATGCGGTCTTTTATATTGTTCAAGATAATTTTTATTACTTTAATAGATATGCTTTTATGATGTTTCAACGTACGCTGAAGAGGTATAAGAAATAATATGACAATGAATCCAACTAAAGAGGCGATCCCAATGTGGTAGTAATAGAGAACCATTGAAGCGATAGTAATTTGAAGTGGTCCTACCCATAAGTAGTGAATGTAGACAAATAGTAAATCGAACCGGCTAACGTCGTTGGAAATTAGGTTGACTATTTGTCCGATCGTTGTTTCACATAGGGCTTTTTGACTTAACCTCATACTCTAAAAAGGGAAGAATTAATACAATAAGCTCAATGCAAATAATATGTATAACAAACTATTAAAAAACTGACCTTTCGAAAGATAAGTGAGCACGAGGCTACTCGGGCTTGCATTCCCATATGACGGCAGTTAAAAACCATCAAGTGGTTGTTAAACGTGTTGAAAACGGTACAAAAAACAAACCCACTAGCATATAGATATGCATGTTTTAAATTAATTTGGCTGTCATCTGAGAATGTTTTCACCAATTCACACAGAAGCAATGGTTGTAAAATTCTGCTTTTAAGAAGTTGTTATTAGATGAGGTACGGTATTTCATTAATATTTTTTTAGAAAGTGATTTGACTCACTTAAAAACGCATTCGTCTAAGAAGATCTGAAAACCTGGCAATACACATTTTGATCCGAATTTGCCAATAAGAGCACGAGTAAACCTAGGTTGATATTTACTGTCACATTTGCACCTTGCTACTTGCCGTTGCCATTCTCTATTTGAATGTACATAATAATGAAACAATAATTAAAAACTTTTTCTAAAATATTTAAAAACCTTTCGAGGGATAGTCCAAGTAGTTTTGATTCATCATCAAAATCAACTCTAAAAAGATCATCAGTAACAAGTGCTCTACGATTAGCTAGTTTAATAATTGGGGTTATCCACCTATGTAAACACAAGAAGAGAAGAATGAAAATTGCATTTTAAGTCTGTTTTTTGCACTAATTTAAGTTACACTTTTGTTCAATATTTGTAAATTTAGTTTTAATTTAGTTACAACATTTATTTTAATATTTAGTCTCTGACGAACAGAAAAAAAAACTTTCATTGCAGAAGCGTAGTAAAAAAATAAAGTAAAGATTAAAATAGATTTTGTTTTAATTGACGCAACATTTTAGTCAGAAAGGTATTGGTCACAACTTACCAGAATAAAAGTCGTGAAATAGCATTTGCTCCCCTCCACGGGTTGGAATTATTCAGTTCCATAATATCACTTCTTAAACTCGCACTGTCACTTATTTGTTTTGGCAAAAGCACAACCAAAAAAACTATAAAATAAAATGACACCGACGCGCTCTTATATAGTTACACCCCCCCCCCTTTCTCTCTCCCCCGAACCACTTTGCTTAAGATACCAAATGGAAAGCTTCACAAAATCCAACATGTGTGCACACACTATCATCTAAAAACAAAACAGACTTTATACACACGAGAGTACATTTAAATTTAGGCTAAACGGCTCAAGAAAACTAGTACATACAATACAACACTATTAAAAACAGTACTCGAGTACATATAAATCCAGGCGAAATGGCACTGATCTCTCATTCCAGGTAGGACCGTCACAAGTTGATGAGATACAATGCATGGATCACTCACCACAAAAAATATCGCTGTATGAAAGAGTGAACATGCCCTGCTAACTTGTCGTTATCAAACATATCCAGAAAGCTCCTTGTATCATTAATCTAAGGCATTTTTAGAGGTGCTGCTCAATCAAAATTTTTCTCATTTCTCTTACTTGAAATGTGTTTGGTGAACTAACTAAGGAACCGCTTCTAATGCCGAGAGAAAATTGTTTTCTTATCTTTTATGCATTATGGTGATGTGTCCTAAGTTGTAATCACATAAGTGTTCACATCACAACTACATCAAATAATTCGCATCACAATATTGACGAAATCCATGAATGAGTTTTCTATGTAAGTTGTAGTACGGCGCATTCGAGAAACACGGTTAAACTCGTGGAAAAACAATAAAAGATAGCCAGTTTAAAAGTGATCGTTAAAATTGGAAAGCGGATGTGTGAAATAAACGAGACATTTGTTTTCTTGTATGCTTTATTATTTATTATTTATGAAACTATACTTTTATATTTTTGGAAAAAAGTATAAATAAAATGCATTTAACAGTTTGCTAACAACCTTAAAGCTTAAGGACGTTACAACGAGAAATTTTTGGTAAACAGATCATAATTAAATGGAAATTCCCAAGAGGACTCTACTTTTTTCCCTTAGTCTAAAGCCATTAATTTATTTATTGATAATGGCCTATAATGGTTCAAATAACTATCGATGAAATGACTGAACATTATTTCAAATAACTTTGATGGTAAACTCCCTTCTAAAAGGTTTTTTACCAACCAAAATATTTATAGTCATTATAGAAATCATTTCCAATTGATCGGTTATATAGTTAGTTTTTTTGTAATCTAATGGGAAAACAGCGAACGTTACAAAATAATTAAAACTTTTATTATTGATCTGAAACATCAAACCCGATTTAACATATGGTATATACTGAGTGTCATACAACGGATGTGACGCCGATCAAGACCAAACGTATTATTAACAAATTGCAGAGGTAAATGAATATTTTAAAAAAACATATTTAATATTGATTTTTTTAAAAATAAAAGTTTGGGTGTTTGTTTTTATCAATCATCTGCAAATCAACTTTTTACGTTATGCTGCACTATGATGTAAACAGTCTCTAGACCTATAACAACAAAAAAGGGTCAAGTCAACAGGGAACAAGTTTCTATAATTTGGTTAACAGTTGGAGAAAGTTTCGAATTGAAGATTAAGAATTACGCATGAATGAATGAACTCAATCGCCAGGTTTTTCCCCTGTTTTGTTCAAACCGGTTAATTGAGTTTATTGTTTCTTGGAGAATATTGAATCGTAACGTTCTTTTGTGCTCATTAAAAAAAAATATTTAAGTTTAGGTAAGCATTCGTAAATTTTGTTGTTTAAATTTGTTCAACCTAAACATCGAACAAGTACTGCAAAAATTCTAAATTTTTAGAGAGAATAACTATTAAGTAGCATTTAATAAAATGCAGTGAATATTAGTGACGGACCCTCGTCATAATTAACTTTTTTGCCTCGATTTACAATCACAATGATTGCTGTTAGGGAATTCACCCGAAAACAAGTTTGGTCGGAAGAAAAAAAAACTTTCTAATTTTTTTTTTGGTAATTTTGGAGAACTTCGTTAGAAACGTTGAATCATTGACAAATCAAGACCATTTTTACATTCAGAGAGATTAAAACGGGGAACACGGGGAACTTTACTGTCCCTCTGAACAGCATTTACTTTTTTTTTACTTTCACTGGTTTCAAGGCTAAGATTGCATCACTTTCATTGAATACCTCGATGAATTTGAAAAATGGGAACTTAACGAATTTATACAAACAAGGTAGAATCTTGCCTGGTAATAAGCATAATTTCACTCACTCTACGGATTGGCTTTGTTAAGGAAGATTTAGTGTTGACTGTTGAGTTCAAACATAAATTTAAATGATCTGTTTTTTCAATCTTTTGATAATATATTATGGAACGACATCTTCAAGGGATCTTTTTGACGTCTATTGTGTTGTTTTTATCAAACAGATAAATACTTCCAAAAACTAATTATTAAATCAAATCAATTGAACATTTAAATTACAGTATTACATTAATCAACCTGGAATTTTATATTTGTAATACTGTGGCAAACGGTTAAATTTTTTCAAATATTTTAAAATTATTTTGAATATAATCTTTAAATTGTAGAAATCATAACTTTATTTATAGATTTTTTAAGAACCGAAGCTAAATTTATCAGAACTTAATAATAAATCTGGTACAGTTTTAATTACTGTAAAGCGTAATTAAAAAGTAAACATATAATAGAAACCAATCCTTTTAATATTGACAGTCTGGTAGGATTGAAGGAAAACCTTTTAGCTGTCGCTGTATCTGTACGTTGATGGTCAATAACCATTACACTTTTTTTAGTTGATTGAGATTTGAGTATGATTATTTACACGGTAATTCAATGAAAAGTAATAGGCAAATGTGATGATCACGCATCATGCAATGTATACATTTAGGCCTACTGCAGCTTTTCATTAAAAAAAAAAACAATGATACACTTCTTGCAAACGTAACCAACACTATGCAAATACGTAGTGTAGTCATTTTTTATATGAAGATGTTGAAAATGGAAAACTTTAATAAATAATTTTACATTTCTTTTTCCCATTTTTTAAAAATAAGAGACTATACTGATATTTGTGAAAATATTATCATCGGACAATATGCGTCTTATTTCTTTTTTATACCGGGTTTCAATCAGACCATTGTGATGTTAATGGTGCACCAGTGGTTATTAATCAAATCACATTTGGTTAATTGAGTATGGGATTATTCACTTGATTATCTCAATCAAAATGGGTGTTTCAATTTTGTACATTTTTATTGTAGCTTTGATAAAAAAAATGGTACATGTTTAAAAATACTTGCACGTTTAAAAAGCAACAACGCCAAATACGTTACTTATTCATTTTTTAAAAGAAACCTTATGGATTACATCTTTTAATAGTTTATTTTTATAAATCTTCTGCTCGGCATTTTCCATCCTTAACTTTGACGACATCGGGGTTTCCAGCCAAACAAGTTTCCCTTTTGTGTGTTGTGTTGTGTTATTCAAGTTGTTCAAAGTATCTAAGCCTTTTAATAAAACAAAATAAGTAAACTATAAAATATTTCTAGAGAAAAAGGTAAAGGATTAAAGTTACTGAATAGCAGTGATAATACAGATACAAACAAACTCTTGGTGGCTCTTGATTTACAACGCTAGTTCCTATCATTTAGTTATTACCAGTTTAAATTAAGAATTTCGCATTTCTTTGTTTAAACTGGTTAACTGAGCTCATTTTTTTGTAGGGGATGTAGGTTATCTAGTTCGAGAAAGTCGCAACACCGCCCTAAAGGATACTTAATACACAGATATCTAGAAATAGCACGAAACATTCACTACAAACTGTCACAGTTGTACGGGACTTTTTCACATAAATAATATAATGAAGCCCCCGAGTGACCAATGAATTTTTTTTTAATAGACAAAGAGGAATAGTTTATTAATTATTTAAATAATTAACAAAACTAAAAAAGCTAAAGGTAATAGTCATACAAGAATAATAGAAACATTTGATTTTAATGAAAAAACAGAGGTTAGATATTATAATCAATCAAAAACCCTTAAAACATAAACATATGTATGATTTGATTTGTCAATCATGGTCGGTATTAAATATCAATGTAAAATACTTACAATTAAGTAAAAGCAATTAATTTTTATTCCCATTGAAAATATATGTAGATACTGATTCTAAAGTATTTTTTGCTTATTGATTGATTTTTTTTTATTTTTTACCTAAATTATACACAGATAATTTATTATGCGAAAAAATTGAATAGATATTCTTACAAATCAGAACAAGTGAAAATAGACATGCGTGGATCAGAGTGACGTAACTTTGACAACGTAGCAAAAATAATGACGGCGTGACTACCAATGGTTCGACAAACGAATATTCCAACCACTGATCAAAGTTAGATTTGACACGTTTTATCAGAAAGTCGGACGAAAATATAGATTCTTTATGGAAATGGGAAAAACCATTAAAAAACTTTAGTGTTCCTTCTTAGACTTTTGCTTTTACTCCATCTGTTTTTTCAATAATTAATTGAGTACAGCAACTGAAGCAAAATATGAAGAAGTAATTGGTAATGGAGCTGCTTTATTTGGCGATAACGATCCTGGGGCCAATTTGCTTGATCGAGTCTTGAAATTAGAGTTTGGCTGTTATGAAGGCTACTGCATCTAAAGATAGAAATGAAATTAATAATCTGAAAAGTGTTGCACTTCTTGAAGCATCAGAAGCAAAAATCAACGAGAAAAACGAAAATGCCATGAAACGACCAAAACGTCCTTATCGATTACTTCCAACATCTAATGCTTTGCGGTAAGTTATAAAAAAACTTAAGACCCAATTCTTAGTGCTTAACATGCATACTATTATATATAGAGGGAATGAGAAAACCATCTCAAAAGAGATTCTACCATTATTTGGACCTGCAACCACCATCAATGGGAATTTGGCTATCAATACCATTTCTACATAGTATAATGTTTGGAAGGAAAACAATTATTTTTTATATAAGAAACCTTCACAATTTTCACCTTAAGAGATTCTATACCAAGTTTATAAAACTGTAAATTTGTGTTGAATGAAAATAATAAATACGACAAAATATGTTTTCAGGCTGCGTTTTGATTCCGTCGATTTGTTATAATAACAATGTCAAAACTTTGGTCAGAGGTTTCCTTTATCTTGTTTATGTGGGAACCCACATCCAAGATTTCATTTCCAACTTTATTCGCCATACTATGTATTTAGCTTTGGATTTATGACTTTAGATGTGCAAGGAAACGGCTCGCCGCCTCGCGGTTTGAAGCACTCATCTATCGATCAAGTCCATTTCTCTAACCAAAGGGGAATGAGCCATAGTTTTTAAGGACGTCGAAGCCACAAGTGCAAAAGCGTGCAGGACAGTAGATGAAGTTTACAGAGCCTCAGTGCCGTTCTTTGTGATAATGCGTAGGATCATTTTTCTCACTTAATAATGGGTCGGCTGCCGCAGGAAGATTTGGAATTGGTTTAACTGACTGGTTTTATGGTTTAAACCAAACATTTCTATGATCATTAAATTCAATTATTTTTTTTATTTTATAATGGGGGCCTGCAATCAGCAAAAATAAACAACTTTATCTGGAGAGCACATTTGACCACATTGTTTTTAACTAAAGGTATGCAGCATATTGTTCTAAACAAAAAATACTTTAAGACCCTTAAAACTATCCTGATGGATTACAAATTCAGTCCAAACAATTCTAAAGAGAAATATTCATTTTAACGGTGCTATGAATGAATATTATAGTTTTGTTAGAAAACTATAATATTGATGATGAACAATGAACTCAAGCAACTGGTTTATTCTTTTTGCTCAAACTGGTTAATTCAGTTCATTGTTCCTTGGAACAGAATGCAGATTACAGATTTATGATACATTTAGCATTCGTAAATCATTTTGTTTACATTTGTTCCAAGAAAACAACGAATAAGCACTGGAAAAATTCAGTTTGTAGAAGAGAAAAAAAACAACTGTAAACTAAAATTTCATAAAAAGTAGCGAACATTGATTATGGTGGCTGTCGTATACAACTTTTTTTTCGCAGCGCAGCGCTACACGATGATTGCCTGTGTTAGGGAAATTCCCGAAAGAAAACTGGTTTGGTCTGCCGAAAAAAATTTGTGAGACATTTGTGAGGAAATCACATAAAAATAAGAATCATGTCGGAAACAGATTAACGAAATGCATCGCCTGGTTTAGGGGAATTCCCGAAAGAAAACAAGTTCGGTCGGTCGGCCGAAAAAACAAAGTTAACCCCAAAAAACAGTCAATTGTATCAACCAAAAATGCATGCTATACATGAATTTTTTTTAGTATCACAATTATAGTACTTATATTTAATTTAATACTTAAAATTAGGCGCTTCTCGTGTCACGAACGAGCCAAGCAAAACGACTGAATAGAACTTAGTAGAAATAGTTTATAATGTGATCTGTATGTTGATGGCCAACTATAATACCGGTGTTCAGCCAGAAGATTCAATATTTATTAAACAAATCATATTTACTTAGCTGAGCATGTGATTATTTACCTAAAAATCTAATGAGATAAAAAGTGGGTGTCATCAAAACACATGATGCACTATGTCACTATGTGCATAGGCCTATCTAGGTTTTTCTTTAAAAAAATAGTTCGATGGTTGTAAATGTAAACAGCACCAATAACACCAAATATGTATTTTATTCATTTTAAAAGAAATCTCATGGATTAACTAATTTCATTTCTGTCATTCTACTCAGCATTTTCCGTCTTTAACTTTGAAGACTGGAGGATAAACCATACAATTAATTTTATCCAAGTTGCATTCGCTGGTGTAAGTTATTCCGTCACTTCCACATACTATAGCAAGATTCGACAACTGGCATTTATATTTACACTCTATTTGAATTTGAAAATAAATCAAATTTAGAAAGAAAAAAAAACTGACTGAGCGTATTACAGCAAAGCTTACCATATGGGAATGGAGTGGATGCGACGATCACGACCAAACAGATTACGAAAAAAATGGTAAGCTAAATAAATACAGAAATATAATGATCATTTATTTTTTGTATCAAAAAGTTTGCCTTAAATATTTTTAAAATCAAATATTTAGAAATAAATTTATACCTTATGCTGCATTGCTGTGTTAACAGTTATCAAACCTTTAAGTAAAACAAAAACAATGGAAACTATAATTGCTAGAGAAAAAAGTAAAGGATTGAAGTTACTCAATAGCAGTGGGATTTTAGATACATTCATACCCTTCAAAAGTGGCTGCTTATATACGACGTCGGTTCCCATCATTTAGTTATTACCAGTTTGAGAAAGTCGCGGATTGTGAAATTAAGAATTTTCGTATTTTCTTGTTCAATCCGGTTAATTGAGTTCATTGTTTCTTGGAGAATGTAGATGTATTTGATGTATAGCTACAGAAAGTCGTGAATAACAAATTGTAAAATAAATAAAAAATACGCCGTTTCCAGAAATGGCGCGAAACATTCACTAAAAAATGTCAGAATTTCGCGGGACTTTCCCACAAAAAAAATTAATTGTAAGAATTTCCTCCAGTCATAAATCAAAATCGGAGAGACTTATGTGTTAAATTTTCGACCAATAACGATACATTTAAATCATAAAAATCATTAGGAGAATCAGAGCAAGCGTCTACCATCTGGCAACAGAGGGGAAAGCAGTTCAAGTGACTGCAGAATTTCTAGAAATGTAGCAAACTATGGCATATAAAACAATATATTAAAAAAAATTGTATTACAGTTAATAATGTGAGTTAAAAGTTAGGTTTTACTTTGGGCAGAAGTAAAATAAAAAATTGCTGTTGTTTTGAATATTTTCCCTCATGGATGAATAAAAAATACTGCAATATCAAGAACATTTTGGTGAACATTTTAGTAGAACCCCAACACTAGATAAGATAGGGATCGGCTGAAAATAGTGTTTTTTCACATTTTACGCAATAACTGGCACAATTCAATCCTCTCCAAGATGCAGTTAACATCATAAAATCTGCTAGGAAATTTATCGGTTCTTAGGAAGATTTGGCTATTAATACATACTAGAAATTCACACTCACGATGATTGACATTTGTGAGGAAATCACATAAAAATAAGAATCATGTCGGAAACAGATTAACGAAATGCATTGCCTGGTTTAGGGGAATTCCCGAAAGAAAACAAGTTCGGTCGGTCGGCCGAAAAAACAAAGTTAATCCCAAAAAACAGTATATTGTATTAACCAAAAACGCATGCTATACATGCGTTTTTTGTTCAAGTTTTTTTTTTACTATCACGGTCGCAGTATTTAAATATAATAAAAGAATTACGCCTTAACAATTCATTTCGCTTACCTTTTTAATAAATATGAAAAAATGATACGAATGTTTGTTATGTATAATTGTCATCAAAATTCCATGATAGATTATGTATATTTCTAGCTATCATTAAAAAAATGGTACAATGCTTGCAACTGTAAACAGCACCAACGCTGCAAGATGTTATTTATTCGTTTTTAAAGAAATTTCCCAGATAAACTCTTTTAGATAATTTCGTTCTTATCATTCTTCTGCTCAGCATTTTCCGTCCTTAACTTTAAAGACTGGAGGAAGAACCAGACAATTTATTCTTTGCATGGCGCATTCACTACTGTAAGTCACTCCGTCACTTCCACATACAGGATCAAAACTCCTCCGGCATAAATATTTACACTCTATTTAAATTTGAAAATAAATCAAATTTAGAAAAGAAATCTGTTGAGCGTATTACAGAAAAGCGTACCAAAGCTACCATATGGTAGTGGAGTGGATGCGACGATCAAGACCAAACAGATTACGAAAAAAATGGTTAGCTAAATAAATACAGAAATTTAATTAATTTTTTTAAATATAAAATTGTGTCTGTTTTTTTTAATTATTTTAAAATAAATTTATACCTTGTGCTGCATTATGTTGTTTAATGTTGCTAAGCCTTTAAGTCAAATAAAACAGTGGAAACCAAAATTTCAAGAGAAAAAAGTAAAGGATTGAAGTTACTGAATAGCAGTGAAATTGCAGATACAGACATATTCTTCGAGCGTGGCTCTTTATATACAACGTCGATTCCCATCATTTAGTTATCACCAAATTGAGAAAGTCACGTACGGATTGCTAAATTAAGAACTTCGCATTTTCTTGTTCAAACTGGTGTATTGAGTTCATTGTAAGTCAATGTAGATTTCTTTGATCTTGTCAGAGAAAGTCGCAAAACCACCCTTAATGATGCTTAATACAAACTAGTACGAAACATTCACTACAAAATGTCCCAATTTTGAGGGGCTTCCCCTAGGGTGTCCCATTTTGCAACGATATTTTTTTCCGACGCGGTCTTTTAATATGTGGTGTGAAATTCGATAAAACTAATATAAGATTTGTATTTTTAAGAAAAAAATTATATTTAGGGGTCACCGTTATGAAAAAATGGTAAAAAACCATACAATTTGCATTTAATTTTTGTTTATCTCATTAACTTTGATCAAGAAAAATTCGGCGGCTCTAATATAAGTAGGTATACATATTTAATATGTGTATACCAAGTTTCGTCAAAATCTATGAATATTTACGGGTCCCAGTTATTGCTGGAAACCCAAGGTCGGCCCAAATTATGATGAAAATTAGCAAATAGTACTTTATTCTTGCATAACACCTTTCTTATTAATGTTCCACAAACAAAAGCTGTACCTCCTATGGATACGAGTGTTGTAAACGCACACGAAAAATTTCAATGTTATGTCTCGGTTCTAGCTTGTTTTACTAACTTTAAACGTGAACTGTTCAGAACCACGAGTAGTATTGATTGATCTTAGACCATTTTTTTAATGCACCAATAAAGACGGGTTTAAAGTATATTGCTTTGTTTTGTTTTTTCATTAATAAGAGAAAAAATGTTGATCTACTAAGTAAAAGTAATATTCCATCTACTTAAGTAAGATGAAGTTATTAGATCACATTTTTATCACAAATTCTAATATTAACTCGGGCATATTCCTTATAGATGGTTACCAAATTCATTTATTTCAGTGTCTTACTTATTATAATGATAGATTAAGATAAAATAAAGAAAAGCCAATTACTCAAAATGAAATAGTTATTTCGGGCAAAGCCGAAACAAAGGCCAGCTAGTATATTATAATATGCTGCTATTATTTGGCTTATTGAAAACTTCAGTTATTTCTCAGAAAATAGATTGGTCCCATGGGAGAATCTAACGTTAACCGAGCGGCAATGTCTAGAAATAGTAATAAAGAGTATATTCATACAAATTAATTAGGTATTTGGGGCCTTATGGGTCATTTTACACATTAAATATGTATCGGATCATTCAGTTAACTAAGAACTATAAGAACTTGATTAACATTAAAGTTTTGCTAAAAATTTAATAGACCAAAAAGAAATTTAAGTTACCTTCCGGAAGTATTGATCAAGAAACTTAAAATACATA
Organism: Chydorus sphaericus; assembly: GCA_030141595.1. NCBI lineage: Eukaryota > Metazoa > Arthropoda > Branchiopoda > Diplostraca > Chydoridae > Chydorus > Chydorus sphaericus. The sequence goes on along the minus strand of CM057929.1, from coordinate 12,047,089 downwards.
AATATTCTGTTACTAAACTTCTGTTACGTGCGCTGGGATGATTTGTCAATGTTTGTGTTGATCACACAGTTTTGTGGATTTTTCTCAAATTGTTCCTTACTTTGTTTTAAAATTTTAATTAAGTCCATCCACTATCAGCCTCATGCCAAATTCGAAGTATGAATGTTAGAAACGGAGTGATCGTAATAGTTTTGTTAGTGGATTGTGTGAAACATTATTCCTAGAGTAACTACTGTTTTGCTAATGAATGAAAATTCAGATTAATTGATCAATTTTGTATTACTAACTTAAAACGGCAATGAATGCGAAACAGCACCTCGGGGATTTTTTCCCTGAAAAAATGCAATACCGTATTGTAATGTTTCAAATATGCATATTGCAACCTAATTAAGAGGGAGGATTACAATACCATATTTGAGGAGAATACAATATAATATCGTAACAGGGTTTTTTTCACTAACTTTTCTTGTTACAATATGGGCTTTAGTACTCAATTGTTAATTAAAATTAAAAATTACAATGGTATATTGTAGTTAAAACCGCCACCCCTTTTCAATTGTAGCTGCAATACCCTTAAAATACCCCTAAAATATTTAGAGTGTACAGCCACTTATTTCATCAAATCGTTTTGAAAAGAATATGAAAAAAACAGTATCTGGTAAAAAAAAAATATTTTAACTGAAAAAACCAAATGTACTCTTCCTTTCTTAAGAACAAGAGCGAAAAAGCAGTGACATAAAACTTTTATATTTTTCTCTTACTTTCAAGTAAGGTTAAAATATTCCGAAACCTTTCTTTTAATGATCTTTTTCACTTACCGAATTAAATATAATTTATGTCCGTATAGTTGGTAAAAATGGTAAATGTTTAATATATTATTTTCAGAATAACAAGAGCTTAAAAAGCAGTGTAATAAAAAACGTTAATATTGTAAAAAAAAAAAGTTAAATGAGGTTAACAAGAACCGAAATCAATCTTTTTATACAATATTTTTCACTTTAGTAGTCATATTAGTAAAAATTGGCTCTAATGACTTTTTAACAGTTTTTGAATCTGGTTAAAGAAACCATTTCAAATGAGGTTCCGTCTGAACAGGTTACATCTATAATTTTATTTTCGAGCCTTAGTCTCTCGTCACGAATAAGCCAAGCCAAATGGCATATGTTCAAGCCGCTACAATCGATCGGATCTAAGTAAAATAAGTTAAAAATATGAAAGATTTTATCATCAAGACGTTTGATTTTTAAAAAAATTACTTTCTCTTGCGTAAACTCGTCCAGTAACCATTTTTCGAACAATCCTTCTAAATGCAGGTGCTTCAAATTGATCCAATTAATTGTTATTCAAATTAAAATATGCACCTCCTGGAAAGAATTTATCTTTTGGCCATATACACCAAAAATAATTATATTTTGTTTGACGACGAGGTTCAAGTATGTTCCTAAATCTGCATCATAATTCAATTTTAAGAACTGCTTCAATGCGTTGGAAAGAATCTCGTGAGCTTTGTAGATAAATGAAGATTTTACAAGTAAATCTTCTTCAAGCGGAAATGCTGGGAGTTAACCGTCCCTGTTACTTTTATGCAGTGTGCTATTGATTGTACATTTTCCTGTCCAAAATATGCAAATTTATTTTGAATTTTGAATTATAATTCTTATTCTTGTGGTTATCTTTGGCAAGCAACTTATTTATCAATATATTTTCTTAATATCTAAGAAATGGCAGATTAAAAATTAAGTTACCTGTGAAGCTAGTCGACACTTCTTTGATGCAGTTCACGCCGCTAAAAATCGAATGTGTTACCAAGTTTAGCATAAAAAGCCATCGTATTAATGCAAGGTTGTTTATTAATATCATTTCTGCATACATATATTTAGCACAAAAACATTTATTCTGTAAGGAACTTTCACGACTATTTCACCTTTTGAAGAACTTTAAGAAAGTTAATTTGTTTTAAAAAATAAATAAATTGGCACTATTTTTTCAGGTCTACTTCGATTCCGGCTCCGTCAATTTGTAATAATATCAATGTCAAAACTTTGGTCGGGTTTTTATTTTTTGTTTATGTGGTAAACCATATCAAGATTACATTTCCGCTTTTATTCGTCATCCTATTTTTCTAGTTTTGGATTTATGAATGCATACACGCAGGGTGCTGGCTCGGTTATCGGAGCATCAAACTATAGAATACGTTACAACAGTACCTCTAAATATCCAATAACCAGGGGGAAATGATCTGGATATTTTATAGGTCACAAGTGGAAAAGCATTCAGAATAGTTGAAGCAGCTTACACAGAGTCTCAGTGCCGTTTATAACTTCTCATGCTTTGTTGACAAACAGTGAAAGGTCCTTGATGATTTGCTTTCTAATTTCTAATTGTTATCCATTATGATTGTTACTTTTATTTTTTAAATGTCATTTGTCATTGAATTTGTACTTAACTACTCGGTTGGCTTACAATTAGAGCATATGATCATCTTATGGGCCTAAAGTCTTTTTAATTTCCAAACTGTTTTCTTTTTTTTATAAATGATATCACTTTTCATTGTTGATTATGTGGGCTGAATTTGGTCGATCACGCGATTAGTTCCATTGTAGGAAAATCTGTTTTTTACTATCAAATTTCCAGCGCTCAACCGGATTTCCCCTTTGAATTTATAGATTTCCTTAAAAACGACATCAAATCAAAAAATATTTAAGAAAGGCTACTAACCATTATTCTTATTGGTAATGACTAAACGTTTTCCTCCAATGGTATCGATGTGACTAATTTCCTTTAGCTTTTCAGTAAAGAACAAACCGGGAACAATGTACTGGTCGAGTAGAGGCTTTTTATTTTATTTTTCAGGACTGGATAAGATGTCGCTAACAACGTCATCTTCAAGCTTGTTCAAAGCAGCATCAGTTGGAGCAAAAATAGTTTTTTAAATTGTTCAGCTATGAGTTAAGCAAACATTTGAACATTAAAAATAGTCAAACTACTTTTATCATTCATATTGATTACGGTCAATGAGTCGTTCAGTCAATCCAGCTGCACGAATGGCCTTCTAAAAAATGGTTTAAGTTCCGTCAGCAGCGTTGCGGCTGCGCCAAGTCGCCTCAGAATTTGAGGGTTGAGTAATAAATGATGAATTTATCTACTATGTAGATGTCATTTTCAGCGCCAATCTTTCTAGTAATTTTAGCCCTATTTAAATTGATTTTACAAACTGTATGTTGAATATATTCTTTAGCAATATGGCCCCAACTTAATATTTGTTAATATGTAAAATCCCTTTCGTTGCTGAAAGTAAAAGTGAGCATTGTGCCATCAAAAAAACTTTCTAAAACCAATCCATTGTAAATTCTGGATTCAGGTATTATGGCTTCACGTACGATGAGATTCCGAAGCATTGTTCCCTTGTTATCTCTGGATGGTAGAAAAAAAGCGGGAAAGAGTTCTAGACCAAGAGTTTTGAAAGCATAATTTAATGTTTGAGCGAAAATAATAAAAGGTCCTCACTGAGAATCAAGTCCCGGGATAAGATCTACTTCATCCAGATTTTTGAACAGGGTGTTGAAACCATGCTTTTATAATTGAGCTCGTATTTTATTTCCCTTGAAAATAAAAGAATTGGGTGTTTTTTAAATATTTTTAAAAATTGTATCGTTATTTATTACCTTTAATATGTCTGCTTGAATCGTATTTTCAGTCATTATTCTAATAAAAATCAATATTTTCCATGGTTCAATAGCCATTATTATTATATGTTTGGTCGTCTTGATGAAATAAAAAAAAATGAGTTAAAGTCAGGAGTATTTATATATATATATATATATAAACACTCCTATATATTTAAAGTTTATATAAATACTTTTACTACCTGCTGTATATTACTTGTTTTAATTCCAATAAGGCTATTATTTAACAATAATTTGGTATCATTAATTGGCAGACTTTTCCTAATAAATATGCCGAACCTGCTGTATTTTCCAGTAATTTTATTCTGTGTTTGTTTTGATTTAAAAGGTCGTAATATCGTTATCTTGGAATAATATTCTATTAAATTATTTAGATTCCCAAAAATAACATATTAATGCTAATTTTTGCCTCTTTTATTGAATTTTCCTCATTTTTTTAAAACTTTTTTTCTTACTTTACGTCATCTATGGTTTGGGAGACCTTCATTGGAAACGTTGGAGTGAAAACAAAGAGTGTCCATTTTTACGTTCAGCGAGATTCAAACATAATTGAAAACAGATTAATAATCTCGTTTCCGGTAGAATGGCTGAATATCGGAGGGACCATATGAGCTTGACCACGGGAACGTTTACTGCTCCTGTGAACGGCACTTAGTTTGTTTACTTTTACTGGTTTCCAGACTGCACAAGATCTGTTTATTTCCATTTACTTGAACAATGACTATGCAAGTGCAGTTGCATACGTCAATTACCTGAGTAATTGGTTGCTTGTTACATTGAGTGTCTCATTTCGTTTGAAGATTGGGGACCGAGTTAGCTTACATAAACAAGGTGGAATTCTGGTTAATAATACGCATCATTTCACTCACTTTACGGGTTTTCTTGTTGAGGAAGATTTGGTGCTGGGTAAAAAAAATTAAATAATGATCGTGAATAATTTTGTTTTAAATTTTTTGGCTTATAATATGCACAAAGGTTTTTTTTACCTTAATAAAAAAATAAAATGTTATTTTCAAGGGCACTTTTGGGTGGGCATAAACTCATTTCTACTAAATTGATGACTTGCCTTTATGTCTCTAATGTTATTATATTTTAAAGTTTAATTTCAATTTAGATAGCGCTCTATATCCTAATATGGTTTGTTTTTAAGTACTTGGCGATTATGATAGGCTAACAATAATAATAAATAAAAATATAAAACTCTTCTACTCATATCTTTCAATCCAAGTCATGATCATCAACTTAGTTGAATTAGCTAGTACATAAACAATTCCCCTGTGGTGAAGCCTTGTTTTAAAATATTTTTGGTAAAAATTAAATACATTAGTCTTAAGTTGTAAAATGTTCAATGTATGTAAAGCAGTGTAATAGTACGGTTATATTTTCCTTATAATTTGAAGCGAAATTGAAATGAATCGAATTTATCTTGAAATGTTTTTCACTTAAGTATTCATGAAAAGCGGTTTTGTTAACAGTGGTTGAATTTGGCCAAGGAAAGCCTTTTGAATGAGGTCCCATCTGAGCAGGTCCCATCAATAATATTCTTATCGAGCTTCAACCTCTCGTCACGAATAAGCCAAGCCAAATGACAAATTTGTAAGTCGCTGCAATCGATCGGATCTAAGCAAAAACATGGTAAATATATAAGAGTTCATCACCGAGTTGTTAGTTTTTAAAAATATTACTTCCTCTTGCGAAAACAACTCCACCATCCATTTCTTGAACAATTCTTCTGAATGCAGATGCTCCAAATCGATTCAATTTATTGTTATTCAAATTGAAATATGCCTTTTCGAAATTTCCTTAAAAAGACAAAAGAGAATTGATTTATTTAAAAACTTTCTATTTTACTTTTGATAGTATATATATTTATTTGTTACCTTGGAATGCATCTGGTTCTATTAATTTAATCCCATTATTTTGCAAGTCTAAATAGATAACAGAGGCAGAAAATTTTAATGATCCAGACCAATGGTTTCTATTCCGTTATTTTTAAGTGACAGATGTTTCAAGGACTTAAACCATGAAATCTGCTTTGGAACTTTAGTTAAAGATCTAAAACGTTCGATTGTAATGTACTCTAATGAATAAGAAGAAGAAACTAGGAGCCAGTTTAGGATATCGTTGATTGTTTGGTCGCCATCACTTTCATACTCGTTGATCGGCGAAAAGGTCGTGTACTTCAGACCATTCACAAGTATTCCAGTCCAATGAAAATTTCCCAATTCTGAGCAAGAATGGCAATCCAGTAAAATCAAATTGGGTAGCTTGGGTAGAGTCAGAAAACAATGGTGGATATCGATCGCATCTTTGAAAGTTAAACTATTCAATTGGTTAAAACCAGTAAGGAAGCTAAGATCCAGTTGAATGCCGTTGAAAGATTGAATTTCTAACGATCTCATAGACGATTTCGAAGATCGGAATGCGTTGGCATGCACTTTCATTAATGTTTTATGTGTGCCATCGGGGTTATCCCATGTAGGGTTTTTTATTTTTACCTTTTCATAAATTATAACAAGATTTGAGATCCTTTTGCTAGCAAAAATATTTTCCTCAATCGAATCTATGAACGAGTTTAAAGTTATCTTGACTGTTTTCAACCTATAAGTTGTTGTTTGCTTGAAAACTTTTTGGATTTCTCATAGACGCACCAGCTCACATGTCAGATCTCCGTGTGAAAAAAGCAAGGTTGAAAATCATCTAAATAAAACGGGAAAATGCAAATTAACTAACGGTAAAACCTGGTATTTTCATTCTTTATTTATGCATTACATGTTGTGTTGCAGAAAACCAAATCGACTTCCGCACAAGCGTCTTTCTGTCCCTTGTAAGGCGTAATATATGACATTTATATTTAGAGCTTTTGACATTCTATTGATTAGAGTTTCCCCGTCTTTAACGGCAGATTGATGTGATAAATATCTTGCAACTCTGCACAGATCTAATTTATCTTTATCAAATTGTTTTAAACCATAATTTTCGCACAAAGTTTCTTCGTACTGCTCCCAAATGAAAGTTAACACTTCCTGGAAGGAATTGATCTCTTGGCCATATTTATCCGGAACCTCGATATCTTGTTTGACGGCGAAACTCAAATATGTGCCTAAATTTGCATCATAATTCAATTTTAAGAACTGCTTCAATGCGTTGGAAAGAATCTCGTGAGCTTTGTAGATAAATGAAGATTTGATACGTAGATCTTCTTTAAGTGGAAATGCTGGGAGCTTGCCGTCACTGTTACCTTTATTCAATTTGCTATTGACTGTACATTTCCCTGTCCAAAATATGCATATTTATTTTAAATTTTTTATATAATTCTTATTCTTGCGGTTATTTTTAGTAAATAACTTACCAAAATATATTTTCTTGACTAAGAAATGGCTAAAAATGAAGTTACCTGTGGGGCTAGCCGACACTTCTTTGATGCAGTTCACGCCGCCAAAAATGGAATATGCTACCAAGTTCAGCATAAATAGCCATCGTATGAAAGCAAGGTTGTTTATTAATATCATTTCTGCATACAAATATTTAGCTTAAAAACAATTGTTTTGTAATAAACCTTCACGATTTTCACCTTTTGAAGAACTTAATTAGCTTAACGTTAAACTTATTTTTTTATACAATTTAATTTTTTTATTCAAAGAAAATAAACAAAAACTTTGTTTAGGTCTGCTTCGATTCAGTCTCGGTCAATTTGTAACAATATCAATGTCAAAACTTGGGTCGGGTTTTTATTATTTTTTATGTGGGAAGACACATCAAGATTACGTTTCCGCTTTTATTTGCCATCCTGTTTTCTAGTTTTGAATTTATGATTATACATACACGCAGCGTGCTGGATTCGTTATCGGAGCATTAAACTATCGGATTTAGTACTGTACAGCAGTGTCCTGCACGGAAATGTGCCACCCCGATATTATTGGCGGGAAACAAAGGCCAATCCGACGACATGGTCGTTGCCATTATTGGTCCTTGATTTTCCCCTCCTGTGAAAGAGTCCTATTGAAAATTATTCATAGGAATTTTTTTTTTTGAATTATATCATTATTCCGGAATTTATAATTATAACTGTATCTTAACAAGCGTTCTCTGAATGTCGCACAAGTAAAAGGCCTGTTTTTTATGGCACGGCAAAACTTTACTAAATCCGGGATTGCTATTACAGCAAAAATAATTATACCATTCGAACCGGAATTCAAAGCCACGTCAAATGGCACAAAGATCAAGTCCGTGTGATTTATAATAAATGAGATAATCGCAATAATATGGGGACACTTTGGGGGGAAAATTAAAAAATACTCAAGGGTTGTCGGCGTTTTTCTCCAATAAAACTTGACTTTAAAAATTATTTGAAAAAACAGAATTGAAATTTGATAATTTTTCTAGAATGGTCTTTTTTAGTTTTTTAATTCGATTTACCATGGCCGAGTAATATGCAAAACAAAAAGACACCCTTTTCGACACTTTTTCCTTGATTGAGAAAAAAAAAGCTTTGCTGCTATTGGTCCAATTTTTTCCAATTATAAATCACACGGACTTGATCTTTGTGCCATTTGACGTGGCTTTGAATTCCGGTTCGAATGGTATAATTATTTTTGCTGTAATAGCAATCCCGGATTTAGTTAAGTTTTGCCGTGCCATAAAAAACAGAACATCAATTTGGGTTCTAATAAAGTACGGAATACGGAGTACGGAATACGGATTAGAAAAGTACGGAATTTTGGTACGGAAAACGGCCTTATTAAAGTACGGAACCTAAAAGTACGGAATATCTTATTGTTTTATTTACATGGTAAAGTACGGAATTTTTTTTACGGAATAATTTTTTTCGTTTTCATGCTCCCTATCCATAATAGACTGTTAAAGGAAATAATGAAATCCACTTCAGTTTTTACCACAGCAACAAAAAATTAAATTTTTTGATTGAATCATCATCTAGTTTTACATTTGTATAATATTTTTATTACTTTTTAATTTTACATTGAATTTATATTACACATCGCAATTTTATTTGTGAAATGAAAAATGACTAAAAATTAAAAATTAAAATTGCAAGGTTTTTCTTGATATTTGGTAATGGAATTTTCATTGACACAATTTTGAATTAGGAAATTGTAGCAGTTTTTTTAAATGCTTATACCATTAATTGGTGTCAATTGAAAATGATGCTGTTTTCTAATTATGCATCATATATTCCCCGTACCACATAGTACGGAGAATTACTACATCATAGTACGATATGATACGACACCACATAGTTCGGAATATGATACCATGCTTTAATTTGGTTGGGTATCAATGTATATTACTATACAGTATAGTACGCACGGAAAGGTGTTAAATAGTACAATTTGATATCACAAAAAAAGTTTTAAAAAGCTGGTATGAATATATTACCATACAGCACAATACGATAGAATACGATATGATACTATACACCAAACTTATTTAGTATGAATTGCGCGCTTTCCTCGCCGTAGGAAAAAATCATGAAACAAATCCTTCTCGAAAGTTCGATTTTTCCGGGGAATTTGAAACGCAGGAATTTGAAGGCCGCTTTACGCGGTCACAGTCAAGGTTGCGAGACCGCGACTTGACCGGATCACACATTGCAAAATTGTGACCGTGACCGCGACCGAAAGCAAAACAGTCGCAGTCTTTTTGCGGTCATTTAGCGCCATCTAGTATTCAATTTAAGCAATTTTTTCAAAGTTTCGCAGACTAGATTTGCAGTTTCAAAGTCATTATCCATGTCAAAACACATCTTCCGGTTATTCCTTGAGAGGATAATTCCTCCCTCAGAAGATAATTAGCCTAAGATGTGATAGCTCCTTAAGTTCTGATTTATTTTTAGTATAAATACAATAACAGCATTAAATTATTAGTTTGTAAATTTGTAATCGATATATCGAATTACCGCGATAATGACGCGACCGAGCGGTCCCGGTCGTCGCGGTCGCAGACCGCGCGATTGACCGCGTTCGCAGCGGAATGAAAAGACCGGGCGATCGACCGCGGTCTCGGTTTCAGTGACCGCGTGCCAACCCTGGTTATAACATTATATATTACACCATATAGTTCCGATATGATACCGGGCTGTTGTTTTGTTAAATGTGAATATATAATACCACATAGAACGATAAATAACTAAATAGTACGTTAGATACAATTGGGATATTATGTGACATATTATAGTTCTGTATATCATCCCGTGCTGTGGTTTAGTTTGATATGAATACGTGGTGCCATACGGTACGATACCACACAATACGGTAAGATGCCATATCGTATGGCAAGATTCAACATAGTACGATGTGGTGCGATATCATATAGTTTAGTATCAACGATATTTTCTTTGGCAAAACCATATTTGATTATTTGATGGTTAGTTCGGTCATCATATAGCGAAATATACATATTGAAATATTTTTCTGTTTTAATGAATGGTGGCTCGGGTGATCGTATATAACCAGGGCGATACAATAAGTGCTCTTCACATTATTACTTACACTACGATACTACAAAGTACAGTAAGATACGATATAGTACGGTATGATATGACAACATATATTGAGGTATTTGATAACGTAGTTCGGATTGGCATGAATTTATGATACCACATAGTACAGGAGGATACAACATAGTGCGATATAATATGGCACCATATAGTTCGGTATATCATACCATGCTTTAGTTTTATTGGGCATACATATATGATATTGCACAGTACGATACGATAAAGTATAGAAAGATACAACATGGTACGTTATGATATGACACCATTTAGTTCGGTATGCGATATATCATGCTTTAGTTTAGTTGAGTATGCAAATATGATACCAAACAGTACGATGCGATAGAGTATGGTAAGATACAATATAGCACAATACGATATGACACCATATAGTTCGGTAAGGTATGTGATACCATGTTGCCCGATAGGAGATGAATATATATCAAGCTTTACCGTAATATATGCCATGCAGTTGGAAATAGTACAACATATAGTAGGACGCAGTACCATATAAATCGATTCGATACCATGTAGCATGGTGCAGAAGATACAGTAAAGGCTATACAATATTGTGAAAGAGTGGATATTTAATAATATATTTGCTAGGCTAAATAATTATGTATAGATATATATTTCCTAAGGTTTGTAAGTACCAAAAGTATATTTTATTCTTTTCTAATGAAGTGAATATTCTTTTTGTTTAGCCAAGATTGATACAAAGTCTGTTATACTAATGATATACTAAGAATTATACTATTAATTAATATTAGTTGTCTTTGTAATTTTTTTAGAAGAGAGAGAAAAAGGTGTCTTCCGCAATTTTTGGCGGTTGATTTTTGTTGAGAGAAATTTCTAATAAATTCGATTCAACTTTATCACAAATCATAAAATCTAGCAAACTTAACGCAAGCAGTTTCTGGGCGATACCAAGTTAATATAACCAGAGCGATACTAGCTCAAATATTTTACACTACGGTACGATATAGTGCGATATATGATACCATATAGTGCGGTATTTTATAACGTAGTTCGCGCGGTTCGATATGAATATATGATATCATATAGTACGATTTAATATGACACCATTATATAGGTCAGTATATAATAGCGGGTAGTTTGGTTGGATATATCAATATATGATACCATATAGTACGAATCATTCTTTAGCATAATACTGTAAGATACTATAAAGTGCGATATGATATGACACCATAAAGTTCGGGATACCATGTAGTTCGATAAGAAACCGTACAGTTCGGTATGCCACAACTTATCATTGTGCAGTACCGTGCACAGTATATAATATTGTATTGGAGTGGCAACCAAATTAGCTATTCTGCTGTTACGGTAGACTTTTTTAAATCCAAATTATGTGGGAGAACCGTATATAGTATTAATTTACTAAGTACAAGCACTAAAATAAATTATTTAACTTTCAATCAAGAACCACCACATATGCTATCATATAGGGCATTATGGATCCAACAAATAATTAAAATAACAGAATGTAATTATTATATAATATTAGAAAAATTATCATGGAACCTTCTATGTTTAAAAACTTGAGCAGTTGCTTGGTTTTGCATGTATCACAAATAATTTCAAAGCAAATGTTACGTAAAAAAAAATTAGTACGAACGAGAAAAAATTAAACAACAAGGGTAATAAAATTACTAATTCAAATATAAAAGTATGACGGTAAAGAAAATCAAAATATTATGGACTAAAACATGTAATTGGAACTGGGAAAATGGATTTGCCCAATTGTTTCAAAAGCCGATAAGGGATGGCGATGAAAGCCAAAATTAATTTTTGAAATAGAAGACATAATTAGTACAGTGGGGAAGTGGTTTTGGCCAATTGTACAAAAAACGATATAGATGGCGATCACAGCGAAAGATAGAATAATTTTAAATATTTAAATATTTTACACTGAAACATTGAAGTGGAACTGGGGAAGTGGATTTGTTCAACTAATCAACAACTAATACTAGATGGCAATTAAAGCGAAAAAAATATTCCGTAAAAAGAATTCCGTACTTTAGAAGTTAATTAAAAAAATAAAATGTTCCGTACTTTTAGGTTCCGTACTTTAATAAACCCGTTTTCCGTACCAAAATTCCGTACTTCCCTAATCCGTATTCCGTACTCCGTATTCCGTACTTTAATAGAACCCCATCAATTTCTCTGTTTTCTCAGAGAACGCGTGTTAATATTCTGTTAAATTAATTAGATTCCCATTAATAACATATTCTAGAGGGCAACTGTTTGCCTCGTTTATTGTATTTTCCTCGTTTTTTTTCTCTCTCAAACCCAACTGGCTATGTAATTGGTAAATATTGAGTATAACGTACCCCTCTTAGTAAATATTTCCGTCTTAAGTCCATAAATATTTCCCTCGTCCTAGATTCGATCGATGTGAGATGGACTGATATACAATCTATATTCAGCAAGTGTTACTAAAAGAGTGTATGTGTACATACATAGCCGTATATGTTCTCTTTAATCAACATGCATAAATGCATCTCATCTTTAAAGAGAGAAATAACTACCGTTTAAGTTAATCATAAAAAAAAACAGAAACCAAAAACAAGCTAGTACATTCCTTACTCATAAATTCGTAGATCGAGACATTAAACTTAATTCCTTTAATCTTAATTTTCTTCAAGAAGATTCTATGAAAATCTCCTAGAATCCATCTTTGATGATTAAACAAAGGAACTCTCTTTTGATGCAAAAATAGTTGGGGGACGAGACGATATAAACAGAACAGTATCCTACTTGCAAATTCGACCCCTCTCCCTTTTTATTTTTATTTCATAGAAATAGCTTGTGGAATACAAAGTGGAATGTGTTTTATTATCAATTTCATATTTATTGATTTCTATTTTATATGGGTGAAATATTTTTGTGGGTTTTCCTTAATATTACCAAACCTAGCCTAGTCATTACTGAACACTATATATAAAATGGATGGGTTTCAAAGTTACATATGCCGTTTAGTAAATGAAAACTAGTTGACAACAACATCGGAGCTTGATGCCATTAGAACTAAATTCAGAACCAGATACTAAGCTACTTCGTTTAATTTTGTAGGTTTATATTATCGATTTTATATCGTCATGTTGGATAATTGTCATATTATTTTATTTTTAATGACATTGACAATTTTTTTACGAATGCCGTTTATAAGTAATTCATAATTTGTTTTTGTTTCAAGCGAAGTACATAATCAAGAATATTTTACTGTTTTATTTCGATTAAAATATTCCGTCTGAAACTTCTACTACATAAGGTAGGTAGCTTTCTCCTATTAAACATGAGACATGCATTAGAGTAAGTTTTACCGTCCATTCCTTAAACTTCGGCAATATAGGAAGAGCACCTCACACTTGCTGCAAGATTACAGTCTATTTAAGATAAATACAATTTTGAATTGAATATAGTCACCACTTTTATACATATGTGTAGGCATATCCAAAAAATAAATTCTATTTTAACGAACACCATATTTGAAAAACAACGACATATGTAGTCTAACGTTTCTTCTGCAGTGGATACGACGACTAAGGCCAACAGAGCCACCACAAAAATTGAAACTGAAAATTTAAACAAATGTTTAGCAAGAGAAATCAGACATATTTACGTACTAATAGTCTTACCTTACTGCTGTTATTCACTTTTATTTAATCTTGCAAAAAATGAAACGAACTAACAAAGTAATTTTATTGGTGATATATAATTAAGTCCTAAGCCAACATATACATGGCTAATCAAATCCTAAACCGACAGCTTAACAACTAATTTAACCCTTAACCAACAACTTAACAACTAGTTTAACTCTAAACCAACAAATAATTAATTTACAAACAAAAAAATCATAACCATTCCGAAAATCCGATTCCGCAAAACATTTTTGGATGAGTAGGTGCAGCCGATAGTTTTTTTTGGCTGTTTACCCCAAAAACCTTCCCAATATATTATATAATTGTGTCGTAAATAACCCAGTTGCGACAAGGACCATGCACATCTTTTTTAAAGTATTGTATTGCAGTTAATAATGTGAGTTCAAATTTAGATTTGACTTATTATTTGTACACCAACAAAAACAAAGTCACTGCAAGAGTTTTAGATTACTTAGGGGCAACATTATGCGAAACCAGGATTCCAAGATCTTTCGAGAACAGATTAACACTTTGCTCAAAAATATTGTTGGGAATTTCCCCTATCAAAAAGTATAAATCGACAAAGGGGAATAGCTTATTGATTTTTTAAAAATTATTAAACTGAGAAAGTTAAAGTTTAATAAATAGCCATACACAATCAATGGAAAAATTAGATTTTAAAGAGAAAAAAGACGTTAGATATTACGATTAATAAAAAAACGCTTAAAATATTATTGTACAAATTATATATAAATTGATGTGTCTGGTAATAGATATTCATGTAGAATACTTAAAATTAAGTAGAAGTAATTTACTACGTTTTCATTGAAAATATATGTACGCAGAAAGTTATACTAAAAACTATTTTATTGATTTTTTTTTTATTTTATTACTTTCACGCTGAACACGATGGTATGCTTTTTAGCACTTTTTAATTTTGATAAGCTTTCCTTATTTCACAAATAAATGCGAAAGTATGCGAAAAATTGAATTTATTGTCTTAGAAATCAACATATTAACTTGAAAATATACATGCGTAGGGCTGAATGACGTACCTATCGACGACGTAGAAAAAATGACGTGGTGATAGCCAATGGTTTGACCAACAAATACTCCAACCACTGGCTAAAGTTGGATTTGAAAAGTTTCACCAAAAAGTCTAATGAAAATATCGTTTCTTCATGGAAATGATAAGAAACCCTTTTAAGACTCCAATGTTTCTTCTTAGAATAGTCTTTCTTCTCTAGTTGTTTTTCAATCATCAACTGATTACAGCAAGTCCAACACCTAGGGAAGAAGTAACTGCTAAGGTACTGCTTTAATTGGCGATGATGACCCTGCTGGGACCAGTTTGCTTGACCGAGTCTTAAAATTCGAGTCTCAAAATCAACATCAGCGAGAGGAAATGGCTGTTATAAAGGCTACTGCATCAGACAATAGAAATGAATTCAGTGAGCTGAGAGAAGTCGTGTTGCAAGTCTTGAAGCGTCACAAGCAGAAGCACAAAGAAAAGACCTTAAACGCTAATTTACTAAAAAGATTCTTGAGCTTCTGTTTTTGGTAATCAATATTCAAATTCAAGAGAGGGAGTGAGAAAACCAACCCAGAAGAAACCAACCAAGAGATTCGACGATTCTTCGGACCTGCAACCAGCTGCCAAGAGTAAGGGAAACTTGGATGTACTTTGAATGGGTATTATTTGATCAAGGGAACAATAACTGACCAATCCCCACGAAAAAGTATCAGCATTCAAGTCGTGCTTTGCAAATTTCAACAACCAAATGATCGTCAGGGAACAAATTCAGGTATAAGTCAAACCAATTATTAACAGAATTATAAAATAATAAAAGAATGGTAAAAACCAGATAAGAGAATAAATAAATAAATAATTAAATTGGTACCTTATTTCATCAATAGTTTTGGAGACCTTCATTAGAAACGTGGAGTGAAGACTCCAACGTATTTACTTATACTGGTGTCAAGCCTAAGACTGCTCCAGATCTGTTTATTATCCCTTACTTGAACAATGACTATGCAAGTGAAGTTGCATGCGTCAATTCCCTGAGTAATTGGTTGCCTTTTACATTTAGTGTCTCATTTCGTTTAAAGATTGGGGACCGAGTTAGCTTACATAAACAAGGTGGAATTCTGGTTGATAATATGCATAATTTCACTCACTTTACGGGTTGGCTTGTTGAGGAAGATTTGGTGCTGGGTAAAAAAAAATTAAATAATGATCGTGAATAATGTTATTTTAAAATTTTTGGCTTATAATATGCACAAAGGTTTTTTGGACCTTAATGAAAAAATACAATTTCATCTTCAAGGGGACTTTTGGGTGTGCTCATTTCTACTAAATTGATCACTTGTCTTTATGACTTTAATATTATTATATTTTAAAGGTAAACTTCAATTTTGAAAAAGCTCTTTATCCAACGGTTTATTACTTTTAAGTAGGGGAAACCAGGGTTAAATGTAACACGCGACAATTGTAACGGCGCATTATTTACGTATTTAATTGCTTTAATATGAATAAGAAAAAATGTGAGTCGATTCCACTTTAAATAGGCTCCATTTTAAAAAGATAATTATAATATTTTAAATAGTATTCGTTTTGTTTTTAAACAATAAAAACTGAATTCTGGGTATCAAAGAAAACTTTGGCCGGTGCAGTTTTTTTATTTCCCCTTATTTAATAGGTTTTTTTATTTTTTTTATCAGTCGGAAAGAGCATTTTGAGACGCATCGACTAGTTTAAATATTTTTTTGAAATCGATACAGTTATATAATTGATATTTTGATGCGAAGCACAGCACCTCGATGTTGGGTATTTGAAACGGCTAATTTGTAACATTGGTGCAGCCATATTTGACCTAGGCAGTTTTTTACCTTCTTATCGCAGTTGTCATGCAGTTTTCACTTTCTTATGGGAAAATACGGTAGTACAATTAACCCACACCACTGTTACAATTGTCCATACATGTATGGGTAATTGTAACACTTGGGTCGGTCCAGGAAATTTGATATTTTTAATTGATAGAAGCTTTAAATTGCCGTGCTTCTTTTTATATGGAGGATAAAAGCCCAGAGAAGACGTTCGAAAAAAAAAATTTGTTGAATAGATTGATTATTTTAACCGTTATAATTTTTAAACTGAAAAGTGTTACAATTAACCCTGGTCTCTCCTACTTGGCGATAATGATACTAATAATAATAATAATAAAAACTGTAGAACTCTTCTACGCATCTTATATATATTATTCTTCAGTACCAAGTAATGATCACTAACTTAGTTGAATTAGCCAGCAGACAAACAATTTCCCTGTGGTGTAGCCTTGTTTTAAAATATTTTTGGTAAAAATTAAAAATATTAGCATTAAAAATGTACTTGCAGTGTAATGTAAAGCAGTGTAATAATAGAACGGTTATATTTTACTTTACTTTTAAGTGATATGGAAATGAACCGAAATCTATCTTGAAATATAATATTTTTAAGTCCTCATGAAAAGCGATTTTGTTAACAGTGTTGGAATCTGGTCAAGAAAAGCCTTCTAAATGAGTTCCCATTTGAGCAGGTCCCTTCAATAATTCTGTTTTCGAGCTTCAAGTTCTCGTCACAAATAAGCCAGGTCAAATGCCGAATTTGTAAGTCGCTACAATCGATCGGATCTAAGCAAAAACATGCTAAATATATAGAAGAGTTCATCACCGAGTTGTTAGTTTTTGGTTTTTTTTATATTACTTCCATTTGCGAGAACAACTCCACCATCCATTTCTTGAACAATCCTTCTGAATACAGATGCTTCAAACCGATTCAATTTATTGTTATTCACATTGATGTATGCCTTTTTGAAATTTCCTTTAAAAGATTAAAAAACTGATTTATTTTAAAACTTTGCTTTTTACTTTTGTTTGTAAAAACATTTTTTTGTTACCTTGGAATGCATCTGGTTCTATTAATTTAATCCCATTATTTTGCAAGTCTAAATAGATAACAGGGGCAGAAAAATTTAATGATCCCGAACCAATGGTTTCTATGGCGTTATTTTGAAGTGACAGATGTTTCAAAGACTTAAACGATGAAATCTGGTATGGAACTTTAGTTAACGATCTAAAACGTTCGATTGTAATGTGCTCTAGTGAATCGGAAGAATACATGAGGAGCCAGTTTAGGATATCGTTGATTGTTTGGTCGCCATCACTTTCAAACTCGTCGATCGGCGAAAAGGTGGTGTACTTCAGGCCATTCACAAGTATTGAAGTCCAATTAACATATCCGAATTTTGAACAAGATTGGCAATCAAGTAAAGTCAAATTGGGTAGCTCGGGTAGAGTCCGCAAACAATGGTGAATATCAATCACATCTTTGAAAGTCAAACTATTCAACTGGTTAAAACCAGTAAGGAATCTAAGATCCAGGTAACTGCCGTCGAAAGTTTCAATTTCTAGCGATCTCATAGAAGATTTTGAAGATCGAATTGCGTTGGCATGCACTTCCATGAATATTTTAATGGTGCGATCTGGGTCATCCCATGTAAGGTATTCCTCAAATTTTTTCTTTTCATAAGCAAGAACTAGATTTGAGATCCTTTTGTTAGCAAAAATATCTTCTTCAATCAAATGATCTGATAGCTGTAAAGTTATCTTGACTGTTTTCAACCTATTAGTTGCTGTTTTCTTAACAACTTTTTTGATTTCTGATAGGGGCACCAGTTCACATTTCAGATCTCCGTGTGAAAAAACGCACGGTTTAAAATCATCTAAATAAAACGAGGGAAATGTAAATAAATCAACCGTCAAACCTGATATTATTCTTTATTTATATGCATTACCTGTGCTGCAGAAAACCAATTCCTCTTCCGCACTAGCGTTTTTCTGCCGCTTGTAAGGCGCACATGGATCACATCTGTATTTTAGAGCTTTTGTCATTCTTTTGATTAGAGTTTTCCCGTCTTTAACAGCCGGTTGATGTGATAAATATCTTGCAACACTGCATAGGTCTAATTTATCTTTATCAAATTGTTTGATAGCATAATTTTCGCATAAAGTTTCATTGTACTGCTCCCAAATGTAAGTGAACACCTCCTGGAAGGAATTGATCACTTGGCCATATTCACCAGAAAAATCGACTTTTGTTTGACTGTCAGACTCAAATATGTGCCAAAATCTGCATCATAATTCAATTTTAAGAACTGCTTCAATGCGTTGGAAAGAATCTCGTGAGCTTTGTAGATAAATGAAGATTTTATGCGTAAATCTTCTTCAAGTGGAAATGCTGGGAGCTTGCCGTCCCTGTTACTTTTATTCAATTCGCTATTGACTGTACATTTTCCTGTCCAAGACATGCAAATTTATTTTGAATTGTTTTTTATAGTTCTTACTCTTGTTGTTATATTTAGTTAATAACTTGCTGAAATATATTTTCTAATCTAAGAAATGGCTTTAAATGAGGTTACCTGTTGGGCTAGCCGATACTTCTTCGATGCAGTTCACGCCGCTAAAAATGAAATGTGTTACCAAGTTCAGAATAAAAAACCCTCGCATTAAAGAAAGGCTGTTTATTAATATCATTTCTGCATACAAATATTTAGCTGAAAAACAATTGTTCTGTAAGGAATCTTCAAGATTTTCACCTTTTGAAGAACTTCATTAACTTAACGCGAAACTTGTTTTTTTATTCAAAGAAAACAAATGAACACTCTTTTTAGGTCTGCTTCGAAGCAGTCTCGGTCAATTTGTAAAAATATCAATCGCTTCAGTCTCGTTCAAGTTGTAACAATATCAATGTCAAAACGTCGGTTGGGTTTTTTTTTTATTTTATGTGGGAAGATGCATCAAGATTACATTTCCGCTTTTATTCGTCATCCTGTTTTTCTAGTTTTGGATTTATGGATATACAAATACGCAGCGTGCTGGCTTCGTTATCGGAGCATTAAACTATCGAATTCAGTACTGTACCAGTATCCTGCACGGAAATGTGCCACCCCCGATATTATTGGTGGAAAACAAAGGCCAATATGAAGACATGGCCGTTGCTTTTATTTGTCCTTGATTTTTCCCCACTGTGAAATAGTCCTATAGAAAATTATTCATGGGAAAAAGATATAATCGGATTGGCCTTTGTTTTCCGCAAATTATTTCGGGGTGGCACATTTCTGTGCAGCATACTGGTACATCTAAGTATCGAATAACCAGGGGGAAATGAGCTGGATATTTTTAGGACCTAAAAACCTGTTTAGGATCTAAAAACTTGTTATTGTATATCCATAGATTCATAGTTTATTGACGTATTGTCATTTGTCATTAGATTTGCAGCGGTAATGACCAAACGGTTTCCTGCAATGGTATCAATGTCACTAATTTCGCTTTTCAATAAAGAACAAACCGGTAACAATGAACTGGTCGAGTAGAAGCTTTTTTTCATGACTGGATCAGATGTCACTAACAACGTCATCTTCAAGGTCGTTGAAAGCAGCATCAGTTGGAGCAAAAATAGTTAAAAACTGTACGGCTATGAGTTTATCAAACATTTCAACATTAAAAATAGCCAAACTACCTTATCATTCATTCTTTATAGTTTTTACGGCCAATGAGTCGTTCAGTCAAGGACTAATGGATACTATGCGCGACTGGCCTTCTCAAATACGGTTGAAGTTCCGTTAGCAGCGTTGCGGCAGAATTCTTAGCATCTTCAATGCTCTCTTTTGATACAAAAGGCGTTTTGGAACGCAGCAATATAAAACAGAACAGTTTCGTAATTTAACATTTTCCCTCTCCTTTTTATTTATGTTTCAAAGAAACGGCTTGTGAAGTGACAATTTGAATTTGTCATCCATCAAGTCCATAAGTCATCATAGTGAAATAAAAATAGTTTGCGGGTGATAGATTTGATTTTCATGGCAAAAAAAAATTAATAACTTATTTTTTAATTGATTTTTTTCGATACTTACTTTTTTTAAGTTAAGTAATACAGTTTTAAGAGAAGACATAAAAAATGAATGTGATTTTTAGTATGTGTTTTTAGTATGTGATTGTAGTAATTTTTTGAAATGTATTTTTATTCTCTTCATTTCACGCCATCTTCAGCGTCAATCTTACTAGTAATTTTAGCCCTATAGGGAGTATTGCGATTGAGTTTTCGTCTGCAAATCCGATCCTTATTTGCTGTGACTAGGTCCACCTGTCTCTGCAACCATTAGCCTTTTCCTTCATTCTCCTCCCTTCTCCCTATGCAGACAACACTTGTTGTTCCCCCATTCTTTCATTTTCTCCCTTTCTGCGAGGGGAGAATAAAGGAACAGGCTAATGGTTGCAGACAGAGGTGGGCCTAATCACAGCAAATAAGGAACGGGTTTGCAGACGAAAACTCAATCGCAATACTCCCTATTTCAATTCATTGTAATAAGATAATAAGATTCTTTAGCAATTTGGTCCTAACTTGATATTTGGTTAATATATCAAATCCTTTTCGTTACTGACACTAAAAGTAAGCGTTGTGTCATCAAACAAAGTGTCCAAAAGCTGTCCATTGTAAATGCTGGGTTCGGGCATGGCGTCACGTACGAAGAGATTCCGAAGCATTCTTCCCTTAGTATCTTGGAATCGTAGCAAAAAAGCGGGAAAGAGTTCTGGACCAAGAGCTTTGAAAGCATCATTTAATGTTGGAGCGAAAACAATAAAAGGTCCTCCCTGAGAATCAAGTCCCGGGATAAGATCTACTTCATCCAGATTTTCCAACAGGATTTTGAAACCATGCTGCTTTAATTGAGCTTGTATTTTATTCCCCTTTAAAATAAAAGAATTCGGTATTTTAGTAAATATTAAAAATAAATGTATTGTTATCTATTACCTTGAATATGTCTGTTTGAATCGTATTTTCAGTCATTATTTTAATAAAGATCAATATTTTCCATGGTTGCATAACCATTATTATTATATGTTTGGTCGTCTTGATGAAGTAAAAAAAATTAGTTAGGAGTAAGTCAGAAGTATTAATATATATAAAGTTTATATAAATACTTTCACTACCTGCTGCATTACTTGTTTTAATTTTTTTTTGTTTTAATTTCAATGTTTGTGCTGATGGAATAGAGGGCTTCGTAATTTAAGATTTACATGAATATTACAACTTTTAAATAAAGCAATTATTGAACAATTTTGTATCATTAATTGGCAAACTTTCCCTAAGAAAAATAACGAACCTGTTGTATTTTCCAGTAATTCTATTATGTTTTTTTTCGACGGTCGTAATATCGTTATCTTGGAATAATATTCTGTTTAATTATTTAGATTCTCATAAATAACATATTCATGCTATGTTTGCCTCGTTTATTGTATTTCCCTCTTTTTTCTCTCTCACACCTAACTGGCTATGTAATTGGTAAATATTGAGTTTTACCCCTCTTAGTAAATGTTTCTCTTTGTTTTTATTTCGATTAACATTTTCCGTCCGAAACTTTTACTACATAAGGTGGGCCAGTGGGCCTGCCCGGCAGCTTTCTCTTATCATGAGATATGCATTAAAGTAAGTTTTACGTCGCTTCCGCAAAATTCGGCAATATTGGAAGAGCATCTCAATCTTGCTGCAAGATCACAATCTATTTAAGATAATCTATTTAAGATATAAACAATTTTTGAATTAAAAATAGTCACCACTTTTACACATATGAGTAGGCATTTCCAAAAATTAAGTAGATGTCTACGACAAAATATTTTAAAAACCCCATAGAAATATGATTTAGATTATCATATGTAGACTAACCACTTGATGGGCTTTGTTCTGCAGTGGATACCACGACTTAGGCCAACAGTACCATCATAAAAATTGAAAACTAAAATTTTGGCAAGAGAAATCCAACATTTACGTACTAATCGTCTTACCTTATTGTTATTCATTTTCATTTAATCTTGGAAAAATGAAACGAACTAACGAAGTCATTTTAATGGTGATACATAATTAAACCCTAAACCAACAAGTAAATGGCTAATCAAATCCTAAACCAACAGCTCAACAAGTAATTTAACTACTATCAACTAACAACTAGTTAAATTATAAACAAACTAACACAAATTATAACAAACTAATCAAATTATAAACAAAAAAAATCATAATCATTCTGCACATCCGATTCCGCAAAACATTTTTGGATGAGTAGGTGGAGCCGATTGTTTTTCCCCCCAATATATTATATAGTCGTCAAAGTCACTGCAAGAAAAAAAAATTAAATATGATCGTGAATAATGTTCTTTTGAATTTTTTGGCTTATAATAGACACAAAGATTTTTTGGACGTTAATGAAAAAAAATAATTTATCTGCAAGGGTACTTTTGGGTCTGCATAAACTCATTTCTAACAAATTGATGACCTGCCTTTAAGTCTCTAATATTATTATATTTTGAAGTTAAGCTTAAATTTGAGAGCGCTTTATACCCTGGTTCATTACTTTTACGTACTTTGCGATTATGATAATAATAGTAATAATAATAAAAAAAACTACAGAACTCTTCTATGCATATCTTTCAGTACCAAGTCATGATCATTAACTTAGTTGAATTAGCTAGTAAATAAAAAAATTCCAAATGGTGAAGCCTTTTTTTATATTTTTGGTCTTAAGTTGTAAAATGATCAATTTATGTAAAGCAGTGTAATAGTACGGTTATATTTTCCTTTTACTTTGAAGCGAAATTGAAATGAACCGAAATCTATCTTGAAATATAATATTTTCCACTTAAGTATTCATGAAAAGCGGTTTTGTTAACAGTGGTTGAATTTGGCCAAGGAAAGCCTTTTAAATGAGGTCCCGTTTGAACAGGTTCCATCAATAATATTCTTATCGACCTTCAACCTCTCGTCACGAATAAGCCAGGCTAAATGACAAATTTGTAGGTCGCTACAATCGATCGGATCTAAGCAAAAATATGGTAAATATACATAAGAGTTCATCACCGAGTTGATAGTGTTTTTTAATATTACTTCCTCTTGCATAAAAAACTCCACCATCCATTTCTTGAACAATCCTTCTGAATGCAGATGCTTCAAACCGATTCAATTTATTGTTATTCACATTAAAATACGCCTTTTTGAAATTTCCTTTTACAGATTAAAAGAAAATGATTTATTTTTAAAACTTTCTATTTTACTTTATTAAGTAAAAATATATTCTAGTTACCTTGGAATGCATCTGGCTCTATTACTTTTATCCCATTATTTTGCAAGTCTAGATAGATAACAGGGACAGAAAACTTAAATGATCCAGAACCAATGGTTTCTATTCCGTTCTTTTGAAGTGACAGATGTTTCAAAGAATGAAACGATGAAATCTGCTCTGGAACTTTAGTTAATGATCTAAAACGTTCAATTGTAATGTACTCTAGTGAATCGGAAGAAGATCTGAGAAGCCAGTTTAGAATATGGTTGATTGTTTGGTCGCCATCTCTTTCATACTCGTCCATCGGCCAAAAGGCGGTGTACTTCAGGCCGTTCTCAAGTTCTGGAAACCAAGGAACATTTCCCAATTCTGAGCAAGAATGGCAATCCAGTAAAATCAAATTGGGTAGCTCGGGTAGAGTCCACAAACAGTGGTGGATATCGATCGCATCTTTGAAAGTCAAACTATTCAACTGGTTAAAACCAGTAAGGAAGCTAAGATCCAGTTGAATGCCGTTGAAAGATTGAATTTCTAACGATCTCATAGAAGATTTTGAAGATCGGAATGCGTTGGCATGCACTTCCATGTATGTGCCAGAGCTATCGGGGTTATCCCATGTACGGTCATTTCTTTTCACCTTTTCATAAGCAAGAACTAGATTTGAGATCCTTTTGCTAGCAAAAATATCTTCTTCAATCGAATGTTCTCCAAATGGTAAAGTTATCTTGACTGTTTCCAACCTATTAGTTGCTGTTTGCCGAAAAACTTTTTGAATTTCAAATAGGGGCACCAGCTCACATTTAAGATCTTCGTGTGAAAAAACGCACGGTTTGAAATCATCTAAATAAAACGAGGAAAATGTAAATAAATCAACCGTTAAACCTGATATAATTCTTTATTTTTATGCATTACCTGTGCTGCAGAAAACAAATTCCTCTTCCGCACTAGCGTTTTTCTGCCTCTTGTAAGGCGTACATGGATCACATTTATATTTTAGAGCTTTTGACATTCTATTGATTAGAGTTTCCCCGTCTTTAACGGTCGATTGATGTGATAAATATCTTGCAACGCTGCACAGATCTAATTTATCGTTATCAAATTGTTTGATAGAATAATTTTCGCACAAAGTTTCGTTGTACTGCTCCCAAATGTAAGTGAACACCTCCTGGAAAGAATTTATCTTTTGGCCATATACACCAAAAATAATTATATTTTGTTTGACGACGAGGTTCAAGTATGTTCCTAAATCTGTATCAAAATTCGATTGTAAGAACTGCTTCAATGCGTTGGTAAGAATCTCGTGAGCTTTGTAGATATATGAAGATTTTACGCGTAAATCTTCTTTAAGTGGAAATGCTGGGAGTTTACCGTCCCTGTTACTTTTATTCAATTCGCTATTGACTGTACACTTCCCTGTCCAAAACATGCAAATTTATTTTGAATTGTTTATTTATTATCATATATCATATATAAAGATTGCTTATTATTATCATTTCTGCATACAAATATTTAGCTTAAAAGCAATTTTTCTGTAAGGAATCTTCGTGATTTTCACCTTTTGAAAAGCTTAATTTACTTAACGTAAAACTTTTTTTTTATTCAAAGAAAATATGAACAATTTTTTAGGTCTGCTTCGATTCAGTCTTCTCAATTTGTAACAATATCAATGCCTAAACTTCGGTCGGGTTTTTACTTTTTTTCATGTGGGAAGCCACACCAAGATTATATTTCCGCTTTTATTCGTTATCCTGTTTTTCTAGTTTTGGATCTATGAATATACATATACGCAGCGTGCTGGCTTCGTTATCGGAGCATTTAACTATCGAATTCAGTACTGTACCAGTATCCTGCACGGAAATGTGCCATCCCGTCATTATTGGCAGAAAACAAAGGCCAATCCAACGACATGATAACTGTATCTTAATATTCTGTTAAATTATTTAGGTTCCCATAAATAACATATTCATCCTAATGTTTGCCTCGCTTATTGTATTTTCCTCGTTTTTTTCTCTCTCAAACCTAACTGGCTAAGTAATTGGTAAATATTGAGTATTACTCCTCTTAGTAAATATTTCCAAGTCCGTAAATATCTTCCTCGTCCTAGATTCGATCGATATAAGATGGACTGATATACAATGTATATACAGCAAGTGTTACTAAGTACATACATAGCCGTATATGCTCTTTTTATTCAACATGCATGAATATATCTCATCTTAAAAGATAAATAATCAAAGTTTAAGTTAATCATAAAAAACAACAGAAAAACAAGTTAGTGCATTATTTACTCATTACTTCGTAGAACGAGAGTTAAACTGAATTCCTTTAATCTTAATTCCCTTCTAGAAGATTATGTTAAAATCTCCTAGAATCCATCTTTGATGATAAACAAGGGAGCTCTCTTTTGTTACAAAAATAATTGGGGGACGAGACAAAATAAACAGAACAGTATCCTACTTGCAAATTCGACCCCTCTCCCTTTTTATTTTTATTTCATAGAAATAGCTTGTGGAATACAAAGTGGAATATGTTTTATTATCAATTTCATATTTTATTATTTCTATTTTCTATTGGTGAAATATTTTTATGGGCTTTCCTTAATATTACCAAACCTAGTCTACTCATTACTAAACACTATATATAAAATGGATGGGTTTACGCGTAAATCTTCTTCAAGTGGAAATGCTGGGAGTTGGCCGTCCCGGTTACTTTTATTCAATTCGCTATTGACTGTACATTTCCCTGTCCAAAACATGCAATTTTATTTTAATTGTTTTAATTATTATTATCATCGTGGTTATCTTTACTAAATAACTCGCCAAAATATATTTTCTTATCTTAGAAAATAAGGCTACAAATGAAGTTACCTTTGGAGCTAGCCGAAACTTCTTTGATGCAGTTCACGCCGCTAAAAATGGAATGTGTAACCAAGTTCAGCATAAAAAGCTCTCGTATTAAAGCAAGGTTGTTAATTAATATCATTTCTGCATACAAGTATTTAGCTTAAAAACAATTGCTCTCTAAGGAATCTTCACGATTTTCACTTTTTGAAGAACTTAATTTACTTAACGCAAAACTTATTTTTTTTTATTCAAAGAAAATAAATGAAAACTTTTTTTTAGGTCTGCTTCGATTCAGTCTCGGTCAATTAGTTACAATACTAATCGATTCAGTCTCGGTCAATTGGTAACAATACCAATCGATTCAGTCTCGGTCAATTTGTAACAATATCAATGTCAAAACGTCGGTTGGGTTTTTACTTTTCTTATGTGGGAAGATACATCAAGATTGCATTTCCGCTTTTATTCGTCATCCTGTTTTTCTAGTTTTGGATTTATGGATATACAAATACGCAGCGTGCTGGCTTCGTTATCGGAGCATTAAACTATCGAATTCAGTACTGTACCAGTATCCTGCACGGAAATGTGCCACCCCCGACATTAGTGGTAGAAAACAAAGGCCAATCTGACGAAATGGCCGTTGCTAGTATTGCTTCTTGATTTTTCCCCACTGTGAAATAGCCCTATAGAAAATTATTCATGGGAAAAAGATAATCGGATTGGCCTTTGTTTTCGCAAATTATTTCGGGGTGGCACATTTCCGTGCAGCATACTGGTACATCTAAGTATCGAATAACCAGGGGGAAATGAGCAAGATATCTTAAGGACCGCCATAGGCCACAAGCTGATTAAACAATACAGTTATACAGGGCCTCAGTGCCGTTTATAGCTCCTCATGCTTTGTTGACAAACAGTAAAAGGCCATTTAATTATATTGAGTGGTTTGCTATCTAATAACTTGTTATTGTTATCCATTATATGATTGTTAGTTTAACTTTTTATTTCAATTTGAAAAAGTTAAGATTCATAGTTTATTCACGTATTGTCATTTGTCATCAGATTTGCAACGGTAATGACCAAACGGTTTCCTGCAATGGTATCAATGTCACTAATTTCGCTTTTCAGTAAAGAACAAACCGGTAACAATGAACTGATCGAGTAGAAACTTTTTTTCAGGACTGGATCAGATGTCGCTTACAACGCCATCTTTAAGGTCGTTGAAAGCAGCATCAGTTGGAGCAAAAATAGTTAAAAACTGTACGGCTATGAGTTAATCAAACATTTCAACATTAAAAATAGTCAAACTACTTTTATCATTCATTCTTTACAGTTTTTACGGTCAATGAGTCGTTCAGTCAATCATTATGGCTACTATACGCGACTGGCCTTCTTAAATACGGTTAAAGTTCCGTTAGTAGTGTTGTGGCAG
Organism: Chydorus sphaericus; assembly: GCA_030141595.1. Classification (NCBI taxonomy): domain Eukaryota; kingdom Metazoa; phylum Arthropoda; class Branchiopoda; order Diplostraca; family Chydoridae; genus Chydorus; species Chydorus sphaericus. The sequence goes on along the minus strand of CM057929.1, from coordinate 12,018,807 downwards.
AATTCTTAGCATCTTCAATGCTCTCTTTTGATACAAAAAGCGTTTTGGAACGCAACAATATAAAACAGAACAGTTTCGTAATTTAACATTTTCCCTCTCCTTTTTATTTATGTTTCAAAGAAACGGCTTGTGAAGTGACAATTTGAATTTGTCATCCATCAAGTCCATAAGTCATCATAGTGAAATAAAAATAGTTTGCGGGTGATAGATTTGATTTTCATGGCAAAAAAAAATTAATAACTTATTTTTTAATTGATTTTTTTCGATACTTACTCTTTTTAAGTTAAGTAGTACAGTTTTAAGAGAAGACATAAAAAATGAATGTGATTTTTAGTATGTGTTTTTAGTATGTGATTGTAGTAATTTTTTGAAATGTATTTTTATTCTCTTCATTTCACGCCATCTTCAGCGTCAATCTTACTAGTAATTTTAGCCCTATTTCAATTCATTGTAATAAGATAATAAGATTCTTTAGCAATTTGGTCCTAACTTGATATTTGGTTAATATATCAAATCCTTTTCGTTACTGACACTAAAAGTAAGCGTTATGTCATCAAACAAAGTGTCCAAAAGCAGTCCATTGTAAATGCTGGGTTCGGGCATGGCGTCACGTACGAAGAGATTCCGAAGCATTCTTCCCTTAGTATCTTGGAATCGTAGCAAAAAAGCGGGAAAGAGTTCTGGACCAAGAGCTTTGAAAGCATCATTTAATGTTGGAGCGAAAACAATAAAAGGTCCTCCCTGAGAATCAAGTCCCGGGATAAGATCTACTTCATCCAGATTTTCCAACAGGATTTTGAAACCATGCTGCTTTAATTGAGCTTGTATTTTATTCCCCTTTAAAATAAAAGAATTCGGTATTTTAGTAAATATTTAAAAAAATTGTATTGTTATCTATTACCTTGAATATGTCTGTTTGAATCGTATTTTCAGTCATTATTGTAATAAAGATCAATATTTTCCATGGTTGAATAACCATTATTATTATATGTTTGGTCGTCTTGATGAAGTAAAAAAAATTAGTTAGGAGTAAGTCAGGAGTATTAATATATATATATATATATATATGTATATATATATAAAGTTTATATAAATACTTTCACTACCTGCTGCATTACTTGTTTTAATTTCAATGTTTGTGCTGATGGAATAGAGGGCTTCGTAATTTAAGATTTACATGAATATTAAAATTTTTAAATAAAGCAATTATTGAACAATTTTGTATCATTAATTGGCAAACTTTCCCTAAGAAAAATAACGAACCTGTTGTATTTTCCAGTAATTCTATTATGTTTTTTTTCGACGGTCGTAATATCGTTATCTTGGAATAATATTCTGTTTAATTATTTAGATTCTCATAAATAACATATTCATGCTATGTTTGCCTCGTTTATTGTATTTCCCTCTTTTTTCTCTCTCAAACCTAACTGGCTATGTAATTGGTAAATATTGAATTGTACCCCTCTTAGTAAATGTTTCTCTTTGTTTTTAGTTCGATTAACATTTTCCGTCCGAAACTTTTACTACATAAGGTGGGCCAGTGGGCCTGCCCGGCAGCTTTCTCTTACCATGAGATATGCATTAAAGTAAGTTTTACGTCGCTTCCGCAAAATTCGGCAATATTGGAAGAGCATCTCAATCTTGCTGCAAGATCACAATCTATTTAAGATAATCTATTTAAGATATAAACAATTTTTGAATTAAAAATAGTCACCACTTTTACACATATGAGTAGGCATTTCCAAAAATTAAGTAGATGTCTACGACAAAATATTTTAAAAACCCCATAGAAATATGATTTAGATTATCATATGTAGACTAACCACTTGATTGGCTTTGTTCTGCAGTGGATACCACGACTTAGGCCAACAGTACCATAAATAAATTCATAAAAATTGAAAACTAAAATTTTGGCAAGAGAAATCCAACATTTACGTACTAATCGTCTTACCTTATTGTTATTCATTTTCATTTAATCTTGGAAAAATGAAACGAACTAACGAAGTCATTTTAATGGTGATACATAATTAAATCCTAAACCAACAAGTAAATGGCTAATCAAATCCTAAACCAACAGCTCAACAAGTAATTTAACTACTATCAACTAACAACTAGTTAAATTATAAACAAACTAACACAAATTATAACAAACTAATCAAATTATAAACAAAAAAAAATCATAATCATTCCGCATATCCGATTCCGCAAAACATTTTTGGATGAGTAGGTGGAGCCGATTGTTTTTTTCCCCAATATATTATATCGTCGTCAAAGTCACTGCAAGAGTTTTAGATGACTTAGGGGAAACATTATGCAGAACGAGGATTCCAAGTTCTTTCGATAACATATTAACAAAATTCATTTTTTGCTGGGAAATTCTCAAAAGCATTTAAGTATTGTTGGGGATTTCCCTCAAAAGCGTCACAAGCAGAGACCAACAATGAAAAGTACTTAAACGCTAATATACTAAAAAGATTCTTGAGCTTCTGTTTTTGGTGGTCAATATTCAAATTCAAGAGAGGGAGTGAGAAAACCAACCCAGAAGAAACAAACCCAGAGATTCGACGATTCTCCGGACCTGCAACCAGCTGCCAGGAGTAAGGGAACCTTGAATGCACTTTGAATGGGTATTATTTGATCAAGGGAACAATAACTGACCAATCCCCACGAAAAAGTATCAGCATTCAAGTCGTGCTTTGCAGATTTCAACAACCAAAGGATCGTCAGAAAACAAATTCAGTTATAAGTGAAACCAATTATTAACAAAACTATACAATAATAAATGAAAAGTAAAAACCAGATAAGAGAATAAATAAATGAATTTGCACATTATTTTACGTCATCTATAGTTTTGGAGACCTTCATTTGAAACGTTGGAGTGAAGACAAAGCGTGTTCATTTTTACGTTCAGCGAGATTCAAACATGATTGAGAACGGATTTATCTCGTTTCTGGTAGAACGGCTGAATATTGGAGATGCTATCTGTCAACGGCACTTATTACTTTTACTGGTTTCCAGCCTAAGACTGCACAAGATCTATTTATTTCCCTTTACTTGAACAATGACTATGCAAGTATAGTTGCATACGTCAATTCCCTGAGTAATTGGTTGCTTGTTACATTGAGTGTCTCATTTCGTTTGAAGATTGGGGACCGAGTTAGCTTACATAAACAAGGTGGAATTCTGGTTAATAATATGCATCATTTCACTAACTTTACGGGTTTTCTTGTTGAGGAAGATTTGGTGCTGGGTAAAAAAATTAAATAATGATCGTGAATAATGTTGTTTTAAATTTTTTGGCTTATAATATGCACAAAGGTTTTTTTGACCTTAATAAAAAAATAAATGTTATTTTCAAGGGCACTCTAATTTCAATTTAGAAAGCGCTCTATATCCTAATATGGTTCATTTTTAAGTACTTGGCGATTATGATAGGCTAACAATAATAATAAATAAAAATATATAGAACTCTTCTACTCATATCTTTCAGTCCAAGTCATGATCATCAACTTAGTTGAATTAGCTAGTACATAAACAATTCCCCTGTAGTGAAGCCTTGTTTTAAAGTATTTTTGGTAAAAATTAAATACATTAGTCTTAAGTTGTAAAATGTTCGATGTATGTAAAGCAGTGTAATAGTAGGGTATTATTTTCCTTTTACTTTGAAGCGAAATTGAAATGAACCGAAATCTATCTTGAAATATAATATTTTCCACTTAAGTATTCATGAAAAGCGGTTTTGTTAACAGTGGTTGAATTTGGCCAAGGAAAGCCTTTTAAATGAGGTCCCGTTTGAACAGGTTCCATCAATAATATTCATATCGACCTTCAACCTCTCGTCACGAATAAGCCAGGCTAAATGACAAATTTGTAAGTCGCTACAATCGATCGGATCTAAGCAAAAATATGGTAAATATACATAAGAGTTCATCACCGAGTTGATAGTGTTTTTTAATATTACTTCCTCTTGCATAAAAAACTCCACCATCCATTTCTTGAACAATCCTTTTGAATGCAGATGCTTCAAACCGATTAAACTTATTGTTATTCACATTAAAATGCACCTTTTTGAAATTTCCTTTTAAAGATAAAAAAATGATTTATTTTTTTAACTTTCTTTTTTACTTTTGTTTGTAAAAATATATTCTAGTTACCTTGGAATGCATCTGGCTCTATTACTTTTATCCCATTATTTTGCAAGTCTAAATAGATAACAGGGGCATAAAATTTGAATGATCCAGAACCAATGGTTTCTATTCCGTTCTTTTGAAGTGACAGATGTTTCAAAGAATGAAACGATGAAATCTGCTCTGGAACTTTAGTCAAAGATCTAAAACGTTCAATTGTAATGTACTCTAGTGAATCGGAAGAAGACATGAGGAGCCAGTTTAGGATATCGTTGATTGTTTGGTCGCCATTTCTTTCATACTCGTCCATTGGCCAAAAGGCGGTGTACTTCAAGCCATTCACAAGTCTTGGACCCCAATAAAAATCTCCCAATCCTGAACAAGAATGGCAATCCAGTAAAATCAAATTGGGTAGCTTGGGTAGAGTCAACAAAAAGCGGTGGATTCCGATTGCATGTTTGAAAGTCAAACTTTTCAACTGGTTAAAACCAGTAAGGAAACTAAAATCAAGGTTATGGCCGTTGAAATTTTCAATTTCTAACGATATCATAGAAGATTTTGAAGATCGGAATGCGTTGGCATGCACTTCCATGTATGTGTCAGAGCTATCGGGGTTATCCCATGTACGGTCATTTCTTTTCACCTTTTCATAAGCAAGAACTAGATTTGAGATCCTTTTGTTAGCAAAAATATTGTCTTCAATCCAACGATCGAATGATCTTAAAGTAATCTTGACTGTTTTCAACGTATTAGTTGCTGTTCTCTCAAAAACTTTTTGGATTTCTGATAGACGCACCAGCTCACATTTTAGATCTCCGTGTGAAAAATCGCACGGTTTAAAATCATCTAAAGTAAAACGAGGAGAAGGTAAATAAATCAACCGTCAAACCTGAAATTATTTTTTATTTATATGCATTACCTGTGCTGCAGAAAATCGATTCCTCTTCCGCACTAGCGTTTTTCTGCCGCTTGTAAGGCGTACATGGATCACATCTGTATTTTAGAGCTTTTGTCATTCTATTGATTAGAGTTTTCCTGTCTTTAACAGCCGGTTGATGTGATAAATATCTTGCAACGCTGCATAGGTCTAATTTATCTTTATCAAATTGTTTGATAGCATAATTTTCGCATAAAGTTTCATTGTACTGCTCCCAAATGTAAGTGAACACCTCCTGGAAGGAATTGATCTCTTGGCCATATTTATTCAAAAAAGTAATATTTTGTTTAATGGTTAAACTCAAATATGTGCCCAAATCTGCATCATAATTTAACTTTAAAAACTGCCTCAATGCGTTGGAAAGAATCTCGTGAGCTTTGTAGATAAATGAAGATTTTACGCGTAAATCTTCTTCAAGTGGAAATGCTGGGAGTTTGCCGTCCCGGTTACTTTGATTCAATTCGCTATTGACTGTACATTTCCCTGTCCAAAACATGCAAATTTATTTTGAATTGTTTTTATAGTTCTTATTCTTGTGGTTATCTTTAGTAAATAACTTGCTGAAATATATTTTCTTATCTAAGAAATGGCTTTAAATGAGGTTACCTGTTGGGCTAGCCGATACTTCTTCGATGCAGTTCACGCCGCTAAAAATGAAATGTGTTACCAAGTTCAGAATAAAAAACCCTCGCATTAAATAAAGGCTGTTTTTTAATATCATTTCTGCATACAAATATTTAGCTGAAAAACAATTGTTCTGTAAGGAATCTTCAAGATTTTCACCTTTTGAAGAACTTAATTAACTTAACGCGAAATTTATGTTTTTATTCAAAGAAAACAAATGAACACTTTTTTTAGGTCTGCTTCGAAGCAGCTAATCTCGGTCAATTTGTAAAAATATCAATCGATTCAGTCTCGGTCAATTTGTAACAATATCAATGTCAAAACGTCGTTTGGGTTTTAATTTTTTTTATGTGGGAAGATGCATCAAGATTACATTTCCGCTTCTATTCGTCATCCTGTTTTTCTAGTTTTGGATTTATGGATATACAAATACGCAGCGTGCTGGCTTTGTTATCGGAGCATTAAACTATCGAATTCAGTACTGTACCAGTATCCTGCACGGAAATGTGCCACCCCCGACATTAGTGGCGGAAAACAAAAAAAACAATCCGACGGAAAAATAGTTAAAAACTGTTCAGCTACGAGTTAATCAAACATTTAAACATTAAAAATAGTCGAACTACTTTTATCATTCATTTTTTATAGTTTTTACGATCAATAAGTCGTTCAGTCAATCCTACTGGCTACTACACGACTGGCCTTCTTAAAAACGGGTAAAGTTCCGTTAGCAGCGTCGCGGCAGAATTCTTACCATCTTTAATGATAACACAAAGATGCTCTCTTTAGATACAACAAGCGTTTTGGTACGCGACAGTATAAAACAGAACAGTATCGAAATTTAAAATTTACCTCTTCTTTTTTATGTTTCAAAGAAACGGCTTGTGAAATAACAATTGGAATTTGCTTTAAAATCAATTTCATATTTAACTATACTTTCAAGGGGAAAAATATGTTGACGGGGTTTCTTCAATTCCTCCAAAACTAGTTGACAACAACATCGAAAAACGAAGAAAAACGTTACAACTACGTAGAAAACCGGATTTTATTTTTTATAAATACATTATCGATTATGTATTGTAATGATAGACGATTATTGCCATATTACTTTATTTATAGTGAGGTTGAAGAAAATTTTACGAATGCCGTTTATGAGTAATTCATTATTTTCTTTTTTTCCAACGAAGTATATAATCAAGAAAAGTTTACTGTTTAAATTCGATTAAAATTTTCTGTCTGAAACTTTGACTACAAAAGGTGCGCCTGCCCGACAGCTTTCTCTCCTAACATGAGACATGCATGAGAGTAAGTTTTACCGTCGCTTCCGCTAACTTTGGCAATATTAGAAGAGCATCTCACTCTTGCTGCAAGATCACAATTCACAATCTATATTTAAGATAAATAAAAATCAAGTCACCACTTTTATACATATGTGTAGGCATTTCCAAACATATATATTCGATTTGCGTGCTTTACATGGTCAGTGTTTTTGGAATTCAAATGTCTTTTGAATATTCAAATTCCGGTTCATATTTCAATTTTTTAATCGCCTAGATTTAGATTCAACGAATCTGAATTTGTTGAATTAATTCAAAAAAGGCCAATTCAGATTCAATCCTATAAAAATTGGTCATTAAAAGTAACAGAAAAGCAAGAAGAAACAAGAGGGGAATGAACCAAATGTTTAAAGGGCGTTTGAGCCCATCATAGTTTTGCACCCGTTTATAGTTTGGTATGCTTAATTGACCAACAGTGAAAGGCCCTTGTATGATATTCAAACAAATGGAATAAATACATTTCAGTTATAATTGTTATCCAATTTATTTATTACTATCATACCCTTAAAATATATAGGGTTTGAAAAAAATTAGACAGCGTATAGTTTATTGACGCATTCTTGTACTTCACTAAATTTTCAACTACCCTATGGCCGGCCTAACAAGTAGAAGCATATTATCATAACCTAAAGTTTGCATTCTTCACGTGATCGACAAAGTTCAGCCCATTATCAAAAATGAAGACAGACAACATTAATAGCAAGAGACAGAAGATAGCAAATATTGTTAATAGTATAAGACAATTTCACCGAAAAACGAAGAAATCAATAAAGAGAATATTTTACTGTTCAATTGATTTACATTTCCCGTCTGAAACTTTGACTACATGAGGTGTGCCTGCCCGGCAGCTTTCTCCTAGCATGAGACATGCATTGCGGTAAGTTTTCCCGTCGCTTCCGCAAATTTCGGCACGTTTGAAGGAGCACCTCACTCTTGCCGCAAGATCACAATCTATTAAAAATAGATAAAATTTATATTTAAAAAGTATTCATCGGGAATACATGTAAATATTTGAAAGGATTTCTTTCGTTATTCGATTTTAATGGAGAATATAAAAATATGACTTACTTGATTTCCTTTGTTTTGCAGTAGATGCGGCGACTAAGTCCATAAGTACTATCACAAAAATTAAAAACTGTACATTCAAACAAATATTATTTTTCAGGGGTAAGCAGTAGTTATGTTCCAATTAACTTACCTTATTATTATTCATAATGTAAGCCTTTAAAAATAAAACGATAATTTTCTTAGTGGAAAACAAAACTTGATTACTTGAGGGAATTAAGTTTAAGCCGTGATGATTTTTTTAAATTATTATAATATTTTAGACCAAATGCAGGGAAAAGGTTAAGTAAATACAGCGAAGCAGGATTATTTCTAGTAGTATTGCTGAGTGATCTGTCGTAGAAAGTGTCCTGTTTATATACTGCGTTTGGCAGGATGATACAATGGGTCAGAATATCAAATACACACGTTGAATCTCTGGGCAAGCTAAATTCTTCCCATGATTGCTATTCGCCCTACATATCTTAAACACATTCTATATATGTATCAACACACAATTATTAACACCCAAGGGAATGAATAGACATTTACCGTTATGACCTGACACAGTTTGTTGAACTTTCTTATGTTTTTTTTTGCCGAGTTCATTAACACACTATGTGTGAGTAAATTATTTCTTAGGATTGTATTGCAATGTTCAAATCATGCCAATTCCAATTGAGCTGGAATTTTATTTTCCTTTAAAAATTAAGGGAATTGATTCCTTCGAATTGAATTTATTAGTATATCATTCTCATCATCATGAAGAGCTGTATATTTATTTTAACCTTGATTTCACCATTTACAAAAATCAAATAAACTCTTTTTAAAAGAGAAGCTACCATTCAATTGTTACGCATGAAATCAGTTAGGAATTCCGAAAAACCCCATAATTTTGGAGTAAAATTATAATGTAAGTTTAAATAAATAGTTTGTGGTGTCTCCCTCATCATCCTTATTTTCTCTTTTTTCCCACCAAATAGTTTGTTTATTTTACCCTTTTTGATCCCTCTATTACTTCATCTCCTCATTGTAAACAGCACATCCCTACCCTAACCTAGAGCTGTGCACCTAAAACTAATCCGCCTCAAAGCAGACGCTACTTTTAAATCCCTCTTTTTCCCATGTTCAATGAGCCTAACCTTGAACGATGCTATACTTTAATAAATAACATTATAACGCGGCATTATAAGTTGCTGCAACCCATCAAACCAAATTAAAGACCATACCTGGCTCTTTTGTCCAGCGTCACAAATAGTGGGTATTGCAAACCTATTACTTTCATCTGAATCGTTTTCTATAGCCAAACAATAGTTTCCAGATGCAAACTGATAATCCTTATTCTCTACTTCTAATGCTGTCCATTTGTAGCACCCACCCCTTCCGTATTGAGCTGTTTTTGGCATATTTAGATATAAAATACCATTAACAAATCTTTTAAAATCAATACAATATCGATTTTGTGTGTAAATTCGCAAAGCACCGCACTTTCGCTATCTTTTAGAATAGTCCATTTGTCCCCATTTTCCAAATTTGTCGACGGGATACAAACTGTTTGTATCAACTGTCTTTCTACCATTTTAAGGCACTTCCCGTGGTTATTCATTATAAAACAGGTTCTATTATTTTGTGGAAGAGAGTTGAAATCCACTATGCGAAGAGGGTTAAGACCCAGATACATTTTCCTATCTAATTAGCATGAAAAAGATTTACTAGAAATTCATTTTTTTATAGAAATGAAGCTCGGTTTATTAAAAACTTACATTTCCGTAATCCTTCTGTTGTTGTGATGGTTAGCATGGTCAAATCAAATCTTTCTTCTTTAATAGCTAATATTTTAAAGATTATTTTTAGTATTTAAAATTATGGGCCATAAGAAACTCAAGAATGTTTGACTTACTTTCGGTTTCCTCAATTGGATTTTGAAATTTGCAAAGAACAATATCAGTATTTCTCCTGTAGGTTCCACTCACAAAGTAAAAGCCATTGAGCGTGTAACCAAGTTGTCCTAAATCGCTGCAGTTGGAAGGAAGATCGTAAAATCGTTTAACTACTTTAATTTCTTCAGTGTTATTCTTCTCCTTTCCACTAAAAGACAAACAATTTTACCTTAGCTAAAACATAAAGTCATTGCAAATTAGAAGATTACTAAAAAAGCTGCAGTGGAAGCAATCTGCCAGGCCGTTTTCTAAATCCAGCACTTAAAGCCGTACGTCCAACTACTTTAGATTTCTTAACTTCTATATTGATGAATCCAAGTCTATCTTCTTCAACTTTTATTTTTACCAAGAAATAAAGATGAATAATAGATTTTTTTTATTCAAATTTTTGATTTTTTTGTATACCTTCTTTGATCCCATTAGGATGTTTAAATTGGCAATTAATAACTTCAATTTTGTTGCTTTTCTTTGACCTCTGGTCTTTGCAATCGACCAAGTAAAGTCCGTTTCATGTGTAACCAAGCTTTCCTAATTCGTTGCAGCTGGTCGCAGGGCCATAAAAACGTGTTTTGTTTTTCTCGTCCCTTCTGTAAATCATAATTCTAATTTATTTATCTTTTGTAAATAATAAGACATTTTAAAATTACAGATTCATTCTCAACGGTAAAAGTCGTGCAGGTCGATGTTGTCTTTTCAGAATATTGTCCATTGTTTCTAACTCGATGACTCCGAATCTCTCTTGTTTCGCTATTTATAATTTACACATCAGTACCTATCTAAGTGTATTATTTTAAACACAATTGAAGTCATATTTTGTCATGTTTTGAGTATTATGTATTCAAATTTTACATGAGAAGCTGCGCTGGCATCAATCTTGCTGGTCGCTTTGGTCTGAAGAGATTTCCTTTACTCGGTTCCTGGATGATGCTTCCATTTTGGTGACTAAATTCGGCCCAAGTCGCTTCTACATCAAATTTATTAAAAGAATACAGCTGTAAAAAGAGTACTAGGTTAAAACGAAGAATGAAATCTTGCTTAATAGGATTCCCCATTGAAAAGAAAAATAGTTAAAACTAGTGTTGGTATTTGTAGAATTCAATATTAAGCCACTGGCAGTGAAACACTTAGATTAAACTATAATATATATACATTTCTGCTAATGAAGAGTTTTTCAAGTCAGTTGTGCGTACTTATTTAGATTTTTTTTTATAGAAATGTAACTCGGTGATTGGTTCCCACATCAGTCACATCAGCAGTCTACGTATTTATAATCGATTTTTATTTAAAAAAATATATATATTTTGATTATTAAGAGTATACACGACAAAATCTGCCTTTGGGGGGGGGCACAATTTATACAATTTAATGTTTACCAACAGTCCCTGAAATCTGCCAAGTGGTGAAAATGCAAAAGGCCAAGTTTTGTTTTATGAAAAATACAGCAAAACTTATCTAAATCCAGTTTTTTTTTCAGAAAAACCCATGATGGGAATATCTTATTATAGATAATTATTTTTTCATTATGTTGTGTATTGAATTGTTATGTAATTTTTTTTCAAATGTCAAAAATATGTTATTGTTCATATCACAAATGCCAATTATAAGTAATTCAAACATTTATTTTTCAACGAAGAAACCAAAAGCATTTTACTGTTTCAATTCGATTTACATTTTCCATCTGAAACTTTGACTACATAAGGTGTGCCTGCCCGACAGCTTTCTCCTAGCATGAGACATGCATTGCGGTAAGTTTTCCCGTCGCTTCCGCAAATTTCGGCAATATTGGGAGAACACCTCACTCTTGCTGCAAGATCACAATCTATTTAAGATAAATAAAAATGTATTAAAAATAGTTACCACTTTTATGCATATATATAATATAATATATTTGTTGAAAAATTAACAAAGAAATAGGATTTAGATTATCGTATAGACTAACGTACTTGATGGCCTTTGTTTTGCATTGGATACGACGGCCAAGGCCATCAGTAGGCCTACGATCACCAAAATTGAAATCTAAAAATTCAATCAAATGTTATTTTGCGAGAGAAAGCAACATTTATGTACCAATCACCTTACCTTATTGTTTTTCATGTTGATTAATCTTGCAAAAATTAAACAATGTAATTTTCTTGATGAAACAAATCTGGGCTCAGAGTACTGAATAGCAGCTAGTACAGGAATATACTAACACTCGTAAAAAGTTGTTCTATATATACGCACAACCAGTGACGTAGCCCGGGGCGGAATATCACAGTTATAAAATGTGGGAAATCCAAAAAAAGTTTGCTAACCTCTCGTTGCTAGCCAGCAGTTATGTTGCAACTTTGGAAAATTCTGCCGAGAGTTTTTTTGTCTGTCGTTACATTTTTATTGAGAAGATTATATTTATTTACTTAGAAAAAGTAACGGATGCGTCTGATAAGAACGAAGGAAGTCAGTCGGCAACAGCCTTGAAGCTTGAAAAAGTTATGATACGCAATTAATTTTTTTTATTCCCCAAGAATTTGTTTTTACCACCCACAATTATATACTTATGTACTATTTAATTTTATGGCCGTTTATGCAATCTAAAAGGAAGAGTTCTAATACCATATTCACACTGAAGCCTTATTCTGGTATAAACCTTATTCTGGAATAAAATCTCCATTTGCGCCCATGCAAAAATAAATCTAGAATAGGGTTTATGCCAGAATAAGGCTCCAGTGTGAACATGGTATAAGGAAAGGTTTTGCCTCGAATAACAATAGGACAAAATATGTTTTAATACTCAATATGAAAAAGCTTACATGAATCATTTATAATGGGCATTTAAAATGAAAAATAAAATTTTTAAATAAGTACATCATTTGATTCGCGGAATTATGGCGAGTCGAATGGTATATTTTATGAATTGTTTAAAAAATTCCTAGCGGGAGTAATCTCGCTCCAAACTTTTGCGCGCGAAAAAACGCACATCACGTGACTTTTGAAGGCCTCTGACGTCACAGTTGTGCCCGTCGCAAAAATTAACACGGCGTAGTATAGGGCTAACGACTTTATCTTGTCCCACCACTCCATAGGAATTTTTCCGACGGGTTTGACACCCTCACACCCATGTTCAGATTCAGAATGTTTTGCTGATTCTTGAATTTGTCAATAAAAATGTAATTATATTATGTTTAAAGGTTCAAAATAGGTAAAAATCACTTTTTTTCTATGTGAATTGGTAAATTATGGAACTTATTCCTAACAACAGAAAAATAGGGAAGTTAGTGAAAGTTACAGTTTGTAGAAACATTGCTAGAAAAGCTAATGCTTTTTACAGTTCATTTATCGAAAATATTGAAACAAGTATGTAGAAGTAACAATAATCTTTTTTACATTATTTTTGAGCGTTTTCCGTAAATTCCTCTAGTTCCTCCGTTTTCTTATCACCGGAGGGCAATCACGTCTCGGTAGCGCGCGGCGCGACGGAAAAAAAAGAAAAACTGTTCTTTTAATTTTTCTGCATTAAAAAAAATAATTCATTACATTATTGGACATATTCAGAATCAGCAAAAAATTCTGAATCTGAACATGGGTGTCATAATTCCATGGGGGCCATAATTCCGCGAATCGAATGGTGTACTTATCTAAAAAAGTTATTTTTCATTTTAAATGCCCATTACTAATAGCTATTAAATAAATATATTCATTAAAATGTAATGCCGCAGTGTGTTCTGATATAATCCAACGCACAACATTTAAAATACTCCACACTCCCGCCTGTAACTTGATTGATAATACGAGTTATAATAGAAATATAAGAGTTGGAAAATTGTACTTTGAAAATCGCGTCATGAACTAATTTTACATGCCTATAAATTATGGCACAATCTTATATAGGAAATCAATGAACTAATTTGTCTATTTTACCTCGCACCTACATTAAATATCACTGATAAATACATGTGGACTACAGCAATCGTTTGTTTACCAATACTTTTTATTTAGCATCCTCATAACATATTTTTATTAATTTCAGAAAAAAATGTGCATTGCACAAATCCAAATACATGTGGTCGCATTATGAATCAATGCTCATATTTTTAAATAAACGTGTGACATAAGTGATTTTAACCTTTTTGAAAATGTCTAACCCATTTGAAGTGCGGTATAGGCCTTTTAAAACAAAGTTAATGATTTTTAAATTCAATTAACCATGTTTAACCTTTCCCTTGTGCTGAAAGACCAAATCTGTCCTGCCTCTTTCAAATCGCATCTATCCATGTTTAATTCTATTCCGTGAAACCCAGAATTTTCAATAACGCTCAGGCATTTTTCAGAGTTTTGAAACTCTTTATTACTGGACCAGTACCATTTTTGTCGATTTTCTTCCAAATTGCAATTCCTGATAATTACACGGGACGATGTTTTGTTAATTGACTTCTCATCATCAGCAAGAAAAACGAGACATTTTTCCAAATAATTGTGTAGTAAGTGGCGTCGACAGTATTTCCAAATCTGCCTTTCATCATTTTGATTGCAATTTGATTGAATGACTACTGCATTACTAAATTCGTTTTTAATTTTTTCTTCAAGAGTGCTTATGGATAGGCACTTTCCATGGTTATTCTTAAAGAAACCTTTCATTGCATTGACACAGGTGATACGGAATGAAAAGTTGTTACCAATATTCGATAGTGGCGTGATAGTTGGCGATTTAAGTGTCGGTAGATTGGTAGTTGGTTTTAAAATGTTACTGGTGGAGCTAAAAGAAATTAACTTTGAGGTAGAGATGAGTTTCAAAGAAGATTCCATTCGATTAGTGGTTTCTTTCTGAAAGTTTTCTTTAGACTTGATGTCAAATTCGCAATAAATTGTTCGAACCAGCTTAAAATGAATTCCAACCATATAAAATCCATTTAAAGTGTAACCCGAATTTTGAAGATCGTGACAGCTTTTAGGAACTGATGTTGTCCCATTATTCTCTTTTAAAATATATTGGGTCAATGCATCAGTACTTAGTGCAAACTGGATAATTATTGGAAATATTTGAATAATAACAAGAGCAAGGCTGACTCCCAACAGCCCTGCAGGATTTCAAAGTTTTGGGCTCTATTTCCATGTTATTTTCTTGATTAAAATTGCAATATACAATTTTAACTTTGACAGCATTAAAATGCACCAAATAAAATCCTTTGAGAAAATGACCAATGAGCTGAAGATCTTTGCAGTTAGTAGGTTGTATAATGTTATTAGGTGGGTGTGTTGGGATATTCGCTGAGTTTACTTCAGAAAATCTTGAGTCTGGATAGTCAGAGTAGTAGAAAGTACAAGGATGATTCTTGACACCGCCGCAAAATTTTTATTTTGTTGATGTTTTAAAAGGTCTCAAAGATTGTTCAGGTGAAACTTGGCTCAAAGCATTTTCAATCATTTTGTTGTTGAACACACAGAAGATTGCTTTTACTCTTTTTGGATTGAAACGGACCATGTAGAATCCATTCAAAGAATGGCCTATTTTTCTAAAATCTTCACAACTGGCTGGTACCGTTTCGTTTGCTTTTTCAGTGGCGTTTTTAGGGACGTCATCGGTGCTCAATTCAAACAGCGTGACGTCGCCATGATCAGGGTAGTAGCAAGTACACGGCTGACTACCAACACCTCTACAAAATTCTTCGAATTGCGATTCGAAGGAACTGTTTGCTGACGTCTGAATAATTTTTAAATTATTACATTCATCTTCTTTGGCTTGATTTAACTGAGCCTGGCGAGTCAGATCTTCTGTTTCACCTATTGTATCACTTTTATCTCCCTGTTTATAAAAAATATATTGCTAAATAGCATCATTTCTAAATTTTTAAAAAGTAAGCTAAAAATAAAGACGATTTTGGATAAATTTAAAGGGGTAAACTCGCGTTTAATCTGCTATCTACATTTTAAAAATAACTGTTTTAGATGATTTGAAAATGAAAACAAGCTAAAACGGTGCCACTGATACAAATTCTACCATAGTCATGTTTAAAATGGTAAAAAGATTTTTACTTACCACTATTTCACATGGTTTTTCTTTACTTAACGATACAACCTGAAAAGACACGATGAAAAACAGTCCAAGCAAACTTGTTGACCACGTCATTCCCAATTCAAATTCAAATTTCTATTAGTGATTTTAGTCAAGTTAAAAAACTGTGAATATGTCATGCACTCTGCAGTTAAAATAAATATATATTGTCTTGTTTATATGCATGGATGCATTAATATCATGAAATATATAAAAATTGAAACCTCCGCAAATTTACATTCAAATTTTGTATACTTGTTTTTATACTAGTTCATTTTTAATATATATGACATATAAATTAATAGCTTTTTATATATTTATTAAATATGAAAGCAGAGTATTTTGTTATTGGTTATTATTAATATTTAACTAAAATTTAAAAATAGTAACTGTTCACATTAATAACAAATAGATTTTTAAAAATCAACATTATATTTTGTTATCTTTTAAAATGATTGCTTAACATTAAATGTAACAAAAAATTCTCAATATAATTCTTTTTTAAACCTCTTCTGCAAGGATTTATTTTCCTTGTTTTTTTTACGGAAACTGTAAGAACTCAATAAAGTGAGATAGAGTTACCTGTATCACAGTTTTATCACAAATTCCAATATTAAGCCTGGCG
Source organism: Chydorus sphaericus (assembly GCA_030141595.1). Classification (NCBI taxonomy): domain Eukaryota; kingdom Metazoa; phylum Arthropoda; class Branchiopoda; order Diplostraca; family Chydoridae; genus Chydorus; species Chydorus sphaericus. The sequence goes on along the minus strand of CM057929.1, from coordinate 12,002,148 downwards.
CATTCCTTGTAGATGGTTATCTAAATTATGTATTGCAATAACATTGTAGCTATACTCAAAATTTTCAGTCACTCAGATGTAGAATTTTTTACTACGTGTTTTAATTGTACTTTTTGCACCTTAATAAAAAGAAATGAGCTCAATTAATAAGGTTATGTCTTATTTCTTTCAAACAACGCGATCGAAGTACGTAAAATAAATAACTTTAATTTCAATTAAATAAATAATTTACTTGTTAATCAAATTGATGTATCTTAATTGATCAAATTGCAAACAAGGTTTCAAAAAATCTTGCTATATAAGAAAGTGTGCTTCCTATGGTTAGACCACAATCCTGCCTACGATGCAATTGATGAAGAAATCAACCTCCCTGGAAAAGTCGGCTCTTATTCCGAAAGGGAAGAAAAACCCTGATGACTCATGTAGAGAAGATGCAAAAGAAACATCAAAATGGAAACGAATCAAACATAAGATTGGTCTGAAACTAGAGTCGGTCGATGCAATCGGTAGTATATTGAGCACTTGTTCAGTATTAGTTGGTATTGGTTTATTATTCGTCATCGGTCCTTACGCAATGATTATTCCCTCTGCTGTTTTTTTTATCTGGATGGGAACCTCGTTGACAGTTCTTTGTTGCAAAGACTCGGAATGTTCCCATTAACCGCCGACTAATATGATTCCCCAGATACGGTCTCGCTTGCTAGATAGATTTAACGAGAAATGAAAGAAAAATTATCCGTTATAACAATATGTATTAAATAATGTGTCGTGTGTATATGAAATATTGTTTGTACATGCAAAAATACTATATCAAACGTGAAAATTATTTGTCAAAGTATTAACAATCAATTATGAAAAATAATCCTGATATTTTTGAGGCAATGTGAGCATTTCTCTTAAAATTAATTATTCAGCTCTTGGTTACTCATATTTTCTTTGTTTAGGTTCTTGCAACATTTAAAGGCTTAGCTAGCAAAGTGAAGGAATCTTGGAAGGAATCCTTGGTGGAAATCCTCTCTCCACGACGCAGAGTGAACATTCTTCGCGACCTCTTTGAGTGCAAACTAAATGAGCTCAATTACGTCACATCTTTCTGTGGAGTGAACGTTGTGGGTGAATCCACCAAAGTGCCCACGATGATTTGTTTTTTGGTGGCGGAGAATCATTTCCATGTTCCAATCGCCGCTTGCGATACATTCCACGGTGATGCTGCCCAACATTTACGTGCTCAAGTGCTCCAAAACGCTTTGCATCTAGCTGCCAAACAGGGGGGTAGACAACCTATTATTCAGCTCTACGAAGGACATGGTATGCTCCATATTACGAGAAAAAATATGATAACTGAATTATTTTTTTTTTTAAATAGGTGATGATTCCGCCGGATTGCCTTCCAGATTATCCGCCACGCCCAACACATGAGCATTGATGAAGTCATTGTTGAATGTGCTGGTCGCATGCAAGGCAACGGACCTGTGAGGAGCAGCATAGCCAAGGTAAGCCAATAATAAAATAGTATCTTTCTCTACACCATCGTTGACATTAAACTCGTGCGCACCCTAATAGTGGACGTTACGAGGTAACCAATTGTGACAGCCTACATTTTTTAGAATTTTTTACTGAATTTTAACAATTGGAGATAAAGATGAAGTAGAATTATAGGGAGATTCCCGCCCAACCCTTAAATCTTATATTTATCTGTATAAAAAGGGATCGACATCCTGTCATCGCAACTTGGTTTCTCCAGGTAGATTCTATGTAAGGAACTCACTTTAATGTAAGCTATCACCATGAACTCTCAATCAAAAATTAAGAAACAGTTGATTAAAATTAAGGAGCGCGAACTCGTTCTCTTTGTTGGAGTCTTCCAAGTCCGCAACTTCCACCATGTGAATTTAAATCACTAACTTTGGATTATTCTTAACTTAAGGAGTGTCTCGGCATTTAACATTTAAAATACAAATTGATTACGAAAGACAGTGTATTTCAGAATTCATCGTTTAGTTTATGTGTTCCGATGTTTATTTGAAAAAATAGCACTTCCTATCGGGAAACATAAAAAAGATGAAAATAGAAGAGCGTAAAGCATCAATTGGGTTCAGGTCCGCTGCTTTTGCTGGCCATTTGATCATTTCAACTTCTGGGTGATCTTGAACCCAATCTTTCACTACATTGGCTGTGTGAATAGATGAATTATCGTGGATGAACGGGATGGGATAATTTTCTCCAAATCTTTCGATTGGAAGAAAAACCTCATCGAGAATTTTGACGTATTTCTCGCTGTCAAGATTACCATGAATTAACTGAAGGTCACCAGGACCATCAAAACTCATCTAGCTCCACACCGGCACGGAAAATCTTCCACTTTTCTTAACGGTCTCAATATGTTCCGGCTCGTAGCGTTTTCCCGCTTCCCTATAAGTGTAAGACGTGCCGGTCTTGCCATCAGAGCTGCAAAAGAAATCGGATATAATTTTCTTTTTATATGTTACTAGCTGGCCCTTGCTTCGGCTTTGCCCGAAATGACATTAAATTTGTATTGATTGGAGCCTGTGTGCATGCATTGATTCGAAGTGTTACAACCCGTAATAACAACTGTTTTACTTTTGTTATTCTACCAATTTGGCATTTCTCAGGCGGCCTAAGCGGCCACCTTCGTTCAAGGACTTAACTAAGGTTTCTTCGCAACTCGAGAAAATAGTTGCAAGTAAAGTTATGTTCTCTAAAATATATATAGGCAAGTTAATCACCGTGGTTTACTGTTAGCGTTTAAAGCATTAGAGTTAATAAGCTCTCCAATTTATTCCTCATATACTAAGAACTACATTTGCAAGTTAAAAGTTCAGCTGCATTCTAAAAGCCCCTCCCTCTAGAAAATTTGGACCAATCAGGGAGTTTCTTGATACAGAACCAACGACAATCTTTTTGTTTTATAAATATAAATTAAACAGCGGTTTAATATTTTTAATGTTTAAGAAATATAAAAATTAGCTATTTATACCCAACGGAAGATTCGTCCATGAAGGCGACCTTCTTCCACCACTCGACATCCCGATCCCGATATTCCATGGCGAACTCCAATCTCTTTTGTCTCCTCAGTTAACATCTCCTTTTTGGCTGAAACTCGAGCCCAAATTCCATTTTCATTTAGGCGCCGTTTTACAGTATTCAGGCTAGCATCCACATTGGCAACATCTATTTTTTAAAATACGTGTATATTATGCTCCAAATAACTTATTAATTGATAAGAACGCTTTATTTTATTTTATTTTTACAGTAATAATTAAAATTTTGTATATTTAAAAAAAACTGTATTTTTGAAAAAGTAAGAAAAATGGATATGTATTAACGGATGCAATAGTATAATAATTATGTGTTAAGCATTCGAATCCTTTCTGCATAAATAAATTACCAGCAATTTCTTGGAGAGTGGTAAACGGTTTTGCCCGAAACCGCAAACTGCCGCAATCAAGTTGTTGTCCTCTTCAACGGTCGTGATTCGTTTTCGGCCGGTTCACGTTTACGTAGAACATCTCCACTTTCTTCGAGCCTCCTAATCCAAAGTTTAACAGTGTTCACGCTACAATTGAAATGATCCCGAGCTATTACGCCGGGAGTAATCCCGGAATAATAAAGCGCAATCATTGCCCCGCGCTCCTGCAAACTTGTTTTTTTGTAGCCTAAACGTGGAAACATCTTTTTAGCAACTGATCATCTTTCTTAATCCTTCAATCTTTTTCTTAATCCTTCCGCTTTTTCTCCGAACACATTTTTTAAAAGTATAACCTCCTGTCACCTCCCAACACTCCTTTGTCATATGGGTGGTTGTGCCGTCTCCCAAAGGAATTAAATATATCAAACACATTCCAATATATTTAAACGAATTAAAATCTGTTGAATTGAATGTGATTGCGAAAATTTAGCATTCTTAAATTATACAAGGATGATGTTAAAAGTATAAAAAAAAGATAATGCAAAACAACAAGGCCCTTTTTCATTCTTTCATCTATATAGACCCGACTTTCCCCTCTAGGGATTTGTCGCGTGCGCGGAAAGGAAAAAAAAAACATCTTTTTCTCCTTACAGCCTAAAACATGTGCCCCCTCCCACCTACCCACCTTTTTCGTCACCTGAAAAAGTTTGACCGTCTCCAAAAAGATTGGAAAATAGTAAACACATTCCGTTATTTAAAAAAATTCGTAAACTAAATGATATTACATTTTTAGTTGATTATCATTCCTAGATTCTGCTCTAAATTTTGCTCAATCTTCAAATTTCAATCTATATAGATCCAGCTTTTCCCTTAGGGATTTTTTGCGTGGGCGGAAAGAAAAAAAGGAATATTATAGAGGATTTTCAAAGGAATATGTCAAAACGGCGAACTTTTATTTTATTAATTCATCAAGAACAAACTTAATAAAGCGGAAACAACGTTGGCTACATACGGAGGAAAAAAAATTGTTTGCATCGCGCTTAAAATTAATCAGTCTTTTTTTTCTCCATTATGTTTTTTTCATATCAGAGAGCAGGTATAATATCAATATATTTGAAATGATTTTATGACAGACATATATGAACTTCTCTTTGCATATGATTCCTAATATTTTCCTCTTTCTTTTTGGTGATTCTCAATATATGAAACTAAAACACGATATTTTCCGTATTGACTTTGTTTTGAAATAATGACTACCATGACCTTTCTTTGTCATACGCTAATCCCTTTTTCTTTCTAAATAAGGTGCTGCGGCTTGACATTTTTCCGGTTCTCCTATTGGTCAGCAAGAAAATATATATTTAAGCAAACTTAAAAAAGCCTCTCATTTCATTTTTATCTTTTGAACAGTTAACAACTTTTCATTTCAATTGTCGAAGATGCCGCTTAGTGATGCTGGAAAAAGAATCCGTTTGAATTTCGCCACCGAAATGGTTGGTCAACCGCTGGAGTTTTGGCGCAAATCCATCTTTTCTGCCCAAGTCAGCATCAGGTTGCTATTATTTTTATTGTGATACTTTACCGACTTTTAATGTGATATTTTTAGGGTTTCACGAGACTATGGAATACCAGAAATCTTTGTGGGGGATTTCAAGTATGTTTATTATCTAGTTTAATTAAAATTTCAAAATTTTAAGATGCTATATTCATCTAAATGTGTTTTTTAGTTGCACCGAGGACGGAAGATTTCTTCTAGAGCCGGAGCGCACTCCGACAACAAAGACCGTTGCTGAGCTCGAGTTGTGGGGCTGGATGTCGGCCCGTCAAAACGGGACCTACTATCATGTGACTGACCAAGGCCGTACCGAAAGTGAACGCGACATGTTACGGCGGGAATTTGAGGAAGAAGTGAGCTTCCACTTCCAACATAATCCGGTAAATTGTGTTTTCATGTTCTTTCTATTTTATTAAACTATCCATTAAATTATTTTTCCCTATGTTTTAGATTAACATTTTCAAGGAATCGACCTCATCCCACTGCGAGGACACCCTAGCTTCCCTACTCTGCGCTGATGAAACCCGTCCGGTTACCGTCATCCAATAGCCGCCAAATGCAGAGGACATCAACCCAATGGCCAAAGCCTGGAAGAAGTTGGGATGGAAGATCCGTGCGCAATGTTGGAAGCCTCCTGCTTACAACACCATCATGTTGGCCAACGATGTGAATGAAATGTGGCAGGAGTTGGGCCGCTCCCAATATTTTGAGGGTCTTGTTGATGAGATTCAAGTTAATCTCCTCAAAGTTATTGATTCTCAGGGAGATAAAATTGAGTGAATCTCTTTTTTAAAAGTGTAACATGGAATAATGAATTGATAAATACAGTTCCATTCATTAGGATTTCTTTGTATTTGAAATGTTGATTTAAACAATAATTTTTAAGAAAAATCTAAGGTTATTGATTGTAATAAGTTATTTAATTCAGTCGAGCATAGTTATGAGAGAAAGAAAAGAATTAATTCAACGGAAACGTATCTTTATTATCTTATCTTCAAAATTCCTTTATTTTGATTATTCAAAAGCATAGTTTATCATAAAAACGTTTAAATTTTGTAACACTTGCGGATATTTCAGTCAGTCGGATGCAGAGCACTGAGATGACGCGTGTGACTATGCTCCGCAGCACCAGCCCGGAATGTAGGCCTATCGCAAGCGGCGATAACAGCGTAGAAATGAATCTCGAACAGCCTAAAACAGTTCTTTGGCAGATAAGTTGGTTTCCCCACGCTGTTTACTTCGAATAGAGGCTTGACGTAAGGGCGCCCATTTTGTTTGCACTCCGTGTCCACTCTGCGACGTGGAGAGAGGATTTGCACCAAGGAATTCCTCAGAGATTCATTCACAGTGCTAGCAAAACTTTGTGAAGTTTCAAGAACCTAAAACAAATATTACTGAAAATAGGCTCAATAAAAAATTGTAGCAAATATGTTCACCTTGCTATTTAACTTGGCAGATATTGAATGGCAAAACTTGCTGGAAATTTCGGAAGCCTTATTCTTTTCGATGAAATGATCCTTCAACTTGTCCATCTCGAATGCCATGTTATGTAGTGCACTACAGTAATGGTCACAACAAGCCACTAAATCACAGTGAAGGATTCTAAAGCACAAAAGAAATTACTCACATTTAATAGTTTTATTTTTATAAAGAAACGTTTACCTGGATAAGCAATATGGAGAGGACATTCATCGGTGTCACGATTCTATGTTACTAGCTGGGTCGATCAACGAATAAATAACAAATTATTCCAAAGAAAGCTTGACATAATAGTAATGCGGGAAATTATGATGCCAAAACGCCACTGTCAGGCCAGTAAATTAAAAATGAAATGATATGAATGAAACCGTTGAATATTGAAAATTTTTGAAAATAAATAGCAAACACATTTGACAGATTGAAATCGTTTGCAATTGTTGTTTATGCAGAAACCTGTATATACTGCCGTTAGTGGCGCTGTAATACACCCATCAATACTTTTGCTTCATAACTTCCCTACTGAAAATTGAATGTCAAAGTTTTTTTTATCAGTAATTTTTAAATTACAAAATTATATTTTTTGGTTGTTATTCGGACAATTAGTAAAATAACATTTACCCAGTTTGGTGGACTGGAAGCAATCGGTAAGGTCGTTCTGGCCTTGTGAGCACTTTTTCATTCGGCTCCGATTGTGTTGTAACCATCGATAATGACTCGAGTTTTGAAACGCGCCCTGTCAGCTGTCGAATAACCCTCTTGTCTTCAACTACCACTGCTTTTAGAAAAGATATTTCGTATTTTTGTTGTTGGTTTTCGGCTTCTATACGTGACATTCGATCGTTCAAGTTGCTCGCATCGTTGTTATCCTTAAATTGAGAAAATGCGGATTGTTAACTATTTTATCGAATTGTGTTTACTGTAAATTTCATGTGAAATTACAGTTGCGACACATCATCACTCTGATGACGTGTCCAATTATACGCATTTACGCTACTAGTTCCATTAAGGTATGCGATTTGATGTTAACTAGTGAAACTATAAGAAAATTGTTTTAGCGTATTATTCAAATCGCATTTCTTTTTCGTTCCTTCGAATACCAATAGAATTAGGGAAATACATATTGCACCAATAAGTCTTGTGAAATACCAATAAATGTTACAACGTCGTAGTTTTAGTGATGGCGTAAATAAAAAATTAAAATAGCACATTATGTATCTTTTAAACATGGATTTAATCTAATTAAAGTCTGAAATTATTTTTTTTTGGGGGGGGGGGAGTGTTCTTACGTTCTCTTACTTCATAAAATATAAATCTAAAGAATTTTTCTCCTTTAAATAAACATTACATTCTCCGTAAAAGTTTTTTTAAAAATATATATTTGAATAAAGATATTACCAGTATGGTATTTTTGGACCCATCATTAGTTGATAAAATCACTTGAAAGTTTATTATCATTAAAAGAAGCTTGATCAACTCTTCCATTTTCATCATTTCCAACGGCTTATACCTGAGGCCAACGAATGACTCTTTGAAGACACTTGGTGTAGAGTTTTACCTAAAAGTTAGGACCAAAATTGCCACGTATCCATTCAAACGATGAATTCAATTATATATTTGGATACGTTGTCTGATAGAGCCACGCAGACTATTCTCTTTGAAATTGCCACATTGCCGCATTGATTTGTTTAAATTTGTATTTTAAAAATAATTTAATCTTATAACGATGAATGTCATTTAATTAAAACTAAAATCCGTTAATAAAGTTGATTTTAAATTATATCGCGTCAAAATCTATGTAGGCATACGTACGCTGTACCAGAACTGTCCAGAAGGCTGACATCGAAGGAATATACACAGTTTTGTATAGTTTAGTTGGGGGAAAGCACTTGTTCTTATGATATTTGATTATGCTAATTATTCAGGTGGATTATTCGTTTTTCCCGTTTCTGTTGTATCCTGCCTTTTATGTACTGCGACTGTCGCGTATATTTAAAATGGCTGTATCCAGATGGTCAGAAGTAGCCCAACACAAGCCAATAATTGTGAACAAAGAGACAGAAAACGAAGGAAATATTTAAGCAATAAAGAACTCACAGCATGACTGCATGAGGATAGCATATTAAATTTCTGTTGTTTCATATAAATAGCCTACTTATTTTATTTTCGTAATTTTGATATATTGAACTGTGTTACACATGCATTACGGTTGAATTCTTGAAACAATTGATACGTTTGCAATACTTTTAAAACTTATGCTTGGTAAAATATAAGGTGCATTATGGAACTTCAAAAATCTCAATTAATTCCCAGTTCCATACAAAAAAATGTAAACGCTTTTAGTGAACTTACCGATACATATTTTGATTGGAGAAAGTTAAAAACCGTGATTTTTTTTCATTAGTATGCTACAGTACATTTGTGGACGCAGACTAAACAAAATTCAATTCCATCTAAAAAAGTTTAACTTAGTCGCAATAGTATTTCTCCTTTTTTTGTTATCACGTCTTTTTTTAAAGTAATGTTTATAATAAACTAGCTGGCCCTTGCTTCGGCTTTGCCCGAAATGACTTTAAATTTGTATTGATTGGTGCTTGTGTGCATGCATTGATTCGCAGTTTTACAACCCGCAATAACAACTATTTTACTTTTGTTATTCAACCAATTTGGCATTTCTCACGCGGCCTGAGCGGCCACCTTCGTTCAAGGACTTAACTAAGGTTTCTTCGCAACTCGAAAAAATAGTTGCAAGTAAAGTTTTGTTCTCTAAAAGGCATATATGCAAGTTAATCAACTTGTTTTATGGCTAGCTTTAATAGGGTTAGCGTTGATTATGTCCCACATATATTCCTTAGATACTAAACTTACATTTGCAAGTGAAAAATTCAACTGCATTCTCTAAGCCCCTCCCCCTAGAAAATTTGGACCAATCAGGGAATTTCTTGATACAAAGATAACGACAATTTTCTTGTTTTATAGATATAGATATCGAATAGATAAGCGACTGATTAGGACACGACGAAAAGCAGTTCAAGCAAACTTGTTGACCACATCATTTCCAATTGAAATTCATATTGCTATTAGTGGTTGTAGTCAGGTGCCCAAAAAGTAGACATTCCAAACACTAAGCACTTTAAATAAATGTATATAGTTTGTTATATGCATGGATGCCTTAATATAATAAAATACAGTATGTAAAAAAATATACGCTACTTTTGAAACTTCGATGAATTAACAATCACATTTTATACTCTTGTTACTGGATATATAAATATCTATCAACTATGCATTATTATAGCTTCATGAAAAATATTTATTTTTATTCCGAAGTCCGAACATTTTTTTATTTGCTTATGAATATTTTAAAATCTTAATCGTTCATTTAATGATAGTAAAATTATCTACAGTAAAATATATATATATATATATATTTTTTTTAATCGAAGTGGTATTTTTATATCTTAAAAAGTATTTGAAGAAAAGATGTTTAAAAATATTAATTTTTTATAGTATAACCTTTAAAAAAAAACTGTCTCTAAATTTTTTTTCCGCATTTATTTATTCTTGTTGAAACTGTAAGCACTCAATTAATAAAGTGGGAAATAATTAGTTATCACCTTTTCAGCACAAATTCTAATATTAGACCTGATGACCTCCATTCCTTATATGTGGTTTTTGAAATCATTCAATGCGGTATTACATTACATTACATATAAGATTTTAAGCCAAGTAAAAAGATTTATCGAGTAGTTAAGATGAAAATTAATGTTATTACTTTGCTAAAATTTTACATTTGGCACCCTAATAAATGAAAATAAATTTAGTGAATAAGCTTATGTTGATTTTTTTTTTTCTCGCTATTACGAAACTACAACAATAACTTATTTCAAACTAAAGAAATGATTTACTAGCTAATTAAAGCTATATTTGATTTTAAATAGATGGTTGCAAACAAGGTTTGAAAATGTTTGTCTATATAAGGAAGTGACTTATGGATAAACCATGTAACCTGACTAAGATGCAATCGATACAGAAATCATTCAAAAAAGCTTTCTCCGGTAAGTCGAAGGAGAAGTCCTCGGTCCCAGATGCTTCGAAAGACCACCAGCAAAGTTGTCCAGCAGCAGTTTTCGTGGCGAAACCGTTGATCTTCGGGATGAAGAGGGAGGTAGCCCCGGTGGTCCCAGAAGATCCTAAGGACCAACCGCAAGTCTGTCCAACAGAGCCCATCATGGAGAAGTTAGGACCATCTGAGATAACGGAGGAAACGTCGGTGGTTCCAGAGACTCCGAAAGACAATCTCCAAAGCTGCCCAGATGAATCTATCATAAAGAAAGAAGAAATCTCTGACGAGTTGAAGAAGAAGAAGCCTGTGGCCCAAGAAGAACCAGGCTGTCCAGCGGAACCACCGCAGATCACAGAGAAGAAGACAATGCCTCGTCGGATAAAGAAGAAGTTGAAAAAGCCCGCTGTGCCAGAACCACTGAAAGACCAATTCAATGACGAAGAAGGCAGTCAGCGGAAAGACGAGCTAGTCAAGACCCTTCTCGAAAGAGCTGATTACCTCAAAAAGTCTCTTGAAGTGGATTCGAAACAGTGGGACATCCAATCAAAGTATCTAGGCAAAGAGCTAGAACTCGCCACGAAAACTGGTAAAGAAAAGGTCTCATGGTGCTCTCACGTCCGATCCCGGAAAACTGAAGAAGTCCTGGTGAGCAAGTCGTTCCCAGTCGACCAAAAGATTGTTACTTCAATACCAAAACCGATCGCCAAGGTTAAGCCAAGCAGGATTGAGTGTCCTTTAAGGAGAAATGTGCCGGTTTCTTGGTACGTACCTGTCAAGATACCAAAACCGGAGAAGTTACCGGAGAAAATGGCTTCTCCAGTCGACCCAAAACCAGTCATAGTCGAACCAATCACTCAAACTGAGCAAATCAAGGTGGAGTCTCCAGTAGAGGCGACATTGGAGAAAACTAAGTCCCCAACCGACCTTCCAAAACCAGAAATAGTCGAACCGGTCATTGAGGATCAGGATCTAGATTCAACCTCTCTGGAGAAACCGGCTGTCATCAAAGAGAAGAAAAATCCCAATGACTTATGCAGAATAGATGCAAAAGAAACATCAAAATGGAAACGATTCAAGCATAAGATTGGTCTGAAACTAGAGCCGGTCCACGTAATCGGTGCTGTGTTGATTACTTCTTCAGCATTAGTTGGTATTGGATTAATATTCGTCATTGGCCCTATTGCGATGATTATTCCCTGCGCTGTTCTCTTAATCTGGGCGGTAACCTCGGTGGTGGTTCTTTGTTGCAAAGGCAGAGAATGCCCTCATGAGTATTGAGTATCGACCTCTATTAGCATGGTTGATGAACGGAAAATGACAAAAATTATCATTAATAATGTGAATTAAATTTTGTATGTGTAAATCAAATAATATGTGTGTATTCAAAATAAATTTAAATTGTTTTCAACCAAAACTTTATTTTTTTTTCTTTAATTTATAGATATTACCTATGCATTACTTTTTTTAATATAGTACATTTTTGATTGTGCAATTCAAGTAAAATTTGATCGTTTTTCATTTTCATTAATTTTGAGCTTTTTAATGATTTACATCGGCTTATAATTGATTTTAATAACACACTACCTACTAGGACGACCTACCACGACCTAATAGAAGAGAAATTATATTTCTTCGTCGGATATTAGATTTCATTAAATAGCTCTCGAATCGATTTAATACATGACCATAATATTTTATCATCGATTACGTGCTGTCCCTTAATATGGTATTTTTTAAAGTTCGTTACCAGCTGTTCAAATTTCACTTGTTATTACACCGGGCTGAATTGTGTAAGAAAAATCTTTAGAAAATATTCTTCGTTTTCATGGATAACTTGTTAGTTAGAACACTTGTTAGCCCCTTTTTTAAATATTATACAATTAATAAAACTAAGTGTATTCCTTTTTTATACAAAACACATAGAGGGCATAATATTTGTATCCAAGAAGAAATTTTAAAATAAACGGAAACTGGATTTTTTTTCTTTCAAAGGTTTATTTTCAAATATTCTAAATAATCTTGGTTTTTCCTATTTTTATGACTATGTCTTTTAAATACAGAATGAATATTTTTCATTTTTTTTCATTTTGTAAGCATACATTTTGTATACATACATTTATATATATAATAGATAACCTAAATAAGAATAAAGTGGTCTTACGTTATAATTATATATTCTAATTATTATATTTTGTTTTGTTTTTACATTCTCAATCAAATGAATTATGAATATATTAATAATAAACTAAAGATAGGCAGATAGCAATTAACAAACTATTTTCGTCATTTTTATGAATCTTAGACTATTTTAGAAAAATATATGAATTGATAAGATATGAATAGAAACATATCTGTCATAAAAGAATAAAATATGTTTTTAAAAAAACGTGATAATAATATATATATATTTTAAAACTGCCAGTTGGTCCCCACCGTAATATCACACCTGTTACTGAAAGCAGACCAAGTTTTTTGAAAAAATCTCTTTCCTATCTTTTTGGAAAAGAGACAGGTTCTAACAATCTCTCCGTGCCAGAAGATATCTTCTGAAAATGTCAGATTTAGGATATCTCGAGCTCACCATTTATTTTACAGGATGGACTGGTTCAGTGCTGTATTCGATGTACCACGTCTTTCTAATCAATGTTGGTATGGATAAACTATAATATATTATATAAATTATTCGTTCAAGATTAAAATTATTGAACATAATACCAATTTTCTCAGATTATTCATCTTCTTTGTTATCCCAAATTCTTAAACCCGGCTGGAGCTGGGTAGGCCGTAAAGTAGACACTACAGACAACGAATGGAGTTTAATCTCACCTCTGCTATTAAAGTGGCTCAAATTTGTGGTTTTATACTTGGTCGTCAATCAGTTTCTCATCAGAAACAAGTTCTCTCGCTTGGCAATAGGTTTCAGCTTAGCAATCTCTATTACATGGCTCTGGTTCTCTATAGGACCACCGCTAACCCTCTTGCTCCTCGCTCAGCCAATTTTTTTCATCTTAATATTCAAACTTTTCCACAATTCAATGATTGCTGTATGGATACTTTTACTGAGTATTCTTTTGGCTCTACATCATTCTTCTTACTTGTTTCATTTCATGGTAAACCACTACTTTAAACTCTTATAACTTATTTTATGATATTTAATAAATAATTTGTTTAGGAAATCATATCTAATAGTAACAGCTATACAGATATCTACACATTTTCTTACATACTGATGTGGACTTTGACTCGCATCATAAGTTATATTTATGACACGAAAAGCTGCCCCCAACAATATGATGTCTGGAATCTGGTCAAATGCTACCATTATTGCTTTTATTTACCTCTTCTACCAAGTGCGCCGATCATTCTTTACCAGAATTTCAAAGAATCTGTATTATAAGTTCATCTCAAAATTTCATTAATGATAATAATATAATTAATGTTGTCTTTAATAGGTAGAGAAAACTCTCGAACCATGGAATTGGTCCGATTTTATTAACGGAGTTGTCAAAGTGATGCGCTACTGCTTCTGGTGGTTCTTTCATGAACTAGCCTTGCATTTTTTCTATCACACTGCAATTCAATACGATCTAAGTAACAAGTTTTTACTGGCAATAATTAGATCTAAAATTGATTGTAAATTAAATCTATTATATAGATTTGGTCCAAAGTTTAGACATCTGGTCTGCCGGAGGATTGGGTTACACTCTTGGTCAATTCTTTATGATAAAATACGTTCTATTCTATGGATTGCCATCAGCTCTTGCTCATCTGGATCAAGTAAATGCTCCACCAGCACCACAATGCATCGGAAGGATCCATCTCTACTCTAAAATGTGGCGGGATTTCGACCGAGGACTTTACAATTTTATGCTTCAGTAAAACTATATAAATTGTTTCATTTTTCAATTACGTTAAACTGCTTATTGTTGTAACTATAAGGTACATTTATATTCCATTTAAGAGATCATATAATGGGATTTTGGCATCTCTGTTTGGTTCAGCTTTATGCTTCAGTTTTGTTTGCATATGGCACGCAGCGTCCAAAGCAGTGGTAAACATGATTGAGTAAATATATTATGTAAACAAAAAAATAATAATCGTTTTATTTGTGAAGGTGGTTTGGTGCTTAGCTAATTATTTAGGAGTGGTCTTAGAAATGGGAGCTAAATTCTGCTCGACCTTACCACCACTGTCTGGCTGGAAGGTAATTTTTTAAATAAAACTATCAAGTTCATATGAAAAAGTGTTTGGTACATAATGTTTCTTTATGAAGGCTAATTGGTCAACTGCCAACTGGTTGCGATTCCAGGCCGTATTTGGAGCTCCTCTTTTCCTGATGTCATGCTTATCAAATTTTACTTTCTTTACAAATGCAGATGTTGGCTACGTTTTCTTCTATAAGGCTGTCATTGAAGGTATGATGCAATTCATAATGGAATAATTATCGTAGCGGGAGGAGTAATATTTTATGAGGATAATTTCAGGCGGATTATATCGCCTCTGTTGTATCCTGTCTATAATGTACTGCGGTTGTCACGTCTCTATGGCTGTTACCAGATGGTCAAAAGTAGCCAAACATAAGCCAATTGCAAAGGAAGAGAATAAGGATAAATAACATACTAAACCATATGTTCTTTGTCAAATACAGATTTAAAAATAAAAAAGCTATAGCCTAAAGAAAAGCATATTAATTTGTATATGGTTTAATGCAAATGAGTTGCCTATTTTATGTATATATTTTATGTATGCATTGCGGAGTAATTCAAACCACGATTGATCCATACATACATGGGATTGGCCATACATTTAAAACTTATATCTGCAAAACTATAAGGTATAACTGAATGTAATATAGAATTTAATATCAAAATCCGCAGTTAAATTTCTTTTTGAAAACTCAGTGAACAGATTGATGTACTGTATCAATTATTTACAAGTTACTTACGCTAGATAACTATAAAAAAACTAACAAACTAACCTTTTTTAGAAAAAAGTCTCCTCCTTCAGTGGACGAAGACTCAGAAATATATTGGCGTTTTAAAAGGTAGCATTATCGCATCAATTGTGGTAGCATTTGAAGAGCTTAATTATTTAGATAAATGTGTAATCAGGAATTATACTGAGAAAAGAATTTATTTAGACAGTTTTATTGCCCCCATTCCGATTTCCATGTATATTGTAAGGTAAGCCAAAGATCAAAGAGTCTAAAAGTCAAAAGACCACCATTGCCCTTTATGTTTATTATTACATTTGTCAACTTTAACTTCTGCGCCATCAAAATCTGATTCAACATCCAAGCAATTGCCACGAGAGTCGAAAATGCGTCCTGGATTTTCAAACCTCCACTTCTGTTGCCATGAATTGATATCTGGGTCAGCGCGGTGAATGGAACCGGAACTTATACCGTCTGGGTTGCTTTTATTTTGAAGGGAAATGCATTTGTTCCAGCCATTACATAACTGGTCTCCAATGAATCTCCAAAGTTGGCCATTTTGTCGTGGATCACAAATCAATTGGATTATTTTTGCTCCATTTCCTGCCGTATTTAATGTACCGTTTGATGTACTCATAGCCAGACACTTTCCATGTTTGTTTTTCAATGTATGGCTTATTCTTTCATAATCGAAAGAATGTCGTCGACCTCGGAATATGTTTCCTAAAATATTGTGAAAAAAATAATGTTAAACAATCCCATTTTTTGGGAATCCATTGAATAATGTTCTAATAAAAAAGGGAACGTTACCTAAACTTGATAGTGATGGTTTCTGGAAAAAGTTTACAAAGGTGTCACCTGTATGAAAGAATAACAGTTTTTGTATCAAATAAATGGATAGAAGAAAAATTAAGTGTACATATTCGTGATCCGGCTGGAAAACAGCCCTTGGTGTGTTCATTTTCTGGGGATGGTGAAATGGTTTTCGTTGGTAGTAAAGTGTATCGACGAGAGGTTGATGTTAACATAATACGACATAACAATAATAATATTAAGCTAGCATATTTTCGATTAAAAAAGAAATTGCGTTTGCCTTGTTGAATATTCTACCGAATTACCTTGTTCGGAAGTTGACAATGTTGTTTTTGGTTCTGTATTTTGTTCTTTTTCTTCGTCAGCCATTACCGTTGTTTTTGCTGTTGGTGTAACTGTGAACAGTGTTTTCAATGATACACGTTTACGCTTTGTTGTTGATTTCCCCCAATTTGTTTGTAATTTTATGATTCCATTTTCTTCATTCATTACCGGTTGCTGTGTCGTTGGAACTATGAATATTGAAAACACAATTTGAATAATGGAAAAGAAATTAACGATAACTTAGTCGGAGAAAAATCATAGATATTAAAACTGTAGGAGGGTAAGTGTATGAGTTTTTTTCTGTTCTTACGATGTAACATGGATAAACAATACTAATATTTTGCCAGAAAATTGTTGGTAAAAATTTTTTTTTTTGTGTGTTGTTACCAGGTCGTCTTCTTGCACGAGGTGTTTCTAATTCTGTAATTTGTTCTTCTTTTTGTAATCTTGTGGTTTTTTCTTCCCTTTGTCCATTCATTACCGCTGTTGGTGTTATCGGAACTACACATGTTGAATGAACAATGTGAATATTGGAAAAGTAATTAACAAAAACTTTAAAAGCATAGCTGTTGAGTATGTAGGTATACAATGTCACCTTATAAACCAACTGGTATAAACCACACGGTATTACAAGCAAACAGTTTTACAAGCTAGGACTTGAGACATATTTTATCTAGCGGTCCGTACCGGTTTTATAAGTGAAATGGTTTTATAACCGAAGTGGCCCTCAATGAGTTAAGCTATCGAATTTTATTTTTTTAAGGAATTATACCCGAACTTGTAATAGAACTCCGCAGTAAATTCATGATGTTGTCACCTGTAGAAGATAATATAATAATGGTTATACATTGGAGGAGTGATTGGAGCAATATGACCAGTGAACGTAGGGGAAAGTAGGGGTTCCAAAAGATATTTCATAGGGATTCAGGCTTTTCATCGTATATACTGGCTGATCTTGTGGCGCTTTATATATTTTTTACCGTACCTTGATATTTGGCTGCCTTATTCAAGGTAGTGCTGACATATCCAAGTCTTTCCTCCGAAGTGCCTTTTTGTTCCAGTTCATTGTAAAGGGATAAAATCGTTAAAATCCCTCCAAAATTCTGATGCTTTCAAATTCTTACTTGTTTTGAAATTTGGTGGTAGTTGAAAATGACAAAAGACGGCTTCAATACTCGGATGGATGTGAGAATCGTCGCTACCTTTGACCAGGTAGTAGCCATTTAGTGTATAGCCAAGCTTCCCGAGCTCGTTGCAATTGGTAGCAGGGCCATAGAAATGTGTTTCATCGTAAGCTATTTCTTTATCAATTTGCTTGCTACCTTCCCTACTTTAAATCGATTTTAGTTTTATAATCCATAATTCTTTTAATTCGATTTTTGTTAGACATGGGGGGAAAGTCGAAACATGAAAAATTACTTATGGTTGACTGGAAGCAATCGGTAAGGTCGCTTTGGCCTTTTGAGTAGGTTTTCGCTGAAAGCCGAACTCTCGGTGATCATCAATAATGACTCGAGTCTTGAAACCCGCCCTGTAAGCTGTCGGATAACCCTCTTGTCTTCAACTACAACTCCTTTCAGGAAGGAGATTTCATATTTTTGCTGTTGGTTTTCTACTTCAATACGTGACATTCGATCATGCAAGTTGATTCCATCGCTAGTTTCCTTGAATTGAGAAAATGTCTGATTGTTAAGAATTTTATCGAATTGTGTTAACTGTACATTTCATGTGTGATTACTTTGGGGACACATCATCACTCTGATGACGTGTCCAATTATACGCATTTAGGCTAATAGTTTCATTAAGGCGTAAAATTTATAAAATGTTAATTAATGAAACTTATGAAAAGTTCCTTAGGAAATTATTTAAATCTCATGTTCGTTCATTCAAATACTTTCTTTTAACAAATAAATTTGAATTTGGTTTTTCCGCAACACCAATAGATACTGCCACGTCGCAGTTTTAGTGTTGATGTAAATCAAAAATCAAAACGGTATACAACGTATCTTTAAAAATTAATTAATCTAATTAAAATCTGAAACGATTTACTACATTAACATTTTTTAACTAACTTAAGTTTAATTTTTTTACTTTATATTATATGTTATCTCTTGAGAATAAAGAATATTTCTCATTTAAATAAACATTAAATTCTCCTTAAATATTTAAAAAAATAATAGTAATATTACCAGTATGGTGTTTTTGGAAACTTCATTAGTTGATACAATCACTTGAAAGTGTATTATCATTAAAATAAGTTTGATAAACCCTCCCATTTTCGCCCTTTCCAACGGCGTATACAAACGAACTACTCGGCTTAGAGTTGCAGCTTAAAATTCAGAAGTGAAATTGCCACGTAACCATTCAAACAATGAATGCAATTACATGTTGGGATGCGTTCTATGATAAAGCCACGAAGCCTCTACTCTTAAAAAAAATTGCCACATTGCCGTACTTATTATTGATAATTATTTATTTCGATGGATCCTGTCGATTCAGCTAAATATCATCATTAAATATGATTTTTTAATCTGTCTTCCAAATCAATTTACACAGTATAAATTACGGCTAACAGCAGTCAGAACCGCTACAGAACCTCAAGTTTTTATTCTGTTTCAGTACTTTGAATTTTAAGGATGATCACCCTGGCTGGGCTAGCAACTAAGTTTGCTTTAGTCTGAAAACTTGTTTTGAAACTTCTTTGTTTTCAATCTTATTAAGATAACATCTTTTTGTCATTTGTGTGTTAATATAATATCAATTTGACGATATTACGCTCTTACAAAAATTAACTTAGCTCAGACTATTTGATAGCGATATTGCTTTCTCTCACTTGAAATAGGGTTGATTCATTTATCAATCTATTTGAGACAATAACTTCTATTGTTCTGTTGTGCAGATGACTGGTTAGCACGTCAACTCCTGAAACCAAAGGTCTAGGGTTTGAGGCTCACCGTAATCAACAATACTATTAGGTATATAACGATATGAAAATTGAGATCTAAAGTTCGTAGAAAAAATAATTCTAAAATCTCTTAAATTATAAAACAAAATGAAATTCTGAAGTGACCAGTGGTCATGACTTAGGGATGTCAATAGGAAAAGAGGCAAAAAGCTGGTAGTGACTTAGTGGTGACCTGCGGTAGTGACACAGGAAAAATAGTTCATGATCTGGTCACGACCTGGTCGTGACTTGTGCTAGCTGGGTAGACGAGAGGGTCGTTCCCGTCAAGGAAAAGATCAACCAAATCGAGAGAAGAATAATTGAAAAGGTGGGAGGCAATTGAAGAAGAAAGAGGTAATTTCCTCAGAAAATAGACCAGCTGATTGCCGAACGGCGAAGCATTAAAATAAGGGTATTCACCCTTCTTTCTTTGATAACATTCAAAATATAGCAGAGTGCAGTGCCAGTGCCCTACCAGTTCCTGCCCGTCCTCCTTCGGCGAACAAAAGGGCCGATGTAAGAAAGGTTCCTAATCTGACAAAAATACATTTAAAGGACTACTCTTCGAGAGTACCATAACAGTAAGCAACTATTTTCGGAAGAAAGAGGATCTAAAATCTGGCAGCATGACTTACAAGAAGTAATATAATTTGAAAAAAAATGTTTAAAGCAAATTACGTTTTTATTTGTTGCTTGCCAGATTGCCCCAACAGCCAAGACAGAACCAGTGGACGTGGTCACCCCATCGGCCGTGGACTCCTCCGTCACCGTCAAACACCTCTTTAACAACTCTCGCGCGAAACAACCTATGGTAATTGGGATATGTTATCTGCTAAGTATTGTGCAAACAATAACTGTGGCCTTTCAGGTTACGAAGAAGTACGCACTACTCTCTACAATTAACATAGATACAATCGACGAGGACGGCCCGGCTCTTCTTGAAGACGAGCGCCCACCAACTTCTTGAAGAAATTTTGACGCCTTTGCGACGCTGGGCAATAAGCCCTTACCAGTTGGACTTCGATCAAGATTTTCAAATCCTTGATTACTAACATGTTTCCTTATATTATTCCAAGCTTTGCTTGCACTCATTATTGCTGAAAATATAATCCACGGAGGCTTCTAAAAGTTGTACGTTGAACTTTAAAAATTGTATGTCGAGTAATTCTCGTCATTCAAGCATATCTTCTAGGCCATTTAATCCTAAAGAGGTGAAGCAGGGAGTATCTCCTGCTCATAAAGTTGAGACAGTTACTTCACCTCCTACGATGAAACCATTTCAGCAGTCTTGTGAGACACCTCGTTCACCAATAAAACATAAGAATCTCTTCGCCGTAGCATTCATCCGACAGCAAGAACAGTCGTCAACGAGTCTCTATGGGAAACACAAAAGAATTTAAAAAAAAAGATTCTAGCGGTTACATTTTTAAGCATACGAAAGGCAACAGTAAACATATTGATCGCGTGGACCAATTAGAAGAAGACCATATGGATATGGAATATTCCAGCTCCTCCTCCTTAACCGCCGACACTCGACGCATATTATACTGAGTTTTCCCGACATATCCAACATCTAAAACTGGAAAGAATGGGTTAAGCTTATTCAAACAAAATGGACTAAAACGCTGTTTTTACAACATTTTACGCTACAGCTGTATCATTACCAAAGTGCAGCTTTAAAGACAGTAGCTAGGAGCAGCATCTTACCAGTAGCTGCTCGACCCAACTTCAAAAAATCATCGGTCGGATTTTAGAAAGAAATTAAATTTGTCGGAGACTTTCAAGAAAATTTCTTTGAGCGAATACCAGACCTTCCGCAACTTACAGAAGAAAGATGCTAAAACTGAACTCAAGCATCACAATTTCCGAGCTATACTTCCGGAAAACGAAGAAAAGGACGTTCAAGTAGAAGACGACAATCAGCCGCCAACCCCTGGGAGAGGATTAGAGCTGGTGCTCTACAACGCGCAAGAGGCCAGGAAAAGAAAACAAGAGCTCACAAAATCTAAAGTTGCTGACGATATTGATAAACGAATCCTTGATTCAGATTATTAATTTTAATCGCGTCACTGTCTGATTCAATAAAAGCAATCGTTTTTTCTTTCAGAAAAGAAAAAAGAGAAACCGTTCTCTGTTTTAATTTAAAAAAGGAGAAAAAACAGAAGAGGAGCGCTGACCTCGGAATTTTTCAAGAGGAAAGAAGAAAAGTGGACGAAAAGTATTTTTAAATAAATCAAAGCAATAGCAACACAAGCGCCATCTATCAATAGATTCAACCTCACTGTGTGCACATTTTAATGAATCAATGACAAGTGTACTCAAACTGAAAGTGAAGTTATCCCTAGTCCTAAATCTCAAAAACGAGACCAACATCTAGGCTTTGGAAGTGGATTGCTAAATCTTTACTGAATGCCGACACGAAGAGCACAAGCTACACGGATACGAAAATGCGCAAACAAATTCAAATATTTGCCAACCTGAAAAGGAAAAAACTACGTGAATAAGCGCAGCGGAATTCTACCCGAAGGATAAAAATCCAATCATTAAACATTGTACCGAAAGAGGTTGAAGACAACCTCGACATTCTCTTTAAGGGGAAAATGATAGTGTTTTGAATGCTACTTAAAAGGGAAGATATCGTCATATAACTCTCTGTAACTGTGACATCCGGTTATGGATGACTCCACCCACTTATAGCCTTGTATAAGTGTATAAGTATGAGTGCGAGGACTCTACATCTAACTATTCAAATATGTCAAATGTGTATAGAGCGGTTTTACCTTGCCTTCGGCATTCACTAATAAGGCTGCGAAAGATCAAAAACCAAAAAATATATTTATTTATTAATAAAAAGATGACGAACCTTTCATCCTCCGTCAAATCGGATATTACAAAGGCTGAACATTATTGAAAGGCTGGCATTAAAAGCAGTACTCATCACAAAATTATGTGATTAAAATAAGAACAAATAACATTTTAATGTATGAATATGCATGTGAATTGAAACGTCAATACACAGTTTCTTGTAAGAACATTTCATTCGAGAATTTTATTTATTTCTTTAAATTATATAGTTATTTAAAACGCAATTTATTGGCAATTAAATATTCACTCAAAGACCATCATTAAAGGCACAATATATTCTCAATAAGTGCAGCATTATATTGGCAAAATGTTACAATATAAGGTCCGAATTAATCGTCTTAAATTTTGTTATTAAATTGTTATCAAAATAGCTAATATTCCGACCTTAATAGAAACTTTACTATTTAGTTTACTTAAATTAAAGCCTTTACTAAATAATTATCGGCAGAATAAAGAAATATGAATTTAGAAAATTTCCAACTAGTATGATTATATACCAAATGGAAAATCACTAAAAATTCTTTATTCTGTCATTTGGAGAATCCACACACAAACTTAATTTTTCTTTCTAAAAATAACGGTATTAAACTTATCTTTAAAACGATTAATAAGAGTGAAGAAATGTACGTTTAAAGTGCGTCTATGTAGTACGATAGTGTTCTAAGTCGACACACTTTAAAGAAATAAACAAATAACTTAGTTTCTAAAATAAAATATTTGCAGCTATAGAATAAGGAATTTCCAACTGGTATGATCATATACCAAATAGAAAATCACTGAAAACTTCTTTATTCTGTCTCTTAGGGAATCTACACACACTTTAATTAAATTTTCTTAAAAAGGAGTAAGAGTGAAGAAATGTACTTTTAAAGTGTGCCTCTTTTAGAACGATAGCGTCCTAAATCGGCACACTTTAAACAACATGTCTTTACTCGTCCTCGTTCGACTCAAGAATGACAACGCTCGGTGCAGTCAGTACAGCAGGGCTCCAGATAGAATATATGTCTCAGCTTCCGCCCCTTTCCCGCATAGAAAACAGCTGCAGCACGCACATCTGTTTCTTTCCTCATTTCTAAGAAATCTAAGCACACTCTTCTGGGACAATGTTGTGACTTTTATTGCACTTCAGAACAGATGTTGATTTCTTTGAATCTTTATTGCTACAGAAGAGGGGA
This sequence comes from Chydorus sphaericus, assembly GCA_030141595.1. Taxonomy (NCBI): domain Eukaryota; kingdom Metazoa; phylum Arthropoda; class Branchiopoda; order Diplostraca; family Chydoridae; genus Chydorus; species Chydorus sphaericus. The sequence goes on along the minus strand of CM057929.1, from coordinate 11,978,567 downwards.
GAAAAAAAAAAGAATTCTCCGTATGTCCAAATGCTGCAGGGTCAAATTTCTTCTAGTTTTACTATGGGAAAGTCGAAGAGAGAGAGAAAAAAAAACTTTCCTTGAGATTATGAAATTATATTTCTGAGAAATTTTTTCATTAAGCCTAATTCAGATACATACATCAGTTTAAGTTATTTTCGTCCATTCTGTCATTATTTCAATTTTATCGAGTAATTTTTATTTTATTTTATGGCTGCTGATGAGACTGTGGCTTTGCTTTTAAATATATAAATGTAAAGGTAAGAAAACAAATATAAGTACTTTCATTCTATTTTTAATGAATGTAGTTGTCATATCTCATATTTTATGATTTTAAATGTTACCGCAGGTTACACCGTTACAACAATTTGAAATTTTTTATTGGTGGCGCCACTTGATGCCGTAGAATTTTAAAAAAGGCCACTCCGCCACTGGTGACTGGACTGGACTCTTTTTTATTATCTGGTGAATTAATTCGTCTGCTTTCGTTTTGTAAACACTGCAAAACACCTGTCAACCGTGGTCCGTGAAGAAGAACCGTATTGTACGTCGGATGACAATTAAAAATTCCTCTAAAATAATTATTTAAGGTTTGAAAAAAATGGCTGCTGTTTGTGGAGGCGACGTGGAGGACTTGATTACCTGCCCGATCTGCCTGGTCGAGTACGACGAAGTGATTGAAAATCGCCGACCGAAATTCCTCTCTTGCTCCCACACAGTTTGTCTTCAATGCCTTAAGGTATTCATAAATTATTATTATATATATATTATTTGAATAACATGTTTTGAATTTCATAGGGGTTGGAGAACTCTTTTCTGGTGAGCTGCCCAATCTGCAGGAAAATTCTCCACCCATCGGGAACCCTGGACATTGCCAGCGTGCCAACCAACACTTATGCTCTCTGCATTCTAAAAATGATGAAAGCTGATCTAAAGCCTTCCCAACCAGTCAAAAAGTAACTCCATCAATTTCATCAAGTTGAAATATTTTTAAATTAAATGTTCATAATTTATTCAGGGTAAGCCAACCCAACTGGTGCCTCACCTGTGGCTCCATCGGGAAGATAGACTGCCCTACCATCCATTCCACTCTGGACATGACAGCCCAAACCATGGCCAACTTCGAGGCCCTCATCGCCGTCAAGGAGCACTACGTCAGAGTCAAAGAGCCCATCCGCTCCAAACTAGAGAACACCGTCGAAAAGGAGAAAGAGTTGCAGAGTTACCTGGGCAAAATCCTTCAAGCCATTCAATCCCTTCAAATTGAAACCACCAAATTAGATGGAGAGAGTAAATTGAGGCTCGCTGGAATGGTCTCTCAGTTAGACAGCCACCTCTTCTCCCCCAGAAGCAAAGAAGAGGAGAATGACGCTTTCTCATTAGTCAACAGCTCCCATCCGGAAGAGACGCTTGAAACTCTTAAAAAGAAGATGGAAGCCTCTTTTAAAGAGATTGAAACCAATCTAAACTCTTCTGAAGATGTTTCAGAGCTTCCAGATTTAGTCAACTCTACCAAGATTGCTGTCAAACTCTTTTCAGAAGATTCAATTCCTCTTCCATGTCCTGAATTACTCGAAAAGGGTTTCACTTCTAAATTGGATATGATCAAGTTCAAAGAAGATGGTACTCTTACATCCATCAATCGGAGAGATTTACTCCTTCTTTCTCATCTCATCTTTTCCGTCCGTAATCGACATCCAAAATGGCTTCCAATTCGATCCGAATCTCCATCGGCGCCTCCACTTATTCCTTCTATGACAATCCACTCATCTTCTCCTAGACCTGTAATCACTCCTCTTCCAGGCTTCATTCAGGATAAATGTGTATTCGTTTTGACCCTGAAACATTCACGAATCGTCCAGGGCAGAGTCCACATCCGTCCGACCCTCAACTGCCCTTTTATCGTTCAAAATTTGGGCGATCTCTGCTTCCACAAAGCTAGACCTCTTACGCTTCCTTGTGAAAAGGTAATCAAATAATTCATTTATGAACCTAATTATTATACATTTACTTATCTACCGTATAAATCTATGTATTATATATTTATATTAAATTAATTTTAATAGGCCGTCTCTGGAGTGTATGCTAATGTTCCACTCACAATGAGCGGATTTCAACCGCCGTTTCCTAACGTTAAAGGAGTGCCGGCCAGGAGGCCGCTGGATGTCGGTCTAATCAAGATCTACTCGTCGGATGTGGAAACTACGCCGCATAGATGGGCGCTCATCTTCTTGCTGGAAAAATGCCTTCAGTCCAATTTTGAAGCGACTATGAAGCCGCTGAAATCGGCTGTGCTCTTCGGTCGAGTTGTTGAGGGACAGGAGGCTCTAATCGCCCTCTCGGAGACCAGAGTGGCGGAGCGAGCTGGTTATACCTTCACACTTGAAGCTAAAGAGTATTGAAATAATTAATGTGCTACATTGAATAATCTAGAATCAGGAAAGTGTGTAAAGTAAAATACATACAAATTCAGATGAGTATTTTTAAAAAATCCTTTAAACATGGGAATTTAGGCTGAAACAGCCCATCCAATCCAAATTAGAAGTTACTATCGAAAAAGAGAAAAATCTCCAGTCCTATCTAGACAAAATCCACCAAGTCCTTAAATCGCTCGAAACAGACGTTCTTAAATTAGACACTGAAAGTCGATCAAGACTCGGTGACATGGTTACCCTTAGGGTGAATCGCTTTTTACGAACTCGATCCAAAGAAGAGGAGAACGAAGCCTTCCTCTCCGACCTATTCTCTCTAATAGGCAACAGTTCTCAAACTCTTGAAACTTTTAAAAAGAAGATGGAAAAGTCTTTTCAAGAGATTGAAACCGATCTCGACTCCCATGATGAAATTTTAGAGCTTCCTACTTTAGTCAATGCTACTCAGATCTCCGTTAAACTATACTAAGAAGGATCGATTTCTCTTCAATGCCCTGAATTACTCGAAAAAGGTTTCACAACCAATTGGAAAGAGTTGGCCAGCTCTTCAAATCCTTTTCTTCTAATTTCCCACCTAATTTTAAGCGCCCGAAAGAAGCACAATTTGACAAAGATGCCCCTAACAGCTTCCGCATCATCGGTTAATCGATATAAGTCGATCTTCCTGAAACCGTTCCTCCAACTCTCGCAAAAATTTCTATCGCACCAATGAGCTCGACTACTCCGATGGTACCAATGTGGTTGACTTCTCCGATGGTGCCAATAGGTTCGACTATCCCGATGGTACCAATAAGTTCGACTACTCCGATGGTACAAATAAGTTCAACCATTCCGATGGTACCAATGAGTTCGACTACTCCGATGGTGCCAATTAGTTTGACTACTCCAATGGTGCCAATGAGTTCGACCACTTCGATAGCGCCAATGAGTTCAACTGCTCCGATGGTCCCAGTGAGTTCAACTACTTCGATAGTGCCAGTGAGTGTGACTAGTCCAATGGTGCCATTGAGTTCAACCATTCCGATGGTACCAATGAGTTCGACTACTCTGATGGTGCCAATTAGTTTGACTACTCCGATCGTGCCAATGATTTCGATCACTTCGATAGCACCAATGAGTTCGACTACTCCGATGGTTCCATTGGGTTTGACCATTCCGATGGTACGAATGAATTCGACTACTCCGATGGTTCCAATGAGTTCGAGAATTTCGATGGAACCAATGAGTTCGACCACTCCGATAGCGCCAGTAAGTTCGACTATTCCGCTGGTGCCAATTAGTTTGAATTTTCCGATGGTGCCATCACACTTTGTTCCGCTTCAATCCCGCTTTATTTTGACTCTGAAACATTTTGGAGTCACTCAGAGTCAAGTAATTATTCAGCCTACTCCGAATTTATATCCTTCTCCTAGCAGCTATCCGAGCATCTTCCAGGAATTGGGTGATTTCTGTTTCAATTCTGATAGAGAATTATCTTTTCCAGTTAGAAAGGTAATTATTTTTATTTTCTTTAATATTTTAAAATTATATAATTTTCTATTTTTATTTTTATACGAAGGCAGTGAGTGACGTGTTCGTTATGATTCCTCTCTCCATTCCTGGCTTCCAGCACGGCCAGCAGCCGACCGATAGCTCTAACGATCGCTTCGCCACTGAACCATTAGAAGTTGGCCTTATGAAAATAAAGGCAAGGAATCCAAGCGAGCCTCCAAAATGGGGACTCGTCTTCTTACTGGATAGCGCCCGAGACCCGACACATGCGATTCATCTGAAGGCAGTTTCACCGGCGCTCTTACTAGGCCGTGTTCTTGAAGGTTCAGACTCTGATTCACAGGCCATTATGAACTTGTCCCGAGCTGGAGTACCTGAAAGATTGGCTTACACTTTTTCACTGGAAGCTAAATAATAACTTTCGTGTGATGAATGATCTACATTTTATGATTTTTATTAATTAATGTAATACAAAGATTTTTTGAATTTGTCACTGTTAACTAATTCAATGTTGACTGGAGGGCAGCTAATAGAGGGCTAAATTCACCTGGATGGTATATTTTAATCTTTTGGAATGATTTCTCTAATTTGGCTAAATTCATTAATTTTTTATATATAAATCGTTTAAAAAAATAGAAACAGCTAGAAATAGTAAATATAATAGGTAATTTTTAACTCGAGAGAAGTCACCAAGAGAGAAAAACGAGCCGCAACGAGTCAAGGGGCTTCAAAAAGCTCATATACTTGGATACTTAACTGAAGAACGGCTTAATGAAGATTATTATAGATAAAACGTGTCGTGATGAAATGATTTATACTTTTTTTTAAAAGACACATTATATGTATTTATTAATCTGTTTGCTGACAAAGTGAAAGCATCCTTCAGGTACATGAGAGCGCGGTACTATAGGCAAAGAGAGTCAAACAATTAAATTGTAAAAACATCTTCCAACTTTTCACATTTTTTTACATACATTAAATTTTCTGAAAAATTTGGTCAAGTGCTAACTGCTATATAAATAGAAAAAATGCTTGACTTGAAAGAACTGTAACTAAATCAATAGTGCTGAACTAGAAACTGTTAAATATTTCAAATGAGTGTAATAGAGGAATCGGGTCAGGAGAAGTCGAGTCTTTAGTTAATCTAATTTCATTAACATATTTCGTTATTCTGAAAATAATTGGAGCGTATACTAATCACAAGGTAAAGCCCGATTTCATTATAAATTATTTTAAACCAAACAAAATTTTTCATGAGACAGTTCAGTATCTAAGAATTCAACTAAGGGCTGAACCAACGATTTTTAAAAGTATATAGTTTATTAAAAATTGATATGGAACAGACACAAATTTGATTTCATTGGACAGCACTGTTCTTCCGTTAGAAAACAAAAGGCCGCCGTAGGGTGCCGATTGTCTTCTTTCAGTGGCTGTTCATTTTATTGTCCTCAACTTCGAGTATGTTTTAGTTAAATGTCTTATCTACGCGTCAAAAATCAGAAAAAAATCCAATCGATTCTACTTTCCTTAACTGAGGTACGTGTAAATTAACACAGTCGTACACAATAATTATAGCTTGGATGTTTAAATTGCCACCTTATATTTTGACACTCAATGAACAATTTTTGCAGATTGCAACAAATGGATATGAGAAAATTCTTGGTGACCAGCAATTACGGAAAGACCCCACCCTTTTGGTATCATTTCCCCTTGCTGTTCGATAAAACGTCATTCATCACAAGGCAGCATTATTTCCTGAAGTTTGGAGCAAAAACATTAGTTAAAATTTTTTTTATCAAAGATTGTTATTCTCTTTTGTTATTTCAGATAGAAGTTTTAAACAATTATATGATGACGGTGGACAAAAAAAGAAAAGACCGCTGTCAACTGGCTATTTCACCTGAGCTAAGAGCTCATCCACCAATGGCTTTCCAGTTGGCTTTTCCTATTGGAATCCTTATGCTGAAATCTATTCAAAGCATATACATTTCAATTTTCTCAAGAAAGTTGGCTTAAGTATAATAAAATGACAATGAGTTTTTTTATTTAAAATTAGGACGGAACTTCTGATGTGGGCGAACGGCATGATAGAATATACAATAAGATCATTTAAAGCATCTGGAAAATGTAGGGTGGACAAACCACTGGAAGCCATATGACGATTGACGAGAGAACTTACATTGGTTGACTTATCGGCAGCTTTCGTCATTCTGAACGTCGGATTTTCAGTTTTTCACTCTCTGCTTTTTGCTTTGTTGTGGAAATACTGTCAAAATATACTGTCGCACCCTAGAGAAGTTAGTTGAATTCTTCACAAGCTAATAAATTACCTTAGATAAAAGATCAGCTGATAACCGAAAAAATATCTTCACTGACACCATGGGGGTGTACCTAACAGTCTAATATGCCTATACTTAATTTGACTCGTAATAATTTTTCATAGTAAAATGTTCAATATCTTAAAAAAATCGTCTTTTCACTAAGGCTAATTTATGCGTTAACGTATTTGCTTTTAAAATTTTAATGTGATTTTTAAAATTACCTTACATTTACATTTTTTAACCAATAGTCATAACTTGATTTTTTAGTAGCAAAAGAGCAATTTTAGAAATAAAAATATCTTTCATAGGCCTTTGATTCACCTATTCACATTCTATAGCTATATACACATGGCAAACATTGCAGTAAGACTTGCCAACATGAACAAAAGCCAATTTTAGTATTTCTTCAGGTTAACACTTTTTCTGTAATAGATTTGTAATAAGAACAGATTTCCCTCAACACTTGGCATTGGCTTATTATTGAATTTAGCAACGTATCTATATTCTGGATTAGATTTTAATACAAAAACAAGTAATTTATTCTTCGTTAATTTTGTCATTGTAAGGGGTTATTTTAATGTCGGAGATTTGCAGTGTATTACATAGGGAATCCCTATACCAATTAACCTATATGTTCAAAACTAGTAAACAAATTCTAACAGAAACTCACCTATTGCTATTTATTCTTATAGTTTTTCGAACTTATTTCGTATTTAAATTTAAAAAAACAAGTTTTTCTGAGTGAGCACTAGAAGGTGCATCACTAGAAGGTGCATCAGTGCATGTGCACAATGGAATCTCTTTTGGAGATAAATGGAGATAAATTATGCTACGCATGAGCAGTTGCAGATCCAGAGGGGGGATCGGGAAAATTAACATGGGAGAGATAAAGATCACGTAAAATCGCTTCGTACGCACTCGATCCAAAGAGGAGGAGAACGCAGCCTTCCTCTCAATCTCTTGAAACTCTGACGGAAAAGATTAAACAGTCTTATTAAGAGATTAAAACCGATCTCATTTCTTGTAATATAGTTTTTGAGCCTCCAAATTTAGTCAATTCAACTCAGATCTGAGTCAAACTATACTCAGAAAAATCGACTCCTCTACAATGTCCTGAATTACTCGAAAAGGTTTCACAGCGAAGTGGAAAGAGTTGGCAGGCTCTTCAGATCTTCTTCTTCTCATTTCTTACTTAATTTTAAGCGCTCGAAAGAAGCACAATTTAGAAGAGATGCAACATAAAAAAAAGTTCCATTTTTTTCCAAGACTTAGAAAAAAATTTAAGGGAATTCAAATTTGGCGCCATTAGTTGGGGGAAAATCCGCCAGGAACGCTACCCTATGCAAGGGTGCACTTTGCTTCAAAGGCTTATGGAGTGTGTATAATGGAATCCTTCAACATTCCTCCATGGCTCTGAGTGAAGTGAGTGGTATTGAATGTATGTATATATGCATGATGGTGAGTCTTAGTAAATTGATATAAGCAAACAACCAATCACGTTCTCTTGTATAATTTTCTAGGCAGAAGCCGAACAATATAAAACCATTTCTAGGCGGCCAAATAATCAGCAAATGCTCGTTAAATAAGGCCACTCACTAGGTACTGCTGACTAAGCACCGCGCTCACCCACTCCACGTGTACGGGTAGCCTCAATTATTGGCTATGTAGTCTTGGTTTGGTCTCTTTTTGCGCCGTTTATTCACACCAGTGTATTCTGGCTAATATTTTTCTTAATAGAAACATAATGTGTAAGAATAACTGCTAAGCTAAGCGGTTTACATACTGATATTTACTACTAAATACTATTGTGTAGCATGTAGTCTTCTCAGCAATTGAATGATTTCCACCAAGGACATATAGTGTGTGTTTCCAGCGTGTTACTGTTTCGATCGTAACACGCGGTAACAGCATTAAACAGGAAGTCTTATGAATGTACATAGATATAGCTGATCAAAATCTCGAACTGTTAGCAGTCTGCATACTACTCTTGTATGAATCAAAGGCTACTCGAAAAAGCTGTATTTATACCTTAGTATAGTTTCTGCAGCACCATGGTGGCTAAGTACGGAAATCAAACCTTGCAGCTTACATAACTTGATCATAAAAAAAACCATTAAACCACTGGTTCTCTATAAGTGAGGCGGCATAATTGTACTCTTTTACCATGGTAACTTAAATATAACATACACAAACCTGGTTTCAATATAATTTTTTCATGGTAAATTGAAATAAATATTTGTTGGAACAGTTCATTTTTATTTTAGAATTCAAGCATGGGCTGAATCGATACATTTTAATAGTAGTTCATTTTAAATTGATGCAACAGACACAAATCCGATTTAATTGTATATTATTGTTTGTTGGTTTTTTGTTCATAAGAACACCACAGGAATTAATTACGATTGCTGCTTTCATTCAGTATCTCGATTGATTATATAAATTTGGGAAATAATTGGATTTCAGAGTAAAACTAACTCTATATAGCTGTCGGAAACATGTGAGGAAACATGATGAGTTAAATTCTTCAATTTAAGTGCTCGAAAATTAATGTATCTAGGTAGCACAATAGCTCAAAAACCAAATAACAAATGATTGAAGAACTTTGTTTTGATGAATGATTTGACAATAATACAAATTTTGCCAATAGCAGATAACAGGAACCCAATGCAATTAGCGGGATCTCTCCCTCTCTCTCCTGTGCCGATCATTTCATATTTAATACTTGCGTGACTATATCTAGTGGATAAGCTTTGTTCGTAGAGCTCGGCAAATAACAAATACAAATATAGAATTAATGATACATACATATGGAATCCATTACCAGTGGTTTCCATTGAAACAACGTAGCAAAACTAAACAGATGCGGTCGCTTAGAGATAAACAAATATTAAGCTAATGAAAATACTGTATCAACGACAGTCTGCTTACTACTGTTGTTTGAATCGGTTCTTCAAATACAACAATGTGCATTGTCTAATACCATCGTCTAAATACCATGTCACCTTCATCAGGGAAAAGAAGAAGAAACTGTTTTTATTTCACCAGGGCGATTGCCTTGTTACTCACTTTTAAATTCTGGTTCGTTCTTTCAGAAACGAATGTCAATGAAAGTGATGATTTTAAGGAAGCATTTCTTCATCAATCGAGTGTCATAAGGTAGGAACAATTTTGATAATGTTATTTGGTAACAAATGGGAAAAATAAATGAAAACTGTTCTTGATTTTAACAAAATGGATAATTGAAAGAAAAACCTAAGCCAACTTTCATTTTCCGCATTATTAAATATTATGGCAATGTTACATGGAACCGTTTGAGTTTGCTTTAATATTACATGGAAAGTTGAATTCACATCTTCATAGTAGTTCATGAAAGATTGATTTTTTCTACAAAACCTTGTTGAATAAGCCAAGATTTTAATTTTTCTAAGAAAACATGTATTGTGTCCTCCAAGGTAACTGATAAAAAAATTATAAATAAAACATTCGTTAATCATAATTACTAATATATATAATATGTATATATAAAACAATTAAAAAGATTAATCAGTTGATGATTTCACATTTTTTATCAATCAGAATTCCCATTTCTAATAATGTAAATTTGTATTTTAGTGAAAAACTGTCCCCAGGAGCATTTGAAAGGAAAGAAATCATTGTTCTAGCATTCAACGTGAGTGTTCCTTGTAAAAAACTAAGATTTAACACCTACTTCTATTTTTTTTTTCAATGAAAAAAAAAATAAAAATAGAACCCCCCATTCTTTACCTACAAGAAACTAAATGGAGGAAATTACACGATCGAAGGAATTTTGAATGACCATTTGGAATTAATTTTTGAATATCTTAAAATGAGGTTGAAATCATCACGTACACGTAACAAACAGAAGTTTTTACATCTCTTTTTTGTTCAGTTTGAAGTATGTTATAATCGACCCGACTTTGGTCGCAAAATATGGAATAATTTCTACGACATTAATATATCTTGACAAAAAGGTAGATAAAGGAAAAAAAGTCACGAGTTTTCTATTACAACGAGCTCTAATAAAATGATAAATTTGTATGTTTAGGAAATTTATATCGTCCCCGCCGGGTATGTTCAAGAATTGGGAAACTTAAAGCATATGGAACTAGTAACTCCATTGTACGTGAACTTTTTCACTATACTGCAACCTTATCCTGACGAGGAAAGTCGCCTAGATGTGATAATAAGGCCATTTAAATTACCGGTGTGAATATGATTTTAGCATTACTATGTGTAAAATAATTCTTTTTATATATAAAAAAAAGGTTTGGCTCTGTTTTCTGGTCACGACTGCAGTTTTTGTCGTCGTTTCGGCAACCATTATTACAAATGGAAAGAATATTAATAATTCCAAAGTGACTCGTCAATCGATTGTTCAAGTTATTTATAATCAAATAGATTATGTGATTAGACTTTTCACAAACCAAGGTAAAATATTAATCACCACCTTTTCATTATATGTTTAAACAATTGAATAAACAACATTTTCAATCAATAAAAAAGGAACTTCTGGGAGTCACGCAAGGACTCGGTCTTCTTTTAAAACTATGACTGCAATTTGGCTTCTTTCCGTGGTGGTTCTTATAAATGCCTACTCGGGCGTTTTAACCTCCCTACTCACCGCACCGAAGTTGAAACCCATCGCAAAAACTTTGAAAGATGTCGCTGAAAGTCAAGAACTGCGAGTGACTTGCGAGAAAGATTCTTATATTTCTCGTTTCATATTGGTACTACTTATGGCTACAGCTTCTTTTATAAACTCAGTGCTGAATCAATTTGCGGATTTAAAACTAAGTTACCAAGATAACTGTACTATTTTACAGTAATATTATTTATTTTTTACAAAGGTTCAGTTCACTTGTTTCAATAAAATCTGAAGTATAAGATTGGAATTCTAAATGAAATTCTAATATAGCAAGATAACCACTTACTATTTGTTTTAAATTGGTCGAGTAAGCTAAAACTGGGTGTAACCAACTTGCTCAATTAAATTGAAAAATCTATAGTATTGCATGCGTAAAAAAACACATCGAGGCATTTAAACAACAAATAAAGCCATAAATATTCATGTTGTCGTCAACTATTTTTTTCATAAATATAGTTTATTCAATAGTCAATACTCAATTGACTATTGTATAAATTTATTTGTTGTTTAAATGCCTCGATGTGTTTTTTTTTACGCATGCAATGATACACAACTAGCATTTTTGTTACAGAATGCTACAAATGGATATGAGAAAATTCTTGGTGACCAATTACGGAAAGACCCGACCCTTTTGGTATCAGTTTCCCTTGCTGCTCTAGAAAACGTCGTTCATCACAAGGCAGCATATCCTGCAGTAAGGATCAGAAAACATTTGTTATCAAATTTACTCTTGAGAATTATTCTCTTGGTAATTCAGCTGGAACTTGTAAACAATTTATTGATGAAGATGAGCAAGAAAAGAAAAGATCGCTGTCAACTAGCTGTCTCACCTGGGCTAAGAGAACACCCATCAATGGCTTTTCAGTTTGCTTTTCCAATTGGAAGTCCTTTTGCTGAAATCTATTCAAAGTATATAAATCTCACTTTTCTCCAAGCAAATATTTTCTTAAGAAGCTTTTAAGAATTAAGTAAAATAAAATGATATACTGGGTTTTTCATTAGGACGGAACTTCTTATGTGGGCTAACGGTATGATAGAGTATACAATAAGATTGTTTGAAGCATCAGGTGAATGTAGAGTGGACAAACCACTGGCAGCCATAACGAGAAAACTGAATTTGGTTGACTTATCGCCAGCTTATCTCATTCTATGCGTCGGAATTTCACTCTCTGCTTTTTGCTTTGTTGTGGAAATGTTGTCAAAGTATATTTTACCCTTATTTCCAGGTAAGTAGTCTGTCGAAAAATAAAAGGGAGTAAATTGAGATAAGTATTAATTGAACTAGGACAAAACTTAAAACCGATTCATTACTTTTTTTAATATTTAACTTTAAAAAATATCTTCATACGATACTATTTTTGGGATTTTTTACACGCTTATACTTTTATTTGTTAAAAAACAGGCTTATAAGCTTATTATTAATACGTAACTGTATTATCTTTAAAAACTAATTCTTTTTAACCAATTGTGAAAATGTCGTTTGAATTTTCTTACTAAAAAATTAATTAAAAAATTAAAAATACTACTTGCTATATAAGTCACTCCTTTTTCACATAAATTTATACACACACTAAATTTTGAAATAAGACCTGCACAATGCCCGCTTTAGCCTACTATTTGTCAATTCTTAAGGACAAAAAGTACGCCGTTTTCGTAATCTTTCTAATATGACGATATTTTCCTCAATACTTTACATTGGTTGTAACTGTACCGAATCCTATTATCATATATATTTAGTATATTGTATTTTGGGTCATATTCAAATACACAAATATGATGTATTTCTTGTTATTTGTACTAATTCTTAATTCAAAAATAGTTGAGCTAAGCAAAGATAACCAAGGAAGCAGAGTTGTTTTTAAAGTTACAAGAAAGTGCGAGAACTTATTAAATTAATCCAATTGAATATTTAAAAAATATTAAATGCCATTCTAGACATTCAAATAAATTTAATATTAAACTATTTATCTAGATGAAATAACGCTACCCGCATAAAACTCTTGTTGGCTGGAATAAGTTTTCTATATATTTTACTTTAGAATAGAATTGAATAGACACATATAAAAAGTATACTCTCTATTGTTAATTTTCTTGGGATAATCACAGGTAATTTGAAGTACAGAAGAAGTACTGAATTGGCTTATATTTGAGATATCCAATAAACGATAAGCATATGACATATGATCAAGCTGAACAGTTTTCCGGCCTATTTACCGACGAAACACATTTAGCAGTCGAGTCACAAATGACGGATCTAGTTTATCTCTTCAGATTTATATTACTGGATTTAGGAAAAAAAACATTCTATAAATTATTTAAAACGAAAAAAACGAAAAAAAAAAACAAAAAAAAAAACAGAAGCTATATTAACAAATAGTTTAAAGATAAGTAAGAAAAAACCCCAGCAAGATCAACTTTGGGACCAATCAATGTGAATGTGAACTACAATATGAACTATTGACAGTATAATTATTCAATTAGCAGAATAAGATGAAACCACAAAAAGATCAGAATTCAATTTTGCCAATACCAATAGATTTAACTACGTGTCAATATTCTTGGAAGACATGTTCAAAGCCTTTGGATAGAGGATATCATAAGCCTAAAATAAGTACGAAAAAAATGATTCATCCGTCGAGTGATTCGATTATATACATGTGTTATTTAATTTTTTTATTGCGAAATAGTGAGTGTTTCTTGATACAGTCAAAGATTCAAAACTTATAATTCTGATTTTTTTCAATTAAAAAATTAGTTCTCCCTAGTGTTTGACTACCAAAAATTCAAAGGAGGAAATTACACGTTTGTGGGAGAGTTGAAAGATCTTTTGGATTTAATTTTTGGATATCTTAAAATGAGGGTTAAATTATTTATAGTATTATCATAGGCTAATCTTGTTGCATGTCATTAAAAGTTTTTTTTTTATATTTTTCTTGGGTTTAGTTTTGAATACGTATTTATCCACCCAACTTTAGTGAAAAAAGATAAAATTATTGCTGCACCATTGATATATCTTTAAAATAAGGTAGATCGAGAAAAAAGTAATGGATTTTCTTTTGTTATATGTGTATTGAAATTTACCCTAATCAATTCCAATCTTTATTCATTTTTTTTTCAGGGAACACAATTGATATATCGGTTGATCGCTACGTGTCTTAACTCCTAAGAGATTACCTAAATATAGAAAACAAATTATCGCATAAAACAATAAATTGATAAAGTCAAAACTATAAATACAAACAAGAGTTTCAAGAAGCAAAATATTTCTTAAAATAATTGCGTAAAAAAATAAAGCGATTTTGAAAGCATTAAATAAAAATTCTAGGACGATTGTGCTAGAAATTCTTTTTTTAAAAAATCAGATAGTCTATCTTTTACTTACTAACCCACAATTCCTTTAATTATATTTATAAATTGCGACGAGACGAGGTCAGTGACTCACCACAGTGACCTCTCTTCTCCTCTTTCTACCTTTCAGTATAAAAGAGAGAGCTCTTCCGAGGAGCATTGCTGCAACAAATGTGAAACGATGCGAATTCTGGGACAAATCATCGCCGGAGTCTACGCCGACGAGGTGAGGGTTGATCTACTCAGAAAGGAGAAACTCACGACCAACAGGCAGGCTACTAACATCAGGAATGTTAGCTCAACTTCACAGGTACTGCAAGTCATCAAGTCGAAGCATAAGAAAACCAAGGAAGCCAGGATTCTCGACAACAAGAAGAAAGAGAAGAATGTTGGTGGCAGGGCGACTAAGAAGCCGGCCAAAGGAAGGAAAAGAGGATGCCGGAGAAATGTCCGGCGCACAAAAAGGAATGCAAAATTGCGGAAAAATGAATCACTTAAAAAAAGTATGTCGTTCAGAGCCACATGTCGACGGGATAGCAGCGCTTAAACCCAAGGTCTCCGCCATTACGTAAAGTGAGAAGGTTAGGATCTGTCTCACTCCACGCCAGGAAGGATGCACCGCAGATTCCCTGTCAACTCTTCCTGATTCCGGATCACAATTGGATGCCATTCCTGCTTCTCTCTACCGGAAGCACTTCTCCGACGTTACCATTCGCCGTGGTGCACAGACGCAGACCTCCGTGGGTAGCCCCATCGTTAACTTTAGTTCATTCAAATAAATTCAGACCTGGATTCTGCAGGGTAAAGTGAAGAGCACGGTCTCAACCGTAGTTAACATGTTTGAGGACCTACATCATCCAGTTTTGAGCAAGAGAACCCAAATCAAGATGGGAATATTACCTGCCGGATATCCGCCCGTGCAAGTTCAGCAAGTTGCCGAACCTCCGGCCACCAGTGCGCCCGTTTACTCTAAAGGTAAAACTAAGTTTAACTTTAAGGGTGCAGCACCACCACCAGCACTGGCTGCACCTCTAACACCGGCTGCGGCACTAGCACCGGCTGCATCACCAGAACCGGCGGCACCACTTGTAATCACCATGCACAACCAAGAGCCGTTTGGAAATCTTTTGGCACGAATCATCGCCGGAACGACAACCGTAGGTATGGTTACCGAGAACCCGTCAGCCGACGAATGTCGCCAGATTAACGGGCCGCCGTGCTACTTCACCCTGTAGGACGGCCCTGTACCGCTGGCCATGAGAGGCTATCGTCCCGTAGCACTCTCCCTCATGCCTCGTCTAAAACACGAGTTCGACGAATTGGAACGTCAGGGATTATTCGAGAAGGTTATTGCCCTTACTGCATGGGCTTACTCCATCGTCATCACTCCGAAGAAAAATTGTGGATTGACCTCAAGAAGCTCAACGAGAGCATCGTCCAGCCAAAGTTCGAGTCGATGACCCCTTTTCAAGCAGTTCGCACCATCCCGCCGGGAATGAAATACTTTACAGTGGTCGACATCCTTAAGACATACCATCAGGTGCCGCTCGGCGACGAGTCATCGGACGTAACTACTTTCTTTACCCAATTCGGTCGATACAGGTACCTCCGCCTGCCGTTGGGAGTCACACACGCCAGGGACGAATAAAGCCGCCGATTGGCCGAAATATTTGACTGCATTCTGCACAGCCGCCGAATATTGGAACATATTGTCGCGTTCACTAAAACATACGACGAGCACATGAAGTGTTACGCGCACTGTTTACCCGGGAAAAGAAGCGCAAGTAACCAGATGGGTACCAGGGGAGCTCAAAACAAACTGAACAATCTGAGCCATAAAAGGATCAGATGAAAATGTGGTTGATCCGACCATAGAAAAGGTAAAGATTGCAGCAGCGAAAGCAATACAGCTCTGCTTGTATTTCCAATCAACCAGACATCGTCAAGCATACTGCACTCCCCGCTACACCTCCCATCACTTCAAGGATAAGCACCATTCCAGCCAATACAATGATTAGAAAACGACTAAAAACGAACGGTCGACGGATTCCGAAAAGGGGTCAGAAGTATGCTTCAAGAGCGAAGGTACCCTAGCCTCACAAATGTAGCTCAAGAACATGAGAGAACATGAGAGAACATAGAACATGAGCACAATGATATAATCATCGCCGATCCTTTAAAGACATTGGCGAATCCCGTTACATCTGGTTACACAGAGGCTGATGTTGAAATATTATTCGATGATTCCAGCCTAAGAATTTTTAAAACGATGACTCTAGTGGAGATATTGGGCTTGGCATTCATAAGATGTGACTACCTTCTTCTTTCTCCATTTGGAGCTACAGATACTACACTTCTAATAAGCCCCATCTTCTGGATGTCATCGAACTAGATAAGAGAAAGATATCCATTGAAGAAGTAATGGTTCCCCATGTTGCCAGGTTCCTCGGCCTCCGGGGTAATTGGCCAGCAACTCTTGACAGGACGTCAAGAGTCGCTGGCCAATAAAACAGGAGCTATCTTCCCTCATCTAATGGGACTCAAAATGTCAACGACGATCATGATTTTACAACCAAATCTCGGCTTGGATACTTTCAAGCCAGTCCGACACAAAATTGTTAAGTCCAATCAAACAGAGCTTGACTTAAATGTAGCTAGTGTAAGATGTTGACACTGAAGCGGTTTCTAAGCTGTTGCGAGTTATATCCTTCTAGTATGACTGATATATTCATGCATAGACAAATTTATTGAAATGGGCTCATTTGAGCTCGCGGGCTGAAGCTTTCTTTCGGTCCCATACCTTTATTATTGTGTTTCACTCTCTCTTCCTCAGTTTCTTGGAAAGATGACCTTCCATGTGGATCAACATCTCCCCCCCCCCTTTTTTTTCTTTCTCTCTCTTTGCTTGGCTAGTTCCAAGTAGCATTCAATAAGGATAGTTTAGTTGTGACAATCTTGCGAGACTATTACTATACCTTATTCAACTCAGTGACAACACAAAACCAAATACGATGGGTTTGTAGGTTACTCGACCACAAAGTATAAAATCTCGTCTTACTATTTTTTTTAAACGTCGAAACACAGGCATCATCTACATCAACTTTTCATTTTGGAATCGAAAAGGAAAAAGACATGACTAGATTTTGGACGACATTATCACTAAGAATTCTTCTACAAATTGAACAACAAGAACAAAGACTTTGAAATATGGAACGCAATGTAAACTCATATATATATATATATCAATGGTGGATGGTTTTGCACCCGGTTACAGTTCTAATATGAACATCCACCTCTCGAAAGTAACCTCAACGTCTTTCAAGCGAGGAATCGTCAGATGGTCCGTCGAATCAAAGAACAAAACGCTTCTAAAAGATTTCTCTGAAATCCTTCAGAAACAACTAGATCGTGGTTACATCGAATATGTACATGACGAGACGAAAAATACACTTGGGAGCGTTCACTACAAAAATTCTCATCCAGTCCTCAAGCCTCAGTCACTGACTACTCTTATTAGATTCGTGCGCGACTATTTGGGGGAACAAAGGCGGGTGTTAGTATCAACGATTGTCTTGACGAGGGTTCACCTCTCCAAAATGACGTTATTCACATAAGTTCCCGTACTCACGGTCACGGCTATATAAACTGTATCCCTACCCTCCACTCGGGGGTTCACAAAAACAGTCTTTAATCTAGACATTGAAGATGTTGCAGCCGAAGGAAGTTTAAATACAATACTTAAACCGAACCTTAAACTTATTGTGCTTTTAATAACGGATAACATTAAAAGCCGACATGTCAACTTGGTGCGACTACCAGTTCCTACCAAAGGGACGACATGACAACTATACCTTCCAAATCTGAAGAATGTGGAGTATCATTTCCGCATTCTTCGTCACGTCTTGATGCCGTTCGAAGACAACTGCTCCTCATTTGTATTGACAGCAGGTTTTCAAAACGTACAAGTATCAATCATGTTAGAAAACTAAACGAATGTTGGTTGCCTTCATAAATATCTTATTTATTTCAAAATAATAGTTTTAACAAATCTAGCTAGCTTAATTAATCTAGCGAGCTTTTTAGTGGGGATTGGGGAACTATTATACAATGTTTCTGTTGTTTTCACATATAAAAACCCCTCAAAAACTAATGCCTTTATCATCTATAAATGAAAATTGTTTTGTTGCAACCTTTTTTCGAGGTTTAAAAGTAATGTTCTGGGCTCCTTTTTCGAGAGTTTATAGTATCAAAATTCGACGGAGAAAATTAAGTGTGTAGTTTACATGAAAGCTAGTATAATATAAGCTCACATATAAGACTATAAAAAGGAACCTAAAACGGGGAAATTCAATCGACTGATTTCCCTGTTCAATATCCCTGTTATTTGGCACCCCCAAAATAGGGCATATAATTAGGGTTCTTATATCATAAAATAGGGTTTACTTATTCCACTTTTTAGACTATAAGTAAAGGGTCGACTTACATATTTAGGTAATGCAAAGAGCTAAGTAAACCATCCGCTTAATGTTACAAGTAGACCCTTGATTTAATAAGTAGACAATGTTTACTTATCGGTAACGACTTCAATTATGCTACTTGTAAGTAGTGCTAAGTAGACCTAATTTTTTAAAGTGAATGATTGATGATTAATAACGCAACAAATATTTCTCGATTATTGGTAGCTTTTGTTACCAGAATTGGGTATAAACTGCACGAAAAAAGCGAAAGCGCTCTGTTTTGTAACTTGAGTTCGCTAAGGACGTTGCACAATTACATATGACGAATCACCACCTCAACCGGAAATCCCAAAGATCCGATAAGGACGTTGTACAATTACATATGACGAATCACCACCTCTCACAGACCTCAAGCTCCGAATTAAATGTAAGAAGATAATTTCTACTCAGAATTAAGTTCGTGTGTTTGATGATCGATAACGCAACTAATACCTGTACTTATAAGAGAGTTGTTACTTTATACCTGTTCAAATCTGAAAGGTGTTGATTACTGTTTATTTTGGAAAATATTTTTGCTTAAATGCTAAATATAACGTAAAATTCTTAAATTAACATTTGAACTTATGATATGTGGCCTTCGAACATAATGAAAAATATCTTGGATGATTCCTATTCGCATGTGCGCATTTGATTAAACTTGTCTTTTGATACCGTGAAAAGCCAGTCTTACGGAATATATGGACACGCTTACTTCTAAATTCTCAGTTTCAAATAAATTCAAACTTAACTAACTCAAACTATTTTAACTAAACTAATTTAATATAGTAAATTTAACTTAACTAAATTAACCAAGCAAATTTAACTAAACTAACTCAACCCAGCAAATTTAAGTTAACTAACTTGAACCAACAAATTTAACTAAACTAGTATAAACTAGCGAAGTTAACTCAACTAACAAAGTTAACTTAACCTACTTAATTGTCAGCAAAAAATGATTTTTTTTCTCTTCATAATACGATAAAAAATAAACCAGTGAGCAGTGATAAAATACTTTATAAATTAAAAACGAGGACGAGTGAAGAGATGTGCATTCAAAAAGTATCTATTTCGTTTCTTGGTGTACCAAAATAGCCACTCTTTAAAATAAACATGTCTTTACTCGTTCGCGTTCGGCTCAAGACTGGCGGTATTGATGGTCTGTCAAGTGTAGACGTATCGAGAGATTCAAAATGGAAGCTGCCTAAGTGCCCGCCCTTTCTACAGAAACATTTCTGGGTGTTTCTTTTTTCCTCTTCGAGAAAGCCAAGCAGTCGTCTGGGAATTGCTCACCCCAAGTGGCTATTTCAAAACAGGTATTAAATTCTTTTAGTCTCTATTGTTGCATGTGGGCGGAGAAACCGTTGTTTCCCAAGAGCTGCATTTCCCCTCATGCTTCTAATATCTGAATTCCTTCTAAATTTACAAAAGGAAGAAGACAACATTTTTATTTCAAACGAAAAATTAATTTTATTTACATTTGAAAAGATTTGTAAATAAAAAAGTGTTAAAGTGATATTAAATTTTAAAAAAAATCATTGATAGATGGAGGAATAGATTGCTATGAATATTTTCCCCATTTTAAGGGCTTAAAATACATTATGAATGCTAAAGCGACCTTGAAAACGTTTCTTGAAATTCTTTTTTTAAACGTAAAAACCCAATATTCCTCTCAATTCTCTGTTGGGACTAACCTAAGCCATAGCTTTTCCCCCTGCTCATGGGAGCCCTATCTCAAAGATATATTATTTCTTTAATGAGTTAAGTTGGGGTCGTATGTATCGGCTTTAATTGAATAATACGTGGTGAAATGATGCAGTCATCATCGATCACGACAACCTACTATTCTGCGACACAGTCTTACAGGTGCTTTAACTGTAACTGTCACAGTTCCTATATACACTCTACCAGTCCAACTGAGATATCCTCAATTATTACGATGTTTGTTTTGATAATCTTTTCCACATTTTACGTAACTTTTTTGCATTGTGAAATAAATGAAAAACTATAGAGTAACACTTAAACATTAATTGAATTCAAATATTTGACAAATACTAGCAATATTACCTATAAATTTACAATACGCACACATTTTCTTTGTTAAAAGCGTTTTAATCAGTTCTTGGCCCAATCTAGCTTCAGATTTCATTTTATTACTGCTGAATAGTACATCGAAATCAGCTATATTGTGCAAGATTACATTTCCCCCCTTCTCTGTGTAAACTGTAAATTGATTTTTATGGTGGGAAAAATAGGGGGAAATAGCTATAAAAGAGTTATTTTTCGATTCAAAGGTATTGGTTATTCAACATCAGTTTTGCTTTGATTTGGAATCTTAAACATTCGAGTATGGGGTGCCAAATTACAAAAAAATAACTAATAACCATGTAGCAATAACACCAATTCAATTACCATAACCACCGTTTCTTTACCCAAAATAAATAACCTCTAATACCGATTCTCATTTCAAATGCACTTGTTTCTTTCACTTGTTATTACTTATTACTCGCGACATTATTTCAATAACTCCACCATTGGTCGAAAGCGACCAAGGCACGCCCCCTTACTCTTGCGCACGGAGGGGTTGCATCAGTTGCCCTCAGAACGTCGGCGGAGAAGGTTCTCCACTTCTCCTACTCAACTCTACTTTTCTTACCTCAGCGAACCGGCTTATTAGGAAAAATCGTAAGTGGGACCAATTAACTCGTCTTTATTATTCTTTTTTTTTTTTATCTGCTTCGGGAGCTCGCAGCAACGAACCCGGGAGTGGCTCGTGTGTACAGAAATTAATTAGGTTTTATAAATTATTGTTTTAAGTATAGTTATGTATTAGCATGTCCATACTTGTTTTTACGTGTTTGGACTTGATCAGACATGTTTGTACGTGTGTCTGACTGGTCTAAGATTAAAAAAATTATTAATATTCATGTCTATGAAAGCAAACATATTTCAGAGATGTAATAAATCACCACGCTTTAAACTCTCAAAGTGGCATGCAATTTTCAGCGGGACTCATAGTGGCAATGCCATATTTTCCCGATATAGGGCGAACTCGACTTTTCTTTTTCTTAATAGTCATTACTATTCAAAAAAGTGACAGCCATTGAAAATTTACTCAATAATCTTACTCTCTTTTATTTCTGCACCAATCGATTCAACTTGTTTTTCTGTATTTACTTTTGCCAACTTCACTCTATTAATTCATTTAAATTGTACATGTCTTTCTATTTTCAGGTGAAGCTTCAACAATCAGTTGCCCTCAGAACGTCGGCGGAGAAGATTCTCCTACTCTACTGAGTCTACTCTGCTAAATTTTGCCAACTAGCTTTTTAATTTATTATTGTGGACTACCATCTCGCTATCTCAGCTCTTAATTGCGACTCAACTCAACTCTTCTTAATCAGGGTAACTCGAGGAAAAATCATGTCCATCAGAAAGGGATTATAGACAGATTTCTAATTTCTTCGAGAATTTTCAGTAATGAAGACGGAAGTGTACAGATTTAATGCAGCAGGTGATGTAAGCGTTTTTAGTTCCCATGCATTTTTTCGCAATTCGGATTGTATAATATGTGTTAATATACTCGTAGTCGTTTGAAATAGTTTAGACATGGTTAAACACGTTTTTACATGTTCAAACGCGTTTGTAAATGTTAAAACGTATACGTATGAAAGTGTCATTCAAATTAATAAATGGCTGTTTGCCCGTACAGAATATAGCCATGACTATTCAAAATGTTATGTTCAATAACTTTGTTTCTTATTTTCTCGAATTTACTTAACGTTCTCCTGAGATATAAATAATGCCAGACAAGATTTTCAGCAGGAACTGATGGCTCTTAAAAAATTTCTTTTTCTGCTCGTATTTGTAATATTGCTATGTATGAGCATATTTTTCAACCATGATTTTTTCTACTCATTCAATTAAAAAAAAATGACAGCCATTGCACCTCCACTCGATATTTCTCTTTTTTTTTTTTTACATTAGTTGAGTATAAGCTCTCATCACTCGCCTGAACTTGTTTTGCCCAGTTCTTTCAAATGTGATTGTCCCTACATTACTCTCGTGTTTTTCTATTTCCAGATAAAATTGAAACTTATCACCATGTTTTTTGTCCACTTAATTGGTTATGAAAAGTCAGTACTTCTCAATAATCGTTATTTGGGTAAATGCAATTTATGTTGTAATTTATTTTCATTTAAATAAATACATAACCGTCGTATTGATGTTTAGGGTATAACTATCACTATTCAGGATCACTTTCCAGCAAGTCCATGCGAGTCCATAGGAGTTCCGTCATTTTAATGGAATGCTGGAACCTGGAATCCAGCTACCACATCATTCAAGACTTTTTGAAGCCATATGCCCAAAACTATTCACTGTTTCCAATGACTTTAATAACCCAACAATTATTTTGGTAGCCTTTAATTTTTCAATTTTCACCCATCTTATTTATTTTATGAAATGGCACCAAATTTAAGACGATATGTACGCGGTTTCATATTTTAACTGAAAATTTTGTCTCTTATTTATAAAAAAAAAAAGTGACGTTTTAATTTTATACACAGTTTAAAAATACTTCCTTGATTCTTGTACGCGGATTTTCATTTGATGTTTTGAACATAACGCTTGATCTAATTTGCGCACCGTTTAGATTGATGATAGTTTAAAAAAATCGTTCTTTTAAAAAAATCCTTTAAAATAGAAGCTTTTTGCTTTTTGAAAAAATCTTTAAAAAATTCTATCTCACTTAAAACACGTTTTTATACTTTTTTTTTCCTTAACCCCAAAAGACGCAATCATTTGACCGTCGAACAAAAATTGTTTTGTTTTTCGACTGTCAATAAATGTTTGCGTCTTTATGGGTTCAGAAAAAAATCAAGAAAAATTATTTTTATTTATCAGAAATCTACTTTCATTTCCATCCATTTTGTTTTGCTATTCATATTTTATCGCGTTTTTTTTGGCTGCCCAAGTGATTGGGCAAGATAGTGAACATTTTTCAATCCAAAAATGTTCTTTTTCAATTAAAACGTTCGAATTATTATTTATTGGTAAAAGAAATAATTTGGTGGCACGAAAAAAAAACAATTGACAACCTTTGCGCGCGCTCAAAATAAAAATGCACTCACACAAAATCAAAATTCTGTCTTGCTGAAAAAAACTCATTCGCAAAAAGTTTCTACGCAATCTCAAAACGTTTTAAAATTATAATTAAAAATTTAAATTCGCGCGTGATTTGAAAAAAAACCTTAGCGGTAGTACTTTTCTATTTTTCTCACCAGGATCCACTTTACTTCCTACAACTTCAATTATTTCCTGAGCAATAAATTAAATTCATGTTTTAATTGAAAACGAGATTTCTTTATTTTAAAAATGTTGACCATCATGCCCAATTGCCAACCCACTTGCCAAAAAATTAAGGCGCCTATTTCTATGTGAAATTTGCTATGATTAAGCAATAAATAAAATAAATCGAATAAGATAAATCGTTAATAATCCCACGCAGGTGCGTGTTTTAAAAAGGGTGAAAAAAATGTTTCATGTTTTATTGCTTCTTATTTATTCAGCGGTCAAATGTATCATGCGTCTTAACAGGCTTAGAAAAAAAAATCAGGAATCATGCGTCTAAACAGGCTCAGAAAAAAAAATCAGGAATATTGTGAAAAATTGGGATAAAAAATTCTGGGTGTTTGAATTTCAAAACATGTTTTTTCTTCTTAAAACAGAATTTTTAAAAAACTATTAAGTACCTCCACTGCCAAGCGGTACGCATTACAGGTTAAGCGTTATGTTCAAAACAAAATGAAATTCCGGTTATAATATTTTTTTTTATTATTATAAAAAATCCCTGCTATTTTGTATTTCAAATGAGAGCATACAACAATATTCAGCTTTGAGGAGAACCACATACTTTTTGTCTTGAATATTAATTGTGCATACTTGCAGCAGTAAGTTATGGTAATAATTGAACAGACGGCCCTCATTACAATTAATTTATGCTAAAGTAGGATATTTTTTCAACCCAATCAAAAGTTTATCACCGTACCAAGTAAGACAAAAAATAGCATACATATAATGTGCAGGTCGGGTTACAAATATAAGTTATAGTGGTATAGTGATTTCTTTCCAATTAGTTTGGGGACCAAAGTATTTTCCCGCTTTCTTTCTTTTTTTTCTCGTACGCTCTAATTGCAGGTCACAGATATTACGTCCCCTGGAATGTTGGAGTGTACCTGGAAATAGAAAACAAAATCTTATTTAAGAGAAGGTAAATCTTATTTCAGAAAGAAACAAATTTTAGCTAGTTGTAAGAGGGAAAAAAATACCACTGTATGTCACTCAAATAAGAGAAGGAAATGGCGATTAAAACATAGGTAATTTAGCAGCATATTATTAAATTTAGCATTTAAGAGCTCTCACCTTAATTGAAACCCGTTGGTACCATATTAATTTTCAAAGAGCCGCTAGAATTTTCAACAGAATATTTTGCCGCCCATCTCCAATGCCACTGGATCTATAGAAAACAAAAAGTTTAAATAGAATCTCTTTGTACGTCTAAACGCGCCTAAACCTGTTGAAACATAGGATAACCATGTCTAGGCGAGTCGAAGCCAGTCCGAACTCTAATCAACGACAGCCAAGTACATGAAATAAGTAATATGGAATAATAAATACACAAAAGAATGTTTGATTACTTGAAACAGTCAATACCTTTATAAATTCTGTACCCAAGGATCACAAGCCGGCAACTTCCGACATAGTTGCGGCAAATTTCGACAAATTTCCTACAGGAGAGTTGACCACGAATTAAGACTGAGAAGAGATGGAGTTGAGTTCATCTGTCACTTTTACAAGCCCGTTTACTAAATTAAGAAAGGAAAAGTTGAGTGGAGTAGGAGTACCTTCTCCGCCGAGGGACTAGCAGCAACTGACGCTTCCCTTCAATGCGCGAGATGCGGGGGCGTTTCTTGGTAGCTTTCGACCAATGGGAGGGTTATAAAATAATGTCGCGAGTTATGTGAATTGAAACAAGTTATAGAAACACGGTTATCTGAAATGAGAATCTGTGTTTTGGGTTATTGATTAGAGTAAAGAACCCATACGAAAATTTTTATGACTTTTCTGTGCTGAAATTTATCATATGATCATTTGGAACCTTTGTCACAAAGATTATTCGTGATATATCATTATATATGTCTTCACTATCTATCCTTGTATTTATCAATAGTAAATCAATCAATATAGATGACATATTTGAAATTTATTGTAAGATAATGACAGGATTGTATCAACATATTTATCAATTTATTGAAATGTATGTATTTAATGATGATTTAAAGTTGATAAATATACAAGTATTTTGTATGCTTAATGTCATCGAGAATGTCATAGTATTTATCCATCATATATTTTTTTATTCGAATAAAAAATAATTTCGATTTGGCATCGATTTATCACCTGCTATTTACCACTTTTTAATAACCCAAATATAAGTAAATCATCCATTTATCAGTTGATAAAGTAAATCAAATATTTTTTTGTGAGAAACATTCCCCATTTGAATTGTATTTTATCCGAGGTACAATTTTAAGACATTGACACAACATACATTATTGTTTTGCATTACAATTTGCTAGATATAATTGATTTTTTTGTGTTGTTATTGTTGCTTCTTGCTGCTTCTTTTCTTCTTTTTCTGGGTTGATGTGTCCAGTGGCCCTGTGCTCAGCAATCAGACTACTTTAAAAACTACTAATAATGATAATACAACGAATTAATAGCACGGCAAACATTTGTTTAAAATGTTAAAGTAGGAATTTTTAGTTACTTACAATGGAAAAAATAGGGGGAAATATATATAGTCACACAAAGCAATTTCAACATGATGTATTGACAACATTAAGAAATTGCCATGGGGACGATGACAAATCATACGTCCAGAAATGAATCCGATTAGCTGAACCGTTCGAGATGGTCGAGAGAAACACCAAACAATTTACACTTACCTATGAGTGCTGGTGTCAGCCGGTAGGCGAATTGTTTTACGAATTGGCGCCAAGTGGATTTGGTTAAAAAATGCTGAAATCAATTTTCAGCAATAAAAAAGGAAGAAAAGAAACATCTCACAAAACTACATTTTGAGAGTGAGGAGGAGAAATGGGCGAGCCAACTGCTTACGACTGAACCCTTTGTCACTGTGTATGATGCAGACGAAGCTTCCTTCTGAACTGGCGGCAAAGTGGCAAGGTTGCCAAGTGCTCTAATCGATTGTCAAAATTAAATAAAAACCCACAGGTTTCCCTGATGTCGAGTCTAATGAAATTATTGATCAAAATTGAGTCATCTAAGTAATAAAAGTTGTTAATAATATTTATTAATAAAATAATATTCTTTCTAAAACCGCGAATACTCTTAAGTTAGAAATATACTTATCCATGATTTATAGATGACATTTAATCATTTATCATCCAACTTGCATTGTTTGTATAGTTTTTTTCATAGTCGTGACTTGTTGCAGACGAAAACTGATCTTAATAGAGATAACAAATTTAAAGCAAAATGAGTTATTCGCCAACCTGCGTGACTTTAGTTTATCTTATTGAAGGGAAACGACGTGCCTTTCGCATATCATGGGACCAATACCAAGAACTACAATCAAGTAAATTTGCATATTGTTAACGTAACATCATTTAGAGAATAATTTTAAGAATAATTTTTACTGTATCACTCATGCAGGTGAAGAAATTCAAGCAGCGTTTAGAGCATTTGTTACCAAAATGTACGTCCCATCCACAACTGCTCAAACTTATAGAGGGGAACTATTACCTTCCCTTATTCCCCCAGGTATATTCATATTATTTAAAAACACCAGAAAAAAATGTATTGTGTAATAAAAACATTTTCACATAAAGAAACAATCTTAAAAAGATAATTTTATTTAGGATTTCCTCTATCATCACTCTTGATTTCTGACTGCTATGCTTGGAATCCTACTTAATTGGACTTCTCAACTAGGATAAATAATAAAAAAAATTCACTATTAATTAGTTAAAGGGTTTTCGAATACACCTGCATGCTCATAACAATAGAACAAATTAGACGTTATTTTCCTTTATTTTGAATTTCCGTGTAAATCAATTCCTTTTAAAAATAAATGAATTGACATAAGATTCCACATTTCTTTAAATCGCGCGATTTATCCTCAAATTTATCATGACATGTCATATCACTTATCATATAATTTATTATTGCTATATCATTTAACAATTAGATTACTATTTATGAAATAAAAGTGGTAGGCTACAAATAATATAATACATATTTCTGAATATATGTCTTCTATATACTTTTATCTAAATTGTATGTTATGGACAGAACTAACTCTTCATTGGAATCCTTCACAATAAAAACAGCATGGTATCAAGAGGCAAATCGTTATTTTATCACTTAACTTGTGACTTGTCAACAAAAAGTTGATTAATAAAATGTAAAGCTACGATTTTAAGAATTAACATTTAAAAAATTGATTTTATTTTAGTTTTCTAAATAATGTACAATGATTTTCGAAACAGTTGATATTTTGATATAATAAATTTTCTCACTTTTGATTTTATACCACTTGGTGGCTTTGTTCTTGCAAAATAAATTGCAGACGACGTTTTCTACTGATGCTTCATATTTAACGTCAGTTATCACTGAGGCACCGAGCTGCACGAATATGGCCTATAAGAGAAGAAGAAGAGTTATCACGGTAAATTTGGGACCAATCTGTCAAAGCCCACACAACTTTCAAGGAGATAAACTGATCTAAATCGTGTATAGTAAATTGTAATTATTTTTCATCTTCTACATTATTTTTCATCTTCTACATTAATTTTTTATGAACTAGTAAATTAGTTGTCTATTTTTAGGAAAATCCGGCTCCATTGACCAGTATCGAGATAGGCAGCTTGGAAATAGCAGTATTTAGACGACTTTCAAGACACTGAACATGGATTCTTTGGATTTTCGCTGAAGTGGTGAATGGAGAAATGAAGTGGTGAACATGTCAGCCACGTTACTTTCGATGACCACATCCTTCATGAACGTTTGGAAATATGGGAAGAGAAGCGTAAATTGTGTAAATTTTATCTGCTGTCCTCGTGCTGACTGCTGTGTCCCTGATTCTATTAAAATTAAGTATATGTTGGACGAAGGTTAATACAAAATCTATGAATAAAAAGTGACTAAGGCTATATTAGCTTTAAACTTTAAAGCCACTATGTTATCATATTTAAATCGTTATTTTTATCACAGTGAGAGAGATGACAGACAAGTTGGTAAATTATCAATGATAAATCATTTAATATACTTTGTTGAAAACTATGAGGAAATCATATGATTTGTCACATACATTAGAGTCCAAAATCTTTAATGGAGTCAATAGTCATACGACAAATTTACATGTCCTCAACGGGATTTTTCATTTAGAATACATTCCCCTTAAAAAGTTAAAATGTGTGTAAAAATCATTGACTAATCGCTCTTTCACATTGTCAATGATGTACATAATGACATATCCAAAATCAATATCACGAAATAAACCATCGTCTGTGCACGTCTCCGAGAATGTCTATGATTCATACTGTAATATATTTATTATTTATTAGTATAGCATATGTCTCTAATATAGAATTCAAACCTAACTAAACTAGCTGCGATGGTTGAAATAAGTAAGCGGTCGTGAGGTTATTCACATTCTGACGTGTATTGGCATAAATAGTTAGCATTACAACAAACATCATTTCAATAATATTCTTAAAATGTGTCTTTCACATCATTAGTTTCGTAGTCAAGTGGTTAGAGCACCTGCCTCCCTACCAGAAAGTTGTGATTTCGATCCTCGTTGATGCCTTTTATTCTAGCCACATGGATATATCATGTCTATAGCAAGGGATAAATCTTTGGGAAATATGACCTGTGGTGTATATCTCAGTCCGATGTATATAAGATAAATCAATGGATTTATTCATTTGATAAATACTACGATTTATACTGTCTATGATTAATACAGCATTTATTATTTATTAGTTTAACATGTCACACTGTTCAACACTTCGCACAAATATTTAGAAGTACAAAATCATCAATTCAATACTATCCTTAAAAAGTATCATTAACGCCATCAGTCATGTAGCGAAGTTGTTAGAGTACCAGACTCCCAACTACAAGGTAGCGATTACGATCCCCGACGATGTCTTTTTATTGTTATAGCCACAAAGATAAATCATGTTTATAGCATGGGGGAAATCATTAGGAAATATGACTTGTGGCGTACATCTCAGTCCGAAATATATTGCATAAATCCATGGATTTATCCATCATTATCATGACAAAGGTTCCAAATAGTCACGAGATTAATCATAAAATTTTCGTATGGGAAACGATGGTTATGGTTATAGAATTGTTGTTATGAGTACATGGTTATCGGTTATTATTTTTGTAATTTGGCACCCCATATTCGAGAATGCCAGAAAGATTAGCCTACACGTTTTTGCTGCAAGCTAAATAATAACTATTTTTCCATGATTTACTTTTTATTGCAAGAATTTCGGTGATCATTTGTGGGAATCAAATAGTCGTTTGAATTTACTGCTTCTTTTTAATTGAATGGTCGATACAGGGCGCTACTTGATGATAGTAGTCTGGCTGCTTCTATATAGGGACATGTAAACTGCACCTAATTTGTAAACATTGGGATTGTAATCCGTCTATCTTTTCGGCCATATAGGCGCCGACTTAACGGGGGCGGCGAGGCGGCCGCCCGCTCTGAAGTCGACGGATTCCTAGAGAAATTTAGCTTTTTTTCTAAAGTTTTCGAACCCCTCTGGTCGGATTTTCCCCTGCCCGGCTCGGCCTCGGCTATCGTTGCCCCCTCTGAAAATTGTGGAAGTCAGCGGCTATGAATTTCAGCCGAATTGTAGAGGGACTGAACGCCCTTCATGCTGCTCTTTCTGGGGCCAATAAGACAGATCGATTCTAGCTACACTTTCACGCTCGAATCTGCATGAATGCATGAATGCAGCATGAAGTATGATGTCGAATTCAGAATGAGAATGAGTTTATTTTACATGCCGAGATTAAACATGATGATTGTGGTAAAGAAAATATATCCGAATCTTACGAAAGATTTATTTTAGAGATGACAGTTTAGTTTTTCAAATTTAGAAAAAAAAATTCATCGGCATTTGACGTTTAGGTCCCCCGAGTCTGGCCCGTAATGGCGGGCGTCATCATCAGCAAAGATCGGTGATTTTATTTTTTTTTTTCAAATTAAGAAATGAAAATGTAAATACTATAATCACTTACCTCAAAGTTGTTGACTAATGTAGCAGTAAATAAAATATTTAAGCTGTACGATAAAAAAATAACATGACAAACACTTTTCTTTTCTCGCTACTTTGTATTACATCAGCAGCAATATAAAATACAGGTGAGAAATATTATAGGTAACGAAACCTATTGGGCTTATAGGTTTCAATCTATACGTTTTGATGCCCTATATGCTCAGCCCTGCCCTACCACGTCCAGGCAAGTGTAAAATAAACAAAAGTATTGCTTATCTTGTTTATATAAAAGCTATTAAATAAGAAAGTTAATTGCAAGGTTGATATTAGCCATAACGACTTAAATCCTCGGTAGTAGCAAAACCAGTCACAGGTTCTTTCGTGAAACTCTCTCTACCTTGAGTTCTTAAGAATTTGTGTATTTCTAATTCTGTACAACGACGATTACGAAATAAAATATTTTGTCGATGCTTGTAACAATGTAACCCTCAATCATGTTTAAATTGCACGACATTCGTTATAAATGTTATATTTTAAGGATTCATGACCAAAGATGAGTCTAAAAATGAGATTAAAGCAGTTATTAAAATGATAAAACTAATATTATAATCTGTACTTGTTACCCCGCGTCTAGTTCGTTCATAACCTGCAGGAAGCTCGTTGACAAAGATTTGTGAATGATCCTCTCGGAGTTAAATTCATTGTATGCAGGCTGAATAGGGTATCGTTATTGATTGATTCGGAATAGTAAGTTTTCTTCGCAGGATTTTTAGATGTAAGAAGGAAATGTGGTGTGCTGTAGAGCTTAGATTGGATTTGAGTCCCTTTAGCTTATACACTCGAGCTAGATTAATCTAGGTTAAAGTGTAACAATAATGCCCCATATAGTGTATAGCAGGTAGCAGAGGCCATGGTGGATTCAAATGGAGATGACGATGCGGATTTCGAACTGAATTTTCGTTTAGTCTAAACTATCGTCTAAATTCGTAGTTCACATTATTATATAGAACAAAATTTTAATTAATTAATTGGGTATCCGTTTACTGGTGGAACCGAAATTATTTATTTGATGCAGCCAGAAGCTAATATCGCACCATCGTGCACTCCTTTGGTCGCAAATGGGTTACATAACCACCAACCGTAATGAATCATTGCGAATACTTGAAAATATGTAAGGACAGCTATATTATCTCAATTTGTCCATTTTAATAATTATTTTTTTAAATCTTCTTAAGTCATTTTTGTTGTTCATTGCAATAAGCTTTGCGGCAAAGTGTTGCGACTTTTGAATACAAAAATGTTTATAAATATGAGATTAATGCCATCATGGGTATGAAATGTTTTAAATTGAAAGAATTGAAATTTATTATTTTTCTTTCTGAAACTTGTCCATGTATATTCAATAGTAGTATATGCTGTAACGAAAATTGGTGAATTACTTTCAGCCACTCAATGTTATTAACTACTGCTATCTTGCATTCTAACTATTTATTAATTTATATTATAATATTAAATTATTTATAGTCTAATATTTAGGCCTATCTTGCACAATCCGAGATGATTCGTTTTACATTGTGGAGTATCTTCGGTTTGTCTAAGCCTAACTTGTTAAATTTAAAAATAACTAGATATTCCGAAAAGTCATCATATTTTGCCAATGCTACACTATCTAATTTAGTTTCTTAGATTTTGGTAAAAATCGAAAATTATTAGTAATAATAATAATATATTTCGATATATTTAGCAACCTTTATATTCTTTAGAAGACTTACACATCAAATCTCAGAGCCGAATATTAGTGTGCAGAAGTTAACTGCGTGCGATACCAAGTGAGCTACCGGCTTTTTTGGTACTTAAATTATCGTACTACACCAGATAAATTACAGGAAAATTGTCATTTTTGTACTATTTATATTGATAGTTGATTCCAATAAAAATATTAAAATTCGGCAGTCAATTAGAGATCAACCAAAGATATAAAGCCCGTAATACTCTTTGGGTTGGGGATATAAACAATAGTTTGGCAAATAATTCGTATGAATAAAAAAAATGACCAGATATTCTGTAAAAGGCATTACATTTGGATCAGATTCTCGGCCAAACCGTCAATTGTCTTGGATTTCTTAATGACGCCATATAGGATACTACCAGGTGTCATTGGACGACGAGTCATAGGATCTGACTACATTTTCAACCCCAATCGGTCGATATAGGTATCTTCGCCTGTCGTTTGGTGTCACGCACACCGGGGATGACCACAGCCGCCAGGTGGCCGATATATTCGACAACATCCCAAACGAACACGTCAAAGTAGTACATGCACTTTTTATCGCGCCAAGGAGCATAACGTTTCCCTTAAACCAAAGAAGATAGTGTACGCTGCACTAAGTGTTACTTTTGGTGGCTACTTCACTGATGCTGGAGGATTCCGACCGGGCCTTAACTAGCAAAGGCGATTACTAAATTCGTATTCTGCTACAAATACTAACACGAAGACACCACACCCTCTTCGTCCATTACCGCTCCTCTCCAGTTGTAATGCTTATAAATGTTAAAACTAGTTGCCACCACATAATTCATCTTCATGAATTTTTGATAAAGAAGAACCAAGTCGCAGGGACGCTTTCTTAGTTGGCGTCAGCGTCCTAGAGCTGCATCATACAAAATCGAAAAGTGTAACAGTTTCTTATTTGAAGAAAGTTCTGTGCACATCTGCGATTATACCTAATATGTAATACAAGTCTTAATCATCTATCAGTTTTCCTATTTAGTAATGTGTACCTAGTCTGTTATAGTGCTTTTGTGGCGTTTCTCATAGTATCCTTCCATCACCTCATTATACCTACATATTCCTTCCCTCTTTCCATTATAAACTTGTATACTAACCTAGATCACGTGTGCATCAGCTAACCACCCTAAGGACAAATGCCATTCTTTTTCTCTCCCTCTCTATCTCTATCTTTCCACATCTTGACCTCCAAAGCACGGTATAAAAGCCGCGCCCTTCTCACGCAAGAGCGGGAGACCTTTTGTTGTATCTGAGGGTTTACGTTGTAGTGTAGGGACGTTATAAATAATAAAAGGGGTAAAAGAACTTCGAGTCTACTTCATTTTAATGCATAAGAGCCGTAGTTTACACTTTTATCTATGGACTAAATAAATGTGTCTAAGCTTTAAGTGTAAAAGTACCTAAATCTGCATACACGATTATTGGCAGCTTTTGCTACCGGAAATTGGGTTAACCGCACAAAAAAACGGTAGAAAAAAGTACCTAATACTGCATACACGATTATTGGTAGCTTTGCTACCGGAAATTGGGTTAAATTATCAGAATTAGGTAAACCGCACAAAAGAAGCGAAAGCGCTCTGTTCTGTAACTCGACTTCGCTAAGGACGTTGTACAATTACATATGAAAAATCACCACCTCAACCGGAAATCCCAAAGATCCGATAAGGACGTTGTACAATTACACATGACGAATCACCACCTCATCGATAACACAACTGATACCTGAACTTATATGAGAGTTGTGACTTTCTTAATTTACTTTTTTTTGCTACCGAAATTGGTAAAACGGCACAAAAAAGCGGTAGAAAAAAGTACCTAAATCTGCATACACGATTATTGGTAGCTTTTGCCACCAGAATTGGGTAAACTGCACAAAAAAGCGATAGCGCTCTGTAACTCGAGCCCGATAAGGACGTTGTACAATTACATATGACGAATCACCACCTTAACTTGAAATCCAAGAGATCCGATAAGGACGTTGTACAATTACATATGACGAATCACCACCTCTCCCAGACCTTCAACTCCAAATTAAATGTAAGAAGATAATTTCTATTCAAAATGAAGTTCGTGTGTTTGATAATCGATAACGCAACTAATACCTATATTTATAAGAGAGTTGTTACTTTGTACCTTTTTAAATATGAAAGGTGTTGATTACTTTACATTTTGAATCTTAAATGCTAAATATAAGAAAAAACTCTTTAATTGACATACAAGTTTATGACTCAAACTCAAACTAAATTTTTTAAATCAACTAATTTTAACTTATAAATTTAACTTAACTACTTTTAACTAGTAAATTTAACTTAACTAGATTAACCCAGCTAATTTAACTTAACTAACTCAACCCAGAAAATTTAACTTAACTAACTTGAACCAGCAAATTAAACTAATATAAACTAGCGAAGTTAACTTAACTAACTTAAACTAACAAAGTTAACTTAACCTACTTAATTGTCAGCTAAAAATTGTTACTCACTCAGAACTAAGATTTTTTTTCTCTTCTTAATACGAAAACAAAAATTAACCAGTTTTTAATAACTTAATAAATTAGAAACGAGGACGAGTGAAGAGATGTGCATTCAAAAAGTGTCTATTTAGAACCATGTTGTAGTAAATTGCCACTCTTTAAAAGAAACACGTCTTTACTCGTTCGCGTCCGGCCCAAGAATGGCGGTATCGATGGTCTGTCGAGTGTAGACATATCGAGAGATTCAAAATGGATGTTGTCTAAGTGCCCGCCCCTTTCTATAAAAACGTATGAGTGTTTTTTTCCTCTTCAAGAAAGCCAAGCAGTCGTCTGGGACTTAGTTGCTCATCCCAAGTGGCTATTTCTAAACAGGTATTAAATTCTTTTAGTCCCTATTGTTGCATGTGGGTGGAGAAACCATTGTTTTCCCAAGAGCCGCATTTCCCCTCATGCTTCTAATATCTGAATTCCTTCTAAGTTTACAAAAGGAAGAAGAAAAACATTTTTATTTCAAACGAAAAATATATTTTATTTACATTTAAAAAGATTTATAAATAAATAAAAGTTTTGAAGTGATATTACATTTAAAACTCATTTTATTTGAAATTTGATTAATTATTATCTGAACAATTAGACAATTTGATCACATGTTTTTACAGATTTTAATATGCATGCTTGTTAAGGCACATGTGCAAAAGAGTCTTTTTTGATTGCTTTGAATCTTTCCTTCATTTTAAGAGCTTAAAATAGATTATAAAAAGTGACCTCGAAAATGTCACTTTAAAAATTTAGACGTAAAAACACAGTATTTCTCTCAATTCTCAGTTGGGACTAACCTAAGCTATAGCTATTCCCCTGCTCATGGTAGTCCTATATCAGGGATATATTTTTCAAGGGATAAAAGCAGATAGATGAGGCTTAAGTTTACACAGCTGGTGGAAATTCTTGTAAAATATTTCAACTCTTTCAACACATATAGTGTCATATCGCTTAAACTATTTTTTTTTTACATTATTTAAAACGTTGCAAAACTAATAAATAATTATATTTATATATATACTTTAGATTGTATACTCTCTCCTGCTCACGTCCTTTTCAAGGACTGAGGATGGGTTTTTTTTTGTAATGAGTTAAGTTGGGGTCGTATGTTTCGTGCTTTGATTGAATAATATATGGTGAAAAGATGCAATCATCGTCGTCGATCACAACAACCTACTTTTCAGCGTTACAGACTTACAGGGGCTTTACCTGTAACTGTCAAAGTTCCTATATACACTCTACCAACCCAACTGAGATATCCTCGATTATTATTATATTTGTTTTTATAATATTTTACACATTTTACGTAACTTTTTGCATTGCGAAATAAATAAAAAAAATTATCGAGTAACACTTAAACACTATTTGAATTCAAATACTTGACAAATACTAGCAATGTTACCTATATGTATTTACAATATGGACAAATTTTCTTTGTTAAAAAAGTTCAAATCAGTTTACAATCCAATCTAGCTCCAGATTTCATTTTATTTCCGCTGAATAGTACATCGAAATCAGCTTTATTGTGCAAGGTTATATTTCCCCCCTACTATGTGTAAACTGTAAATTGTTTTTTGTTTTTTTCATAGAGGGGAAAAATTGGGGAAAATAACTGCAGAGTTATTTTTCGATTGGTATTGGTTATTCAGTTTAGCTTTGATTTTAATCTTAAACATTCGTGAATGCCAGAAAGAGTAGCCTACATGTTTTTACTGTAAGCTAAATAATAACTATTTTGCCACAATTGATTTGTATTACAAGAATTTCGGTGATACTTTGTGCTGAGATTCAAATAGTCGTTTGAATTTGCCGCTTCTTTTAGTTTCAATAATTGCTACAGTGCGCTTCTTGATGATAGTGGTCTAGCTGCTTCTATCTAGGGAAATGTAAAATGTTTCGTCTGCACCTAATTTGTAAACGTTGGGATTCTAATCCGTCTATCTTTTCTACCATATAGGCTCCGACTAAACGGAGGCGGAGAGGCAGCCGCCCCCTCTGAAGTTGTCGGATTCCTAGGTATCTAGCTTTTTTCAAAAATTGTGCACCATTCTGGTCGGATTTCCCCCTGCCGTCTCCTCTCAATTTTGGAAGTCGGCGGCTATGAATTTCCGCAAAATTGTAGAGGGAATGAACGCCCTTCGTGTCCTTTCTGGGGCCAGTAAGACGGATCGTTCTATTGGCTTCATTTTTGCGCTCGAATCTAGAGCAGCTAGCATGAAGTATGAACAGCCTGATGCCTGAACAGTTCGTTGAAATAATGTCGAATTCAGAATGTGACTGAGTTTATTTACATACAGAGATTAAACATGGTGATTGTGGTGAAGGAAATATATCTGAGTCCTACAAAAGATTTATTTTAGAGATGACCGTTTTTTTTCAAATTTAGAAAAAAAGTTCACCGGCATTGACCGTTTATGTCCCCCGAGTGTGACCCGTAACGGCGGGCGTCATCATCAGCAAAGACCGGTGATTTTTTTCAGATTCAGAAATCAAAATGTAAATGATATAATTACTTACTTTAAAAGTCGTTGACTAAATTAGTAGTAAATAAATTATTTGAGTTGTACAATTAAAAAATAACATTTCAAATACTTTTCTTATCTCGCTACTTTGTATTACATCAGCAGCAATATAAAATACACTACTATATGATTAGAAAAAACGCAATGTATATTTAGGTGAAAAAAGATAGCTTATTCAGATTTGGAACACAAATGTAGTTAAGATAAGTACAAATAACAACAAACATGTTTTAGTAGTATAATTTCTTTTAATGCCCTTAGTAGATTTGATGCATCAATTCCAACTATAATAATGAAATTAAATAATAAAAAAAACATGTGTAGTTATTGAAAATATTGATATTAATTTACCATCGTGTAGAAATTTCAGTTTTTTCAGTTTTCCAGAAGAGACACAGTCAAAACACAATACATATTAGTCCCCAGTTGATACTTCCTTAAGCCATAGGTATAAACTTGCTGATTCGGAGCCTCATGCTGATATTTCAAGGATTAAAAGAAGGTAGAAGAGGCTTAAGTTTACACAGGTGATGGAAATGTATATACCTACACTCTACTTGCCCAACTGCAACATCCATAATTATTATAACA
This sequence comes from Chydorus sphaericus, assembly GCA_030141595.1. Classification (NCBI taxonomy): domain Eukaryota; kingdom Metazoa; phylum Arthropoda; class Branchiopoda; order Diplostraca; family Chydoridae; genus Chydorus; species Chydorus sphaericus. The sequence goes on along the minus strand of CM057929.1, from coordinate 11,940,052 downwards.
TCTATTTTGGTAATGGTAATCCTTTCTACATTTTACTTAATTTTCCGCACTACAAAATAAAAAGAAAATGTTCCAAGTTAATGACGTAAACACAGCATGGAATATGAACCCAATAAAGTATTTACGATAAATTAAAGAAAAACCAATCACTTTAAATTTAATTTTTATTTCGGGAAAAGCCGAAACGAGGGCCAGCTAGTTACTATATAAATTGAACCTATCAAAATCAAATTCTATGTCACATTTATCGCCTGCTAATTGCTATGGTATTTGGATTCAGTTACCTGACAAATACAACAGCAATATACCCCCGATACCCCCGAATTCACTCCGACGGAGATATTTGAATTAATTCATCGTCAAGTGCTTCCAGACACAGATTACACTCCGCCGAATCAAACATCGAAATCAGTTTAAAGTAAGGCACTTCGTCTGCAATCAAATTAACTAAACATAAAAGTAAATTTTGTGCAGTGTAACTTAATCAGCCACTGGTACCCACCGTCGCTCCTGATGATCGCATTAGAATTTCTAATATGGTGTCAACCAGTTTTATTATTCCAATGGCATCACACTTTGTTTGACATCTGTTTTGACTCGCAAATATTTGGAGGTCAAGATATCATTCAGCCGCGACTCCAACTAGCCATATGAGCATCATCTAAAAAATTTACGGTCGATTATATATGTTTCCATTCTGATATAAAAGTAACCAAGGTCCTTATTAATTTAGAAATTTGTAATCATGATAACCTAGATTATTTTGTTATACATGATGTGAATGAGTAACGCGTTATTATTGAGAATCCTCTGCCCATTTGAACCATTATTCATATACTATTATGAATTCATATCCCAAGCTATAGTACTTGAAATGTTTGCATTTCAAACAATTATTTCCAGTAGAGGAAAATGTAATACCATTCTCTAATACGCCGGTCCTTTCTATTTTTAACTATATAACAGTTTTATCAGTGATGGCTAAATTCATTTGAAATCAAGTTAATTCGAAACTCAAATTCAAATTTTTCATTCAATTGAAAAATCGAATCATTCAAAATTAATTGAATTAAAAAATAAATTTTGAATTGCCAAAAAATTCACTCTTGATTCAAATTCATTCAAAATTAAGCATTGCATTTTAAGGCAAGCTACACGTATATTTCATATTTATTCGTAATGAAAAACTATTGCACGATGCTTGGTTGCTTCTCTGAGCATTACAAGTGATATTTTTTTTCAAATAACCCTTCAACTCGGTCATAATTTCTAGATATCGATTGTCAAAAGTAAGAAAGTCTTCACCGAAAATCAATAAAATGACCAAAATCTAGTGGTGATTAAATGAGAACTTTTTAATTGAATACTTGATTCAAATACGCAATTAATTTTTTTTTTATTAATTCAAGATTACAATTCGAAAAATTCGAATGATTCGCGAATCAATTACTATTCAGTTACTTGGCTAATAAAAGTACACCCCCGAATTCACTCTGACGGAAACGTTTAAATCACTTCATCAGCATGTGAAGCCAGTCCCAGATTACATCCCGACCCAGATTATATTCCGCTGAATGAAATATCGAAATCAGTTTAAAGTAAAGCACCTCGTCTGCAATCAAATTAAACATAAAAGTATATTTTGTGATGTGTAATACTAATAGAAAGTAATACTAATAGAAAATAAAAAATAGGGTGATTCCCCTAAATAGGCTAAGAAATGTAGTAGGTATTACTCATGCATTCCATGTATGTTTTTGTATTTATTATATGGATCAAAAGTAAATACAAATAGCAGAACAATTCAAGGAATGGAGTTGATTATTATACTTATAATATGCTACAAGCCAATAATGTTTACATACTGATTCGTATGATATCAAATTTTTTAACGCTACCGTGATATTTATACTTTCAAGGTAGTGCTCCCAAAACAATGTTTATCCTTAAAAGTGCCTGCAGATATGAAGTTCAATTTAAAAGCATAAGATCATTCAAACTCCGTGTGAAATAATTAAAGATACCGATTATGGCGTACTTTTTCGGTCCAAGTGGAATTTGGAATCGAACAAAGACCGCTTCAATACTACATGGATGTTAGAAACGTCGCTGCTTTTGGCCGAGTTATAGGTAGTCATCTAGTGTGTATCCAAGCTTTCCTAGCCCATCGCAGTTAGCAGCCGGCTCATAGAAATAACGTGTATCAGTAGCTTTCTCCGTTGTAATTGATTCATTCACTTTTCCATAATACACATTTAAATTGATACTTGCTTTAAGGATCTCAACCGGTTAAGAATTCCGGTTATTGGACTTTCCGGTTTATCTGTTTATGGAAAAACATGAAACCGGTAAAAATTGAACTGTCCAAATCGTCACCCGGCCAAAGGATCAACAGTCTTGTACCCGGCTAAGTCTATTTCTACTTAATCAGGTCTTTTAAATCGGTTGTAGCCGTAGCGAACCGAATAAACCGTGATAAGACTTCGAGCCTGTAAATTTATCAAGGGTCTTCTATATATTCTAAGTTTATATGCAATGTCCAAATAGCATTATTATTTGTCAATTACAAAACATAAAAAATGTACATAAGTCAATCAAGTAATTAACTCATCTTTATCAAGTATCAATAAAATAACAACAATGCCGTAGTTAAAAAGAAACTTGAAAAAACACAGTTCAGCTGCCTATCATAAAAAGAACTAGTCATCAACTATCAAAAAAACTTACATCACACTTACATTACAAACTTTTTACATCAAACTTATAGATGACGTTTAAAATTACTGACTGCTCATTCATCTTGTTGTTGAAGTCGTCGTTAACTCGTAAAATTATTCATTCTGATAACTAATCAGCTGAGCCGCAATTATTTCAAATGATGATTATGGTTCGAGAGTTTTTTTTTGCAGTTTAACCGGTTAGATCTGGCCAATAATATGTCTAACCGGATAACCAGAAACAAATAATAAACATCAAACTGGTTGGAACCGTAACGTATCCGAATCGTTTCATCCGGTTGGAAACCGGTTGAGATCCTAACCCTTTTTTAAAAGCATGCTTGGGGTAAATATGAGCATAATAATATGCAACAAAAGAGTAAAAAAATTCGATTGCATAAAACATTGCAAGTTTTCCTTATATGTTACATTCATTGGCCTCAGAACTGATTTAAAGTGTCAAATGACGCGTTTTAAATTTATTAATCCATTTTCAGACCCAATGTAAGAATTATTGAGGGCAATTTGAACACGGTACAATATAAGAGACACAAACTAAATTAAGTCTACTTTTAAAAAACATTGCAGTTTTACGGAAAAAGTTATTATGTTGGACTCTTGTTATTATTATTTTTTTTTTATGCCATGAAGGTAATTCTGCCCATCATCTACTAAGATTCCGTCAGTCTTTTTTTCAGAGCTACATTCAAGCAGTTTGCAACACTTCCAGTCGCTGAATTCTATATCATTTTAATTCATGGAGAATATATTGTCATCCAAGCTTTGGTCAAGCCGCATATTGCCAACCCCATTCGAAATAAACTTGTTGGCGCTTCACGCGTGTACGAGAAAGCGGGCTGATGACGCTTAGAAGAGGACCGAGATAGCCCTTAAAGAAAGCGAGAAAACACAACGTTCAGCAGAGGCGCTAGAAGCAGACGTGCACGTTCTTTTATTTCCTGACGCGGCCTCATCGGTCAGTGAAGTCGGAGTGCAGATGGATATAAAAATATTGTAATAAAGGGAAAATTCAAATTTGAAAGAGCTCCTGCTAACAGGCTCCATTGACGTCATTGCCGGGTGCGCCGCCGAAGGACGCTGACCCGGATACACATTGTATACCTAATTAATTACTGTTTGACCAAATAGTTTACATTTAATAAACACTATTAGTACAATCTAATTATCGGCAATATTGAATGTAGACGCTACTGTTAAAACTTTGTAATTAATACCGTGTCTCATGTAAACAAGTTGTAGGTATATATAAAATGACTAACTAGATGTGAAATACAATTCAGTCTGAGCATCACATTCGCGACAATACCATTAGTGTTGTAGCAGTTCAGAGAAATTCCACGATGGCCAGGCCGGTTGGTGTTACGTTCAAAAAGCCACCGAATCCATCCTGCACTTTGACCAAACAGCAGCTGGGGCGAGCCCATGCTACAGGAAGGGCAGCCCAGCAGTTGCAACGAAGCCGACCTTGACCAATGGCCAATCTGGTTGAAAAGAAGACAAAACCCTTTAGCTTCAGTTGTGAGCATGCTCGTTTTCTAGAGGTCTCCGAAGAGTTTAAGAAGATGATCTACAATGGCCGCTACAGCTTCGCTATCCGACTGTGTTCTGTATGTCTACGACCAAGACATGATGCTCGAACATTTCGCTGGATGAAGGCCTGTGTAGTAAACAGATGCAACCTCTTCCACCACATCCTTCTCCACAACTCAGTAAGTGGGTCAGTTATTATTACAGAAGGATTAGCAGAAGATATTGCAATGGGATGCATCCAGTTGGTTGCCATTTCTACTTATAGAGACGACATGCCTGTTAACCTAATGTGTAATTTATTCTTGTGGTCCGAGCTGGATGGATCCAACACAATCTGTATGATGAGGGGCCAAGTTAGAGGAAACCGAGAAGGCGATCAAGAGAAGCGTACACGTGGATGGCTACCTCGATTCAGCCAAAATCCTGAAGGAAGGAAAACGACGAGCCAAGATGATGAAATACACGGAGAATTCCATCTACAAGAATAAGCGTCAAACTCTGCTGAGTTGACAACAGCACTTCAGCGCTATGTAGATGACCCAGGCCGAAAAAGCTGGAACATTTCGTCGCCTACTCAAAAACTCTGCAATGATTCGTGATCACGATTCCATCATTCCTGATCAAGTCAACAAAGCCTGCATCTACCTGGTCAATTAGGTACACCAGTTACAAGAAAAGTACATTCCATCAATCATCATGGTGTCCTCAAGCTGAAGCCTACTAAAAGTTCACTAAGCATCATTTATTATTGTTCCAGTAACGAGCTAGCGTCAGCTTCAACGACTGCTTAGAAGAGGAACCTCCACTACAGAACGAAATGCTTCATCCCTACTTGGCCTTTCCGTCTAAACAACGCTGAACTACTTTCCAATATTGAAAAAAGCATTTTAAGGCTTTTTACTTAATAGATATAGATAAACAAGAAAATACATTGTTTATCTATTGTAAAGTTAGTGGGGATCTCGGATGGGCTTTAAACTTTAGAATATATAGAAACCTCAAAAGCTGATTGTAAATACACATCGATTGTAAATATCCTTTGATCAGTATTATTAAGGTATTATTAATTAAGCAAGATGATTGGGCATATCCAAATCTGTGCATTAAACTGTGTCTTTTGGAATGTCCATCGAGCGAGACTACAATCACCGCGAAATATTCGATTTCCGCCACCGATGAGAGGCGAATTACTACATAAGAAACAAACTGAACCCGTCTCTTTCAAGACCGAATCGGAAAATTTTCAGAACGAATTTCACGATTCTGTTTTTAACGTAGTAGGCATGACATTTTTGATATCGAATCAGTTTAAATACGTATCGTCGTGGAGTACGAAAAAGGACCATCACTACATTGTTTCCAAACGCGCCCTCAACAAAACTCTATGTAAGCAACGAGAGTCTGAGCAAGGGTTACGAAGATCTTTTTGTTAGCAAATCCGGAAGCGAGATTTGTTTTATCGTCGATGGCCAAGAAATTAAAGCTCACAAAATAATCTTGTCGACAAGAAGTCCGGTTTTTTAAAAAATGTTCAATTCAGATATGAAGGAGAAACCAAATAACAAAATTAGCCTACCAGAGATCGCCCCAGAGATTTTTACCGTTTTTTATGTTTCGTCTAAGCGGACAAAGTGCATCTAACGGTCACAAATGTTGAATATTCGTAGCACGCTACGTGATAGAGCGCTAGTCATGACTGCGTCGTGGATTTGTTTCTTTTTTGACGATATTTCAGCGTGATTTGATCACTACTTTATCACTATTAGAGGTGTTCCTTAATAAGAACTATTGAGAGTATCATGGACACATTGTTGATCAGGCATGACTTTCGAGTGATAAATCCGCTATGACGTCATGCCCTTAGTGCAATTAAAGCATGATTAGGTCAGTTCCATAAAATCATTTCATAAATTTTTATTACAGTATATATTAAAGTTAATTAGGTATTACATTTTGAAAGGGAAAAGTTTGGGATCGGCGTGTATCAACGGAGTCGTCAGGCCAATTCCTACTACATGCAACTTTAATTCCCAAGTGGGTCCAATGGAAGCATGCCCTGATGCAGACTTCAACTTGGATCTCACCGATCGGCAAGACAGCGAAAGTTTAGCAGAAAGCTATGGAACTCAGAGAATTGTTCCTCGAGGTACCTCCGGTGAAACCGAAGGAGGTCATTTCAAAAAGCGAAAACGACGGGGATTCGATGATGACATTGTAGACGAAATAATACGTTTACTTAAGTAAATTATTGTGTGTGTTCAAAAATTTCCGGTCAAAAGTACCTAAAACTGCATACACGATTATCAGTAGCTTTGCTACCAGAAATCGGGTTAAATTTTTAACAGTGTATCATGTAAACATTCTATCACAATTGTCTTCTTAGTTTTTAATCAATTAAAAATATTTTATTAAAAAAGAAATGTATGCGTTTGTTTGGACTTTTTTCACTTATTTAAGTCTGGCTATTGATTTATTTCAAGAGCTTACATTAAAGCTTGTAGAATAAATGCACACTCATTTTTAGTTAAGATAAGCTGCATTTTTCGGGTATAAAAAGGTACCTAATACGGTCATTCAAATTACTGGTTTCTGGGATCCATGTACCTAAATCTGCATACACGATTATCGGTAGCTTTTGCTACCGAAATTGGGTAAATTGCACAAAAAAGCGGCAGAAAAAAAGTATTTAAATTTGCAAACAGGATTATTGGTAGCTTTGGCTACCAGAATTGGGTAACCCGCACAAAAGAAGCGAAAGCGCTCTGTTCTGTAACCCGAGTTCGCCAAGGACGTTGTACAATTACCTCGACAATTACGTATGACGAATCACCACCACAACCGGAAATCCAAAAGATCCGATAAGGACGTTGTACAATTACATATGACGAATCACAATCTCTCCCAAACCTCAAACTCGAAATTAAGTGTAAGAAGTTGATTTCTATTCAAAATAAATTCGTGTGTTTGATGATCGATAACAAAACTAACATCTGAACCTATACGAGAGTTGTCACTGTCTTACTTTACTTTTGTTTTGCTACCTAAATTGGATAAACCGTACAAAAAAAAGCGGTAGACTTGCACCGCAGAAAAAAGTACATAAATCTGCAAACACGATTATTGGTAGCTTTTTTGCCAGAATTGGGTAAACCGTACGAAAGAAGCGATAGAGCTCTGAAACTCAAGTCTTATAAGGACGTTGTACAATTACATATGACGAATCACCACCGCAACCGGAACTCCCAAAGATCCGATAAGGACGTTGTACAATTACAGATGACGAATCACCACCTCTCCCAGACCTCAAACTCCAAATTAAATGTAAGAAGATAATTTAAATTCAAAATTAGGTTCGTGTGTTTGATGATCGATAACGCAACAAATACCTGTACTTATAATAGATTTGTTACTTTATATCTGTTCAAATCTATAAGGTGTTGATTACTTTACATTTTGAAAAATACTTTTTCTTAAATCCTAAATATGAAAAAAATCTTAAAATTGACATATGAACTTATGACATATGACCTTCAAGCATAATACCAAATCTCTTGGATGATACATATTCGCATATGTGCATTCATGGATAAAACTTGCCCTTTAAATATACCGTGAAGAGCCAACCTTGAGGAAAATAAGGACACGCTTACTTCTAAATTCTTTATTTCACTTAACTAATTTAAACTAGTGAATTTAACTTAACTAACTTAACCCAACAAATTTACCTTAACTAACTTGAACCAGCAAATTAAACTTAACTAATATAAACTAGCGAAGTTAACTCAACAAACTTAAAATAACAAAGTTAACTTAGCCAGTACTTAACTGCCAGCTAAAAAAATGTTACTCACTGAGAACTAAAAATTTTTCTCCTATTAATACGATAACAAAAATAACCAGTGGTAAAATACTTAATAAATTAAAATCGAGGACGAGTGAAGAGATGCGCATTCAAAAAGTGTCTATTTGGAACCTTGGGGTACTAAATTGCCTCTCTTTAAAAGAAACATGTCTTTACTCGTTCGCGTCCGGCTCAAGAATGGCGGTATTGATGGTCTGTAGAATGTAGACATGTTGTCTAAGTGCCCACCCCTGTCTATAGAAAAATGCCTGTGTGTTTCTTTCCTCTTCTTCAGGAATCCAAGCAGTCGTCTGGGATTTAGGATTGCTCATCCCAAGTGGCCATTTCAAAACAAGGGTCAAAATTCTTTCAGTCTCTATTGCTGCAGAAGGGTGGAGAAATCTTTGTTTTCCCAAGAGCCGTAGTTCCCCTTGTGCTGCAGGCCTGCAGCTGCAGCTTTTAATATCTAATTCCTTCTAAGTTTAGAGAGGGAGCAAGAAAAAAAGGTTTTATTTAAAACCGAAAATTTATTTTATTTACATTTACAACTTTTTTTTTCTTTTTGTTGTTAGTTGTAAAATTATGTTGCATTTAAAAAAGTCATTTTATTTTAAATTTGATAGACCATTATCTTAATACATAGGCGATTTGGTCATATGTTTAACATATTTTAATATGCATGCTTATTAAGGCACACGTACACGCGAGTCTTATTTTAAAGACTATGAATATTTTCTTCATATTAAGAGCTTAAAATACATTATAAATGCTATAGCGTCATTGAAAACATCTTCTGAAAAGTTTTGACGGAAAAACACAATATTTCTCTGTTGGGACTACCTTGAGCCATACCTATTCCCCTGCTCATTGGAGCCCTATTTCAAGGATATATTTTTCAAAAAAAAAAAGTAGATAGAAGAGGCTTAAGTTTACACAGGTAATGGAAATTCTTGAAAAATATTTAAACTCTTTACACACACAGCGTCATATCGCTGAAACTTTTTTTGAAATTGCTTAAAATATTGAAAAGAATCAAAACAACCAAAATAATATCGGCACAAAGTTGTTTAGTGGATTTTTTTCTTCCTCCCTATTTAAGATCTCTCCTGCTCACATCTTTTCAAGGACTGAGGGTAAAAAAAGATTTAAGTTCGTGTCGCGTATTTCGGCTTTAATTGAATAATTCATGATGAAATAATACAATCATCATCATCGATCACAACAACTTACTTTTCAGCGTTATAGGTGCTTTAACTGTAACTATCACTATTCCTATATACACTCTACCAGCCCAACTGAGATATCATCTCTTATTATGACATGTGTTTTGATAACCCTTTCCATGTTTTACGTAACTTTTGGCATTGCGAAATATAAATAAATGTATCGAGTTTCATTTAAACACAGCATGGATTCACACTTTATGGATCAACACTTCATTCCTATCTGAAGTGTCAAAACTATTGCCTGCTAATTGAATTCAATTACTTGACAAAAACTGGCAATATGACCTACAAATTTACAATGAGCACGAATTTTCTTTGTTAGACGGTTTTTAATCCGTTTATGAGCCAATCCAGCTCCGGATTTCATTTTATTTCCGCTGAATAGTACATCAAAATAAGTTTAATTGTGCATGGTCACAGTACACTTTGCCTCTTTTTGTGTAAACTGTAAAAAACTTGCAACATGTAATACTACAAAAATTGGGGAAAATAGATGCAAAGTTATTTTTCGACTCAAAGGTATTATTGGTTATTCAGCATTACTGCATTAGTTTACCTTTGTTTTGAATCTTAAACATTCGAGAATGCTAGAAAGATTAGCCAAGTTCTAGCTACACTTTCACGCTCAAATCTATAGCCTGTTGCCTAAATGGTTCGTTGAAAAAATGTCGACTTCAGAATGTGACTCTTTATCTACATATTTTATCTACATACAGCGATTAAGTTCTCCAAAATATATATTGATAAGATGACTATAGTATTTCAAATTTAGTAAAAAAAAATCACCGGCATTGGCCGTTTAGGTCCCCCGATTTTGACTCGTAACGGTGGGTGTCATCATCGTCAAAGCCCGGTGATTTTTTTCAAATAAAAAAATGGAAATGTAAATACTAAAAGTACTTATTTTAAAAGTATTTTTGACTTAAGTAGAAGTAAATGAAATATTTGAGTTGTGCATTTTATAAATAACATTTGAAATACTTTTCTTATTACGCTTCATTGTATTACATCAGCAGCTATATAAAATACACTTCTATGTGATTAGAAAAACGCAATTTATGTTTAGGTGAGATTTAAGATTATTCTGATTTGGAATAAAAGCATAGTTAAGGCAAATATTTAAAAAAATTATTTTTTTTGTATGTTATTTTTTTTTATTGCCCTTAATATATTTGATGAATCAATTGCAACTATAATAATGAAATCAACTAAAAAAACAACAACCAAAGAATCATTATTTTTTTTAAATATTAATTTACCATTGTAGTTATTCCAGTTAAACAAAATAATTAGGAAATTATTAAAAATAAACGGGTTTTTTTTTTATTTGAAAACAAAAAAATTTAATCGATATCGGTCGTGAAGTCGTCGTGTAAACGAAATTTCGACCACCCATTGTTTAAGAATCTAGACGCTCAACGGTGTTGGTTTGAAGATTTAATCTTTAAGGTTTTGTCCTATACCTTTTATTCTATAGGTTTATTGTTACCAGTTACCCTATAGCTTTCGTTCTATAGGTTTAATGCACTATTTGCTCAGCCCTAGTCCCTACCATGATTTCCTGACAAGAATAAAATAAACAAAATTATTGCTTGTCATATTTATATAAAAGCTACTAAATAATAAAGTTAATTGTAAGGTTTATATTGGTCATATATAGCAACTTAAATCCCTGGAAGAGACTATATCAGTTACAAGCTCTTTCGTGTAACTCTTCACCTTGAGTTCGAATGAATCGGAGCATTTCTAAATCTATACAACGCTGATTATTATCAAATAGAAAAGATATTGTTTGATGCTTGTAATCCTCAATCCTTTTTACGTAATTGCACATGCGTTATAAATTATATATTTTTAAGGATTTATGTCCAAATATGAGTCTAAACATTACACTTAAGCTGTAATTAAAATGATATAACTTATATTAATCTGTAGTTCAACCTAAACATGAATGCTTATTTTTAGCATTTTAGCTGAATATATTGAATTTTCATCAATAGTTAGGCAAATGATTTATTCCTAGGTTGCTGTATGGTAGTGAATTCACCATGTGAAATAAAAATGTAATAATTTATTATATTTAGCAGCAGACGTAAATGTATTTGGGAAGTTAAACTTATTTAGTGGTTTTCCCTTTGAAAATAATTTAGGAATAGTGAAAAGAATGGTACGAAGGCACGCATTGAAGAAATTGTATTGCAGCGGGACTGCGGACTCAGTCAATGACGAAGGATCGACGAAGCAGGGAATCACGGGTGTACCACCCTTGATTACGCTCATGCCGGTAAATCCAAGTTTACTTTAGCTATTTTTATTTAAAATTGAGAAAAGAAAAAAAATTCCCCTGATGTTGGCCAAGGATGGCCGCCCATTTCTATCGTCTCGCCGGGCGAGCTAAGCGTACTAACATCGGTGATTTCGGTACCGTACTATATCCCACATGACCTATATCTAAACTCGGCGCTTTATTTTTATTTTAATAATTGGGACTTGCGCTTTAAAGTGGTTATTTTATAAGATAGGGAGGAAGAGTGAAAAAAGAACCTGAATGTCTGCTGACGTTTTTCTCGAAACTCCAAGAATTTTTGGCTTAATTCCCTCAAAAGCGTGCAAATTTAGTTGTGCGTGTAATTTGTACGGAAGTCATAACCGGGATTAGAATGTGACCCAATATGGAATCAAAGAAAATGTGATTTTTGAAATCGATGTAACATGACGAATTGAACACACCAATATAGATCTGAAATGATCTACCGGGAAGCTCGGTTGAAAACGGTCGCCAATTCGCCAATATACTTGAGGCAACGTCCGGAAGATCTGGAAGTTACTGGTTTCTACTACTTGCGTAAGTTATTTTTTTTGTGAATCCATCCCCACCGATGAAATACTTAACGATGCAAATGTGCACTCTGCAATTGAAACCCGAAGACGAGCCATAGGTGGAACACGCTCACTGGTTTTCTCAATGTCAATATTTTTTTAATTGAAGGCGACGATTATATGTCAGAGAAGTAAAAAAAAAATTCCGAAAGTAATATTTTTTTTAATCATTATATTTAATACCATTTTTACAGATTAATTTCAAAACGCATTCCGTTTTTTAAAAAAATTAAAATTAGAGAAGTATTCATAAAAAGGAAGATACACAACATTTCCCATAATTGAAATAATAAGAAAACCCAGGAACGAAAAAAAATAACCAAGAAAAGTTTTCCCGTTTCCATAAACCGAAAGTTGAGGAAAACAATCCGTAAACCTGAAGGAGTGTGCCTTACCGGTCACTATGAGAAGATCCCGCCCCGTAACAATCCCTCTTATGACTCGCCTCAAAGAAGAGTTGGACGAGAACTAGAATCTTTTCAACCATCAATAATTTTTTTGGCATGAAACTTTTCCTTTGATCACATAATACCTTGAAAAGCCAGTCGTGTACAGAATAAGGGTTCGTTTACTTCTAAAATTTTTCCATTTCATAGTAATAATAATAATGCGGGAAAATTTTACTAGCTCGAACTTGCATTGCAAACTTAATTAAACTAGTAAATTTAATTTCAATCATTTAAGCCAGCAAATTTAACTTATTTAACTCAAACCAGTAAATCAAACTTAATTAACTTAAACTAGCAAGTTTCACTTAACTAACATACACCAGCAAATTTAACGCAACTAACTTAAACTAGCAAAGTTAACTTAACCTACTTAACTGCCAGCTAAAACATATTACTCACTGAGAATCAAGCTGAAAACTAAGATTGTTTTCTCTTCTTAATTTAAAAACAAAAATGAACCGCAGTTAAAATTACTTAATCAATATTTAAACGAGGACGAGTGAAGAAATGTGCATTCAAAGAGTCTCCATTTAGAACCATAGTGAATTACTAAATTGTCACCTCTTAAAAGAAACATATCTTTACTCTTCCACGTCCGGCTCAAGAATGGTGGTATCGATGAGCGTCTCAGTTTGGACTGTATACGGGTAGAGAGATTAAAAATGGATGTTGTCAATTGCCCGCCCTTTCTACAGCAAACAAAGGCGCATATGTTTCTTTTATGAAAAAAAAACAAACAAGAAGTCTTCCGGGACTTTCTCACTCCAAGTGGCCATTTCGAAACAGGTGTCGTATTCTTACAGCCTTTGTGCTGAAGAAGGATTGAGAAGTGAATTATTTCCCAAAAGCCGTATTTACCCATTGCTGCAGCTGCAGCTTCTAATTTCTTTTTACAAAGAGAGGAGAAAAAATCTTTTCTTTCGAACAAACGCATTTTGAAATATTTTCCCACTTTTTTAAAGTGTAATCAATTATTATCTAAATAAATGAAACTTTGATCACTATTGAGTTCCTATGAACACTCTACAAGCCCAGCTTACACATCCTATAATATCATGACATTTATTAAGCTAATGCTTTCGACATTTTACTTCATTTTCTTCATTGCAAAATTTAAAAAAAATTATATATGAAGTTCAATTTCGAAATTATCGCCTGCTAATTGAATTAAGTTATAAGCTCAATACTGGCAATATTATTTTCAATAGACACGAATGTACTCTGCTGAAAGCATTTGAATCAGTTTATCAGCCGATCCAGCTCCAGATTGCATTTTATTTCCGCTGATATTCAATTTTAATTCAAAGATTGTTATTCAACATGATATCCTACTTCAGATTGGCTGTTACGAAAGAAAGCTGTCACTCTAAATTTGTCGAACCTATTATAAGGGTATTATAGTTATAATTGAAATGGAAAACCATTACAACTGTAATAGGGTATCGCTATTTCCCCTATTATAAGACATTTAAGACTTCAATTTTTTAAGCCTTTTTTGCGAAAAAAAGCATTCTCCTCTATTGACTCCGGAGGGACTTGAACCTCCGATCTTTGGATGGGTAGTCCACGACTCTACCACTGCGCCACCAATTGATACGATGTGGTGGCATAAGTTAAGATATATAGAAATACATTGGGATGCTTGCTAAAATATATGAAACCTTAAAATACCTGGCTATTATAAAGAAATGAAATCCTATTGCAACTTTTTTCTAGATTCTCCCCATTATTAGTTTTAAATACCCAAGCCTAAAATCTATCTTAAGGCCTTATAATACCCAAAAAATTTAGAGTGGTTACACTTGATATTTCATTGCCTAAGTTATTTAATAGAGACTATACTTTAAAAAACTAAAACAGCTGTTCCATCCATACTAAATTAAAATGGCGAATTTACTAAAGTATAATTATTAAATTCATTCAATGTACTTTTAAAAAACGACTGAAATATATATTGCCAATTTTAAATATATATGAGACTGATGTGTATGAAATATGTTTTGTCTAGTCCTCAACAATACCGTACATTATTTTTGTTATTTTTGTATTTAAAACAGAAAACGGCTAGGATTTAATCTTTAACTGATTCCTGAATTATTATTATTATTATTTTTTTTTTTTTTTTGGGGGGGGGGGGGCAGCGTGATCGAGATCGATTAAACCTTTTTTATTTCAAATGAAAAAGTTAGACAGTTAGACTGGAATTACTACGATGTTAAATCAATGCTATATTAATACTTGATTTTCACTTGTTAATTAGAAAAAAAAATCATCGGTGTTAGCCGATGATTGCCCCACCGTAACGAGTCACACTAGGGGAACATAAACGGCCAATGCCGGTGAATTTATTTTTATTTGAATAATTAAACTGTCATCTTAAAAAATAAATATTTCGGAGAATTCAGATATATTTTCTTTACTCAAATCACCATGTTTAATCCTTTTATGTATAAATTGAGTAACATTTTTAATTCGACAAGCTGATTGGATGCGTGGAAGTGTATTACTGTATTAGCTATAGAAGTTTCTTACTGGTCCCAGGAAGGGCATACAGGGCGTTCAGTCCCTCTACAATTTGGCTACTCAACTGGACGACCTTGCTGACTGGAAGACGTAATTTTTAATGAAAATTGAAACAGAAATCGCCCGGTTTCTGGACGATGCTCGGATAGCTTTCAGAAGTCGGCTGACTTTGAGTCCTAATTAAGAATAGCCCGATGTATTCATTCTTTCCAATAGTATAGAAACAAATATAGTAAATGATTCCGTTTTTTAAAATTAAGTATTTTTTTTTTGAAACAGTAAAGCTGTAACATTTTTAAGGTATAAGATATTATCCTGCTATTCACTAATCTGAAGCTGGATATTGGGTTCTTTTTTCTTCTTTTTAGCATTGTAGGAATGCAAGGGTTTGCATTTTTCTTGCTGTCAAATGTTTCTTGCATACGCCGCATGTTTTTTCTCCCCCTCTTTTGAAACGATCAATTTCCAGTCGACACAAAGAAGAGAAAAAAAATGTGACATTGAAAAATTCAAGTGATTACTATGATTCATTTAGCTGAATGTAATCTGGGGTTGAATCGGCTGACGAACTGATTGAAATTGAATCGAAATTTATGTAACTGAACTCAATCAGCAGGCGAAAATGTTAACATTAAAATTCCTTTTAAAAAGTCCACTTAAAATAATAATAGGAATAAACATCTTTTTGAACCCATGCTGTGTTTTCAGTGTAAATCAATAATTTGTTTTAATTTATCTTGCACTAAAAAAGAAATGTAGTAAAATTTAGAGCCCCTATTAAGCTTTCTTACATTCACATATTCTGAATCAGTAATTGATTCTCTATTTTTTAATACCAAAATAAGATTATATAATAATGAGGTAATATTTCGCCCTTTTTCACCATTTTCAAAATTGTCTTACGTCACTTAATTATCTTAAAATGTAATATTACGACATTTTAGACCATCACGAATCTCTTATTGATGCTTAAATAAGACAGCATGAAAATGAGGTAATCTTTTGAACGCCGAGGCTGAGACACATAAGAAAAACAATTCTAGTATAGAAAAAATGTTGCTGGCTCTCGGACTAGATGGAAATCTTTTTTTTTTCTTTATCGTGTAAACTTCGAAGAAATGGCAAACTGCAGCAAGGGGCATATAGGACTCTAGGGAAAATATATATTTCTCCACCCTTCTGCAGAAATAAAGACTGAAAACAATGACGGAAAGAAATTCGACACCTGTTTTGTTATAGCCCCAGAAGACTTTGTTTGAATTTCTTGGAAAAGAGAAAAGAAACATATATGCCTTGATTTTGTTGAAAAGAGGCGGGCACTTTAGCAGCAGCATTCTTTTTGAATCTCTGGAGTCTCAGCACGTCGACAGACCGCGGCGAGGCGACCAATTCTGAGCTGGACGTGGAGGAGTAAAGACGTGTTTTTTAGAGAGTTGCAATTCGGTACGCTATCGTATTAAATTGACACTTTTTAATGAATACTTCTTCACTCTTCATCTTTTCTAATTAACAGTATTCATTTGTGTTGGCTCAGGAAGTGAAAAAGTCCTACTTCTATCCAAATATTAGTCCTCAGTGAGTAAAGTGTTGAAGTTAATGTTGTTTAAGTTAAATTGTTAAGTTAAGTTAGTTAAGTTAACTACCTTAATTTAAGTTAGTTAATTTTAAAAATACGGTACATTGCCTACAAATTGAAAGAGCTAATTATATATAAATGCATAATATTGTCGCAGTCTTGAGGCGACGATAGTGATTTATTTAAATAGAAAGATAAAACTAGATAAGTAAATCATCTGTATTGTAACATGGTTCAGCACTTTCAATAGGAGAAACCCTATAGCCAAGGGAAGGTATAAGGACACTTGTGCGGTAATAAATAACTGTATTTAAATGGAATTATGCCCATGTGTCACCCCCAATTAACTGATCTTTAACTATAAAAGTACCCCCATTTCTTGTACCCTTTTACACTCATTTTCGAGTAATCTATGAACACACATCGTTAGAATAACATCCACGAGTGTCACAATATGGTCGATAAATCCTTCGCAATTTTCTTTCAATGGTTCAATTTCAAGAATATACAATTGTTTGTATTTTCAGCCATAAGCAATATTAAATTTTAAAAAATTTAAAATTTAGTTATATAAATATACATGGTATACGGTTTGAAGGATTCGTTTGCTCGCAACTCGTTCGCCTGTGGGTACATCTACAAATAATTTCTGGTAGAACTCAAAGTGATCAGACCATAGTAGAAATATTGATCAATTCTCTGTTAGTTAATAAAATGATTCAATTTTAGTGAAAATATAAAGAAACGTACAAAATGATGATACCAAGTATTTCTGAATTACACGATATTGTCGTCGCTCGACGATGAATATGAATCAGATAAGATAAGCAACCGACAACAATACAAATAAAAACAAAAACAAACAAAAAACATATATTTCGAAATGAAAATCATTTTTATTGCAGATCAATGAAGTCTCTTCAGCTTCTTTTGAATCTGACAACAACATAAATTTAGGATGTAAATGTTCATTAAAAAAAAAAATATTATATTTACATTGATTGCCGTAGCCGAAACATTGTCCACGTTGGAAATAATAGTATTTCCTGTTGACGATACGGGCAGCGATTGAAATTCAATAGTTAAATTTCAAGAATATACAATTGTTTGTATTTCCGAGCCATAAGAATAAACGCCACAGGGAAAGATTCATAAAAAATCAAATTGTATTTAAAAAAATTTAAACTTAAATTATATAAATGTATACTGTATACAGTTTGAAGAATTGCTAGTTGATAGTAAATAATGGGAACTTAAGTAAATAATGGGAACTTCTTCGAATGTTACATCGAAAAATAATTCTCTAACTAGTGGATCTTATGTTGCTCGAAGGAGGTCTATATTTACAAAGACTTGGGCTGACTTTTGATTGTGCACTACTTACCCAATGCAAAAATCACTTCCGTCGTTTGACTTTCTATTTAAACATAAATAAAAGTTATATTTAAAAACAAATTAAATATATAGTCTACTTAAGTGGTAATTTTACATAAATAAAATATGGTCATCGTGAACGATTTTGTGATTCTTGGCTATTCCGATAGTAAAATCCAGCTTCGGTTTCCACGGCCGTTGTTGCCAAGCA
The DNA here is from genome assembly GCA_030141595.1 of Chydorus sphaericus. Classification (NCBI taxonomy): domain Eukaryota; kingdom Metazoa; phylum Arthropoda; class Branchiopoda; order Diplostraca; family Chydoridae; genus Chydorus; species Chydorus sphaericus. The sequence continues at coordinate 11,921,704 of CM057929.1, read as the reverse complement.
CATGACCAATAATTAAAAGTGTTCAGTCGATCTTCAGCCCAATTCATTTCTGGTCTTCTAGGCTCCTTGTGAGGTATCATACACAATGATGTCATAGAATGAGGGAAGATGGGACAATTTAAAAAAAAATTATGAATATTCAACGGATGTCATATTGTTAATGTAGTTGGCTTCAAATTAACTTATCATATGCACAGTTGATTCCTTAAGACCATAAGTCGGATTTCATCGAAAATCTTAGGCCTTTTTTCAGTCCGACGCCATCCATTTGAGGGGCAAATTCCGTCCTGGTTCTTCCTTGTATTGCATATATGGCATATATGATATGGTACTTGATTGGTGTATTCCTTGCTTGTATTTTACAGTTATTTTTAAATTTTCGATTGAAAGTTTCCTGCTCACCATTCGGATGATTGGTAAGAACCCCTATTTCCCCGTAGGTTTCTTCGTAGAATCAAAGCCGCAAAATAATTATGCGAGCGATTTCGTTTGAACTGGTAATAATTGCACAGTATCTACCCTTTCTATGAATATGGTAAAAATTACCTTTTCTCATTTTATATGATTATGTTGTACATAAGGGATATGTCCTTTTCAAGCGTAACATACAGTTCGTTTTTTAATCCTCTAAATTTATCTTTGTTATTCTTAAGTTTTACAAAGAAGAATCTTGATAGAGTAGATCACTAGAGTACTTATGATTCTTGAAGAGAGCGTAAAGAGTCTTGAGATGACCAAGGTTTTCTGATTTCTCTTTCATTATGTTGAAAACAATCCAGAAGCTGAAGTGACTGGAGAGAGCCAAGCCATTCTTGTCAGAGCCAAGCATTTCTTGTGAGATCAAAGACTGAGGCGATGCCCTTGGCAGCATCCCGTTTGGTGGAGTATGGTGAGCTGAAGTGGAACAAAGGAGAAACATATCTTATCTTCCTGCAGGTGCCATAATTGGCCAAGTGGTGTTCGGTGCGGCGTATACACCATCCTGACAGATGGACTTCGTGTTCCAGACATAAAGATTAAAGTTGGAAGACTCCATCATCTTTCTTGACTCGTTGTTAAAGTTGACTGCTCCTTTTTTTATTTTAACAGCATGTAACTAGGTTGTCTACGTAGAAGTCTCGTGGCAATAGTTTCACGGCTTCTGGTTCCGGCTGTACGTATAGTAGCTTTTAGATAATTGAAGCCAGGACAAATGGGGAGCTGTCGAGAATATTCTAAGTAAAGATGTGAGATATGTGTGGTACTGCTATAAAACCTTGTATTGCGAGATATGAAAAGGAGAGAGAGAGAAAGAACTCTCTCGTTGAACTTGAAACTGCTACTAGCTCCCTCTCTCGATCGAGAGGAAGCAGGAAAAGAAAGTGAAAGTGAAAAGTGGTCAAGATGCGCATATGTGAATATGATACTTTAATTGTCCCATCGTGGGAAAGATGTTTTTAAAAGAAAAGACGACATGTATATCATCCGTCGTGGGAAACGGGCAGTATAAGTCTCGCCTTGTCGAAAAATATGATTCTTGACATGGGGAGCAGTCGGCTCCAAACGGTGGTATGACTTGGCGTACAATGTGAAAACGTCGATACTCGGATCCTCCGTTCGAAAGGTGTAGAAATAAAAAATCCCGTTTAGTTTGCACGAGCATTATTTGATGAAAGGCTTTCTCTATATCGCGTACACGATTCTAATAGGAGTAGTCAGTGACTGAGGCTTAAAGACTGGATGGTTTATGTAGTAAACGCTTCCGTCAGGTACATATTCCATGTAACCACGATTTAATTGTTTCTGGAAAATCTCAGGGTTATCCTTTTGAAGCGTTCTTTCTGATGCGACGAACCGTCTGCCGAGTCCTTGCTTTACAGACATTGAGGCTACTATCGAAAGGTAGATTTCCATCTTTAAATGGTAACCGGGCGTAAAACCGTCCATCCTTGAAATATTCATTTCGTTCCATGAATTATGGTACACAGTTTGGTTGTTTTTCAACTTCTGGAAGAATTCTTAGTGAGTCTGTTATCCGGAACTTTATCATGTCTAATTCTTCAATGCCTGTGTTTCAGCATTATTTTGTGTCGGGCTGGCTATAAAGTTTCCAAGCTGAGATTCGACGGATACCGGTCCGCATCCTCGGATCAAGTGGTCGCCAACAAAGGAATAGTAAAAATCGAGACCAATCAAGATGTCAAGGGTAAAATCATGATTGCCGTTGATCTGTCGGGACAGTTTGAGTTCTATTAAACAAAAGGGAAAATGGCTCCCGGGCTGGTTGGCCAGCGACTCCAAACAGGGCTGGCAACATGAGGATCCCTTACTCCTTCAATTGGCATCGATAGACAATCTTCATTCGATTATACAAGTTGCGAAACTTACTGCATGGTGATGCGCAATGCCCCTCTTCCTTACAGTAGGGGCATCCTTTGAACCGTCTAGTATAAGTTGCATTGCTCAGCACCATATATTGGTGGGTATTTTCTGTACAGTTTTTGTTATTGCCCCTTGTAGTCCTCTTGGATTTTCGAGCGTTGACGAGGGCTATCCCCATGATTCCAATTTCCTTGTAGATTGCTTTCCTTAGCTCATCCAGCGTCCATCTGTCTCAATCTGCATAATCCCATCTGCATGCTAAATCGGGCGGACGTTGGTGGTAGACTGGCAAGGGCACGAAAGAGCGAATAACTTATCTTCGTAGTTTGTCCAGAAACTATCCTCAAAAAGCTCCATTCGTCTCCTTTCTGCGGATTAATTTCCTCATTAGTGCGGATAATATCCATATTGCGTGAAAGGGCGTAGTTGACTTTCTTGTTCGCTCGAATTCTTAAAGAGTCCTGCTGGTAAAAAATGAAAAAAAAACAATGTGTTTTACACTTGGCACTCACATCTAGATTCTTTTATCTCCCTGTCGATCAAGGGAGAAGAGGAAAAGAGAGGGAGAAAAATAAAGTTGACCACTGAATTGTTGAAGGTTGAAATAGAATCAATACTGTACAACCTTATTCCCATAGCGTGGGTGATAAAAGTCTCGTTTTCTTATAAATATATCTCGAGAGAACGCATGTCTTTCATGAATTAATAGGGACCACCACCCAGAGCGATACACAAATGTAACATACTAGAAAATATATGGTGGTAAAATGAAGAGCGAAAGTGTGAGAGTATGCAAGCTTGTGTGTGTGTGTTTGCGAGAGAGAGAGAGAGAGAGAGAGAGAGAGAGAGAGAGAGAGAGAAAGAGAGAAAAATTACTCTACCCTGTTGTGATTCACGACACAATAAGAGCTTGACACAATTGAAATCCAATAGTGTCGGTTCTCCAAAAGAGTGAAATGCCAAATTCATAGACATTGCAGCAAGTAACCTGGATGGGATTAGAGTGCTACCGGTACGGTTTCTTGAATTCAGATATCGATCAGTTCCAAAAATTTAGATATGACAACCGATATAGTTATACCCGAGTTGTTCGAAAGAACGAGTTTAGGCAGAGCTTCTCAGGAGAGGTTTGAGTAGGATGGGCGATTGGTGGCTGTTTTCAATTGACTGCAGCAATCGTGTTGACAGGTATATAGTGATTTTTCTTTCATTGATAACATCCATGGTTAGATTTGCAATGTTGATTTTTTGTTGATGACCTGTAGAGAGGCGGATGTGGGTAGCCAGTGGGTAATTATTCTCTTCGCGCGATTGGCTCCTCCTCCTCTCTAATAAGAGACATGATGAGAAGAGAGTCTTTCAAGGCTTTAGATCCGGCTAAATTCAACGTCCTCGTTAATTGCCAACTGTTGAATGGATTTGTGATCCTGGATTGATGTAGAAAGATGGCACGTTCAAAGATTCAGTCGTTTGAAAGGTGATGATATTCGTGGCATACTGGCATCCTACTTGCGACCGTTTGGGTCAGCACTTATGGCTGGATGCGGGTTGGATTTTTTTCAGCAATAAACAAGAAAAATAATATTTTTAAAGTTTTATATAAAATATTAAAACTTCCCTTTTTTGGAATGACTTTACCTGCCTCTTCATAGAATAACGATGGATGTACTTTTCTTCTTCTATTTGTTTGTACCTTGGGTGTTCAACTGGAGTCGATATTGGAATACTAACATGTGTATTCAAGGTAGAGGGGAAGAGCCTCTCCCTCAGATTAATCTAACACAAAGTGAACTGAATGAAGTGTAACTCTCTTCTAACTATGATCCTAATATTTAAATTTGAATGGTGCTGGTGTTCAATTTACATGGTGGAGAAGCAGGGTAAAAATTAAGCTACATCACGTGAGAACAGATCAAGATTTACTAAAAAAGGACGTCGTAACGAGACCGTCGATAAGTTTACAGCCACAACGGCTTAATAATCTGCGTGAAAGAGAACCTACTAAGTTATCATCCGAGAAAATGCATCTCCGACATAGGGGTTCCATCATTCCATGTAGAGTATATTTGATAAAGTCGAAAGGTTATTAGGGCTGTAGCCACTGATCTTCTTATTGGGCAAAAATCAGAAAAACGGCGAGTGAAAATGGCTCCAATGTTTCATCGAGACTGTTCCAACTAGATGAAAAGTGATTCCGTTGTTTTCATCATCTCTATCAAAGAGACTTTAGAGCTCAACCTTCTCTTCCATAATAAGTGAAGACTGAATATTGCTTCTGATACACATTATCCAGAGAGTATGATAATGCGACTTTGCCGTCATATTCCAGATTGAATTTAGCTTTCGATACCCGTCGTTTAGATGCCTAGCTCGATTAGATCAACTTTGTTCGTCTTAAAATTTACATTTTATTTAAAATATGACTTTGTTGATTATATAACATTTCTTGAGTCATTTTCTATATTTCCGCTCCACTGGTTACCAAAATATTGAATACATTTTATCTTTAAGGCGTAATCACTTATTCTATTTTTAACTGATAATATAATCGACACCACCACGTTTGGACGAAATTGTGACCATATATTTCTGTTCTTGGCTCAATTATATCTTTAAATTTTTTACTCCATCACCGAATGTTTCTTAATTTTATCACCACTTTTTTTTAATTTAAAATATTTATATCCATCATTTGCAAAATCAAAAACCACAGGTATAAATTATTATTTTTTCCTATTAATAAAGCAGTTAATTTGTTTTGCTACTGCTGATATACAGTGTAGTAGGGAGAAAGTCTTAAATAAATTAAGCATTTTAAATGTTATCTATAAAGATTTAAAACTAATATTTCATTTACTTCTACTTTTTTTCAATACTTCATTATTACTCATAGTACTTATTTACATACTACTGATTAACATTTTCATTTCCTAATTTTAAAAAAATTATTACTAATGACAGAATTTTTTTTGCCGACTTTTACCTGGCAAGCAGACGGAATCAACAACAAACCGACCGTTTCAACAACAGTCCACGTCCTCGGCAACCTTAAAGAAGTCGTGTTAAAAAAAGACCTGCAAATCAAATTGGGCATGCTACCCAAAAATTATCCACACAGCCGGGTTTCATCTTGACCGATATGGTTGAAACGGACGCAGAGACGGTTAGCAAAACATCGCCTCCTAAAGGAGCTCCACTTCCGGTCTCATTGCCATCAGGTTTATTCCCACATCTCCTCTCACAGTCTATGCCCGTCTCGAAGCTGGTTGCCGGAATTGTTATCTTTGCCTCTTTTGATGGGCTCAAGAATCGTCATTCCTAAGGTTCTTCAGGGTTACATCCTCTATGACCTTCTACAAATACATTAGGGTATCCTATCTGGCGTGGTACACGCCAGAAAGCCAATCCCCCAAACCTTCGAAAAAGGGCAGGGCTCGATAAAGAGCTGCGAACAGAAAACTTAAACCACCGAGCTCACCGCGGAGCTCACACATTGCAACCGTTTACCGTCGGCAATATGTCCTGATCCAGCATCTCATCACTAAACGTTGGGAAACGACTGAAGTCATCGTCGAAGCTGGGTCAAACAGGGACTACCTCATGAAGACCAGCCGGCCGTATATTTAGGATAAACATTTGTTTTCTCCGCCGTCGAATTCCTTTCATGCCAGCAGCACCCGGACCGCTGGCCGCAGCGCCACCAGCAGCCCCAGCAGATCCTCGTCCAGCCATCGTCTCTCAACCCGAACCGAATGCAGGTCGGGAAGACCAAGAAGAAGAAGGCGCTCCTACTCGCCGCTACGGTATTGTACCCGTCACATACTTGGTCAAAATAGTGTATGAGTGTTTTTTCTTTTATGACACCTAAAAGCATTCATATTGTGGAAATTTACTTCTTTTGTCTCAAAAAAGGGACGTGGAATGTCTTGAAGGCCAAGTTACCTTACATTACCCATCTCTCTCACCCTAACACTCAACACCCTCTTTCTTACTCAGTTGTTAGCAAATCCTCGCCTCGCAAGGTCATGCTTTTATCCAAAACAGTTCATTTTAACAGCTCCGTGTGTCTCTCTATTTATTCCTTATAATGTTATGATGCTACTTTATTACGATATTCGCGCATCTAATTACTGTGTTATCTCACCTTTTCTGACGTGTTACTCCCTCATATTATTAGTATAACATGCACGTTTCTGATTGAACCTTATAGTATTGTATTGTATTGTAATGCAATACATATACAATGCATCGTCTCTTGTTTATATTACCGCCCTCTTCTCTCTCTCTCGCCTTTATTATGAACTTAAAGGTATACAGCCGCCCAGGCTGCTGCCCAGGCCGCACAAGCAGCACAACCGGCACAGCTGGCTCAGAATAAAGGTTCACGTACTGCTACCCTTACCACCATCCCTATCTTTACTGGTTCAGTACACTCTCCAGATCTGACTGATTGGATTCTATCAATTGATCGTGAGGCACTTGCCGATGGATGGGACGATCCAATGCGCCGACGAGTAGCAATTGGAAAACTTGGCAGACATGCTCTAGGCTGGCACGATTCAACCGGGATTGATTTGGCCACATAGCTGGAGTGAATCGCTGGTCTGAGGCCATTTTTTAGTCCTCGCCTCTCTTTGTTTGATTGGTGTCTCCGAGTGGAAGTCAATCCTAATAAAGAGTTCATTATTTCCAACTGCATTGTATCTCTCAGACCTGACGGGCTTGTCCACATACCCATTATTAACATTGGTAGGAGGGCCATAACATTTTCAAAAGAGAGAAGCCTTTGCTCGATCGAGTCTTTGAGCGCCGTTAAATCAATGTCAGGGGCTGTTTGTGCCAACTCGTATGAGCTGACAGAAGGTACCTTGCCAGAAGGACTTGTTCTAGGAGACCAGCTGCTGATCAAAGACCGGATGGATCTGGTTGAGTTGCTTAGCCGACACTCAAACTGTTGGGCTTCTCCTGGAGAAAGAAGAGTGATTTCTGAGCAGGTCAGAGAGATGTTACAAGATGGCATCATCGAACCCTCAAAATAGCCCATGGTCATCGGCAGTCGTCATCGCTCCAATAAAGACGGGTCACCACGATTTTGCATCGACTACCGTCAGCTAAACTCATTCAGTAAGAAAGACGTATACCCACTTCCGCGTCTGGACGATTTGGTCCAGAGCCTGGCTGGCGCGATAAAGAGTGGATTTTGGCACGTTATGGTCCATCCGAATGACTGGCAAAAAACTGCATTTGTAACCCCTGAATGCTTATTTCAATGCATTCGAATGCAGTTTGGACTTTGCAACTCGCCTGCTACATTTCTACGCCTTGTCAATCAAGTATTGGCCGGCCCTAATAGGACCCAATGCCTGGCCTATCTTGATGATGTTTGATTTTTGGATCTACGCTTCAGGAGCATTATGATCGACTTGAGAGCGTCCTTACCGCCTTGGAGACAACAGGCCTAAAACTGAATCCAAAAAAGTACCAATTTGGAATGGATTCAGTACTGTTCCTTGGCCACGTCGTCGACAAACACGGCATCCGACCAGACCCCATAAATCTCGATGCAGTGAGAGACTTTCCGGTCCCGGTGGATATCATATCTCTTCGTAGTTTCCTTGGACTTGCATCTTTTTCCGTCGGTTCGTCCCTGGTTTTGCCCAAACTGCTTTTCCCATGCATCTATTATTGAAAAAGGATACAAAATGGGTATGGACGGACAAGCAACAGGAATTCTTCCAACTTATTAAAACTGCACTGCTCAACGCTCCAATCCTTGCTCATGACAACGAAACGGACCGCCTCATCCTTAGGACCGACGCTTCAAAGCGTACATAAATAGAGGAGTGAAAGAGAGAAGGCTAATAGGTATAGGACAGAGAGAGGGAGAGAATGAGAAATAAGATAGGAGATGATGCTGCACACAGTGTATTGTAAGAGTGCTTAACAGGCACTGTCTCACACGCTAGTCTGATACGCAACTGAATGTAAGGATCTCGGGCTGTACCTTTTATAGTGGCCCGGGATCCTTGACATAGATAATCTATTATTACATTGGACTACGTGATTATGCATATTGCCAATTGGCATAGGCTATCGTGTATATTTATACACGCACTATCCAGCTACCAAGAGTCAGCTGGGCTTTAAAATATTGGCACTACATATGATACTATTTTGAAGAAAGACGTCCTCGTCTTAGCGGGACATGTGGGGGTAACAACAAGCGGGAGCTAATTGATGCCATGTGGGAACCATGTGGGTCGCTTTAGAGGGGAGCAACGCGTGGGGGAACTGGGCTAAATATATATGCTTTTTTCATTTGTTTTGTGTCTTTTAAGCAGGAAAGATTTCAAAAAGATGTCTCAAGAAAGTGGATTTTTAAATTCTCGAGTTGTGTTACAAGTTCAAGAATTGAAAATTGATGATATTTATGAAATTTTATTATGTAGAGTTTCCTGCCGTGAAGAAGAAGCGACTTGAGACTAGGACCTTTCCTTCTTTGGCTCCAACTTATTTTCTTTCTGCTGATTTCATCTTGTGGATTTGAAAATAAAGTTGACTTATCTTGATATTTTGTTATTCTATAATTTACTGCAGAGATCTAGCTTGTTAGTCTCGTTATTAAAAATGTTTGCATGTATATTTACATGCTTTAAAAGGTCGCTGGAAGCACTTGATAGTAGTTTTCAGTTTTTTTATTTGGACTTCCTTCGCAGCGCCTCTTTTGAATTCTCTCTTTAGATAGGACTTTTACTTTTTGTACCTATCCTTATATATCCTTGCCAGTCGTTTCGGGTCGACTTCTATTGACTCATTGGTTTCAGTAGAGTTGTCACTATTGTAGCTGGTATTATCGTCGTCATCTTCAAGTGGATGTAACATAATACTTTGTAAGTCGTGCGGTAGTGATGCTTCTAGCGGTCTGGCTTGGCTGCCTCTTGAGCTTTCTTGTTGGCTTGTGGTAGCCTGCATATGTAGATTTTGAATTATTTCTCTTGTTTCTTTTACATGCCAAACTTGATGGCCTATCTGCATAGACAATAGTTGTCCTTGTTGGTCAAGTAACTTAAAGTGAGCTTCAGTATTCTTATGAGCTACTAAATTAACGGTATTGAATATTCTTAAATATTCATGTAGCCGATCAATTGTTGGCAACAGAATAGCTTTTATCATCTCCGCTGTTTGAATTATAGCCGAAGTTGGCCCAGTTAACTTTGGATAAATTGGTTGGTTACATACCGGTGCTGTGGTGGATAAGTTTACCGGTGTAGCAGCTTGTTGTATAACAGTCGGCTGTTTAGTAGAAGTTGATGGTGTTGGCTCTTCGTATTCGTGGCTGAGGATGTGCTACCAGTTGGAAGGGTGCCTCGCGTTGTGGTGGAGGAGCTGCGGGAAAAGGTAGGCGTGGGAGTTCGATTCTTTCTGGTTCTTGATTTATTCGTGGGTGGACTACTTGGAAAGGGACGTTATAAATAGGTTCGGTTAGTGGCTCGGGATGTTGCTGTGGAGAAACAGGTAAGGCTAATAAATTGTTTTGTGGTTCTGGTTGGATGTTGAATAGGGCAAGAGGTGTGTTAGGTCTAGCGGGAGGTTCGTTTAGTTGGTTTTGCCCCCTGAACGGGCTTGTGGGATTCGAGGACGAGCACCTTGCGGTTCTTGGTTTTGGGGGCGATTTAGGTTTTGAACTATGGCTTTGTAAACTTCACGATGTTTTTGGTTGTACCAGTTAAGTTGAGCTGAGTGAATGTTTTCTTTCTCTGCTTTGTAGATAGGATCGCGGTATATGCCTTTACCTTTTCTTATCTTTTCTAGGTCTTTCTCTTTTTCTTTTGCTTTTTCAGAGTAGAATTTTAGTTGTTCGTTTAAGGGCTTTGTCTGGATTTCTTGGATCTGTTCCGCTTGTCTGGGTCTAAAGGTAGCGTGATTTTCGTTGTGTGGTTCTTCTGGGTTATAAATTCGAGGATGTAGGAGTTGTGCGTTTGCGTGTCTAAGACCTGTTTGGTTGTTTGAAGTCATTTAACATGGTTTGCATTACCTTTGGTGGAAATTGAAGGCTTGTCTGTTGCTTGAATAGGGGCTGAAGAAGATGTTGTAGTACTGGGAAGAAATTCATCTGTTGCCCGATCTTAGGTAAGCCTGATAGAGCTCGCCACTTTTGTGGTGCTTACTTTTTCCACATAAATAGAGGAGTGAAAGGAGAAGGCACTACAATACAAACGATAATAAGTCAGAGCAACTGAAAGAAGTAGGCTACAGTTTTAAGTAGGCAAGTTTGAAATTAAGTACGCAAACGAAAAAAGTATCCCTGGCCACTACTGAATCAGCCTACTTAAAAAACAGTGAAGTAAATAAAGTAGGAATCCGCTGCTGTGATGGTGTAACAAAAAAGGTTAGTACGAAATAATTTCATAATAGCTTTGCAAAAGTAGTTCTTTTGAATTGAGTTGAACTTAAACTCTAAATTAATAGTTTCCTCGTCAGCTCGTCTATCGTGACGTGATGACGATGGCCGCATTGCAGATGCTATATGAGATTGAAAACCATAACCACGTTTCTATATAAAATGTCTGGAGGAAGAAGAGAAAACGAGAAGTGGTAAGCTAATATTTACTAATTATTTTATGTACTTACTTTGCTTAGACTATTATTGATAAATATTTTATTTTAAACTTAAGTCATACTGCTTCGATGATGTCGATAATACAGGATTTTTATTTTATTTTAAATTTAACCAACCGAATATTAACTAATGTAACTTAACTATCTAAACTGTCTGGACTAGCTTTAAAATTAATTTCTATTTAATTAAATTAAGATTTTATTTTCATACGCTGAAGACCAGAAAGTTACTGAAGAGGGAGTCTTCTAGAATCGCAAATATCAATTTGAGCTGTTATGGTTGGAATTATAAAGGTACATTTTTATTTAATTTAATAATTTATTATGTAATAATAATAAAAAATTAATTATTTTTTAGTATGACTGACCCACAACGCACTAAACTAATTAATCAGCTCAATTACCCCGTGAAAGGTAATTTAATTTTTATTAAATATTGATTTGCCAAATTAAAAATATATATATATATATTTTAAATGAACTAATTTTGCATGTCACTTTAAAACCTTAAGTCTTTACTCACAGAGAACTAATTTTTTCGGGTAGAAATAGGGTTTGTTCACCTACTGAGTAAAGAAAAATGAAACTGTTATAAATTAACTAATAAATAAACAAAGAGGAGTAGTGAAGAGGTGGTCATTAAAAAGTGTCAATTAAGAACGATAGCGTACCAAATCGCAACTCTCTAAAAACACACGTCTTTACTCATCCGCGTTCGGTTCAAGAATGACGGTCTCTTCTCTCTCTAGTCTGTAGACATTAAAAATGGATGCTATCTAAGTGCCCGCCCCTTTCTACCAAAAACAAAGGCACATATGTGTTCATTTTCTCCTTTCCAAGAAATTGAAGCGAAATCTGCTGGGACTTTGGGTGTGTCTCACCCCAAGTGACTGTTTCAAAAGAGGGGTGGAATTTCTTTTAGACGTTGTTATTAATTTTTATTTCTGTTGAAGGACGGAGAAATAAATATTTTTTTCCCTAGAGCTCCTTGCTACAGCTTCCTGTTTCTTCCAGTGTAACTTATTTGACCAAAAATGAGTATTTTAAAAAATAAAATACTTTTATTTGCAAATACTTGGGTCAAAAAATACTTTCAAATACCGAGTTTTAAAAATACCAAATAAAATACTGTATTTTTTAGTAAAAAATAAAATACTAATTCAAATATTTCTCAAAGTAAAAAATAACAAATAAAATTAAATAAAATACCAAATACTGATGTAAAAAACGTTGAAAAAAATGCAGTATTTATAGTGGTAAACAAAAAAACTTGTTTCTTTTCACTGTTACAAAAACACTATAATTCTTTTCTTGCTTTGTATGCAATGAAAATTATATTAATAGTTTTTTTTTAAATATTTATTAACTTGAGGCCTTATCTATATGATAATAAGACTACACCACGTACATGCATTGCGCTCTGGATATTTTGTGTTTGCTTATTAACGGCAGCTAAAGCAGCCATGGCTAACTCTCAAATATGACCATCAGATTGTTTAAAAAATGAGTCAAAATTGCTGTCTTCAGAGAACAGTGCCGATTGGTATACAGATATCCCGTGTATCGTTCACTGAAAGAACTTTACAGCCTTACAGGGGACTAGTCTTCTTCATTCAAGTGGTAATGGTGAGAAAAAATTGTCAAAACCGTATATCATATGTTACGAAGAAAAAAACTGTAGTTGACGGGCCAAGCTTAAAGGTTATTTAGTGTGACAGTAGACCATTACGCAGCAAATTATTTAAAACAAGTATTTGCAAATAGTATTTGGTATTTTCAAGTTTTAGCAAAAAATATCAAATAAAATACTGTAAAGTATTTTTAATAAATGAAGCAAATAAAATACTGCTAAAAAATATTATTTTTTGAGTATTTTATTTGGAAATATTTTAACTTTATCAAAAAATACGTTACACTGGTTTCTTCGAAATTTACATGATATAAAAGAAAGAAAAAAAGCTTTCCTTCAGAATATGAACGGACACATTTTGAAACTGTATATTTTTCGTTTTAAATGTAATTAATTATTAACTGAACAAATTTCAAAGATTTTCATCGTTCAGGCGAGTTTTATTGTTTTTGCATATTCTTTTTAAAGCATATAAGTTATAAAAAGTTAAATGTTATGTACTCCGTCCTTGAAACATCTCCTAGGTTATTTTGACGTAAACGCATAGGCTATTATTTCTCATTTGGGACCGCCTTAAGCTTGCTTATTCGGAGACCTACTGGTATTACTGAGGGGAATGAAAGTATATAAAAGGGGCTTATTTTCGGGTTTTCACAGGTGGTGCAAAATCTTATAGCGTTTGAAAACTCTTACCACGAAGCTAAGCGTCATCATTGCGTTGTAAAAGATTTTTTATCTATTTTAAAAAAAAATTTAAAAATAGTAAATGGTAAATAAGGAAGAAAACAAGCATAAAACAGTTTTTTAATGTCTAACATTTTATTAGCCCAATTGCAGCATTCCCTATTACAATGACATATATTCTGCTTATCTTTTTGACATTTTATTTCGCATTTTGAATTTTTTTTATGTGTCCATTTACACTTTAACGCTCGCACAGCAGCTGATTCAATAAGATTTTTAAACTTCCCGCCTTTATTATTCTTAATATGTAAAGCGGATCTTTTTTTAAAATGAATTTTAATGTTGACATTATCGCTTGCTAATTTAGATCAATTTAGATGACATCCACGAATTTGTCCGATGACAGCTTTTCAAACAGTTCATCAGCCAATTCAGTCCCAAATTAGTGATTAAATTTGCTGAAGAAATAAACAAAATAACTTTAATTTTTCAAGGACTTTTCTCATCTCTCTCTCTCTTAACCAAAAATTATCAATCTCGCTTTATTTTGACTCACTGAAACTAAATATTAAGAAAATAGAATAAATGTCAGTAAGAATAAATAAAATCCTGTTTAAAGCACGGATGAATTTACGATTTTTAACAGTTTGATCTAAGATGTCAATGACAATAAGATTTTTTTTCTATTCAACGAAATAGTACGAAAATGCTAAATAATTTTCTTGAATTCATTTTTGACTTAACAAAACGCTAATTAATTGGTATTATAATTGGGATCATCACTTAGCATCACATGTGTATAATATTAAAAATGCATTGATTAATAATAAAAATGTAATCTATCGTTCCGGGGATTCCTCATAACTTACAGAACGATGATATAGGACATTGCGAATCGGCGAGCGCACAAAATCATGTGGAAATTGATGATACCATAGCTCGACTGAATAAAAAAAAAAAACATCTATCTAACTTTACTGCGGATGTATACTGCTAGCATTACTTATTTTGAAGCAACCAAGCACCCAACAAAATCAACTTAATTATTGTATGCTTATCATAATAGTTGAGTAGTTAATAGTTGTAGAATTTGTCAAGGTCAGAACCAAACCAATATTTTTAAGATTGACAAAAATACGTTTCATATATCAATTTATATGTGTTACACTCGTCTGATCGAAAAAAAAATAATAATAGACAAACTACGATAAAATCAGAAAGCCAGAAATAAATTTGGAATATAACAGGGACTGCAGAACTCTTTTCTGATGAGTTGCCCACTCTGCAGGAAGATTCTCTGCCCAACGGGAACCCTGGACATAGCCAGCGTGCCAACCAATACTTATGTCCTCTGCATCCTGAAAATGACCAAAACAGACAGAAAACCTGCCGAACCTGTCAAAAAGTATCTCCATCAATATCCCCAACTTTTTTAAAATTTCTAATTCAATTTTTATAATTTATTCAGCGTGAGCCAACCCAACTGGTGCCTCACCTGTGGCACCATCGGGAATGGTGACTGCCTCACCAACCATTCCACCCTGGATATGAGTGTGACAAGCACCATGTCCAATTTTGAAGCTCTCCTCGCCATGAAAGCAGACTACAGTCGGTTGAAACAGCCCATCCGCTCCCAATTAGAAGCAGCTGTTAAAAAGGAAAAAGATTTCCTGTTCTATCTAAACAAAATCCTTCAAGCCCTTAAATCTCTCGAAACGGACATCCTCAACTTAGACGCTGACAGTCGATCCAGACTCAGTGGCTTGATTTTCCTGAAAGAAAGTCGTTTTTTCAGTACTCAATCTAAAGAAGAGGAGAACGAAGCCTTCCTATCCGAACTCTTCTCTCTTGGCAACAGTTCTCAAACTCTTGAAACTCTTAAGAAGAAGATGCAAGACTCCTTCCAAGAGATTAAAACCAAACTTAACTCTTCTGAGAGTGACTCAGAGCTGCCAGAGTTAGTCAACTCTACCCGGATCGCCGTCAAACTCTTTCCAGAAAACTCTTCAACTCCTCTTCCATGTCCATCTCTGCTTGAGAACGGTTTCACATCCAAATGGGAAAGGGTCAAGTGGAATGACGACACCGATTCCAAGCCTAACTTGAGTCACACTCGTAGAGATCAGTTGCTCCTCTCTCATCTCATCTTTTCCATCCGAAAACGGCACGGAATCAAAACAATAATTCCTGATATTACTCCTTTATTACCTTCAGTTTTGGCTACACTACCAATTCCAAAATTGATTTCCATGATCCCTGCTGTAACTCCAAGCCCAGTGCCTTTATCAATTCCAAGATTCGTCCACGATAAATGCATTTTCATATTGACGTTGAAGAAGTCTAATACTATCGTCGGTAAAGTCCACTTCCGTCCAACTTTGTACTACCCGAATTTCGTTCAAGTTTTAGGCGATTTCTGTTTCGGAAAAGTTAGACCAATCAATTCATCCATCGGAAAAGTAAGTTAGTTTACATAATTTAGTTTTAGATTTAATTTAATTTTAATTTAATTTATACAGGCAGTCTCTGAGGTGTATGTGAACGTTCCTCTTTCCATGACGGGTTTTCAACCGGGTCCTGCGCCTACTTCAGGGCCCTTGATGACCAAGAAGCCTCTAGACGTCGGACTAGTCAAATTGAGTGAAGAAGCTGTGCCAAAATGGGGCCTTATATTTATGCTGGATAAATGCATTCAGCCAAACTTTGCCAAGTCGTTGAAAGCTATGAAATCGTCCTTCTTTTTCGGCCGAATTGTGGAGGGTCAAAGCGCTCTACATGACCTCTCTGGGGCCAGTAAGACGGAGCGCTCTAACTACACTTTCACGCTCGAATCTAGAGCAGCTTGAGCGATTCCCTGAAAACTTGTTAAACAATTCAAATTGTGATTCAATTTTTTGTATTCAGAGATTAAACATTGTGATTTTGGTGATGGAAATAAACCTGATTTCAAATGCTACGAACGATTTTTTTATGTTGACAGTTTAATTTTTGAAATTTTGAAAAAAAAAAGTTCACCGGTATTAGTCATTTTTTTCGCTGAGCGGACCTGTTAAGGTGGGGGTCCGTCAAAGGCCAAGACCGTTGAATAATAATTATTATTTCAAATAACGAAATACGCATATGAATACTTATTTTAAAAGACGGATTCTAATTATATATCATAATAATTAACTATCTATGTTAAAAATGATTCAAATTTCAAATTAGACCCTTTCAAATACTTTCCTTATTACTTTTCATTACATCATTTGCTGCACAAAATGAACTATATCAATAAGCAAAATGCCAGTTAGGTGAAAAAAGGAAGCTTATCCAGATTTAGGATACATATAGCGGAGAGTGAGAAAGACTCAATCTCTCTCTCCGCATATAGCAAAGTTAATCTGAAAATAAATACATTAAGGGGTTACTCTTTTGCGCTATTTCTTAATTTTAGCTAACCAAACCGATATTAAATATCGCTCCGTGATTAGCGAAGTAACTTAGGGCTCTTGGTTATCGAACGCGCTGGCAAATGAAAATTCATTAGCAAAACGCACAGGTTAACTAACGCTCTAGCACTGCGCCTAAAACTCATTAGTGAACAGGAAAAGCTGACCAATCATAATAATTAATAGCCAACGCATTCGCAAACAAAATTAATCCAAATAACGCACAGGATAATCAATATTTTAATACTGGAAGCTGAATAATTTATTTTCTAGACTACATGTATACTCGCGGACTAATAAGAAATTTTAAATACTCCAAGGCATATTTTCTTTTATCTCAAATTAATTACACAAGTAGAGTTGAGAAGTTCTAGAAATAGAATTTATTTATAGGCTACTGATGACATTCAACACTTTTAAATACGGTGTTTTAAAAATGATTTCAAAACTATTCGTACATTCTGTTTCCTACGCTTTTATGTTGGATAATTAGATGTTATTAGTAATAAACAGTGCTAATTATACACTATGCCCTAGAAATATAGGCCTATATTACATGGGATTTATGAAAAATTATATAAATGATAAAGAAAACGGTATTTCCCGATAAAAAAATGTAAGCTGTAACGATTTATCTATAGATTAATGGAAATTTGAAAATTCCAAAAGTAAATTGTAAGAAATATTGGAAATACTCGTCTAAGCGCCTGGGATATTTTTCATGAGGTTTGTATCTATTGTATCAAATAATACTTTTATATTAAAGTATACTCGTAATTACATCATTATACAATACCTTGTGAATATATATGAAAGAAAAAAAGATTTAAAATAGTTACTTATTGTTTGAATAGTCTATTTCCACATGGAAGATGACATTACCACAAGGAACAACCTATACAGGAGAAGATTTTAGAGCCAAGTCGACAGAATGAGAAGCTACAACTTAAATTTAGACTCTTTTCGATGCGATTCCAATGATAAGATGGAACTGTAATGAAGGGACCTTTCATTACAATTCTTACCCTTTCACAAAAAGGAAAAGTGGTATGGTATGAAAGACAGTACAGTTTCTACTCTCGGCTCAGATGGATGTTGTCGAATCAAGGGAAACGAAAGCTTACAACAATAAGCATCTTGAAGTGACATATTGAGAGGTGGGTATACATCACACTTAATTATAAGTTTGCAACAGATTATTTCTTCATAACAAGATTGGGGAAAATAAGTGGTGAAAAGCAGAAGTGGTTTTAATTATGTAAGTATCTCGTATAAGTAACAATCTGTTTCATTGATCATACAATAAAACCTAATCTAGATTAAACAACTATTATCAAATCAAAAATAAAAAGATCTTGAAACATTTTGTGAAAGGATAAAAGAGGTAAACATGAATTATAAATGAAGGAAACATTTTATAATCATTCATTTGTTTTTTTCTGGATCTCCAGAATCATCTGTGAAAGTGAAACGCCAAGTATTACAACAACCAGACATGGGAAATAATGACTCTATCCGTCCTTCTCTCGAGGTCTCTGTGTAAACGCGGTCGATAATTATTTAATTTTGATGACTTGTATGAAATCTATTGAGGAACAAAGCCCATAAGGGAAAAGTGGACAAGATTTCACTTTGCGCCAAGATCGGCAAATAGAATTTACAAACACGCCCAACTGTGTCGATCTTACAGGCACTGATAGCCTGTTAACGTTGAGGCCGTGTGAAAGACCATGTACTGCAGACATGGTCTTTCAACTGGTGAGGCCTACGTCAACTATTCCTATAACAACTAAATCTACTACGACCAACTCAACCGGCGGAGGGGGGGGGGGGGATCTACCGCAGCGGCGAGCAGTTCATCTGTAACCATTGTCAGAGATTCAATCCTTCCGTGCCTCGACAATTTATCGGTCGACGAGCTCAACGAGGCAGTCCGCATTTTCATACAAGATTTCACGGTATTTGGATTCAACGCCGAGCTTAGGATCTTTCGCGGACAACCCATCCGACAACGAATCAACAGGCCAACCTCACATCCGCCGTCTTAAACCGTATGTGTTAGAGCGGCCAGGCAGCCCCCGCCAACAACGGAGAGGATCAACCAAAGCACAGCGAACGAAACGGAAGAATAAGAAACCAAGACAAGGCACCATTTGGATCGACAACGTCGAGTACCTCGTCACGGACCATTGGCTCCACGAGGACGTGAAAGAAAATATCAAGTTTGAAGATTGAGCATTTTTACTATTTCTTATGCAATATTCCTTTTTATAATATATTTCATTTTTATATTCCCTCTATTTTGTATTCTTCACTCTTAAAGAAGGGGGAAGTGTAGAGAATCAATAGATATGTCTCTGTGCTGTCTTTTCTTGCCTCTATCTTTCTCTCTTTAGTTACCTTAACAGGTGCCGCGACAGCTATAAAAGCTGTCGCAAGAAGAGAGTAGGGTCGTAGTTCTATACATGTAAGCATTGAATGTAATACTATAACTTGGTGATTGCAATACATACTCTCACCATATTATACTACAGTGATTTCCTTATATATAAGAACCTTGGTAGTTAGGTGAATATCACGAACCACCTTAAGCCATCCTTCACCTTAAGCAGATTCCACTACAAAACTATCCACATACGGAAATAAGACACGCAAGGCCACAACGCATTTCACTAGGTGTAACCCAATCCTTATCCTGTAGAATGCGCTCGCATTCACATTACCATAAAAGGATTGATTTAGAGACATTGTAACTGTCTCTGTCCCATTATTTTCCGCACATATATAGATGTCCTACTCTCTGGGTACATTAAATATTCTGGGGGGGGGGCTTCTACTGAAATACATTGTAATGAAAGGATCTCCTTTAAGTGGTAGTTTTAGAACGTGTATACGACTCTGAGGAGGGATACATAATGTTTTGGCTTCTATATTCGCCAACCCGAATGTAGATCAGGGGGTGTCATGGTGTGTCATGGTTTGTCAGGATGTGTCGGTATGTGAAGGCTGTGGGGTGCGGTACTGGATGTGTCAGTACCTGAAGGTTGCTATCAGGAATGCGGAACTCAAGTTTTGAAATTGGTTTGTCTCATTACACTTCTTACCCTTTTACAAAGAGGAAAAGTGGTATGGTATGAAAGACAGTACAGTTTTAACTCTCGACTGAGATGGCTTGGGAGAGTGCGAATGGTAAGTAAGTACACGGTAATAAAATATAGAGTGATATCAGTGAGGTGGAAGTAAAACATAATTAACTACATTTCATGTTATCATAATTTTGATAGAATCAATGGGGACGCACTATTGCCGGAAAAACATGTAAAAATATGGAGTAACATCGGTAAAGTGGGAATAAAATAAGAAGAGGTAATGAAAAGGCTAAAAAATGATAATCATTCAACCAATTCTATGGAATACAGAACTGTAATATGAAATCAAATTATTTCTTCTTGTTTTGTTTTGTTATGCAAAATTACAATATGAAATATAATTACTTTTGTTTTTTCTTGTTATATATAACTTCTTTTTCTCATTTTTATTCTCTCCCTTTTTTTAATTTGTGAAATAAACGAAGTATGTAGTTTTAAAAAAAATTATTTATGTTTCTGCCTTCATTATTTGCGATAGAATTGGGAGAAATTTAACCATAACCATATTTGTTGGTATTTTCTCAAAAAATTATATACATGGACATATAAAAAATAATCTAACCATAACCATTGGAATGTTATACGTGTAACAGTATAAACAATATCTGCCACCAATAAATTCTTCCATTTTCCATATATGTTGCTGAAGGATGAATTCCGACATCACATCCTATGTGGTGGAATAAAATTCGTCGAGTAGATCTTCGTACTTGTCCTGCATATAGCGGCGAAGTTTTACTTCCCGAATGAGAAGCGTACGAAGATTCGGGTGATCCATTATGGTGTCGGCCGAAAAGAGGCCACCGATGCGTAACAACAACAATAATAACTATATATTGTACAACTCGTCATATGTACATCTGTACTCAAAGGAATAGACCAGATGAAAAGTAGCTTATACTTTCCACCGCTGACTCTAGTGCTTTTTGTTTAACATAATTTATTAAGCATGCTTTCTTAGTTTTATGCAGCCACATTGAGTCAGCTTAATTGTACGCCCATTTCTTGGCAGACATTTACCGCCGTTGTTTCAGCTTGAAACCTATGAAGCATGATTTGACAAGCGTTGAAACTATTTACATTACTGGCGAATTAAATATATATGCCCCACTTAAAACATATAGAAAACGTACGTATGTTGTATAAATATTTATACTATCGAAATACAGACGATACTTATTCTACTAAATCATACCCTACGAAGCCTGATCAATTTCTTCTATCAATGCTTGGAATTCTAAGAGACGGCTTCGACGTATTCAAGCTTTACGGAACAGATAAAGTATTCCATCTGTGTGGCGTGGCAGTACATCCATCCCAGCTTTTACAAGCTTGGTAATCTCTCAATTAGTAAAGCACGGCATCAGCAAGAAGCGGTGCTACCGCTACTGTAACCGTGAGTAGCTACACTATGTCCCGCAATCCGGGTTTTTAAGAAACTTGGATTTAAAGTAAACAAGATAATAAAATAAGATTGCACTAATTTTGATTACCAAGAAAAAAAAAGATCTGCTGCCCGCTCAAGGCTGCTGGCTAGTCATTCTGAAGCCCGTTTTATGACGCGTAATTTACCATTAATAGACAATAGACTAAAATAGTAGTCTCAATTTAAAATATCCACCTTTCTTTGTGGTGTCATCGAGATTCTTTACAATTAACAAAAACCTTTTTTTTTACAAAAATGTGGTATAGCTGTAATATAAGTTTACAAGGCTAAATATAGGCTAACTAATAAAAATTTAGTAAAAAATTCAATAAGTATAAAAATACCAGAACACCGTACAAAGGTACATGATAATAAACTAGCTCATTATAAAAACATTAGTCCTACCCATATTGATAGACTAAGCTCTAGTTTTACTTTTAGGCGTCCCAATAATCTTCTAAAGAATGTTTTCGGATTAGCTACCGACTACTCTAAAACACCGGTCATTGCTGCTGTCAAAAAATCTAAAATGATTTTCCCAAACCTTATAATTGCATGTAACGTAAGTATTTTCGACATATATTATTGAATAACCGATAAATTAATATATGCGTTCAAACGGAAGCAAACTTCAAAATGTATAATTATCACATATTTTAATCTCACAGCTCCAAGAAAAACTCATGCCTCTACTATATTTTGCATAAAATTATTTTCTATAAGAGTTTGCAGATTTTAGTGGAGTCATCAAGTTTCACTAGATAAGAGTTCACATGGAAACACACTAAAAAATGCGCAATCATTACTTTAATGTTAATCTGCTGTGTCTGCAAGAGAATGTCGAATAGCCATTTCTCTAATACGAACTGGTTCTAACCAGAACCGTGAGTCAACGGCTATAACGCCCTTGGCTCATTTACGAATATTTGCTGAGTTCGCAGCGCTATAATTTGCTGAAAGGCATCACTGGAAAACTATTTTAGTATGCTCTTTTCTAAATATAGATGGAGAAATGTGGAAAAGTAAAAACGAAATCACATAACTAATACACTTAAATAAAAAAAAATAGACTTAATAGACTTACTTATACTTATATTTCAAAGAGCCAGAATAAGTATATGAATTTAGAAAGCTTCCACCTGATATGATTTTATATCAAATGAAAAATCACTAAAGAACAACTTTATTCTGTCTTTAAGGGAATTCACATACACTTTGAATTACACTGTGAAATACAAAACAAATAAAACTGAATAAAAATTTTAAAAAGATTAAGAGGAAAGAAATGTTCTTTTATAAAGTGGCGATGTAGTAAGATAGTTAACCAAATCGTCATTCTATAAGCAACGGTTCTTAACTCGTCCTCGTTCGACTCGAGACTGCCACGTCCCCAGAGCTTTCACTCTGCCAAAGGTATCATGACTATTGCGAAAATACGCTCAAAATTGCCAGATTTGGTTAACAGTTAAAAATATGAAATTAATTATACTTCAAATTTGAATCAACGTACTTGTTTTACTGAGTGTAACTTTTAATGGTTTTTAAAAATATACTACGGCAGCTGTTGTGGGCCTACGACAATTTTTTAGTTATTATAGGTGGCGCCACTTAATAACGTTAAAATCGTAAATATAAATAGGACTAGTTGGGCCTTTTTCTAGTATCATGTCTCATCTAGTTAACTTTGTCGTCTGCACTCGACTTGTAAACATTGTGTAAACCACCTGTCAAACGTGACATTGTCGTATTGTATCAAATATCATCTTAGCATTTCTCTGAATTAATTGCCATTTTAGTTTATAAGAAATGGCTGCTGCTTGTGGAGGCGAAGTGGAGGACTTGATCACTTGCCCGATCTGTCTATGTGAGTACGACGAAGAGATTGAAAATCGCAAACCTAAATTCCTCTCTTGCTCTCACACAGTTTGTCTACAATGCCTCAAGGTATTCATTTATTAAATTCTCTTTTTTAATTCTAATAATTTATTCTGAATTTCACAGGGACTGCAGAACTCTTTTCTGGTGAGCTGCCCCCTCTGCAGGAAGATTCTCTGCCCAACGGGAACCCTGGACATTGCCAGCGTGCCAACCAACTCTTATGCCCTCTGCATTCTGAAGTTAACAAAAGCTCAGCGAAAGCCTACCGAACCAGTCAAAAAGTATCTTCGTCAATTTCTCCAACTTTAAATAATTTTTAATTCAATTTTTTTTATTTATTCAGCATGAGTCAACCCAACTGGTGCTTCACCTGTGGCTCTATTGGGAAGGTAGACTGTCCTACTCTCCATTCCACTCTTGACATGACAGCCCACACCATGTCCAATTTCGAGGCCCTCCTCGCCGTCAAGGAGCACTACGCCAAAGTCAAAGAGTCCCTCCGCTTTAAACTAGAATCAGCTGTCGAGAAGGAGAAAGAGTTGCAGAACTACCATGACAAAATCCTCAAAGCTCTTAAATCTCTCGAAACGGACATTCTTAAATCAGACGCTCACAGTCAGTCTAGGCTCGGAGGCATGATTTTCCTTATGGAAAGTCGCTTTATCGCCACTCGATCCAAAGAAGAGGAGAACGAAGCCTTCCTCTCTGGGCTCTTCTCTATGGGCGACAGTTCTCAAACTCTTGAAACTCTTAAAAAGAAGATGGAAGCCTCTTTTCAAGAGATCAAAACCAAGCTCAACTCAACTGAAAGTGACTCTGAGCTTCCAGATTTAGTCAACTCTACTCGGATCTCCGTCAAACTCTTTCCAGAAAACTCTTCAACTCCTCTTCCTTGCCCAACTTTACTGGAAAACGGTTTCACATCTAAATGGCGGGACGACAGTTCCACCTCTAATTTGAGTCCCACTCTTAGAGATCAACTTCTGCTCTCTCATCTCCTCTTTTCAATCCGCAATCGACACGGAATGAAAGCCCCCGTCACGGATCAGATTCCTCTTTTGATGCCTTTCGCTTCGATCGCGCCTCCTTCAGCTACATCCGCCGCTTCTCCAATTCCACCTGCTTTGTCTATTCCAAGACCTCTTCCTCAAGTTTCAAGATTCGTTCCAGATGAATCCATGTTTTTATTGACAGTCTTGAAATCTCAAAAACTTGTTGGACAGGTCCACTTCCAAACAATTCCAAATATTTACTCCAACTTTTTCAATAATTTGGGCCATTCTTGTTTTGAAAAAGCCAGACCAATCACTCTACCAATGGAAAAAGTACTGAATTATATTTATAATTTTTTTTAAATATTAAATTCTAATTAATCAAGTTATTTTTTTAGGCTGTCGCAGAGGTGTACGTCAATATTCCACTTTCAGTGATCGATGGGTTCATTCTTCCCGATTCTACTCAGCCGGCTGTCGGCGGTTATCCGATTACAGAGTCATGTGATGTCGGTTTAATGATGTCGACAAGTGACAATGTTGGAGCCACATCAACACCACCGAAATGGGGTCTCATCTTCATGCTGGATAAATGCCTTCAACCCAACTTCGCCAAGCCGTTGAATCATCTAAAATCTGTCCCTCTTTGCGGTCGAATGATTACGGGACTAAGGGCTCTCAATCTACTCTCTGGAGAGAGTAAGGCGGAGCGTTCAAAGTACACTTTCACGCTCGAATCTAGAGAATTTTTTTGATAGTTCAACTGTGCCAGTATTGAATGGGATTTCTTAGTTCGTGTGAAATTCAAAATGTTGACTTGATTTTTGTATTCAGTTTTGAGAAAAAAATGAATGAATAAAACACAGATGACTATCTCGGGCTCAAAAAAAAAATTATTTTTTGGGGTTAAAACTGTATGGTCGTTTCAAAACTGTATCAACAATCATTAACGATATTTAACTAGTTGCCACTAAAAAAAAACAGGATTATTTAAACTGCAAGTCCTTTTCTCTTCATGATAAAATTTAATTAAATCAGCTTAATTGAATTTTAAAAATATGAAATACTTTCTTGAGAAAAATAAATCTGATTATTTGGAGTTTTCTATTCATTCAATGAAAATCCCTAACGGACCATTGACAATTTTTTCATTTAAAAAAGAGGTTTAATATTAAAATATCACAACAAAATCTATTCATTCTAAGTGTTAAAAATATGTATATACATATATTTTAAAATCTCAATAAGAAAAAATAGGATTCAATTGCCATGGAAAGCTAATAATTTAAACACTTCCAACTTCCAAGCTAGATTTGAAAAAAGTACCGCAATCGATTTCTCTGGTTAGAGCCAAAATGATTGCGCGCAGGGGCCGGGTTCGTCGCTCCCTAAACGGAAATTTTCAGTGAGAGATTATAGATCCACCCCAATTAAGGTTTCAAGAAAGCGGTCGAACCTATAGCCACACCGATACCTGTATTTTTCAATCATAATAATTTAAAATAATAATACAGTTTTTTAAAAAAATATTTAATTATTTTTATTTTCTGAATTATAGTCAAACATAGTCGGGGGAAACACAGGTCACAAAATATTTAAATGTAACTCATTATATTTTTAAATTAGAAAAAAAAATCAAGTTGAACTCGTTGGCGCCAAAGAAACCGTAGTTCGAACTGGAACGACGGCGAGCACCTATAACAGAAGAGCATAAGTGACTTTTGCTTATTATTATGTTTTGGACGCTAAAAATTAAGCAAAAAAGTAGAACATAAAGAAGACTAACAGGTTGAATTTTAAAAATCATTCAAATTTAAAAATGTTGGAAATACACTTCTTGGCTGGTTCAACAGGATTTCTCTGAGCTTGAATCATTTTCTTTATAAACATATTTTTAATTAAACAGGATTACAGGAAGCGAAATAAAATAAAATGTATAAAATAAACTGTAAAATAAACTGCTTTGAACCAGTAATTTGATATCACTTTTAAGTTATGTTTCTTTCTTTTCTTTTTGCTTGGTTGGCAGTTTTTAATTGCTTTGTTCGCGTATTTTTTCTCCCACTCTTTGGAATGGATCAGTTTACATTTTAGATTAAGAAGGGAGAAAAGCGTTACCTCGAAAATTCTAATGATCTCGATGTATTATTCAGTGAAATGTATAATCTTAGCTAGATTCATTAATAATCTGATTTGCAATGAACTTAATTGAAATATGTAATACAATAATGAAAATCTGTGAAACGTGTAACAATAAAATCAGCAATTTATTCTGATAAAAAAACCAATTTTAAACTAAAAAGAAAAGAAACAAAAGTTTCAAATGTGTTCGTTCTAAACTCTAAAATAAAGCAGCTTATTTTTTCTTATTGTTGTTGTTCTCTCTTGGAAGAAATTGGAAGCTGCAGCAAAGGGGGCTTATGACTCACGCGGGAAAACATTTAAGCAAGTAAAATTAACGGAAATGGGTACCATAAAAAATTCGACAACAAGCAGGAATTAAAAATAAACACATACATTTGTTTTATACAGAAAAGGGCGGGCATTTAGACAGCACCCATTTTGAACTTTCTCTACAGCCAACAGTTTGACACGCCGACAGACCGCCATTCTTGAGCCAGACGTGGAAGAGTGAGACTTGTTCTTTAAAGAGTGGCGATTTAGTTTGCTGTATCTTACTAAATGGACATTTTTTAAATTGTACATCTCTTCACTCTTCCCTCTTTTATAATTCGTTAAAAAATTATACAGGTTTTATTTTGTTTCCTCACGAAGAGAAGAAAAAAAAATCCTACCACTCTCCATTCAAAAATTGTCCTCCTTCAGATACGACTTTATCTAAAGTATAGGCAGTCGGCAGACACCGGTAAATAACTAGGAATTAAATTTAAAAACTCAAACCTAAACTAACCGAATGGTAAATCATCAAGTCGAAGGTTTAAACCCGGTCGTATGTAATAAACTCATTTCATTTACCTAAACTTTATTTCGGGGCTAACATCATATACATACTACGTCTCAGTTTTATTGAATAAAAGTAGCAAGTTAGTCTACACAGTATTATTTGAAATGGTGGTATACTCAAGTTAGAATATTTATATTTTTTAATAATAACAATTTAATAACTTTATTTCGTATTCAATTCGGACCTTTTATTGTATTTCGTAACGGTTTATTGGCAATATTTTGCCGAGTTTTATTGATCATGGCCATTTCATTATTGGCAGAAGCATTTCATATAACAGCAATATATCAGCAGAAGCGTGCATTAAGATAAGCGAACCAGAAACATTATTTATGTCACTAATATTAAGCTAGGTTAGTTTTCTTCAACCTATAGATTGTCTTCGATTTATGTTGCCTACTTTTTCAGTTCTTCTTGAAAGTCTTTTTTTTCCTTTTTGGCAGCTTTAGCTAAAGCTGGGATTTAATGTTGTATAGGTCTTACACTTCACGAACGTCGCTTTTTTGTTTATTATCCCCCGCAGTCCTATTTGATGATGTAGATGTCAAGGGGAAATTTTTTTGCACTCATCATGTAATTTTAATAATTAAATATTATACCGGAGTCTGCTGTATTTTAGTTTTAAATTGAAAGGGACATATGTTGTTAAGACTTTGTTTACCTAAGATTACGCTGTTTACCTGATTTTCCATCTTTTTCGTTACCGGTAGTAGTTATTCATTCATATAGATACCAAAACTTGCTGGTCAATTCAATTGGATGACTGCGTTGATTTTTTGAAGGGTCCATTTATATATTTTGATTAACTTCGTCAATACACATGTTCATGCATTGAGAAAACTTACTTACAATTATATAGTCAAATCGACCCTGGGGAGTGAATCCTAATGATTCAAAAAGTTTCTTGGGTGCGGTATTTTCCGCTACTACGCCTGCCTAGACGAACGTGTGTCCGGCCTGGAACATCTTCTTCGTAAAAGATCGAATATATAACAAGCTGACCATATCCTCGACGTCAATGACTATCCAAAGTATTGAGCCGACTCAATCCCAGTACTGGAAAATGTGTTGCCCAGGAAACCAGTTGATAATTTTCTTTCAAGAAGACTACAACAAAAGGGAGCTGGTTTATCCCTTTCACAATATCTTCCATCCGACAAGATGCTTGAAACTGCGATGTTCAAAGACGATTTCAGCATGACATATTATTTCCAGATTTTGGATATATACTTGTTATCTTTTGAAATGCGATGTCCAACTTAAATTACACGATTTCAACCCAATGCTAAAAACATTGCTTCTTTCTTCTCTTTAACACTCAATCCAAAAAACTATAACGACAGCTACCTTGAACGGCTTCAATTTCTTTCCAGTACTCAAAGACTACTTTGGAGGTGTTGCTTGATGAACTAGAGCTCAACAATCTTTTCCCCTTTTCCCAATTTTAAAGCTCTTTTCATTCTGATTTGTCTCTTTCGCCAAACTTTCTTCTTTACCGGAGGTTGGGTTGCGATCCGTATTCTCAGAATAACACCGAACTAAAGCTGTACCGACATCCACTGGTGGATCTCTTGGTAGCGGTAAGAATTCTATGTTGACCTTGGCGTCTTCTGGTGTTGATATAATAGTTTCGATCTTCCTGCTGTCTACTGCTACCTTCTTTCCTCAATGCGTCTGCAACGGTGGCTGAATCGGATTGACTAAAGCTTTGCTTGGAATAATCTGTGAAGCTGATGATTTTTTCTTCTTTATTTTTTGAATGAATTGAAGCTTATATTTCTTCCACCAGACTGGTAACTAGAGCTGCTATCTTTGCTGCATGTTTTGATTATCTTCGTCAATATACACATTCATGCATTAAGAAATTTATTTACAATTATATAGTCAAATTGACCCTGGGGGTATGAATCCTAATGATTCAAAAAAAAATCTTGAATGTGGTGGTTATCACTACTACGCCTACCCAGACGGACGTGTATCCGGCCTTGAACATCTTCTTCGTAAAAAATCGAACCACCAGGCACCAGCTGACCATATCCTCAACGTTCCTTACTTCCTAACTCTACTTTATGTAAGCCTTCGCATTTCAACACACACAGTGCCACACCCAATAGCCTCCCAAATCTAGACACACCCTTGTAACCTAAGGAACTTCGCAGTTGGAAACTATATAAGAGGTCACATTTTTTGTCCCGAGCTCAAAGTTATCTGAGAAACCGAGCTAGAAAGAGTTCTCTCTCTCTCTCTCTCTCTCTCTCTCTCTCTCTCTCTCTCTCTCTCTCTCTCTCTCTCTCTCTCTCTCTCTCTCTCTCTCTCTCTCTCTCTCCCTAGGGTCTATATTTTGCATCACTGACACAATTAGGTTACATCAGTGAAGCAGCTTGTTTATGACACATATCGAATTATATAGATCACATCGATAGTATATAGATCACATTAGATCATATGAGACTTTTTCGTAAGGGCTGCTCTTTGTTTTTCTTATTTGCTTTATATCTTTTCTTATTTTTGCAAACTATATTTTTCTTACTCCGACGTTTCGACATGATAATTTATTCTGCTTATTATCATATAAACAAGATCCGCTCCTCGTATCGACCGGATGGGTTTTGATTTTTTTTTATGACTAATTTGACCAAGAAAGGGAAAGTGGAAACCAGATCTGCTCATTGAATCGACCTGATGGAAGAGATTTTTAAAAATATTATAAATGATTTAAAAAAAAAACAGAGCCTACACTTTGTGGGATGTCATACGACAACTCGGCTTTCGAATAGTTTTTAAAATAGTTTTAAATATCTCTTTCCCTTAGTTAACCTGAGAATTTCAATTTGAGTCCGTTTTTCTTAACTATTTGGAAATATGTTGAAAATAATTTTTCATCCTGTTATGTTATAGAACTATTCAGAACCATTAAATATGATATTTGAAGATGCCGCCCAAATCATGGCACAAGATGGCGCTGTGTCCACTAGACAACGGTGTTGTCACAAATGAGAGCCCTGGGGCAATAATTATGCAAAAAAATCTAAGCAGGCTATACTGTAGAACTCTTTCTCCTCTTTCGAATGACGCAACTCCCGCGTTCATCGGAAGCACACAGCGGGCACGCATACGAAAAATACATAAGGGTGCATAAGAGCACAAGGGTGCATAAGCGCCGACCAATCAGAAGCCAGGAAAAGCAAGGGAAATAAAGGTTTTCAGACCCGCTCCAGAAGGGGGGGAAATAAGAAGGAGTAGAACCTCCGGTATCGAATAAATTCGATCCCATCCGGGATATTTTTGAACTCTTTCGAAACCTCGATTTCTCCATAGACTCCTAAATGCCCAGACTCCCACTTTTACTTTAAGAAATGTTTTTAATTATTTCTAAATATACGATTTTCTTTAACCCTAAGGGAAAAAATTAATTTCTTATCGATTGGAATAATGATGATAAACTCTTTAAATTAATGGGCAATTGGCGTGGATTGCTATTAAACAGTGTAATTTCTTTGGGTTCACTCGACAAAACCAAGTACTAAAAAAATTTCCAACGCCTATTGTTTTGGCTAAACCGAATGAGGAATAAGAATAAGAGAGACTAGGACTGAGAGACTTTTTTCAGGCTGTATATTGCTCTTTGTATCGTAATGATTCCTGAAAGTAATAAAAGAAATATAAATAATATTACACGACAGCAAATAAATATGCAAAATACTTTGGTGGGGGACTAGAATATAGAGCCACCAAAGACAGCAATATACAAGGAGGTTAAAGGCCAAATAATATCTATTAATATTAAGAGGATAGTTAAGAATCATAATCGGGAGTAATGTACAGGCATCCGCATAAAAAACTCCCTAGACCTCCTGACCTCGACTTCAAACGGCCATCTCAAAGTATTCTCCTAGTGTAATGCATCCAGGGTGCGGGCGTAGAGCTACTAAGCCCGCCGGCTGATGCCTTTTTTAAGCATGTGGGAGGATTTTTCTGTTTTCAGGGTCGCCGGGGTAGGCTGCTATGCATCTACAGCACACGTCTAGGAATGTTTACTTTTTTTCAACGTCTACGGCACCGTCAACGTAGACGGAGTACCTCTCAGCTGACGACATGATGGTACTACTACGCTTGATAACGTTTTATATAATCTTAGCAAAAATGAACTAAAATTCCGATTTTAATTAAAATATGAATATTTGGATAAACTTGAAGGCTCACAACACGTATCATCACTCCTTACTTGTAAAAAACATATTACGACTTGTAGTAATTTTTGTTTTTAGCTGCCTGGTTAATTTATTTTAAGGGCACCATTGAGTTCTCTTATTTAATGTAAACTTGGCTAGGGCTGAATTACTTTTGACTGCAATGTTCCTCCCGCACCCACGTGCTATCCATAAGCAAGTCTAAAGTGCACTGCTGCCATGTTCTTATATGATAACCATTTTTACCATATTCTGGTATGAACACTGAAAATATACTATCAGTATATTTTTGAATGATAAACCAGAGATTTAAATATATTAACCTTTCTTCAGGATCAAATTGGGCGAGTGAAACGCTGTGGTTCGTTGAAAACGATTGTGATTTTGAGAGGGCATTGAAATTATTGCTGATTGATCGAACCATCTTGTCGGAGTATAGTCAAAAGACAATAATGTAAAATATAAACGCAATAACTCAATATAATATATTGAGATATTGATACACAATAACTATAACTAATATTTCAGAAACGTCGTATTTCCTTCCATCAACTCAAAACTTGAATTCATCGAAAACTTCCCCAAGGTTGTTCCGGTCCTATTTGCCATTCAATTTGTTGCCGGAAAATCTGATTGTTACAATTATTTATTCTAATTAAAAATATTTAAACACAAAAAGGTTGTTTATTTAACTCTTTATTTAACTTTTCTACCATCTTAAGATGTGGAAAAATAAAGGATTTGAAGGAACGATGGACCAACTAGCACAGTATTGTATGGACAACGAAGGTGATATTTGTTTTTAACATTATTGGAGGCCTAAGAAAATAAGAAGAACTAAAGAAAATGGCAACTTTTCTTGGAAGGAATCTCGATGAAAATCAATTGAACCGTATGATTGAACATCTAAAGTTTGAAAATTTCCAAAAGAACGACGCCGTTAACAGGGAACATCTGAAGAAGAACGAAACATAAAATGAGTACTCCAAATGTATTCGCAGAGGTTCGCAGTTTTATTCAGATATGCGTTCCCCTGTAAATAATTAAATATATAATTTTATGAGCTGATTAAAGGGATTGTCGGGGATTGGAAAAACCATTTCAGCCCAGAGATGAACAAAAAACTGAATTTATAGATTGAGAAGAATTTAGAAGGAAAGGTATTAAAATTTGTCACGGAATTTGAAGATCAATAATGACGCAAAACGTGTATAGAAAATTTCACAATTTTTAAAGATTTCAACGTACTTAGCTCATACTTAACCCCTTACAAACAATATGTAACGAATTGTTGCCTTAACAAGTTAAAACTACGTTCTCGATTGACCCTGCTAGTTGGCTAACTTTATTATATGTCTAACAAAAGTATAGTAATAACAACAACGATTAGTCACTTTTCGCTTAACAGACGAACCTACTGTTCCAGATCATATCTGGAAGGCCAACAAAGCCGGATCGTAATCATCCTCTATAGTTATTCGTGGCAAAATGCATTGAATGTAACAATTAAAAAGAAACACTTAATATATATTTATGCTAGTTTATCACAATTAGTATGGTACTAATTGAAAGAAATATGTAATTTTTTATGTAATTAGATTGGAAAATACCAATACTAATTTCTCAATCATCTAATTTCGTCCTCGTCCAAATCGGGGAGAGGCGTATAAATCGGCAATTGTTGTTCCGGCCTCAATTCCTTCTCATTTCGTACTCCATCTCAGCCGGCGTCTCCTTTTCAATGGGGCGTTGTTGGACGTGGCTTTTACACCACATCGTCTTGGGTTTGGGGCCGCTTTGAGAAGGTTCCACCGGCTTTGGATCCGTTCAGAGATGAAAAAGACGAGAGTTCTCAGGTTCCGGAGTGGAAGGCTGATTTCTGACGTCCGTCAGATCGGGCATGGAGTCAGGCACGCAAGACCAACAAGCCTTTCATTAGGAATAACCACTATCCTGAAGAATGCACTCGAAATCTCTTTACCATAATGGGATTGATTTAGAGACATTTTCGGCGGATCAGAGGAAACCTATTGTGGTCCCAAGTGGATACTAAGGCCCGAAAAAGGAATCGTGTAGATTTCGACCGGCTTATCACCGAAGAAGTCAAGTGCGCTGGAAAGCCCATAAAAGCGCTTATAGGCAACTGAGATGCTATCTCGGTAATTTCTCCACAAACAGTGTTGGAGTTGAATCTGGCAGTAAAGCCATGGAATGGTCTAGGGGTATTAATTGCGAATAACCAGCGCGGAAGCCCATTAGGCGCTGTGGATATCGAATTTGAGACCACTCGAGGCCGAGTGGAAGAAAAAATCCTCATGATGCAGATGGACGAGGTGCAACTTTTGCTGGGCATGGACCAATTGTCTCAGCATGGACGAATAGACTTACTTAGTAGACGAACGAATAGACGAACTTCTTGAAGCCGTCCAACGAGTAGCCATAATGATGGAGTAAATCCCCATTGAGAAAAAAACTATACCGGTAGTGGTCACCGCATCAAACGACATCCGCCTGGCCATATATTTCTTCGCTTTGTGGAGAGTGGGCGGCTGCGTCGCATGGATTCCATATGCATATTCAGGCGGTTAGTTAGTTCTCCCTTGTAGCAAAGGTAGGAATAAGCGCCATATTTTTTAAAAATCCTTTTATTGATTTTATTTAGAATCACTTCGTACAAAAATTGGCCAGCGGGAGCCTAATTCGTTTTTCGGCAGATCGATCTAATGCGGACGCAGCCTTTTAAGCCATCAACAAAAGCATTGATTGTAGGGTTATAGTAATTGGTCAGATGGAAGAGTTCCATTTGACAGACTATTAGAAAAAGATATCAACTTAAAAACGGCCCGCAAAACCGACGAAATTACCGATTTGGATTCACCTGTTTGGATGCCATTTTCCAGTGGTACCACTGGTGAACCAAAAGGAATAGACTCATCAATGTAAAGTTGTCGAAATAAGTTCTACAATAAACATCTGAGCTAATCTATCTCGCAACAAGTGGTAGAGACGCAGACTATCCTTCTACATCAAGATAATGGTGAGTTAACCGTTAAAAAAAGTCAGAAATTTTGTGTAATTGAGTAGTGAGTGGTTTGCTCACGACGGGTTAGTATTTTGACCTTGGGTTTCTATAAACTATATCTTATTAGTGGTCACAAAGCCAAACTGTTTAAAGGTATCAAATGAATGCTACGTATGTTTTAAACTTAACATCCTGTCAAGACCTATTATCAATGACACTTTCCAGCTTGGCAATAGCATGTGATAATTTTGTTCTAAATGAGTGCAGATGAATACTTATCTAAAATAAAGCTATAATCTATTTTTTTTTTCTTAGAACTAACGTGCTAGCTCCATTGAGCGTTAGAGTGACAGCTTTAATAAAGGGAATGGATGTGATTATCTACACTCTATGGCAACACTTAATAATTTCTTCATAATCAATTGTTTTTTAGATTAACGAAGTAAATGGGGGTTTAAAAAAAAAGAAACCAGTTTAATTAGATAATTAAATTTTAATTATTAAATATAGCCAGAATAAAGACTTGTGAATTTAGAAAGTTTCCATCTAATATGATTATATATCAAATGAAAACTACCTGAAAACGTCTTTATTCTGGCTTAATTCACACACTTTGAATTAAAAACATACACTGTGGAACACGTCAAAACAAATGAAACTTTTTAAATAGCACGAGTTGAGACATTTTTCAATTAGAAACTCATTTTTAGTTCACTGAATCTTCATTCTTAAAGCAACATGTTTATACTCGTCCTCGTTCGACTCTACAGTGCCACGTCGACTTAATTTTTTCTCAGACGAAGGAGTCACGACGCCACGACTATCCCAAAAATAACCACAAAGTTGCCATATTTGTTAAAAAGTGAAAACAAAATCAAATTAATTATAAATTAAGCTTAAATCAACATAAGTTGCTGTATTGAATTTTTCTAGTTTCCTAAAGATTTTAAACGACTTCCGGCAATATTTAAGTCATTAAAGGTGGCGCCACATGTCTTTTCAAGTTTTAGCAACTGTTTCGTCTGCTCTCGGTTTGTAAACATTGTGTTAAGTGTAAACAAACGTCAAACGTGACAGTGACGTATTGTAACAGATGACAACTTATCATTTCTCTGAAATTATTGCCAATTCAATAGATAAAAAAAAAATGGCTGCTGCTTGTGGAGGCGAAGTGGAGGATTTGATCACCTGTCCGATCTGCCTGTGCGAGTACGACGATGTGATTGAAAATCGCAAACCTAAATTCCTCTCTTGCTCTCACACAGTTTGTCTACAATGCCTCAAGGTATTTATTTATTAAACTCTCTTTTGAAATTCTACTAATTTATTTTGTATTTCACAGGGACTGCAGAATTCTTTTCTGGTGAGCTGCCCCCTCTGCAGGAAGATTCTCTGCCCAACGGGAACCCTGGACATTGCCAGCGTGCCAACCAACACCTATGCCCTCTGCATCCTGAAGTTAACAAAAGCTCAGAAAAAGCCTGCTGAACCAGTCAAAATGTATCTCCATCCATTTTACTACATTTAAATAAAGTTTAATTCAATATTTATAATTTTTCAGAGTGAGCAAACCTAACTGGTGCCTCACCTGTGGATCTATCGGGAAGATAGACTGTCCTACTCTCCATTCCACTCTGGATATGACAGCCCACACCATGGCCAATTTCGAGGCCCTCCTCGGCGTCAAAGAGCACTACGCCAAAGTCAAAGAGCCCCTCCGTTCTAAACTAGAATCAGCCGTTGAAAAAGAAAAACAGTTGCAGATCTACCTAGACAAAATCCTCAAAGCCCTAAAATCTCTCCAAACCGACATCCTCAAATCGAACGCCGACAGTCAGTCAAGGCTCAGAGAGATGATTTTCCTGATGGAAAGTCGCTTTATTGCTACTCGATCCAAAGAAGAGGAGAACGACGCTTTCCTCTCCGAGCTCTTCTCTCTGGGCAACAGCTCTTCAACTCTCGAAACTCTCAAAAAGAATTTAGAAGCCTCTTTTAAAGAGATTGAAACTAGTCTAAACTCTCCTGAAAGTGACTCAGAGCTTCCAGATCTAGTCAACTCTACCAGGATTGCTGTCAAACTCTTTTCAGAAGACTCCTCAACTCTTCCATGTCCTGAATTACTCGAAAAAGGTTTCACATCCAAGTGGAAAACCGAAAATTGTAAAGATGATCAACTTCTTCTTCTCTCTCATCTCATCTTTTCCATCCGAAATCAACTTGGATTCAAATCTACCGCCACTGAAATTTCTCCAATTTTGGCTCCACTTCTTCCAGCGCCAACGATCCCTTCTTCAATCCAATTCAAATTTGTATTAACTCTGAAGCATTCGCGATTGATCAAAGGCCAAGTTCACATCCGACCCATAATCAATCAGTGCCAAAATTTTGCTCAAACTTTGGGCGAATTTTGTTTCTCCAAATCCAGGCCGTTCATCGAACCTGTCGGAAAAGTGAAAAATTCATTCAAATCTAATTAAATATTCTTATTTAATTATTTTTATTATATTCAACAGGCTGTACATGAAGTGTACGTGAGCATCCCTCTCTCTATGAGCGGATTTCAGACCGGGTTTACACCCGCTAAAGGAGCCTTATCAGCGAGGAAGCCGCTAGATGTCGGATTACTGTTGGAAAATGGAAATCCATCACTCATTTTCATGTTAGATAAATGTCTAATGACCAAATACGATCAACACGTAAAGCCACTGAAAGCTGCCCAGCTTTTTGGTGTAGTTGTAGCCGGACAGGATGCGCTGGTTGAGCTGTCCGCCACCAGCATGGCTGTCCGTTCTGGCTACACGTTTACACTCGAAGCTCAAAATGTTTTGTGATTTTAACTTAATTTTAAATTCAGAAATAAACTTAAATTGAAAATTTGAATGAAAGCCTCTGTGTGTATTTGGTGTGAAAAAAGAAGTACATTATTTATGAAAAGACAAAAATCATCCCCACGTTTTTATGATAACGGGCGTAAAAAAAAAAATGAAAGAGAATTTCGGATGAGAAGTAATTGACGCATAAAGTTAATCCCACTTTTTGTATTCCATGCCATCTGGAGGCTTGACAGTCACCTTCTCCTTGGCCACTTCATTCCAGTTGGTGCTCAGCACAGTTCCGCCAGATTCTTGCTGTAAATTAAAATAAAAAATAATGATAAAAATCAAGTTTAAGTTAAATAAAAAATTTAAGAACCAAATAAAAAGGCTAAATTAGAGAATTCTTAAAAAATTCAAAATAATATTTTAATTCAAAAATAAATTTAAAATAATTTTTAAGGCAAAATAATAGTTTAATTAATTAAGTTAAAATTCATAAAATCAAATAAAAATTAAATAAAAAAAAATTAAAGTAACACTATTCAAATAAAAAAATTAATTAAAAAATAGTGAATTTAAGAACTAAAAAGAAATTAAAATAAAACAATGAAACTTAATTTAAAGGCAAAATAAAAATTAAATTAATTAAATTAAAATACTTGGAATAAATAAATGTTTGAAATTAATTATTTTAATAAACTTACGAAAGATTTGTTCATGGCCCTTCGGATCTCGTCCGTCCCACTGGAGTAGATCTGCTGGAACAGCTGATTGAGTGCGGCTTCACCTTCGGGCTTCTCTTCAGCCTCTTCCTTCTTCAGCTGAGACTCGATTTTATCCCAGTCCTTCTTTCTGGGAGCCGAGCTCGGATAGACTGGCTCAGAAGGCGGGACAATCTGCTTGAGAGCCGGGGCTTCGCCCTCCAACTGGGTCCAGCGAATGCCGTCCACCTTCTTCATCTTCAACTCGATTTTGGTCTTCATCACTTGGAAAGAGCTCTGCTCTGGAACGATCGGGTGGGACGGCTTCAGGTTCAAATTGTACTCGGTGCCGTCAGGAAGAACAGCTGACAGATCAACCTTGAAAAAAAAAAAAATAAAAAAAATGATTTTAAATAATCGATTTTAAAATATTTCTAAATGAGTGAAAAATGTTTTAGAAAATTTAAAAATATTTTTAAAATGCAAAACTAGTGAAATGATAAAATGAATATTTTGGAAAAAGTTAAAATGTTTTTATAAAAATAAAATAAATAATAAAAGAACTTGATTTTGAAAATTTGAAATTTGAAAAAATAAGGAATAAATGTTTTAAAAGAAGTGAAAAAGTTTTAATCAGTTTTAAATGGCCAAGTGATAAACTTAAAAGATTCTAGAAAAAAGTGAAAGTGAATTTTATTTATAAAATTAATATTTAGTTCCAAAATGCAGCTAAATGACAGAAAAAATTACTTTAAAGAAAGTGAAAGTGTTCTCTAAACATTTAAAAACTCAAAAAGAATTCTAAAAATGGTTTTTAAAGGAAGCGAAAAAGCTTTAGAAATATTTTGACATTGAACTTGACAGATTAATTGCCCTAGAAGGAGTGAAAATGGTAACTGATGATTAAATACACATTTTAGAGGTAAAAATAATCACTTTGGAAGAAGAGAAATCCACTTTAACTCCACTGGGGTCCACATTCTTGGCCAAGATGGTCACGCAGACCTGGCCCTCAGTCTGGTACCAGTCGTGCTTGATCGAGACAGGTTTGGGAGGTGGCGGGGCTTCAGCCTTCTTCCCAGCTTTGGCCAGCTTCTCCTCGGTCCAAGTCAGCCACTGGCGAATGCCAGGCTCATTCTCTTCAAGATTTAAAATTTAATAAATTTATTTTCATTAAAAATTTCTAACTCGAGTTACCGCTGGCGCCCTTCTTGAAGGCTTCGAGGGCTTCCTCGTACTGCTCCAGGTTGAAGCAGGCGACACCGAGGCGCAGGAGGGCCACCGAGTCCTGGGGCTTCAGTTCAACTGCTCGGGCAGCATCTCTCTTGGACTCTTCAAACCGCCCAAGTTTCAGGAGAGCGTGGGCCCTGCTCGAGAAGTACTCACAGCAGGTGTCATCAATGCCAATGGCATCTGTGTAGAGCTAAAATCATAAAATTTAAATTTAGAAAAAATTAGAAAAATTTTATAAAATGAAATTTACCTCGACGGCTCTGGCGTAATCTTCGCTCACAAAAGCTTCGTTGGCTTTACTGAAACAATAGAAGAAATATTGGAGTAATTTTAAAGACATTGTGACATAAAGAGAGAAACGTGCAAGAAGAGTTAAATTCTTACGCGAAATGTTCAGCGCCCGGTTTCCTCTGCTCCATTTCGATTCTTTTTTTTTCTTTTGGTAAAAATGTGACTGGAAATTTCCGGAAAAAAAGAGTTCTAGCACATGGAGAAGTCGAAATTCGTCTGCTCTTTCATGTAATTTGCCATCTAGCGGTCGATTTATCAACTTTTTATGGTAGCCATCTAGCGAGCGTTAATAGAACTAGCTTCAAATGTCTGTATTTTAAAATCACAAAATTAAGGCCACAACAAACACATTTATTTTGACTCTAATGAAAAAGTGTAAGCCAATCGCTTAGGAATTTGAGCTCGGGAAAGGTCCAAAAGGGCCTCTGAACCTTCAATTACGTAGCCGAAGAGGAACGCTGGCGGCAAGTTCTTGAGATGCATGGCGTACTTCGGGTCGCAAAAGCGCTCCAGCATAAAAATGAGCCCCCAACAGGACGGTTCGTTTGGGGTAGTTCCCATTATTTGCATCAGACCCACTTCGAAGGGTCGGGTCGCAAGGCAATCGTCGGCTTTGACCGACACATTGGCCGCCTCTTGACTGGGCTGAAAGCCGGCGATTGACAGGGGAATAATCACAAATACGTAATCCACTGCCTGTAACATTTTAAATATAAAAAATTTATTGATTCAAATATTTAAAAGAATATTTTTAAAATAACCTTTCTGACTGGAAGAGTCAACATTTTAGTTGAATTGAAACAGAAATCACCCAATTTCTGCACAAATTTGGGATGATTCTGAGAAGGTCGGATGACAACTTGACCCAGAGGGATACCCAAATGTTTCAATTTCAAAACAAAGCGGGATTGATGCTGAACGAAGCGCTCTATCATCGGAATCTTTATTGGCGTCACTGGACGGATTGCGTTCGATGAGGAAGCTGCTGCTGATGATGCGGCCGGTAGAGCTTTATTTGAATGCCTCTTCCAAACGCTGAAAATCAGGTGAGAGAGCAAAAGCAGTTCTTTCTGACTGTTTGAAGCAGATTCTTTCCACTTGGTGGTGAAACCGTTTTCGAGTAAATCAGGACATTTAAGAGGAGTTGATTGATGTTCAGAAAAGAGTTTGACGGCGATCCGAGTAGAATTGATTGAATCAGGCAGCTCTAAAGCAGCTTCAGAAGATTTTAATTTAATTTCAATCTTTTTAAAAGAGGAGTCCATCTTCTTCTTAAGAGTTTCAAGAGTCTCTTCGGGTTGAGAACTGTTGACTAATGAGAAGAGATCCGAAAGGAAAGCGTCGTTCTCCTCTTCTTTGGATCGAGTGGAAAAGAGGCGGCTGTCCAGCTGGGAGACCATTCCAGCGAGCCTCAATTTACTCTCTTCATCTAATTTGGTGATTTCTATTTGGAGAGATTTAATGGCTTGAAGGATTTTGTCCAAGTAGCTCTGCAACTCTTTCTCCTTTTCGACGGCTGATTCTAGTTTAGAGCGTATGGGCTCTTTAACTTTGGCGTAATGTTCTTTGACGGCGAGGAGGGCTTCAAAATTGGACATGGTGTGGGCTGTCATGTCAAGAGTGGAATGGAGAGTAGGGCAGTAGTCTATCTTCCCGATAGAGCCACAGGTGAAGCACCAGTTGGGTTGGCTCACTCTGAATAAATGATTAAAATTGAATTACTAATTATTTAAAGTGTGGGAAATTGATGGAGATACTTTTTGACAGGTTGGGCAGGTTTTCGCTGAGCTTTTGATAATTTAAGGATGCAGAGGGCATAAGTGTTGGTTGGCACGCTGGCAATGTCCAGGGTTCCCGATGGGCAGAGAATTTTCCTGCAGAGCGGGCAGCTCACCAGAAAAGAGTTCTGCAGTCCCTGAGAAATTTTATATAAATTAGTAGAATTCAAAAAGGGAATTTAATTTATGAATACCTTGAGGCATTGTAGGCAAACTGTGTGAGAGCAAGAGAGGAATTTCGGTTTGCGATTTTCAATGATTTCGTCGTACTCGCAGAGACAGATGGGGCAGGTGATCAAGTCCTCCACTTCGCCTCCACAAGCAGCAGCCATTTCATTACATTTAATGAACTGCAATTTCAATTAGATTTTGGAGAAGAGATTAATTAGCATATAACGATAACGATGAACAGGTGACGTTGAATCTTGAATGCAATGTTTACAAACTGAATGCAGACGAATAAAATGGCTCACTAGAAAGTAAAGGCTCGCCAGCTCGCAGACTCAATTTATTTTTGGATTACGTCGTGTCGACACTGTCAAGTAGCGCCATCTTTAATAAAATAATTTTGCCGGAAAACTTATATCGCTATTAACACTTTGGCGATTGGCATTTAATGTGCCAATTCGTAACCGTTTTAATTCAATGTTTAAGTTTTATATTTAAATCATAAGTTTTTCAAACAAAGAATAAAAAAAAACCAATTAATTATAATGGACTATTGAATCATTTCTCTAAGTAGCTTTAGAATAAAAAGTATAGGTAAAAAAGCTGAAACTTAAAATGTATGTAAAACATCATCGGATATCGGATATTTAACCAAAAATGTAATAAATGAATTATGTATCATATTCATCCAAATTTAGAATTAATTTTTTTAAGAATAATTATTTTTCTATATGTAAGACATTATGCATAATTTTCTTTTATTTCAAGGGTCATGGGCAGTGATTAAAACCAGCTGGTTGGAGGTCTTCGAATAAAGTGCCGTTAGCGCAATTCAATCCAACATTTTCGAATGCTATATAACGCCTAAGCCAAGCCAAATGACAAATACTTCTCTCGCTGCAGTCAATAGGATCTAGTACGAAACATTTGACATATATGGTTAATGACTTTTTAGAATAAATTAAATTTATAGACACAACACATTTTAAAGTATACTTCCGTTATCTGATGATGTGTCAATTCCACCCTTTCCAGACTCCATTTGTTTAAGCATTGATCCAAATGTGGATTCCTCAAATCGGGTTAAACTGTTGTTGAACACGGCAACGTATGCATTCTTGAAATCTCCTGTGGTCGCCACGCACAAAAATTCATACATATATCTATAAGATGTAATTTTTAAAATGTTAAACTTTATATAAAATTATTATGTTTACCTTGAAAGGCACCCGGTTCAATTTCTATTATTCCATTTCCCAGTAAAAACAAGAAATCGACGGGAACAGAAAATGAAAATGCTCCAGATTTTATGGTTGAAATGTTGTTGTCGCTTAACCACACGTTGTTCAAAGCTTTAAATGATGCAATCTTGTTTGGTACTCGAGTCACTTGATTCATTCCTATAATTGACATTCCCTCCAAAGTAATGGCAGAAGATTGAAGTAGCCAGCCCATAATTCGATCAACAGTTTTATCATTGTATGACTCATGATAGTTGCTTTGTTGTACTGCTGGGAACAAATAAAGAAGGTTGTTAAGGGAACCAATGAATGTTACATCCTTCAATCCATTGGTCAATGTGGGAAAACTAGCAAGCTCATTCATTCCAGTGCAGATACTGATGTATAATGTAGTCAAACGAGGAAGGGGTGGAAGAGTTGGTAAACAATGTTGAATGTTGTACATATTGCCAAACACTAATTGAGTTAATTTTTCAAATCCCGAAAGAAAACTCAGATCCAAAAGGGTGCAATCAATACTACTAATGGTAACATTTGTGGTGTAGCTTTTAGTTGATCGGAAAGCGTCAGTATCTATTTGCAAGCTTAAAGAGCCATTCACTATTGATTCAAATGGATACTTTATCACAAGTTCGTAACTTATTTTTGATCCAAACACATCTTTTGGAATGAATGTTTCACTTAATATGTACGGTTGAAGGGTCAATGTAACTGAAATCAGTCTAGGGAAGGAAGTTCGCTCAAAAACTCTTTGAACTTCAGTGAGGGGAACCTCATCGCAGACGACAACTCCATTGGAATAGTTGCATGGTGTGTAGTCGAATGGTGAAAGGTTTGGCTTAGCTATCGTACCATTTATCTCTATAAAATGAAATATTTTACTTGTTATTTTATTTCACCTTTTTTTCCGCATTATAGTTATAAATGTATAGCTACCCGCTGGCACTTGTGTAGATGTAGTTGGCGGTTCCGTTGACGATGCCATCACTCTTTGTCCATGGTGGTCATAGTCCTTGCAAAGAACGAGAATTTGTTCCGGAGATATGTCTTCTATTGGACCAATATCTTCGGTATTTGGAACAACTGTTCCACCGAACTCTTTCCTCTTGTAAGGGGTACAAGGGTGACATTTATATCCAAGAGCATCTCCTATTCTCTTCATTATAGTTCCTCTGTCTTTTACTGTTGTTTGATGGGATAAGAATCTGGCAACACTGCACAGATCTAATATATCGATATCGTATTGATCAGTGGCGTAATTCTGGCACAACGTTTCGTTGTACTGCGTCCATATGAATTTAAACACTTTATTGTAGGAACGGATTTCTTGGCCGTACTCATCGTTAAAAGTTGGTTTTTTCACGACGACCATGTGATTCAAATAAAATCCCAAATCTTCTTCTCTGAATTCTAGAAACTGTTGCAATCCAATGCGTAGAATCTCGTGAGCTTTTAAAATATTGGAGGGTTTTAGTCGTGGATCCTCTTGTAGAGGAAATGTTGGTATCACGCCATCCCTGTTTTTTTCATCCAGCAAAGCTCCCGAGGCACATTTTTCTGCTTTAAAAAACCAGAAATATAAATAATTATACTGCATCAATAGTAATGGTCATACTAAGTATAATATACTATAGGTATATATGTGTTTTTGAAATGAGTTACCTGAAAAAGTCGCAGACGCTGCCCCAAAGAGATAAAAAAATACGGAAAATCCAAAAATGGCAAACATCATCGCACTGTTCTAAGTTGAAACTACAACAAGAAAAAAGTTAGATGCTCATATTTTATATTCCTCACGAAATTTTAAAATAATAATAATTGCTAATAAAGCTCTACGCATTAACATATAAATGTTCAACAGATATTCCTCTTGATTGTTT
This sequence comes from Chydorus sphaericus, assembly GCA_030141595.1. NCBI lineage: Eukaryota > Metazoa > Arthropoda > Branchiopoda > Diplostraca > Chydoridae > Chydorus > Chydorus sphaericus. The sequence goes on along the minus strand of CM057929.1, from coordinate 11,877,249 downwards.
TATTTTAAACTTTTACCTAGTTTAATTCAAAGAAGTAAATGTATAGCACTGAAAAATGCACACCCATTCAATCTCAGTGCTGAAGGGCATCTATAAACTGTCGGTCTTAAGTTTTTCTTCCTTCGTTTCACCTCCATTCGTCCTTTTGAGAAGCAAAAAGAAAACAATTTTCCTTGAATTTGCATGCCCAAAGGCTTCTTTAAAAAAAACCGCTTATCCTGTATTTGTATAACACATAGATAAATAGGCAGAAGGATTTAAGATTCCCTGTTTGGATATGACAGCCCGATATATGACACTGCGTTTTGACTATTGCATTTATCAGAACCACAGCACTGGTTTGACTGTAAATTTTATTTATTGAATATTATTATTGAATAAAAGTAATTTAAAAGTAATTATTGCAATTTAATTTCTGAATTTCCCCATTTATCTGTACCGTACTGTATTGAATAAAATCATTTCATTATGGTCAATATTATTTCCAGATTTTAACAGAAAAAAGTCCATTAAAAACAATATATTCCATGCATATAAACTGATTTTTTTTTATTTATGGGTGCAGCGCAACATGCAGAGCAAAGGTTCTTGAACTCAAGGCTGATATGTCTATAGCAATCATGCTGGGATTATGATGTATCGTTTACATCTCTGCGAAAGTCGTGTTTGAGAGGATGCCAAGAATATTCTACAAGGCAGCTTAGTGAATCGACAAACTCTTTTTTTTCAATTCTATTATACACAATTTTCATTATTCATCATAACATCGTTTATTTGAATTTATGTATTTAGTGAAACGATACGGCAACAGTCAATCGTTACACTTAACTTGCCTAGGGGACTTCTTTCTGAAAGTTCCATATTTCACCACTTATCCACTTTCTATACACATGTTATACTTTCTAGATGCTTTCCATAACCCACTTCAGAGGGTATATTAACCTCCTATTGGTTGCCATGGCACTCTTTTTTAAAAAATAATTAATAAAGGTAATTTTACCAAAAAAAATAATGTCTTCCTAAATACCAAATTAAATTATTATTCTTATATCACAACAGAAATGTTTTTATCATTAAATAGTGTTGTAATTGATTGAACAGGTTCAGAAATGATTCAGTTTCATAATTGATTTAAATGGCTACATCACAGTGGATTTTAATGACTGTGCCGCAATCATTTGCTATCACATATGAATGAATCAATTGGATTTAGGATTGATTTTGACGATTGAACAATTGATTTTAAAAGCTACATAATGATTGACCACCCGAGAAATTCATTTTGATAGTCACATAATTTGATAATTGATGCATCATCTAAAAAATAATGATTTTACCCTTGCAGCTAGGCTATCTACCCACACAGCACCGGGCTTTGTTTTGGATATCCTTCATTGTTTTATTTTAAAATTTTACCTGGTTTCATTCAGCAAAGAAGTAAATGTAGCACAGAAAAAAAGCACACCCATTCAATCTCAGTACTGAAGGGCATCTACTTCTAGAAACTGTCGGCCTTAAAGTTTTTTTTCCCTTCCTTATTTCTCACCTCAATTCGTCTTTTAGAGAAGCAAAAAAAATAGTTTTCCTTGAATTTGCATGCCCAAAGGCGTCTTAAAGAAGCGCTTATCCTGTATTTGTATAACACATAGAGAAATAGGTAGAAGGTTTTTAGGATTCCCTGTTTGGCTACGACAGCCCGATATATGACACTGCATGTTTTGACTTAATTGGTGGGGAATTTATGAAAATAATAATTATTGTAATTTAATTTCCGGATCTCCCCATTTATGGCGGATCCTAAATCGTATTGTATTGCATCAAAACATTTATTATAGGCAATATTTCCAGATTTTAACAGAAAAAAAGTCCATTAAAAACGATATATTCCTTTCGTATAAACCGATTCTTTTAAATTTATGGGTGCAGCGCAACATACAGAGCAAAGGTTCTTGAACTCAAGTTTGATGTCTATAGCAATTATGTTGGCATCATGACGTATCGCTTACATCCCTGGGAAAGTCGTGTTTGAGAGGATGCCAAGAATGTTCTACAAGGCAACTTGGTGAATCAGCAAACTTTTTTTTCAATTCTATTATACACAATTTTCATTATTCATCATAACATCATATGTTATTTAGAGAGCGATACGGCAGCACACTTAACTTGCCTAGGGGATTTTTTTCGTTCCATTTCACCACTTATCCACTTTCTTTACACCTGTTATACTTTCTAGATACTTTCCATAACCCACTTCAGATATATGATGATATCACAGGAGATTTCAAGGATGCTTCAGTTATGGTGTGGAATCACCATTTGAGGAATCCGTATTTGGACCAATGCTACAACAAATAGCTTCTGGAAACGGATTTATAAGCGCTGGAAACAAAAGTATGATTTAAAATTAGTTTATATATATTTCATTAATTCTCATGTACCGTTACCTTATAACCTATACGTATCATTCTTGTAATGGATTTTATTGACTGCAATGAGGAAAGTATCTGTCACTTGGCTTGGCTCAGGCGTTACAGTACAGACTCTGATTTTACGTTGGAATGCTCCAACGGCACTTCTTTCACAGACCTTCAACCAGAAGATTTCAATTATTGTACATTAAAAAAAAAAGAATTTGAGGTGCGCAAATAATAGTTCTGCCTGGAAAAACACCCGATTCTTTGAAAATGCAAATACGACAGCAATTACACCGCTTATATGTTTGATTTATGAATTAAACATGGAGATTTCAAGGAATATATATATATATATATATATATATATAATTTCAATGAATATCCAATTATATAGAATAGTGCAAGTTACTTATAAAGTTTTTTATAACAACAACTTTAAATTAAACCAAGTTTAGCCCTGTGAACGGTTGGAATAAATACAGATTAAATTATGTATGACCAAGAGCTTATATCCATCATTCGGGAAAACAGAAGCATGATTAAAAAACTGTTCATGTTGATCATCACAATTTCATACACCTAATTTACTTTTCAAATATTTAAAATTGCAGCTGCTGTTGGACTAGATATTTTATCGAATTATGTAAAAAAAACATATATTGAATGAAAAATAAAAATTTAAATAGAATTAAACGACCATTTAAACAAATATATATATATTGCAGTTTGAATTTTCACATCGTTTGTGGGTCCGGGACAATAAATTTGGTATCGGGGCATTTCCTTATTGGCAATCTTTTCTGATATAAAAAAGGAGAATTCATCTACTAATGCATTAAAACGATACAATATATATTTAAACGGGTTTTAAAATAGTTATTGTATGCAGCACGACAGCCATTGCCCTCGACAATAAGGTTCGCTTTAAATGTCGAACTCAAGGTTGTCTATCAAACATCGTATTAGGATATGTTTGTGTTGCTGTTTTCCATCCAATCACAGCATTAATGCAGCAAAGTACTCGTATCAATACATTTTTACCATTGAAAGGCGCCAGCGCCACCTTTTTTTGCCACATTCCTTTTCCTATAATTAAAAGTCGGTGCTGCATATTTTCACACGTTAATTTTTTTTTCTTTCCTTTTTTTTTGTACTGTTCCTGTTTTGAACAGGTTCCGCTGTTATTAAACTATTAAATCAATCTTTCTTTTGGATAGTAAATTGTACATAAAATATATACAGTATACATACATATACACATGTACATATATCTATATGTATAAAGTAGAAAATTGTCGTTCTGTATCAAGAAATTCCCTGATTGGTCCAAATTTTATAGGGGGAGGGGCTTAGAGAATGCAGTTGAACTTTTAACTTGCAAATGTAGTTTAAGTAATTAAAGAAAGTATGAGAGAGCGTAGTAACGCTAACGCTTTAAACGCTAACAGTAAACCACGGTGATTAACTTGCATAGATATCTTTCAGAGAACAAAACTTACTGGGAACTATATTCTCGAGTTGCGAATAGCCCTTAGTTAAGTCCTTGAACGCCGCTCAGGCCGCCTGAGAAATCTTAAATTGGTAGAATAATACCCGTTTCACACTACGATGTTTACTAAAACTAAATTTTTAAACTAAAATTTAAACTCGCATTGTTCACACTAAAAACGAGTTTAAGATCCGGTTTAGTCGTTTTTATCCTCAAAGTTACCCTATTTCTTAAATCTGAAAATTCAGATTTTAACAAAACAAGTATAAAATAATAAACTCTGATTTACTTGTGTGAACACAATCTAGATTAAATATGATTTAGGTCACCGTTTTAGTGGTTATCATAGGTAACATATCATCATAGGTAATATTTTTGAATTGATTGATTATTGATAAAAAATTATTTAAATGACATTCGACAATGCCATTTTTTAGTTGGCAGTATGGGAGGGCAGCAGACAATTTTTTTCTAGTCACCAGTTAATCGGGTAGTGGATTTCTTTTTCAAATGCCACCAAAAGAGCCAAAGGAAAGCAATTTTAAAAAAAGGCAAAGAATAATGAGGGGGGGGGGGGAGGGCAGAGCAGATAGTCATTTTCTTTTGCTGAAATCGTTCGTGATGAAATAAAAAAGAGCAGGAATAGGCTTCAGCTTCGATGCAAGAGACTCTGATAACGAAATTGTCTGGTTTCGCACCTCTAATGCAAAGTGTGGGCGCCTCTCTCTATAAGTTTTGTCACACCTATTGCAACAGCGTCAGCAACCATTCTACTCCTCATATCCAGTATCAATAGTATCAATATCCTCCTGGATCTGCTCCTATCCAACAGCATCCACTTCCTCCTCCGCCAGTTATTCGCATCAGCCTAACCAAGGCCCTATTCCTCCTTATGACCATCAATATTTTTCACCTCCCTATTATGTTCAACCATTTATTAACATTAACCGATTATTTGCTTTGTCTTTTACGCCATTTCCTAAAATTTAAGTCCAGGAAAATTGGTTTAGGATATATGTGAACGGAAATTAGGTTTAAAATCCCGATAAAAAATTAATTTAAACTTGCTTTAACTGTATATGTGAACGCTAATTTATACTAGGTTAGGGTTCTATCGCTAAAATCAGAAATAAACTGGTTTGCGTTAAACTCACTAAACTCGAGTTGAACCATCAGTGTGAATCGGGCATAACAAAAGTAAAATAGTTGTTTTTACGGGTTGTAACACTGCGAATTAATGCATGCACACAGGTACCAATCAATACAAATTTAAAGTCATTTCGGGCAAAGCCGAAGCAAGGGCCAGCTAGTATAGTATAGTATTTTTGTAGTAAATGGTTTTAAAATAAACGATTACGGTCTTTACCACACGAATTCATACACTTTGAAGTACGAACAAATATCTGCAGCGTATTCGTATTCTATTTCCTCGAATATAATTCAAATAGATATATTCTTTTTATCCTTCTTTCCTAAATCCTAAATATTGTTGTAATTATCCTTCCCACATATGCAATACCTTATTTGAGTTTAAAATTTTGAAGGTTTTTTTGTCGTATTTTTTAAAGAAGGTATGTAGGTTCTCTGTTTTCATTTTTAATTATTATCGATTCTGGTATACATTTTTGGGTGGCGTTTCACAGTAAACAACGAATTGACGGAATTGTTACTATACTTGTATTAAAAATGTGAAATACAGATACTATTTTATACCTTTAATAGCGCAACTGCAGTTACCAAGAAAAAAAAACCATTAAAAATGTAGAACCAAAATAAAATAAAAAGTATTGCTGTTTTAGTTTTATATAGCCAGCTTAGTTGAAGATTCAATAGTAAAGCCATTTCTACTTTCCATTCCATTACTACTTTTCAAATTTTAAAAACACTGTTTTCTAAACACATATTAAAAATTGGTCGTTAAAAAGATGGAACAAGGAGATCACTAGAACAGTAATAATACTAAAACACTAGTATTTATTAAGATTAAGAATGTTTTTAAATAATTTATTTCCTAACTTATAATTTCAATTTTCTATACTTATCACATAATCGACAATGCCACATTCAAAATCAAAATCAGGTGATTTCACTAACTACTAAAACTACAAAAACTAATGAATAGACTTTATTCAGTAGTTCAGTTCCGTTAAGCTAAATTGATTAGGGTAAAAACCGAGAACCTGCATTAAATCAAATGTACACAATATATTTTCAAAGGAGCATTTTTTTCAAGATTGAAATATTTTTACACATTAACTTTGGTTCTTTCAATAGTTATAGACAATGAGAGAAACCAGCTGGCTGTAGGTCTTTGAATGAAGTTCCGCTTGAGCAATTCAAATAGCAATTTAAATGTAAGTCTGCTTTGAAACTCCTAAGCCAAGCCAAAAGGCAAATGTTTTCCTCGCTGCAATCAATTGGATCTAGTACAAGACATGATTATTAGTTTACGGTTCTTAGAAATAATTTACATTTACGACTATTTTTTAAAAATCTTACTTCCATTGGCGTTAATAAATCCATTTACAGAAGCCATTTGTTGTAGAATCGTTCCAAACACGGATTCCTCAAATCGGGTCAAACAATTTAAGTAAACGAAAACTTCTGCATCGTTGAAACCTCCTGTGATATTCCAACGAAAAAAATAATATGCTCATTGATGATACATTATACATTATTACAATATGTATACCTTTAAAGGCGCCTGGTTCAATTTCCTTGATTCCATTTCCATATATTCTCAGTAAAGTAACGGGGGCAGAAAATGAGAACTCTCCAGATTTGATGGTAGAAATGTTGTTGTCGTACAATTTCAATATCTTCAAAGCTTTAAATGATACAATCTTGTGTGGAACTCGAGTCACTTGGTTCATTTTCACAATTCTCAATTCCTCCAAAGTGTTTTCAGAAGACAGAAGAAGCCAATCCATAATTCGGTCAACAGTAGCATCATTTAAACTCATAAACTCGGAAGATTCATCATCATTGAAGAATGTAACATCTTCCAACCCGTTTGTCAAGGCGGGGATAGAATCAAGTTTGTTCAATCCTGAACAATGTTTGAAATATAATTTAGTCAAACGAGGAAGTGTAGGAAGACTTGGTAAACAATGTTGAATGTTGTCGATATTCCAAACACTAAAGTGAGTCAGTTTTTCAAATCCAGAAAGAAAGCCCAGATCCAAAAGGGTACAATCAATAGCATCAATTGTAAATGTGTTCGTGTAAGCCCTAGTAGACTGAAAAGCGTTGATATCCACTTGTAAGCTTAAAGAACGGTTCACAAATATTCCCAATGGATACTGTATCTAAATTTCAAGTATTCTCTTTGTTCCAAAAACATTTTCTGGAATTTCTGGAACTTTACTCTGAGCGATTCCCAAATGTTTCAGGGTTAAAATAAAGTGGGATTGGTTCTGAACGAAGCGCCTTGGAGGGGTGACTGGTGCCGATATAGAACGAGGAACAATAAGGTCCACTTTTGGCTCATTATTACTTTTATGGTGCCTCTTTCTGACGCTGAAAATCAGGTGAGAGAGCAAGAGCAGTTCTCTATGACCATCAGAAGTCAAATAGGATGTTTTCCACTTGCTAGTGAAGCCCTTTCGAGTAATTCAGGACATGGAAGAGTTGAAGAGTCTTCTGAAAAGAGGTGGACGGAGATCCGGGTTGAATCAACTAAATCTGGAAGCTCTGAAACATCTTCAGAAGATTTTAGTTTAATTTCAATCTCTTTAAACAAGGCTTCCATCTTCTTCTTAAGAGTTTCAAGTGTCTCTTCGGGTTGGGAGCTGTTGACTAATGAGAAGAACTCAGAGAGGAAAGCGTCGTTCTCCTCTTCTTTCGATCGAGTGGAGAAGAGGCGACTATCCAACTGGGAGACCATTCCAGCGAGCCTCAATTTACTCTCTTCATCTAATTTGGTGATTTCAATTTGGAGAGATTTGATGGCTTGAAGGATTTTGTCCAGGTAGCTCTGCAATTCTTTCTCCTTTTCAATGGAAATCTCTAGTTTAGAGCGGATGGGCTCTTTGACCCTGGCGTAGTGCTCCTTGACGTCGAGGAGGGCCTCAAAATTCGACATGGTGTGGGCTGTCATGTCCAGAGTGGAGTGGAGAGTAGGGCAGTCTATCTTCCCGATAGAGCCACAGGTGAGGCACCAGTTGGGTTTAGTCATCCTGAATAAATGATTAAAATTGAATTTAAAATTATTTAAAGTTGGGGAAAGTGATGGAGATACTTTTTGACTGGTAGGGCTGGCTTTCGCTCAGCTTTTGACAATTTCAGGATGCTGAGGGCATAGGTGTTGGTTGGCACGCTGGCAATGTCCAGGGTTCCCGTTGGGCAGAGAATCTTCCTGCAGAGTGGGCAGCTCACCAGAAAAGAATTCTGCAATCCCTGTGAAATTTAATATATTTATTAGTTGAATTTTAAAAGAGAATTAAAGTAATGAATACCTTGAGGCATTGCAGGCAAACTGTGTGAGAGCAAGAGAGGAATTTCGGTTTGCGATTTTCAATGACTTCGTCATACTCGCACAGGCAGATGGGACAGGTGATCAAATCCTCCACTTCGCCTCCACAAGCAGCAGCCATTTTTTTTTAATTAATTGACTCAAATCTCAATTTTGTTTCATAGAGAAGATAAGAATACAGAGAGGAAATAATGTAACGATGAACAAGTGACGTTTTAACACTTTTGTGCAATGTTTACAATTGGATGCAGACGAAAAACTTCACTAATAGAGACAGAGAATAGAGAGTAAAGGCTGTAAAGGCGGGAAAAAGACTAGCATTATGTCGGTAATGATTATTTTTGGATTGCGTGGTGTCAAGTAGCACCATCTTTATTGAAATAATTTTCACCTGGCATTTTATATTATGATATGCCAAGTCGTAACCGGTACGGTATTTTTTTTTTACTCTGTTTTGTAAGACGGAAAATAAATTTTTAAAAATTACTTTTATATAGCAGAATCTTGATATTGTTTGTATTTCCCAGCTTATTTCCTTATAGCATGGAAAATGCGATAAAATGACACTGAAAATGTTGCCAAAAAATCCTTTTCTTATTTAAAAGAAATTGCGAAAACTGATTTTTAACTATTTTAATTAAAAAAATTAACAAAAGAATCATATATTGTACTCAATCAAATTTTAAAAAACCAATTTTAAGAGAATAATGTTTTCTTTTTCAAATCAATATCTTCGATCTTCTAAACTCGGTATTTTCAAGGGTTATGAACCTTTTTCTCTCTGTTATGAACAGTGATTAAAACCAGCTGGTTGAAGATCTTTGAATGAAGTGCCGTTAGAGCAATTCAATTTAAAATCGGCGCCTGCTTTATAACGCCTAAGCCAAGCCAAGTGACAAATACTTCCCTCGCTGCAGTCAATAGGATCTAGTAGAAGACATTAAATATTAAAGTTCATATAATTTTTTAGATTAAATTACAAATATATCAACTAATTTCAAAGTATACTTCCGCTATAAGATGCTGCGTCAATAAACCCCTCTCCAGAAGCCATTTGTTGTAGCATCGGTCCAAATACGGATTCCTCAAATCGGGTTAATTTATTGTTGTACACGTCAACCCGTGCATCCTTGAAATCTCCTGTGATCGCCATATACCCAAAAATGTATGGATATATATATATGATAATTCTTTTTAAACGTTTAAAGCTTTACACACAAAATTATTGTGTATATACCTTGAAAGGCTCCCGGCTCAATTTCCTGTATTCCATTTCTGGAAATATCACAAAAAGAGACGGGTTCAGAAAAAGAGAATGTTCCAGATTTTATGGTATAAATGTTGTTGCTGAAGAAATGCAGGCTTCTCATAGATTTAAAAGCTTTAAGCTTAAGTGGAACTCGGGTTACTTGCTTCATTCGTCTTACTGTCATCCTCGTCAAAGTGTTGGCAGAGGAAAGAAAAAGCCAGTCAATAATTCGATCCAGTGTCTTATCATTAACTGTTATAGCGTCGGAAGTATCACCCATGAACTGGACATATTGTAATCCATTTTTTAGAGTGGGAAAAATATTAAGCACATTCAACTCAGTGCAATGCGATAAAAGTAACGAGGTCAATTGAGGAAGAGGAGGAAGAGTTGGTAAACAATGTTGAATATTTTCAATATTGAAAAGCGCCAATCTGGTCAGCTTGTCGAATCCTGAAAGAAAATCCAGATCCAACAGGGTGCAATCCATGATATTAATTGTAAAATTTTTCGTGTAGCTTTTAGTAGATCGGAAAGCGTCGGCATCCACTTGCAGGCTTAAAGAGCGGTTCGTTACTGTAGTTTCGTCTGGAAACTCTATTGAAATGTCCAGTATTCTTTTTGATCCAAACACATCTTTTGGAATGAATGTTTCACTTAAAATATACGGTTGAAGGGTTAATTCAACGAAGGCTAGTCTAGGGAACGAAGTTCGCTTAAACACTTCTTGAACTTCTTCAAGGGGGATTTCGTCGCAGACCACACCTCCATTTGAATAATATTTGCATGGTGTGTAGTCGAATGGTGAACGTATTGGCGTAACTGTCGCATAAATCATCTCTAAAAAAATGAAATATTATTTTTATTAACATATTTAAACTTTTTTCCTTAGCAAAAAAACCCCACCTCTTGCCTTTGTAGAAATAGTAGTTGACGGTATCATAGACGATACTATTACTTTTTGACCATTGTGGCTATAATCTTTGCAAAGAATTATAATCTGTTCCGAAGGTATGCCTTCTTTCAGACTAATGTCGTTAGCGTTGGGAACAACAGTTCCGCCGTACTCTTTCCTCTTATAAGGGGTGCAAGGATGACATTTGTATTCAAGAGCATCTCCCATTCTCTTCATTATGCTTCCACGGTTGTTAACTGAAGGTTGATGAGATAAAAACCTGGCAACGCTGCACAGATCTAATTTATCCGAGTCGTACTGCTTAGTGGCGTAGTTTTGGCACAATGTTTCGTTGTACTGCGCCCAAATGAATTGAAATACTTTGTAGTAAGCACGAATCTCTACACCGTATTCGTCTTTAAAATTTATCGAATCACTTTCGGTTATGTATTTCAAATATGTCTCTAAATCAGCCTCTTTTAATTCTAAAAACTGTTGCAGTCCACTACGCAGGATTTCATGAGCCTTTAAAATGTTGGAGGATTTGAGTCGTAAATCCTCTCTAAGAGGAAATGTTGGCTTCACGTCATCCCTGTTTTGTGCATCCAGCAATGTTCCTGGGTCACATTTTTCTGATTTAAAAAAACAAAACAAAACAAACAACAACAACACAATTTTATCTTTGAATTACATCAATGATCATGGTAACACATAGTGGGCCTATACTTTATGTATTTATATTTTGAAATGAGTTGTTACCTGAAACAGAAGCAGACACTACAGCCACAGAGAAATAAAAAATAAGGAAAATCCAAAAATGATAGCAAACATTCCTGTTCAAAGCTGAAACTGCAACACGAAAAATCTTACTGATATAGATTATTAACGCTCACGTAAATTTTTAATTTTTAATTTTAAAACAATTTTTTAAAATAAGTTTTACCTTGTTTCATTGAAAGAAATAAACGTATTAGCACTGAAAAATAAACATCCATTCTATCTCAGTACTGAAGGGCATCTGTTTAAAAATAAACTGCCGTCCTTAAGTTTTTTTTTCTGCGTTTCACCTTCATTCGCCTTTAGGAGAAGCAAAAAAAAATGTATAATGCATTTATATACCCAAAGGCGTCTTAAAAGAAGAAGCGCCAATCCTATAGGTATATATATATATATATAATTTACCTATTTATTCCTGAACAGTTATGTATTGCATCCAGTGAATCGATTCAAAATTGAATTAATTCAGTTTTAATTTTTTTAAAATCTGTGAATCTGCATTTGTAATCGATTCAAATAGGCCTATGGTCAGTTGAATCGATTCAGCATTTTTCCGGTTAATATCTGCAAAAAAAAATCTTAAATGCTAACAAAGGAACCCATATTTTAATCAAATATGACATGTTTATCAAATTTTAGACCTAATAAAATCAAAAAGTTAAACAATTATTATATACTTTTCAAATTCTAATTAGTTTTTCTCAATAACAATTGACGAACTGTACAGAACTTGAGACACAATTTCTAAAAAAATGGCAATTGAATCTGAATCTAAGTTTTTTGAATTAATTCAATAGATTCAGATTCAATGAATCTAAATCTCAACAATTCAAAACCATTGAATCAGAATTGAATTTGAATCTGAATCGATTCAATAAAAATTTTAATTTGAAAAACACTGATTGCATCAATGTATTTCAAATCATTTTCTTATGGACAATCTTTCCAGAATCAAAAAGGAGAATTTCTTACTGCGCAGCATTCAGCCGATATTCCTTTCATATATAAGCTGATTTTTATTTATGGTTAATGCATAATATGCCGCGCAACAGTCCTTGAACTCAAGGTTGTCTAGCAATCATGTTGACATTATGATGTATCGCCAATGAGTCACTTAAAATCGTGTTAAAGAGAATGCAAAGAAAGCTCTGTTGGATGAAGCGTTTTTTTTTTCAATATATCATATCACATTTTTTTTAAACGTCTTAATATTACCATTTTGGATTTAAATCGAGGTTCTTTAATGTTGTTGTGGTAATATATACTTTAAAAATTTTTAATTAATTTTTTTTTTAAGTTTTGAAATAACAGTAATGCTTGAGTACTGAATAGTGAATACTTTACATTTATATATTTATACATATATGTATAACATATATATATTATTTACAGAGTAGCAAAATAGTTTGTTCGCACTTCGCACAATAAACTTTTTCATGAGAATTAAATGATCTCGTTCAAGTCTAGTAGTAAGAAAAACAAATGAAATTAGCAAATGTTTTACTTTACTACGTTGTATCAAAATCAAGGTAGATGAATTGTGATGAATTTAAGAATTTAAATTATTTAAATTTATAACCAATATTATTATCAAGTTAAATAAGATATAACCAGAGATTTCTCCATAAGAGCACGGCTTAAATAAAAAATGGCGGTAGTTCGAAAAATACCAATTTCCCCTTATAACCTGTCGTTAAAAGTGATACCAATTATAGTGGTGATAGTAAGTAAAAAAAATACAGCGATCAAATTAAAAAATATATTTGATTGATTGCAGGCGTAATTAACTTGATTAAGCGGTATATCTGGTTACAAAAAAAGTAAAATGTAATTTAACAAAACCTTTTAGAAATGAGTTTTTAAAATATCTGGCCTTTATTGTAAATAGTTTTATTATTAGAGTCTAATTATCCTTTTTTCACAAAAACTAAAACTGACGTTTGAACTATAATCCATTGAAATGAATTTAAGTAAAACATGCAATTTATTTGTTTTCAGCAAATCGTTATTTTTAAAATTAGATAGAAATGTTGGAAATTAAATTGCACATTTCTATCGAAGTGTTAACTTAATATTTTTTTGTTCAGTTAATATTGCGACCGGGAATTGAATGTGAACAATGATTGAAACCAGCTGGTTGAAGGTCTTTGAATGAAGTTCCGTTTGAACAACTCAACCAGAAATGAAAGTCTGCTCTGTAACGACTAAGCCAAACCAAATGACAAATATTTTCAACGCTGCAGTCAATAGGATCTAATGACAGAAAATAAATATAGTAAAAAGATCTTGAGAATAAATTATGTGTACGTAAACTAATTTTTTTTTCAGAATATATACTTCCGTTTTCACGATTTGCGATGATTTTTCCTTTTCCAGAAGCCATTTGTTGTAGCATTGGTCCAAATATAGATTCCTCAAAACGAGTCAATTTATTGTTGAACAAGGAAACCTTTGCATTCGTGAAATTTCCTGTGACATTTCCACGCAGATTCATGTAGTTCAACAATTCTTTTATGGTTAGATATGCATAAATTTGTATGTTTACCTTTAAAGGCACCCGGCTCAATTTTCTGTATTTTATTATTTGATATACTCAATATAGAGACGGGGGCAGAAAATAAGAGAGATCCAGTTTTTATGGTAGAGATGCTGTTTCCGTCTAGCCATAATTTTCTCAAAGCTTTAAATTCTGGAATCTTGTGTGGAACTCGTGTTACTTTATTCAAATGAATGAGCACCATTTTTTGCAAAGTGTAGGCAGTAGAGGAAATAACAAGCTGGTTCATGATTCGATACACAGTTTCGTCATCTATGTTGCTTTTGTTACCAATAAATTTGACTTCCTTCAATCCATTTATAAGAATGGGGAAAAAAATGTGGTATTTAGTTTTATGAAAATTCTCGAAATGTAATCTTGTCAAACGGGAAGAAGAGGCAGACTATTTAAACAATCTTGAATGTTGTAGATATTTAGAAACTTTAATTCGACAAGTTTATCAAATCCGGAGAGAAAGCTCAAATCCAAGCGGGTGCATACCATAAGATTTATTGTAAATATTTCTGTGTAGCTTTTTGTTGATCGGAAAGCGTTTACATCCACTTGCAAGCTCAAAGAGTGGTTCACGAGTATTCTTTCATCAGAATACTCGATCCAAATGTCACTTATTTGTTTTGTTCCAAAAAAATCTTCTGGAATCTCAAATTCAAACGGCTGAAGTGTCAACTTAACTGAATCTAGTCTAGAGAAAGAAATCTCACGAAAGAAATATTCAATTTCATGAAGGGGGACTTTATCACAAACGACATTTCCATTTGAAATGGTACACGGTGCATAATTGAAAGATTGATCTGAACAAATTTCAAAGGAATAAAGAGTGCAGTCAATTAGGTAATTTCTGTGTACTACTTTAGTGTTAGGGAAGTTACCCAATTGTGACGATGGACAGTCAATGATTTCTCTTTGTTTTCTCCTATTGTAAGGAAAACAAGGATTGCATCTGTTCATCTTCAGAGCAGCCCCCATTCTTTCCAAAATAACACTTTGACTATTTTTAACTCGCAGTTTAAAGGACAAGTATCTAGCAACGGTACACAAGTCCAATTTATCGTTTTCGAACTGTTTAGTAGCATAGTTCTCGCATAAAGTTTCATTGTATTGCTTCCAGATACTACTCCATATATCGTGGTAGGAGCTGATTATATTCCAATTTTCGTTGAAATAGGCTGCGTTATTTTGAGTCACGTAACTCAAGTAGAATCCCAAATCCATGTGGTTTTTTGATTTGAGCAACTCTTCTAACCCATTACGGAGAATTTCGTGAGCCTTGTATATAAAGGAAGATTTGATTCGTAAATCTACCTGCAGGGGAAATTCAGGTTTTTTTTGGTCCCTGTTTTTTTCATCAAGTGTACTCCCCTTTGTACATTTTCCTTCATAAAAAAAAATATTTTCAATTTATTTGTAGCAGAATAAAATATGTGTATACACAGTGTAGAATAAAGTAAAAAATAATCTAGTTTTGATCGAATGTTAACAAAATGAATAACGAACCTAAGTTTATGTCCTGAGTGAATCCATGGCTGCCCAAAATGGCAAATATTGCAGCGGCCAGCGTAATCGATCGTAGCTGTATCATAATCATTCTTGATTTCGATTGAAAAGTGGCATAACCAACAACGAAATTTTGCGTTAATACTACCTTTTAAAGAAGAAAATAGGTTTGAAATATTGAAGGATATTTAACTACTTATATTTTCTCAAGTGTAAAAAGACCATTAACATTTAGAACTGACGAACGTTAAGGGCAGCTAGTTGCTACTAATTTCAAAATTCGATTTTCTTGCAACATTGGAAGGAAACTGCAGGATTGATAATCGATCACATCCTTTGATTTATACCGGATGGAATTTGCGATGGAAGGCTGTATGATAGATGTGCCAATTATTTTATCTAACGGATGCACGCAGCACTGCACTTTAATGGAGTTCCTCTACGGCTGACTCTTATCACGTACAAATGCTTCCTTAGCTTTTCTTACATAATTTTTTATAAAAGAAGAAATATTAAGTATTTTCAATCACAGTGTGACCGAGAGAAAAGGAGAAAATGTTGGCAATAAAAATCCTTTCCTTACATTGCAAAATAAATTAACACTCATATGATGAATGATTAATTAAAAATATTAAATAAAATTTTAAAATGAAATTTCATAGAATCTCTTTTCAGATTGAAATATTAAGCGCACCTCAACTTCGCTTGTTTCAATGGTTATGTATACTGTACAGTGATTGAAACCTTCTGGTTGAAGTTCTTTGAATGAAGTGCCGTTAGAGCATTCCAAGAAGAAATCATCATCTGCTTTGTAACGCTTAAGCCAAGCAAAATGACAAATATTTTCCTCGCTGCAATCAATAGGATCTAATACAAGACATGATACCTAGTTGACGGTCCATAAGAATAAACTAAATTATAAATGAACTAATTTTAAATCATACTTCCGTTTTCAGAATTGAGATGTACCAGCAGCGTCAATAAATCCGTCTCCAGAACTTGCAGAAGCAATTTGTTAAAGCATGATTTCAAAGACAGATTTCTCAAACCGAGTCAAACTGTAATAACAGAAGGAACAAATTCATATCGTTTTATAGAAATTTTGAAAAATATATACATGCAGCTTTACAAAATAAGATTATGAAGTAATGAATAGGCCCACCTTAAAATGCACCCGGCTCTATTTTACCTATTCTATTTCCGTGAATTTCCAAGTAGTCTAGTCGATATAAATTCCCGAATTTCAAAAACTCGGAATAAGAGCTAGAGAAATGATTTTTTCACAGTAAAATAGATAAAAATAAGTTTAACCACCTATATATATTCCCCCTTAGATCCACATTGGCAAAATTTGTCAAATTTAAGTTAAAAGATGAAAATTAATATTTACCAGCCGCCAACCAATAGGAACGTGCCGTTTTGAACCGCGCGATTCAAATCATGTTTCCCTTTCCAAAGTAAACAGTAATTCTGATTTATGTGAATTTAAATGTGATAAATGGATATCTGATGGCACTTAAATTTGAGAGTATATCAATTTATGGGTCAGCTACACTTACTTACTTTATTTTTCTTATAGTTCTATTGCACATTTTAATTTTGCATAAATCAATCCTATAATTATTACACATTTTCAGGCTTTTATCGAATACTATGGGGAGTTCCAGTAATAAATTATTTGTTATTATTATAAAGATGGCTCATGTTTCTTTAAAATATATCAGGCGGGCCCCCAGAATCGGAAATAACTTTTAAACTTTACTAAATAACTTTTAAAAAACCACACTCACACACTGTACACTGCCTCTATTACTTCTATTCTGTTTGGAAGCAAAATCAATGCAAAATGCCTTGTTTGGATACAAAAATTTACACGTTTGATTCGTTAGATGGAATTTAAAAGTGGACGTGTAAAAATTTATAAGTATATATATTATGTATTTATATCGCTTGAGTCAATCTAAGGATCACGTTTGAGAGGATGCCAAGAATACCATGTAAGCCCAGTGCCGGCTAAGGTTTTCGATTTCTTCCTTTTATCTTCTCCCGAATTTGGGAGAAACCAATAAAAAGAGGATGGTATGCCCTTTATATTGTCGTGCATAGTAGTGAAACACTAGGCAACTTAAAGAAAAGTAATCATGGAAGATAATGTAGAGCCATACATCATCTAAGGGGACGGAGTCTAAACATAGGTATAGCTCCCTCAGTCGCCCAATTTAAAAGTGTAGAAGAAGGGAAGGAAATTGCCACGTAGCTGTTTAAAGTTATTTGAAACTGTAATTTTCATGCAATAGCTCATGTCAAATAAAATATGTCATTTTCCTTATTTCCTGTGAGCTGCCCTCCGTAGTGTGTTCATTCTTTTTTTTACCTCTCCGGTAAAACTGTCAACATAGAAAAAGGTGTACAAATGATTGTCTTGTACCGGGCGACTGTTCTCGATATTTTTCTATTGTTTTTCATGGCAAAGCCATAGACAAATATAGATGGTCCGCGAAAGGATGTTGCGCGGTCAACGGATAGATGGCTACGGAAAATACATGGGAAAGCCCATAAGGCGATCTTCCACCAGAGGGCTACCAAAAAGTGGAACCATTACGCGGACCATCTATATTTGTCTATGGGTAAAGCCTCTTTATTTTTCATAAGAAAATATTAAGGAAAAAATATGAAAAGCTAAACTGAGTGCAGATGATCATTTGGAAGTAAAGGATCACAGACTAGGCGACTAGCTTTATATTTTTATATGTGGTGTCAAGTGGCATCTTGAAAAAAAAACAAGTTCTGCTGATTTTATAATTATTCATTATTACCACATACATCTTAACTTGGCAATTTGTAACCGGTTTACAAGTTGTTTATTTGAATTTATTTGTATTTTAAATTTTGTAACACCCTGCGGCCCTGCCGTACTTTGCAAATAACGGCAACTTACAGAAAAAAGTTGGCAATACTTATCCTTCCCTTGTATTAAAAACAAGACGAAAACTAAAACATCGTTGTATGTGGTTATGTACAATGGTTGAAACCTTCTGGTCGAAGGTCTGCGAATGAAGTGCCGTTGGAGCATTCCAACGTGAAATCAGAGTCTATACTGTAACGCCTGAGCCAAGCCAAATGACAGATACTTTCCTCCCTGCAGTCAATAAAATCTAATACAAGCATGATACATAGCTAAAAATTTCCTAAAAAAATAAATGAAATGTACGTAAACTAATTTAAAAACATACTATTGTTAATGGCGCTTATAAATCCCTTTCCAGAAGCTATTTGTTGTAGTATTGGTCCAAATACGGATTCCTCAAATCGAGTCAAATTGTTGTTCCACGCCAAAACCCACGCATACTTGAAATCTCCTGTGATAAAACAAGGGAGAAATTCACGTTATGGAAGTTTACAAATAAACACTTTTTTTTTACAAAATATGATTCTGAATACCTTGAAAGGCACCCGGCTCTATTTTACTTATACTATTTCCATGAATATCCAATGTAGAGACGGGAACAGAAAATGAGAAGGCTCCAGATTTGATGACTGATATGTTGTTGTCATTTAAAAATAGTTTTCTCAAAGCTTTAAATGATGAAATCTTGCGTGGGACTCGACTCAGCGAGTGTTTCATAGATGCTATTGTCAGCTCCTCCAAAGTGCTTGCAGAAGAAATAAGAAGCCAGTCCAAAATTTCGTCCACAGTTTCAACAGAATATGATTTTCGGGAATCGTCGTCGCCCAAAAACCGGAAATTTTTCAAACCATTTATCAGATTGGGGAAAATATCAAGCTGTCTCATTCCTTCGCATTGTTCGAAACTTAATTGGGTCAAACGAGGAAGGGCTGGAAGACTTGGCAAACAATGTTGAATGTTAAAAATATCGACAAACTTCAAGCTGACCAGTTTGTCAAATTCTGAGAGAAAGCCCAGATCAAACAGGGTGCAATCAATATAACCAATTATAAATTGCTTCGTAAAACTTTTGGTTGAACGGAAAGCGTTTGGGTTCACCTCCCAGCTCAAGGAGGTGGTAATAAATGTTTCAGATGGAAACCCTATCTCAATGCGTAGCACTCGCTTTCCCCCAAAAACATCTTCTGGTATGAATGTTTCATTTAATATATGAGGTTGAAGGATCAACTCAACTGACGCTAGTCTGGGAAATGAAGGTCGATTAAACACTCTTCGAACATCCTCAAGGGAAATCTGATCACAGACAACATCTCCGTCTGAATGACTACATGGTGAGTAATCGGTTTTTGATGGACTATCCCCTGGCTCAATTAATTCTACCGCCGTGGTTATCCCTGAATGAAATAAATTTAAACTACGATTAAGTTGTTTGTAAATTATTAAATAAAAGGTTTAAATACCTGGCGCTTGTGCAGTAAAAGATATTGTAGAACTGGAAGAAGTAGACCTTGATGGTTCTGTAGATAAGTATCTAAAAAAATTTCCATCATGGTCATATTCCTTGCAAATAATAAGTCTTTCTTCTAGAGACACTCCTTCTGGACTAATGTTGTCAGTGTTTGGAGCGAATGTTTGACCGTACTGCTTCCTCCTGTAGGGAGTACATGGATGGCATCTATATCCAAGTGCATCTCCCATTCTCTTCATTATAGTATCACGGTCTTTGACTGCTATTTGATGAGACAAGAATCTGGCAATGCTGCAAAGATCTAATTTGTCATTCTCAAATTGCTTAATGGCGTAGTTTTGCGTATGATTTTGTGAGCATTTAAAATGTTAGAGGTTTTAAGTCGTGGGTCCTCCTTTAGAGGAAATGAAGGTTTTATGTCATCTCTGTTTGGTGCATCCAGTATAGATTCTGGTAAACATTTGTCTGCTTTCCAAACATATTAAATATAATTAAAACTGCTATTAATAGTCGCGTTCATGAATTGTGATTAAGATGAAAGATATTTACCTGAAACAGCAGAAGACGTAGATCCAGAAAAATGAAGAAATAAGGAGAATCCGCAAATGGCAAACATTGCCGTGCAATGAAGCGAGAAAAACATTTCTGATGCGTATAAATTTACTATCCAATGTCTCTTAATAGTGGCAATTAAAGCTCTGCACGTTTACCAATATTTCTTTAATACTATCTATTTGATGTTTTACCTTGTTTTATTGGCAGAATTAAAAGTAGCACAAAAAATATACATCTGTTCAATTCTAGCACTGTGGGGCATTTACTAATGTCATGTGATAGTAACTCTACTAACGGTATGCTGGGCTCGAGGTTTTTTATTTCTTCGTTTTATCCATATTTGGGAGCAGCAAATAAAAGTCAGATATAATATTTGCATTTACATGCCTTAAGGCGCTAGGCAACAGCAAGTGCGAAATCCTTATATATGTAACTTTTATAAGAGGAAAAAAAAAACAATGCAAAATTCCTTGTTTGCATATGACAGCATTTACACCACTTTTACATATGTTTTATTCACGATTTAAAGATGGAGGTTACGACGAAATATAATTTTTTAAAAATATATTATTAAAAAAACTTCAAATATTTAAGATTATGGCTGCAGTTGGACTATAGATATGTTGTCAAATAAGTGAAATTATCTATATTGAATGAAAATTAAAAGTAAAATAGAGTTAACTGATAATAATAAAAACATTATATTGCATTTCAGTTTTCACATCGTTTGTGGATCTTGGGCAATAAATATTGTATCAGAGCATTTCCTTATTGGCAATATTTTCTGACATAAAAAAGAAAAAATATATATATAGACTGGTTTTTGAATTATTATTGCATGCAGCACGGTTGTCTATGTTGTCTATGTGAGCTCAAGGTTGTCTAGCAAACATCGTATTAGGGTGTTTGTGTTGCGGTACCTATAATATTATACCTATAATAATATATTTAGTAAGTAGAATATACGTATTTTTCAATTAATTTTAAAACAAACTAAAATAGAACGCTTATCTTATACCTACTCAATTACGCACTTTTCTTATTACTCTTGAACCTTACTCTTGAACATTGGTTTCTTCCATTGAATTTAATTGCCCTTACGGAAAAATCTCATGTGATCTCATACGATCTCATGTGATTCTCACGTGATTTTGTGTGATATTCACGTGATCTCACTTGAGTGATATGATTCTCACATGATCGATCTCCAACCGAATTCGGGCCGAACTCGGCTTTTAAATACGGGCCGAATTCCTCAAACTGTAATCGGGCCGAACTTGGCTTGCAGATTCGGGCCGAAATCCGCAGAAAAATTCGGGCCGAATCCGGCGCGAGGTCGGACACCGACCACAATAACGATATAGTCATGATTATTGATGTTCAGCGGATGATTATATCATCCAGCGTATATCGCTAATGTAAATTATAGTAAACATCACTAACATATATAATGTATCAATTACAACCGTCTAAAGAATATAATTACTATTTCTTATACGGGACATAATAACATAGGCCACATATCATAAATACATGTTTTCAAATATCTAAAATGCTTTTATCAATTAAAGTAAAACAAAAATATGTTTATCTGAGAGTAAATATTGATTTTTATATTGTTCATTTTACGAATAGGTAAAAATATCATTGGATTTAGAGAAATAAATTGATTTTCACGTTTTTGACTGCGCACGACGACAACGTTGTTTGGTGCAACTTTTGCCTACTACATAAACGTTGACGACCAAACATCCATGATGACTAAGTGGTTGTATGTAGATAGAGATGGCCGGTATACGCACTGAAGGGTAATAGATATTACACAGTAATCTATACATCATAACAGTAGATAAAGAAAGTTATCTAAATATGATAAAATTTAAAATTTCGGTTTGCAGAGTTCGGCGTGAGTTCGGTTTGCAGAGTTCGGCTGGGGAAGTCGGGCCGCATTCGGCTGAAGTTGAACGCCACCCCCATGTCGAATTCGGGCGACCATTCGGGCCGAACTCGGGCCGGAACGTCGGTGTTGCCTGGGTACAAATTATTTTATCTAACGGATGCACGCAGCACAGCACTCAAATGGACTTCCTCTACGACTTAATCTCATCTCGAACAAATGCTTCGTTAGCTTTTCTAACAAACTTTTATGGAAAAAAAAATATTGAAATATTTTCAACAAGATTGTGACAGAGAGAACCGTGTAAACTGATAAAAAAATCTAGCGCTTAATATTCAGTGCCTGATTTCTTCACCATTTCCACCATTTCCGTTTTTATCTTCTGTAAAATATGACTTGAAATGTTCGGAAAATATTTATTTAGTTAACTTTTCAGTCGAACAAGCAAAATAAAAAATTAATGATACCATAATATGGTGAGTTAATAACAAAAAACTATATTCATTTATTAATAAAAATACAATCGCCGGCTTTGGCCACCTCAGAGCTGCGGTAAAACACACTTGAGCTACGGCATGAATGAGAATTCTACTAAAATGGGCGTTTGGCAGAATGCAAATCAATGTGTTTCAAGCTTGATATCGGAAAAATCCCACTTAAAGCGGAATTCATTAAATCAAACGATACGTTATAGATAAACGGGTTTTTAAATTGTTGTTGTATGTAGCTTTTCAGTCATTGCCTTCCAAGAATCGCTTTAAATGGCGAATTCAAGATTGTCTATCCAATATCGTATAAGGATGTCTGTGCTGCTGTTTTCTATCCAATCTGGATTTCACAGCATTAATGCAGCAAAGTACTCGAACCAGGACATAACCGTCCTAGATATATTGGCGAGGAGAATTCCCATTACCAATTATCAGTTCCACTAGAGAACTCTTGTAGTGATTTAGAGTCCACCGTGTACATTTTTAGCATCGAAAGGAACCACTGACCAGATTCCCATCTCCTAAATATATAAGTCGATGTTTTCTCGACTTTTCGAACATTAAGTGTTTTTTGTACCGTCAAGAACTCAAAGTGCTGCTTTCAAACTGTCAAATTAATCTTTCGTTTGGATTAGCATTCATACAATTTATAAGCCTACATTGAGAATTTTTGTAATGAATGGTTCTTTCCCATATGAATTAAAGCACTTTGGAGCACGAGCATCGTAATCGTCTTTAAAAATTTTGTATTTTCCCTTAATTTAATTCAAATAGACATCTTCTTCTTAATCTTCTTTCCTTAGTCCGAAATATTGTTGTCATCTTTATCGATTCTGGCGTAAATTTTGTTCACAGTAAATAACGAAATGACAGAACTGTTACTATACTTATACTAAAACCCATATTCATATTAAATTTGTAAACATTCATATTAATCTGAATATCGCAATCCTGTTCGTAAATATTCAATCAGTTTTATCCCTAAAATTCCATAAAGGATCTCTGTCAGAAAAAAAATTGTCAAAATCTGAATACATTGCCATACTCGAATATATTCGAATATTCACCATTCATATCCAATTTCAATTTTTTAGATTCTTATTCAATTGAAACCTGAAAATACCACATTCACATTAATTCGAGCATGGTTTTGTAAAAAAAAAATAATCATTCGAATACGGTGGGAGTATTGGGTGTATTCGAACATGAGCAACTGTGATCCCTTAAATCTGAATATATTACTAAGCCTCATTATGAAAGAGCTGCATCCTACAATAAATGAACAATAAAATGATTGCAATAAATTACGCAAATGAAAACTATCAACAATTTATTAAAAGTGAAAATTGAAATATTTGTGTATTTAAAAAAAAAGCGCAAGGGTTTTTGTTGTCATCAACAAAAAAAATCTTCCTGTAAAACTGCGAGCTATATTACATTTTCTAATAAAAACAACCATTTTTAGAATGAGAAACCTAATAAATGTAAAATAAGCTAAATGAAAATTAGTTAAATTAATACAAATTTTGAGGTAAGAAATAGTTAGTGACATTTTCACTGCCAACCACTTTCAATCTCTTGAGAAATAATATTAAAGCGGTTTAAAGTTTAATGGATTGAAAATATACGTTTGAGTAATTTTCAATCCACTATAATGCTTGATGTTGAAACTTAATTTATTTTTAAATCGTGGCTATTTCCATTTGATTTATCTCAATATAGCGAAATGCAACATGAAAAGGTATGCACAGTACACAAAATGAATTGTTTTTATTGGCTAACCTAAAATAACAATGAGTAATGACTACCATTAATATACAGTAAAATAAAAAAATAAAGTAATGAAATTCTTTTAATATAAATATTTTTAAATATAGAATATCTTTTATACAGAAGCCAAAAATGGAAAATAGCTAGTAGAAAGATTTATATTAACGATAAATGGGTCACGGGCGTTCTGAACAGCGGCGCTTCTGACCAGTCTTTCTGAACAGCTGTTTTAGGCCTTTATGACCAAGTGCTTAATTATAATGCTGTTACTGATGCTGATGCTGAACAATGTTTATTCGGACAATATGGAACTCGAGAAAACAATAATTAAACAAGTGCGCTCAAAATGTACTTAAATATTACTTGGTTTTTATCTCAGTAAAGAACAAAAAATAATTAGGTTTTAGTAAGTAAGTTTATTGAATTTAAAAAAAAATTGTTAAATTAAATCTAAGTAAGTTAACTGGGTTTTTATGAAAAACGAATTAAACCCAGGAAAGTAAAGTTATTTCGATTAAAAAGTTAAAACCTAGTTTTCCTGTCATACTGTCATTCTTAAAACTTTTTGAAAACTGGGATTCAATATAAACTGTATTGAATATTTCGATTACTTTGAATAAGCATATGTGAATAAGTGCGTAGGGAGAATTGACACAAATACTTCTTTCAAATTGACGTCCATTGACGTTATGTGACGTTAAGCGACAAATTTCGATGTTGAACCAATTTAACGGTACGCTTATGTTTTTTTCGACGTTTCACGTGAATTTTTTATTAGTGACGTTGAGGTTTGGGGAGGCGTTGGCGTTGGTGTTTTGGTCGTGACGTTCCCATCATTGATGGACAGTGATTGAAACCAGCCGGTTGAAGATCATCAAATGAAGTACCGTTTGCGCAATTCAAATGGAAATTGACGCCTGATTTGTAACGTCTTAGCCAAGCCAAATGACAGATATTTTCCTTGCTGCAGTCAATAGGATCTAATTCAACACATTACGAGTATCAAAATAACGATGATTGAAAATAAAATGGAATTTACGTAAACTTTTTCCCAAGCTTACTTCCGTTGTCGGTGTTAGCTCGAATGAATCCGCCTCCAGAAGCCATTTGTTGTAGCATTGATCCAAATACGGATTCCTCAAATCGGGTCAAACTATTGTTAGATATTAAAACCTCTGCGTTCTTGAAATCTCCTAAGAAATCAAAACGCAGAAAATTCATAAATTTTTCAAATGTCTAATGCGTTTGTATAGCAGCATAATGTTTACCTTGAAAGGCACCTGGCTCAATTTCCTTTACTCCACTTGCTTCTATATCCAATTCAGCCACTGGAACAGAAAATGAGAACGCTCTATATTTGATGGTAGAAATGTTGTTCTCGGTTAACCGCAGTTTTCTCAAAGCTTTAAATGATGCAATCTTTGGGGGAACTCGAGTCACTTGGTTCATATCTGCGATGATAATTTCTTCCAAAGTGTTGGTAGAGGACAGAAGAAGCCAGTCAATTATTCGATCAACGGTTTTATCATTATATATTGTATCAATGTTGTCTAATTCACCAAAGAATTTGAATTCCTTCAATCCATTTATTAGATTGGGGAAAGTATTAATTTTATCGATTCCGGAACAGTAAGAAATGTCTAATTCGATCAATTGGGGAAGTGGAGGAAGTTTTGGTAGGCAATTTTGAATGTTCACGATATTTAGAAGCGTAAGAGTGGTAAGTATTTCGAATCCCGAAAGAAACTCCAGATCAAAGAGAGTACAATCGATATGGATAATGGTAAAACTAGTTGTATAACTTTTGGTTGATCGGAATGCGTTGGGATCTACTTCCCAGGTTAATAAGCGGCTCACTGTTGCGTCATATGGATAATCTATCTCAATTTGTCGTATTCGCTTTGTCCCAAAAAGATCTTCTGGTATAAATGTTTCACTCCATGTGTCAGGTTGAAGGATCAATTCAACTGAAGCTAGTCTAAGTGAAGAAGTTTGATTAAACACTTTCCGAACTTCCTCTAGGGAAATCTGATCACAGACCACTTTTCCGTTTGAGTGGCTACACGGTGAGTAATCACCGGATGCTGATACTGGACTATTCGTTGGCCTAATCGATTCAACCGTCGTTGTTATACCTAAATTATAATAGTTTTTATTTAGCCCTAGAAATCAAATTAAAATCTGTTTATTTAAAAAAATAATTGCATTTATCACTTATTTTCCTAAAGTTACCTGGCACTTCTGTAGCAGTAGATAATGTGGAACTGGAGGTAGTAGAGGTTGGTTCTGTAGACGATACACCAATAAATTTTCCTTGATGATTATAATCCGTACAAAGAACGAGCCTTTCTTCTAGAGGAACTCCTTCTGAACTAATGTGGTCAGTATTTGGGACGACATTCCGACCATACTGCATTCTTTTATACGGCGTACAAGGGTGGCATTTATATCCAAGAGCATCTCCAAGTATTTTCATTATGATTTCACGATTTTCGACATTTGGTTGATGAGATAAAAATCTGGCAACGCTGCAAAGATCTAATTTATCGTTATCGAATTGTTTAATTGCGTAATTTTGGCACAATGTTTCGTTGTACTGCTCCCATATGAACTGAAACACCTTCCAGTAGGTAGTTATCACTTTGCCGTACTCGTCTTTCAATGTTGGCTTATTTTCGACGATGTGATTCAAATAAAATCCCAAATCTTCCTCTCTAAATTCTAGAAACTGTTGCAATCCATTGCGTATGATTTCGTGAGCTTTTAGAATGTTGGAAGTTTTATGTCGCGGATCCTCTCTTAAAGGAAATCGCGGATATACTGCATCCCTATTTTTTTCATCATGTGTAGATCCTGGTGTACATTTGTCTGCTTTCAAACCGTATTTATTATCATTCAAACAATTAAACGTGTAAATTATGTATTCCAAATTAGCAAATTTATTTTTAGAATTAAAATTAATTGCAACTACCTGAAACAGCAGCAAATGCAGCTCCAAATAAATGAATAAAAATGCAAAATCCAAAAATCGCAAACATTTCCGTTCTCAGTTGGAAATTCGGAAAGGAAAACATTCCTGATGGGTATGTGCTCGTTCCTAATTCTTTATAAGAATTACAAAGGAACTCTACACATTCACAAATATTTCACTGTTGTTCTTCAATATCTTCTCCACCTTGTTTCACTGACAGAATAAAACGTAGCAATGACGTATGCACATTTTTTAATTCCCAGTACTGAAGGCCATCTACTAATGCAAATTACTGGCCTCGAGGTTTACTTTTCTTCCGTCTCGTAGTGCGCAATTTCCACGGTCACCTTCTACCATATTTGGAAAAGCTACAAGAAGCTACAGGAAAGGCGTCAGAAAACAAGAAGTGCCCAATCCACTATTTATGCAACTGATATAATAGGGAAGAACTATATGCAAAGTACCTAGTTTTGTTATGGCAGCTGAAACCGGTTTGAGTTTTGACTCGCGAATTGAAGATGCACGTTTTTCAGGAAAGATTTAACATGCGTATCAACAGATGAAGAGCAGGTTGCAATGCAAAATGTAATAATAAATTATTGATCGCATGCATTGTAAAAGTTTCCGAAAAGGTTTTTAGTACAGTCACTCAGTGATTTTCAGCTATGAAAGTCGGAATTAACTATCACACGAAATGTGAATAATGAACATCGACGATAAGAGTTTGTAAAATAAATTCGCCGTCGCTAACTGGAGGGGAATTTAAAAAAATACAAATTACGTTGCGTAATAGCGTAAAACATGTGGAAATAGCATTAGAAGAAATGGAAATAGTAGAATCTGAATATTATTTTAATTTTAGGAAACTTCCTCAACCATATTGTTGTATAATGTTCTGAGTTCAACTGAAAATAACTTCTGAATAATAGGTTTTATGGTATTGGGCGGGACTTGTAAAGTAGGAACATATCGGAAACGGTAACCTTAAAAATTGAGTTTTCGGCAAAGCCAACAATATTTATACAGCACGTTTGCTGAACCTGGAGAGTATAAGGATTGCATCATGGCACTTTTAATTGTAACAATTCATTACTATCACTATAAGGTTTTTGTTTTTATAACCTACAGTTATTAAAATAATATACTATTGATATTATTTCGTATTATTTCCATTTCCTGGTTTTTGAATGAAAAATGAAGAAAATGTTACCTGTAAGCGCACATTTTTAACAAAAAATGTATTCATTTTTTTAATGCCCACAAAAAAATAAATAAAAGCAGATACTAACTAAATAATAGCCATATTTTTATATTTAAAATGTAACAAAAGAATTCTTTATTAATTTTTCAATTAAATGTTAAATAATGTATTTTGGAGAAAATCATTTTTGGGGGTGACATTTTTGTACACCTAAACTTGGGTAAAAAATTTCCAAGGGTCATAAACAATGATTGAAACCAGCTGGTTGAAGGTCTTTGAACGAAGTGCCATTAGAACAATTCAAATGGAAATTTCGGTCTGATTGAAAACGTCTAAGCCAAGCCAAATGACAAACATTTTGTTCGCTGCAGTCAATAGGATCTAATATAAGACACGATATTTTGTTAACGGTTCTTAAATATAAATGGCATTTACGAATAACAAAACTTACTTCCATTGGCGTTAATAAATCCCTTTCCAGAAGCTATTTGTTGTAGAATCGGTTCAAATACGGATTCCTCAAATCGGGTCAAACTATTTGAGTAAACGAAAACTTCTGCATCCTTAAAATTTCCTGGAATATTTCAACACAGAACAAAAAAGTCCGTTGATGATTCATTTAACATTATTACCGAATATGTTTACCTTTAAAGGCGCCTGGTTCCATTTCTTTAATTCCATTTCCATATATTCTCAGTAAGGTGACGGGGGCAGAAAATGAGAATGCTCCAGATTTGATGGTAAAGATGCTGTTGTCGTACAACCTCAAGATCTTCAAAGCCTTAAAAGATGCAATCTTGTGTGGAACTCGAGTCACTTGGCTCATTTTTACAATTCTCAATTCCTCCAAAGTGTTTGCAGAGGACAGAAGAAGCCAGTCCATAATTCGATCAACAGTTTCATCATTTAAACTCATCAACTCGGAGCATTCATCATTAAAGAATCTAACATCTTCCAACCCGTTTGTCAAGGTGGGGAAAGTATCAAGTTTGTTCAATCCTGAGCAATGTTTGAAATATAATTTAGTCAAACGAGGAAGTGTAGGAGGAGTTGGCAAACAATGTTGAATGTTCTCGATATTCCAAACACTTAAGTGAGTCAGTTTTTCAAATCCAGAAAGAAAGCCCAGGTCCAAAAGGGTACAATCAATAGCATCAATTGTAAATTTGTTCGTGTAACCCCTAGTAGACTGAAAAGCGTTGATATCCACTTGTAAGCTTAAAGAACGGTTCACCAATATTCCCAATGGATACTGTATCCAAATGTCAAGTATTCTCTTTGTTCCAAAAACATTTTCTGGAATGAAGGTTTCTCTCAATATGTAAGGTTGAAGGGTTAATTTAACTGAAGCTATTCTAGGGAAGGTAGTTTGCTTAAACACTTTTTGAACTTCCTCAAGGGGGGCTTGATCGCAGGCAACATCTCCATTGGAATAGCTGCATGGCGTGTAATCGAGTGGTGACTGTATTAGCTTAACTCGTGTCTCAATTATTTCTACAAAAATTGATTAAAATTTTCTTATAATTATATACTATACTACTTTTTACTATCTATAGCTACCTGGTGCATTAGTAATAGTTGTCGTAGACATAGTCTTTATCTTGGTGGTTATCGAGTCTGGTGTATTGACAGATGCTGGTGTAGTAGTTGCCGGGGACGCCAATGGTTCTATCACTATTTGTCCATTGTGGTCATAGTGCTTGCAAAGAATAAGAATGTGTTCCGGAGATATGCTTTCTATTGGGCCAATGTCGTCAGTGTTGGGAACAACAGTTCCACCGTGCTCTTTCCTCTTGTATGGCGTGCACGGGTGACATTTATAACCAAGAGCATCTCCCATTCTCTTCATTATAGTTCCTCTGTCAATGACTGTAGTTTGATGGGATAAAAATCTGGCAACACTGCACAGATCTAATCTATCTACATCGTATTGATCAACGGCGTAATTCTGGCATAACGTTTCATTGTACTGCACCCATATGAATTTAAACACTTTATAGTAGGAACGGATATCTTGGCCGTACTCATCTATAAAAGTTGGTTTTTTCACGACGACGATGTGATTCAAATAAAATCCCAAATCTTCTTCTCTGAATTCTAAAAACTGTTTCAATCCAATGCGCAGAATCTCGTGGGCTTTTAAAATGTTCGAAGGCTTTAGTCGTGGATCCTCTTGTAAAGGAAAAGTTGGTTTCTCGTCATCCCTGTTTCGTGCATCCAGCAATGTTCCTGGGGCACATTTTTCTGGTTTTTAAAAACCGTAATTGTGATTTAACTTGGTAAAGTGTTGAATGCACAATTTATTTTGAATTTATGAATCTGGATAAATGAGTTACCTGAAACAGCGAGAGACGCGGCTCCAAAGAAATAAATAAAAATGGAAAGTCCAAAAATGGCAAACATTGCGGCTCTCAGTTAAGAATGCAGCAAGGAAAACATACCGATGCTTGTATCAGATTATAAAGAATATATATTACATAAAGAAAGTTCTATGCATTTCATAAAACTTTATTGTGTTTCTCTAATAGTTTTTGGATGTTTTACCGTGTTCCCACTGACAGAATTTAATATATAGCAGTGAAAAATGCACATCCATTCAATAGCAATACTGAAATTCATCTACCGTAAACTGCTATTAGCCTCCAGGTTTGTTATTTCCTCGTCTCACTTAAAACCATATTAGGGAGAAGAACATTTAAAGGCATTTTCATGCCCTAAGGCGTCAGAAAAGAAGAAGTGCCAAAAATGTTCTGTAAGAAATGCAGCTGTCTGAAAAAGTTAGAAATATAATACATTAGCAATTATTTTCAAGTATATTATTATAATACATTGGATACTAATAGATATATTACTATTATATCACATGTATAATTTAGTTTTTATTAAAAACAAGGTGATTGTATGTCATAATGGCAACAATCAATGTTAGTAAGGTTAGAGTATGTATAATTGTATAAAAGAACCCTTTTAATTTCCAATTAATATATATACATATACATATATTGCACTCATCATTGATACGATGAAAGCCATCTTTATTAATTATATTGAACTGGTAGGATAAGGATTTTATATAAACTATAATACATTTTTGTGAGTGCATTGGTTTTTTTTTACCTACATAACTTCGACAGTAGCAACAAAAATCAAATGGAATAAGCCAATGCAATTGTAACCTAATACTAAAACCACGGTTGAACGATCGGTTAATGCCGGAAAACTGTATCGTTATGTTGAAGTCTAGGTTTAAAAACATTCAAATCAACCTACGAAGCCTAAGAGCGCGGCTCAAATCTAGAAAAATTGGCAGTTATTCGAAAAATCTATTTTTCGCAATAATCTTAAGCCATCTAAAGTGATAGGCCTATAACTATTGCCAAATATAGTTATGAATGGCGACAGCTCAGTTAAAAAAATTGATCAGTCATAGAAAAAAAAACTTTATTGTTTACAGGTAATAAACCAATGTTATGAGCTATAGACATTGTTGCAAAAATACCAGCCATCGAAAACTTTACGATTGATTATCAACTGAATTCCTTGATTTACCACAAAGGACTTGAGTCCAGGTGGTATTTGCGGTGGACTCGTGTGTGAGTTATGTTTAAAACAGAGACGTTGAGATAATCCATTCTGTTAGATCTATTAATTGAGTGGTATAGATCTACAACTTCATTATAAATACTTTTTTTTAAATTCTATTTTTTAAAAACTCTAACAAAAAGGTGTAAGCCATAATTGCTTGTCAATTTAAAAAAAAAATCAAACGAATTTGAAAAGAAATTCTGAGAGAATCGGTTGAAATTCAGATTTTATTCCGTCTTTCGTATACAAAACCGTAGCTAGGTACTTATAGACCTATTATACATTCAATATACTTTCAAGATTTATATGGACAGTGACTGAAACCAGCTGGTCGAAGATCTTCAAATGAGGTACCGTTAGAGCATGCTAACCAAAATTTTACGTTAACTTTATAACTCTTAAGCCAGGCCAAATGACATATGCCCTCTTCGCTGCAGTCGATAGGATCTAATACAAAGCGTTATTATATAGTTAATGGATCCTGATAATTAATTGACTACGCATGTAAGCTAGTTTTAAAGCATACTTCCAGCATCAAATTTTTCGGTAATAAATCCCTTTCCAGAAGCCATTTGTTTTAGCATTGGTCCAAACACGGATTCCTCAAATCAGGTCAAATTATTGTTATATACAAAAACCTCTGCATCCTTAAAATCGCCTGTTAGAGTTCTTAGATTTTAAAAATGTTTAGCTATGGAAACAAAACTGTATTTATACCTTGAAAGGCACTCGGCTCAATTTCTTTTATTCCATTTCTGGAAATATCCAAAAAGGAGACGACAGGAGAAGAAAATGAAAACTCTCCAGATTTGATGGTAGAGATGTTGTTGCTATGTAACCACACTCTTCTCAAAGCTTTAAATGATGAAATCTTGTGTGGAACTCGAGTCACTTGATTCATACGTGTAACTGAAAAATCCTCTAAAGTATTGGCGGACCAAACAAGAAGCCAATCCACGATTTTATTAACCATTTCATCATTGTATGTTTTATGGGTGTCGTGGACGTCACCCAAAAAATCGAAAACCTTCAATCCATTTATCAGAGTGGGCAAACTATTAAGCTCATTCATTCCAGTGCAAAAAGTGATGTATAATGTAGTCAAACGAGGAAGGGATGGAAGAGTTGGTAAGCAATGTTGAATGTTGTGAATGTTGCCAAAATCCAAGTGAGTCAGTTTGTCGAATCCAGAGAGAAAGCCCAGATCCAACAGGGTGCAATCAATCATATAAATTCTAAATATGTCCGTGTAGCTTTTGGTTGATCGGAAAGCGTTGGGGTCCATTTCCAAGCTTAATGAACGGTTCATTTTTGCTTCGTATGGAAATTGTATTAAAATGTCTAATACTCGTTTAGATCCAAAAACATCTTCTGGAATGAATTTTTCAGTGAATACGACCGGTTGAAGGATTAATTTAACTGAATCTAGTCTAGGGAAAGAAGTTCGATGAAAAACGTTCTGAATTTCCTTAACGACTACTTGATCACAAAGGACATTTCCATTGGAAATTGTGCAAGGCGTATAATCGAAAGAAGGATCTGTCGAAATTTTCAAAGAAAAAGGAGCTCGTTCAATATAACTTTTTTTTAGAACATTATAAGTTATCGTTGTTGTATTACCTAGTGGCGATGATGGACAAACAATTGTTTCACCTGGTTCTTTCCTGTTGTAAGGCAAACAGGTGTCGCATCCCTTTATCTTCAGAGCAACACCCATTCTTTCCAAGATTATTGTTTGATGGTATTTAAATTGCAGTTGATTTGTTAAATATCTAGCAACGCTACACAAATCCAATTTGTCAGTTTCGAACTGTTTGGTAGCGTAGTTCTCGCATAACGTTTCATTGTACTGCTTCCAGATGCTACTCAATACATCGTTATAGGAGGTGATTATTTTTCCATTTTCGTCGTAATAAGTGGCGTTATTTTGAGACATGAAACTCAAATAGAATCCCAAATCCATGTGATCTTTTAATTCAAGCAACTCTTCTAATCCATTACGGAGAATCTCGTGAGCCTTGTAAATAAAGGAAGATTTGATTCGTAAATCTTCCTGCAGGGGAAATTCTGGCTTTTTGTTATCTCTATTTTTCTCATCAAGTGCACTCCCCTTTGTACATTTTCCTTTATTTAAAAAAAAATATTTTTTTTAAATTTGTTTCTTGCAATAATAAATATTTGAAAATTAACTATGAAATAATAAAGAAGAAAATTTGTTTTAAATAAAAGAAAATTAAAGTTATTACCTATGTTGCTAGCCTGGGTGAACTCTTTGCTGCTTAAAATTGCAAATATTGCCAAGGCCACCATTTTGATCGATGAAGAGCATATCAGAATCATTCTTGATTTCGATTGATAAGTAGTAAAACCAGCAACAAAGTTTCTTATTTCAACTATTTTAAAAATAATTTAAAAGTTTGGACGAATACAAATGTTTGACTAAACATTAAATACATCTGGTTGCGACTATTTTGAAATTCTTATTGTCTTGCAAAATTTGTAGAAAACTAGTGGATTTATCTACTTTATATTCCTTTGATTTACCACAAAGTCCTCCGGATGTTGTTGCGGTGCAAATCTATAATTCCAGATCTACCACTTACCGTAAAACCGGGTAATTACTCTTTTCACACTATGATGTTTAGTAAAACTACATTTTAAAGTCAAAATATAAACTCGCATCGTTCACACTAAAAACGAGTTTAAGATCCGGTTTAATCGTTTCTTTTATTCCCCTAGTTACCCAATTTCTTAAATCTAAAAATTCAAATGTTTTAAACAAAAAGAGTATAAAATTATAAACTCTGGTTTACTGGTGTGAACACAATCTAGATTAAATATGATTTAGTTACCGTTTAAGTGGTTATAATAGTTGATATAATTTTTAATTGATTGATCATTGTTAATAAATTATTTGAATAACATTTGACAATGTCGTTTTCTAGTTGGCAGTATGGGAGGGCAGCAGACTTTTTTTTTCTAAACATCAGTTAATCGGACAGCATGGTTTCTTTTTAAAATGTTACCGACTTCCGAAAAGGTAAAACACCTGAAGTAAAAAAAAAAAAATACAATACACGAAAATTCATTTGGGTGTTAATCTAGTTAATTTTTTCAACAAAAGTTAAAAATCACGAGAATATTTGTTTAGTTTCAATGTAAATAACAGTCCCGGCATCTGTTTAGGAAATGTTGTATTAATATCAATCTATTATGTGCTTGTTCTTATTTTACGACATTTCCGAAAATTTAAGTCCAGGTAAATAGGTTTAAGATATATGTGAACGGAAATTAGGTTTAAAATCGCGATATAAATTAACTTAAATTTGCTTTAACTACATGAGTGTGTGAACGCTAGTTTATACTAGGTTAAGGTTCTATCGCTTAAATCAGAAATAAACTGGTTTTGCGTTAAACTCGATAAACTCGAGAACTTAAGACGAAAAAGTGAGTTTATGTTTGGGGTTATAAATCACTTTCCAGACACGTTATCGAACTGGGAATTTTTTTTGTGCGGTAGGCCGGTAGCAGAACGTGATAGAACTCAACAAGCTGATTCCGAATCATATCTCGATTTCTAATGAAACCGAGAATGAAACGTACAGGAAGAGGAGAAAACCGTATTTAAGTTCATGTTGGGGTATCGTCGGGGGTTAGCGAGCCCACTCCATGTAGTAAATAGAAAAAAATTGTTAGAGCAACATTTATTTGAAAGGTTTTCTCATAATGACTAGAAGCGTTGTCCATATAGTAAAAATGTGTGTTGAATTCTTCTATTTAAAGGATTTTTTTATTCCAATTTTGGTAATTAAATTACAAGTAGTATTGATTTTGCATGAGAAATGCACTTGTCTTTAGTTACCCGCCATGAATCGATTCAAAATCGAATTAATTCATGAATTAATTCAAAAACTGAATGAATCTGAATCTGACGAATGGATTCACTTAAAAACAAATGCTAAATCTGAATCTTTAATCGATTCAGACAACTGCGGATGAATGGATTCATTACGTTTTAGATATTAGTGCCGCAAAGCTAACGATCAAATCAACGTCGTCAGGTATTCAACGTAATATTTTTCTTGATCATGTCGTCCTTTTTGAAATTTCTTTAAATCTCAGAGGGTCTGACCGTCTGACTAGAGAGGTATCTTATAACGTGTGCATAAATCTATGTGAAGTAATGCTATGAACGGTTTTATGTGATTGAATCTGAATCGGCATTTAAAAAATTAATTCGCCAAATTCAGATTCATTGAATCTGAATTCTGAATCTAGGCAATTAAAAAGTTTGAATTTAAATCTGAATCAATTAAAAAGTCATTTGAATTTCAAAAACACTGGTTACGTCTAATCGGAAACCCAAACATACCATCGTGTACAACTTGAAAAATTCGATAATATTTGTATTTTTAGTTTATTAAATCGGTTACTGGGAAGAAATTATTGGAAAAAACGGCAAAAATTCGACGTTTTTTGTCTCATGGTCTCCGGTTTTACGGTATTAGAACACCTCATCGGCTCTGGTGTATAATCGTTTTTACTGACAAATGCTATGTTCACTTTGCTCCAGTATATTAATTGAAAAATGCTGGAGTCAGGCAGCACTGTAACACCGATAAGCTTCAGAAGATATTAGTTTAGTCTCACTTTCCTTAGGATAAAAATATCTCGATTCAGACTATTTATATTTAGGATATTAAAGTTAAAGGTTAAGTATTTTTTTAATTAAAGAAAATTTGGAAATAAATTCTGAGAGAATCGATTAAAACCCAGATTTTATTCCCTCCATCTTTCAGATTAACATCTGTAACTAAGTCTAAACCTAATACATTCAATTATTTCAAGATTTATGGACAATGACTAAAACCAACTGAGTTAAGATCCTCAAATGAAGTACAGTTAGAGCATTTCAACCAAAACTTTTCGTTCACTTTAAAGCCCTTAAGCCAGGCCAAATGGCATACGCCCTCTTCGCTGCAGTCAATAGGATCTAATACAAGACGAGAAATATATAATAAATGGTTCTTGAGAATAAACTTTTAATGTATGTTAAGCCTACTTCCAGCATCAAATTTTCCGGTAATAAATCCCTGTCCAGAAGCCATTTGTTTTAGAATTGGTCCAAACACGGATTCCTCAAATCGGGTCAAGTTATTGTTGTATACGAACACCTCTGCATCCTTGAAATCGCCTATTAGAGTTCTGAGATTTAAAAAAATATGTAACTAATATGCATACCAGAATTATTTATGTACCTTGGAAAGCACTCGGTTCAATTTCTTTTATTCCATTTCTGGAAATATCCAAAAAGGAGACGACAGGAGAAGAAAATGAAAGCTCTCCAGATTTGATGGTAGTGATGTTGTTGCTATGTAACCACACTCTTCTCAAAGCTTTAAATGATGAAATCTTGTGTGGAACTCGAGTCACTTGATTCATACGTGTAACTGAAAAATCCTCTAAAGTATTCGCGGACCAAACAAGAAGCCAATCCACGATTTCATTAACCATTTCATCATTGTATGTTTTATGGATGTCGTGGACGTCACCCAAAAAATCGAAAACCTTCAATCCATTTATCAGAGTGGGCAAACTATTGAGCTCATTCATTCCAGTGCAATAAGCGATGTATAATGTAGTCAAACGAGAAAGGGATGGAATCCAATAGGGTCAGTTTGTCGAACCCAGAGAGAAAGCCCAGATCCAACAGGGTGCAATCAATCATATAAATTCTAAATATGTCCGTGTAGCTTTTGGTTGATCGGAAAGCGTTGGGGTCCACTTCCAAGCTTAATGAACGGTTCACTTTTGCTTCGTTTGGAAATTGTATTAATATGTCTAATACTCGTTTTGATCCGAATACATCTTCTGGAATGAATGTCTCACTGAATATGTAAGGTTGAAGGGTCAATTTAATGGAAGCTAGTCTAGGGGAGGATGTTTGGTTGAACACTTTTTGAACTTTTTCGAGGGGGACTTGATCGCAAACTACATCTCCATTGGAATGGTTACACGGGGCGTAATCGATTGATGGATTTGTTGGATTAATCGATTCCGCTGTTGTAGTAGTTATTCCTATATTTAAGAAAAATATTAGATAGATTTTACAGATTTTTAGAAAGATTAGAGATATTTTATTACGATTAACACCTATGGGAGCGAATATATTATATAACTGCAATATGTACTGTATAATAGTATATACTGCTATAATATATTATATAGTACCATATTACTATGGGTAAAGTATATTTAAGTATTACAAATTAATCAAATCCTCTTAAGTAATGCGCCGTATCCGCAATATCAAGGCAAATTCGTATTGAACGCAATCATAAATTATAATGAACTATTCGTTATAGATTCACGAAAACATATTCAAATGAAATGTTAATCGATTTCTGGTAAGTATTTACCAGAAATCGAATTTGAAATCGAATTTCAAGGTATATTTTATTAGAAATAGTTGCCCAATGATATATTATATTGCATTTATTTAGAAAATTTATTAGGTTGCAAAATGTTTACCTGGTGACGTTGTTGAGTTGCCTAATGAAGGCAAACTTCCTTGCCCTTGGATCTGAATTTCCTTACATAGAATGAGACTTTCTTCTGGAGAGACTCCCTCTGGATTGATGTCATCCGTACTTGGCACGATCGTTTCATCGTATTGCTTCGGCGTGTAAGGCGTGCATGGATGACACTTATATCTAAGGGCATCACCCATTCTTTTCATTATGTTTTTTCGTTGTTCAACTGTGGGTTGATGGGATAAATATCTTGCAACGCTGCACAAATCCAATTTATCTTTGTTAAACTGTCCGACTGCGTAGTTTTGCACCAGAGTTTCGTTGTGCTGTTCCCAAATAAAGCGGAAAACTTTCTTATAAACACGAATGACCTGACCATACTCATCCACGAAGGGTTCTGTGCGTTTGTATATTAAATAATTCAAATATGTTCCCAAATCAGTATCTTTAAAACCAAGGAACTGTTGCAATCCTATTCGGAGAACTTCGTGAGCATTGAATATGTATGATGATTGGAGTCTCAAATCTGGTTCGATGGGAAATAAGGGTAAATCGCCGTCCCTATTTCTTTGTTCGAATAAATCCCTTCTCGTCCTGCTGTATAGCTCATGTCCTGTAAATCAAATAATGGTATTGTTTATACATTAATAAGATTCGATTACTGTAATTTTAAGCAGTATTAGCTGCATTTGTAATTTAATGACACAAATGATAATATGCAGCGTATTATAATTCACTAGATAGATCGATTGATTATCAAATATGATCTATAGCGAACCATAGTAGATAAAGTAGTTTATCAATACTAAATTCGGTGTAGAAGTCGGAAATATTTTGTGTACTCTTTGATTTTATATTTGCAGTCTATCAGATGATTGAAATTTATCATTATTAACACTTAATGTTCGTTTAATGTTTTCAAAAAATGTCCATATTTACCGGTTGAATGACCTTCGATCATGTGCAGGGAAATCGAAAGTAATAAGCATAATACGAGTTTGTCAAGCCTGCGGCGATGGTGATGCATAATTATCATTTTAGCAGCACATTAACATATAACTCAAAGAAACGATGCGATACAACACGCAAACTGTATTTTTTAAGATCGTCACGAACAAAGAAATCTTAATTTTTCTAAGGAATGTCTAAGAACACGATGGAATCCCGTCGACGGTCAAACAAGACTGAAGCCTCAAGGGGACATTCAGTTGGCCTCTGCAGCATTAAACAGTCTCCTTTTCTTCCGTCCATAATCGGACTGCAAGGTCAAATGTTATTTGCTTATTTTCTTTAAACTGTACCGCCTTTTATGCATCAGCTCCGTTATCGTCGCTCTCCTTCACAACCTCAAAACAAGGGAAGTGGACTTTTTATTATATGTCCCCGTACCAATATGAATATGCATGTCATGATTTTGCACTCTATTAGTTCATCGATTTATTAGTATTATGGGGTTTTTCTTGAAATGCCCTGTTTGGAGAGGAGTACAGTACGGAAATTTCTAGTAAACAGATTTTAACTAGATTTATTACATAATAAATGAAAGTATGATCTCTCCAAGATTTCATAATCGTAAAGAATTCTTAAGTATAGCTTTTCTATCATCTAATAGTGTCTAAGATGTGTGAGACAATGGGCAGGTGCTACTGAGTAACCATTATATATTTATACAAAAACTAAATTTTCTGCGAAAGAGTTCATGGCTTGCTAAAGAAAATTTATATTCCTTAACTTATTTTAAAATTACTGATAACGGTAAAAAAACATGGTATTTAAAAACATAGAATTGAAAAAGTAACTCGATACTTATTGGTTGTGTTTAATCAGCATGTTCATTAGTACTCCTATCTATAATTTATGTTCGATCACTTCACATTTTTTGCACATATTAATAAAAATCTTGCTATATTTTATTTTAAAGAAAATATACAGCAGCAGTATTATTTATGTTGTATCTAACCATATTTTTGTTGACTTGACGAGTGAGCTGATAGCAACCAGCAATAATTCAATCATTTGTTCAATTCATTTTCCTCGTATCTTGTGGTTATCTGCGGTTTTTGAAACTCAATACGTCGAATCTTTGAACCCTCTACATGTCGTTTTTACATACCCTCTACATGAAAAAATATTTAGTTTATTTTTGGCCATTAAAATAAGTGTTAAATATACATAAGAAAGTTAGATTTAAGAAAGAAATTAAAATAAAACAAAATTAAAATAAAAACATAAATCACATTCTAAGGAGGTGGATGAATGCTTATAAGCAAATGTTTGATCATCAAATTTTAATATATTTAAGAGAAGAAAGAATATATTAATTCTAGTTTATTTAACATTACGATTAAATTCGAAAATTGTGTTTGATACATTTAAATAACTTTAATGTTACACTTCGAAAGTTTTGGAATGTTTCTTATGTGGAACTCACGAGAATTTTCTTTATATAAATTTTCTTACTAAAAAAATAATAATTTAAAAAGAAAATCAACAGAATGAAAATGAGCTCAACTTTATCTTATGGTAAAAGAATCATACGGAAAATCCCTCATACAGCTAGCCCTATAGAAAGATGTTCTATCTTCTTAGGCTCATTTGGCAACGTAGGAAACTCGACTGGAAGATAACGTCTTGAGGGCGGTTTGAGAGCCGTAACCGAAACCGGAGCCTCCGGGCAGTCCAAAATCTAAACCGGCTGCCACGACGCCTCTGTCGCCGTCTATCAATCCTGCTGGAGTATTGGGTCCTCCGAAGCGAGCAGTGCCTTCTCTCCGGTCTATCTTTCTTCTGAATGGGTATAACTTCACTTTGAATAGCAAGGATATGGCCGCTCCGTTGATGGACAAGCTGTCGATGGTCAAAGAAGTACGGTCCCCGACATCAGAGTTCAACAGTTGCTCGTAGCTTAACCTATCAGGACCGTTTTCAACTGACAATGACCAAGTGAAAAACCAAGAGAATAGCAGAACCTATTAGTCTTTCAAATAAAGAGAATTTCGCACGATTTTTTAATTAAGTTTGAGCTAACTTAATCGTTTTACTATTGTGTGTAAGTGTGATAACTTATTGGAACGGAATAAGTGTAAAAAGCATTACTTACAGGGATGAAACTGGGAGTTGGTCGAAGTGATCTTCCAGGTAAAAAACAGCGAAGCGCACAGTATCTGTTAGATCCGTCGAAGAATTGAAAATGAATCGGATTTGAAGAACCAATTCATTGTTTTTATTTCTTACCTGTTGGATGATTTCCATTTCCAGAAAATCGTCGATTTTTACACGTACATTACGGTTAACTACTTGGAAAGTACTGAAAGTTTGGTGCAGCTAAACCAGTTGAGTGAATAGCAATGCCCACCCATCTGGTTTTGGTCAGCAACCAAGTCAAACCGCTTTATAGACGTATCCCCCTAGCGCAGCATCAATATACAGCAGAGTGCTCGAACCAGGACAGAACCGTCCCAGTTATATTGGTAAGTAGCATTAGCATTACTATCAGTTCTACTGGAGAGCACCTGTAGTGATTGTGAGTCCACCACTTTACCATTGAAAGCCGCCATCCTCTTATACTAGATTTATTTTCCTCATTATAGATCGGTGCTGCTTATTTTAACACGTTAAGTGATATTTATACTGTCAATGTGTCTCTATCGAACCGTTAAATACAGTTAAACCGTTAAATTGTGCATAAAATATACTCATTGGGTATTTTTTTATAATAATTGCGTAAAATGTAATGCTGCTAATTTTTAATCCAAATAATTCAACGAACCAAACGAACTCTTTAAAATATGGAATCGTGGAAAGAATTCAGGACACATCCGACATCAAAGATATGCCATGTAAGTAAAGGTGCTAAGTGAAAAGTTAAGTGGTCGACGCTAGCTGAATTATATCAGATGTTAATGAGGCGGCGGCGCGAATTGCCAGAAAGTATCACCACATGGGAGTGTCGCAATCGCAATTCAGTTACAGTACTCTGCGTCTGTTACATACTGTCGCATGTTCTTTCATTTTTCGATTTCACAAGAGCTTCCCGTGGACTAGCGATTATCATAATGGAAGCACAAAGAAAGCAGGTTGACATTTTGATAGAATTATTTGTGAGAAATATTCAAAGAATTTCGAATCGCTGCCTACGTAACACGATTGGATTAAATTTGAATAAATTATTATGTGAAATTTGTTTCGCTACATTTCTTATACTTCATATGTGGTATATATATGTGGTAAAAGAAAGAAAGTATACAGACGAAGAATCGCGGAAAAAGAGAAAATACCAAAGCCGTGCGGTAATGGGATTGCCAAGTATAAAACCACCATATTTCAATAAAGCTATATCTTTTTAGTTTTTGCGTTCGAAATGGTTTACTAAATTTGAAATAATAGGGTTTTAATTAATTAAGTAAAGAACATTTATCAGTATAAAACTATGTATAAAAAAGTGTAAGTCATATAAAAAGAGAAAAAAAAGAAGTTCCTTGTTGGTTAGTCTATATAGACATCTTCTCTATTCCATTTCCGTCAATACGCAATAAAGAGATTCACTTTTACAAATACATAAAAAAATGAAAGTAATTACGGCACATTAAATAAATTAAAATTGTAACGGAGCAAAGTGTAAATAAAAAAGACGTATTAAATTGGAATTTAATGTCAACACCGATATTATTTTATTTCAGAATTATTCTAAGAGTATTCTTATTTCTATATTACTTTCATTATATATATATATATATATATATAAATACTGATGAAAGATAAATGATTTTTTTTCAAAAAATATATAACTCTGAATTAAAGATTTAGATTTAGTCAACTTAAAAAAAATATTTCTATTTCTATTTACACACCATACACTAAAGACTTATATAATGTGAAAGTTCTCCTAATGTTACATGCTTTGGGACATCCGCTATATAAATATTTTTCATTGATTATTTTCTACAAAAAAAAATTTTAAACTTTATTATTGTATCTTAAAAAGTATAGTATGGGATTTTATCATTTTAGTAATTCAATATTCAATAAATAATATTAAAGCGGACGATACATTCACTGCACATATTGAATAAAACATTTTTCTTTTATAAAAAAGAAGTAAAAAGTATTTCCAGAAATATGCAATAACTAAAAGCTCTAAATTGTGGGTGGCATCAGGGATCAGTCACCATTTTGAAATCCCTCACTCTTCATCTGAAATGACGAAGTTTAAAAAGTGGTTTGGATTAATTCCCATAATGTTCTTTCAAGTTTTCATATCGGTTGGTTTAAATGCATTTATTGTAAATTTACGTTTCTCAATAAACTATGTCTTTAAAAAAACCTCTTAATATTATTTTTTCGTGATTACATAATATATGTTTATTTAGGAAACAATGGATATGACAGAAGACAAAATCATTGAAACAGAACAAGCACAAAGTATAGGGAAATTAAGAGAAAGATATATTGGATCAACATCAAACGATTCTTTACAATCTCAATTTGAAAAACATTGCAAAGGTTATCAGCCCTGCACCTGTTACTACCCTGATCACCCAAATGTTAAAATTTTTGAACTTGGCACTGATCAAACCACAGTTAATGCTTCTGGCATAAATGGCACAGGACCAGGTAACTGTGAAGACCTTGAACGCCTCGGATATTCTCTTGA
This sequence comes from Chydorus sphaericus, assembly GCA_030141595.1. Classification (NCBI taxonomy): domain Eukaryota; kingdom Metazoa; phylum Arthropoda; class Branchiopoda; order Diplostraca; family Chydoridae; genus Chydorus; species Chydorus sphaericus. The sequence goes on along the minus strand of CM057929.1, from coordinate 11,832,871 downwards.
GGGATTCTACATGGTTCGTTTCAACTCAAAACGTGTCAAGACCATTTACTGTAAATTCAATCAAACCATAATAACCAAAAGAGTAAGGACCAATAGGGCTTTAGAAGATGAGAAAATAATATCAAAACCAACAACTTTGAAAAAGTGTGGAGGGTTTGGGAATAAATCGTGCAGTTTCTACTATCCTGATTTTCCCGACACCAAATCCACCAGCGTCAATAAGAACTTAATAATTAACGTAGATGACAGTAAAGTAGTTCCTACAAGCTGTGAAAATCTCAAAAATATTGGTTATAAACTGGCCGGATTCTATATGGTTCATTTAAATGCGGTTAAATTGAAAACGGTGTACTGCGATTTTCGTCTTGAAAAGAATAAGATCACAAAGAAAGAAGATATTTTGCCAGGAAAACTTTGCAGCGGACTGGGGAGTCAACCTTGTTCTTGTTATTCTACTAATTTTCGAGGTATCCTACAATTCGAGCTTAGCAGCGATGAAATCACAAGAAGTGCTTCGAGAGAGCACGGCACAGGGCCTGCAAGCTGTCAAGATCTTGAGAAATTGGGACACAGATTAACTGGATTCTATTTGGTTCGGTTTAAAGACGGGGTCATAAAAACCATATTTTGTAAACTACGAACGAATTTGCCAGTCACAGATAAATTAGAAGAAAAATCCACGGAAACAACTACTGCTACTAGTACTAAGAAAGCTACGAAAAACAAAGTTAGACATTCCACAACTACAACAACAGGTAACCAACTGCCCTGTCTTTCAAAATTAATGATATGAAATTAACATTAATTTAAATCAGAATTCATACTTCTTGTTTTTCTTCAATATGTATTCACAGAACCAACTGAAGAAGAAGAAAATGAAATGCCAAACTCCAATGAGTATGGCACAGAACCCGTTATGGAATCATCTTCAATAATTGGTGAGTCTTGTATAGATGCGTATTTTGAAAGAATTAAAGTTTTGAATGTATATTTCTTCATACAGGAGATGTAGTTGGAAAATTAATAAATTCTATTGGATTTGTTGGTATTTTAATATATATATTTATATATATTTAAGACCAAATTAATATAATTTCTTCCAATATGTGTCTATAGGTGGTTTATTAAAAAGGCAGTATTCGTCGTAATACTTTTATTTATCGAAAAATAAATCATTGATCACGGTGATATCAAGTTATTGCAGAAATTTTAAAAAAAAATCTCAATTGCCGTACATGATTCGATGTATATTACATAGAAATTCGTACTGTGAAGGAGTTTCACTTGGAAAATGTAATAGTTTTCATAAAAAACATTTTCTTCATTGAATTTAGCCTTTTAAGTCTAATTATTCTGAATTAAATCTAAGGATTTTTACAATAATCATAAAAACTGTAAATTGTCAAATAATGTATTTGAAAAAATCTTTATTTGTAAGTAATTTGTATGTATCGTAATTCATTTAACGCACATCTCTTGAAAATATACATTGACAAATGAAAAAAATGAAAAAAAAAACAAACAAATAAACAAGGTACAGCCCTGGCTCGGTTATACGGTCATGTGGTGCATGACCGTATGAGTGAAACGACCGTATGCCTAGATACCGATCGTAGTAGTATTGGAAAAGCCACAATTTTTGTATTCGCACAGCATGCACAAAAAATTGTGAGGGCGGATTTATTTATTTTCCAGGATGAAGAGGCTTATATTATCTACTGGAAACTACAATTTCATTTCTGAAAAATGTCTTTAATAAAAAATTAAACTTAATTAAATAAGTATTATCCCTGAGGGTTTTGCTTTAGCAAATAACCGACAGGTAACTAATAAATGTAAATACCCTAAGGGGCCTGGCTGGGACTCTGAGGCGTTTAATGCTAAAAAGTTCCACTCAATGTTTCTGGATGCATTTCACGAATAATGGACCAAAATTAGAAATTTTTGCACAGAAAGAACCGTAAAATTGAGTTACATGGGTTAAGGGGGTTTAAAATCCGATTCAATCAAGTAAAAAATAATGATATTAGCATAATTGGCTATAATGTTTACAGATGGCGTTGTCGGTTTTGTTATGATTTAAAATTCAAACGCACATATTAAAAAAAATGATTTGCCTCAATTAATAAAAAAAAAGTCAAGCACTATATTAATATATTTGATATTACTGGGACTGTGGGGCCTCGTAAATAGATGACTTCTCGAGAAACGTTACATGATTAATTTAAAAAAATATTATTTCATATTATAGGTGGGACCCGCGTTCGATCCCACTAGCAGCGTAACTAGCCCCTTTTTTCCCTACTATGTCATGTCAATAAAGAAATGATATGAAGAATAATGCATTTATGCATGTTGTCCATAATCTACCTGGATATAAATTTAAGTAATCAAAGGATTAGATAATAATTTGCTTAAACAGGCGCATGTGCTGCCATAGTATGAACAGTATATACTCTTGCAAGAAACACCAGTATTCAATCATGTATGGTCTAGTGGTTTAGGGCAACAGCAAAGTGAACGGAATTAATTGTTTCGATTCCCACGAGAAGCTTCTTCCGTAAGCATTTTTATTTATTGGTTTAGGCTAGCTTCTCACAGAAGAATAAAAATCTTGGTAAACTAATCTTGGTCAATTGCTTATTTGATTACTGAATAAATTAAAAGTCGCTCCACTCCTGCTCCACTTGCCGGGAACACTTTTATCCCCTACGTTATTACTACGTATATCAGCAGGCTATTTAAAAAATGTTGCCTTAAATGCTGATACCTTTGCAGTTACGAAAATCTAAAACTAAGACTAATAAGGAATTCCAGATTAATCGGAATTATTTTATATATAATCAATCGATAGTTGATCAATGATTTATACAATACTTGTCGAAAAATTATAAATCTAAGCATTAATAATTTAAAAGGTATGAATAAGAGTTTATATGACCTTTTGAAATCACTGTCAAACTAATACCCGAAGGCTGATAATTCATGATCTTGTTACCTATCGCTATATACAATCCTCATTAGCTCATTTCCCCATACGATCCTACGTCACAGTGCTCCAGCAATATTTTCGACTTTGATGTGCAAAAACATGTTATTGTAAATCATTTTAATTTTCTAGACTCTAACCGTTTGTATAAAAATTAACAGTATTTTGAATAAAGAACTATAAAGATATTTAGACTTAGGGAATTTAAACTTTTCAGAATTATGATTAGTTTTTCCTTACTTCTCTTTTTGGCGCCGAAAAGCGATGCTAAGAAAAATAGACCGCATGCGTAAAATGACCGCTTGAGATAGTGACCGTATAATCGAGCCGGCACTGTAGAGCAAAAATGAATAATATCGATGTTTAAACAGGGCCGATGCAGGAAAGGAGCATTTCAATTCACTCAGCAGCACTTGGAAGTCTTCTCTCATTCATACTTGGACAAAAGGTCAAATCGTTTCATGTATGCAATGATGAGATGCAATGAAACTCTATGCAAATTATTATGTATACCGCTACATAGCGCCAAATATATAGCTTAACTAAATGAATAAGACTACTCAGCGTGAATGATATACAATGTAACCGTTTATATGCTGCGAGATTTAGGCTAGTTGCATAAAAATCATTTAATGGTGGCATAATTCATTATTTTAAGGTGGAAACAACAAAGGAAATTGTTATGCAACCTTGCATAGCCTTAAAAGATTGAATAGAGTTTATTCGGTACACCACTTATAGATTTGTTATCATGTATTAAAGTAATCTTTATCTCAAGTCCTTGTTATGTTAGAGTCTGTGTTACGTCAAGGGTGTCGTGGTATAAACAAATATTGCTTCATTTGGGCAGAGGGATTATTCCATCAGTCCCATTGTCCATAGTCTGGTGATATAATAAGATAGAAAAGCTCGCTTTTTGGCTCGCCCTTTTTAGAAAAATTCAATCTCCGACTGAATTAAATCCCCCCCCCCGTTTCAGTTATGCAATATTTGATAAATCTAATATTCACTCAAATCACTGACATTTCATGTCTTTTCCGGCTAACCGCCAAAGCTTCTGTCAAAAAAAGCAACGATGCCATATCTACGTATTTTTTTAAATTATTATTTTTTAAAATTTTATTTACTAAATTTTTTTTCTGTCCTCGTCTCGCCCCAATTCTGAATCGAATGAGCTATTACAAAAAGAAATAGGTTCAGCCATTGTTTGGATATCGAAGTGGAGATGAGCACACAAAAATAAAATCTGAAACCTCAAATCAAGTCCCAGTGGAGATTCACCAGCACCATCTAGTGGTGACATTTCCAACGACTGGATTAAAAGCTCGCCCTTCGGGCTCGCAATTATATTTCAAGCAGTGTAACGTATTTTTTGATAAAGTTAAAATATTTCCAAATAAAATACTCAAAAAATAATATTTTTTAGCAGTATTTTATTTGCTTCATTTATTAAAAATACTTTACAGTATTTTATTTGATATTTTTTGCTAAAACTTGAAAATACCAAATACTATTTGCAAATACTTGTTTTAAATAATTTGCTGCGTAATGGTCTACTGTCACACTAAATAACCTTTAAGCTTGGCCCGTCAACTACAGTTTTTTTCTTCGTAACATATGATATACGGTTTTGACAATTTTTTCTCACCATTACCACTTGAATGAAGAAGACTAGTCCCCTGTAAGGCTGTAAAGTTCTTTCAGTGAACGATACACGGGATATCTGTATACCAATCGGCACTGTTCTCTGAAGACAGCAATTTTGACTCATTTTTTAAACAATCTGATGGTCATATTTGAGAGTTAGCCATGGCTGCTTTAGCTGCCGTTAATAAGCAAACACAAAATATCCAGAGCGCAATGCATGTACGTGGTGTAGTCTTATTATCATATAGATAAGGCCTCGAGTTAATAAATATTTAAAAAAAAACTATTAATATAATTTTCATTGCATACAAAGCAAGAAAAGAATTATAGTGTTTTTGTAACAGTGAAAAGAAACAAGTTTTTTTGTTTACCACTATAAATACTGCATTTTTTTCAACGTTTTTTACATCAGTATTTGGTATTTTATTTAATTTTATTTGTTATTTTTTACTTTGAGAAATATTTGAATTAGTATTTTATTTTTTACTAAAAAATACAGTATTTTATTTGGTATTTTTAAAACTCGGTATTTGAAAGTATTTTTTGACCCAAGTATTTGCAAATAAAAGTATTTTATTTTTTAAAATACTCATTTTTGGTCAAATAAGTTACACTGATTCAAAGCAAGAAAAGAATTAGAGTGTTTTTGTAACAGTGAAAAGAAACAAGTTTTTTTGTTTACCACTATAAATACTGCATTTTTTCAACGTTTTTTACATCAGTATTTGGTATTTTATTTAACTTTATTTGTTATTTTTTACTTTGAGAAATATTTGAATTAGTATTTTATTTTTTACTAAAAAATACAGTATTTTATTTGGTATTTTTAAAACTCGGTATTTGAAAGTATTTTTTGACCCAAGTATTTGCAAATAAAAGTATTTTATTTTTTAAAATACTCATTTTTGGTCAAATAAGTTACACTGATTCAAAGCAAGAAAAGAATTAGAGTGTTTTTGTAACAGTGAAAAGAAACAAGTTTTTTTGTTTACCACTATAAATACTGCATTTTTTCAACGTTTTTTACATCAGTATTTGGTATTTTATTTAATTTTATTTGTTATTTTTTACTTTGAGAAATATTTGAATTAGTATTTTATTTTTTACTAAAAAATACAGTATTTTATTTGGTATTTTTAAAACTCGGTATTTGAAAGTATTTTTTGACCCAAGTATTTGCAAATAAAAGTATTTTATTTTTTAAAATACTCATTTTTGGTCAAATAAGTTACACTGTAAGGAATATATAAGCTATATAAGACCGTTCCCTGGTCCACCAATGTGTGCAGCTATCAATTAGCGTTCAGACAGCATAAAGGTGATTTACTTCAATTTTCTCGCACAAACAAATTTTCTTCAACATTACATGAAAATAATATATTTATATTTTTTAATTCGTCTAATTATACAGAGATAGTACATATTGAATAAAAGAAATGGCAGGTAAACCGTATTCTTGGGATTCGATCGAGACGTCAGCCGTAGTGAACGTAGAGACGACCTTGTTATTCATCCTCTTCCTCAGCATACTCATGCTTGTAGCGAAAAGCATCAAACGGCCACATAATTTCCCACCAGGTACAGCACCGGTCCAGAAAGTGGTACCAAGTTACTAAAATCTATTTTGGTTTTCCTTTCTAGAAATTTTAACTTTTTGCAAATACATAAAAATACCATTAGAATGGTTCATCACCAATTGAAAAAGGTGCAGACTACCTGTTTAATGTAGACAATTGCTACTTGCTTGAGATTGTTAATTTTACGGGGTTGCAGTATAGCTTTAAGAAAATGTTTAAAGTTTTCTGGTTCCGTTTTTTTCAAAATTTTCACTTTTTAGGTATCCCACTATCTTGACCGCTTCTTTACTTAGAAATTTATTAGTTTTCCATACTGATACTTAACAAATGCATATAGGTCCCAGAGGTATGCCGTTCATTGGTTTCCTACCAAAATTAGAAATGAAAGATGCAAAAGGAGAAACCATAAAGGTTTACCAGTATTTAACAAATTTGACCAAAATATACGGACCAGTCATGGGCCTCTTTATGGGGCCATTGCAAACTTGCGTGATTTCGGTAAACGGATCAGAAGCAGTCAAAGAAGCTCTTAACAATCCCGATTTGGACGGCCGACCCGATACCCCTCTTAATCGTGGCAGGACTGGTGGATTGGGACTTGGTAAGGCACACTCCCTGACCATGTAAGAAACAAAAATGTTAATTTGTTAATTGTTATTTCAACATCAGGCATTCTTTTCGATTTCGGACCCATACTGATGAAGCAGCGAAGTTTTACTCTACGGCATTTGCGCCAGCTCGGCTACGGGAAATCTTCATCACAAACGATAATCCAAGACGAAGTCGTTGATCTCTTGAAGAAAATGAAGACAGAATCTGATTCCAACCCAGACAGGATCGTAGATTTTAAATCCATTTTCCGTTTACCCAATCTCAATATTATTTGGGCCTTCGTGGCGGGGAAGCGTTTCCAGAGTGACGATAAGGAATTTTCCAAGTTAACAGATTCCATTGGGCTCATAGGTCGTGGGCTCAATCTGTTCTTAGCTTTACTTCTCCCAATTCCGGAAAAAGTCCTCAACGTTTTTCCCACGAAAGTGAGGACAATGTTGGGTGCATGTACAGAGAATTACCAACCCGTTACTAAGCTACTTACGGTAGGCTCATAAAATAGTTTCTTATTTAATTTCACTTACCATAAATGATAAGCATGAAAAAATGTTTTGATGTAAAGTATTATTATTGTTTTTAGAAACTTGTAGAAGAGCGTATTGCTAACAAATCGGACGATCCCACTTCGAATTACATCGACATCTACATCCAAGAAATGGAAAATCAGCAGAGAAACGGTCAAATTGGAAAAGAAAGTGAAACTTCATTCACAAGTAAGCAAGTCTTGAAATTGCAGTCGAAAAATCTTAAATGTATAAAACCATTTGTAGAAAATCGACTTATCGCGAGTTTGGTCGACATTTTCGATGCGGGTTCTCACACGACAGACAATGCAATTGGTAATGCAATACACTGAGTAATTTAAAATACCACAAATTTTATTTGATACAAAATACAGGCTGGTTCATGCTGTATATGGTTAACTATCCGGAAGTTCAACGCAAAATTCAGGAAGAGTTGGACGAAGTCTGCGGAAATGGCCTACCCCTATTGGAACATCGTCCACAGTAATTAACCATTTTTTTACACAATTTATTATTTCTTTTTATTCACTTTTAATTAATTTTAAAAATTATTGCAGATTGGTTTACACGGAAGCAGCTTTGAGAGAAGTTCAGCGGCTCCGAAATGTGGCCCCTTTTGCTCTGCCTCATTGCGCAATGAAAGAGACTCAACTTTACGGATATACCATTCCAAAAGTAATATTTTTTCAATACTGTTTATTTAACTAAATACCTATCAATTTTAAATTGTTTTAAAAATCTTATTTAGGATGCTGTTATCCTTCTCAACTTATATTCTGTTCATATGGACGAAAAATACTGGCCAGATTCCGAAGCATTTTTACCTGAGCGCCATATTACTCCTGACGGAAAACTCGCCAAAGAAACGGATCATTTTTTACCATTCGGACAAGGTATTTTTATTACTTTCCAATTCTATTCGATACGATTTTTATTTATTGAGACTGTATTAAAGGTAAACGAGCTTGTCTTGGAGATACCATAGCTCGACAGATGTACTTCCTCTTCTCTACGTCCATTCTAAAAACTTTTGACGTCAAGGCGATTCCAAACCAACCCCTACCAACCCTTTCTACAAAATACAGTGGCTTTGTCGTTCAGTACATGTTCTACAAAGCCATGGTTATACCGCGCCAATCGATCTAGATTTAAATTAAGATCATTGTAGAGAGAACTTTTTAGGTATCTTTCTCATTGAGTGATGTGTCAAATATAACAGTGGTGAATTATTTGTAACAAAAAAATTAACTAAAAATTTATAGATCTAAGTCTAGACAGATTGATATCTCGACATAACCTAGAATAGTCAAATTGCGTTCTTTTGGGACAGCGTCCAAAGGCTTTCCGATAAGAAATAGTAATAATAAAAAAAACTAAAGCAAGCCTTATCTATGGAACAAAAGCTTTTATGTTCGATCTATGCTTCATTTACATATATTAATCAATACTGTCAATATAGTCCAGTTTGAAAACAAACAAAAAATTATATTTTTAAAAAGTATAATTTGTGAGATTTTTTTCGCGTCCTTGGGGTCCCATAGGGTGGTCATTTTTTAACATTTCAAGGGGACTATTGATCTAATTCTAGTGGGATAACTGATAAGGCCAACTTACAATATTTAAACATAAAGATGATTTGAATATAAGAAAACCAAAAAAAAATAAAAAAGAGAGTGTATTGATGATCATAATTTTATCATTCTATTTTTTTAACGAGTGATTTGGCAGTAATTTTTTTTAATGAATGTGAATAAAACAGATTGGCTAAATATAAATCAAGCATAAACTTTATTGGGTCAACAGGAAGTTCCAGGAAAGCTATCAGCAAGAACAGCATACAAAGCTATTCAAACCCATAGTTATCCATAATTGGTATAGAACCCTTCCAAATGCATGCCCGTCATTTTAGCGCAATATCTAGGCTTTGAGATAAGTGTATAGAAAATCAGGGATCGGAGCTATATCCAGGCTAGTATAAGCTCTTCACTGCACCAAATGTACGGCGCAGCAATGCAATTTATTGATTATGCAAGCATTTTGATTGGACAGGCGAATGATTCAATATATCAAACAGAACTGGAATCGTGTGGAACCCTGGAATCATCCAACGGAAGGATCTTCATGCTTGTCGTTTTCTATTCGCCAGCTATTCAAGCGTATGAAATTATAATGTAAATAAATATTTTCCGGTATTAGAAAACAATATTTCTATTCCTTAAAGTAAGGGGTTTCTACATGAAATTTTTCATTTTATCTAAAGAATGTGCCGATGTGCTTACCTAACTTTTTATTTCTGTCCCTTTAAAAGTATAGTATGGGGTTTTATCATTTTAATACACCAATATTCATAAATATTATCAAAGCGGACGAAAGATAAATATTTAAGTGCCAATATGTACGCATTCGGTGCATATTTTGAATAATAAAACATTTTTCTTTTATATAAAAAGTAAAAAATATTTCCAGAAATATGCAATAACGTATGCAATAAAGAGCTCTAAATGGTGGTGTCGTCAGGGATCAGTCGCCAGTTTGACATCTTTCACTCTATATCTGAAATGGCGAAGTTTAAAAAATGGTTTGGATTAATCCCCATAATGTTCTTTCAAGTTTTCATATCGGTTGGTCTAAATTATAATATCTTTAAAAAAAACTCTTAGTATATACATGTATACATGTTTATTATGTTATATTTTCATTAAGGAAACAATGGATATGACAAAAAATGATTGATACAGAACCATCACAAAGAAATATCAGATCAACATCAAATGGTTCTTTACAATCTCAATTTGAAAAACATTGCAAAGGTTATCAGCCCTGCACCTGTTACTACCCTGATCACCCCAATGTTACAATTTTTGAACTTGGCACTGATCAAACCACAGTTAATGCTTCTGGCATAAATGGCACAGGGCCCGGTAACTGTGAAGACCTTGAACGCCTCGGATATTCTCTTGAGGGATTCTACATGGTTCGTTTCAACTCAAAACGAGTCAAGACCATCTACTGTAAATTCAATCAAAACATAATAACCAAAAGAGTAAGGACCAATAGGGCTTTAGAAGATGAGAAAATAATATCAAAACCAACAACTTTGAAAAAGTGTGGAGGGTTTGGGAATAAATCGTGCAGTTTCTACTATCCTGATTATCCCGACACCAAATCCACAAGCGTCAATAAGAACTTAATAATTAACGGAGATGACAGTAAGGTAGTTCCTACAAGCTGTGAAAATCTCAAAAATATTGGTTATAAACTGGCCGGATTCTATATGGTTCATTTAAATGCGGTTAAATTGAAAACGGTGTACTGCGATTTTCGTCTTGAAAAGAATAAGATCACAAAGAAAGAAGAGATTTTGCCAGGAAAACTGTGCAGCGGACTGGGGAGTCAATCTTGTTCTTGTTATTCTACTAATTTTCGAGGTATCCTACAATTCGAGCTTAGCAGCGATGAAATCACAAGAAGTGGTTCGAGAGAGCACGGCACAGGGCCTGCAAGCTGTCAAGATCTTGAGAAATTGGGACACAGATTACAGGGATTCTATTTGGTTCGGTTTAAAGACGGGGTCATAAAAACCATATTTTGTAAACTACGAACGAATTTGCCAGTCACAGATAAATTAAAAGAAAAATCCACGGAAACAACTACTGCTACTAGTACTAAGAAAGCTACGAAAAACAAAGTTAGACATTCCACAACTACAACAACAGGTAACCAACTGCCCTGTCTTTCAACATATTATTAATAATATTAAATTAACATTAATTAAAATCAGAATTCATACTTCTTGTTTTTCTTCAATATGTATTCACAGAATCAACGGAAGAAGAAGAAAATGAAATGCCAAACTCCAATGAGTATGGCACAGGACCCGTTATGGAATCATCTTCAATAATCGGTGAGTCTTTTATAGATGCGTATTTTGAAAGAATTACAGTTTTAAATGTATATTTCTTCATACAGGGGATGTAGTTGGAAAATTAATAAATTCTATTGGATTTTTTGGTATTTTAATATACATATTTATATATATTTAAGACCAAATTAATATAATTTCTTCCAAATATTTGTTGTCTTGTGTCTATAGGTGGTTTATTAAAAAGGCAGTATTCGTCGTAATACTTTTATTTGCCGAAAAATAAGTCATTGATTGAAGAATAATCATGGTGATGTCAAGCTGTTGCAGAAATTTTTTAAAATCTCAATTGCCGTACATGATTCGATGTATATTATGTAGAAATTCGTACTGTGAAGGAGTTACACTTGGCAAATGTAATAGTTCTCATTAAGGGCATTTTTTCATTAAATTGAACCTTTTAAGTCTAATTTTTCTGAATTAAATTATCTAAGGATTTTTACAATAAACATAAAAACTGCAAATTATCAAATAATTTATTTGAAAAAATCTTAATTTGTAAGTAATTTGCATGTATCGTAATTTATTAACGCACATCTCTTGAAAATATACATTGACAAAGGGAAAAAAAAAACAAGCAAATAAACAAAGTACAGCGCTGGCTCGGTTATACGGTCATGTGGTGCATGACCGTATGAGTGAAACGACCGTATGCCTAGATACCGAACGTAGTAGTATTGGAAAAGCCACAATTTTTGTATTCGCACAGCATGCACAAAAAATTGTGAGGGCGGATTTATTTATTTTCCAGGATGAAGAGGCTTATATTATTATCTACTGGAAACTACAATTTCATTTCTGAAAAATGTCTTTAATAAAAAATTAAACTTAATTAAATAAGTATTATTAAATTTCGCTATATACAATCCCCATTAGCTCATTTCCCCCATACAATTCTATGTCACAGTGCTCCAGCAATATTTTCGACTTTGATGTGCAAACACATGTTATTGTAAATCATTTTAATTTTCTAGACTATAACCGTTTGTATAAAAATTAACAGTATTTTGAATAAAGAACTATAATAAAGATATTTAGACTTAGGGAATTGCGTTTGCGCAATGCATGCGTGAAATGACCGCTTGAGATATAGTGACTGTATAATCGAGCCGGCACTGTAAAGCAAAAATGAATAATATCGATGTTTAAACAGGGCCGATGCAGGAAAGGAGTATTTCAATTCACTCAGCAGCACTTGGCAGTCTTCTTTTATTCATACTTGGACAAAAGGTCCAATCGTTTCATCTATTAAACTCGTTTCATGTATGCAATGATGAGATGCAATGAAACTCTATGCAAATTATTATGTATACCGCTACATAGCGCCAAATATATAGCTTAAGCAAACGAATAAGACTACTCAGCGTGAATGATATGGAATGTAACCGTTTATATGCTGCGAGATTTAGGCTATTTTCATAAAAATCAATTAATGGTGGCATAATTCATTATTTTAAGTTGGAGACAACAAAGGAAATTTGTTATGCAAGCTTTCATAGCATAAAAAGATTGAATAAAGTTTATTTGGTACACTACTATTAGATTTCTTATCGCGTATTAAAGTAATCTTTATCTCAAGTCCTTGTTATGTTAGAGTCCGTGTTACATCAGGGGTGTCGCGGTATAGACAAATATTGCTTCATTTGGGCCGATGGATTTATCCATCAGTCCCATTGTCCATAGACTATGGTGATATAATATAATTGCGAGCCCGAAGGGCGAGCTTTTAATCCAGTCGTTGGAAATTTCACCGCTAGATGGCGCTGGTAAACCTTTACGGGGACTCGATTTGAGGTTTCAGATTTATTTTCGTGTCCTCGTCTCCATTTCGATATCTAAAGAATGGCTGAATTGATTTCTTTTTGCAATAGCTCATTCGATTCAGAATTGGGGCGAGACGAGGATAGAAAAAAATATTGAATAAATAAAAATAAAAATTAAATTAATAAAAAAATGCGTAAATCTGGCATCGTTACTTTTTTGACAGAAGCTTTGGCGGTTAGCCGGAAAAGACATGAAATGTCAGTGATTTGAGTGAATAATAGATTTATCTAATATTGCATAACTAAAACGGGGGGGGGGGATTTAATTGAGTCGGAGATTGAATTATTCTAATAAGGGCGAGCCAAAAAGCGAGCTTTTCTATCTTATTTTTTTTATATATTTTGTTGATGATATCTGACATCCCATGGGTGGAGATCAGTGGTGTGTGTACATTCTATTCTTTATTTAATCAGAGTAACGTACCTACTTGATGCCTAATACGTTCATCTATTTGAACTTTGCCAAGGTAAGGCAACTTGTTGATAGCTGCCATCACATGGGCGGAAGTCAGCAACCTTTTATATATTTTAGTCTATATTAATCAGAGTGACGATCTTATCGACTGCACGTAGTTGAAGTTTGCTAAGGCATGGAAAACCAAAAGTTTTTTTTTATTTTTTATTTTACTTATTTCGTTACAATCTCAAACAAACATTAATGACTAGGGTTGGCCTAGCATAGTAAAGAATAGATCAGCTACATAAGACCGTTCCCTGATCCACCAATGTCTGCAGTTATCACTTAGCGTTCAGGCAGCATAAAGGTAATTCAATTTCCCTCTTATTTATTATACACAAAACACAGTTATAAAAATTACAAATTTTACTTCAACATGGTATGAAAATAATATGGATATATTTTTTTAATTCGTCTTATTATACAGAGATAGTGCATATTGAATAAAAGAAATGGCAGGTAAACCGTATTCTTGGGATTCGATCGAGACGTCAGCCGTGGTGAACGTAGAGACGACCTTGTTATTCATCCTCTTCCTCAGCATACTCATGCTTATAGCAAAAAGCATCAAACGGCCACATAATTTCCCACCAGGTACAGCACCGGTCCAGAAAGTGGTACCAAATTACTAACATCTATTTTGGTTTCCCTTTCTAGAAATTTTAACTTTTTGCAAACACATAAAAATACCATTAGAATGGTTTATCATCAATTGAGAAATGATGCAGACTACCTGTTTAACGTAAACAATTGCTACTTGCTTGGGATTGTTAATTTTACGGGGTTGCAGTATAGCTTTAAGAAAAAGAAGGTCACGAATAAAGTTTTCTGGTTCCGTTTTTTTTCTTTTAAATTTGCACTTCTTAGGTATCCCACTATCTTGACCGCTTCTTTACTTAGAAATTTATTAGTTTTCCATACTGATACTTAACAAATGCATATAGGTCCCAGAGGTATGCCGTTCATTGGTTTCCTACCAAAATTAGAAATGAAAGATGCAAAAGGAGAAACCATAAAGGTTTACCAGTATTTAACAAATTTGACCAAAATATACGGCCCAGTCATGGGCCTCTTTATGGGGCCATTGCAAACTTGCGTGATTTCGGTAAACGGGTCAGAAGCAGTCAAAGAAGCACTTAACAATCCCGATTTGGACGGTCGACCCGATACCCCTCTTAATCGTGGCAGAACTGGGGGATTGGGACTTGGTAAAACATACAACCAAACCAATTGAAAAAAACTCAGAATTAATTAATTACTAACTCTTTATCAGGCATCCTTTTCGATTTTGGACCCATACTAATGAAGCAGCGAAATTTTACTCTCCGACATTTGCGCCAGCTCGGTTATGGGAAATCTTCATCACAAACGATCATCCAAGACGAAGTCGTTGATCTCTTGAAGAAAATGAAGAAGGAATCCGATTCCAACCCAGATAGGATCGTGGATTTTAAATCCATTTTCCGTTTACCGAATCTCAACATCATTTGGGCCTTCGTGGCGGGGAAGCGTTTCCAGAGTGACGATAAGGAATTTTCCAAGTTAACAGATTCCATTGGGCTCATAGGTCGTGGGCTCAATCTGTTCTTAGCTTTACTTCTCCCAATTCCGGAAAAAGTCCTCAACGTTTTTCCCACGAAAGTGAGGACAATGTTGGGTGCATGTACAGAGAATTACCAACCCGTTACTAAGCTACTTACGGTAGGCTCATAAAATAGTTTCTTATTTAATTTCACTTACCATAAATGATAAGCATGAAAAAATGTTTTGATGTAAAGTATTATTATTGTTTTTAGAAACTTGTAGAAGAGCGTATTGCTAACAAATCGGACGATCCCACTTCGAATTACATCGACATCTACATCCAAGAAATGGAAAATCAGCAGAGAAACGGTCAAATTGGAAAAGAAAGTGAAACTTCATTCACAAGTAAGCAAGTCTTGAAATTGCAGTCGAAAAATCTTAAATGTATAAAACCATTTGTAGAAAATCGACTTATCGCGAGTTTGGTCGACATTTTCGATGCGGGTTCTCACACGACAGACAATGCAATTGGTAATGCAATACATTGAGTAATTTAAAATACCACAAATTTTATTTGATATAAAATGCAGGCTGGTTCATGCTGTATATGGTTAACTATCCGGAAGTTCAACGCAAAATTCAGGAAGAGTTGGACGAAGTCTGCGGAAATGGCCTACCCCTATTGGAACATCGTCCACAGTAATTAACCATTTTTTGCACAATTTATGATTTCTTTTTATTCACTTTTAATTAATTTAAAAAATTATTGCAGATTGGTTTACACGGAAGCAGCTTTGAGAGAAGTTCAGCGGCTCCGAAATGTGGCCCCTTTTGCTCTGCCTCATTGCGCAATGAAAGAGACTCAACTTTACGGATATACCATTCCAAAAGTAATATTTTTTAAATATTCTTTATTTAACTAAATACCTATCAATTTTAAATTGTTTAAAAAATCTTATTTAGGATGCTGTTATCCTTCTCAACTTATATTCTGTTCACATGGACGAACAATACTGGCCAGATCCCGAAGCATTTCTACCTGAGCGCCATATTACTTCTGACGGAAAACTCGCCAAAGAAACGGATCATTTTTTACCATTCGGACAAGGTATTGTTATTACTTTCCAACTTTATTCGATACATTTGATTAATTGAGTTTTTATTTAAGGTAAACGAGCTTGTCTTGGAGATACCATAGCTCGACAGATGTACTTCCTCTTCTCTACGTCCATTCTAAAAACTTTTGACGTCAAGGCGATTCCAAACCAACCCCTACCAACCCTTTCTACAAAATACAGTGGCTTTGTCGTTCAGTACATGTTCTACAAAGCCATGGTTATACCGCGCCAATCGATCTAGATTTAAATTACGATCATTGTAGAGAGAACTTTTCAGGTATCTTTCTCATTGAGTGATGTGTTAAATATAACAGTGGTGAATTATTTGTAACAAAAAATTTAAATAAAAATTTATAGATCTAAGTCTAGACAGATTGATATCTCGACACAACCTAAAATAGTCAAATTGCGTTCTTTTGGGACAGCATCCAAAGGCTTTCCGATAAGAAATAGTAATAATAAAAAACTAAAGCAAGCCTTATCTATGGAACAAAAGCTTTTATGTTCGATCTATGCTTCGTTTACATATATTAATCAATACTGTCAATATAGTCCAGTTTGAAAACAAACAAAAAATTATTTATTTTTAAAAAGTTTAATTTGTGAGTTTTTTTCGCGTCCTTGGGGTCCCATAGGGTGGTCATTTTTTAACATTTCAAGGGGACTATAGATCTAATTCTAGTGGGGTAACTGGTAAGGCCAACTTACAATATTTAAACATAAAGATGATTTGAATATAAGAAAAAAAGAGAGTGTATTGATGATCATAATTTGTTCATTCTATTTTTTTTAACGAGTGATTTGGCGGTAATTTTTTTTAATGAGTGTGAATAAAACAGATTGACTAAATATAAATCAAGCATAAACTTTATTGGGTCAGCAGGAAGTTCCAGGAAAGCTATCAGCAAGAACAGCATGCAAAGCTATTCAAACCCATAGTTATCCATAATTGGTGTAGAACCCTTCCAAATGCATGCCCGTCATTTTAACGCAATATCTAGGCTTCGAGATAAGTGTACCGCAAATCAGGGATCGGAGCTTTATCCAGGCTAGTATAAGCTCTTCACTGCACCAAATGTACGGTACAGCAATGCAATTTATTGATTATGCAAGCATTTTGATTGGACAGGCGAATGATTCAATACATCAAATAGAACTGAAATCGTGTGGAACCCTGGTATCATCCAACGGAAGGATCTTCATGCTTGTCGTTTTCTATTCGCCAGCTATTCAAGCGTATGAAATCATAATGTAAATAAATATTTTCCGGTATTGGAAAAAATGAATATTTCTATTCCTTAAAGTAAGGATTTTCTACCTGACAATTTTCATTTTATCTAAAGGATGTGCCGATGTGTTTACCAAGAAATCAAAATCAACACATTCAAAATAAATCCGAGAATAAATCCTAATAGTCGAGTTGGCAGGCAAAACATAATGGAAAGTAGTTTTCTATTTATTAAGAATAATATAAATGTTCACTAAGATTGCCTTATAGGATGGGTCTCTTACTACATTCAAAGTAGAAAATTACTTTCTTTTCAATTTCTTTACTGGCAACGAGCAAACGATTATATAAAATTGTAAAAATAACGCGTTTCGGTACAATAAAAAATAATAATTCTAATCCTGATCACTTACTGTGTGCTTTTTATGGTTTAATCAGTTTATGGAAACAATAAAGTAATAATTATTTGGGAAGCCAATTGGAAACGAGTTAGTTTGAATATAAATAATATTTCAGGAAAGCTCGAAATCGAACTGTTTTAAATTAAGTGAACCATTTTATTTGCAAGAAAAAGAGACAGGCAGCTGTTATAGATTGAAAAATTCGAGGATGGAACATAATAAAATTAATGGGCCACAGTTTAATGTGATTTTTTGTGTGATTTAAAGTATAGAACCTTTTTTATGTTAGATTATAATAAACTTCTAAATGCGCAGATAAAAATGAATATGAAAACAGCGCTCGACTCCAACGCTAAAATAAATATATAATCCTAAAGGATCAGTTATAGTTTCAAACGCTCGATGAAAATGGCGAATCAATTTAGGGAATGCTGCTGACTTAAAATACTTTTAATAATAACCAACTTTCAAGTTATATTTTCGGGTGATGGCGATTATTCTTCCAGTCGTCTGGTAAGTACGCGTTCTCCTGTAGCGTACAACTCAGCATTAAAAAAATACTACCAAGAAAACGAATGAATAAATTAAGAAGATATTTGTAGTGTTATTAATAAAACTAACATATACATAATTATGATTCCTACAGGGGCATGAAAGTTCTATCGAAACCGATTTCCTGAATCAAAATCAAGATTACATAGAAGCAAATCACCATTACAGTAGGAAACCTCGATCAACACCCAACGATCCATTTGGTTTAAAAGGTTCTTGCAGAGGCGCTAGTAGTCAGCCATGCACTTGCTACCACCTTGACGTAACACAGTTTGAATTCGACACTGACAAAGTCACCAATAATGTAGCAGCATTGGGTAGAATAGGGCCTACAAGTTGTAAGGACCTTCAAGATTTAGGTTATACTTTAAATGGCTTTTATATGGTTCGCTTTAATCCTCACAGAACCAAAACATTTTACTGCACTTTTAAGCAAAATGTTGAAATTGGTAATCATAAAACAACCAAGGCAATTCAAGAGAAAAATACTGCGATAAATTGCGATTTTTCATATAATGAGCCATGTACTTTCTATTATTCGGATCATCCGGATTCTTCTCAAGTTGAACGTAGAAAAGGAAACATTTTTACTGCAGAACCTACCAGTTGCGAGGATCTTCGACGCATTGGTCACTCTCTAAAAGGATTTTACATGGTTCGTTTTAATTATCTGAAGGTGAAAATCCTATACTGCGATTTTAATAAGCATAAAATAATTGAGAGAAACGAAAATCAAATAGGGAAAGAAAAAATTCGCGAGTTTGCAATGATATAGGAAGTCATGTATGTTCTTGTTACTACTCTAAACAGCACATCCTACAGTTGGAGCTTAGCAGTGATGAAATCACTAGGGCTGCATCAAGTGAGAATGGGATTGGACCTACCAACTGCCAAGATCTTCAAGAATATGGACACGTTTTAAAGGGATTTTACATTGTTAGGCTCACCAGAAAGATAATAAAAATTGTCTACTGTGAATTCGGTCCTATTACAAAAAAAGACAGTAATTTTGTAAAAGCTCTGCGACCAATTTCAAAACCAGTTAATAAAATGAGCCCGAAAAAGAGACTGGGCTTGAAATCTGACGTACAAACGAAAACTATC
Source organism: Chydorus sphaericus (assembly GCA_030141595.1). Lineage (NCBI taxonomy): Eukaryota > Metazoa > Arthropoda > Branchiopoda > Diplostraca > Chydoridae > Chydorus > Chydorus sphaericus. Next base: position 11,813,393 of record CM057929.1, on the reverse strand, counting down.
GCCAATAAATATAAAACGAAACCGATTTCTACTACTACCGAGCAGACTACATCAAAAACTTTTGGTAATTATGAAGAGACGCAGATGACGTTAATTTTTTTTTTAAGATAAATTTTAATTTTTAAATTAGATGGCGACTTCAGCCAACTGAAAAATGGACACGGAAAGTGTCTTGCCGTTGATACTAAGGGTTTGATTAATCCTTCGGAAGATGGCGCTTTGATACTACAGTCAATTTTCGACGCATCAGAAAGAGGTCAACGCTGGAAACTTACTAAGGATAACCACCTTTGTAACGATTGGAACAAATGCCTTTCTATTCCCTTGAATAACAAACCTGGAGACCTTGCATTACTTATTGACGATGAACGTAAAAATTCAAAACATCAAGAATGGTTGCTTTGGAAAAATGGTATTCTTTATAATGGTGGTCGTTGCCTGGATGTTCATACAAGGTCAGATGCCCATAGGGCTTCAGTGAGATCTGGGGTATGTAATTTTGAACTAAAAGGCCAAATATGGACTTTTTGCTCTGATTGCGTTTAGTTTTAGTTAACCTTGTATTTTTAAAAGGTGGTTGGTCTTTTGGAGTCCTTTCCAAAACTTTAATAAGAATTTACTACACAGGATGTAAAAACAAACAACGTGGTTTTGTTCATTGATCAGGTGTGGTTCATTCATTGATTGGTACGAATAATTGAAATAAATTGAATACAGCAGAAATCGCTGTTAAGGTTTAACTTCTTCATTTTCTTGTTCATTGCATTTATTATTCCACTGAATATAAACATATGTAAACTTATAATACTGTTCGCAGATCCCTTAAACACACCGTTCTACTTATTTCCTTTAAATATTTATAAGCAGATACAAAACTAAAATTTACATTTTAAGTGAATCGCTGCAATTCTCTTTCTGGTATAAAAAATCGAATTTCTCATAATTTCATAGCATATGAATTTTATATTTTTTCGTTGCATATAAAGATTTATAGGAACAAATGAATGAAAGGAAATGTAAAAAAATATTTTATTTGATTATTTGTTATTGATTTATAGAAAAAAAACGATTGAAAAAGGATTTATTCAAAATATTTCATATAATAAAAAATGAAAATACATGGCTGGATGATTTTTGTTTAAAATTAATTTTTGTAAGAGACTGTAATAAAATATTGGTTTGAAGCAATAATTTCCGTAAAAGCTCAAATTAAACTCGAGCTATTCCAATAATTTTGAACTATAGTAATATTTTCGGAAAAGTGGGAGTAAAGTGGCTTATATCGTCAGTAGGAAAAAAAGTCGTTGCAGGTTCGCTTCTGAGTAGAAAATGGCTAAATTGGTTGGCGTTTTAACAGTATTTATGATAATTCGAGTTAAAGTTTTACATTCATCAATTGACGATGAGTCTTTTTCAAACAGTCCACTGGTGAATCATTTAAAAGTCCGATAAAAATCTTACTCTCTTCTATACTTATACTTTTATAACAATACTTGCTTGATTAAGAAAATCTTATTTTTTCTTGTGCAAAAATAAAAAAAAAATTCTGTTTCTTTCTTTTTTTGTATATAAATAAGGCACATTCTGAAACTTTTGCTGGATTTTTCAACCAGGAAGGGGAAAACAGTATTGACAATAGTCAACGTTTGATAAAACATAAAGCCAATCGAAGAACCATTCGATCAACATCGAATGATTCATACGGATTACAATATGAACAAATTTGCAGCGCCTCTGGAAGTCAGCCCTGTACTTGCTACTATCCGGATCATCCCGATGTCGTACAGTTTCAACTCGGAGTCGACGAAATAACGACAAATGCAACCAAAGTAAATGCGACAGGGCCGTCAAACTGTGAAGATTTAAGGAAATTGGGCCACTTTATAAATGGGTTCTATATGATTCGTTTCAATACCACGAGGGTTAAAGCCGCATACTGTGTATTTCATCAAACATCTGAAAATATCCTTAAAAAGCCAAACCAAGATTCTTTAAATCAGATCAAAATGAATAAATCTTCATCGAAAGTTATACGATTTTGTGGTGGCGTAAAGGGGAAACCATGCCGTTTCTACTACTCTGATAATCCTGACTCCCCTCAACACGGTTTTGAATTGAGCAACAACAAATACATCAAGAAGGAATCAACTTTGAATACGACAAGAAAACCTACCAGTTGTAAAGATCTTCAACTCCTCGGTCATTTTCTAAGGGGTTTTTACATGCTTCATTTCAATACCGTCAAGATCAGAATTGTCTACTGCAATTTTAAGAGATTGGTAACGGATAGCAGTGAACTTTTAAATTTGAAAAATGAAATTGAAATACCACCAAACAGCCCTAAATCGTGCAATGGTATTGGAAGCCAGCCCTGCTCTTGTTACATGTCAAATCATCCCAATTTATTACAGTTTGAGCTCGGCAGTGATGAAATCACCAGATCAGCGACAAATGAGAATAGTACAGGGCCTGCAAACTGTCAAGACCTTAAAGATATTGGCTACATTGTTGATGGGTTCTATATGGTCCGTGTAAATTCCAAAATTATCAAAATTGTATTCTGCGAATTCAAGCAGAAAGAAGTGACGACCATGGGTAAAACTACTTCTAAATCAAACTTTATTTTGCAGTCACTGACAGAAAAGGCTGTCACAAAGGGTAAACAATAATAACATTAATGTTCATTTACTTTTAAAAAATTAAGTCTTAGTTTATTTTTGTTTTCGGTTGAATAGATTATTTTACGAATACGAAGGCTCCCCAATACACACAATTTGGATCAGGCTTTCTCTTAATAAACAAGCATGGTCAATGCCTTGCAGTGAATACCAAGGGAGACGAAAACCCTGCTAAGAACGGTGCCAGAATCATCCAATCAGATTGCAATCCCTCAGAAAAAGGCCAACTTTGGAAAAGAAACCAAGATCGTATATGCAATGATTGGAATAAGTGTATCTCAACTCCTCTTCAAAAGAAACCAGGCTCAGAAAACTCTATTATCATTCACTGGGAGTTTAATCATGAAGACAAGCGTCAACAATTTCGTATTACTAATGAAAACCATCTGAACAACCTTGGGAAATGCTTAGGTATCAAAGGTGACGCTGATTACCCCCGAGCGGAAGCAAAAACTGGCATTTGTAATGAGTATGAAAATGGACAAATATGGCATTTTGTAAACAAGGACGAATATGAACGGAATAGCAATAAAAACTATAGAGAACAAATTAGTTACACAAAATCAGAATTAGTTGAAAACCACAAGAACACTGTAATTTTTCAAACTACTTCACATCGAATGAATCAGCGCCAAAATTTAATAAAAATCACGCAACCAAATTATTTTGTGGACACTACTGAAGTAACATACATTAAGACAACTAATTTAGTACCTGAAGCCATAAACCCTACTACAAAAGGTAAAATAAGGATATTTTATTTATTATTCAATAATCCTGTAATTGTTTACCTTGCATTTATGTACTGTACACATAGATTACTTTTCCAGCGCAAAGCGCCTCCCTCTATCAGCCAACTTCAAAAGCCTTCTTTTAATAAACAACCATGGAAAATGTCTAGCAGTGAACACTAATGGAGAAATAGGCCCTTCTGAAAATGGTGCCAGAATAATCCAATCGGAATGCAATGTTGCAGAAAAGGGACAACTTTGGCAACTTAAAGAAAATCGCCTTTGCAATGACTGGGGTAAATGTATCTGTACTCCTTTGAAACAGATCCATGGATCAAGAAATTTTTTCATTCAATGGGATCCCATCAAAGAAGAGAAGCGCCAAATTTGGATAGCAACGCATACAAATCAATTGTTGAATGGTGGGTATTCTTTAGGAATTTCAAATGATTCTAACAAGGCTGGAGCAGAAGCAAAAACTGTCTATTACAATGAGAAAGAAAAAGGCCAATTATGGAATTTTGTTGAGATTAAGTTGGGCACGCAACAACTGACAACCAATCAAAATACCAATCAACCGAATGAAATTACCAAAATAAAAACTACTACAACAAAATCTCAGAATATTGAGAAAGTAACCAAAATAGAAAATATAATTAAAGAAAATAAACAGTATGCAGAATCGAAAGATAAAGAATTCCGCCTATTGAAAAATGGTCACGGAAAGTGTCTTGCTGTGGATGCAGAAGGTTCCATAGATCCTTCTGAAAAAGGTGCTATGATAATTCAGACGTATTGCAACTCAACAGAAAGAGGACAAAGATGGACGCACACAAAACAATTTGGCATGCCATGGCATTTATGTAATGATTGGAATAAATGCCTTTCTATTCCCTTAAACTCCACACCTGGTGATATAACTTTAAGTCTTATTCAAGATGACAATAAAGTTTCAAAACATCAACGTTGGGTTTTTCTTAATGGTATCCAAATTTACAATAATGGTCGTTGTTTGGCTAGCAAGAGGAATTCTGGAAATGATAGGACGCCACTTATAACTGGTACTTGTAATTCATTACATGAAGGGCAAAATTGGTTTTTCTGTGACAATTGTCTTTAATTACTTATTTATAACAGATTGATTTGCTAGTTTAAAAATAAAGTTCGGTTTTATGGTATTGGGCTTTGGTTCAAACTTTCTGTTAGTGATGCAGTGTAAGAATTAATTGTATAATAATATATTTTTTCAATGCAAATTACTGGTTCTGTTTTTAACAAGCACTTCTTTTGATTTTTTATAACCACCTAGAAGAACACACAGAATAGAAGATAAAGTCTCCTAACAATGAGTACCTTATTGATGATATTGGCCTTATTGATAAAGTAGTAAACCACTAAACCCTCACCACTTCTAATTATAACACTAATGAGAATAAAGAAAAAGGACAGTATGGTACAGATTAACCTGAGGGAGGCGTATCCCTTCCATGTTAATTTTAAAATATTAATTTTATTCAGATGGTTGACGGAAATTGGTCAAAACCATTTGGGCCGCTGTAAATTCTCTGGTTTGCCAACTTATTTTATACATAATTATTATAATTTATTAGTACCCAATAAACTCATTTTAAATGGACGAAATAAATAAAATATTAAGGAACGCCCCCTGACCCCTCAGGTTATCTGAACTATACTCTAAATAAGGAGTATATATATGAAAGAATAGATATTACCAAATCAATTTTTACAAAAATCCATTGGGATTCTTCCATGCACATCGAAATACATACTTTCAGTGAACTATTTCAGAACCGTTAGAATCGGGCACTAAAATATTTATTTTGTATTATATTATATGCTAGAATAGCCACTATTCGACTTAAAAAATAATAAGGAAATTAAACTGAAAAATTAAAATTATGGATGAAAAAATTAAACTGGTGATGTATAATAAAAAGTAGCTGGCAGTGAAAGGTTATATACATATATTTATATATTTAAAGTTACAGTACTTTCATGTAGTTTTCACATCCTAGGTACATTTTAGAGCTTATCTAATATCTCAGTCCTTTCATCCAATAAATCTAAATTCAAAACTTTAATTACAATTCGAAAGAAAGTAAAAGGGGGAGAGGAAATATTGAAAAAAAACAGTTGAGTCGTCAGTGGAAAAAAAGAGTATTTTCGCGTTCGTTCAGGAATAAAAATGACGAAGTTAAGGGAATTTATACTAATATTTATGTTAATTGAACTAAAAGTTACAATTTTAACGTGTGAATTCATTCGTCCAGATATTTTACTGGTGAGTCATATTATTTTAGTACTTTAAAAACTTCTCTAATATATTTTATATAATTTCTCTTATATCTGAAATTAAAAATGATTAAATTAAATCGGTTATTTATTATTATGAATACATCAATCAAACAATTATGTATTCCTTTTGTTTTCTGTAAATAGGAACAATCTGAGGCCATAAATTCTGTTCCAATGAACATAAGCCAAGAAAGGAGTTTTAATAATACACCACATGAAGATAAACTGCTGATGAAAAATATAAACAGAACTATTCGGTCAACATCAAACGACTCGTACGGATTACAATACGAACAAATTTGCAGAGCTTCTGGAAATCAGCCTTGCACTTGTTACTATCCTGATCATCCCGATGTCATACAGTTTCAACTCGGGATCGACGAAATAACGATAAATGCCACCAAAGTAAATGGTACAGGGCCGTCAAGTTGTGAAGATTTCAGGAAACTGGACCACTTTTTAAATGGGTTCTACATGATTCGTTTTAACACCAAGAGGGTAAAAGCCACTTACTGTGTGTTTAATCAAACATCTGAAAATATCCTTAAAAAACCAATCCAAGATTCTTTTAATCAGATTAAAATAAATAAATTTTCATCGAAAGTTATACGATTTTGTGGAGGCGTCAAGGAGAAACCATGTCTTTTCTACTACGCTGACAATCCCGACTTCCCACAACACGGTTTCGAATTCGGCAATAAACAATATACGAAGAATGGTTTTACGAATATCACAACCAAACCTGCAAGTTGCAAAGATCTTCAACTCTTCGGTCATTTTTGAATGGTTTTTACATGATTCACTTAAATACCGTCAAAGTAAAAATTGTTTACTGCAATTTCAAGAGTTTGAAAACTAACCGAAGTGAAATTAACTTTAAAAATGAAATTGGAGTTCCAGCAAGCAGTTCTAAACTGTGCATTGGTATTGGAAGCCATCCCTGCTCTTGTTACATATCAAATCATCCAAATATATTACAGTTTGAGCTAAGCAATGATGAAATCACCAGATCAGCGACCAATGAGAACAGTACCGGAGCTTCAAACTGTAAAGACCTTAAAGATATTGGCTACACTCTTAATGGGTTCTACATGGTCCGTGAAAATTCAAAGATTATGAAAACTGTATTTTGCGAATTTAATCAAAAAGACAAACCAAAGCTGGATGAAATGACAGTCATGGGGGCAACTACTTCTAAAGAAAATTTTGTTACGCAGCCAGAGACAAAAAAGGCTGTTTCAAAAGGTACTGACGAATACGTTCATATTAGTAATAAAATAATAGAAAATAACAGCAAACCTATGAATCTTCTGCAAACAACAGCTTCAAGCAAGATAATGACAGCTAGCACACAATTTACTTCATTCATACCACGTTATGACGAGATTCAAACTTCCACAACATTGAAACTAAGATCCCAAGAAAATGAGAAAGTTTTGGAATCGAAGGACACCAGCTTTCGCCAAATACAAAACGGGTACGGAATGTGTCTTGCAGTTGAAACGAACGGTTCCCCAAATCCGTCTGAAAATGGAGCCCTGGTAGTAGAATCAGATTGCAACTCATCAGAAAAAGGTCAATACTGGAAAGTAACCAATGATTTCCACCTATGCAATCTGTGGAATAAATGTCTCTCTATTGCATTGAATGATAAACCTGGTAACATTGCATCAATAATCATTCACGATGAGCATAAAAATTCCGAACATCAGGAATGGATGCATGGAAACAATGGTATCCTTTATAATAAAGGTCGGTGCTTGGCAACTAAAGAGAATAAACGAAGTAGAGGAGCCGCAGTGCAATCTTATGTATGCAATTTTGGAGCCAAAGGGCAGATATGGACTTTTTGTTCCAATTAAAGTGAGCGTGGCTTAAATGAAAAAAAATATTTATTTAAAGTTTGCTATCAGTAAAAATATATTTTCAAACTTCGGTTTAAAAAATACGAGAAAGAAATGCACATTTCTGTACATGGCTCAGTAACAACTGATTGGTTTGAACAATATATTGGTCATAAGACGGAGAATGAAAGAAAAATCTTTTTTGATTTATGTGGTTTAATTGCTATCAAATCGAGTGTCATCGTCCTTGTTCAATATTTTTTTCAATGATCAATATAAAAAAAAATTCACTCGCAGAGGTTTCACTTGTTTAATGATTCAGTTTAAAAAATCTGGCGAAGACATTATAATCGTCTAGAACGTGCTTGTGCAAATCTAAATATTCCTATGTATAACTCACTCGATTTCTACTAAAAAGAGTAACAAGTTAAATTCTTGGACTAACTTTCTCGTAATTCTTAGTTTTTTTTAAACTTCCGGTCTGCACGGATGTTAATACGATCTATAATGATAATAAAATATGTTGTATGAAAAACAAATATATATATATATATATACAATTTATCCGTAAAAATATTTCATAAAAATCTCTTTTATATAATTGTTTAAAATGTAATTTAGATTCGAAATAAAAAAAAAATCCTGCACTTTTATATGGCGCGCCGTTTGGACCCAAAGTTTTCGGAAAAAAATTTTGCATCGGAAAAAAATTTTCGCATCGGAAAATTTTTTTTTTTTTTCTCGAGTATATTTCTCTCTATCGAGCGGTAGATGTACGAATTCTTTTGAGCTGGTGTGCGTCAATGTGTGTTTAACCGATTAACAATTATTTTTACACTTTACAGTTATGTAATATTAAGAATAAAATAAATTAATTTAAATTACATAATATAAAGCTGAAAAGAAAATGTATTTACTGACAAAAAAACGGAACTGGCATCTAACGCCGATCACTTTGGTTACATAATTTTACAACACAATATAAGATAGAAATAATTGTTGCGAGCCCGAAGATGAAAAAAGCAACTAAAGAGTTTGCTGCGACCCGAAGGAGGGGGCTTCTAAATTGGAAGTCAGTAAAAAATCGCGCATTTCCCTCGCAGCCTGAGACGCTTTTAGAAAAAAAAACTATTGACCAGGTCGGAGAAGTCGGAAAAGATTTTTTTGGGAACGCTGTTAATAATAGTCGATAGCGGAAATGTCGGGGAGGTATGTTTGGTGAAAGATTTATAAATTAACCATAACTAGATTGGAGAAGTTATTTTTTTTTATCGTTGCTGAATGATGGTTGACAAGGTCGGAGAAGTATGAGTTCAATTTTCCTAATGAGTTGAACCATTATGAAAATTGACCGAACTGGTTTGAAAAGTAGGAACTCCGTTATTTAAAAAACTATCGACTTGGTTGGATAGGTATATTATTGTTAAACGAACGAATTGGTTGGAGAAGTGGAAGAAAGGTTTTCGGTCGGTTATTCAAAAATTGATCCACGTAGTCGGAGAGGCGCGGAGAGGTCGGAGAGTTTTTTTAACGACCGCTTTGGTTGAGAGGTGTAAGGGTTTTTCAGATCGTTATTTCTAAAAAAATGATCGACTTGGTCGGAGAGGTCGGAGAGGATTTTTAGGGGGATCGTTTTAAATAATAGTCTATACGCCGGAGATGTCGGGGAGTTAATTTTGGTAAACTTTTTTTTCCTTGTCGGAGAAGTCGGAAATATGTTTTATAATCATTTACGAAGTTTTAGGACCACTATTTAAAAAATAATCGGCCTGGTCGGAGAGGTAGGAGATGTTTAATATTTGAAAAATTACTTGGTTGTAGTGATTCAGAGGGAATTTCCGATCATTTGTAGAAAAATAATCGGAATAGTCGGATTGGTCGCTCTGCTCTATACTGTCATAGCCGGGCGTGCAGACTGCAAAGCTAGAGTAGGACAGCCACTCGAAAAAGTTGCCGACTAGACGAACAAATAAAAATAGAAAGTCACTTCCACGGCACTTTGCAAGTGAAAATCGGATCTCGATTGGGGGACACGGAATGAGATTTTTGAAAATCCGGTTCCGGTCAGAGCAAGCAGTCTTGAATCCATCGCAAGAACCGATGGGTTCTCCACTTCATTGCTCAATAATTGATAATCGGTCAAAAAAATATTAACGCACACCAGCTCAAAAGAATTCGTACATCTACCGCTCGATAGAGAGAAATATACTCGAGAAAAAAAATTTAAGTTTTTTCCGATGCGAAATTTTTTTTCCGAATCGAAATTTTTTTTTCCGATGCAAAATTTTTTTCCGAAAACTTTGGGTCCAAACGGCGCGCCATACTTTTATTAATGGTTTTATGTTTAGTCGTTAATAGTTTCAAGTGGTAATTCTATTTATTGAATATAATAAAGTCGCTGTTCATAATTAATGTGCTTGATTTCGTTAATTTTTTTTTTACAAATAAAAGTACTTCCTGGAGTTGATAAATACTAAAATCTAGAAACTGTAGTGTCATCATGTCTCGATTATCCACCATTTTTGTATCTTTCAATCAGTTTGAAAAACGACAATGCTGAAGAAATTGTTTGGAATACTTTTCATAATACTGTTTCATGTTGTCTTACCGGATAGTCCTAATACCGTAAACTATTTAAAATTATAATGTTATATAAATTATCATTACTTTATTTCAATTAGGCTTTTATACCAATTTCGTTTTATTTCATATCGTTTAATTTGGCATATGTATTGTACTTTATTCAGAAAACAATGGACGAGATAGGTGATCAATTGAAAATTTCCATTGGAAATCAAACCAAAGGAATTTCAACAGAAATTTTGAATATTGGAAAACAGGAACAGGAGTTCCTTCATGAGAAATTACTTTATAGAAACTCCAGATCAGTATCATCAAATGATTTATTACAATCGCAATTCGATCAACATTGCAGAGGGTATCAGCCATGCACTTGTTACTACCCAGATCATCCCAATGTTACCATTTTTGAACTGGGAACTGATGAGACCACAATTAATGCTGCTGGCATTAATGGCATAGGCCCAGATAATTGCGCAGACCTTAAACAACTCGGTTACTCTCTTAAAGGATTCCATATAGTTCGTTTTAACTCAAAAACAGTCAAGATAGTTTACTGTACATTTAATCAAACCAGCGAAAATAAAACCACTACCATTCCTACCAAAGTAGCAAGAATTCGCAGGTCTTTAAAAGCAACAGTGAAACCAAAAGTTATAAAATGTTGTGGAGGTTTTGACAATAAATCATGCAGTTTCTACTATCCCGATTATCCTGACGCCATAAATTTTTATGAAAGCTCAAAAAACGTATCTAATGAGGATAACAGCAGTAAGGAAGGTCCTAAAAATTGTGATCATCTTCAACTCATTGGTTATAAGCTGGCTGGATTCTACATGGTGCGTTTAACTGCAATGAAATTGAAAACTATTTACTGCGATTTTAGGGAATTAACAAATAAAAATATGTTCACAAAGGCAGAAGAGAGTTTAAAGAATAATGCTTCATTGTCGTTGCCAAATGTTTCTAAATTTTGCAGCGGATTCGGAAGTCAGCCTTGTTCTTGTTATTATCCTAATTTTCGAGACCTTCTACAGTTTGAGCTTAGCAGTGATGAAATCACAAGAAGTGCTTCGAAAGCAAACGGCAAAGGGCCTGCAAGCTGTCAAGATCTTGAAAAATTAAAACACAAATTAAGTGGATTCTACATGGTTAGGTTTAAAGACAATATAATGAAAATTATATATTGCAAGTTTGTATCAAAAAAGCCAAAGAAATCTAAAAAAGTGAGCCAACCGATGTTGCCAACGACGCCTATACCGATAACATATAAAGTAGAAGAAACTACAAAAGTCTCTACTAGGACCAAAAAAACTAAAGGAAGAACTATTACAACCAGTAAGAAACTCATCTATCTAACTATCTTTCATTATTTATATCCATAATGATTTTTTTCTAATTAATATCCCTTATTATTATATAACTATAGCAGATATAACTGATAGACCAGAACCTGATGATTATGATACTACTATAGCAGACCTAAATTATGAAAGACCAGATTCTGATGAAATTACCTACCAGGAGAATGAAAACAGACAAAGAGGCGAATCCAAAATTATGAACATTGGTTATTTCTGTTTCAGTTTTTTTTGCGCCATTTTAAAGTTTTTAAATTATTTTTTTCCCCATCAGGTGTTGCTATTGAAAAGCTAATTAATCCATTTGGATCTTTTGGTATTTTTTTATCTTAAGCTAATTTAAAATAATTCTATGCATGCAAACTTATCAATTATCACTGATAAAAAAATGATTTGTCACTAAAATCCAACTTATGTTCTCTATAGTGTCTCTTTTCCGAGGACGTCGTAATACTTTCAATAATCAAAGTAGCAGCCAATTAAAGAACAAAAGCGGTAAATGTTTGGCTGTTTGTACAAACGGTACAATAAGCCCGGCCGATAATGGAGCTAAAGTAATACAATCGTATTGTAATTCCCAAGAAAAGGGTCAATTTTGGAGAGTTATGGGAGACCATTTATGTAATGGCTGGAACAAATGCCTCTCACTCCAAAATAATACCGACCAAAAACATTTTAATTCAGGTGTAATAATCCACACTGATTTAAATACAGACTCTTGGCTGCAGAAATGGAAGTTTGAAAATCCTGGACGAATTTTAAACAATCGTGGCTGCTGCTTGGGTGTCTACTTCACTCCAGATTCAAGCGATGGAGAAGTAATAATTGAGAAATGTAATAGTTCAAACAAAGGTCAATGGTGGTCTTTTATCTTTTAAACTCGTTATCCTGTAAAAATCTTGGAAAGTTTCACAATAAACATTGAACTCGAAAAAGTGAACAGCATTTTTTTTGGTCAAAAGTAAACCATCTATATACTGTTCTCGTAGTCCGTGTTGGTATTGAATTATCTAGTTATTGGTTACTAAATGGAATCTATTCATGTAACTGAAGTATATATGTACTTAGTCAAACAAATTAAACCACATTTAAAACAGTTAAGTACTGTAAAGTGAAATGAGGTATTTATTTTTAATATATTTTAACAAGGAGTCATCTTCTAGTAGTCATGTACAGTAAATACAAGGAACATTCCATCGATGTTCAGGTACATCTTTAAATTATATATATATATTTCTTGGTTTCAATAAAAATAAGCAACCTACGGCTAACGATACATTAAATCAGCACCTCTTTTTATTATTTGATCACACTAATGAACACGAAGCGTAGAAGTTAAAGTATTTCTAAAAATTTGTGTTTTAAAAGAATAAATCTTCCAATCCTCTTTAAAGTAAAGTTCAAGTACCGAGGAGTAATAAAGGCTAGAAGGTGAAAGGATTTGAGTGGGGGCTGTGTTGGCACTCATCGACAGGACATGATCTATAAAATTAAAACATTAATCCACTTACATTTTTCCCTTTTATATCTAAATACATGTTTTCAAGTGAATGTGAATCATTGCAGCACTGTTACTATGGTGAAATTAATACATTATATGCTAGAATAACCATTATTCGACTAAAAAATATGAGGGGATTGAAAAAATGCATAAAAGAAATCAAACAGGCGGTTTTCAATGAAAAGTAACTTGCAGCAAGAGCTTGTAATGAACAAAGAACCGAGAGAAGGGATTTAAATTACTGTTCACATCCTGAATATATTTTAAGAGTTCATCTACTGAACTGAATGAAGCGCAATACATCTAAATTCAAAACTTTAATTACAATTTAAACGAAAGTAAAAGGAGGAGAGGATATTGAAAATTAGTAGAGGTTTGCACGTTCGTCCGTTCGTTCAGAATTAAAAAATGACTAAGTTGAGGGAATGTCTGCTGTTATTTATGTTAATTGAATTACAAGTTACAGTTTCAACATGTGATGGGGTTCATCCAGATATTTTGATGGTGAGCCATGCTATTTTAGTACTTTTAAAACTTACATAATGAATAATAATTTCTGTTATTTCTTAAAGTCAAATCGACGATATCTTATCATGCATAAATCATAAAAGTATGTATTCTTGTTTTCTGTGTATAGGGACAATCTGAGACCATGAAAGATGTATCAAATAATAGAAACCAGGAAAGAAGTTTGGATAATATACCACATGAATATAAACTGACGATGAAAAATATCAAGAGTTCGACATTGAACGACTCATATGGATTACAATACGAACAAATCTGCAGAGCTTCTGGAAATCAACCTTGTACTTGTTACTATCCTGATCATCCCGATGTCGTACAATTTCAACTTGGAATTGACGAAATCACAGCAAATGCCAGCAAAGTAAATGGGACAGGGCCGTCAAGTTGTGAAGATTTAAGGAAATTGGGCCACTTTTTAAATGGGTTCTATATGATTCGTTTGAACACCAAGAGAGTGAAAGCCACTTACTGCGTATTTAATCAAACATCAGAAAGTTACTTAAAAAGACCAATCAGCAATTCTTTTAATCAGATTAACATGAATAAATCTTCATCGAAAGTCATACGATTTTGTGGTGGTGTCAAGGGGAAACCATGTCCTTTTTACTACTCTGATAATCCTGACTCACCACAACACGGTTTTGAATTCAGCAATGAACATTATACAAAGAATGGTTTCATTTCGAACATTACAACCAAACCAGCAAGTTGCAAAGATCTACAACTCCTCGGCCATTATTTAAATGGTTTTTACATGATTCATTTCAATACTGTTAAAGTAAAAATTGTCTACTGCAATTTTAAGAGCTTGCAATCTGACAACAGTGAAGCTGATATAGAAAAAGATATTGGAGTATCGTCAAACAGTTCGAAATTGTGCAATGATGTTGGAAGTCAGCCTTGCTCTTGTTACATGTCCAATCAACCAAATATATTACAGCTTGAGCTAAGCAATGATGAAATAACCAGAGCAGCGTCAAATGTGAACAGTACAGGACCCGCAAGCTGTCGAGATCTTAAAGATTTTGGCCATATTCTTGATGGGTTCTATATGGTCCGTGAAAATTCCAGGATTATCAAAACTGTATTTTGTGAATTCAACGAGAAAGAAAACGAAAAACGTAGTAAAGTGACGGTCTTCAATTCGACCACTCCTAAAACCATTCTTTTGCAGCCAGAGACAAAAAGGACCATCACAAAAGGTATAATAGTAAAAATAACAGAAAATTTACAAGCTGGTACAAAATGAGGTATTTTAAACTTCTGAAAATAATTTCATATTATCTTTTTTAAGTAGATTTCCTTTCCAATGCTATGCATCTACCTCCATACACTCAATTGGGAAAATTTCTTCCTTTAATAAATAAGCATGGGTTATGTCTAGCAGTAGCTGGTGGCATACGTCCTGGTAAAAATGATGCCAAAATAATTCAATCAGATTGTAATTCCTCAGAAAAGGGACAACTTTGGAAACAAAACGGTAACCACCTGTGTAATGAATGGAATAAATGTATGTCTACTCCTCTCCAACGAAGACCAGGTTCACGAGCCCCTTATGTCATTCATTTGGACCTAAATCATAAAGATAAACGTCAAGAGTTTCGTGGAACCAATGAAAGTACAATAAAAAACACTGATTACTGCCTAGGTATTCAGGATAATGCTGATTATCCTGGAGCAGAAGTAAAAACTGACATTTGCAATGGTACAGAAAATGGCCAAATATGGAACTTTGTGGAAACTGAGTTACAACAGAAAAGAAACAAGGAAAATATCAATTTTAAGACAACTGGAAGCAATAGAAAAAAACCTATTGAACAAACAAGTAATTCATACCTACTAACTGATTTTACAAGTACATCTTTAAAGACACCAATTGAACAGTTGACAACTACCAAGCCAGCTTCTTTTCAACCAAGCCCTTTAGTATTTCAAACCAGAACTATAAAAGGTAAAAAGTTATTGAAATGGTTATATACAATTTTTTTCTGAAAATTATTTATTTTTTTTTCTACACAGATACATTAAGTGAAAAGATTTTTCCTCTGAACCACAAATTGAATATAAGTCTTCTTGTAAGAAACAACCATGGGAAATGTCTGGCCGTGGATACAAATGGTGAAAAAAGTCCAGGTGAAAATGGTGCCAAAATAGTTCAATCGGATTGTAATTTTTCAGAGAAAGGGCAACGCTGGAAATTTCAAAATAGTCGTCTGTGTAATGATTGGAATAAGTGTATCACTACTTCTTTTGAACAGAATTCTGGCTCAAGAACATTTATCGTTCATTGGGATCCTATTAATGATGAATACCGTCAAATGTGGAGCGCATTTGGCAAAAATCAATTCTATAACATCGGTCATTTCTTAGGAATTGTGGATGACTCCGACAAAACTGGAGCCGAAGCCATAACTGACTTCCGCGATGAGAGGAAAAAAGGGCAGTTTTGGTATTTTGTGCATAACGAATATGAACACAATAGCAACACCGATCAACACCCGCAAGTAAGTTTCCCTTCCTTTGACTTTACTGAGAGCAACCAAAAGAAGAATATGCTACAACCGACTACCAGATATCCAAACACTGAGCGAAGTCATCTTAAGCTCACTTCAACCAAATTAACTTACCTGAAACTAAAAATATTCACAACCTTAAAGCATAAACCAGAAGTAAGCAAGCTTGTTTTAGAACCAAAAGATTTCTACCGTCAACTAAAAAACGGCCACGGAATGTGTCTAGCAGTTGAAAATGGTGGGGCGATAAGGCCGTCTGAAAATGGTGCCCTGGTGATACAGTCAGATTGCAACCAATTAGAAAAAGGCCAACAATGGAAGATAACTAATAAAAATCATCTATGTAATCAGTGGAATAAATGTCTTTCTACCCCGTTGAATACAGCGCCAGGTGACTTAACATCAAGTATCATACAGGATGAATACCAACAGAGTTCTAAGCACCAACATTGGAAGTACGGAAAAGGAGGGGTTCTTTATAATAATGGTCGGTGCCTATCAACAATAAATAACAGTCGGAACAAAGGAGCAGCTGTTCAGTCTTATATTTGCACGGTTCAACATGAAGGGCAGATATGGAATTTTTGTTCCGATTGCAGCTAGCATGGGTTAAATCACAATTCTTATGTATATATACACAATCTTTATTGATGTAAGTTATGCAAACTGTGGTAAACTATATCATTTGGTAAAAACAGTTGATTGAAATGCTCAGTGAAAATAAATGTAAGAAGAATATTTTCTTTGCTCGGCCTCATTCAAATTTAAAACAAGTAATTAAGCATTTAATTTTTCAATCTCTAGGCTTAATTTGGACTTATTTTTTTAAGAGAACAAAAAAAGAGTTAGTAAATTGAAACTCGAATATCTCATTGGGATATTTTCTCTGCCAATTAAAAAAGTGAACAAATAGTATAGGAATTGTAATTTATTTATTATCTGAGTGTGTTTTTTGTTCACGGATACAAATAACGTAAACACGTACCCACTTGAATGGTGGTTTATTCTAGTGCTTGATGGTTTGAACTTCCGTTATTCAAATATCAATAAGTTTTATAGGCTACCGACGAGATCCATAAAAATAATATTAAAGTTGTGTTTTTTTATAAAAATTGATTTGATTCAATATAAATAAAAACCGCTTCTGGTATAGGAAGTACTTTTTGTGGTTGTATGTCCGATTATATACAAAAAAAACCAGAGACATCAATATATTGATTTTATTCATTTTTTTTATTTTTAACGAGAAATTACTTCCAGCACTAGATAGAATATTAGTATTTCAAATTTTAGAAACTGACGGATTGTCGCCGTCACCCGTTTGCCTCTCTTAATGCAAAATGACAAAGTTAACGAAATGGTTTGGAGTATTTTTCATTATATTCTTTCAAGTTGTCTTAGCAGATGGCCCAATAAATATTGTAATTTTTAATTAACTCAAATTTTAAATGATTGTATATAATAAGATATCTTGCATTTTTTATTTAGGAAACCACGGAAGGAATAGAGAAAATTATTGGAAGTTCTATTGTAAGTAAATCAAAAGTAGTTCAAACAGAAACAGTGAATAATGGCAAACCAGTAGTTTTACATGGTCCCCCATGTAAAATCTACTGAAACTTATTCGTTTTTAATCAGCAAGACTTCAAGTTACACCCTCTTCTAAAGAATGCAACTAGTTAGGTACTGATACTCTGTAATATATTGCCCAAATTGCACATGTACATATATACACTACAGTGAAGAATAAGAAATAAAATGAATCCTGATTACTGTGGTTACGAATTATAAAATGCACGGATGCATCCGATGTCGAGGGATAAAGGTTTTCACTATTGCAGGGGAGGATTATCCTCTCCCCGGGTCTTGAAATGAATCTGAGCAGGAGGAATTCACCTCTCTACTTCCTGTCTAATTCTAACTCTGAATCACTCGGGGAGGATCCCTTCTCCCCGGCTCTATCTAAATGTAACTATAAAAATGTAACTTACTTAAATCTAAAGGATGGGTGAGTCCAAGACTCCTCCTAAGGGCGCTATGTCTAAAAACTATCCTAATTGGCGGTAATAAAATTGCGGGGTTACGGCTCTTCTTCTTGTCTGTTGGGAGAGTCCCAACACCCCAAGCCCAAGAAAAGGAAAGTAAGAGCAACATCATATGATTCCTTACAATCACAATTTGAACAACATTGCACAGGATATATACTATGCACTTGTTCCTACCCTGATCACCTCAACGTTATTTGTTTTGAACCCAGCAAAGATGAAATCACAATCAACCCTATAAGCACAGTATAGCTATAAGATATCTTTGAGATAGTTTCAAGTGTTGTTACTATCTTTGGACCTTTTCTCTTATAATATATTCTTAAGATATCCATAAGATATCTTATTTTTGTCGCTAAGTTATTGGTCTAGAGAAAAGTCATAGCTTACTTAAATAGCATTTGAATGTCTCAAAGATATCTCATTTTATTGACATAAATCTTAATTTCTCTCAGATATTTCAAGTTATTTTTCAAAAAAATAAAATAAATTCGTGTATACTAGTACGGCTTACAGTATAAATACATGTTTGATGGCATTTAACGTATACCGGCCATAGCTGGGTGGATTAAGCGCCTGGCATATCACGCCGAAGGTTAAAGGTTCGAATCTCACTGCCGGTATAGTATTTCTGTGAAAAAGAGCGAACAGGTGTCGTGCACGGTAGTGAGACAGGGAGGGCGGAGAGGGAAGAAATTTTAATTTTTTAATTTTTTTTATTGATTTTAATTTTAAATTATTAAGAGATCTTCAAGTTATCTTATAAGCCACCATATAGACTGTCAATTAGTTATTCATGAGATAACTATGCGATATCTTAAGATTAAAATCCAGTCCAATTCAATTCATCAATAAGATATCTTACAGATATACTCTGCTTACAGGGAATGCTTCTAGGATGAATGGCACAAGGCTAGGTGACTGTGAGGAACTTTAGCGTATAGGTTATTTGTGAGAAGGATTCCACTTGGTTCGTTTAAATTCAATAAGAGTTAAAGCGATTTACTGCACATTCAACCAAAATAATGTAAATAAAACCACTATCAATCCTAAGAAAGCAGCTAAAATTCACAGGGCTTTAAAAGCTAACGATACAGCGAAACCAATTTATTTGAAATTTTTTAGAGGTTTTGACAATAAATCATGCACTTTCTACTATCCGATTATCCTTATGCAACAACCATAAGTTTTAATTAGAAACATAAACAATGCATTTATTGAAGATAACAGTAAAGAGGGCCCTAAAAGCTGAAGAACCTTAAACAGATTAGTTATGGTCTTACCGGATTCTACTTGGTACGTTTAAATTCAATTAAATTGAAAGCGACGTACTGCAGGAAATATTGTCACGAATATAAAAAGATGTATTATCTTAAATAATTTAGAATTAAGTATTTTATGTTTAAGTCTTTCCGAGAGAACCCTCTTGGGTCTCTTGTCCTCTTTCTTAATAAAGATTCTTAGTAAAGTGAATGTATGTGACCTCGATTACGTTTCACATGAATTGTTGTTGAAATAAGTATGTCATCGGTCCCTCGATAATTAAGAGTGACCGATAAGACTTTCTACATTCCGGGTTAATTACTCTTCCCGAGAACTGAGACTTATCTTTTCTATGTAATGTCATGTATACGTTGATTATAAAGATGTATTCTGTGTAAGAAATGTAGACTCTCTCTGACCTTCGAGGTTAAAGGAGGTCACTCAATCTACTATAAAATGTGGCCGTTTGGCCTTTTACTAATACAGTCTGATGGTTAGAGTTATCGAAGGTGCACGTGTAGTCTTTTTCTACACGTGACAAATGGTGGAGAATTGGGTCTCGATTTACAGTACCCTTCACAGCAAAGAAGAACGAAAAACTGAAAATCTTTCAATTTGAAGAAAGGCGGGTTTCAGACCTACCTATTGTTGAAGAAAGGCGGGTTTCAGACCTACCTATTGTTGAAGAAAGGCGGGTTTCAGACCTACCTATTGTTGAAGAAAGGCGGGTTTCAGACCTACCTAGTGTTGAAGAAAGGCGGGTTTCAGACCTACCTAGTGTTGAAGAAAGGCGGGTTTTCAGACCTACCTACTGTTGAAGAAAGGCGGGTTTCAGACCTACCTATTGTTGAAGAAAGGAGAGTTCAAGACTTTTCTGTCAACAAATTTGAACGACTTAAAAAAAAAACTCATTTATCTTTCAACGGGATAACCTCATCACAACATTGAAATCTTCAGTTTGAATTCAAAAACTGGATAAAAAAATTCGATCGTGCTGCCCTCTGGCGGAAAAATTCTGCAACATCCCTCTGGTGGTAGGATACCGCAACTTACGAAAAATTGGGAAATACAAAATTCCTGAGTTTCCAGCAACCTGACGGGCATCATTTAAAACGAACAAACGAAGTTATTTTTTAAAAATAACAAACGAAGTTTCGTCTAAAAAGTTCAGCTCAACTTAACGCCGTCTGCCCCTGTTTTACGAATGAGGCAGCTGATAAGATTTTGGAAATGAATACACAATCTTATGGCTGGGAAAATGACGACAGCTCGGACTGGAGCGATTCCGGTGACTGGAGCGACTGGTCAGACATTGATCAATCTGATTTTGTAGCCATTACAAAAGAGCAGTTAACTGAAGCAGAGAAAAAAGAAGAAAAGATCGGCAAAGAGGACACTACGACCGGAAATTCCCCTTCCGTCGACAACACAGAGAAAAGTTAACATTTCTACGGATTAAAAAAGAGAGAGTGGCAAAATAAGTTAAAGGAAGGAATTATCAAAATACTTTAACTTATTCAGCGAGATACAAATATAAACGAGGAGAGGTGGTCCTATTTTAACATGGCCGTCCCACAAGTACAATTTTGTACACCACCCACGTTCCATGGAAAAGATGAGGAGGACGGAGTGGAATGGCTACAACGTTATTTAGCTACAGGAAGATACAATAATTGGGGGAATGCCCAATTATTTACAAACTTTGAACGATACATCGAAGGAGCGTGCAGAAAATGGTACCAATGCCTTACTCCAGCACCGATTCAATGGGAGGATATACCGGAAATTGCACCACTAAATGGAGCTGCAATGATCCCACGGAGACCTCAAGTAAAAACCTTATTCGAGGCTTCATTCCAACATGAAAATTACGCTCTTTATCAGGAGCAGAAGTTAAGAGACAAGAAACAAGAGAGGGACGAAAGTGCTACCTCGTATTATTATGATGTTATGAACCTCTGCAGAAAAGTAGATCAAAACATGGCCGAACAAACAAAGTTGAATTACTTATACAAAGGATTGGATAAAGGATTATTGAGGAAAATTTATCCCCTACAACCGGCCACATGCACGGACTTTCTAGCAAAAGTTAAGGTTTTCACCACAACAGAGTTATTGGCTAGTCAACAGTGCTCCCAGGAGAGGGAAGTAAGGAGTCTTGCCGAGAAGCTAAACGAAGAAGTAAATGTTACAATCAACTGTTTAAGAATGGAAAATATGAAGATAGATGAAGAAAAAGAAGAATTGAAGAAGCAGCTTAGACAGCTGCAACAGCAAAAGGAAGGAATATCAGTCGGGTTTATGGAAGAGGATGCCTCAAAAACGTTCAAAGGAGACGATTGGGAACATGATCAGGACCAAGAAAATTATTCAAATTCTGACTATGGTTACCAAGATTATTCACAAAACGACTACAACTCGAATGACCAATATGATTCTCACATTCGTCAATCACCTTGGGATCCAGATTTACAAAACAACTGTTATTCAAAAAATGTACTCCCAAATTGTTTCTACTGTGGAAGAATTGGCCATATCAAACGATACTGTTTCAACAACCCGAATTCTCAAAATTATAAAGGACAACAAGGCTACAACGCAGAACCATTACAAATAAACTTAATGAGACAGGAGTCATCAAACCAAATTTTAAAGATGAATTTGACTACCAGAAACACAATGAAGGAAAAAGTAATGTGTGGTAGACAAGAAGTAGAGGGAGTTGTTGATACTGCAGCTGAAATTTCAGCCATAGACTTCGATTTCCTGAAACAAACTCCTTTCGCAATGCAAGAATGGAGGGGCCCACAAATGATAATGGTAAATGGATCAAGAGAAAAACCAATGGGTTGCGCAAGGATCTACATCAAACATAAAAATGGATCTGCATCAGGTCTCGTCCTAGTTTTGAAGATGGGTAGGATCCAACTACTTTTGGGCAACGACCTACTTCAGCAATTTAAAAGCGTGTACATCAACTACGAGTCTGAGGGGAATCCAGTTACTTTGGGAAAACCACATTGTAGCCCACAACCAAAATCGGAGGAGCCTAAGATTCGGGTAGCTTCAACTCCGGCCACAAACATGGTTCCTACGCAAGTTGAATTTATGAAGGACAATCCGCTACACAGCATCGTCAATCTGGACTTGCAAATGGCAGAATCATCGCGTCAGGAGATTACGTCTAGAAACGGATTAAATAAAACAAGAGTCGAAGAAAAAGAACTTTATTATAACGCTATGGAAGAAGTAAAATTGTGTAATCAATGTTGGACGGACGGTTGCATCGTAAAGGGCTGCATTGCGCAAAAGTACCGGAATGCTGATGGCACTTGGAAAAAATCCACCCCTTATTACATAAAACCGAAGATTAATTATTGGGATGAAGAAAGCAGTGATGAAGAAATCAGCAGTGATGAAGAAATCAGCAGTGATGAAGAAATCAGCAGTGATGAAGAAATCAGCAGTGATGAAGAGATCAGCAGTGATGAAGAAATCAGCAGTGATGAAGAAAGTGATGACGAAATGTTTGAAGAAAAGGTAGAAGAGGAAAACCCACTTCCTTTGACACCAACTCTAACTGAACCAAGGGTCAAGATTGCTTCCATCATAGAGCGAGAAGAAATGATTATGCTTCCTCACAATCCAGAACCAAAACAAATAAGTAAAATGCACAAACAAGTAGTTTTTGTTGATAACGAGCCCTACTCTCCGTCTAGGGAGAGGGACATTGACTTAATTCACGAATTCAGCCTTAAACCTATTAATGAAGAAAGGAATCGTTCCGGGTCGGACCGACTAAAGGAGGGGGAGGTTGACGCAATCACATCAACACGCGTAAATCCAGAGATAAAAGATACAAAAGATAAAAAAGAAATTATTCAAGAAATAAAAGTTATTGAAGAAAAAGATGAACCAAATGATGACACTAAGAAGATGGAAGAAATGAACCGTTTTTGCGTGTTGCTGTTTTTGCTTAGAAATGAAGAAATACGCGAACGAGATGAAATTACAAAGACGACAGAACAAATCCTTTTGGAACCAATGAATGAAAAGGGAGACTCTAAAAATGATCAGGATCTTTATCTCCCAGAAAATCTCAAAACGACGAAAGAACCTCAAGCAACTTCAAAATTGCAAAATGAAGATCAGGGAATCCGGTGTCAAGAAAGCAAATTATGGATCGGAAAATCAGTTACTCTAGAAGGAACGCCCTCATCGTGGAGCTACGAATTTTCTAAACTAATCAAAATCCTAGGGATAGAAACTTCTATAACGATCTATGTTGTCAAACCAAATAAATGGATTAATCTACTCGATGACCGTGATGACAGCAGCATCGATGACAAGATGAGTTCCCAATCTTCGAGAGCGAAACAACGAAAGGAAGTCCGACGCCCTCGTACGAGACACAAACCAGACGAACTTCAATTCAGCTTCAAGCCAACTCATCCGAGGATTCAAGAAGACGACCGAACATTCAATTTAAACTTTTGTGGCTTGAAAAATGATCTTTTCTTCAATTATTCTGAATTCGATTTCACTTTTCTTGTCTATAATTCAATTATGTTATAAATGTTTTCAAGTTTAATAGAGGGAAAGAATCAGGGATTCAAATTAATGGGATTTTTACATCTTTTTTATTACGTTTTACAATTGATTACACAGTCGGGGCGACTGTCCTTAGAGAGAGGGATCTGTCACGAATATAAAAAGATGTATTATCTTAAATAATTTGGAATTAAGTATTTTATGTTTAAGTCTTTCCGAGAGAACCCTCTTGGGTCTCTTGTCCTCTTTCTTAATAAAGATTCTTAGTAAAGTGAATGTATGTGACCTCGATTACGTTTCACATGAATTGTTGTTGAAATAAGTATGTCATCGGTCCCTCGATAATTAAGAGTGACCGATAAGACTTTCTACATTCCGGGTTAATTACTCTTCCCGAGAACTGAGACTTATCTTTTCTATGTAATGTCATGTATACGTTGATTATAAAGATGTATTCTGTGTAAGAAATGTAGACTCTCTCTGACCTTCGAGGTTAAAGGAGGTCACTCAATCTACTATAAAATGTGGCCGTTTGGCCTTTTACTAATACAGTCTGATGGTTAGAGTTATCGAAGGTGCACGTGTAGTCTTTTTCTACACGTGACAATATCAAGTGAAAATAAGTACACTGACAGCGAACACTTTAAAAAATAATGCATCAATATTGTTGTCAAAAGTTTCTTCATTTTGCAACGGTCTAGGGATTCAACCATGTCCTTGTTTTTATCCTAATGTTCGAGACATCCACAATTGGAAATTAGCAGTGATGACGTCCCAAAGAGTGATTTGAAAGCAAATAGCACAGGGCCTGCAATCCGAGGAGATTTTTTCTGTAGGTCTCCCGTTCAAATTGACGTACGCTTTTAAAATTGATTCAATTAGCGTACCAATAGAATTACGAAAAATGCTGTCCACTTTTCTATGAAGCATTACAAGATATATGGGTATAAAATGCATCAGAGTCTTGAAGATGAAAATATTTCGAAATTATGAAAATGAAATATTTCGACAGAACGGGGTATAGAACCTCTATCATCCAATCACTATTCTGACACGCTAACCATTAGGCCAGGTGAATGTATGTTAAATAGTGGTCCAAGTTGATTTCCTATTATTGAGCCTATTATTATTTTTCAAAACACTATTTTGAAATATATAATTGATGGTTGGTACAATAAAAGTATGAAACTATGAATAAACCTATCTTATAGTTTTTACTATATTCGGATTACTATTCTTTTTCAAAGATCTATCCTCATCTCTGCCACATTCTGAATCGAATGAGCTATTACAAAAAGAAATCGGTTCAGCAATTGGTTTTATATCGAAATGGATATTCTCAGGCGTAAAAGAAAAATCTGAAACCTCAAATCGAGTCCGCACCATCTAGCGGTGAAATTTCCAACGACTGGATTAGAAGTTCGCCCTTTGGGCTCGTAATTAATTCTTTCATGTAGGTGACAACATTATCGTGAAATTTTTCAACAGAATCCAATGGAGTTCAGCACAGCACAAATACCAACTACAATCACCTGCACAGCCATCTAGCGGTCTTGACACGTAGCTGCAAGGAACCCAATATTTAAGGAATGGGAAATATCGCTCCTGTCTAACTTCGTACTGTAGGTACAAGCAGCACATTAAAGCCGACTGATAATAAACCTCAGTAATAATCGTACGAAAGATCAACTATAGATAATTATTTGAGAGTGGGATTTAACATCAAGAACGCTGTTTAAATGTAAACTTTGATTCACATTTCGACGGTGAAGAAATTACTACTGATAAATTTAATGCAGCAATAAGGTTTGTTTTCTTAGATTTCGATAAAACTTAGGCTTACACTGTTAAAAAGCAGGGCCGTCGATATGGGGAGGGGGGAGGGGGAAATAGGGTCAAAGTAACCCAGGGAGCCAGGCTCCAAAGGGGCATCCTGGCGGCCAGGTTTTCGTTTTTGCCATACTTATTTTTGGTCAAAAATGGGCGCCAAGCTGAAGTGAGCCCCAGTTAAAAAATGAAATGACGACGGCGAAATTAAAGAGGAGGAAAACGCTGTTTCGAAAGGCTGCATTACATTTCATTAGAGCAAAATAACCATAAATAAAATAAAAATAAATAAAGTCGATTTCCCCTAAGAGCCCATGTTAAAATCAATACAAGGGGCTGCACCCTCACCAGGTGGCACAGTGATCTACCCTTTTTATGTACAAACTCTATAATAAACGCAGAGGAAAAAAGTGTTTTTTATACTTTTTGAGTATTTTCAATAAACTACGGGAAGAAGCTTAATTCTAATTTTTCTAAGACACGTTTTAAAATATTGTTTCAATGGTTAACACAAAGGTTTCCCTTTGTGTTCCCTTTGTGATAGTTGCTAGACTTACAGCAAATTTTTGGTTTTTTTAACCTTTATTTTTATAATATATAATTGAGGCTACAATGGCTGATTCGAGGTACAGTGTCCAAAGGGAGAGACAGGATGGCTCGAGGGACAGTGTCCAAGGGGAGAGACAGGATGGCTCAGGACACGTGTGCAAAAACACCCACACATATGGGTATATGTATATTACTCGCATTTTAACACTGAAGTTTTGATGCGACAGTAGTAAAAGTGATTTGAGAGTATTATAATGTTGTTTATTTTTGTGACATTTTTGTTAAATAAAGGTTTTTTTATTTCTTGCCATCAGGTTTTACGATTTCATTTCAAATTTGATACATTTTATGTTGATACATTGTAAAAGGAAGTTTTTTTCTTTTTTTTAACAATATATTAGTGATGCTACAGTTGTGAAACTGGTTTTAGGACATTATAATTTTTTATTCCTGTGGCATACTTTTATTATGTTTAATTCCTAGAGATTGAATTTTATTTCCTAACCTATCAGGGTTACGATCTTATTTCAAATTTCATAAATTTTATATTAGAGACAGGAAGCCTTTTTTTCCTTTTTTTAATTCTTTACAGTATAAATCTATTTACACGATTCGAACATCAATCTACAATTTCTATGCATCGAGGTCATCTGATGTACTTTTCCCTTAGGGGTTCAGTCAGTTTACTTTCAAATCTAGCTTAAGATTGAAAATGACAGGATCAAAAAAATGTTTTGGAATCTTGTCAATACTATTATCCTTAGACGTGATCCTATCCGATGATGGCGTCATTATGGTATTTCTACTTTATTTCACATTAAATGTCCTTCGAGATTAATTGAGAAAAACACACGAGAAGGTCAACTTACCTAGTAAATCTCGAAAAGAGTCCATATGAAAAACATTACACTTTGTTTTCCAAATACCATTTTCTACCATAACATCAACTCAAGTAGAAATGTTTTCAATAGTCTTATTTCATTTTTGTAAAAATTTACTTTAGATTTAATACTCATAGTTTTTTCTGGTTAACTTAATAATTGAGTCTTGAGAGAGAAAGAAAATTAAAAAGGTGATTTTTTACACAGGATAATGCGATTCAATGGGGAAAAGAAATCCACAGTTCCACCGAAGGGAATACAGGTTTAGCTAATTTCCTATATAAAAGGAAAGTACGCGAAATCACAAAATCAAAAACCGATCAACCAATATCATCCCAAATTGAGAATTCTTGCACAGAAATGCAGCCGTGTACTTGTTACTACCCTGATCATCCGAACGTCGCCCTATTTGAACTCAGTACTGATGCAGAAACCCAAAATGTCTCTAGAAAAAACGGTACAGGCCCAGAAAACTGCGAAGATCTTCAAAGTTTAGGTCATTATCTTATGGGATTTTACATGGTTCGTTTTAATTCAAAAAGAGCACAAACCATCTACTGCGAATTTAATGAAACAATAAAGCAGAATAAGAATAACAAGTCAAAAAAATCCAAAAGAGCTTTAAAAGACATAACTAACAAAGCAACAACGCCGAAAAAAATACGATTCTGTGGGGGGATTTTTCACGCTCCCTGCGCTTTTTACTACTCTGATAATCCCGATGCTCCTCTAACTAGTAAAAAACGAAACGATTCTACCAAAAATAATAATAGTAAAGTGGGACCAAAAAGCTGTGAAGATCTTGGAAACATTGGGTATTTTCTTAAAGGATTTTATGCTGTTCGTTTTAATGCAATCAAAGTTAAAATTGTTTATTGCGATTTTGAAAGAAGAATTCTGGAAAATAGTAAAACAGAATTTAACAACATTCCACCAAAAATGGAAATCAAGAATGCTAATATTTCAAAAGCTGCCAGATTTTGCCAAGGAATAGGAAGTCAGCCTTGTTCTTGTTACTTCGCAAACTCTGCAAATATTATGCAATATGAGCTCAGTAGTGATGAAATCACCGGGAAGGCACAAAGACCTGAAAACTGCAATGATCTTAAACAAATTGGTCATTTTATTGATGGATTCTATATTGTTCGGAATAGTGAAAAAATAATGAAAACTATTTTTTGCAAGTTTTATGCAAAAGATAAAGACCGAAAGCCAGCAAGACAATCGTGGCTTCAAGAAGAATCAGCCACCGAAGTAACAAAGACCACGCAATTTTCCTCAACTAACACCCAAACTTTTCTAGCGACATCAGATCCAAAAGTAGAACTTTCCGGTAAGTAAACGCTTAATCAATTATTTTTATTGAATCAACCATGTATGAAATTGTTTCTTCCATTAGGTACATGACTTCCATATCAGTTATATAACTAGTTTATAGAGAAATCGTACTAGACTATACCTTGAAAGAAATATGATTCATTTTCATATACAGGATTAAATAATACACAACCCCCGAAGCCGGAAATCAATAATAAGACAGAGTGCAGCAGAACATATTATTGTAAAGGTGTGGGACATAACTCACATCGTTCTCGAAATCGAAATTTTCTTGAAAATGACAAAATGGGAACGACAACGAGTCCGAAACTCCATCAATAGATATAGCATGGCCGGGTAATATTTCCTATAACATGAGCCATTAGGAATCTTAATGACAATATTAAAAATTGTATTACTATCGATTATGAATTACTTGAGATTTTAAATTTTTTCAAGTTAGGATGAAAACTCTCCCTACGGAAGACGGTGATATAATTTTAATTATAAAAGCAGTTACATAATGAGAAACAACATGGAAAATATCTAGAGCTGAGTACTGACGCTAAAAACTGAATCGGAAATTGGACAAAAAATTATGCTTAATTGTAATCCACGAAAAAAATGGCAACTTTCGAAACCGATTGAGTAATACTTGCAATGGGTTTAACGAATGCCCTTCTCTATTCTGTTAATTTGAGCTCACTTAATTTAACTGATTGTATTGCTATTAGTGATTACGATATTTGTTCTCTGTTACGGAAATTTAAGTGCAAAAAATTAGGTCATATTGTAAACCAAAACTATTGCTTAGAAGTTTTCTTAAAAATCAATTCTGGTCTTTTGAATATGTTTGAAAATTTTCACTTTTAAAACTGTTAGATACTATTTCTCTCTTATGAAAATGTTTTAACAACTGGTGGCCATTTATTTGAAAGCACTTTGTTTGAATACACGGTAAAATGTTTGATCTATTACTAATAATATAAAATAAGTACTGTAATATCAAGAAAAAGGCGTTTAATTTTTTCGAAAATAGCAATAAAAAGGCGAAGAAAAAAATCATCAAACAAGAATGGATATTTAGGTGAACTTGAAATAGTAAAAAATTAATTATTTTACATTTCTTCTTGCATTGCCAAAGAAATCGTAATTTTTTACCAATTAATTTCTTTCAAATTGTTTTTTTTATTAATTATGTATCATGAAAATGTTAAGTAATGTTAAAATACTGTATTCAAGAAATGCGATCTATTTGATTTCCACCGTACTATTTTGACCGTGGTTGTTAAATGTAACCATTGTAACCTTTATTTGAATACGTCACACACATGGGATATATACTCAATTAATAAGAATAATAACACTCGCAAATTATTTTAAAATGCTGATCTGATGATGATCTGAGAGATCAGAAAACCAGATGAGAAATCAGAAGATCAGATGATTCCTATGCGAGATCAGATGAAAATATATCATGCGAGGCTTTTTCGTAAGGGGTAATACATAATAAATATGAGACTAACCACCTTGAATTTGTTCGTTTCTTCTAGTACTGAACGGTTAAAACTGGCGTTATTGAACTAGCAATAAACTCTTATGGTACGTGATTTATAAAAATATTCGACTATAATTAAATCCAGCATTTAACTTTTATAAAATAAAAATTTACTTAAATAAAAAAAAGTTTATATTTTATACTTTTTTATGGAAATATATTTGATTCAAAATAAGTAAAACGCTTTGGTTTACTACTCAAGGTATATCACAGCTTCTTAGCCCGTAATATATTTAATACGTGTGTGTGTACTTTGTTCAAAGTAACACATAACGTTGTATACGGTTTTTCCTTCTTGTACTGAAGGGTTTGAACTTCCGTCATTGAAGTATAAAAAAAGTTTTATAGAATGCAATCTATGAAAATAATTCACTATTTGTTTAAGTAATATACTTAAAATTAATTTAGATTTAAAAAAATGCTAAAATAAACAACAGTTATATATTTTATACTATGTTGTAAAAATATAAGTTTTAATGGAAATTAATAAAAACGCTTCCCGTTTATTAAGTATTTTTCCGTAGTTTTATGCTCAATTCTAAAAAAGCCAGAATTACCGTATTTTAATGTATTAATCTTTTGAGCGACTATTTTAATTATTTTTTTTCTTTTTATTTCTTTTAAACGTGAAAGTATTTGCAGCATTTTAAACTTTTCATATTTTAGAAACTGTGGTGTACTGTCCCTCGTTTGCTTCTTTTACTCCGTGTGCAGTTTTACTCTCAGAGTACAAAATGAAAAAGTTAACGAAAGGGTTAGGAATATTTCTTATGATATTCCTTCGAGTTGTCTTTGTGGATGGTCCAAATACTGTAATTTTAGCTTCTTTTTTTCTAAAAATTCAAAACATTTTATGCCTAATTTTTAAAATGTGGATCAATCAAAGTGGAAAATCAACTAGTTTAATTTGTTTTAAAATCTTTTCTCTTTGAGAAAGTCATGTTATCGGATTGATTTCATTTTTATTTAGGAAACAGTTGAAGACATGGAGGAAAACATGAATTCCGTTACAAGTAAATCAAATGTAGTTCAAACACAAATAGCAAATATTGGCCAGCAGGAGCAAGAGGTCCCCCATGGGTCATTACTAGAAAGGAAAATAAGAACAACGTCAGGATCAAACGATATTTCACAATCTCAATTTGATCAGCATTGTAAAGAATATCAGCCATGTACTTGTTACTACCCTGATCATCCCAATGTTATTAGTTTTGAACTCACCGATGAAATTACAATCAACGCCTCTACCATAAATGGCACTGGACCAGGTAACTGTGAAGACCTTCAACGTCTAGGTTACACACTTGAAGGGTTCCATTTGGTTCGTTTAAACTCAATAACAGTCAAAGCTATCTACTGCAAATTCAATGAAACCAACTTGAATAAAACCACTCCTACCAAAGCATCAAGAATCGAAAGAGCTTTAAAGGACCAGCATTTATTAAAACCAAAAGCTTTGAAATTCTGTGGAGGTTTTGGAAATAGATCGTGCATTTTCTATTATCCTGATTATCCTGACGTCAAAACTACAAGTGTTAACAGAAGTCAAAATAACATATCAAATGGAGATAACAGTAGAGAAGGTCCTAAAAGCTGCGAAAATCTCAAACAGATTGGTTATAAGTTGTCTGGATTCTACATGGTTCGTTTAAATGCAATGAAATTTAAAATGATCTTCTGCGATTTTAATGAATCACCAAGCAAAAATATGGTCATAATGAAAGAAGATAATTTGGAGAAAAACACTTCAATATCAAAAGCCTTTTGTAACGAATTTGGGAGTCAACCATGTTCTTGTTATTCTAATTTTCGAGAAGTCATACAATTCGAGCTTAGCAGCGATGAAACCACAAGAAGTGCCTCAAAAGCAAATGGAACAGGGCCTGCAAGCTGTCAAGACCTGGGAAATATGGGACACAGATTAAACGGATTTTACATGGTTCGGTTTAAAGATAGAGTAATAAAAGCTATATTTTGCAATTTCAAAAAGAATGAAATGCAAAAAATACAGAAAGTAGGAAACAGCAAAAAGAAAGCAACAACAAAGAAATCGAGGAAACATGCAAACCAAATAATTAAAATATCTACAGTAATTCTAACAAGCTCAAAGACACAAGTCTTTGATGATGAAGATGACGAAGAACAAACAACAGAACTTTCTATAAGTACGGAAACAGCTAAACGACGCACAGTTAGTTATCCTACAACCACAACCAGTAAGGAATTTGATTTTGTTATCAGATCATTTATTATGTCTCAACCAAATATTAACTATAGTTGTAGAAATAATGAATTAAAATCAAAGGTAATTCCTTCCTCTTATGCTATTTACAGAATCAACCGAACAATTTAAAGGAAATAGAAACATTCAGAAAAGCAAACCAGGAGTTGGTAAAATTGGTTATTCTGGTTTTTATATTTCGTTCATGCAAAATCTTTTTTTTTTCTTTTATAATCAGGTGTTCTGGGTAAAGTCATACAAACTCCTTTTGGCATTCTTGGTATTACAAAATTCTGAATTAATTATTAACCTAATTCAGTAATTCAATGCTTATAAAATTCACCAGAATTCGAATATAATGTCGAGAATAGGATTTCTCGCTGGATAAATAAATATATATATCTATATTTTTAGGGTCCTTATTTCGAGGTCGTCGAAATATTTCAATGGTATGAGAAAAACCTAATTTGAATAATAAGCACGGGAAATGTTTGGCTGCCTGTCAACGGAAAATTAAATCTGGAACATAACGGAGCTAAAACTACACAACCATGCAGTAATTCTCAAGAAAAAGGTCAACATTGGCCACTAAGACCATCAGGACCACTACTTGATATTTTATTTAAATTATTATTTAGACGATGTAGTAATTAAATTGAGAAATGCATAATAAAACTAATAAAGGGTGGTCTTTCAAATTCCAAACTCAGGAGTCGTTAAAAATAGTTCGCTATTTGCAATAAACCTAGAACTTCTTTTATCGTGTTTATCGTGTTTTATCGTATAGTCTCCCCTAGTATTGATTGCAATACTGTGATTAGTTTCTAAATTTAATTTAATTTTAATGGAAAATATATTTACGCAGAAAAAAAATTGAAGAAACGTAGCAATAGTCTTTATTTAACTTCCCCACATTAAATTAACATACTTGATTTTTAATACACAGTTTAAATTATAAGTGTAAAATAATAAGTATTGAATGCATGGGAAATTTATTGATCAATCCAATTGATAGAAAAACCAATTATTTTTTGTACATTGAGATGTATTCAATAAAGCACCAGTATTTATTTAGAATACATATTGTCAAAATCCGTTTTCAGTAATAATAAAGGGTTTTATTTCAATCTATTCTTCTCAATAATTTAATTTTTATTATACACGCATGATAGACTCTACAATAGAGAGTTTTAATAATTTTGTAGTGATTCGACAGATTTGGGGGGAAACGAGGGTATATGATTCGTGCAGAGGAAAATATAGATGAAGAAAGGAACAAAAATTGATTCACACACACAAATAAACTACATTTAAGATGAAGGTCCATACCCGTCAGGCCATCAAAATATAGAACAATTCAACAAAAAATTACAGCAGAGTAGGATGTGGAAAAGCAAACATAGAAGACAGAAACAGCTTAAATAAAGACATAAGGATAAGCACAAGATTCGGGACATCAAAATATGGAATCATTATGATACCTCGGCTCTCACAAACTCTCTAAGCCGCTCCAAACTTGGGAGGGACCGTGAAGGAGCCCAGTAGACCAAAGATCGAGCTAGAGAGCATATCGTACAGCAAATACACAGAAAAGCTGCTATTTCTTTAGAACAATTACATAAAATTTATATGAAACAAATTTGTTAATAAATATTTGTTAAATGTAGAAAAAGTTTTAAAATGCGTAAAGAATTTGTTGCTGTAAAATAAATTCCCCGTGCTGTACATAAATTTTCTTTGTTATGTGTATAAATATTTTACATTAGATATTCATAAAATGAAATTAATCATATGTATATTATGACTGGAATAAACAGTACCTTGCTTTAATTTTTTTTTTTATTCTGTCAATAAGTTTTATGAACGTGTAAGCTCATGTGCAGGAAATTAAACATAAAATTCCACAAATGAAAAAAAAAACCGATGTCCATGGCTCAGTCGCCATTTTCTACGTTTTCTGGCTAAACTCAAAATGAAGAAGCTGTTTGGAATAATTGTTATACTATTCTCTCAAGTGATTCTTTCGAATAGTCCGAGTGTGGTAATTGTTATTCGGGTTTTCAAATTACAACACCATATTTTTTTATCTTAAAATAGAAATAGTCTAACTTCAACCCCTTTCAATATATTTTTTTCATGCAAGTACAGTATATAGATCAAGTTATAACCCTCAAATATACACTTGACTATATTTGTGGGCCGCTCATTTATTTAAAAATGTTGTCCGTTTTATATAAAATTTGTTGTTTTTAATACAGGAACACACAAATGGATTAGAAGAAACAACCTGTTTCCCCACTAAACATAAAGAGAAAATAAAAGAAACCCCAAAAATGGAAAAAGGGAATTCGAAGATCCTAAATGAGACTGATAGTGATAAAATGAACGAATTAAATAATCGTCCAAAAAATGATTCAAAAGAAAATTCACGTTTAACACAAAGAAGAATAAGAGCTGCACCAAATAATTCAATTTCATTCCAATTTGAACGATATTGCAGAGAGTATCAGCCATGTACTTGCTACCACCCTGACCACCAAAATGTTACAATTTTTGAACTCAGCACTGATGAAATTACCACAAAAGCTTCTGGTATAAATGGGACAGGACCAAAAAATTGCGAAGATCTTGAACGTTTGGGTTATTTTCTTGATGGATTCCACATGGTTCGCCTAAGCTTAAACAGAGTGAAGGCCATCTACTGCAAATTCAATCAAAGAAATAAAACAAATAGATTTACTATAAGTGCTAGAATGGGAAGAGCTATAAAAGACACTAAAAGTAGTGCATCAAAATCGAAAGTTTTGAGGCTTTGTGGTGGTATTGGCAAATTACCATGCACTTTCTACTACTCTGATCATCCTGATGCCTCTATCACTAATATTCATAGACACCGAAATAAAAATGTAACCAACAATCCCAGCTTAGCAGGTCCCAGTAGCTGCGAGACACTTAGACAAATTGGTTATTACTTGAACGGATTCTATATGGTTCGTTCAAATACAATCAAATTAAGAATTATGTACTGCGATTTTCATCAACGGTCGTTAAAGAAGAAAATACCAATCAATAAAACAATTTTAGAGTTTGATGCTTCAGCAACGAGGTCGAATGTTTCTCGATTTTGCAACGGAGTTGGAAGTCAGCCGTGCTCTTGTTACTATATCAAACAACGCGATATCCTTCAATTCGAACTAAGCAGCGATGAGATCACAAGAAGTGCGTCGATTGAGCATGGATCCGGGCCTACAAACTGTACAGATCTTAAAAAACTGAGACATACGTTAGAAGGATTCTATCTGGTTCGATTTAAAGACAAGATAATGAAATTCGTCTACTGCAAGTTTGCAGATATTAATCGAAAAACAGAAACGAAGCAAGAAAAACGAACCACGAAACAAAAACGAGTATTCTCAATGAAAAGGCTGTTTCCAGTTATACCAACGACACCTTTAACGGTACTGGAAGAGGAGGAGGAAGAAGAAGAAACAACTACACAATTACCAACAACTCGGCCAACTTCTAAACGCAGTTCTACAGTTAAATATACTACAAAAAGAACTGGTAATAACATAAAAAAAATCATCAAGAAAATATCGGTTTTATATTATAATCGTTTAAAAAAAACCCAGAAACAACCACTCAATACAAACCACCCACGCAACCCAATCCAACAACCCAAGAAAAAAGAGAAAACAAGGGCTGCTTTTCACTTGAATCACCAATATGTAAAATTTATCATACTTTTATCCATATATCGGTAAGAACTGTGTAATCTTCCCTACAGGTGAAAAATTTACGAACTTTTTACAGAATCCATCATTACAAAGTTTTGGTAACGACCCCTTTTTAATGAAAAAAATTCTATAATAGTCATTCAAATGTTAATAACATTTGTTTTGCTTGATTTTAGGTAACATTTTCCGAAATCGGAGGAATACTTTTGATGATGGAAGAAAAAGCTTCCCATTAAAGAATAAACATGGAAAATGTCTAGCTGTAAGTGTAAACAGCACAATAAAACCGGCTGAAAATGGAGCTAGAATAATTCAATCGATTTGTAATCAGCGAGAAAAAGGTCAATTTTGGAGAATCATTGGAGACCATTTATGCAATGACTGGGATAAATGTCTCAGTCTTCCAAATAATGGAGATTCTGACAATATTATTTCGAATCTCATTCATACTGACCCAGATTTTAATTCTTGGAAGCAGAAATGGAAGTTTAAAAATCCTGGATTTATTTTGAATCATCAAGGACGCTGCTTAAATGTAAACTTGGATTCAGATTCTGACGGCGAAGAAATCAATACCAAAAAATGCAACAATAAACACAAAGGACAATGGTGGTTTTTAGCTAAACTTTGATTTATAAAGACAGAGTTTTAGTTATTTTCAATAAACTACGGGAACAAAAGTCTTTCTATGCTTTTTTTTAATTTCTTGGGCACGAAAAAATATTGGAAATTTTATTTAAAATTCCAGCAATTATAATAATAATAAATATGCCCATCAGTCCATGTAAAGAACATAAATTTGAAAATCAGAAATAATTTTAATGTCGTAAAAACTTGTTAGTTGACAATAGTCACCGGAAAGCAATGGATATGTGTGGGCTTTTGACTATAATGTTTAAAACTTAAAACGAGTGTTTTAAAACTGAATGGCTTATTATCGATAAATATGAAACTAAGAGCATTATTAATCGTTCTCTAGTGCCATTGAAACGGCTCCAAGACACAAAATGTCTTAGGAAAAAGCAAGACTGTCGAATTTCTGATTATTTCAAAACATTAATGTCCTTTAATGAATGCGAAAAGGGTTCTTCCAAAACGAGAAAAATTAGAAAAGGTTATTTTATTATTTAACATTTATTAATACGTTTTAATCATTTAAAATAGAGAATGCTTTTATACGGACAAAAATTAGGATTTGGTCGATGCAATCGATGATGTTATATAATACCCACAGTTTTATCCTCACTATTGTCCAATACTATTCCTCCCTCTATTCTCATCTCTGGTCGTGGAACTGCCCATT
The DNA here is from genome assembly GCA_030141595.1 of Chydorus sphaericus. Taxonomy (NCBI): domain Eukaryota; kingdom Metazoa; phylum Arthropoda; class Branchiopoda; order Diplostraca; family Chydoridae; genus Chydorus; species Chydorus sphaericus. Next base: position 11,776,089 of record CM057929.1, on the reverse strand, counting down.
AATGATAAATGAGTCAGCAGCATTTAATGTCTTATCTCTTAGTATCACAATTTTAGAATGGAATATATTAACCATCTTTCTATTGGAATAACCGAATACATGAATAAAAAAGTATAATTAGAATCAAATCAATAAAAAAAAAGTATGATGCTCTTTGATGCTTGTTCTAATAAAATATGATTAATTGCTGCATTAAGGTATTTTTATTTTTAAGCGGATTTGTGTTTGTATAATCATATGAAATCAATAATTCAGAAATCGATGTCCTGGAAAGCCAGCTCAGTAAGACTATTTTTCATTTACCAGTAAAAAATTCTTTTGTTTTAATTGCCAGGTTTATGGACCTGAGTTTTCTGTTAGAATAACAAATTGAAGTTGAAATAATTTTATGCAAGTGATAAAAATTAGTTCTAGGTTGTTTAATATTTTTGTTATTATTTCAAAAAGTAGAGGGAAAATGAGGCTACTAAGAAGTCGTGGAGGGCTTAAAGTAATAAAACTGCGTTTAATACTTTCTTCTAAATAGTTGAGTATATTTAATCAATTTAAAATTTAAATAGCCCAAATTAATACCATACTACATTTTAAATAAGTTAAAATTGTGGTTTTAAAAATTTCAACTGAATTCCCAGCAATGAAAACTTTGCAAAAGCATGAATAATTTTGTTTTTCAATTGTTATTGTTTTAATTACAAACATCGACTGCCCTACTGCATAGAATATTTAGAAAACAATCATGTCGGACAATAAATATTTGAGAGGCGATTTTTAACTTCCATTTCCCATGTATTGCTCTTGAACAAATTTACATTAAAATGTAGCTCAGCTTAGTTCAATTTCACCTTAACCTTAAACACACCGTTAGATATTAGGTTTCAAGTTATCAAGAAAAAGTAGGTGTCCTTTTGTCCAAAAAAAAAAGGTTTTGTTATAGATGGAGCTGAATTGGTGACAATTTTTCCAGCAGGAATTTCCATCATTAACAAGGCCTCTTACATCCTCAGCACTTGGAACCTTAAAACGTGGAACGAAACAAAATGAATATTATATAATGCAAAACCAACAGTCATTTCTTTAAATGTAAGCATACAAACTTAACAAATGGTTAATCTTAGCACATAGATTTACTTTAAATAAGATTTGAAAAAAAATTGAGTTACTTTGATATTTGAAAAATAATAAGGGATGGTTACATTCCAGATTTACCAACAATTTTATTTTTCAAATTACAGGTAGAAGTTGACAGTTTAAAACTATGACGCTCAACGCCATCAACTTCTTGAATTTTGCCATCTTTAGAGGTGAAAAGTAGAACACGAATGGCGGAAAAGCTAGTCTTATTGGCAACTAATTGTGAATAAAGTTCCAATGGCCAAACTATTTTAAAAATTTAAAAAGCTTCCTCTTCATTTGTGGTTACTGATGCGGTGATGCCTAACCTAAAATTCGGATTATATTTACGGATATTATAAAAACTTAAAATTTTATTTCATTTGATATTTATTTTATGAAGTTTTCACTCAAATATACCTTTACAAGAACGCTTCAAATGTTTAATTACTAATTTTGAACGTACAAAAATGTTATTATATATTTTTAATTTATATACATTTTTTATTATAGAATATTTATTGTATAATAAAAGTGTATGATATTTTATACATACAAATTAATGATTTTTCTTCAAATTAAATTGTTATTTGGTAATAAAATAATTGCACATTGATTCCTTTGGCATAGATTACAGAATTACCATTCACCAGCGGAAAAAAATGAACATACAAAAAAAGGTTATTATTTTAGTATATGTTCACCTAATTGTTATATTAATTCAAAAAATAAATAACCGATACAGATCATAATCTATTTCGGTCAAATTAATGTGTGTGTATTTTTCAATACAGGTGAACAAATTGAAAACTTTATTTATTATAAGTAAATTGAATAGTTTAACCCAATATGATTCGATATGAAGACACAATAATCAAATATGTTGACTATAAGTTTATCAAAGAAATTAGAAAACCCGATAAGAAAAAAAAAAGAATAACGAGACCAAAAACTTGTAACAACGAAAGCACTATTTCCACTTACACCGGAAAACCTTATTACTGCAATCAAAAAAGAAAAATGATAATAATAATATCGATTTATACAGCGCACTTTACTCCCTTAAAGCCTACGACCTCTAAATTAACAGTAGGACTTAAATTCCACAAAACGACCTAGTAACAACAAAAACAAAGAGCAGAAGTCGTTTTTATACTTGAAGCTAAATATTGATTTTTAAACATGGGAACAAATATCATATTGTCTTTGTTTCTTCTATTTCTGAATCACTAAAATATATGCAATTTTATTTTAAGATACCAATAATAATAATAATGATTAATACGGTCTTTCAATAATCCTGGAGTAAATTTTATCTATCATAGGATATTTACTCGGATGTGTAGGTTATATTTGGTTGGTTTATAAAACAAGTTGAATATGACAATAATAAAATGACAACACGTCACAGGATCGCAGAGGTTATTTTTAGGCTTTCAACTATTTTTTCTGATAGCTTGGTAGACTGAATGTTTGGTCTATTATCAATGGATATTGAATTTAAATCATTAATCGTTCTACAACCAAGTAACTTATATTCCTCGTTCCATTTACCTTTTTTATGTTTTATATAGTAGTATTGTGACAGTAGTGAAATTGGTAAAAGGGAAAAATATAGTTTTTAATGTTGTGCCATATACTGGAATATTATTCCTTTTCAGTTAATTTATTAGATTTTATTAGTTTTTATCTGCTTATACGGTTTATTTTAAATTTGTTTAAATTGTATGCTGTAGAATGGAAGCGTTTTCATTAAAAATGAACAGTCCTTTATAATATGTTTCTATTTACAGAATTAAACTGAAAACGAGTCGAGGTCGTCGGCTGGTCCTCTACTATGTAAAACTGTACTTTCCCTTTTGGAAATCAGTCAGTCCCTTTACAGTTCTTGCTCGTGGTTTAAAATGACAATACTAAAAGAATGGTTTGGAATGTTCGTGATAATATTCTCCTTTCAGGTGATCCTATCCGACGATGGAACCGTCATTATGGTATTTTGTATTTTTTGACAAACTTTCTGTAAGCAACATATATGAGAAGAACAACTTCACTGACAAAATTAAACTTTTATTTTGTTACCCCTACATTACTGGGTTTAAAACAGGGTTCTAGAAAAGGGAAACTCACAAAAACTAATGGCCAGTAGTTTTATTTGAGTACTTCCCAGCTGAAATTTTTCTATCGAGTTCTGTATAGATTTTGGGTTCCATAGACTGCTCTATACAATTTTGGGCTTATACAACTCGCTATAGATTATTGTGTAGAAAATGGTATAGAAAGGTCAACTTGTTTCGTGCTATATGGTATACATATAATTGTATAGTATACTCTATATACTCATCTATACATCTTACTATAAGTTATTGACTAGTATTTATGTTTGGCCCACTTAACAAAAAAGTATTACCAAGGGTAGTCTCGAACTCGCTACCTGTGGCTTCAGAGACCGGCTCGCTAACCACTGAGCTATCTGAATGATTGTGCCGTTTTTATAAAGTATATACTTATTCTTCAATAAGCCTTAACTTTGAGATTTCCCTTATGACTAACTAATTAAGTAAATAAACTATAGCAAATGATTATCAAAATTTTTAAATATTGGGTCGTATTGAAAAAGGGTATAGGCCTATATGATGATGTTTTTGATTACCAGATCCATAGATGCAGTAATGAGAAAACTCGTATACGTACTATTTAATATTCATATTGCGTCAATCTGTTTTTAAATTACGAGACTTTTTTTATTCCTACAATAAGATATCCATAAAAAGTATATATATATCAAATTTAAAAATAATGAATCGCTATGCAATCTTGCATGGGCACCAGTCAATGCCGGGAATACCAAACATGATTAGCGTGAAACAACTCAACGGGAAGTGAGAACGATAAACTTGTTTTTCCATTTTTAAGTTCTTACGTTTCTGTTAAATAATTTAAATTAATTTATGAACTTTCGCGAGTCATGTCCTGATAATAGTTACTTCGTGTTGCATTTTAAAATAATAGCTAATAATATCTCTATTGAAAACGTAGCCGTATATAGTATTTTATATATTGTTTTCAGAAAACTATTTAAATGTTAAACGTTAGATAATTTAATAAGTAATTATCATAAACTTCACTATACCAAAATATAACTTGTCAACATTTTAGGTAACCCGGTTTGATGGTACATACAGGCATTCTACTATTTCTACACTATGTGGCACCTTATATAGTGCAATACACTGTAGATGACTGTATAGTATGCTAAATACAGGAACACTTTTCACATCTGCACTATGCTGTACCCTATATTACCCCATATTACACATGAATATGTATAGTATTACTATAGTAGAATACGTGACTGTATAGTACAGTTTATACATTATCGCTTTTTATATCTGCACTATGTTGTACCCTATAGTGCACACTATAGTTGACTATACAGTGTATAGTTTATACACAAAGAGTGTTATTTCTACATTACACGGAATCTATAGTTTACACTATAGTTGACTGTATATTAGTGTAGTGTATACACGAACACTATTATTTCTAAGCTATGTGGGACCTATAGTGCACACTATAGTTAAATTTATAGTGTTTTGTATACATATGCACATGGTTAAATATAGACTTTTGTAAAGGATCTATAGAAAACTGTATACAACTCTATAGAAAATTTTCAGCTGGGTTGCTAGGAGTTGTGCCAGTAGTTATTAAGATGAGACTCTAAATTCATATAATTTTTTCTCCTGATTAACTTAATTGTTACGTTCTAAGAGAGGAAGGAAGTGCAGCCTCATAAAATAATTTTTTTTCATGCAGGAACACTCGATTCAACGGGAAAAAGAACAACCAAACACAAGTTTGGCTGATTTTTTTCATCAAACAAAAATGGCTAAAAAGGAAAAAAACACAAAGTCAACAACTGAACAATCGTTATTATCTCAGTTCGATAATTCTTGCACGGGAAAGCAACCATGCACTTGTTACTACCCTGATCATTCAAACGTCACCATATTTGAACTCAGTACTGATGCAACAACACAAAATGCATCTGGCATAAAAGGTACAGGACCAGGCAACTGTCAAGATCTTCAACAATTAGGCTATACTCTAATGGGATTTTACATGGTTCGTTTTAATTCTAAGAGAGTAAAAACTATATACTGTGAATTTAATGGAACAGTAAAGCAAAATAACAATAAAAACCCAGAAAGAATCGAACGAGCTTTGAAACACCTTTCTAAAAAATCATCGAAACAAAAAATGTTACGATTCTGTGGGGGTGTTGGGCACATGCCGTGCAATTTCTATTATTCTGAAAATCCCGATGTCCCACTTAATAGCAAAAAATTAAACGATTGTACTGCAAATAATAATTATAAATTGGAACCAAGAAGCTGTGAAGATCTTAGAAAAATTGGTTATTTTCTCAAAGGATTTTATACAGTCCGGTTTAATGCAATAAAAGTGAAAATAGTCTACTGTGAATTTGAAAAAGGCATAATGAAAAATGGAAAAACGAATTCGAACAACCTATCGACAATTGAAAAGAATGCAACAGGTTTGTTCCCCAAAATGCTAAAAAATTGTCCGGGAGTGGGAAGCCAACCTTGCTCTTGTTACTTCTCTAACTCTCCTAACATCCTTCAATATGAGCTCAGTAGTGATGAGATTACCAGAAATGCGGCAAATCCTGAAAATTGCAAAGATCTTAAGAAAATGGGTCATTTTCTTGATGGATTCTATATGGCTCGGTATAGCAAAACAATTATGAAAATTGTTTTTTGCAAGTTTGATGAAAAAAATAAAGATCACAAGCCGAAAAAAATACAGCCGAAAAAGCCTAAACAAGTAGACAAGATAAAAGAATGGCTTCAAGTGACAGCCTTTTTGCAAACGATTTCTAACCCGGTTACAGACGAAGAAGAATCAACCACTGACGTTGCAACGACTACGCAAACTTCCCCAACGACTACCCAAACTTCTTCAACGATCACGGAAACATATTCAACGACTATGAAACCAGCACCAAAAGTAGAACGGCCCGGTAAGTGAACATAATAATTTTGAACGAGACAAATATGACATTAGTTCATTAGACATATCACATTAGACATATTAGTTCAATTATATCAGTTATGACGCTTTGATATATAGAAACTTACTAGATTAGCATTAGTCGTTTTATCTACAGGGATTGTTAACGCGCAACCTTCAAAGTCGGAAAGCAACCAAAAATGTTGCAGCAAACATTACGGTAATTATATTTTTTTCATCACCCATATTTTTTTCTCCTAATTTTGGTTATTAAATGTGGATATTTTTGGAAAGGTCATGTATATAATAAAAATAGTTTTGGAGGAAATCGAAATTCTGCTCACTATGGAAATATGAGGACTTCAAGCCAATATAAAAACAAGGGAAATCGAAATAATTATAATCTCTACCCATCAGTAGATATGACCTGGCAGGGTAATATTTTTTAAACCATGAGCCATCATTCATTTGTGGTCTCAACGTCAATGACATATTATTTGGGTGACAAATTATTGTTGATTTTAAATTTTTTGTGCAGCTCAAGTGTTTGATGGAAGGTCTCCTTATGGAAGGCGACGTAGGGACAATTTTTACTATAAAAGCAGCTATTTACTGAAAAACAACAATGGCAAATGTCTAGAGCTGAGTGCTAACAAAACAATTAGCCAAGCCGAAAATGTGACCAGAATTATTCAGTCAAATTGTAAGCCACGGAGAAAATGGCAGCTTTGGATACCAAATGAAAATCGAATTTGCAATTATTTTAACAAGTGTCTCTCTCTACCAGTTGACTGGAGCCCAGAAAATTTAACACAAGGAATAATTCTTAGTGAATATAATATTGATTCTCCACAACAGAAATGGCAGTTTAGGAAGTACGGGTATATTGTTAGCCATAACCATTGCTTAGAGGTAACCTTAGATTCAAAGGCTGATGGATCAAAAATAAAAATGGGAAGATGTAATAGTGAAAAGAAAAGTCAATTGTGGTATTTTGAATATGTATGAAAATGGTCCATTTAAACAAATAAAAAAAAGTTACTTTCCTTCCCCTCTTCGGTATAGATGTATAAACATTAATTAGGCTCGCACGTTTTTTATGAATACACGGTAAACAGATTGAGCTATTCTTTTAGCATGCACTGTACCGTAAGTATATACTGCAACATTTAAAATGTTATATTGTAGATTTTTTAAAAGTATTTCTTAAAAGGGGTGTAAACAAATTCATAAATGAATCTTAAAATCCCACTTAGAGTCTCCATAATTTTATTAAAAAAAGTAACCAATAGTTATAAACGAGTTTTCCCGGGGAAACTTCTATTGATATAATTACATGAACCCTCGATACAATTTTTTGTTATATAAAAGTGAGTTATACAAAAATTATTTCTGTTTGCTGGTTGGCGATATTAAACTCATTTAACCGTAAACTAAATTTTATATCGCAAACTTTTTACTTTTAAACGTTAATTTTGAACATTTTCTTTTGTTGAAAAGAAACTTGATATGAGTCATAAAATATATGCTTATTGAACAAAATTAATAAAACTACAATTAAATTTAAAATTGTACAAGTTCCGCAGCTGATATTCAAAAACAGGTAGACATATACAATACTTTTACCCCCAAATCAGTCAGTTATTTGCTATTCTTGCTTGTGATTGAAAATAATGAAGTTTAAGAAATTAATTGGAATTTGTTTAATGATGTTATCCTTTCAAGTAGCCCTATCCGAAGATAGAACCGTCGAAACGGTAATTATGAATTATTTATAAATATCTGTTACAAGAAGGGTAGAGGCAGAGGGTTCGCCTCAACGTAAGCATTCAACATATTCTAAATTTTCAATTTATTTATTGGTCAATTATTTATTACAGAGCTTAGCAATCGGAAATGTGAGTTTGTTGGATTTTTTCCATCAAACAAAAGTGACTAAGTTGGACAGAAACAACAAATCACCAACCGATCAATCAATATTATCCCAATTCAATCATTACTGCACAGGGAACGAACCGTGCACTTGTTACTATCCTGATCATCCCAACGTCACCATATTTGAACTCAGTACTGATGCAGAAACCCAAATTGCCTCTGGAAAAAACGGTACAGGACCAGAAAACTGTAAAGATCTTCGACATTTAGGATATACTCTAATAGGGTTTTACATGGTTCGTTTTGATTCTAAGAGAGTAAAAACTATCTATTGTGAGTTTAACAAAGCAAAACAAACTGAGAATAACAAAACGAAAGTAATCAAATGTTCTTTAAAAGACGTGAATATAAAAACACCAAAAGCTAAAAAGTTACGATTTTGTGGGGGTGTTGGACACGCACCATGCATTTTCTACTTTTCGGATAATCCCGATGCCCACTTGTCAGTAGACAATCAAAAAATTCAACTAATAATAATAATAATAAAATAGGACCAAAAAGCTGCGAAGACCTAGAAAAGATCGGCCATTTTCTGAAAGGATTCTATATGGTTCGTTTGAATTCAATCAAAGTAAAAACAGTCTATTGTGAGTTCAATAAACGAATTTTGAAAAATGACAAATCCAATATGAAGAATATCCGACCGACAGTGGCAAAGAATGCTACAGGAGCTACTTCAAAAGCTGCCAGATTTTGTCAAGGGGTTGGAAGTCAGCCATGTTCATGTTACACAACTAACTATATCAATATATTACAATTTGAGCTCAGTAGCGATGAAATCACCAGAAATGCGTCAAGAGAGAATGGAGTCGGACCCAAAAACTGCCAAGATTTAAAAGAGCTAGGCCACGTTCTAAGTGGATTTTACGTAGTTCGGTATAAAGTTAATATAATGAAGACCGTTTTCTGCAAGTTTGGTGAAAAAGATAAGGATCTCAAGCCAGCAAGACGGCCCACAAAGGCCAGACATATCAACAGAATAAAAGAACTGTTTCCAGTAACAGTATTACCGGAAACGACTCAAAGAGAAGGCCAAGAAGAAGAAAAACTGACAAAACTAGTAACTAAAACTTCATCTACAACTGTCAAACCAACCCCGAATTTAGAAATACCCGAAATATCTTTTTTTCATAATAGCAGGACATATATTTATTAGTATTATATTATATGAAACCTTAACGTAATAAAATACAGTTTTTGTTTTTGTTTTATAGGATTCAATTTCTTAGGAAAATTTATGAAGCCAATTAAAACATCTAGTTGCGGAAAGAATTGTAGAGCATGATACACTTATTATAATAATTAGACGTGCTTATTATTAAAATCAAGATAATATGTAAATTCTTTTTCCACAGGCGTTTCTTATGACTTTGAACCAATCGACACTTCTAAAGATGGAAATGTAGAGAAAACTGAACTTTTCAGGAAACCTGGAAAACAAATTGGAAAACAAAACGAGCAATTGAATGTTGATGATTTAATTAACCAAGTACTGAAACTGCTCCCGCCTGATAACATTTGAAATCCTCTAGGTAATCTTTACTTTTATAATAGAATTATAATAAAATGATGATTATTACACATCTACTTTGATATTGTTACCAGATCGTGAAATAATTCAATCAAAGCAGCGGAAGGGCAAGAAACGAAGGAATACTTTTGGCGATACAGTTCGGAGCCATCAATAAAGCCGTCACCTGCGCCGTTCACCTTAATTTTTTTTGCAAGTAAAGAATATATAAGTAATTATTTAATATTTAATTTCAAACAAACTGTCATTATTTTGGCATGAATAGGGGAGACCGGGGCTAAATGGCCAAGGGGTAAAGTGACCATTTGCAATTTACAGCCAAATGGTGAAAGCTAAAAATTTTGAAAAATTACAGACGAAGCTTTGTAATGCCTTCCATGTTTTAATACAAAAATAATTAATGAAAAGAAAGATTTCGCGGTTTTAAAAAATAAAAACGAAAAAGCAGGGGTGTGAGTAACATAACCCCTGCATCTTTGAAGCACTATAACTTTCCTATTAATCCGAAATTTTAAGTGAGACCAAGAGGATCTGATTCAGTTTATCATTTTCTTTCTGATGATATGTAAATAATACAGGAAAGATTAAATTATACAACTGAAAAACCATAAAAAGGATAAAACTGGGTCTGGGGTAAGATGTCCACTGTCAATTTTTTTTTATATTAAATTTCTTTTCTTTTCTCTGAAACTACTTTCAAAGTATATTCCATAGCTTTCTTGATTATTATTAGCATTAAGTTTGAAGGTCCCGTACATTTTATGTCCTTGGTGAATCATCAGCATAAATAACGACGGTTGCGTATCTCCATATAAAACACATTGTTGGTCATTTTACCCCGCATGGGGCAATGTGGCCAACAAAAATGGACCTCACTTTTTTAACTCCAGTGACTTATTAAATGTCTCAAATATTGCTATAGATAGCTTATTTTGTAGCTAAGATAATAGGCAACACAGTGGAACAAGAAAAAACGAGAGAAAGTCAATAGAAAAAATTAGAAAAATAAAAAACGAAAAGCTGGCCATATAGCCCCGGTCTGCCCCTACATGGGTTAAAGTTTGCGTATCATTCGCGTATCATTCGGTATAATTGAAGCATACTCTTAAAAATGCTGCAATATCACGAAAAACCATTTATATTAGTGAAACATAATCTGATACAAGTTTTATTTAATTCCCCTCCCACCGTTCTGCTCTTCTTGAATATCTTCATATTAAAGAATATGCACCCAATACACTTTTCTTTAAATAGTTATATTCTGTAAGAAATTACATTTTGAGTAAACTTCCTAGCATCTACGACCTGATCTTCAAATTTTGTTGAAAATTGTAAATGATTCTCAAAATCCCTCGTCGATAGCGTCACTATAGTTTCAACTATCACGATTGTTGTTCGGTTGTAATAACACAAATCAATCAATTAGATACCCGTCACCGTGGGTGACTCATGCTCACGATGGTCACTCTGTTGACACCCACGGTGCCCTCTTCTAGGGGATGACCTGCACTCTCTCAAGGATAGATTAATCACACTCGATAGCAGTAATTAGTCACTCTCGATCGCAGTTTATACAGCGCAGATGTATCACAATCAGAGGCACAGTAAGCACTCCAATCAAAGGATACTCACTCCGCCTACGTCGACTCGGTAGTCAACGTTTGGTAGGCTACTCCCTAGTCACCAAGACTACGTCGCCGTTACGGCCTTCCATTTTCGAACAAATTTGATTTCAACACCTCACAGAAAAATTCATTCCTGTTGCTATGCACTATCTTACGCACCGATGCCATTTTTTATATAACCCAAGTCTATATTTTGTAAGCTAAATATTGTACCGCGCTTTCAAATTCAATGAACCATGAAAACTAATAAATTGTACAGGAAATCCTTTAGTAGCATATGTAATAAAAAAAGGATTGTAATAAAAAGAGATATGACGGATTACAGTAAACAAAATAAGATAAATTTTGGTTTTATTTATTCTTGTTATTAGATTAAATATTAATATAACTCAGACACCATTGCTCTAGAAGCTTCAGTGATTAACCAGATCTCATCCAGGATCTAAAAATGAGACATTTTATATCATGGATTCAAATCTTTGTAGCTCTGGTTTTTCTGTTGGAATTGTCGGGTGAAATTGAATTAAACAAAAAGGAAGTAAGTAAATAGTCAAATTAAAAACAATTAAAATCACTAACATTTGGAAACAGAGGGCAAAATGAACCACGATTTCTTTAAAATAATCAATAACTAGAATTGTTTTAAAGTTAAACAGTCGTAATCGTTAATATTCGTAGAAATCATTGCGAACTTTTCCTTGTTATTAAAGTAATATATAATCAAAATATGGATATTCAATTGGTAATTGATAATTCTATTATAAAGAGGTATGGTATAAAGTTCCAATTATCAAAGTTGTGGGTCAATTATATTTGTACTCAAGTTAGTCTTTCACGATTCAAACTTTATCAGTAAAAAACATATATATTGTATACATACAAAAAAATAAATCTTTTCCACACAGCAGGGTAAAGGCAAAATTGAAGATGTATCACAACTACCCGGTACAAAAAATGAAATCCTTGCTCCTAGAAACGAAGAAATGCATCATACCTGTACAACCGAATCTATATTGCCATCATTCCTGAATGCAATAAAATCAGAAACGCTCCTTTCAAGAACCAGACGAGCAACATCACAATTTGAGCAATTTTGCAGTGGAATTGGGAGTCAGCCGTGTACCTGCAATCATCCGGATCATCCTAACGTGACACATTTTGAAATCGAAAATGACCCGGTAACTTACAGAACACTTCATTCAGAAAAAGCACCCACCAGCTGTGAGGATATGAAAGAATTTGGCCATTCTTTGAATGGATACTATTTGGTCAAACTTAATACCAGGAGAGTACATGCCATTTATTGCGAATTAAATTCATCATCTACGCATATTAAAGACGAAATTGCAACGACCATTGAACAAACCAGCATAAAATCATTAAAACCACCAAGGTTTTGTGCAAATCTTAATAATTCATGTAGTTTCTTTTACTCGGATTACCCTGACGCCCCAAAAAATGAAATGAGAAATGGTGAAAACAGTAAAGATCCGTCATTCGAGAACGATAAAGGCCCTACTAGCTGCGAGGATCTCAAATTTATGGGCTATAAATTGAACGGATTTTACATGGTGCGTTTCAACGTTAAACGAATGAAAGCTGTCTTTTGTGATTTTACGGAAATGGGTGAAATCAGTCAAAATGATCAAACCAAAACCAAAAGAGAAGTTGTGAAACGAAAAAGCAATACTTCACCAGGCATCATATCCAAACGGGCAGTTGTGAAACCAGATAATAAAACTTCAGCACGCAAGGTTCCGCCATTTTGTAACGGCGTCGGAAGTCAGCCATGTTCTTGTCATTTGAAATATGAACCTACTATTCCACAATTCGAACTCGGCGCCGATGAAATCACCAGAAATGCTGCAAGTAAAAACGGAAAGGGTCCCGAAAATTGTGAAGATCTCAAAAGTTGGGGTCACACTTTAAACGGGTTCTACTTAGTTCGTTTAGATTCAATGATAGTACGAATCGTCTACTGCAACTACAATCCTCTAATTACACTCAAACAAAAATCAAGTACGAAGAAGCCATCAACCAAATTAACCACAAAATCAAATTTGAGAAAAGAAATAAATATGAAAAAGGATCCGAAAACAACTGACAAATCGGGTAGTTCATACAAATAATCATAGTAGAATAGAAATAAGATTATGATGCTCGGAGTATTCTTGCAATGTGAAATAATGTGTTTTTTTTCTATTTAAAGGCAAATTAAATAAAAAGCTAATACCATCGAAATCAACTACACGATCTATAACAGCGAAAAAGAAAACTACGAGAGGTCTGGAATACCTAGTAATGTTTATTGTACTAATAAAGACTTTGCTATGTTAATTTTTTTTTTTAAATTAGTAACTACGCCTTTGAGTACACTATCGACAGCAGAGACATCTACATCAATTAGTAATGGCGTTTAATTAGCAGTTATAGTTAATAAATTCAATTGGAAAACGGTATTTAGTTCCCGCTTGTATAAGTTTATTGCTTTTTTTCCTTTGTCGTTTCTTTAGGACCAACGCCAAAAAATGAAAAATGTAAATGTAAGAGAGCCGCGAGACTGTTTCCTATAAGAAAGAAAGACGAGAATACCTGTCAATGTCAGGATCCGAAGAATGAGGAAACTACAACTGCGAAAACTAGTACAACTTCCATCCAGATTCCTGTTCAAACGAGTAAAAAAATAGCTACAACTTCGCCTACTACTGCGAAAACTAGGACAAAAACTTCCACCCAGATTCCTGTTCAAACGAGTAAAAAAATAACGACAACTTCGCCTACTACTGCAAAAACTAGTACAACAACTTCCACCCAGATTCCTGTTCAAACGAGCACAAAACTAACTACAACTTCGTGTAAAACTAAAACGAAAATCACACAACTTACCAAAAAAACTGTATTTACTACCGAAAAACCAAAAAGTATAAGATTGTATCCCATCTATCTAATTTAAAGACCATTTTCTATTGTGGCAAGAATTCATTTATTACAAATAATGTTGCACTGAAAGTTTAAAATAATTCAATATAGATTATGTTTTTTTTTATTGAAGCAAAGGGCAAAGAGTCTAGTACCCTAAAGTCTACATCAAAATCATCTGGTAGATCCAGATCAGGGAAACCAACAACTAAGAAAAAGATTGTGCAATCATCAACAGTAAAAAATGAGGAAAAGAAAACTGCTGCTACATTACAAGGTTTTGCATCTTTTTTGTAACTATACTATTGACTTTAATGCAGGACCCATACTTTGCTTTCTCATCATTATCAGTAACAATGACTACGAGTAAAATAACAAAATCAACAAAAGGAACAAGCACTATAACTACCACTCCGGGTAAAATATGCATATTAAATTACCAAGATTTGTATTTTGTATTATCAATGATATTGTAGCCTAATGATCAAATTATTTTTTTGCTTTTCATTGTCAGTTTCTTACCAGGATTCTTTTCAAGAAAATTCTCCATTAATAAATTATGGAAATAAGAAAGAAACTAACGGAAAAGTCAAAACGACCACCAAATCTTTTCAACCATTAGAAGGAAAAGGTATGACAACAGTACAGGGTATTTCATATTGTTAAAAACTTCTAATTATAGTGTTGTTTCTTCATAAAATCATAAATATAAATGTTTGTTTAAAAAAACAATTATATTTGATTTCTTTAGTAAAATATAGCTCTACAGCATCACTTACCAAGATCCCTTCAGGAAAGAGTTCTCTATCGAAAAACAATAAAAACGAGAGTGAAAATAAGGAAAAAACCAAATCAACTACTGCAAAATCGATAGGAATAATAAATACAACTGCTGTGATGCCACGTATTATACATTTAAGTATCTAAGTTTTATTTTTATATCAATAATCCTATTATAAAGTATATGCTGCAGTGAAAATAAACCACGCAGCAGAGACTCCTCAAGGAGGCCAAGAAAAAAGAGGAAAAAACATATCTAATCCCTCGATAGGTAAAAACTTTACCTAATTGATAAAGCTATAGATTGAAATTCATTACTTATGACGATCATTATTTTATTCACAAGTAATTGTGTTTTTTTATTTGAGATATTTGAATGTCTAACATCTATTTTTTTTTGAAAATTAAAAACACGTTTTTATATTAGTTAAGAATATGGGCCAAAGTATGATGCAAGATTTAGGTGACAGACGAAAAAAGAATGAAGAAAAGAACCCCTCCAGCACGAATATGAAAGCAGAATCGAAAACCAACATAAATGGTAAATCTCAAATGATTTCGTGTGTAATAGCTATTAAATTTTAATGTTAATAATGTTCTTTTATTTAATCTTAATATGAAGATCTCAAGGATAAAGGATTCTATCAAATTAAAAATGAGAATGGCATGTGTCTTGCTGTGATGACTACCAAGACAAAGAAATCTGAAGAGGATCGTGCGAAGATAATACAAGCAAATTGCGATCCTTCGAAGAAAGGTCAGAACTGGAAATGGATAAAAACTGATCGAAAGCGTTTGTGCAATGCTTGGGGTAAATGTCTTCATAATGAGAATGCCAACAAAAATCCAAACATTGAGCACTTTCAACGAGTACCTTGTGTCCGCCAAGAATGGTATCAAAATGAAAACCCAGGCTTCATAATAAATAGATTCTTTTGCTTAGCCGTTGATAAAGATTCAAATATCCATGGAGCAGCAATAATAACCACCGACTGTAATCCCAACGAAAAGGGGCAGAGGTGGACATTCGTTTCAGCTTGAATATGTTTACTTTTTTTTAATTCTGGAAATACTACATTTTTTCATTGTATCAAAGTGAAGGGTAATAAATGACAATAAAATATTGTATTGGTTGGGTACAGTACAGCAGATGATACTATTTACGCATTCAATGTCTTATGATTCTCACTCCTTTACCAAAGCAGGAGTTATAGATATTAAATTAATGAATCGATATCAATATAATCAAGCAGTTACTATCTCAAAATAGAGCAGTAAAAGGAAAGTAAAAGGAAGATGTAAGTTTACTTTTTTGAATAACGCCCCCTCCCCTCCTCCAATTATTTTCTTGAGTATATACAGTATACAAATAAGATTTTAAATATTTCTTATTCTTGAATAAATTAGAATCTTTTAAAATAAAATAAAAACCATTTCATTGGTTTTATCTAGTTCGTAATGTATCACTTTTGAAATACAGTAAGTCACAAGACAGTAAAATGTGTTACCAACATCTGGAATGACAACATAAGGATGCCAACATGAAACGTTGACTGTCATCAACTTGAAATTAGTTTCCATCAATTATTGGTTTGAATAGGTTTTATTCTTTAAAATAAAAGCGAAACCTTTGTTCAGTTCAAATTCTGAATTTTTTCAAATCAGTGAATCATCCAGAATTTTTGGTATTAAAGTTGCATGTTCAAACCAATGGTTCAGACTGCATTTAGTCTTCAATTTTTTGCTTAAAAAGTCTTATCATACATTTGGTTTTAAGGATTCATCATCCAGATTTTTGGTATTAAATTTGCATGTTCAAACCAATGGTTCAGACTACATTTACTCTTCAATTTTTTGCTTAAAAAGTCTTACCATAAATTTGGTTTTAAGGATTCATTTCTAAAAAAAAGCTCATCATGCTCACAATTTATCGAATTGATTCAGTTTCAACATCTTTCATTATTTAACTTGAAAATGTGCAAAATATGGGATTTTAGCCAAGTCAAATAATTTACATTGCCATCTAACAGTCTTTTACTAAGTAAGTAAGTCCCAGATGTAAAAAAAATTAAAATTGCCGCGGTTAACGCTACAATTGATTTCATATGGCCGTGATATGGCGGTCCCGTGGTCGGAATTACTAACGATATTGATTTATTGACGGACAACGTGATTTTTGGGATTTGGCCATGCGAGCCTGATGATGACTGATTTATAATATATAATACACAAAATATAATTAATTGATAAAACTAAATGATCTTGGTGCATTAAATTTTAAAATATTTCAAATCAAGGCCATTTGATTTAATACTGTGGAAATCAAGTTAATTTATCAAGTTTATATTATTCCATATTTTTAAAAGTCAGGTGCCATGCCAAGTGCTTTTAAAAATATTTAAACGTAGTTTTACTGATCATTTTCTCCACACAAAAGCTATTAAATGGAAACAAAATTGAAAGATATTGGACATGTGCTCTGATGAAAACGTATGTGCTCATGAAACAAATAAAAAAATCGAAAACATGTATAACTATTAATAACCAATAAAATTTATAAAATGTATATCATATCAACTGAAGCTGACAAAAATCACAAAATATACATACTTCCGTCAGTTCTTCCATTCTTCGTTTTTCCACCGACGATGACGAACTTGATGAAATGGACTGCAGCGTTTGGAATGCTAATACACTTTCAAGTCGCCTTAGCCAGTGAAGTTGTCTCACTCGTAGTACTGGTAACTCGTATTGAATTCAATATTAATTATAGTGTCTCCAAACCTAATTCGGAGAATATTAAATATTCCTATAATTTTGTGCATCAAGTTTATTCAATTTTTTTTTTATTCGCAAAAAGAACATTATAATAAATGACACGTCACTACCATGGAGATCAGCAGCCATTTTAGATTCACAAGTAGAAATGAGATAATCATGCTTGTCCATAACTATATTAGTTGGTTTACTATATATTACAGATAAGTAGAATTTCAAACAACAGTTTAAATATATTATACATAATTTTTTAAATGTAGACAATATAAAATACAAATTGTACTGTAAAATAATTTTTCTCTTGATTTGATCCAAGCATTTATTTTGCGATCACATTTGTTTATTGGTATAAGATATACGATTTCAAAAAAAAATGAATTGTCAAGCCATAATACTACAAAATTTAAAAAAAAAATTAGTTAACTTTTGAATTCTTCTAATAGTCTTATTCAAAGCATGTAAACGATACAGTATTTAATCTGAAAATATCTAAAAAGAAAGATTACAAAAAAATTAAGTTAACCTTTTAATTCCTCGATTTGAAAGCCCGTTAACGATAACGTATTTCTTCTGAAAATTTATGAAAGTAAAGATTAAAATAAAATAACTTAGACAAAAATAATTTGGCGGTGAATTGGAATTTGTTAGATAAAACAAGCGATTCGCCAAGGGAGTCCCCTAACGCTTTAAGTACGACTAGCAATTCAACAATAAAACAAGGTAAAACTTTTTTTTTTATTTCGAATTTTTTTTTTATTTTTAAATTTGATACAAATTTGTTCAACATTCTTACAGTAAACCCAGAAATTATAACTCGGAAAAAGGATATATCTCAATGAATTAAAATTCATTGAAACTACTTACTTTAAGTATGAGCTCTCCACGGACGAATGAATGGAATGAACTTCAGGATGTGACAATCGTGAAACCAATCCAACCGACCTTGAAGTCATTATTGGTGCAAACATCACCAATCAACTGGTTTTTTTCATGTTTAATAATTTAATTTACCATTCTACAGAGGTTTAAACCCGATTTTTTTTGTTCGAAGACCAGGATTTGCTTTAGAGTTAAATAAAGAAATTCGACTGGATCATACTGATGTTATTATGTTCAATATTAACCGTAAAAAACAGTTGAAAATACAAATTGAATCATTTATTCAGGGCCGGATTAAGCCTTGATGGCCTCCTAGGCGGACTCTGGTATTTCGCCCAAAACTAGCCCTAGATGTTATTATATTAGGATATCTCTTATTTTTTAAGCTTTTGGGGACTATACGCTCATTTAGGGGCCATTTCCATCATTTTTGGTTACAATTTTTTTATTTTTTTGTCAAATTTTCTGGTCTTTTTGGCCTCTTGGACGCCGTGGCCTCTAGGCAACCGCCTAGGTCGCCTAGCCCTTAATCCGGCCCTGCATTTATTTACATAAAGTGAAAAGGTTAAACAAATTTTTCCGATTTTTTGTGATTTAATTGAATTTCACATTTATTAAAAAAAAGAATGAAAATCGTCTTGCCAGAACATTCCAGGAAAGATTAAACATTTAAAAGAATGATTATTCAATTTAATCATACTTAAATTAATCTTAGAAATCTATCATTTAAAACAATCGCTTGCATAAATTAAATTTGAAAAAAAAATTTAATCTAAAATATACTTTGAAAGCAAATATTTTGGGTCTAAAATCAAATCATAAAAAATACGCCCAGTTTGATTTTATAATCAAACATTTTGCAAATATTTTGATAATAAATTTTCCATATGGTTGTTAAGTACTAAAACTACACTCTCACGTTGACAGCTCCACTGCTTTTTGAGCTTGCCATGTGATTTGAAACATTTTCAACGCAGTTTATTATATTTACTTCCTGCACGGGAACGCTTTAAAACGGAAAAAAGATTAAAAAAGGTTCAAAACTAGCCGGAAAAGTATTTTTCTGAAAGTTAACTTTTTGCAACCAATAAAACAAAATTAGGTATAAATTATAATAAATTACTCGGAAAACGAACAAACATCCAGACACCCGCCAGTCTTCTGCCAGTCTTCATTTTTCTACTAACCATGGCGAGCTTGAAAAAATTGACGACAATTTTTGCATTGCTAATGCAATTCCAAGTAGTTTTATCCGTTGAAGTCGTCTCACACGTACTACTGGTAATTTGAATTTTTATTCTTAATTCATCATAGTTTACCAAGTTAATTAAAATGTAGTAAAAATGTTGAAATAAGCAGATTTTTACCGAAACGTCACTCAAGTAGAGATGCCATTTTGAATTAAATTGACTTAAGTTAAAATAATCTAGCGACATTTCGTGCTTTCTTTTTTCTTATTAAATTTTAATATGTATATATTTTAACTATTTCCGGGCAAGCTCAGTAAATGATATGGGGAGATAATAAATGTATAAACATATAATTTTTTTCAATTTAGGAGAAAGTAATGGAGGGGATTGAAGAGGTTTTGCAGAATCATAGCCAGAAAATTGAAAGATTAAAGACTCAGATGACTGAAATCGTTAATAAAGTAGAGCTGTTAGAAATTAAGGATCAAGATATTTTAGGAAAAATTAATAAGCTAGAGCCACAAGTAAGGGCAGCTGTAAAATCTGTACCGCGAATATCTCCTTCAATAATATCGAAGGGAGTAACAAGCATGAAGAATTCATTACCAACCAAGGAAATAACATTTCAATCCACTGAAGCTACCATAAATCCAGGTATTTAACATTTTTATTTTTATTTTATTTCTCTTTAAGTTTAGGCATTTTATTTATTTATTTAATTTGTGGAATGTATTGAAAACATTTTTAAAACCAGTTCTTTTAAAAGTGGATAGTATTACAAGTCAGTATAAGGCTTTGTTTTAAATAACATTTATTTCATTACTATCTTAATTTAGAAGAAAGTAAGAATGTTGTTCTCCCATCAAAGGAATCAACCATCAAGACCAACGACCCGATCAAACAGGGTAATACATTGTTTGTTTAATGCACATGTAATTACAAATCAATAATATTTCATTACTTTCCATACAGGAAATGAAGCTCGAAAAAATCATTTTTATTTGAATGACATCGTGACGCATTTTTCAAGGGAGAATAAACAAAAAGAATTTCAGGATTTTAATGTCATAAAAACCGCTCACCCAACCTTGAAGTCAATGGTGCAGACGTCAATAACAACTGGTTTCCAAATAAATAAATAATTTATATTTATCATTTTCAAATGTTTCGAAATCGCTATTTTTTCAGAACTGAACAAGAAAATTCGCCTGGATCATACTGATGGAAGAAGTTATCCGTTGCAGAACAAGAATGGCAAATGTCTAGCAGTGAGTACTACGGGCGACAAAAAGGTCTCCGAAAATGGGGCTAAAATTATTCAGTCAAATTGTAATCCATTGGAAAGGGGCCAAATGTGGAGGTGGGAAGGAAAACATCTTTGTAATGACTGGGGTAAATGTCTATCTGTCCGTAACACGACACCCGGCGGGAAATCTAATGTAATTCAATGGGATTTAAATGCTACTGAGAAAAATCAGAAATGGGTTGGTCTGAAAAAGATGGGTTTGCTTATTAATATGAATGCTTGTTTGGCTATCGTTGGAAATTCACATGCTAATGGGGCAGAAGCTATAACTGAAGCCTGTAATGAGAAAGAAAATGCACAGGTATGGTCATTTGTCTGGAATTGATGATCTTTCGAAATGTTACTGGGTTAAACAAATATTTGGCATTTTGGTTGCTTAAAGACAAGTCTAAACGAAAATTGAATATAAGGATGAGAAAAAAAATAAAGCATTTTCCCCATGAAACAATTGTTTAAATATTATTATACTGGGTGCAAGATTTCTCATCGAACGATTTTTTAAAATGTTTATTATCACATAAATTGGAAATCTGAAATTCTGAACTTATTGATGAATTGACCTTCATTTTCAACTGCGACAATAAAAACAAAACTATGATTATCGTGTCTATACTGTTTTCAAGATATTTTATATACTTTGCTGATAATTTCAAATCATATTGATTTTTTAATAAACAAAAAAGAGCTTAGATAGATATAATGAATGAATAATAATTATGAACTACAAATTGACCACGCAACAACGTCAAAAAGAAAAAAAATATCATATCAAGGCCATTTTTTATTTAAAGTGGAAATCAAGTTTCGTTTAACATACAATTTCCTTGTTTTAAAATTCATTTTCCATAGCATGTGGATTGATAAAACGTTTTACTGATGTCATTTCCCCCACGCAAAAGCTTTAAAACTCGAAGTAGTTGCAAAATAATTGAACCTATTGTAATCAAAATGTATTTTCTAATAGTTGATTAATAAAAAAACCGGAAAGTGTGTAACTAATAACTAATACAATACAATACAATACACTAATACTTACAATACATACAAACTCCTGCCAGTTCTCTGTCATTCTTCGTTTTTCAATCGACGATGGCGAGCTTCAAGAAATGGGCCACATCGTTTACATTGTTTCTAATGTGTTTTCAAGTAGCTTTTGCTGATGAAGTCGTTTCGCACGTAATAATGGTAACTCAAACTTAATTTTTTTCAGCTTTCATCTTACAACTCAATATAAAAAGAATGTAATCTTAATTTTTTGTATCGAACTGCTTCACATTTTTTATTCGCAAAAACGATATTTTACAAAAATGACACGTCTCTAAAGTGGAATTAAGCAGCCATTTTGATTTCACAATATTTAAAGTTAGAAAATGGCTATATGGTCACTATAGACAGGTTTACTTATTTACACAAAAGTGGAATTTTAAATGACAGAACAAAAGATTTTCAAACAAATATAAATTTAATTAAAGGAAAGGATAATGGAGGGTATGGAAGAGGTCTTACAGAAGCATAACCAGAAAATTGAAGCGCTAGAAATTCAGATGAATAAAGTCGTCGGTAAAGTAGGACTGTTAGAAACTAAGGATCAAGAGATTTTTGAAGAAATTGGTAAGTTAGATCGACTAATTCAGGCAGCTGGGGCATCGACTCCGTCAGTACCTCCAACAATGATATTTGAGAAAGCAACTAGCAAAATGGTTGCAGGAACAGCTACGCCACCAACATTAATGTCAACTCAAGGTATACATTATAACAGTTTTCTTTTTAAAATTGATGCTCCTTTCGAAAGAATATTTATAATTTCAAATTCAAATTCAATTTAACATAGGATTAAACTGGAAATTTACTTTAATATAATTTTCTGTTTTTTTCTTTCAAAAGAAAGGAATTTATCTTAAAAATTATAGAAATTAATGTTTTCTTGATTAGAAAAATATGGCGTGGTGAAGTGGAATTCATTTAAGAAGACGAACTATCATCTAAAGATGGAAGGTCATTCAACAAAAGAAGGTAAAAAGTTTTCTTAAATAAACATAATTTGATAAAATTGTATGAAACATATCTTATAGATGCAGAAGCAACGACACGACTTCGGGATGTCAATTATATAAAAACCATCCAGCCGACCTTGAAATCAATTATGACGACGTCATCGCCAACTGGTTTGAATTATAATTTAAATAAATACGATTAAATAAAAAAATTAAAATCAAAGTTGTCGGTTTTAAAACAATATTTACCTTAGAATTGAATAAGAAAATTCGTCTGGATCATGCCGATGGAAGGAGTTATCCGTTGAAGAACAAAAATGGCAAGTGTCTAGCAGTGAGTACTACAGGTGATAAAATGGTCCCTGAAAACGGTGCCAAAATTATCCAGTCTGATTGTAATCCATTGGAAAAGGGTCAAATGTGGAAGTGGGAAGGAAAGCACCTTTGTAACGATTGGGGTAAATGTCTATCTGTTCCTAAAAAGACACTTGGTGGGAAGTCTAATGTATTTCAATGGGAATATAACAGTTCTGAGAAGTATCAGAAATGGGCTGGTCTGAAGAAGATGGGTTTGCTTATTAATATGGATTCTTGTTTGACAATTGTTGGGAATTCAGATGTCAATGGAGCAGAAGCTATAACTGAAGCCTGCAATGAGAAAGAAAATGGACAAGTGTGGTCCTTTGTTTGGAAATAAATTTTGAAAACCGGCCTAAGGGGTTTATTTTAGGCCCTAAATTTTTCATTTACATGGGGAATTAAAATAACTAACAATTTGCAAAATGTCCCAAATCAAGGGTGATTTGGTTGTATATGATTAATTTAGGAAATAGGAACCGATTAAACTACTGCATTTTCGGAATCTAAATTTAATTAAAATATTTTATAATGCAAATTTTCCTCCTGCAAAACTTTTTAATGTTTGTCCCATGGAAATATTTCATTGTAATGCAATGAATTATATGTTCATACTTTTATAAATTCGTTCAAACACAATAAATGGAAAAGGGAAATAATCTATTGATTTTAATTTTAAGCATTTCACCGTTGTTTTAACCATTTATCTAGAAAAAGTTGGTTGGTTTAATGTTAAATATAATTTAAAATCCTTCCAGATTCTATTTAACAATTTCAAATAAGTACTGCCAAAAATTGATCGGAATGCCATGAGTTTTCCACCAAAAATATTAATAAAATGACATAGTGATAGATTTAAAGATTTAAAACCAAAATTTATATTGAATTCGCATATATTTTATCGTCTTTACTTTATAGGGCTGTTTAAACCCCAACTATGCGTCACCTGACAATGCCGCATTCGGCTAACCGTTTGAGAACGAAAAAAAGAGCTTGACGGCATTCTTCTTTTTGAATTTCGTGCACACAGCTTTAAACCTTAAAAAAAATTATTAGATTCCAATTACTATTTCTCCCAGGTTGCACTCAATCTCCATAGGCTATCTATGAGATATCCGTCTAACTTGCATGTTATCCTATCCATATCTTAGCTTTTTTACCACGTTTAGTTAACTCGGAGATAACTGTTCTGGGCCACTTTTTAGATATCTAGGTTGATATCTCATTTTTTTTTAGTTAGCTTTTAGATCACTTATAGATATCTTCGAGATAACTCATCCGGGATATCTTTTCTCAATATCTTGTTTCATATCTCATTTAAGATAAATTATCTTTAAGTTTTATTAGAATTGAAATTAAATCGTGATCCGGGACATAATGAAGTTTCGGTGTTAGCTGGCTTCAAAAGTACAAAGAATCCCTAAATTTGCTTAAAAAATGATCTTGAAGTATATATAGCCAAAATTAGAGACAAAGTTATAACTTCATATGGTCTAGTGGTTAGAGTGCGCGCCTACCACGCCAAGGGTACTAGGGTCGGATCCCGGCAACTATATCTTTCAAAGGTTCTTTCAAACCGAAAAAAAGAAATACAAATTCAGAAGGAGAAGGAAAGACCAAATGGACAGGTGAAACTGTATTTTATTGAATCTAATTATAATTTAGTTGCTATTAACTTTAGGTTATCCAAAAAGTTATCCCGCAAGATATAATTAAGATATCCAGAAAGATATCTTCAAGAGGAACAAGATATAGCTCAGAGACCCCAAAATAGATATCTATAAGATATAAACGGGCTAGACCCACCGGTCATTTGGATATCTCTGAAATATCTAGTTTGATATCCAAAAAGTTGGCAATCGTCTATCTATAGGATATATGTGTGCCGCCTGGGCTTATACATTTGCTGAGTGTATTCGGAAAATGGAATTCATAAAATCGATTCATTTAACAATGTAGCGTTGGCTACATCATAAAAGCCACAAACTTTTACAAAAAAATCCACTCACTAGATCATTTTAAAATGCATTAATATAATGTTATCCTTTCGTCTATGAATTATTAACTACGTCAGAAATAGACGATGCAAATCATGAGGCTTGCAGTGACAAATTATCTTCCGGTGATCAACAACGTAGTCTGCAAATACTGCTATCCAAAATGACGAAGTTGAAGGAATGGGTTTTCATGCTAACAGTTATGAACCTGAAAATATTGTTGGCAGATAAAGTAAGAATTCAATTTTATGTGCTTTCAAACCATTTATTTCTAAATTTCTTTAAACAGTTAAACACTGGTTTAATAGGGAAAAGTTCTAATTATAATTAAGAAAACATAATTTCTTAATAAATGAAAATGTTACTTTAATCAAAGTAAGCAATGGGATTGCAATTATTATAGAACTAAACAGTGAGTTTTGGAAAGTTAGGGTTACAACTTTTTGAACGGCTTGTATAATTTAGTCTAAAATTTAATAAATCGCTAATTTTTAACGACAGCTTGTTATTTCTATTTTTATCACACAGGAAACACATGATTCAATGAGAAAAGTTAATTTGAACTATCCTAACAAGCAACACAACCCACTGGCAGAGACTCAGGAAACGGAAAATAAATCTACAGAAATAAAACGGTTTGTGGAAAATAGCGATAAAACCAAGTTTATGGAAGAAAATTATAACGGATTCCAAAAAGGCTATAATTTGCTTCCAAAGCATACAGCAAAGAAAATTATAAACCACAGCACAGAAACAGACGATCTTCAAAGAAATATTCGATCCACAGAAAATGGTTTTGGATCTTTAGAATTTGGAAAATTCTGCCTTGGGAGTCAGCCATGTACTTGTTACTACCCTGATCACCCTGACGTGGTACAGATAGATCTTACCACTGATGCCACCACTAGAAATGTTGTCACTGAGGATGGTAAAATACCTGGAAGCTGTGAAGATCTTCAACACATCGGGTATACTTTGAAAGGATTCTATTTGGTTCGTTTGAATTCAAGCAAGATAGTCAAAACCGTCTTCTGCAGTTTTTCGAGAGAAAAAGTTCACCGAATTTCCACAGACAAACAAACCTCAGCAAAACAAGGCCAACAGATAATTGTTAACCAATTTTGTGCAGACCTCGAGAGTCAGCCTTGTAATTTCTTCTATTCCGACAATCCTGATGCATTGAACTCTGAGCCTAATGTTAAAATGTCCTTGACAGAAGTTGAACCAAGACCTACCGGATGTCAAGATCTGCAAAACATTGGCTATAATCTTAAGGGGCTTTATTTTTTTCAGTTGAATGCCATCAAAGTTAGAGTAACCTATTGTGATTTCAAAACAAGTATGGAAAAAGATATTCAAATTAACAAAGCTTCCATTTTTAAGCACGAAAAGACATCAAAACCTGTGGAATTTAATATTTGCATTTGGAAACATCAACCATGTTCTTGCTATCATTCAAAAAATCAAAATTCCATTCAATTTGAGCTTAGTACTGACAAGCTCACCACGAAATCTTTAAGTGAAAATCGCTTTGCACCATCTTCCTGTAAAGATCTTGAAAATTTCGGGCATAGCCTTGATGGATTCTATATGGTCCGGGTGAATAGGAAGAAAATTAAAACCGTATACTGCAAATTTGAATATACGGACATAAGAAGGGGCAATATAGTGCAAGGTATTTTGTAATTCTATGAAAAAATGTATAAACTATAAAAATGATCCGTTGTTTAAAAATTAAACATTTTCTCTGTTCTTAGAAATTAAAATGAAAAACGAAAACTGTCAATGTAAAAGAGCTGCAAGACTCTTTCCTAAAAGAAGAAACAACGATAATGCCTGTCAATGTCAGGATTCTAAGAATGTGGAAACTACTACTGTGACAAAAAGTACAAGAGCTTCCACCCAAATTCCTATACAAACAAGCTCAAAACTAACTACAACTACGCCTAAACCTCATACAACAATCACGCAACTTACCAAAAGAACTGTTTATACGACCGAAAAACCAAGTATAAGATTTTATTTCTTCTAACTGTTTCCTAATTTAAACGCTATTTTCTATTGTGGCAACAATAGTTTACTACAATTAATGATGTGCTGAAAACAAAATTTATATATATTTTTAAATCCATTTAAGGGTACATAGTTAATATTAAGGTAATAATTTATTTTTTAAACTCTTTTGTAACACTTACTCCTCTGTAGTGGCTGCTTTTCAAAAACCACTCGAAAGTAAAACAAAAACGGGTATTCAATCTTCTTCAGTCGGCTCCTTGGTTAAAAATAAACACGGAAAATGTCTATCAGTGAGAACAGAGAACAAATTTGAAGGAGATGCCAAAATAGTTCAGTCGAAATGCAATCCAGATGAGAAAGCCCAGCTTTGGGAATGGGTAGATAGGAAGCATTTGTGTAACGGTTGGAACAAATGCATTTCAATTCCCAGAAACCTGCATCCTGGAACAGTAAATGCGCCAATCCTTCAAAAAGAATACATGCTAAATAGTGAACATCAAAAATGGGTATTCGAGGACAATTCAAGTCAACTCATTAAAGCCGTTGAAAAGGATTCAAATGTAGATGGAGCAGAATTAAAAACAAGTTTTTGCGATACAAAAGAAAAAGGCCAATCGTGGGTTTTTTATTTTATTCCTAACAATTATTATGATAGGAATAGCAATGAATGGAAGGGAAATCAAAATGTTCGCATTCAAGAAACAAAAAGTACTAAAATAAATGGTAAAATTTAGTATGATATTTTAAACTTTTTATAAACTATTTTAAAGAATGTTTAAAAATATATTCATCAACGTAGTTTCCTCATCCAAAAAATTTAAAGAAACTACGCTGAACGATAAAAATAAAGAAAATTTCAAATCCACCGATTTCCAACTTGGATTGATGAACTACACAAAACGTTTGCCTTTTAGCATGAATGGTAATGCAGTAGCTGGAAGTCCCCAAATCATCAAGTTTCCTGATGGTAATCGGTTATTGTGAAATGACCAAATTACTTTTTTTAACGAATCATATTTTGTATTCAAGGATTAAAAATTGTTCCGTCAAGTACGATGATTAACATATTAGGCATGAATAATCCTATTTTAAATGGTATTAGTACTTTTTTTTAAATAACACGATATATTAGATGTGATTTGAAAATAAATCATATAAATCTATTTTTATATTCATCGCCCCGATTTCGTACGGTATGGAAATACAATATCCATCTACTAAATAAAAAGGAATGAAGGATCAAGGCAGCTACACCCAAAAGCTGGCCACTCTCAAACCAAAACTGACCAAAACGATAAAGGGTAAATAAATCTTTTGTTCAGTTATGTGATATTTCTTGTCATTTATTTTCTTTTCAAATTGAAAACCTCATATTAAAGCAAAATCTGAAGATAATCAAGGCTTTTCTCAAATAAAAAATGAGCACGGAAAATGCCTTGGCGTGAAGAGCGACGTTAAAAATAAGAAAGCTGAAGAAGATGGTGCACAGATAATCCAGGTGAAATGCGATCCATCGAAGAAAGGACAAAACTGGAAATGGCAAGCTGATAGTAGAGGTCTAAACCACCTTTGTAATGGCTGGGCTAGATGCCTTTTCAATCCGGTTTATGGGGGTATAAGTCAGAATATTCAACATCGTAATTTAAGCGGTTGTGGCTGTCAACATTGGAGTAAAAATATGAACCCATGCCCTATCATGAATAATCGAGTTTGCTTAGCTGTTAATAAAGATTCAAATGTCCATGGAGCAGCAATAATAACCTCCTATTGTAATCCCAAAGAAAAGGGACAACAGTGGTATTTCGGTACAGCTTGAATTGTTTTCATTGAATTAAATGTCTAATGAGCTGCCATTATAATGGTGCTGTTTTTTTGGTGAAGGATCAAGAATTATAATAAATTATATGCATCCGTTGAATTTTTTAATTCTTTATTTTAATTTTTATTAATTGATTTGTACATATTGGGGATTTAAAAATATATTTTTCAACTGAGTTGTTAATAGAAAAAAAATCGTTGAAATAATATGCATAATGGCCTTAGTGGCTAACTAATATATAAAAAATATACTATATTTTAAAAAAAGGTAAGTAAGAAATTGTCTAGTTTAGGCCTACTTCCAAATTTTAATACGCAGACAGCTTGAATGAACTGCTTTAAAGATTAAAAGAAAAGCGATTTAATGAGAATACTTAATATTGTAAATGAGTACATATGAGGAAAATCTAATCGGAGTGATGCTTTACAACATATCACCGCATTCCTCTTGCACAGTGGCGTGGAAGAACGAACAGCTGAACGGTAACCATACGCCACGTATACCATTGCACGATGAACCAGATTAAATTCAGTTGAAGTTCCCATCCGAGCGAGTCAGTCGCTCGTTTACACTTCGCCAATGCAAATAGCGGTCATGATAACGTTACTATTCATGATAATTCACGTTCAAGTGATTTTATCAAGTGAAGAAATGGCTCAACATTCTATATTGGTATTCATTTTATTCAAATATTATTGCATTACAATATTTATGGCAAGTTTTTTTTTAAAGATCTATCTGGTTTTTTTTTTGTTTTTTAAACGAAGGGGAGTTTTATAAAATGTTTAAATAAACTGAGACTTTCGTTACAAAATATTAGACCAAATCGTATTTTTTTTTTACTTTTAAAAGTAGTGAAAGAAGTTCGACAAAGTTGTATATATATATATGTATATATATACGTCACTAAAGAATGACGTGGTCAATAGGGTTTCCCACTAAAATTTTAAATCGATTGAAAGTGGTCTATCCAGACTAAACACAACATTCTAAGAACTTTTCTCAATCATAGTTTATTAGAAATGTTAACCGTTTAGCCGGAAATCAATTAAAAAGAAAAGGGGCGGAGCCTAAAAAGTTGTTGTATTTCGCTTTGATTTTAGAGCAGTAGCGCAGCAATAGTCCCGTGAAACATTGGCTTGTTTACTTGGGAAATTTGGTTATCTCGCAATTCCAAGTCCCCTGAACGTAATTGAATGTTTTAATGATATAATTCGGGTCCAGAATTTCACGAGCTTTCATTTAAACCCAAGATTATTACTTTTTATAAACTTATTTCTTGGTAAATTGAAATAATGTTTTTCCTTCGTAAGAGCCCATGTTAAATCTTTTGAAGGCTTGATTAACATGGCGTCTTATGGGGGTAAGTTATTTCTGTAATATTTCGATTAAAACATGAATAAAAAGTAACAAACTTGTGCTTAAATGAAAGCTCGTGAAATTCTGGACCCGAATTATATCATTAAAACATTCAATTACGTTCAGGGGACTTGGAATTACGAGATAACCAAATTTCCCAAGTAAACAAGCCAATGTTTCACGGGACTATTGCTGCGCTACTGCTCTAAAACCAAAGCGAAATACAACAACTTTTTAGGCTCCGCCCCTTTTCTTTTTAATTGATTTCCGGCTAAATGGTTAACTTTTCTAATGAGCTATGATTGAGAAAAGTTCTTAGAATGTTTGATTTAGTATAATGAAACCATTTTAAAGCAATTTAAATATTTAGTGGGAAACCCTATTCTATTGGGTCGATCATCGTTTAATGTTTCTTATTTCTCTGATTTTTTTTACTGATTTTGAGAAATACAGTAAAATAAAGTAGAAAAAAATTCCAGTAAATTTTATATCACGAGGTTAACACTAGTCTTACAACGTAAGGAAAGTTGTAAGACTCCACATTTCTGCTGACGTGTCTGATTCCAGTATAAGTAAATTACTTAAAGATGAATGTATTTTATTTAATTAATCATAATTCTAATTTTAGAGGAAATGAAACCAAGATAGACAGTAAAATGTTAGAATTATTTTTCTCTCTCCTCTTAATTGGCTTTTAACGAAAGATATAATGGATGTAAAGAAATCATATTTGATGTTCTATCTGGGTAATAATTTTATATTGTAATTTTTTTCTATGAAGGAACGGTTGGATAGCATTGAAGCAGTTCAAGAACTAAACAACCTAAAAATAGAGCAGGTTGAAACCCTATTTACCGGCTTGAAAGGAAAAGTGGAGCGCTTAGAAATCAAGGATAAAGAAATGTTGGAAGATCTTGGTAAACTGGATCGAAAAATTGGTGATCTTACCGTGTCTGTATCGACCTTATCTTCTTTGAAGATCAAGGAGCAACGCCTCCAATCCAACAAGTAACTGAGTGAAAAAAAATGCATAATATTAAAATAATCTTTACAAATTACTTCAATTTTAATTAGTGGCGGCCTTCAGTTCGAACTCAGTGGAAATGAAATCACTATCATGAGTAAAATGAATAGTCCAACGACAACTGCTATGCCATCGACGTCAAAGATGATGACGCCAACTTTGAAATCAGGTACCTTAATTTTAATAATTGATC
Source organism: Chydorus sphaericus (assembly GCA_030141595.1). Lineage (NCBI taxonomy): Eukaryota > Metazoa > Arthropoda > Branchiopoda > Diplostraca > Chydoridae > Chydorus > Chydorus sphaericus. The sequence continues at coordinate 11,744,243 of CM057929.1, read as the reverse complement.
ATTATTATATGAAGTTTACTAAGATATTTTTATTCTATTTTATTTTATTAGGGATGCCTGTGTACCATTCAAAAATACAAGATACGACCACCATCAGTAAGCAAGGACATAATGAAAAAGTAAACTACTCCCAAACAACTCTGAAACCAAACGTGCTGACATCAATTATTAAAGGTAAAATCGGTCTAATATGTTCAGTTGTGTAATAGGCTTCCTTTCAATTAATTTTTAAATGTTAATAATTAAGGTTTCTTTCAAATGAAAAACGAGCACGGAATGTGTCTTGCCGTAATGAGTGGCATTACAAAGAGAGCTGAAGAAGATGGCGCACAGATAATCCAGGCAAAATGCGATCCATCTAAGAAAGGACAAAACTGGAAATGGGAAATTGATGACAATTTAAAACGCCTTTGCAATGGTTGGAATTTTTGTCTTTTCAATGTGAAAATCTATCAAAAAGATGCACACATTGTGCATTTTCATCGTTTAAGAGATCCCCGTCAAAACTGGATTCAAAATACATATCCAGGGCTCTTCATGAATTATCGTTTTTGCTTAGCTGTTGATAAAGATTCCAATGCCCATGGAGCAGCAATAATAGTCACCGATTGTAATCCCAAAGAAAAAGGACAACGTTGGACAGCTTATTGATTACCCCCCCCCCCCCCCTTACTAGAATGTTGTTGTATTGGAGGTGAAGGTTCCAAAAACTATAATAAATGGTACATGCATTGAATGTCATTTTATACAGTCGAATATTTTCTTCTAGCTTTTAGGGATTTATACAAACATTTTCGTTTAGATGATGAAAGGATTTTTGTTTTGGTATAAAGTAATTTTTAATTTTTGTTAGTTTAGAAATTCGGAAGTATTAAGTTAATAACAGATGAAGTTGAAAGCGTTATCTAAATTTTACTGGGCCGCGTATGGCTATGTATTTCTAAAGGGGAAGCGGAAGCGTATAGCATTAAAAACGTGTACTAATAATATAAAAATATATACAAGAGTTGACGAATCAGCACAAAACAGTCTATAAATCCTACGTAAAGTTACAAAAAAATCCTATAGAATTGCTTTAGAATAACTTTGAAATATTAAATATTGTGAAGACCCAGCCAAACTCCCCAACTAGTAATGCGCCAATTTATCGCGTTATTTTTTATGATACTGAATATTCAAGTGATATTTCTATTGGTGAAGTGTCTCCAAACTATATTCTGGTAATAAATTTCCTCCTTAATTTGATGTTTTATGGTATAAAATGCCAGTTTGAATACAAATCAATATTTTTTTTAATTGTATCAAAATATTTAAAATTTGAATAAGTTACGTAATGCCAATTTGGATTTAATCAAATTCTTACAGGGAAATATATTTCTTGAAAATATTTAATTTAGAAATGAGAGAGAGAGAGAAAAACGACACGTCACTAAATGGAACGGTGACGTGGCCGTTTCTACATTATGCTATCTAAAATTGTCTTGTTTAACATGCATCTTCTCTAAAGTTACTATTATTTATGGAAATTCTAACAATTAAAATTTTCATTTTAAAAAAATTAAGTTTCAATTCCATTTTCTAGAAACATTTTTGTAATCTGTTTTAAACAAACAAAAATTAAAATCAAACCAAAGTTTCAGATAGAATTTAAAATGAATGGATGAAACAGTCAAACTGTCTTATGATCTTAATTAATCCTACACACCAATGAAAAAGATTCTATGTACAGCAGTATACGTCATCAAAATTGTGATGTGCCAATAAAAAAAGGATAGTCATACATAATTTTCCTATTCTAACAAGCCTAATTTTTTAATTTACATAAATCGAATCTTCGATCAGAAAATATCTGATCATAAATAATTTGTTTTATGCTTCAATTCATGCATGCATGCAAACATTAAATGAATTATTTAAAATGCACAAATATAATAATCTAATTTATAAATATTTTACAGTAATTAAAAATTATTATTGTCGTCTTTAATTTTTTAAAAACGAAAAATTTGATAGTTTTTTTATATGAAATTTTTATGTAAAATAAGTAAGCCTTTTTAAAGTGATATTTAAATCTAAATTTATTATTTTTTAAATAGAATAATCAATTAAAAAGTAGAAATAAATTCATAATAATATCATTTTTTTAAATTAAATTTTATTTAAAAATAAGTAAGGTTTTTTAAAGAAATATTTAAACCTAAATTTATTTACAAAATAGAATAATCAATCAAAAAGTAGAAATTAATTAATATTAACATTTCGTGCTGGGATCTAAGAGTAACTTTCCTCCCAAAAGGATGCTCACCGGCTCACCCCTTACACGCATGAATATAACAACTCGCGCGTTACCATGGTAACTTTAAACAGTTCTCGGTTCCCCGCTTGGCAACCATGCGTGTAAAATCGATACGTGTATTGTATACAAGATTCAAAAATGGACCTTACCGCACTAGACATCCACTCACTCTCTTTACTCTTCCGAAAAGTAAAGTAAAATAATAATTAAAACCTAATTAATTTAACTTATCTTCGTTATTAATTAATAGGTCTACATTCCATTGACGAAAAGTGTTGCTGTAAAAGCGAAAAATCGGGATTGGATCGACACTCTTAAAGACTTTGAAAAGTATTATCGCATAAGCATAAAGCGCTAATTTTGGTTTAAAATATAATTAAATGTAATCTATTTGTTTTTTATTGATAGTTTATTGGAGCATTTTGATGGATTGATTCAAGAGCCCGATGAGCAAACGCCTTTATCAGCATCTAAGAAAGCTAATTGCGCACTTAAACCATTCCAAGTAAAATAAAAATAATAATTTGAATTCATCCATAATTCAATTACTTATTGATAATTAATAATTAGACGACTTTTCCCTCTATGAGGGACGAATATGTCTATTGGCAATCTCAGATTGTTCAGTTGAGTCACCAGAAGCAATGGATGATTCATCAATGGGGGGAGGCCACTACTGAAACTGATTCCGCCCTCCGCCAAGTATTATATATTATAATAACAATAGTTTAAAAAAATAAAAAATAAAAACTATAACTTGGTAATATTTTAGGTTCATTATACTTTGAAATTATTTAGATTGGTCCGAGAGCCGATTGAGGTATTTAATTAGTCATTTAATTACTTTTCTTTTTAATTTATTTAATTGTTTAGTTTAAATATAACTTTTTAAATTATTATTATATTATCTAATTAATTTTTGATTTAAGAAAAATATTGAAATTATTTTATTTACAACTATTTTAGGTGTTTCAAAATATTTATTTAACTAGTTCTGATTAAAATATGCCATTATTATATTGTTACTATATTTTAATTAGTTTTATTTTCAAATGTCTTTATTTAGGTGTTTACAGTTTACCCAGCAGCACCGCCTTCAGAAAGATCAATAAGCTCAAAGCGGGTAGATTTATACGTAAAAGCCTTAAGTGGGGCCATAAGAGCGGTGGTATTACAACCCACAGCAAAATCCGGTATTCATTCCAAATTTGTGGATCTCATTAAAAACAATACTCACCTGTTGGCAAGGTGGTCTCAACACGTGCTCAAACCCAAGGACTTATCCAAGTAATATTTAATTGATACATTAAAAAAAACATTAAAAATAAAATTCAAATTAACTTTAGACCAGAAGCAGAAATAGTGATGAGTGCCCTAAGAGTTTGGGAGTCTGAATGGGCCAATTCTAAATTAGATGCAGTGGCTAAATTAACTACCCAAGAATTCTCCGACATGTTTTTAGCCACTAGCACAGTTTTGGAATCTATTCATACGATCCAATCTATCGGCAAAGTATAACTTTATTTCATTACTAAACTATCGCATAATATGAACCTACCGTTAGTTGTCGTCAATTGACTTGAATTAAATCACCTAAATTATTATATCAATCAAGTTAATTTTTCTGGATTGATGGAATTTAATAAATCAAATTAGCCGAATAAGGAGTTTTTAGGAATGAACTTTGGAAAAAATTATAAGTAATATAGCACAATAATGGATACATGATGCATAATGTGGGCATTATATGAAGTATTTTAAATTAATTATATCTAAAACGGTGTATTAGGCAATAGGCATGCACACCAGTTTTATCAATTATTATTGAATTTTGAGTTTGATTTGATTTTAATTGAATAACTATTACAGGAGATAAATGCATTAACGACAATGGTGAATCAGATAGGAGACTATTTTGCTAGACAGAGACTGCTAGCTATGATCCAGGATCAGCTTCAAAGAAGAATCGATACGGTGGACATGAAGCTCTTATTGGTGGATCGTAGACCAGAATTTCAAGAATTTATTCAAGGATATCAGAAAGCACAAAAGAGTGTCGAAAATGAGATCAAAATAAGCATTAAAAACGTCTTAAGCGATCAGTAAGTATTAGTGAAATTGTCTTTAAATAAATCAAGTAACAAGTTTTTGATTTTTATTATTTTCAGCACATCTTTTGAAGGATTGAAATTATTGAGAAAAATTATAGACGCATCGCATTCGTTGGCTGGAACTCATTCAGGAGTTCTCGATGAATTCTTGACACTCAATCAGAAAGAACAGCTGAATAGACTCTCCACTGAAATAAGACTTATTAGGAAAGGTTTCGATGTTACCGACTATCTTAACGAGGTTTTTTTCCTCTCTGAGTTGTATTAATTATGAAATAAATTAAGACAATTTTGAACTCTAGAAAGAAACTGGTCACATAGATATGGCGCAAAGATTATTTGAAAGGCGTCTACTCTATCATCGTGTAAAAGTTGGTCTTTTATTCATCTTCCCCAATCCAGCTAATTGGGATGAAACACCTGCTTCAATCAAGGTTTAAAGCCTAAACACTTCTTTTGAAAAATTAATTAAAAATAAAAGTTATTATACAGATTAAAGATCAATATGTAGAGCTTGCAAAGTATCTCAAAACAACCGAAGATAAGCTCCACCATAAATGGTTTACAACGGTCCAAACACGAGCTGCTAGAGTCATGACCAAACCAATTTTGAAGAAAACTGATAAAGGATTCGTGACAACCCTTCAAGACACTCTAATGACCATATGGGATGAAACCCGACTCTTTTTGCAAACTCGATTCCAAGTGCCACATGTTTGCCACGTGCTCTTGATGCAGAAACCAGATTTGGTCCACCATAATAGGGCGATTATTGCCATTTTAGAGAGGTTATCTTATATAGTAGAAAATCTCACTCCTTTTGAGGTATATTTAAGTTTGTTGAATAGTTAATTTAATGAACCACTACAAGATAAAATTGTCCATTTAGTTTGAAGTGCTGCACACTAACTATTCGAGTGTTGAAAATGCCTTGAATCTCGGTTTAAGTCACTTGACTTGGCCTTCATTATGCCTGGCTCCCTTCATCCAAGATTTATTGGAGAGTGTCGAGCGCTTTCAAGCAGTGGCTGAAGATGTGGCACTCATCTCAAAGATCTTGGAAGATCGGATTGCTAAAATCATGGATCATCGCCTTTTGAATGATGAACCAATCAGATCATCAAGAAATAACTCTTCTGCCGAAGTAGAATTTGTTAATTATACTAAATTAAACACAATTTTCTAATTGGTTCTTAAATACCAGGATTTTTTCGATATGCTAAGTGTTAAAGGAGACGAATTCTTCATTGACATTCGTCGAGTAGTATCTGACCTTCCACCCATTCTTCTTCAAGTGGAATCTTTGGTCTCCAACTCCCAAACGGGCTGCTCACCAGAAATGCAAAACTATTACGACTACTGGCGTGACCGTATCTACCAAACTGTTCTAGCCTCTTTACAGGACCGTTTTAGTGAACTATCGGAGCTTTTAGCTAAAGGACCAAAAGCTCTGTTCACCATCCGGGTTTCTATGAGCTCTGATAAGGGGAAGGAAGAAGTTTTGGTCGAACCAGATTTGGAGTCGATAGAACGCGAGATCAGTAATATCGTTCATCATTGGATTAAGAGGAGTGCAGTGGTGCCCAATTGGAAGGAAGGCACCTGTATCTCAACACCCGTCGGGCAGAAATCATTTTACGACCGTTTAAGTCAAGAACCATTGCTCAAAATCACCGTGGCTAGGGACCAAGAGCACTGCAAGAAGTTGGTATCTAAATTAAGATCAGTCATCGATCGGTAATTAAACAACTTCGCTTTTTAAAAAGAGATTTAACAAAGTTTATTTTGAAGCTAATTTTTGATTGTCAGTTGGGCTGCATGTAAGGAGTTGTGGCAGATGGATAAAGGGCAAGTCTGTAAAGAGCTTAAAGATACTTCGCCTGCCCTCTGGCAGTACGATGAACAACTACAATATTATAGAAATTATTGGACAGCCAGGATTCAGGCTATGGAAGATGAGGCTACCATCTGCTGTATCTCGTCAGTAACTTAATATCAGTTTTAATTGGTAATAAAAATGGTTTGATTTGAATTTATGGGGGAAAGATTGCAGATGCAAGAGCTCAAGCAATCTGCATTGGAGCATATTGAAGAATGGATTCGTCAATTGGGAGCCACGTGGCTAGAAGGGACCAAAGACAAACTAGCTCAGTTGGAAATACTTCTTACAAATAGGAAGAATATAGTTGAAGATCACTTGAAAGATGGAAGTATTGAAATAGATATTGAAATGCTGCTCATCGAAGTGAAAGAAAGTTGGCATCGACTTGGTCATTATGGAATTCAAGTAAAACATCTGATTACATGTTATTGTTCTAAATTTTTTTGAATTTTTTTTTCATTTATTTAGGTTCCAAATGAATTGAAGTCGAAATTGGATGAGCTGTCTAATCGATTCCATTCTAATAAATAACGCAAAAGAGTTGAATAATTGAATTTAATTACAGTTTTGTAATTTGGCATGACTAAAAATAAAGCAGTGTCCCAATGGTGTCCGTTGGTCAAAGTATTTAGTTATTGGTAATCCAATTTGCTGGTATTAAGTTTAATTGATGAGATTAATGTGAAATTCTAACATGGCAATGCTGCCATTTCCACGAATGCTGCACGACCATCAGATAACGTGTCCTAATATAATTGGATTCATCTGGATTAGAATGGTTACGTGGCCAATTCAATTCTAAATTTTTAGCTCAAACTCTCCAACAAGTAATTTTAAAGAGTCATTCGTTGGTCTCCAGTCCATCATTGGAAATGATGAAGATGAAAGAGTTGGTAACGCTTCTTTTGATGATAATGCACTCTCAAGTGATATTATCCAGCGATGAAGTTTCTCAAAATTCTATTCTGGTAACTAATTATTTCCATGTTTTCCCAAATTATCTTAACATAGATGCATAAACAAAACGAAATACGTCAGTTCTGCTAAAACGGTGACGTGTCCATTTCTATTAGATGAATTTTAAGTTTCTTGTTTAACGTAATATTTCTTTCTATGGGTAGAATTTATTGCTAAATGAAGTATTTGCAATTCATGAATAAATTATTTTGTCGGATTTTGAAAAATTTTATTCCAAGGCGATTTTAATCATATAGTAGACTGGTAAAGATAACATGCAGGGTAAGCTGTATACGTCACCAAATGGTTGACGTGGCCGAGCGATTTCCATTGAAAGGTAGCACAAGTGTCTCCCTTTTAACTTAAATTTCTTAAAATATTATTTATGATCTAGTCAAAGTATTTAAATCTGGAATTTAAAGTGGACGACAAAAAAAATCCTATAGCTTGGTCTTTTTTAATTATTCCTAGTGTACCCACGCGTCATCTAAATGATGATGTGTCAACTTGAAAGAGGATATTCATGCATATTCAACTAAGAAATCTCGAAATTTGTATTTTTAAATATACAATGATTCTATAAATTTATGTAATAAATATTCTTTAAATAAATGTATATTTAATTTATTTTTTTACAAAGGAACGCCTGGATAGTATTGAAGCAGTACAGGAACTACACAACATTAAAATAGAGCAGATTGAAACCCTCTTTACCGGCTTGAAAGGGAAAGTGGAACGCTTAGAAATCAAAGACAAAGATATTTTGGGAGATCTTGGAAAACTGGATCGAAAAATTGCCGACATTAGCTCATCTGTATCGTCATTATCCTCTTCCAAGATCACGGCGGAGCAACGCCTCCAATCAAACAAGTAACCCAATAAAATCTGATTATAAATAAAATATTTTTCAAATGTACTTTTAAAATTAATTATATTTTATTTAGTGGTCTTATCCAGTTCGAGCTTAGCGGAGATGAAATTACTAAATCTGTGGTAAGTGGAACAGCATCAGCCGGACCTTCCAGCTGTCAGGATCTTCTGATGATCGGCCACTATCTTGATGGGTTCTATACGATTCGTTTCAATGCCACAGTTATGAAAACCATCTACTGCGATTTCTATGGGAAAGTCGTGAATAAAATGAATCCAACGTCAGTGACACCACCGACGACCAAACTGGCCCCAACTTCGAAATCAAGTACCCATTAAAAGCGATTATTTTTTACTTGAAGCCTGCAACTACTTTCAGAGTTCAATTTGTCCAGGTCTTGATTTTAAAGTGGTAAATACTTTACGTCTGGATCATGCTGAAGGAAAAAGCTACCCCTTGATGAATAAGCATAGCATGTGTCTGGCTGTTGAAACCACGGGGAAGATCAATCCATCCGAAAATGGAGCCAAAATAGTCCAATCAACCTGTAATCCTACCGAAAAAGGACAGCTTTGGAAATACGATAAACAAAAAAAACTTTTATGCAATGATTGGAACAAATGCCTCTCACTTCCTTTTAACCGTAAAAATGGGGAAACTTCTGAGCTTGTCCAATGGGATCTTATTACAGATGAAAAAAATCAAATCTGGGCAGCAAGAAATGCTAATCAGTTTCTAAGTTTTATAGGATTATGTTTGGCATTTGAAGGAAATTCGGATGGTAACAGACTTAAAGCTATTACGAATTATTGTGATGATAATGCAAAAGGACAAATTTGGTCTTTCGCTGAATATTGATTTGCGAAATTTAATTTCACATTCTGAATTGATCGCAGCCTTCTAGAGTTCAATTATGTTGCCCTGAAGGATTATATGCATCAGTGTAATTGTTTTGAAAACAGCATTAAATAAAGAGAATTGCATGCAAATTATCATCATTTATTTCAATTGGGAAATTATCATTTATCTATTTGTATTCTACGGCATAGGGACTGTTGCTATATACACGAATTGAATGTTATTGATACCCTGTTTACTAGCAATAGCCATCCTATACAGTTGCTACCTCGATTGCAGCTACCTTGCAAGGGCGACTATAGCAACCCGTACGTTGGCTACCCAAAATTTTGCCAATAAAAAATAAAAAAAGTCGAATCAAAAATTAACAAAGCGCGACTATTGCTACCCCGACCGCAACTCAGTTATTTCATTCATTTTGGGACCCATTTGAGGCATTTAAATTTTCAATAATTCTTCAAAACTTTTAATTAAAAACAAAATGCCTTTTGCAAGTGATTGGGTCAATCATCACAGAGCAATTATCGTCGGGGACCGACGTCACTTTTGAAAAAATGCGGCCGTGTTCGTTGGTTGTTTAGGATCCCGGTCATTACGTTGCCAGTGCTATCTATTGGAAAATTTTCTTCCCATTTAACTCCTGCAATTATCAAACCCCTTCGGAAAATGAAAAGCAAAAAAATTCAGTCAAGTAAAAAGCGGACGATTCCTTTGACCGTTCCTCTCCGTTTCAGAAGTGGCTTCCGATCCCTTTTGACCAGTTGAGAACGAGGCAGTTCTGTCACAACGCGCTCCTGTCGAACCCTGTTGCGATGACTTAGGCCTTTTCCGTCCGACTCAGAAGTGGCGCCACGGCTTCTTATACTGACCAGTTGAGACGGATGTTGAGATTGATGGCGCTGTTGGTGGAACATTTCACCGGTTTCCCCCACCGCACCGCCTATCTCTCTCCTTTTAATAGCAGGATTGTTGGAGAGATCCGCAAGCGCAGTGCCACCGCAACGACCAATGGAAATAAATTATAATTATCACTCTACGGCGTAAAAATTTCTATTTTTAGACACCAAATACCATTTTTAGTTTTGGGGCGAGTTTTTTAAATACCATTTTCATTTTCCATCGTTTGAGTTCCCAGCTGCTTTTTCTTCTCACTTTTCTTGGTATTTTCTGCATCACAACACCGAATATCTTGCGCTTCACTCTCTTCCTCATCTGTTTCTGTAAATGAATAAAAAATAAAACATTTCATTTTACTTTTTTTTTTTACTTCTTTTTCATTTAATTTTACTTTATTTTTTACTTCCTTATACAAATTGATGCAAATCATCATTCGATCCAGCAAACATGGATGGGGATGTTACAGAAGAACTACAGTCTTTCACGGAGCCGAGCAACAATGATTCTAATTATATTTTCAATGAAATTGCACCGGTATTTTTGTTTGTTATTTGCAATGAAACATTTAGTAATTATAGCGCTTACCGTCGTCGTCGCCGTCTTCCATTTCCAAAGGGACTGCCGTTCTAGTTGGCAGTGGAACCATCATAGTCTTCAATAACAGTAATTTCCCTCTTTTTGGTTTTCAAAGGCGATCCGCGTTCCTCTGATGGGTCAAAAATCTATTTATGTCTTCCTCTTATTACTTATTTCCGTTTCTGAAGATAATGCATCAATGTAACCCACTGCGGCATCTTCATGGGCAACGGCTTCGTAGAAGGTTGCTGCATTACAAATATTAAAAAATATATTATTTATCTTTTGTCATAAGTTATTCCAATTATATTACTGAAAGAGTGACGAGTTTTTGCTGGATACGACTTCCATTTGTTATTGGGCTTGCGAGTAGTATCTTCAGCATGTTTTTCAACTCCCTGGAGGTTTTTATGGGAGGGAAAACGTATTTTTCCCATCGAACCATCGGGCAGGCGCTGAAGAAATCTAAGCATTGTCTTTTCCTCCTCCAACATCTTCCAAAACCAGGTAAGATATCTAAAAAAAACAATCTCAAATGCATAAAGCGGTATGAATAAAAGAGTACGAGAAGAAATGTGTATAAATAAAAAAATTAATTAATGAAGATTCCAAAGTTTATTTTTTCAAAAATACAAGTTAAGTATGAGCGATTTTTAATATTTATTACCTCAAATATTACCGCATTTTTGAAATAAAAAAATTAGGGTCAGGTTTTGACGATTTTTCTTTTGAAAATAATGTAGAAGGGGAAATATTTACAGACTCTGTATTGAATAGTTATTAAATTTGGGCAAAATATTGACGAATTTTCTCATGATAATCAGAAAAGGGCAAAAATTCAAAAAGTCTCATTCATAAGGAGAGGAAACGTAGCAAAATTTGAGGTCTCATCGTATTCTTCTGTTTCAAGTGGGGGCCTCGAAAGTAGAACTCAACTCAAGTGGAAGTTATCAAAGGACCAGCTTTTCAATCTCGAAACTGTTGACTACAGAAATATCCAATTCAGAAGATTCTTTTTTGAAACGTGTACAAGTTACCTTTGTTTAAAAAATTCCTGCCAATAACGTAGTTTGTAGTCAATACCATTTTTCCTGATAAAGGTTGTGACCAGAACGAAGTTTCCTTCAGTTGTATAAATACAAGAATCAAATCAGATTTAATAGAAAGAAACCATTTTTCTATTTTTGCTGTTTTCTACTGTTTTCCTCCTTCAATTCCGCCAGCAATGTCACCACCATAATGTTGGTTAGAAAATGATTTCGCAGTTGGGTCGTCCTGCTTTATGGCTTTTGGTAAAACCTCAATCGTATTCATATAGCTTATAGATAAGCTTATTGGCTTTCGAAAAAATATGAAAAAAATCTAGCCCAACTCTTTCTATTTTTTTATTTTTTTCCCCCGCAGAAAGGGAAGGAAAAAGTTTTGGTCGAACCAGATTTGGAGTCTATAGAACGCGAGATCAGCAATATCGTTCATCATTGGATTAAGAGGAGTGCAGTGGTGCCAAATTGGAAAGAAGGCACCTGTATCTCAACACCTGTCGGTCAGAAATCATTTTACGACCAACTAAGTCAAGAACCATTGCTCAAAATCACCGTGACCAGGGACCAAGAGCACTGCAAGAAGTTGGTATCTAAATTAAGATCAGTCATCGATCGTTAAATAAAAAAAACTGCTTGGTTGGAACATAATCAATTTGTGATTGCTATAGTTGAGTTGCATGTAAGGAGTTGTGGCAGATGGATAAAGGGCAAGTCTGTAAAGAGCTTAAAGACACTTCGCCTGCTCTCTGGCAGTACGATGAACAACTACAATATTATAGAAATTATTGGACAGCAAGGATCCAGGCTATGGAAGATGAGGCTACCATCTGTTGTATCTCGTTAGTAGTTTAATATTAGCTTGAACTGGTCATAAAAAAATCTTTAATTTGATTTTGTGGGAGAAAGATTGCAGATGCAAGAGCTCAAGCAATCTGCATTGGAACATATTGAAGAATGGATTCGTCAATTGGGAGCCACATGACTGGAAGAGACCAAAGACAAACTAGCTCAGTTGGAAATACTTCTTACAAATATGAAGAATATAGTTGAAGATCACTTGAAAGATGGAAGTATTGAAATAGATATTGAAATGCTGCTCATCGAAGTGAAAGAAAGTTGGCATCGACTTGGTCATTATGGTATTCAAGTAAAACATATGATTAAATGTTATTACTGAAAATGATTTTGAATATTTATTTATTTATTTAGGTTGCAAATGAATTGAAGTCGAAATTGGATGAGCTGTCTAAGCGTTTTTATTCTCATAAATAACACAAAACGATTTAATTGCATTACTTTTTTCTAATATGGCATGAATTAAAATAAATGTCTTATTGATCTTTGTTGGTCTGATTTTTAAGTTATTGGTAATTCCATTTGCAGGTTTTAAGTTAAATCGATGAGATTCAAATGAAATCACCAATATGGCAATGTTGCCACTACCACAAATCCTGCGTGGCTCTATCATATAACGTGTCAGAATATTATTGGATTTGTACTCGAATTGATACGTGGCCATTTAAATTCTAATTTTTTTTAGCTCAAACTCTCCAACAAGTAATTTCAAAGAGTCATTCGTCTCCAGTCCATCGTTGGAAATGGTGAAGATGAAAGAGTTTTTAACGCTTCTTTTGATGATAATGCACTTTCGAAAGGTATTATCAAGCGATGAAGTTTCTCAAAATTCCATTCTGGTAATTTATTTATGTACATTTTTTTGCTTCCGTTAAGAATGTCAAGTTCAAAGAGAAAATCGTTTCAGAAATCATTTTATTTATTAAAAAAGCAAAATATGTGGGATTAAGTAATAATTAATAAAAGACCATTGTTAAAAAAAAATCTTAAATCAAATAATATTTTCAAAAATTCAAATAGCATTTGTTTTCTGAAATACTCATCAATCTTAAAACGTATACGCATAGACAAAACTAGATACATCAGCACTGCTGGAACGGTGACGTGTCTATTTCTATTAGATGCTTTTAAATTTTTTTGCTTAACGTAATATGTCTTTCTCTGGGCAGTATTTATTTCTAGATATGTATTTTCAATTTATTTTTAAATATACTAATTATGCATAATTAAAAAAAAACAAGCATATTTTTGCAATGAGATTTTTAAACTATGGTAGATTGCTAAAGATAACACGTAGACGAAACTGTATACGTCACCAAATGGTTGACTTGGCCGAGCCATTAACATTGAAAGGAAGCAATAGCGTCTCTCTTTTTTTTAACTTGTCTTTCTTCAAATGTAGTTACAGTATTTACATTTGGAATAGAATGTAAAGTGGACGAAAAACAAAAATTCTTATATAGCTTAGTCTTAATTATACCTATACAGCATGTCCAAAGTACAAATGTGATCTAGATGAATACATAAATTTTAAAGAGGGTAGTCATACATACAGTACCCTCAGGAGAAATAGGGAAACCCTCTTTTTTTCGGCCGTTTTTAGCACGCGTCTTATTGGGTAACGTGTTGTGCTTATTACGGATGGGAAAACTTCAATGTTGATCGCACAAACGTGATTTTTCGTATTCGGCGAGATAAATGAATTGTCTTTCTAGTAGTATTTTTAAATAAGTTGCAGCCATCAAACGGCAATAGAGTTATTTAGAGCGTAATCGTAAAAGGGACACCCCTATTTCTTGCCGTTTTTAACACGGGTCTTATGGACAAACGTCCTCCAAGAAAACAATCAGAAGATCTTTTTACTGGATGAACTGATCAATGCCGAAATTGAAATATATGTTAGCAACATAATGAGCTGTAACATAATTAAAAATCAAGTCTTAATTTTGCATTTTGAATCGGTGGAGATTTTTCAAAGTCTTTTACGGGTTTTGACGTTGTTTTTCCGACTAGACTACTCAAGGTCAACGGACGAATGTATGGCGGGTGTAGACAAGACGAGAGAAAAAATAAAAAATAAACTTTGAAAAATCTCCACCGATTCAAAATTCATCCCTATTTTAGATTCAATGCTGTGGCGATCCTAATTAGGATATGAACTTGAAACAAAAACAAAAATATAGAATAAAGAATCTGCACATTTTTTGTTTTAAACATTTTTCGAAATTTCGACATCCATTTTTCGGGAAATTCCGGGAGTTTTCGGGAGCTTGCTCCCGCCAAACGCCCTCGGTCTCGTTCATAAGACTTTACTTTCCTTTGACTTTGGATTTTTCTCTTTCCATTCATGTTCAGCATTCTTCTACTGATTACAACGTAGGTTTTGTGTCATGGGCTCTCGTACTAAGAGGGAGTCCCTATTTCTCCTGAGGGTACTGTATCCCACTCCAAAATGTTAACATTTTTATTCATAGTTATAGAAACAAAAACTTATAAAACTGGGTCCAATTTTATAGAATATATAATTAATTCTATAAATTTAAGTTAAAATGTGTCCTTAAAATAAGTGTTTACCTATATTGAATTAATGTTTTAAACACAGGAACGGCTGGATAGCATTGAAGCCGTACAAGAACTACACAATCTTAAAATAGAGCAGGTCGAAACCCTGTTTACCGGCTTGAAAGGAAAAGTTGATCGCTTAGAAATCAAAGATAAAGAAATTTTAGGAGATCTTGGAAAATTGGACCGGAAAATTGCTGATATTACCGTGTCTGTATCATCATTATCTTACATCAATCAAATCTCGGAGCAACGCCTCCAATCGAATAAGTATCCCAATAAGAAAAATAGATAATGTTTTCAATAATCTTTACAAATTACTTTGACTTATTTCATAAGTGGTGCTCTTCGGTTCGAACTAAGCGGAGATGAAATCACTAAGCTGGCGGTAAGTGATGCAGGCCCTTCCAGCTGTCAAGATCTTATGAACATCGGATACAGTCTATCCGGTTTCTATACGGTTCGTTTCAATACCACCGTAATGAAAACCATCTACTGCAATTTCTTTGATAAATCTTGGAATAAAATGAAAACGACAATTATTCCTCCAACGTCAAATCTGGCGCCAACTTTGAAACCAGGTTACTTTATTTAAGTAATTATAGATTTATTTTTTTAAATATGCATTCTTCAGGTCAAGATTTTAAAGTAGTAAAAAGTTTACCTCTGAATCATGCTGAAGGGAAAAGCTACCCGTTGATGAATAGGCGCGGTAGGTGTCTGGCCGTTGAAACTGACGGAAAGATCCATCCGTCCGAAAATGGAGCCAAAATAATCCAATCAGCTTGTAATCCCGCTGAGAAAGGACAACTTTGGAAATACGATAAACAACGATACCTTTTATGTAATGATTGGAACAAATGCCTCTCAATTCCTTTTATAACCCCAAAAATTGGGAAAAATTTCGATGTTTTCCATTGGGACTTGAATGATCTTAAAAACGTCAACTCTTTGTGGATGTTCTCTCAATCGGGTGAAAGAATTCAGAATTATCATTTTGGTACGTGTTTGTCGTTTGAAAGAAATTCAGATCACCCTGGAGAAAGAGCTATTACGAATAATTGTGAGACTGGAGAAAATGGACCAATGTGGTCTTTCCTTCAATATTGATTGGCAACATTTTTTTCTTTTCATCCCCCCCCCCCCCCGCACGTTCTTCTGGTGTTTGGTTGTGTTGTGTTTTTTTAATGATTACATTATGTAATTTTCTGAAAAATGCAGCAATAAATAATGGGAAATGCATGCAAATCACGAGCTTTATTATTAAAAATACGAACATTTAACGATCTAATTTAGCAGTATTTTAAGGTAAATAAATACAGTCAAAATTATCAATTAAAACAAATTCTTTGTTTATTTAACTTACGTATAAAACTAGAAGGAATAATAATTGAAATTAAAATTTATTTCAAAACGTTAAAACAGTTTTTTTAAATTATAAATTTAAGCTCAATGGAATCTACGAGCAACTCCCCCCCCCCCCATGAAATCCAATAAAATGGTGCTCATGCTAACAAATAGACGCAATTCAACGCACATATATAGTTGTCCAGGGCATAATTGTGAGTATAATCACTATACTACATAATTTCAGAATGTATTATTAAATGAATAAAGCGATGGCTACTTGGAAGAACTGGACGCATATTAAAACAATAAATGCTGACATTCTCCTGCTGTAACATGGTTACATAATCAGAATATCTTCTTCCATATTAACATGCTAAAATCATGTTAAAATGTCCCGATGGAGTCATGTAATATGTATGATCCATCAATACTTATTATGACGATTCTCGATGGATCATGATGGATCGTGACTTTTAAAAGGTGTCAATAAGCATTAACACTGCTTCTCCGAGTCAATGAAAGAAGATTTGGGGGACCCTATACATCATCCAATCAAATCCAGAATTGAGCTTAGAGCTTTCAATAAAGTTGGATCGAATGGAGTAAGTTACAAGGTAATAGATCTTACGGTTATTTAGGGCAGTTTACTAGTATGAGGGGACTCTAAGCTAGCTATACAATCTTTCCGGATTCTGAAAGAGCTCATCGATCTAATTCAGAATCAGATTTCATTTACTTGTGCAAACCTTCGGGAGTGAGAGAAAAACGCGTTCAACTTTTTCTATTTATCCATGTCCCCCGTGGCCTGATTTCCCGCGCAGAATTCATCTCCCCTCCGTCAAATTTTTGAGCCATAGGAGGCTATTATTATTTATTACCAGCTGACTCATTTTGAGGCGCGAAGAGTGCTAAAAAGAGCCTCTTAGTAAACTGAAGATTTTGTAAAAATAGCATTTGTTATTTAGCGTCATTCAAATGATACTAAATAAAAAAAACTTTATAGCTTTAGTCTAAGAAAATCGCTAAGTCAAAATTAAATTTACGAAATTCAACTATTGCTCTATTATCTATTTAGACAAATCTAACGATTAGCGGGTTGCTTATTTTTATTTGTTGTGTGAAGATCTACAAGATGGTGTAATTTGGTAGATTTTTAAAAATTTTAATCATTTCGGGATTTAATACAAGATTTCCCTAAAACCCCCAAGGTTCCCTAAAAACCCCTGTGATTCTCTCCATGACACAGACAAGTAGTGTCGAAAGTTAAAAAGGAAATTTAATTGTATTTTGAGGTTAGGTCACTTAAGTGGGCTAGCAGGCATTTTGAGATTATACATTAGATAATATAATATCTATATTTGTTCAAAGAACTGTGTACACATTGTTCACTTATTAGAAAAATTATCCAAGAAACATTAGATTATTGAAATAGTTTTCATGTATCGAAATGAGGATTTTAAAATGGATTTTTAGCGAATATTAACGCGTCGCAGATTACGAGACTGCCGCGGGAGTGTTCACCAATCACCAATGAACACTTATAAAACCTGACTAAGAACGCAAAAATTACACGTAAAAAAATTAGTTTGTTACTGCTAGCGGTTGATTGCATTCTATATATCAACCAACACATTATTCAATCATCCTTTTTCTTTTGTTCTAAAAAATGGGAAAACGACTTAAAACAGATTTAATGTTTCTCTTCAACCTAGTACTCTTTTTACAGCTGTTCTATATTCATAAATTTGAAGTAGTTGACTGTCGTTTCAAACAAACTCATGGGTCTAAAGAAGGTAACAGTATATACATATCATATAAATTTAATCCAAATTTAAAATGATGATTTATTCTAAATAGCAGAAAGAAGAACGAATCGGATTCGTCAATTTAAAGCAAAGGAAACCAAACATGTTAAAATGATGAATGCAAAGGAGATTAATGCTTTAATGGAAACAAGATTAGCAGCAATTAGAGGAAGCAAACGTATACAACGGCCTATCCGATTACTCCCACCTCATATTCTTTAGTAATTTTATTCTTTTTAATTATTATATTTAAAAAAAAACTTGAAGCGGGATCAAAAATTTGTGTTTCAGAGGAAATCAGAAAAAGATACTGAAGAAAACCAAGTAATTGAACGATTTTACGGCCCACCCAACACCTGTAGTGAGCTTAAGAAACTTGGTTATACACTAAATGGTTATTACTTGGTGAATAACGGAACTGTTAGTAGTCATCATATAGAAATTTCTCTTTGTGAATTTCATCAGCCACTTGGTGCGAGCGAAGGTGAGTGATATAAAACTGCTCGAAGAACACCTTTCGACTTATATCACTTATTGCAATACACGGGTTTCAAAGACCAGCGTTTCGAATTGGTTCCTAGAGCAATTACAGTATTTAAAAGTAAGTGATTCGGATATGATTATATTAAAATATCAAAGTACATTGTGCGGTTTTAGTATTGCCTTCATGTCACGGTAGAAACGAGAGCTACCCGGTTATGAATGTTGATTCTGGAAAATGTTTGGATGGGGCCATCGAAACACTTCCAATCGAGAAAGAGCGTTCTTCATCGAAGCTGAAATATTGGATTCTGCTTAATGAAGGGAAGCAACTTGCAGATATAAGCTCTCCTACATGTTTTTCAGTCGAGGTAAATAAAATTAGTAAATTAACATATTAACACTTCATTTCCTATTAAAATATATTCTATTGGTAAATGTAAGCCACTTGGTGCGACGATTGAGGGTAAGAAATAAGCTGTTCAAAAAATAATTAAAATAATTATTTTAAGTATTATTATCAAAATAATGGTTAAAGTTTAATCGCTGGGATTGAAATGAATTCATCAACATGGCAATGTTGGCATTTCCACGAATGCTGCGTAGCTGTATTAGATAACGTGTCCGAATATAATTGGATTCATCTGGACTAGAATGGTTACGTGGCCAATATCAATGATAAACTTTATGCTAAAGCTTTCCATCAGGTGATTTGAGAGAGTCATTCGTCGGTCTCAAGTCCACCGTTGGAAATGGTGAAGATGAAAGAGTTGGTAGCGCTTCTTTTGATGATAATGCACTTTCAAATGATATTATCAAGCGACGAAATTTCTCAAAATTCTGTTCTGGTAACTAAATATTTGCATTTTTCTGAAATACGCATCAATCTTAACATATATATTAATATGTTATGACAAAACTAGATACGTCAATACTGCTAGTACGATTTCTATTAGATGGTTTCAAAGTTTCTTGTTTAACGTAATATATCTTTCTCTGGGTAGTATTTATTGCTAGATGAAGTAATTAAAATGTGTGCATTAACTTTCCTATGCAGGAATTCGAAAAAAAAATTTACAATACATATTTTTACCCATGCTAGACTCAAAACAATAACATGTAGACAGACATTCATATGTCACGAAATGGTTGACGTGGCCGAGCCATTTCCATTGAATGGTGCAACAAGTGTCTTTCCCTTTTTAACTTGTATTTCTTAAAATATCATCTATAACTACTTAAAGTATTTATTAAATTTTGGATTTAAAGTTGACGAAAAAAACAATCTTAGAGCTTGGTTTTTATTATTCCTCTAGTGTATCCAAAGAACCAATATATATATATATATATATATATATATACGTCACTTACATGATGATGTGTCAATTTTAAAAGAAGATAGTCATGCATATCCTGCTCGAATTTGCATTTAAAAAAATACATATATAATAATGAATTATATAAATTTATGTGACACAAAGGAACGGCTGGATAGCATTGAAGCAGTACAGGAGCTACACAACCTTAAAATAGAGCAGGTTGAAACCCTCTTTACGGGTTTGAAAGGGAAAGTAGAGCGCTTAGAAATCAAAGATAAAGAAATTTTGGGAGATCTTGGAAAACTGGATCGAAAAATTGCTGATCTTAGCTCGTCTGTATCGTTATTATCCTCTACCAAGATCACGACGGAGCAACGTTTCCAATCAAACAAGTATCTCAATAAGAAAAAAATGCTGTATATTAAATAGTTTTTGCCAAATTAATGTGGTTTTATGTAGTGGTATTGTCCAGTTCGAACTTAGCGGAGATGAAATCACTAAGTATGCGGTACGTGATACAGCAGCCGGACCTTCCAGCTGCCAGGATCTCCGCATGATCGGTCACAATCTAGATGGTTTCTATACGATTCGTTTCAAAGCCACCATAATGAAAACCATCTACTGTGATTTCTATGGGAAAATTGGCAATAAAATGAATCCAACGACAGTGACATCTCCGACGACATTACTGACCACAGCTCTGAAATCAGGTTTCAAATGCGAATCAGCGATTTTCATTTTAAGCCTTCAACTACTTTCGTTGTTCAATTTTTTAGGTGCAGGTGCAGGTTTTAATGTAGTAAGAGCTATACATCTGCGTCATTCTGAAGGAAAAAGCTACCCCATGATGAATAAACACGGCAAGTGCCTGGCTGTTGAAACTACGGGAAGGATCAATTCTTCCGAAAATGGAGCCAAAATAGTCCAATCAACTTGTAATCCTACCGAAAAAGGACAGCTTTGGAAATACGATAAACAAAAAAACCTTTTATGCAATGATTGGAACAAATGCCTCTCACTTCCTTTTAACCATGAAAATGGGAAAACTTCTGAGCTTGTCCAATTGGACCTTATTGCTGGAAAACAAGATCAACTCTGGATAGCATTAAATACTAACCAATTTTGGATTTTTGGATTTTTTTTGGCATTTGAAGGAAATTCGGATGGCAATGGAGTAACAGCTATTACAAATTATTGTAATGAAAGTGAAAAAGGACAAATTTGGTCGTTCGTTCAATATTGATTGGAGAAATTTTATTTTAACTTTCTACATTGACCACAGTCTCTTATGATATAATTTTATGTTGGCTTGAATGATTATACGCATCAGTGTAATTGTTTTTAAAAGCAATACATAACGGGGAATGCATGCAAGTTATTGTCATTTATTTTAGTTGGCTAAACTATAGAATGCGACTACGCTTTTTCGTCAATTAGTTTAATCAAATCACTTAAATCTCTTAATTGGAAAAACACGGGGTTTTGTATAGGAGATACTTAATTAACTTCAATCATTGAAATAACTTAATTTCTTTAAAAGCATTTAAATTACTTCAATTCCGTCAATTAATGGAATAGATTGTTATCCCGAATGGACTTCTAAAATTTTAACTAAAATTTTAATTAATTTATTATTTTAAGCAAATTAAGCGATTTGACTATATTACCCACAGAGTTCACCGAGAATCGAACTAATTATGTTGCTCTCATGAGCCTAGTTCTATATAAATGAGCCAGCTAGACGACGAAACCCCAGCAATTTATTAGCTAGTTAATTTTGGATCTTACATACACATAAATATACTATATGTATATTAAATTAAATTAAGTATTTTCATAATTTTAAGTATTTAAGTTTTAACGAAAAAGCGTAGTTACATTCTATAGTTTTACCCATAAAGAAAATCCAAAATATTTTTCCTAGCGATAAAATACCATTCAATAAATTATACTTATAGAACTAAAATAAATGACAATAACGTGCATGCATTCCCCGGTATGTATTCCTTTTAAAAACAATTACACTAATGCGTATAATCATTCAAGGCAACATATCATTCTATACCGCATAGAAGGGTGTATGGTCAAAGTTAAATGTTAAAATTGAATTTCGCCAATCAATATTGAACGAACGACCAAATTTGTCCTTTTTCATTGACACTGCAATGATTTGTAATAGCTCTTAATCCGTTACCATCTGAATTTCCTTCGAATGCCAAACAACCCACAACATTTAAAATATCATTAAAAAATAGGTTAATACCTCGGCCATTACTTAATATTTTCCAGAATTGGTGTTTTTTACCGACAATAAAATTCCATTGAAAGACGTCGGAGGTCGGACGTTAAATGGTTAAAAGGAATTGAGAGGCATTTGTTCCAATCATTGCATAAAAGGTATTTTTGTTTATCGTATTTCCAAAGCTGCCCTTTTTCTGTAGGATTACAAGTCGATTGGACTATTTTAGCTCCATTTTTGGACGGATGGATCTTTCCAGTAGTTTCAACAGCCAGACACTTCCCATGTTTATTCATCAAAGGGTAACTTTTTCCTTCAGCATGATTAAGAGGTAAAGTTCTTACTACTTTAAAATCAGCACCTGCACATGAAAAACGGAACACTATAGGTAGTTGAAGGCTTAAAATGAATATCACTGGTCCGTTTTTGTTACCTGATTTCAGAGTTGTGGTCAGTAATGTCGTCGGTGGTGTCACTGTCGTTGGATTCATTTTATTGCCGATTTTCCTATAGAAGTCGCAGTAGATGGTTTCAGTATGGTGGCATTAAAACGAATTGTATAGAAACCATCTAAATTGTGGCCGATCATGCGGAGATCCTGGCAGCTGGAAGGTCCGGCTGCTGTATCGCACGTACCGCATACTTAGTGATTTCATCTCCACTAAGTTCGAACTGGACAATATCACTACATAAAACCACATTAATTTTCTAAAACTATTAAATATCCGTTTTTTATTATTAAGATACTTGTTTGATTGGAGGCGTTGCTCCGCCGTGATCTTGGAAGAGGATAATGACGATACAGACGAGCTAACATCGGCAATTTTCTTGTCTAGTTTTCCAAGATCTTCCAAAATTTCTTTATCTTTAATTTCCAAGCGCTCCATTTTTCCTTTCAACCCGGTAAATAGGGTTTCAACCTGCTCTATTTTAATGTTGTGTAGCTCCTGTACTGCTTCAATGCTATCCAGCCGTTCCTGTGTTAAAAATAAATTCAATATACAATTATTTATTATTAATTAGTTAAGAATATTTATTATAATTAAAATTTTTAGAACTAATTATAAAATTAGGTGTATTTTTAAAATGGCTGTCGCGTTTTAAAAATATATATCTAGAATTATTATTACAAATTTTGACATTTTTGAGTGGGACATACATGACTATCTCCTTTCAAATTGACACATCATCGTTTAGGTGACGTCTATATAGATGTGTTCTTTCGGTACTCTAAGAATAATTAAGACCAAGCCGACAAACCATAAAATGTTTTTTTCGAAAACTTTAAATCCCAATTTTTTAAATACTTTAAAACTAGTCATAAATAATATTTTTAAGAAATGTAAGTTAAAAGGGAGACAGTTGTGCTACCATTCAATGGAAATGGCTCGGCGAGGTCAACCATTTCGTTACTTGTCTACGTGTTATCGCCACGAGTCTACTTAGGTTTTAAAATTGTCTTGCAGTAACTTTGAAGTTTTTTTTAATTCAGCGAAGGAACACTAATAAAATAATTTAAAAACTTCGTGTACCAATAACTACTACCCAGAGAAAGATGTTTTACGTTAAACAAGAAACTAAAGCGGTGTCCAGGCTGTACGCAGCATTCGTGGAAATGGAAACATTGCCATGTTGATGGTTCCATTCAAATCTCATAGGTTGAACTTAAAACCAACAAATTTATTTATCAATAACTCTAAACTTTGTAATTTTGAGAAGGCAGTCTTTTCTAGAAATATTTTTAGACATTAAATTAGGGTGTTAATGTCGTCTCGGTAGCTCTACGGTAAAGTGCTAATGGTAAAGTGCTAATCAAGTCTTGAACTGTGGACTTCGGAGTTCGTAGCCAAGCATTTTACCGTTAAGCTACCGAGACGACATTTACTCCCTGATTTTATGTGTTAAAGTATTGCTAGAGTTGGCTGCTTTCTCAAATTCGCAGAATATTTCACTATATTCATTTAATTAAACAATTGAACGAATTCAGTAGGCACTATAGGCAGTGTTCAGTTCCCTCCGCTCTATAGCCGGTCATATATGACCGGCTTAATAATTCTCTCATTCCCTTTGGATTCCATTATTCATTTAATTTACCTAATCCACTTAATTTATTTAATGTACTTTATTTACTTAAGTTCTTCTATTTACTAAATTACAAATATCCCCACCCAGGAAAACCCCAATTTTGACTTCGCGAGTAGTCCCGATTATAGACCTTTCCAAGTGAATCATTAAAAGATTTAAGTGATTTAATTAAACTAATTGACAAAAAAGCGTAGTCGCATTCTATAGTTCAGCCAATGAACTTATCCTAAATATAGACAGCATCCACGGAATCTCTTGTTAACTCTAGTCTAACAAGTTTCCGTTGGTAATAAATAGATAACCTATACATTCGACTGACGAAGGTCTAGCACTAAAATTGAAAAATCAGGATTGCATCAACCCTCTTCAAGACTTTGAAAAGCATTATCGCATTTTAGTAAGGGATTAATAAGTTTAAATAAAATACGAGCGATAAAATAATTGCTTCACTATATCATTTATTTACTTCTATTGATAGTTCATTAAAGCATTTAGAGCAGATTATATTTTCAATTACTTTTCCAAACTTTAAATTCAAAAATGTGTCTTTTATTAGGACTCGATTCCAATAGTGCGATGGTTGTCAAGTGCTCTTGATTCGAAAACTTCGACAAAAGAGAGTAAAAAAGATGATCTATAATAAATGTAAACATAAAGATACCTACATAACTACATACTTACTATTACGGGGACATTTTTATATTGTCTTTTTTTAAATTCGTAATAAACAACTCAAATAGAAAATAATTTTATTTTTACTGGATTTTTTTTTTCTTTCACCGGGTTTCGAGATGACGCCAACTGTTCAATTGTTGTTGAAGATCACTTGAAAGATGGGAGTATTGAAATCGATATTGAAATGCTGCTCATCGAGGTTCCAATTGAATAACTGAAGACGAAATCGGATGAGTTGTCGTCTCTATTCCAATCTAATATGTAACAAAAATTGCTTGGATTTTATTTTATTTTGCAATGTACCAAGAGAAAAATAAACAAATTGCAAGAAAATTAATTCATCTATATCAAAATATACCTATCATCATAAATTGGCTTAATCATATTAAGATTTTGTGAATCTTAAGTTGGTTAAATTACTGTTAGATTTACATAGGAACATTGCCGAATGTCATTATGGTTAACATAAAGCCGATAATTTTTCCAGACGTTTAATTAATTTAATTTCTTTGTACATTATCATTGCATCTATAATTACTATTGAACAAAAATTCGTAAAGAACAAGTCTATTAAAAAGGAAAGAACAGATTAATATGTATTATACAATATATAAATAATAATTAAAAGTGGCAAATCTTTTACTTAAGTTATTCTGTTGTTTTCAGTTGTTTTAACCTCATTATTTTAAAATTACTTTGTATAAATTTATCACCAATTGGAAAAATTATCCAAAAAATATTGGATTATATTAATTTGTTTCAGATTTTTCATTTATCGAAATGATCATTTTAAAATCTATTTTTAGCGATTATTTATGCGTGGCAAATGTAATCAGACTGCTGCGAGAGAGTTCACCAATCATCGATGAACACAGAACACTTACAATCTGACTAAGAACGCAAAAGTGACACGTAACAAAACTAGTTCGTCACTGCTAGTAGTTGATCGAATTCCCTAAATTAGCCAACACTCCTCTCAATTATCTTTCTTCTTTTTGTTCTCAATAAAAAAAAATGGAAAGACGACTAAAAAAAAATTTCACGTTTTTCTTAAATCTAGTACTCTTTATACAGCTGTACTCAATTCCTAAATTTAGCGTAGAAGCGATTCGAAGCGAAAATTTGACCACTTGCGTTGAATCTTATTTTCAAAATGAAACCGCACAGGAGGAAAAACGTGAAGAAAACCTTCAGCGACCAAAACGACCTGCCCGATTGATGCCAGCACAGTTGCTAATGTAAAATTTTCAAACATATTTTTGCTTATGATAAACTTCCCAGTAGAAAAATCAAGTAGATTATCACCACAATTCATGTTGAGGTACTAAGGAAAACTTGTAACTTTTTTTTTTGTTGCCTTTGATTTATTTAAGTAACGAAGACGAAGACGAAGTGCCAAAGACCCAAAATATTACTGATAAGCGGTTCTATGGCCCTGCGAATAGCTGTGTTGAAATAGCGAAGATTGGCTACACTTTGAACGGTTATTACTTGGTTAGAGGCAATACAACCATAAATTACCGAATTGAAGTACTTGGCTGCAAATTTAAACACTCTCATGGTTCCAAAGAAGGTAATAATAATAATTTAAAAAAAATTAAGAATAAATTAGTAAACAGTATTATAAATCGAGTACAGTCAAAGAGGAAAAAGTTGGATTGATCGACATTGAAATAAACACGAGTAAGCGAATCCGTCGTAGTTCTGTTCAATCAAAAATGGAAACAGAGCTAGAAACAATCGACGATATTTTCAACAGACAACAACGGCCTGCTCGTCTTCTACCGTTGAGAATGATTCTGTAATAAGTATAGAAAATCATTTTAAATATTTTGATTTTATTTCAAGGGTTTTACGATATACGCAAAAAATGCCTTTTCCTGGGTGAACCATTAAAAAAATGTCTCGTCTATTTTTTTCCATTTTTCTCACTTCCCCTGTTAAGACAGGGTTCTCACGAACTGAAGCGTGAGAAATAGAGTAGGCGCTTAAAACTAATCTCTGAAAAATAACTTATATAGCGGAGAAGAGAAAAATAAAACTGAAAATGGAAACAGTGCCGACACACGATTTTACGGACCTGCCACTAGCTGCGACGAGCTAGGAAAGCTTGGTTACACCTTAAACGGACTTTACTTGGTCGATTGTAAGGAAAAATTAAAGAAGACAAAAATTGAAGTAATCGAATGTCGATTCAAACAACCCCATGGGTCTAAAAAAGGTTACATTACGCTTGAATATAAATTTAAAAATTACAAAATTACAATTTCTTCTTAATAGCGAAAGAAGAACGAATCGGATTCGTCAAAATAAAAACAAAGGAAACCAAAAGAATTAAACGTAGGTACTTAGATGCTTTAATGGAGACAGGATCGGAAATAAAAAGAAGAAGCAATCGTATACAACGGCCTATCCGATTACTACCACCCCATATTCTTTAGTAATTTTTATATGACAAAATAAATAAATTGAAATTAGAATCCATAATTTGTGTAAAAGTGGAAAGCAGAAAAACGACACTGAAGGAAACCAAGTAATTCAACGATTTTACGGTCCACCTAACAACTGTAGCGAACTTAAGAAACTTGGTTATACATTAAATGGTTATTACTTGGTGAACGGAACTGCTGGTAGTCAACATGTAGACATTTCTCTTTGCAAATTTCATCAGCCCCCTGATGCGACTGGAAGTAAGTGATAATAAGCTGCTTAAAGAATCATTATTAACAAATTCTAATTTATTGCAATTCATAGATTTATGGGACGAGAGTTTCGTCTTGGTTCCAACAGAAATGAAAGAATTTAAATGTAAGTGATGCAAATGTGATGATAAATCATAGTTTCAAAGTGCATTATGCATTTTTTTTCACGTCTCAAACACAGTGTTGCCTCTGTATCCTTGTAAAAACGAGAGCTACCCGTTAATGAATGTAAATTCTGGACGATGTGTGGATGGAGTCATCGAATCACTTCTAACTGAGAAAGATTGTAATTCATCGAAGCTGATAAATGCATTACTGTCAATAGAAGGGAAGCAGCTTGGCGATATAAACTCTCATAAATGTGTTTCTGTCGAGGTAAACATTAATAGTTTAATATATCCTACTTCATTTATCAAATACAATATCACCACACTGAAATATATCTTTGTAAATTTCACCAGCCACTTGGTGCGACTACTCAAAGTAAGGAACTAGTTGCTTAAATATGATTATAATTTTTTTTTTAATTTCATTTATACATCGATTGAATTGAATAAATTTTAAAGACCAGCGTTTTGTATTGGTTCCTAAAGCAAGTTATGAAGTATTGGAGTGTAAGTGATTCGAATATGATTAGAAATTAAAATTTGAGAATATGTATCTTTACGTTTTATTTGTGCCTAGATTTACCTCTCGATCATGGTAGAAACGAGAGCTACCCGTTAATGAATGCTGGAAGTGGAAAATGTCTGGATGAAGATAACAGAGCAGTTCTAATTGAGACAGATTGTAATCCATCAACGACCAAACGTTGGAAACTGGTCAATGACGGGAAGCAACTTTGCGATATGAGTTCTGCTAAGTGTATGTCTGTTAAGGTATTAGACAGTAATTACCCTTTGAAATTCGACTATTTGCTTTATCTGGCACCAATGCTACGTGATGAAAGTGAAAAACAAAACTGCCAAAATTGTTGTGTGGCCAACCGTTCCACACAACACCTAGTAAAATCCAGTTTAAAATATCAATTTACGATTAACTATCAAGGCAATGGGCTTTGCCCTTATTCTTCCCTATGCACAATAAAAGTACAGAACTGTGGACCACTTCGTAACCAAACTTTGAAGTTATGGTTTTTTGTTTCCTTTGAATAACAAGAAATAATTAATTGCTTTTCTAAAAAAAATCTTCCAATAATTTTATTTTTTGGGGGGATGACCTTATTTTTAGTTATTCAATACGAACCCAAATGAAATCTGTATCTGCAAGAACTAAGAAATGCAAAGTCATTTTGAACTTGATTTTAATAACCCTATATGTTACACTGCATATTATACATTGGAAAAACAGTAGGCAACAAATAAACGGAAGTGGTGCAATTAGATGAATTCAATTACCACTTCACTCAAATTTACAAATATAGTTTAATCTAGTAAAAACAATTGTTTTTCTTAAATAAGCATGCAAAAGGTAAGAAAACCATGTATTTTGGTTGAATTGAGAAATTTTCAATCTCAACTGTATATCGGTCAATCGGTGGAATTTTTGATTGGTAACTTAAATGTTTGATTTTGATGTTTGAAAGAAATATTTGATGTGAAGGTTGGATGTTTTAAATAGATATATAGCATCCCATACACTTAATTGTTCCAACCGTTGCAAAAATGCTTTTTGTCTACCCTTTTCTAAAGTTGGGCTTTCTCATCTGGATTACATTTTGACTGAATTATTTTAGCGTCTTCCACGAATATTGCCTCTTTTCTCACTGCAAGACATTTTCCGTGTTTTATTTATTTTTTTAACAAAGAATAATTTCCTTAACCCAAAGAATAATTCCGAAAATATCACCAGAGTAATGTTTTACAAAAGTGACATGATGCATTAACGCAGCACGTGTCTGTATAGTAAATAAAAATCAGATTAGATTTATACATAGAAATCAGATGTACGGCCTATACCTTGTTCGGCTACTTCTAACAACCCTTTCCGTGGCACTGTATTAATGGAGCCTTGCAACGATAACTATAAAACCAATCTTTGGTCTTTGGTTTCTTTATGAATGAGCAATACATAATGGAGTGGAATACCATACTTGATTTTATAATATCTGCTTTTAGTACTTTCCGTTTTTTGTGTAATAATGAACAAGGAGGAGGGGCTCATTTAGAATTGAAGAAAACTAAAGCAGTCCATCGTAGGTCTTTCTCTCAAGTTCAACCTCCCACAAGCGACGTCGATTAACGCATATAAAAAACCTGGGTGGTTATTTCTACTACAACTTTTTTGGTAATCTACATCAAGATAAATAATGATTCTTGTTGTAAGTATCGAAATCACCTTTAAAATCGATTTTTTTCCATTTAATCGATTACTAATGCGTGGCAACTGAAAATTTCTCCAATCACAGAGTTGCACTCAATCCCGAAAAAGGACGCAAAAATGACACGTGAAAAGCTTGTGATTAGCCGAAATGCGTAGCGATTCAAGCTTTATTTATCAAATCCAGCATCTAAGTGAATTACCTATATCCGTTTTAAGGAGAAAACATGAGAAAACGGCTTAAGGAAGATTTAATGTTTCTCTTTAACCTGGTTCTCATTTTACAGCTTTACTCGTTTCATAACTTGAAGGTAGAGGCAACTCTGGGAGAAAGTTCGACGACTTGTAGTGAATCTGACCACCAAAATGGAGGCAAAATCCACGAAAAAAGTAAAGGAAACGTTCAAAGACCAAAACGGCCGGCACGATTGATACCAGCGCAGTTACTTATGTAAAGTTTTCATTCATAATATTAGCATACCAATTTCTTGATTAATTTAACCACTGATATGTACAGTTTAGTTGCAATTCCTCATTAAAAATTTATTTTATCATTTGAGGTTAAGTGGATAGGAAGCACATTGCAAATGTTGAGATAATAAATAGGACACTTATTTCGAAATTATGTCCATTCATTTATTATAGCAATGATGACGAGGACGAAATGCCAAAGATCAAGAACATTACAGATACTCGGTTCTATGGCCCTGCTAATAACTGTAGTGAAATAGCGAAGCTTGGTTACACTTTGAATGGTTACTACTTAGTTAAAGGCAACGCAACCAGAAATTCTCAAATTCAAGTACTTGGTTGTAAATTTAAGCACATTGATGGGTCTAAAGAAGGTAATTTATGAGCCATTTTTGAAAAAAGGTTATTAAAAATGTATTAAAATATTGTAATTATTTCATTACATAGTCAAAGAGGAAAAGGTTGGATTCATTGATATTGAACCAATATCAAATAAATCAGTTCAACGTAGGTCCATACAATCATCGACGACAGAATTAGAAGCAATTGACGATATTCTGTACAGACCAGACCGGCCTGCCAGACTTCTTCCGTTGAGAATGACTCTGTAATGTTAAAAATAGTTTTATTATATAAATTAACAATTTTAGTTCATTAAAAATGCTAAAATCTAGCTTTTAATTTTTTTAAATTTTTTTTTTACAGCGGGGAAGAGAAAAATCAAACGGGATATTTAAATGCTCCCGAATCACGGTTTTACGGTCCTGCGACCAACTGCGACGAATTAGGAAAGCTTCGTTACACTTTAAACGGACTTTACTTGGTTGACTGCAAAGACAAATCAAATAAAGGCAGAATTGAAGTTATTATTTGCCGATTCAAACAACCGAATGGTTCTAAAGAAGGTTTAAGAATACAAACGAGTAGACTTCTGTTTATTTTTACTGGTCTCTTTATTCTTATATTTGAAAATAGTTAAGGAAGAGTGACTTGGATTCGTTAAAATAGATGTCAAGAAATCAAAGGTGGTTAAACATAGGTCCTTACGTTTGTTTACGAAAGCAAATAAGTTCCCAGAAAACGAAAATGTTCATGGCTTGGGAAAAAGACCTGTTCGATTGCTTCCGCCACATCTGTTTTAGTAATTTATTTCAATTTCATATTAAAACTTTGTTTTTAAAAAACCAAAGTGGTTAAAAAAGATAATAATAAATATGAGTGTATTTCAGTGGAAAGGAGAAAAACGATACTGAAAATACAAATGCAGTAAAACGATTTTACGATCTCCCTTCCAACTGCAATGAGCTAGGACGACTTGGTTACACGCTAAACGGCTTTTACTTGGTGAACGGAACAAACAACGGAAAGATTGAAATTGTCCTTTGTAGATTTTATCACCAAGTCAGGGAAAACGAAGGCAAGTAGAAAAGTCTTAAAAAAATTAAATAGAATGCAAACTTTTCAGTGGATGAAAATTGAAATGATTTTTCTTAGGATTTTTCATAAATTTATTTGATATTGTAAAAAATTAATTTTTAAAAAACATGTTTCTTATCGTTGATAATTCTGAAATATATTTTATTTATAGGTGTAAAAGAAGAAAGATATGATTTGGTCACCAACACTACAACTAAAAAAACAGATCAATTGGAAGAGTACAGTTACACGGCAAAAACCAAAAGTGGATTACACAAATGTGAGTTTATTATGATGCTAATAAGTGTCCGTGTACATTACATATTATTGATATATGCTATTATTTTAAATCATAATTTGTAAGTATAATAAATTTGTTCTTTCTCTATATTCACGAATTAGACAAAACAATACCTCTCTACGATATAACAATTGGCCAATCCTTTTTCTTAATGAACAATCATGGAAAATGTTTGGTACCAAAAACGTACCAATTCTCTGATAAAGCAGCACAAAAACTGATCCAGACGGTGTGTAATACTTTTTTTCCTGGTTTTGAAGATGGGATTGGATGGTCTATGAAGAAAAGTGACAACTATGGTGGCGGGATTCAACTTTCTTTTGTTTTCCGTTGTGTTTCTTTTGATGGATTTTTAAATGGTACATCTAAATATGCCAAACTATTTGACCGTGACGAGGGAGGTTGTAACAATCAAACTTGGAAAGCATTGGAATTAGAGAATGGTTACCAATTTGTTTCTGGAAATAATTGTTTGGCTATCGAAGGTGATTCAGCGGAAAGTGGAAAATTTGCAATATCTGCTGTTTGTGATGATCAACAAAAGGGACAGATATGGTCTTTTGTTGAGTTTGAGTAATGAGTAGGACTTGCTTTTTTGTTACAGGGTTATATATTTTTGTCAAAACCCCTAAACTAGTTTTTAAGAAGGTATATTGGCACACACAACGCAAAAATACTTATCATGTGCAAAAATAAATGTTTTACAACGTGGTTATGGGTTAAAAAAATAAACAAGTAAACCTATTATACGCTACGAAGCTGCTAAAAAACCGTATTTTAAAATTTGTTGGGTTAAAAGCTGCTGTTCATTTTCAGCAAAAAATTATGGTGAAATTTTAATAACAATATTGACAATATAGCGGTCTTAGTATTTGATTATTATTTATCAACTTTGCTTCAATCCAACACTGTCAACAGCCACATCGTCGCTAAAATTACGTGAAATTTCACTTTCAAGGCCTTGTTTCGCGACTGTATTACCTAAAAACTGTAATTTTTTAGTAGCCCTCCACTGAAAACCAGATTCCTTTGAATTTTGAGCTATTATTTTTTAAAACAACATTTTAAAATGAAAATAACATATAGAAAGTATATTTGCTTCGAATGACAATTTGTTTTCGATGTATTGGCTAAAAATGTGTAAAATACATTAAAAACAAATGTGTTCTCATTTACCATACGTTTTGACGAGAAAAAAGGTCTTCATCTTATATACCAATACGTTTATAAAGGAGGGCAAAAAATGATCCAGTCATCCAGAGAGTTTGTGATACAACTCCAGATAGGGATAATGAACTCGGATGGTATTTGAGGAAAGTTGACGGATATGGTGGCGGGATTCTACTTGTTTATTCATTTGATTGCGTTTCTTTTGATCAATTTTCAAAAGGACTATATAAATATGCTGAACTATTTAATCCTTCATGGGGAGATTGTAACAGTTTAAACTGGAAAGTATTGGTATTAGAGAATGGCATTCAATTTTCTTTACATGTATTTCAAAAACCCTCAATTTAAAACTAGTTTTAAGAAGGTATATTGGCAGTTTGGCGCACACAACACACACACATTTATCATGTAAAATTATTATCTATGTTAAAATTTTAAAAATTATTATTAAAATTCGTTATTAAAATGTTAAAAATTATTATCTATTTGGTTTTTTGATCTGCGAATGCTGTCTCATTTGGTCATATATAACGGCGAGACGTCTTCGCACTTTGCCGAGAAATAATATCTCGCTGATGTATGGTGTATCGAAATATATATGTATATAATCTTAACTGTGTGTGGTCCGCTCAGATAGATATATATCTTTTAAGAATCTGTTTTCTGAATTTCGAAAGAATCTGCTAGAATTTTTGCCTGAGATAACCTAAGAGAATGAGATAACCTCAGCATATCCCATTAGATATCTTGAGAATACCCAAAACAAAGTCCGGTGCTTGGTTGGGTTTTACAGTAAACTTGGTAATAATCAATTTTTAAAGGTAAATTTATTTATTTTTTCATTTTTTGGATAATAATGAACAAGGCGGAGGGGCTCATTTAGAAGTGGAAAAAATAAAAGCAGTCCATCTTAGGTTTTTCGTTCAACGATCCACAAGCGATGACGCCTAATAATTTAAAAAATCATTATTTAAATCAATTTTGCTATTTGATCGATTATTAATGCGTGACAGCTGAAAGTTTCTCCAATCACAGAGTTACACTCAATATCGAAAAAAAGTATACGCAAACATGACACGAGAAAAGGTTGTGATTAGTTTATATGCATATCATTTTAAGTTTCCTTGGTCAATTCCAGTGTCTAATAGAATTGTGCAAATCAATACTCTCTTCTTTATTTATATTTATTCCTTTTAAAGAGAAAATATGACAAAACGGCTTGGAACAAATGTCATGTTTTTCTTTAATCTGGTACTCTTTTTACAGCTGTACAATTTCCATAAATTGAGAGTAGAGGCAACTCAACGAGAAGTTTCGACGACAAGTAGTGAATCTGACTACCAACATGGAGACACAACTGACGAAAACAGTAAAAGAAACCTTCAAAGACCAAAACGACCCGCACGATTGATGCCAGTGCAGTTGCTTATGTAAAATTTATTCAAAATATTACCATTCCAGCAGTTTTTTAAAATGATTTTATCTCTGACAGTTTAGTTGCATTTATAATACTAGCGTACCAATTTCTTGATTAATTCAATTACTGACAATTTAGATGCAATATCCCACTTAAACACAATTTCATCATTTAACATTAAATAGATAAGCAACACATATCAAATGATGAGATAATAAACAGAGAAAAGTTATGTTATTGAACTTCCATTTATTATAGTAATGAGGATGAGGACGAAACGCCAAAGATTAAGAACATTACAGATACCCGGTTCTATGGCCCTGCTAATAACTGTAGTGAAATAGCGAAGCTTGGTTACACTTTGAATGGTTATTACTTGGTTAAAGGCAACACAACCAGAAATTCTCAAATCCAAGTACTTGGTTGCAAATTTAAGCACATGGGCGGGTCTAAAGAAGGTAATTTATGGACTATGTTTGAAGAAAGAAAATGCAATTTGAAACATATTGAAATGTTATACAAAATTCTATTGCATAGTAAAAGAGGAGAAGGTTGGATTCATCGACATTGAAACCATGTCAAATAAATCAGTCCAACGTAGGTCCATACAATCAACGATGAAAATAGAATTAGAAGCAATTGACGACATTTTGTACAGACAAAAAAGGCCTGCACGACTTCTGCCGTTGAGAATGACTCTGTAATGTATTAAAATAGTTTTACCATTTAGAATATTTTAGTTTATTTTAAATGCTTGAATCTATCTTTTGAATTTTATTATTATTTTTTTTTTACAGCGGGGAAGAGAAAAATAAAACGGGAAATCGGAATGCTGTCGAAACGCGGTTTTACGGTCCTGCGACCAGCTGTGACGAATTAGGAAAGCTCGGCTACACCTTAAACGGACTTTACTTGGTTGACTGCAAAGATAAATCAAACAAAGGCAGAATCGAGGTCGTAATTTGCCAATTCAAACAACCAAATGGTTCTAAACAAGGTATAAAAATTCAAACGATTAAACTTCTATTTATTTTTATTTATATCTTTGAAAACAGTTAAGGAAGACCGACTTGGATTTGTTAAAATAGATGTCAAGAAATCTAAGGTGGTTGAACATAGGGCCTTAAGTTTGTTAACTAAATCAAAAAGGTTCCCAGGAAGCGAAAAATTTCATGAATTGGGAAAGAGGCCCGTTCGATTGCTTCCACCACATCTTCTTTAGTAATTTTAAATTTCAAAAGTTTTAGAAGTGGTTTAAAAGCGATAACAAATGTAATTGTATTTCAGTGAAAAGGAGAAAAACGATACTATAATTACAAATGCAGTGAAACGATTTTATGATCTACCTACCAACTGCAACGAGTTAGGACGAATTGGTTATACCCTCAATGGCTTTTACCTGGTGAACGGAACAAACAACAGAAAGATTGAAATCGTTCTCTGCAGATTTCAACAGCCAGTCAGGGAAAATGAAGGCAAGTAGTCAAATGTTTTTGGCTCTTCCCCGTAATAATCGTAGCAGGTTTTAAGAATATGCAAACTTTTCACGAGGTGTTAATGAAAATGTTTATTCTTTAAATTTTTCATAATTTTAAAGTTTGTTTACTTTTTAAAGGTTTATTTGATACTGTATAAAGTTTTAATTTATTTATTTAACACAATTGTTTCTTATAATTGATTATATTGCATAATATTTTACATATACTAGCTGTGAAAGAAGAACGATATGACTTGGCCACCACCACTGCCACTACCACTGTGAGACCGTTCATTTACACGGCAAAAACAAAAATTGGAAAAGAAAAATGTAAGCTTATTATATTACATAGTTTATAATGAAAGGACGCGTACATTTTAAAAATTAATAAATAAATACTGTTTTCTTAAATCATAATTTTATAGTATATTAAACATTTTCTTTCTCTATTTTCAAAAATCAGACAGAAAATTACCTCTGGATCAAGTGGACAACGATGAAGTTGGACGTTCATATTTTTTAATGAACAATCATGGAAAATGTTTGATACCAGACTACTACCAATTATCTAAGAAAGCAGGACAAAAATTGATTCAGACAGTATGTAATACATCTCCAGGTTGGGATAATGGGCTTGGATGGTCTATGATAAAAGGTGACACATCTGGAGGCGGGATTCGACTCTCTTTCATTTTCCATTGCGTTACTTTTGATGGAATTTTAGAAGGTCCACCTAAATATGCCGAACTATTAGACCGTGATGAGAGTGGTTGTAACAATCAAACTTGGAAAGCATTAGAATTAGAGAATGGTTATCAGTTTTCTTCAGGAAATAATTGTTTGGCTATCCAAGGTGATTCAGCAGAAAGTGATAGTTTTGCAATATCCGCTGTTTGTGACGCTAAGCAAAAGGGACAGACATGGTCTTTCGTTGAGTTTGAGTAATGAGTTTGACTTGCCCTTTTGTTTCAGTGTTGTATCCATATATTTTTGAATCCATTACTTTAAAACTAGTTTTAAAGAAAATATATTGGCACACACACACACACAAATAATAAATATGTATAAGAATAGTTTTTGTTATTACGTGCTGGTTATGGTGAAAAAAAATAAACAAGTTTCAATCCATCATACCTACGCTGCTAAAAAAAACCTTGTTATCGAATTTTATGGTTAAAAGTGAGTTCATTTTTAGGGGAAGAAACTGTATTATGATTTTTGAAATTACCAATTTCATACTGATTTGATTTTGATTTTTAATTTAATCAACCAAGTCATTAATGTCAAGTTCATATTTCCTAAACATCTTCTTTAAAAAATATTAAAGAGATTAGCAAGAACTTCACTATAGAAACGGAATTGAACTTAGTAGATCCTGCTGATAATAACTTTTAATTTTTTATAGCAATTTTGTATGATTAGTATTTTAAACTGAATTAAGAATTGAGTGTGAAGACTTCTATAGCAAAATCTATGGCGTTTTAATATTTGATCACATTTCCATTTGTCAAATTATATCGATCATTTTGAACATAAAAGTAGAAACTATTATTTTTTTTATTGTTAAACAACATGTATTCACATTGCATTTCTTTTCCCCATGTTGTGGTTAGACCGGAATAGTAATATATTTATTCCATTCATTGTAAAAACATTTATTTGGTAGGTCAAATGACCAAAGTTGCACTTCCTCCGATGAATTGCAGTCCACCTGGATTATTTTGGCACCCTTATCTGAACGGCTTGTTTCCACAGCCAGACATTTTCCGTGCTTATTCTTCAATTGGTAGCTTTTCATTCCGTTGGGACGGTCGATTGGTATTTTCTTACTGATTTTTAATTCAAAAACTGACTTGAAGGTATACAGTTCTGGGATAAAATAAGGAAGTGTTGTAGTAACTGGGTCGCTTTTTATTGGGAATTTATTAATGAATTCACAAAAGACAATTTTCATTGTATTACTTTTATACCGAACCGTATAAAACCCTTTAAGTGTATGCCCGCTGTCTTCGAGCTCTTTACAATTTAATGGCCCAATACCGTTGTCCCTTGCAGCGTATCTGGTTATTTCATCGGTGCTGAGCTCTAATTGCATGGTTGACTGCTTGGAATAGTAACAAGAACATGGCTGACTTCCAAATCCATCGCATAATTGAAAAACTTTTGATTTATTTTTATTAACTGCAATAGATCTTTTGAATTTGTTTTTGTCTTTTGAAAGGTCTTGATTGAAATCACAATATAATGTTTTAATTTTAACTGTATTGAATCGAAGCATGTAGAATCCTTTAACAGTATAGCCGATGGTTTGAAGATCTTCACAGTTTTTTGGTTCATATTCGTTCCAGATCAACGCGTCAGGATGATCGGAGTAGAAGAAAGTGCAAGGTTTCACGGCGACGCCACCACAAAAACGTAAGCGTTTTGATGGTCTTTTATCATCTTCTTGTTTAGGAACAAATTGAATTGCTTCAAAACTTTTCTTAATTTTCTGTTTTTGTTGATCAAAACTGCAGTAAACCGCCTTTAAAGCTCTCTTATCGTGAAATCGGACAAAGTAGAATCCTTTCAGAGTATGGCCAATTGCCTTAAGATCATCACAATTTTTAGGACCTCCACCGTTTGTGCCCGAGGCATTTTTGGTAATTTCATCAGTACTGAGCTCGAAATGCGTTACATTTGGATGATCAGGGTAGTGACATGTGCAGGGTTGACTCCCGACGGCCCTACAAAATCTTTCGAACTGTGATGCTATTGAATCATCTGACGTAGATCGGGGATTTCTGTTGAAAAAATAATTTTGGTAATTTTCAATTTGTTTGGGGGTTAGGCCTTGATATTTGACGTCTTCTAAAGTGTCTCCTTTGTCATTTTTATCCAAAGGAATATTGATTTTATCTTTAGGTTCATCCATTTTTCTCTCACTCGTAATTATTTTATGACAAAAGGGGTTAAATCCAGAATTTGTATCCAGTAAATCTTTACTGCCTTCCTGAAAGTAGATAAAAAAAACTAAATTGAATAAAAATTTACCATATATTAATTATTTCATAGTAAGATATTCATGACATGTTTAATATATTCTTCTCCTAAGTTTTTAAATATGTAAGTTAAATGATGAATAGTTATTTTATAAATTCATATTTACCGATGCTCTTGCACTTTTCTCGAATAAACATACCAGAAAGCAAATTATAAAAGCTATTTGACGACATTTGACAAATTTGTCCATTTAAAAAATATAAGGTTTAAATCGTCTCAAAGGTTAAAAGTGACTGGTATATTTTTAAAACTTTTAAGTTCTGAAAAATATTACTTTCTTTTTATGTTTAGCAATTTTATGTTTAAAACCAAATAAATAATAGACCAATAATAGAAAAACCAGCTTTATTGCGCCTAGCTGTTTTAACGTTACAATATTTTATATCCTTTAGAGAAATAATTTGAATAATTTCTGTAGAAGTGTATTTTTAAAGTTTTTATGCTTCCGTTCAAGCTTTTAGTTTTAACTTGATTTTATTTATTACTGTAAAAGTTTATGGTTATATATTTTTATCGGTTTCAAACATTCATGTATAACTTAACAGAAACTTCGATATATTTTGTGAACTATGAGAAAAACATTCATAGAATGAGAAAAAGACTGAACTAACGATTTTCTTCTAAAAGGATTTTACTTGTGTCACATAAGATAAACAAACTGACACAGTAATGAATACTTGTTACATCTCGGATGAATATAGTTGAAGACCACTTGAAAGATGGAAGCATTGAAATAGATATTTAAATGTCGCTCTTCGAAGTAAAAGAAAGTGGACACCGGTTTGATCATTAGGGATTAAAGTAGAACATCCGATTATAATTTACATCTGTTAAGTTTTTATTATTTTTATTAGTGAAAGTTCCATGTGAAATGTAGTCAAAATTGGATGAGTTGACCACTCGTTTCCATTCTAATAAGTAAGAGTACAATTGAATGCTGTCGCCAATTTTTTAACTGAATAATAGAAAAATGAATCAATCACAAAAATAACGAATGTATTTATGAATCTTATCATGAATCGGATGAATGAAAAACTAGGTTGTAGGACTATTCGATTTAAATGATTCAGATATATAAATGAAAAAATTTAATTTTAGATAAAAATTATTCTGAATATTTTTTTGGATTTCAACGTGTTCCAACAAATCAATTAATCGACAGAGAAAAGATATAATATTTTGGTGAGAACAAAAACTATTTTTAAAATTCAACTACCTACAACAAGAGAGGTAGCGTGGTTCTATCAGACCCCGTGTCAGGATGCCAAACTGCTTTTATCGATAAATCGATAGTAACTAGAATAGTAACGTGGCCATTTCAATGCTAAGTTTTTAACTGAAACTTCCCAACAAGTTATTCCGAAGAGTTATTCGTCCAGTTCAACGCTGAAAATTGTGAAGATGAAAGAGTTTCTAACGCTTCTTTTGATGGTAATACACTTTCAAGTGATATTGCCAAGCAATGAAGTCTCTCGCAATTCTATTCAGGTAACTTATTTTTGTACATTTTTGTTACTCTATAGAACGTTAAGTTAAGGGAAAATCGTGTAAGAAATGCCGAGTAAAAAATTCTTTTAAAGACGGACCAACATAAAAATAGGGAAAAGTAATGAATGTGTATTCAAACAATTTCTTGTATCAAATTTAATTTGAAAAACATTAACTAGGACTTGGTTTCAGCAATAATGAATTTTTTTTATTTGCATAAGTTTAATTTACAAAACTTACAGCACATTGGCAAAATTTGATTTGACGTCACAATGACAAGATGGCGTGTCAATTTCTTAAATGATTTATAGCGTCTTGTTAAACATACATATTTGTCTAGGTAGTATTTATTGCTACACAAAATTAATGGAATTTTAGGATTTATTTACTAAGCGAGATTTTGAAAAATTGTATTGGAAGGTAAAAAAAAAGATGCGTAGACGGAACTGTACACATCATCAGATAGGTGACGTGGTCGAGTTATTTCCATCCAATGATAGCACCAAAGTTTTTTTGGCTTTTTTTTCTTAGACTTAAACTTATATTTCTTAGAAAAAAAAATCAATTGTAAATATTGTATAAATTCAAACAAATTATTATTATTACTCGGAATTATCCCTGAATGCTCATTGACATTCACGCATCAGCGATCCACGCGCCGAGTACCATTAACTTGAAGTTACTTCCCATAACCTTTTGGATTTACTTATTTTAAAAATAAATGTCGATTTCCTGTTGAAATTTAAATATAGTTTATATATGATAAATGTAGTTAGTTTGATTTCAAAAATAAAATTATATGAATTTTATTATTGACTCAGTCAGAATTTGGCTTGTATCAAAATATAATTCTTAAGCAAGTGGTTTAGTTATATTATTTGGTATAGGGAGGGTGCAGAAATTTCTGCTACAAAAAAATTTAACCCGTTGGCGGCCATTTTGACGGGGATTTTATACAGGGCTTATGGCCGAATCTACCGAATCGGCAGTTTTTTGCGAATATCTCGAAAAATAAGATTATGACACGTATTTTCGAATCACGGAGAAGATAGGAAATTCAATTCCGGATTTTTTCATGTGTGAAGTCCCCTTTTTTTAAAAAATGTGTTGACCTCGAAAATGCAAAATAACGAATAGACTTCGAAAATCCCGCTACAGGGCTTATGGGCGAATGCGCAAAGCCGAATCGTTATTCTGCATTTTTCATGGTCAAAAAATTTTCAGAAAAAAGGGACTCCACACATGAAAAAATCTAGAATTAAATTTCCCATCTTCTCCGTGATTCGAAAATACGTGTCATAATCTTATTTTTCGAGATATCCGCAAAAAACTGCTTTTCGTCATAAGCCCCTGTATAAAATCCCCGTCAAAATGGCCGCCACACGGGTTAAATTTCCTAGCAGAAATTTCTGCACCCTCCCTATTACGTTTACAAGTAATTATTCCTTGGAAAAGCCAAGAAAAACACACAGGCGATACAATTGTTTTATTTAGGATTTTAAAAAAACTGTCTTGTAAAAACAATAGAAACTTCCATATAATTTCAATCGTTGAATTGAATTGATATTTATTTGTAACTCGCACTTTCCCAGCATTAGGCCACTTAAAATGCGCACACGCTCAGCCTCAGTAAAAAATAGCATTGAATGCAAAAATACTGAGACTGTCTTTAAGATGCAATCAGCAGATGTGGCGCCATCAGGAGGAACATGAATAGCCTTGAACATGTTTTCCCTGTCAAATTTATTTCATTCCTAAGGGAATAAACTATTTATGATTTAATTTTTCGAAGGTGTATACCTAACGGAGTCTCGTTTATCCACAATCAAGATTGGTTCTTAGTTTATTATTTGAGTACCATTTATTATGGTTTTAAGACAAATCTGAACGAGAAATAAAATTTGCAAATTTATAATTAAATGCAATTCATACACAAGAAAGAACTCGATTTATTTACGTACCAATTAATTTTTAGGAGAATAAAGATGTGTTCAACTGGAAACGACCAATCATTCGTGACTACACTAAACAACACAAGTTTCCATCACCAGCTAACATGTTTAAGCCAATTGAAAAAAAGAATAGCCGCAACAAAAGATCAGAACAACCTTTTTCTTTGGAATCGCAATTTGAACGAATTTGTAGAAAAGAAGGAAGTCAACCATGCACTTGCCTTTACCCAGATCATCCCAACACAACTCAATTTGAGTTAGGAACAGATGAAATTACTGTTAAAGCGTCTGGTTTCAATGGCAGTGGACCTGCCAGTTGTCAAGATTTAATAGATATTGGTTACAAACTGAATGGATTCTACATGGTTCGTCTTAACACCCAAAGAGCTCAAACCGTATTCTGTAATTTCACGAATCAGAACAAAATGGAAATAATTGATCCAACCTTAAAAGAAAGTCCCGAAGCAATGTTGGTTTTACCAAGTCAAGGAAAGCGTTTAAAATATTGTGGTGGATTCAGTAATATTTCCTGCAAGTTTTTCTTCTCGGATTATCCCGATGCTCCAAAGTTTAAATTAAGGAGTCAAGCAGAAAAGAAAACCAACGGATCAAATAATATCCAGGGAGAAATTGGACCAAGAAACTGCGAAGATCTCAAAGTTGATGGCCATACTCTAAAAAGTTTTTATGTGGTTCGTTTGGACAGCAAAAGAATGAAAGTAATCTACTGCGATTTCAATGGAACGAGTCAAACTGAAAAAGATACATCGCATTCATCTTCAAATATTTGCAAAGGTTTTGGAAGTCAACCTTGCTCTTGCTTCTTGGAAAAGAATGGGAATATTTCTCAGTTAGAAATCGGGACTGATTACGCAACACAAAAGGTTTTAGCTATGAATGGACTAGGACCCTCAAATTGTAAAGATCTTCAACAACTTGGTCATATTTTAAAGGGGTTCTAC
Organism: Chydorus sphaericus; assembly: GCA_030141595.1. NCBI lineage: Eukaryota > Metazoa > Arthropoda > Branchiopoda > Diplostraca > Chydoridae > Chydorus > Chydorus sphaericus. The sequence goes on along the minus strand of CM057929.1, from coordinate 11,700,665 downwards.
TTGGTACGCCTAAATGGGAAACTAATGAAAACCATATACTGCGAATTTACGCTTCAAATATCGATCCCAAACTATACAACTGAAGCAAACGACTTTAAAATAAGCACATTCAAGATCACTGATAAAGACGAATTAGATTTTAATGTGACGAAGGGATCAATTACTACTACAAAGAAAAACGATATTCCCATGAAAGAAGGTCTGCCAAAACAGGATAGACGTCCAAATGAACGTGATAAAGACATTGTTATAAACACTTCTACTTCAATACCAAGTAAATCAAATGATTTTAGAATAAAATTTAAAGCGATCAATATAGAAACAAAAAAACCTTAATATTCATTTTCTTACTAACAAACTGTTGCAATTATTATAGTAACAGAAACACCCTGGTCTAGCAACATATCAAAAGGCACAAAAAACATCAACACAATACGTAATTAACATTTCTGAAATGAATTTTAAAAGCAGATCTTACCATTGATTTTGTTGCATTAAATTTTATATATACTAGCTGTGAATTATGAAAGGTTTGATTTGGCCACCACCACCACAACTAGAAAACCAGACCAATTTGGCGTGTATATTTACACGGCAAACACAACGCATGGGTTAAAAAAATGTAAGCTTATTATGATGCTAATAAGTACCCGTATAGATGAAATAATATTAACCATATAATATTGAACAAATAACTATATACTACAACTTATAGTTTATTTTGTTTCTCTATATGCATGATCAGACAAAAAAATACCTCTGACGGAAGCTAGCGGTGAATCCTTTTATTTAATTAACAACCATGGGAAATGTTTGGAACAAGATAAGAACCAAACCTATTCTAGAGCAGGAACAAAACTGATCCAGAGAATATGCAATACATATTCAGTTTATGATAATGGTCGTAATTGGTCCATGAAGAAAGCTGACAAGTATAGTGGAATTCGTCTCCTTTTTAGTTTTGGTGCTTGCGTTTCACTTGGAGGATTTTTAAGAGGTCCAAATAAATATGCTGAACTATTTGACGATGATGATGGAGGATGTGACAATCAAGAATGGGAAGTGTCGGTGTTAAAGAATGGTATTCAATTTTCTTCAGGAAATAATTGTTTGGCTATCGAAGGTGATTCAACGGAAAGTGGAAGTTTTGCAATATCCGCGGTCTGTGACGTTAAACAAAAAGGACAAATCTGGTCTTTTGTTTTGTTTGAGAAATGAGTTTGAGTTTCCCTTTATTCCACGGCAACATGTTAATTTCAAAACCCTCACTTACTTTAATGAGAAGGTATATGGGCAAACACAATACACAAATGTTTATTATGTATGAAATAATTTTTGTTCAAAGTGGCTATGGTGGAAAAATATACTGGTTTCAACCTGTCATTCCCACTCAGAAGCTGCAAAAAAATAGTTAAAAAATAGATGAAGTTTTGGTAGAAATCTATTATTTTTAAATTTTTGTTTAAATAACAATTTGCAATCTTAGTTAGCGCCAAACTTGCTGCAATTGCAAAAGAAATTTTACATTTCAAAGTGGTGTCTAATAAATAAAAATTTAAAAAAAAACCCGATTGATGTGCGAGATGTTAGTTTTTTTTTATGGGAATAGCTTCTTGAACTCGGAAATATCTAAATCGAAATAGTTAGCACACAGAAATGATACATAAAACGGTTTCAGTATCCTTTAAAAATTCCAGAAATGGAAATTACTTTCAGTTTTTTGGAGTTAACTCGATAATTTATTCGCTTCAAAGCTGGTGTAATTGAATATATAATACGACTAGTACTAATTAATTTCTACGGAAATAAAGTAATGATAATAGAGAATATTTATATTCTAAAATAGAGAAAAGGATTATGCCACTTAAAATTGAAAAATAAACCAACTTCATATTCTGGTATAATTTTTAATTCTGAATCTTTTTCACAAACATTTTTTCAGTTTGTTTGCTTTCATTTTATCTTTTTTTGTTTTAAATAGTCAAGGAAGAACAACTTGTATTAATGAACATAGAAATCAAGAAAACTAAAGTAACCGCTCGTTGAATTTGGTGAGCGCGCTCACGGTCACATTTATTGCGGTTTTAACGCTAGTGCTCCCACTCTGCACTCATTTTTCGGTCAGTAAGCGCGTTTAAAATATCCTTTTTAGAATGGATAACATAGATAATTGTATATATTAATAGATAAAATTCACTGCTAATTTAACGATTACTCGAGTAAAATTAAACTTCCAATTCATCATTAATGCCTGGAAAAACTTGCAAGACGAGTGTAAGAAATTTCACCAATCACAGAGTACCACTTCAAATCCGAATAAAGTAGGCAAACCTCAACACGTAAAAAGAACACTTGTGATTACCAAAATTGCATATTTGTCAAAATCTACTTTGTCCCACTTTTCCAATCAACTCTCTTCCTTTGTTTTGTAATTTCGAAACTTTCTGAATGGTGGGAGTGGCCTAAAAAAGCCCGCCATTCGATTTCGCATCTCTCCTGATTGGCTACTATACGGTTAAAAACCACGATTTCGTATGCAAGCAGACGACAACCCTTAGAATTCCAGAAATGGGAACTCTCTCAGTTTCGGAGAAGACTTGTATTGATAATTAATTTATAGCAAAATATTTTAGCAAATTAAAAAATCATTTATTTTCTAAAATAGGTTTTTTTTTCTCTATTAGCGTTAGAGCAGTTCTTGAATATGTCTGAAATAAAGACAATTATCAACCAAGTCAAAAAGCTCAGTCGGTAGAACACTTGTGACTAGACAGATTTCCGGGACGTGATCTTCAATCAGATTTGAGACCATCGAAGAGAGAGTTTTAAATTATATAAATTTTGTTTTTTTGGTAATAGTATCTTTAAAATAGTTTAGTTCCTTCTCAATTCAATGTTTCAATCGATTTGCGTTACTTGATCGATTGGTAATGCGTGTCAACTACAAATTTCTCAAATCACCGAATAGTACCAAATTCCGAACCAGTAGGAAAAAATTGACACGTAAAAACTTATGATAAACTTAAATGCGTACAAATTTTACCTTAATTGATCACTTTCGGTAACTGATTTTTAGAAATCAACTACTCTTCTTCCAGGAGGCTGTTCGCTGTTCTATTTAAAGACAATTTTTAAAAATGGGAAAACGGCTAGAAAAAGAATTCATGTTTCTCTTTAATCTAATAATTTTTTACAACTGTACTCCTTTTATAAATTTAGAGTAGATGCGACTCAAAAAGAAAGTTTGACGACTTGCGTTGAATCTTCTCACCGACCGCACGATTGATGCCAGTTCAACTACTTATGTAACATTTTAATACATACTAGCGATTTTTTACAAATAAATCTTAAATTCAATATTGTATAATGATGACAGTAGTCCACTTTTTAACTCAGTGTAACGTATTTTTTAATATTTTGATTTGACAACTCTTTGAAGGGGCCCGCTTTTGAAAGAAATTGGAATTGTAAATTGTCAGACTATAAAAATATGTAACATCTTTACACCGACGAACTATATATCAAACTAGTATTTTTAAAAATGTATTTTATATCCACTTTTTCTTCTATCGTACTTATTTTTGGCATGACATTGCGATTGATTTTAGTTAAATACGAGTTTTAATGCGTAAAGCATTAGGCCTGTACAATTAACTAATGTATGTTAATATGCCGTTATTCATGCCATTTTACATGAGGGCCTTTTATAAAATATCCTGTGAGTAGATAACTTTTAATTACAACAAAAAAATATTAATTTACTCTCTTTTTTGTCCTCTCCGCAGGATCGAAGGAGGGGAGGGGGGGGGGGGGTTAATTCAGTCGGAGACTGAATTACTTTACCAAGGGCGAGCCAAAAAACGAGCTTTTCTAACTTATATGTATTGCAGGAAAAAAGCTTTATTACAGATTATTAGCACTAATTTTACGCGAGTTTTATACGGGCGATTTTCTAACTAGAATAATATAATTCGTTCATCCCCAGCTTCGATATGGAAATCATTAATTTTTTATACCCATAATTTTGAGCAAAGTAATTAATCATAAAAAATATAGTGACGTAAATAAGTAAAGAATTCAACCAATGAAATAGAAGTGCGTTTTCAATAGGAACAAGCACCTAAAACTGACGCGTGGAGGATTGAAAAAAAAATCTTATTGATTAAAAATTTGGTTATTCCATTCCAAGGATTATAAAACACCATTTTAAAATTATCTCCTAACTTTTTAATCTTAAAAATGGGGATAATATTGAAGAGAAAACATTCCATGCTACTCTTTAAAATACTGCTTTTATTGCAGCTGTACAAGTATCTGAACTTAGAAGTGGAGGCGACTCAATGTAGAAAAAATTCAAATTGTAACCAACCTTACTACGACAGTAGTAACTATTCCAAGAAAACCTTTGTCGAAGCCCCAGAAAGACCAAAGCGACCTGCAAGAATGATACCAGCAAATCTACTCGTGTAAATCCTTCATTTTTAAAACTTCAAACATTTAATTAAACAATAGTTATAATACTAGAAGTCTAGAACAGCTGCAAATATGTTTTAATTATCAAATAAAGAATAAAAAATTTTGAGAATACTAAATAAGATGCTAGTTTAATACACTTTATTAGCATTTTGTTAAATATTGTAGTCGGAAAGAAAAGAACGGCACAGAGAACGCGAAAATTGAAGACAAACGGTTTTATGGACCAGCTTTTAGCTGTGCTCAAATTTCAGAGCTTGGCTATACGCTAAATGGTTATTACCTGGTTAAAATTAAAAACCTAACAAGAATAAACCAAGTTGAAGTGCTTGGTTGTCGATTTAAACATATTGATGGATCCAAAGGAGGTAATTTTTAAAATGTTCTCATATAGCCTAAAAAAGATTTTAAAATGTCTGTAAGTCTGAATTGAATAGCAAAAGAAGAAAGAATTGGATTTATCAATATTGAAATAAATACAGCAAATTCAGTTCAACGCAGATCTATAGACGAATTTGCAGGAAGAGGGTTGGCAGAGATCAATAATGTTTTCGATCGATCACAGCGACCTGCGCGACTACTTCCATTACGAATGATTCTGTAAGTTGTAATTCAAATAAATTGAAAAAAATTAAGCGAATATTGTTTCGTTTTCGAATAATTTTTTGGAAAATTTCTCATTAGTGGGAAAGCCAAAAATGAAACAGAAAATAACCTATTCTATGGCCCTGCTACCAGCTGCAACGAACTTGAAAGGCTTGGTTACACGTTAAACGGACTTTACTTAGTTGCTTGCAAAGACAAATCAATTAACGGGAAAATAGAAGTAATTGAATGTCGATTTAGACAGCCTCGTGGGTCTAAGCAAGGTAAGCTAACTAATTAATGAAAATTTAATGCTAATGAATTTGTTTTGAAAATAGACTTCTTTAAACAGCAAAAGAAGAACGGCTAGGATTTGTTAGTTTAGAAACGAAAACACCTAAAGCAGTGCAACGTAGGTCTTCACATTCATTTAAACAAGCAATAAAGGCACCATCATCTAGTAAAATATTTAAGCGCCCTGCCCGGTTGCTACCGCTTCAACTTCTTTAGTAATTTTACATTTTAAATTTACACCACGATCATTCTGTACATGAATTTTCATCACAGTGAAAAGGAGAGAAACGATACTAAAGGAACAATTGAAAAATTTTACGGTCCACCTACCACATGCAGCGAGTTAGGGAAACTTGGTTATACGCTGAATGGCTACTATTTGGTTCATGGAACAATCGGCATAAAAAACATCGAAATTGTTCTGTGTATGTTTCATCAGCCGATAGAGGTTGATCAAAGTAAGTAACTTAATAGATCTTCATCATGTTTTTGATTTCATGGATAAAAGTGGATGATCTGCTATATAAAAAATGGGGAAATCTCAAATTTTAATACAAATTTCTTACTTCAAATGTCATGAATTGTGCATTTGTATGTAGAAAGAGTTTTTAGTATTGTTAACGATTATAGTGCTTGCATTATAGATCTGAAAGAAGAAAGATATGGTTTGGCGACCACGACAACCACAAAGAAACCACCTTTAACAAGTTCTCCACGTAATGATAGTAAGTCACTACTCGAAAATTGAACATTTATTGCACTGCTTTGAATACTCTCAATTGCAAGGCTTAGAACCATTTATACCCTTCAGAGTATAAATGGTTTCGATTTTAAAATTTGTTAATAGTGGGTATTTTACCATATGATATATTGTTGAATTTTCAAAATTATAGGTATAAATGACCAGCAACGTATTTTGAATGACCAAACGCAATTCATAGGAAATATCGAATCGGGATGTAAGTTTGAGAATAAATTTAAAAACTACTTGACGTGGGTTCAATAGGATTTTAACGTTAAAAAGGAAATTGATGTGGAAGATTTTTTATGCACACATTTAGGGTTCCTCCTTTTTACATTCTTTCGAAATTATTTTACAGTAGTTTTGCTAATATAGAAATGAACCCAAATTAAAAACCATAAATGTGACAAACATATTTCTCAGTTTTATTCTGTTAATCCTTTCCTTTTTTCAGATAGAGCAATTCCACTGAATCATGAAGAAAAAAATTTATATATGCTGATGAATAACCATGGAAGATGTCTGACAAAAACAGTAACTCAAACCATTTGTGATTCAACGAATTCGGAATTGATTTGGGGGAAAAAGAAAATCTTGGGAATTTCAATTGAGAATAAGAAAATATTCTCCGTTTGCAATCGAAAAGATTTTTGCATTTCTTCTAAAAGAGCGAATTCTGATATTTATCTTAAAATGGCTGAAGGCGAGAAAGAGCAAGATTGGTCTATAGTAGGTACTGGCAATCAATTGGCTCAAGGCGATAATTGTTTGGCTATTCAAGGGGACTCAAATGCTATTGGAAGCAAAGTCGTAATGGCACCTTGTGACCTCCAACAAAAGGGTCAGATATGGTCTTTTGTTGCTAAAAATTAGAATGATTTGTTTTTTAAAAGGGGAGTTCGCAAAATTTGCAGTTATTATATTTTGGTTGGATAGGATTATTCTAGCAATATTCTGTCTGTTACTACAATTAAATAAACCATTTTACTGCAAATGCAAACAAAGAGAAATCTGAATTTATTTGTTCTTTACATGTTAAGACCTATTGTTTTCTCTTGGTCATTTCAGGCTATCAGTTTTTTTTTCTAAACTCATAATTTTGTTTTTAAAAATTGTATCAAATATTTGGAAAGAAAATACACCTTGAATGTTAAATGTTTTAAAATTATTCTTCCCTAGAACAAAATCAAATGATGATTTTATTTATAACTAAATACAAATTCTGGGAATAATTCAATACTTTTTGATTTCATTGAATTGTTAAGTTCAATAGCAATATAAACCATAGTTTATTGAAGATTATATTTAATCGATTAACTTACTTATCAACCCATTCATCATGGAAAGTTAAACAACAGGAAGTTGAACATTCACTTGTTACAAATATTAAAATTAAAATTTTATATTTAATGATTGCTTAACTTAATAACTCCATAAGTTTTTTGGTTTGTGATATTTTCTTTGTGAGTTGACGTTTAAACGAGTGCATTTAATACCACCAGAACACGATTTTTTAGACCTTCCGCTTCGTATTAAAACTCTTTTAAGAATGATCTCTTATTTTAAAAAAAACATCTTTATTGTAATTAACTATTCAGTCGTAGAAACTGATGCAGACAGCGTGGAAGATCCTACCAATCACAGATGTCCAAGTAGGTCATGTGAAAAGCAAACAGAAAAAAGACTAAATCAGCGTTGAAATTCGTATATTGATTCCATATTGTTGATTCAATTATAGAAGAGAACAGAGGTTACTTATACTTTTTTCAGAATTCGTTTTCCTAATCAAAATGGGAATAAGAAAAATCAGAAAATATTCAATGCTACTGTTTAAGTTTTTGTTATTAATGCAACTTTATTTTCATCACAATATGGAAGTACATGCAGCTTTACATCGACAAGAAAATTTTGAAACTTGTGATAAACTTAATTATCACAACGAAACGTTCTTTCAGCAAGAAAATGAGGAAAACCTTCAGAGACCCAAACAACCTGCAAGAATGATACCGGCGCATTATCTTACGTAACTCCTTAGCTTAGAATAATACACATACAACATTTATTTTAACTAATGATGATACTATAAATTAACGCATTTCATTTTTTCGTGTAGACGAAAAGGAAAGAACGGTGCTGAGAACAAAAATGATTTAACGCGATTTTACGGTCCAGCTACAAGCTGTGCTGAAATTTCAAAACTTAGCTATACATTAAATGGATATTACTTGGTCAAAGGCAAGAACCAAACAAAGAACAATCAATTTGAAGTTCTTGGTTGCCGATTTAAGCATCCAGACGGATCTAAAGAAGGTAAATCATAAAAAAACCAGTTATATATTGTACTACAATAATAAACATTGGTTAACAGTCAAAGAAGAAAGAGTTGGCTTCATTGATATTGAAATAACTAAAAAATCAACCAAATTAGTGAAACGAAGGTCTCAGAACCTTTCTGTAAAATCAAAACTAAGGAACAAGGAGAATAATATTGATGGTATACATAAGCGTCCTGCTCGGCTGCTGCCATTGAGAATGATTCTGTAATATTTCATAGGAAATGAAAATATATATTTATAATACTAAATTTTATCTTGGAAATGATTATACACTTTAAATAGGGGGAATGTTTCTGAACCACAATTTTATGGCCCTGCTTCTAGCTGCGAAGAACTCGGAAAGCTTGGTTACACTTTGAATGGTATTTATTTGGTTGATTGCAAGGATAAATCACAGAAAGGAAAACTATTAGAAGTTATTGAATGTCGATTCAAGCAAGCTTATGGGTCTAAAGAAGGTAGGATTGTTGCTTAAGTTATATTTTTAAGTTAAAGATAATAATTCTTTGAAAATATAGTGAAAGAAGAACGAATCGGATTCGTCAATGTTAAAACGAATAATCAACATACGTATTTGAATGATGTAAAGGAAACAAGAAGAATAATACAACGGCCCGCCCGAATACTGCCACTGCATCTTCTATAGTAATTTTGTATTCTTTAATATGAATAGCTATGAATACTTCATTTTTTTTTAAAAAGATAAATATTCATGATAAATCATTTTTTTAAATATTATAGTGGAAAGGAGAAAAATGACACTGAAGGAAATAATGAAGTTGAAAGATTCTATGGCCTACCTAAGAGCTGCAAAGAGTTGATGAAACTTGGTTACACGCTAATTGGTTATTACTTGGTAAAAGGAACTTCGAGTAGTAATCGACCTGAAATTACTTTTTGTAACTTTCATCAACTAGGTCATCGACTAGGTGCGCTCAAAAAAATGTTCGATTTTTTCCGATGAAATATTATTTTTTTGGGTCCCCAGCGTGAAAAACGCGTGAAAAAGCGTGAACTGTATGCATAATGGATGACGTAACATCAATATAATTAAGGGGGCACTGAAATAAAATATTAGGAGCTTGAATAGTCCCCCTGCCAAATTTATTTTTGATAGGACTTATTCACTTATTTTAAGGGTCGCCCAATAATTTTGAAAAGTTAGTCGTCCTTGCGGGAAAACCTTATGGGGTAGTAATGAAGCAAAATATTTCCATTGAAATAACAAATTCTAAAGATTTTTTAAACGGAAAATATAACAGAGGCCTAAATTAACATAATTACAAAGTTGCCTTAAGCGTACTCTTTTTATTGAACTTACAAAATTGCAAATTGTTAATGGTAACGTGTTTGACTAATGTGAAAAGATATCAAAGTTATAAATTAAAATAAAATACTTCTACTGATTTGATTTTGATAAAATTTGGAACAATAAGGCGTTACTATCTCATCATTACAATGAAACCAGGAAATCTAAGAATATTAAAAAACTAAATTTTAAATTTGTCCCTTTTTATAACTCCATAAGGTATCCATGTAATACTAAACCTATTTTAAGAAGGAGTGGGCGACCCTCAAAACAATTCCTATTGAAACCAAATTTGGCAAGGATGTTAATTACGCTATACTTATTATGTAACTAGACATCCTTAATTTTACTCGTATTACATCATCCGTTATGCATAAAATTCACGCTTTTTCACGCGTTTTTCACGCTAGGGGACCCCTAAAAATAAGATTTTATCAAAATACAAAATCGCACATTTCTTTGAGCGCATTTCACACGACATGTGGAACCCCCAGCCAAAAATTCAAAAGTAAGGTCAAAATGGAACACCCTAATTATCGCTGATCATAAACTGTATAGTATCTGATAATTACAATTACTTATAAACGGTTCGGTGATTTAAATTTCAAAGTAAAATAACTTTGACGAAGCAACTAGAGGGGATGGCTGAATAATGAGCACAATTCAATCATTTAGCCCAATTTATTCGGTTGTATTAATTCACACAATTAAGGCGAAGTCTCTAAACTCTCTCAGTTATTTAAATACGCTTCCCAACAAAAATCCCACATTTGGCTATATTCCATTGCCAGTTGTCATCCGAAGCAGGAAAACTTTTCCACATTCAATTAGCTAACTCATTTTTATCCAGCTGATGTTATTTAACTGTAATTTAAAGCTAAATTTTCTAATTATCAATTTGAAATGAATAGTTTATACTGGTACACCACCAATATATGAAATTATGTGGGTGTATTAAATACTGTCGTTTAAAACTTATTAAACGATGTTTAAATGCTATGCTTTTTAATGATAAGTCATATGTATGTATGTTTGGGTAGGCCATGGTGAGGAATTTTATTATTATTCCAAGTTGTTGGTTGATCTGGCCCAATCCTGCGTGATGAAAGTGGGAAGAAAAACTGCAAAAATTGCTCGGTGCCATCCAAACTAACATAACACCCATACCCACAAGACCTAGAAATCAATAAGCGAATTACATTTATCTGATATATGACAATCATCATCTTTGTTTGACTTCTTCGCTCACACCTCACTCTAGGAAAAGCAGAATAGAAGTGCAGGGTTGTATGCTTGATAAAAGCCAAGCTTGGTTTTTTGTTGACTATGAATAAAGAGGTAACAGTTGATTGGTATTTAAAAATAATTTCTCTATGCTCTTTGGTGTAGGCCTATTCCTTTTTTACCATTGGAACCCGATTAAATGAAATGTTTAAAAGAAATAAATGTAAGAAATTCATTATCAATTGAATATTGATTTAATGGAAATGGATGCAAAGTAGACGATTTCACTTTAAAACGGTACTTTCAGCAACACGCTTCACGCTCAAAATTCAAATAAATTTTTTGTAAAAAATGTTATGAATCTATTAAAGTTTAAAAATCGAAGTATCTTATATTATTAAATAGTTTTTGTTCTACTCGATTAAAACAACAACAAAAATAAGCAAGAACCGCGAATTGGTGTGGCCTTTTCTTAGATACATATATTTTTAAATTGGTATAAAATCTTGTTCGCTAGATTTAAAATTGGTATACATTCTTGTTCGCTAGATTGCGTTAGTGGTTTAACATGCCTAGATGCCCTGCGATTTGGGGAGGAAACGCGGCACTGTGAAACAACATGTTGCAGTATAGCTTAATTATTTTTAATATTTAACGTTATTTATTTAATAAATAACGTTAATTATTTTTTAATTCTTCAAAGATTCTTCAAAGTTTTCTCAAAAATTTTCAAACAATTTAGATTACGTTAAACTTGACTTGATGTGATGATATCTATAAAATGTACCATTGTTTTAAATTTGTTTAAAATCCAGTCGTTTTTTAACAATTAGTAAATATTGTAGACATCGTCACCAGTTTTGACGTGGCAATTTCAAATGGTGCTACATATAACCATATAAAGTGTATTCTTATATGAATCAATCTCTTTCAAAAACTATTAAATACACAGAAAACTTAAATATTAGCGAAAATGTCGTATATTTTTCATCAGACTGGGTGGTTTTTCTACCGTAAAACCTGCATATTAATGATATATTGATATTATAGATAACATACCGTAAATGACCACGTCATCACCTTAGTGGTGTGTCTGGTTTCACTCTATACACTCTGCTCAAATTTTAATTTCACATACAGTGAAGGCAACTCACTTGATTTAATGTAATACAAGCAAACTATTTATCAATAATTTTAGGACACTAACGATGAAAGCAACTTGAATGACCGAATGTCGCTAATTGAAGCTAAAAACCAGCAGCAAGAAAAAGAAATTTTCTTCCTGAAAGCAGCGAGAGTTGAAGACAAGAAAGATATCCAACATCTGACGAGGCGTGTTTCAAGACTCGAGTCGTTATTGGCAGCCAAAAACTCTGTATCAAGTGAAAAACTGCTGATGAGACCAAAACGGCCATACCGATTGCTACCAGTCAGCCGAATCGAGTAATTTGTTTACTAATAGCCTATCTAAAAATAACAATATCATTTTAAAAATTATTTCAAAATATTTTGCGAGTAAAGAAATGATCAAGTAAATAAGGACAAAGCCACTGATCCAACTTTTTATGGTCCTGCCACTAACTGCGGTGAGCTAGGAAAGCTGGGTTATACGCTTAATGGATATTATTTGGTCAAAGGCGAAGACGAATTTAAAAGCATCGAAGCCGTCTTTTGTCGATTTAAACTTCCACGGGAATCGAAAACAAGTTCGAGAGCACCACCTCTTGAGAAGAAATTCAATAGAGTTCTTAGTGAATTCATCTCTTTTAATGAAATTACTTGTTACAGGTGCTACGGAGGAAAGACTTGGACTAGTCAGCACTTACGCGAGGGTGGAAAAATCTCAAGGTAATGATCAGTAAATTTTGACGCAGTTACTTGTATAATTTGGTATTACAAACTAACTGTAAAAGAAGAACTATTATTCAATTTATCAACAGCGATAGTGACAACTAAACCCACAACATCCTCGACATCATCAACCACATCTATTATCATGCAGAAAACAAAAAGTATACCAAATATAATTAGATATACATTTTAATCAATGGCATTGACACAAAAAAAACCTAGTAGATAATTTAAAAAAATGCTAGTTGGTTATTTTGATTTAAAAAAAAGCCTTTAAAAGAACTGCTTGAAGTAACTTAGCGTAAATAAACAAAAATTCTTAATTTACGGTATTAATTCTTGGTATAGGGGAGACCTATACTTCGGACAGGGACTAGGTGGGGCAACGAGGTTTTAAATATGTTCTCGATATTTAAATTTCTTACTAAACAAGCGCATTACTGTACCGCATATTGACACAGATTTCATCAATAATTTTTTTAAAAATATTTTGGGAGGTAGAGGGAAAAATGGTAATTTCAACTTTGGTGTAAGAAAGCAAATGTTTTTAAAGCCTAAAACAAACTCAAACTTGTGTCCATACAATAAAAAACGAGATAGATGATTAAAAAGGAAACTTAATTTACTTTCTCTTTGTTGAACATTAAATGTGTCTATCTCTTTTAGTTGTGTTGTTATCTAAGTTAATGTGTGAGCAGTTACAGTGTGGCTATTTGGTACATCAAGACCAGGGTTGCTTGGGACAATGAAAGGAACATATTCAAGTAGAGGGAGACTTGTTTTGACCAAAAACAGTTTTATGAAAGCTGCTTTTGATAATTTTGTTGTCCCAAATAGCCCGATCTCCCCTAAATTCTTGGTATTAATTTTTATTATTTCTTTTTTTTTTCGTTTTTACAATGAATTATACGGTTACCATACAGCATATTTAAAATGCTAATTTTTTTTAGTTTCATGGAAAACATTCAAAATGTATTACAGCATTTTTACCCTATAATGTAATTTATTTAATTATGTTTACTATGTATATATTAGGATAAGTTGATACATTTATTTTCAATTTCGTGATTATTTATTATCATTTAGATTTGAACGGAGAGTATTTCTTCTTAGGCGGCACAGCAAGAAAAACAACAACAATTACATGTAAGTTGAAATTATGATTCAATTAAGAACTGAATTAAAAGTTACATTACATTCTCTTTACACTTCACGTTTTTCATCCCAGATTTTCCTCTGGATCATGGTATAAATGAGAGCTTCCTGTTAATGAATGTTGAGAGTGGAAAATGTCTGGGTTCACGCGGCCTTCAACTTCAAACGTTAGATTGTAACCTATCGACGGCGAAACGTTGGAAATTTCTGAACGACGGGAAGCAACTTTGCGATATAAAATCTGCTCTATGTATTTCTGTTCCAATTCAATATGGCAATATTTTGCAATTTCTTTATCTTTTGCCAATGCTGGGTGGTGAAAGTGGAGAGAAAAACTGCAAAGAATGCTTGTCGGTCCAAAAACAATATACGCAACGCGTATCTGTAGTAAAAAAACAAATCAGAATTTTCTATGGAACGCTGAAGAAGGTTAACAACTCTTACATTTCCGATCGCTTGGGTTGTTTGACTGCTAGAAACATATCTGGTCCATTTCTTCATTCTGAAGTTGAATTGCAGCTATGTAACGAAAGTCATAAAAACCAAACTTGGTCTTTTGTTTTCTTTGATTGAAGAAATCAAACTTCTTAAATCACGGAATTTTTTATACTTCACAATTTTTTGGGGTAAGGTTACTGGAATCCAAATAAATCTATAAGAGTTAAGAAAGCTAAATACATTTGCATACTGATTGTAAAAACATAAAACTTGTGTAATACGCAGCGCAACCAGCAGGCTATAAATAAACGGGAATGCAAGCAAATTGTACGCAAACATGCATTAAAAGTCAAATTAAATTTGTACTTGGTCTACAAATTTGCGGTATTGATTGATAAAAAAAAATAAAATTAACTTCAAGCATCAAAGCAAATACAATACAATATATGCAATATATTGTAAATACAATATACAATATATGCAAATACCCGATTAGTCTCACAAGATATACCATTAAATCAAGGTGAAAACGAGAGCTATCCATTTAAGAATATTTACACATTCAAGTGTATTTATAATTTTAATTATTTTGAGTTCCTTAACAAAACACAATGGGGTCGTATCACCAAACTCCAATAATTTAAATAAAAATATCTTCTAAAAGCCCTTTACGAGCTGATTTCAGCGGTATGTTTTAAACAAATTTCACTTACAAATTACTAGTTGAAAATTAAGTTCAAACTTCGTAAAATTTGATGCGCTCCAAAATCATAGTTTGAATTTATTTTAAGAGCGGGAAAAGAAAACCCCGCTGCGTATACACAAGTAGTAGGGAGAAAAATGGTTTTTTGGAGGCTGTGCGGTCAAATTTTAATATTAAGAAAAGATATTTTACTGAATTGTAGAGAAAAAAATTACATTTTTTTTTGTGTAAATTTTATAACTTAAAAATAATAACATATAGCACGAAATTAAAATATAAGATGAAAAGGGGGCGGCGCTTGTTCCCCGATCCGTGTTATCCCCCTCATTCTTGACTATTCTCCCCTCATTTATCGCGAAATTCTCCCCCTCTTCTCAGGTTTCGGAACGAGAGCGAAAGAGGAAAACCACCTGAGGGGATACAAGCGCCGCCCCTTTTCCACATTATAATTGATTTTTGTGCTATATGTTATTATTTTTATGTTATAAAACTTATACCAAAAAATTTGTAATTTTTTTCTCTACAATCCAGTAAAATATATTTTCTTAATATTAAAATTTGGTCGCGCAGCGTCCAAAAAACCATTTTTCTTCCTACTACTCGTGTATGCGCAGCGGGGTTTTCTTTCCGCGCGCTGAAAGTACATTCAAACTACAATTCTGGCGCGCAGCAACTTTGGCAATTATTTTGAACTAGTAGATTTTAATGAAATATTTTTTTTAAATACCACTGAAATCAGCTCGTCGAGTTCTATTTAGCTGAGTTCTAAAAAAAATTGGTGATACGACCCCAATCCTAATGAGTTCGATAAAATTGAAACACCACCAAAATGGTGGCGCTGAAGCTATTTTCAATTAGAGACTATCCAGACGGATCTAAAGAAGGTAAATCATAATAAAAATCAGTTATATATTCTACTACAATAATAAACATTGGGTGACTTGGTAACAGTCAAAGAAGAAAGAGTTGGCTTCATTGATGTTGAAATAACTAAAACATCAACCAAATTAGTGAAACGAAGGTCTCAGGACCTTTCTGCAAAATCAAAACTAAGGAATAAGGAGAATAATATTGATGGTCTACATAAGCGTCCTGCTCGGCTGCTGCCATTGAGAATGATTCTGTAATATTTCATAGGAAATGAAAATATAAATTTATTATACTAAATTTTATCTTGGAAATGATTACACACTTTGAATAGGGGGAATGTTTCTGAACCACAATTTTATGGCCCTGCTTCTAGCTGCGAAGAACTTGGAAAGCTTGGTTACACTTTGAACGGTATTTATTTGGTTGATTGCAAGGATAAATCACAGAAAGGAAAACTATTAGAAGTTATTGAATGTCGATTCAAGCAAGCTTATGGGTCTAAAGAAGATAGGATTGTTGCTTAAGTTATATTTTTAAGTTAAAGATAATAACTCTTTGAAAATATAGTGAAAGAAGAACGAATCGGATTCGTCAATGTTAAAACGAATTATCAGCCTACGTATTTGAATGATGTAAAGGAAACAAGAAGAATAATACAACGGCCCGCCCGATTACTGCCACTGCATTTTCTATAGTAATTTTGTATTCTTTAATATGAATAGCTATGAATACTTCATTTTTTGAAAAAGATAAATATTCATGATAAATCATTTTTTTAAATATTATAGTGGAAAGGAGAAAAATGACACTGAAGGAAATAATGAAGTTGAAAGATTCTATGGCCTACCTAAGAGCTGCAAAGAGTTGATGAAACTTGGTTACACGCTAATTGGTTATTACTTGGTAAAAGGAACTTCGAGTAGTAATCGACCTGAAATTACTTTTTGTAACTTTCATCAACTACTTGGTGCAATGGGAAGTAAGGACTTCAATATATATTTTAAATATAAGTTGGTTTTCTCAATTTTTATTTTGACATTTTTTTTCACTACTTATCACTGTATAGATTTCAAAGAACAGCGGTTCATCCTATTCAAATGTAAGTAAAAATTTAATGTAAAGTAAGTTATTATTACGTTCACGTTTCCCCTTATAAATCCCAGATTTGCCTTTGGATCATGATACGAACAAAAGTTATCCATTAATGAATGCTGAAAGTGGGAAATGTATTGAAGCAGAGAGCAACAGTCCTAATTACATTATTCAGACGGTCTGTAATCCAACGACGACGAGACGCTGGAAACTGTTAGATGGGAAGCAACTCTGCGATAAATCTGCCAAATGCATTACTGCTGTGGTTGATAAAGGCAAACTCGTTGCTTCACTCGTTCTGGTTCCAATTGCTGGTATTACAAACCGTCCAAATAGCCAACTGCAAAACGTAGCTCTAGGGAAAAGTAAAATTAAAATTTACTATGGCAGTAAAACTTTTTGTGTTACTGGGTTTACTGGCCCAAGTGCCTTACGTCTGTCTATATAATTAAAACTGAATTTATGTAAAGATAACGCTAAAAACCAGGACTGGCCATTTATTTCGTATGAATGAAGAAATAATTACATGGATTGTTTTGATTACTATTTCACAAATCTTTAACAACTTTTTTTTTGCGTAGGTTTTGGCATCAAGTAAAAATATATAAATAAGATGGCAACGTGTTATATTATCGCTTAGGGTGTTCCATTTTGACCTGACTTTTGAAATTTTTGCTGGGGCTCTGCTATGTCGTGTGAAATGCGCTCAAAAAAAATGTTCGATTTTTTTCCGATGAAATATTATTTTTATGGGTCCCCAGCGTAAAAAACGCGTGAAAAAGCGTGAATTGTATGCATAATGGATGACGTAACATCAATATAATTAAGGGGGCACTGAAATAAAATATTAGGAGCTTGAATAGTCCCCCTGCCAAATTTATTTTTGATAGGACTTATTCACTTATTTTAAGGGTCGCCCAATAATTTTGAAAAGTTAGTCGGCCTTGCGGGAAAACCTTATGGGGTAGTAATGAAGCAAAATATTTCCATTGAAATAACAAATTCTAAAGATTTTTTAAACGGAAAATATAACCGAGGCCTAAATTAACATAATTACAAAGTTTTAGCTAGATTGCCTTAAGCGTACTCTTTTTATTGAACTTGCAAAATTGCAAATTCTTAATGGTAACGTGTTTGACTAATGTGAAAAGATATCAAAGTTATAAATTAAAATAAAATACTTCTACTGATTTGATTTTGATGAAATTTGGAACAATAAGGCGTTACTATCTCATCATTACAATGAAACCAGGAAATCTAAGAATATTAAAAAACTAAATTATAAATTTGTTCCTTTTTATAACTCCATAAGGTATCCATAAAATACTAAACCTATTTTAAGAAGGAGTGGGCGACCCTCAAAACAATTCCTATTGAAACCAAATTTGGCAAGGATGTTAATTACGCTATACTTATTATGTAACTAGACATCCTTAATTTTACTCGTATTACATCATCCGTTATGCATAAAATTCGCGCTTTTTCACGCGTTTTTCACGCTGGGGGACCCCTAAAAATAAGATTTTATCAAAATACAAAATCGCACATTTCTTTGAGCGCATTTCACACGACATGTGGAACCCCCAGCCAAAAATTCAAAAGTAAGGTCAAAATGGAACACCCTAATTATCGCTGATCATAAACTGTATAGTATCTGATAATTACAATTACTTATAAACGGTTCGGTGATTTAAATTTCAAAGTAAAATAACTTTGACGAAGCAACTAGAGGGGATGACTGAATAATGAGCACAATTCAATCATTTAGCCCAATTTATTTGGTTTTATTAATTTACACAATTAAGGCGAAGTCTCTAAACTCTCTCAGTTATTTAAATACGCTTCCCAACAAAAATCCCACATTTGGCTATATTCCATTGCCAGTTGTCATCCGAAGCAGGAAAACTTTTCCACATTCAATTAACTAACTCGTTTTTATCCAGCTGATGTTATTTAACTGTAATTTAAAGCTAAATTTTCTATTTTAATTAATTTTCTTCAACTAAATAAGCGAATTACATTTATCTGATATATGACAATCATCATCTTTGTTTGACTTCTTCGCTCACACCTCACTCTAGGAAAAGCAGAATAGAAGTGCAGGGTTGTATGCTTGATAAAAGCCAAGCTTGGGTTTTTGTTGACTATGAATGAAGAGGTAACAGTTGATTGGTATTTAAAAATAATTAGCTCTTTGGTGTAGGTCTATTTCTTTTTTACCATTGGAACCCAATAGAATCAAATCTGTTAAAGAAATAAATGTAAGAAATTTTTAATCAATTGAATATTGATTTAATGGGAATGCATGTAAAGTAGACGAGTTAACTCTAAAACGGTACTTTCAGCCACACGTTCAAATAAATGTTTTTATAATAAATGTTATGAATCGATCAAAGTTTAAAAATCGAATTATCTTATATTATTAAATAGTTTTTGTTCTACTCGATTAAAACAACAACAAAAATAAGCAAGAACTGCGAATTGGTGTGGCCAATATTATATATTTTAATGGCCTATATATTTAATGGCCTATACCATATATTTTAAAATCGGTAGAAACAGGCAGTGAATATTCTTGTCGCTAGATGGCGTTAGTGGTTTAACATGCCCACATGCCCGGCGATTTGGGGAGGAAACGTGGCACTTTGAAACAACATGTTGCAGTATAGCTAGAACTTTTCTCTACCAAAACGCTGACGTGATCATTTTAATTCAAAATATGAAGATAAACTCTCTGACGAGTTCCTTTTCAGAGCCATTCACTGATCCCCACTTCAGTTGTATTATTAACGTCAAAAATGAAGAAGCTCAATACTACCCTGCTAGTTTCAATGATAATTCATTTAGAATTAATATTATCAACTTCTGAAGTTTCTCGAAATACAATTCTGGTAATCACTGTTTTAGTATTTAATTCATAGAGTAGGAAACTGGGGCAGTAGTAACGTTAATTATTTTTTAATTCTTTTAATTGTTCAAAGATTCTTCAAAGTTTTCTCAAAAATTTTCAAACAATTTAGATTACGTTAAACTTGACTTGATGTGATGATATCTATAAATTGTACCATTGTTTTAAATTTGTTTAAAATCCAGTCGTTTTTTAACAATTAGTAAATATTGTAGACATCGTCACCAGTTTTGACGTGGCCATTTCAAATGGTGCTACATATAACCTTATAAAGCGTATTCTTATATGAATCAATCTCTTTCATAAACTATTAAATACATTAGAAGCAAGTATTTGATTTGGAAGAAAACTTAAACATTAGTGAAAATGTCGTATATTTTTCATCAGACTGGGTTGTTTTACTACCGTAAGACTTGCATATTAATGATATATTGATATTATAGATAACATGCCGTAAATGACCACGTCATCAGCTTAGTGATTTGTCTTGTTTCACTGTATACACTGTGCTCAAATCTTAATTTCACAGTGAAGGCAACTCACTTTATTTCATGTAATACAAGCGAACTATTTATCAATAATTGTAGGGCGCTAACGATGAAAGCAACTTGAATGACCGAATGTCGCTAATTGAAGCTAAAAATCAGCAGCAAGAAAAAGAAATCTCCTTCCTGAAAGCAGCGAGAGTTGAAGACAAGAAAGATATCCGACATCTGACAAGGCGTGTTTCAAGACTCGAGTCGTTATTGGCAGCCAAAAACTCTGTATCAAGTGAAAAACTGCTGATGAGACCAAAACGGCCATACCGATTGCTACCAGTCAGCCAAATTGAGTAATTTCTTCAACTAAAAGCCTATCTAAAAATAACAATACCATTTTAAAAATTATTTAAAAATATTTTGCGAGAAAAGAAATGATCAAGTAAATAAGGACAAAGCCACTGATCCAACTTTTTATGGTCTTGCTACTAACTGTGATGAGCTAGGAAATATGGGCTATACGCTTAATGGTTATTACTTGGTCAAAGGCAATGACAAATCGAACAGTATTGAAGCTGTTTTTTGTCGATTTAAACTTCCACGGGAATCTAAAACAGGTAAGAATTTGAGAGTAACATCTTTGGAAGAAATGTAATAAAGGGTTCTTAAAAAATGCATCTTTAAAAATTAAATTGCAAGCACCAGGTATTTCGGAGGAGAGACTTGGATTTGTCAGCACTTACGCAAGGTTAGAAAACTCTAAAGGTAAGGATCAGTCAAATCTTACGCAGTGCCTTATATAACTTAGTATTTCAAAACTAGCTGTGAAAGAAGAACGATTCGATTTGTCAACAACGGTAGTAACAACTAAACCCAAAACATCATTAACCACTTCTACAATCATTCCGCAAACAAAAAGTAGGCCTATACCAAGTAAAAGTCTATAAATTTGTATCAAACTAAGTCATTAACAACGAACAAGGATCTTGGAAGTTGGATATTTTCTTTTCGGAAACATTAAAATTTACTATTTGGCTTAAGTTGCTAGTATTAATTTTTATTTAAAAAAAGTTTTTTTCAACTTTTGTTTATACCTTCGGTTTAAACCCTTATAAACACTTCTATTGAAACATTAATTGGAATGCCTTCTTATAATTGATTATATTTCAAAGGATTTTATTCGACCACCACCACTACAAGGAAAAAACCAGATCAATATGGCGTGTATATTTACACGGCAAACACAACACATGGGTTACAAAAATGTAAGCTTATTCTGATACTAATAAGTGTTCACATAAATGAAATAATACTACCAAATAACAATCAATACATTATTATATACTACAACTTATAGTTAATATTTCTTTCTCTATATGCATGATCAGACAAAAAAATACCTCCGACGGAAACTAGCGGTGGATCCATCTATTTAATTAACAACCATGGCAAATGTTTGGAACAATATATGAACCAAACCTATTCTAGAGCAGGGACAAAACTGATCCAGAGAATATGCAATAGATATTCAGTTAATGATAATGGTCGTAGTTGGTCTATAAAGAAAGCTGACAAGTATAGCGGAGTTCGTCTCCATTTTGGTTTTGGTTCTTGCGTTTCACTTGGAGGATTTTTAAGAGGTCCTTCTAAATATGCTGAACTCTTTGACGATGATGATGGAGGATGTGACAATCAAAAATGGGAAGTGTCGGTATTAGAGAATGGTATTCAATTTTCTTCAGGAAATAATTGTTTGGCTATCGAAGATGATTCAACGGAAAGTGGAAGTTTTGCAATATCCGCTGTCTGTGACGTTAAACAAAAAGGACAAATGTGGTCTTTTGTTTTGTTTGAGTAATGAGTTCGAGTTTTCATTTATTCCACGGCAATATGTTAATTTCAGAACCCTCACTTAGTTTTTATCAGAAGGTATATGGGCAAATACAATACACAAATGTTTATTATGTATGAAATAATTTTTGTTCAAAGTGCATGGTTATGGTGAAAAAAATACTGGTTTCAACCTGTCATTCTTACTCAGAAGCTGCAAAAATAATATAAATTTCTTGTATAAATTTTTTAGTTTATTTTTTACTTTTTTAAAATAACAATTTGCAATCTTAGTTAGCGCCAAACTTGCTGCAATTACAAAAGAAATTCGCGTTTCAAAGTGGTGTCTACTAAATAAAAAATGAAAATGGTCAAATTGTCGTGCGAGATGCTATTTTTTTATGGGAATAGCTTCTTGAACTGGGAAGTGTCTAAATCGAAATACTTAGCACACAAAAATGATACATTAAACGGTTTCCTTATCCTTTAAAAATTCCAGAAATAGAAATTACTTTCAGTTTTTTGGAGTACATTCGATAATTTATTCGCTTCAAAGCTGATGTAATTGAATATATAATACGACTAGTACTAATTAATTTCTACGGAAATAAAATAATGATAATAGAGAATATTTATATTCTAAAATAGAGAAAAGGTTTCCCACTTGAAATTGAAAAATAAACCAACTTCATATTCTGGTATAATTTTTAATTCTGAATCTTTTTCACAAACATTTTTCTGTTTGTTTTCTTTCATTTCATTTTTTTTTAAATAGTAAAGGAAGAACGACTTGTATTAATCAACATAGAAATCAAGAAAACTAAAGTAACCGCTCGTTGAATTTGGTGAGCACGCCCACGGTCACATTTATCGCGGTTTTAACGCTAGTGCTCCCACTCTGCGCTCATTTTTCGGTCAGTAAGCGCGTTTAAAATGTCCTTTTTAGAATGGATAACATAGATAATTGTATATATTAATAGATCAAATTCACTGTTAATTTAACGAGTACTCGAGTAAAATTAAACTTCCAATTCATCATTAATGCCTGGAAAAACTTGCGAGACGAGTGTAAGAAATTTCACCAATCACAGAGTACCACTTCAAATCCGAATAAAGTAGGCAAACCTCAACACGTAAAAAGAACACTTGTGATTACCAAAATTCCGTATTGGTCTAATCTACTTTGTCATTTCCAGTAGTTAACTTTATAATGAAATCTATAATATCAACCAACACTTTTCCAATCAACTCTCTTGCTTTGTTTTGTAATTTTTAAACTTTTTGAATGGTGGGAGTGGCCTTAAAAAGCCCGCATTCGATTTCGCATCTCTCCTGATTGACTACTGCACGGTTTTCAACAAAGATTTTGAGTGCAAGCAGACGACAACCCGTAAAAATTCCAGAAATGGGAACTCTCTCTTCTTCGGAGAAGACTTATATTGATAATAAGTGACTAGCAAAATATTTTTTCAATATTAAAAAAATTATTCATTTTCTAAAATGGGGTTTATTTCCTTTATTAGCGTTAGAGCAGTCCTTGAATATGTCTGAAATAAAGACAATTGTCAACCAAGTAAAAAAACTCAGTCGGTAGAACACTTGTGACTATAGACAGATTTCCGGGTCGTGATATTCAATCAGATTCGAAACCATCGGAGAAAGAGTTTTAAATTATATAAATTTTGGATTTTGGTAATAATATCTTTAAATAGTGCAGTCCCTTCTCAATTCAATGTTTCAATCGATTTGTGTTACTTGATCGATTGCTAATGCGTGCCAACTACAAATTGCTCCAATCACCGAACAGCACCAGAAAAATCACCGAACCAGTAGGAAAAAATGACACGTAAAAAACTCATGATAAACTTAAATGCGTACAAGTTTAAGCTTAATTGATCACTTTCGGTAGCTAATTTTTAGAAATCAAACACTCTTCTCCCAGGAGGCTGTTCACTGTTTTGTTAAAAAAGATTTAAAAAATGGGAAAACGGCTAGAAAAAAGAGTTCATGTTTCTCTTTAATCTAATGATTTTTTACAACTGTACTCCTTTTATAAATTTAGAGTAGATGCGACTCAAAAAGAATTTTTGACGACTTGCGTTGAATCTTCTCACCAAAATGAAAGTACAGCCAACGAAAAAAGTAGAGGAACCCTATAAATACTGAAACGACCCGCACGATTCATGCCAGTTCAACTACTTATGTTACATTTTAATACATACTACCGATTTCTTACAAATAAATCTTAAATTCTATATTTCAAAATGATGATTGTAGTCCAATTAGATTAACTATTAAAACGTCCAGTGTACTTTTGGTTCACAGCGATTAAAAGCAAAACAAATTTGAGACATTAAACAGCAGTACAAATAAGCAATCAAATGTCATTCTTAGAGATCAATTAGATTTTCACTTAGATCTTCACTTCATATAGTAGACCTTCACTTTATTACAGTAACGAAGATGAGGACGAAACCCCAAAGACCAAAAACATTACAGATACAAGGTTCTATGGTCCCGCTAACAGCTGTGTTGAAATATCGAAGCTTGGCTACACTTTGAATGGATATTATTTGGTTCAGGGCAACACAACCAAAAATTACAGAATTCAAGTACTTGGTTGTAAATTTAAACATTCTGACGGGTCTAAAGAAGGTAATTTACAAATTATTTGTTTAAAAATGAAATTAAAAATGGGTTTAAAAAAGTAATGCATGAATTGAATAGTCAAAGAGGAAAAGGTTGGACTCGTCGACATTGAAATGAAATTAAATCAATCAATCCAACGTAGGTCCATAAAACCAACGGAATTAGAAGCAAGCGGCGATACTGTGTACAGACCAAAGCGACCTGCACGACTTCTACCATTAAGAATGTTTCTGTAAGGACTAGAATAATATTACTTTTCTATGAGTGCCTTATATTACCTTCCTAGTAATTTAGAATAATTGGAGTTTTAAAATTTACTACAAAAATTTATGCATATTTTCTAGCGGGGAAGAGAAAAATAAAACGGGAAATCGGAATGCTGCCGAATCACGGTTTTACGGCCCTGCGACAAACTGCGATGAATTAGGAAAGCTTGGCTACACATTAAACGGACTTTACTTGGTTGACTGCAAAGATAAATCAAACAAAGGCAGGATTGAAATTATTATTTGCCGCTTCAAACAGCCGAATGGTTCTAAAGAAGGTGCAAAAATGCAAATGCGGCAAAAATAAAGAATTTAATTTAGATTGCAAATGATTTTGTTGATCTCGTAACTTTCTCTTAAAACGCAGTTAAGGAAGAGCGTCTCGGATTCATTAACATAGAAGTTAAAAAATCTAAAGTGGTTAAACGTAGGGACTTACGTTTCTTAATGAAAATAAAGAGATTCTCAAGAGGCGAAAATTTACATGGATTAGGAAAAAGACCCGTCCGATTGCTTCCACCACATCTTTTTTAGTAATTCGCCATTTCAATTTTATACTTAAAACGTAAAAAGTTTAAATGAGAAAGTGGTTCACCCAAATTGTTTTAATGTATTTAACTTAACATAGTACAGTCAATCTGTGAATTTTTGACATGAAACTTAGAATTAATTCCCACACGAAATGTAAAAAATGAACATCATAGAGTCGATTTGGAGATTTTGTATAAAAAATGCTCCGCCTGTAGCTGTTGAGCGGAAAATTAGAAATGCAAATTATTACATAATACTGATATAATATTAATTAAGACACTAATAGATATGAAAATAGTCAAATATTATTTGTATGTTACTTTTAAGAAACTTTCTCAATCATATTGCCGTATAAATATTTTTTGCTCAGCCGTAAATCAAGGTTAAAATGTAAGATAATATTTTAGTTTATAGGCACGTGGGGTTAAATAGAACAAGGGTTCATATCCACATACCAACAACATAGTGAACTAATAATTAGTTTTCGGGCTAACCTAAAAATATTTATACAGCAATATGATTGAGAAAGTTTCTTAAAATGTTAATATCAATAGGGTTCAACTGTTTTCATGACTACTAAGGCAATCATGAACATTTTATACGTTGTTACGCAACTTAATTTGCATTTTTAAAAAAATCCTCAACACCTTCAGACGCAGCATTGTTTATGCCAAATCTATTAATAAATCTGTACAATGTTCATTTTTCATATCTCGTGTGGGAATTAATTCCAAGTTAACCTTTCTAAACAGTGGAAAGGAGAAAACCGACACCGAAGAAATAAATGTAGTAAAACGGTTTTATGGTCTCCCTTCCAACTGCAGCGAGTTGGGACAGATTGGTTACACCCTCAATGGGTTTTACTTGGTGAAAGGAACAGGCAACAGCGAGATTGAAATTGTTCTTTGTAGATTTCAGCAGCCAATTAGAGGAAATGGGTGTAAGTAAAACAATTGTTAACGATTTTTGACTTTTGTCGTAAGTAAAAATTTAACAAACCGACTAATATTCATCCGATATACATCGATCAACTAATTTTCTCATTGATATTAGTTTATAGTTGTGTATTGAATTACTCTTTAAAATGTTGCTTTAAAACTTGATTTTTTTCGTTTAAAGTTTTGATCCCTTTATTTGATCACGTTTCATTATATTTTTCGTTGATAGCTATGAAAGAAGAAAGATTTGAATTGGTCAACACCACCACAATAAAAAAATCAGACCAATTTGGAGTGTTCATTTATATGGCGAACACAACACGTGGATCTAAAAAATGTACGCTTATTTAAATATTAATTCAGTACTTTAAAAGTTACAAATACATTATCTCTATATCATAATTTAGACCAAAAAGTCCATCTGGATCAAGTAGACTACGATCAAACTGGTGATTCATTTTTCTTAATGAATAACCATGGAAAATGTTTAGCACCAGAAAAGTACGAATTCCCTCAGAGAGGAGGCAAATTGATCCAGACAGTTTGTAATGCATCTTCGGTTCGGAATAATGGTCATGGATGGACTTTGTTGAAACGTGAAAACTATGGTGGCGGGATTCGACTCTCTTTTATGTTGCATTGCGTTTCTTTTGATGGATTTTTGAAAGGTCGATCTAAATATGCTGAACTATTTGATGGTAGCGAGGGAGGATGTGGCAATCAAAACTGGAATGCATATATATTAGAGCATGGTATTCGATTTGTGTCTGAGAAT
Source organism: Chydorus sphaericus (assembly GCA_030141595.1). NCBI lineage: Eukaryota > Metazoa > Arthropoda > Branchiopoda > Diplostraca > Chydoridae > Chydorus > Chydorus sphaericus. The sequence continues at coordinate 11,673,217 of CM057929.1, read as the reverse complement.
AATTGTTTGGCTATTGAAGGCGATTCAGCCACAAATGGAAGGCTTGCAATACCCTCTGCTTGTGACGCTGAACAAAAGGGACAGATATGGTCGTTTGTTAAATTTGAGTTATGAGTTTAAGTTTCTTTTTATTCCGTGGTTAATTCGTTATGTATTTTTTTCAAGGTCCTCAATTTTAATTAATTTTCATAAAGGTATATGAATATTAACACACAATTTCACAATACCCAAATACTTATTGTGCTTAAAATAATTTTTTTGTTAAAGACTGGCTATAGTGATCAAATAAACAAGCTATCACAAAAAAATAATTGCATTTTTGGGTTTAGAAATGATATATTAATGCATATTTTTTAACCTAATCTTTTTTTTACCAAATTGTAGTTTATTGCATTGAATAATAAAGGGTTTTATCCCAAACTTCGAGCATATAATAAATTTACAGAAAAATTTAAAGATTTAGTTATTTTTTTATGCATATTAGTTTAAAAATAGATTTACAGTGTTATAAATCGAATAAAATGTGAGATTCGATTTTTTTATTTGAAAGCTTCCGGATGCAAGTATAAATATTACATACACAGTCAACAATAAAAAAATTCCGGAAATGAAAATCGCTCCCAGTTTTAGAGAATACACTCGATAATGAATACGACAAATGAATACGACATGTACTGAACATTAATTTCTACGTAAATACATTATCGATATTAATAAATACTAGGTTCTAAAACATAATTTATTTCTCTAATTGCGTTAGAAAAGTCCTAGAATGAGTCTGAAATAAAGATAGTTCTCAACCAAGTCTTAGCTCTCAACCAAGAAGTGAATGCGTTCGCTTATTTATCGGGCAAGAAGCGAATGCTTCTGCTTTTAGTGGACCTCGTTAGGTCAATTCGATTATTTTATAAGTTGACCCGTAGAGCACTTGTTCCACGAAAGATCTCCGAGACAATATTTTCGATCAGATTCGAGACTTTCTGAGAGAGATTTTGAAAAAGTTTAAATTTGGCTTTTTGGTAAAAATACCTTTCAAATTCTGAGAGTCATTCTCAATTAAATTTTTTAATCGATGTTTGCTGTTCGATCGATTGCTAATGTGTAGCAGCTGAAAGTTTCTCCAATCACCGAGTAACACTCAAAACCGAACCAGTACCAAGCATTGACACGTAAAAAGCTTATGATAAACTTGGATTGGTACAAGCTTAAGCTTATTTGGTCACTTCTAGTAGCTGATTTTTAGGATTCAACCACCTCTTCTTCAAATATTTTTTGTTCTTTTGAAAGAGAAAAAAATGGGAAACTGGCTTCTAGATTTCATGTTTCTCTTTAATCTGATGCTATTTTTACAGCTGTATTCTTTTCATAAACTAACAGTAGAGGCGTCTCAACGAGAAAGTTTGACGACTTGTGCTGCTGAATCTTATCACCAAAATGGAAGTAATATAGCCAACGAAAGAAGCAGAGGAAACCATCAAAGACCAAAACGACCTGCACGTTTGATGCCAGTGCAACTACTTATGTAAAATTTAAATGCAAAATATCGTTTTCTTGCAGTTAAATCTTGAATTCCATATTTTATTAACATGATGATGGTAGTATAATTAGTTTAACTGAAATCCCCAGTTTAAATTTACCGATTAAAAATAAAAATAGAAATTATTTTGAGAAACGGTACGCAGCACTTAAAATTAAAATTAAAATTCCTTGTTTGAGATTAAGTAGATTAGAAGAAAAGTGCATGTCGAGGTAATAGGCCTATAAAGAGAACATAATTATTCACTTTTATTTAATGACAGGAACGAGGATGAGGACGAAACGCCAAAGACCAAGAACATTACGAGGTTCTATGGACCCGCTAATAGCTGTGCTGAAATAGCGAAGCTTGGATACACTTTGAATGGTTATTATTTGATTAGAGGCAACAGCACCAGCACAAATTCCCAAATTGAAGTACTTGGTTGTAGATTTAAACACGTGGATGGATCCAAAGAGGGTATAATTCTAGAACTATTTGATAAACAGATAAAATTTATGCTAATATTAATTTGTAAACGAAATAGCCAAAGAGGAAAACGTTGGATTAATAGACATTGAAATCAGCGCAAATAAATCAGTCCGCCGTAGGTCTATTCAATCAACGATGGAAACAAATTTAGAATCAATAGACAATATTCTGTTTAGACAACGACGGCCTGTACGACTTTTACCAGCAAGAATGTTTCGGTAATAAAAAAAGTTATTTAAAAAATAATTCAGTTTGAATAGTCTTCCAACTAAACAGCTGAAAAGTAATATTTCAATACTTTATAATTTAGTGAGGAAGAGAAAAATAAAACAGGAAATCAGAATGCTGCCAATGCACGATTTTACGGCCCCGCAACTAGCTGTGACGAATTAGGAAAGCTTGGTTACAGCTTAAACGGACTTTACTTGGTTGATTGCAAAGAAAACTCACACAGAAGCAAAAAAATTGAAGTTGTTGTGTGCCAATTCAAACAGCCTAGCGGGTCTAAAGAAGGTAAGTATACAAACTTAGCTTAAAATGTTTCCATTATTAGCTTATATAATTTGTTATTTTATCATTTTCCTTTTCAAATAGTCAAGGAAGAACGACTTGGATTCATAAATATTGAAGTCAAGAAAACAAAAGCACCCAGACGTAGATCTCTAAATGAATTAAAGAAAAGAAAAAAGTTACCAGCCAGTGAAAGTGACAGTTTTCTTGGATTACAAAAACGACCTGCAAGAATACTCCCATTTCACCTTTTTTAGTGATTTCCTAAAATAATTATGGAAAACAAGTTACTTGAAATAAGTATTGAATTTTTTAAAATGTTTTTACAGTAAAAAGGAAAAGAATGACACGGAAGAAAATAAAATGGTTAAACGATTTTACGGTCTACCTTCCAATTGTAGTGAGCTGGTTAAACTTGGATACACTCTAAATGGTTACTACTTGGTAAACGGAACAAACAGCAAACAAATTGAGGTTAATCTTTGCAGATTTCAACAACCACCCGGTAGCAATGAAAGTAAGTAAAAAGAAATTAAGTTAGACGTTTTAAGAAAACCAATTTCATTTTCAGACCATTGTTTAAAAAAAAATAACTCTAGCTACTAAAGAAGAGATATTCGACTTGGTCACCTACATAGACAAACGTAATGAACACAACTTATTTCACTTTCATACGAATAGTTATGTAAGCGTACTTATTTTTTTTATAACTCCAAAGAAGATATATTTGATACTAGCTCCAAAATGGTTTACACACCAACTGGCAAACGAAAATGTAAGTTTAGCTATTAGACTATATAACATACTGTGTTTCAAAATGTTGAACGATGCCAAACAATTGGGTTTTTGAACATTATAACGCATCTGTGAGAATATGAGTACAGAAGATAGAGAATTAATAACATGAAGATCAAATAATGTTTCAAAAGGTTCAAAATTTCTTACCCTTGTTTTCAGACAATTTGTTTGAGATTATCTTAGGAAATAACTATGGTTTTGTGAGTTGGATTTATTAACCAAAAAAAAAACATTTAATTATTTTTAATCACAAATAAAATGTATTTTATCTTAAATAGATGTAGAAACGCCCCTGGACGACTTTATTTATGGAGAGTCGTACATGTTGATGAATAAACATGGAAAATGTCTGGAACCCGAAAATAAAAATAACGGCTCACAAGTGATTCAGGCAGTTTGTAATCCGTTATCTCCCTATCACTTATGGCGTTTTTTAAACTGGGAACTGGGATTTCCTTTGTTTCTATTGGGCCGTTGTGGGGTTTTTAATTCATCCAACTATTTTACTCTATACCGATTAATTAAGGATGTATGTGCACAAGGTCGTTATTATTGGTCAGTAAAGAATAGTAGTCAAATTACTTATAAAAACTCGTGTTTAGCTGTTGAAGGGGATTCATCTGCAGTTGGAAGCAAAGCAATTCTGGCACCTTGTGACAATAAACAAAAAGGACAAATATGGTCTTTCATTACACTTGACTATAATAGATAAACAAGCGTAGTTTGTTACTACTTTTCGATTCTCTATTTTTCAGTTCCTCTCTTTATTTTCGATGAATTTGTGTTCACACACTATATGCTGCAATGGTTTATGTTGGAATTGACTTTGGTGCAAAAATAAACAGATAGATGAACAATCAGTATGTTATTTATTCTATTTGCATTTTTGAGACCATGAAAATAAATTTACTTATTATATTTTTAAGCATGATAGCTAAAACTGCGCCAGGTTAGGTAAGGTTAGATTGGGTCTTTTCATGTTTTAATTTTTTAAAGTATCTTTTATTAGACGAATTTCAAACGGGAAAACTTGGCGAAAGCAAATCTTTTGAACTTGGAACTTCTGAGACAATAATTTAAAAATTACGAATACATTTTTGTAGAAAAGTCGGCTAAACTTTAGAATGCGACTACACTTATTTTTTGTCAATTTACTTTAATCAAATCTCCTCCTATTGCTTTATTCTCTCTCATCCTCCCCTCCAGTTTTGCTACGGAAAAAGAGAGAATGAAGGAAAAGGGGGATAACCAGACGGAGAAGGCATGAAAATATCCGCGCGCGGGAAAAAAACATGTCGCTTTATTTTAATTGATTTGACCCACTAAATATTATTAATTACGAACTTGGTCTCAAAAGAAAGCCATTAGAAAACTGTACATGTCATTATTCGGGGTAAGAATTAAAAAAAAATTCTTGTTCACACGGTCAAGTTGAAATTTTTTTATGTGTTAATCTCCAATTCTCCATAAGAGATTCACACTTTTAACCGCATACTTAGTAAGTTCACCTCTACTAATTTCGAACTGAAGGTCACTAAATAAATTCAAGTAATTTAAGTTTTACTTTTTTTGTGTTTCTCTTTAAAATGGCACTTTTTTTCAGCTGTGCTCGTTTCATAAATTTAAAGAAGAGGAAGCTCAAAGAGAAATTTTGACGACTTGTGTTGATCTTACAAATAACAAAATGAAATACAACCAGCGAAAAAAGTAAGCTATCAGATACCAAATCGCCCGCGGGAGTGATGCCAGTGTCATGGCTTGAAATTGATGCTCGAAAAGAAAGCCTGGTAGGCTTCGCCAAGTTGTAATGGCTTGAAAAGAAGTAACCTGGGAGGCACGCCAAGTTGTCATGTCCTTCCTTGGGTAGAACCTGGTAGGTGCGCCAAGTTTTCATGTCGGCATCATATGACGCTGAATGGCTACTATTTGGTTCATGGAGCAATGAGCATCAAACACATTAAAATTGTTCTGTATAGGTTTCATCAACCAATAGAGTTCAATGAGAGTAAGTGACTTAACTACTCTTTATCATAATTTTTACCCCATGGGTAAATGTGGATGATCTGTTATATAAAACAAAATTTAAACACCAATACTTAGACAACTATTTACAAATGCCATCTAACGACCATGTTGTTTTTTCATAATAGCAATGAAAGAAGAAAGATATGGTTTGGCGACCACGACAACCACAAAGAAGCCAACTTTAACAATTTCCCCACGTAACAATAGTAAGTCATCGTTACTTGAATAATTGTTTCAATATTAAATTTAATTAATAATGAATATTTCATCATACAACATATTCTCGATATTTCAAAACTAATTCAAACTTAAGATATTCGTGTTCAGCCACTTTTAGCGTTTTCCAATAGCGAGATTTTCAAAAGATTGCACACATCCATAGTAGATTTCAAAAAATTGTTCCAATGGGAAAACACTTTTGCTCCAATCGCCGACAGATTTTTTTCCAGATCTGCCAAGGAGAAATCAATGGGAATAATGGAAGTACGGGGTATAGGGAAAGTTGTTCCAATGAAAAAGAGAGAAATTCGAAATATCTGCTCTGGAGGAGAGAGAATATATTTTAAAAAAATATCTAGAGTGGGTTTTTAGACCGAAATCTCTGAAAAATCTTGCCATTGGAAAACGCCATAAGTTGGAATGACCAAACGCAATTCATAGGGAATATCGGATCTACTTGTAAGTTTGAGTAAATTGAAAACCACTTGATACGGGTTCAATATAATTTTAACGTTAAGAAAGTAATTCCACTAATAAAAAAATCAACCCTAATTAAATATTATAAATTGGATAAACATATTTTTCATTTCTACTGTTCAGTATTAATCCTTTTTTCCATTTTCAGATAAAGCCATTCCACTGAATCATAGAGCAAGGAATTATTACATGTTGATGAATAACCATGGGAGATTTCTGAAACCAGGTTTTAGATATCCACAAACAGTCCCTCAGACCATTCGTGAATCAAAAAATTTGGACGTAATTTAGGACAAAAAGAAAATCTTAGGATTTACGCGTAGGAAGATGGAAACAACTACAGTTTGCGATAGATATGAATTTTTCATTCCCTTGTGGGTGGTGACTGGTGGGAATCAACTGGCTCAAGGCAGTAATTGTTTGGCTATTGAAGGGAATTCAGATGCTATTGGAAGGAAAGTTGTAATGGATCCTTGTGATCCCCGACAAAAGGGTCAGATATGGTCTTTAATTACTAAAAAATTTAAATTATTTGTTTGAAAAGTAGAAGTTTACAAATTACACGATATATTGGTTGGTTGGGATTATTCTAGCACAGTTGTCTGCTACATGCAACAATTATATTTTACTGCAAATAAAAGAACAAAGAGAACTCTGAATTTATTTGTTCCTTACATATTTAGACAAATATATTTTTTCTATTGGCTATTGGGTTATTAATTTTTCTAAACTCATGTAATGATTTTCTATTAAGATAAACTTAAAATTTTTAATCTAAAAAAATGTAAAAAAAAAATATCTGGAAAGAAAACACATTGAATATTCATTTTTTAAAAATTATTATTCCCTAGAATAGAAGAAAATGTTCCTTTTTTCAAATACAAACTATGAAAACAATTTAATACTTTTTACTTTCATTAAATAGTTAATTTAAATAGCAATATGAAGTATGAACCATAGTTTATTAAAGATCATACTTGAGCGATTAACTTATTTATCAACCCATTCATCATGGACAGTTATATAACTTTAAAATATATTTAAAAAAAGTACAATGTTCACTTATTGCAAGTATTAAAAATTATCATTTTGTATTTAATGATGGCTTAACTTAACAGCTCCATTTGAAGATTAAACGAGTGCATTCAATACAATCCAACCATGGAATTTTGTTTAGATCTTCCTGTTCGTATTAAAACTCTTTTAAGAATGATCTCTTATTTCTAAAAAAAACCATCTCTATTGTAATTAATTATTCAGTCGTGGAAACTGATGCAGACAGCGTGAAATATGCTACCAATAAAATTTAAACAATGCAAACAGAAACATTTAAAAATCATCACAAAAATGCAAATATACTGATTTCATAATTTTTGATTCAATCCTCGAAAAGGAAAGATCGTCCTTTTTCCAGAGGTAGTTGATCCAGTAAAATGGGGACAAGAAAAATCAGAAAATATTCAATGCTACTGTTTAAACTTTTGTTTTTAATGCAACTGTATTTTTATCGCAACATGGAAGTAGATGCAGCTTTACATCGACAAGAAAACTCTGAAAATTTTGATGAAGTTCGTTACCACAACGAAGCGTACTTTCAGCAAGCAAATGAGGAAACCATCAATCAGAGATCCAAACGACCTGCGAGAATGATACCGGCGTATTATCTTGCGTAACTATTTGGCTTAATACACATACAACATTTATTTGAACTAATGCGGCTTAATAAGGCGAATTTATAGAAAATATGACGCTTCTATAAGTTAACGCATTTCATTTTTTTCGTGTAGTCGAAAAGAAAAGAACGGAACTGAGAACAAAAATGCTCTCACGAGATTCTATGGTCCAGCTTCAAGTTGTGCTGAAATTTCAAAACTTGGCTATACATTAAATGGTTTCTACTTGGTCAAAGGGAAGAACCAAACAAGCAACGTTCAAGTCGAAGTTCTTGGTTGTCGGTTTAAGCATCAAAATGGATCTAAAGAAGGTATACATCTTTTTAAAAAATTTATTATTCCGCAATACCCAAAATCAATTGACAGTCAAAGAGGAAAGGATTGGATTCATCCATCTAAAATCAACCAAATTAGTGAAACGGCGATCTTTTAAGGAACCATCAACAAAATCAATTTTAGAGACGATTGAAAACAGTATTGATGATCGACATAAGCGTCCTGCTCGGCTGCTGCCATTGAGAATGATTCTGTAACATTTCATTAGAAATGTAAAAATAACTTTTAAAAATACTTAATTTTAATCCTGGAAATGTGTATTCTTTAACAGTGGAAATGTTTCTCGCGTAACACCATTTTATGGTCCTGCTTCTAGCTGCGAGGAACTTGGAAAGCTCGGTTACACTCTAAACGGTCTTTATTTGGTTAATTCCAAAGATAAATCAAAGGAAAGAAAAATTGAAGTTATCGAATGTCGATTCAAACATCCTCAAGGGTATAAAGAAGGTAAAAGACATATAGATCTATATTTCAACTAAAATAATAACTCCTTCTAAATAAAAGTGAAAGAAGAACGAATCGGATTCGTCAGTTATAAAACGAAAAAGCTTACGCCCGTCCTTGGCATGGGTATGTTTTTGAAAAATCCAAAGAAAGCTAGGGCAGCAGGAAGAGAAAGGATAGTACTACGGCCCGCCCGATTACTGCCACTACAACTTCTTTAGTAATTCCGTATCCTTTCATATGAATTTGTTATTAATGTCTGTGAATAAGGAATGATTGATATTTGACATTTCAGTGGAGAGGCGAAAAATGAAACTGAATTAAAAAAGAAAGTTGAACGATTCTATGGTTTACCTAGCAGCTGTAATGAGTTGTTGAAACTTGGTTACACGCTAAATGGTTATTACTTAGTAAAAGGAACTTCAAGTAGTAATGCAATTGAAATTATCAACTGTAATTTCCGTCGACCACTTGGTCCAATGGCAAGTAAGTACTAAAATTACCATCTTTCTATAACCTGATTTTCCGTATTTTAAATTTTAAATTATAATTTCAAATTGTATTTCACGATTCGTTTCCTTATTTAGAATCATAGATTCTTTGTTTATAAAACCATTCCATGTACCGTACAATATTCTATATTTCGCCATGGTAAACTATAATATAATATAATTAGGCTATATTGAAAAATTATATCACAACTTAGTTAACCATTACTGATTGTATTTTAGGCCTATATATGTCAATTTTTTACATTTTATTTTGTTTAACTTTAATTTATTTCATTCTTGGCATAGTATGTGAGATAAAAAAAAAACCTTTGATTTAGTTGAGAGCAGTCAGTAATGTATAATTTTGTTACTATTTATCTCTATACAGTTTTCCTAGAAGAACGGTTCACCTTAGTCTTAGGTTCCAAAGAAAGGAAAAAATTCAAATGTAAGAAAACATTATGATTGAAAATTTTTAACGTAAACTATAACACGATCCCGTTTCAACTCATAAATTCCAGATTTACCAATGGATCACGGTACAAACAAAAGCTATCCATTGGTGAATGCTGAGAGTGGAAAATGTCTTGACTCAGATGAGAGCAAGGAACCTAATTACATTATTCAGATAGACTGTAATCCATCGACAGTGAGACGTTGGAAACTGTTAAATGGGAAGCAACTCTGCGATGAATCTTCTAAATGCATAACTACTATAGTCAATAAAGGCAAACTCGACGCTACCCTCGTTCTGGCCCCAATGGTTGGTACAGACAGTCCCCATAGCCAAATGCAAAATGTAACTCTTGGGAACAGTAAAATTAGAGTTCATTATGGCAATAGAAATTTTTGTGTCTCTGGATTCATTGGCCCAACTTGCCGTTGTTTGTTTAAAGAAGTAAGAATGAACCAAGCATGTATTGATAACCATCAAATTCAGAACTGGGCATTTGTTTCTTTTGAATGAATAAGGAAGAAGTAAGGGAAATATTTTGATTTGCTATTTGACAAATTCTTAATTTTAACATTCCATTTTTGGGTAGGTCTTGGCACAAATAAAAAGGTACAAAATGCATGGCAATGTTCTATATTCATTTCAGTTAAACTCAGTGTCTAAGTTAGTTAAATACGTTTCCCAACAAAAATTCTTTTTGTTCCAATTTAGTTATATTCCATTGGCAGTTGTCATCGGAAACATGTAACATGTTTTCCACATAATAATGAAATTAAGTGATTTCAATTGAATAAATTTACGAAGAAGTGAAAACGCATGTTTATCCAGCTGATTTTATTTTTCAACTGTAATCAAAACCATAGAATCAAGATAATTCATTAGAAATGTATAGTTTATACTATTTTCACCAATATATGAAATCATGTGGGCGTATTAAAAGAAATAACGTTTCAACCTATAAAACGACGGCTTGTGTAACTTTAAAAACATTAAAAAAAACTAATGTAGTGCGATTATTAATGCATATAGAAACTGACTTAAAAACCGAGAAAGATTCCACCATCGTGAAAGAAACAAATGGTAAATGCTAATTTTTAAAAGTGATTTCTGCAATCTTTATTTTTTTTTATTAACCCTTCTTGAAGTTTTTCAAATAAAATAGAACAAATAATTTTGAAGAAAAAAATCTTCAAAAAATCTTAAATAGCTCCTTAAATTTGATTTCAACAAGTAGATAAAAACTTACGAAAAATTAGGATTGGCCTAATTGTATTCTATTTGTTACTGTAAGAATGATTTCAAATCTATTTTAGACTTTTAATGCAATCTGGTAAGTTAAAAACTTTTTTAATTATGTAATATTCACGTGTATTTGTATTTTAGATATTTCAATTTACTTAAGAAGAATAATTTTTCAATCAGTTATATGAAATTGAATATCCACCAAAGTGGCGGTGATGCAGCCATTTGCATTTAGAGAGAAAATGTGGCTCTGTTCAACAACGTGTCACAGTATAAATGGCTGATCTTTCCACATCATAATAATGACGTGATCATTTGAATTCAAAATGTGAAATCAAGCTCCCCGACGATTCCTACAGAGTCATTTATTGGTCTTCACTTCAGTTGTAGACATGTCAAAAATGAAGGAGTTCATTATAACTCTGCTAATTTTAATGATGACGCATTTACGAGTGCCCATTTCAGCTTCAGAAGTTTCTCAAAATACTAATCTGGTAATGTCTTTTCAGTGTTTTTGAATTTTTAGAGAAAGAGGACGACTGAAGTCGTACCGTTCAAAAGTAAATTTAGATGAGATTTAACTGAATTTGATGTTTGTATGAGAGGCATTTACAGTTTTTAAATAAATAAGTTTAAATTAAGTAATTTTTTATACGTTAAGACAAAATTGCTTCCACACAACTAACTGTGACGTGGCTATTTCAACTGGCCCAATACATAAGGCTTAAAGGATACGATCTCTTTCCTTATAACTATTGAAATTTTTAAGAAAGAAAAAATAGTATTTGAATTTGGAGAAAATACATGAAAAATATAATTTTTTTTCATTCGACAGGATAGTTTCTAGTACCATAAGACTTGCATATAGATTACATGCCATATAAATGACCACGTCATAAGAATGATGCTATGTCGCTTTACTGCACTCAAATCTTAATTTAACAGTGAATAGGAAATTCAGTTGATTCAAACTAATGTAAATCAACTTTTTTTTGTTGAAGGGCGCTAACGATGAAAACAACTTGAATAATCGAATGTCGCTCATTGAAGCAAAAAATCAGCAACAAGAAAAGGAAATTTATTTCCTGAAAGCAGTGGCAGTAGAAGACAAGAAGGATATACGACATCTTAAAAGGCGTGTTTCAAGACTCGAATCGTTATTGGTGGCCAAAAGCTCGGCTTCTAGTGAAAAACTGCTCGTGCGACTCAAACGACCTTACCGATTGCTACCAGTTAGCAAAATTGAGTAATTTCTATTATTTATATATGTATATATAAATAATAATAATAATACCAGTAAAAACCTTTTTTTTTTATTTTCAGTGAAAAGCAAAAGGACAAAATAGATAAGGACAAAGTAACCGATACCACTTTCTATGGACCAGCTACTAACTGCCTCGAGATAGGAAAGCTAGGCTTTACACTTAATGGATATTACCTGGTCAAAGGCAACGATGAATCAAACCGTATTGAAGCTGTCTTTTGTCGATTTAAGCTTCCAGGGGAATCTAAAACAAGTAAGAATATCACAGCGCCGCTTTTTTTAAAGAAACCAACGAGAGATCCTAAATTGAATTCAATTACAATTAAAGGTACTTCGGAGGAGAGACTAGGATTGGTCAGCACTAGCGCGAGGTTGGAAAAATCTCGAGGTAGTAAGGTTCAATCAAGTTTTCCGTGGTCTCTTTGATACATATATTTTTTTCACGCACTAGCTGTAAAAGAAGAACGTTTCAGCTTATCTACCACGATAGTATCAACTAAACCTACATCTTCCACATCGTCAACTACATCTATTATCATATTACAGACAACAAGCCGACCTAATGCAAGTAAGATGAATGAAATTTTGACGTTCAGCCTCAACAAAATAAAGAAACTAGTCAGGACTATCATAAAAAGAGCTTTAAAAATATTAAATGTTTCATTTGGTTTAAACCTAGTAGGTGACTTTCATTTTTTAGCAACCTTGAAAAATAGCACCTTAAATTTGCCTTTTTACTTTTAAAACTTCAGGTATCGGAAAATTATACAACAATTTAATTAACCATTACTGGTTGTATTCTAAGCCTATATTTTCTTAATATATAAAGCAGAAAGTTGCCGTTTTCATTAAAAAAATTCCCTGATTCGTCCAAACTTTTTAGGGGGAGGGGCTCAGAGAATGCAGCTAAGCTTTTAACTTACAAATGTAGTTTTAGTATATATGAGAGAGCTTATCAACGCTAATGCTTTAAACGTTAACAGTAAACCACTGTGATTACCTTGCATATGCATCATTTAGAGAACAAAACTTTCAACTATTTTCATAAGTAAACTATTTTTAAGCCATGGAACGAAGGTGGTCGTAAAGGCCGCCTGAGAAATACCAAATTGGTAGAATAAAAAAGTAAAATAGTTGCTATTACGAGTTATTACTCTACGATCAAAATGGGCAAACTGGGAATATGTGACGTGGTTGTTTAAAACTGGCCATTTTTATTTGAATAAAGATTTACGAATACTTAGACAAATCAATCAATACAAATTTGAAAAAAAAGTAATTTCGGATAAAGCTAAAGCATGAGCCAGCTAGTATGTTACAAATCTTAACATAGTATATGGGGCTTAAATTTAAAAAAAGACCTGTGAGTTAGTAGAAAGCGGTCATTAATGATTGATTTTGTAACTATTTATCTGATTATCTCTATACAGGTTTCCAAGAAGAACGGCCCATCCTAGTCTTAGGATCCAAAGAAAGGAAAAAATTCAAATGTAAGAAAACATTATGATTGAAAATATTTTAGGTAAACTATAACACGGTCTCGTTTCAACTCATAAATTCCAGATTTATCAATGGATCACGGTACAAACAAAAGCTATCCATTGGTGAATTCTGAGAGTGGAAAATGTCTTGAAGCAGATGAGAGCAAGGAACCTAATTACATAATTCAGATAGACTGTAATCCATCGACAGTGAGACGTTGGAAACTGTTAAATGGGAAGCAACTCTGCGATGAATCTTCTAAATGCATAACTACTATAGTCAATAAAGGCAAACTCGACGCTACCCTCGTTCTGGCCCCAATGGTTGGTACAGACAGTCCCCATAGCCAAATGCAAAATGTAACTCTAGGGAACAGTAAAATTAGAGTTCATTATGGCAATAGAACTTTTTGTGTCTCTGGATTCATTGGCCCAACTTGCCGTTGTTTGTTTAAAGAATTAAGAATGAACCAAGCATGTATTGATAACTATAAAATTCAGAACTGGGCATTTGTTTCTTTTGAATGAAGAAGGGATTAAGTGTATTAAGTGATTTGCTATTTGACAAATTCCTCATTTTAACATTGCATTTTTGGGTAGGTCTTGGCACAAATAAAAAGGTACAAAAGAGATGACAATGTGTTATATTACTGATTACATAAACTTTATAGTCCTTGGTAATGACAATTACTTGAACGGTTTGACGATTTATATAAATTTTCAAGTAGAAATAAATTTGACGAAAATCTACAGTTTAAGTATTTGGTACAAAAAATTGATTTCGCTAAAAAATTTATATCAAGACGAACTTTTTACATAAACACATTTTAAAATAAGATTTGAAAAGAAGAGGGAAAGGGCTACAATATAGTTCTAACATTATAAGTTTATTTTAAGTAAGTAAAAATGAATTTCTACTCAAAAAGGCTTACGTTTTGTTTCTAATACCCCGTTATTTTAAGAATTAAGACGGACTTTTTCTATTAGCTATACTTGCTGTGGTTGTTAATTTTCTTTTAACACATCTTATACAGTACCGGTCTAAAGTATTGAGGCATCGGCTGTTTTCCCATAAGAACCTGTGTAAAAGGTCTCTCACGAAAAGTTAAATATAAAATAAACAACTGGGACTAAAAATGTTTTCTATGGTGTTTTCAAGAGAAAACACTTCAGGCTTCAATGCTCTGGAAGGAGAAAAATTTAGCTTCGGTGGCCATTGCACACCAGATTGTGACACAATTATTGAGGCTACAGGTTTTCCCCCTATTTGTTTACGTGTTAAAAGGTGTATTATAAAAGGGATATAAGTTATTGGTCTCCCTGTAAGCAGAGTATATCTGTAAGATATCTTATTGATGAATCAAATTGGACTGGATTTTAATCTTAAGATATCGCATAGCTATCTCATGAAAAACTAATTGACAGTCTATATGGTCGCTCATAAGATAACTTCAAGCTATCTTAACAACTTAAAATTCAAATCAATAAACAAAAATTAAAAACTGAAATTTCTTTCCTCTCCGCTCTTCCTGTCTCACCACCACCCACCACATCACGTTCATTTTCATATAAATTCCTTGTGGGATTCGAACCATAAACCTTCAGTGTGAGACACCAGGCGCTTAATCTACCCAGCTATGGTCGGTATATGAAATATGGCATCAAACATGTATTTATATTGTAAGCCCTACTAGTAAACATGAATTTTTTTTAAATTTTTTAAATTTTTGAAAAATAACTTGAGATATCTGAGAGAAATTAAGATTTATGTCAATAAAATGAGATATCTTTGAGACATTCAAATGCTATTTAAGTAAGCCATGACTTTACTCTAGACCAATAACTTAGCGACAAAAATCAGATATCTTATGGATATCTTAAGAATATATTATAAGAGAAAAGGTCCAAAGATAGTAACAACACTTGAAACTATCTTAAAGATATCTTATAGCTATACTGTGCTTACAGGGCTAGAGAAAAGTCATAGCTTACTTAAATAGCATTTGAATGTCTCAAAGATATCTCATTTTATTGACATAAATCTTAATTTCTCTCAGATATCTCAAGTTATTTTTCAAAAAAATAAAAATAAAAATAAATTCATGTGTACTAGTACGGTTTACAATATAAATACATGTTTGATGTCATCCATAGAACACCGGCCATAGCTGGGTGGATTAAGCGCCTGGCGTCTCATGCTGAAGGTTAATGTTTCGAATTTCACTGCCGGCTCAGTATTTCTGTGAACATGAGCGTGGTGTCGTGCATGGTAGTGAGACAGGGAAGGGGGAGAGGGAAGAACTTTTAATTTTAATTTTTTTTTATTGATTTTAATTTTAAATTATAAAGAGATCTTCAAGTTATCTTATAAGTCACCATATAGACTGTCAATTAGTTATCCATGAGATAACTATGCGATCTCTTAAGATTAAAATCCTGTAAGATATCTTACAGATATACTCTGCTTACAGGGAATTTTGTATGCAACACGCAAATCGAAACTATATATACGATATCTCGTGGTATTGAAATTTAATTTATTTCATTAATAGCAGCAAATGATACAACAATAGATAATAGAATAATAAATGATACAATATCAGAAAAATATATCTTTTTGAAAGAACGTAGTCTCTGTTATATAGTTAAATTCATTTGTAGTTTGTAGCCCATCTAATAAGATATCAGATGGAGCAACCAGAAGCTCTCCATGCCAAGTGCGGCGGCGATCCCGGAGGAAAGTTGGGGTAGGGAAAGCAGGACAACTTGGAATATAAAACCCCGCAGCTTCCAGTTAGCCCTCAGTGATCCCCCAGCTGTACTACCAATGCCTATTGACATATTGCCAATACACTGCTTATAAGTATATCTCACTCTCGTCTGCATCACTTGAATAAGTACTAGACATTTCTAAAGGAAAAAATTACACAGTGTATATGGCAATTGATTAATCACGCGTGGAAACTGGTGCGAGCAGCGTGAAATATTATACAAAATATGATTTATTTATATATCAAATAATTGTTTCAACTAAACCTGTGCACCTGTTCAACCTTCCATTATTTTTTAAGCGAGAAAACTTTATTTAAAAAACAAAATAGACTTTTTCAAACAACATAAACATTATTTAAAAGTTTCCTCCTTTGTGAAAAAATCTATTGAGATTATTTGTTCCGCATGGACGCATGGAAACTGGCGCGGGCAGCATGAAAGATTCCACCTATCATAGAGTTTTACTTTAACTTTTGGAACAGCAGGCAAAACCGATAACGCATGGGAAAAGATTCTTGACTTTATTCCTTTCATGTTATTGGTTCCATTTTACGGAACCGAAAACAAGGCTTCGGTCCTCTCTTTTTATTTTTCCCCTTTGGAAAATGGGAAGAAAACTTCGAAAATATGTAATGCTACTCTTGAAATGTTTTCTTTTGATGTAGTTGTACTTTTATCACAAATTGGAAGTAGGTGCTCATGCTGCTCTTTCTCAAAAAGAAAATTATAATGGAACTTACTTAGAGGAAGAAACTGGGAAACCTCTACAAAGACCCAAACGTCCTGCAAGAATGATACCACCCCATTATTTAATGTAACTCAGAATGCATAAATAATAGATTCATTAATTTTTAATTTAACTGATTGAGGCGACTAATTTATTTTAAAAAGACAAGAAATTATTACCGTAACTTATTTTAAAACATGCATTTTATATTTTAACTGCAGAAAAAAAGGAAAAGAACGGAACGGAAAACCAGAATAGTGTGGATAAGCGGTTTTATGGACCACCTACTAGCTGTGTTGAAATTTCAAAACTTGGCTATACGAAAAATGGCTATTACTTGGTTAAACGCAAGAACCAAACAAAAATCGACCAAGTCGAAGTGCTCGGTTGTCAATTTAAACATTTTGATGGATCCAAAGCAAGTAATTATAATAATAAAAGAGGAAAAAGTTGGATTTATTTGTCTTGAAATTGACGGGAAAAGATCAGTTCAGCACATGTCTACAGAGGAATTTATGGAAGAAGGCATGGATTTGAACAACAATATTTTCGACCGATCAAAACGACCTGCACATCTGATTCCATTACGAATACTTGTGTAAGTTGAAAGAAGCAAGAAGAACTCTTAGGAATCGATCATGTTTTTTGTAAATTCAAAAACTTTTGGTTCTATGTGATATTCCTATTTAACAAAATTTAAAAAAAAGAAATTATGTGGATTTGATATATTTTATCATTATAATCAATAGTGGGGCAGCCAAAAATGACACAGAAAGATATTTTGGATTTGCTACCAGTTGCGAAGTGCTTCGAAGGCTTGGTTACGCTTTAAACGGACTTTACTTGGTTGATTGTCAAGACAAATGAAACAAAAGGAAAATCGAAGTTATCGAATGTCGTTTCAAACAACCGTTGGGGTCCAAAGACGGTGAGAACGCATACAATGCTGAAAATATGTTTATTTTTTTACTAGATTAAAATATGTTACCATTTTCAAAAAGAATAGCTAAAACTGTGCTAGACTAGATTAGACTAGGTCAGGTCTTACTTTTTTTTAACTTTCTGGGGTATCCTTTTAGTTCTTCCAATTTCAAAACTTGGTAAAAACCAAAATTTATTGTAAATGTCTTATCTCTTTCCTTTTGGGGGTAATAAAAGACCAAGAAACGCGCCTCGGATTTGTCCGCTTAGAAGTAAAGAGAACAAAAGCAGCCCGTCGTAGTTCTCTACAGCGGGTACCAATGAAAACTCAGCAGTCTTTCCTAAGCGAAATCGTTCAAGGCAGATTGAAAAAACGACCCGTGCGATTGATTCCACCACACCTACTTTAGTAATTAAAATCTCCAAAATTATGGTTTATTGTATAAGGTTAACAATTAAAATGTTAAATATTTTTACTGCAGTGGAAATGAGAAAAGCGAAATTGAAGCGAACAATCCCGTTGAACGATTTTACGGCCCACCTACCACATGCAGTGAGCTAGGAAAACTTGGATACATGCTACATTTATACATGCTAAATGGCTATTACTTGGTGAATGATGGAGGATCAAGCAGTATATACACATTGAATTTGTTCTTTGTAGATTTCAACAACCAATAGTAATGTAATGAGTCAAATAAAGGACAACAATGGTTTTTTGTTGACATTTCGTTTTAATAGCATCTTGAAGTTTGATAGCTTAACTTTGACAATTCTATCATTTTTATGGTTCTTTTCTGGTTTCCTTTTTGGTGTCGGTGTGTAAGAATTATTAAATATATATCTACGCATGCAATATGTGTTTTTTGAAAATTGTATACCACACTTTCTAAGATATTCTAAAATTACGGGAAATGAAAGAGAGCGATGGAAATGTGATGGTTTTCGGTTCTGACTAGCAAAATGAAAAAAAATCGTCAAATCATCTTTATTACTATGGAGTTTCCACAACATCGTAGAAATTGGTAAAGTCTTCGAAGATATTAGAGCTGATATAAGATATTATGAGTTCTCCATATTTTCAAAATTTTGTAAATTGTATCAGGAACGGTCGCAAGTGGCGCTGGAATGCATGGAAATTCGTTAAGAGAATTCGGAAGCGAAGTTAAATCGTTCGGCAATTTCTCTTATGCAGTTTCTAGCAGTCACGAAGCACAAAACTGGGTTATAGTTGGTGACAGTAATCAATTGGCCTATAACGTAATAATTGTTCGGCAATACTAAAAGGGGATTTAGATGCTATTATCGGTAAAGGAAAGCTGTAATGGCACTTTACGACCTCCAACAAATGGGTCAAATATGGTGTTTAATAAAAAAATTGAAGCTTTTTTCACTTTAAAGTTGAACACTATAAATGTTATAAATGCTAAGTGTACAAAGTAAAATAACCAGATTAACTTGTGCTTAAATCTGCCAGACGAGTTTTTGATAAATTGATAATACTCTGAAACTATGTGAACGCAATGTGGAATTAAATCGTTTTCATTACAGTTCCCATTCTTTAGAAGGCACCTCAGTGAAGTTTTATTCACACTTAATTAAATAACAGTTCTTGTTTACATAAACCTGTCAATCATTTAAAATCTATAACTAAGCCATCATTAAGTGTCAAAATCTGAAATGTAAACTTGACATAATGTCTGTGCTCACAAGATAAGAAATCTAAATAAAGTTGGCTAAAAAAAAAATACAAACGGGCATTACCAAGCAAAAATAGTGTTTAATTACATTTTAAACCTAGTCAGCTGTATTAAAATGGAAATACCCCGCTGATAATAGGGTATATATAGATAGACGTATTACTTGTTGATCCAGCATCAAACTGTGAGCTCACAATTCAGTTTTACTTTGAACACTAGTCGCTAAAATGGTTTTTAAATTTGAAAAGATACTACTGATTTCATTGGTAGTAACTTCCCTTGTGGTTCAGTCTTCAACAAGTAGTTGCTCAATTCAAAACGAGTTACTGGTATAATTCTTGTACTTAATCTTTATAGAATTCTTTTGAAGGTTTTTTTATCAGGAGAAAAACCTGCACAATTTTTTTTTTCATATCCTAGACGACTGAGACTGACAATCATTTTTTATTCACATTGCACAGGACGCTTTAAGAGCTCGATTAAACCTCCTCGAAGCGCAGAATGCCGAACAAGATGAGCAAATCATTCAACTGGAGGCTAAAATTGCTGCTAATTTGGAATCCAATCAACATGATGATCAACCTTCCAGGGATGAACACGATATTATTCGTTCAATAACCGAATACAACAAAATGCGTTCAATTATCAAACAAGAAGGTGCACCTGACGATTCTTCAGCAAGGGCAGTTCTGCCCTCTTCCTGCACGGACCTGTCTCTGATTGGACATAACCTCAACGGACTTTATCTGGTTCAAAACCCGGACACCAACAAAATTGAAACCGTCTACTGCAATTTTGAAACACCTGGTAAGTTGTATAATAGTTTTTACAATTTGGTTTATATTACAATCTGTCAAAATTCAAATAAATTTAAAATCAGCCAAGTTTTAGATTTAAATAAATGTTTAGATTTTTTTTATTAAGACTATCTAATATTTTTTTCAAGAAACCGTTTTTAACATTTTTCAGCACACTTTATTAAAATTACATTACAAAGTTGTGATGGAAAATATGTAAAACTTATCTTTTACTTAAAAACCATCTATATATATTTTATTACAAGGGATTTTACTTGCTAGAATTTAACAATAACTTGTTTGTTAAACTTGTTATAGGTTCACAGGAAGTCGTCGGTTCGGTGGACGTAAAAACAAAGAACGTCCACTTCTTCGTCCAGAGAAACACCCCTTATTCTACGCCTGATACTATTATCCCCTTTGAAATTGAGCGTCTTAACGAAGGCAATGCCTTCAACTCGTTTTCGGGGATATTTACCGCCCCTGTTGCAGGGATTTATCACTTCCAGTTTTCTGGTGTCAAAGATGAATATTTCTCTGATTTGGGCATCAAACTTCAAGTCAACGGTGTCGATGTTGCTTATGCTTACAATTTTGATAACAACTATTCCGACAATCTTTCCTTGAGTGCCTCTTTACGATTGGCAGCCAACGACAAAGTTAACCTGTACAATAGTGGTCCTGGCGTTCTAAGCGATCTAACAACTGAACACAGGACTCACTTTACAGGCTGGCTTGTGGATGAAGACTTGATGTAATTTTTTTAAACGGTTGTCTACATTTAAAAAACGTACAGTATTAATATTTCGGATACAAGCAGTTAAATCCCTATAAATTGTAGTTCCAATCTTCTAAAATTAAAAATACTTTGCAAATTATAAAGTGGTTTAATCGTGTAAACTCTTTAAAAACTTCAATAAAATTAAATAGCTTCAAATTGGGTCAAATGCGATTACTCTTAATATTATATATTAGTTATCGCCCTTAAATTTACTTGAATTATATGTTTTTAGATTATAGGTTTCCAAAATGTTGAAAATATTTAGTATTATTTTTAATACAATGTACTGGTGTCGATAATAAATTTCGTTTTAGTTGTCACTGTATTGGTCGATGAATTAAGGAATTCGATGAGTGTATATTGTATCCAAATGAGAAATGACCAGGAAATAGTATATGTTATTATGGAAATAAAGAAATATATATATTTAACCTATTTCGATTATTTGGTTTGCTTGTGTACATGCATTTTATATGCTAAATAATCATATTCACAAAATAAATATATCCTATTTCACAACTAATAATTAAAAGTTATTTCATCATTCAAGTCACGGGAGAATGTATACTTCAACCCCTTGGTTGAAAATTATTTCAGACTTGCTGATTCCCATTTACTGCTAAACTCTATTGCAATACCATCAAATGCTTAAAGATTCTTATAATTCATATTTTTTTCCTGGTTACAAATAACGATATCTATTAGGTTAACCTTTTTTAATAAACGTAAAAAAACATTGTTTCTGTGTTTACAATAAGTTATACGTGGGTTTACACAAGCTCAAACTCATTTTGATGAAATTTCTAAATCTGAATGGGGCTAATCATTAATGTTACATAAAAATTTCCCAATTAAAACGCAAGTCACCAAGTCACAAGTCACCTATTAGGCCTACATCAGTTTTTTTGATTTATTTTTATAGACATGTCAAGTTTTGTATGTACAAAACTGTTGATAAACCTACCCATCACCATGATGTGTAAAAATACTAAAGATAAACCTGTCTTTATGTGTCTGTAATTTTAAAGTGAAGAAAAATAAATAATGCTAACTCATTGTTTTACTAGATTTCAAACCAATCATGTAGGCCATGTTGAAATGGAAATACCCTACTGATAAAGAGACATATATTATAGCTAAAACTATCGACTGCTACTTGTATCGAGGATTCAGAATTCAACCTTACATGTTGTAAAACCCACTTCTGTTAAAACTCGTTGCGAAAATTAAAAAAAAATGTTTCTAAAAATAGAAAAGATGTTACTGCTGATTTCTTTGGTAGGCGCTCTACTGGTAATCCAGTCATCGACAAGCAGCCCAGTCCAAAACGAGTTACTGGTATGACATTAGTGCTAATATATTCTTTAATTTATTAACATTGTTAGGTGTTACCTCACCTATTCAAAACTAAATTATTATTAACTTTCACAAACGGAAAACCGTTACTTTTTGCTTCTTTATTTTTTAGCTCTTGCGGCGTAAGAAATGTATAGTTGAACGAAATTACCTTTTAGAATTTTCTTGATAAATCAACAAACCCGTTCAGATAAAAGAGCAACTTACTACTGTAAAAAGCCATCTTTTAAAATTTGTTTAAGCCAAACATCATCATGATTCTGAAAAAGTGATATAAATCTTGAATTAAATTCAAATTTTGTTTAAATGACCAAATGATGTAACCAACACTGTCTATACACATTTGTACACACCCAGTTCTTAATTTATTTTAATCAGTATGATAGAATCACTTTACTTTTGCATTTTAAAGGAAGATTTAATGGTTCGATTGAACCGCCTCGAAATGAAGAAAATTGAACAAGGGAAAAAAATCCAATCACTGAGGAACACGATCGATGCCAACCTGAAATCCAATAATTCTGAAAAAATTTCCAAAGCTAAACGCATTATTTCTAATTCAATTACTGAATACAACAAGATAAGCTCAATTGGCAAAATAGGCAAAATTTCATCTGGCGACGCATTGGCAAGAGCAGTTTTACCCTCTTCCTGCAATGACCTATCGTTGATTGGTCACAGTCTCAACGGGCTTTATCTTGTCAAAAACTCGGCCACAAGCAAAATCGAAACCGTTTTCTGCGATTTCGCTACAACTGGTATCAATTAAAATTTTCATATCTTTTTGAAACTGAGTTTGCAGTTCTTTTAGATTGCATTTTCCCGCTATTTTTCACTTCATTTATTGGTTAGATATTTTTGTGATTTTCTAACTTAAAATTTTGAATTATCTTGAAAAGTTGCAACTTTATCTTTAAATTGTGTTGTAATCTTAATTAATTAATATTTAACATTGAAATATGTTTATCAGAAAGGTTTAAAAATGTTTTGTGTTAACTTACACATTTGAAATTTGTTACTTATTTCAGGGCAAGTTGTTGGGACTGTGGATGTCAAATCAAAGAACGTCCACTTCTACGTCCAGAGAAAAACCCGTTTTATCACATATTATGCCATCATCCCCTTTCAAATTGAGCGCCTGAATGAAGGAGGTGCCTTCGACCTGACCTCAGGAATATTTACAGCCCCTGTTCCAGGGATTTATCACTTTGAGTTCTCTGGTGTTCAAGATCCAGCTGCCCTCTATGTGACCATTTTTCTTCAAGTAAACGGCGTTAATGTTGGCTGCGCTTACAGCTTTGATCGGTATAATTCGGACAACCCTTCCTTGACTGCCTCGTTACGATTGGCAGCAAATGACAGAGTTAACCTCTACAATGACGGTCTTGGCTTCATCACCGATACTAATGACCACATGACTCACTTTTCCGGTTGGCTTGTGGACGAGGACTTAATATAAAATTGTATTTCACCAATTTCAACCTACTTTTCATTTGACCACTGAAATAAATTAAACCAAAATGTCCGATAAACGGTTCCACATGTTCAATTCAACTAAGTTTAACCAAATAAAATGAGTCAATGACATGAAAAACAATGAATAGTCAAAAATATGAAAAGTCATTTTAAATCACATAGTAGAAGAGAAGAAATGATTTTAATATTTAATATCACGAAGAAACAATCTTATTTTAATTGCAACGAATCATTATCGTCTCAAAGATCCCTAAAGGATGGAATATTTAAAAAACAGTTGCAAAGACATTTCTGATAATTTTTTTGGTCGGAATTATTATGTTAATAGAACGATACATCCTAAAAAATATTTAAAGGTTTTCCTGCAAAAATAGACAATCCATTTTTGATCCAATTACTACGAATGAGAAGATAATAAGATTGGTGTAAATTTAAAAGGTAATGAATGAAGAAGAACCTAACTATGCTCTTTTTTCTCTATTTAGATATAGTGAAATATTAGTATTTTTTATAAATAAAGTTACTATAGTTGAATTTAAGCAGTGGCTGTTAAGTCAAATAAAATAACTTTTATGATTTCAATCGGAAAATAGATATAAAAGAGTAAATAAAAAGTTCTATGTTTTAATTTTTTAACATTTCCTGCTTTAGTTTAAGCAGTATATTTGAAATATATAAACGAATTCCCATAAAAAATTCTTTGGAATAACTCGATCTTATGTAAAATATTCGAAAAATTGTATATCAACCGTTAAACATGTTTACCAATCCCAGGGATCTACGAATTTACCACGAAACTGAATAGCTCGCAGAAGTTGACGCGTGGAAAAAAGACTTTAGATTATAGGAAAACTTTGCATTGATGCCACATTGTAATTCCATTTCATTTACAGAATACAAGTCTTCAGTTGTCTTCTCTTATTATTTTTATATTTAAAAAATGGGAAGAAAACTTGGAAAATTTGCCATGTTACTCTTTAAACTTTTCCTACTAATTCAGCTGTACTGCTACCACAATTTGGAAGTGGGTGCAGTCCCTCCTCGGCAAGAAAATTTTGAAACCTGTGGGGAACACGATCGTCATAATGGAACGTACTTAACTGAGAATAATCTTCAAAGAACAAAACGACCTGCAAGATTGTTGCCAAAAAAACATCTCAGGTATTTTTTAAAACATAAAAAATTATAAATTTATATTAAGTATGACATTTCAGTTTTGGTAATATAAGCATTTTGTTTTCTTATGAAGTACAAAAGAAAATAAAAACAAGAATAATATAGTAGATGCACGGTTTTATGGACCCGCTTCTTACTGTTTTGAGATTTCAAAGCTTGGCTACACATTAAACGGTTATTACTTCGTTAAAGGCAAGAACCAAACAAAAACCCAAGTTGAAGTGCTAAGCTGCATATTTAAGCATCCCGATGGATCTAAAGAAGGTATCATTAAAAATTAATGAATTTATCATTGTAGTAAAATAAAGTAAGATTAATCGAAATTAATTAGCTAAAGAGGAAAAAGTTGGATTCATCGACATTGAAATAACTAAATCAACTAAATCTGTGAAACGAAGGTCACAAGGACCATTTGCAGAAAGCATTATAAAAGATGTTGGACCAAAGCGACCTGCTCGACTGCTACCATTGAAATTTATTCGGTAAGTTTCTATCGGATGCTATAGTCAACTACTTTAAATGTGGAATTCTTGATATGTACTATTATGTGGAATCCAGTCTTATATGAGAATTTGTCGATATTAACAGAGGGAAACCAAAAAATAATACTAGAAATGGGACTGACACACCATTTTATGGCCCTGCTTCCAGCTGTGGAGAACTTGAAAGACTCGGTTACACATTAAACGGTCTTTACTTGGTTGATTGCAAGGACAAATCCCTGAAAGGAATAAAAATTGAAGTGATCGAATGTCAATTTAAACAACCTAATGGATCTAAAGAAGGTATAAAATTGTGTATTTATATCATTACTTATTTAAACCAAATTTTTTCTGTACAGTCAAAGAAGAAAGAATCGGATTCGTCTATATAGAAGAAAAGAGCAACAAAATAATTAAACGTAGGCATTTGAATACTTTAAAGGAAGCCAAATTGGATATAAAAAGAAGAAACACTCGTAGAATAATACAGCGACCCGCCCGATTACTGCCACTACAACTTCTTTAGTAATTATATATTTCAAATTTATATGGGGAAAAAGAAGAAAAAAGTATATTTGTATGTTACAGTGGAAAAGAGGAAAATAGTACCGTAAATAAGGAAGGAGCTGGGCGATTCTACAGCTCTCCTAGCAGCTGTAGCGATCTGGGGAAATTTGGTTTCACACTAAATGGCTATTACTTGGTGAACGGAACTGCTAGTGGAAATCGAATTGAAATTGCTCTTTGTAAATTTCATCAGCCAATTGGAACTACTGAAAGTAAGTTGCAATACTTAGTAAGTCATGAAAATATAACGCATTTTACTAAAATAAATAAATTGTATCTTTACTAAATTTTTGGGGTTGATCCGTTTACATTTTGTTGTACAAAAATCTAAATCCAAAAGAAACCAAGGACCCGTTTCGATATATACCTTCGGGACATGCATTTTTTTTTTACTTACGAGCCAAACTTTTTCTTTCGGTTTTTTATGGGAAAAGAAAGGGAAAGGGGGGGGGAGGGGGTAATTGGGAATTAGAACTTTTGAGATTTTATTTAATCCCTTCAGATGTAATTCAAAATTTTGTTGTAGATTTGGCATTTCCCTTTTTTGATTTCTGTGGAATTTTTCTGGATTTTGAATTTTTTTTTCCTAAGTTTTTTTTCCGATTTTTTTTTAGATTTAACATGTAGAAAAAAATGTTCTCCTCGAAAATGTTCTGATTTCGATTATTTATTTCGATACATAGGTTGGGACGAGAAGCGTTTTGTTGCCAAATCATTGAAATGTAAGTGATTCATACTATTCTATTAAAATTTGAGTGAATATAAAGCGTTCCTCTTCATACATTTATGAACCCAGTTCTACCTCTGGATCATGGTAGAAACGAGAGCTACCCGTTAATGAATGTTGAGAATGGAAAATGTCTGGCTTCACGCGGCCTGCAACTTGAAGTTCAGACGAATTGTAATCCATTGACGGCGAAACGTTTGAAATTTTTGAACGACGGGAAGCAACTGTGTGATATAAATTCTGCTCGATGTATTTCTGTTGCATTACCATATGGCAATTTTATGGAAACTCCTTTTCTGTTCACAATGCTGCGTGGTGAAAGTGGAGAGAAAAACTGCAAAGATTGTTGGTTGCCAAAAAATTATACGCAGCGCGTAACTGCAGTAAAAAATCAACTTAAATTTACCTATGGAATGGAAAGGAACCCAAGAAATAACTCTTACCTTTCCGATCGCCTGATTTGTTTAGCTGCTAGCAACACATCACCTGGTCCTACTTCCGGAGCAACAGTGCAGTTTTGTAACGATAATTATAAAAACCAAACTTGGTCTTTTGTTTCCCTTGAATGAAGAAACAATTCTTTTTATTTCTTTTTTCTTTGTAACTTTCTAATTTTATGGGTAAGGTAACTGAGATCCAAATAAAAACTATAAGAAATGCAAATTCACTTGAATATTGATTTTGAAAACATTATACTTATATAAAAAGCTGCACAAACAGCAGCCAATAAATAAACAGAAATACATGCAAATTAGATGAGTGATTATATCCAAGGTGTAGAGGAGGTTCGTTTCTAGAAAAAAAAATCACTCGACGAGGGTCTCTCTCGCGTTTATTGTTCGAGCAGACGACATTGTACTAAAAACCGCCATAAGGTTTTGCAGCGGCCCAGTGTTACTGAAGAGTTTTAAGATAAAATTCTCGTACGTCTTAAAAACATTCGTTAAAAATAAAAATAAAAACAACTTAGTTATAAAAGTGAGGATATCCATACTAAAAATTACACGACAGGTGGCGATGAAATCGCCATTTGAAGGGGAACATGGGCAACTACGGGCGCTTTTAAGAAATGAAGCCTCTTCTGTGACTGTGATACCGCACAACTAACGCTATGAAAATCTTTGGGTCATAGTCATAGACCAGGTTTAACACCTCTTACGACGTGTTTTAGTTGTAAGAAAAATTTCTTACAACAGAGGGATTCGCATTCAAACTTAATTCTTATGGAAACTTTAACATAATTCTTATTCTAATGACAAGTGTAGCAGTAAATTACAGTAGTTGGAAAACCTTCTCTCATTGACATCACTATTAATAGCAAACAGTTCTATTGTGATTCATAAACCACGCGTGGAAACTTACGAAAAACCGTGAAATATTTCAAACCAATCACTAGTTTACGTTTTCCTTTGAGAATTGTACTCAGAAGTGACGCGTGGAACAATAGACTACAGATAATAGTGAATATATGAATTTATTTCATGTAGTCAACTTCATTTCACGAAACAGCAAAATTGGGATATATTCATCTTATATAATTTTTTGATTTGAAAAATGGGAAGAAAGCTTTGAAAATATTCCAGATTACTATTTAAAGTTGTCCTACTTATTCAGCTGTGCTGCTATCCTAATTTGGGAGTGGATGCATTTCCTCTTCTCAATTTTAAAACTGCTGATGGACGTCGTCATGATCATAATGGGACATATTTCGAGGAAGAATCTCAGAAAAATGTTCAAAGGGTCAAACGACCAGTAAGACTGCTACCAGCGAAGTATAATTCATTTTTTCAAGTAGACTAAGATAGAACCATCTTGGGGGCGACTATGCTTTGTTCAGTTTAATTTCTTAATTGGCAGAAAGCACTACATATTGCTTAAATAAATAATAGCTAAGCAAACATTTTAAATTAAAAAAAACTGTTTAACTTTCTAACTACAATAAAAAGATTTTTTTTTGCATTTGTGATCATTTTATTTTTCAAATGTTTAAAGAAAGTGTTTGATGTTTATTTGTAATGTTTGCTGCATACTTACAATGGTATACACAGAATTCAGTAATTTGATTAAACTAAAAAGACAGGAAAGCACAGTCACCTTCTATAGTTTAGTCAAAGCAAACAAAGAATTGGTAGAAATGTGATATGCCAGTGCTAACAATTTTTTTATTGTATTCAGTCGAAAAGAAACGAACGGCACAAGAACCAACCAAGAAAGATTTTATGGCCCAGCATCTAGCTGTGTAGAAATTTCAAAGCTTGGCTACACACAAAATGGTTATTACCTGGTTAAAGGCAAGAACCAAATGAAAAACGATCAAGTCGAAGTACTTGGTTGCCTATTTAAGCATCCTAATGGATCTAAAGAAGGTATGTTACTACGTCGAAAAGTATCGTAAAGTATTCAACACTTTGTCAATACTATAGTAAAATTATAATCGCAATCAATTAGCCAAAGAAGAAAAAATTGGATTCATCGACATTGAAATAATAAAATTGACCAAATCTGTGAAACGAAGGTTTCAAGTACCATTTGAAAAACTAAGCTTAGAGGCGATTGAAAATGTAGAGGATCGATCTAAGCGGCCTGCTCGACTGCTGCCATTCAAAAACATTCTGTAATGTTCGATAGGATATTATACTATCTAAAATAAAAGAGAGCTATTCTTAAATACTGAACAGATCTAATATGAGACATAAATGTATTTTAATAGTGGGACACGATTTTATGGCCCTTCTACAAGCTGCAAAGAACTTGGAAAGCTTGGTTACTCTTTAAACAGTTTTTACTTGGTGGATTGCCCAGATAAATCAATGGAAGAAAAAATTGAAGTGATGGAATGTCGATTTAAAAAACCTCACGGGTCTAAAGAAGGTATACAATTGTGCTTACGTGTAACTTACGAACTTAAGTTTATGATTTGTTCCAAATAGAGAAAGAAGAACGACTTGGATTCGTCAACATACAAACCAGAAAAGAAAAAAAAAAGTTCAACGCAGATATTTAAATGCTTTAATGGAGACAAGAATAATACAATATTTGTAAATGCTAAATATATATATATATTTAAAAGTTCAACGCAGATATTTAAATGCTTAGTGGAGACAAGAATAATACAATATATGTATATATATTTTTATGTATATATATTAATAATACAATATTATGTATATATATGTGCGCATATATATATATATATATATTTAAATGTTTTAATGGAGACAAGAATAATACAATATATATATTCTAAAGATAAAGATAGTAGTTTAATTTTTCAGTGGAAATAAGGAGCAGAATGAAGAGTGGTGAATGGAACAGGCAGTAGGAAAATCAAGATTGCTCTTTGTAAACTTCATCATCCACCTGAAGCGACTGAAAGTAACAAATAAGTATATAATATTCCATAAAACTTTCATGATTATTTTCGTTTTCAATTTTGTGGTTGCGCAGGTTTTAAAGAAGAGCGTTTCTTATTATTGAGTGGCAAGCCAAATAGACGATGGCAGATGCGTAAGTTAAAATAAAATGTTAAGTATATCATGATTATACCGATATGCCCTAGATATTTAAAATGCACTTTATTCATATTTTCTTCTTCGTTTATTATGCTGAACCATTCGGCTTTACCTCTGGATACATCCAGAGGTTAACACAAATATTAACACCCACTTGGTTTTCAGCATTCAAACGTAGCGATTGTCAATGAAGGCAGCGGTGGGTGAACTAGGTTGGGGTCTTTAATAAACTTTTTTTAAGAATAAAAAACACGGGTTATCATTTTTAGAAAATTAACGGGAAAAATTAAAGAAATGAGAGTATGAAAATTACTTGTAGACATAGTCATTCCTACAAAAATTTGCTGCAGCTTGTTTGGCTCGACAAAGAACGAGAAGGCTCGGCTGATGAACAGTTGAAGATGGCCGGGTTCCTTCTCCAGGAAAACAAAATCCAAGTCTGCATTTTTCTATGAAAATTTAATGAGTTAATTTGCGAACTTTGAAGAAAAAATATGGGATAACACCTTAAAAAACAGGCCAATCTCTCAATGAGATCATCTTGATCTCTTCTTCTGCTTATTGTAATTTGGGGATAAAGTAGAATTAGAAAAAAATGCATGACAGCTCACCTGTAGTTAGTTTAAATATGAAAAAAAATAACTGGTGTGCCAATATTAAATATTAAAATTATAAAATAAAAGTTGACATACCGTTGAAGCATTTACTGTATGACTGTTGTCAATTCCCTTGTCTCAAGCCCCTTGAAATAACTTAGAAAAGTAAGGTATATATATCTAGACGGTCTATGGGTAACAATCTACGTAGATTTTACGTGTAAATGACGGAATTTAGTGACTAGGATAATAATAAGTTAAACATTAAAGGGTAATACCTGGTGGTATTGGCGAAGAAGCTGCAATTGAGCTGTCATCCATTGAACTTGATAAGAAATTTAAAGCTACAATTTCTTAAATAACCGTTCATCAATTAATAGTAGTACCTGGAGGTGTTTGCTTTAACGTTTCGTCTGTTGGTACGGTATCCTATCTCAAGGTTACGGCCTGGTAGAGTGAAGAAGTTGCGATTGAGCAGACAAGTATTTTAACCTTTTTAAAAAAATATGATGAGCTAATGCTTATTGAATAAGCCATTATAAATAAAAATTAGTACGTGGAGGTATTGGTTTTTACGTTTCGGTGGAAGGTACAGTCTCCTTTAAAAAAATCTGACAGGTTTCAGTAAAAACGACATGCCCAGTACGCTTATTAGTGTATTGCCTATAGGAGTATTGGTGGGTGTATGACAGCGCCGCTACCAGCAATATATACACATTTATTCATATTGCAGCTATTGCAGACGACTTATTCTGTCAAATCTCTTTGTTTTCAACTCCTTTCTGTATAAATAAGTTACCAGCAATTTCTTGGAGAGTGGTAAACGGTTTTGCTCGGACTGCCGCAATCAAGTTGTTGTCCTCTTCACCGGTCGTGATTCGTTTCCGGCCGGATCCACGCTTACGTAGAACATCTCCACTTTCTTCATGCCTCCTAATCCAAAGTTTAACAGTGTTCACGCTACAATTGAAATGATCCCGAGCTATTACGCCGGGAGTAATCCCGGAATATTAATGTGCAATCATCGCCCCGCGCTCCTGCAGACTTGTTTTTTTGTAGCCTAAACGTGGAAACATCTTGTTAGTAACTGATAATCTTTCTTAATCCGTCTATTTTTTTCTTAATCCTTCCGCTTTTTCTCCTAACACATTTTTTAAAAGTATAACCCCCTGTCACCTCCTAATACTCCTTTGTCATATGGGTGGTTGGGCCGTCTCCCAAAGGACTTAAACAAGATTCGCACGGCGTACAGACCCTCGTGAAAATAAAATAAGGGTTCTAATAAAGTACGGAATACGGAGTACGGAATACGGATTAGTAAAGTACGGAATTTTGGTACGGAAAACGGCATAATTAAAGTACGGAACCTAAAGGTACGGAAAATTTTATTTTTTAATTTAACTATTAAAGTACGGAATTCTTTTTACGGAATAATTTTTTCGTCTTGATTGCCATCTTGTATCAGTTTCTTAAGTAGTTGGACAAATCCATTTCCCCAGTTCCACTTCAATGTTTTAGTTTAAAAGATTTAGAATTTGAAAATAATTCTATCTTTCGCTGTGATCGCCGTCTATTATCATTTTGTTACAACCACTTCCCCATTTTACTAATCTACTATTTTTAAATTGCTTTTCTTTCATCGCCATCTAGTATCGACTTTTGAAGATATTGGGCAAATCCATTTCCCCAGTTCCACTTTCATGTTTTAGTCCATATTGATTTGCTGTTACAACCCTATTTTTTACGTAACTTCAACTTCTCCACTGAATCGCCATCTATGCCAGATTTGTCAAATATTTGTTCTGTTAATAATCTAATTTTTTATATTTAAGAGAACAGTTGCGTTAATTGCCATCTAATTCGGGCCGATCTAAAGTGCCATAAACAAGCAACAGCCTAATTTTTTTAACATAAAAGGTTCTATGATAATTTTGGCTAATATTATATAATAATTACATTCTGTTAATGCCATAATTACCACTTTGATAGCAGATGTGGTGGCTCTTGATTGTTTTCCGTGTTTAAATGACATCGAAACACAGCAGCATATGTAACACTGAATGAACGATTAAAAATGTTAACTCCCTTCTTCCACTTTAAAATCTGGTCCATTCAGTAATTCCTAAAATTTTGCATGTTAAATATATTATATTTCGTGAAAGTTTAATAATTTATTTTAGTGCTTGTAATTAGTAAATTAATATTGCATACTGTTCTCTCACATAATTTGGATTTTGAATAGTCTACCGTAACAGAAGACTCGCCAATTTGGTTGCCACTCCAATACAATATTATATACCGTGCATGGTACTGCACAATGAGTTTTAGCATACCGGACTGCACGGTTTCTTATCGAACTACATGGTATCCCCAACATTATATTGGGGTATCATATCGTAATTTATAGTAGCTTACAGTTTCATGTGAAGGAATGTTTCATACTATATGATATCACATATTCATATCCAATCAAACTACATGGTATCATATACTAACCAATACAATGGTGGAATATATATATATATATATATATATATATATATTTATATGTATATTTATTATATATGGCATCATATATTTATATTCATTCAAACTACATGGCATATCGGTATCATATACTGAACCATATAGTATCATATCATGTCTTACTATATAGTGTCTTATCGTATTATATATTATCATAAATTCATTTCGAACCGCGCGAACTACGTTATAAAATATCGCACTATATAGTATCATACAATATCGTACTATATCGTATCGTATTGCAAGTAATTTGAAGAGCTAGTATCGCTCTGATTATATTAATTTGTTATCGCCCTGAAACTGCTTGCGTTAAGTTAGCTAGAGTTTATGATTTGTGATAAAGTTGAATCGAGTTTCTTAGGAATTTCTGCAAACCAAATTCAACTCCCAAAAATTGCGGAAGACACTTTTTCTCTCTCTCTTCTTTAATAAAAAAAATTACAAAGACAACAAATTACAATTCAATCCAAGGTTGCCGTTAAGTTTATCGGTGATAATACCTTGCGCGAATGTTAACAATGCTGGTACTGATCAGGTTGTTGTCTGTAGCTTTTCCTTAAACCAGCCACCATTTTCCAGATTTGACAGGATCCTCGTTTCAGGTAACCATAGTGGGTGGATTATCAAAAGTTACTTGAACCTGAAGACAATCTTTGATTAAACATGTTACTGTGCTTGAATTCATATTACATGTAACCTATTTGTAGATTTTTTCCCTATTTCGTAACAATTGTCTTCAACGCCTGTTTCGAAATAATAGTTTGTGTTACAGATTCAACCAAATGCCCAATGTTGTTAATGTAAAAGGCTCTATAATAATCTAATTGCCTCACATTATGATAATCAAACACTTAGAATCTCTATTTTCATAAATATTATTTATTGGTAAATGCTGTGGCGCATATGTGGCATGTTAATAAACAAAGATGTGATGGTTCTTAGTTTTTTGTGTTTTAATGATATGGAACCACAACAATATATGTAACAATAAAAAGATGATTTAAATTCTTAAATTCCCTCTAATTAAAAATCTGTTGCTCGTACAGTAACTGAACTATAAGGCATCATATCGTATGGTGTAGTACCATGTTTTCAAATCCAACGAAATAAACTACATCAGAAGTTGAGCATGGAATTACATACCAAACTAATAACTATACGGTGTCAGCTGTCATATCATGTGATGGTACTATCATGATGTTAGAAATGGCCTTTTCATCCATCAAGATAATACTTGTATTATATTCGTATTATATAACCTTGCCGTATAAATATCTGTACATGTAACGTGTCGTACTCTATGGTAGTCATATCCAACCGAACCACAGCAGGCCGGGAATCGAACACCAAACTATATGATGTCTCAACATATTGTATCTTACGGTACTATGTGGTATCGTAAAATACTGTACGGTATGGATATCCATGCAAACTACGGCATGCCATCAAATAAAAAACTATATGATGTCATATCATATCTTGCTATTTTATTGTTTCGTATCGTACTTTATGGCATTTATATTAAACTCAACTGCATAATATCATATACTGAACTGTATGGTGTTATATCAAATCGGACTATATGGAAATTTATACCGAAGTATGTAGTATCGTAGCATTCTGTGAAGTAAATATTCAGTTATCATAACGCACTATGTTGTATCACATATTCGTTTACTATTATCGAAACAACCTTAAGTTGTAAATTTGAGAGTTTTCATTATAGAAGTAACTTTGACATCAAACATAGTGGTTTCTGTACCGGCGGCAACACTACGACAACCAGTGGCAGCGCCAATGACTATCACGATACTCTGCATGAGGTCCATCTGGGTCCATCGTCATGCATACTATCATTACGTATCATATACTACCATACACCATAATATAATGCGGTAGTAGTAACAAGAAATAAAAGTTAATTTCACATATTCTTTAATCACGAGGTCACCCGAGCACCCTTTCATTAAGGCAAACAACTTACAATATGTATTCCGTGTAATACGGAAATAGCGATCATGTTCGTATATATATAATCTTCGGTAATCTGTCGTGACGTGACCAAACTTACCATCAATAGTTGGTATTCTAAGTATTTTTAATTGCTGTCTATTTAGGTTGAGCAAATAAGCCAAAATCTTTGAATTTGAATAATTGTGAACACCACTGTTTTTTAAATGTTAGAAATATTTAATTTAAAAGTTTAATTACTAAAATAATAGCAAAATTGTGGTGGCTAATATTTTTTTTACTACTTATGAAGCGTATCCGTCAATATCAATTGAATAGTTTAGTACCGATTTTTTAAAATAGGAATATTTCTAAAGAGTTATTTTTCAAAGGTTTTACTGTATCCTCGTCGTTCCAGTTATACATCGTGGGCTCGTGGATTATGAAAGAATACCTTGGCAATAAGACAATAGTTACTGTGCATTAATATTCGTTTACTTGTTCCTTTTTGAAAAGTTTTCCTCTTTCGTGACGATTTTCTTTATAGTAATATTCGTCGTATTCGCCAGCTCCGATTTTTTTAGAGAACAGAATCAATTAAATGACTAATATATAAATAACAGACGATTGTATAATAATCTTGGCTAAACAAAATGAATACTCACTTCATTAAAATAAAATATCCTTTTAGTACCTACAAACCTTAGGAAATATATGTTTGTATATGAATATTTAACATAACAAATGTATTATTTAATTTCCACTCTTAAACACTATTGTGTAGGCTTTACTGTATCTTCTACACCATGCTACATGGTATCGAACTGAATTCGTATGGTATTGTGTCCTACTATATGTTGTACCATTTCGAACTGCATAATATAGTACGGTAAAGTACTATGTGTAATCATATCGTACTGTATGACTTCTTATATATTTATCTCCTACCGGTTTACGTGGTATCATGTACCGTACCGAACTATATGGTGTTTTATTGTATTGTACTAAATTGTTTCTTACCATACTCTATCGCATCGTACTGTGTGGTATCATGTTTGCATACTCAACTAAACTAAAGCATGGTATCACATACCGAACTATATGGTGTCAAACCATAATGCACCATATTGTATCTTTCTATACTGTATTGTATCGCACTGTGCGATATCATGTATGTATACCCAGTAAAACTAAAGAATGGTATGATATACCGAACTATATGGTGTCATATCATATCTTACTATATTGTATCTTCCTGTACCAGGTGGTATCGTTTTGTACTGCATATCATATCGTAGCATACGCCCATACGATATCATAAATTCATGTCAAACCGAACTACGTTATCAATACAGCAAAATATGTTGCCATATTACATCGTACTAGATCGTATCTGACCGTACTATGTAGTATCGTGTTGTAAGTAATGTGAAGAGCACTTAAGACCAAAAATATTTCAATATGTATTTCGAGTATCGCGCATGTTGATCTTGCGTGACACTACCAAACTAACCATCGATTGATGATTTTTAAAGCATGCCCACGAGTTGTTCATATAAGTTGGTCAAATAGCCCAAATATTTGAATTTGAATAATCGTGAACACCGCTGGTTTTATTATGTTACAAATGTTTCATTTAAAAGTCTGATGGCTTATCGTATGACTGAAATGGTATTAACTACTTACGAAACTTATTTGCCAATATTAATTGAATAGTTTAGTACCAGGAAAATTTGTGAATTAAAGTTTATCTGGTAATAAATGTGGTTTTGCCAAAGAAAATATCGTTGATACAAAACTATGTGGTGTCACATCACATCGTACTATGTTGTATCTTACCACACAATATGGCATGGCATG
This sequence comes from Chydorus sphaericus, assembly GCA_030141595.1. NCBI lineage: Eukaryota > Metazoa > Arthropoda > Branchiopoda > Diplostraca > Chydoridae > Chydorus > Chydorus sphaericus. The sequence goes on along the minus strand of CM057929.1, from coordinate 11,635,869 downwards.
GCATACCGCACTGTATGGCACCACATATCCATATCCAACTGAACTACAGCATGGTATGATATACAGAACTATAATATGTCATATTATATTCCAATTGTATCTAACCACACTATTTGGTATTTTATCGTTCTATGCGGTATTATATATTCAAATCTGTAACAAAACAACAGCCCGGTTTAATAACGGAACTATATGGTGTAATATATAATATCGTACTGTATTGAATATTATCGTACTATCAATATGTACCCGCCAACGTATCCAAACGCCAACGCGGGTAAAGCGACCTTCGAATTCCTGCCCAGAAAAATCGAATTTTCGAGACGGAATGATGTGTGTGACTATGTCGTATTGTACTGTAAGGTAATATATTCATATATCAACTTATTAAATTTTTTTGTGATGTCAAATTGTACTATTTAGTACCTTACCTTACGTACTATATCGTATCGTACTGTATGGTAATTCATATTGAAACCCAACCGAACTAAAGCATTGTATCATATTCCGAACTATGTGGTGTCGTACCATATCGTACTATGATGTAGTAATTCCCAGTACTATGTGGTACGGTGAATATATGACACATAATTATAAAACATCATTTTAAATTGACACCAATTAATGTGTAAAAGTTTATAAAAAAACAGAAACTACTACAATTTCCTGATTCAAAATTGTCTCAATAAAAACTCCATTACCAAATATCAAGAAAAACCTTGAAATTTTAATTTTTAATTTTTGGGAATTTATCATTTCACAAATAAAATTGCGATTTCTAATATAAATTCTATGTAAAATGAATTTAGAAAAACGTAAAAATTAATAACATAATCATAACTGAATTTCTGTAAAGTATCTTTATTTACAAAAACATTCATAAAAATGATTCATAATGCCTTAAAACCGCCAGTTAAGTAAAACCACGTAAAAGATCAACCGGTAGGTGTTCCAAGCGAGAAGCGTTTCGAGCGAAAACGGCTCCAGCCATATAGATAACAGGCGGTTTTCAGTCGTTTCGTCACAAGTGTCCGACGACGATTTCAGCCGTATAGTAACGACCGTTGTTTAGTTTTCCACACTACTGTTGTCAGCACTTGAGTTAGGCTCGATTTTATTAAAACACTGTAAAACGCGACACTAGATGGCAGTTAAGGCAAATATTCATTTAACAATAAGATTGTTAACAGAAATTAAAAAACTGTACAGATTTATTTTGCCATCTAAAAATAGATGGCAATTCTATCAAACCATTTAAGTTTTGTTGCTGTGGAAAGAAACTGAAATAATGCAGACTAAAACACGGAAGTGGGACTGTGAAAGATTAAGTGGATTTCCTAAATTGCCTTAAAAGTCTATAAATGGATAGCGAGCATGAAAGCGAAAAAAAAATCCGTAAAAAGAATTCCGTACTTTACCGTGTAAACAAAAAAAAATAAAATATTCCGTACTTTTAGGCTCCGTACTTTAATAAGGCCGTTTTCCGTACCAAAATTCCGTACTTTCCAAATCCGTATTCCGTACTCCGTATTCCGTACTTTATTAGAACCCATAAAATAATGGTGTTTTTTTTATATTTCTTCTTGATAAGTGAAGGTTATTAATTTGGGTCTAATGGACCTGATCTTTAGAACACAAATGTTTGGATCGTCGGATCCTTCAATCTATTAGCTCGCAACACTACAAACTAAACTAATATGTATTTTTCCATGAAGCTGTTAGCGCCTTAGCGTTACTCTTTTTAACAAATTGAAACTATTCAACATTACTTTAATAGTCGTTCCGGAGCCAGGTATGATCTAACACATTCCGAAAGAGCACAAAAATGCCATAGACCTGTCGAGACCTCGAGAAATAATTATATTTAGGCCTGTCGATTCCAAAGTGCTTGAAGAAAAGGTTGAAAGATTTTCATGTTATGAAGTTGTGCTGCAAGAAGAATTGAGCCCCACTATTTTTTAGTATTGTAATGTAATGTACAAAATTTAAAATTGAATGACGCCCTTTCCAAAAGAGTTCAAAGGCGCCATGCTCCGACATTCAAACATAGAACTCGTCAAGAATTAAAAGCTCCGATAAAAAGATGTGTCTTGAGGTGAGACTTAAACAGGGCAAAAGACTGTGCAGAGCGCACGTCAAAGGGGAGAGAATTCCAAACTGAGGGTCCAGCAACGGAAAAAGAACGATCACCATAAGTCACAGTACGAGAAGGAGGAAGAACCACCTTGAAAAGAGAGGAAGACCTTAGATCACGATCAGGACAGTAAGGAACAATGTGCTGGGAAAGATACTTCGGGGCACAGCCAGTCAAACACTTAAAAACAAGTACAGCAATTTTAAAATCGATGCGTTGCTTAATAGGGAGCCAGTGGAGTGACGAGTATTGACAAGTCTAGGCCTGTCCCGACCCAGGGGCTTTGAAAAATCCAGGCCTGTCTTCCTATGGACATTGACTAGACCCGTCCAGCCCCAGGGGCATTGGCCAGTCCAGGCCTGTCCAGTCCCATGGGCATTGACAAGTTCAGGGCTGTTCTGCCCCATGGGCATTGACAAGTCCAGGACTGTGTGGCCTCAAGGGAATTGAAAAGCCCAGACCTGCCCGGCTCCAAAAGCATTGGCAAGCCCGGGCATGTCTTGTTCAAGTGGCATTGACATCCAGAGGCCCAGTGCCCCGTTGAATACGGACAACATTCTATTTCCTCCTAGCTCCTTACAGGAAATATAACGACCCTTGCGGTGGTCCTGCCCCGTTGCCAAGCATTTTGTTCCGTTGTTAAGGAGATACAGGTACGTTTCGAAGAAAATCGTCCTTAATTGACATGTTTTTCACTAAAATAATTCCTACTCCGCCGTGAAAAGTTATTTTCTTTTCATTTTCTAACGTGCCCATAAGAAGATTCTAGTGGATTTTTCACTGTTGTTTTTAAAAATATCGTGAATAATTAAGACCCCTTAAGAGTGGTGACAAGCTTTTTTTCATTCCCTTAAGGGACCGCTGCAAAACCTTATGGCGGTTCCTAGAACAACGTCGTCTGCTTGAACAATAAAGGCCAGAGAGACCCTCTTCGAGTGTTTTATTTTTATTCTAAAAACAAACCTCCTCTACACTCGGGGATATATTTAACATATCCCAATATATTTAAACGAGTTAAAATCTTTTCAATTGAATATAATTGCCAAAATTTGGCATTCTTAAATTAAATTAGGATGATCTTAAAAGTAAAAAAATCTTGCAAAACATGAGCCCCTTTTCATTTATTCATCTAAATAGACCCGACTTTCCCCTCTAGGGGTTTGTCGCGTGCGCGAAAAGGGAAAAAAAAATTTCAACCACTTTTTCTCTTTACAGACTTTTTAAAAAAGTCTGCCCCCTCCAACCTCCCCACCCCTTTCGTCACCTGAAAAGGTTGGACCGTCTCCCAAAGGATTCAAATATAGTAAAAACATTCCGTTTTTTTAAATTTTTCTTTTCGTAAACTACATGATAATACATTTTTAATTGATTATCATTTCCTAGATTTAGCTTTCTTAAATTAAAGAAGGTTGATATTAAATGTATATTATGAAAAAATATACATTCCAAAACATAATCCCCTCTCATCTATATAGATCCAGCTTTCCCCTGTAGGGATTTGTCGCGTGGGCGGAAAGAAAAAAAGAAATATTATAGAGAAATTTTAAAGGAATATGTTATAACGCCAAATTTTTATTTAATTAATTAATTTAGAACAAGCTTCATAAAACGGAAACAACGTTGGTTACATACGGGGGAAAAACTTGTTTACATCGCGCTAAAAATTAATCCGTCTTCTTCCCTCCATTATGTTTTTGTTCGTATATAGAGCAGGAATAATATCTAAATAATTGAAATGATTTTATTACAGATAAAAAATACGGACTTCTCTTTGCACGTGATTTCCAATATTTTCCGCTTTCTTTTTGTTGATTCTCAGCCTATAAATTAAAACAACATATTTTCCGTGTTGACTGTTTTGAAATAATGACGACCATGACCTTTTCTTTTTCATACGCTAATCCTTTTTCTTTGAAAATAAGGTGCTTCAGCTTGACATTTTTCCGGTTCTCCTATTGGTCAGCAAGAAAATATATGATTGAAGCAAACTTAAAAAGCCTCTCATTTCATTGTAGTCTTTTCAACAGTTGACAAGTTTTTCATTTCAATTAAGATGTCGCCTAGTGATGCTGGAAAAAGAATCCGTTTGAATTTCGCCACCGAAATGGTTGGTCAACCGCTGGATTTTTGGCGCAAATCCATCTTTTCTGCCCAAGTCAACATCAGGTTGCTTTTTTTATTGTGTTACTTTACCGACTTGTGATTTTCTTAGGGTTTCCCGAGACTATGGAATACCGGAAGTCTTTGTGGGGGATTTCAAGTATGTTTAATATCCAGTTTAATTCAAATTTCAAAATTTTATTGTATTCATCTAAATGTTTTTTTTAGTTGCACCGAGGACGGAAGATTTCTTCTAGAGCCGGAGCGCACTCCGACAACAAAGACCGTTGCTGAGCTTGAGTTATGGGGGTGGATGTGGGGGTGGATGAGGAAACGGGACCTACCATCATGTGACCAACCAAGGCCATACCGAAAGTGAACGCGACATGTTACGGCGGGAATTTGAGGAAAAAGTGAGCTTCCACTTCCAACAGAATCCGGTAAGTCTTCTTTTCATTTTCTTTTTATTTTAGTAAAATATCCATTTTAATTTTTTCCCTATGTGTTTTAGATTAACATTTTCAAGGAATCGACCTCATCCCACTGCGCGGACAACCTAGCTTCCCTACTCTGCGATGATGAAACCCGTCCCGTTACTGTCATCCAATGGCCCCCAAATTCAGAGGACATCAACTCAATGGCCAAAGCCTGGAAGAAGTTGGGATGAAAGATCCGTGCTCAACGTTGGAAGCCTCCTGCTTACAACACCATCATGTTGGCCAACGATGTGTATGAAATGTGGCAGGAGTTGGGCCGCTCCCAATATTTTGAGGGTCTTGTTGATGAGATTCAAGTTAATCTCCACAAAGTTATTGATTCTCAGGGAGATAAAATTGAGTGAATCTCTTTTTGAAAAGTGTACCGTGGCATAATGAATTAATAAATACAATTCGATTCATTAGGATTTCTTTGTATTTGAAATGTTGATTGAAAAAATCATAGGTAATCATAGAAGAAAAATCTGAGGTTATTGATAAAAATAAGTTATTTAATCCAGTAGATAATAGTTATGACAGAAAAGAATAAATTCAACGGAAACAAAAAAAAGACGAGAAAGAAGAAGAGAAAAAGTTTTTTTTTGACAGATTTAAATCATCTGCAATAGTTGCTTATGCAGAAACCTGTATATACTGCCGTTAGTGGCGCTGTGATACACCCATCAATACTTTTACAGGAAATATACTGATGAGCGTACTGGGCATGTATATTTTGCAGAACCCTGTCAGATTTTTTTAAGGAGACTGTACGAGTATTATACTTACTAGGCCTTTTGAAATAAAAATGACAAGTTCAGCAAGAGTTTAGATAAACAAACCAATTTCTTTAAAGAGTGCTTCATTAATCATTACAAATGTGTATTCGTCTCCACATTTACCTAAAATCAGTCATATATTCCCATAAGCAAACTCGTAATAATACACACGCAATTTTTTAGTATAAATTCAATCAAAATAACACCAACACAAAATTTTAAAAATTAAGGTCGATGAGTTTTGCCACTACGAAATATTGTTAATAATAACAATATTCACAAGAATTTAGTTATAGTAGTCACAACTCACAAAAACAAAACTAGATAAAAAATTTTGTTGTCTTTGAAAGTTCCAGACTTCCAATTAGCGGCTGCTACAGGGTTTTTTTTCTAAACAGCAGTAACATAAAAAATGTTTTATAGAAATTGTCTTTAAAACCAGCTTACTATGTCAGTATTTTTATTGTTATTTTAGTAAGATTCTTTGTACCAATACATTAAATAATATTTAAAAAAGATTAATGTGAAAATATATTGATTACTTTTATCATAAGGCAATTTTATGGGCGATCAATATTCAAGTTCCCTTAGCGTAGTTGGTAGAGCGTACTGTTCACTGCTTTGATTTATCTTTTGAGACGTGGGTTCGTAGCCAAAGGAGGCCAAGAATTTTAATTCTTTAAATGCATAATAGTTATTTTTGTGCTTAAAATACGGTGATAATACTGGCGTCTTGTATTGTACAATAATGTGGGGGTTAGTATTCTAGGGAATGTAGCAATGGTAACGTAAAGTGACCCTGTTGTATATTCAATTGAAAGAAAAATGGATTTTAAGGTCCTAAAATACAGTATTGTGGAATCAATTGTTAGATCTTACAATACCCAAAAGATTTGGAGTGTAATTGTGTAAACGATAGCTAACTGTTATACAACGCCGATTCTAAAAAAATGTCTTGACCCGGGTTTGTTGTAATCAGAGAACAATGAATCAATGATTCATTGTTGTTCAACAAACCCGGTTTTATTCGGAGGTATACGCGATTTAATATAAATTTTTAAAGTGAGGGCCCTTAACGTTAGCGTTTATGGCTGCCGGCGGGGGTGTCCAAATAATTGTGGACGCTTATGTAACTCATTAGGAAATCAAAATGGCTACAAAAATAGACTGAGTAATGTCATTGAAATATCTCTTCAAGAAAATAAAAATTCTGCGACGACTTTTCGAGCAGAAAAAGCCGTCGGCGCACAAGACCCTTTCCCATAAGATAACACGGCGGAGGGTCGGGGTGTCCAAATAATTCTGGTACCCACTGTATATCATATAAATATTAACTGAAAGCTTTATTTTTAAAAGATTTTTTTGATTTTTTTGAAAAAGAAACTTCATCTGAATTTGGTAACAAAGATTTTTTTCTAATTATTTGTTAACTAAAGCGAAATTTTCGGCTGATTTTGTTGTTAGCTACCATGTTATTGGCCTTCCAGTAGTATTTTTTAATGTAGTTGAAACGTCGAAATTCCATTAGTCAGAACGACTTCCATTTTCAAGGTGCTAATCAATTATGCTTTTAAGGCCAAAATCAATTGGTTAAAATTACGAAAATTAAATAGAAGTGTAAAAGTAACTGCGATTCATTTAGAGATTAAAGTGGCATTGAAGCCAACTCATTCTTTTTGAATCTTGGAATTCCATAGACCATTAAAGATTAAAACGATACGATGTAAAATATAGTCCAATTGAATAAATATTGTCTAGGTTTATCATATTTTCATATTAATACTGCTAGTTTTATGATGTCCCATGTATTACTAGTAGCGCAGGTGACTAAGCCGCCGGAATTGGGGGTCCCGGGGGCAAAAACTAGATAGAGAGTTCGAATTTAGATAACATTCTTTACGTTTAGGAAAATACAGGAGCATCGAGAAGTATATTAGTTTTACGTCAAAACAACAAAAAGTGTCCATGAAATGAATGCAATAATTCATTAGATGTTCGCACTCTGATATAATTATTCGAAACTCTTGTTGACTCATTATGGCGGAGCAATTTACTTAATTGATCTATCTTATGTGAAAGCGAAAAGGTAATATGATAAATTCTAAATACTCAATTGATGAAAACGTTTTATTTTGATCCATGAATGAATCGACTAATGAATGCATATCAATTGTACCGTACATTACCTTCAGTAGAGCCTGTAGCTAAGCACTTAGTCACTGGCGAGTTATTCTTACATTATGTCTTTCAAACAGGGAACAAATATTTCCGATCGGTTTCTCCGAGAAGCTGCTCGACCCCTGCAACTCTTAGTATTAGCAATTGGAGTTCCTTTCATGGTAACCTCTCCAGTAACCACTGCAATGTCTAATGACAAGTGGATTTTAACAAGAAAAATTCTCTCTTGGATATGGAGCTCTTTCTGGCTCATACTCAACATTCAAAGTGGAGTGTACATGTTCACTCATCGGGTAATAATGAGGGCATTTAAAACCCTGTTAAGAATGGATCAGCTCACCGGTAGTGAGTTGACAGAAAGTTTTACATCGGCCCTCTTTTGGTCCACGTCTCTACTTGCAGAAACAAGCACTCACTTCATGCTAGTTCTGACTATCCACTCGACTTTGACGCGACTATGTGTAGCACTCGAACAAATCGATAAGCAGCTGGGACTAACCTACTTTGACTGGCGTCCGCAAAGGCTCATTAGCTGCTCTGGCATTTATATTTTATAGGGTAAAATACTAGAAAAATATTATTATTGTATTTTCGGTAAAACTGTCGTATAGGTGCCTCATTACTCAGTTTTACCGAGTTTTACGGAATTTACGCACTTGTGCTTAGTTTCTCCATGCTTTTGGGTAGGCTGTAACTAAGTAAACTAAGTAAAGCAGTAAACTAAAAAAAGTTGTTGCGATGTCAAACTACGTAAACTAAGTAGAACTAAAATAAAATAACCAAACCTGACCTAAGCTAACCTAACCTAACGTAATGTAGCAGGGAATAGTAGCCCAAAATTATCCTAATAGTCACCTACCCCCCCCCCCCCCCCCCCCCCCTTTATCCGAATAGTTGCCCACCGTTGTCCTAATAGTCACCCACCGTTGTCCTAATAATCACCCACCGTTGTCCAAAACTACGTAAAACTCCGTAAAACTGAGTAATGAGGCACCTATGCGACAGTTCAGCCGGATTCTCTTTTAAAACACGAATTCCTAACACACAGTTCACTTTCCACCTGGTTTGTGCAATTATATGGGAGCTGGACAACCCGGTCCGTACTTTCGTCCTGACCACACTAGTTCAATACATCATCTTGATAGGTTGCCAAACGTTCACTCTTACAGCCCTATTACTCTTTGTTCTCTGCGGCCAACTCTTGATAGCATACCATCAAAGAGCAGTCAAGGAGCTGGAACACTACTGTAAAATGATAGAGCGCCAGCGCCAAAATCAGATGGTTGAAAATGTGTGGCTCGTTCTCAGTCAGTTCCGCTCGCTGATTGAAGTGCGCCGGCACCTTTATAAGGATTTCCGTTTCATTCTCTTGGCAAACGTCTGCTTGATCTTTGTGACCATTTTTGGTTCTGCTTATTACGCACTATATTTTATGTGGAGTCCACATAAAAATAAATATTTTTCGAATATGTGGGATATTTGCGTTATCGCAGAGTGTCTTATCCGCTTCTGGCTAATATGTCATATGAACGACTGCATCCACTCATCGGTCTGCTATTACAAATATATATTTTTAAATTGTTTAAAAGCTATTATTTTTTTTTTAATCTATTATGCTACCTAAACTTATGTCTCAGGCCGCTGATTGCATTCCTGTAATACGTAGAATTCGTGATAAAATGATCTCAACGGATGAACGACGCAAGGTTTTTTTCAGATAATCATATAGATTTTCTTTTTTAAAAAAGTTGGATGATGTTATATAAAACGTATGTATTTTAATATTTTTTTTTGATTTAAGTTGACATTATTCATCGTTGAGGTGGCACAATCGTTATCCAATCAAAGTGAAACAAAAGATGTTGGAGGTCTTCATCTGTTTACGATGATTTCTATCATCAAACGTTCGATTCTTCAGGTGATTTTTGCTTGGCAAGTCAAACGATAATAATTTTCCAAACACTTGAAAATGTGGAATTTGTTTGTTTTAGTTCAATACTGTAAAACGTTGTTAATTTTTTTTTGTCTTGCATGAAACAGTCGATGAATACTATTATGACGTTCCTCATTATAATTCTTCAGTTCAAAAGTATGAACAACTGAGATACTGGAAACTGATGGAAGCAACTTCTCGGGATACAAGTGAATGAAAAAATTCAATCAACTGAAAAAGTAAAAAAAAACAGACTCGAAGTTGAATCTAAAGACAAACCATTGCATTTGACATTTAAATTTACTTTAAATTCAACTTTTTAAAAATTAGTATGGTATAACTTGAGATCGGATTGATTAAGGAACCGTTCTGAATGTTGATGCACTTTGTATTGTAGTACGGTTCTTCGTAAATTACGTCAGTTTTATTTGTATTAATGGCTTTTAATTTACGTTAATATACTATATATCTTATACAATCTCAAAAGACTTAAAAATCCCGATTACTCGAATGTATTAAAGAAAGAGTACCGTATAAAAACAATTAAGTATATAAATGATGGTAAATGGAAAGAGAAAACGTATATTTAAATTATATAATTTCAAAATAAATTTGAGTAAGTAGGAAATGGCCAATAAATAAATAAAATGACCCTGCTGCCAACATTTGACTTAGACAATTATGAACTTAGATATTGAAGAATAATTGTTCAGCTGCTGTCAACATACCTGTTCCTAACATCTTTTGTGCTCTATGTGCATTGTCCTTTGCGAGGTATAGGCTAGTAATTGAAATACAATAACTTATAGTCTTATATGATTTCAACCGAAAAATGAGTAAAACGCTTTATGTATAACAGAATATTAAAGCGTTTCGTGCTTTAATTGAAATGAGTTTTGGAATAAAACGTGGCCAGAAGAAATGATAAAAATCTCAAATATTATGATTGTGTGATCATGCGTGGAAACTGACGCGAACAAGCGTAAAACATTCTACCAATCAAAGAGGGTTAACGTTTACCATGAGAACTCTACGCAAAACTGACGCGTAGAAAAAGGACTGTAGATAAAAACGAAAAATCGCATTGATTTCGTATTGTAGACTCAATTTGACGAAATAAGAACTTCAGATTTCTATTCTAATTTAATCCTCTTGCTAAAAGAATGGGAAGGAAACTTGGAAAATATTCCAAGTTACTCTTTAAACTTTTCTTATTAATTCAACTGTACTGCTATCATAGTTTGGAAGTGGTTGCAGTTACTCCTCGGCAAGAAAATTTGGAAACCCGTAATGACCTCCTTCATCAAAACGAAACGCACTTCGATGAAGAAACTGAAAATAGTCTTCAAAGAACCAAACGACCAGCAAGAATGATACCAGCGCATTATATGTTGTAATTATTTGTTTCTTTTAACTAAACTAATAATGAATACGCATAAAAATTAAGTATTTTTATTTGTTAAGTCAAAAAGAAAAGAACGGCAATGGGAATCAAAATATTGTAGACAAAAGGTTTTATACTTAAATTTAAATTTGTTTTATTGCACTTAGTCAAAATAAAAAGAATGGCACCAAGAAACCAAATTTAACTGATAGCAAGCGGTTTTATGGACCAGCTTCTACCTGCCTTGACATTTCTAAGCTTGGCTACACATTAAACGGTTATTACTTGGTTAAAGGCAAGAACCAAACTATAAATGACCAAGTCGAAGTGATTGATTGCCGGTATAAGCATCCCGATGGATCTAAAAGAGGTAAAAAAAATAAATTAAAAATCTGAAATAAAAATTGTAATGTGTGATAATAAAATCAATCAAAATCGATTAGCAATGGAGGGGAAAATAGGATTCATCGATATAGAAGTAATTAAATCAAATAGATCAGTAAAACGAAAGTCTCAAGAAACCAATTTAAGAACTAGCATAGAGAGTAATGTAAATAATGGTAATGACCGCCCCGAAAGACCTGCTCGACTGCTACCATTGAGAATGATTCAGTAATACATTTTATATGCTGTTCAACAATTAGTTCAAATGAAGTGATTTTTTTTTCTATTTTTGTAGTGGGAAACCCAAAAATATTACAGAAAATGAGTCCGATAAATTATTTTACGGCCCTGCATCCAGCTGTGAAGAACTTGGGAAGCTGGGTTACACTTTGAACGGTCTTTATTTGGTTGATTGCAAAGATAAATCAAAGAGAGGTAAAATTGAACTAATAGAATGTCGGTTCAAACAGCCCCTTGGATCTAAAGAAGGTATAAGATTATGCTTTAATGTAATTAAATGGAATTTTAAATTAAAAGTTTCGTTTGAAAATAGCGAAAGAAGAACGAATTGGATTCGTCAATATAGAAGCAAAAAAAGCCAAAACAGTTAAACGTCGGTATTTGAATGATTTAATGGAAACAAGATCTTTATAAGAATAATACAGAGGCCCGCCCGCTTGCTACCACTTCAGCTTTTATAGTAATTTCAATATGACGGATTTATATTATTGAGAAAAACTCTGAAAAACATGTATAATCTTACATTACAGTAGAAAGGATAAAAATGGAACTGAGGAAAACCAAGTAATTGTTGAACGATTTTACGGTCCACCTGACAGCTGTAGCGATCTTAAGAAACTTGGTTATACACTAAATGGTTATTATGTGGTGAACGGGGCCAGTGCCGGATTAGCCACAAGAAAGACTATAGGCAGCTTCCTGGAGTCAGCAAGAAATCCACAACGAAAAGACCCGTAGTAGACCCATCACCAAAGATCCAACAAAAGGGTTCTGCCCAGGATGTGCCTCATTCCCGCATCTCCTCCAATCCGGAACTGAACGGAGCTGATAGCAGTAGTCGTCAAATCGAAATTTCATTTTGTAAATTTCATCAGCCACTTGGTGCGACTGAAAGTAAGACTTGATTTTATATAATTTCAATTTCATTGGTATATACCAAATATATACTAGTAGTTTGTTTGTGAATTTGAGTCTATACATTTAATAGCTTAATTAATAATTAAAATAAAACCAAATATACTTAAATAAATATCTGAACCTATTTATCCCGAAATGTAGGTTTCAAAGAGGAGCGTTTCATCTTAAGCCCTAAAACAAGTAACTCATTCAAATTTAAGATAACATTTTAAACTGATAAATACCATGATGAAATTAGAAGTTAGATAACTTACAATATACATTTCTTTTTACGTACATGAATTATGTTTTACCTACATACAACAAACACAAAGATTTCAAAGAGGAGCGCATCGTGTTGAGCACCAAAGCAAGTAAACCATTCAAATGTAAGATAAAAACTTTTCACTGATTTATATCAGCATGATGAAATTTGAAGTTACACTTACAATTTTATGTTCATTAATCCAGTTGTACCACTGGATCACGGTAGAAGCGAGAGCTACCCGATAATGAACCTTGAGAGTGAAAAATGTCTGGATTCAGACGACAAATTAACTCTTGTTATTGAGAAGGATTGCAATCCTTCCACGGCGAAACGTTGGAAACTTGTGAAGGACGGGGCGAACCAACTTATTTGCGAAGACGGCAACTCTGCTTACTCTGAGAAAAGTCATGTTTAGAAAATCTAAACATTTGTTTAGAAATAAGTAAACAAAAATGTTTCGCAGTCAGCTCCGAAACAAAAAGTTTAGATTTTATAGGTAAACAGGATTTTGAGTTATAATAAAACTAATTATTTAGAAATAAGTAAACAAATTTTGTTTAGTTATAAGTAAACATTGCAACAGTTTCAAAAAGAGGAAAAAATGAAAAATTATATTGCACGGTATTTTTCGTTTATAAGCTAGATCTCCGCATTTGTATTTCAACCGTAAACCCCGTTACACACGATGTTTGAAGAATTTGATGAATAAATACTATAATAAGGTTTTCACTTACCAAGCTTCGATCGTTGGCCCTCTGGCTCCGCAGTCCAATGCTTTACCTCTGCGCCACTAGTACATGGAATATATCAATTAAGTTTAGAGCATATTATGATTTGTGCTTTTACCATGCACTTATGTTGCAGCAAATAAAACATGCCAAACAAGTTTTCAAAATTACTTAACTAGAGAGGGAAAATGTGTTAAATATTTACATAAATCACCTAAAAAATATTATAGCATAGTGAAATAAATTTCACAAACTGAGAATAAAGTTTTTTGAGTAGATATATTAACTTGCATTGATACTTGAGCCAAAAAAAATGTAAAGAAGACAATAGTGAGGAAGTGTATTGTAAAGCTGATATAGGCTGATTTTTACTATTCCAACATCATCTGGTGATAGCGTAGGGGTTAGAGTACTGGACTATAATTCTGAAGTACTGACGTTCGAACCGTCAAATCGGTAAAATATTTTCGATCATGATATTATGTATCGCCGATATTTGTCAGAAAAAAAATAACTCTAAACGCGAAATTATAAAATAATAACTAAACGAAAATAGGAATTGGCGTTTAGAAATTTATAACCAAACATTTTTATGAAAAGTAAACGATTGTTTATAAAATCTAAACAAAAATGTTAAGATTAATTTCTAAACAGGCCATGTTTAGATAATAAGTAAACATAACTTTTCTCAGAGTATTTTAAAAAATGCATTTTCCGTCCAATAAGAAGCACCGCTCTTACTCTGCTCCCAGTGACGGGTTTATTCAAGACGCACGTTTCTGTAGTGAAAAATCAAATTAAATTTGTCAGTAAAACATCGCAGATGAACGCTACGGAACACCCACCTTGTGCGGCTGCTACCAACACGCCTGATCCTGCCCTCCCTACCACTGTAACAGTGCAGGATTGCAACGCTAACTATAAAAACCAAACTTGGTCTTTTGTTTCCTTTAAATGAAGAAGTAACAATTAAGTGGCAATTTCAAATATTATCTATCGATTATTTACCTTTTTGTCCTTTATGGGGTTTGGGCTTACTTTTTCAATTTCAACAGAAAAAATATAAAAAATCTGGAAGGAAATAACAAATCATTAAAAAAAATTATTAAATGAAAGAATTGTAGAAAATAACCTTTTTTTAAATCTTATTGTATTTATAGAAAAAAAGAAGAAATGAGCGCCTTAACAATATTATATTTGCGTGCCAATCGACACCAAACTATTAGATACAAGGAAAACCGAAAATCAGAATCAAAATAATAAAGAACAAATTTTCATAAATTGATTGGTCATTGGTTTACTTTGAATTAACAAGTTAAAATTAAGTGGCATAGAAATAATCTTCTAAAACCCCAGAAAGTTTCAAAGTTAAACGTAGATATGTCAATGCTTTGATGGAGACAAGAATAATTCAAAGGCCCGCCCGATTACTGCCACTACACATTCTTTAGTAATTTTATATCATTATTTGATATATATATATATATTCTAAAGATAAAAATTATATAAATAATTTGATAGTTTAGCGGAAATGAGGAGAACGGTACTGAAGAAAACCAAGGAGTTGAACGATTTTACAGTCCACCTAAAACTTCCATAATTATTTTCGTTTCCAATTTCGTTGTTGCAGGTTTTAAAGAAGAGCGTTTCTTATTATTGAGCGTCAAACCAAATAGAAAATGGCAGATGTGTAAGTTAAAATTGAATGTTAAGTATACAGTACCCACCGGAATATAAGAACACTTCTTTTTTCCCCATAAGCGCACGGGTTAAATTGACGCCAGTTTTTTTGCGATAACTAGCTCAGTTTCAACGATGGATTTTTTTCTGATTCTGATGTGTCTCTATCACTCTGAATTATTTTAGATTTTTATCGTGATTATCCATCGAGTTATTGATTAGGTCACGTATAAGAACACCTCGATATTTCTCCCATTAAAGCCCGGGTAAATAGTCCCCCGGTTAAAAAATCATAACTAATTAACGAAGACCTGCTCGATCATCCGGCAACCGATAATCTATTAATAATAATAATAATAATAATAATAATAATAATAATAATACATTTCGATTTATATAGCGCCCTTTACACTCTTTAGAAGCCTGATCAAGAGCGCTCTCCTCATAGTTTAACGTCGTGTCCTATGCAGGACCCGCATTAGCCGCCGATTCAGGCGCATAGGTGCGGTGACGGTAGCTTTTAGCCACGATCGTGGCGAGATTCGAACCTCAAATCTCAGAGCCCAACAGTAGTGTGCAATAGTTAACTGCGTGCGATACCAACTGAGCTACAGGCTCCAAAGACTATTGAGAATTGGAATGAACTATTGAGATTGGAATGTTCTTCAACTTGAAGGCCAAAAAAATAATAAGTCAACTCTTGATTAAAAGTTCCAGATTTTTAAAGTTCATCAACAACGTTTCCCCCATACCCTCTGTAGGAAAAAGATCCAAGGTCATTTTTGCCGTACAGAGAACATAGGGGGAACGTTTTTAAAGAACTTTGAAAATCCGGCATTTTTAATCATGACTTATTTTTAAAAAAATTTAAAATTCCAATTGAAGAACAGTACAATCGTGTAATCGTGTATAATCGTGTAAACGATAGCTACCTGTTATACAACGCTGATTCTAAAATATTTCTTGAATCAGGGAACAACGAATCACCACTTCTAGTTCAGACGGACTGTAATAATCCATCTGCGATGAAACGCTGGAAGCTATTTAATGACGGAAAGCAACTTTGTTATACCTCTGCTAGATGCATTTCTTGGTCAAAACTGAGAACAATATCCTTATTCCTGCCCTGCTCCCATTGATGCCTGAAAAGACTTCGAGGAACAGCGCGTAAATTTACGATACAACTTAATTATAAATTTTTGCATGAGGATTTAGGCGTAGCCGCCCTTTATGACCATCCCGGAGTAAAATTCGAACTATGTAACTATAATTTTAATAATCAAAAATGAAAACCCAATTATCAAGTGAAAATTCTTTTTTGAATTTGTATTTCAATTTGTGGGAATAAAACGGCAGATTTATTTGAAACGTAATAAAGAATATCTATATGAATAATTAATAAAATGGTAGAGATAGAAAATTCGAATTTAGATTGCATGTTTTACGTTTAGGAAAATAGGCCTACAGAAAAAATCGAGAAATATATTAGTTAAAATTTATAAATTTGAAACTGATGAAAGCAATTATGATGATGCAAATTAGAGGAGTGATTATCCCCGAGTGTAGAGGAGTTTTGTTTCTATTAGAAAAAAATATCTCTCGAAGATGGTCTCTCTAGGTAGTAATGTCCTACATGATCTCTATTCATTAGAAATTAAATAAGAAATAGACAAAATTTCCTTGTGGACTATATATCAGATAGATTAGGTTTCGGAAATAAAGTGAAATTCCAAGGTAAAAATCCAGCATGCACGTAAATTCGATTTTCCCTATCGTAGGCTACATTTCAAGGTTTTTTTTTATCCATACATTTTTGCTTCTTTATAAGGAAATGCCTAAATAAAAATGGAAAACATTCATTACAAAAAGTGTCAATGAAATGAATGCAATAATTCATTAGATGTCCGCACTCTGATATAATTATACGAAACTCTTGTTGATTCATTATGGCGGAGCAATTTACTTAATTGATCTATCTTATGTGAAAGCGAAAAAGTAATATGATAAATTCTAAATAATCAATTGATGAAAACGTTTTATTTCGATCCATGAATGAATCGACTAATGAACGCATATCAATTGTAACGTACATTACCTTCAGTAGAGCCTGTAGCTAAGCACTTAGTCACTGGCGAGTTATTCTTACATAATGTCTTTCAAACAGGGAACAAATATTTCCAATCGGTTTCTCCGAGAAGCTGCTCGACCCCTGCAACTCTTTCTATTAGCAATTGGAGTTCCTTTCATGGTAACATCTCCAGTAACAGCTGCAATAGCTAATGACAAGTGGATTTTAACAAAAAAAATTCTCTCTTGGATATGGAGCTCTTTCTGGCTCATACTCAACTTTCAAAGTCAAGTGTACATGTTCATTCATCGGGTGATAATGAGGGCATTCAAAACCCTGTTAAAAATGGATCAGCTCACCGGTAATGAGTTGACAGAAAGTTTTACATCGGCCCTCTTTTGGTCCACGTCTCTACTTGCAGAAACAAGCACTCACTTCATGCTTGTTCTGACTATCCGCTCGACGTTGACGCGATTCTGTCTGGCACTCGAAAAAATCGATCAACAGCTGGGTCAACCTACTTTGACTGGCGTCCGCAAAGGCTCATTAGCTGCTCTGGCATTTATCTTTTATAGGGTAAAGTACTAATAGTAAAATAGTTTGGAAATAATAGTATTGGATTTTCATTTTAAACACGAATTCCTAAAATACAGTTTACTTTCCACCTGGTGTGTGCAATTATATGGGAGCTGGACAACCCGGTCCGTACTTTCGTCCTGACCACACTAGTTCAGTACAGCATATTTATAGGTTGCCAAACGTTCACTCTTACAGCTCTATTGCTCTTTGTGCTCTGCGGCCAACTCTTGATAGCATACCACCAAAGAGCAGTCAAGGAGCTTGAACACTACTGTAAAATGATTGAGCGCCAGCGCCCAAATCAGGTGATGGAAGATGTGTGGCTCGTTCTCAGTCAGTTCCGCTCGCTGATTGAAGTGCGTCGTCACCTTTATAAGGATTTCCGTTTCATTCTCTTGGCAAACGTCTGCTTGAGCTTTGTGACCATTTTGGGTGCTGCATACTACGTACTATATTTCATTTGGAGTCCACATAAAAATAAATATTTTTCGAATATGTGGGATATTTGCGATATCGCAGAGTTTCTTATCCGCTTCTGGCTAATATGTCATATCAACGACTGCATCCATTCATCGGTCTGTTATTACAAATATATATTTTTACATTGTTTAAAATTTATTATATTTTTTTAAAAATCAATTATGCTACCTAAACTTATGTCTCAGGCCGCTGATTGCATTCCTGTATTACGTAGAATTCGTGATAAAATGATCCCAACGGATGAACGACGCAAGGTTTTTTTCTGATAAACATATAGATTTCCTTTTTTAAATAGTTGGATGATGTTATATAAAACACGTATTTTAATATTTCATTTGATTTAAGTTGACATTATTCATCGTTGAGGTGGCACAATCGTTACCCAATCATAGTGAAAGAAAAGATGTTGGAGGTCTTCATCTGTTTACCATGATTTCTATCAGCAAACGTTCGATTCTTCAGGTGATTTTTGCTTGTTAAGTCAAACAATCTTAATTTTCCAAACACTGGAAAATGCGGAATTTGTTTGTTTTAGTTCACTACTGTAAAACGTAAAAATTTGTTTTTTGTCATGCATGACACAGTCGATGAATACTATTATGACATTCCTCATTATAATTCTTCAGTTCAAAAGTATGAACAACTGAGATACTGGAAACTGATGGAAGCAACTTCTCGGGATGCAAAGTGAAAGAAATAATTCAATCAGCTGAAAAAGTTTTTTTTTTATTAAATTAACTCGAAGTTGAATCTAAAGAGAAACCATCGCATAATAGTGTAAAAATTTGTTATCTTTTTGCATAGTTTGACATTTCATTAAATTTTTAAATAAGTTTTTTTTATTAGAACACACCTCATCAATATCACCTCATATTTTATTAAAGAACCGTTCTGAATTTTAATTCATTTTCTATTTTAGTACGTTTATTTGTATCGGCTTTTAATTTACGTTAATAATATAATATACGTAATAATCGTTATATATCATATATCTTATACAATTTATAAAGCCACTGTGGGACCTTCGGGATAGCAGAACTTGTTGCTTGCAATTTGCATTTTAATAAATTTATAATATCCATAATTGAGCTTATTGGGATGGATTCACTAATTTTGAATAACAAACCCGATCATACTATTTGTTAGAATCAAAAGAATGTTGAAAGTATCGAAGGAATGAATTAAATTCTCAATCCTTTGTTTACATATTTATTACCCAGGTACAACGTTGCCAGTTCATCTTTATTCAAGTTTATTTTGTTTTTTTTTTACTTTAATTGTATGGATTATAAAATACACTCTAATTGGATGTATTCTAGATGTGATATGACATTGGTACTGTACCCGAAAAATTGACTCGTTTCCGCCCTTAATTTTTTTAAAAATCGTGTTTTACTGTTTTTTTCCTGTTTATTTTGTCCAAATATTTCGTTTGCAATACGTTGCCATTTTATGAAATTCGATTTTGCGCATAATAAACATTTTCGGAACCAGTAGTACCTGTTTTTGTGACGCGTTAAAGGCCCCTAGACCTTCGGTATATACGATATCCCTCAGGGAAAAAAAGATTTAAAAGATCCTAATTACTCGAATGTATTAAATAAAGAGTAATGAAAGAGTACCGTATAAAAACAAAACAAAGAAGAATATAAGAATTAATAAATTTTAAGTCAATAAATGTTAACAGGTCAGAAATTGCACTTTTAATATTATAAATATAATTTCGAAAAACAAATTATAGAATATTTGAAGAAAAGAGATAAAACTGTAATTCGATTTCAATTTATTATTGAATTTATTATTGGTAGAGGCGCAGAATAACAATTGGAGAGTAATCAACTTAATTTTGGTATTTGCATATACATTTTTCGATTTCTTTGCGTTGGGGGCAAATTAGAACGAGAGATTCAAGGAATTTAGAAAAAATTATTGGTCGAACTATAATTGAAAAGTTGTTTGTAAATAGCTTTTTTTCATTATTATCAAGGTGTTTTTTCTCAATTCTTTGTTTTTCTCTGTAAGTCTTTCAATGAATGAATCAAACTATAAGGCTACATCTGAATTAAGTTGTTTTCCCATAAGATAACAAGGCGGAGAGTCGGAATGTTCAAATAATTTGTACCGTATACCAACTGTATATATACATAATATGTTATCAGTATTTCAATGTAGCATCGTATCGTTACTTATTCGAGAAGGAGAAATATTCACAATAAATAATTTTATTTCTTCGTGCAATTGAGAAAATCAATTTACGTTGAGAAGAAATGTTATACATCACTTATTTTTTTGCCCTTTGCAACTGGCGCTATACCTAAGACATACAGGGAACAGCATTTTTTCTTAAACTATTATGTATATATCTGTGAATTGGTATAGAAATCATGGTAATTTAATTATTTCATTTTGATAATTATGTAAAACTTAAATGCGAGAATTAAAATAAAAGAATTAGATTCATCATTGAACGATTTAAAACCATAAAATATATTTTTATGCACCAAAACTCTTTTGCTACCATTACAACTTCTTTAGTAATTTTATATTCTGGATTTACAGATATATATTTTGAAACATTTAAATTAATATTGATATTTAAATATTTAACATTTTGACTGGGGAATGTCTGGATTCAAACAACAATTCGATTGTTATTGAAACTGATTGTAAGTCACCGACGGTGATGAAACGTTGGAAAGTGCTGAACGATGGGCAGCAACTTTGCTGCGACACAAACTTTATGGTGATTGCTAAATATATTTCTCTTTCGTACGAGTGGCGCTTTCGAAAGGATGGCTCTTTTGTGCCTACTCTTCATCTGCTCAATATGCAGAAGGATGCTTTTGCAAAAGGTAAACCATGCAAAAATTGTCGGAGAAGTGCATTCACGCAACACGTTTCTGTATTGAAAAATTAAATAAGATTTATCGATGAAAAAACGCAGAGGAACTTCTCCGAACGCCTACCATGTGTGGCTGCTGCCAAAACACCTCACCCTAGTCTCAATTCCTCAGTAACACTGCAGTTTTGTAACGATAATTATGAAAACCACACTTGGTCATTTTGTTTCCTTTGAATGAAAAAGTTACAACTAAGTGGCATAGAATAATAATCTTTTTGACTTTTTTCGCGGAAGGCCTATTTAACAAAATATTTTTGTTATTTTAAGTCAATACGTTAAAAATAAATTGTTTTCTTTTCTTTTAAATTACATGCTACTTCGATCATCGCTCAATAAAAGTGATAAATTAATGGAAAAACACCAATGGAATTAATGTATAAATATATGAACACAGTTTTTAAAATCCGTATTCCACGTTAATAAAAAATAGCTCATATAAAATTCATTGAATCACCCTTTGCTTTCCTTTAAAATTAAAAGCCTCATCTATTAAATGCATCTGCAATTATATTAAGATCGCGCTTTGTGGCTCGCCGGGAGTATATAAGTAATTCAGCTCCACTGAATCAGCTTTAAAATAAACTAAAACTAAGGCGAACCAGTCGGTAAAATGGCCGGAAAATTAGGCCGCGCAATAGCGGCCGGCAAATAGGTCGATTGAGAAACCGTTCACTCAGAGGGCCAAATAGTCGGTAAAAAACTCGAAAAACTGATAAAATTTATAAGGCCTCCGGCCGGCCAACTTGCCGTCGATAGATGACAAATATTTTAACTTCTCCTAGGTTTTTCTCCTCACAAAACTATATTTACAGCGGTACCACCGGTATTTTAAATAAATTTTAAGTTATTTAATTCAGTTCAACCAAATTGCCAATCATAGACAGGGAAAAAATTTCAAAATCTTTTGAGCCCTTTTTGTCAATTTTGGTGCTACCTGTACGAAGATTTTACCTACATCTTAGCTATCATTGAGATACGCATTTAGGTGCGCGCAGCTTTGAAATATATAGCCACTAAATTTAAAGTTTGAGGCTACATTTTCCGTGATTAGAGCGCTCAGACCTAGAAATGAAATTTTCCCTAAATTAAATTTAATCCGGGTGGAATTTCACCCTTCCGTAACCTACCCTATGCGAGTGCGCTATCCACTCAACCACATGAGCTGTCCACTCAATCACAGAGGAGAAGGATGCTTCTCCCCTATATATTTAGAGCGCAGTAGCATTGAAAATAACAGCTAAAAAACAGCTGCCCTCCTATCTATCCCTTCACAGCTACTTAAAAAATTTCAGCTCCGCCGCTAACAACAATAGCGGACCGATTTAATAGTTAAATTTTATTTGAAGTTTTACCATTTAAAATGCGAATCTAACATAAAGTTATATATTAGATATTTGAAATTAGGTTTGGTCGTTAGAAGGTAAGAAACAGTTATTTCAAAAAGGGACCTAGGCATCATAGCTAAAATTTTCTTACGGGTAGACCTATATTTCAATTACATATTTTAATTACATTGTAAATGATTGAAAATTATGTACGTGAAAAACTGAATATTTTTCAACTAAAAACAAACGGGAGAATCTTTAGACTTTTATTTAAGACCAAGTTCAAACAAACCAAACAAACCAAACAACCAAACATACATAAACAGACGCGCGGTTTTTATTTACTGCACTCCCATTTAGAAGTTCACCCTTTAGGGTCGCAGAGGACTCTTTTGTCCATTTTTATGAAATAAATATAAAACGGAAATTTTCTGTCTTGTCAATATTATCAACATGTATTTATATTTCCCTTTATTCTCTTTATTTCAGAGTTTATACTTGTTTACACGCCCTAGCACGATCATCTTTGTGGCCTTGAACATATATAGTTGAGGCCAACTCTCACAGGTAGTGCTTGCGATGAAATATACATGTTTAATCTAATGTCACCCTATTTTATTTTTATCTAGATATCGTTTGTTTTCCTGTGTCTGCCACGTCTTACAAACATGGGCCTGAAATACAAGACTGAGTGTCATCTGCTGTTAAATCATCTGCTGTTAAATAATTTTTTGTTGTTGTAAGTGAACTCTCACATTTTGACAGTCCTTATTTTCTTCAAGAGGCATCAATCGGCTGACTGTTATTAAGAGTCATCTGGTGGCGAATTTCTTTCGATTACGCGTTTGACCTTTATTTTGTATTATTTTTAAATCCCAAATTCAATTAAAGTTCATTGGCATAGCAAATTCTATATAAATGTATTCTTCGTGAAAAAACATGTCGTGTTTTTTTTTAAATGGTGATTTTATAATTTATTTGTAACTATCCACTGGCATCCATAATTTTAACTATTTAAATTTTCCTTGAATGTGCAATAATGACAAACAACCGTAATTTATTTCATGTAACATTATCATATCATTTTTACTCAAGATTAAACGAATATAACTTTATGTAGAACTGTATGGTGGCCTGGGATTCCACTTGGCAGAAGCAGGTCGTGCTTTCGCCGAAATGCAGGAAATGTTTAATACTATGAAACAACAAGATTATTTTTTTTAATTTTCATAAGATTTTCAATTTAATTAGTTGAATTTGTCTTGAAAGGGACAAGTGCTTCCCTTTTTTTACTCAAACGCAGCAAATGTTCAATATGATGAATCAACAAGGTAATTTTCTTAAACAGTTAATATATTAAAAAATTCATCTGGAGTGGTATCTCTTTTAAAAGGGATGGATGCTGCCTTTTGTTTTACTCAAATGCAGCAAATGTTAATGACGAATCAACAAGGTAAGTTGCTTAACTTGTCAAGTAGTAAAAAAAATTGCCAGTTATTATAACAGCAAAGATGGTACTCATATGCAACCAGCATCAGTTTCAAGTGTGAGCACCCAACTTCATCATCGATCAGAACCACCACAGAAGGGAAATGGTAATTATTTCAATTTTTTAAATATTAATAATACATAATGCAATTACACTTTCTCAGTACGGTAAACTAAATTTATTAGTAGGATCAGACATTGGCGATGATGACTATCTTGTTTGTCACTGATGCTTCGTACCTTTGACGACGGCATAAATTGTGTAACATATTGAAAACTTCCGCCACAATCCAGAGCGGCCTATAAGAACGCCTCCTTTGAATGCTTCAGGAGGATCGCATTTTGAAGAAGATGTTGGTTACGCCACGTGCGAGTGGCGCTCCGGTCGATTCAACAATGACCAAATTTTCCCGCAAAGTCTATCGTAAGAACCGTCAGCCATTACATGTCGCACTCCGGTACGTATGATTTCCTCTTTTTTGGGAGACACTGGTCTATCTACCGTTGCACGTCGTTCTTAGTTTCGTCCAACCTCCCTCTTCAGGGACTAACTCGCCCTCCTTCCTTTGCTCGTAGTACTCCCTTAAGTCCGATTTCCAGCCTTGAGAGCGAACTCTACTCTATTCCAGCTATACTTCTACATAGCACACAATTTTACTTTGAAAGATAAAGAAAGCATAGACCTATATATTAATTTTAATACGAGTTCGAAAAAATGGCCGCTTCGGCCTCTTTATTCTCCAAACAGCGCGGAAAGACAAATACAACTGGAGAGAGGGGCTTCCCTTTTCTGGGATTGTTCTTCTCTCGACGAGCGATAAAACCAAACTACCGGTCTGGTACCACCTCATGAGCTTGGAGCTGAGGGAGGAGCTCAAAGAGAGAGGGAGCTGCTGTGCGCCGCGCATGCGCAGTCCAGCTGAACTGCAGGGCAGTCGTAGGGTACTGCCATCTTGTGGTGGGAGAAATAATGTGATGAAGGATACGTGAATCATAACAATATTATTCTTCGTGGTTTTCCAATATTATCTCCTTGTAGATGCCTTAAAAATAATCCGAAAGAAGAGAACGAAATTCATGGCCTGCTAGGCAGCTCGGATGCCGAGGCCCAAATATGAGGAGTATGAGTAAAAAAGCAAATATCATCCAAGTGAACTGACTCTTCATCATCGAAAAGGCCTGTTCACTTTGCCAAGATGAATCTTCCTTGTAAATTATAATATTGTTTAGTGTACTATTAATAAAAAAAATAATTAAAGTTTTTTTAGAGGGAATATTCATAAGTAGATTTTAGTACGATTCGAAAAGGAGGACGAAACGGACCACGGAGGATTACGGCAAGGTTTGATTTCGTCAATTGTACAGTATCCTTCAGTGAAATGTGCCATCTCGACATAAGTGGCGGAAAGCAAAGACCAATCCAACCATGTGGTTGTTGCCATTTATTGGCCCTTTGATTTCTCTCTTTTTCCCATTTCCCACTTTTTTACACTTACATATGTTCTTTTTTAATTTATTAAATTTTAATTCTTAGGTATAGCGATCATACAATGCGGGATTAGAACGAGATTTATGTATGAAACCTACCAGCAATTCAAGAATAATAGCAAACACCAACATCTAAGAGTTGAACATCTCTGAGATCCCCAAGGTGTGATAAATTTAGTTTTTTTATATCTTCATAGATCATTCTATTATACGATGAACCCCGCTTGAAAGTTGCTTTCCCTGAAAATCGAAAACTGGATCGGAAAACTGATCTTCCAATGAAACTAAATAAATGCAAGGCGCTGGAGAACTTCAATTTTTTCGTCACCAAAGCAGCTAGAGGGGAATTCGCCTATGGGCTGGATGGTGTATATAAAATATACCCCGAAACAATCTACTACTAGTTGACAGGCTCAAAAACCTTGAAAGAATAGATTTCAAGATTACTGTATCGTTTGCACCCGATTGTGTCGAGCCAGTTTTATCAAAAGTTTGCACTTGCTACCTTTCACCATTCACGCCGTCTGCCGCCGTACACTGATTATCCCAAAATGGAAAACGCCTGTGTGACGGCAGTTGGCTCCTTGAAGAAAATAAACGCAGAACTCTTTAATAATTTGTAATTTCGAAATTGTATTACTATGTTTATCACACTTTATCATACAAAAATAGATAGTAAAGGGGAGGCACCGCTACTATGAGAAACAAAATAAATGGTATACACGAGGGCGATTCTATTAAGATAACTCCTTAAAAAGATAAGATGCCCACTAAAATCTTTCAACTATTGGAAACATGATCTAATGTATTTGCTTTTATTACTGAGAGAGCGGGGCAACTACCTCTTACATCAGAGAAGCGCTCGTGTTGCGAATGATGGAGCAGGGAAAATTATGATAGCTTCCGCCCGATCCAGCTAAAACAGGAATAGTGACATCCCCAAACTAGCTTTGGCGACCATTCTTCATCCACAACGCGCTTATTACTATCACTGATGTGGATCACAAAGAGTTTCGCGCGACCAGTTCCTGTTTCATCTCCTAAAAATCGCTTAAGAGTAAACATTATATCACAAGGAAGAATAAACATCGTTTGTTCAGTTCAATTCTAACGCACTAAATCAAAAACGAATAAAGTAGCTTAACTCCGCTTGTTATTTGAGCCCAAAATTTTCTAAGTTTTCACATCCGTTTTAATGTAACTAGGATTTAAATTTTGCACTCTGTTAACATAACCGCTATTGTTGAAAATTATCTAAAACAATTTTACTTTAAAAGAGAAATCGTACAAGTATAATGATGATGCCTGGCATATTTTAATTGGCTGATTACTCAATGCCGATGAAGCGTCAGTGATTCGTTTAATTTCACATAGCGTGTTCACTCTACTAAAAATTGACATTTTTTTCAAAATTGCGCAGAAAGAAAAAAAAGAAAGAGAAACGAAGAAGAAGTTGAGCGAGGGCCAAATTTCCCAGAGTGGAAGCCAGATTGAGGTGCGTTCGAAAATATCGAAAAGCTACGCCGTAAGTCACATCTTTTTGTCCAGCTAGGAGGAAGATGAGGGCGACTGTCACACGATTTGAACCACAGACGGTATCAATCAACTGTTAGCGTAGAGGACTCGTATAAACATATAAAACAGGGTGTTAAGTCAAAACGATAAATGAGTTTCCGATTGTCGCAAAGAGTGACGTATTTCTGTTTCCAGTCCTTATTGTGATATTTTTGAGAGCGTTTGTAAGGATAGCCCTTTTTAATAAGGATGGCTCGACTGCTTCCCATCTCCCAACTAGCACTGATCTTTGCAAAAAAAGTTCTGTACACCGATTCTTTTCGAGGCAATTATTTATCTCTAATGACCATATCATTTAAAAATATTTCCCTTATAGTCCTTACTTTTGGTCGCTTTTTGGTTCAATAAATCAAGGAATCTCCTGGATTACGTATACGATATATTCATACAGATAACAGTTTAAAACAATGGGCCGCTATGGCATAATTGGGTAAGGCAGTGGTTTTATGAATGCATGTACCATAAAGCATTTATGGAGAGCTCACAGTCTTAATGTGTCGATTCCTTGTTTATATATTAACCCCTTATTGCTTTATAAATTGCTTTTTTTCAAATAATTCATATGTTTATTTTACACAATAGTATTACTAAATTAGGTTTGCAAAATTCAAGTCGGTATCTCGGAAAGTGGAGCAGAAGTTTGCTCGGAACACTGTCATCTCCTATTTAAAAAATAATAATAATAACGCGGTGATCATTACAAGTTTGGCTGAACTTATTTTCTCTGTTCAACGACACATTATTGGCATTTTTAATCATGAATACAGTCATAATAGCTGAATTTAAGTAACGGGACTAGCAGCTAGTCATCTTAATATAATTGATAGAACCATATAAAAATATCACTATCTAAACTCTACAAAAGAATGTGTCTTATGTGGGCTAATACAGGTTAAAACCTCTACTTTACTATTGTGATTTACTAATTTTCTATTGTGATTGATTGAACATGCGTGGAAACAGAATCGAACAAGCGTGAAATATTCTACCAATTACATTGGTTTGTGTTTTACACGAGAAAAGCACGCAAAGCTGGCGCGTGGGGAAAAACTATAAAGATAATAGGGAAATTTGTATTTTAAAATTCACTGTCAACTAGAAATCCAAGACGAAAGAAAAAAGAAAGTTTCAGTCGCCTATTCAAATTGATTTTTTCTTGCTAAAAATGGGAATAAAACTTGGAAGATATTCCAGATTACTCTTTATAGATTTTTCCTACTATTGCAGCTGTATTCTTACCATAGTTTGGAAGTGGATGCAATCTCCCCTCGTCGGGAAAATTTGAAAACTTACGATGAACTTTATCATAAAAATGGATCAGGTTTCGGTTACGAAAGTGAGAAAAAGCTTAAAAGGACCAAACGATCTGCAAGATTTAATTGCTACCAGCGCGATATCTAATATAATTCTTTTAATAACAAATAATTAAACATTCTTATATATTTAATGTATATAGTCAAAAAGAACAGAAAGGCACCAAGGACCAGCATCTAGCTGTTTTGAGATTTCAAAGCTTGGTTACACATTAAATGGTTATTACTTAGTTAAAGGGAAGTACCAAACGAAATACGCAAAAATTAAAGTGCTAGGTTGCCAATTTAAGCATCCAAATGGATTCAAAGAAAGTATGTAATAAAAAAATTAGCAGCTTTGAAACATCAAAATTAACCAAAATCAACTAACTACTTAAAAGAAAAAAATAGGATTCATTGATATTGAGGTAATTAAATCAGTGAAACTATAAGGTCTCAAGAACCAATTGCAGAAATAAGTTTAAAGACAATTGAACATGCTGATGCCAACCGGCAAAAGCGGCCTGTGTGACTGCTACCTAGAAAAATGATTCTGTAATGTTCCATTAGATATTATTCGTCTTTAAATAATCCAGTCTATAATTAGTAAATAATTACTATAAATCTAATATGAGTAATCTATCTTTATTGATAGTGGAAAACCCAAAAATAATACGGAAAATAAGTTTGAAACGTGATTTTACGGCCCTGCAATCAGCTTAGAAGAACTTGGAAAGCTTGGTTACACTTTAAATGGTCTTTACTTGGTTGATTGCGTAAACAAATCGACGAAGGGAAAAATTGAAGTTATCAAATGTTGTTTCAAACGAAGAAGGTGTAATGTTGCGTTTTAATTTAATTTTGTATATTCACAATAATAATGGGTTTTAAATAGTGAAAGAAGAATGAATTGGATTCGCCCATGAAGAAGTAAAGAAGACCAAAACAGATCAACGTAGGTAATTGAGTGAATTTTAAGTTGTAGACACTGCAAAACTGATGAAAATAGCTGGTTACATATATAATCGAAATATAAACTGAAAACTTTAATTAAAGATCTACTTAAGCTCTGATTAAGTATATACCTCTGAAAGTATAGGCCTCTCAAGAGAATTTTTGAAATATGATAAAAATGTTTAGTTAGATTTTTGTTCTTATTTTTCAAAGAGATGTCTTTATACCATAGAAACCAAACAACAAACCAATAAAGAACAATTTCCTACATACATACATAAATACTATATTTCTTGTTCTTTGGCAGAAAGATAAATTAAAATGGTAAAAATTAGGCCTGTGTAAAATGTCAAATTCATTTGTTTAAACTAGTAGAAATCATGGGTAATGTAATGTACTTATTTTCTTTTTCCAGTTGTATAAATAAAACAAGAATTAAAATAAAAGAGTTTAATTCATGGTAACGATTAACAACAAAATATATCTTTCTGCAACAAAACTATTTGAAAGGACGTGGTCTCCTTTGGACAGTTTTAAATCGATTGTAAAGAATAAAACCAACTTATCTATTGCGATTGACTATCCGTGCGTGGAAACTGAATTAAAAACCGTGAAATTTTCTACCAATCTGAGAGGTTTACGACTACGAAAATGTCACGTAGCCACAAGAACACCGAAACACTTTATGTAATTCAGAAAATTCAAATTTTCCTCATACATAATTGAGTCAATATCACCGAAAGGGTTTCAGTCATATTTTAAAATTTGTTCTTTCTTGGTGAAACTGAAATGGGGAGAAAATTTGGAAAACCTTCCAGCAGGTTACTCTTTAAACTTTTCTTTTCATTCAACTGTACTGCTATCATAATTTAGAAGTGGATGCATTTCTTCCACGACACGAAAATTTGGAAACCTGTGATGAACGTCATCATCATCACAATGAAGCGCGTTTCAAGGAAGAAACTGAGGAACATATTCAAAGAACCAAACGACCTGCAAGAATGATCCCAGCGCATTATCTTGTGTAAATACTTAGTTTAGAATGATAACATTCATTATTTATATTAATTAATTTGAAAAAATATTATGTGTAGTCGGAAAGAAAAGAACGGTACTGAGGACCAGAATATTGTAGATTCGCGGTTTTATGGGCCAGCCTCTAGTTGCTTTGAAATTTCTAAGCTCGGTTACACTTTAAATGGTTATTACATGGTTAAAGGAAAGAACCAGACAAAAAACAACCAAGTCGAAGTGCTTGGTTGCCGGTTTAAACATCCTGATGGATCTAAAGAAGGTATACCATTTAAAAAAAAATGAAACAAATAAACAGTGTCAAAAAAATTTAAATGAATTGAAATCAAATTAGTCAGAGAAGAAAAAATAGGATCCTTCGATATTGAAATGAATAAAGCAACTAAGTCACTGAAAAGAAGGGCCCAAGAATCATCTATGAAAACGAGTTTGGAAGCAATTAAACATGTTGAAGACCGACCCAAACGACCTGCTCGACTGCTACCATTGAGAATGATTCTGTAATTGTCAATATATAATATATAAAATTACTTTAAATATATAATTATTAGTAAATGGTTAATAAATCTAATAATATAAATCTATCTACATGAAATAGTGGGAAATCCAAAAACAATTCGGAAAATGAGTTTGAAACACGATTTTATGGCCCTGCCACCAGTTGTGAAGAACTTGGAAAGCTCGGTTACACTTTAAACGGTCTTTACTTTGTTGATTGCAAAGACAAATCACTGGAAGGACTGAAACTTGAAGTGATCGAATGTCGATTCAAACACCCTCATGGGTCTAAGGAAGGTATATACATTTATTCTTGATTCTTATTTTTCAATTTGAAATAATACTGTTGTTTTAAATAGTAAAAGAAGAACGAATTGGATTCGTCAATATAAATATCCTAAAAACCAAAACACTTCAACGTAGACATTTAACAGAAATTAAAATCAATCGTCACCAGCAAAGGATAATAATACAAAGGCCCGCTCGGTTACTGCCACTACAACTTCTTTAGTAATTCTTTATTTTTTTTTAAGACGAAGATGAATAATATTTTATATTTCAGTGGAAAAGAGAAAAATAACACTGAAGAAAACCAAGCAGTCGAACGATTTTATGGCCTACCTAATAACTGTAGCGAGCTGGGGAAACTTGGTTATACATTAACGGGTTATTATGTAGTGAACGGAAAAGGAAGTTTAAAGTTTGAGATTGCTCTTTGTAAATTTCACCGTCCGTTTGGCGTGAATGAAAGTAAGGAATAATTTCATTACTGAAATGTCTTGGGTGGAACACTTTCATCATATATGATATAAACGTTTACTGCTTTACAGGTTTTAAAGAAGATAGCTCCATAACAAAAATCAACAAACCTAATAAACAATGGAAACGTAAGTTAACATAATATCTTGAATAGTTTGAGTTAATCATTACGTACGTGTATTACATTTTCATTGCATATTATTGATGTTTCTTCCGTTCATGCTAAACCAGCTTTACCTCTGGATCATGGTAGAAACGAGAGCTACATGCTAATGAATGCTAACTCTAAGAAATGTCTTGACTCAGGCAGCGGCAACAAATCATCACTTCTAATTCAGTCGGATTGTAAATCATACACGACGAAACGGTGGAAAAAAATTAATAATGGAAAGCAGCTTTGCGATGACTCTGCTAAATGTCTTACTTTGTCGTACAATAATAACCAAAATCCTATTCCTGCTCTGCTCCCAATGCTACCTGAAAACCATATCAATCAACACTTAAGTTTCAAACAACACCTAATTAAAGTGAATATTGAGGATTATTTATGCGTGGCTGCCGAACCCACTCATGCCCCTCATTTCCGTTCTGGAGTACAATTCGATGTTTGTAACCCTACGTTTGATTACCAAATATGGTTTTTTGTTTCTCTTGAATGAAAACCCAATTATTAAGTGGCAATTTTTCAAAAACTATAATTCATAGGCAATTACTGTGAAACCAAATTTAGAATATGTCTATAAAAATTAATTGATAAGATTCGAATTTAATAATTGCTGCGCCAATCCTGAACTGTTTACTGTTCATCAAATTGGAAAGTAAATAAACTGCAAGAATTATCATATATTGACCAGAAAACAACATAGTCTAAATCAGTTATAAATCTTTGGAAAAAATATGTATATTTCTTTGATCATTTTAACTTAATTGGTTTCGATACAAGTTATCTTGTTAAAAAGAGGGGGAAATAATTTTCCAATAGCCGTTTTTATTTTCACTTGAAAGGAAAAAAATTTCCTTTTTCTTTTGGATGAGTTCCGATCTTATTTTCCAATGGTAACCCATAAAATGATGAGAAAAAATAAGGGAAAAAAGGAATCAAAGTTTCAAAAATGTATAATATTCAAACTTCTTCTGGCCTGTAAGAAGCGAATGCGTTGGCTTTTAGAAGTGAACGCTGTCGCTTTTAGTCGACCCGAATAGGCCGATTCGCTTATATTTGGGAGCATCAATTCGCTTCCCAAGTGGAAAAAAGTTGACTCGATTGCGGCCGGTAGATAATACCAAACCCTTATTCATGTTCTGCTCCCAATGCTGCCTGCAAACGAATTCAACACAGTCGCAAACATGAATTAATAAAACAGAGCCTAATAAGATTTCCTATTGAGGATTCAAGCGTGGCTGGCGCACCCTTTAATATACCCTTATTAGGCGTTCCGTAGTAAAATTGGAACCATGTAACAATCGTTATAATTACCAAAAATGTAGTTATCGTCTTATCAAATTTGAAAATTAATAAAATGCAAAGCGATATTTAAAAATATTTTCATCTTATTTGCAATAAAAAAAACCTAGATAAAAAAAACTTATTATGAAAAACAAATTCTAACATATTTGAAAAAAACATAGAATATAAAAACGAGGCTAGCTGTGCAAGCTATATTTTCCATTTATTCTATTCAGGTTTCAGCCTT
Source organism: Chydorus sphaericus (assembly GCA_030141595.1). Classification (NCBI taxonomy): domain Eukaryota; kingdom Metazoa; phylum Arthropoda; class Branchiopoda; order Diplostraca; family Chydoridae; genus Chydorus; species Chydorus sphaericus. Next base: position 11,602,557 of record CM057929.1, on the reverse strand, counting down.
CTTACTTTCTTATTCTTTATCTCCCTACTATATTAAGACATTTAAAAAAATGATAAATAAAGTTATATAGCTGAATTCAAGTGGTAATAGATATAGCAAGCTAAACAAAATAACTCATATGATTGTAATCAGGAAAGCAAATCTCTTCGAAAGAACACAGTCTTTTATTAGCACGTAATAAAACAAATTTGTTAAGAAAATAACTTCCCTAGTATTGTGATTGTTCAAACATGCGTGGAAAATGACGTGAACAAGAGAGAAATATTCTACCAATCATAGCTAGAGGTTTTCGTTTCATATGAGAATAGTACGCACAACTGACGCGTGGGAAAACTTAAGATAAAAGGGAAAATTTGCATTGATTTCATCTTGTTCATTCAATTCTAAGAAAGAGAAAACAAGGCTTTAGCCATCCTTTCTGATTTCTTGATTAAAAATGGGAAGAAGACAAGAGAATGGGAAAATATTTTATGTTACTCTTTAAAATTGTCCAACTAATTCAACTGTACTCCTATCATAATTTGAAAGCAGACGCAGTTGCTTCTCGGCAGGAAAATTTGGAAACTTACGATGAACGTTATCACTACAATGAAGCTTACCTCTAGGAAGAAACGGAGAAAAATCATCAAAGACCTGCTCGAATGATGCCTGTGCAGCTACTCATGTAACTTATAGTTAGAATCCATTGATACATTAATTAATATTTCGATAAGCTAATAACAAATGTGTATATATTTATATATATATTAAAGTTGAATTAATTGAGTTATTGCATTTGATATAGGAATACAGAAAATAATAACCAGAATTTTGTAGACAAACAGTTTTATGGTCCAGCTTTTAGTTGTATTGATATTTCAAAGCTGGGCTACACTTTAAATGGATATTACTTGGTTAAACGAAAGAACCAAACGAACGTGTTCCATAGGCTATTAAACTACTTTTAATATAAATAGCGGCCGATATAATTAGTAAATATATATTTCGTAGTGGGAAACCCAAAAATGATACGGAAAACTACTATGGCCCTGCTTCTACCTGCGAAGAACTTGGAAAAACTTGGTTAGAAGGTTGGTTAGAGGGTTGGTTAGAAGCGAAGAAAACCAAAACAGTTCGACGTAGACATTTTAATGGGTTAAAGGAAACAAGATCAGCAATAATGGGAGGAGACAAACGTATAAAGCGGCCTGGTAGATTACTGCCACCGCACATTCTTTAGTAATTTTGTTTTTCCTTCAATTTGTATTTTTTTTATGATAAGGAATCGATTATTTTCTTTTATTTCAGTGGAAAGTAGAAAAGTGACACTGAAGTTGTTGAGTTCTCTTTGTAAATTTCATCAGCCACTTGGTGCAACTGACGGTAACGAATAAACTACTTTTTATCAACACCTTGTTTTGTTTCCGATTATTTATTTATTTGAATGTGTAGGTTTCAAGGACGAGCTATTTGGCTTGGTTCCTAAACCAAAGAGTAAAGAATTAAAACGTAAGTGATGCAAATGTGATCATGTTTTAAAATTGAAATTTACATTTTGCGTTTCTTTTATACTCTTTATACGGTGCATAGTGTTTTCTCTGCACCATGGTAAAAACGAGAGCTACAGTTAATGCATGTTGATACTGGAGTATGTCTGAAGAGTGAGAAAGGAAGAAATTATTTAAGTGCGACACTTGATTGCTTTAAACCGCCGACGATACGTTGGAAACTGCTAAATGACGGGAAACAGCTTTGCGACTTAAACTCTAATAAATGTATGTCTGTGTCGGTAGGCAATTAATAGAGCTTTTCCTTCTTTTCTAAGTTTTGACACTTATCCTGATCTGGAACACGCAATGCTGCGTGGTGGAGATGGAACGAAAAACTGTCAAAATTGCTGGGTACCAAGGTACACACAACACGTATATGCAGTAAAAAATGAATTTCGATTTATCTATGGAAGAAAGTTTAATCTTGTCAGAAGAAGAAAATCCTAAACTTGTAGGAAGTCGTAAAAGAGAGAATCTTGAGATCTCTCATTAACTGGAGTAGAACATTCTGTAACTAGCTGTTCAATTTAGATTTCGCACTTTTGGCAGCATCAGGAGACATTCACTTCGTCTTGAAAAAGGGATGCGTAGCGGCAGCAAAAGGATAGGCCTCGTCGCTGAATAGATGTCAAAATCTATTCAATTTAAAATATTTATAATTTTAGAAATAATAACAATAAGTTATTGTTTTAACCTTTCGTCGATTTTTTCAATAATCCGTTCTCGCATCGGTCCTAAATTTGGAAAGCATGTGTTTCTTAAGGTATCTTTAATCCTAGTAAGGGATTGGAAGGACCATTCTTATTCCTAAAAAGAAGTTCTTTTCCCCTTGAAAAATATCCAGAGCGTTTATAATTGGTTCCATAAGCTCTGAATATTCTTGGAATAATTCAATGTCTTCTTTCGAGAACAATGAAGAGAGGCCAATGGATTGGAAAAAATCGTTTGTAGTCATGATGTTCTTGTGCTGTTTTAGGAAGGCCGATATACAGTCGTATTAGGTATTCATCTCGTCACACATGGTGTAGGTAGCGCAACACCTAATTAAAAATTACACCATATTAGTTTCAAATTTGCAATATAGTTTTTTAACGGTTTTTTTATTTTTACAAACGACTTCTTGATTCTTTTCACTGGCAGAGATTGACTGGACGATCTTGTTCCAAAAAGCCGAAATGCATTTTTTTGTAAATCTTTTTGCATCAAATTTCGACAGATCCGTATCTCTCTTAGCGATTAAACCTAATGTGCGTGATGCACATCTATAAAAATGTTTTTAATTATTTTTTTTAATACATCATAATCGAAGTGCTAAGAGTGCCAGCCTCGCTGATGATTGTAGGATCGATGAGATCTTGGTCTTCATCAAGCTCATCTAGCAATAGTTTAGCTTGCGAAACTTCGTCTTGACGATCGCCCGGTAGTTTTTCTAGCGCAACGCTAGTACCCTTAGCTGTTTGTTGTACTAACTTGGAAGCAGCAGCCTCGATGTGAACCTGAGCCATCAGGGCCTGTAATAATAATAGGAGAATTAGAAAATAGCGCTCCATTTTAATAATTAAAACAACTCACATTAAACTGCTTAAAGGCTTTGACAAAGTTTGCTCCATTATCTGTAACGACGTGACTTAATTTGCAAACAGGCGGGCAATAACCATCCGTTACCCTCTTAATTATCTCCACAATTCGATCGTGGGTATGTGAACTTAATCGAAAGAAAGAATTAGTTATGTACCATTTAGAGAACTTTAAGTACTTAAATCGAATTGTACCTTTAAATCTATGAACAGCTATTGCTGCTGATTTTCTTACAGCGGATGCATTAGGAAGCTGTATTGCCCTAAGCTACCGCGCTCTTTCTCTCTCTTTCTCCGGCTCGCAGTATATAAGAGCCGCATTCCTGGTTCTGTATCATCATTCACTCTTGGATTCACCTAGTTGAATATGCGAGTTAAGTAAACTTAGGAGTAAGTTTTCTCTTATTTAGTTACGTTAAATTAGGTTTATTATTAGTTTACGTACTAGTTGATTGCCTCTATCACAGTGAAACGCCGTTTACACGCAATACAACTCTCCCATTTGGGAAAGAGGGTCCGACAGACCTATTACGGTTGACTTTCAAGTCCTTTATTTAGTAATACAGCATTTAAAAAAAATTACATGGCGATCGTGACAGGACCGTAATCGGTCTGTTTTTAGGAAATTATATAAATATGTAATGTTGAATCATTCTATTCGTTGCGGTGGCTGACGGAGAATACTATTCACGGTCCCAGGAAGGTGTTAATAACCAGCTACGGCAACTGGATTGCAACGGGCAGTTTAAGCGGCAGCCCAGATCCTGGAGAACCTGGTAACGCCTTCACTGCGATTTAAGTGAAACCAGCTTCGGAACAGAAACCAGATCGTGAAGGCTACTAGAGCTCAACGGGATCGGAATCTAGAAGCCATATTCCAGCCTCAATCGAGGGGACCAGTTCAGCATCCGGAGCAACAACAGCGGATCGAAGCCAACGCCGTCAATCTGCACACGGGAGGTGGACCATCCAATGCAGTTGCGCTGCCCACTGAAGTAGCTCAACAGTTTAATAAGGCTATTGGGCATAATATGGAGCAGAAAAGGCTGGGGAAAGTTCACGTTGGAGAAGGCCGACCGAAGGATGTGAAGCGTGAGAAGCGCCGCTTGTTGCTGCTGGATATGCTAACTACAACTGGTAGCCGATGGTGTCAAGGGATTGAACGCTTAAGAGTTGGATTACAGTCTTGAACAAATCCCGCATACGCCGGGATCGGGCGAACCAGCAGACAACGACGAGGTGTTAAAAAGCCCTGCTGCTCAACAGCTGATGGATACAAGCAAATAAAGTTCATATCCACTGTATCACACTGTATATTGTTAGCTTTATTTGTGCATTGTCAAAAATAAGAGTTAGTGGTAGAATCTTGATTCAATTAGATTACTAATGCCTGGAAGAGGGAAGGAAGGTGGATCGGGAGGTGGAAGTACCAATCGTTCGCCCAATACGTTCCCAACGGGTGCAATAGGTAGAACGCCCACAGGTGCTAGGACTAGAAAAAGAAATGTTAAAACACCAAAATGAAGTGGTAGCGAAGGAGCTACTCAGATTCCAATCCAAACTGAACAAATAGATGCAATGAATAAAGTGCACACAGGTGCTATACGAGAAAAGAATAATAAAATCAAACAGCTCACTGAATAAGCAAATCGATTAGAAGCTCGAATTGAAACCGATCGTACAGAAATCAACGAGCAATTTCAAGAAAGTGCGAAGCAATATCTCTAACAAGGTGAAAACCCGTTACAATTCTCCCATTTGGGAAAGAGGGTCCGACAGACCTATTACGGTTGACCTCCAAGTCCTTTATTAAGTAGAAAAGTTTAAAGGATTTGACACTCTCTACCATTCTGAGGGACAGAGCTTCTGCCACTATCAGTTAAAAGCTCGAAATTTTGATTCGATTGTGGACCTCTTTTGGTAACTTTTTCTCTTCTTCGGCCTTATTTTTCTTTTTGGCGATGTTGTTTGGCTGAAACGCATCAATGATTGTTTCTTGATAAAGAATCAGCGAAATCAAGTTGATTTTCAAGATTTTTCAGATCAGTATTACCAGATTAGAAAAACAATTAAACGAGCAGTATGTTAAATCATAGAACATCACTCAAGGACGCGGTCTTTTGTAATATAGTTAAACAGATTTGTAAAGAAAATAATAAAAATAACTTTTCTTACATTGGGACCAATTAAACATTGCGTGGAAACTGACGTGAACAACCATGAAATATTCCACTAATCACAGTTGTTTGAGTTTTATACAAGAATAGCACGCAGAACTTGTCTATTCTGATTTAACAACCAATCAACAAGATTTTTAGTTCGATTAATTTTAACCGATCTGAGTTTCCTTAGAGAAACACCAGGTGGCGCTGCGGCCTTTAGCACGCAAAGCAGCAATTCAACGAAAAGAAATCTGTCGCGACACCTTTTGGTGCTCAACGATCCGTGTCGCAACGAAGAGGTCTGAGCCCCACGACTTACACAAATACAATACAGGTAACTAGATACAGATGAATTCTTGCTGGCGAATGCTTGAGATTTCTTGGGGCGTCTCTGGTGGATGGGGTTGTTACTTCAATTATGCATTATTTCATCCACCAGATAGCTTGAAGTTTGCTATTGGTGTGTATTCTTAGTCTGTTTACCCAGGGTTGCCCACCTGGAGAGAATCTCAGAGGGAGATACACAAATATTTAAATATTTTACATAAAAATGAATTCTCGGAACTCGAGTCAGGAATTTACAGAACTGACACGTGGAACCAAAAAAATGCATTGATACCATAATGGTCAACATCATTTCATGAAAGAAAAATCAAGGTTTCAGTCTTTCTAATTTCTTGATTTAAAAAAATGGGAAGAAATCTTTGAAAGTATTCAATGTTACTCTTTAAACTTTTCGTGATAATTTAGCTTAATTTCTATCGTAATTTGCAAGTTGATTCGTAGCTCCTCTACTGCAGGAAAATGTGAAAACTTGTGGTGAACGTTATCATTACTATGGTACACAGTTGCGGCACTTCGATAAAGAAGCTGAGAACATTTTCCAAAGAACCAAACAACCCGCAAAAATGATTCTAGCACATTATCTCATGTTTTTGGAGCGTGGATTGCGTGCCCATTCAAGAATCGTTGAAATTAGATTATGTCAATCAAATTAGTATTATGACTACTGGATTGCGAAGAGAGTGGGATTTGTTTACCTTTGTTGCCCTTTGACTTTCTTGATGTCACTCGCTCTCTATCCGGTGGCCGATTAACCAATACATGCGTAAAATGTTTGGGTTGTTTTAAAGATGATTCAGTGGAACTGAATGACTCATATCAACCCGGCGAGCTTCAAATCGCGCTTCGCTAACTTATACTAAACTAAAACGAATAAACATTAAAACATCTAAGATACCAGTATTAAAAATATGTACATTTAGTTATTGTGTATAGTCAAATAGAAAAAAACAGCACAGAGAATCAGAAGTTCAGAATGATGTTGATACACTGTTTTATGGACCAGCTTAAGGTCGTATTGAGATTTCAAAGCTCGGCTTTAAAAAATATCGCCATGAAAACTCTTCGAAAGAACGCGGTTTATAGTGTAATACGGGGATTTATGCTTCTATTATAATTGATCAAACATGCATGGAAACTGACGCGAACAAGCGTGAAATATTCTACCAATCCCAGAAGTTTAAGTTTACTGCAGGAGAACAGCACAGTGAACTGACGCGTGGAAAAAAGATCGATAGATAATAGTGATAATTCGAAATTGATTTCATGCTGCCGATCTCATTTTACGAAAGAGGAGACGAGGACTCACTCATATTTTAGAATTTCTCCATTTAAAAATGGGAATACAACTTGGAAAACACTTTATGTCACTCTTAAAACTGTTTCTACTAATTCAACTATACTACCATCGCAATTTAGGAGTGGGTGCAGTTCCTACTCGACAGGTAAATTTAGAAACTTGTGGTAAGAGTTATCACCACAATGGAACGTACTTCGAGAAAGAAACGGAGAAAAATCATCAAAGACCCGAAAGACCTGCCCGACTGATGCCTGTGCAACTATACATGTAACTCCTTATAGTTAGAATCCGTTGATACATTCATTAATATTTTAGATAAACTAATGATTAATGTATACAAAGAATAATAAAAAAATATATTTAAGTTGAATGAATTGAAATAATGCATTATATACAGGCAAAAAGAAAAGGATACCACTAAGAACCAGAATATTGCAGACCATCGGTTTTATGGGCCACCTTCTAGTTGTGCTGAGATTTCAAAGCTTGGCTACACTTTAAATGGTTATTACTTTGTCAAAGCCAAGAACCAAACGAAAAAGGACAAAGTAGAAGTGCTTGGTTGCCAATTCAAGCATCTCAGTGGATCTAAAGAAGGTATAGTTGAAAAATAGCAGTTAATGCAAAGAAAACGACATTAAAATTAATCGAAATCAATTAATAGCCAAAGAAGAAAGGATAGGATTCATCGATATTGAAATTATTAAATCAGTAAAACGAAGATCTCAAGAACCGTTTGCAAAAACAAGTTTAGAGGAAATTGAAAATGTTTATGCTTACCGACCAAAGCGCCCTGCTCGACTGCTACCATTGAGAATGATTCTGTAATATCCAGTGGGATGCTATACTAATTTTAAGATAACTTTGATCTAAGTTTCTAAAACCTACTGAATCTAATATGAGAGATGCACCTATTTTGATAGGAGGAAAAGCAAAAATAATACGGAAAATGAGTCTGAAACACAATTTTACGGCCCTGCCACCAGTTGCGAAGAACTTGGAAAGCTCGGTTACACGTTAAACGGCCTTTATTTGGTTGATTGCAAAGATAAATCCAAGAAAGGTTTAAAAATTGAAATTATTGAATGTCGATTCAAACAACCCCAAGGCTCTAAAGAAGGTGAAAATACTATGCTTGAATGTAAATTTCATTTAAAACAATATTATGTGCTTAAAATAGCTAAAGAAGAGCGAATTGGATTCGTAAATATAGAAGCGAGAAAAACCAAAACTGTTCACCGTAGACATTTAAATACTTTGAAGGAAACAAGATTGGTGGTAGTAAGAGGAAGAAGAAATCGTAGAATAATACAACGGCCTGCACGATTACTCCCACTGCAAATTCTTTAGTAATTTTATATATTAAATTTTGATTGGGAAAATATTCAAATAATAGTTTTAAGAATTCATTTATTTCAGTGGTAAGGAGAAAAACGACACCGAAGTTGTTGAAGGATTTTACGGTCCACCTCACAACTGTACCGAGTTGGGGAAACTCGGTTACACACTTAATGGCTATTACCTGGTAAAGGGAACTGCTAGTAGTAATCACATTGAAATTTATCTTTGTAAATTTCATCAGCCACTTGGTTCAACGACTGAGAGTAAGGAATAAGCTAGGCATAAAGACTAATAATATTTTTACCAAATTAATATTATTTATTGTAATACTATATAGGTTTAAAAGAAGAGCGTTTTGTCCCCTTGTCTGTTCCCAAAGCAAGTAACGAATTAAAATGTAAGTGATGTGAATATGATTAATAGTCTATATTATACACACACGTGTTTCTCTTTACGTTTATGAATCCAGTTATACCTCTGGATCACGGTAGAAATGAGAGCTATCCGTTAATGAATCTTGAAAGTGAAAAATGTCTGGATGTAAACTTGGAAGATCATATTGTTTACGAGATGGACTGCAACCAATCGATGACGAAACGTTGGAAACTACTCAACGGCGGGAACCACCTTTGCTATGAAAATTCTGCTGCATGTATGACTGTTCCAATTGCAGTAGACTATATTTTTCCTGCCTATACTACGGTGTATCCAATTGTTATGGATGATGTGAGTGGTAAGAAAAAAACGTCCAAGATTGTATGGGGCGAACTTTATTCAATTTGGAAGCGAACCGACCTAATTCGGCTTGACTAAAAGCCTCTAGCCGAGAAGAAGCAAAGGTTCCCACTTTTAGTCGATCCAATTAGGTCGATTCGGTTGTAAAAAGGAATTATAAGCGGAATATCAATTCACTTCCGAAGTGAATAAAATTGACCCGATTGTATGTCTTTTTCAGGCCTTGCAACACAACGCGTACTTATAGTAAATAACCAAATTAGATGGAAAGTATTTGGAACCCCGAAAGTAGAGGGATATTATGGAACGCAGACCCATCGTTTAGCTTGTTTGGCTGCTAGCAAAACCCCTGTTGTCCATTCCACAGTAACACTGGAGCTTTGTAACGAGAATGATAAAAATCAAACTTGGTCTTTTGTTTCCTTTGAACGAATAATAGGTAACAATTAAAAATCATTTCTCAAAATGTTTAAATGTTTTGAGGGTAGGTCAATTATTTCGTTTAGTTTTTAATTGGAGACTGAATAAATCTGTGTAGGAAATACACAGTCATTGTGGATATTGATTTTTTAATAACCAAAAATGAAAAAAATATATAGGCAATAAATAAACGGAAATGCATACAAATAAGACGAGTTTTCTTATTTAACTTTTGGTGCTTTTATGGTCAAAATAAATATTTTTATTAGATTATTGCCGATCAATAAATTTGAAATGAAATGTCGGTGTGAGATTTTTTACAGGAAAATACTCGATAAAATCCGAGAGGTTGCCCACTTGATTTCTCGCGGTTCAGTCCGTGAGAAATATCTTTTTTTATCGTATCGTATTAGAATATTATTAAATGTATTAATGAATAGAGATTTTTTTCTATGCAAAAAGAGGGTAATTTTTGGTAAGGCTTAGCATCTAATTTTAATTTCAATTCTTGCAAGTGATTAAAATCGCCAGAAACATACTCATCACGGCTAGACATGCAAAACAGGAATTTGATCAAAAGACACCTGAGGTCCAATCACAGTAGCAGTAACAGTGATGAACTGGAGGGGTATTAACCCAACTGGAGCTCATGGATTAGCAGTTCTGTTTGCAATTGTATCAGTGCCATCAGAGATAATTTCGGCCCTATTCCACGAACGGAGCACAATGCAATACTGCATCGTAGTCGTGCTAGTCCTAAGAGATCTCTTCCACTTGGAAAGCATCTCTCACTCGAGGCACTAGTTGCCATTATAGCCACATAATCTCTAGCCATCATGTACAGTTGTGGCCAATCTTGTACCTTTCCCTGCCAGTAAGTTGCTTGAGTCTGTGTATTTATCCACTCTCGATTAAATTTTCGGGGTTTATTTCTCTACTAATGGTTCAAATGCATTTTTTCAAATGGTTATAATGCAAAGCAATACTCTTCAAAAATCTTTTAATCGTATTAAAAAATTTAAAAATAAAAGCGAGAGGATATGAAAAAACACTAGAGTTTATACATGTACAATGAATAGTATAATAGATTATGAAAAATAAATTCTAGAGCATTTAAAAGAAAAAGAAAAGAAAATAAAAACGATGCTGGCTGCCGAAGTTAAGATAGTAAAGCGAGCTTTTCTGCTCGCGGTTAATAGTATAACTCAGACTTCGCCGGAGTTAATATCTCAACGACAATTGATGGATTTTGATAGAAATGAATAGAAACGGAGTATGGAGGATAGATTGTTCGTCTATATCAATAATCAGACGAAAAAAATGAAAGAGTTGGGATGTAGCTTTTTTGTGCTATGGATGTTTCGCGCCCGATCCCTTTTGTTTATAGCGATAGCGCTGCTTTCAATAAAGTAAATTAGGTTATACATAACGGTCACAAAACTAAGTATTACAATAATTTATCTTTATTTTGCTAGATTTTGTCTTTTTTATTGGTTTGATATTATGTCATGGTCTTAGGATGCGTCAGTTGTATCGCTAAAGTGCTTTATGTATAGAAACGTCTTTTTGAATCATTATTAATTACTAGTATGATGCTGATGTACGCAGTGATGGAATGTATATATAGAAACTGAATTGATAGAAAACGGGAAGAATTTTGCAACTATAAAAGTATATTTCTGATGAGTTTCTCGTACTTTAATTAATATAATACATCAAATTAGCATGATTGAATCAATATATTTGGCTATTTAAGTCAATAGTCATATGTTTTAAAAATAAATAAAAGATGTCACATTATTTACTGAATTCTAAGGGTACATAAAAGGTGCTATTTGCAGCATTAGGAAAACTACTGGGGCTTTCTATATATTTGGAGCGCATTACCATCGAAAATAACAGCTACGAAACAGCTACCCTCCTACCTTTCCCTTCGCAGCTAATTTAAATATTTCAGCTCCGCGGCTAACAGCAACAGCGGACCTATTTAATAGCTACATTTTATTTACCGTTTTAGCATTTAAAATGCAAACCTATGATAAAGCTATCTATTAGATATTTTTAATTAACATTGAACGGTAGGAGTTAAGAAACAGCTACTAAAAAAAGAGACCTAGGCATGATAGCTAAAATTTTCGTACGGGTAAGAAGGCTTGGTAAATAGTATGCAAAATATTTTTTTTATTTTAATCTATTAGAAGAAATGAAGGTTTAATAATGACAATTGAATTAAATAAATTCATGCACTGTAAGTCTGAAACCGTACTTTTCACACATAGACTTGACAGTAGTGAAGTGAAGTGAAGAGGATTTCGGTGCACCCGGGTGGGACGGGGCTTTTGGCTCCGTCGCAAGAACCGGCTAACGGGTCTCCAGCTAGAAGTGTCCCTCTTGCGCGGAAATCCTTTCGCGCCTGCCGTTGTCGAATGCGGAAACTTTTTCCTTCTAAATTTGAGATGAAGGGGGATTCAAAATCTCGCGTTAAGTCCAGCGTCTTTGATAAACTAGATGACAACTAATTGAATCTTGAACTGGTCGCACTTGTGATTTCTGCTGTCTAGTCCAAGTATCCCGAGTAGGTTGAATGGTTGCCAAACCTCATTAGTAGGCAGTGAGGGTGGTCGCCGAACCCGAGTTTTGTTGTCGATAATGCACAATTGTATTGTGGCTGCGCTAAAACATTACGATGTGTCTGTCGGCAAGTGGTACTCGGTCGACGACGAGCACCTAGTATCCCTTCGGGAAAATGAATATTTTCAAACTAAATGAACAAGGATGCGTGAATGGCTTGTGTAGTGACTTTATTGTGTAGAGATCAAAACCTTAACCTATTCCTGTTGTCTTAACCTGCAGTGTATTTGTATATCTGGCAGCAGTGTATTAGTTTATGTGCAGACAATACAGTTATTACTGCTGACGGTACTTAGTCTAAGACAGAACGCAGATCAGAGAGCACCCGAGTCTGGATAGTAGCCCGCGTCTTAAGGCGCGTTCAGACTAGAGCGTTTTTGTTTATTACTTATTCCATTATTTAAGACGTTTTCCCTATTTTTGGAATAAGAGACGTTCAGACTAATACACTAACTATAACAAATACCGTAGCCGACGAAAAAGTGGGAAATAGACTGCCAAAACAGGACGTTGCCGGTATTTAAAATGCGCTTTGAATCTGGCATTGCTGTTTGTTTTGGAATAGTGAAATAAGGAAATAGTGCAATAAGGAAACAAGGAAAATTGCTCCAAACCAATTTTTCAGAAAAATCTTTTGAAATAAGGAAATAAGAATTTAATTTTAAAAAACGCTCTAGACTGAGCCCGCCTTTAATCACTTACGGTACTCAATAGGGCCTGCGTGAGCCTAAGTCTTATCTAAAGTCTTATCTAATGACATCGGGTTACAAGACATATTAACCGTAATTTTTTTATTTACGATTAAAGGCTAATTTTAAGAAATAACTGTAAGAAGCTAAATACAATAACTCAATATTTCAACCAAAAAATCAAAACAATTAAAACTATTACTATTTGAAAACTATGTTTGAAATTAAATATTTGAATTTTGATTTCCTGTGATAAGTTTACATTTTGGGACTCTACTATCTAGCAAAATTTATAGCCAGCATATCCAAAACTTATGTGAAATTTCAAATAAAATGTGAATTTCATTTAATTAAATTGGTATAGAAATAATTGATAATGGACATCTTTCCCTTAAATTAAGTATTTAATATAAAAATAGAAATACAAGAGCGCTCGTAACGGTTGCAAATTTCAACGATTAACTGTAAAAATATACATGTAAACACAAATTAACCTTTTAAAAGAACGCGTGTTCTTTGTTAAATAACTGATTGCATTCATAAATAAACCATGAATGATAAAAAAACGATTATCTATTGTGATTGATTAAACATGCGTGGAAACTGACGCGAACAAGCGTGAAATGTTCTACCAATCACGGAGTTTAACGTTTACCATGAGAATAGCAAGCAGAAAAGGCGCATGGAAAAATAACGACAGATAGTCAAAATGAAAATCTGTATCGATTTCATGCTGTTCGTTCTTTCTTCTTCTTGAAACAGCACGCAAGGCTTATTCAATCGTCTGTTTTAATTATAGATTTTAAAAATGGGAAGAAAACTTGGAAAATATTCCAGATTACTCTTTAAACTTTTTCTTTTAATTAAGTTATTTTGCTACCATAACTTGAAAGTGGATGCAGTTCATTCTCCGCGTGAAAATTTGAAAACATGCGATGCACATCATAATCACAACGAAACCTACTTTGAGCAAAAAACTGAGAAAAATCTTCAAAGGACCAAACGACCTGCAAGGATGATACCAGGACATTATCTCATGTACAATTCATTTTGGTTTCTTTTAAATTAAACTGATAATCAAATTATAAAAAAGGATGCCAGTTTTGTATATTATATGCGCATTTATTTATGGTATATAGTCACAAAGAAAAGAGCGGCACTGTTACAGATAAGAGATTTTACGGACCGGCTTCTAATTGTGTCGAAATTTCAAAGCTCGGTTACACATTAAATGGTTTTTACTTGGTTAAAAGCAAGAACCAAGCAAGAAACAACCAAGTAGAAGTGCTTGGTTGCCAATTTAAGAATCCTAGTGGAACTAAAAAAGGTATTATTTATTAATTAGCAGAAAAACATAAGTAAAGCAACATTAAGATTAACTATAATCAATTAACAACAAAAGAAGAAAGAAAAGGGTTCATTGATATTGAAATAGCTAAATCAGTGAAACGAAGGTCTCAAGAACCATTAGCAAAAATGAATTTAGGGGCCATCGAAGATGTCTATGACAAACCAAAACGGCCTGCTCGATTGCTACCATTGAGAATGATTCTGTAATATTCCATAAGACGTTATACTATTTTAAATAAGGCAGTGCTATTCTCATATGTTACTTAATCTAATATGAGAAACATATCTATTTTGATAGTAGGAAACCCAAAAATAATACGGAAAATGAGTCCGAAACACGATTTCATGGCCCTGCAACCAGTTGTGAAGACCTTGGAAAGATCGGCTACACGTTGAACGGTCTTTATTTGGTTGATTGCAAAGATAAATCGAAGAAAGGAATACAAATTGAAGTAATTGAATGTCGATTCAAACAACCCCACGGCTCTAAAGAAGGTGTAATATTGTGCTTGAATGTCATTTTTAAATTAAAACAATATTATGCTTAAAATAGCGAAAGAAGAGCGAATTGGGTTCGTCAGTATAGAAGTAAAGAAAACCAAAACAGTTCGACGTAGGCAATTAAATGCTTTATTAAAAGAACCAAAATGGGCATTAGTAAGAGAAGGCAAAATTCGAAGAATGATAAAACGCCCTGCAAGATTACTGCCACCGCATATTCTTCAGTAATTTTTTCTTAAAATGTCTATTTGTGAGAATGAAAATCAATTAATTTTATTCATTTCAGTGGAAAAGAAGAAAACGATACGGAAGTTGTTGAACGATTTTACGGTCCACCCAACGGCTGCAACGAGCTGCATAAACTTGGTTACACACTAAATGGTTATTATTTAGTGAATGGATCTGCTAGTAGTCATCATATTGAAGTTTCTCTTTGTAAATTTGGTGCGAATGAAAGTAAGGATTATTACCAACATTTTATTTAATTTTTAAGAATTTCTAATTCATTATACTATTTGACATCGTATATTATATATCTTTTCTTCCGAATTGAGGTTTTATTTATTGGGTTTTTCTTGAGGGACAACCGACTGCCCGAGTCTTATTTTACTCGTTGTCTTTGGTGTAGCAAACGGCAGAAAACAAAGAAATGCATAGAAAAGCAAGGGGGTAAATGCTGGTAATTTTTTTTTGGTTTTCTAGGAAAAATCTGTTAATTTACAATTTTTCCGTAACTTTCACACCTTCTCTTATTTTTTGATGCGTTTTCTTCCTTTTCCAAGCCTAAGAATACAAGCAAAATAAGAATCGTTTGGTCTTGGTTTTTCTTAGATTTTTCTGGATTCTCCCGCTTTTTCGTTGATTTTTTTTTACTTTTCGTCCAATTTATCGGAATTTTTGCAACGATTTTTTAAGGTGTCATTTGTGTTATTTACTACAATATGCAGGTTTCGAAGAGGAGCGTTTCGTCCCCAAACCATTGAAATGTAAGTGTTTTGTAAAATATTATTTTCTGTACTCGAATTCGAAAAGTATATTTTGCGCTTCTCTTTATACCTAGATCTACCTCTGAATCATGGTAGAAACGAGAGCTACCCATTAATGAATCTAGAAAGTGGAAAATGTCTGGATTTTGGGGCAACTTTACCAAATCAGACAGATTGTAAACTATCGACGACGAGACGTTGGAAACTGTCTAACGACGGGAAGAAACTTTGCGTTGTAAATTTTGCTAACTGTGTTGCTATCATGGGATTGTATAGTAATCGCGAGCCCATGCTTTTAGTGCACCAAATGATGGGTGGTGTAAATGGTACGAATTTCTTTGATCTAGTCAAACCCACGCATCACATTTCTGTAGAAAACAATCAAATTAGATTTGTCGATAGAGAAAAGATGAGGGACACCAACCCCTACTGTATGACTTCTTTTAGCGATAAACCTGCGAACAGTTCACAGTTTCCAATTTTTTTAAAGTTTTGTAACGATAATTATAAAAACCAAACTTGGTCTTTTGTTTCCTTTGAGTGAACAAGTTACAATTTATATTAACATTTCAAAAATCATCAGTCAAAATGCTTTTAATTTTTTGGTGTGTAATGCTTTGTTTTCTATTACAGCCCAAATGAAATCTGTGTAAGAAATGCGATATCATTTGAATATTTATTCTATTAATAACAAATAATGCAACAAACATAAGGAAATAAAATGATAAATAAAGGGGAATACATCATGCAAGTTCACTTGTATTTTATCTACTTTTGATGCTTATATAAAGGTCATAATTAAATTATTATTAAAAATCAATAAATTCAAAATTAAATTTGAATGTGCGAGTTCTTATGTGAAAAGAATCGGTATAAAATTAAGATAATTTAGCCAACTGTTGGTCTTTTCAGATAAATCCGTCACTCTAACGAAAATAGTCAGGATAGTCGAACTGAAAAACAAATTACGCTTTTCGAATCTTAGAATAACGTAAGCCATTCAAACTAGATATTACTATACTTTGTCATGAATGTTTACTTTGGTTGTTAGTAGTTTAGAAATAATGCCAGGCTTATTTGTTTAAATATATCATCGAAGTGGCGCAGGGGATTAAGTTTTACATTATACCGATCATTAGGACGTGTTGATTCCAAAGACTTAGAAAGTATAGTGTAGTGTTTATGTAATCATGGCAACCATGCATTAGTCTAGCTGTCAAGTAAATAAAGTACACCTGAGAAATGGCAGTCTACCTGAGACCACCGATCAGACTTCAGAGATGTCATCTGCCCACTATCAACAGTACTATCGTAGCATACTTTAAGAGTGTAACTGTTTAAGTAACAGCTAACAGTATCCGAGTTTATCCATTATACTTCAATTAAGAACTTTGCGCAGTATAGTGTGTATTGAAAATTTTTTTAAATATGCATGATGGACGACACTTAGGCCCTATGTTCATTCAAATTTTGATTTCTCTTTTATAGACTTGATTATGGACATGTGCTGCGATATTTTATTCGGATTTAAAAGACTCTTGGACGAACCTATTTTTAAACTAAATAAATCATAAATAATTCTTAAATATGAATATAATTTTTTAATGTTTCACCTATAGATTTTAGTCCGTTTTTCAAGAGAATTGTATTCTCTCAATATAAAATAATTCCCTTTTCGTAATAAAGTTGAGTGTCGTTGATCTGCTAAATTAATTTAAACCTTAGGCGTACAAAATCCAGAGAGTTATTTGTTAGGTTTTCTTATTAAGTACGGCCCTATTTTTTGCGTGTATTCTTACGGCCGACCCCCCCAACCCCCCCCCCCCCCACGAAAAAAATCATAACTTTTGAACGGAGGCTCACTTGATAATCCGATCATGACACTGTGTGTGGATTAATTAGTCTACAAATTTATTTTTTAAAAGATACAAAAAATAAGCTCCGTCGGCAAAAATAAAATAGTCGAACTTTAGTAAATATTGTTTTCCCTATCCCCGCTGTAAAAAAAAAAAAAAAAAACAGGTCACGTTGCTTCAAGGTCATTTTGTTCTACCTGCGGCATAGGGGAAACAAAGTTTACTCAACTTTTTCTGTTTTAATTTTCCTTTTAATATCTTTTTGTAACTTTTTTAAATCTATAATTGTAGATTGATCAAATTCTAACACGTTGCCACTAGTCCGATTATCAAGTGGGCCTAGACCGTTCAAAAGTTATGATTTTTTTTCGCTGATGGCTAAAAACCATTTTAACGCTTTAAAAAAACGTTTGGGCTTTTTTAATAGTTAGTTACATCTGTAAAATGAAAAAAATAACTACTTAGCTATTGAGATTGATTTAACATGCGTGGAAGCTGACTCAAACAAACGTGAAATATTCTACCAATTCCAGAGGTTTACGTTAACCTCGAGACGAGCAAGCAGAACTGATGCCTCGAATTAAAAAAAAACAGACTACAGATTATAATAATGTTGTGGGTTCGGTTCTACGAAAGAGAAAACAAGGCTTCAGTCATCTTTTCTAATTTTTTTTTTTTTAAATTGGGAAGAAAACATGGCAAATATTCCAGGTTACTCTTTAAACTGTTGCTTTTTATTCAGCTGTACTGCTACCATAATTTAGAAGAGGCTGCAGTTACTCCTCGGTAGAAAAAAATTTGAAACTTATCCTGAACGTTTTCATCATTATGGAACAAAGTACTTAAAAAAAGAAACAAGAGATAAATCTTCAAGGGATCAAACGACATGCAAGAATGATACCAGCTCAGTATCTTGTGGTATAATTCATTTCTGTCACTAATTTGAACTTAGATTTTTTATTGTAGTCAAAAGAAAAAGATCGACTATTTTACAGATAAATGGTTTTATTGGCCAGCTTCCAGTTGTGTTGAGATTTCAAAGCTTGGCTACACGTTAAACGGCTATTACTTGGTTAAAGGTAGGAACCAAAGGAAAATGACTAAGTCGAAGTGCTTGGTTGTCGATTTAAACATCCCGATGGAACTTAGCAGCTAAAGCATGTATGTATAGTTTTAAAATTACCAGTTAAACGCAAAGAAAATATGGCAAGCCGTTTAACACCACTTTTTATTGTGTATTTTTTATTAAAGAAAATATTTAAAGTTTTTTTTTAATTCACGGTTAATTAAAGTTGTTTTCCAAAATTTCGGGAAAAAATGCAAAAGTATTCTTAAAAAGTTTTCTAAAAGATTTCTAAAAGTTTTCTAAAGCTTTTCTAAAGTTTTTCTAAAAGTTTTCTAACATTCTTCTAAAAATTTTCTAAACTTCTGTTAAACTTCTTCTATAGTTTTTTTTTATCATTTCCGACCATTTAAAAACGTTACGATTACATAAGCAACTAAATCTTAATAAACATTAACAATTAACATTATTTATTGCTATCACTCTATTTTATCATTTTCCAAGGCAAAGAAAGACCTGCAAAACCTACAAACGTTTAGTGATATAAATATAATGATGATTATGGTTACAATGATAATTTAAAATAATGAAAGTACCGGAAGACTTAACGTTTTTATTTAAATGTCAAACGTTTACTGTTGGCGTCGTCTGCCATAAGTTAGCAATTGAACTTTTAAATTAATTATTATTTAATTCAATTATCCTAACAAGACTGTAAACAGAGGAAATGAATGGGGTCTTACGTAATCGCAACGTCATATAAAAAAAAAGTTTTCAATAACGGTCAGAAAAAATGAAATAAAAATGTCGAGTATGTTTTGAAAAATTTTTGAAAAAATTGTAAAAAATTATTAGAAAATGCTTTAGTTTGCTAAGAAAAACTAAGTAAAACTTAGTGAAACTAAGTATAACACTATGTGGAAAATAAGTGAAACTTAGTGTAACTTAAATAGAGAACAACAAGGAAAATCAAAACAAAGTAAGCGAAAAACGTTATATAATTACATGTAGATGTAGAGCGTGTAAAATGGTAATAAAGAAAAGAACATACCAAGAAATGATGTAAACACTAAATACGCACGGGTAAAACAAAAAAAAATATTGAAACCAATAAAATGAAAATTGTGCAGTTAAAAAGTTTGAAAGAATTTAAAAAGGTGAACCACAATGAAAACTAAAAATATAAACGCGAAAGCTAAAAAATATACATACATAAATATATATATATATGTATATGTATATGTTTATAAGGGCACGGCCGACTCCAGATAAGGCCCAAGGGTTCCCCATATCACAATGCTGTCAAAAAATAAGGGGCCCCAGCTCAGAGAAACATGCCATCTAGGAGCTATTTTAGAAAATGAACACAGATTTTTCGTCTGCTGATGAATGAAAACAAATCATGGCGATCACAGCATGAGTCGTGCTGCGTGAAAATTGATTTGAGATCAAGCCACCTAAAGTTTCTTGTATTTTCTGTTTTTTGAATTCATAACAACAATTCGTTTCTCTTGCAAATTTGTTTGCACTTTGGCATAGTTATTTAAGATGGGAGAAACAAATGTTCTCAGCAGCAGTTCCACTAACTCGGCATTCTTCATACCAGTGACGAGAACGAGAACAGGTAAACAGATCCAATTCAAGGATTTTTGGTTTCAAATATGCAACGGCATCACTGAGTATGTTTGTAGATCTATGGATGTGAGGCAGAGCCCGAACCATAAATTTGTATACAGTCCAAATCCTGGAAACAAACTCTGGACTCGGGTACAGCAAGCCTCCACGATCTGGTAAGAGTTAAGACAGGAATTAAAAGATTGTACAATAAACAAATTATTTTTTATTTTTATTTTACCCAGCTCCTTTATCAAGAAGAGTGAAGGTGTTGGTGGCTGTGATAATTTTTCACAACACTCTCTACACATTTCCTGTTCATCCAAAACTCGAAGTAAGTAGCCGGAAGTATAACCAACTGTTGCTGCTTCAGGCAAGTTTGGAACTACATCTAAAATAAACTCCTAGTAAGTACAGGTAAATTTTGTGTTAAGTTGAATAATGACTAATTTTACTTGCAGGTCTTTGCAGTTCTGACAAAACCACTGTAACTTCCTGGTGCAAGCTCCGGAGTACCTCTTCAGCTCTTTTTTTCTTCTCTTTTCTGGCAGAAAGAAGATCCTGATCTAGCGGGTCGTCAGTGCATAGAGGTACGTTGATATCAATCGACGTATACGCTATACCAGTCCTTAGTATCTTCTTTAGGGCAGAAACGGCGGAAGAGACATCAGCTGAATCATTTCCACCACAAAGCTGACGGACAGCCCCGAACATTGCCTCAATTTTGTCGCTAGAAAACTTTCGCGTTAATACAATCAGAAATCCAGACTCAAGAAGGTACTGGATACATTCAATTGTGGATTTTGTGGTTAAAACTATTGCTTCATACGTCTCCTTTGTCAAGAAATTGGCAGCCGTTGTAGAAGCCTTCCAGTCCGCTAGATAAGGAAGAAACTCATCCATTAACCACTCACATCTTTCGTCATCTAAAGAGCAATAATGCTTTTTGTTGGGCAAGCGGTAACGAGCGTGTTCAGTCGTATTTGAAACGTCGTGGATCTCCCACCATTTCATGATCGTTTCCATAAACTTAAGCATTTCATATATTTCTTCAAATCCAAGTACGCCGTATTGCCGCAGCAGCTTGAGAGATGCCGTCATTGTTGGTCGGAAGATATCCACTGCGTGCTTCACTTTCATCCTCTCAATGTTGGTCGGTTCAACGTGTTTACGAGTAAGATTACGGACTGGACTCATCAAATACTTTTGTTGAATGTCATAAAGTTTTTTTTATCGGAGCAAAAGACACTTTGTTTCCATTGATTATAAACAGTCTGTCTATGAACTGATTTCTGATATTCTTCATTATGTGGCAGTAGTCAAAAGAAAGAAAAAGCTTACGGGAGGAATCTACCGGATGGGGGACGACGTGATGCGGATCGCGCCCATTATTGAACAAGCGGAACATTTTGACATTGGCCGACAAGTTGTCGGTCACAACTCTATGAATAAAAGGAAAGTAAGAGATATTATTTTAGGAATATTTTGTGAAAAATTATTAAAAATACCTCACGACTTGGAAACCTAAAGCTTCTAATTCTCTTATCACTTCCAGGGTTAACGCATGTAGTTGCTCGCCTGTAAGATCCTTAACAGGAAAGTACGCAACCGGGATCGCGTAAGGTTTCAAAAGACCTTGGAATACGAAAGTTAGCATTTTGTTGGCCAGTTTATGAGCCAGGCCGACCTCGTTTAAGCTGCCCAAGTCTACAAATCCTATGTACTGGCCGATGTTTCGCAGATACTTTTGGCTGGGTTTTATGCTCATCTCGTCGATAATTAGCGAGCCCATTTTTCCTAGTCGACAGAGTCTCTTGGCCTCGATTTTCAAACGCAGCTTGATTAGAGTGGTGATCCCGGTTTCTCCGTAAGATCTCCCGGTATATCTTCGTAATGTATCGTAACAAGGAAGGTTCAGCATTTTAGTCTGCGTCATGAATCTGTACAAACCAAATTTAAAATTGATGAACTGTCTTGATATGAAAACAAGTATTTTTATACCTATAATTTCCAGGGCTTCGGTTTTGGCTAAGTATTGCGTGCTTTAACGTTTCCTGGCTCCATCTTTGTGCTTGTTTTTTTTCTTTTGCTTTATAGTTTCTCAGCTGTGAATGTGAATTATAAAATAATGACGAATCAGTCTTTTAGATCTGGAATTCTTAAACTAATCACCTGATCCAAAACTACATTCGCATGGACTTCCTTTTCACCTGCATCATGAACAATTTCAATGAGATTCTCCCTTATTCTATCGCCCAGAATTCTCGCCTCTTTTTTAAATTCTTCAAGCTCCATGCTCATTGATTTTACTTTCTTTTTCACCACACTCAACTGTTGTCTCAAGCGCTTGATAAGCAGGCTTGTCTTCTTTTTCTTCTCGTTTTCGGTCAATTTTTCGGACTCAGGGGTCCTTTGATGCAACCTTCTTCGGGTTTCAGGATCTTCAGCGCGCAAGGCTCTCAGCTCTCGATTCAGTTTTTCAACTTCTTGTTCCAGATACTGTTTTCTTGCAGATCGTTCTTCTTTTTCTTAGGAATAGAAAAACAATATTCATAAAATATTATTTAATAGATCTTAAATTTATATATATTGGTACCCTCTTCTGTGGAGGTATTTTGATTCTCCCCCTCATTATGGTCATCACTATTTAAATGACTAGGGGATTCATCGAAGTTCAAATTACGTTCTTCTTCGTAATTGACAAGTGTTTCCTCTTGTAATTGGGGAACCTGTACGAAAGTCGCAGCAGCAGCACCCTCATTGTTGTTCTCTGTTTCATTCAATTACACCGATCCATAATAGAAAATTTAGAAAAATAAACTTAAAATTGAAAAAAATGATTTTACCATCAATGCCCGCAGATGAAACTCGTGCTCTTTTCACCAAAGGAGATCTTAAATCTTGGTCACCGTCTTCTTTCTTTGGAAATATAAGTGGACACGCTACTTTTGAATCAAGGCGCCTAGTAAGTTTACCTGCCTTTGTCACCAAGTAATCATCCGGTGAAAAATGCAAACCACAAATTACTTCGCTCTTTCCATCAGAGTTACTCTTCACCGTCCTCATTTCACTGCTCAATTTAATACTTTCGATCCATTTTTCTTTCATAATGGCATCTGAGGGAAACTGATGAAATGGAACTTTTTTTGGGTTCTTGCGAGAAGATGTGGGACAATTTGTTATCACACAATAATAGTTAACCATGATGACGTTGAATACGTACTTTTGTGAATTACAGTACTTAAAAGTATTTAATCAACATGTGCTCATGAAAGACCTTCAGGCCATTTTGTGTGTGATCCATTGTTTCAAAATAATTGGGCCTTATCTGGAGTCGGCCGTGATAAGGGAGAGGTTCACATACCCGTGGCAACAAAGCAAAAGAATGGCGTCGATGAGGGAGAGAAATTTAGAGCAGGATTGCCAGATATCTTTAAATAACTTTCCAGATAACTTTAAATGTAAAATAGTAAATGAGAATATAAGAGCAAACTAATTGTTTAATGATGATAATCATCAAAATATTAATGAAATAATTTTATTTAGTTAAATATATTTTTAGTTTACGTTTTTTATCATTGTCAGCTATCTATGAAATGATAACATTTTTCAGAAGCAATGTTTCCAAGTCAAGAAGTTTCAGAATATGGTATGAAAAACTTTATGCGAGCATTTTATTAGTTACATAGTTTACTGAGTCCTTTAATAATTTGCATAGGATATTGGCTTGAGGGAATGGTTGACGAGGAAACAGTTCAAGATAACATAATAGAGGAAGTAGAGGGTGAAGACGATAGCAACGAATATGATATGACTGTATTCGATAGAATAGGTACAGATGGTAAGTGTTTCGATGAAATGTAATGGTACAGTACTATCACGTTTACTGATTTTATTAGAAAATTATATAGATGAACAGTTGGAACAGTTAGTTGATACATTACTACAGGAAGTAGTAGATGACGAAGAAAACGGTAACAAGGATGTGAATTTGTCCGATGATACCCTGACGGAGGATGGTAAGGTTTTGTTTTCAAGCCTAGGATCCGCATAAAATTTCTTTTTTCAAATTCATTTTCATTAAGATGCAGCATTAGAAGAGGGAATTGCCATGCTGGAACAGGAAAGAAATCAACTGAGAAACCAGCATGATGCGGGTGAAAGAATTGTGCATCAACTTGATGAATATCCCCAACATGTTTAAAAAAACGCTTGGCAGATACACTATAAATTATTGTATAAGCATCTGCTACTTAATTTACTTAGATTTCAATTTCTCGTAATGGATGTTAGCATTAATATAATAATAGACATTTTCAATTTTAATAAATTAATTTCTGGAATATTCAAATTTATTCTACCCACATTAAAACGATTTTTTTAGAAAGAATTAGGTGAAACAAATTCAAAAGGCGATAATACGACCAATTACAAAACTTCTTTGTATAATGTTATTGAAATTTTTTTTGATAGAAGTTTGTAGAATGTATCGTGAAACCAAAAATTGAATGTATATTTCTTACATTTAACGAGATAACACGGGAACCGCCACAAGGACGAAAGACATTTGTATTTCGGGATATAAGAACGGACATTTAAATTGTGAAAAAAAGTAAAATTAGACATAGGAACAATGGGCTGTATGTATAAATAATTACAAGTAAACAGGCATATAAGAACTTATTACTATAAGAAATTTTGTCATTAGCTTAAAGGTACATAAGTAAAATTGGACACAATGACTAATGGGGTAGGGTACATAAGAACGAAAGACATTAGAACTTCGGACATACGGACATACGAACACTCACTTTACATTTGGATTAAACTATTAGCAACAGGTAATTCAGAGGAGAGGCTTGGGTTTGTCAGCATTCGCGCGAGAGTATAAAAATATGAACGTCAGGATCTTGTAAATCTTTCGTGAAAAATACAGAATTTTATTTAGTATAATTGAAGCCTAGTATTTGAACGTCTTGAGTCTAGTATTAAACGTAAACTTCTTCTGGTCAATACGATGGGTGATGCAAGTGGTAAAAATGATCAATATTGCTGGTAACTGAAATAATTGATGCAACGCGTATCTGTTAGGAAAAATCAAATTAGATTCCTTTGGATGGAACACGGAGATGGGCGCCGTAAAACACCAACCTTGTTAAGCTATTACTAAAACGCCTTGCCCTATTCCTCTTTCAACAGAAACAGCTCAATTTTGTAATCACAGCCACCAAAATCAAAATTGATCTTCTGTTTCTTTTAAGTGAAGAAGAAACAATTCGGGTGGCCACACGATTGGCAAAACTAAAATATGCTCTTGTGATGACTCGGTTTGATAGAAAAGCAGTGTATTGTAGAACTCAAGCTTCAAGGGTTACAACTTCGAGAGGAGAGAGCTGCTTAAGAGCAAAAGGAGTGTGCACAGTCCGAGCTCAACTGAAGAGTAGGGGCGAGGTGGGCTCTTTATATACGAAAACGCAAAGGGCACTTGGAGGGTACACGTGTGTCCCCTAAAATTCTCGGGTTTCAGTCTTGGCGTCAGTAGTCATCTAAGTGAACATCTAGACCGGTGTTGAATCACCAGGGCGCTTGCCTAGCACCGTTCTGTCGCCAACAAGGCGGAGAAACATCTTGGACCGTCTGGACGCTCGGTTAATTATGTGGTAGTTTAAAAAAGTAGCCGCTATTTTACCAAACTAAAAAGTAATTTGAAAATTTACTTGGATGATTTAAGATTGAACTATGACACATGAATTAGAAAAATAGAACAAATAATATAATATTATCTGAACGAGTATATCAATTTGATGCCTTATAAATATATCAATATAAAGATGAAATTAATTTTCTCAAAACAGATATATATTTCTTTTGAAGTACTTACAGCTTGTTAAGACTTACAGTTGAAAAAAATGAATTTCACCCTGATTATCACATAGACTCTTTTTCGAAAGAAAAAAAACGGGCTAAAAATGGGAAATAAAAAGTAAAAAAATAGCAAAACTTGGAAATTTTCATTTTCTTTATTTTGTTTTGGACGGATTCTATTGGCCAGCTTTGTCACGTGACTGTTTACCTATTTCTTTTTTTTAAATTGATTTAAAAAAAATGGTTTTGAAGAAAAAAGCAACGCACTAGTATGAAACACGAAACTTTTGTACACGTGACTTTTGTAGGCCTACACGAGACTTTTGTACACGAGACTTTTAAACACGAGACTTTGGTACAAGAGACCAACACAATGATTAATTTAAATTTTTACTGTTTCAAAAGAATAAAAACAACTTATTTATTGCGATTGACTATTCGCGCGTAGAAACTGAATTAATCGCCGTGAAATTTTCTATCTATCATATAAGTTTATGACCACGAAAATGTCACGTAGAACTAGCTCACAGATTTTAGTAAGTCAGAAAATTAGAATTGCTTTCATGTAAGTGAGTCGATTTTCCCGAAAAGTGTTAGTTACAATTTTTATTCATTCTTTCATCAATAGTTAAAATGGGAAGAAATCTTAGGAATTATTCCATGTTACTCTTTAAACTTTTCCTTTTAATGCAGCTGTACTGCTATCACAATTTGAAAGTGGATGCATTTCCTTCACGATCTGAAAACTCGGAAACTTGTGATGAACGTCATCATCACAATGAAACCTACTTCAAGAGAGAAACTGAGGAACATATTCAAAGAACCAAACGACCTGCAAGAATGTTCCCAGCGAAGTATCTTAGGTAAAAATTTTAGTTTAACATTATTACATTCGTTATTTATACAAACTAATAAAAAGTATGATGCGTAGTCGGAAAGAAAAGAGCGGCACTGAGGACCAGAATATTGTAGATTCACGGTTTTATGGGCCAGCCTCAAGCTGCTTTGAAATTAATAGGCTCGGTTACACCTTAAATGGCTATTACCTGGTTAAAGGAAAGAATCAGACAAAAAACGACCAAGTCGAAGTGCTTGGTTGCCGGTTTAAGCATCCCGATGGATCCAAAGAAGGTACCATTTAAAATAATACAAATTAAACAGTGGAACATAAAAATAATATGAATTGAAATCAATTAGTCAAAGAAGTAAAAGTAGGATTCATCGAAATTGAAATGAACAAATCTACTAAATCTGTGGAAAGAAAAAAAAGGGCTCAAAAACCATCTATAAAAATGAGTTTGGAAGCAATTCAACATATTGATGACCGACCCAAACGACCTGCTCGACTACTACCATTGACAGTTATTCTGTAATTGTCTAAAAATACGATATAAATTTACTTAAAATATATATAGCAGACCATAATTATTAGTAAATATTTAATAAATCTAATAATAAGAATATATCTATATTAATAGTGGGAAATCCAAAAACAATACGGAAATATTTTATGGTCCTGCCTCCAGCTGTGAAGAACTCGGAAAGCTCGGTTACACTTTAAACGGTCTTTATTTAGTTGATTGCAAAGACAAATCACTGAAAGGGATGAAAATAGAACTGATTGAATGTCGATTCAAACACCCTCGTAGATCTAAAGAAGGTATATATTTATTCTTTATTCTTATTTTAAATTTAAAGCATAACTAAGTTTTTTAATAGTAAAAGAAGAACGAATTGGGTTCGTTAAGATAAAAACCAAAAAAGCCAATACAGTTTATCGTATACATTTAAATACTTTCATGGAAACAAGGCCAACAGAAACTAAAACCAATCGTCAAAAGATAATAATACAAAGACCCGCTCGATTACTGCCACTACAACTACTTTAGTAATTATTGGTTTATTCTAAATATATCTTTTTTTAAAAATAAAGATGTATAACATTTTATATTTCAGTGGAAAAGAGAAAAATGACACTGAAGAAAACCAAGTAGTAGAACGATTTTACGGCCCACCTAATAACTGTAGCGAGCTGGGGAAACTTGGTTATACATTGAATGGTTATTATGTAGTGAACGGAGTAGGAAGTGTCAAAATCGAGATTGCTATTTGTAAATTCCACCATCCATTTGACGTGACTGGAAGTAAGGAATAATCATATATTATTTTACACAATTTTCATGAATATATACCTACGATATTATTACTATCACTATTTAAATGTCTTGGGTGGACACCACTTATAGGCCGTCATACAATAATATGATGTAATATTACGTTGTGTATATCAAAGTACCCACATTATAAAATAATCCAAGTTGTAAAATCTGAACAAAGAATAAAACTTGAAAATAGTAGTAATAAGGTATCTGTTAACTGCTTTACAGGTTTTAAAGAAGAGCGTTTGTCATTAACTAGCACCAAAGGGATCAGCAACAACCCCAATAAACAATGGATACGTAAGTTAACATTATATGCTGAATAGTTTGAGTAAATCATCACGTACTGTACGTGTATATAATTTACATTGCATATTAACGTGCATATTAATATTATGATGTTTTTCCCGTTCGTGCAAAACCAGCCTTACCTCTGGATCATGGTGGAAACGAGAGCTACCTGCTAATTAATGTTAACTCCGCGAAATGTCTTGAATCAGGCGGCAATAAATCATCACTTCTAATTCAGACGGAGTGTAATCCAAATACGACGAAACGTTGGAAAAAAATTAATAATGGAAAGCAGCTTTGCGATGACTCTGCTAAATGTATTTCTTTGTCGTTCAATGACTACCAAAATCCTATTCCTGCTCTGCTCCCTATGCTACCTGCAAACCATATCAATCAACACTTAAGTTTGAAACAAAACCTAATTAAATTGTTTGCTAAGAATTTATGCGTGGCTGCCGCACCCGCTAATGCCTCTGATTTCCGTTCCGGCATAAAATTTGAATCATGTGATGATAAAAATAAATACCAAAAATGGTATTTTATTTCTATTGAATGATGAAATTATTATTAAGTGGCATTTTTTGCTTTCTTTAAAACTTAGGATTCAAATTTTTGGGCAAGGATTTTGAAACTAAACAAATAATATGTCTATAAAAATAATTGGTAAGATGCTAATCTAATATTGCTGCACTCATCCTGAACTGCATGGCTACAAAATTTTTAAGTGAATAAATTGCAAGGAATATCATAAATTGTCCAGAAACTATATAGACTAAATTGTTTTTTGAATAAAAGGGTTGTGAATGTAATAAACTAAAAATAGGTAATTAAATGTTACCTAAATTGGTTTTTTGTTTACTATGAATGAAGAAGTAACTATTGTTTGATAATATTTAACAAAAATAATTTATTCGTGCTTTATTTTCATAATTGGAATCCAAATAATAAAATCTGCAAAAGAAATAAAAGAAATTCATAATCATTTGATTATTGGTTGAACGCGAATGCAACAAATTAGATAAGTTCACTTTCACTTTCATTACAATAAATCTTACAAACACATTGAAATTTAAAAATCAAACCATCTTTTACTATCAAATAGTTGCTGTTGTACTCATATATTTAAAACTGATTGGCTTAAGTCTATTACTTTTATAATTCAAGTACTAAAGAGTAAAAGCAGGCAGACAATCTGTCATAAAAACGGAATATAATAGGCTTTTCAAATGTGGCAGCTTTGCAGCGATCACTATAAAAACCCTCAAACCAAACTTGGTCTTTTGTTTTCTTTGAATGATGAATAAGAATAAATAATTTAGAGGCGTTTAAAAAAAATTATCTTAACAATTTATCTTTATAATTTTCGGGAAAGATTGCTGTCAAATTTTTAAAAATATGCTGGGTAAGAAATAAGAAGTTTAAAGCCAATATTGTTATTCAATAATAAAAGAGATAAAGTAAAGAAAAAACAAAAACGATTATCTTGTAATTAGGTCATCAAAATACCAGAGTAATAGAGTCTAGAACTAAGAACAACTATTTACATTCAGGTAATAAGGGCTCGTCCGGGATTTGAACCCGGGACCTCTCGCACCCGAAGCGAGAATCATACCCCTAGACCAACGAGCCTTGTACGGATAATCATTTTAATGGAAGAGAGCAATATTTATTTAGTTTTTTCATCAGTAACTAAATTGTGCTATCCAGTATCTATAGCTAACATGTAGCCTCACGCACTTATCTATTGAATTTCCAAATAATTTAAGTTATACGATTATACCTTAAAATAAACATACACCTTAAAAATAATAAATATTAAGTGTTTTATAACTTTATATTGGCTTATTTTTCGATTTTCTTTTATCAAATTCGGTGAATTACAAATATAAGAATTCATTTTTTCCACTTTTAAAGCTTTGTAAGGTAAAATAAACTTTTTTAAAAGTTACAGTTTTTGTTTAAACCATAGTATACATAATAAAAGTTGATTGACTTGGGCTTTTTAAATTTTAAAAAGTCAGTACTATAATAATTTTTTTTTAACACCTTTGAACATAAAAAAAATTCTAATGATTTGTTTTTATATTTCGGGAAACTAAAAATCCTTTGAAATTATATATTATATGACATTTAACTTACTTTTAAATTTATACTTATAGTTTTTTTAATTAATTAAAAATTTAAATTAGATAGTTTTAAAATTAACAAATATAAAGACATTTTAAGAATAAATTGAATATATCATATAATTAAATAATTTAAAATGTTCATATATTTTTTTTTCAATTTATTACTCTGGCTATATAAATATTATTTCGGTCCATAAGGAAGGTTTAAGAAATGTTAAGATGTAACAATCGTTATGTAATAAAAGGATTGAAATAATTTTGAATTTCATATACAATAGAGAGAAAAAATCCCTACGGGAAACCTTGCATTCGGTACGAATGCCTCCGAATTTACAATTGTAAATTCAACGTAATTTTGTCTATTCAATTTTTTGTCAAATAATTGTTCATAGTAGACAATTTTGTTTAAAAAAATGATAGTGTGTCATAGTAAGCGTTAGATGGCGTCAAGATAGGGGGGAACACCAGCCCACCCAATAGAAAGAGGGGTAACGCCCACAGCGATGGCCGCTAACCTACTTCAGCGCCATCTAGCGTCCAAAATTAAAACTATTTTGGAAAATTTTATAAAAAAAAATCCAAATTATTTCCGTTTTATTATTCATTCATTAATTAGTTACACAATTTTTTTTTCAAAATTTTAATTCCTCTTTTACGGAATTTATTATGGGCAAGTGCTGGGAGATTTCATTCGGATTTCCCCAAAAGACTCTTGGAACCTATAAGTAAAAAAATAAAATAAAATTACAAAAAACTATTTTCAAATATTTAAAAAATTAATTACCTTTAGATCCTTGGTCCGACTTTCACGGGAAGTATACTCTCTCAATATAAAATCATTCCCCTTTTCGAAATAAATTCGAGTGTCGTTGATCCTTATCAGTACATCATCCACTCTCAGATAGAAGCGCTGTAAGGCGAAAATTCCACTCGGCATCACTCTCTAATAAAATTAAAATTAAAATTAAAGTTAAAATTAGAAATAATTAAAATTAAATTTAAATAAATTAAATTTTTAGTTATTAACTGAAACATTATTATTTTTTTTATTAATTAAAAAATTAATTCATTTGTTTTTCAAATCTTAAAAAATCCTTAAATAATATTGATAAAAAATAAAATGCAAATCAATTCAAAAATTAATTTAAAAAATATAATAAAAATTAATTCTTGAAAATAGATTTAATTTTTTTTAAATTCAAAAGTTGATAAATAAAAATTCAAAAAATCCTATAAAATCCTAAAATAAGTTTTTAAAAAATCAAGAAATAATAATTTAAAAAATAATAGTAAATTTAAAAACAAAAAGAAATCAAATTAAACATAATTAAATCAAATTTAAATTACCACTTTGACTGAACACGAGGCACAGCCATGATCAGCCAGCTCATCTTCATACAAATGAATCTCATCATAAAAGAGGATCTTCTCCTTCTGCTTCAGCTTCTCCATGTCAATCTGGCTCTCCGTCTCTGCAGCCCCAATCTCCCCGAGCAGGGTGCCCCTGTAGTCAGTAGTGAAGGTCCAGTCAAACGGGTGTGACACCTTGTGGGACACATCCAGCTCCGTCCTCGTGCCCTGCCAGGCCTCCGCCACAGCCACCTTGACCGAGTCGTTGTGGTCGTCAACCCTCTTGAGGGCGTCCAGGGTGTTGAACTCGAGACCCTTCCCGCTCTCCGAGTGCACCATCCTGAAGATGTTGTCCGGGAAGACCATGTCGGGCAGGTGAGGCAGAGTCAGCTGGTGGAAAGCTGAGTGCCGGTCTGTGGATGTTGGTGAGCCGGGCTCAGAGCTGCATTTTGAAGGAAGGATGTGGTTCTTGACAGTTGAGAGGGTGAACGGGTGGAAGTCGAAGGACTCCTGGACTGCCACCGAAGGTGTTGGAAGGGCATTCCTGATCATTTCCTGAAAATAGAAGCAATATTGGATGATTTAATTGTAAGATTGAAATGAATAATAGTTTATTTTTACTTTTATTGGGTAATTAAACTTAATTCCTTTGTGTGAATTTAGAAAAGGCGATTTTCATGAATTTGGGGAGGTGAAGCAGACGACACAGATTGGAACTGTCAAAAGTGGCCGTTCCGACGTTGCCAAGTGTAAAAAAATTTTTAAAACTTTCATTTATTCTTTTTACAATTTAAAAAAATAATTCGTTTAGAATTATTCGATTGGGCAATAATTATAATGGCATATTAAATGTTACAAATTATTTATTTTCATTTATTCCTTTTTCTAGGAATCGTATTCAATTCAATTCACAGAAAAAACCAATTCGAATGAATATGAATTTGAATTGGATTCGAATTTAGAATATTTTCAACTCGAGTTAGTGTGTCAACTTAGTTATTTTTAAAATCCAGTTAAATAAAACAAAGTTACTTATAGTTATTTGAAAAACTAGGTGAAATTCAGTAAATCTATAGAAAATCGAATAAATTTCAATTAAGTTACTGGGAAATATCCAATTTAAATAAGTTAAAAACGTAAGTAAATCAGTTTTAAAAGATGCTCAATTAAACCGTAGAGAGGAAATTCTTCCTATATGATTTTAAGTTATAACTTTTTAGGGAATCATTTGGAAAACACCTAATTATTCTGCCTATTCATTTATTTTTTATTTTTTAAATTTTTTATTATATCTGACAGTGACAATTTTATTTTATTATTTAATTAAATTTTAATCGGTTGTGAATTAAAAAAAAATTCTATTTTTGACTGAGTTTTAATGATTTCTTCTCTAACTAATTGATAAAACGCTATAAGAACAGAAATTTTCACGTTATTTTATTTTTTTCAAATGTTGAAAACTATAGGTGGGAAATATGGTGCATAATTATCTTTTGTCCTTATTTGATTTTTTGTGCTCGAAGATTTCAATAAGAATGTAACCGGTCACTCCGGATAGCAGGACGCTCAATAAAACGTAGAGCTTCACATCGACACATAGAAATGTGCTGTATCCAAATGCTATGGCGAAAGCGAGTGAATTCCACAAACGCTGATTGGAGAAGGCCGCTTTTTTATCACTTGGAAAAATGGCCGCATAAAAAGCTGAAATTAAAAGATATAGAAAAGTTAATGAGATTTTAGTTATTTTTCATGCAAGTGTTATCAAGTTTACTGTTTTACTGAACTAAATTTGAGTTTTACTTAAAGTTTTTACTAATTCACTCATAAATCTCAGTTTTAATAAGGAAGAAAAGTCAGTAAAACTCGATTGTTGAAACAGTTTTACTAAATTTCACTAGGTTAAACGAGTTTTTAGAAAAGTTAGATAACTAAGAATTAGAAATTAGGGTTAACCATAACAAGGTTAATAAAAAAAAACTTATTTAAACACGCGGTTATTACTGATTAAGTTTTACCAACAAATTAAATACTGGGTAATAATATGGCAATTTTTTTTTAAAGATTTTAACCCCAAAATTGATCAAGTAAACACATTTTATGATTTGTTTCTGTTTCCAATAAAATCTTGGATCATATTCAGGTTTTAATGATGTAAAGTAAGTGAGGTTAGTGCTGCGTGTTAGTCAGTTTTTCAAAACCGTTAACCGAGTTAACCAGCTTAAACTCACCTTTACTAACATTTATTTACTAGGCTTGATCTGAGTTTAAAACAACAAATACTTACAGGTTGTCTGTGTAAGTAATGCTGAATCAGCCAGACCAGAAACGGCTGATAAAATGTAGAAGATCTCAACATGATCAGGATCAGGAATCCAGATGTACAATATAATAAATATCAGGATCAAATTGATTAAAACAGCAACAATAACTATGGGCCATCGACCAACGATTTTAACCAAATAACCAGCCAATAGAGCGCCAATAGCACCAGCAGCTCCTACACAAATCAAAATAAAACCAATTTGTCCCACTCCAAGGGAACAGTGAATGAAAGCCTAATAATAATAATAATAAATTAGTTTATAAATATAGGCCTTAAACTGCTGAAATACATACATAAGTAAATTCTGCCATAACGAAAGTTGTTTTAAAACCATTCCAAAGAGTTAGTGGAATGAGGAGTATCATGTAAGGATTCTTCATGTGCCTAAACGTGGCCGTCACTGAGTTCAATGTGGATACAGATTCACCATTATTACCTTCATCTTTTTTGGTTTTCCTGTTTTGAAAAGCATGAATTAAATGGAGACTTTGCTTCATATAGTATTGCACTTTAGAAACTTAGCGAAATTCGAGTTATTTTCGCTTAACACAAGTTTTGGGTAGCCTATTTTAAATGAGTTTTACCGGATAGCGTTTTAAAAAATCATAAATATTTACTGAGTTTTTACTTAGTTAATTAAGAAAAAAGTACATCTTAACTTGAATAAAATCGATCTTTTCGACACTTAACTAATAATTAACTGAAATATACGTGTAAAAGTTTAAAAATAACTCAAATATTTTACTTAATTTAACTCAATATGGTAAAAAGAACCAATTTAACAACACAAGCCCCATTCTAACTATACAAATACACTATATATATAATACTTTGATGGGGCGTCAACGAAAGCTGCCAAAACAATTGCTGATGCCAGAGCACATCCAAGCAAGATTCCTATGAGTGTGTTTATATTAGAAGGTACAGAATCATCCTTTTGGAACTCTGAATTATTGTTATTGTTTGTGTAATTGAGCCATTCTTGTGGACAGAAATTGACTCCACAGTGGTCCAACCTCTCATCAGTTATCACAGTCACACTGCTATCTCCTCCAGATGAAAGCACTAATTTATTTCATTTTTATTAAAAGAATTTATAACTTTAAATTGAAATAATCATCATAATTTATACCTAAAGAGCTTATTAATTGACCCCAAATGGATGCAGTTGATATGACCATGAAGAAAACCCCGAAGAATCGAGAAATGTGAATTTCTTTGGAGTTTATGTCACCTAATAATTCAGAGTAGGCCTCCCCAGACTTTTAAAATAAAAATTCAGTTGTTTACCAATTAATTCAAACTTGTCAAATTAATTTTTTTTTTAATATATTCAGATTCGTAATTTTTTAAAAAGTGAATTGATAAAGATTTAGATTCCACATTCAACAAATTTAAAATCAAAACAGAATTTAATGCAATTTTAAATTTCGATTCACTTATAAAAACGTTGTTTTTACCTGTGTTATGTAGACACTCTGAGCAGTCCACTAAATTAATATTCACAATTAGAAAAAAAATTAATGCAGTTCTTAGTTAATATGTAATAAATATATAGAATAATACCAAAGGAGCTGCCCCTAATCCGTCCAAGATAGCGGCTGGAATCATTGTGTAAAATGTGGGATAGAATTGAACTGCAATGTAAGCTGCACTGGAGAGCTCACTGATTACCATCGTCCATTTCAGGCCGACTTTCTTAATTATCCAAGTTGGGACGAATAATGAAGATACTATCTGAGCAACATAAATGCTCGCTTCTGCAATAGTTCCTAGACCATCCGCATTATTTATCGTACTCTAAAATTTAAAAAAAATTCAGTAATAATATATGTAAATGTAATGGGTTGTCCACTCAAAAAAGTTTTCCTACACCCTAAAAAATCTATGCCAAAAATTCGAAAAAATAAAAAAAAAATCCGAAAAAATTCTAAAAATTCGGACGAAAAAAAGTAAAAAAAAATCCACGAAAAAGAGAAAAAAAAATTCAGAAAAATTTAGAAAAAAAATCCAAAAAAATCCAAAAAATTTAAAAAATCGTAAAAAAATCTAAGTCCACAAAAATTCAGAATATCAAGATTTTTTTCCCATTTTCGGATTTAAATCTTCGTACACCCAAACGTAGAGTGACCAACCCCTCGTGTAATGGGTAATTGGGATTTACCTGGAGACTAGAAACAACACCGTAAGCCGTAAAAAGGAGTAAATAAGATAGGCTGAGAACAATGACATTTCTCCAGATACGAAATTTGCATCTTTTGAGCATCTTTTTATTATGCTGCTGGTCCGTCGTAATTATTATGTCATTTCCATTTTCGCCTTTACTCATCGCCGTTTTATTGTTGATGTAATCTTTAAATTCTTATAATTTATTTTTAATATTTGTTGATTATTGAAAATCTGAGAAAAATTTTTAATTACCAGTTTTCGTTGGTGGCGAGTTTTCGACAGCTCTCTGAGAATCGTTTAATTCTACTTGAACGCTCATCTGATTTTAAAAATTGAAAAAAATTACTGAAGTTTTGTACTATACACATATAACGTTGTCAACTGAGTTGAACTGAGTTATTAAAAAATATATATTCAGTAACTGAAATTGTTTACTATGTTTACCATAAAACCTAAGTTTAATATACGCGGAAATAGAGTTAAATTCGTTACCGATTTTTTCACAGGTTAATTGAAAAAACTAAAATTGACTGGTTTTTAAGAAATATTAAGTAACTTTAAAAACTGGAGTTTTCACTAGGTTTATTATAAAAATCAGCTTTACAACGAGAATCGGGAAAAGCTCAAAAAGCAACATTACAAAAAGACGCGATTACATGAAAAAAAATTTATATTTGAACGCCATGCTTAAATATATTTGTCGTTTTGAGAGATACGCGTCTAGTAAATATTATAAATCCCTTACCTTTTATTAGATTGTTTCAAACTATCTCTGTGCAGTGAATAAAATAAAGGAACTATAGAATTCAACCTCATTGTTGAGTTACTTATATTTATATGATCCTTCTTTTTTTTGTAAAAATGTTTTTATTACATCTTCTTGCAAGGGAAAAAAAGGAAACTTATTGAGTTAAGCAATCGTTATAAACATGGCCCAATTTATTGTTGAATATACGCTTACCAATACTTTCTTAATTTAAAATAATCCTTTATTGTGAAAAGAAAATTTTTGAATATATTATAAGGGATTAAGGTGCAAGTAAGGGGATAGGTACGTCCCCGTAAATAGGCAAACCACCTCCTTTTATATGACTTTGCTGGGGATTTTTTAACACTATAAATCACTTGTCGCAATCCTATAGTAATAATATGGTTAATCGTATAACTCCTTTTATTTTTATCTGATAATTCAGTATAGTCGACCATGTTTCAGTTATATTGCGTGTTTTCTATAGCCTACTGAGTCTGACGTGGTGTTATCAACTCCATTAAAACTAGCCGTTAAAATAAACTTAGTTAAATTTATTAAAACTAATAAAAACTTGGTTGAATCTAGTAAAGTATAATTGAGTTTTTCTGTTTTTAATTTTTACTGAGTTGAAACTTAGTAAATAAGGTTTTTTTAAATATTTTTAGTAAAACAGCTTAAAACATTGTAAAATCTCAGTAAATCTTAGTTATTGGCTTGGTATAAAGTAAGAAAAATTATAGTTACCAAGTAAAAATAATTACCTCGATGCGATGAAAGATGAGAAATAAGCAATAAACTTTTAATCGGTTAGATTAGTTTTCTGGTAAAAGTCAGCCATTGACTAAGTATATCTGACTTTTATATAAAAGTAAAATAGTTTGAGTTTCAAAATAAACTAAAACTCAGTTTAGTTTAATTGATTAAGTAATGCCCAATTCAAACTGGCCGCAAAAATTTATGTTGATTGACGATAACTCGAATTTAGTCAGGTTTGACGTAAAATAAGCTACATTTCAAGTTTAAACATAATTTTATCCTGGGTTCAGGGAAAATTTCGGTTTATTGCATTTAAGGATTGTCATAAGTTATAATAGTAGAGTATTAACTAAACTATGACTAAACCTTTTCGGTATTTAACCAGTGAATTTTTAAATATATCTGTACTATAACAACGGTTGTTATTTCAATCATTTCAATAATTTTTGTTTTGTTTTTATGAACATATTTTAATATTTCATAATTCATTTTTATTTCATTTTCCATGTCAATTAGATCACATAAAAAAGATTTACACTGTGCAATCACAAGGAAAACATTTATTTATTTTTTAAACCCCGAAATCAGAAAAAATGCCAAATAAGTGGACATATAAGAACTGGCATGTTTTTAAATTGAAGACAATTGTTGATACATTTTAAATATGAAAACCAAAAATTGGTTTCAACGATCAAAGATATTTGACACTGACTTTAGCAACAAATGAATCAGGCGCAGTAGCGAATGGTTTCGCGCCATCAGATGTAACAAACTGATTAACTTGGTACTCGGAAAGAATCTCGTAATCCAGGATATCGTCACAGATTTGCTTATAATTTGAAAAACAAAATTTAACTCCTAATTTGGTTTCATGAAATAATAGTTAGCTTTACCTGGGTTAGAGGACTCGAATTTGATGTTATTATAATTTTGAAGTCGTTTCTTTGAGCTAACAGCACAGTTTCTCGTTCAATAAATTCGACGATAGCAACATTTTCAGCCGGACTCAACTTTAGATCCGTTGCGACCAAGAAATTTTGCAACACGTGGCCTTTCTTTCCACCAACCAAAGATTCTCTGAAATTGACAATTCAAGTGACTCTTTTATAGCTAATAGTTCAATTGACCAATATATTTGAATTACCTGAATGGAGCTTTTAATGCACTCGAAAGTTCAAAAATATAGCCGACACGTTTGCTTTTTGGATACACGACGGGTGGCTTAAATAAGTCGCAGTTAATACCACAAGCAATGATCTGATTCTGGTCATTCTTTACAACAAAACTAAATAATACAAAAAATAGTAATACAATTTACATGATAATTTGATAATAAGTAATAAGTTATTCACCTTAAATTTTCAGATAAAATTGGTTCCCAAATTTCGTCGATTACCGCTGCATAATCTTGGCAAGTTACACCGGTGTATGGGCTCAAATCTCCCTTTTCCGCAAAGCATTCGCTAATTATTCTGAAATGTTAAATTACACTTTTATTGACATATAAAACATACAGGCAATATGCTATAATAATATACCGAATCACTTCTGGTTTCATGTACGATTTTAATAGACCAGTTTTGTACTTTGGTAAACTTATTTGTTGTGATTCGTCCTTGGAATTGCAATTCTTCATCAATCGCACAATGTGTCCAAAATTTTCTGCTTCCAAAAAATCGCTAACTTCTGAAAATAGAATTATTGGTTCTTATACTTTATCGTTATTTGACCAAAAATAAAATGTAGTACCTAGCCGAATGCCTTGATCTTTCAGTTTTGTGACCACAATGACAGCATTGAGTGAGTTTCCACCCACGTAGAAAAAATTATCCATCAAAGAGAGGGACTTTTGAAGTGAACCTCCAAGAACCAAAGATACTGTCTTCAACAATGCTCTCGCAAGAGTGCCCGTCTTCTCCTCCAGCAACTGCAATTCCTTTTCGTTCCACTGGAGAGATATTGACTTACCTATATACACATAAAATTAATAATAAATTGATAGAATTAAAGTTCTTAAATTGTTAGAAATATTACTTCTGCAATGTTTTTCATAATATCTTATCAGCGATTGTCTGTCCACTTTTCCATTCACTAGCAGAGGAATATCTTTCACAACCACGATCTGTTATAGTTTATAACAATTATTTAAATCTATTTACACTTTTATTTTAAGTTTATAATAATATGACCAGCTCATACCCTTGGCATTGCATAGGAAACAAGCCTTTCTCTAAGTTTTTCATGGACGATGGACGAGGAATAATAAGTGGTCATAACAAAAGCCAAAATTTCTTGCTCCGATTGTCCTGGTTTCCAGCAAAGGACCACACCTTTCTCAACAAGATCCAACTGATTGAGGATCGAATTTATCTCTGTTAAGTTAACTCGGTGACCGCGGACTTTCACTTGTGAATCAGCTCGTCCTTCATAGTACAATTGGTTATTTACAATCTTTCCATAATCTCCCGTCCGGTAAAGTATTTCATGTCCTATTTGAACATAATATATTAATTATTAAAATTATAGTAATAATTAAGTATAAGTTTAATTCAAACCTCTTTTCTTTTGGACTTGATTTGGAAAAAAGCTGGTAGTGCCACTTGTTTTATCTTTTCCTTTAATATATCCATCCGCTACATGGGCTCCTGAAACGAATATTTCTCCCACTTTACCACGTTCAACTGGCTCGCCCATTGAGTCCAGTACGCAAATTGTACAGTTGTAACATGGTATCCCTGTTTTGACCAAAAAATCTAGTTAGTTTTACAATAGAATGGTTAGTATCAGCTCAATGTAAGAGAACCTAAAGGTACACGGCCCTCCAGAAGTGTTGAATCTACATCTTCCATGCAGTGAAAGATGGCAAATGTGACATCACCGGTGATCTCTGTGCTGCCGTAAAAATTGCAGACGATCCCATTGAAATTCTGGTAGAATTTGTGCAAAAGTTGGACCGGTAGAACTTCTCCACTGCATACCCAAAGCCGGAGATCATTTAATCTGCCTTTATTTCCATCTGTATTTTCTAGGATGGAAGAGAGTAGCGAAGGTACTAAGACAAGGCGAGTCACTCTGAACCTTTCCAAAGCTTCTACGAAAAGCTGCGGATTCTGCGTGACAATTTTTGGGATGATAACGATTGGGATTCCTTTAAGAAGAGGTGCCCATATTTCAGCGATTGAATCCACAAATGTCAGGGCTGTTTTGAAGCATGCAACCTCTTCAGAAGTGAAGGGAAAGGTTCTCCACTGCCAACTCAATCGGCTAAGAAGATTGAAGTGAGTCAATCGAACTCCCTTTGGTGTTCCAGTTGATCCGGATGTGTAGAGTACAGCTGCCAAACTTTGCTTGATTGGTTTATCACAGCAAATACTACTAGCCTCACCTTTCTCGAGGTATGAATCGATTAGGAAAACTGTTGGAATCTCTTCAAGTTGGTCAAAGTTGCTATCATTCAACACGGTAGTGTTTGTGAGGAAAAGAGACGGATTGGCATCATTGCAAATGTGTGCAACCCGATTTTTCGGAAAGGTTGGATCCAGAGGAAGGTAGGCAGCCCCTGCTTTGAAAATGGCTAGCAGAGATATGATCAAATCGATAGATGGTGGCAAACAAACTGCAATTATCCAGTCCCCTTGGGCAGGACGGCCAAAATGAGTCAGTATGTGCTGAGCAAGGACCGTGGATTCGATTTCTAGTTGCTCAAAACTAATATAACTGACCCCTTCTGTAGATGGTAATTGGCTGATGATTGCCGTTTGTTGACGAACCGATGGTTTTTCAGAGAGAAATTTTTGCCACACTTCATGAAGAAAAAATGGTTCAGTCAACTCAGACTCACGACCAGCCAAAATAGATTTCTTGCCACCAACCCAGTACTCATTATTTAGATCCATCTGTACATACAAGTATAGTGACATTTCTTATATAAGAATACAGCGTTTGAAATTATAGACTGACTTTAATTTAAAATTTATTTTATCCAAAGTTCAATTAAGTTAATTGTTCTCTTATTACTAAGATATAATACCTTAATAGTATGTATTGAATGCCGCTTATTTGCCTTACTGCTGCCTGAAGCTCTAAATTTTTGGTTCAAGTATATCAACTGGTGAAGAACTTCTACTAGCTTATTCAGGTGCGTTGCTGAACTTTTTATATTTCTGCGGTCGCCACGAAATATGTGTTAATTGCAAAACGGGAGATGTATGAAGCAATCTTAATTCAAATTGATCAGAATTAGTATTTCCCCACTACCTGTATAATAAAATAGTAAGGGGAATACCAATAATGGATTAAATAAGAATCATAATAACCTATAAGCATTAATAGGGGGTAAAATATTTGTAAATGCAATTGGTAATAATTACAAAGAACGGATTCATTGTATCATTATAAAACTCTATGACCCAAATTGTGTAGTCTGGTAGTATTTCGGGATTTTTTTGTTATCTTACTCTGACTTGTATTTCCCCTCATAAATTATATGACGTAAAAGCATGTGTAGAATGGGGATAAAAGAGATTAGTCCTTTTTTCAAAACATGAATTGAGGTGATTAGACCTATATACAATGAAATCATTGGATGTATACAATATCTGAGCAATTTCTCAAGAACTGTTTTTTAAAAATATGTTTTAAAATTTCGCGGGGAATAAATTTATACCTGAAAAATTCCATACTCACATTTCGTTCTCACTTATAAACTGAGTTGAGAGGCTAGTCCATATATAAGCTCATTTAAATATCCACTCCTTTATTACTTGAATTCAAACACTCTCAGTAGTACACAGCAAAATGCCGGGCATTAATGCTGACTATACACTAAACAGCGAAGAAGAAAATACTATTGGTCATCCGCAAGAGTCCTTCATCAGGAGAGTTTTTGAAATCCTTTTGAAAGATGCCATTTTCATTGAAACCTCAAGAGAAAAACTCGTCACCGAATGGATGGAACCGGAATCACTGACGGCCGTCCTTGGTGGTAAAGACATGCCACAAAAACCAGCTCAATCTGACGATTACTTAATCGAGGTAATAAAAAACATCGTACGCTACAGCGTCAAGACAGGACACCCACATTTTATCAATCAGCTTTTCTCCGGGTATGTAGAATAATTTTCGCGATTCTAATTTAAATCTGTAATTGATCATCTTAACACACATCAGGCTGGACTTGTACGGCTTGGCTGCTCAATTTGTTACGGATTCTCTTAATCCAAGCATGTACACTTACGAAGTGGCCCCAGTTTTCACCTTGATGGAGCTGCAGATCCTGAGGGAAATGCGGCGTAGAGTGGGTTACCCGGATGGTCAAGGAGACGGACTCTTCTGTCCTGGTGGTTCAATGGCCAATGCGTATGGAATGCACTGCGCCCGTCATCGAGCCATTCCGAATGTCAAGGTTTGTTGAATCTGATTTAACTTATTGCCTTATCCACTGAGCAAGAAATCGCCTCAGTTTTCCCGATTCATCTTGTTTTATATTACTCATAGCATGTATCTACTAGTCTGAAATATTTCAGATTTGTATAATTTTTCAGATATATATTACTGTTAATTATAGGAAAATGGCATCTTCGGTTTGCGTCGTTTAGTGGCTTTCACATCCAAAGACGCTCACTATTCTGTCAAGAAAGCTGCAGTCCTCTTAGGGATTGGATCTAATAACCTCTACCTCGTGGATGTTGACACTGCTGGAAGGATGAAGGTCGACCACTTGGAAAATGAGATAGAACGGGCGTTGAAAGAGGGTGCTTTGCCATTTATGGTTTCAGCTACTTCAGGAACCACCGTCCTGGGAGCGATGGATCCCCTTGAAGGAATTGCTGACGTCTGTAAGAAATATGGACTTTGGCTTCACGTGGACGCTGCATGGGGTGGAGGTCTTCTCATGTCGCAAAAA
Organism: Chydorus sphaericus; assembly: GCA_030141595.1. Taxonomy (NCBI): domain Eukaryota; kingdom Metazoa; phylum Arthropoda; class Branchiopoda; order Diplostraca; family Chydoridae; genus Chydorus; species Chydorus sphaericus. The sequence continues at coordinate 11,558,760 of CM057929.1, read as the reverse complement.
CATCGACATCATCTCAAAGGGATAGAAAGATATTTCCCTTATTCAATTATTCTCCAAACATTCTATATTTAATGAAGTGTTCAATAAAGTTTATACGAGAAAGTGATCACTCTACATTTAATTGTATTTTACACAGATTAAAATATTTAAAAAAAACTGGGGGAAAATCTAAAATCTAGAATTCTGGATTTTTAGGATTTTATTAGATTTGATTTATTTAAGTTTTGGCGTGAATAATTTATGGGAGTACGAAAACTTTCTTATCCTCCGGTTCTATAAAATGTTTTTTTTTCTATTTATCTCAAATGTAATTAAGAGCCGACAGTGTGACCTGGAACCCTCACAAACTGTTAGCAGTGCCTCAGCAGTGCTCTGCTTTCTTGGTTAAAGATCAGGACATCCTACTTGAGGCCAATTCAGCCTGTGCCACGTATCTATTTCAAACGGACAAGTACTACGACCCAAAATGGGACACTGGGGATAAGTCTTTCCAGTGTGGAAGGAGGGCCGATGTACTCAAGTTCTGGCTGATGTGGCAAGCCAAAGTAAGTTTTAATTTCTTTTTATTTTAAATAATAATATAAAAACTCAATTTTCTTGGGTTTGAGGCCCTTCAAAGTAAAACTATACATAAATCTTGTTTTCCTAAAATTAAAATGGGAATACATGTCTATGCTAACATATGGTATGGTTTTATTTCATTTCAATAGGGTGCTTCAGGATTGGAACAAAACGTCGACGGAGTGTTGGAAAAAATTCAACACTTTACAGAGTTCATTCGCAACAAAGTCGGTTTTGAATTGGTCATGGAGCCTGAATTTGCCAATGTCTGTTTCTGGTACATACCACCAAGTTTGAGGGACGCGCCACGAGATAAGAACTATCTAGACAAATTGCACAAGGTTTATTTACTTTTACACTGATATATTGAGCTAAGATTTATTATTGTTGAAATGGTTCATTTCAGGTGGCTCCCACAATCAAAGAACGTATGGTGAAAGAGGGTTCTATGATGATAACTTATCAACCGCTAAGAAACTGGGGCAACTTTTTCCGTTTGGTTCTTCAGAGCCCTTCTGTTACATTTCAAGATATGGAGTTTTTCGCCCATGAGATAGAGAGGCTTGGCAGCGATCTTTAACAGGAACCATATTGATTGTTCTTCTGTTATGCTTGTGCAACCTTACCTATATAAAAAAAGGAAATTATTTTTAATAAGGTTTTGGGGATAATAATCAAGATAGTTTCATGGGGCCAATTTAAATTCGAATATATCGCTAAAAAACTAGTTTATTTACTAGATACGCATTTTTAATAATCCCGAAAGAAATTTATCTTTTCGTAGTTCATTTGTATTTATTTATTTTATTTTATATTATAAACACCGTATAACTGTATTGCGTATAGATATTTCATTTCACATATTAAGGATAAAAAGAAATAAACGTGTTGGGAACTCTGCAGTTTGTACTAGTACCTTGTATGTTTTATTTAAGATCATAAATTTCACCAAACGAAATGCAAGTGATAACACGATTTTATATAAAATATGTTTAGTTCTTTTAAATATACTTAGAAATAATTCTATTCATTATTGATTTAAAGCGTAGAAAACAGTATATTTTTTATTTTAAAAAAATTACAAAAAAAAAACAACTAATTATTATGTTTAGATAGCATGAAAAAGAAGATTTTCATATTTATTCGTATTTAGTAAGTTAAACAATATTTAATTCAATTCCGCCAATAGATGTTGCTCTCTTTGGACATACGCATACACGTACGATGTGAGTGTTGACGAATCGCTTCATATGTGTGAACTTATGAATATTATTTCCTCGCTCATTAATGAAATACAATAAAAATGTGACAATTTTCAACAATACATTTTTTAATGAAAAAATGTTAAATATTTAAATATTGGAAAATAAAGATGGAAAATATGGTAAAAATTATGCTTTGTCCTTGTTGGTTTTTTTGCACTCTAATACTTCAATAAGAATGTAACCAGTCACTCCGGATAGCAGGACGCTCAATAGAACGTAGAGCTTCACATCGACACATAGAAATGTGTGGTATCCAAATGCAATGGCGAAAGCGAGCGAATTCCATAAACGCTGATTGGAGAAGGCCGCATCTTTATCACTTGAGAAAATGGCTGCATAAAAAGCTGCAAGTAAAACATGGGAAAAATAATTATAGATTTCAATTTTCTTCCATACACGTAGTATTGTCAACCGAACTAACGAAGTTTTATACTGGAATTTAACTGAGTTAATTGAGTTTTACTGAGATTTTACTTGAAAAAGTTAGTTACTAAAATAGGGTTTTACCCATTTTAAAAATGACTTTTGCTAACTTATATCGAGATCGGTTAAAACTAAATACTTACAAGTTGTCTGGGTAAGCAATGCTGAATCAGCCAGACCAGAAACAGATGCCAATATGTAGAAGATCTCTACATGATCAGGATTAGGAATCCAGATGTACAACATTACAAATACCAAAACCAAATTGGTTAAAACAGCAAAAATAACGATGGGCCATCGACCAACGATTTTAACCAAATAACCAGCCAATAGAGCGCCAATAGCACCAGCAGCTCCTACACAAATCAAAATAAAACCGATTTGTCCCACTCCAAGGGAACAGTGAATGAAAGCCTAATAATAATAATAATAAATTAGTTTATACATATAGGCTTTAAACTGTTGAAATACATACATAAGTGAATTCTGCCATAACGAAAGTTGTTTTAAAACCATTCCAAAGAGTTAGTGGAATGAGGAGTATCATGTAAGGATTCTTCATGTGCCTAAACGTGGCCGTCACTGATTTCAATGTGGATTCAGTAGATTCAACATTTTTTGATTTGCTTTAAAAAAAATGTAAATATTGATAATATTTTGGTTCAAATTAATATGAAATAGTATACTGTACTTGGATGGGGGGTCGACGAAAATAGCCAAAACAATTGCTGACGCTAGAACACATCCAAACAAGATTCCTATGAGCGTATTTATATTATTAGTAGTTGCAGAACCATCTTTTTTGAATTCTGAAGAATATTTGGTTGTATAGTTGAGCCATTCTTGGGGACAAAAATTGACTCCGCAGTGGGACAGCCTCTCGTCAGTTATGACAGTCACACTGCCGTCTCCTCCAGATGAAAGTACTATAAATGTTTTATTTGTTTATTAACTTATTTAAAACATTACTTAAATAATCATAGTATACCCAAAGAGCTTATTAATTGACCCCACATTGATGCAGTTGAAATAATCATAAAGAAAATGCCGAAGAATCGAGAAATGTGAATTTCCTTGGATTCTGGGTCACCTAATAACTCAGCGTACATCTCCCCAGCCTTAGAAAATAATATATATATATTATTAAACTCTTTTTAAAATAAACATTAATAATTGTTTTACCTGTGTTACGTATACACTCTGAGCAGTCCACTATAAAATATACAATTTAAAATTTAACTTTTTAATTATTTATTTATTAATGATAATATTATATACCAATGGAGCTGCCCCTAAACCGTCCAAGATGGCGGCTGGGATCATCGTGTAAAAAGTGGGATGGAATTGAACAGCAATGTAAGCTGCACTGGAGAGCTCACTGATAACCATAGTCCATTTCAGCCCAACTTTCTTTATTATCCAAGTTGGTACGAACAATGAAGATACTATCTGAGCAACATAAACGCTGGCTTCTGCAATTGTTCCTAGACCAGCCTCATTGTTTACCGTACTCTAAGAATAAAAATTTTAAAAATAGGTTTAATAATGTGTGTAATAAAAAGTACACGATTTACCTGAAGACTAGAAACAACACCGTAAGCCGTAAAAAGGAGCAGATAAGATAGGCTAAGAACAATGACATTTTTCCAAATATAAAATTTGGCACTCTTTAAAATGAGTTTATCGTTTGTCGAATTTGCTGTCGTAGTAATCGTATTGATAAGTTATTTAGGTATTTAATTATATTTTCAATTTATTTTTGATAAGATGGTAATACAAATTAACAGGTAAGTATAGTTACCGATTTTCGTGTTTGACGAGCTTTTGACAGTACTTGGTGCAGCATTTTCTACTTGGATGCTCATCTGATTTAAGAAATTAAAAGAAAGACTATGAAATGAAGATAAATAAGTTATACTTATAGAATGATAACTTATTAATGATCAGATTTCGAATATAAAATTGAAATATTGGGGCTATTGTGTTTGGTCTATAAAAAAAAACTATTGTTAATAGCAAGATACCTTGTACCTCACAGATTGGGATAGAGATGAAGATAAGATCTATATGATTTGAATCAAGCTATATATTAGTGGATAAGTACGCAACAGAAAGTGCTGGGGAGGAGCTCTCTAGAGCCTAGGTTATATAGGCCACTTTATTTCGCTGTATTACTCTTTCAACCTTGTAACACCACCGGTTACCCGAGGCTAGTCAGTTTCTCCGCGGGGGTTCCCGTTTCTCATTCCCAATTCTAATATTGATTCTAAACTTTTATTTGGCTCACGTTCTAATTTTAAATGTTTTTCATTTTTGTATGCTTCGTTTATATGTCATTATCATTATTCGTCTCAATTTACCGCATTTTCCCGCTCTTGATCAAATGATGGTTTGGTGTTTGACCCTAGTTCGCCTTAGGCCTAAGCGACGAATACTCATCAGCTCATGGTCGGCGATGCCAAGATATCTGGCTTATCACTAGCAATGATTTTAGACATGTCTATGACTTTGTGTGGAACAATCCATACCATATGAAAACCCGGAAATCAAACCCAGAACTATCATGTGACGTGTTGATGCCTAGGCCAAAATACATACAAAAGGGACACTGGGACATATTTGCAGTACTTGCAAACATTTTGCGATAAGCGCTTCGCATAAGTAAATCGCGAGTAAATCCAGTTTTAGAAAGTTCATAAAGCTGTTAAGGGGACGGTACGGTACGTCCTCGTACAAGTAGGTCAACCAATTAATTGTATCGGGGACTCCCCTTTTTTCCCCGACCTGACCTGGTGACCTGAGAAACCGATGGTGTTGCAAGACAAAAAGTAAAAGTGGAGCGGGAGTATATATATAACCCAGATTATTTTTCTCTATATATAGTCCTCTTCAACACTTTATGTGCCAATATTCATCATACTAAAGGTAAAGGCATACTAAAGGTATTAAATTAAGTTTTTTTTAAATTTTATTTTGCGGTACTTGGGGTTAAATCTACAACTATTAAAGTATCGTCTAAAATTATTTATTGGATTTTAAAATTATGCAATCCTCAGACTTCTTATTCTCTGTAAATACTTTGGGGTAGCTCAAAGGCTGTTGAAAGTAAAAAATTCAAAAATTCCAATAAAAAAACATACAAAATTAGTATCAGCATAGAAACTGAATTGAATCGCATTTTAAATTTTATTGCAGCCCAAAAAAATGCGATAAAAACGCATGTTTTTACCCGGGAGTTGACTTCTATTCTTGATACTAATTGTCACTATACTTACAGATGGGTCAAACTGCTGAGCACTGGCCGGGTAGCAAGCGGTCTATTTTAGCTGGCTGGGAGTATGAGTTGACCACATTTGACATTCATCAAGCGTGGAACAAATTGCTTTCGGAAAAAAGTTCGGTTATTCGTCAACAAACGGCCATCATCGAAATTTTACCTACAACATCAGGAGTCAGTTATTTAAATTTTGAAGAACTAGAAGTAGAATCCACCGTTCTAGCCCAGCACCTCCTTTCTAATTTTGGCCACCCTGCCCAAGGAGACTGGATAATTGCAGTTTGTTTGCCACCATCTATCGATTTGATCATCTCTCTGCTAGCCATTTTCAAAGCAGGAGCTGCCTACCTTCCTCTTGATCCAAATTTTCCTAAAAACCGGGTTGCACACATCTGCGCCGATGCCAATCCGTCTCTTTTCCTCACAAGCACTGCCGTGATGAATGATGCCGACTTTGACGGACTCGAGGAGATTCCAACAGTATTCCTCGTAGACGCATACGTGGAAAAAGACGAAGGAAATCTTTTTCAGATCGCTACATATAATCTTCACAGAAAACCAATTAAGCAAGACTTAGCAGCTGTACTCTACACGTCTGGTTCAACTGGAACACCAAAAGGAGTTCGCCTGACGCACTTCAATATTCTTAGCCGATTGAGTTGGCAGTGGAGAACCTTTCCCTTCACTTCTAAAGAGGTTGCATGCTTCAAAACAGCCCTGACATTTGTGGATTCAATCGCTGAGATATGGGCACCTCTTCTTAAAGGAATACCAATCGTTATCATCCCAAAAATCGTCACGCAGAATCCGCAGCTTTTCGTAGAAACTTTGCAAAGATTCAGAGTGACTCGCCTTGTTTTAGTACCTTCGTTACTATCTGCTATTCTAGAAAATACAAAGGGAGGTGAAGGTAGATTAGATAGTCTTCGTCTTTGGGTCTGCAGTGGAGAAGTTCTGCCTGTCCAACTTTTGCAAAAATTCTACGAGAACTTCAATGGGGCTATCTGCAATTTTTATGGCAGCACCGAGATCACTGCTGATGTCACATTCGCCATCTTTCGTTGCAAGGAAGATGTGGATTCAACACTTCTGGAGGGCCGAGTACCTTTAGGTAATCTTGCCATCTATTGAAATCACACACTTTTAACTTGTTTTCAGATATCGGTATTCTTTGAAAATAGGGAAACCATTAGATAACTGTACAATTTACGTACTTGACTCAATGGGGGAGCCAGTTGAACGAGGTATAAGTGGAGAAATATTCATTTCAGGAGCCCATATAGCTGACGGATACATCAATGGAAAAGGCATCATTGGCAATAATAACAGTTTTGTTCCAAATAACATTCAGAAGAAGAAAGGTTTGGAAATAATTATAACACTCATTTTTAAAATTAATAATAATAAATTGTGTCTTGTATAGGTCATGCGATGCTATACCGAACCGGAGACTACGGAAAGATTGTAAACAACCAACTGTATTATGATGGGCGAACGGATTCACAGGTAAAAGTTCGTGGTCACCGCGTTAACCTGACAGAGATAAATTCGATTCTCAATGAGTTGGACGAAGTTGTAAAAGGGGTGGTTCTCTGCTGGAAACCAGGCAAACCAGAACAAGAAATTTTGGCTTTTGTTATATCCAGCCAGTCTTCAGAGTCTATCTATCAAAAACTTAAAGAAAGGCTTGTTTCATATGCAATGCCAAGGGTGGGTTAAATTAATTAATTAATACAGGCCGTTACAAAGACAATAATTTTTTTTCAAAATATACAGGTTTTGATTGTCAAGGACATTCCTCTGTTAGTCAATAATGGAAAGATCGATAGACAATCTTTGATGCGATATTATGAAAAATATTGCAGAAGTATCTTTGCTTTTATAATTTACGAACTTCGATCTGATTAAAAATTGTGTTTATTGAATAAAGGTGATTCAACGGCCTTGCAGTGGGATGAAAATGAGTTGCAGTTGCTGGAAGGAAATACTATCGCTCTTGCAAGAGCATTATTTAAGACAGTATCCTTAGTTCTTGGAGGTTCGCTTCAAAAATCCCTCTCTTTAATGGATAACTTTTTCTTCGTGGGTGGAAACTCACTCAATGCTGTCATTGTAGTTACAAAATTGAGAGATCAAGGCATTCGGTTAGGTATACCATCCAATATTAACTTCATATTACTTGAAATAAATTGAAATAACCAATAAAGTTTTTGTTATTTCAACAGAAGTTGGTGAATTTTTGGAGGCAGAAAATTTTGGAAAAATTGTATTGTTAATGGCGAATAACAAGAGTGGCAATATCCCTGAAATCAATTCACAACAAATCGGTTTACCATCAAAGTACAGAATTGATCAACTGACATCGTCCATGAAATCAGAAGTGATTCGGTAATTTCAAATGTCTTTAACGAATACAATCTTATTTGACTTATTTAATAATTTCAGGATAATAAGCCAGTGTTTTGTTGCAAAAGGAGATTTGAGCCCTTATATCAGTGTTTCTTGTGAAGCCTATGAAGCGGTACTTGACGAAGTTTGGGAGCCCATTCTCTGTCAAAACTTAAGGTAAACAGCTGACTACTTTAAAATGTATGCATCACATATAAATAATCATTCATACTGTTTCTTAGTTTTGTTGTCAAGAATAACAAGGATAATAAGATAGTTGCTTGTGGCATCAACTGCGACTTCTTTAATCCTCCTGTCGCTCATCCCAAAACCAAAAGTGTTGGCTACATTTTCGAACTTTCAAACGCAATTAAAGCTCCATTCAGGTTAAATTGAAAATAACTAGTAATAACAAATCTGAGATAAAGGGACATTTAATTATCTATTCTAGAGAACCGCTAATTGGTGGAAAGGGTAAAGGCCATGTCTTGCAAAACTTCATGATCGCAACGGATCTAAGCCTGCTTCCAGTTGAAAATGTTACTATTGTTGAATTGATTGAACGAGAGACTGTGCTGTTAGCTGAAAGAAACGGTTTCAAAATCATAATTTCATCCAATTCTAGCCCTCTAACCCAGGTAAAATTATCACCCGTCCTTTAAATCTATTGAATTTTGATCTAGTTTTATATAATTAGCAAATCTGTGACGATATCCTGAATTACGAAATACTCTCCGAGTGCCAAGTTAACCAGTTTGTAGCTTCTGATGGTGAGCAACCATTCGCCGCTGCACCCGATTCCTTCATTGTTAAATGCAGTGTTAAATATCTTTGATTAACCCAATACTTTTTTTAAGAGTGAAGTTTTTCAAACCCAATTTACACGTTAAAATTATAGGGCAAAAGTTGGGTTGCGAGAAACCGCACATTAAAACTAGAATGCAGAGATTATCAATATTTCAAAAAATTTTCATTTTTAAATCCTTATGAAAAACGGTTACATATATATATATATATTTAATTAGTATGGCTATCTACACTCCATTAAAACTGTTTTTTTGTACCGTGTTACCTTTGGGAGAAAAAAAAAATGTTCGGATGTGGACCGGCTTTTAACACTGGTTTTATACTGTTTTTCCTTTTGCTGTTTAAAAAAATTATAATACGGATATCAACATGCTTTTAAAACTGGTTTTATCACATGTTTACTTTTGTTTTTTTAAACAATGAAAATGTTCTTCTAATTTTTATTTATTGTTCTAATAATTTTTTTTATGTGCTGTTTATCATAACTGCATGACACGCTCTGGTATGTAGAAATAAAAATATTATTTAATAATTTTTAAATATTTTGTTGTTATAGCCTTTGTGGCGGCCGGGGTAAGAATCTCATATATAAAAAAAAACTAGAAATAGAACTTTGGGTTAAGTTTATGCTTTAAAAAATAAATATTTACCAATAAATCCTTAGAAAAAAAAATTTGATAACTCAATTTGAAAGGAATAAAATTTGTGAGACCGTACAACATTTATTATTTAAAGTACATTAATTAATTTCTCCTCGAATTACGATCTATTTTACCCCATCCAAAAAAAACAGCAGTCTTCCATAATTAAGTAGAAATATGAATTAATAAATATTAGTTACTTGCAGCCTAAATTGGTTTATATTTATTTTATTCAATATTTCCTTATCTTTTAATTTAATAATAAAATTCATCATCATTTTAGATTTATAATTCACATTGGAGTGTGTTTCTTTTCCTGTGTTACCTATAAAAGGCTCTTCCTTGAATCCTATTCGATAATTAAAAAATAACAACAACAAAAACATTTATAATTATTTTTTAGATGCCCTAGGCTATATTTTTCATTTTTTTTAACTCTCTATTTGTTTATTTTTTTCATTACTCAACTCACGTGCATATTAGCTGCGCGTGCACTGATTGCTGGCGTATTTCCAGTGTATTTCCAAAAGTTTCTGTCTACAATTACATTTTTAAACATTGAATTGCAGTTGAACCAAAATTGAAGGTGAATAATTAGATTTTCAATGATTCACTATTATAATAGGCCTAATTTAAACCAAATTCTAGAAAACTCAATTTCTAAAAGGAATGTGGCACACACATTAAAAGCATTCATGATGAGTTTGATGACAGATAAAGATCCCTTTTCCACTTGAAGTAAGATCAGAATAAAGCCAGTAAAAATCTAGTTGGGAATTACCAAACAATTTTTTTTTGTTAATTAACAATATAGAAAAGTAAGTAAAACTATTTAACTATACTCACCAAAATCAAGTTCTTCTTCATGTTAAAAAGTTATTATAAATACCTTTCTTTTTTAATATCATGGCGGTGTTTTGTCTCATCCTTTTAAAAAAAATTGCCAGTTTTTATACAAATTTAGACATTTTAAAAATTGGAAAATTGGGACAAAAGATGGTTGCCACAGATATAGCTGAGTCAAGTAGTTTGTAATCGTCTTTATACGTTTTCTGTGATTCTATCTGGTTTTTCAAGGACAAAAAAAGCAGTAAAACTCGATAACTAAATTTATTATTATCCCAGTTACACATCTAAAAAAAAATTATTTTTTTCAATTTTTTTAAAATATTTCAACATATAATTTAATGAGAATTTTTCCGTTTTTACTAAATCATTTATTGTATTGAAATATCAGAAATCTCATAAGAAAATCCAAAATGACAGATGATAAGTCACGTGATGATTATTATCTGCCCTTTAGTTCTTACCGCAATCTGATGGTTTTGAAATTGGCGCCCTCCCTAGTTCGGAAGAAATCCGCTATGAGCGTCACCTTATCTTTCGTGATTTAATTAATATTTTTTTGAATTGATAAAAACTAGAATTTTACTGTTCAAAATTATTCACTCCTTCAAGTAAATTATAAGAATTTTATCTTTGATTTGTTTTTTCCATACATCCGGCAACGTCGCCTTAATTTGACATTTTCAATTTTTTAACTAGACAAAAATGATAAAATTATTAAAAGTACGTTATAAAACTAAGAATTCAATTAAAATAGTCGTAGTTTACCGTTTCAAAAATATTTAAATGATTGAAATCGATATTCGACGAAATATTTTCGTAAATCTGGCAACGTCTTTGTTTTGACAGTTCTAAAACACGGCCCAACGCACGTATGACTCACGTCTCATTTATAATTTCCACATCCAGTTACGCAACTTTAAACTGTTATTGACCAAGTCGTCACTTCAAAATGGATGTAATCTTCCATGAAAAGGTAATTTAATTCTTTTAAAATTACGTCATCTCATCTAATCAATGTATTATGTAACATTTGCCCACAGCAACAGGGATCTCTGTGTGCCCAGCACTGCTTGAACGCCCTGCTTCAGGGCCCATATTTCACTGCCGTCGATCTGGCAGCCATCGGCCGGCAGATGGACGGCCAAGAGAGGGAGGCGATGGCCGAAGCCGGGCTCTCTACTGAGGAGTATGCAGCCTTCCTACGGGAGCCCTCGTCCAATGTGGATGACAGCGGGTACTTCTCCGTGCAGGTCCTCAGCGCAGCCCTCACCGTCTGGGAGCTGGAACTGGTCCCCTTCAACTCGTCAGACCCCAGGGCTGTGGCAGCTAGACTCAGACCCACGTAATGAAAAATCTTAAATATTTACAAATTTATTTTAATAGGTGTGCACTAATGTTACAAATTAACCGGTTTTCTTATAGCGTTAAAATGGTTAATTTCAATTAATCTTTAAGAAAATATTTTTACAATTGAATAACCATTATAATAAATTAAAAACTAAATGATTTTAAAATTTATTTCAATAGGTGTGCACTATTGCTTCAAATTAACCGGGTTTTCTTATAGTGTTAAAGTGGTTAAATTCAATTAATACATAAGAAAATATTTTATTAATTGCATTAACCATTATATAAAATCCGTCTATCATAAATTTAATTTTTTTATGTTTTTTCAAAGTCTTTATTCATACTTGTGCACTAGGATTTAAAATTAACCAGTTTTTCTTAAACAGTTAATCGGTTAAAAATTTTTAATATTTATTTTTTTTTCTAGAGATTCGTCTGCTTTTATTTGCCACTATCGTGACCATTGGTTCGCCATCCGAAAATTGGGATCTCAGTGGTTCAATTTGAATTCACTCTTACCCGGCCCTCAACTCTTATCGGACACGTACCTCTCCCTATTTTTAGCCCAGCTCCAGACGGATCAGTATTCCATCTTTGTGGTGCTCGGAACGCTGCCCGAGTGCGAGGCGGACCGCATCCTGTCCGCCGCCCCACTCTCACCCAGCCACTACCGTAAAGGCCTGCCAGTCAATGTCAGACCGGCTCAGGATGAGGAGGATCAAGACGACCAACTCAAAGCCATTGTAATTATGATTTTTTATTAGGTGTGCACTAATGCTAAAAATTAACCGGTTTTCTTACAGTGTCAATCGGTTAAAAAAATTTAATTTCAATTAATTTTAACAAATCTTGTCTATACATACTGATAATTATTAATTTTTTTAAATTTTTTTATAGGAGTGCACTCAAATTAAAAATTAACCGGTTTTCTTATAGTGTTAATCGGTTAAAAAAATTTAATTTCAATTAATTCTAACAAATCTTGTCTATACATATTGATTATTATTAATTTTAAAAAGTTTTATTGATTTTTTTATAGGAGTGCACTTAAACTAAAAATTAACCGGTTCTGTTATACCGCTAATCGGTTAAAAAATTTAATTTAAATTAATTTTAACTAATGTTGTCTATACATACTGATTATTATTAATTTGTTTAAAGTTTTAATTGATTTTTTTATAGGAGTGCACTTAAATTAAAAATTAACCGGTTTTCTTATAGCGTTAATCGGTTAAAAAAAATTATTCCAATTAATTTTAACAAATCTTTTATAATTTAATAATATTTTTAAAATTATTTTTTAAAAAGTTTTATTAATTTTTTATAAGAGTGCACTTAAATAAAAAATTAACCGGTTTTCATATGGCGTTAATCGGTTAAAATTTGGTATTTTTAATTTACTGGCATTTATAACTTGTTTTCAAATAGTTGGAGATGAGTCGTAAAGAAGTTGAAGAAGAAGAAGATCGAGAAGCCCTCAATAAAGCGATTCTTCAGAGCCTCCAATCATCTGGAGAACTATCAACTAGCAGCTGTAGTCGACCAAATGCTGATCCAGCTCCTACTAGAATTGCCGATAGCGAAGAAGATCTACGAAGAGCCATCGATCTGAGCCTTCAAGAAGCCTCCCCGTCAACATCAGTTCAAGATTCTGTGGAATTCATCCGGCAGCAGAGGCTACTCCGCCTCGGCCAATCATCATCCAAAAAATGAATTTGCAATTTTTGTTACATAAATAATTATGATTAAAAAATGCTAATCACCCCCTCTTCTGCTTAACATTAATTTGTGCTTTATAAATAAAATTTAAAAATCACGATGATGTTATGTCTAATCATTTAATTAAATAATTTAAAAATCGTCATTAAAATTTTAATCACCCTTCTTCTCTATACTAATTTATGCGCTTTATTTAGATAATTAAAATAAGATCACTATGATATAACGTTCAATTTCTCCATTTGAGTGAACGAAAATTTGAAAATCCTAAAATAAAATGAAATTTTGAATATTGTGATTTTTAAAAATTTGATTTTTCTACATTTTTTGAGGATTTTGGTGGCACACTTTTAAAAATTTATTTAAAAATGACGACCTGAATTTTAGTGCAATTTTTCTTGACCCCCCCCCCCCCTTCTTTGAATTTTGGATTTTGTTTTTTTGTTTGTCAAAATTTTGCGACTTTAAGTTTTTTATTGTGGCATTACTTCGCAACTCCCGGCCGAGTCCCTCATAATAGCCAAGCAGTAAAATGTAAAATCTCTATAAGAAACTGGAAAACCTCCTTCATAACGGAGAGGATTAACCAAAGGCTTTGTGAAGCGTATAATAATGTAATAATTTTGCTTCTGGGTTCCAAACCAAGTTGAAGATTTAAGGCATTTGTAAATTGCTTTAGGATAATCCATTTCCTGCTGTGATGTCGCGTAGCAGAGCTTTGGGCCATTGTACTTCCAAGAGTTTTTCACGATGGGATAGGGATATTCATCACAATTTAACTGCTGAATTGTTCCTGGACTGCTAGAACAATCCCCAAATCTTTCCTCAAATAGACCTGAAGTATATAAAGATTTTTTAAATGTACTATTAGTAATAGAGTATAAATTATAGAAAATCAAACTTCGGAGAAGCCAATACAAAATAACCAATATTGAACATGTATTTATTAACACTGTAATATCTTACTATTCAGTGGTTTGGTAGTTGTCACTGACTTGACTGTCGTTCTTGTTGGTTTGATCGTGGTTGTTGCTTTCACCAAACTGAATCGCTCTTCTTTAAGAGCTATTAAACAAAATATGTGACATCAAAGAAGATTAATGATGTCATAACTAATAAAATAGTTAAAATAGTTATGCCAACTAAAAATATATTTATTACTAGGCAGTGTTAACTATCGCATTAAAGAAGTTACATTTTTTTAAATTGGTTCAGATAATACACTCTTTTGAATGTTATAATTAAAAAAGAAAAACACGTAAAAGTATAGTTTTCTTTACTTCCTAAGCAAATTCATTCAGTGCAAAAAGTGGTGACTGAGAGATTTAAAATTATAGAAAAAATTGGTAATTCAGTTTGGTAATTCAAATTGCTAATCGAAGAGCCATGTTTTGAAGAGAGCAAAACACATTTTGCATTTTGATATATCATGTTCATCAGCACTAAGCGCATGAAATATTTCTTTAAAATTAAAATACTGAAAGGGCAATTGTGTTACCGTACTTACTTTCATTGATCAATATCCGTTGGTGAAATCTACAGAGAGCAATTTCAATGTTAACACTGGCTGTCCCATCTTCATTCACTAAGTAATAGCCATTTAGCGTGTAACCAAGTTTTCCTAAATCGCTACATGTGGTAGGCGGGCCGTAAAATCGTGAAGCGAATTTTGTTTCTTCAGTTTCGTTTTTCTCATTTCCACTGCGGTAAAATATATTAAGCCTTGTATAGCTATCGCAATATATAAATTAAAGATGTGAAATTACTAAAGAATGTGCGGTGGAAGTAATCGTATAGGTCGTTTTATACGATTCCTGTTTCCTCTTATTATTACTGCCGATTTTGTTTCCTTTAAATCATTCAATTGCCTACGTTTAACAGTTTTGGCTTTTTTCGCTTCTATATTGACGAACCCAATTCGTTCTTCTACCGCTAAATAGAACAAAGTATTATTTAAAAATAAAAAATAAAAACATTTAAACATAATTTTACACCTTCTTTCTTAGACCCTTGGGGTTGTTTAAATCGACATTCAATTACTTCAATTTTTATTCCTTTCTTTGATTTATCTTCGCAATCAACCAAGTAAAGACCATTTAAAGTGTAACCGAGCTTTCCAAGTTCTTCGCAGCTGGAAGCAGGACCATAAAATCGTGTTTCACTCTCATTTTCGTCCGTATTATTTTTTGGTTTCCCACTATTAAAATACAGTACATACATTTATCAAATTAGCTTTAGTGTAGGAATAAATATGTTTTATTTTAATGAGTAAATAAACATCATAAGGAGCATTACAGCATCATTTTGAATGGTAGCAGTCGTACAGGCCGCTTTGAACGGTCATCATCGACATTTTCTATTGCCTCTAAGCTTATATTTGCAAATGGTTCTTTAGACCTTCTTTTCACTGATTTAGTAGACTTATGTTTTTCAACGTCGATGAATCCAATTTTTTCCTCTTTAGCTATTTAATTTAGATTATAATTTTAATATTGCATGATATAGTTTAAAATGAGTAATATATACCTTCTTTAGATCCGTTGGGATGCTTAAATAGGCAACCAAGCACTTCGACTTGATCATTTTTCATTTGGTTCTTGCCTTTAATCAAGTAATAACCATTTAATGTGTAGCCAAGCTTTAAAATTTCTACACAGCTAGATGCTGGCCCATAAAACTTTTCTTGGCTGGCTCTGCTTGTGTTGTTCTTTTCTTTTTGACTGAATACAATAAATAGATTTGTAGTGCTCGCATATAAAATTTCTTTCAATTCATTATTAGTTTCGATAAACTATAGTAGATGACTGCGCTTTTTCGTCAAATGAACTTAGGACTTAACTCAACTTAGGATAAAAAAAAACACATATAGTATTTATAAGTAAAGTAGTGTTTAAGTCAATTAAGACATTTAGCTAAGAAAATCATAGTCGACCCCAAGAATCAAAACCATTATCCTGTAATTACTATGTTAGTACTGAAACCATGAGAAAATTTGACGAAAAAAAAACAACTAAAAACAAAGGTTTAAGCTAGTCAATTATGTATTACTTACATACAAGTGCACATCTGCATATTTATACGAATATATTTAAGTATGTTAAGTATTCCCATAACTTAAACTATATTTCGAATATTAACAGACTAAAAAATTACTTCGTTGGTAGCAGTCTTACTGGTCGTTTGATCCTTTCAAGATTTTTCTGAGGTTCTTCCTCGAAGTATGTTCCATTGTGATGATGACTTCCATCACTAGTTTTCAAATTGTGGGGAGGAACTGCATCCACTTCCAAATTATGATAGCAGTACAGCTGAAGTAGTAACAATGCTTTTAAGAGTAACCTAAAACATTTTCCAAGTTTTCTTCCCATTTTCAAATCAAGAAATCATAAAAGATGACAAAATCCTTGTTTTCTGTTTCGTGAAATGGAGTTGACTACATGCAATTAATTCAAATTTTCACTTAATTATCTATGTAGTCTACTTTCCACGCGTAAATTCTGAGTACAATTCTCAAAGGAAAACGTAAACCATAGTGATTGGTTCCAAATATTTCACGGTTTTTGCTTCAGTTTCCACGGATGATTGATCAATCGCATTAAATTGAGGTCAATTATTATACATTTAAAAGTGTATTGCTTTATGATTATTCAACCAGATTTTTTTTTCATCATAAGTTGATTATATTGATTCAGTAATGTTAGTTCTGTTCCAATTTTGATTAAGCATTGAAGTGATAGGTTTAAGTATGTTCCCTCAACAAATTATTTTAAAAATATTATAAAAGTCATTTAGAAATAAGTATGCTGATGTATGTATTTCCGAATGCATCAACATTTATATACAACACTTTTTAAAATTCATGAAATGATGGCCTAGAGGAAGCGAATAGATTGTGGTAAGTTATGATTTGAGATAGAGCAAAAAAAAAAGATTTCTAGAACAGTCTAAGATTAAGTTATTCAATGGTGATTTGCATTAAATAAAAATTGCACCGATTGGTGTGATGACCGTAGAATGTAATAATCTTAATGCATAACGCAGAAAAATTGTCGGTCGGTCGGTCGGTTTCAAGAATTTTCTGATTCCAAATTTTGGAAGGAGGGGGCCAAGAGAAAGCAGTGGAACTTTTGAAAATTGTAAATTTAGTTTTAGTATTTTAAAAATATGAAGAAACTACTGTAATCAACGCTCTTTTATCATACTCTTTTTGATGTTATACTTTAAAAAAATGTTTAATAACAGTATAGTTTTCTTTGTGTCCTAAGTAAATTTCTAATAATAGATGTGGTTGATGATGTGGTTTAGTTGATGCCACCGTGGTAGATAAACAAAAATCGTTCGTCTTTTACAGCTAGTGGTGAAAAAAATAAAAATATATAAAGAAACCACGGAAAATTTGATGAGATTTAGTTTATTCTCTCTAAATCTACGCAAATGATTCAATAATGATAAAGTTTAGAAATAATTGTGATGATGTTGGGCAGGATGGTACTGCCCACTGACACCGTAATATGATGACACCATCGGTGGAGCTGGATGATGATAATGTGCTGATGGACGTCTCTTACCATGACGCCTCTTGGGGATATTCTTCTTCACTTTCTTCTGACGATTTTTTCTTCTCAAATACTTTGGAGAATGCCCCTTACCTTTGAATCTAATCATGAACTCTTTTATGTGTCTTGTGACGTTTCTTTTCATCGAATCTCGCTTGTAAGGGATCGGTTTTGGGGTTGTCGATGATGGGGGTGGTGGAGCAGCTGCAACCGATGGTTCTGAGATGATCGGAGATGATTCATCTTCTTCTTCGACCTCGGGAACTTCTTCCTCCTCTTCCTCCTCTTTCTCTTCTTCCTCCTCCTCGATCGGATCATCGGACGGCTTAGAATCTTTTACTGGTGATGGTTTCGATGGTGGAACATCTACCACAGATGATGTTGGAGGGGAGTGAACGTAAATATATACTGGAGAATGGTGACCTGATGATCCAGGATGGGTTAAATACGGTGGATGATGCATCGAACCGAAGATCGGAAGATTTTCTAAAGGTAGAACAGAACCGATTACAGGAGAAGGGATGGTTGATGGTACACCATCGGAAAGAGGCATCCGTGATCTTCCTTCTGGTTTCTGATCATCTTTGATGATGGCGATAGACTCATCTTTGGGTTTTTGATCATCTTCGATAGATAGAAATTGATCTTCGGGTGTCGGATCTGCTTCTACGATGGTTATATCGTCATCTTCGATGGGTCCTACTTGAATGAGTTCTTCCTCATTATCTGAATTTGGAGTTTCATCTTCATCTTCGAAAACGATGGGGCCGACTTGAATTGAATCATCATCGTCATCAGCATCACCATCTTCTTCTTCTTCGATGATTTCATTATCGTCGGATGGTCCGCTAAGTGGACCATCGGGGCCAAACCCGAAAACTGTAACACCTAGATATTTACATAAATTAATTATTAAAATGATCTTTAAGATGATTGAAAAATGAATACCATCATCCGATGAAGTTTGAGGAAGATTTAAACATCTTTGAAACATGCAGATTAAAATTGCTAAAATAAACACCTTTTAAAAAGAAAGATTTAAATGTATTAATTTACGGTTATTAGAAGTGAATTAGAATTAAGTATACCCTCATGATGATGATCCAACTTGATGGTTGGATGATTGTACACGGACTGAATCATGAAACCACTGTTTTATAGGTGTACTTTCTATGATCAACTTTCGTTTACATGATTAAACGATCGAAGGGCATCATATACACTTTCACTTTCGATTGACTGTTAAATGAATAATGACGAGTGTCAATTTATACACAAATGGATAATTTCCATATTTAGCATAAGAGATCGATGCTGACCATTTTAGAGAAAGCGAGAATAAACCAAGAAATTTCGTTCGAATAATACTCGGGGAATAAATGAAAATTCTGTAAAATTCATTACATTTTAAAAATCGCTGATAATCAAAGATATCTTACATCTGCCGATATGATGTAGTATAAACTCGATTATTTTAGTTATTAAAATTACAAGTGTTAATTTAGCAGCCTGTTTTAGTTCTTTGAAATGTAGAAAACCAACTAATACAATTTGTAGAAATAAGACCATAGATACACACAATTACATAAACAGCACAATACAATTAGGAATAAGACAAGTAGCAAATGATTGGCACATAAATGACAACGTGAAAAGTAGAGCAGAAGAGGACAAGTGGATTAAAAAACCAGAAAAGTGTTATGAGACCAACTGCAACTGCTAATCCAAGCGTAATAAAAACACCTTTAATGAGGCGACTCTGCCATTCGGGCCATTTATCAAAGTCGTCATCAAGTTGCTTTTGTGATTTCTTCACTGACTGATCGACTAACTTCTCCTTATTGACGTCAGGTTTATTATTCGTTATTTTCTCGAAGATTCTCTTGAGAAATCCTTTTTTCTTGGGCGAGTCGGAATCTGTGCTTATTATTTCCACTGGATTAGTCTGAGATTGGCCTGTGTCAATTACATAAGTAGTTTTTTCTATCGACATTCCCTTAGTGTCAATATGGAGGGATCGTATAGCAACCTTATATGGAAATAAGTAAAGAAGAGTGAAACTGCAGCAGATCCTTTCTCGCAGTTTACTTCATTTGTGTCACTTTTGCTTTCATTTTTTTGTACGACTAATGGCAGATGTCAATGTAAACAAATATTCTTTTAAATAGAGAAAGCATGTGAAGAAATTAATATCACTTTCTGTTGGAGTTGAATTCGCCTTCTTCTTGTTCTTAAAAATACTCTTAAGTAGTTTGAAAAATCTATTTTTCTTCGTGGAATCATCTTTATTCTGTTGCTGCTTTTCTGCTATGGCGATGAGATTCATCATTAATTTACTATCCTCAGTTGTCATAGCATTTTCATTTGAAACTGAGCTATCTTAATTAGATTTAATCGAGGAAAACTACAACTGCAAGAACCCATTTCTTCATTCGAATTAATCGCGCCCCGTATTTTACGAAAATTATGATTATCTAGCTAGTTTGGTTAAATTGAAATTTAAAAAATATAATCAGCCTTTGAAGGTTGGTAATGTTCCATTTTCTACATATTTTGAATTATTTATCTTTTTAATATTATAAATTTTGATAAAAGACAGGAAAAAATAATATTTTTTACATGAATTTTAATAGCGAATACATAGATAATTAATAAGTTTTCATTTGTCTATATCAATAATGGCATCAGGTAAAATGACGTCTTGCTTAGTTTCACTAATACGTAAACGACACCGGCAATGATTCCGATCGGCGGGCCAAACAGTCCAACTCCAATTAGAACGAAAACCTCTTTCCAATCCCAAGATCCTTTGAAGAACTTATTCTTTTTCTTCTCTAATTTCTCTGGCGAACTATTCGAATTCTTCTTATTGTAATTTACATCAGGGCTGATTGTTGGCATTCTGGGTGGATCAGTTTTAATTTCTTTCTCATTGGGAAGCTTCGTAGAATCGGGAATAACTGATGCTGAGTCGATAGTCATCTTCAATATTTCTAGTGGCTTCCATTTATCTACATTTTAACTTGCTTATATAGACTACAAGTAGAGATTTGTGTGATTGCAAAGGAATAATTATGTAAAAGTTCAATATAGTTACCCTATTTACGCTGAGTAGGGACTTGTGATGAATATGTAAGTGGGCCATGGGAGCCAAATCAGAAAACTGCTATACATATCGTATGAATTAATTATAAAAAAAATAGTAACGAAGAAGTTTGAAGAATACTAAAACATCTTCCCCGGATACAGATTAAAATGGTTAAGATAAACATGTTTACACGAGACAAGCGGCTTTTATAAAAAAAAAAAGGGCAATACTTCATCTGTCCAAATCTCTTTTTTATGGAATTTGTGAAATGAACATATAAATTTATTTTTATTTTTTTTAAATATGACGAATTATGTCAAATGACAATGTAAACAAATGGACCCCCTTCCCTTCTGATTTTTTTTCCTTCTTCCTGTAAACATAGGGAATGTGTGTAAATAAAAAATCTCTTTCTGCAACATTTTAAAAAGTATATATATATTTCACCCAGATCATTAATGAAATATTAAATTCAAATATCTAAACTGTTGATTCTATAAATCATGAAATTACATTTAAAAGGAAAATTTCATGTAACTGTACCAAGTACGCCGCTGCTATTTTGCTTGATTCTTACTGTCAGCCCCCAAAAATAAACACATCCCACACAGCACCGAGTTATCCTAGGATTAGCCAATTTTTATATTTTACGCTTAAGATTATCCTGCCAGTTTTGGACTAATTTCTTGACTACTGCATTATTTTTTTCATCTTATATTTTTACTATAGTCACTTTGATCATTTTTGTATATTTTATTTTTATTTATTTTGAAATTTTATGTCATCATTTTACTCCTTTAATTTATATGATTTTTGAATAATCTATAATTGTTTAGATTGTATTTCTATGGAATACCATTTAGAGTGAGTGAATTGGGGATTCACAACGCAATTGCAGGTCCCCAGAGACTAATCCTGGTAGCATCGTTGAAGCACAACTTATTTTTATTGGAAAACAGTAATTGCCAAGGCGGGTACCGAACTCGAGACCTCAGATCAAGAGTCGTATGCTCTATCCACTACACCATGGCGGTTCCTTTAGGAAGTCGATAGTGACATTATAAATGAGAGTAGAGAGAGAGAGAAAGCATTTCCCTCCATAAAATCTACAGTTAGACGGTTACTGTTCTATAGAACTCGACGAGGTACACGCACTTAATTGGGATGTACAGCTCCACACTCTAGTGGCGCAATGGAACAGTACTCGTCTCCCATCACGAAGGTCTCAGGTTCGAAACTCGGCAACATCCAGAAGGTAAGGATAATCGTTGGTTAATATACTTCAGTCAATGTAATGAATTCTATATGTACATGCGAGTCGTGGGTGAGTGAAAGCCAAGGAGAGAAAGAGAGATAACTTTTAAAACGAATAGTAAATTATTATTAAAAATTACAAGATTATGCCTATATGGTCAACTCAACGGGCAAACCTCATTAAAATTTCCCAATTAAAATACAAATATCGATTGTCTTTAAGTTATTCTGGAGTATTAAAAAAAAATAACCTAAGGATATCCCGGTGCTGTGTGGGATTTTTTCGTGTTCAGGACGTTGCCATAGCAACACGCTACAGACGAAAAATTCACAAAATGTGTTTACTTTTGGGGGCTGACAGTAAGAATCAAGCAAAATAGCAGCGGCGTACTTGCCCACCCCAACACTATGGGGCAACCGCCGCTGCTACTCTTACACATTTTACCCGATCCATCTGGAATAAATTCTATAAGTAATATTATATGTTCGTACATGCCTTAGGATTAATGAATTCTAAGGAAATAATGTCAATAAAACCAGATGGTTGTATGACGTCATTTTGAATTCTTGAATTCTGAATCACTCAAAGTAGGATAATAAAACAGACACATAAACTGGCATGTCGAAATATTTTAAGTATCGTAATATCGTACAGTGCGTTTTTGTATATTTGTTTTCTAGTCAGTATTTGTATGCGATATTTAAACAAATTGTTAACTTAGTATGAACTATATTTATGTAAATCAACATTGATTTATATAAATGCATGAAAAAGCCCAGATGTATTTCCATTGTTAGTTAACAATGGCGCAGAATATCGTACACATCTTATCATGTCATATGACCAGTGAATGGAACATCACAGCGATTTTAGTGATGTTTGAGAATACATCGAACATCACACATCAAAGAACGTTGCCATCAGACATATAAAAAACATCAACATCCCATCAAAATAATTTACCATCAATTCTCACACTTTACGTCAAGTTATTTACATCAGTTTTCTGATTTTTTTGTTTGCGAGATTATTGAAAGAATAGCCATTTTTCGAGAACACTATAAATAATCCATCTAAAACAGCAAATCTAGAGCTGTCTGAATGAATAATATGGCATAAATTATATAAGTTTTTTGCCAATATTTTCTTCTGATACTGATGGTAAAAAGTGTACTTCAGTGGCGTCGCTGCCATCAAACATCGCCATCAAACATCGATGTTTTTTTTAGTTCACATCAACATCACATCATACATCAATATTGATGTATTATCAGAGGTTACATCAATTTTGATGTTACATCACTAGTGATGTTCCATTCACTGCATATGACTAGATATGCTTATGAAATAATTATATGTATTAAGAGACAAATGTGTACATACATGGAATCACTATACGTACAGTGTGTCAAAAGCCACATATTAAATATTTCTTTAATTGGATTTCAGGGCTGATAAGGCTAGGAAACCACTTGCCAAGGTAGAGATGATGCCTCCGGTAACTAAAAGAGCATCTACAGCCAGTGCACCACCTTTAAGAAAACAAATGTATATATCACTATTTCTTAAATAATCAATTCTATTATTTACTTCAATTATAATATAGTAATACTTACACCAATTATATTGGCCGAATCTACAACCGCCAGTACCCAGATAATTAATCTCGTTTGAAAACACTCCGAGGATGACGACCCCAATAACGGCTGCCAAAGCGGCAATGGAAAATTTCACCATCTTACCACCCCTATTAGAATTTTTTGCAGCAGAAATTTTGGTTTTTTAATATCTAGCCATCAAGATTTTTAAAAAATGAAAATTACTTATTGATAACGAATAAAGTTGATGCGATGAATATGATTAGGCCACCCCAAATGCCGATTGAGGCAAAGATGACCGCTTCATCAGTGATCCAAACAGGGAAGCCTAAGTAATAAGGCACGAAGTATAGGGCGATCTGACGTAGTTTTATATTATTTTAACTAAATTGTTAAATGAAATCACAATAGATCTTTTTTTTAAATACTTGACAGCCAATGATGAGAAGAGATGAGATGATATTTACAATTGCTGCAATTTTTACAACTAGCGAGCTGTCACCCATTTTTTTAAATTTTTATATTGACTTTCTTACACTTCGTACTGAACTATACTTCATTGAGCTTAGAATGATCCTTTTATATGCGTTGGTTTTTAGAGGCCGCCTACTCTTTTCCAGCAGTTGGAGCTTCAAAGTGTGAACGAAATAAGTTAAAATATAGATAAGGGCATCAATGAAAGATCGATCAAAGGTGAGATAAACCCACTAAGGTCCACATGAAACCCCTAAGTCATATAATGCCTCAGTAGGCTCAACAGGTATAACGAAACCAAACATGAATGTAATAAATGTCAAAATAGGTATGTATACTGTATATACGTCTATAGTATGTGCCCCTTGACATTTGAATACCAAAGAGATTATAACGGTTATTGATTTTAGACTTCATTGAAATTTTCCCAATTTCTGACGTCATTATAACAAGGCTGGACGAAACGTTGACGATTAACGAAAATTGCTGTCAATAAATCTCATATTATGCTTATTTCATAGTACTGTATAGATGTGCAAAATTTTATTTTTTTTATATACCCGCTATTAACTGGATTGAATTTATTAGCAACTGTGATCCATGTGTTTAGCTCCGGAATATAATTTATGAAACCAGAAAAAAAATTGATTAGTTTTGGAGAAATTTTCGACACTTTTCGTTTCGGCGAATGATTATATATTTATTTAAAAAATTATGATAAAATGAATCAGCACCAAAAACTAAATTTTTTTTTCTACTTTGGCACATTATTTAAATGTTTTTAGTATCATTTAATGCCTTGTATTGTATATATCTATATATATATATAAATACAACCTAGCTCATTCAGAATGTATATTATTTTCATATACTATCGTATACTTAATCAATTGACTTTAAACTATATGTTCCCATCCTATTGAGAGCTGCGAAGAACAACAATAGATAAGCGAAACAGAGATAAAGAGAGATCGATCAAGCTAGGTCTAGATGATCCACCAACCACTATCAGCTGCTAGATTCCAAATTCATGACATCACTAGATGAACATTCATTATGTTTATTGAAACTTTCACGTTTCGACGGTGATAAGGGTAAAATATATTTTGAAAAAGATGGCAAGATAAAATAATACATCGTTCACTGCCCAATTATTTATGGTTTATTTCATTATATATATAAGATTGAGAAATTTTCAAAAGCACTAAAAATTCACAAAACATCCTTCACACAAGAACCACTTTCAGCTAATTAGCTTGAAAGGCTGAAAAGGCTAGAAAGCCGCTTGCCAAGGTAGAAATGACTCCATCAGCTACCAAGAGGGCCTCTACAGCATACAGGTCACCTATGCGTATTAATATCGGTTATATCATTCGAAAGTAATTTTTTAAACAAACGAAATTCGGTTACTTTTACTCAATTTCTACGTTGAATATAAGACCTTATTTGCAAACACCTCCAATGTAATTAAGTTCGTTAGAAAACACACCAAGGATCACTATTCCAATAACGGCTGCCAATACGGCCATTGCAGCTTTTGCATTCTTAGAACCTCTTTTAAAATCAGAATGTTTTATTACATAAGTATTTATTGAAAGAAAACTTACTTATCGGACATAAACATAGCTGATGCCATAAATATGATAAGTCCTCCCTAAACGCCGATTGAAGCATTGATGACTGCGGTGTCAGTAACAAAATAAAAGCCTAAATCGTAGCCAACGAAGTAGAGAGCAATCTATATATATACAAATTAGACCGCATAACAAATGAAGCGTTATTTAAAATATGTATCGGTAATTAAATTTCAAATAATTGTATATAATACTTGGCATCCAATCAAAATAAGAGCTGAGATGGAATTCACAAAGGCCTAAAATAATAATAATACTAATCTCAAATCGAAAAATATTAAGGGACAAACGAACGTTTATGCTTATGCTTTATGCAGTGATGTACATCAGAATATTTATATTTAAAAAAAACCTATCAGCATCTATTAAGCCGAGGGGTAACCGATCCTTTTTTTTTTTTTTTACTATCTAGTACGTGTATAGATTTTACTCCTTGGCATAAAATGATAAATATTTTAATGTTGTAATTTACGAATAAAATATGAAAATGTTCGTCAATAAAGAATGAATCATTGCCCAAGTTTGATTCCTGTTCTGAAGCATATATAGTGTAATATACATAGCACACAAAGCTGTGCATTTTTGTTGCATATAAAAAAAAAATTAAACAAGCTAATTATTGGATTTTATGACCATAACGAACAGGGTGCCGCTCATTAAGGTAGCTATGGCTCCACCGCCAATGAAAAATGCTTCCACCGTCAGCAAATCACCTGCAATAAAAAATAAAAAAAATAAGAATAATTTCATTTCATTCCTATTTGAATAATAGTTGGTATTTAAACATGAGTCTTTAAAAAAATTAACCCTTTTAATGATACGTTGGGGTTTAATATATTTTCTACACTAATTCTCTGGCTTTTGGTACAACCTATTTCTTTCTGTCTAATTCTTTGGTACAACAATGAAATTGCCTAAAATGTAACCAAATCATTTATCAGTTAGGATTGGTATTACAGTGGCCAGTTTAAGAAGAATTAATCCTTTAAAAAATAGTATCATACATTGATAAAAATTGAAATGAAAAATGTTTATAAATTACTATAATATATATGTGTGCAACTTAATTGTTCACTTACATGCAAGTAATTCGCTGCAAGAATAGCCAAGAGAGCCGGCAACCCTGAAGTCATCTATGTTGTAAGAAAACCAGGCCACAATCAAGATCCCAACCAGTACTGCCACTGCACACAGAGAGGCTCTAACCGCCTTCGTACCCCTAGATGCAAAGTCAAAATTACTTGCAGTCTTGCATGTTGAATTTTGGTGTATGTATATAACTTTTATATACTTATTTGTAAGGACCAAGAGGGATGCAACGATGATGAGAGCACCTCCCCAGATTCCAGTCGAAGCCCATACGATAGTTCCAACCCAAGGCAAAATGTAAAAAGTTATCTTTGAGAAAATAAATAAAAAATGATCAATTTTATTAAGATACAAATAAACTTGATTTTTTTTTTAAATTAGAACATACTTGAGCTGCAATAAGTATAAGAGCGGCGACGATATTTACGATGGCGATAGGTTTTGAGGAGCTGGAAGAAGCCATTTTAAAAAGATAATTTCATTATTATTAAATTGTGTAATTAAAATGTGGAGAAGCTATAGTTTTTTTTATGAATTTCCACGCATAGCACCTCGCTTTTTATAGGAGATATTTATCTTAAACAATTTATTATGCATAGTTTAAAGCCTTGAGAGAGAGAGAAAAAAAGATGACTCAATAATTTGTCCTTTTAAAAAATATATTGATTTTATGTGACATTTGAAATCACGCGCCCTCCACACGTAAATCGAGATAGGTGCAATGTTGTACATTTGATAGGCTACCTATAAATTGATAGGTCACAGTTATTTGATTTCATCATTGACGTCATAGAAAGTTTCCAAATTTACCAGGACTATTGTTGGTACAAGTAATGGCGTCACTAATTTTTATAGATATAGAAAACAATAGGAAAGTTTATGCAATCATAACGACATAATTAGGAAATTATAATCTTGGTAACTTTTTTTTTAATGAACTATAAATGAGTCATGTTGTATTTTTACTATTATTATGAAACTGCGAAACACATTTAGTCACGATTTATTCAGAAATTATATTTCTGTGCTCTTTGACATTTAAAATGCCATCGAATATGTCAGGTTTATTTTGTGTGCTGCAGCCTTCAGTTATAAATCTTAATTTTAAAAATTGTATTTAATTTTTTTTTTTTTGGCGAATCCAATGTACTTGAACAAATGTATTAATTGGAAAGTTAAAAACAAATTCTCATTTGAAAACCTAAGCAGTTGAAGACAGAAAGCCAATTAATAAACATGAGTGATAAAAACGATCGAAAAGCCCATTACGCCTGCTTTGATATGACGAAAACTTATGAAAAAGCCAAGGTAACTGAACAAATGTATTGGGAAGGAGGAAAAAATCTTGTTTGAAACCCTAAATTGATAAGCTTTCGAAAAGCTAATTGATAAGCTGGGTGATGAAAAAGATGAAACGCCCTCTACGCCTTTTGAGTGAAAAGGAAAAGAACAATAGCGTTGATATTATGGCTTTTAATTCGTTTTTAATGTAATAAGAAAAGTAGTGCTTAAAAACTAATAATTCACAGAATGAATAATAAAAATAGTCATTAGATGGGATGATTGTACACGGACTGCATCATAAAACAATTCTCTTATATAGCTGTACGTACTATCTATGATCATCTTTGTTTTAGATGATTAAACAATCGAACACATCATTTAGGCCAACTTACATTCACTTAACATTTTTAATAAATCTTATCGGACGCCTAAGGGTAAGTAAATGCAAATTGCCCGTCTGTTATTTTTCTCTCACAAACAGGTCTGAAGGTGAAACGTAGAAAAAAAACTTAGGCCAGCAGTACATATTTTAATTCTTTAACTTTTTCTTTAATTTTAATTCTGAAGCATCATCAACTATTAACCACGGCCATGTTTTCAGTTTTTTTTTTGCATTTTTATTTATTATTCATGTAATTGGATTTGTATCTACTGTTGGTTCAGGTAACTTGCAATAAATTCAAGATGAGATTTGCATGAATGATAGCCTGTAAAGTATTCAAATCTTGAATTATTTGTTTTAACGGTTTTTAAACCAGCAGACAAATGCGAACGAGGAACGTTGTTGAATACTTGGATGTAAGAAACAGGGATGAAGTGAAACCCATCTTTCCCCTCAAGGAGGATCGACGATTAAAGACCTAAAAAATTTTAAAAGCTCACGAAATACTTCGGAAAGGATTGCAACAGTTTTTAAAGTTTAGAGATGAAGATTTGGGATTCTATTTGAATCACATAATCAATAACAAGCCAGACAAATATGGCCAAGAGATCCGATGTAACTTAAAGGTTGTTCAGTTGTTGTCTGTAACTTCTCTTTTAACACCAACATGGCAACATGGCACTTCAATTACTACCAATTTCACTATATCATAGAACTCGGTTGAAGCCTTATACAACTTAGATACAACTACCCGACAATGACATTCATATTTGATCTTAACTGATTTTAAGTAATCTATATTTTATTTTTAACATCTAAAAAAAACTAAAAAGAATCCTTAAATCTAGCTAGGAAAATGTTTTTTTACATTCATATTTGATCTTAACTGATTTTAAGTAATCTATATTTTATTTTTAACATCTAAAAAAAAAAACTAAAAAGAATCCTTAAATCTAGCTAGGAAAATGTTTTAAAAGAAATTTTTAGTAAATCATTACATATTTCAATCTTGTGAACGTTGGAATTTTTTAAATAAATAAATTTTCCTTAAATGACAAATTGTTTTTAAGATATTTCTATGGCATAAATGGTAAATATTTTTGTTAATGCATTCAAATGAATTTTCACTTAAACACTTTTGAATTTTTAAAATTAAATTTTATTCACAACTACTTATAACAACTCATAAACATGAAACTTGATGCGGATACATGCAAACAATCTAAGGTATGGCAGTCTATATATGACCTTTATACTTCTGTATATTCATATTTTTTAACCCCTTAAAATAAAGTACGGCTGCAGCAACGCTAATTCTCCAGAAAATGTTTTCATTTAAAAAAAAAATTAAGTTTATCATTTCTCCATTCCTCAAATTATACACGTATTTTCAAATCGAACAATAAGTAATAATGCAAATTTAAAATGCGATTTCAAAATGTAATATACGTTTAAGTAAAAAAATATATATTTTACATAAATTACGCATATATTTATACAACAACATACACACAACAACATACATACAAACTAATTACAATAACCAATCCTTCATACACTCATTCATCTTTATTTCAACCTGTTTTATTCAGTTTCATCACTCATGTTTCACTACTACAGTACTACCACTTACCTTTTCTGAACTCAGCTTGCCTGTCTGATATAGTTGGAGGGATCATCACTTTCGGAACGTACTCTTTTTGGACTACTTGAGGTAACTTATTAGAGTACGTGGATATGTCGACCTCGGACGACTAAACCATCAATTGACCTAGCTGCACGCAAAGCATCTTCAGAAGAAGTAAAGTAGAGGGTTGCACTTGACAATCTCTGTTTATACAAAAAGGCTAGCAAAATAACTCTGATTTAACGCATAACCTTAATGCTAGTACAGCTGCGATCCTAAAGACCCTTTGAATTGCTCCACATTCATTCAAGCATACATCAAATCAAATAAAGAGAGAGTTTAAAATCGACCAAAATCTTATGGAAATTGGAACATAGATATCAAAAATAGAAAAAAGTTAAATAAATTAAAAGGCCCATATACATAAAAAAGTTTTAAAAAAGGACGTTATCCAAGTATTCTATCATAATTCTGGGAATAATGAAGAAAATCCTCATGATAGAAATATATCGGTAGTCGGTACATGTTTGTACATGTTTAAAAGACCAGGCACGGATGCTGAGTTGTCAGATCTCCAGGGTATGTAGTCCCATAAGAGCCGTGGCACCCAGTGAGATTTAGACCTGGCACCTCAGCATCCGTGCCTGGTCCAATGAATCCCAGATCGTCAGAAACAGCACGGACAACTATTTGCCGAAGGGGTCAGAAAAAATTGGGAGAGACTATATACTGCTGTGTAGGATTCATATGGGCACAAGGGAAAATGCATAGAGGGGAAATGACATATTATGCTCGCTTCGCTCGCAATTATTTACTTATTATTTAATTAGTTCTCCTGGTTGGTGGATAGCACTCGTATTTCAGTAAATCTTTTATGTTTACATACACATAAATACATATAAAAGGTGGGAAAACTATTGTTAATATGATTGCTCCAGTTAAAATTAAACCCCTTTTCAGTTTATTCCATTTTTTTGCTTTCGATCTCTTCAATAATTTCTTCTTCTTCTTCTCGGCTTCATCAGTATCGATCGTTGGAACTCTTTCAAGAGTTGGAATATCAATTGGTGGGTCAATCGTCATCATTAAAATATACCAATTTGGGTTACAGCTGGGATTTCTTATGTTGAACCCTGTGGATGAAAGTGTAATTACAACGACCTTATTTGTAATTTTAAATCATTTTATCATCAATGAATCGCTAGGAGTGTAGAATATCTTTGAATTCCTGACCTTTTTAAAATATAGGCCTATCTAATATATATTTCTATTTTCAAATTAAAATTAGGATTTTCAAGGATGTACGGGCATTTTCAAGATATTTCTGTTGTAAATGGTAAATATTATTGAATATATTCATTTTCAAATTCAAATTGACAAAATCACAAAAGCAGAGCCTATTCATATTTATTCAAATTATTTATTAATTGAATATTATAGTAATACAAAAAGATTTTTAAAATGTTATTGAAGTCCTTTCATTTTCCATTACTGGTCGATTTAAATTGTGTTAATCGACGCACATTATCCCTGGCTATGGGATGCACTCATATATGCAATAGATCCCAAAAAATAGAGTTCCTTAATTGTAATATTTCAATAAACGGTGTTACATTTTCGGGTGTTTTTCTGACCCAAGAATTATCTCCAAAATAGTTGTCATTACTAAAATACTGGAGTAATTATGATTTCGACAAACAGCTAGCATCAATTTTCAATCTATTGTTTAGCACATAAAAAACCATAAAGAGAGTATGGCATTCAATTAAAGTTCCGTAGGAACTTTAAGCTTTCCTTAGTAAAAGGAAAGCCAGGATTATTGTTTTAAAAAATCAGTTGAAAATAATTCGTGTAACTAAGTAAAAATTCCGAAAAATTCAAATGAAAAAAATTCAAAACAAATCAGAATTTAAGCTCGATTTTTTAAAAACTATAAACATTGTGAATCCAAATATGTAAAATTATATTGGTGTTTTTTCCACCAAAATACATGACTACAAGCACATAGATGCGTTGTTGTACATCCACAATATAATAAGTACTAAAATCACCTAAAAGTAAACAGCACTTGGAATGATAGCCATGACTCAAATTTCCCCTAACAATATCAATCAAACATTACAATACCTACTGCTGTAAACAGATTAACTCTTCCACATCCATCTATTAATTACTGGTCTCATCAAGACACCAAGCTACAGCAAGTACGAAAATCAATGGTGGGCATAGCAAACACAATACAATTCCTCCAATAAGGATCAAATACTCCTTCCACGACCAAGATCCTCTGAATAGTTTCTTCTGCTTTTTCCATTTCTCCGACCATGTTTTCGTTGTCTTTCTCTTGTCACCATTTGGGCTGCTCGTTGAATATTCTTCTTGCTCAGTATACGTCACTGAATTTGAATTATCGACTGGTTGGCGCATCGTTTATCTCAATCTTAACCCTAAAGGGCTAAAGGTGAGCTTCTATAAGTGCGATTCCAGTGAAAAAAGTGCGACTGCAACAAACTCCAATCTTGAGAAAATATCTTCACATTTAAATTTGAGTTAATCATTGTTCAATTTTTCAAATTGCATGTTAAAAAATAATACACGGCAACACTGGAAGTTAGTTTTTTTAAAAATGCGCAGACGATTTGAAAATAAAATCGATATGGCAACGCTGGAAGCCCAACTGTCAAAATCACACCTCCCAAACAAAACAACTTTCACTCTCTTTCTTCATATTTCTAATCTCATTTATCACTTGACAATGTCAACTTTAGATGACAAATTACTAGGTGAGAAGTTGCATTATTACTGTTCCAGTTCTGAAGATGAGGCTGAAGAAGAAGATCCCGGAGAAGAAGATCAGAAATGTGAAACTCAACAGCAGCCTCCGGCCCCAACCAAGTGGAACGGTGGCTCCTGCAATGTATCTACATTATTATTATAAATTCATATTAAAATACTAATTCAACATCTACAGACAGGTCCTAAAGGAGTGATTAAAGATTATCAGAGGTTCAAGCAGCTGGAACAGGAGAGGGCTGAGGAGCAGAAAGATGAGCTCTCCGCTCTGGCCAAGAAGTTCTCCATCACCTGCCGTTCCACAGTAGAACTTTTCCCAGTGAATCCATAACATGTTTAAACTAATCTCTACACATTTTTTCACCAGGCTGATGATGAGAAAGCTGACAGGGAGCTCGAAGAGGAGCTCGCAGGGCTGATGGACGAGTCCTGCATCCAGCAGTTCGTGCAGCAGAGGATGCAGGAAATGCTCTTTAAAGAGTCCATGAAGCTCCGCTTTGGATCTGTTCATGTTTTAAAAGATGGCCAGGACTTTCTATCAGCTGTTGAGACTGAAGATTCATCAGTATGTGTTTTGGTATTGCTGCACGAGCCAGGAGCAGCTGGGTGCCCCAGTGCTTTGAAAGCAATTCAGGCTCTGTGTGGCCAACATGTCCATGTAAAATTCTGTTCAGTGAGGCCATCTCAATTGGCGATGAGCAGTAAATTTAAAGAAGGTGGAGTGCCGGCTGTTTTGGCATACAGGGGAGGGCAATTGTTTGGGAATTGCGTGAGATTTACGGTGGAATTGGGGGAGGAATTTGAAGCAGATGAGTTTGAGAGTTATCTGGTGGAGCATGGGATTTTGAATGACAGGGGGCTGGTGCCAGTTACGGCTACTTATTCCAGTGATGAGGATTGATTAATTTTGAAAATTAATTTAAAATTGTGTATTTTTGTGTGTGTCTTGTGTCAGTCAAAATAAAATTTTTTGGTAATAAATAACTTTCCGTGGAAAATTGTTGATTCAAAGTTATAATTATAATAATTTATTGATTACATAACTATCACATTACAGTCGAAGAGAAAAAAGTTTAAAGTAGTTTTGCTCTATCTTAGACTTCTTAGAAGGATTGAATTTGATTGGATGAATAAAAACATACTAATTAGTTACATTGTTAAAAATTATCCGACTAAATCAAATATACTCCCAGTTTTGATTGAGTAATAATGTGGCTCGTTGGTCTAGGGGTATGATTCTCGCTTTGGGTGCGAGAGGTCACGGGTTCAAATCCCGGACGAGCCCGCGATTCTTACACTCGAATTGTTTTGTTTTTTTTACTTTTCACCAGTTCAAGAATCCACAATAGACATTCAACAAGGTAATTTTTTTTTCATACGAGTATGAAAATTATTTTATTGGATATTGAATTGATGATTATATCGTTGAATATAAATTATGAGCGGAAACATTACTAGTTCCCAAATAATGAAATGTAAAAATATTTAAAGTAACTACCGTATTCTCATTTCAAAGAATTCGAAAATTTAAAAAAAAAAATGTTCCGAAAATTTGTGAAACATTACAAGCTATGAATTTTTCAGCAAAATAAATATATACTAAAAAATATCTAGATGAAATAAAAACTCGAGCGATAATATGTTATACCTAATGTTATTTGAGAACTTACAAAAATATATTTAATCAATCTCAATTATTTAATATTTCTTTTCTTCTAACAAGAAAGTGGCATAATCGATTTCAAAGTTGTGAGTTTTTTTTTAGCAAATGAAAGAGAATTTTTGTCAAAATAGTTGTTAATAATTTCAATACACTTTAGGGAAGTCCCCTGCTCGGTGTCCGTGTTGGAAGATACTGGCCCGGTGGTCCTTTTTTGGTCGCCTTAGGAAGATGACAACTGCCACAACGACGACAATTATGAAAGCAATTCCAGTGAGGAACAAAAGCCATGTACATAGGCCATTGGTTGACAGAAATTTGTCATCTCCATATATGGTCTAACCGCACTGTCAGTAATAAGTCAAATTAAATCAAATCAATAGAATTAATTTAAATATATTTACTTTTATCATGATGTGCTAATTGCTACAAATAGTATGCAATCTAGGCAAATATTTATGAAATTAAACTTCATAACTCATAACTTATATCAAATTATAAAAAAGTTGCAACTTATGTCAGCCCCATTTGCCCCTGGAATAAGTGCTGAAGTTCTTTTAACTGCTGCTATAATCATCACGAGGGCACTGCTGCGTAACTTTTTCCCAATATCATGCTTTGCTAGTGATAATTACAAAACTATTACTCATCATAATCGATTACAGAGTAAACAACATGATATTTTTTTCATATTTGTTATATATACAGCTTGTAGCTATACATGTGAACATGTCAGCAACAGCTTTTAACTATTAACTATTAACAACTATTACTTCAGCTTAGTATAACGAGAAATAAGAATAGCAAAATTAGATTATTTTAAATCAATATACACAAATTTATTGAATAGGTGCTTCATGGGTTATTAAAATACTATTTTATATTTTTTAAATATTATTTCAACCATGTTTTTGCTATAGTGTGCGCTGTTTAAATACTAGACCTGTATATTTTTCATTTTTTTTTACATAATAGTTTACAGTTCTAAATGAAAGCTTTACCATAGCAATTTATAAAGAATATTACACATAAAATCCTTTGAAATTTCGAGTTGAAATACATTAAATTTCATATATATTACTACGGCATTAAGTAATTGCTCAAAGACCTAAACCCGAAGGCCTATCATAGAAGATCTTGTCATTTAAGGTAGTAAAGCGAAGATTTAAAGCCATAAAAAATACTTTTATAGACGTTAAAAGTTGCAATTATAAATATGCTTAATAATTTTTGTTTTAATTCGAAACCCTTATCTTATTGAATTATTCTTTTCAGAGAATTTAGAATCAGTTCATTTAGTAAATTTTGCGTGTAGATGATATAAATCTCGTATTTTCTCTGATTCTCTTTTGAATACAAAAACAAAATATATTTGACAACAGTTTTTAATTGGGTTTGATTCGTCTTTTTATCAGCATATCTAAAAGTATAAAGGAAATTTGAACTGACAAAATGCGATAATACTGTTGCTGAAATGGCGTTTTTATTCGTTGCTGCATATTATTGAATAATACGGAATGTGATCCAACATCATGATGAATGGACCCCTTAATTATCGTAAATAGTTGTATTCACAGTACCACTGTATCAAACATATATTTGTGATCACTTCAATCAAAAATTTCATCTCTCGCTACTTGTAAATGGCTCCACACATTCCGCTGTATTAAAATAAATTTGGTTTTAAAATAAATGTAATTAAAGATTCGGTCTTATATCAATTACAATATGCCTACCATTTTTTCTCCATCATAGTTAATAGGCAAATTAATCCGCAAGGAAAGCAAAGAATGGCCCACAAGAGTCCACATATGCTGAAGTTCTCTTGAATAATTCCAACCTATATTTTTTTACATAATATATAATTTCTTACATGAAAACTGTTTCCTTTGACTCTATATTAGTTTTATTATACGTTGCAGTTGGTGCAACGGCCTGCACCGGGTACAATCGTAACGTTGGTTTGAGGCACTGCATTTAGTTGCTGTTGCGGACTGAGATTACCTGATAAAAATAGAGTATTTTTTAAAGATTCTTTTCGGCTATTATTTTCCACAGTTTTCTGCTAATCTAAATTATATTGTTAGGTCTAAGTTATACTTAAAACGGTGATTCTTACAAAGTAAGTATAAATTCTATTGTTTTATACAATTATTAGTAATAGGTTATAATTACTTTCATTTTGTTGAGACATTTGAATTCTTGCTGAGGTCGCCTCTAGTTGATGACTATAATGATGAGATTATTTTTCCTATAGTTATTGTAAAATATTGGAGTAAAATATAGAAGTCGGCAAGGTTGCTTAGAATGAACGTCGCACTGCAGTTAGAGTCTTTGAACTGCTTTGCATGTCATTTTAAAACCCTTCAACCACATTTTCAAAAAGCAGGAAATGATAACATTACTTCGAAAAATGATCAACAATATTGCGCATAATAGGAGACGGATATGTGGTTTTGTAGAACTATCTCATCCTTTTAAGATAAGTGTGCGGCTTTATTAACGAACAATCACAAAACGCACATGTACCAATTATTCACAATTTAAATTGTGAAAATTTTCAAATTTTACTTTTAAAAAATCATAAAGCATTATAAGTATTGTAGCCTCCTCTGCAAGTATAAGTTACTCATGTGCTGAGTGCGTTACTTTAAAATTATGAAAATATTTATTAAAATAAGAAATAAAAAATAAAAAAAATAAAAATAAATTGGCAATATAAAGCTTACAAATATTTAGCTGAACAATGATAGGAATGGAGAATGAGTATAATGAAATCCGTAGCTCCTATTTGTAATGAGCTCATTATTTAGCAATGTGGATTTACAGCTGTTCCAATTTTATGTTGAATCGACATGACACTAACTCGATTGCCAGGGGCTACACTATGCTGTCTTTCTCTATTTTCCTTGCACATTATAATCTATGATAAATCTAAAATTAATTTCATGCCTTAACTTAACTTGAGAATTGATCCCCTCATAAATTCAATAAGACAAATATCAACTTAAAAG
This sequence comes from Chydorus sphaericus, assembly GCA_030141595.1. Taxonomy (NCBI): domain Eukaryota; kingdom Metazoa; phylum Arthropoda; class Branchiopoda; order Diplostraca; family Chydoridae; genus Chydorus; species Chydorus sphaericus. The sequence goes on along the minus strand of CM057929.1, from coordinate 11,521,029 downwards.
TGATCAATTTTCTCACTTATTATACTAGTGGAACTAGAAATAGGTAACATATACTGACTTTAAACACAAATAGGTACTTTCCTTTGATTATTAATTTAGCTAAGATCTTATAATATTAAAAAACACTATATGTTACAAAAGAAACAGATTTAAAAAGAAAATTCACTAAATAATTCTGTGTATTATATGAAATTGTTCCAGAGTAGTTAAAAGATGTCGTGCTTCATTTAGTATTCATTTTAAATTCGAGCCAATGACTTTGAACCAGGTTTATACTTTCCATAGGACGAATTCGCCACATCATTGATTTTTATTTCACTCAAGCCAATGGAAGGGTCCCGAGTATACAGCGAATAGAGGCCAATGACGTATTCAAACGTGAATTATAACGCCCAGAATATACGAAAAAACCATCAAAGTGATGAGTCTTGATTCAAATCTCTAGCTTGCAGTGCATCTAAAACAATTCTCTGGAATTTCTTTTTCTTTAATTATACATTTCCATGAAAATGGAAGAATTTTTTTTCAAAATAGTCTGGCTCCTCTTGAGCATTTTGCTATTATTTCACCAGCTCCTGGTAAATGGACTTGCACTAGAGGTAGCTAAAGATAAGAGCGGAGTAATGGAGTCCAACAATGGCCAAGAGATGGATTTGAATGGTCGAATGACGTGCATGGAGGTCAAAAGTCTGAAACAAGAAAGAGAAATCGAAGTACTGCACACACTATTAGAGGAAGAAAAGAAGTTCTCCAAGCAGCTAAGCGGCCGCATATCACAGCTTGAAGCTTTAACAGCCATCCCAACTCCTATGAAAAGTGATGAACACCTAGGACGTTCGAAACGTCTTTTTCGACTGCTTTCACCGAATTTTCCTGGGTAAGACTCTAAATTGTCTTTACAACCAGAAATATTGTTAAAAACAGCTTATTCACACCTATTTAGTGCAAAAGAAAATGGCAACACTGATCAATCAAAGCATTTTTTTGGTCCACCAACCAATTGCCACGAAGTAGGACAACTCGGTTACACGTTGAACGGTTATTACTTGATTAAAAGGCGTGACGATTCAAATGAAAACGGGAAAATCGGAGTTGTTTATTGCCGTTTTCAACCACTTCAGAAGACAAGCCCAAGTAAGAATGAAATGTTTAAAATATTATTTAAAATGGGACTGTATCATAAAATTAGAATATATTTTCATTCAAACTCAAAAGTGTTAGGTTTGCAGGAATCGGTTGGCATTTTAGATGTTAAAACAAAGAGTGTCCATTTTTATGTGCAAAGAAATAGTAGTTTCGATACGGTCAATGCTGTCATCCCATTTGAACTGGCTCGTCTGAATAAGGGCGGAGCAATGAACCTTACATCAGGGATATTTACTGCCCCAGTTACCGGAATATACCACTTTGAATTCGCTGGTATTAAAGGAAGGTATTTCGATTATTTGGACGTTTTTCTTCAAGTAAACGGCGACAATGTTGGTATTGCTTATGCTGATGACTACAGCCATACGAAGTCGGCCTTAGTGATTTCTTTGACCGCCTCTTTACGATTGAAAGTCAACGACAGAGTGAGCCTATACAAACGAAATGTTGGCATGCTCGATGACAACAGTATCCACCATACCCACTTTACGGGCTGGCTTGTTGATGAAGACTTGATGTAAATTGGTTCGATTTATTCGACTAAATATTTATTTAAAAATTGGCAAAAATTGGCTTGTAATTGGCGCATTCAATCAACATTATTAGAAAAAAGGGAGTTTTGACCCCTGAGGCGACTGAAGAATCGGCAGCGGCTATGGTGGGGATACCATAGAAAGTGAAAGGACACGACCCAAGGATAGGGAGAAGAGTGTAAATAGTCCCCTTAGAGAGCCAATCGTGATGGCCGGAATTGACTGATCACCGAGAAAGGATTGTTTTGCATCGACGGATGGACAATAACAGAGCACCCTCAAGGTGCATATGTGGGCGCAGACTACCTTTCCAGAGACAGCTAAAAAATAAAGTTGGTTGCTGAGATTAAAGCGGATTGAAATTGAAGGGAAAAAAGAAACAATTATTGTTCCAGAAGAGAAATTAGTTCATAAATAGTTAACCCAAAAAAACAACAGTCCCGAAGAGTTTTGAAAGTGTGTTTATCTCCTTACAGTCGGGTCGACTGTGATCACGAGGGGGAGTAGTAGCTAGAGCTAGTATTGGAGTAAAAAATTGCATCTTTTCTTTTGTTAGTACAATCGGGGCGACTGTCAAGTAAGAGGGGGGATCTGTCACACTGTGATGTGACATTTATTAAATGTAATGAAGTTAACTGTCGTGTTCATTTTAATCGTTTTTGGCACCCCTCTTTTCTTATCTACCTCATCTTTTGGCATTTGTCTATTTCAAGAAAACTGTCAGAAGACTCCTTTAGTTAATTACCATGTAAACCCTATATAAGCTACTTTCGAACTTTGCAGTTCGAGAGACACTCTTGTTCTTTTAGACCATCTGAGAAAATACACGTTACATCCCGGAGAGTGCGACAAAATTGCTTTATGGCCTTTTCTTCCTCTTTCTCTTCATAATACCTGTCCTACTTTCTTTGACATGGAATTCATTTGTTTTATGGCCACCTTTTATTACTCTGTAAACGTATATAAGCTGTACCGTTTTCCTTAGTTCAAATACACTCTGATTTAAGCTACACCACAGTCTACATTTCCATTCAACATCCCGCAGAGTGTCGCAGATGGTGGAAAAGCAGATCTTTCCCTGCTGGAAAGAGATTTTGCTTAAGTTTACTTTGCTCTGTAACCATGAGGACTTTCAATCAGTCCATAAAGGATAACAGAATACTCTATTCCTGACTCTAAAGACATTGAAGGTTTTTCTATTCCTAATATACCCTGCTGGGGTGTAAGGACAAGCCTAAAAAACTGGTTCTATGCGAAACAGTAGTGGAATAAGGGATTAAAATTGCTTCAATAAGAGAGGAATAGAAAGGGGATAAATATTCCCATACAAGAAAGAAACAAAATTCAGTTGTAGCAGTACTTGAGGAAGAAGAAAGAGCCACCATAATCAAAAATGATGTTATTTGAACCACGCGATAAAAAAAATCTAATTCTCACAATCCGTAAGCAGCCAACGTGTTCAGACAGTTTATTTGAAAATCTGTCTAGTTTAGGAGCCTTTTTTATGTGATCGGAGAAGAACTGCGATCTATTGGTAACAAATTGGCTCAAAAATCGCCCAAAATAAAAAGGTATACATTCGTGTGTGTGTTTATTCGAATAATGTAGCTTATGATGAGTAGCTGTCTTCAAAATTATACGTTTTTTACTACAGGTAACTATGATTTCACTCGTCATCATTGTTTCATCTACGATGGTTATACAGTCATCAACATCGGCCATCATCAATATTTTTGTTTATGCCATGTCATCTTCCAAATTGCGTGGAACTTTGATTGTTTTCATGGAACTTTGTCAATTTATTAAGGCTTGTTTTTTATGTAATTTGTCTTTAGCCCTTGGCCTTTTGCCCCTCTAATTAAAAACACGTTCCTATTCGCCAGTCAAAATTGTCTTCGTTGGTTTCCTAATTAGGTTTATGGGTATACAGTATGGTTCAAACAAACTTAAGGGCCCCTTAGCTGTTTAGTGCTTTGTGTCCCTCAAGTTTAGTTGGACCATACTGTACATTAATACATGGAGTAATATAAACTTGGAATTTTTGTTAATACATCTATTCAATTACAAAAATAATAATCTAGTTACCTATTTATTGTTTAATTTATCAAAATTTAATTTAAACGGTCTTAGAGCATGCTGGGAGCAGAGAATCAACCAGTACTCAAGAGGAAGAAAAGACGTAAATAAAAGCGTTAACGAAATCTGACTTACTTTTATTTTATATTTATTATATTATACCAATTATATAATACCAATTAAAATGCCAATTTTAAATGGTGGTTTGTTCGGCGAATTAAAAAAATGAGACCCTATTACAATTTGATCGGATCTAGAGGCTAATTGTAAATTACGTTTCTTTAATCTAAAAGAATCAAAATGAATTTTGTAATAGTTTAAGAGCACTGAACTTAATTTGAAATCTTTAAATTTAAAAACTGTGTTACAATTTATGTTTTAAATATTAAGGAAAATCAATGCACTACATCATGCATGAGGAGAAGTAGATTTAAGCTCAAGCCCAAATGACTCAAGTAAAGAAAAGCATTTTAAAGTTTATATTCAATTCTTAAAGACCCCAAATAGCAAAAATCAAAAACTTTATACTTAAGACTATTTAAAAAAACAAATTTTACTAAACCAAACTAATTAACTACTAGATAACTTTGCATAAAGATAAACACTAATTTTCAAATAACAGAAAAGCACAGAAAAAAGGAAATTGCTGTTTTAAATTATTTCCACTGAACGTTTTAATTTGGAAAGAAATCGAAACTTAAACTTTTTTAGTATGTGTCCTTATGATATATTAAATAAATGGATTTTTAAATGAGAAAAGTGAAGAAGTGCATTCAGAGAAAGTCCATTTGGTTCATTACTGTACCAAATCGCCATCCTCCAAACTACACGTCTTTACCCTTGTTCTTCTTCCTCAAGAATGACTGTTTTAAAAACTGGATTAAACCAAATTCAAAATTGGTGCTGCCCAATTGCCCGCCTCTTTCCTACGTATATTTCAACGGTTCATGTTTTATTGTATCTATTGCAAGGAAACCATCACACGTGTCTTTTGGGATTTGGGGTCACTTCCCATTTCCCAAGTGACAATTTCAAAGCAGAATTTGAAATCTTTTTCTATTTTTTATTGTTTCAGAAGAGGGAGAAATATATACATATATATATTCTCAAGAGTCATATATATACTTGCAGCAGCTGCATATTTCGAATTCTTTTCAAGTTAAACATAGAAAGAGAAATATAATTTCACTGAGAACTTTCATTTTCTTTTTAAAGTTGTTTGATCATTCTAAATTATTACGTGAATAAATGTAGAATCTTGAAAGAGTCTTGTTAAAATTGTTATGAAGCTTTTCATTGAGTTTATAAAATGTAGTAAAGCCGTAAAGCGTCCTTGAAACCTCTGGAATCCTCTGGAATGTTTAGGTGTAACAGCACAATATTCCCCAGCTGAAACTACCCTAAGTCTTAACTATCTACCGCTATTTACCTGTTTGTATAATCAGGCTCAAATGCTTTTTATAAGCCGGGTTATAAATACTAAAAGAAGCTTGATTCATTTCGGGTTTTTATAGGTAATGAAATCTCTTATATACCATATTTAAACTCGAAAACGATAATAGCGTTAAATGGTAAGATTTTTCTGAAAAGTAAATTAAAGTGAACAGTAAATACCTTTAAAAACCATGTTTGTTGGGAAACTTCTCTTATTTCTGTTTGCTTTTCCCTTCTTTTCAAGGAAAAGTAAGGTATGCGAATAATGCGTATGCATCAATCAAAATTTCATATGTGTCCTCGATTTGTTGTTCAGTCATATTTCCGAAGTGATTGAGTTAACAATGAAAGATTCGGCGCTCTTCATGACAGCCAATTATACGACCATGTTAATTGGGATCATTTGCTTATTTGCAATATCCTTTTCAGGAGTAATAATCCTTCAACAGCTTTTAGGTAAAAATAACCCTAGTAGATGCACTGCGTACAAAATGCGTACAGAACGGGTATTCATATGGGAAAGACCGGTTCTGTACGCATTTTGTACGCAGTGCACCTACTAGGGAAGTACGTAAGTATCTTACGGAAATCAGTAAATCAGTATATGTTATTTCTTTTTTAATTTGAGGAAAAATTAAGTTTAGTGTGTTAAATTTCAGGGCACATTTAATGATTTACTTTTAAAAATTTCAATATTTTTAAAATAAAGTTTTAAAATATTGGTGAATTTCAATTAATTTGTTTTCAATTGCTTGTGCCTATAATTTGTTTAAAAAATAGTAATAAAAAAATTCATCAATGCCAGTATCGTGCCAGTATCGTTGCCTTTTTATCATCAATTGCTTACTAATACGTATATATCGTTTTACAGGAGCATCTTTGCAAAGTTTTCTAAAAAGCAAAGATTTATCTTCTGGAAAGGATGACTACCATGAATATCACATCGATAAAAACTTTGCGGCGGTAAATTTAAAATATGCATCACACATTATTGAGATAATATTTATTTGTATTCTTCAAGGAAATGAATAGAGTGGTAGCACGAATGGATAATCTGGAGAAACAAATTTCTCTCCTTAGTTTTAAAAATCATGACCAAGAAAAAGATATCGATATTCTGAAAATGGAAATTAATCGCATAAACAACAAGGAACAACAGATGAATACCACAGTAAAGAGAGAATCAAGCCGTAAACAAATAGAGCTATCCAGAAGAAAAGTGAGATCAACAGAAACAAGCGGTAGAAGAAGCTCCTTCTGGTCCAAGGCTCCAATATCTTCTCATGAACTTGGATCAATGCCATATGATAACTACAGAATTAGCATATACGGTCATTCCAACAACGCATTCAGCACCAACATCGAAAAACAATTCTTTTACTTCCCCTCTCTCCAATTACTCCACAGAAGCGCGAAGGCAGACTTCAACAATATAACTAAGCAGCATGAAGTAGTATTTTCCATTCAAATGTGGAACGAAGAATTGGAGGATCAAGTACGGAAATATACGGAAAAAATCGTCAAACACCCTGTAGACCAAGAAAAAATCAGCGTCCTTCCCATAGAGAAAGTTAAACTGTCCAATAGCCGAAGTAATTCATATCAATTGAAGAATGAGTGGAAGGAGTACAATTATGGCCAATGCCTTCAGTTAGCCCTCATTTGCCAGAGATTTGACCAGTGTAGTCGCATATCGGACGAAATGAATTCTAACCCACAGCAGTTTCGAGATTTGAGATTGGAGTTCAGTGTATCATCACAAAAACCCCTTCATCACAAAAAAGAAATCGTTATTGAATTTGAGCGAATTGTTGGTGGAGCTTTTGTATCCCAATTGATGCAAAGATATTCCGAAGCAGATGACGTATTTCTCACTGCCGAAGATGAGCACCGTTTGATTACAGAGACTAAAGAAAACATAATCGTCGCTTTGGAAGAGGACACGACTGAAATAGACCCGACATCAGGGGAAAATATCTACGCTGCAATAAAGAATGTGCTGATTGAATCTCGTGGTAAAATCACCTTTGACCACAGCCTCGAAATGTGGAGCTCCCTCTTTTGGAACGAAGAAGACTATCGGCCAGATAAAATTGCAAAACAATTGAACGAAATCTACCCGAAATTGGATAAAAGATCTATGAGTGCATTGTCAAACTGTTTGGAGGGTGATTCAGAAGTAGAATGTAACTTCAGCGCATCATTTATTGAGAGAATCGCCAAGGCCAGCCATTATTCTAAAGAAAGAGTTGAAACAATATTTCAAAAGAGTAAAGGAAACATTATTTGGAACGAAAACGAATTCATCACGAAGCCAATAGTGGTGGCAAAATTGAGCATTGCAAGATTGTATGATAAGAAGGCGTTCCCGGAAACGAAGACAACTATTTTGTACAACAGAGCAATGCTATATCAAGCAGTGTGAATATTCAACCCAACTATAAGGAAGAAGAAACCAGTTTAATGTTACAATTGAAAAGAATGATTCAAGAATTACAAATTAGCAGGAATCATACTGCTTTTTCAAATGAAATTCAAGGTTTACACAAATTAATTCATGCACTGTAACATTATTGTTTCTCCATTACATGTTTTTTTTAAAAATTCAACAACAGATTTGCGGCCAATATTGTACTCAGTTAGAGAAAGAGTTAGAGATATTGATACATTAGTCACATTAAATGCTGAAGAAATTGAAAAAATAGGGTCAACCTAGGACTCTATAGTAACCCAGTTTCTTTAACTAAGAAACGACGTGGAAGGTAAGCGAAAATATACGAGTTACATCCCACGTGTAACTTGAATCTTGCTTCATGCTGTTTCATTATTGTCACACCCTTTCAAAATATTATTTTTATAAGACCTATCCAATTAATTATCATGATAAGACTTACGAATGTTTTTAATAACATAATTATAGGTTTGGCGCCCTGGCCCACACGATCCACTACTAGAAAAACTTATCAATCTACGCCCACACCTCATTCTTCAAATAAGAATCCATGGCTTTCGTGATATTTTAGAGCTGAAGGTAGTTTCCAGGAATCATCCAGATGTCTCGTTGATGCGCGCAAACACTACACCAGCAGCTCGAGTGGCTCTTAAATTGATTTCTTTAGCACTGAGACGTAGAGTATATGAAAATCAGCTTCGATTATACCTGTTGTAATTTTTTAATCTGTTATTGAAGGAAAAAATAAAATTTTGTAAACGAAAGCATTGAATCGGCCCTTATTACTACTATCTTCTACTATCTTATTTCTACTATCTACCCTTATCCGCTAGTCGATAAAAACTCGAAAAAATCTATATGTTTTCTACTGCTGCATCTATACACTGCTGCATCTATACATTTAAACTGCTTCGTTTACATTTTCATGGAAACATTAGCAACAAAAAGGAATTATACATGCAGGGCATATTATACTTATACATGGTATAGTTAATTCACTAATGTTTGCAATTTCTTCGCACCTTTGTCCAAATAAAATAAATACCTTAAAACTGGCCTTATTTAATTTTTTATCGTAAAGGACAATCTTCTTACATTTCATTGCAACAAGCCCGGAATTATAACAATTTAATATAGAATCTGCTAGGCTTACTTCTCCCCATGTATCATTAGTGTTGCAGGGGGACTAGATTACCGGAACAACACTCACGGGAATGCATTCATGGTGATTAGTGGTAGAGGGTTCAAGAGAATCCAGTAATCCTTTTTTTTCAAGCAGCACTAAAAATGTTTCCCGTTTAGTGCAAAAAAAAATCCAATATTTTTCATTAAAAGAGTACAAAAGAAGTAGTGTTGCTAAACTTTAAAACTATGGGATGATATATATTGTCACTAGCCGGATGATTTCATGCGCCTCTATTAGGGATCATTTACCCGTATTTAAATCAATTTTTCCGTTGCAACTAACTGTATTGGACTACTAATACAACTAACTAATGTTGGAAATAATTCAGTCATGTTCATATTTTACGAGAGAAAAAATCCAAAAAAATCCGATAATTTTAGCACGATAATGGCAGCAGTTTATCCCGTGGGCTAATAAAGAAATGAGACAAGTAAACTCGAGCGCATAAATATGTGGCCGTGTCCGGTGCCAATGCCTCGTTGCCTAAATGGTTTGCTTATGAGAATATCTTATTCATATAGAGATTCACTGACCAGACATTTATCGTTAGAGTTTACTTATAGCGTATTAGGTTTGTATTAAGACGCAAAAGGTTGAAATGTCACATTTTAGTATTGATGTTCGGTTTAATTCCAGCCGACATACTGTTTAAATTTTAATTTAACATTCTGGTACAATAAAAAAAATTAAATGGCTCTGCATAAACCATAAAAGACTCACCCGACAAGCGAAGGAGTTTTCCGGGCGACGAAGACTATATAAGAGTTGTAATGTAGTATGAATTTACAAATGAAAGTATATGAGAGAAATGGTTTGCCAGAGGACACATTCTAATCATCGAATCCTCTTCTATTATCAGACAAGTTGCATATCAAACGTGGCCTCGTTCTGTCGTTCAAAAGTTATGGTTGTTTGAACGAACAATACGTTACCTATCCATAAAAATCACATTTATTTACAATAAATAAATCTTTATTAACCCGTAAAGATGATAAATTTAAGATCTCGGTTCGACTGAAAAATAATAAAACCAAGCCCTTTTTTGCATTGTGCGCACGTTTTTGTCAGTTTTATTGTTAAATATATAAGAATCAGACTGCGAATGAGGTTCAAAAGCTATTTGAATTGAGAAGCAAGTGAAACACTGCTGAGGCTGGCCGTTGGATCCACTTAACTTCCCGACCTCAAGAAGGTCCTGTCACCCATTACTTTAGTGACTTGAAACAGGTAGTATAGTTAACATTTATTCAACCAGAATCAACGTTTAACTTACATTTCGTCAAATGTGTGCTAATAATTACTAAGCTAAATAAAAATTAAGTATTTGACACCACAATTAATAAAATCATTGTGTCTATTTTATATAGCTGGTGACAAGTCCTCCTCTACAAGCCAGCCGGCAAAGTGGTTCTTGCGACTAGAACCTTCAAAGAGTATTCCGCCGTCGACATTATACAGACTCACTGTATCACCTGCTTTCAATCGCAAAGAGGAAGTCAAAGAATACATTTCGAAGCTTCCCGTAGGACTGTCGAGATCCGTTCCAGCAGCTCCTATAGTGATTCCATTTACTTGCAAAAGTATAAGTAAAAAAGAAGCAGTTTGTTCTTTGAGGCCAGAAAATTCGAAATGGTAAATGCCGGGCACTGGGACACTAAAGATTCCAGAAGTCAAGTTCATTGCTACTCCCTCGTTCAGTCGAGAAATTTCCCAAGGGATGGTACCCCCCGTACTAAAAGTGGTTGTCCTTTGTACGTAAAAATGAACACTTTTCGTTTTGACGTCCAAACCGCCAATCAATTGCTGGGAAACTGAAAAAGATTGGAAGAAAACAAATTGTAAATCTAAAACTTGACATATATAATTCAATTACAGTGAGTGTAATAGTAAGAGAATACTTAAGGGAAGTTCCGAAGTCGCAGAGCACAGTTTCTATCTTGTTAGTGTCCACGTTTTGTACTAGGTAGAGTCCGTCCAGATAATGACCGAGAAGCGACAGTTCTCTACAAGAAGAGGGTGCGATTGCTCTTGGCGAAGAATCGTCAGTAGGACGCTTATTAGCAATTTTTTGTTCAAAATTTAAATTCAGCCTGCCATTATTGTCGATTGAGTCATCAAATCCATTCGAGGCGCCGAAGAAGTTGTCAGAATCATCACGCTTGATGGAATTGATGATTTCATTTGCTTTTCCACCAATGCGAGGGATTTGCTTTCCATCAACTTGGTTCATCTCGTTGTCAGATGAATGAATGGCGCTTTCGCCACTGAAGGAAACAGGAGCTAAATGGTCAGAGAGCAGTTTTGCATCGATCTTTTCTTCTAGTTTGATGATTTTCTTTTCTTGTTTCAAGTCTTTCGCTTCCAGAAGATCTACTTTGGCCCGCAAACTCTTCAATTCCACCTTCAACTCTTCCTATGCAAAGCATATAAGATAATGGTGTTTATCAGTTTTATATGAGTGAGGATATAGAAGATCATACCAGTATATCGTTTTGAATAGGGTTGCTTGTTGATGACTTAGCCATAAATACAGCCACTACAACTGCAATCAGTACAAAATTTCCTATTTTACGAACCATTTTTTAAGGGGTTTGATGAGTTTAACTCGAGAAAGTTTGTGTTCCAAAGCTGTCGCTACTACTGGTTGTATGTGGGTTACATTATCACAACATTATCACTAGAGATACTAGAGTTTGGATGACTCAAAAAATCGAATTGTTAGTCATACTGATGAGGAGGAGATAAGGGCCAGCAGCAACTGAGTACAGAGTACATGAAATCTTGAAAGTGACTAAGGATATTTTCAATTTTCTGCCAAATGGTTGAAGAGCAAAGATGATGAGAATAAGTGCATACCGGTGTATAATTAAATGTATAATTTGTTTTTTTTTAATGTTATAATAATAATGATTTTGCTCATCTAATGAATTTTACTCGTATTAGGCTTTGTATAGAAGCGTGAATATATTTTCATATTGGATAAACAGGATTAAATTAATTTTCATTTATTTAAACTGTTATATAAGACATGCAATGTGATTGACAGTTGTTATTGTTTTTGTTTTTTTTAATACTGTGTTTTCTCAAATGATAAAAAGCAGGTGACGCACATCAATCATCATGATGAGTAAAAGTTTTTAGTGATTAATGGCGATTACTGACCTGTTTAAGTAACTATAGAACTCGAAAGCTTATCTCTTTTCTTTTTCAATTTCAAATATAAAAAATAAATCACAAAAGTATGCAATGTTGTTAACACTAATTTTTTTTTCATATGATTAGGGAGAACCGGGGAAGCCTCTTCTTTTTCATTTTTCACATGAGCGTATATTATTCCACCGGGACCGCAGATTGGCGAAAATTCTCTAAAAAAATATTTTTTACTTAACAATAATATTTGTAGGCCTAAGTTCGAAAAGGAACGAAGACTACTTATCGCTACGTACAGGTTGATTGGCATACTTAACGCACAAGTAGTAATATGTAGTTTGGTGTTATTAATACCAAGTGCATCTTATTACTTAACAGTTAAGTATATCGTAAGTATAGATTTATTTATTTTATGAATTGTTTTTTATTTTATTTTAAAGTTTTATTCATTTTTAATTTATTATTACACTCTTTCCTGACATATATTTGATTGATCTGTTTTGTATTCAATGTTGTATACTTGCTTAGGTAGAATTAAGTATAATATAAGTATGCGCATCAAGTATGTTTCGCTTTTCTAATTAAGTCTTCGTGAAGCTCCCAAAACTAAAACCTTTTCTACTTAGTAAAATTTACTTAGATTATACAAGTAGATTCACGAATATACTGGTATTTACATAAGTATTATATTTTTACTAAGTATATATTTGCAGCAATATCAACATTTTAAAATAAAGACTCTATTACCTGCAATTCTTATTTGTTTCTTTGGTCTAATTTGTAGACAGGTATTTTTAAAAATATTAGTGTAGAAATCTCTGGGCTTTATTTGACAAAAACGTATATAATGCGACCATCGTGTTCATTAGCGTTCATACTTAAGATTATTTCAAATAATGACGGATTACCGAACCATCCAAAATCCTGTATATACTATAGTATATTCCAATATAGTTTTAGAAAAATGTTGATCACAACTATTCTCAATTTTATTTTGTTTTAAATAACACACATAAACTTTTGAAAATATAAATCATAGCTTTTTCCAAACATATTATTTCCTTTTATACTGGAATTTTGGTTTCTCATAAATAATGAGGTCAAAATTATCTAATTACAATAGGCGACAAATCCTCCTCGACGAGCCAGCCGGTAAAGTGGTTTTTGTGATTCCCATTTTCAAAGAGTACACCGTTGTCGGTATTGGACAGACTCACTTGGTCGCCTACTTTCAATCGCAAAGAGGCAGTCAAGGAATAGCTATCGTAAGTTCCCGTAATAGGCTGACCAGTGCGGCTCGTTCCAGCAGCGCCAAAACTTGCGCCGTTGACGTACATTTCAATGCACACATAGGGAACAGAAATATCTTTAAGCCCAGAAAATTCGAAATGATATATTCCGCTAATTGGAACAGTAAATATTCCTGAGACCAAGTTCATTGCTCCTCCCTCGTTAACTCGTGCTAATTCCCAAGGAATGATTGAGTTGGCAGTACTAAAACTCGTATTCCTCGTCACGTAAAAATGGACATTTTTTGTTTTGACATCCACGTCGCCAATCAATTGCTGGGAAACTGAAACAGATTGAGATAATAATAATGAAATTTATATTTGATTTTTTTTTTAAATCCGAGAACGCTAAGAATTTTTTTTTTCGGAGGATATGACAACTTACTAGAAGTTCCAAAATTGCAGAGGACAGTTACAATCTTGTTAGTGTCCACACTTTGAACCAGATAGAGCCCGTCAAGAGAATGGCCAATCAGCGACAGATCCCTGCATGAAGAGGGTGCGATTGCTCTTGTCGAAGAATCTTCATCAGTATATGAGCTTCGTGGTCCTTTAATTAAATGCACCCTGCTATTCGTGTCGGTTGAATCGCGAAGTTCATTCAAAGTCCCGAGGGAGGTGTCTGAGTCCTGCTGGTTATTAAAACCAATCATTCCCTTATTTCCGTGGCGGTCAAGGCTAGAGTTTTCTTTTATATCCGTTGGATTCATCTCTTTTCGGTTCGTTGAAAGAAGAACGCGTTCATCACTGAAGGAGGCTGAAGTCAAACGGTCAGATTGCAGTTGGGCATCCACCTTTTCTTCTAGTTTGGTGATTTTAGCCTCATTTTCAACGTTTCTAGCTTCCAGAAGATCTACCTTAAGTCGCAAGTTCTTCAATTCCACCTTCAAATCTTCCTGCACACATTATGTAATAAAAATCATTAAGGAATTACGCCGAACATTTATAATGGAGATTGAACCGTGTTAGATATAAGCAGGATAAGTGCTTACCAGTATGTCATTTTGAATGGGACTGCTCGATGATGAGCTGACCACCATTAGAGCCGCTATAAATGCAATCGGAACAAAGTTTTCAATAACTTTACGAACCATTTTCTGTGAGGGCAAGCTGTTCTCGAAGATCCGCTCAATTTAATTTCCCTGTCGTCCCTACCATTATTTAAATAGGCGTCATTATCACTGATGGAGATTTCAGTTTTTGAATATGACCGACTTTGATTGACAAGGCGACCCAACCGTTGTTCACATTGGGCAAACGAAATTCTTTGTTTGATTAATTATTTAGAGATTGAGGTCAGAAGGCACCTGCGTGAATGATATTTCGAAAGAGATCAAGGGTCTCCTTTTGTTTGGTTGTCAAGTCAACAATAAGGGAATGTAGCGTGTTGTTTATATATTTTTTTGTAATAATTATGCTTCATAGCAGCTGTAGTCTAATGACTCAAATACATGGCTTACAAAAGCGAGAAAATATTGAGTTTTTATTTCATGACGTTAAGTAAAACATATTTTAAACATACCTTTAATATTTGTTATATAAAACGATATGATTGGCAGTTTGTTTTTGTGGCTGTTGAAATATAGCTTTTCCTTGTGATGATAAAAAACAATAGTGACGCACGTAGAGGCATTCTGTAAATAATAAAAATTTGGATTCTTTATTCTTAGTCGACACAAACATTGACAAGCTTTTTTCTTTTCTGTTCATTGTGATGAGTAAAAAACTTCTTTTGTAGTTTATAGAGATTATTATTATAAGTAAAGATCAGATCATACTATTAAAATATCAAATTGATTTTTAGCATGATGCTGATGGCTTATCCTTCGACAATAAATATGAAAATCGTTTCGAGATATAATTGTTCTTGTATTTGCAAATCAATAATAATAAGAAACATTCAATATGTCCGTTTAACATAACAAAATGAGTTATCAACCAAAATCATTCCAGAATAAAACAAAGAAGTAAATTCAATATCTGAATTTACTTCGAACCATATTCAAATTAGTAAAAATTCTGTTTAAATCAAGTCCTCTTCTACGAGCCAACCCGTGAAGTGGGTGCAGTGAGTTCCGTAACCGAAGATTTCTCCATCGCCGGATTTGAATAAATTCACTCGATCGTTTGCTTTTAATTGCAATGAGGCTGTCAAGGAAATACTATCAGAAGTAGCAGTATCGCCTTGGTTGTTCACGAAGGTATAACCAACTAGGGCACCGTTCAATTGTAAATCCACGGCAAGTACATTGGACGAATAGGATTTAATAACCGAAAATTCAAAATGGTAAATGCCAGGCACTGGGGCAGTGAAAATTCCCGAAATCAAGTCCATTGCTCCTCCCTCATTGAGTGGTGCAACTTCCCAAGGGATGACGGCATTTGCCGTATTAAAACTGGTATTTCTTTGGGCGTAAAAATGAACGCTTTTCGTTCTGACGTCCACGTCGCCAATCAATTGCTGGGACACTGAAAAAGATTTTACATAAAAATTCATTCATTATTCCAAATGAAATTTCATAGAATGTATATCCATCCCCATTCCCTTTAAACACGAAAAACGACATTTTAAACCTTAATTATTCAATTATGTCTTTGAAATAATATGAGAATGCTTACGAGAAGTTCCGAAGTTGCAGAGCACAGTTTCAATCTTTTTAGTGTCCACGTTTTGTACTAGGTAGAGTCCGTCCAGAGAATGACCGAGAAGCGACAGTTCCCTGCAAGAAGAGGGTGCGATTGCTCTTGGTGAAGAATCATCTGTAGGACGCTTATTAGAGATGCTGTGTTCGAAAATTAGATTTATCTCGCCATTATTGTCGGTTGAGTCATCAAGTTCATTCAAGGCTCCGAGGGAGTTGTCCGAGTCATCACGCTTGATGGAGTTGATGATTTCATTTGCTTTTCCATCCATACGAGGGCTTTGTTTTCCATTGATTTGGTTAATCTCGTTGTCGGCTGAATTAATGGCGCGTTCGTCACTGAAGAAAACAGGAGTCAAACGGTCAGAGATCAGTTTGGCATCGATCTTTTCTTCCAGTTTGATGATTTTCTCTTCTTGCTTCAAGTCGTTCGCCTCATTTTCGACGTTTTTAGCTTCCAGAAGATCTACCTTTACCCGCAAACTCTTCAATTCCAACTTCAACTCTTCCTATAGAAAGCATATTAGATAATAGTGTTATACCATAGTTTTATATGAATGAGGATATACAATTTCTATAAGCCACAAAATAAAAAATGCATACCAGTATATCGTTCTGAATAGGGTTGCTTGATGATGACTTAACCATAAATACAGCCACTACAACTGCAAGGACACAATTTCCTATTTTACGAACCATTTTTGATGGGTTTAATGAATTTGTCTCGGTCCAGTTTGTGTTTCAAAGCTGTCGCTACTACTGGTTATATACGTGTTTCCTTATCACTAGAGATACTAGAGTTTGGTTGACTCAAAAAATCGAATAGTCATTCACACTGCGTGAAAAAAATGTTTTCTTTTGAGATAAGGACCAGCAGCCATGAAATTTTGAAAGTGACTAAGGGTATTTTTTTAATATTCTGCCGGATGATCGATGAGCAACGATGATGAGCAATAAGTGCATATATAATTTTAATCAGTTGAAATATTGAAAAGGTAATAATGAGTTTGCTCACGTTATGAAACATTCTAGTATTAGCCTGTATAGGAGCGTGATTATATTTTCATGTTGGATAAACTGGATTAAGAGAATTATTAATTTGTGTTAATTGTTATATAAAACATGCAACATGCTTTATTGACAGCTGTTATTGTAATTCTTTAAATACTCGTGTTCCTTCACATGATAAAAAGGAGGTGGCGCATATCATGATGAGTGTATAAGTTTTTGGGATTAGTGGTGATTATTGACCTCTTTAAGTAACTATAGAATTTGAAAGCTTATTTCTTTTCTGCTTTAATTTCAAATGTAAAAATAATAAATCACAACCATTTCCATTTTTCACATAGGGGTGTATTATCGGGCATTGAAAAGAAAAGGATGACACCTGCCTGGATAAAATTCCAACTCCGACTTAAATGTACTTTTTTGCCAAGAAATTAAATAAAATATTTGTTTAAAAGGCTCGAAGTGCAAGTTCGAATAAAAACATTTCATCAAGTACGTACTTTCAAATATGTACAGTATCCTTCTCTGAAATGTGCCACTAAAAAATTAGTGCTGGAAACCAAAGGCCAATCCGACGAAAAAGTCGTTTCCATAATTAGCTTTTGGAAAAAATCCTGTGAATGGCCCTGTCGAAAACCATTCATAGGAAAAAAAATCAAGGACCAATGATGGCAACGACATTGTCTTCGGATTGGCCTTTGGTTTCCGCCCCTAATATCGGGGTGGCACATTTCAGTGAAGGATACTGTACATATTTGAAAGTACGTACTTGATGAAATGTTTTTATTCGAACTTGTACTTCGAGCCTTTGAAACAAATATTTTATATTTAAACAGTTCTTTTCTCTGCTTGTGCTTATCTATTTTTATGCTGGTGATTTAGATTCCTCGAAATGTATTTGTATACTGTTTTCTTCCGGCTTTTTGTGTTTGCAAAATGAGTTGTATTTGTTTCTCGATTAATTAAGTAACGATTTCTATTATTCCCTCCTACTTAGTGTCACCGTTCGTATGAGAGGAGGAAATAAATCCTTAAAAAGTGAGGCGTTTACTTTGTCTCCTGTTGTTTGACAACAGTGTAATTTAATTCACGTCAAAAGGTATGCTGATATGCAATATTGTAGATTTATTCGCGATAACACCTGACAAAAGCAAAGTTACTTCTTGTCTAGTTCCTCCATGATTTGGGGAAGTGGGTCGCCCGTAGAATCGACTATGGCATTATCGATATTTCATATCGCAATGGGACTCTTTTTAGATTTTTACATTTGTCGGGAGCGGTACATTCGAGAACCCATCATTGTTCCCGGTTAACTGGATCGCATCAGAGTATCTCGATTTCCCTGTTCTATTCTGATAAGCAATAACCTCCTTGGTGATGCTCTAGCATACATACTGATTTCCCTCCCACTGTCCTGTTTAAAAGAATTGGGTTCCACTTACTTCGGTAAGTAAAACTACAGTCGATGAGATCCGGGGTACCACTCACCGATTCAAGACATAGGGTTGAGTTCGTTAGACTTATCACGTCTTCATTATCATAAGTAAAGCTCTGACCTAATAGACGTGTACGGATTTCCCGTTCCGCCTGGATCTCCAGGTTTCGAAGACTGGGCATGGGGCAAGAATGAGCTTCCTTCTGATTTGGGATAGACAATTGAAGGATCTCGCATACGATTTCATCATACCTCCCGGGAATACAGGTTGATGGTCGGCCTCCATTTCTGTTTGACGTTTCTTGCGTTCAAGCGTGCTGTCGTTGTTAAAGCTAATAAATGTGTTATCCACCCCAAGTACCGCGTGGGATTGGCCGTGCTTTAGTTGTTTCGTATTACAGAAATCGGTAATTTAGTAGTCTTTAAGGAAAATTCCAGTTGCCCCTGATGGTCTATTAACTGTTCTGCCAAATTAATTGTGACCAGATATCCTGTTCCCGTCGCTATCTCTTCGTGATCGCATTAAGCTGTTTTATTCGGATTCCTATGCCAAACCATTGTTCCAATCGCTAGTTGTATTCAATCTCCGTAAAGGTTTCCAATGGACAGGACGAATTTTTTCGAAAAATCTTAATGGGATTTATGACGCAATTCAAAACTGTATAGTTTGTTGTATACATCCAGTAAAGATCACACCTTCTTCCCGAAGATACTTATAGAAGTCCTTGTCTATCTCCATGTGGTTACTTCCGAAGTTAAGTGGATATCGTGCCGAGTCCCTACATTCCCCTGGAGCCACTTTCGGTAAGTGTCATCTCGGGCTTCCCGAATGGGTGCATATTGTGGTAAAATGCGGTTCTTTTTTGTGTTAAATCATCATCTGGTATCTTAACCATGTACGAAAAGGGTAACTGAGTTGATTGATCGTGGCATTAAAAAATTATGATATTTTAGATATTAATTCCTACTGTTTTGTTGATTATTTATGCTGCATTTCTGCCTTTGAAAAGGCTGGTGGCGACAATCACAACCTTTGGTAAGATTTATTCAGTCTCTGCAGCTATTTAATGTTTAAGTCTATCATATTTAATTTTGTGTATTACTATTTCCATTTTGTGTATTCAGTATTACATTATTTTATAGTGGACTACATTGGATACTTGAATCGTGTGTCTTTAAAAAAATAAGTCTACTTGTCTTTTCTAATATCAAAAGCATCTTTAAAAATATGATAAGATCATATAATAAATCCAATGAGAATCATCTAATAAATCAATTGAGAATCATCTAATAATTCAAATGAGAATCATCCAATTAAATTAGAATTATGTATTAACTCTAATTAGAATCGGAGATCACGTCATTATAATCTAATGTTAATGAACAACAAGGCTTCAATTGATTTTTTAAAAACTAAATCATATACCACCTCAATTTCTTATTTTCAAAAAATCCAAACTTTTAGGATGAGTTTAAAATCTTAACTACACATCGAGCTAGTCCCGATTTAATTAATTTTTAAAACAGAATTTATGAACTCCAATGGTACAGTTTTTCGTCCATTAACTATTTTAGAAATAGATGCAAATTTATGGTGTTTGACGAACGGAGGCCAAGCTGTTCTGTTGGCGCCTTTACGGCCAGCGCCGATCTGAGCTGTACTCGTTGCTACTCTTTTGCCATTTTCTTAAAATAGTAATGCGGGTATTTTACAGAGCTTTTGTGCTAGATTTCTTAGAGCATTAAAATAATAATTGCCACTTAAAAATGTATAGATTCGACAGTTTAAAAAAAATGTACTTTCTTCTCTTCCAAGGACTTCCAAAGACTCAAGTATTGAGTCTCAACAGGTTTCTATTTAAATCTATTTTCTACCAAAGACTCAAGTATTGAGTCTCAACAAGTTTCTATTTAACGCGAGAAAGAACGAAACAGCAACAATTCAAGACTTCTATACTTAGAGCTCACAAAAAAGAATTACTTAATTAAACTGAATACTAAAGAGTCTAAAGAGTCGTATTAAAATAGCGAGGAGGGTATTTTATAGAGCTTCTGTGCTAAATTTTCTTGTAGACTATATTAAAATAAATAATTCTACTTTATAATCTATAGGTTTTAATGTTTAAACAATTATTTTATTTTGCTTTTTATAACCTACTTTTCTATCCCAAACACTCAAGTATATAGTATTAAAAAGTTTCTATTTAACGCTAGGACGCAGTAAATAGCAACAATTCAAGACTTCTATACTTAAGGCTTTACAAAAAAAAATGTAAACTAACTTAATTAAACTGATTACTTAAGAGACTTAACTTGGGTTATAAACTAATTATCTTTAAAAATAGGAAAGTTATGTTAATAAAAGTTTGCACTTAATAAAAAATCCACACTAGAACGTCTTGAAAGTCTGCGTCTTTAAGCAACAGAAAATTATATTTACTTTCTAACTAGGAAAGATTTATAAAAAAAAATGTAATAGACAACCTCTAAATTACACCTCTTTACTCTTTGGCTTCCTCCTCAAGAATGGTGATGGTTTTCAGTCTTTTTACTCAGTCGAGTGTAATTCAAAATGGTCGCTGTCTATATGTCCGCCCCATTTCTATTTAAAATACAATGGTCCAGATTTTTCATTTTCTCCCTTAATCCAAAGTTGCAAGAAGCTTTTGTTGAAGTCTGAAGCGTCCTTGAAATATCTCCTGGGATGTTTTGGAAATAGCACAACATTTTACACTTCAGACTACCTGAAGGCTTAACTATTACCTGTTTATATAATTCGGTTCTATTGCTTTTTGAAAGTGTAAAGGTTACTAAAAGAGACTTAATATATTCCGCGTTTTGAAGGGTGGTGAAATCCCTTAATGCGAGAATATATATATATCGATTTTTTATGTAAAAAAAATATTAGAAATCATAAGGAAAACGAGCTGATAGATCCCACATTAAGGCTGCAGACTGACCAGTTTGGCATGCGTGCTTACAGTCTCTGTATATGGATGCTATAATATTTCCATAATTAATGAACTTATTTGGAATTTAAATACTGAATTGAAAGTCACGACGAGACGCTCAAAACGGAGTTTTGTGATTTACTAGGTCGAGATTTAAATTTAAATTAGTGCTACGTTGCAATGTTTTTTTCTTTTACGAGAACAGCCCGAGAGATTATATTTGGCATCCATCGTTTTACATAATTAAAAAGTTTAGCTTATTTCTTTCCTTATTTATAAACAATATTTGATCCAACATCTAAGGCTTTTACCCATGGTTTTCATTTATGTTCTATCAGATTTTTCTAGATATTAAATATGCTATTTTATTATTATTATTATGATGATGATTTTTATTACGATAAGTTACTTCTGCGTACTGTACGATACCTAATTATATTATAATTATTAGATATCATTTTTTTCGAACAACGTATAATGTCATGTTCATACATTATACACGAAATAGCTGTGGCTAAACGAGGCTGAATATGGCAATCAGGCAATCTAACTATTATTAACTATTAACTACACAGTTATTAAAATCTATTTGCATTTCTAACCAACATCCATTATAGCATTTTTAGTTTTATTCTCAAGACTTTGCTGACCACAGTTCGTTGTGCTAATAATGGATAAACTTCAAAGCTTAGAAATAATAATGGACTCAAGCAGGCCATATATTATTTATATTAATATATTTTTATTAAGAATCTGATCATTGTCAAAGAGATTCCTTAAGAATTCCTTTTATGAATTAAGAAAAATTGCAGCAACAGGTAGATTGCATTATTCTAATCCTCGTCGAATGTTAACTAAGACAGATTTACCAGAGGATCTTCATCATCCGAGTTTACTGAGAGAAAGAGATTTGCACCTGAAAACACCTGAAAATGATGCATACGGATTATCCCTACTATTTTACGACTCCTTTCCATTTTCACGAACGAATACTACTTTAAAAGAAAATTGTATTTCTCAAAGAAAACATTTTCTACTCCTGTTATTTATTTACGAATAAATCAAAGCATTCCAAAGGTTTTGAATATGAAGGGATAATTTTTTTTTTCTTCAAAAGTCCTCCTCTAGGAGCCAGCCAGTGAAGTGGGTGAAAGGACTAAGAGAAGCATCCCAGAGGTCTCCACTGACCTTGTACAGGAACACTTTGTCGTTCTTTTTCAATCGTAAGGAAGCGGTCAAGGAAAGGCTGTCGTAACTATCCGTAGCAGTTTGTAAAGTTTCAGCACGACCAATAGGGGTGTCGTTTACTTTAAGATCGATGATTAATCCTGTCATAGATTTATCTTTGACACATGAAAAATCAAAATGGTAAATTCCGTCGACTGGGGTAGTAAATGTCCCTGAAGCCAAATCGAATGCTCCGCCCTCGTTTATACGAGCCAATTCAAATGGGATGACTGCATTGAATGCAGTAAAAGGGCTCTTCCTCTGTACGTAAAAATGTGCACTAGTCGTCTTGATGTCCACGGTACCTAGAACTTGTTGAAAAACTGCACAAAAAAATGTAAATTTGTTGTGATGTTTGCTGCGGTTTATGAAAAGAAAGAGCTTACCAGAATCTGCGAAATTGCAAAGAACAGTTTCAACTTTGTTTGTGTTCACGTTTTTGACTAGATATAGTCCATCCAGAGAATGTCCTAACACCGACAGATCCCTGCAGGATGTTGGTAGTAGTGCTCTCGTTGAAGAATCATCAAATGAGCTTATCTGATTTTTGTTGACGGTGGGATGATGAAGGTCATTATTGATTAAGGCTGCCGCAGGTTGGTCAGATATAAGTTTGGCATCGATCTTTGCATTCAGTTTGGCGATCTCCTTTTCTTGTTTTAAGATTTTCGCCTCATTTTTTACGTTTTTAGCTTCCAGAAGATCTACCTTGACCCGCAAACTCTTCAATTCCACCTTCAACTCTTCCTATAGAAAGCATATTAGATAATAACAGTGCATATAATTTGTATATGAATGAGGATATACAATCTGTATAAGCCACAAAATAACTAATTCATACCAGAATATCGTTTTGAATAGGGTTGCTTGTTGATGACTTGACCATAAATAGAGCCACTACAACTGCAATCAGGACAAAATTTCCTATTTTACGAACCATTTTTTATGGATCTGATGAGTTAAACTCGAGTAAGTTTGCAAATCTGTCGCTACTACTGATTATATATAGGTTCCATTATCACTAGAAAGTTCGGTTGACTAAAAAAAAATCGAATCGTCACTCATACTGCGTAGAAAATATATATTTTTTTAGATAAGGGCCAGCAACCACTGCGAGTACAGAGTACATTAAATTTTAAAAGTGAATAAGGGTATTTTCAATTTTCTGTCCGATGATTGATGAGCAATCATGATGAGCAATTAGTGAATATATCATAAATATAGATATTTTTTGAAATACTAAAATAATAATCATTTTGCTCATCTAATGGAGCATACTAGTGAAAAAATTACAGTTTTTCTCAAGACACATAAGTAAGAGCTGCGTGTTCTAGTTTCTTTTATCGTTTACAATGGCAGTAGGAGAAAAACTTTTCTTAGAAACCATAGTAGCTACTATTGCGATTTTTTTTCCTTTCTGAATTAAAAAATGTTATACTTCTTATAGTTCAAATTATTTATTATAGTTTAAAAACGATTTAGTTACTCTTCAACCAATCTTCCTGTTTATCCCAGCAATAAAAAAAATGTTTGTATTGGTTTGATTAGCACGTACTTTTTAGGAATTCTAAAACATATTTTGATTTTTTAATGTAGGTGTATATATTTGGATAAAAAAAAAACTTTATAAGTGGTGAGTGTGACACGCACATATATACTGTGATCTAAGTTTGTGTACAACATCGTGAATTTATAGTCGATCCATGGGCCTTTTATTATCATCAACGCGTGCAGATGTCGGCAATTAACTTTAATAGCCCAATACTTTAAATCCAATAAATATAGTGGACGAGAAAACATTCCTCATATAAAAACACTCAACTTGAATATAAAAAAAAAAAAGTATTTAAAATAAGAATGTCGCAGACAACTGATGATTTCCCGTTCCCAAGTTAACTTACAAATACAGCGATATAGGCCTACAATTCTCGTTATGCAACCACAAGTCGCATATGTTTCTTTCGTCGTCGACTTTTTCATGTTTATTCCCATATTTAGAACCGCGGGACGTTATTCTATAGATCAAGAGGAAATAAAAAGAAATAGTATTCCTTTAAACGGGGAAAACTCTTCTGACTTCTGAGCCGATAAAAAAGGAAAACTTTTATCGCCTTATAGAAATTGGGTTGATGAAGTGGGGAAGGGATCCATCACTTAAAAATACTAATTTTGTTCGGTTACTGTTTAAATAAAATTACTGTTATTTAAGTTATGGCAGTTTTACTTTTATTTTTCTTTAATATGGAAAAAAGGTTCGGTAAATAACCATGTAAAAGAAAATCAACATACGCTAATTTCCGTCGTATAATAGCACAAATTGAGTTAATTATGAATTAATTACTAACTAGTATTTCCCCGCCTTCAAACGATATCATATACCTTACATCACGGTTGCTGACAGCTGATCGAATACGACAATCGCGAGCACCGCAGATTCAGCAGCGCTTATTTAGTTGCACTTTTGGCGTCTTCCTATTCTGCTACTGAATTGTTTATATATCAACTTCTGATGATGGTTCTCTCTTTAAGATACGCTCCATATCGAATCTTCTAATCGTAACTGTTTGGTCGCTTTTATCGGATCCTCTTCAGAATTACAGGAATGGATAGGAATATTATGTTAGAGCAGTTTCGAGTAGTAAACGTAAAAGTAAACGAGTAGATGATTTTTGCTGAATAATATCTAGCCTAATGCTTGCTTATTAATAATAAGCAGCATTTCAGGTATAGGACTGCAATACTGCATCTATATAATAAGTTATTATATAGAACAATACAATACATATGAAAGCATACTAGAAATAGTAAAAAGGGGCGAGATATGGGGTGCCAATCGGAGACTATTTTTAACATAACAATGTAACATGTAAAATTAAGATTTAAGTTCTAACATTTAGGATTTTTAAAGATCTAAGATCTAAGATTTAATATCTAAGATTAACAATCCCCAGATAGAGCCATAAAATATCACCTTCTAAACTATTGGAAAGAACGTGGTCTAATGTAGGCTAAATTAGGTATTAATTATAAAAACCTACTTTATCATTGTGATTTACTAACTTTATATTGTGATTGATTAAACATGCGTGGAAACTAACGCAACGAGCGTGAATAACTGAATATAGCTAACCAGTTAAATATAATAATTGATAAAGCAATAAAAATGTCGCTTTCAAAACTCTACGAAAGAACGTGGTCTTATGTAGGTTAAATCTTTCTATTGTGATTGATTAAACATGCGTGGAAACTGACGCAAACAAGCGTGAATATAGCTAGCCAGCTAAATGGAATAATTGATAAAGCCATAAAATGTCACCTTCAAAACTCTACGAAAGAACGTGGTCTTATGTAGGTTAAATCAGGTTTTAAAAACCTACTTTATTATGATTCATTAACTTTCTATTGTGATTGATTAAACATGCGTGGAAACTGACGCGAACAAGCGTGAAATACTCTACTAATTAAGTGGCGTACGTTTAACACTATAGAAAAGCACGCTCAACGGACGCGTAGGGAAAAAACCATATAGATAATAACGAAATGTGTAGTGATTTTACTGTCAACCAGAAAACGAAGAACGAAAGAAGATAGAATAGTCATCTAGCATTCTAGGACCTATTCCAATTTACTCTGTCTTGCTAAAAAATGGGAAGAAAACTTGGAAGATATTCCAAATTACTCTTTAGACTTTTCCTACTGTTTCAGCTGTATTCTTACCACAATTTGGAAGTGGATGCGATCTCCACTCGTGAGGAAAATTTTGAAATTGTTGATGAACTTTATCATAAAAATGGATCAGATTTCGGTGATGAAAGCGAGAAAAAGCTTCAAAGGACCAAACGACCTGCAAGATTGCTACCAGCGCGGTATCTTATATAATTCTTTTAATAAAAAATAATTAAATATTCCTATTTAATTAATGTTTATAGTAAAAAAGAAAAAGAAAGGCACCAAGGACCAGGATATTGTAGAACCGAGGTTTTATGGACCAGCATCTAGCTGTGTTGAGATTTTGAAACTTGGTTACACATTAAATGGTTATTACTTGGTTAAGGGCAAGAACCAAACGAAATACGACAAAGTCGAAGTGGTAGATGCCGATTTAAGCATCCCAATGGATCCAAGGAAGGTATTTAATTAAATAAATAGCAATTTTGAAACATTCAAATGAACCAGAATCAATCGACAACCAAAAAAGAAAAAATAGGATTCATCGATATTGAAGCACCTAAATCGGTGAAAAGAAGGTCTCAAGAACCATTTGCAGAAATAAGTTTAGAGGCAATTGAACATGTTGAAGCTGACCGACAAAAGCGGCCTGTTCGACTGCTACCGAGAAGAATGTTTCTGTAATGTTTTATAACTTATTATACTTCTTAAAATAAATCAGCCTATACTTAGTAAATAATTAATAAATCTAATCTGAGAAATCTCTCTATTTCAATAGTGGAAAACAAAAAGATAACACTGAAAATGAGTCTGAATCACGATTTTACGGCCCTGCAACAAGCTGCGAAGAACTTGAAAAGCTCGGTTACACTTTAAACGGTCTTTACTTTTTAAAACGGTATTTAATTAAATAAATAGCAATTTTGAAACATTCAAATGAACCAAAATCAATCGACAACCAAAAAAGAAAAAATAGGATTCATCGATATTGAAGCACCTAAATCGGTGAAAAGAAGGTCTCAAGAACCATTTGCAGAAATAAGTTTAGAGGCAATTGAACATGTTGAAGCTGACCGACAAAAGCGGCCTGTTCGACTGCTACCGAGAAGAATGTTTCTGTAATGTTTTATAACTTATTATACTTCTTAAAATAAATCAGCCTATACTTAGTAAATAATTAATAAATCTAATCTGAGAAATCTCTCTATTTCAATAGTGGAAAACAAAAAGATAACACTGAAAATGAGTCTGAATCACGATTTTACGGCCCTGCAACAAGCTGCGAAGAACTTGAAAAGCTCGGTTACACTTTAAACGGTCTTTACTTGGTTAATTGTGTCGACAAATCAAAGAAAGGAAAAATTGAAGTTATCGAATGCCGTTTCAAACAACCTCCAGGGTCTAAAGAAGGTATAAAATTGTGTTTGAATTCAATTTTGCATATTTACAAATTATTTATCTGAATAGCAAAAGAAGAACGAATTGGGTTCGTCAATGTAGAAGTGAAGAAAACCAAAATAGTTAAACGTAGTGCATTAAAGGAAACAAAATCAGCAGTAATAAAGGGAAGAAATCGCATTCAACGACCTATACGATTACTACCACCGCACATTCTTTAGTAATTTGATGTCTTTCATTTTTATTGGATAAATTAAATCAGACGAAATTATTTTTAGAAAAAAAGTATTATACGTATATTTATTAATTCATTTTTAGTGGAAAGGAGAAAGACGACACTGAAGTTGTTGAACGATTTT
The DNA here is from genome assembly GCA_030141595.1 of Chydorus sphaericus. NCBI lineage: Eukaryota > Metazoa > Arthropoda > Branchiopoda > Diplostraca > Chydoridae > Chydorus > Chydorus sphaericus. The sequence goes on along the minus strand of CM057929.1, from coordinate 11,493,074 downwards.
ACGGCCCACCTAGGAACTGTAGGGAGTTGGGGAAACTTGGTTACACACTAAATGGTTATTACCTGGTAAAAGGAACTGCTAGTAAACATCATGTTGATATTTCTCTTTGTAAATTTCATCAACCACTTGGTTCGGAGACTGAGAGTAAGGAATAAGCTGCCTAATAAATAATGATAAGGAAAAACCTGATGTTGATTTACATTTATTGGAATGAATAGGTTTTAAAGAAGAGGGTTTTGTATTGGTTTCCAAATCGAGCATTATGAGTGGGAAATGTCTGAACAACGATAACGGTCAGATAATTGAGGATTGTAATCCATCGAGTAAATGGAAAGTTCTGGAACACCTCAACATAACTTGCTTTATAAGCTCTGCTAAATGTCTGTCTATTACTGAAGATATTATTCGGAAGGGCCCTATCCCTAAACCTTGGACGTTGGACCAATGGCTTTATCATAGCCAATGCTGCATGATGCCATTCGACTATAAAACTGGATAACAAGCCGTTCATTAAAAAAATACCTTTTGAAAAAATATGACGACTTTGCTCTTTATCCTTATTTTTACCTAAATGCAATAATAAAGCAATAGCGAAAGGAACAAAAAGTACATTTTTTCTAAAAAGCAGACCATCGTGTTCAGCGTGAAAAACTAAACAAGATTGCCAATCATATTGTGTATCAAATAAATTTATCTTGGCTAAAAATCGACGCTAAAGCCGGTGTGTAACGCACGGTACGCAAAACGGCCCTCCGCCCATCTTTGCAGTTAAGACAGACATATTTAAGAAATTAGAGACTAGGAATCTTGTTCAGTTTTCACGCTGAACACGATGGTTTACTTTTTAGAAAAAAATGTACTTTTTGTTCCTTTCCCTATTGTAAAAGTACATAATCCTTTACAAGTGTGTACTACCTAAAGATCAAATTTGGTCTTTTGTTCCTGTAACCTAAATCCAATAAACCTAAAAAGAAATAACAATTGCAAATAAGTCATTTGAATTCTAATTCTCATTATCAACAAATTGTATATACTGGAAAACAGCAGACAATAAATACATGGGGATATGCATGGCATTTAAAGTGGTTGATTTCATTAATTGATATAAATAAAATTAAAATTAAAAATCGGTCGCGGCCACGGTCGCAATTTTGCAATGTGTGATCCGGGCAAGTTACGTTCTCGTTACCGGGACCGTAACCAGGACCGGGACTGCGTTTTGACCGCGGTAGTACTAACACTCAGCATAATAATAATGATTTAATACTTTTCCTTATTGGTCATTCACATCCTACACAATAAATAAACCCCTTTTCTTCCCCTTCCCTTTGCCTGTCCTCGTTTACCGCATCAATGTCACTTAGTCGTCAATGGCATCTTACATCTCACGCCTCCTTAAGTGCCTCATTACGCTTCTCATTACGCGTCACAGTATCAGGATCTTCTCCACTGATTCAAATGGATTGTTTATTGTGACATTTAATTTTTAAGCAACTAAAGCAAGAAGTCTTTCGTAATTCGGGTACGGATGTCCCCATGGTATAACTACCACAAGTTTAATTTTGGTTTTCAATTCATAAGTAAGTTTTCTGTTTTTCTTGATTTTGATAAATCAATATATCAATCAAAGATAAAAATAAATCAGCCTTTTTCCCAGTAATTTCTCAGCCAGATTCCCACCTGCTTTACGACACTTCTAGTGAACAAACGCGGTAAGTTAATGCTGTGTTTATTGTGTTACAAATCTCCTCTTCCTCCGATTTAGTGACTAAACGTGTTAAAGGCGAAGTTATGCCGTTTTAACTACCTTCCTACTTCAGACATGTAAGGATCCCTCATAGAAACAAGTTTTGTTCTTCAAGGTCTTTTGGCACACCCAATATACTCCATACTCCATACTGTCACACCACTGGTGTAGCAGTTAATTAGCTTTATCTTCATTGTATTTCTTGTATTGTAAGAATAAGCTATTTATATTGTTTTAAACGAAAAAAATGCAATAATAATTTATTTTGAATACAAGATTATTTTTTTCCCAGAAGGACTTGATGAAACTGCCATAAGAAAGAACTTGCAATGCTTCAGGAAGAATGTTGGTAAGAAAATAGAGATACCTGAAGAAAACCAAAATACATAGACAAAAAGATGGCACCACTCAAAACTCGTGCAAAAGTTATGGGGAAACTGCAGATTGAAGATGCCAATTTAAAAAAAAAAGCTGAATCAAGAAGGCTGGCTGTTGGATACTTCCAACATAACAACTATCAAACTAACAACGTTTATAGTCTTACACTTGATTACTACGTTTGCAAAAACTGACATGTAAAGTATAAATATCACTTATCTATCACATCCAGTTGTTTTAAACGTATTTCTTAAAGCACACTTCTCAGTTGAATATGTACTGTCTGTCTAAAAAAAATCCCCGACCGCCACCAGGTGGTGTATTGACCATGATCTTGGATGGACACCTAGAATGAGGGCTCTCTCACACCTTGAGATGTTCTTAAGTCTGTGCCTAATTATGCCCTCTATGAGTGGGGTATCGCGGTTTTTATATATATTTTTTTTATTTGAAATAATTCATGTAATAAATCGTAGATAATAACTTTAATAAGTCAGCGTGTAATAGTTGTTATATTCTTATAATGTATTCTTATTTCTTATGAAATTTATATTATTTTCTCCGTCTAAAGGCCGATTATACAACTAGTTTGTGGGTATAATTACCGAATTACTTTTTTTTTAAATCCAACCCAGGTCAAAATAGAACGTAATTAATTACGTGTTAACGTAGTTTTTCTACGACGTCATTAATGACGGTTTATTTTCGCGTGATTAATGACGTTGTTCACTACCACTTGATACACTACGTGATTCACTACGTGGTTTATGACGTGCTAGGAAATTAGAAATCGTAATTTTTTATTAGGCAAAAAATAATTAAATTAATGGTAATACGCTTAAAATATTCCTCAGTTGAAGTTATAATGGTTAGTTAAGTCGATAAATAGATTTAAAAAATTTTTAGTAGCAAAAAAAAAAAAAAAAAACTATTCACCGACAGGACTCGAACCATAGATCATTGAATCTTGAAGCAAGCGCTAACCACTACACCACACAATCGATATAATTTGTCGTAGTTATAGAGTATAAGAACCGTTCTGCTTAAACTTTCATTCGGTACTGTACACTGCAAGCCAGATTGTTAGCCTTTTGAACTTCGAAAATAATTAAAAAGATTTATAAATCCCTTTTTTAATAGTAGGAAGTTAACTTAGTTAATATGCACTGATGCTATTATTAAAGCTAAAAATAATAAAAGTAACATCTCTGTAATTTGATAAATGCTACCAAAAGTTCACAAATGTAGTATTGTAGTATATTGGTCGTTCCGATTTGCAAACTTGTTCTAAACAAATAAGTTTTTTATAACTATAAAGTTAATTAATTAGCATTTTTAAATTTCCGGGTGCCATAATTTTGTAGATACATTTAGTAGGCTATGATAGTCCACTCATTCATTCATCATATTATGAACAGCTGTAAATGTCCATTCGCCATAAGATCTATCAAGCAATGGACTTAGAATTTTTTTAAGTTTCATAACGTAATTCACGACGTAGTAAATGGACTTTTTTCCATTTTCATAACGTAGTAAACGACGTGGACGTGAGGAACTACGTTGTAAATCGCCTCTCACTACGTAGTATTTTACATCATTAATTGAAAACGTAGTAAATTACGGTACGAGGACACAAGAACACTTCGACACCAAATCTTTAAGCATTTCGACATAAAATCTTTGGGTATCGACACAAAATCTGTAACATAAACTATGATAATTTTGTAAGATTTTGTGTCGAATGCTTCCGTCACAATAACTTACGCCCCCGTCACAAAATCTTTCACATAAATTATGTTAAGTAGGTAAGAAATAGCGTCGTTAGAATGCGACACAAAATCTTTCGTGTATAATTTTAACAAATTAAGGTAAGTAAGTAAGATTTTGTGTCGACATTAATCGACTCAATATCTTTGCTGCCCGACACAAAATCTTAGCATATTTTTTTCTTGCGACAAGAAATCTTTTTACTTTTTTCATTTCTTTTTAAAAGATTTTATGTCGGATGTACTCGACATAATTTCTTAAACCATCGACTCAATATCTTTAGCTATCGACGTAAAATCTTTCGACCCCGTCAGAAAATCTTTAGATTTTTTCTTTGTAATTTTTAAAGATATAGCGTCGAATATAAACGACACAAAATCTTTCAAACGCGACACAAAATCTTTCGGATTCCCATTAATATAATTTAGTTGAAAGATATTATGTCTGGTTTCTTCGACATTAAATCTTTGAATTTTTTAATTTTTATTTTCCCATACAAGTCATTTATTTAATTGGCCTACTCCTAAACGCAATATCTGCCAACGCTTAATATGACGCCATAAATGGATAATCTAAAGGGCACACCCCCAAGTGTAAAATAAATATATGAATCGAATAACTTAGAGGTCTAATCATAGGGATCTCTTACAGTCTATCTGCTAATCTTAAATCGAAATAGAGAAGTTATGTGCTTTTTTTAAATTTTTATTCTGTACGACCCAGAATTGCACGCTAAGTTGTTGTATAAAAATTAAAATGCTCAAAAATAAATATTAAGCTACATGTTCACCGCTTTCTGTTCAAAATTTTGAATCTGCCTCCGCCCTTTCAATACGTTAATCATTACTTAACCCCGGTCGGTATCGCCATTATCGATGCCGATACTGGCGTAAAAACGTAACGCCATTACCGATATCGTTATAGAATTTTAAAAGTAAATTTTAAAAAGACCCAAAAGTATTCGAAAACAATGTTTTGTCCCAGTATAATTGACTTTTTTGTCAAGTTTTAATAGATTCTTTACATTTGAAAATTTCCATTGGGTAAAACTTCGCATTTACGAGTTATATACCTTCACATTTCAAAAGTAAATAAAGTAGAAAAAAGTAAAGGTAAAAACCTATGACTTTCAAAGGTTTTATCAAACCTATAAATTTCAAAACCCCATTTTGAAAATCAGAGGTATGTAACCTTTGAAAAGCAAAACCCTTTTTAACAGTGTATCTAGTTTCACCTAATTTTACTTTATCTTGAAAGGCTTGAAGTAAACTAACTTCATCTACTTAAAAACATTTATAGTTACTTTACTCAGTACGAACTTTAACTCAATTACGGATGATTCCACCCCCGATACTGCACAGCAACTTCTATATCAAACGTTTGCAGACGTTATACAGACTAATATAGTGCACTGCCCACACTGGAAACCTTTTTTAATGCCAATGTATTAAAATGTTATCACAATTTTCAGTTTTAAAAATATTTAAGGCCTTTGATTGTACTCTTCCATCCTCGCCCGTTATAAAGGGCTAGAGCTAGCGCGTGGTCATTTATATTTGATCAAACACGATTGATCGTATAGAAAAATACTTGAAAAAGTTATATTAATAATCCGGAAATAATTTTTTTATGAACTTGAGTGCTGTAATAAATAACTTTGAAGTTACCTAATTTTTAAATTCTTTGAATTGTTACAAATTTCCGGTAATAAAAAATTTCAGTGAAGATTATAAAATGAATGAATTTTCAATATCTTTTTCCGGATTTCTAAATTTCCGCTTCTCTGAAATTACCCCGATGGTTATATAATGAATTTAAAATTCTTTCTTTTTCATTTGTTCTTCGCTTGCTGCCGAGCAGTGTCCTGTCGTCAGTTTTATTCTTTAATTTAGTGTTAATTGCTATTACTCGAATAACAATTCAGTTGTAGATTTAAATATGATGGAGGGTAATCGCGATCCACCAAAAAGATACCTAAAGAAGGATCCTGGACCCTAGGCAAGATAAGAGAACATTGAAGTGTCAGCTTGACGAAGACCTGGCTTCAAGTGAATAATGGGATGATATTGTTGCGGAATTGGATGAAGGCGAACAATCAAAAGAACGTGAAGATGAATCGACGACGGACGGCGATGTTAACACTACATCTTCCATCATCAATTCCACTGGTGCGCCCAAAATTATCGAAGGTATTGAGTTATTCTGAAAAATTAATAAAATTCTGATAACTGTTTGCATACGCATGTCTCTATAGATTCCGAGTCGTTGTCGTCCGGGTGGTTGTTTTTTTAATGAAATCGGCTATGAAGAACTGGTCGGTGAATGGGATCGTGATTCAAACGATGAGAAGAGTGAGTCAGATCATACCGATCTGGCGGATGAGTTACCCGATATCGACGTTTCCGTCATGGATAATCTGGGTGCTTTAGAGGCCCATTCTACCGTGCCTGAGCAATGTCCCGATGTCTAATTGCATAATTTTCCATTTTTCTTATATATTTCTTATTGATATTCATCAATCCGTCTTATTATAATTTACAGAATGCAGAAAGCTTGAGCCAAGCCGGCAAGAATAAGGTACTTGACGTTGAAACAGTCGAGAATGATCAAACGAGTCAATCAACAGGAAACAGTTTCCAATCTTGTTCGTTTGGCGCTTCGTTCATGAATAAGATGTATCGCAAATGTAGGGTGTGGGTAATTAGCGGGCAACGGGCAGCGGGCAGCGGGTGGGTAATTAGCGGACTTTATTAGCGGGCATTACTTTTTTTGTTGATGGGTAATTAGAGGGCATGTAAAAAGCGGGCTGGGTAATTAGCGGACTTTTTTAGCGGGCAACTTGTTTAAAAATTTGCTTTCCTTCCACATATATTACGGGCATTCAAAAAAAATTAGCGAGCAACTTTTTATTTATATTTTTCTATCACACATATATTGCGGACATAAATAAAAGTTTTTAGCGGGCAACTTTTTAAATAATTGAGGGCATTTATTATAAGTTTTTTTTTTAATTTATTGTCAATCACACGTTTATATTGCAGTCATTAAAAAAAGTTTTTAGCGGGCAATTTGTTTTAATTGGCTGTCCATCACACATAAATTGCGGGCGTTTATAAAATATTTCTAATTTCCTGTCCATTGCAAATATATTGCGGGCATTTAAAAAAAAGTATTTTGGCGGGCAACATTTTCACACACAGTTAACCGTTTGTCTAAGGCGGGTAATTAGCGGACTTTTTTTTAGCGGGCAACTTGTTTTTATTTGCTTTTCTTCCAAATATGTTGCGGGCATTAAAAACAATTTAGCGGGCAACTTTTTATCTTTATTTTGCTGTCACACATTGCGACATTATATTGCGGACATCAAACAAATAAGATTTTAGCGGGCAACTTATTTAAAACTTGTTTTCTATCCACAATCCATATGTATGCGGACATGAAAAAATTAGCGGACAACTGTTTTTTTATTTGTTAACTATCGCACATACATTGCGGGCATTAAAAAAAGTTTTTTTGCCAAAAGTGCTCTTGCCGAAAAAGAAGTCCGCAATTTTTTAACTAAAGGAATTTCTCTAAAATATATGAGCATTTTGCATAACCCACAAAAATATCAACTAAAAATTATTTACAAAATATAATTTACCCTCAAATTATATGCGCATTTTCATCCCCAGCAAATATAGAACCAAAAATTTTTAACAAAAAAAACTTATTTCCAAAGTTATGTGAGCTTTTTGCATCACTTTTTGCCATTTCCATTTTCAAAAATTCTATTAAGTTTTCACGGCCCGAAAAAGTATGCCTTCTTTTTTCCATTTGATTGACAATAAATTTGTAAAAAACTTTTTTTTTGCTAGTAAATGCCCGCAATTTAAAAAAAAAGCCGCCCGCTAAAAACTTTAATTTATGCCCGCAATCGCCCGCAATATGCCCGCTAAAGACATTTTTTATGCCGTCAAAAAAAAAATAAAAGTTGCCACTAAAATTCCGCAATGTCCGCAATACATGTGCGATTAGCGGAAAAAATTAAAAGTTGCCCGCTAAAAAAGTCCGCTAATTACCCAGCCCGCTTTTTACATGCCCTCTAATTACCCATCAACAAAAAAAGTAATGCCCGCTAATAAAGTCCGCTAATTACCCACCCGCTGCCCGCTGCCCGTTGCCCGCTAATTACCCACACCCGATTTTACAAATGGTTTTGCAGACTACTACTGGAGATTTAGTTTTAAAAATATATGGCCACAATTATCTCGAATGGCTCAAGACCACTTGTTCCCTCCTCCAACCAGTGATTAGGTGCCTTAACGTGCAACATGGCTACTTCTAGTGCTCCTCCCATCCCACCATTTCTTGTAGACTCAGACCGATCTAACGTGGGCTACAGGTGGAGAAAATGGCTCGAGAAATTCGACAACTATCTTGTTGCAGTCAACATCGCAGATGACCGACGTCAGAAAGCACTTCTTCTACTCTACGGCGGTGACCAACTGTACGATATCGCAACATCTCTAGACATGACTCCAACTCCAGCAGCAGGAAACGGTGCCAACGCAGTTGCAGCAGAAACACAATTCGCAGCAGCTAAGAGAGTCCTTACGGCCCACTTCCATCCTCAAGCAAACAAGCAATTCAACCAGATCTCTTTTCGCGAACTGGCCCAGAAGACGGACGAGTCCATCGATCAATTCTACGCGCGGGTAAAAGAGCATGCAGCAGGATGCGAGTTCCCAGACGCTGACTCACAGATCCGTACTCAACTCATTTGCGGGACACGTTCGAAGAAATTCCGATCGTTAGCTCTCGGCGATTCATCCTCAACACTCACTCAACTCCTAGACAAAGGAAAAGCATTGGAACAAGCAGATGCTCGCCAATCAGAGATGGATAATCCCGGCAAATCCGACCAGCAAGTCAACTCACTCCGTTCCAGATCGCATCAACACAATGGATCCCGAAGCAAGCAGAAGCACGACCGCGGCAGACGTAGCAGAAAAGAGAGAAGCTACCGTCACGATCGGGACAGATCGAGCTCATCATCTTCATCCGAAGACCCGCCATGTCCTTATTGTGGAGGTGAATTCCACGTCGACGGCCTCTCCAACTGCCCGGCTCGGGGCAAAACTTGCGGTCATTGTGATCGAGTAGATCACTTTGAGAGCCAATGCCTCATCAAGCGGTCCGAAGAGAAGGAGAAAAGAAAGAAGAAGAAGAAACAACCCTCCACTCCTCCTCCTAGGCGCAACGTCCGTTTCACCGATCACGACGACGACGACCAAGACTCCGACTCCAGTGAAGCCAACAGTTTGTTTACATTCGCCACTGCTGATAGTCGGGAACGTGCTCCAAGGTCATCGCTTCTCATCAACAATACCCCCAGCACTTTTCTTCTTGATTCGGCATCCACCTGCACGATCATCGGCCGTAACCAGTTCCATCTTTTGGGCAGCATCAAGCTTGAGAGAACCCGACGGAAGATTTTCCCGTACGGCCAACGTCGCCCGCTGGAACTCGACGGCGTCTTCACAGCTCAAATCTCGATTCCCGGCTCTCGCAAGAGTGTGACAGAGGATATTTATGTTATGTCATCAACGATCGGATCCAACATCCTGAGCTGCAGCGCCTCACAACATCTAGGCCTCATCAAATTTGCCAATCAAGTTGAGATCAGCACCTTCAGTCAGCAACAACAAACTCTCAGCCAAAATCCAGCGCCAGCCAACAAGTTGGGACCGGTCTGGGCAAGCAACAGCAGCATCTCAGCGCCGATCAACAAACCGGGACCGTCTGAAGTAAACAACAACAACAAGCAGACGACATTTCAGCATCCGGCTCCATCTCCTCCCAGCCGTCCTTATTCTAGCGTCAACAACAGCACTTTAACTCTTCAAAAACAACACGGCCGGAAGCAGGAAGAAGCCGAAGCTTATCATCCATCTAACCAGCGACTCCCGGACCTGCAATTAGGTGATAAGGTTTTCCTCCGCCGGAAGCAGTCCCTAGACGATCATCACAACAGCAACATCTACGAGCCAGAGCCTTATATGGTCATCAGCATCGACGGCTCATTTTATTCAGCCCAAAACAACAGCGGCTTCATCATCACCAGGCCGTTACCTTTCATCCACAAATTACCAAACTATCCAGCTCAAAATCAGCAGGGAGAGGAAGAGCATACCCCACCCGATCCAGCTCATCAAACCGGAAGCGAGAGCAGCCAGCTACTGTCAACACCTGAACCACCGGATACGATCCATTAGCAGCAGTAGCAACATCAGCTTTCAGCAGCATCTCCCTTCTCAATATTTGTCAAAGTGTATTGTCATTCATGTAATCCAGCATAATTTAATCAATCAATTTTCACCCAATTAAGTTACTGGGCTAAAAGAAAAAATGGTTGGTGAATGTAGTGTCGTAGTCTATGCTCGATCCAGAAGAGGCTTCACCTCAGAGTAGCTCCTCAGTCTAGAGCACAGCTCCGAGCAAGCAACACCTCAAATACAAAGAGTGAAACCCTATCCGAGTTTATCTTTATTTATTCTAGCCATCCAGGGCATTAGAATAGTTAGCCGGTTAGAACATTACATAGGAGAAACGATGTTTACTAAACTTTGCCTATTTTATTTTTCCCGTCGGACTTTTTCTTTCAGCTAACTTAACGTAGCACGCTGAAGTTGAATATAATAAATGATTTCCTTATACACGCGTATTTAATATTACGGTAATGAAAAACTCATACTGACCATTCATATAAATGCTGATCATTTATACTTGAACTAAATGTGTCTAATATTAAAATTACTGAAAGTTTAAGCCCTTTTAGAGAGCAAACTTTAAATTGGGATGCTTCCATTTAGGTTTGTCATGTTTGTAAACTTAATTTCCTGAAAGAGAAATACGTAATATTCAAAAGGATTTAAGATTTTCAAATTGTATTACATGCAAAAATTAAGAAAATAATAAATAAATAATTGATGCACAAGCTATTCCTTAACAGCTATATGTACTTGTAAAAATTTTATTTCTTTAAAAGTCAATTATAGACTATTATTTAAACGCCATATTAAACTTGATTTAGAAGGGGGCAAAGTTTGTTCAAGCTTATATTACAATATTCAATAAAATTATTATTGGCAAACTATTGTAACTTTGAAACTTCACGTCATACTAAGTCAACCCGAGTAAGACCGGTTACATAATGATTGTGAAATGGTAACATGCGAAATACTAGTACCTTTAAAATCTTTTACATACATAAAATTTCTTTTGTTTATAGAAAAGTGCAAGAGTAACAACATATTGGAGGTAGCTATACCATAATTGTACAGCATTTACAACCAAAAATTAATTTTAATCATGTATTCATTACTGTTCCGTAGTGGCCACGACCAAAACGCCACCACTTAAGCAAGAAATTGTTGGCAACGTTAAAATGACCGGTGTTCGGCATGAACTATGACTCGATTTCCAAAGAGGGAACTTCTAGTATATTTCTGATGTCGAGATATAAGCAATAATACATTGGAGTATTCGATATAATTAAAAGCTCCATTTGACAGGAGGATTTGAGCTGAACTGGGTATAAAGACGAAGGATGCGGGCTAAACAGCAACCCGATTGACGTCACTTAAGGTGACAAAAGAAGAGCGCTTATCGCTTAAGTAGAGAGAAATGCGGACTCTGCGGGCAGGCCGCAGAATACATATAAATTACAGAAAATATTCAATAATAGCCTAGGTCCATCAGGAACAACCGGGTTGCACCCGGCAGCAAATTGGCAAGTCGGTTGTTAGCTGGGAAAATTGTATGCCTTGAAACAAAGATATTTGAAGAAACCCAACATATTTCTTTCAACTTAATTATTCATTTAGAGCGTCATAGTAAGCGTTGGCAGATATCGCGTTTAGGAGTAGGCCAATTAAATAAATGACTTGTATGGGAAAATAAAAATTAAAAAATTCAAAGATTTAATGTCGAAGAAACCAGACATAATATCTTTCAACTAAATTATATTAATGGGAATCCGAAAGATTTTGTGTCGCGTTTGAAAGATTTTGTGTCGTTTATATTCGACGCTATATCTTTAAAAATTACAAAGAAAAAATCTAAAGATTTTCTGACGGGGTCGAAAGATTTTACGTCGATAGCTAAAGATATTGAGTCGATGGTTTAAGAAATTATGTCGAGTACATCCGACATAAAATCTTTTAAAAAGAAATGAAAAAAGTAAAAAGATTTCTTGTCGCAAGAAAAAAATATGCTAAGATTTTGTGTCGGGCAGCAAAGATATTGAGTCGATTAATGTCGACACAAAATCTTACTTACTTACCTTAATTTGTTAAAATAATACACGAAAGATTTTGTGTCGCATTCTAACGACGCTATTTCTTACCTACTTAACATAATTTATGTGAAAGATTTTGTGACGGGGGCGTAAGTTATTGTGACGGAAGCATTCGACACAAAATCTTACAAAATTATCATAATTTATGTTACAGATTTTGTGTCGATACCCAAAGATTTTGTGTCGAAATGCTTAAAGATTTTGTGTCGAAGTGTTCTTGTGTCGCCGGACCGTAAATTACCTTACGACGTATTGAACTACGTAATTAATCGCCTCTCACTACGTAGTATTTTACATCATTAATTGACGACGTAGTAAATTACCTTACCACGTATTGAACTACGTAATTAATTGTCTCTTACTACGTAGTATTCTTAATTCATGAAGTTACGACGTGATTAATTGCCTTACAACGTAATAAACTGCCTTAAGACGTGATTAATTGCCTAACGACGTAGTTAATTACGTTTCTTTTTTACCTGGGAATCATGCATTGGAATGAGAGGTATATAAATAAAATTCGTTTAAATCTTCTAGATTACTAATGCCCTGTTGATTTTTTTTCTTGCTGATGAATGACTTTAAAAAGCACGAATCACGGTACTTGATTGAGAAATTTGAAGTTATTTAATCTTTGTATAAGCAAAAAAGATTTTAGGTAGTCAAAATTAACATCTTACTCAACAGTTAGCCCATTATAGCGTAATACTAGTAATTCATTTAACTAAATCCTAACCTTTCGTCTTTAGTGTTGCCTAGCCTTGCTACATTAATAATCTTAATTTGTAATACCTTTAAGGTAAAAAACTATGCGATTCTTCATTATAAATTTAAAATTTGAAAGCTTGTAGCAATAGGAGAGGAAATGTCCTTGAGACAAAAAATCATAACATTGGTATCCGCGTGTGTGAAATACACAGGGGTCTACCTGTGTGGCCCTGAACATCCACCCGCTACCCCACCTTTAAACCCCCACCCTGCGAGACAGAAAACAGAAAACAGCCTCCCACACAAATAAAAAAGACAGTAGCCGGCGGGTTTGTTCCACACTGCCGGCACATTACTATGATTTAAGTGGCCTATCCATACATTGAGATAGCTCTGATGATGGAAGGTCACGGACGCGACGGGATTTTTTTGAGAATGACTGTACATTGTACATACACAGTAGTGAAAAGTATGCATTCACTATTAATGTGTGCAAATTTTGAATCAAAATAGCTTTGAAATACGTTTCCACAAACCGGCCAGTAAAATGTGTTGCGTGGATAGCGTCATCATAAATGGAACCATACATGTTAACTCAAGGGAGTAATAGGGAGGGGAATGAGCCTAGACCTGTCAAAGTGGCTGCGACGGTGTCGCCAAGAGAACCAGTCAACGTTCCGGGAACCAAATTCATCGGCAAATATTTATGCTGAAAAACTTAAATCTATCATATAAGTTCTTTAGCTCAATGGTACCACTGTGGCCTCCTGCGGAGTACCGGGTTTCACACCTTCTGTGGAAAGAGACTTTTTACTGAATATATAGGGCAAATAGTATCGCGAAAGGTCACGAATGTCGCTGGAGTGCATGGAAAAGTTAAAAATGTTTAACGATTTCTCTTATTGAGTCCCCCCTACTATTCCCTGGTTAACTAGTCGTTAGAAATGGCAGTGTATTACTGCTGCTCAAATCTTCTTGTATATTTCTCATTTTAAAACAATTACACGAACTGTACCTATTGACAAAAGTAAAAAAATGAGAGAGAAAGGCCCGATTGTAACACATATTCAAAATATAAAAATACCGCTAAAGCAATTGTTTCTGCTGGAGAGGAGACTAGGCCTAGAGTATGCTGATCTTATATCAGTAAGGTCATTAAGGATTCAAATTAATAGGCACACTAATTTTTCATGGAAATAATCATTTATAATCAATCCACTAATAAGATTTTTAGATTGAGAAACAAGCTTCACTCTATTTAGGTTTCCGACAACCAGGATGTGTCCGGATTTGACTAAGACATTTCTGGTTTCCATATGATAGTTTAAACTTAACGCATCCGTATTTAAAAAATATATATTAGGCGTGATATAAAACCTCAAAATGTTCATTACTATTTCAAATTTTTTTAATGGTAATGAGTCCGGGGGTAAAATCATTAAAAGACCACTTTGTATATTGGTTCCTATTCCTTTCTAAAATCGCCTTTCTAAAATGGACCTTAAGGAACCTTCATACATTAAAAGGGATGAGAAGAACAACACAAAATATGAGAGTACTCAGACGAAGGACAAGACGAAAAAAGGACTTTTCCATGGACGTTGGAGCTGGAAAGAATATGGTTTAGTAGCCGCTGGAGTAGTAGCATTACTAGCAGTAGCTGGACTGCTAACATTTGGGCTAATTTATGTATCAGCCGGCTCTCTCTTTGCAATGGCATTAGGCTCCGCCTTATCCGTACTTTAATTTGTTATGCATGTGTGTAATTTGTTATGTATGTGTAATGAGAGAAAAAATGTAGAAAACTAAAATGTGTTTTTTTTCGATTGGATTTCCAGGCATAATTTCATAAGTAGTCAGAAAAATCAAATGAACATTTTTCAAAGGCTAAGAGAAACTGCATACAATAAAGTGGCAATAAATACGGCGACGTATATACGTATAAAGTGCAGTTTTGAATTTAGTTTACTTCAAAAGAGTCGAAAACTGATTCCACAATATCCACTCATTCAACCCTATCATTATGGAGATAACGAGTAGGATTGCTATATTGTCTCAATCAATAGATGTTTATGCTAAATTGGAAATAACAAATTTATAGAAATTAAAGTTCATAAAAGAGTGGAAGGCTTTTATCGGGCATTGGAGACGCTCGAAGAAGCGGAACTTTATTTAACTGACTCCTTTGTCGCCTTTTATTATTTGTAGTTATAAAACTTTCAACTGTTTAAAAATATATATGTATATTAGAGGCGCATTTTCAATGAATCGAATATGCCAGTCACATAATTGCTGTTTGCTGGAACAGTATAAATACTCCCGAGGCCAAGTTTATATTGCCCCACACTTGTTAAGAATCTCAAAATTCCAAGGAATGGCAGGGTCCTCCATTAGAGATTTTTTGGCGATTCATCATGCACTGTATATTATTCTTATTCTTATTATTTTTTTTTTGTTCTGTTTAAATTTACGCCAGGTGTCCTGTATATATATTCTAGGGACCCTGTCATTGACTTTGGATTAATAAAATTAATAAAAACTGTACCAGTCATTAAAAAATACATATTCCAAATCTATATCTTTTTAAGCATACAATTTTATCGCGTGCTATAGTTTGAAATGGACTTACGATATTATTATATTTAGCAAAATTTATTTCCTTTTTCTTATATTTCAAATAGAAGTCCATATAACTATACTAAAAATAAAAATAAAATATATCGTTATTCTTCTAGTTCAAAATACATTTTGTTATGATAAAAGTTAGACAAGACCATTGTCGTGTACGAATGACCTTTCATTTTTAAACGGTTTCTGTCCTTTAGGAACCAGGAATTGTTTGGGCTGAATAAGCCTTTTAATAGTATATATGAGGGTTTTTATGTACTTTTAAGTTCGAAATCGATTTCTTAATTCTTATGGTTAATATTCGATTTTATTTTTGGTATTTTTCGTTTTCAATTTTTCAAATGAAGGTACATTGTTAGTATACTAAATAATGAATTTCTTTAATGTAGTAGTTCAAATCAGAGCTCACTTTAGTTTACTTAAAATAAAAATAAAAAATAATTTCGTAATTCTTATAGTGCAAATCATATAGTATGGGAGCGTCCTTAAATTACGTCAAGTAAATATTCGGTTTTTTCTCAGTATTGGTCTCAGCCAGCGCTGTACATCATTCATGTCCCGCTTAAATACACACGAGACAACACATGGCGCAGTCGGTATTTAACTAACCTTGCTAAAACGTAGTGCCTACTTAACAGCAGTGATTTACAAGCAAAACAAATTTAGTTATTCTTGATAACAGCGTGAGTGAAGTGTTTTGTGTATCGATCTTCACATTACTTGCCTGCACGGTGGATGAATCGTCAACCTGTTCTAGAAGAAGAAGAGGAAGAAGAAGAGATGGCAAAGCAATTCAAGCCGTTCGACACACCACCGCCCTTTGATAACGAAGAGCACCGAGACTCTTTTGATATATGGCTGAAGAAATGGGAAATCTTCATTATTTTATCTATAATAAACACAGCGCTTCCCCAAGCTGAACGCAAGCTCTGTAAAGCTCATACAATTTTCTCGTGTTTCTCGACGGCGACCCTCCAAGCAGTGCTCTCTACGGGGCTCGCGAAGGATGAGTTGAAAGACGACGAAGCAGTTATAAAGAAGCTCCAAGAGAGGTGCAATGCAGACCGAAACTCACGTGTTTGGCGGCAAAAGTTCACACAGTGTAAACAGCGCGAAAACCCACCAGTGGATCATTGGCTTTGCGACCACCCGCGACCTGGCCCGTAAATGCAACTTTACGGAGGATTGCTGTAAAGTTAGTTTAGTAGTGGCCCCTCTCTCTTTCTGTTCTCCCTCGCTCTTAGCTCTCTCTCTTCCTTGTGGGATCTCAGCCAGTCAACATCTCCGCTTAGCTATTTACTCTTGATTCTTGTGGTAAAGTACTTGTTGTTATACCCAATACAATGTGTTGTGCATATATGAATCTGTTTGTCTATTCATTTACTAGTGTAAAATGGATTGATTTCAACAGAAAGTCTGAGTGCTCAGATTTTATTTCTTATACATAATGTATGAAAAGCGCATACTTATGATTAATTTTAAAGAGCTATGGTTAGAAAACTTATGTTCCTTCTTTCTTCTTATAGATCAAACAGTATCTATCTTAGTTAAAATGTATTTAGAGTTAAAACAACGGACTGCAGAATTAAACATTTTATCCATCAATGGAGGAAATAAATAACTATTTTGAATTAATCAAGAAACTCGAAGAGGTCAAAGCACATCTTATCGGGGCTGCGCGTACTCAAGTTTCTCTGCGACTGGTCACCTCCTCCACCAGCTAATAGTATTGGTTCAATGTGTGATCAAAAGGCCAATAAGACAAAAAAATATGTAATTGTGAAATCATTATAGAATACCTTCCAAGGTAATTTTGAAAAAGTATAAGTTTCCTTGTCTAGCTTGACAATGGACGACTTGCAGAAACTAGATGAGACGGAAAACAACCACATTTCTCACATTTCGTAAGAAAAAGTTAAATGCAAAATAATAGTGAAGCTTAATACTACATACATTAACTTTTTTTACTTTTACAGTCGGATCGTTGCTTTTTGGAGTAGTTTAGAAGGAAAGAAACACGATTCTTTTCGGGCTCTTTATGGGGCTGACGTGGAAGGAACTTTGATGGGAAATCCCAAATCTATCAAAGGATTGTAAGAAGTATATTTTTAAAAAAACGAAATAATATAATCCTGTTGCTTAAATTTTTTTATAAACAAGAATTTCAAACGTCTAGGCACAATCCTAAACGATTTAAGAAGATATCTAGATGGCCGGAGCTTTAGATTTGTACCAGTATCATGGGAACTACGGTTCAATGTTTGGAATGCACACAGAAGCCCTGATGGACCTCTATAGCGCAAAGTATCTGCTGGAAGGTGAACCAAAATACTTTATTGTGTAAGTTACTCTCGTAATTTTGTAATAACATATACGATTGTGACTTGAATTAACGATTTATTAACGCAAAAAACTCATTTCAACATTAATCACGGTAATGTTCAGAATTCCACCTGAATATGACCATTTACTGAAAAAAAGTTGTAGAAATGTATCCAAAGGAGTGCGTTGCTTGTGAGGATTTTATTGGACACAATTTTCTTTTCTTTTCTCCCGCATTTTTTAATACCTTTCCAAACTATTATACAGCACCTAGGTATTCTTCATTAAATATAACTGTATATTTTGTTAGCTAGTGACAATTATAGTTTTAGAGAATATAAAAAAAAATCAGATTCCCTTTTTCTCTCTCTCTCTCCTTAATTTATAGAAGTATAAACATGTAGTACGGCTTCTACGTATATAGGCCTACGGTACACAAGTTTTTTTTTCAACGCATCACAGATGGCAATTGCTTTGGTACTGGATCTGGTGCTAGTGCGCTGATTGTGCTCATACTTTCAAATTCTTCTCTGCAAATGAACTGTAAATAACAGCTACTTTTATACGAAAGGCAATCCGCTTGATGATTAAATAATTAATGATTTAATGTTATTCATACTATTCTATATGTAGTCAGAGAAAAAATAACGTTTCAGTAATAAAATTTGGAAGTAAAAAAAACTCATACGAACGCCCCTTAATTTAAAAGTTATTCATTTGAAGTTTTGACGGAGTAATAGAAGATAAATGTCTCGAAATATAAACTTCTTTGAAAATGCACTTTTATTCTAATGTTATTTTAACTCTTTGTGTACTTCAACATACAAATCTTAATATGAAATAAAGTCAGATAAAAGGGGGTTTCAAAAACTCTCTATTTAATACAATACAAGTACCAAATAGCGAATCTTACAAACACCTTTGATCCGTCTTGATTCCACTATACTTGAAACAAAAAAACTTTCTAAAAAAAAACTCTTCACTTCGAAAAGAACAAAAACACCTCTTTACTGAACCTCGTCTAGCTCAAGAATGACGCTCAGAAGCTGGAACAAAATAGAGGCGCTTCCAATTGCCAGCCCCTTTCCAATAGAAAACCACCTGGATTTTGGTCCAAGTGTTTTTTTTTTCTTTCCCCTATGAGAGATTACAGCCCTCTGGGACTTTGAGGGGCTTCTTGTTAAAAGGTGTTGCATTACTCTAAGAATTTAGGTATAGATTAGCTATATAGTTTTAAGTATGCTATACCACTTGTAATCTGTTAT
Source organism: Chydorus sphaericus (assembly GCA_030141595.1). NCBI lineage: Eukaryota > Metazoa > Arthropoda > Branchiopoda > Diplostraca > Chydoridae > Chydorus > Chydorus sphaericus. The sequence goes on along the minus strand of CM057929.1, from coordinate 11,473,918 downwards.
AAGTTCTTAGAACAAAGAAAAACATTCGCAAAAACTTTAATCGAGAAAAAGATGTTCAGGTATAAAATAATATTAACCTCTACTAGTGATTATATCGATACTCTTGTGTAAACGCATTTTTAGAAAGAAGAAGGTAAAAAAGATGAACGAATAAATAAAAAGAGTTTTTTTTTTAATTTTGCTTTTTAAAGAATTAATTTATTCTTTTAAAAAACACTAAACTACGGAATTAATACAATATATTTGAATTTCAGCCTTTATCCATTTTATACCAGCAAATGAAGAAAATTATTGACGCACATAGTTTCACGAATGGATCTCACTTTCCAGTCTTATATATACAAAGTTTAAAGCTGTTTTTGATGCAATGAATAATGACTGAGGACGTGAACTCCTTTGAAAATGAGTCACACCAGCACATTTCGGTTATCGTATGTACAGTATAGTGCAGATAAACCTGAGGGGCCTGGGGCGTTCTTAATCATTTTTTTATTTATTTTGCTCACTTAAGATTATTTTATTGGGCAATGGTAAATTGTAATAATTATTCATTAAATGAGTTTTGAAAATCAGAGAATTCTAAAGCTACCCAAATTGGTTTTAGCCAATCCTTACCAACCATTTTATTTTAGTTAATATTTCAAAATTAACATGGTAGTAACACGCCCCCTCAGATGGATCTGCACCATAGTGTATAAAGAGAGGCAGCAGGATTTCTCATCCGTGCTTCTTTATATTATCCACTAGGACTCGTTGGGCCTAGAAAAGACAATTTAGACGACGACCAGCACAGACAGCGGCCGATAAACTGATGGATCTCATCTAGTTCGTCGAAATATAGAAATTGAATTTGAATTAAGATTACATTTATTACACTCAAAGTACGCACGGGTGCGGGATTTATTTATTTTTTTTTAATGAGAAAGCTTTTTTTCATTCTGTCTTTTAAAATTTGAACTTTAATATGAGAAATAAACGGCCTTGAACTGCACAGCCTATCTCAAGATCATTAGGTATTTCATTCTGATAATTCAAGGTGCGTGGAGATCTTATTTTTCGGTGATTCAATATCTATAATGCTACTGATTTTTCGATTCAGTATTATTATGTTACCTGAATCATCGAAGAAAGAAAGAAGTTAAATACATAACTTGACATAATTGAAGCACAATTTTGAAAATGGTATGAACAACTAATAATTTATTTTCAAATTTATACTAGATGCAAGAATCACCAATAAGGGAAATCACAGAACAAACTGAGTAGTCGATTTTTTTTCAGTCTCACCAAATCAAATGGCTGTTTAGTCGACTTCGCTATAACAAACTCATAGCTTTATCTTATTTTACACTAAATTTGTTAAATTAAATGGAGAGAAAACACCAAGGTGATCGTATCTTAATTATTATTATTTTTATTTTGATCATAATATAATCAGTAGCGAAATCGATAAATATCTATCATAGATGCCATACCTATCGGCCCGGTTCGGTAATGCATCACAGTTTCCTCTTTCCTCTCCAAGTCGCTATTATTTTACTTGTACAGTACAGTTGGCGAAAAATGCGCAAGAGCACAATCATTATATATATATATATATATATATAGTAAAGGCCTAGTGAACATAATTTTGTAAAATGTAAATACATTTTTGGCCTGGGTATATGTGAAACTAAAAATATAGGGAAAAATCTGTTGTTTCTTTTTTGAATTGTACTTCAGCTCTAACAGGGTATACATAAAATCAAGAATAAATTAATTAAAACGTACAGGTCTAGGATTTAAAATAAGTTAAGTCTATGATTAGAATTTGAAATGGGTAGTCTTAATATAGTATTGGCGAATGTTCTAAGATAGACTGATTGTCAAAGACTAATAGGGAGCCATTATCAGTCAGATTAGCTGTATGTTCTGCTGCACCTCACTTTCTCACTGAAAAACTGCCATAATCAAAGATTAAAAATTAAATAAAATTGCATATGCAGTCCGTATAATTGCGTATTGTATGAATTATATGGTGCATGCCATTACAGCGTTACGTATTAACGGTGGAAGAAATACTACTAAAAAGAACATTTGTTGACGTACGTATAATTCCATCTAATTGTATAATATTATCCAATGTTTTCTTGCTAGCGGAATTGCACCAATACTTTAAAGCTAAATTGTATTGCTGCTGCTTATATCCACTTTTATTTCTCATTTTAAAACAATTACATGAACAGCATTGACAAAAATGGAAAGATGAGAAAGAAAGGCCAGATTGTATATACAATAAATATTCCAAATATAAAAGTTCAACACATTGTTTCTGCTAGAAGAATCATTTATAATCAATTTACTAAGTTTTTAGTTTGTAGTTCAGTTGATCAAACTGTGTTTCAACAATTAAACCAATTTACATGAATAAGTCTTCCTCTACGAGCCAGCCACTAAAGTGGGTGAAGTGATCCCGCGAATCGTAGAGCATGCCTTTATTTCGATTGAACAGGTTAACTCTGTCTCCTGCATTCAATCGCAATGAGGCAGTCAAGGAGAGTCCAAAAGTACTCTTCGTAGAACGCGTGTCATCAGTATATAAGCAAAGCCAACATTGACACCGTTAACTTGAAGAAAAATGTCCAAATAATCAAAAGGGGCATTGGCGTCCTTAACACCAGAGAATTCAAATTGGTAAATGCCAGCTACTGGGGCGGTGAATATACCAGATGCTAAATTCATGGCACCCCCTTCGTTCAGGCGCGCCAGTTCAAAAGAGACGATTGAGTTGGAAGTACTAAAAGTATTATTTCTTTGGACGTAAAAGTGAACACTCTTCGTTTTAACATCGACGTTGCCAACCAATTCCTTAAAAACTGAAATAAGATGTTTAGAATTTGATGGTAATTTAAAGACATGATGTTCTTCTTACTTTGATATTCTCCCTCAGTCTGTTGAAATCGGCAATAAGCAATCGCAATTTTACTCTCTTTATTATTACATGAGCTGATTTTCTTTTTTACCAAGTAGTAACCGTTCAAGGTGTATCCAAGCAGACCCAATTCATGGCAGTTGGTTGCAGGACCAAGAAATTTTTGAGCTCTGACCATTGTCTTTGCTTTTTTATCGGTACTGTATAAATAAAATGATAAAGCATACACCTCACAGATATCATGGAAAACAATAGACTTACTCGTAATTATTTGGTGGAAGCAATCTAAAAGGACGTTTCGGTCGTTTAAGGAGTTCATCATTTTCCGTTGAGCATGGGATGGTGGGAGCATAGTGCCCAACGGGAGACCCAGAAAAGCAATCACGAATACAATCCTGTCAGAATGAGAACATAGGAATAAATGGAGAGGTAAAGTTATTCATTATTCCTAGAGAATAATAATGTCAAGGAGGAGAGCATTCAAGAAGTCTTAGTTGTTGAATACAATAAAAAATTTAGAGTTTAGACGTTTAAAAACAGATCAAGTCATTATTATCATGCCAGATACGTCATTGCTATATATTGAGAGTAGTAGTATTCAAACCGCCACCATTCATTCTCATTTTTTAAACAAATTTGACAAAAAAAATTAATAAGTATTTATATACATATTTCAATTTCGAAAAAATTCTTATTTTTTTAAACAAAAGACTAGAAATAAACATTGTCTGTTTCTATGCATACCTTAGGCGCATCTTAAGTATTATTGATCACAAAGATAGTGGCGATGAAATTAAATTTGGAAGTTAAGCTATTAAGAGGCTTTAATGTTTTTTTTTGTTCAATTTTATTTTATGTCTTAGGAAAGTCTTGCACCTATAATAATTTTCGTGTTTAAAAAGTTAAGACACAATATAAAAGAATAGTCAAAGTCAGAGATAGTGAGGAGAAAATCGCGAGTCCGTGATAATATTTCATTACTTTTTCTTTGTATATATAATAGTTTTAAAGCACTACTTTCACTCTTTCAGGCTCAAATGACGATGCGGGGAGAAAAGGCGCGGAATTATTTAACCATGTTGTCAAGAATCATGTTCTTCCACAAGGTGAAACTTATATAGCCCGTTTCCCATGACGGGTAATGAAAGTGTCGTCTTTTCTTTTACCAACTTCTTTCCCACGATGGTACAATAAAAGTATCATATGCAGTATTATGCACATCTGCCGAATCCATCACTTTTAATTTCTTTTCCTGCTTCCTCTCGATCGAGAGAGCAAGCTAGTAGCATTTTCAAGTTCAAAGAGAGCAGTACTTACTCTCTCTCTCTCTTTTTCTTATCTAATCTTACAATACAAGTTGTTCATCAGCAGTACCCAACATACAATCTACATACCTCAGACTACCTTGGACTATTATCGAAATGGTGCCATGGCCCGGGCGGGTCATCCTTAATCCGTCTGTGCACAATCCATCAAGAGTTCACCGAACTATCACCATCTACATCTGGTGACTAGGCCGTTCTCATCAGCAGCAACGACCTATCCATCAATTGAATTCATATACTGTTGGTAAGCAAAACTAATATTCAGAAGATAAATTCGGCGAACCAGTTCGTCGTCGGGTTATTCAACGTTCAGATAGGTATCCTGGTACTCTGGTGCGCACCCAAGCCTACGGCGTAAGCAGCAGCATCCCAACTTTAGCCAGGAAGGTCGCGCCCGTCTGTTCTTCCATCCACCTGACTAACACTTTTTTGTCGCTTCGTCAAACCCACATCCAGCCGTCAGTGCTGACCAACTATCCATTGATAACCGCAGCCGGTTATCAATACCGTGACTTTTAAACCAACCGAATCATTGAGCGCACTACCCTCTGCATCAATCCAGGAGGACGACTTCATTTTACAGTTGGCGATCAAAGAGGTAGTCGAATTTAGCCAAGTCTAAAACTAAGTTGACTCTCTTCTCAGCATGCCTTCAATCGGAGAGGAAGAGGAATAACTCGCGTGGCTTATAAGCCGCAGAGCCACCCACCGTGGAGTAGCAACTAGAATCCTCGGTGGAACATACGGGATCCGTGGGTCAACTGAAGATAAACGCACACGGGTTCAAGTACAAATCAACCTACTTGGCAGTAAAATTGAACAACTGAGGGAAATTGATGACAGAATCCTAAAAGTCATTGATGATGGTCAACTATAAGCTGAAATAGGAGCTGCGCTGAAGACCATATCACCCACTTAGAGCAACAAAAAGGCGAGTTGGAACAATTCATCCAAACTTTGCTGCCAGTCGAACGTCCTACTAACGATGATGTTAATGTTTCAGTCGCAAGCCGGGTGTCATCAACATTTCATTCAATTGCAGCACAATTATGCGTGGATCTCCTCGTTTACCAACGCTTTCACTGGCTACATTCAGCAGCAATTCTCTCCTGGAATGCCTTCTGGAACTCCTTTCCCTATGAAGTACACGACCAAGAAGGCTTGTCAAATGTGACAAAGTTCACCTTCCTACGGGCTCAACTGTTCGGCAAACCTCTCACACTCATCGCCGGATTTAGCCTACAAGAAGATAACTACCCTATGGCTGTCAATATGTTTAAAGAAAATTACGGTAAACTATATAGAATTGCGTATGTCCACTTCCGTGCTCTACAAGGCTTGCCACACGTAGTAGACAACCTACAGAGCCTTTAATCATTTCATCATACCTTAGAGGGTCAAATTATGAGCTTTAACAAAACTCGCGCTAACAATAGCGACGAAGAAATGAATGTCATGAACAAAATATGACGCCGCTACTGATAAGGCCTAAAAGTAGAGCCAAGTTCCAAATGTAACAACAAATCTCTTAATTTCCCAGAACAATCGCCAAGAAATATGACATAAAAGCTCCTAAAAATTATACCAACAGCACAGTCAGAGTTCAACTCTGCTACAAAGTCAAATGGCGTACAACTCTAGAAAAGGCAACTTGACCATCAATCCCGCCGAGTAGGAAGAACCAACAACATCTACTCTAACAGCACCATTAACTAGACAGTCAACTGTACTCCAAAATGCTACCACACCGGTAAACCAAATAGCTGCTACATCGGTATGTAACCAACCAAGTTATCCAAAGTTAACTGCGCCAACTTCGGATATTATTAAAACGGCAGAAATGAATAAAGCCAATCTGTTACCAACAGTTGACCGGTTACACGAGTACTTAAGAATTTTCAATACAATCAATCTAGTAGCTCATAAAAACAATGATGCTCACTTTAAATTACTTGACCAACAAGGCCAATTGTTATCTATGCAAATAGGCCATCAAGTATGGCAAGTTAAGGAAACCAGAGAAACAAGATCCACTCCTCGTATCGACCGGATTGGACGTCGATTCAAGCAATGGTATGATAAGAATAATGCGCCCACATACTACTTGATTTGCACACTATTAAAACCTATTCCTCTCTCTCTTTTTTGTCAACTTTAATCGGATCCTTTACAGAACTCAATAGAGCGGATCTATCGAAACGAGATGAGTTATCAATGAAAGTTATTAAAGAACAGATAAACGATTGAAATAGAATATCGAGCCGGTATGGGCTTTCTTCCATTGGCCCTTATGGATTTGCATTTATTGCTAGGGTATTCAGTTTCTTTGTTTCCTTTGGCGTATTCAATGGCTTTACGCTCTGCATTCAATAGTAACTTTCTCATTAATATCTCTATGTAACTATTGTGAATTAAAAACTATGATTTTATTTCTTCACACATTAGTCATTAAAGACCGAGGCCGATCAGGGTGAGCAGAAAATACTTACTTTAATGAAATCAGAGATGCAAATGACCCAGAAACTTCGCCTAGGTTATGGGATTCGAAGAATCAAAATGTTTCGGGACAGCGTTACACTGATTGGGTAACTGAAGGTGCCATTGTCACCTACGAGTATGCTGGATTACTGGGAGACGGCTTCTTCCGTCCATCGGAAGGAACATTCACAGTACCTAGAAATGACGTCTACTACTTCTATTTCAACTATTTGAAAATGGAAGCACAAGACACATCAACACAAATCACTATCCAGATTATCAACTTAGGCGTAGGAATATTACGGCAGACTCACGCCAACATTCCTGAGAAGTATGGCTGGTATCATATTGAATGTTCAGTTCAACACTAATTAAAAAAGAGGGATAGTATAGCCGTAAAAATGGTTGAAGGAAAATTTAGAGACACAGGAAACTCATCCATCTTATCGAGTAAGATTGCATTAAGCAAGTCACGCTGGGCACTTTATTTTGACGGATTCATTTGTACCAGGAACCACGAAAGTTCGCCGTGTCCAACTTTTCCCCAATGAGAGATGCAACTGTTCAGCAATGGATACACACAGCCTGACAGCCGCATCTTTGCCGCGCGTTTTGCAATCGAATTTGACAAGGAAGGGCCTTTGGTAAAGAAACTAATAAATCAAGAAGAAATCGGAAGTCTCAAGACCGCTAAACGACCATGCCCCGAGAAAACCAGGGAGGATGTTAACCTTGATTCTCCTTATTTCAAGGTAGCTAAACGATTTTTTTGCAAATTAATTTAAAGACATTGCATAAATAGATCGTAAAATAGAACTACTATTTGATAGGGAGCTTTTTGGGGGAGAATCTCATCATTAATGTTACAAAGGGGAATATTATTTTATTTTTCTAAATTTAAATAGTGAACTGGATATTCTTTTTAATTTATTTGAATACTGACTTTTGAATAAATAAATATATAATTATAAATCGACTGCAAACTTCCTTGGTCACCTATCCCGTTCCACTTGAACGCAGGAATCATAGGCAATAGCACCAGAAAGAGAGTAGCGGACCAATAAAGCGGAGAATATGCACCGCGCACTCCTCTCTGAATCTCTGATGCATCTCTAAATAAATAATTTCAAACTTATTCTCTTGAAATTTTGAAAGAGGTATAGAAAAATTGTCTCGAAATCCAGCTTTTTTAAATGCACATTTATTCTAATTTTATTTTCACTCTTATTGTATTTAAAAATACAAAACTTAACATGAAAAAAGTAAGATTAAAAGGCTTCAAAAACTCTCTTTTAAGTACAATATAAGTACCAAAAAGCGAATCTTAAAAACCCCTTTAATCCTTCTTGATTTGCACTTGAAACCACTCTAAAAAACTTAAGCACTTTTAGAACATGTAGTCAGAGAAGAAATTACGTTTCAGTAATAAAATTTCAAAGTAAAAAAACTCACACAAACACCCCTTAATTTAAAACTTATTCATTTGAAAATTTGAAAGAGATATAGACGAGAAATATAAACTTGTTTGAAAATGCACTTCTATTTTAATTTAATTTTAACTCTTCTTCTATTTAAAAATACAAAACTTAATATGAAATAAAGTCAGATTAAAGGGGGGTTTCAAAAATTCTCTATTTTAGTACAATATAAGTACCAAAATAGCAAATCTTACAAACACCTTTAATTCTTCTTGATTCCACAACACTTTAAAATATTTAGAAAACATTTCAATTCGAAAAGAAACAAAAACACGTCTTTACGGAACCTCGTCTAGCTCAAGAATGACGCTCCGAAGCAGAAACAAAATGGAGGCGCTTCCGATTGCCCGCCCCTTTCCAATAGAAAACCATGTGGATTCTGGTCCATGTGTTTCTTTTCTTCCCGTTTCTCAAGAGAGTACAGTCATCTGGGACTTGGAGGGGCTACTTGTTAAAAGGTGTTGAATTTCTTTCAGTCTTGGGGGGGGGGGGAGAAAAGAAAAAATAAATTACAAAGGGGGAGAAGAAAAACCAATTCTCAAGAGAAATAGAGTTCGCATTGCAAAGGGAGAAAAAATCCTTTTAAAGGCACATTTTTTAAACATATGGTATTTTTCTTAAATTAAACAATATGTTATATTTCTTAATTTATAAAGCCACAATGTACAAAATTATGTTTATATCATTTTTTTAAAATTATTTTTATGCAGTGTACTACAAGTCATTCTCTGACTTAAGTCAAAATTTTACTTAAGTCACGACCTAAGTCAATTTTTCTTCGTTTTTGACTTTTGAAGTTACTTTGACTGTTAATTTTTTAGCTAATGATTTTTAACTGTGACTTTTGACTTAATTTTTTCTGAAATGTGCTAAAATCAGCCATAGTCAAAGCCGCACACTTAGAATAGCCCAAAACATAAAACTTCTTCACATTTTTTGAAATTAAAACAACTACAGTTAGAATTGTTGTTGATAAAACAGTTGATAGTGTCTTATATACTAAATGTTTAATCTGCGTTAGTTGTTCGCAAAAAAAATTGGAGTAAAAACGAAAAATAAATTTGACTTTCTTTTGACTTTTATGTGACTTTGAAGTTTGACTTTGGACATGACTGACTGTGACTTTTTGACTTCGACTTACGACTGTCTTAAAATTTCAAGTTTGACTTTGAATTCGACTTTTGACTTAACAAAAATGCGCGTGACTTGTAGTTCGCTGTTTTTATGTGTAGGATTATATTATGACTTCAAGAATCCAGGTAGATTATGTATAGTGTGCTATAGCTAATCTACCTGTATTAATATCCCAGTAGTTCTAAGTGCGCTATATCACTTAGAATCTGTTTTAAGTTCTAAGAACAAAGAATAAACATTCGCCAAAATCTTTAGTCCAGTAAAAGATGTTCAGGTAACAAATAAAATTAACCTCTACTAGTGATTATATTGAGACTGTTGTGTAAATGCATTTTCAAATAGAAAAGCACGAACAGAGATGAACATTTTTCTGATTCAATTAATAAAAATAAAGTTTAGAATTGAAAATAGCATTTTATTCAGAGCATCCAAAGTGTCAATTTTTTTTGGTTCAGAAAGGGGAGAAAAAGTTATGTTCTCATGAACCATATATGCAGCAGCTGCAGAGTTGAATTTCTTATAAAGTTGTCAATAGAAAGGAGAAAAACATTCCTTGAAAACACTTTTTTGCATTCTTTTTCATGTTAAAAAGGAGCGCTTTTAATTGTCGTGATAAGCTTTAAGCTGATAAGAGCGGACGAACACATTATAGGGCTAGTTCTAGGGCTTCCTTGACAAGATCTCCTGGTATGTTTTTTTTCATAACTGCACAAAATATGCTCTATCAACTAAGTAATATTACAAAAGAATGGTATTGATAAAACAACTAGCATATAACATAACATAGCATTACAAACAGTTGAACAAGATATTGAATTCTACATTGATGCATAGCAGGAGAATCCTCAGCCTACTTTTTTCAATTCATTTTTTTAAATATTCGTTTATTTTCGTACAATTTTTTCGAAATGTTCTTTTTTACTTTAACAACAAGAATGTTTGATAATATTACATAAAATTATTTTCAATCTAATTCCTAAATAAATACTAATTATTATGACTGTTCAGTACCCAACAATATCAGAGTGGAAGCACCCTCTCTTTCCCTCGTTTTGACACGCGCGCTTATGTAGCTGCGCTAGACGTCCCCTCTTTTAAAAAATATGTATACATGTAAATAAAAACAGCTACAGCTGGATTTTTTCAAATATTAATTTTCTCATAAGTTGAATGAAAACCCGTACACTTTTTTATGCACAATTGAAGCTGCATACATGCCCCATAATAATAACTTCAGTAATAAAGGCCATAGTCGATTTCCCCCCTTCAGCCAATGCAGAAAGCATGTTTTCAAATACGAATTGCTTCCATAAGAATATTCTTATTAATATTGTGAATCAATCAATTTTCTTTGTTAGGTGGTTAAAAATATAGTTCTAATTTCTACTGCTCTAGAGAGAGAAAGAGAGAAAATAAAAGTCGGAGTGTACGTTTTTCCAAAATAAGCCCCCTCCTATCTCATATGTCAAAAAGTAGGAAGAGGAAGAGAGAGAGAAAGCTAAAAAATGAATGTTAGATTGTTCAACTATTACGTAATTTATGACCCAATGCGTAGTAAGCATTATGCTGTATGTCCAAGCTATATAATTGCACTAAACTAGTTTCTCTTTCGTAAATTTTGTGCAAATACAACTTTAACGTCAGTATTAATTTTTTTATTTTACCCTGAGAAGCTTTTAATGAATCGATTATAGTTGGAGCTTGCAAATATATACATTTTTTTTAAAAACAAGTCTAAATAGATGGAAATCGTTTAGAAATTATGGAACCCAATTTTCAGAATTATATGTGTTAAGTATCAAAGTATAATTACACTTTAAACTTAATTCTTGTATTAAAATACCAGGCCACATTTTGTAAAGACAATCTAATAATTTTGATTATATAACATATTATTAGACTAATTGGCAATGCCGGTCATTTTGTTAGAGAAGGGGAACATCCATCAGAGCATCTTGGTAGTAGAGCATCACTCCTCGTTGTGCCCTCTCTGTTTGTGTATAGTTGTGTTTTTACCACAAAATAAATAAAAAACTAGATATTGTATGTTGTTGCTAATAAATCAGTCATGTTCCTTTCAGAAGCCGAGTTCATCGGCAAAGAAGAAAAGAGTCCCCAGGAGACTCAAGAAGACTCTTTTCGGTATCTTTTTTTATTTATTTTTTAATGGCTTCATATCATCATAGACGCCGACTTAATGGGGGCGGTACCCCCCCTCTGAATTCGATGGATTCCCATAGGTTCATGGCCTTTTTGAACTTTTCGCGCCCCTCTGGACGGATCTCAGCCCTATACATTAACCCTCTCTGAAAATTTTGAAAATTGGCGCATGAATGGCTCTACATAGAATGATAATTTATTTTTTAAGATTTTATCTAAAATCAAAATCTAATTTTCCATATAATTTAACAGCTATTACGGTCTGATGAGGTAGCCCTCCAGAAATGATTGGGCCTGAAAGGTGTCACCGATGTGATTAATCTGATGGACCAGATGGGTGCTGATATAGCACCTAGTGGGCAGTGGGGCCAAATTCTCCACTGGGCATCCCTAAGGAATGAGTTTCACACTCAGAGAGCTTCCCAAAATCGTGCTGATATATACTGAATGGAACAAACCCTATAACTAAAACCCAGGTAGGGCCTACTATCACATTAGGTATCTATACTCGGAACTTGGCAAAAGTTTAATAAATTTATACATTGAGTTGGAGAAAATTGGAACGCCCGATCCAATCAGTATAAGGAGCAGTTGACGCCTTATTGACGGAGTTTAACAGTTTTTTTTACACTCGAGTTCACCGCAAACTCAATCCGTATTAGTATGCACAAGTAAAAGAAACATACATTTCTGTAACGAGTACTTCAAACTTTAACAAAAGAAACAAAAAAGTTGAAAAAAGTTTAACTGACATCAAATCGATTGTTGGATCAATTACAAATTATTAGTCGTCGCAGTCAATTTTACTGCATGCATTCAAATGATCGAATTTAAACTATAGAAAGCGTCGAATTTCTGAGTGGAAATTCCGTTTAAGCCACCAATCTCAACTTTTATCATTATTTAGTTTGCTTTTTGTTTTTCAAAGTGCGATACAGTTGGAGTATAAATATGGTCCAAATAAAGATAAATTTACCTATCTGAACCTTGGTCTAGTATAGATATAGCCCTAACTCACCAACTGAAAGCCCAGTGTTCGATCCTCGTCGGCGGAAATGCGGAATAACCTTTTTCTGTTCATCGTTGTTTTAAAACCAGATTCCTGACTGTATCGTGATGCAATTTGAACCTGCCAGGATCCAAAATTAAAAACACGATGTTATCTGGAGGAAATATGCTTAAATCATGATTCTATTATAATTATATTAATCCATGGCATGATGATTTCACGTTAAAGTCGTGTTAAAAGTGGGGCAATGTCATAAATCATGATGCGTCACGACATATTTAAGATTAAATCACGATTGCGTTACGTCATGTGTCATGACTATTTTTGTAAGGGCTTCTTCCTCTATCTCTTCGTTCTTTCTTTTTTTCTTGCCTGTTTTTGCATGGTAATACATAAATTGGTTCATAGGTGGCAGCATAAAGCAGCGAAGAGCCCCTCAAGTTTATTGCTAGTCGCAGCGACGTCGCTGCGAGGTTTCCGAAGGGATTCGGAATGTTGTTTATATAAGATAATATTCTAATTAGGCATTTGTGGGTTTTGAAATCATGAGATGATTTTTAAACGTTTTCAACCAATTGAATATAAGGAACAATTTTGATTGTACTAGTAAATTCTATTTTATTTCTGAATTATAGAAATAAAGAAAGATTATATTGCTGAAATACAACTGCAATGGTATAAATAAGGTAATAGTTACATAAATCCTTCAGAAAATTTATCATCTAAAGTGATTACGTAATAACAATTCCGTAATAAATCACAACAATTTGAGGGTAAAATGATGTGAATAACAATGTGAATGATCACTAAATTTTTGGGTTAAAATGTTGATAATACATAAGATTTGTTTTTCGTGAAGAGGAAACTAGTTTAATATAGGCAGTAAAATGCTTAATACTGCTCCTTATTCTTCTATAACCTAGCAATCAACAGTTCTGCGATAAAACAGACGAATGACGTGATACAGCCACCAATGTAGAGAACGGAGATTCCGAAAAACTCGTTTAATTTGAGAGGAGTATTTCCAACTTTTTTCTGGCCCCAAGGTTGACAGCGCTTAGGCATGGGCTTGAAAGTTTGCTGTCGCATTCGCTCTAAAATACCATTTTCCCATACTCGCAACATGAACCTTATTTTGCAACCAAAAGAATAAGACTCGCAGTAAACTTCATTCATATAATATAGGTATTGTAATGTAATTACTCTCGATTGTAGGTCTCAGTGTAAGGACTTCCCTTTTGTAGAGCTGCCGAAAAGGGTACGAAATAGAGTAAAGGCTTCGTGGCGGTTGTCATGCGACATTCTCCGTAAGCTTTCAAATCCGTATTGATAAAGTAGTTGATAATATTTACTGACTGGTGAAGGCCAAATTATTAAATAATTTCATGGAAAAATACTGGTTTTTGTCTGTTTCTTACTTACCCCTGGGTACACGCAATCATTCTTGGCCACGTTAAAAATAGCATCCAACGTATGATTGATTATTTGTTCCGGATTCTTTCGGGGAGAGTCTCCTAAAACTTATATTGTCCAGAGTCAGCGTTCTAGTAAAATTCAGTTTCATAAAAACTTATATGGTGTATTGCGATTGAAATAAGCAGCAGTTTTAAGTCAATTTCATAAATATATATAAGAATATGATTTTTACTAGAATTTTAAAACTCATGTCCGAGTTGAGTTCAACTATCAGTTTTAATTTTATAGAAGCAGCCAAGTCTTCCAAAGTGTCCACTGTGGGCTCTAGTTTAGGTACGGCCAGATTTGCCGTATATGTGCCAATGTAAGCATTGACTAGAACCACCATTGAAAGGAGCCATAAGGCGACCATAAATCGGAAAAGAAATCTCTTCACCTCTTGAGGGGTAACATTTCCTGCGCTCAGTTAAATTAAGTCATATTAAGGGATTATTTAGACAAGCAAGGTGCTTATTTTACCTTGTGCCGTTATGATTGTCAATGCAAAATGAAATCCTTGGTATAATTTCTCCCAGTGGGACTGCCGACGTTGTTCGATGATAATGTCGGAATAACGATTTCGAGTATGAACGACCAAAGTCAAGACGATAGAAAAAATGATGATGGACAAGCTGAAAAATAGCCACACCTTTTCAGCATTCATTTTAAAAGTATATCAGAAATCTTTGTTATTTTTTCTTTTAAGAAATAATAAATGCAACCTCATTAGTAAATGGTATAATGGGGGCAGATAGTCGGCTCACTTCTTTGGGGAAAGGCTGCATCAAGATGAAGTCATCGACAGTCATCGGAAAGCACAAGTCGACGTCGAGGGAAAACTTCAAAATAAGAAGAAATGCATACGGCGAATAATCAACTTCCTACAATACGTCTGATTAATACAATTTTTAAAGAATAAAACACAAACTATAATGATTTCACATTATTTTTAAGCTGGTTGATTAGAGCTGTATCAACTCCATACTTTTGTACCTCAGCTGGATCAACACCCGTGTAAGTTACATTTCCCCGAGCCCCTCGATGGCTCATCATAAACGGTGGATACTATACATCGATATTAAGAATTTAAAATTATATACGTCAATCTGTATTTTCTAAAAAAAAATAATTTTAAGATATTAAGATTAATTAGGGCTGTTCCTTATAGGCCTTACCTCGAAAGCAGATACTCTAAAAGTTACGTCATTCAACAAATGTTTATTATAGCCATCTCGCACCCCATCAGTCACCATGGCATTAAAACAACTTATAAGATAGATTGTAATAAGTCTCGACGACAAGGACTTCATCTTTCCGACGACCAAACCACCAAGCAGCAGTGACGAGGAGCTTCTGAGGATTTGTACAGCTTGAATCTTCCATCTACCTACTCATTTTAGTTTGGTGCTCTAATTGTATATGGCTGGGCCATAAAATAAGTAATCATTATATCGATGGTCATCGCTGATCGCACGAACCCTTTCCAAAAGCGCGCTGGCATTATGATGCATATTGTATACAAGATCGATCATCGTTAGAATATTATATTATTATAGCCGTGATTGTAGATGTACGACGCAAGATGCCTTTCCTGGCAAAATTTAAATCTACTTCTTTCAATTGATTGGATAGATAGAAATAACAAATAAAAGCCAATTCGTTCCATTGATTGGATAGCTAATTATCTATTGATAAAGAACTTTTTGATTTCATGAAAATTAAAAAGAAAAGCTACTTCTTTCTATTAGATTGGATAGCTTCTTCGTAACATGAACTTCTTCCTATTGATTGGATGGATGAGACTCAAAGCTAATTCTTTCCACTGATTGGATAGCTATTGATAAAGAACTTTTTTCATTAAATTAAAGTACAATCTATTTCAATCTATTGATTGGATAGACAGGAACCAAAGGCTAATTCTTTCCATTGATTGGATAGCTATTAATAAAGACTTTCATTCCATTAAATTAAAGAAAAATATACTTCTTTCTATTGATTGGATAGATGGGAATCAATAAAGCATTTTCAATATCTAATATATGTTTCCTCATTATAAAAAAATAATTGTTGAATCACAAATTTATAGGAGTGGGTGGGAAAGAAATATGACGCATTGTCCATGACTCGATGTGCAAAAATATATAAACAAATAGCATTCTGCATTCGTCATGTTACATGAAACAGAATTTTAGGACCGTTCTCAGTAGAATAAGATACGATTATACAAATCTGACTTTCAAAAAATTCCCCGGACTCAAAAGCTATTATTGAATTGGGTTGTTCAGTTTAGAAAGAGTAATGTAACGGAGTTTTACTTGCCTTCTTGTCTCTAGCTTTCAAAAGACAAAAATGATAGGCAAATCCGTAAGTATAATATGGTTGATTTCTTAGTAGCTTGTAGAATGAATTCGCTACCAGGTGTTATCAATTCGTTTTAAATTTACCATATCAACAGGGAAAAGAGGGCAGACTATTTCTACCATGACAAGAACGAAAAGAAACTATTTTTTTCAGTGAAGAATACATTGGAAAAATTCGAGAAGCGAGAATAACATGGATTTACGTTAGCGAATTCTTGAAACCATCTTCCGGCAATGGTGCTTGTGGTGCCATTACGACTTGTTTGTATCCTCCGTGGACATTCAAGTCATGTACTGAGCTGAAAAGCTCTGCTTTACTATCTTAGAGATATATATAGAAATTAGCTTGGGAAACATGACATGCAAATATAAGTTAATATACCTGTGAGGGCAATCTAGGATTCTTGACCCACAGACACAGATTGTACAAATCACAAGTGCGTCTACCTAGACTCTCTTAAATCTGTGATAGAGAACAACATGAGTAAACATTCACTATAAGAGAATAATATTATAAACTTACAGAGGGAGAGAATATAGGTGGCAAGTGCTCGAGCCCACTTGGGCCGGTATATAAGGCAATGCAATCACAATCCACTATAGAGAGAATTATATAAGTCAGTGGAGGCATTATACACATTGGTGCCTAATAACACTAATTACCTTGGACTGGAATACAAGAATGAGAAGAGACTCGTGTGCATAAGAGGGAGCGAGAAAGAGAGAGAGAGGCTTTGGCGATCCAATTCAACTTGATCCCAAACCTTAGGTTCCCATTCCACACGCGAATAAAACACTTTCACAATATGACACTAAAACTCAACACTTGTTGCGAATACAACAGAAAGAATGACAGACGTTTGATATTAAACTGAGGGACCCTCTGGCGGCGTGACGTCATCCATAGTTGCCATATCGATTCCCTTCTTCGCCGCACCAATGGGTATAAGTTACACTAAGTAAAATAATAATTTATTTACTTGGTTGTTATTTGAAAATTTAAAAATTATGAATGTATATTAATATTTAAAAAATATTGATATCAGATTATCAGGAATCTTCTTTCTTTCCTTTTGTGCTTGCCGAAAGAGGAATCTGAATACACAATATTGAAGTGAGGAGGCTCTACATTTAGCTTTTGGGGAACTTGTTGAATCCCGACGATTTTTAACTATTTATATATGCCTTACATGGAAATACAAATTTAAAAATTGTTTCCTGCCTGCCAGTTTATTTTGATGAATTTACGTTATTTCCTATTTGAAATAAATAGATACATTTAAAGATGTTATGACATGATATTGATATGACATTTACAAATACATATAAGTAATTTTATCATGTTAGCAACGTCACTGATATACACAGAGAGTAGTAGTATTAGAACCACCATGATTCATTCTCATTTTTCTTTTTATTGTTAGTTTTTATTATTGCTGATTTTTATCGTCGATACTATAAAAGTGCTTCGAATGAATTAACCATCAAGGCATCCTGGATTTTAAATTTGTTTTGTTGTATTAATGTTTTAAGGCTTATCTTTTCAACGAGTGTATGTTGAAATAAATCATATCATAAACTACCATCACATGTATAATAATTTAGCAATGATACAAATTAATGTTAGTTAGGATGTGAGAATAGTTCGGTATAGCACTAGAAAACATTTTAATTTAATTAAATTTAAAATTATAATTTGAGATTACTAAGTATGAAGGTTCATAATTATTTTCATTCATTCTGGCAGCGTTTCAAATTTGGGCGCGCTCCCAGCAAAAAATTTTAAATTTTAATTTTTCCAGTCAATCGACCATCTAGCTCTGAACTTAAACAACTGATTAAAAAACATATAATAATATGAATTTAGAATAATATCGGTCACCTAATTGATTTATACGAAAAGCTATCTCACAAATATTTAGTAAAAATAATAGTTTTGGCTAAATTAACATGACCTAGGAAAATTTATATATTCTTTGCATTAAGCGGTAATTATACCTGTTACTAAACCTTTTTTAAATTTATTTTGCCACAAAGTATGACAGTTCAATTCGCAGTCGCACACATAGGAAGTCTATTTTGTTCGTCATTTTCCAACATTTGTACGAGTGCAACTTAAGTTTCAATAAGAGAAACTTATATAAACCACTTAGCAATATCAATATTCCAAAATGCGAGAAAGATACGCATTTATCATTTCTCTTGTCTGCTTCATCATCTCGATCGTTTTAATCATCGTTTGCTCGGTCTATTTGCCATTTCTCGTCGGTGTGGTAGGATTTGGTTCCTCAAAGACGACCTTGGTGGTAATCGCTTGCCTTCTAGGCATCTTTATTGTCCTCGCCCTCGGAACTTTTGGATACTGCGTTCACCAAATGAGAAAACAATATCGTGTGTACCGTCTGAACAAGGAAGACCCCGTCGCTCGTCATCATTTTCCTGCTGGAATTGTTTGAAAGTGTCTTCGAATCATTTAAAAATTACTTCAATAAACTGGAAAGTTAATTTTAAAATAAGAAAATAGTTATATATTTTGATCTATAACGGAGGAGGTTTACTTTGGAATTGATTTTTTTATTATTTTTTTTATTTTGCATTTTTTTCAAAACACGTTTTCTTCTCTTTTTTTATGTTGTGCTTGTGCATGAATTCATTTTTTAATTATTTTGGTATGGGTTATTTTAGCATGTTTTATTTGTAGTGATACTCGTTTGAAGATTTCGAAAATTTTGAAAATTAGGAAAAAAATAAACTAATGATTTTCGTATATACTGAATGGGTTGTAATGGTTTGTAATCTATAAAAAACAATGTTGGAGATGCGGAGGATTGAACTCTGACTTCTTTGCGTTTTCTGCGAAGCAAGTCGTTCATACTAAAGTCACATAGACGTGTTTTCGTTATAACAAATAGCCTATCCTTAATCTATTATTGGTATATTATTATTTTAATGTTATTAAACTTGAATGCTTGACCGCACATTTAATTGTAATTATTGCTCATTTAAACATTTTCACGTTATTTAAAAAGTGTATTCTACACATATTTAAAAAAAGAATGGCTAGCTGTGTCTGCAGGAAAGAGAAATGGGATAGCAACGGTGTCGGTGCTTAAAATTTGTACCCTTTTAGATTCTGGTGCTCAGCTCCAGACTCGGATAGGATTTAATATAATTTTTATATGGTTCAACCATTTCAGGTGACGCAGATATTAATAGAAACTCGATCTTTGCTATTTCCATTTTTGGGGCATTTAACAAATGAAACCCTTGATCGACCACTTGAACTACTAAACGACTGCTTTGGTGCCTCAACTAGTATATTCTTCTTTCCGTTTCTTTTGTTTAATAAACTTTGTTCGTTTGTAATAAACTGGGTGACTCAAAGGGTCTATACATCTCAGAACGGTTTTAATAGATGAGAAAATACTGTATCTTTATAATGTAATAGGTAGATTTGAAATTGAAAGAGATATTTGGAAAATATTTGTCTAAAAAAGCGGAAAATATGAAATGAACGGAAAGTTTTGACAAGTTTTTGCAATGTAATGAGTGAACCAAAAGTTCTAGAAAAATCAGAATGATTTTAAAAGATGCAAAAGTACTGTAGGGGAGAGCGGGGCTGTTTGGGCCACAATTGTTAAAATGTGTTTAGAGTTGACATTTCTCCTTATCTAAGAAAAGGTTCGAAGTTTTCTTGGTACCATATTGTAGCCCTTTCTTTTTTCTTTCTAAATATTATTTTTTAAATATTTTTTTGTGTAGAGATGGCTTTGATATAAATGGTTTCGCGAAATCACTTTTTTGGCCCAACCAGCCCCACCCTTGGGGCTGAACGGGTCAGGTGAAAATAAAATCTATAGGTTTTTTATATATCAACTTTAGTGATAATTAAATATATCAATCGATTCAGAATTTAATTTTCTTTCTGAAAATATGATTTTTTTCTGATTTTGAATAGATTAAAGTATATAAAATTCCATAAAACTAAAGTAGTAGGCTAAAAGTGTGTTTCCTTAGTTGGCTCCGCCCAAAACAGCTGTTTTTCACGGAAAAAAGTACTGGCCCAAACAGCCCCACAAAAAGACACTTCATTATTGTTTTGATTGTGAAGAAACAAGGCAACAATAGAAAAAAAGAAAGATGTAGTTGGAAAGGAAATTGAAAGGGCTTTTAAATAGTGTCAATTTAAAAAATTAATGAATATTTTTAAGTTTCTAAATTTGATGATCAATTTCAAAAAAAGAAAAAAATATTTACGGAAATCAACATTTTTTTGAATAACTTCAACAAAAATGATTACTTTTTTACCAAACTTGCTACACCAATGTGTCATACGGTTACACACATTGGGTAAAAAAAGAATTTTTTTGTAGATTGAGGAAGACACTCAAAAGTCCACTGACCCAAACAGCCCCTGACCCAAACAACCCCGCTCTCCCCTACCTATACGATGTGGTACAGAAATGGGAAATTAGACAATAAATTTGGATAAAATCCGGCTCAAAAAGTTTAAAATATGAACACGTAAACCTTTTGGCACGTTTTGTAATAAACTGAGTGACTGAAAGGGTCTATACACCTCAGAACGGTTTTAATAGATGCGAAAATACTGTATCTTTATAATGTAATAGATAGATTTGAAATTGAAAGAGATATTTGGAAAGTATTTGTCTAAAAAAGCGGAAAATATGAAATGAACGGAAAGTTTTGACACGTTTTGCAATGTACTGAATGAACAATGAAGAAATAACAAGGGTTGAGTTACAAACACCTCATATAGTCCATGGAAAGCTATACAGATTGCAAATTGGGTTAATCGTTACGATATGATCTGTGCATATAATCGATGTAGGAGATTTCAGACTTGAAAGTTATTTATATATTATTTATATCATGCTTATACGATTCCTCGGCATTGCAATAAACTTGTAGGATAGGTCGTTCAAGGGAAGAGACAACTCAATCAGGATGGAGCCCGTTACATATTTTAAAAAATAGTTTCAAAATGAAGGTGTTGCGTACCGATTGGTACACAAAGCGGAAGGCTGCACTGCTGTTTAGCAACAACTCTACTTTGCCTTTTCTCGTACCTCTTTTTATGAATTCTGTTTGACTTCTCTTCTCCGTGATCTATGTTTTATGGCCTGAAGCCTCCAACTGAGCTCTGGTATTTTGAGAGCGTAACTTCCTGACAGCCGTTCAAGCAGTCCAGTTGTCACATCCGATCCGTTCTAGTTTTCACCGTTTTGTCTTGAACTTCATCTCAACCTGCCGTGTTAATTCTGTCTCAATGCAATTTTTTCTTGTTTAAATCCCTTTCTTTCCATCCGCGTTTTTCATTCGTTATTCCCCGAGGTAAGACATTCGTCAATGCAGCGCACGGCTGATCTGTACGCTAAAGAGGGTATGCTCTTTATCAGGAGCATTTTATTGTTGCACCCTACCAAATATTGTTGCAAAACGCATAAACTATATAATGATAAATTTATGCCGAAAGAACACCCTTCAAGTACTGGGGTTTGTCACCATATTAGAGAATGAAACTATCGAATTAGGAATTTGACTGTCTTTAAATTATTTCAACACTTAATTCTAATCGATAATTTTAAGGCCAAGTGCATTTCTCTTCTTCAATATCGAACGCTGGAGTTCTTTGCTTCTTCCTGTTTCGAAGACATTTCAGAATCAATGGTGTTGTTTATTGTGAAAGAAGACGTGCTAAACATCAACGAGTTGGAGCTATTTGATGCGGTCGTGCGTTGGGCCAAGCATCAGTGCATGCTAAGAAACCTCAAAATCAACGGCATGAATTTTTGTCAAGCAAATTATCATAATATACATCTAAATTTATGTATTCTTAAATTACATGTTTTATTCATCAGGTGCTAATGGAGATTATCGAGAAAATTTGCTTCTTAACGATGACACCGATACAATTTTTATCATCGCCCGTACTATTAGGCATTCTCACCGAAAAAGAATGGGTGGCTATGTTTTTAAAACATTTGGATTATGAGCATTTTGACTTATATCCAGTTAAAATTGCTTCGAAATTGAAAAATTCATCTTAAATTATAGATGCGAATATAATATGAATATATGGATTTTATTATATTTGAAACCAACAGTTAAAAACAAAAAAATGATTCGAATTTACGTGTGACTATTGAAATTATTGATTCCACTTTCAACTAGGATTCACTTTTGTTTTTTCAAAGGCATTCATTCAAGTGAGATTTAATCGAAAATAACTTCATTTCTCGAGTAGAAGAGAAAATTGGTTAAAAGTCAAAACAGGGAGCAAAAGTTGCGAAATCTAAGCGCCGGTAAATGATGGTGTACGAGCCGGACCGAGTAGCTGATGCCGGAAAACTACGTGGCCGGTTATACTCAATATAGCAGTAATGAAACCGGATCGTATGGCCATCAGTGGTGAATGCGCTCATTTAATATATATGGACTCGGTAAAGATGGTTGCGGGTTGCCAACCCACCGGAGCTATCGATGGTATAATTTTGCCGTGTTTATCGTCATTACTTTACTTGCTCTTCTTTTGCTGTTGCAATCAGTGATAGTAAACGATCTTCGAACTAAAAAATGTATACAGTTTATTAAGCCATTAAGTCCTGAGCCCTAGCCCTATTGTCATAAGCAAAAGAGTAGCCTACTCGAGCTGAATAGACCGGAGCCCCAAAGTCTTCAAATGTCCCTGAGCACAAATAACTGCGACCCCATAAAGCAGCGAAAGAGCCGGCCGCAGGCCGTTTTTTCTGAAAAACGTTATAAGCAAAAATAAGCCAAGTGCTCGATGGGTGCTTGGCGAAGAAATTTTTGAATTTTTCTCATTATAAATTGCTAGTTTTGAGGAATTTTCGTCTCTTGCAAGGGGCGCCAAAACGCCTTTCTTTGGGCGCCATCCTCGGAAAGGGGAGGGCAGGCGCCCCTTCGCCCCCCCCCCTCTAATCTGCCTATGGCTGCATATTTGGCTTTTTACTTAGTACAATCACACAAATATATAAATATACGCACATAATGCGCTCCATTTGCCACCTTATAATTTAAATATGTGGCCAGTGTAGACGTTGGGGAACATAACAAGTTATTGTTAACATGTCAGCAACGTCATTGACATACATAAAGAGTAGTAGTATTGGAACCGCCATGATACATTTTGACTTTTCTTTTAAAATTAAATATATAATCAAATACATTAAGAAGGTATTTTTTCTTTCGATGGGTAGACTTTATAAGGCTTTTTCCAATGTGTGTACATTGATATAATCTAATGCAACTCATCATCTGCATCATCTCAATCACCCTGCGTCTTACTACTGCTTGAATATTGCGTCATACTAAAATGTAGAATTTCTATGCTATTAGCGCTAGCAAACAAGCTCGCTTTACTATAGCGTAATATATGCCACCAACACAGATTATAATATGAAATTAAAAGGAACGGGCCTATTATTCAAGAGGCCGCTGCTAACATGTGCTTGTATATTTTTCAGTATTTAAAACAAAAACTTTAAGAAAAGTATTGGCAGAAGTAGGAATATGATTATGAGAGTGAGGGAAAAGTCCTTTACACAAAAGAGGGATTAGTAACTGAAATAAAAATGTGACAAATGTAAATAAATTTTTATTGACGATTTTTTAAAAGTGCTTCGAATAATTACCCATCAATAAAGCATCCTGAGCTTTTTTTTATTGTCAATGTGTATGTTGAAATAAAAAATATATCATAAACTCCCAACATCACATGTAAACTAATTTAGCAAATTATACGAACAAAGTAACAAAGATGATTCCAACTTCAAATGATAGTTATCCAGCGTTTTTCTCACACACGAAAAAGAACTTGGAAGTGTCCCGATTGAAAGTTTCTACTTCATTAAGTATCATCAATCCTGCATAAAATCGTTTACCATAAACGTCCGGGTGAGGTATTCCCAGATGGATGTTGTCAGGACTACCACAATCTCCAAGACGATCTTTACCAATCCTGTTAGTGGATTTCTTAAGATTCGCGATGGCTTCTTCCAAAGAAGTTGTATAGAAGTTGACGAATTCGTCTTTGTCAGAGAAAGGTATAATCTTATTCGGTGATCCATGCCACTTGATTTCATATTTGTTTCCACTGATGGGTATTTCAATATATCCTCCCGTCCAGAACGTGTCGTTGATACCATAAAATTGCTTCGAACCATTACCCATTAAAGCATTCTGAACTTCAAATAATTTGGGAAAACCATCGATGGTGACGAGCTTGGCATTTTGAGATTCGCATTCCTTTTAGGCATCTTCAATAGTTGCCTTGACGCCGTAGATTAAGAAATTGCCTGATTGAACTTTAGGTTGAAGGAATCCAGGCACCCAATCTTTACCACAGCGTGGAGCGTTTTTGACTTCGGAAGAGCTAGGAAAGGCGATGAAATAGATTCCAACTCCGAGACAGATGGCCAGCAGTGCTAACCCGACGAGAATACAGTAAAATAGTAAAGGTGATTTCTCCTCTTTTTCATCCTCGATTTCTGCATCATTACGCTCGATATCAATATTAGAAGGCATGGTGAGTTCAATAAGTATTAGCTCTTATATATATACTTATTCATTGTTCATTTTGTAATTGCAGAGCCCACTAAATTTGTGTTGATTGGTTTTTAACTGAAAAATAATAAAGAAAATATAATTTTAATTTATGAGTTTAGTATTGATATGTAAAATTGAATTCTTGTGTTGGGATTATCATCAACATATATCAAATTCAATTTGCCAATTCAATTAATACAAAAATCATAAAACGTTGTGATTGATCGATGGTCAATGCCCGTGATTATCGCAATTTCATTTGAATGGTTAAGCCAAATTGATGATTAGATAAACAGTTTAAATAACCGAACATTAAAAGTAAATGTCGTATCAGCAGTCATGCGGTTGATCAACAGCGCCTTCTGTGAATTTGGATGAGCTAATGATTAGCCAAATCGATGATCACGTTAATAACTCTGATATCAGCCCATCTCAGACTAACCGATGATCAGTCAAAGCTAAATATTTTCTTGTTTGATCGTATCATACTATTTTTTATTTTATTTTGCGGAATCATACACAAATGATATATAGCTCATAATTTACAGAATTATTATCCCCAATAACCTATAAATTATTATATGTTTATTAATTTTTCAATTTCAGTCATTGTAGTACCCAACAACCAATACTCTAAAATTGGTATAAATTCAGAAGCGAATTTCATTTTATGTGTATGTGTTTTATTATTTATGAACTCGGAGAATCGAAAATCGTCGCAGAAGTTTATATTAATACGAATAAGAAAGCAACATAATAGGATAAAGCAATAAACAATAAATAAGCAGTAATAGATATATTTCTTTCTCTAAAATAAGATGCGATAAGAATAAAACATATATAAGATAATCAAACTTACTCAAAATAACAGTCCGGCGCATGAATGGCACTTCAGTTACTACTCAAACCTGTGAAGTAGTATAAATAGGCACCAAATTGCGTCATAAAAAGAGATGTTATAATTAAATAGCCAGAGTTTTCTCTCCCATTCGCGATATAAGTCCATGCTCGGCGGGAGCCTTCCTCCTGTCAGTACTGCTGGTCTACATAATCCTGAAGCCAGATTAGTCAACTCTACAATGACCATCGTGAATTATTTCTTCATTATGGTCCAGCCGATAGCTGCTTGCGCTCCTCCAGTCCAAATTGGAAATTTCGTGAGTGACAACAGGATGGCACTTTAGACGTGAAGTGAAGACCCAATTTAATCAAGTCGTGTTTAGAAAAAGCTGGAATAGAGAGAGTAATGATGGGATCAGATGGTATAATAATCACAATAAAATGATAATCATACAAAAATTCAATAAAACAAGTCTAAATTATCACAATATATATATAAATAGAATATCAATGGAATAGAATAATATTTATCAATCAATTACAATATCTATACCGCAATATGATTGCCATCCGCTTTATACACATCATCAGATCATCGGATGTATATATATAGGCTTCAGGACGTATGGGCGAAGTTATCTAAACGATGACGAACTTGTTGATAATGGGTATGACACCGGTCGACTTCTGAACCTGGTGATGTGCCGCTGTTTTCCTATCATTTAGTGTAAATATCTAGTGGTCTGGCGTTCGCGAATGGTTCAATATAGTGATGTGCAGTTAACGAAAACGAAAACGAATGAAAAAGAAAGGGTTTTCACTAACGAAAACGAATGAAATTTTCAAAATCAAAAAAAAAAAAGAAAACGAAACTAAAAAAAATTTGTTTTGTTTTCCGAAAATTCATTTATTTTAGCGAATTACTTATGGTAAAACCATTGATTTTTGAAAAATAGATGTTTTTTTTTCTTTTTTGACGGCCCTTAAAATATAAAAAAATTGCCAACTTGGCGTCCCTTGGCCGTTGGTACCTTGTGATTTGGCCGCCTAAACTAAAAACGAAAAAATAACGATAAATTTCGTTTCGTTTTCGTTAACGATCGTTAACGAAAACTATCGTTTTTGAAAATGTGGAAACGAAACGAAACGAAAACAAAGCTTCGTCATTCGTCAAAATTTGCTAACTAAAGATTAACCATAACGAAAGTTAGTTGAAAAACCACTAACTGCACAACACTAGTTCAATATTACTGACGACTACGGTCATAACAAATATGCATATTTATAATTGATTTATCGTAATTCGTAAATACTATATCCCCGTAGCGGCTGGACCACCACAATAAAACGTATAGTAGATGCTTAGATTGTCTTATTGGTCCTTACAGTAGCTATCGTGTGGACTAAAGAATAAAATATTATTGCTGCTATACTCTTAACTTAATTTAATACAAGGGGAAATCTTAAAAAAAATACTCATTTACCTCAGTTATAATAGAGTATATATTTATTAGTATAATTTTATTCACACTTATAAATAAAATAATAAGTAATATTTTGTGTATTGTTGATTTTAATCATTTAACGTAAGAATAATATTCAGCAAATATCTTCCTCGTTAGTATAGTGGTTAGTATCCCCGCCTGTCACGCGGGAGACCAGGGTTCAATTCCCTGACGGGGAGTTAAAGAGATAGAAAGCACAAATCATTTCAGCTTGTAAATTCTCTCTTTTTGTATTTACTGTCAAAAATATATCATTTAAATATGTTTTAGTTCAAAATTAATTTAATTCTTATAGTTCAGTATTGATTTCGCTATTGTTATAGTCTTAATTGTGGCCAACTGAAATGTCTCAACAATCAGCTGCTCAAATGGAGAAATAATTTTTTTCCCTGCAAAATAAATTAAATTAAATTAATATTTAATGATTTTCTATTCATTTTGACGATTTCTTCTTCATTATTGAAGTCGGAAGAGTATCTGTCCATATCATATAGAGGACGGATTAAATTTTGTTGTTGGTGCTTCACTCCTTCGCCGTCGATCTATGATTCTGACCGCCACATTGGCTCTCCATATTCAGAGCAGTAGACTAGAAATAGTTTCAAACGGAATAAGACCCAAAAACACTAATACAATCCTTTCAGAATGAGAATATATGTATACAAAAGGCAAAGTATAGTTAATTAGTCCAAAAGAATAGTAATGTCAAGGAGAAGGGCATTCAAGAGTCTTAACTATTTAAATATACAATTGAATAAATATGTGGAGGTATAAATTTATTCGTCGCCAATGGAGAGTAGTAGTATTGGAACCGCTATGATTCATTCTCAATTTTTTGTCCATGTTAGATGGAACAATAATAGCTCTTTCGAATAAATTCTTCTTTTTTTCAACAGAAAACTAGAAATAAATATTTTTTTACTGTTTCTATAAATAAATTAGATTACTCTTTGACATTAGATTAACTTAGACTATCGGCGAAGGCTGGAAAGGGATCATCACGATTCACGAAGATAATGCTGATTAAAGCCAGTATCAAGTATATATATGGTACTTTAATTGAACTGGTGACTTTGTGAGTAAAGTTGATTACAGTAAATTAAAATCCCAGAGAATGCAAAATATAAATATACAATACATAATGATAATAAACATATATTTGATTTTCAGTGTTCGGACGACTCAATGTCAAGTCGACTAAATGTCGAATCGATGCAATATTTTAAAAAGTGCTGATTCTTGAATCTAGTCAGATTCAAAAAAAAGTTGAATCGTCCGATCACTGTTGATTTTTGTATTTAAATTCGGGAAGGTATAGAAAAACTCCTATACATAATCAGCTTTTAGACATCCCTTGTTATTTGGGTCAAAACTGATCAGTCTCGTTCTGTTAACTTTTAAGAAGAAAACTTCCTATATACATTATTCCAGCAATTACAAAATATCATATTAGTCTGCTTATTTCAGGTAGCACACATAGCATCCTGTTTTTATTTAGTTTAATTAGCATATCGTTTTACAAAGAGTCAAAATATAACAACCCCAACATACTTGCGTACAAATGTAATAACGAGCAGGATTATATAATGGCTTATTTCCATTGTCTAATTTAGTCAATATAGATATTGATTGCCAAATTCGAGCTGATATTAAAATGAAAATATTAATTTAGTATATGTATATGGTAATTTAGTATACTTTATGGTCCATCAGTAAGAATAAGTGCAAATTTATTTATTATTTATCTTTTAAATGCTCTAGAAAATATCTATATTTCAAAGCTGTATTGTGAATTTACTATCCTTTTTTATACGCATGATTGCGCATTGACAACATTATTGTATAAAGGGCTCATTTTGAGCTGCGTCTTTATAGTGTAGTGTTGCTGAAGCTCAAAACCGTTTTGTGTTGGGCAGGAATGTGAAGGTCAAAGTGGTTTTCGTCAATGGCTATCTCTGCATATTCCGATGTTGCTGAATATACGCAGCGGCCCATAGTGCTGTATTCATTATTTTCTGACCTTGGAGCAGCTTTATTCAAGCCCTACTCTGTCGCAGTTAGAACTGCCGTCGACTAACATCAGTAGCAGGACAAAGTAGATAAAGGTGAAAAATCGTTACGAAATATAATAATAATGATAAACGCCAAATATTTCATTTAGAACATAAAATACTTGTTAATGGAAACTGGAAAAAAGTTAACAGGCTAATATGTGAATATTTCAGCTATTATTCAGATTTATAAGACTTGTAGAAATGGGCATCCAAATGCTCCCTAGCGTTCACGGCCGGTCTCAACGGTTTGCCGTCCATGTTCAAATGAGCCAAAGGGGCGCAGGTCACTTGGCAATCCGGATAGACAAACAGGGCCATAGATTGGCGATGGGTTTTACGACGAATCTCCTCCTCCGGCACACGTACTCTGTGGATCTATTATGTATATATGCATGTAAATTATGTGATAATAAAAAAGCACATCAAATTAATTAACTGTAGCCGGATAACGGTCGGCGGAAATCAGCTCAAACAGGAGGCCGATATTCGCCAGAACTGTTCCGGGAATTGGATCAGCTGAGACCCATTCGCCATTAGACAAAACCTACAGTATACATAGTCAATATTATATATTATATAGCAATATTATATCATCATGTATTACTTCCAAACCACCAATATCGTCCTGGACGAGCAACGTGATGGAGCCGTAGTCGGCGTGCTGCCCGATGCGAACCACCCCGTCGGCCAACTCCTCTTCGGGCATGCCCTCAATGGTCGGATAAAAGATAGTCCGGAAAATGGTCGTATTCAGATCCCTGCCTTCCATCATGAACCGGTGTCTATCGCTCAAAAAGTCCTCCTCCATTCCTAAAACAACATTTTATGCACAATCTTGGTTATTATTGAAGCTTTTTGTATATACCTAAGGCGATGGAGAGGCATTTCATGACCCGGTGGGACAGACGGGCCATGTCCTTAA
This sequence comes from Chydorus sphaericus, assembly GCA_030141595.1. Lineage (NCBI taxonomy): Eukaryota > Metazoa > Arthropoda > Branchiopoda > Diplostraca > Chydoridae > Chydorus > Chydorus sphaericus. The sequence goes on along the minus strand of CM057929.1, from coordinate 11,443,698 downwards.
TAACTGCCTCGATGGCGGGCCTGAATTCTGGCACATCCTCGTCCGGATACGGATTATCCAAGTAGGAAATGGTGGTAAACGATTCCCTCAGTTCTTGCTTGCTGTCGTGCAATCTGCAGTATTTTTAAAACAAAATTATTTATAATATTATAAAAATATGAATTGATTATTTCACATTTCTTCACTTGGTCCGATGTAGCCATCGTGCTGTTTCGGTAGTTTCTTGACCTTCTGCTTAACAGCGGATGGTAAGCAGAAGAAATGTTGAGAGACTCTAAACACTTGATCAATCTATCAACGATATGAAAATACTCTGTAATTTATTAGTGGCTATACCAGAAATGATGATATTGATTTTAATACCTTATCTTGAGATAGTCCGTGATTTTTAAAGTAGACGAAGCCCACCGAGGTGTAGGCAGCATTCAACTCTTTGGCCACTCGCTCTTTGGCCTCTCTGCTCGGCTCTTCCAAATTATGAATACCTACATATACACATTTACAATATAAAATAATTCTATGCATTTTAAAACATTTTTGTTTTTATCTTGCCTATTTCACCCAAATCGACGATAGCGATTTTAGCCGGACTTTTAGCCACCATTTTACAGCGCTGGTTGCTGCTGTCTGCAAGAGGAATCAGCCTCAACTGGCGGTTTTGTGTTGGGCAGTAGCATAATATTATATTCGGGAAAAAAAGAGAAAATGTGTATATGTTAGGTTCGCCAAGGTTCCTCGTTTGTTTGGTAGCCAATTAACTGATGATATGAAAACAGATCCAACATGCGCCAACCCAACACCTTTCTCTTTTAGTAGAGTATGCTTTATGGGTACAACCAAAATGTATAAACAGCGGGTGAAATAATGAAAAGCCGTCAAACCAAACGTGAAAAGACGGTCAATGTAAATAGTATCTATTCATTCAAACTCTCCTCCTTATTCTTTCAGTTTATTCTTGAAAAAAAAACACATTGAAATAAAAACAGTTTGCTTTTAACTTTTTAAGGAAAGGAGAAAGTTATTGAGTATATCAGTTGATGGTCGCCCTTGTCGCTCCGAATATGGAGGACAGATAATATTATATACCACTCCTCTTGGAAATCGGTTGCTAAGCATTATTCCTTCATTCAAGCTTTCAATTTAACTACATGTATAGGTCCAATATAAAGACAATATACCCTTCATAGATCTTGGTATATATTTTCCACAAATGTATTTGATAACCGCTGTATAAAATTAACTGATTTAAGGTGAGGCTGATCAGAGTAATTGGACAGTAACTGAGATTGATTCGGTTTTATCTAATTGTGGATTCGTCTATACATTAAAAATCACGGAATATAAGTAACTTTTTTTATACATTACGCGCAGCAGCAATAATCCATTGTATGCTTTTTATGTTAAAGGTGGAGAATTTCTTCAGGGTCTCGGCCGATTTCTTTTATTTGCCTCACTAAGTGAAGATGAAATATCCTAGATTCGCTCAAAAAGGCAGCATTCAGGGCTGCTGGTAACTATCTAATATAATTGTATTTCATATTGCCTTTATTTAGAGAAATTCAAATATGGGGATTCACTTTTAAAATATTTTGAATTGAGAAATGTGACCTAAAGAATCGAGTAATATAGAATAATTTAAAAAGCCTCCATTGAAGTAGGATAATTTTCTTGATGGAAACAATTCAAATAATCTATACAAGAGACTTCACTCTGTTGAATTTTTAGAGGAAGAAAAAAAAACTTAATTAAATTCACACAAATAAATCAATCGTAAAATAGTAGCGAAATCGCGAAGAATAAGGAAAAAGGGCTGAATGTGATATCGTTTTCTCTTTACTCTATTATCAAAACAAAAAGAAAGTTATTATTATTGGTTATATCATAAGGAATGGAATAAATATTACAGAGTACGGCGAATGACCGTTGGTATAGTCACGGCCGAATAGTGATCGCAGATGCCAGATGGTTTCAGTCTTTCGTGTGTAGAAACTAGAAATAAAAACAAACGAAAATGGCCCTGTGAAATTTAGACCCTGTATTTAGAGATCGAGCACCATATTAAGACAAATATTTTTATAAATATATATATTAATTTTAGTTTTATAAATATATATTTATATATACAGTGATTTGACATAAAATATGGGTGGTGATGCGTGCTTACTTGATCAACTAAAGCAATGGTACTGCTGCGCTATAGCCATATCACGTCTGCTTCTTTTTCAGATTCCTTTTGGTTTAGTTTTTCCTGAGAAGATATAAAACATGAAGTATTAGTTCATCCAGTTTATTCTACTGTATAATAAATGAAAAACATGAGTAATTCATCACTTGATTTGGCGTTGTACCTTGTCTTCGTTCGATGACCGAGCATAGCAGCAAGATCTACATATTATAGGAGCAGACGGCTTCAGCATTGAAAGCGACCTGGAATGGGCTGATCTCATGATCTATACGTTGAAAATCACTTCACTCGTCGGATCCGTACTAGAATTTCAAAGAGCACCCTCGCTGCTATTCTTTCATTCATCATTTAACAGAATGGATATTCATTCATCTATGGATTAAAAACAGAACTGATGTAAACTATATTAAATGGGTCATGGATAAATCGTGGATAAATGCTAGTTCGTTACATTATACGTTATACCATGGCGTCAATAAGCATGTGCAAGTATAGGAAAAGCCGGAGTCAAACAACAGCAACCCTTCGCTTAAGTCACGGCTTACGTCTCCGGTTGATGCTGTTTATTCCTGTGATGGCTTCCAGGAATTAGGCCAAATCACGAAACAACGAGGAGTAAAATTTTCAACCAATATGAAAATTAAAATATGTATATATGCATACATCAAGCGCCGGAGATCCCGCAGCTTATTGCACTTTCTGCTATTAAATTGTTTATACCAACTTCTGGTGGGTTTCTCTTTGGAGTGTGCTTCATCGATCCTTATTCTAATCCTTACAGGGATGGATAGAAGCATCGTATTAGAGCAGCAGCTCCGACATAAAATTTAGCATGGAATCGATGGGAGACGAGCAAGAGCAGCATATGTTCTTATATGCCCTAGATGAACAAGAAGATGAGATAGAAAATATTCGTTGACCAAAAAGTCTGGTTTAGGAAAAATGGCATTTATAAATTATTTATAAAAATACAGAAAACACGAACAGATTTTCAAGAATAATGGCAATCCCAATTGAATCTTCTAAAATAATATGTAAACAAATAAACTAGCAAAACATTGTTACATTCAAATAAAGCTGATTTGGCTTTCTGTAAATGTAATTTCTGTCCTCAAATTATTTGGATTATTTGTTTTTTAAGTAAGCAGAGCACCTCATTGTTTCAAATGCAAAAATATGAACACACATTCGCTTATTGTTTGATTTTCCTTATGCTAAATGTCATATTTGTAGAATCGTCTCCAATTATTTACCTAGCTTTTAAAATGTGTATCAAAATACACGCCAATACTGCTGGCGCCACTTGATCCATCGTCTGCGTTCTCATTTTTATTTTTTTTTAAATATATAATAATAGCTCGAGCTTCATGACCTTTGAAATTGGGATCAAATCACACTAATGAATCGCCAAATTCTACCCTCAATAACTGCTATAGCAATCAGTGTCATTCGTAGCCGGAGTTTCAATCATTTTCAGTCCACTCCTGCCTTTCAACCACTTCAAACTCTGCTTCCAAGTCTTTGCTCAAAATAACTCAAAATACGCAAAGATAGGGTAAGTTTATTTAAGATTTGAATATGCGAATCATAACCAGTATGTATTAAAATTAAATATTGTTATTTTAACACTATAGACTTTTCAGATGAAAGTAAATATGCAACCAATCGAATCATCAAAACATTCAGCAAAATACCCTCATCTAAAGATTGGATTATTGATTGGACTTTGCTTAGGATATGGTCTCGGTTTTTCTACGTGTTTTCTGTGGTCAAAAATTCAAAATTATGTACAACAAAGTCCACTGGATTCTAATGCAGGAAAACCACCAACGAACTATCAAGAACTTATGAAGCAGCATCCACAAAAATCCGATTTGATGTACAGTAAAGTTCGGGTTTTATGCTGGATTCTAACTTCCGCTAGTCATCACCAAACGAAAGCCAAAGCAGTAAAAGAAACTTGGAGAAAACGGTGCAACAAAATCCTCTTTATGAGCTCGGAAGAAGACGCCAACTTACCGGCAATCAAACTGAAGAATGGATACGCGTGATTCCCAAGGTAGGAACAGATTCTTCCCCTTGTCTACTGCGAATAGCATCTTTCTGAGCAAATCGAACTCTTGGGGTTGGGGCAATATGTACTATCCAATAATCGAAGAGGGACTTCCAGGTTGCTGCTCGGATTCTGCTATTTCTTTCCACTACATTGATGCAGCTCAAATGTACGCGCACGATTATCTCATCTATCAACTAAAGCCGTATGGAGCCAATGAGGCAGAAAATAGGCAATCCATCCCGGAGCCTCCGCCTGACTTGAGCCTCACCGCAACCCCATGGGTCCTCCCAAAATGAGACGACAATATAAAAACCCAGTTCCACAATAAAATAAAACATTATAGATTATCTATTATAATCTCAAGAAATGTATGTGCACTCCCTTAAAATGTTTGAAAAAATCCAAAAATCATATAATTTTTATTTAATGTTTAAAAATAAATATTCGAAAAATCTGTGACATAACAAGCATCAAGATATTTCCTTCTTAATTTCAATATTGAAAAAGTATATTTGTTAAGTCTTTTTAAGTGACTAATTTATCATAAACGGGCGATATGCTACACAACTATTATGGAACCCAAAACGGAGAATGAAATATAAATCAAAATCTAAAGTTGTATTTTTTATGTGTATGCATATTTGAATCAATAAATGCTACTTTTACAATTTACTTTCATCTTTATGTCCATTCCATTGCCATCTGATTACCATTCCACTAATAGGTTTTACATTTTCAATCATTACCCTATCATTCACATCATTTTGTAATAATCTAGAGAAACAAATTTAAAAAAAATTCTAGTAAAATTGTCAGAGAAATAGTGGAGTATTTTTGAAACAGTAGTTAAGTTGACACTTTTTATAATGCCAATAATTGTGTAATATCTAACAGATCAAGATATTGTTAGGCGCGATAAAACACAGCAAAAAATGAAAAAATGACAATGAAATATATGATAGATATGGATACAGATAGTATACTCTATTTAAATTTACACAGAAAAAGGAAGAAAAAATCTTTAATCTTGTTGCGCAGCACCGATTTTGCTGAATCTGAAAATAAATGAAAATTCGTAATTTTAAAAGTAAAATATGTACTTGGAATGCGGCTCACAATCTGAAAGAAAGATTTTTTTGCCTTATGGTTAAAATAAAAAAAAAATAATAAAAAAAAATAATTGGTTCGATTATATGGCTATTCCCATAGCCACGGGAACGATTCGTCATTGGTGCTCGAGTGTTATGCGAATTTTTAGCTCGAACGTCAGGGTTCCTTATCGATGTTATGGAACCCCCCATGGGCTTTGGAAAGGTTATCAATTAGATAACAAGCTTTCGTCCCAACGATTCCCAATGAATCGTAGCCAACCAGAGACATTTGTTGAAAGGGCTCGTAGTTCACGCCTGTGCATGAGTCACACCTCAGAAATCGTTCATTCGCGTTTTATTACAGAAGTAGTATGTCACTTTACATGTTTATACCCCATTAATATTTAAAAGGTCTATATATATACAAAGCAGAAAGGATAGCGTCCAGATTGGTCTAAAATTGGAAGGGAGGCGGTACTTATTCCCAACAGGGCGGCGCTTAGGAGGTATCCTTTGTGTTAAAGGTTTTATAACATTACATTGATAAACCCCCTCTTTCTTATATAGTTTGGGTGCACAGAAAGTAGAACTGCAACACGTATACTAGCGTACATTTACTCCATTAGCGCCTTTTTTTCTCGAATGGAGTGCTAGCTAGGGATTAATCTTTTAGCTCCAGTATTTATATGGACCTTTCACGTGATCGTCCCATGATCGAAGCATTTATTTGATTGGTCCAGGTGCAGATTCTGATGACGGTCATCAGAAAATCCAATTGCGTTGAATTTTTTGTCTTCATCTTCAGCAGATGTATCGCAGAATTCCCAGAAAATAAATTATTAAACGCTTTCGATTGAACAATATTATGCATGATTCATTTTTTTTGTTATTTGCCTAACAATGAACAACGAAACAAGTTTATTTGTTGCTAAATATTTTCAATAAATCTATGCAAATATCAGTTTTTAAATGGTATAAGACGGCAAGTAAATCGTTTATATTGACTGCGTTCGTCATTTGTTTGTATGTTTTTGTTTAGAATTGAATGGGAGAAAAATTCATGAAGAACGATCAAAACTGTGTCAGTTTCAATTGTAAAATTCCACCTGGAAACATTTGCAACATACAAACAAACCGGTACCGGTTTGTTGAATTCCCAACCCCGGTACCAGCCGGTACTGGGGGTGGGTGTCAATTCGAAAATTGTGTAAAACAATGATAAAAGTATTCTAGGAAAAATGATATTTAGGTAGCGCAGAATGATAATAAAAGGGAATGAAAAATAAAAGGGTATTTGTCCTTCAGCATTCTCTTAAAAATCTGATTTTTTTTTAGAAAAAAAGTGTTTAAAAAACAATTTTTTTCAAAAAGCTTGGAAGGCAACAATGCTAACCACTATACCACTAACGCTGGAATACACACTTGAAATAATGGTATATATCTAGCGCTCTACGTTATTCGTGAAAAAATCACGTCAGTCGATAATATTACATAATACGTTGATTCAAATCACAATTTTTCTTTCGATTAGCAACAGCGTTTCTCCCATATAATACACTCGGACTTATCGGATTGATGATACTTCCATTCATTGACCGGGAGTCAAATGTCGGGCAACAGCTCACCCTCCGCCATCTTGGAGAAATTTTGGTCCAATGAGCGACAAGCCCCGCCCCTCTAGAATCAGAAGCATATGTAAAGCCTAGCAGAAGTGACTTATAAGCCTTCTACGGCATTTGCAAAGTTCCGAATGTAGAAGAAAAAAAATAATAATCACAAATATATAATTTTAAAATAGATTAGTACAGTCATGTGTTTTTAGTGTTTTTATACTTTTATCGGTGGATTTTAGAAGCCTAAAATGTCCCGAAGGCGAAGTCGAAGCTATTATTAGGATAATTCGTTAAATATGAACAGGGCATTTAATTGCATTTGAAAAAGGCGTTAGTATAGACATAATGAAAAAAAACCACATGTTAATAACAGGCTTCATATGCAAGTTATGAGAAATTAGGTATAGTACAGTATATTGTACTGGTGGTCAAACTCATTGGTATTAGACTATTAGGTAAGGGCATCTTTTTTCCATTTAAACTTTCAGCTTATTGATGAATAGTGAAAACAGAAAAACGTATACTGCTCATGATTGCCAATAATCGATATGAAATATATTCATTTTAAAACTAATAAGGTTAGAGAACAACAGTATTGTGGAAATCAATTATTATATCCTGTACAAGCAATTAGATACATATACAGGGCCAAAGCTGATCGCATCCTCACTACCAACACCGTGTGCAACCTCCAATCACAATATTTTTATTTATTTACAATATTCAGGATTCTCTCAGCTGTCAGCTACCAAAATTTCTTGATCGTACCATAAATCTTTCAATTCATCACATAGCCCTTCTAAACATTTTTTTGTTTGTTTTGTGGTGGCTATCAAATACATGTTATACATAAATTATAATTCTTTAGGAATTGTGTGATATAAGCTTAGAGAGGCATCTTTCTTTTTTTACGATATATTATAGAGCAAAAGGAAAGTGAAAGGAAGCAGTTGTTCTTCTCCCCTCTCGGACTCTCTCCCAGATCGGGGGGAAGGGGGGGGGGGGGGCTGGGGAGGTCAGAAAGTCCCGAAATTTTAGTGACATCAGTTAAGAACGGCCCCTGAGCGGATAAAGTCAGTAGGGATAATGGATTAAACTTCCAAAAGAAAAATAGGTACCTACTACGTCAAAAGCCAAAACCCATTATTCAAACCATTTTTGAATAATAGGCTATATTTGTGGTATTTAGCAAGATAAGTGGACAACCATAATAACATAATAAACTCAGATCAAATGTTTCTTAAAGAAATTATATTCAATGAATGAAAATATACCATAGAACTAATGATGGACATGTTCAATGAATGTCCATGTATACACTTTCTCAATGAATGGAAAATGGCGTAATAATACTACTCACTACATACCAATATGATATCTTGAACGAATCATACAGAATATACTTTAAAAGATGGCTCTATCCCCTCAATCCTACTGGTGACGATGACACGTCCTGCTCGATATCACTTTTCTTCCTCGCTCGCTGACTCTAGATATTATGGGATGCCACTTTTCTCCCTCGCTGATGATGTCACTTTAGTTACAGCCATCACTATTGTTGTTCGGTTTAATTGATCACAAACAAGCAATGAGATGGCCGTCACCGTGGATGACTCCCTCTCACCCTGATGGTCACTGTGTTGACACCCACGGTGCCCTCTTCTCGGGGAAGACCTGCTTAATCTCAAAGAATAGATTAGTCACTCTCGAACGCTTTTATTAATCACTCGCGATTACATATAGATGAGAGGTAGGCCTACACTTGATATTGAAATCGGAAGATACCAACTCTCTCCTAAGTCGACTCGGTAGGTAGTCGACGTCGAAGTCACTATGATTTCGTCAATGTGACGATGACGACTCTTCCTTTTCAAATTTCCAACAGGAGGGTCCATCCAGCTACTCTTGCAGGAATGCTGAATCCGGCCCTAACGTGACATCCTTATAGGTTGTTCTAGAAGATCTGGCCATTACTCTCCTGATGTCTAATATATACTCCCTGAGCCCTTTGTTTTAACAAGTCGTTTGGTAGGAATCAAAGCAGACAGAACCAAGTTGAATTGATAAGTACAATCAAAAGTTAATAAATGATAAACATGACAAAATTGCGCCTGCTTTTACCGAGAGCGAAACGGAAGATTTCGTAACTTGCGCATTCTGCTTCTGCATATTCAACTCTGAATTTTGCAAACCGAAATTTCGGCCCTGTTCCAACACTCTTTGCCTAGAGTGCATTAATGTATTATAGTTATTTGATTAAATTAATAATCTAATTTTCGATTTAACAGTTTTATAGGAGATTCAGTCTCAAGGCTTATTTTTTAAATTAATTTAGTTTTAAATTTACCAAATAACTTGAAGCACTAAGGATTACACTCGAGGAAGAAAAACACTTCAAATCAATTCGATTCAAAACACAAAAATATATCGTCGTTCTTAGAAAACTTTAAATCACTTATCAAATTCCTAAAGCGAATCGACATCCTCAAAATTACACGTTTTTCATCTTCCTCAAGAATGACTGGTTTGTAGACTCTGTTGAGTGTTGAGTCGAATTCTTGGGAGAGGTCACTCCCCAAGTCTGATTTCAAAATAGTTGTTGATAGTTAATGGAGCGATTTTCGTTGTCCTAATAAGCTATTGAAATTGAGAATCTAAATTTTTAATAAAGCTTATACCATCTTTTTTAAAGATTAAAGAATGAGAGATCTAGCTGCTAGGATTGTTTTTTGGTAACAGCATATCATTCTCTACCGTTTTAACTATCTATATGCTTATATAATTCGACTTACTACTTTTTAATAAGGTAAAAGTTTCTTTAAGAGTCTTCACATAATCATTTTGAGTTTTGATAGGTGATAAAAGTATTATATATTACGTAAGTAAACTCTTTAAACGAGGATAGTATCTTCAATAACAAATTAAATTTACCGACATTACCGGTTCTACGCATTCGCAAGGCCAAATATAACTGTATTTCACTAACTATAAACTATATTAATGTTATTATATTAACTACGTTCTTATCCCCTACTAGCAATAATGGAACGCCTACTCGTATATATAACGTCATATAATGTATTATTCCCTTTAACAATGTACTGTACATTTTTTTCTCGTTTCCAAAAGTATATTTTTAAATTTAGCGGTGTACATATTACACTTATTGCCATTATATCAATGCAAAAAGTATTTTTTAGAAAATGTTATTGTTTTCATGCAGATTTTGTTTTTATAATATAAATGAAATTAAGGACTTTTAATGATGGAATGCTACATGAAAATGTAGTTATGGATGTAAAACTTTTCGACAATATTCTGTTTTTTACTATAACACTCAACTATACATAATAGGCAAATATCATTTACTCTATTTATAATTTGTATTATTATGTCTACTTTTCAATTTGGTGTTACGCTGTCGCAATAAATTTAGTTACCACTGCACAAATAAATCAATTCTATATCGTTACAATACCATTCATAATGTATGGTTACTATGGTTGACGTTTCGGTTCACAAAAACAATAACTCTCGCTCTCTCCTATAACGTTTAAGTTTGTGCCAGCAACCATCGTGTATCATATCATGTAGACCTACCAATTTCCCCATGTATAATTTATCGAATTTCATAATATAATACTATAATAGCATGCATTACCTTATTTTCATACCGCGGCCATAAAACAGTTGTGCTCCGTTTATTCTTCTAGGATTATTCAAGTCTTGAAAGGGAAAAATGGGTGTGGAAGCCATGGGATTGTGCGGGAAACGAGAAAATGCCATATAAGTATAGCAAGCCGTTAGTTTTTTATACCCATTAAAATTCAAACATCCATTGTTTTTTCAAAAATAACCCGTCGGCGGCAGTGCTATCCGTACATTTATTAATTATTTAGTACTAAAAAAACCTAATTCACCAGCAATAATGCGCAGTTAGAATTGAATTTTAAATACTTGTAACGAGTATGGTACAACAGAAGAAGTTAAATGTTAATCAAACTGGCAAATCTGTTTAAAAGCCATAATTGAAGATGGACACTAGTAATTAATTTAAGTATACGGTCAATAGAAACAAATAATAGTGCGATGGCTTATGGGATCTAAAACAAACATCAGATAAAAAGAAAACATGTACATATTGTAGGTCGAGTTTTTAGTGTGACTCGTTGGTCTAGGGGTATGATTCTCGCTGCCAGTGCGAGGAGTCCTGGGTTCAAATCCCAGACGGGTCCTGGATCAGCGACTCTCTCAGGAGATGATGGGAAGGGAGCTGACTTTTTATAGTTTTTTTTACATAACACTTTAAAACAATTCTATTTACAATATCACCGTCAATGGACGGATGAAAAATAATAATAATAGATTAACAGATAGTTAGAGAAGAAAAAAATGATGTAAATTTTATATTTGAAATGGATGGAATTGCAGTTTTTTTAAAAATTAGTGTGGCAACAGCCAACGGCTTGCTATACTTATATGGCGTTGTCCCTTTTCCCGCCCAATCCCATGGCTTCCACACCCATTTTTTCCTTCCAAGACTTGAAAAATCCCAGAAGAATAAATGCATCATAATTGTTTTATTGCCGATATGAAAATAACATAGTGACTGGTATATTATGAACATTCTATGCATGATATAAGAGGTAATTCGTAGGCCTAAATGATATATAATGGTTGCTGGCACAAACTTAACGCCATACTCTCCCTCTTCCTTCTTTTTGGCCTAAATGGAATAGGATTTGAAAACAAATAAGTCTTCTCTGGTTTTTTATTTTCTCTCTGTGTGTCTAGGGCTATATATCTTTTAAGCAACGGACAAAGAATATAGATTCCTTTATATTTATACTGTCAATAAGAACGGAATATTCTAATGTGTGAAGCTCCTATACAATGAAGCACAAGAAAGTTGACACTTAACATGACTTAATGACACAGTTTCGTTGATTGGAACAAAGTACTACCTATTTACACTGATATGTTTAACTTTAAACCGAGTTTATATGTTCTTAGCCTTGATATTAAACTTTGATGTGAATGATGTGATTGTTAGTTTTCATTTGGTTCAATTCGATTTTTACACTGGAATTTACTCCAATGCTTAAATCTGGCAAACAGATTTTACTAAACGGAGATTAAACTGGTTTACTGATGTGAACTCTATGCATATTCTCATAAGTTTTATATTAATTCTGTTTCTTTAGTAGGCGCCCCAATAAAACTTAAGTTATTTGTCTCGGTTTAATTTAAATGTGAACGCTTTAACAGTTTTACAATTGGTTACCATGGTTACACGAACATGGATATCGACAACTAAACTAGTTTAACTAAAACTCAAGTAAAACTCTCAGTGTGAATACCGTATAAGTGTACTTAAATATAGCGCATTTACAAAAAGATATAGAAGGAACTTTAAATTTCATTTAAATTGTATTTACACCCATTTTTATATAAACAGTTGGCAAATTTATTACAAAATAATTTTCCCTTCTCATACAATAAATTTCAGTTGAAAATAATCCAAGTTTAAATCTTTTAAATGATAAATGAAGTAAAAGTTGGGGAGTGTAAAACACTTTTCCAGTTTCACCACCACCAGGTAATAAATAAAGGTAGTCTTTCATAAGCTTCCCTTCATCCCAAGGAATAAGTCTTCCGCCTTTTACTAATGGAGGGGAGCAACTGATGAGTCTATGATTTTTTTTGGAACGGTTAACACTGAGTAAATCACCCCTTTAAGAATAAAACTAAACCCTTACCTTTAATGCAAACGGCTGCCATAACAGGCATTGTGGAGCAGATAATTTATTGTAACGTTGAGTGGTCTACTGTAGACTGTAGTTACTAGTTCGTCTTGTAGTCGAATGATTCGGCTTATGATTAGTAGGCTTTTAAACCAATATAAAAATTATGTACAATTTCAACGAGAGTATGGTTTCACCCTTTTTTATGATTTTGGCCAAAATTGAACCGTTTGATTAGTGATTGATCTTTATTACGATACTGTTTTCATAATACAACGTTTTGAAGTTTTGCTAAAGGACAGTATTTTTCAGACGAGTCAGAAAATAAGAGTCATTAACTTGATACATATAATTCCAAATAAAGACAAAGAAAAGAAACCCAAACTTTTATATAATTTCTATGATTTATTGATGCAAAAGTCATTCTTATATTTTATTATATTTTAATAAGCATGATAGTATTGAAGATTTGTTTTCATCGACAGCCATTTTTTCTTCCTGCTTTTTTTCTTAATGCTGAATTTGTTTGTTTCGTGTGTATATGTTTTATGTCATTTCTATCGGGTAAGTTTGATTGCCAACTAGGTTTCTTTTACTTATTTCTATATAAGACACTAGTAATTCTTATTCCAAGCAGCTCGTTGAAATAATGGACAATAACGCTGAACAAAAACCCAATGATATCCTTCTTAAGATAAAAACCGCATTAAGGAAAGTAAGGAAGGAAATTATAAACACAATGTTTCCACTGCGAGACCAATGGATAAGCGATCAATTTAAGGATCAAAAAATCTATAACGATTGGACCAAAGAGTGCATCTTTTATCACGAAAGTGAACGAAAACTCTTGGAGGAAGAGCTTAAAAGCGAATTAAGGCTGTTGAAGAAAGAGCTTTCCGCTGAAAGAAGTTCCAATGAAGCATTACGTGAAGAATTGGCTATTATCAAAAGAATTTTTCCAAATTTCTTCCCTACTCCAGAGAAAGCGAATGAAGTCCTTGAACCCGAAGAAAAGAAAGAAACAGAAAAAGATATGGAAGCGGTCATAGAGGCACCTTCTAAACACAAAACAGTTATCGACGGCAACGAAAAGGAAACCAATGTCTTAGAGAATCCTAAAGAGAAGAAGAAAAGTGTCTTTGCAAAGCTGTTCAAGACGAAACCAGCTAATGTCGTGGGAAAAGATGAGCAAAAAAGGGGTTTCTTTGCTAGGCTCTTTAAGATGTAACCAGCCATGTCTGAGTGTATTCTTGTGTCTGAGTGTATTCTTGTATCTGAGTGTATTCTTGTATCTAATTGTATTCTTTGTAGCGTATTTTTGTATCTGAGTGTATTCTTGTATCTAATTGTATTCTTTGTAGCGTATTTTTGTATCTGAGTGTAGTCCTGTCTCTGAGTGTATTCTTTTGTATCGTATTCATGACATTATCATAATTTTAATGTGCTACACATGTAAGTAAGAAAATACTCTAAATACCAGTTAATAACATTAACTTCATCGCGTTCATTACTAAGAGCATAAAAGTTTAAGTGTTTCATTCTTACAAGCTGGTGAGTTTTACTTATATTTAGCTTTGAAAGTATAGGAGTCGAGTGATACGGTCAAGAAAATTAATCTTCATAATTGCAAGCGAAGCGGGCATTGTAAGTCATTTCCCCTCGATGCATGTTCACTACCCGGGGAAAAAAATTAGCAATGAATTTTTTTCTTTAGCTAGAATTTAGCTTCCTTTAGCCGGTCGCGTTCTAGCTAGCCGGTTATTTGCAAGATACCGGTAACCCCTAGCAGTTATTTTCTTTACTAGCTGTATTTCAACTGAAAATTGATGATTACAGCCATCTATAAGCATGCTAAAAAAGAAGCACCTTAGACAGATAAAAAATGGCTACCGCTTGCTATGAATGGTTGGTTAATTCATTACTAAAGCTAATTTTGCTATACGCAGATCACAGATAAAGTATTATGGGTTATTAAAATTAAATGTAATGAAATATCTTTTAGAGACGTATAATTATTCTTTAAATGATTTTTTAGTTTTTGTGAAGATAATTTTGATGGAGTGATTTTGGTTGTATTGGTTTTGTGCACAGCAGAGAAGAACAAAAGCACCTATTTAATAAGAAAGATGACTGGCGGTTTTTTTAGTTCAATAACTTTTCAATAAATATTTCGTGTCTACTACGAGATTGATAACATTATTATATAAGTGAGCTGAAACTAGGAATAAAGATTTTTCTCATTATATTGAATCTTTTGAATAGTAGTTCGAATTTTGTATGGTTAGTGTTTTAAGAGCTTATATTCGTCATGATAAATGCTTTTTCTATTCTGATAAGTGGTAACATTTGCAAATAATTAAACAAAAAATTAATAACATTTTTCGATGTAAGAATAGTATTGTTACTTCTGAAAATTCTTCCTTTTGGCCATTAATAAGATAATATAATAAGTAGCACGAAAGTCAAATACAAACGCGTTTATTTCAATCCGTCTCAAACGGATTAATAATTGCTGCAGCTACATACAAATCCGCAGAGGGTAGTTGGTATGAAACAACACACTTGGAAGAAATTTGCTCGTAATCGCTGGCCAATAGAATTGGACTAACACCAAAGAGCTTCGTTAACTGACCTGGAAAACGTTTAAATACAACCGTACCTATTGGATCTGGAGTGTAGTCTTTCTTTGAAATTGAACCAAGCTGCTTGAAGAGGAAGAATGAACGTTGATTCTGTCCAATGATGAAGTTCAAAATTCGTTCAATGATTACGAATTCGCCGTTCTGGAGCAAAGCACAATAGTTGATTGATTTCTTGGATCGGGTGTAGGTTGTTGTGGTAAAAATTGAACGAGTAGATGTAAGCTGAAATCGGGAATGCGAGACACAGTCATTCAAGTTGAGATCAAGATACTGATGAAACTTTTTATCGCTGTTAAATAGATTCAAAAGCGCTACTTCTTCTTCAACTGTGCAACTATAATGCACTGGTTTCCCGAGTAGGCGAACGGCTCCGTCATTTACTAAAAGCCCACCGCTGGAAGAGCTTGGCTGAGAAGATATCAAATTATCTGGAAGATGGAGAAGTTCTTTCAGTAACTGGACAACACCAGGGGGTAAGGGATACTGGTTTACAAGACCAACAGCTTCTCTTCTTACTTCACTCAGCATCAAGTAATTTTCGGCCATTTGTTCTACCACTGCTACCGTTCCTTTTGATAGATTCTTGAGCTCACCGTTGAATCCTTCTGGTATAAAGTTTGACGTTGCCCACAAGCATCCTAAATCTAGCACACATTGAGCGAAATGGGTGAGGAAATGGATGTTAATTCTAATGTGCTCGACTCCGTAAAGTCTTTCCATATCTTTGACGAACGTTTTCATCAATACATCAACTTTCTTGACGTCCTCAACTTTGACTTCTTTTTGTAGCAGAGTAGAAAACCCGTAAGCTAGATCAGCAAAGTGGCGGAAGTATTCTGGTGGTAAGATCCCCTCGAGCAGTTGGAAATGATAAATAAGAAATGAACGGTACATGGATGCTTTCCAATCTGTAAGATCTGCAATGTCAACTAAGGTTCTCTTGATTTCATACGGCGGTTTTGAAGATGCTAATCGTCTGTTTACATTTTCTATATCTTGACTGTTCATGAACCAGGGCTTCTTCTTCCAATCTGAGCTTGTAAATAACTGAATAAAGTGCTTGATTACTCCTTGACAACCGGCGTGCATGTAGTCTGGAACTGATGCTCGAATAAAATCAAAATCTGGAAGGTTAGAAAGCGGAGTTGGTCCAATAACTCCGTGTACTGGTTTTTTGGATGAAATGGCTGCCTTGGTATCGCGTAAATGCTGCGCTATGGTCCTCTTTTGTGGAACTGCTCTTCTTGTTTTGAGTTCGGGATAAACACGAGTGTGTCCTTTGCCTTTCTTGACCACTTTTCCTTCCAACAAGCACCAATCGCATCCAAATGCACCATTAAACTGAGACGTGTTCTTCAAGACGGGTCGAGCCATCGTATCAGTGGTAATAACAAGGACGCGCACCTTATACAACCTTCCGTCAACTTCAAAGCCATTCATCTGTAGATGTTTTAGCTCAGCAATCGATTGCTCCATAAAAGCCTTTCTTGGTGGTTTTCTATTTCCAAACCAGAGAGCTAACAGGATAATAAAGTTCCTTCTTATGTGGTAAGGTACCTCATTGATAAGAGCCATCAACGGCCAGAAGCTGTAGTTACTTACCTAAAATTTAAGAAATAAATTATTAAAATAAATAAAAATGTATTTTATAAATCAAACTTACATTAAACTTCTCCACTCCGTCGGTGTTCAATTGAAGCGTAATTGTATTATCATCTATAAGCCCTTTGTTCCTTAGCTCACGATAGTAGTCACCGGACTCAACATCGCTCCGGACATCATCTGCCGTACTAGGCCTAGGTCGAAGGCCGTGCTGCCTAATAAAATGAACAAGCTGTTGTTCAACTGAGACGTGCAGGACGTAGCAAGCTCTCTTTCCTTGGGTCTCAGGTTGATTATGACTGCAAGCTTGAACCGAAAGTGGCACATTTTTACTGTCCACTTGAAGGATTTCTGGACAGGACTTCTTTCTACAAACTTGCACTTTATTGACGCAAGTTTTGCTAATCTTCTTATACTTTGAAAGCAATTTATGAGTACTGGTTAACTCATTAATTCTTGATCCTGTGGTTAATTGTTGAATCTTGAGATGAGTGGACAGTGACTTCTTTGTCTGTCTATTCTTGAGATAATGAGCAACGCTAAGCAACGGAAGATAAAGGTGCTCATGCGCTCCAACTTGGCCTAACTAAATTGTTAAAAATATTATAAATCATTATCAATATCAAATCAATATCAATGGATGCCATCACTATCAATACCTCATCATCATCATCCGTCTCATAATCATCGGATGAATCATTTATTTCTCTGTCGGATGAATAAAAATCTCCTATTTCATTCTCTTTTTTGCTGAAAGATTCGTCAACGCATTTGGTTTCAACCTGTTAAATTTGAATTCAATTTTTATGTATAAAAAAAATATGGAAATGAATAATATTTACTAATGAATCGATAGACTCTACAGCAGAGCGAAAAGGAGACATCGGAAACCCAGCGGAGGCTGTTTGAAGAAGAGCATTTGACGATGAATCAGGGTTAGATATAGCCTCAGTTTCATTTAGGAGAATATTGCTACCAATTCGAAGCATCGATGAAGTCTGTAAGTGAAATATATATTTAAATATGTATTGCATGTATAAAGTAGCCACATATAAAACAATATATACCTGAGAATTAAGATCACATAGCCTTCCAGGAACGAAAAAATTGCCCTGGTGAATTTCTCTTTCACACGCAACCTTCTCTTTCTGAGCAATTAATTTTTGAATTTCTCTATTTGCTATATTCTCGGCTTTTCTCTTCAGTGCACGCCTGTTAACTTTAGCACTATTAACACATTCTGCTTCAAACAGATCTTCCTGGTCGGACATTTTTAATAGCTCTGAATATTTTAAAATTTACCCAATGAATTCTACAGTTGTTATTGTTTAAATTTTTCATATAGAACCGTTCACAGTTTGACAGTTGTCTGCAGTCAGCGCACTGAAAAGCATTTTGGTATAGAATTCGCGGAATTCACAAAGTTGTGCGGAATTTCTCAGAATGCTACCATTCGCGCCAAATATTACAGCCAACAAGTAGTTTTCTGTCATCTCTTTTGTTTATATTTTTTCTTTTAATTATTCACGACAAAAACCTGTAATTCCTTCTATTCTTCTCAACTCTTGCGTAAGTAGACTTATTGTCATCCTATTCTTACCATTTAACTGACATGACAGTTGCTACTTAAACTAAAACACACATCTTTGTATATGATTATTGTGCACCTGTTCCATGTACTTGTACTAAATCCTGATTTGCTCCCTCATATAGGTTGAAAAAACGTTATCATCATGGTGTATGCAGAAGAGCCGAAAGTTTACGTCCTTTTTCAGTTCCCTGAAAAGTCACCTGGCATTGGAAAACTGTGCTGTGTATTCAAGCCAGGTGTGCCCGAGGACCACAGTGACGCCACAACTCTTTTGACTTCCTGGGTTGACACGAAGAAACCCCTTGTTATCAGGTATTTTATCATAATGAATCCTCTTTTAGTGTTAATAATAAATGATCTTTTCTTATAGGTGGCCTATTAAAAGCACTTCCTCCTGGAATTTAAGGGATTATATTCATGGTGAAAATTATCCTGACTCTGAATTTCGTCATGCCGTGGCTTTATGCTTCTCAGGTTGACACAATCATTCTAAAATTCGCCCCAAATATTTAATCACCGTCCACTTTATATTTTAGGCGAAAAACAGGTTTTGTCTGATAAGAGAGACGAGCTCATTCGTGATGTGAAAGAGTCTCTTAAAGAGAAAAAGAAGAAGTCCATAAGTGTCGAACTTTTCCCAACAGAAGATTCACAGAATTCTGCCGAAAAGCGAGCTCTAGATGACCAAGAGACCGTGTCACAAGAAGAGGTATTACTCTTTTACAGTCATACCATGTTGATAGCGATATATTTATCTTAATTTTTAGGAGATCCAAATGTTACGGGCTAAAGTTCTGAAGCTAGAAGAATCTCGGGATTCCTACAAAAATCAAGTTCTAACTCTTGAAAATGACCTGGATGAGATGGCTCGTAATTTAGGCGACAAAGAAAATGAAAACATGACATTGAAAGAGAAAGTAGAGCAGCTAGAACAGCTTTCTCCTTCTGTGCTCACTGCAGGTATTTTCGTTTCAAAATAACTCAATACGTGTACACTATTTAATTACTTTAAATTTAATAGAGCTGCAAAGGAGCATTTTATCTCTTCAAGACGTAATGAAAACTGCATCTTCCGTGACTCCTCCAAATACTCCTTCATCATCATCCAATCCGTCTCCAGCTCCTCATCATGTGCTTAGCGACAATGAAGAAATGGTAATTTGATGACCATTACCTTATTGTTTTCCTTT
This sequence comes from Chydorus sphaericus, assembly GCA_030141595.1. Classification (NCBI taxonomy): domain Eukaryota; kingdom Metazoa; phylum Arthropoda; class Branchiopoda; order Diplostraca; family Chydoridae; genus Chydorus; species Chydorus sphaericus. Next base: position 11,423,984 of record CM057929.1, on the reverse strand, counting down.
TTTATTTACTATTATCTTTACGAGTTTCAGGTTCCTTTAGGCAAGCAAAAAAAAGGAAATGCACCACCTCTTCAGATAAGAGCCGGCGCTTTGCGAGATGCTATTATTGCCGGAAGTGTAGGTCCCAATCAAGCCCAACTAAATGCCTGTGTTGCTGCTCTCCTTCGGGGCTTCTTCACCGAAGATCAGTTGGCCAATTTCAGTTTATCCGGCCGGAAGGGTCCTACAGCAAATCCCGATGGTCCCGTTAAGGATAAACTACCAGTTGATATTAGGGCTGGAATCAAAGGTGTGTTTACTTTTCATGCATATTTATTCATCAATTATTTATTAGTTATTTATGTAATAGATTATGTGATCAATCGGTGGATGAAATGGCACGAAGCAAAACCTGAAGTCAAGCACATCAATTCGGCATTTAAAGCCCGTCTTGGAGGAGCTCACCAGACTCAAAAAAAGAAGACAGAGCTTATCAACAAAAAAGTCCCAGCCACAATTGACAGGGATGAAATGGCCCTACTGGCTCGCGGACGTGACAAAGTGACCCCTAAAAAGAGCAAAGCTGTTGGTAACAAACGAGCTTCCGGAAAAGAAACCCGAGACGACGGCGATGTCGATGGCGGAAGCAGTGACGACACCAGCAGCAGTGATGACGGCGGTGAAGGTCGCTCTAGTCCGCAACCAAATTCACCCCCTCCAAAGCAAAATAAAAAAGTTGTATCTCCCGAAAATTATTGAGCGTTGCTTCGCCTTCAGCAATTTTACACTTTGATGTACTCCATTTTTAATTTGTAACTGTAATTTATTGTAACCTAGAATATACAGGAAACTGTCGTTTTTTTTAAATCTTATGTTTTCTCGATGGATTTTTATTTAAAAACAAAAAAATATTCTGGATATAATAACAAATTATTTAACCTGTTTTTGGTCGACAAAATCACGAAAAGTATAATTAAAAATAGCAGTTCTCCGGAATGCTATATCTAGTCGGTTCTGAAATGGCTAACTATAGCAACACAACCAGTAGCCTGATTTGAACCAAAACTAGCTAGGAATTATTCAGCTGAAACAGGCTAATTAGAGTGGTTTTAACTTGCTAGTAAACCACTAGAAAATTGCTGTTTTTTTACGCCGGGTAGTGACCTATGATTCATTATAGCAGTATAAAATCTATCCAACTTATTCGGACACCTCTGGCAATTTCTTGTCCGGGCTGATTTTATCGATCTAGAATTTTTCATATTTTTAGGTATATTATAGTTTATTCAATAGCGAATTCCGCAACCCAAGTATTCTATTGTTAGTTCCATCCATATTATATAGGTAAAAGAAAATCGTATAACATTTTTTTCCCAACATGTTTAGGTATTTCAAATTTTTAATTGTATCGTTTTGCTTCGACACATATAAATATTTATATAATGGAATTATTATAAAAAAGAGAATTAATCATAATAATTCAAGTTAGAAATTAATATTTAAAAACATTATTTATGTTATATTTTTTTCATTCATTTAGGATTTTAGAAATGAAACAATCCATTTCATAAAATTATAATTTTATAATGAGATACCGTTCATAGTGTATACTTTTTCAGAGAAAGTTACAAGGCTGAAACGATTTAACGTTTATATCATTCCATATCTTGATATCTTGAATCTTATGATATAAGGAAATACACCATTCATCCGCCCAACAGCTTTCTTAAACTACAACGAATTTCATTTTCACGACTTATGTTTTTCGATCGTTCATAACAGTTTTCTTATTTGTGTATGCTGTTAACACATACAACTACAATACAATGTGTGCAGTTGTATTTTTTTATATGAAATATTTCATGTTTAATAGGAGTTCCAACGCAGTATATTTATACGTTTTTGAATAATCCATAACTATTCGACTTATTTTTATTATTTTTTTCTTTCTTTAAACATAGTTCTATACCAATATACATAGGAAGAAATAGCGTCATTCAGCACTTTCGTATCCACTATAGAAGTTGAGCATTGGGAAAAAAGGGGGTCCTTGATCAATCACTTAAAAACTGAGTCAAAATGTGAGTATAGTATATACTCTTCGAGTAAGACTTTCTTTTCTAATGAAAATAATAATAATAACAATAATAAACTGTCTAAAAAAACTTTGCTGTAAAACGATGGTATTAATTGCAAATAGCTAAACATGCAATAAAAATATAAATGAGAAACTTACGTTTATAGACAATAACTAATTGATTTTCTTCTCTTAATGCAACTACAGAGTGGTAGAGAAAAATTCCAAATACGACTCTCGCTGACGTCAACAGTGAATTTGAAACGTTCAGAAAAAAGAGGGAACTTGTGGGGGCAGTAGTGGAACATAGTTGCCAGTTCTTTAAAATACTAAGTGTGCTTTTTTATTACTGATAAAACCACTGATTGGGCTTCCACATCAAGAGGCCTCTATTATTCCGACTCGTTCTTCTGACCTAGACGATTTTTATTTTACATTTACAAGCCTGCTTGGATGATTCAATCGCATTATAATTTTCTGCATAATAGAACCATTGTCCAGCCTCACCGAAGGTAGAACCTAATTTGAGATAAACCAAATTTTGCAAACTATTATTTTATTAAGCTTGTTGTATGATTACTATCCCCTGGCAAATAAACTAATTTTATAGTGTTATCTGTGATGTTGGCCATTTCATTAGAGCAGGTGTATATGGCAATCGCTGTAGATTAAGTCCTTCTTGGTAATAATGATACCGCTTCGACATAAAAAGACGCAATATCTTTCAGTCAGAAGAGGAAAGCAGAGCCTTTCTAGTTGACGAAAAATGAAATAGGACGAGGCATTTGATGCAGTTGATGAGATACTTTACAATTGTAGGATTAAATATAATGTAGTCTTTGATATATTGATGAAGGTACGTCTTAACCCTCTTTCTATTGATTAGTCCCTAGTATAGGCTACTGCGTATAGGAGGGGCTTGTACTCTCGATGGATGAACATAGACTCATCATTCAATATATTATTCAAGTCATAGAAGTCATGCGTGTTGCACATGTTGAAACACATCACAACAAATCAAACGTAAATATAAAAACAATAAATGTGAAAATATAAATAAGCGAGTTTGATTTAGTGGACTATACTACTACGAACTACTATGGTTAAATCGCGCGCTTGCTCGACGCAACGGACTGTTTGAGAGAGAGAGAGAGAGAGAGAATAATAAACACTTGTTGATAGGTATATGTTGGACTTCAACACATTTTTGTAATTTAGTTCGACCCCATTTAGTTCGACGGAAAAGAGGAGGCCTCTTTTTCAAGGGAAAAAAGGCCTATTTTCCAAGTTCGTTATCTTCTCCCTCTCATAAGGCTATACACTTGTTGTCGCATGAGACTATGAGAGCATCAGCAATAAAATAATAGGCCTTAACAGGCACACCATTGTGTTATTGGAAATATTATTCACTTTATTATGACGATAATATCCAGATTGAGTTACAATGGACTCTCTGATCTCGAGGGGCTCATCAGTGAATCATGTATATTAAGTTGAAATATAATGCATTCATTTACCCACAATGTATCCTTCTCAATAACTACTCCCTAATTATGTAGTCTGTGCAGTCTCACATCCTCCGTCAGTAAATAATAAATATTATTTTGTCCCAAGAGAAACCTCAAATTCCAACACCATTCAATGAATGGCATTTACAAAGTCAAAAATAAAATAAATAAAAATTTTGAAACTTTTTTAAAAATCGTTTTCCATTTTGTATTGCGCGCTGGAATTGAGCATCAACCGCTTGTTAGTTGTTAAACTGAGCGCTAGGTCGCGCACGCTGTTGAAGTAAACAAAAAAGTTGTCTGCTTGACTGTCACATGGCTTTGAATGTTCCTTTAAAAAAAATCATTAATTCATTCGAATTGTTAAAATTAAATAACAACTGAAAATGGATACCAATATCTTGAAATTGCCCAATGAGCTCCTCCACTTCATTTTGAAAAATCTGAGTGGGTGTGATTTGGTTGCTTTTGCTCAAACATGCAGAAGGTTCTCCCACCTCTGTCAAACTCTCAGGTACACAAAAAGTGATTCTGATTCAACTAAAACTGTTTATTCATTCCATATTTCTATTTCAGGCACCTCAACTTTGAAAACAGGCACTCGTCTTTGGGTAAATCTACCTCTCAGCTGACCACTTTCTTTGAGGAGCATTTGAACCCAGCTCTTCTCCACTCGTGCAACTTCAATGGCTGTCACTGGATCCCTGTTGAAACTCTTTTTAGCCTCATCTCTGATTGTTCCAATCTGGCAGAGCTCCACGTAGCCGAAACTGAGCTGTCCATTGGCCAAATTGGGGTAGTAATCCTTCCAATCTGCCCTAAAATCACCAAACTCTCCTTCTCTCTCACTCCGGATGATTGGAAAGCCTTCTTCGCTGAAGCCAAAACCAACCGGCAGCTACTTAAAAACTTCAAAAAATTGTGCTCCATTGAGATTATCGCTTCAAACTATTGCCATCTCTACGAGACTCTCCGCGTCTTAAAGTATAAACTTCATTTCTAAACAACTTCACATTTTCTAATTAATATTTATACTTTTTTTTTTTAATCTAGACACTGTGATAACCTGGAAGAGATTGTTGTGAGCAGAGCTTGGGTCTCATTTGATGATGACATCGACAAAATCCCAAGGCGAACGAAGCGTTACCCTCGCTTGAAATCTCTTGTTTTCTTGGCTTCTCCGGCTAAAGAACTCCACGAACAATATCCTTTCTATGACGTCAGGGAGGACTGCAAGTTGACCACGTTGTGGACCAATATTGTCGATATCAACTGTCCTGAATTCAAGAATTGTCAGTTGAGAGAAAGAGGAAGAAATTCGTCCTGGAATTCGTCTGGATGATTTGGAAAATTATTGGGAGCCCAAACCAATCCTAATGAAGTCGATTAAATCTCCTTCTAAACTCAGATCGGTTCATTGCTTTTTCGATTCAGAGGTAGTTGACTATTTATCACTTTTGAATTTAGCATTTTAACCATCTTATTTATGGTCGTAGAATTTCCAGGATTTTTGTCAATTCAGCCCACTCATTGAAGACTTGAAGCTGGATTATTCGCGTAGGGATGGAGCTTCTCCAATAATTTGGGACAGTGAATCCTGGAAGAGGCTTTCTAAGTTGAGAGCCTTGTCACTTTCAACTTGTTTGATTGGTATTTAAACATTCATAAATTTGCCATAATTCAGCAATATTTATATTATTTTAATTTCAAAATAGGAATTGAGGAGGAAAAGCCGTGTGGAAAGTTGGACGAGAGTGACGCTTCTTACATTCCAATGATGTTGTCATTGGTTCTAAGTTGTCCACTCATCCAAAAGCTGGAAATTATGGGACCCAATTACGAAAGTGGGATTCAAAGCGTCGATACTCGAGAGTATCTGCTATCGCTCAGTTAACTCAATTGAAACGATTAACTCTCTCTAATTTAAGTGTGAATAACGCCGACTTCCTAGAAGAGGTAGTAATAAGTTCCCTCTTTGACAAATTCTACATTTTTATATTTACACTTTATTTAGATTTTAATGAGCTGTACGAAACTGGAATTTCTTCGACTGAAACTAATCGGCCCGCCAAGATCTCGTTGCTGCTACGTTGCCAATTTGTGCAAAGCTCTCCCTTCAGCCCGAAATTTGAAAACTTTCTGGTATTTATTATTAAAAGAAAATTAAACTCTAAATTGAAATCTAAATTATTTAATAGTCTCTTCCAGATGGGCGTGTCATACGATACCCAATTGGAGATGCTTCTGGACTCTTTAGAACAGAACTGCCCCCTGCTTTCTCGATTAGGACTCATTTTACCATCTGGCCTGTCTAACAAGAGATGGAAAATTGGCAAAGAAGAGTTGATAAGTAGATTCATCCATCTCTGTGAGAAGCTGACCAACTCGGTGGCACTATTCACCCACTTTAGAGTCCCATTTGGTCATTGGAATGAGACGAATTTAGCGCTGAAAGAAAGATTTGAAGAGGAGCGTCCAGCCGAGGGGTTGACCACTCACCATTTGGGTGTACGATGCCAAAATTCCAACGGAATTTTTTGGAATTTTTGGAATTTTTTGGAATTTCTGGAATTTTTGGAATTTTTCCGGAATTTTTGGAATTTTTCCGGAATTTTTGGAATTTTTGGAATTTTTCTGGATTTTTTCCTGGATTTTTTCGTTTTGATTCCCAGATATTTATTTATTTTTGCCACCAGAGCTTAAATAAGAAGAAATGTGCCGATTGTAGATATTTATATTGTAGATACTATAGAATAGTAATATGTAGAACATGATGATTGATGGCATAGGTTATTTGTAGTTGAACATGATAGAGTAAAACCTATATTGTCCAGCCATATCTTCTTCAAATATTGTAATATAAGTGTGGAACTAGTAACTAGAAATAGTTATATTATAATTTCTTGTGCCATACTTCCATCCCATATCGATGCTTGCATGTTGTGTATGTTTCGTATAAGTGATTTAGGGGTTTTGTTTTTATTAAATAAATAAAATAATAATAGATAAATATAGGATGTATCAAATTAAAAGTATGTTTTTTAAAAATGGTCAGAGGTCAGTTTCCGAATTCTGCTCAAAGAAGAAAGACGATTTACTCCCATTCAACTCAAATTTATCAATCTATTATCTATTCGATAATTTAACGTTGATTTCAAAGCCCCTTCATCTAAATTTACTTAACTTTTAACTTGAGATACAAGTTATTTGTATATTTCGACGAAAAAATCTCATTATAAATTAAAACCAATAATAGTAAAAGTTTATCAGAACTCTTAAAAATTCCGCAAATACTGCTTCTAGTTCCCCCATACCCCCTTTTGCATACCCCCATGCCCAACCCTTGCCTTTTGCGTGTGAAATATTCACGATAACATTGATATATGGAAATGATAACATCGGAATGTTACTTGTTCAACAACGCCAATTGCACTGTTTTTTTTTAACAAGTACATTTAAATTAAAAATGGGGAATTAGTTAATGTGATTGTAGAGCGATTCATTCTTTTTTTTGTAATTTTTTCAAATTCCCTAAAATGAATAAAAGCAAATATATTCAAACAAGATGAATACGGTATTCGAAAAGCCACATTATATTAACGAATCATTATAATTATAGTTTTTTTTCTTTTTGTAGACTATCTATATCAATTCTTTATAGATAATTTTCTGTATATTTTATTGCTATCAACTATTCTTTAAGTTTTATAACCGGTGTACGCTGCTTAAGCTTAAACACTATGACACTGGTTTCATTTTTACGTTTGGTATTGTGTGTGCTGATCTTTTAGGGTTCAATTAGCTGGTTCTATTGTTTCTATTACCTAATAAAATCGGCTTAAACTGGGAATCACTGGAACAATATTTTTTTCTATGGTTGGGTTACTAATACAGTCCCATTCAAACATATTTAATCATTAATTCAATTCTGTCCAGTAATCAGCAAAATCGTCGTTAGTGTGCATATATTCTCAATATTTTAACATTGGGAATCTTCTTTTTTTTAAGTGATTTGTTGTGATAAAATAAAACCGAGTAAATAACCTATTGATATGGGCCCTAATTGAATATACAACACATACAAACTAGAAAAAAATTTAAAATTTATGAAATCATCACACATATTTGGAGGGATTTTCTGGATTTTCCCTCAAAATTTTGGAATTTTTGGAATTTTTGGAATTTTCGGAATTTTTGGAATTTTTGGAATTTTTGGAATTTTTTGGAATTTCGGCATGGAATTTCGGCATGGAATTTTAGGGGTGTACGAAGAATTTTTTGAGTGGCCAACCCCTCGCGTCCAGCTCTGCGTGCGGAGCTCACATCTCCTGAGGGAGAAAACAGTAACTCGATGGGTAATGGATTTGATGATGGAGATTATTTTTCTGAAGTGTTGCCTGTCATGCACAGTGATGTGCTCAACTGTTGCGGAAGTCGGGTGGCTGTTTTTCCTATAGATTGTCAATCGTTCTATCAGCGCACATTCTGATTAAATTGCAGTTTAATGTGATTTCGTAAATAATCTAAACTGAAGCAGAAAAATGCAGAATTTTTAAAAAATGAATAAATAAAACAGTGGATGTTTGTAGAGATTTCTCGTTCTACCGCTAGATGGCGGGAAAGTACCCTTAACGGATAAATCCACTGAACATTCAACATGAACGTGCGAAAGTTATGTAAACAACTTTCGTTTTTATTATAATACAAAGTAAGTTTTGAATGTTCTATCCTTTATATATTTGTTATTTGATTGCTATCTTTGACTATATTTAATTTCATTTTTGACCATTTGATAAATGAAATATCACTATATCAGTACACTCGTGGACATAAATATCTGACCCTCTCCGCGGGGCATTAGCCGCTTTATATTTTGACTGACAGCGCCCAGACACAGTAAGGCATATACTATACTTTTCAGTACAAGATGTACAAGATATTTCGGAATACAACTGGTCATGTAACTGGTTTTGGGGAATTAATGCACGAACAACTGGTGTAGCTCTCTCTCTCTCTCTCTTATTAAACTCAATTTTAGGTAGTACCTAGCCTTTAAGCTTTTTTATACAATAGACTATTTAAAGTTGATTATATACATATTATAAAATAATATGTGACAGTCTCGCTATGGAAACATCCGGCAGTTCAGCATTTATCCACGAGACCCTGAATATAATAGTAGGGAAACTGCTGCGTGAGGTATAACTATATCTAAAAGGCTATTATTTATTTAGCGATATTATATTCTTTGAATTACATTTAAACAAGGAAGTGGATTTAGCTTGAATCCCAATTACCTGGATTTCGAATAGATTTCGGAATAGACCCATTGCCTTCCAACTAGCTTTTTATACGTTATGGGTGATGAGTTCGGAATATTAGAGAAATATCCAGAGCCGCAGTTGTCGAGATATTAGTAATGTTCATGATGTTCTCGCGTAACGTAAGTATTTAAGTAATCAATTGATTTTTTAAATTAAATTATTTAATGACCAAGCATTATTTACTATGCTTAAAATAAAAGAAGATGAAACAAATCCCCGTTTAACGGAAATAGAATTGTGAACCCTGAAGTGCTCGCACAATTAGACGCGATGAAAAAATTAATAAAAGAGTCTTATACGTTCCGAAAGGGAGAGCTTCTTAATTAGATGTATATCTGTCATGTTTTTATCACCAGCAATAATTCAAGTAATACGCAACAGAATTCGATTAACTTGGTATTAAACGTAAGGGAATAATCTATAGATGTTTTTGTGTAATTTTTGTTTAAGAATATTTAGTTTTGACTTAATTCAATTTACTAAAAAGGGTTTCAAGAAAGTGGCGACGCTATACTCTAAGTGTAATTTTGAGGGGGGGGGGCATTGGAAGGCTCCATGTTTGTCTTTGATGATGAGATTCACAATGAATTCCACGCGCATAACTTTGAGAGAGGAGAACTTAAAATATGAAGGAAATCGGAAAAAAATTCCACCTTAAAAAAATGGATTATTATACTGTTAACAAGATTTAAGTGGCGGCAATTAAACCCGTGCCCTTATAGAGAAATTATGCGTGGATTCTTGTAGTTCAGTGGGTTACTATGATCAGATTAATAAATTGGAATACAATAAAATAAATGTTATTTTGAAGCATAAACATTGGGATTATATATAATGAGGAAGACAAAAAAAAAATCGGTTTAGTCTACTGCGTTGGCCGTGAATCGAACCCGGGTCTATTGCTTGGAAGGCAACAATGCTAACCTCTATACCACCAACGCTGGTAAATTATGATGGAAAGAAAGAGTTATATACAGCGCACGACGTTCACGAAAGCATCGCGTCGCTCTCTTAACATTAAATTTACCAAATTAACGGAACCATTTTAAAACACATGCATAAACAAACTTAAATGAATTAAAATATAGTTATTGTTAAGTATACCAATATTCTTTGAGATTCGCTGATATTTAATTTAATTATTTTAAACACGTGTTTTATATGCTTTTAATTGTTTTATTATAGCTATATTTATTATAATGAAATTCAATATGTTTGTGTTTTATGTATTATGAACGATTTAATTGATCATCTTCGTAGTATTATTGATGTATCATAATAAAATAATAAAAAATAATGTAAAACAAAACATAATGAAGCAGCTTTATTTAAAATATACAATTCTTTTCGTAACAGTCCGACGTATGAATGGCAGTGAAGTTACTACTCTAAATTCGATGAAATAATATACATAGGCACCAAATTATGTCATTATTGCTTATTATGCTGCACAATCAAACAATGGAATTTTAATGGTTTTAGACATATATTCTGATTTTAATTCTATCACATGTACCATAAAGTATAGACAAAAAAAAAACAACAACATAGTTTTCAAATATATGCTGAATATTCATTTATATGATGTATATATACGTGTTGTGGGCCTATGCGTACATAAATAGAATAATAGGGATTATAGGGAATACACAATGACATAAAATAAATAGTCATTATTATTTTCCCTTTTCTTTACGGTGTTTATTGTATGATAACAGTTGAAGACGAGAATTTTAAGCAAAGTGAGACTCCAGCCTCCTTCTGCAAATGTATCTAAAGAAAGGCCGATTAAATGCAATTGTTCCAGCTGGCAGAAATGGTTCAATGCCTACATAACTCAATTGAATGAGGATATATATATATATATAAGTTATTAATATTTTACAAATTATAATAATATACCTGATCGTTTAAAACTACTTTTGAATATGTTTGGAAGGCGGGGAAGATTAATTTGAGTATCGTGCACGCCAAGATCTTCCAGATTAGTCATCTCAACTATGGATTAAAGAAGCAGCTCTTGCGTGATTTGCATCGAAAGTAACTATCGGCAGAGGAGAAGATGCATTCTTTGAAGAATCTGATCCCTCATCATCTCCCGGAAGTTACTCTTGCACTGAACCATTCTCTTCCGGTTTCAGATCTTCGTAATCCTTTTATATAGTGATTTAAATGAATATTTTGTGTATTGAACATAAAAAAAAAATAAACCTCAAAGGACGGATTTCAACTTACGTCGATGTAAGTAGGCCTACATGATGATAAGGATGCTTTATACTAATTTGGGATGAAGGATGACCCTGAGTACCATTTTGTATCCACCCAAACCTGACTAGCTCCACCTGAAACCCAGACTGGCAGGCAGGCAGGTAGAGCTTATGCTCAAAGGTAGATATTGGGATGCCCAATTCCATTTAGTGAATGATTCTCACTATTGACTCACAAACAATTTAAATTAAACAAAACGTATGAAATTGTGATTACTTTAATTGTACTCTTACTATAGAAATATCAAACCACATTTCAGCCGCGTTGATAGTCGCTGGTTTTGTGATGATTAATATCTATTTCTCTGTCATTGGCTCCAAGATAGATACAAGATCCAGATGTTGGTTGCATCACAAGTCACAACCTTATTGATGAGGTTTCTTTGGCGCTGCTCCCACTTATTCGCAATCCTGGAATCCTGGAAAAGGAATAGTAATATGTAGAAAGTTATTATTGATGATTCTTATATTTGAGAATAACGATATCAAGGAGTACAGAGCATTCAAAGGTCTTAATTGTATATAATGTTATTGCAATCATGTCGATAACATGATCGTAGTAGTATTGAAGCTGCTATGATACATTTACTTGAAAGGTTTATTATTCCGTTCATGCGAATGCTTAGATACTGAATGTTTGTATAATTTTTTTTTCTACTGCTAGATGGCGCGCAGTTACCCTTTCGAAAATAAGTCAAATTTATTTATACAGGTTGAAATCAACGAACCACGCGATGGGCCGACTCGCGAGAACCAGCGGACTGAAAAGAGAACGAAATGTATTTTAAATATACAGGTGAATATAAATCAAGATAGAAGAAAAAAAAACTTATCTGACGACGATTGCATTTGGCATGCTGCAAATCCACTTTCCTTAGCTGCTTCCACTGCGACTCGGGCCATTTAAATGGTGTCAGACAACATTGCACGCCTCCATCTGTACAAATAGAGCAAAACATTTTCTATTACTGTTTAATTTCCTTTTAAAATATCAAAGTATAGGAAATTAGAAATTATTCGAAATCAAGATAATTAGGCCTATGTAGTGAAATGGACTTCCACCTTCCGTATTATATGAACTTTGAAAAGTGTTACGATAAAAATTAATTAAAATACTGACGTTAAGGGTCTTCTTTTTTTTAATCATATAAATTAATATTTGTTTCGATTTTATCCTCATTAGCGTTATTTTAATATCGTTATTCGCTAACAGTTTCTTTTTCGAAAATCCATCTGCCGCTTTTTAATTTTTTTTCTAAAATTTCTTTTATTCATGATGGGTTTTGTCGAATTTCAAACAAATTTAGGTATTCACCTATATATCGCTCTTAAATGCGTGTTTTTATGAGAGAATTTCCGACGGGATTAGTATTTTGTACATACCCATACATGACCTTCAGGGATTATACCGAATTTATTTTTAAAAATCTATGAACTTCTAGGGGTTTAGGATAAAGATACTACAAAGATACTTTAGCTGTACTAAATAACACCACGAGCTGGGCACATGTTTATTTTTCTTTTTAATTCTTTTCGTTAAAGAGGGAGGGGGGGGGGGAGAAGAAATACAAGCAATTTACCTTTAATATTGACATGTATAGTCCAAGATTCGGTCCGTATTATTCGTACACTGCAGATAACCCCTTCCACTGTGCAATCCATCGAGATAACATACAATATTTCGAGACATTGAAGCGAAGCATCAATCCACTGGCCCAGCTGGGCAAAAGGTCTAATCATCGAACACATCACAAAATAGAAACTACATCACCACGTAGGCCAGTATGCGTCTGTCTCAGAGCGCTGCAGAGGAGTGACTGAAGGAAGGAGGCTTCTCCGATAAGCAACTAGCAAAATATACTCCACCAAGCCAATTTACAAACTTTGTGATTTTATTTCTGCCTCACCAATACAGTGACCTGCTCGTATTCCACTCGCCTTTTCGTTGTTTCCCATTTTAATGTAATGCGAAGCTATGGGGAATGTATATATTTTTTTATGTTCAAGAGCGAGGCTTAAATATAATAAATCCCAGCAATATTTATTTCCAAAGCAAACTGCATCCATTTAAAGTTGCTGTTAAACTGATCAACTCATCCAACATAGATGAATAAAATGGAGAAAAACTATTAGTGGACATAGTCATTATCTTCCTGATTGGCTAATTTATCAAACATCCTCGTCTTTATTTAGATACTTGGTCTACTTTTTGGTTTAGAAAGAAATAAAAGTGTCAATAACATGTCAATTATTCTCCTTCTGCTTTTCCCAAAATATAATGAAAAAGGTCGTTGAATGTGCCGTCACCATGACAACTATATATATCGATATCAAATTCACAGCTGCGCTGAAAGAAAGCAAAATTATAGACTGTTTGGTTCGCGAAACAGTTGGATTATATATCCATGAATAATATACCATCAATTAAACAAAAGAGAGCAATGCACCTTTATTTATGCTGGTCCACCTGGAATAAAAAAAAAAATTCTTGACCGAAAAGTCAGCAACCATCTTTATAAACACTTAATTTTAATGGGTCAATACCATGCTATATGATACTTTTAAAAATACCCATATGCCCACTTTATCTCTCTCTATAGGCCAATAGGTAATTTTCCAGCCTGCGTAGTATTGGTTGACATGAACCTGGAAAGTTCTTAAGGAACAAAATCCAATATCTTCTTCCCTCAACAGCATGTATAGTCGAATCTGTCACCATATAGGCGTAGAGTTAGCGCATTAGCGACACTACGGGGATCTTCGAGTAGCCCCTCGGACCCTCGGAGAAAACGAGAACTCTACACCCATATGACTGTCACCCATAAAATAGGGAGGGGGGGGGGGGGGTCACTCAATCAGATTTTTAGTACAGTACTTTTCGGGAATGAGTTTTATCATTAATGAAATTTAAAACGGACTATATTTGAAGACATTTACTTGGATTAAAATTTATATTTTATTCCCACTGACATAAAAAATTATTTAAAGTTATAATTCGAAGCTATAAAGCACTAATGTTCTTATTTTCAATTTATTTGGTTCTGAAATTCGGAAAGGAGTTTTACATAAATGCAAAATAGCCTACATTACGCCAATTAATTAAAATAGAGCAATGAACTGTTAGTGCTGGTTCATCTGAAACGAAAAAAAAAATACTGGCTGGCCATAAATTCACATATAGCTGTTGGACTGTTGGTGTAAATGGAGCAACAGCCTTCATTCTCACAAAGGGGTCAATGCCATATATGTTATATGATGCTGAAACTAGATACACATGCCCCCCTTTTTTCTCTATAGGTCGCTCCCCATCGCCTTGTTCTTGAACTTGAACAGCTGACGTACACAAACGTAAGAGAATATTGAATACATAAATAGCCAGCTTCTTCCGACAACACGTAGTAGACGAAGCTGCTGACTTTGAAAAATAAAGAAGAATGAGCAGCAAAAACTAATAATGATGAAAATATGCAATCATTATTTTTCCGCATTGTTGAGCCAACACATAATATAATGTGCATCATTTGTTGTTTAAGAACACACAGAAATAATAGTAAAAAAGATATAAAAATATTGACTGCTGATATTGTCCTATTTTGTGGGTGGAGTTGTTGATCCCGTACTCCCTGTCGTAATTCGCATGTGAAGCGTTTCTATAACTTTGTAATCGTACTAAACTGTACAGCGCGCTTCCAATAATTATAAAAGTAAAAGCATATAAGAAACTGATTATTTGGGAGCGATAAGAGGATTGATGTGCTGTGCATGAGAACCGCGAGATGTAATCCTAGCCTCTAAACCAAAGAAAAGAAAATACTTTGTATGGCTTATAATGATGATGATAAATTATAAATATAATCTTATACCCTAAACTTTGAGAAAGAGGAATATAAAGAGAATAAGCCAATTTTAAAATGTAAAATTCGGGGAAATAAAAAAAAATGCCATGCTTTAAAGTGGGCACAAGATATATAGGTAGCGACCCGTTAGTTTCATCCGTTTAACCCATAGTTTAGTGAGTTTTGGGTATACTATGATGAAATCAATAAATTGGCATATCATAATTTGTTGGCAAAAAAGTTATAATATTTGGACAAGAATAAAAATGTTCGTCTATTACTTTTATTTTGAAGCATAAATATTGGGTTAAAAAGTTTAGGAATAATGACCAGCAACTGCTTTGGCCGGAAATCTTACACGTAACGTTGACGAGAAAATCACTCATCAAGTCACTCGACCATATCTTAATTCAAAATTTATTCAAATTTAAAATATTCAGTCTACGGGGCTCTTATAGAATATGGCACGGAAAAGTTGACATCTTAAATGATTGAATGCCCTCGAATGCCCCAGTTCCATTAATTAGACCAAAGGTAGTGTAAGATTTAAATAGCATTTAAAAAAGTAAAACAATAACTCTTTACACTAATGAGGTTCAAGCTTTTCAAAGAGTTTAACTTAATTCAAATAATTGTTTAATTTGATTTAGAATCTTTGATTTCCACATTTGTTTCGATTCGCAACAGCCGTGGAACGTACATCCATTCATTGACCGAGAGTCAAATGACGGGCCACATAATGTGCCTATCCTTCCGCCATCTTGGATTTTTTTTTTACCAATGAGCGAGTAGTACCGCCCCTCTGGAGTAAGGTGCGCTGTCGGCCACCTCGGCAGAGGAACAAAAGGTTATATGCAGTTTTATTGACTCAAATTATTTTGGGAAAAAGAAAATAAAACAGAGACGAATACTTTGCTACCAATGTATTGCCTGGGGCATCAACGAACGTAAAAGCGAAGAGAATTACTACAAGGTAGATGTTGTTGCCCATTGTACGAGCAGCAGAAGTAGGAAGTAGACTTGCAAGAGAAAAAGAACTGACAAAGCAGACTGATTATCATTGCAATATTATTAGTTTGACATTGAAATTTAAAAACATTATGCATGTATTTTTTTTCTACATTTTTTCAAACAGAATAAAGAATACAAATCTACAGTTCAGTATATGTATGTATGTATTCGGAACATCCGACTTATTCGTTCACTTTTCGTAGGCAACATCCTTATTATAAAAGACGAAAGTTGACTATAACTTTGACTGAGAGATATGCAGAATCTATAACATACTTTGAATTATATTTGAAAATAGAAAGGTTAACGGGATTGACTTGTCAAACTGTCAAAATGATTGGGAATCATAAATCCAATCTCATTTTCAGTTTCATCTTAAAGGTCAAATTGAAGTTTCGGTTTTAATCTTATAACTAATTAGCGTGATATTTTTGGATGTATCACATCAAAAACTGGACTTTAAAATAGATTAAAATTTGGATATTTATATAAATCAGTTTAAAAAAATTGTGGCACCTTTTATTTCAAAATGATTGTAGGCTTGTTTATAGTAAAAGTATACGTATTATATTAACCCACTTTATCATTTTTGCCCTTTATATATCTCTGTGTAATTTAATTTTTTTTGAGTAATGAGATTTTTTTTTTGTTATTGGTTTTTAGTCTAGGTTATATGCCCACCCACGTTTTTTTACCCAGTAAGCTATGAAAAGGTTGAAAAAAAATAAAATCAAGCTCGAAAAAACATGAAATAAATAAATAAAGAGGACTCATTTTTTCAAAGTGCAGTTGTGCAATAACAATGCGATGCGTCATCATACTCGGAATGAATTTCATGCCAACTGTTTCGACAACAGCAACATATATTTTTTGAAACAATGATACTCGGCTTGTTTCTTTTTTCAAAATAATTGGAGACGCAAACTGCAGATTTGACATTTAGAAAAAACCAAATGTCAAATACGCTTTCTTACGTTTGATATTACGTAACTAAATGCGACCTTTTTCATTTAAAACAATGAGACGCTCTGTTTAATATTTCCGGGGAAAAAGTATATTATTGAGACGATTTGGCAAAAATGACATGATCGAATCTGGATCACTTAATAACGTTTAAGTCTTGTTTTTTTTATTTTTTCTACAACTAGCTCTTTTTAAAATGAAAAAAAACACAAACAATAGATTTTGATTTCCCGTTTATAAGTTTTATTTGTTTTTTTTTGTTTTAACAATTCATTTCAAACAAAAAACATGAATGACTTAAAACAGACTGAAAAGAAGCGGCAGGCTGAGCTTCTGTAAATAGAAAATATAATTTGTTAAAATGAGTAAAAAGGGAATTTAATTTTTTTTCTTTCTTTCTAATGTTACCTTTTCTCGTACTTGCACTCTAAGCAGAGCGGGTGTATTCCTGGGTTGCCACCAGGTCCCCCATGGTAATTTTCTGAGGGAAAAAAAGTTGAAAAAATTAGTTTCAACAAATAAGTGATTGAAATAAGGACAAAAAAAGGAAATAATTACAATGACCATTTTCCCGTCGATGACGTGGCGATCGTACTTAGCCTTCAGTTTCTTTTTATTAACAAACCAGTCTTCATTGGAGATCCAATGACCTCCTTCCATGGTATGAACGATCTATAAAAAATAATAATAAGAATTAGTTTTATTTTAAAAGTTCAAGATTTTAAAAACAGATTTAAAAATATTTTTTTATTTTTATTTTTCTTATAGGCTTACCCTAACGTCGCGATTGTCGATAGTTTTCTCTTCAATCTTGCGATTGAAGACGATCTGAAACGGGGCGCTCATCGGTCCGACTTCCACATTCAAATGGAGACCTTTCGGACCATCCATTTTGATAACTTGTCGCACTCGGTATCCCTTAGCCATGCCCCTAAGAGAGAGAAAAAGATAATTAATTAATCAGAATGTATATTATAAATAATTATAATGCTTACCTAGCCGTTTCTCCAACTCCAATAGCGACGAGAAACTGATCGCTGTTTGTATTAGAGGTTTCCTGCCAGGTGCCGACAAAAGCCTCAAGGGGATTTCCGTAAGCAGCGGCGAGGACCAAAACGAATATGGTTAAAGTGAAGATGCTAGCCATTTTTCATGGACTCTAACAGAAGTTGCAACTGAACTGAAGTTGAAAGCAGACTGATTATCTGAGTACGAATCGCCGGGATTATATAACACTTTCGATGACCTTTGAAAACAAAATGGCGTCATCAGTGGGAGGGACTACATTTTAAAAAAATCTGAAAGGTGACAACGCTCGAGTTATTACCAAATAAAAAAAAAGCGTGGGCGAACTAGTAGCCAAAAGCAAAAATGAAAGGTTATGAGGATCACATTATTATAAATAAATTTTTAAAAAATTGTTTTAAATTTTACATTTAGATACGTATATATTTTTATTCATACAAACATATATTTTTGTTTATCATTTGTTATTCTGTTTTATAAATATTTCAAAGTAATTTATTTTCATCAGTATTTCATTTTATTTCTTAAATTTCGTTGCAGGGATCTTTTCTGTTGGCCGACGACTCCTTTCCAGAGATAATGCACGCGAACTGTAGGTAAGGCTCAACGTTACCTGAAGGCTGATCCAATATTTTGACCATCTCTTTAGGAAGAAGAAGTTTCCAGCAAGAATTTGGATGTCCGTAGTCTTTGACGATGTAGACAGGGTCCTTACGCAGGTTGTTGACATCATCATTCTGTAGCTTTGCGAGAGTATCTTTCCAGGTGCCTCGATCGCAGAAGTTGTTGAACTTGTTCAGTGGGACCGTATCGCAACTGTTTTTCCAAATATTCTTCTCTTCGTCGATGCATTCAAAGAAGCATCCCGTCCACATGAGTTGGTTCTTACTATCTTTACCGAATATGTCCTCCAAGTTGGCTCGAATGTTGACGTCGAAATCCGCTTCATCTGTGCGATTCAAGTAGGCCGCTCCGTACCATTCTTCTAGGGGAGGACGACTATTAAGATCCATCAAATTGCAGATTGAAAGCATTCTCGTGTGACCCACTTGTCCGCTGAATAGACTGGTAAACACAGGCTGGCCGTCCCTAGTGGCATTCAAGGGCGCATCCTTTAACCAGGTGCAAGTATCGTTGAACTTGACTTGAATCTCCTTTTTCACTAACATTGGACGGATGACTCCGAAGTAAACGCCTAGACCTATTCCGACGAGTAGAAGAAGGATGGTAACAGACAAGGAAATCCAAAAGCAGGTGCTGAACTGTCTCTTATTAATGTTCTTCGTGGGGTCGACATCTTGATTTGTATGAGGAAGGATACTGTTGGGAGCTGGAGACATGATAGCGATGTGAATTACTAACTGAATGAGATAAGACTTTTATATATACGTTATGCTGATGGAAAGTCTAACTGCAACATACCTTTTTGGTCCTCAAACTTTAAATATCTGATAAATTTTTAGACTTTTCATTGTAATTTTTATAATTAAAACTTAATTTGAATAAACGAATTATTTTTTTTAACTATTATTTTTATATATACGCGTGTTTTATCTATAATAAGAAAAATATAAATATAAAATTTGTAGTAGTTTATTAAAAATAATGCTCTGGGTCATCATAAAATAAATAAATTCATGCTGCCAATGTTTCGACGACGCCAATATTTTATTTGATAATTTGAAGCAACCAGATATTCGGCTTATTTCTTCTTTTTCAAGATAATTTGAGACGAATCTGCAGATATGACCTTTAAAATAACGAAAGGTTAAACAAGCCTGCTCAAGTTTTATGACGTCAGTAAAGGTGACCTTTTGATTTGAAACACTGAGATGAGTTATTCATAAAATTCCAAATCATTTGATACTTTTTTAACAAATATGACCTTTATATACAGAAAACTAAAGTTTTTTTTCATTGTTGTAATAATGTAGCTATTTTCAGAAGCTTAGATATATATTTTGCATTCGTCTTTTTTACTCACTATTACTACACTATGAATTCTATTTATTTTCGATTTATTTGAACAGGTGTGTATTTATTTTAATTTTAAATTATATTAATTTCATTAAATATATACTTTATGTTATGAAACCAATGTTTCATTATTAATATTTTTCTGTTTCATCCCGCTTTGATAAATAGTTATTTTAAGTCTTTTAGCATCACGATTTTTTGTATAATGAAAAGAATCAACTGCTACTACCATTCTCAAAACTAATATTTTGAAAATACTTCCTTATTTTTTTGTTTACACGTTTGTGTATTCAGCCCGTATTGTGTTTTTAAAAAATAAGCTTTTTAGCTCAATAAAAGTGAATGGTTTTGTAACTAGAATTTCCTATTTTAAAAATGTTTGTCTGAAGTATATAAGAATGTTTTTTCCACTAAAAATGATCAAGAATCTATTAAATCAATATTGAATTGCAAAACAATAATAAAGACGCATTTAATTCTGTGTTTTTTTCAAGTCAAGTTTAAAATATTTTTCTGCGATCGAATTATTTTCTTTATGTAATCCACTATACGCTCGAAATAAACGACTTAACAGTTATCTTTACGACAAGTTTTTTTTACTTATCAATCGAGTCCAAAAGATACAGCGAATTATAACTAATAACTCGTCCTTATATTGAACATGATAAATTAAATGCCTTTTCAGTTAGAATTTTAATCTGAAGTACATCCATCAAAGTAATAGGATCAATCTCAAAAGAATGGAATGTTTCAATATTTAAGTTTAAAATTTAATGAGTTTGAGAAATTAATTCCCAAAGACCAAATTACATTTTACGTAATAACTTACGTTATTCAAGCCGCTTAAAGATGCGACCACCACCATTAATTTAGGATTTTGAAGCGCCATCCAATGGTATATTTGTTTTTGCTTAGCGGCCAAAAACAAAAAAGTGAACTTTTTTTTCAAAGGAAAGTTTGGTCGGTTCTTAGGTGGATTCACTCTAAATTAATGAGGATATTGTGGCAGTGAACGACTCGCTAAATATTACACGGGACATGTATTCATAGTTAATACATTTCTTATTGTATGAATTTAAAAAAAAGCTCTATGAAATCATATTTTCGAATTGAACCCATTCACGATGAAAATGTGCTGGAAAGAAGCCATAGAATCAAATTAAAAAGAAACGGTGTGGAAATCTCTTCTTTTTCAATATTTTGTATTTTTGTTAAAAAATAAAGCCCGAATCCAATATGATTTTATTAGTTGCTATGATGTTATGTGCTAATATGGATGCATATAATATTGTACAAATTGAAATTGATTAAAAATTAAAATTAAAAAAAACATGTAAAAATTAATCGAAAAAATTAATATCATTCATAGAGTAGTAAAATGTGAGTGAAATAGGCGAATGCAAAATATATATCTAAGCTTCTAAAAATAAGTAAATTATTGCAACGTTGTTTCAAATCAAAAGGTCACCTTTACTGACGTCATCAAACTTAAGAAAGCTTTTAAGTTTGACCTTTCGTTATTTTAAAGGTCATATCTGCAGATTCGTCTCCAATTCTTTTTGAATAAAGAAGAAATAAGCAGAATATCTGATGGTTTCTTCAAATATAACATATTATGGTGTCGTTTTAAGTAATAACTCGACCCTCGCTCACCCACGCTTTTTTCATATTTCCAATTACTCAATCCTGGTGACCTTTTCATTTTCAATGGCATGAATATTTGAATTTAAATTCAAAGTGATGGGAAGAGGAAAGCTCACTATGATGTGATTCGTTGCTCTTCATTGGTTATCCTCAAACTCCTCCCCTCCTGGTTTCCGCGCATGTGCTAAAAAAATGACGTCTGCTTACTTGGCAATTTCAGATATGGTCATAAAGCATTTTTTCTAGACTTGATTTTCATAGCAATGCGGGCTCTAGCTGCCTCGCCACCACCTTGAACAGTAGTATTTCCACCGTGCATCATACAACAGCTTTCCCAAATCTTCTATTTATTATTATTATTTTTTTTTGGGTTGGTGAGCATTGTTGCTTTGGAACTTGAGTGCTTGTATAAACAAACAATGCTTGTATAATTTGTTCCCCTTTTTTTATCATTTACAGACTACACAGTTGATGAGGCGATGGAAACTGGCCAGACCAGTACGTCTGCGGGTCCCTTCTCTCTTGATATTTTTTCTGTTGCCATCAAATGTATGAAATAATAAATTTGAATATTTTTTTTTATTCCGCGTGAAATATACTTTTTGAAAAAGATGAATAAAACTGTATAAATGACTATAAAGTAAACAATCCATAAAATGGAAGCATAAGAATAAATAAAAATTAATAAGAGCAGCCCTGTTTTGTATGCCATTTTTTCTGTTTTTTTTTTACTTATTCATTATTCCTGTTTGCTATCATAGTTCGTAATATGTTGAAACAGTTTCACACTCTTTTCCATGTTTTACCCTCAAGGTTTACATTTCGGCTTCATTTTACTTTACTAGCCATTTAGTTTATAATAGGACGAAGTGATAAGTCATATAGAAACGTCGAATTTTATTGCAAAATTAAAAGAGTTTACATTTAGCTTTTTTGTAATATTCATATACACAAGAACGTGATAGCTAGGTCATCAGAATGAGTGACTGGTACTCGTCAAATGGATCATATTTCATCGTTTGATTTAAATTTATCAAACATGAATTGGTATAATACATGTTGGCGTTTATTTCATTTTTCATGAAATTAGGTACAGTTCTTCTGTCCAAAAAAAATAAACAACAAAATTTACGAGTTTATCAGCACAATTGAATTGAATATAACAAATATAATAGCATATGATAAAAAATAGCAGGATTGAGTAAAAAAAAAGCAATTTCATGACATCTCCACTGATCAGCCAATTCATAATTCATGAGAATAAAAAATAAAATAAAAAGATAATTTGGCGACCAACAAATTTTTGACCTATTCATTTATTAGCAATGAGGTATATGTTCAGGTAACTTATTCCAAAAATAGCTTAACATAATTTGACACCTGACATGAATTTAAAATTTTGATATTTAGATAGGCATTTTATAGAAATATTTTGCTAATTAATTATATAGAATATTCCAGCGCAACACGGTACTTGGATATTCCAAAGAAACTTTTCTTGATTCGTACACAACAGCAGGTACCGTACGTGATACGATTTTTATGTTGGACTATTATTATTTACAGTTCTTACAAACATTGAAATAAATTGTTTGTATTTCTTAAAATCGTTATACACCCAAGTGTTGACCCATATTCAATGTATATTTCATAAGTTATTGGAAATTATTCTTTGATTTTTTTTCTCTTTTTTTTTTATGCTCTGTCGACACAAAGCCACGAAAGACAGCAGACATGGATTACGATCAAATGAAAACAGTATAATACACATGCAACAAAATGTCATCAACCATTGAATAACTTGCGGAGATCCACGGAAGTCAGGACCAAAATAGGAATCGTCGACCCTTGTGCGAGCTATTGCGTAAAATAAAAAATTGTATTCGAATTATTCTGTAATATATCAAAAAAATAAATATGTACCTGCTGCGACGCTGGCATGGACGACGGAATAAGCGCAGACCTCCTTTCGGACCGGCTATCTCACCTACATAAAGAAAATGATAATTTGTTAGCGTGTTACGCGGACATTGGTTTATGTACCCCCCTCCCCCCCCCCCCCCCCATAATACATGCAAAACTATATAAAACCATGGATCATATAAGATTATGATATCATAGCAATCAACCGGAAATAAAAATAGTTAGATTTAAAGTTTAAAAAAGAGAAAAATTACACTTCCCATTAGAAACAAAAAAAATCTTATTAACTTTGAAAGTCACAAAAAGAATGATCAACCTTGTCGTAAAATCACCTCGCTTTCGATTTTCACACCAATTAACACTTGCAATAACATCACCGGATTGAAAAGGTTTTTAGCATGTAACATGTTGTAGAGTGAAGCAACAGCTAGGTAGGCTACGTCTTTTCTCTGAGGCGCACCTCGAGTGACTGAACTACTGAAGGGAATTTTAGGTAGGCGTTTCCGATGAGCAGCAACTATAACGGTAGCAAAATGGCTGCATGTATCCGCCCACTATAGCCAACTGTTGTATACATGGTTCCGTGGGTACTTGAAGTCAAGCCAAAACACTGATGTGAATATCCGCAGCAGCGTCTGTTTTTTCGGGGCATACCTCCGTTGTTTACACTGCAGACTTACAGTTTAAAGGAAACTTATCATGCTTTCCAACGTTAACTCACCGAACATCGGCTTGGCCCATATTTTTTATGGGTTCATTCAAAAGAACTCTTTAAGCCGCAACTTTTCATGTGTGCAGTCCCTTAAATTCCGAAAATTCTTACCTCTCAAAACAGTGAAAATGTAAATCACTGCGAAGCGATCACTCTAACATCAATAGCTATTGAATTTTTTTTTTGAACACTTAACTTTTCATTCTAACATTAAATTGGAAACCAAATTAAAGAAAAAAAGAGTTCTGCGTCTTAAAAGACCTATTTCATTGAATTCTAACAAAAATTAAAATGTGAAACTATATTTTCCATTTTGTGGAATTATTTGAGTTTTCATTTGTTAAAGCGTATGTCCGCGCAGTGTAAACAACGGAGTTGTATATACTGTACTGTCCGTAAAATCAGACACTGATGCGGATATTCCCACCAGTGTTTTGGCTTGACTTATAGTACCCACGGAACCATCTGCAGCGACATGTCTTAATGGTGAAGCTATATTTGGTTGATGGTGCAATATGCAGCGCGTTTTTTCTTAAAAAAAACCATCAAGAATAATTATGAAATGATGGGATCGAATTGTAAGAGCAACGCGTATTGTAGATACGCATTCAAAGGTCATTATTGCTGACGTACTAAGAGGATCGAATAGACTTACTTCGCCAGTACTACTCTTTTTTCCCTTCTGGAAGGTAATAAAAATTATTTTCTTAGAACATGATCCTTGTTTGGTTTTTAAGTGACGTACGCACGCCCCCGCCATATTTTTTTTTAGGTCAAATAAAGCAGTTTTTATACTTCTCAAATAGCGGGCTCCCTTGTTCTTCTTAAAATTCTAATTTATTGGAAGTGAGCAAAAAACAAACAAACAAATATTTGCATAACAATTGTATTAATGTTGTATATAGTTTAAATGACATACTGGTGGCGGTAGCATAAAGTATAAGGAAAATTAGGTGCAATTGAATAAAAATAGAAGAAAACAAAGTGAAACCAAAAGAAATTACGGCATCCTTTTGAAGGTCATCTGGGTAGCCTTTACTTCGTCAACAAAGATTTTCTGCAAAGAGAGACAAAAATAAATATTAATACCTTATAACTTATTTTTTAAACATATAAAAACATTTTAAAAAAAAGTTCTTACAATTAGCATGGTGTCGTTGTCGATCAATTCTCGTTCGTAGCGAGCGGTCTTCATTTTCCCTGTCACGGAAGAGATCCAGATCTCTTCCGTATGCCATTGCTGGCCCTCCATGGTGTGCGTGGTCTAAAATCAATTAGCAAATCATGAAAATTACAATTTTATCATGGAGAAGTAAAACAAAATTAAATTCATTTACCTTTGCCTTGCGGTTATCGACGGTATTCTTGATGGCCACATCGTCGACGTCCTCACCAAAGACCACACGGCGGGTCTGGCTCTTCTTGCCAGCCTCAATGGTCATCTTGAGGCGCTTGGCCCCATCTTTGCTGATGTACAACCGAGGTGTAAAAAAAGCAAAAGCCCTGTAAATGAAAAAAAAATCGAGTTCAATGAAATCTAGTTTAAATTAATTTAAAAATTAATTTCTTGACTATTTACCTTACTATGGCGGACACCTCGATGGCGGCCAGGTAGTCGTCCGCATTGGTATTTGCCGACTGCTCCCACTTGCCGATGAAGGCCTCGAAAGGCTGCTTCTCTGCACCATCGACTTCAAATTTGAAGGCCGCAATAAACAGAAGGATGATAATGGCTGCGCGAGTCATTTCTGAAATAAATAATAAATAACTTGTTAGAAATATTTCATAATGAAGATTATCAAAATAAAATAAAAACACGGTACTTTCAACTACTTACTACTTTCAAGTTGTAGATAAGTAGATTAGAGAAGCTGGAAAAGCTGACTGATTGCTGGCTATGGGATCAGCATTATTATGTAGCAATGTTGAGGATGGCATCATTTTGCGATGAAAAGGGTTTCGTCACCACTCGGTGAGCGCGTGATTGAGTAATTATTTTAAAGTTCACAATCGAATTATTAGAAACTGAAACTTCTGAACTTAATAAAATAATAGCATAAGAGTGGGAGGGCGCGTGACTTTAAACAAAAATGAAATTTATTATTAGAATATCTTGAAACAAAAACTAATGTTTAAACCGGATACAAAAAATGAATGATCAAGTTATTATTAGAATTTATTGAAGCAAAAACAATTGTTTAACGCGGGTATTGAGTTGACCTTTTAACGTCGGATTTTTAATTATCATTTATTATAAAAGTCGATGCGGTTGAAAAAAATTTGAAATAACTACTATAATCCTTTTAAAATATAAGAAATATGAAATATCTTTTATAACCATCAATCATTAATTTAGGATTATATTTTTTTTTATGCTAGAAAACTTTATTGGACAGTAATAAAGATGTCATATAAAACAATTCCATTCAAATACATTTTTAGTTGAGTGTATTTTCGTTCGCTTTTGTATTTGAAATTCTTTATTAAAATGCAATGTTGGTTTTAGTTAAAAAAAAAGTTTATTAAAAGAAAATAATTGCTAAAAAATGAGATACATGTGCTCATATACATGAGCCATTATCATGCACCCACCGTTTTTTACCCAATTAGCTATGAAACAGGCAACGAAAATATAATCCACTTATTCATAAATATCAAGTTGGAACAAAAAAAAAGAATAAACTTTTTTAAATCAAAGTGCAGTTGTGTAATAACAAAAATTATCTGCGTCGTCATGAAATGAAAGCTGCCATTGTTTCGACGGCGCCAATATTTTTGTGAAGCAACGAGATATCCGGCTTCCTTTTTTTTCTTCAAAATAATTGGAGACGAATCTGCAGATTTGACCTTTAAAATATCGACGTCAGATGAGCTTGCTCATGTTTTTTGACGTCAGTAAAGGTGCCCTTTTGATTTGAAACCATAAGATGATTAATTATTCACAATATTCCAAATAATCCAATACTTTTTTTTTACAAATATAACCTTTTGAAAAAGCCAGATATAAGCTTTGGAATGTTATAATGTTTTATTATTATTATTATTATTATGGAAACGAATCTCTTAATGCCTTGACATCAGGTAAAAAAAATCATGTATATTTTTTCATTCATCCTTTTGTTTCCTCTTATTTATTCTATTAACTTTTAGATAGAGCGAAATTGCTGCTGCGCACAATATCAAGATATATATTTTTTCTTCATATTGCGCCAATTTTAATATATACTATCCGGCATCTGCGTCCACCATTTCATTATTATTATTTTTACTGTTTTGTCTCGATTTACAAAATATTGATTCTAATCATTATTGACACAATAAAAAAATGTTTACTAAATAATAAATACAAATTTCATTTTTTTAAATATCTTTCTATTGTTTATTACATAATAGTATAAAAATATAAAGCAAGTAATGTCATGAATGTTGGGTAGACTGGCTGCGTCAACATAGAATCGAAAGCTAATAATCAAAGTCGAATTGAAATCTTTAAAAATTTCAGTTTAAAGACGACTTAAAAACAAATTAACATACCACCCGTATGACATTTCCATTTTTTCCCCTTCAATAAGAATAACTATAACCTAATTTGTTTTCTTTTTACGAAGATGATATAAATTAAAACCATTTATTCAAATTCGTATAATGGAAACAGGTTGGTTTATGAACGTTTGATGATTGCTGATATTATTTTGAGTTTGAACCAGTCGGAAATTCAAATTAAAAATAAACGAATCAAATTAGAAATAAAACAAAATCAAACCAATTTTTTTTCTTGGTATTCAGCGTAGGCCTTATTGTTGACTTCATATGTATGTGTGTTTGGAGAATAATTCTAATGATCTGTATATTTTGAATCTTTTCATAATATGCATGATATTTTATATTTTATGAAATATTTATTCACCCACTTTTACACTCGATACCAATATTGAAAAAAGATCAAGCTGACGTGCTTTTAAAGGGGCAGACTGCAAGTCGACCTTCTGAATTTTTAAAATTAAATGTGAGGAAGATTCCGGATGATAAAATAGTATATTTTTTAAAGGAGCTAATCTATCTTCCGCTCGTTTCTCTACTTTCATTGTATTTTCTAAACAGAAAAAACCCACAAAATTCAAAGAAAAACAGAACAAAATAAAGTTCAGTAAAAACCCCAAAATAAAACGAAAATTTGCAAATAAAAGAGGCAACAATCAAGGTTAGGATAACAACATTATGGCATCCTATTGAAGGTTATAGACGCCTTCATGGTGTCACCCACGTAGGCTTTCTGCAAACTAAAATGAGAGAGAGAGAGAGAGAAAAAAAAGATTAGTTCTTAATAGATCATTTTTTAAATGTTAAACATAAAAAAAATTACTAAAAAAAAAACTAAACTTACTATTCTTATGTTTTAAACATGATGGGTAGCAAAATCGTCATTTTGATTTTCATCGCCCTATGCTACTTGAAAGAAAATGATTCAGCAAAAGTGGCCATGCTAGTGGCGAGCAGCAGCATCAGACAAAAAAATATATCTGACACTGCTGGGAGCAGACGTCCGCCTCCAACATCGACCCATTTCTGCCAGCCATATGAATATTT
This sequence comes from Chydorus sphaericus, assembly GCA_030141595.1. Taxonomy (NCBI): domain Eukaryota; kingdom Metazoa; phylum Arthropoda; class Branchiopoda; order Diplostraca; family Chydoridae; genus Chydorus; species Chydorus sphaericus. The sequence continues at coordinate 11,395,150 of CM057929.1, read as the reverse complement.
TAAAATTTATTTACCATAATTTATTTCATTTATTTACTTACAGAACATTCGCCTCGTGGGCGAAAATCCGAATGTCAATCAGCGAAGTTGGGAAGATCCGCCTAAAGCTGACTTTCGAGGTCGGCGGGGAAAGCATCATCAGCCAGGTCATCTACCTCGGCGAAGACGTTGATGACGTGGCGCTCAAATCAACGATCGATGATCGCCAATAAGCTAAGGTAAAGCACATTAAATTTAATGTAATTATGTTTTTATACAATTATGTTTCTATGATGCTTTTCCCGCCGACCTCAATGGCTGCCAGAATGGGGCCAATGTTGAAAGCGGACGTACTCTGCTCCTATTTTCCGATATATATATATTTTTTTACGGATGCTGCTGCTCGCCACTAGCATCCACTTTTTGCTGAACCATTTTCTTTCAAGCAGCATAGGGCGATGACAATAAAAATGACGATTCTGCTGCCCCCATTATTTCCAAAACTAAAAAATAGTAAATAGCATTTTTAAAATTGTTCACAAGACTATTTATATCCATAATAGAACTATTACTTACTTTCTTGGAGTTGAAAATTGGAGTTGGAGTTTCGGGAGCTGAAAAAGCCGACTGATGACTGGCTATGGAATCAGCTTGAATTTATAGAATTTGCTATCACATTTGGCGAAAGGGGAATGGCTACATCGGTGAGCGTGATTCATTGAAAAATGTAAAGGTTACAGGTGTCAAATATTAGGAATTAACAGCTTTGAGAGAGCGTGGGTGGATGCGTGACTTATTTAACCAAACATGAAAAATAAATATGTTAAGATCTTAAAAAGGTTTTTAAGATTCAGTAAGAAAAGTAAAATTCTCATCTTTTGAACAGTACGAATGATTTTTAGTAAAGAAAAAGGTCAATTTATTGTTTCACGTATTATTGAAACAGTATGTTAAACAGAAAATATTACTCTATTTTTGAATATATTTGATTATAATCTTTGATATTGATTATTATATTTTATTTAGTAAATGGTCAAACATGAAATATAATATAGTCAAAGATAGAAGTTTATTAGGTTTAAATAAACAAACGAGAGAACATTCGAAAGAAAACGAAAGCTGTTAACATTGCTTTCGCACGTTCATGTTGAATGTTCAGTGGATTTTTTTTCGAAAAATCGCGCTATCTAGCAGTAAAAAAAGAAATCTCTACAAACATCCACTGTTTTATTTTCTATTTTATTTAAGTTTGATTGTTCATTAGGTGTGAAATAAGTTTCGTTTTTCTCACCGGCAAGCTTGATGATTACTTGCACCGTTAGTATTCGCATAATCAACATTTCAAATAAAACAAAAAAAAAGGTAAATATGTTTACGTGGCGCATAATTTCAGTTGATTCAAATCTTGTCATAGCAGTTCCTTCCTGGTGACAGACACAAATTCATTTTTATTTTTAAAAAAAGAGAGAATGTGTCATGGCAGCTGCAATACTACTACTCTAGTTATAACGCAGTGAAATGTCATTGACATATATGATTGCAATTAAATTATACGATTAAGACTTTTGAATACTTCGAACTCCTTGACATGATTATTCTTTAAGAATTATCAATAACTTATTGTATGTGTTACTATATTTCTATTCCAGGATTGTATTCGAGATTGAGGGTTTTCCGTTATACACCATTGCCCGTCGATTTACTGCTGCGATTGCGGAGCTATAGAGCTACTCGGTGGATTGCGATTTATGGGAACGTTGCTAAAGTAGTTTCTCCCTAATGTTGTGATGTAACCAAAGTCTTCCTCTTGTTTGATGACGACTGAATGGCGATCAAATGTTGCGTGACGACGGCCAGGGGCAACGCAGCAACAAAAACCAAAAACCTATCCGTTTTAGGGACCCGGACAGACATTCTTCCAACTTGAATAACAGCAATAAACAAAATAAAGAGATCGACGTAGTTTTTAAAAGCGATGCATATCTCGATTAATAATGTGCATAGTTTTCACTATGAAACTCCGTGTGATTTTAAAAAAATATTTTGTATTTTACGCTGAGTCATCAAGAAATTAAAATAAATGAATTCATGCACCATTGCTTCGACGGAATCAATTTTTTTTTTTGAGACCATCAGATACTGTTTATGTATTGCTTACTTTAGTTATTTATACAGTTGTCTTCCATTTTTTTTTTTTTCAAAAAGTATATTTCAAATTGAATTGAATTTATTGTTTCAAGGAAGGAAGTACTAGTCTGGTCAGGTCAGTTTCCATCACCTCATAAACTGTAATATATTCCGGAAGTGATAAAGAGCGCATGCGCGGATAACAGGAAAGTAGGAGTTTGAAGGCAATAAATGAACAGAGGGCAGCGAGTCGCAGCTTTCCTCTTTGGTAAATCCGCATATTTATGCCATATTTATTATTATTATTATTATTATAAAAATAATCAAATGTAAAAAGTGAATGTACGAATATCTAGAAACGAGAAAGAATTAAGTAAAAATCATTTCACAGAAAAAGGAATTAAAGCACAGACATGGATATGTTAATAACAGTGGGACGATGAGCTCGAAAGTGCCAACAGGCTAGTTGGACACATCCCGGATCTGATTTCCTCCGGGGTCTGCGTAAATCCATCCCCAACGTACAGATACTCCTTACCTATCAATAAATTGTTTTAAAAAATTGGTTTCGTGTGGTACGGCCCTGACGCTAAAAAAGACCGGGCACAAACTCATCAAAACGCCGGTCAATTTACGGCCGACACCGGTGAAATAAAAAAAAAATTACCGAAAAAAGGATGCAATCGGTGCATCGTTGGGCATTTGAAAGAGGAACGATCGGAACGGCTACAATTGGGACGATTGGCTCATCATCCTCATCGATATTCTCACGGCGGCTAGCGGCTGCTTTGACCTGCCCTACAATGTATTCCAATTGATTGGCTAAAACGTCTTCAGAGGCTGTTGCGACCGTTCTTAAAGAGGTCTGGTGCTTTATAATTGGAGCCTTAAGGTGCGTTCCAGTCTTTCCCACCTAACTTTAAAAATTTCAATAAAAATCCAGCTAAATTAAACCATTTTTTTTTACCTAACAATGTGATAGGATCGATTAGCTAACGAACGATTAACGATGTTGGGATCGATTAGCTAACTCCTCCTCCACCGACCGGATCCGAACAATCTGTGGTACCTTTGGGTGCTCAGACTAACAGCCACTTTAGAGTCACTAAAAAAAAATATAATTTTTTTTTAGTACGGTTATGGAGCTACAAATGACCGGCGACAAACTCGTCAAAATGCCGATGAAATTTTAGCCGACAACGGCGAAAGAAAAAGTTTATATTTACTGAAGGAGGCCGAGGATTATTATGAAACAGCCAACTCACGAGGCTCCTTAGGGTCGTTTTTCTGTTGGACTGACTTTCAGATCTTTCTTTGTGACTTTCCTGAAGGATTTGGATGAGATTATGGCCGACGAGGTTCAACTCTCTTAGATAGCGAGCGTTACCGCCACCTAATCCTCCTGATCGGGATCCTGGAATGACGACCTGCCTATCTGCTGGACCGGTGGGAGGAGCGCTCGCCCAAGCGGAAAGATCTGATGCTAATCGGTGGAATGAATCCAACAGGATTTTTAGTAAATCTTCTTCAGCTTCTTCCGGGCCGGCAGCTGAAAATCTATTATAGTTTAAGAGTTTAGTTTGATTTACATTTTAGCATATTTATATGATTAAAAACTTACGTCAAAATCTGCTAGGAGCGCTCCATCTCGTGGCGGATCTCTTCTTAACCGGAACCGGAAGAGCGGAGCACACTCACTAAAGTTGAACAGTGGATGCAAGTCTCTCTTAATCCGTTGTCATGGCGACGAGTCCTAATATCACGCATAGAGGCCAAGGACGGAATACTCTGACCCCTAAATACCCAATCACAGCTCCACCTATTTAATAGAAAAATTAAATTAATTATCCGTGGGGTGCGGTCTTGGCGGCGAGAATCACCGGGTGCAAACTCATCGAAACGCCGGTCAATTTACGGCCGACACCGGTGAAATAAAAAAAAAATTACCGAAAAAAGGATGCAATCGGTGCATCGTTGGGCATTTGAAAGAGGAACGATCGGAACGGCTACAATTGGGACGATTGGCTCATCATCCTCATCGATATTCTCACGGCGGCTAGCGGCTGCTTTGACCTGCCCTACAATGTATTCCAATTGATTGGCTAAAACGTCTTCAGAGGCTGTTGCGACCGTTCTTAAAGAGGTCTGGTGCTTTATAATTGGAGCCTTAAGGTGCGTTCCAGTCTTTCCCACCTAACTTTAAAAATTTCAATAAAAATCCAGCTAAATTAAACCATTTTTTTTTACCTAACAATGTGATAGGATCGATTAGCTAACGAACGATTAACGATGTTGGGATCGATTAGCTAACTCCTCCTCCACCGACCGGATCCGAACAATCTGTGGTACCTTTGGGTGCTCAGACTAACAGCCACTTTAGAGTCACTAAAAAAAAATATAATTTTTTTTTAGTACGGTTATGGAGCTACAAATGACCGGCGACAAACTCGTCAAAATGCCGATGAAATTTTAGCCGACAACGGCGAAAGAAAAAGTTTATATTTACTGAAGGAGGCCGAGGATTATTATGAAACAGCCAACTCACGAGGCTCCTTAGGGTCGTTTTTCTGTTGGACTGACTTTCAGATCTTTCTTTGTGACTTTCCTGAAGGATTTGGATGAGATTATGGCCGACGAGGTTCAACTCTCTTAGATAGCGAGCGTTACCGCCACCTAATCCTCCTGATCGGGATCCTGGAATGACGACCTGCCTATCTGCTGGACCGGTGGGAGGAGCGCTCGCCCAAGCGGAAAGATCTGATGCTAATCGGTGGAATGAATCCAACAGGATTTTTAGTAAATCTTCTTCAGCTTCTTCCGGGCCGGCAGCTGAAAATCTATTATAGTTTAAGAGTTTAGTTTGATTTACATTTTAGCATATTTATATGATTAAAAACTTACGTCAAAATCTGCTAGGAGCGCTCCATCTCGTGGCGGATCTCTTCTTAACCGGAACCGGAAGAGCGGAGCACACTCACTAAAGTTGAACAGTGGATGCAAGTCTCTCTTAATCCGTTGTCATGGCGACGAGTCCTAATATCACGCATAGAGGCCAAGGACGGAATACTCTGACCCCTAAATACCCAATCACAGCTCCACCTATTTAATAGAAAAATTAAATTAATTATCCGTGGGGTGCGGTCTTGGCGGCGAGAATCACCGGGTGCAAACTCATCGAAACGCCGGTCATTTTTCAGCCAACGCCGGTGACATCTAAAACTCTTATCAAGAGTTCTAGCGGGTCCGGTCAAGTGTCCAACAGCATTATGAAGGAGTTTGATGAGTGAAGCATTCTCATGGGTTGAGATGCCCAGCTGTTTGGCGATGGAAGGGATGTCCGTCTTTCTGTGCACTTAATGTATATTGGCCAAAGTGAGCTGACTCTGTGCGGATGTGTTCAATCCGAAGACGATCCTCTCTCCGAAGACGATCTTTGTTCACTAGAGAGCAGACTCCACTAATCGCAGATTAAGAATGTGAAGATCTACGATGAGACTGGCTGACTGGGACGTTTAAGTACAGCTCTAGACTAGACTAGAGCTAGGTGGTGCCACTGGCCTTCTTGGATGAGATCAAGACTCCAACTTCGAGCACCGGAATCGCCGGATACGTCCGGCTTTTTAATTAGATTTGTAATTGAATCGAAACACTTTGAGATGGATTTCATTATCGAAATTCTTTTCCATGTCATGTTCTGTGTAGAATTGTTGATTGTTTGCCAATTCATCGTAGCCTAGACCGCATATTGCTCCGGTCAACCATTACGTGATCCATCCACCCGGAATTTCGCACGAAGAGCGAACAGGAGCGTTAAAATGGAGACCAAATCCAGGTAGATTTGGCATCATCAAGTAGTAGATCTGGCAACTGGCAGGAATGATTTTGTGATCATTCTTAGTGATGATCTGAGCGGCGATCATAAATCGTTTCATGATGGAAATCTTCTGGTTAATTCTCCAGCAGGATCGAGTTAATAGAATTATCTTCGATGTGCATTTTGAATGATGACGACAGCGCTTTGACTCTCCCAGATTATTTAATTTCGAGCGAACTTGAAGTGCCCGTTGAGAGATCGATCCGCTTTCTGAAATCTCTTTGAGATGGTTATCGGGAACTTGAGAATGCGCAACCATCAATTCTGCAGCTGCAATCCTTTCTTTTTTTCAAATCTATAAATGATAGAAAGTAATTTATTATTAAGAATATATCCATGGAATCTAACAGGATTTCTATACTTATTTTTCATCATCATTTGATTGTAGATCTTCGAAGGTTTGGAACGCTCCTCATTATCATATTTTGATAGAAAGGATTCTTCCATCTTGACAGCGTAGTTGAGATCGATCATCTGATTTGCTATCGAATTGTTCCAGTTTCCTCCATCACCGAAGTGATTCCATTCACCACTGAAAACACATAAATACATACTAATAGGGGCAAGGATCACTGAGCCCTTCGATGAGTGAATTGACGTAATGGAGATCCTGTTTAGGTTCTTGATCCTGTCACTGGCACCAGAATTTTGAAGGATTTTCAGTACAGCCTAGTACCAGCCGTTTTGGCGGCATTAGAAAAGAGTAGGATCGGCTAGGTCGTTGATCTCCTGAAAGCAGAAGCCTAGCTTGCTGAATCTTCGATCCTGTGGGAGTATCTTTCACAACGCAATCACTTTTGATCAATTGGATTGAGTAGGATTGATGAAACTGCTTCTGTTTAAGAGCTGAATAGACGGGCAAACATATCCTTCCAATCTTTGATGAACTTTAAAGTTGATTAAAGTTGATCCTGATAATCTGATATCCCAACTATCGTCGATCCATTCGATCTCTTTAAGATTTCTTCGGATTTGATTCAGATAGGCTTTGGGAGGTTCATCATTGGGATTATTTTTTTCAAGAGGATCGTTGAGTAAGGAAAAAAGCTCGAAAGCTTTGCGGGAAAAGTAGTTTGGCTAGAAAGCGCCGAAGAGGACCGTAATTCGGAGGAGATCTTTCTGACTATCTAAGAGCGACTGAATATTTCTTGATCCTGAATATATCCCCATGGATGCGACAAGCGATGGTGTAATTCTTTGATTAGTTCATCCATATCCTGCGTAAGATTTAAGAATAAATTAATTTAGATTCGGATAAATGATCCTGAAAATCCTGAATCTTATTACTTTGAGGGCTTTTAGATGGATGTATAGTTCTCTCTGACCCGATGTCTTTCACGATCCCGCGGGAGTGCCTTTCATTTCCTGTAAGCGTCGAGTATAGTAACGATCGAATCGGAGAACGATCCTTCAGCAAATAACAGTTTTGAGTGATATTAGGCCGGTAATTTGCGCAGCTATTGGAGTTAATGAAAATGTTTTTGTTTAAACTCAATAATGGGCAGCGCAACATTTCCGGAAATGACATCTTCTGGTATCTAACTGTGTATGAATAAATCGTATAACATTTTAGAGTAATAAACTAAAAATTAATTTATAAATCGTTCACAATAATTTATAATTTTTATTATAATTATCAAACGATAATAATCCATTATCTATATATAATTTTTACAAATTGAATGTAAAAAATATATATATATATATAAAAGTAAATTAAAAATATTTTGACATAAAAAAAGTATTTAATAACTGAAATATGAATTAATTAATACCTGCTGGGGTGAGTGATGCTGTGCTGGCATAATGCAGGCAACTCTGGGAACTTGCATGGCATAGAACCTAGAAAGTAGATACTGTCTTATTAATGCCCGTCTTCAATGAAGAGTGATACTCCAAATGGGTGCGATCTCGAACGGAGCCACCAACAGTCAAATGTCACAAACATACTATATTATTCTTTCAGCCAACCAAACTTCTAGAAAATAATTTTAAAAAAATTCTTTTTAATACAAGAATTACATTATTGAAGTTGAAATACAATGACTTATCTGAGAGCTGGCCGCTGTTCGGTTTATTTGCCCTCGAATCAATAACCAATCTTAAACTGTTCTTAGCCGGTTTTTCATCTTATCTACGCGCCCGGTTCTATCTAATCTTCCGCTGAATAGATTGGATCATAGCCTTACATCTGGAACTGGAACGAATGTGAGTTTGCATCGTTGGGCCAAACTGATAATAATTATATTAGATCCAGCAGCAGCATCTTTGTATATAGCTTGATTCAGAATTCTTATTCATTGGTTGGGAACCGTTCCCTAAACTAATAGATCTCGAAATGAGAGAGAAAAAAAGCGGTTTATGATGAGGCATATTTTGAATGGAAAAGAGCTCAGCTCACTTTTATGAATGGAGGAGTCAATGCTGAAAAAGTTGAAAGTTGATGCTCATAAAAAGTCAGAAGGGCCATCTGTACACATCTTCTCGACTACTGTTGTTGCCAGAAAAACTAGAAAAATATTCCATATGGCTTCTTCAGTGGCTGTATTCATAAATGAGACTGTTGGTGGCTTGGTGCTGCTTAGTAGCAGTGTGGAAGGAGCCAATTTGGCGTACATCAGTTTTCCTGGAAATATAAAATATATATATATCAGTACAGAGTCTACAGAATCACGACTCACTCTCCTAAGTCCTAATCCTAAAACTATATCTAAAAGAAGAATATGCACTAATTAAGTTTTTAGTAACCCTGAAAGTACTCAAAACTGGTAAGCTACTTTCCATGGCTGTTTAGCTTGATAATAGCAGTCAGAACAAATAGTTTTCAGGTTCATTCGTCATCATATGTCTACTGTCAGACATCTTTGTATGATTTGTAAACCTGTGGAAATTATTGCAAATAGGTTAGTAATAATCTAAGTAGATACGATATAAAACAATGTTTAACTAAATGTTTAATGGTTCTGGAATTAAAAAGGAAGAAAAAAAAAACAATACCTTTTAACTTTGAAGGGGAGAAGAGAAGTGCTTTGAAATTTGAGCTTTCTTTTTTACAGATACAGTTTGAGCAGTTGTACCAGTATGGAAAGAGGACGAGCAGTGGTCGCACTGGTCGCTTCCCTAAAAACACTCGAATAAAAAATCCTGAAATCCAAAAGAGCACTTGGCCATTGAGATTAATTATTGAGTAATTAATTTTTACATTACAGCACAATGAGATTCTTTACATCATCACCGAGATTCTCGGAAACATCAGTTCTATTTTCGTGCTGGATGTATAGCTGGATGCAATGCAAGAGGTCTTAACTAAAAAATTAAATAAAACTATTAATTTAATTTAATTAGAATTCAATAGTTCGATAATTAATATATATTTACTTTGAGAGTTCATCAGGTGTTCGGCTCACTTTCTCGATCCATGTGTGTAAGAGTGATTAAACAGTCAGTCACGACGAAGTGAGGAGGTCATCCCAGCTGAAGCCGTTGCTTGAGAGGGTGTCAAGTATCACCTCCCTTTCTGAAGGGCTCCAATCGTCCAGAGTCAGCTGTTCCATGAGAGCGCGGATGCAAATCTTCTTCTCATTGTCATCGAACCGGATGCATTCCGTCACAAGACGCAGCAGCGATTCTTTGCTCAGCTTTCTCATCGATTCCCTAAAGAAAAAAATAATTAAATTCAAATTATCGTTATTTCATAAATTACTATAACTTAACTAATGGTAAGTTAATCCCGCTTGGTCAATTTCCAGGGAGCCCCAGGTACACAAACTGCAGTACTGCACAATCCCAACTAGATTTTCTCAGGGGAGGCAATCTTTTCCCAGTCATTTAAGTTGAGAACTTAATTGAGGCTCTGCTCATCAGTACTCATTTTTCAACGCCTGAAAGGAAAAAGTTAAAAAATAATAATTTAAAAAAGTAGAAAAAGGAATGATAAATAGGATGTCTCCTATTTCGGTTATTTTGGTCTTAGACTCCACCACCTTCCGGTTTCAGGTGTCCAGCCAATAACACTTTCCTTTCTTTCAATCATACGATATTACGTCACACTCAACACGTGATCAAAGAATGTGTGGAACGTTCTAGAACGTTCTAGAACATTCTAGAACGTTCTAGAACATTCTCGAAGGATTGAGGAAAATCCTATTATATGACATCATGCAACGTTTTTCCCGCGTCATATTTGAACAGCAACGTAAGATATATAATCTTGATCATTAGAATATGTAATTAAATAATTTGTTAGATTATTACAGTAATGAATTAGTAGTACAGATTTATGTAAGTCCTTCAACTATATACTTGATTTTATTCCAACGACTTGGTGCGTCATGGTGCAAGCCAATTATCTTCAATGTTTATTTTATAAATTTGAATTCGGCGCTGCGCTCAAACATGCCCTCTAGCCGTAAATATATGAAGCCGATTGTAAAAATAAAACAGAGAATTATTTTAAAATGGGAGAAATATAACTTTGATTTAGTATTATTGTATGAATGTAAGCTATTCCTAACTATTTATTGAAAAGCTTTGCTTAATTACATCTAGAAAAATGAAAGACCAAATAATCTTTGAGCAACTTAATACAAGTTTACATATGACATTTATAGGGAAAAGCCATCAAAGAAGCTAATTGAATGTGATTGTAATACTATTTTAAATAGTTATTACATTAAGTATTTTCATATTTTTGATTATATTAAATATATATAAATGAAAAAAAACGTAGTCACCTTCTAAAGTTTTACCTTAATTGCTGTAAAAATATAAAATATTCTGTACAAATTATAATTACCTATTCTGATTTCCCTGTCTAATATACATAAATAATTAAGTTAATTGCTTAAATATATATTCCAATGATGGAAATTAGGCGAATCAGGCGCTCCGTTCCATATTTTTTAGGTGACGTGAAAATCGTACGATTAAAGAAGGAGAAACGTTATTGGCTGAACACCCGAACACGGAACTAGGTAAAAGTCACGTACGCTGCCCAACAAAGCAATCGCCATTTTTCGATAGGGGAATTCATCAGTCTTGAGCTGGCCTCCACGAAATCAAGTCGCTTGCAGTGCTAGCGCTGTGAATTGGACGAAAATCGTTCAATTCACAGTCATAGCAGTGTGATAGACTTGATTTCTAGCCTAGCTGATGGCTCAACATACAAAACAGTTTTTTAGAAATTGTTATTTAATTTTTTAATTAATTTTTTAGGGGAATGGGTGGGAAAGAAAACCTTTTTAGGTTACCTGATGGGTTTAAGTTTGATGTTAATAAGATTTCGTTTCCTCCAATCTCTCTCTCGCATCTTGCGGTCTTTAGTTTTCCTTCGAATATCCAGTTCTCTTCAGTGTCCCATTGCTGGCCTTCCATGGCGTGTGGGCTCTAATGCCTATGTGATTATGTATAGATTAAAATTAAAACAAAACTACTTTGGTCATACGGCCGTTGATTGCTTGATCTTTGGCGACGTCATCTTCATCTTCGGGAGTGGATTTTGTTTTCTGCCTGAATTTTTATGTACAGTTCGGCCTTTCCGTGTTTCGTAATATGTGTTGACTTCTATATTTCTATTTCTATTAGGTTTTTGTTAAGGGCTTAAGGGCTGTGTTGGGTTTAAGAGTGGAATGAAGGGGGGGGGGGGGGGGGTAAGAATGTATTATGTAAGGGTAACTCTTACCCAAAAAAGCTCTTAGCGATAATGTGAGATGGTCCGAACAGAACTCATATTTTTGGTCACGCTTTCTCACGATGATTACATTCCAGGGGAATTGTCCTCGTTTTTTTCGGGATTCATTTTCAAAGTGTTGTATCTCTGTATGCAATTGTATGAAATATATAATGAAGAATGTACAATGTTGAAAATGTTCTAAAATTTTTACCCTTAATTGTTTCTCTAAATTTTTTTCACGTCCATCTGCAAAGCTATAAAATTTACTTTGATAAGTATCGATTACTTATATGGCATCACTGGTTATTTTTGCTATTTTGAAATTGAATGTAATAGGTCAACTTAATTGAATAATTAATTATACGACTAACCTAATGATGGGTACCTCGATGGCGGCCAGGTAGTCGTCCGCGTTGGTATTTGCTGACTGTTCCCATTTGCCAATAAATGCCTTGAAAGGCTGCTTCTCTGCACCATCGACTTCAAAGTTAAAGGCCGCAATAAACAGAAGGATGATAATGGCTGCGCGAGTCATTTCTGAAATAAATAAAAAATAACTTGTTAGAAATATTTTATGATTGAGATTATCAATAAAGAAAACACGGTACTTACTTTTTTCAAGTTGGGTTTGGCGCGTTGATTTCAAGTTATTGTAGTTAGAGAGAAGCTGGAACTTCCACGCTTAGGTTCACGTTAAAAGCGGCGATTTTGGCCTTATTGTTTAGAAGGATGGTTGTTTTTACTTACGGTACGGGTTGGCTAATATAGGTGCATGTTGTCAAGGGGGGGGGGGCGGTTTAAGAAGGGAGTAATGGGTTCATTTTTTTGTATTTTTATTTAAGAAGTTTGGTTACAGTATACTTGTTTTTGATGGTTGCGCAGTGGGCTGTTTGATTTCTATTACTATTCATCATTTATGACACAATAAGATACACAAAATACGCAAAGTACACAATATCTTACACACTATTTTTCCGAATCACTGATCTCTCGCCGATGGTGGTGAGATAAGCGTCGGAATTAGTGCTTGTTAGAAGCTGCCATTTGCCAACGAATGGGTCAGTCGGAGCTGCTTTATCAGCAAATATAACGAATGAAAGAAGAAAAAAAGGCTACGATCGATTTGGCGAAAATCGTTTCTGGGGAAAAAGTCGAAGAATTATACAAGATAAACTACGAATGTTGACTGGCTATGGAATCAGCTGGTTTTAGGGATTTTTGGATTCGCAACTGCATAGGCTGGAAAACGGGACAATTGGGAAAAAGGGACAGTTGAGGTCTTTGAGGAAAGGGAAATTGGGGAGAAAAAACTTAAAGTGGGAATTAAGAGATGAAACTATTCGATATTATAAGCAATACATATATAAGCTTGGGAGAAAATAAGCGGTAAATATAGATTTTTTATTGATGATTATTTTGTGATTGAACTTATCGATGCAAGTTTTGGGTTACAGTAATAAACTTTACAAGTTGGTAGACTACTAGACTAGGTCAATTTCCTGTTCTGTAATAATGTAGTGCATATTTGTACATACACTATAGTCTACACTATTTTGAGTAGTAACTAAACTTCCATTCATACGATTGACTGTTCCATATCATCCATGTCAGGTAGAAAGGTTTTAGAGGGTAGTTTGAATGTGATAGTTGCGTTGAATTCAAACCGTGAAGGAACCCGAATCTAAGTCAAACACAAGCAGTACTGAACCTAGCTGTCTGGTCTGGCTCCTCTTTCCAGCCTCAATGGTCATTATCAGGCACTTTGTCCCATCTTTTGTTATGAAGACATTGTGGGTACATTGTGGGTAAATAATTTTAAGCTTGCATTGCGGCCTTCTATGGTATAGCTGAGGATATGGCTTATGATGTGTTCGGCACATAATGTGGTTGTTTTCGTTTTCCTCTCCGCATCAAACCACTATTCCTTTGAAGCAATGTAATTCATTTTTTGGTACAACAAAAATGTTACTTTAACACATAAATTGTTCGCGGCGTGCAGTTTTCACCTTTTATGAAGGCGATTGACATGGTTCCTTTAGTTTGGATTGCATTGCTTTGTGGGTGTGAGATGTTATTGTTGATATCTTTTACGCGCGCATACAGAAATCGTTTGCCGCGATGAGTAGTAGTAGTATTGATTCGGCCATTAATACACATAAAATTAAAGATAACATTTCCAATTTTTACTTGTATGATAGGCTATTATTTATCTCCCTACCAAACCGTCTCTAGAGGTGCCCTCAAGAGTCAAGTGCGTAATCTAACAGAATGCGTACTGTCTTAGAGATGTGAGCTAATGTGCCTGTCTGCAGTGATTGGAACGTCACGGCCGAAATTCCGTCGTCAACGTCGCAACAGTCGTCAACGTCGCAAAAATAAAGCACGTCGAACGTCCTCAAAAAATCGTCAACGCATATTCAGAATTTTCCCCCGTCAAAGTCGACGTGAACGTCAAATAAACGTCAAGTAAACGTCAAGTAGAAATTCATAATTTTTTAAAATAAATATACACGGCAGTCTTCGGCGCTGTAAAATTTTATAAATTGACGATTGACTTTTTGCCTCTTTTGTAAAAATGGACGTCAAATGTCACCGTCGAACGTCGGCTTTCAATTTTTTACGCGTCAACGTCCCGTCAAACGTCGTTTTTGACGTCACGTCACGACGTTACGTCGAATTTGACTAAACGTCGCACTTGACGTTCCAATCACTGCCTGTCTGACAGGGTACAGGTCAAGACCGAACGGATTCTGAAAAGATGTCGAAAAATGCGCTTTATCCATGGAAGGTCTTCAGCCCATCTTGCAGTTGGCATGATGGGGCCGGTCATAATGATTTTATACAAAAGACAATTTGAAATTTATAATCTAAATGAACGAACAATCTAGTTAACAATATAATGCTGTGGAGAAGAACGTAATTTTAGGAGAAGCAGTTGTTTATGACATCCTTGGTTCTTCTATATTCTTTTATTGCCTTTATTTTATTGGAACATTTGTTTGTAGAGCGTAAAACAAGGAAAATCGCCATCTGTCGAGTACCTATGTATAGAATTTGCAACATTTGTCATCAGTCACATCCGAAGCTGGAACAATTACATTTAATCGGCAGTGTTATAGATACATTTGGAGAAGGGGATTGGAGTCTCACTTTGCTTAAAATTCTCGTCTTCAACTGTTCTTATATACACCGTCAAAAAGATAAATAATAATGTTACAATTTCTTTTCAAACTATTCACTTTTATTTATATTAATTATATAGAAGTTACAAATGATCAAAAGGTGTAAACATACAAGAGCTTTATATTGGTAAAAATTACCAGCTATGTCCCTGTCAATAACGTAGTATTCAAATCGACTACTTTTATGGCCCCCATTATGATGTGAAGAGTTTGATACAGCAGTATTGATCAATATCAGCCCTCAGTCCCTCATAAATTGGTCGATCATACAAAGTGTGTCGATCTCTTCAATCATTTTTACCAGATATAACTGAGTGTAGCCGTACCTGTATCATTGACTGATATTGTTCGAAACACTTTAAGTGAATTCGGCGATGGTTTTCTCTGTGGATGAAACCGCTCCTTATTTACCGATTTTTTTTTAAATTGTAGTTTCGGCAAAATTAAAGCAGTTGCAAAGTCAAAAATGTAGACGTATGTGTGTAGAAAAAATCTAAATTTTATAATAAATATATGTATTTACAATTTTCTTAATTTCTTAGAAAAGTGAGAACGAATCATGGCAGTTCCAATACTACTAGTCAATATGTATACCAACGACGTTACTGCTATGATAACAACTTGCTCTGTTTCCCAACTTCTTAAATCCACAACTTTTTATTATTTGAAACAAATTATAAGACTCTCTTAAATGCTCTGCTCCTTGTCATTATTATTCTTTAGAAATAATCAATAACTTTGTGATGACTTTGTCTCTCTATGTATAGAACTATAGGTCACATATTTGATCATTACACGATTGTATTCGTGATTGCGGGTCTTACGTCGGGTACTATGGTTAGTTCACTGCTCCGAGACGACATTTAATTCCTAATTTTATGTGTAAAAATATTGCTAGAATAGACTGCTTTCTCAAATTCGCAGAGTATTTCAGTATAGTCATTCAATTAAACAATTTAACGAATTCAGTAGGCAGAGTTAAGTTCCCTCCGCTCTATGACCGGCTTAATGCTTAATCATTCTTTCATTCCCTTTGGATTCCATCATTCACTTAATTTACTTAATCTACCTTGTTTACTTAAATTCTTCTATTTACTTAAATTATAAATTTCCCCACCCAAGACCCCAATTTTTGCTTCGCGATTGGTCCCGATTATAGACCTTTCCACATGAATCATTGCATGCATTTTAAATTATTCCAATAACATAATGATTTTGACCATGATGACAAGTTGGAAAAAAGAAAATCAGCAATATTTTATATATATATATATCTCTAGATATAAGTATAGGTTATTACACTAGTCAAATAAATCAAATTCATAATGGATTCGAAAAATATTAATTATTAGTCCACAGCACGAAAATGTTCAAGTCTAGCAATATATTCTTTAATGGTTTTCTTACGAGTGTAACATGTTTATGATTTTGAAATAGACAAAAAGATGATATCGGCGGCCTTCCATATAGATTTATACACTTTGTAATTATACCTGACCTTTAATAATGAAACGTTTTAAATGAACATATTTATGGATTATGGGATGCTGCTGTTGAACGTCTATTTATAATTAATTAATACTATAACTGAAAAAAAATTTGGTTTTCAAGTAGACCCCCATTTTATATGTATGCCGATGATCGATCGGTAATTTTATAAGTCGATTTGTTAGGCTTAAAGTTTTTGATCGGGATATGTTAGCATTTTTAAACGATTCAAGCATATAATAATCTGCATATTCATCTTAAAATCCCAAATATGATAATAAACTTCGTTAAAATAATTCGATTAATAGCAAATAAGTAACCATTCATCAGCTTTATTATACTTTTCTTTGATCCGTCTAACACAGTAAAAGGATTGCGCTGCATATTGTCTTATCGAATAATGAGGGATTTAATTTAGTATTTTTAAATATTCAATTCTATATCTTATAAATATACTACTCTAATTCCTTCCAGACGATTTCCGATTGAAATCCGCACCAGCAGTACCTTTGTTCAGACAAATAAGCAACCGCGCAGCCCAAAGAAGGCGTTCCAATCGATTGACATCGAGACAGAATGGATCCCAAACAGTCCGAATCAGGTTGGATTATAAAATTAAATTTCTCGAATCAAATCACGCAACAATTCGTCTCGGTGAAACAGAAGCTGCAGTTGGAGCATCGTCTCAAAGTGTACCAGAAAATGTCAGTGCACAACCGATGGATCAACAGGAATTGATGAAAGTTGAGGGCGAACTTATTTTGGAGATCGAGAAGTCCAGCCCCAATGCACAAGAAGGTGCGTGCACGCCTCCAATAACAGCCATATTAATAAGTTTGTATATATATTCTTTATTTTATGGTTTCTGCCGTACAAACTTCGGGAAGGTGGACATGGAAGTCACCAATTTATTGATAATATAGATCCAACGTGGATCGAGAAATATCTATCTGTGCCATCATCTGTACTGCTTCACCAGATGCGCAACTTATAGTTTGGCAGACAGTAACGAGTTGAATAAATATAATTGGACAACCCCAGCATCTTCTCAGGTATCGTGGACGCTGCCTTTATTATTATTTAATAGGTTAAAAATAATGTATTAGGCCTATCTTTACAATTAAAAGTTGGGCGAACAAAAATGTCTGATGATGATGACGATGAACTCCATAAACCAGAGAAGAAAAATACTCATAATCTTGATTTGGTTAATGAGGATCCTTTAGATATTGGTCAGAAAGTACTCGCTGCTTCGGTTAATCGCCCATCTTGTCTACAAACTACCTTTGCCTCCTTTACAGTGCCACTTGAATTGAAAGATTCATTGGCAGTCCCTCAGGTAACTGTCACATCTTATCATTTATTATTTTAAAATCATTTTTTCCTGTAATAATATTTCAAATCTTAATGATGAATCGAGGGATTAATTGATGGTATGAATTTAAAAGCTTTATTATAATAGTTACAAGAACTTACAAGAACAAAGTTTTGGGTAATTTAAAGCCACCAAAAGAAAATGCATTCCGAAATGATATCTTTTAAATGTGATGATGATTGCTTGGTCCGGCGACACAAGAACACTTCGACACAAAATCTTTAAGCATTTCGACACAAAATCTTTGGGTATCGACAGAAAATCTTTAACATAAATTATGATAATTTGGTAAGATTTTGTGTCGGATGCTTCCGTCACAATAACTTACGCCCCCGTCATAAAATCTTTCACATAAATTATGTTAAGTAGGTAAGAAATAGCGTCGTTAGAATGCGACCCATACGAAAATTTTGTGATAAATCCCGTGACTATTTGGAACCTTTGTCGTGATAATGATGGATAAATCCATGGATTTATGCAATATATTTCGGACTGAGATGTACGCCACAAGTCATATTTCCTAATGATTTCCTCCATGCTATATACATGATTTATCCTTGTGGCTATAATAATAAAAAGACTTTGCCGGGGATCGAAATCACTACCTTGTGGTTGGGAGTCTGGTACTCTAACAACTTCGCTACATGACTGATGATGGTAATGACACTTTTTAAGAATAGTATTGAATTGATGTTTTTGTACTTCTAAATATTTTTGCGAAGTGTTGAACAGTGTGACATGTTAAACTAATAAATACTGTATTAATCATAGACAGTATAAATCGTAGTATTTATCAAATGAATAAATCCAGTGATTTATCTTATATACATCGGACTGAGATATACACCACAGGTCATATTTCCCAATGATTTAACCCTTGCTATAGACATGATATATCCATGTGGCTAGAATAAAAGGCATCAACGAGGATCGAAATCACAACTTTCTGGTAGGGAGGCAAGTGCTCTAACCACTTGACTACGAAACTGATGAAGTAAAAGACACATTTTAAGAATATTATTGAAATGATGTTTGTTGTAATGCTAACTATTTATGCCAATACACGTCAGAATGTGAATAACCCTACGACCGCTTACTTATTTCAATCATCGCAGCTAGTTTAGTTAGTTTTGAATTCTATATTACAGACATATGCTATACTAATAAATAATAAATATATTACAGTATGAATCATAGACATTCTCGGAGACGTGCACATACGATGATTTATTTCGTGATATTGATGATGGATATGTCATTATGTACATCATTGACAATGTAAAACAGCGATTAGTCAATGATTTTTACACTTTTTAAGAGAACTTTTTGAACAACTTTTTAAGAGGAATGTATTCTAAATGAAAACCCCCGTTGAGGACATGTGAATTTATCGTATGACTATTGACTCCAATTGAAGATTTCGGACTCATATGTATGTGACAAATCATATGATTTCATCATACTATATGATGTTTTAAATCATCGGAATAATTTTAAATATAAGGGATAGGTCATGCATGTAACGTACCGACGGCCATTAGGCCTATCGAATATAAATATTAGGCACAGCAAACAAGTGATTCATTTGAATATTAAGCAATTTCAACAAAGTATACTATATGATTTATCATTGATAAATTACCAACTTGTCTGTCATCTCTCTCACTCTGATAAAAATAACGATTTAAATATGATAACATAGTGGCTTTAAAGTTTAAAGCTAATATAGCCTTTGTCACTTTTTATTCATAGATTTTGTATTAACCTTCGTCCAACATATATACTTAATTGTAATAGAATCAGGGACACAGCACGAGGACCACAGATAAAATTAACACAATTTACGCTTCTCTTCCCATATTTCCAAACGTTCATGAAGGATGTGGTCATCGAAAGTAACGTGGCTGACATGTTCACCACTTCAGCTCCATAGATGCGAAAATCCAAAGAAGCCATGTTCAGTGCCTTAAAAATCGTCCAAATACTGCCATTTCCAACCTGCCTATCTCGATGCTGGTCAATGGAGCCGGATTTTCCTAAAAATAGACAACTAAATTACTATTTCATCAAATAATAATGTAGAAGATGAAAAATAATTACAATTTTCTTTACACGATTTAGAATCAGCTTCATCTCCTCGAAAGTTGTGGGCTTTGACAGATTGGTCCCAAATTTACCGTGAAAACTCTTCTTTCACTTCTTCTCTTATAGGCCATATTTGTGCAGCTCGGTGCCTCAGTGATAACTGACATTAAATATGAAACAACAGTAGAAAACGTCGTCTGCAATTTATTTTGCAAGAACAGAGCCACCAAGTGGTATAAAATCAAACAAAAGTGAGAAAATGTATTGTATCACAGTATCAACTCTTTCGAAAATCATTGTACATTATTTAGAAGAATAAAATAAAATCAATTTAAAAAATGTTAATTCGCAGCTTTACATTTTATTAATCAACTTTTTGTTGACAAGTCACAAGTTTAGTGATAAAATAACGATTTGCCTCTTGATACCATGCTGTTTTTTTTTATTGTGAAGAATTCCAATGAAGAGTTAGTTCTGTCCGTATGTAACATACAATTTAGATAAAAGTATATAGAAGACATATATTCAGAAATATGTATGATATTATTTGTAGCCTACCACTTTTATTTCATAAATAGTAATCTAATTGTTAAATGATATAGCAATAACAAATTATATGATAAGTGATATGACATGTCATGGTAAATTTGAGGATAAATCGCGCGATTTAAAGAAATGTGGAATCGTATGTCAATTCATTTATTTTAAAAAGGAATTTATTTACACGGAAATTCAAAATAAAGGAAAATAACGTCTAATTTGTTCTATTGTTATGAGCATGCAGGTGTATTTGAAAACCCTCTAACTAATTAATAGTGGATTTTTTTTTATTATTTATCATAGTTGAGAAGTCCAATTAAGTAGGATTCCAAGCATAGCAGTCAGAAATCAAGAGTGATAGAGGAAATCCTAAATAAAATTATCT
Source organism: Chydorus sphaericus (assembly GCA_030141595.1). NCBI lineage: Eukaryota > Metazoa > Arthropoda > Branchiopoda > Diplostraca > Chydoridae > Chydorus > Chydorus sphaericus. The sequence continues at coordinate 11,374,444 of CM057929.1, read as the reverse complement.
TTTTTAGATTGTTTCTTTACGTGAAAATGTTTTTATTACACAATAAATTTTTCTGGTGTTTTTAAATAATATGAATATACCTGGGGGAATAAGGGAAGGTAATAGTTCCCCTCTATAAGTTTGAGCAGTTGGGGATGGGACGTACATTTTGGTAACAAATGCTCTAAACGCTGCTTGAATTTCTTCACCTGCATGAGTGATACAGTAAAAATTATTCTTAAAATGATTCTCTAAATGATGTTACGTTTACAATATGCAAATTTACTTGATTGTAGTTCTTTGTATTGGTCCCATGATATGCGAAAGGCACGTCGTTTCCCTTCAATAAGATAAACTAAAGTCACGCAGGTTGGCGAATAACTCATTTTGCTTTAAATTTTTTATCTCTATTAAGATCAGTTTTCGTCTGCAACAAGTCACGACTATGAAAAAAAAACTATACAAACAATGACAAGTTGGATGATAAATGATTAGATGTCATCTATAAATCATGGATAAGTATATTTCTAACTTAAGTGTATTCGGGGTTTTAGAAAGCAATATTATTTTATTAATAAATATTATTAACAACTTTATCACTTAGATGACTCAATTTTAATCAACAATTTTATTACACTCGACATCAGGGAAACCTGTCAGCTTTTATTTAATTTTGACAATCGATTAGAGCACTTGGCAACCTTGCCACTTTGCCGCCAGTTCAGAAGGAAGCTTCGTCTGCATCAGACACAGTGACAAAGGGTTCAGTCGTAAGCAGTTGGCTAGCCCATTTCTCCTCCTCAGATAATTAGTGAACCGAAATTTTGTTTTTATTCTCTGTCAGATGTTTCTTTTCTTTCTTTTTTTATATTGCTGTAAATGATTTCAGCATTTTTCAACCAAATCCACTTGGTGCCAATTCGTAAAACAATTCGCCTACCGGCTGACACCAGCACTCATAGGTATAAGTGTAAATTGTTTGGTGTTTCTCTCGACCATCTCGAATTGTTCAGCTAATCGGATTCATTTCTGGACGTGTGATTTTTCATCGTCCCCACGGCAATTTCTTAATTGTAGCCAATATATCATGTTGAAATTGTTTTGTTTGACTAAATATATTTTCCCCTATCTATTCCATTGTAAGTTACAAAAAATTCCTACTTAACATTTCAAACAAATGTTTGCCGTGCTATTAATTCGTTTTATTATAATTATAGTAGTTTTTAAAGTAGTTTGATTCCTGAGCACAGGGCCACTGGCCACATCAAACCAGAAAAAGAAGAAAAGAAGCAGCAAGAAGCAACAATATCCACACAAAAAAAATCAATTATATCTAGCAAATTGTAACGCAAAACAATTATGTATGGTGTGTCAATGTCTTAAAATTGTAGATCAGATAAAATACAATGCAAATGGGAAATGTTTCTCACAAAAAACATATTTGAATTACTTTATCAACTGATAAATGGATGGTTTATTTATATTTGGGTTATTAAAAAGTGGTAAATAGCTGGTGATAAATCGATGCCAAATCAAAATTATTTTTTATTCGAATAAAAAAATTATGATGGATAAATACTATGACATTCTAGATGATATTAAGCATACAAAATGCTTGTATATTTATCAACTCTAAATCATCATTAAATATATACATTTCAATAAATTGATAAATATGTTGATAAAATCCTTTTAATTATTCTACAATAAATTTCAAATATGTCATCTAAACTGATTGATTTACTGTTGATAAATACAAGGGTAGATAGTGCAGACATATGTAATGATATAACACAAATAATCTTTGTGACAAAGGTTCCAAATGGTCATATGATATATTTTAGCACGGAAAAGTCATGAAAATTTTCGTATGGGGACACAAAAGCTTTCGTATATTATTTTAATAAATTAAGGTAAGTAAGTAAGATTTTGTGTCGACATTAATCGACTCAATATCTTTGTTGCCCGACACAAAATCTCAGCATATTTTTTTCTTGCGACAAGAAAACTTTTTAATTTTTTAAATTTTTTAAAAAAGATTTTATGTCGGATGGACTCGACATAATTTCTTAAACCCTCGACTCAATTTCTTTAGCTACCGACGTAAAATCTTTCGACCCCGCCAGAATCTTTAGATTTTTTCTTTTTAATTTTTAAAGATATACTGTCGAATATCAACGACACGCAATCTTTCAACCACGACACAAAATCTTTAAAGTTTTCCTTTGTAATTTTTAAAGATATTGCGTCGAATTTAATCGACACAAAATCTTTCAAACGCGACACAAAATCTTTCGGATTCCCATTAATATAATGTGTAGTTGAAAGATATATATTATGTCTGGTTTCTTCGACGTTAAATCTTTGAATTTTATCCTTTTTATTTTCCCATACAAGTCATTTATTTAATTGGGCTTACTCCTAAACGCGATTTCTGCCAACGCTTAATATGACGCCATAAATGGATAAACAAAAGGGCACAAAAGGTCTAATTACAGGGATCTCTTACAGTCTGCTAATCTTAAATCTAAATAGAGGAGTTAAGTGTTTGCTTTTTTAAATTATTATTCTATACGACCCAGAATTGTACACTAAGTTGTGGTATAACAATGAAAATTCTCAAAAATAAATATTAAGCTACATATTCACCGCTTTCTGTTCAAAATTTTGAATCTGACTCCGCCTTTTCAATACGTTAATCGTTACTCAACCCGCCGGTATCGCCATTATCGATCCCAATACTGGTGTAAAAACGTAACGCCATTACCGATATCGTTATAGAATTTTGAAAGTAAATAAAAAAAAGACCCAAACGTATTCGAAAATAATGTTTTTGTCCTAGTATAATTGACTTTTTTGTAAAGTTTTAATATATTTTTTACATATAAAAATTTCCATTGGGTAAACCTTCGCATTTACGAGTTACATACCTTCACATTTCAGAAGTATATAACGGTATAGAACTCAGAAAAAAGTAAAGGTAAAAACCTGTGATTTTCAAGGGTTTTATCAAACCTATAAATTTCAAAACCCCATTTTGAAAATCAGAGGTATGTAACCTTTGAGAAGCAAAACCCTTTTTAACATTGTATTTAGTTTCACCTTATTTTACTTTATCTTGAAAGGCTTGAAGTAAACTATAACTTCATCTACTTAAACAAAATTTATAGGTTACTTTTACCTAGCACGAACATTAACTCACAGGATGATTCTACCCCTGACCCCCGATGCTGCACAACTTCTATATAAAACGTTTTCAGAAGGTATAAAGACTAATATAGTGCACTGCCCGCACTGTCCATGGATGATTTGACTTTTCTGGTTATACCTTCTAGGCTTCTGGTATAGAGCCCATATCTTAACTAGATAACCGGGTGAATGGAAGGAGGGAGTTTAGCGAAGATAATCCAACCATTTGGTACCGGGTTTAAAAAGCATTGGTGGTTTCATTTTCCCCTCCAAAATGCATGGAGATTATTTCAAAACTGTCAGCATTGTCTGCATAGCAGTTATCTTTATCCCTCTTTTTATTAGTACAATATTGTCCTAACGAATAACTTGTCATTATTTTTTGCAATTTAAAACTTCAAAAGATTTTGAAATAAAATAATTTGAACTAATTTTGTTTTCTTTATGACATAATATTGTAAGTTGACTGATAGATGGCTTATGCTTTTCAATTTCGATTATATATCCAAAATCATAAAAGGCGAATGTTGTCATTTAAAAAATAAACATGGTCAAAGTGATCGCGTGGCAATATTATCACGTTATAAAAAGATGCCTTTCATCCTTGTGAAATCAGCTCTTAGAACCAAGTATTATAAGGAATATACTTTGCAAAACTATTGTTAAAATAACTCGTCTTATATAGCTTTTAACCGTTCTTTTTACTATTCCTTGCAGAATTTCAAATTTCAAAATGGGGAAATCAATTGCAATACTACTACTCATTTTATCATTGATATCTCCTCTACTACCAATGCTTTCTACATCGTAGCCCATGGTGGCTGCTGTGCAACTTACGAAAGCGATCTACCCGGAACTCTTATCACATTCAAACGATGTGAATTGGGGAATCCCAAACAAATCAGCTGGAATTTTCTTCCCACTGGAACTGTTTCATCCGATCCGGTTTTGATGTGCATTGGGAACAGCGAAATCTGCGATCAAGTCGGTGATGATGGCAGGTAATACTTGGCCATTAAGAATGATACCAATCCTGCCCAGTATTGGACGAAAATCATTGGTAATCGGTTTACTAATGGTCTCACTGGCCCCAATTTCTGTTCCCTTATACAACCCTGATGGCGATCGAATACCGGATTACAATCAGCAAATGCCGTGTAGTAACGATCCCAATCAAATCTACCACCTTTTCTCTTTGTCTTCATGCTTAGCTAGTTATTTTGGATGCGCTGGACTACCTCATTCACGAATGATTCATGAATCAATATTTTGAACCGATTGTTCCATATTATGGTTATCCTTTGATTATTTATTAAACTATTCTCTATTAATGTAGACGGACGGATTAGAGTAGACAGCGGGAAAACTGACAATCAAATTATAAAAAATTATGAGAATCGAGAAGAACCTAGAATTTGAATAATAAGGGCATCGACCTCTCATGGGTTGAGGGCGAGATGAAATCCAGTTTTTCATTGAAGAACCGTTCTCGGAACCGATTCAAAGCTGCATCATAACGCGTGCAAAGAAGATTCCAAACTGACTGGTCTTTCCCGATCTGCTGCTTTAATTATATAAAGTCCGGTTTGATGTGCATTGGCGACACCGACATCGATAAAATCGGTTCTGATGGCAGGGGATATTTGGCTAAAAAAAGATGCCCCGAATGTTGCTCAACATTGTACTAAAATCTCGGGAGATTGGTTCACTAATGGGCTGACTGGTCCCAATTTCTGCTCCACAGCTATTTACAATCCCAATGGTGGCGATTATATACCTAACTACAATGAACAGTTGCGAGTTGCCTTACAGTGAAAGTGTCAAACAGATATCACTCACTTTCGCTTCGTCCCGAAGTTTGGCTCGACGACATTTCTATTTAAATTAACATTCGGGAATGTTGAATGTTGGCTCAGCCTTATTGCCACCAAACTAGATTTATAGTTATAAAAAACCGACTTTTCCATACTACTATCATTTTTGAATTTTATGACTAATATACTTTTTATCAATCAACTATCTTGAATTAATTAGATTTAAAATTGAGAACTAGGAAGAAGACTGCAATCTTCCAGCTTGGGATATTTTGATTTAATTATTTAGGTCCATGTTTATAAAAAAAATTTGGTCAGTTAAATTGTAACTCAGCCCAGATGGTTAAGACGTCAGTTTTATAACTGGTCCTAAATAAGCGTTGGTCTTGAGTTCGATACTGTTTCGGAAACAGCCCACACAGCATCAGGATATTTACGGGTTAATTTTTATGTATTTTGGGTCCAAATTTAAATTAACCGATTAATATAATTTTGGAGGACATTTTCTGTGGGTTTGGCTACGGTGCAGGGCTTTATTTTTAAAACAATCTAATAATTTTATTAAACATTTCTTCTTCATATTCATTTCCCACGGATCAGCTTTGATTGATAGAGTAGCACACTATTTGAAATATACACGCATTTACAGAATCATCTTAATCTCAATGTAGGCAGAATAAAAACGTTAAATAGTTGCTATTATAACGGATGGTAACACCGCGACTAATACGGGTCAACTTAGAATATGTAAGCCAAGTGTAGTTGTTTATATTGGTCATTTGTATTTCAATGATTGATTAACGATAAATTAAAGAAAGAAACAATCACTACAAATAAAAAGTAATTTCGGGCAAAGCCGAAACAAGGGCCAGCTAGTATAATGCCATCTAGTATACAACACATTGAAATTTGAACCTGGAGCATTGATGATGGGAGACGAGGATTGATCCAATGCGCCACTAGAGAAGGTATTGTCGTCGAATTTTTTACTTATTGTATCTTGAGTTGTCTACAACGTCAGTAATTGTAGGGCACGATTATTTTTACCTTTTATCTACTGTTACGTATACGCAATCCCATTTACTTTAAATGATAGATTGATAGTAGCATCAGTGAAATTCCAACTGTATTATTGGAGATTCGGTTCATTTTCCAAATAATTATTATAATAGCGTTTCAAATTAATAATTATGAAAAATAAGTTTTTGAAACTAAAAAAAATGAATGACTATTTTTAAAAATATATGCTAAAATTTGTTGTCCCATATCTGCAAAGGTGTTGTGGTTAAAGGGTGCGCCTAGCACTCCAGAGTCTCCGAGTTCGAATCTTTTTTGACGCAAAATAATTTTTCCCTCCTTCTTCCTTATTTAGCTCAATCGTCTGCACTGCATTCTGTTTTTGCAAATGAAAAGGTCAAAAGGACTTGGAAAATGTATATTCACGATGGGGTAAATAGCCTTATGCCTCCCTAAATATGTTGAATCAAGTGGAGTGTTGAATAACTCAACAACGTACAATTCGAGTGATGATAAAACCTAACTTTTCAAGTTAAAATGTCCGTACGTTATTTAAAATAAGCATTAAAAAAGCCCAACCATTTCGTTAACGAATGTTGACCGTTTACAACGTGTTCGGCTAATCTACGCTTGATTATTTACAGTTACAATTCATTGAGATTTTTGTACTTCCAACAGAAGTAATTACTGCATTGCGGCTTAATTACTGAAAAGACGTGTTAAAAATTTTTGTGTTATGACGGCATGTTCTTTTCCATCTATACGACTGAATTTTACGAATTGGAATAGTTTGAATAAGTAACAAAGCCGCCAATAAAAATAAATCTGATATAATCTTATTAGACACATTATACTGCAGATGTACTGGTTATTACTGACAATCAAATTATATTTATGTTATGATGTTATAGTCATCTCTATTGAATTCTTTTTTCTATCACTGGATGGCGCGACATCAGCCTTTTGGAATAAATTTTTTTTTTCCCTTGTACTATGCACTAAAGAATCTACTGTATTTTTTAATAATTTTTGTGTATAACCAGAAATACATTATAATAAAGTGCTGGTCAAGTCAACCTCGCGGTCCAAATAGACCCGGTCTCCCCTATATATATATACAGACGGTGGTTGAATATGGCGTCGCCATGACAAATTTGTCAAAAATTTAAGTTAATTTTAAAATGTAGAGCAATAAAATGATCATCTCGTGTGCTGGTTCATCTGGAAAGAACAAACGAATCGGCCTTCGACCTTCCCAAAAAGGATTAGGCCTAAAAGTTCTTTTTGAGATTGGAAACAAATAAGAGACAAATGTAGAATATATAATCTTAGTTGGTGGGACGACAGGTAAATTGTTCCGATTGTCCAATCCGCTCGTCCAGTAAATGAATTCTTCGTAAACTAATATATTGAGCTATTAGTCTATGTAGATGAGGCAAGATCATTTTTTCAACCAATAGCTATTAGTTCCCAGTTCCCTTCATTAATAAGGAAGAGCCAGAGGTCATCACATGACAATATATCATATGAATAAATTTCAATAAAATCGTCATTGTTATCCTGTCACAGCAACGTCATTGTTATCCTGTCACAGCAACGTCATTGTCTCATTGATATACATAGAGAGTAGTAGTATTGCAACTGCCATGTGTCATTCTCACTTTTCTTTTTTGTGTGTGTATAAAGCAGAAAACTTTATTTTATTTTTTTAAATTAATGAAGGCAAAAACAATGAAAAATCTTAAATAATGCGCCTTATTTATCAAATTACGATGTTCATTTCACAAATATAACGTAGACTATCTCGATAAAGTAGACAACAAAAAATATTTCAACTTTTTCAGTCGTTTTTTAAATGCAGTCCATGTTTAGGATTCTCGAAGCCTTAAATAATGGAGCGATTTAAAAAGAAAGACATCGTCGCCGAGGAGGGAGAAGATATTAGCAATCTTTCTTCCTCCTCGGTTCCAGCAGCTTATGACCAGAAAAACACGATGAAGATTGTGTCGGACTCTTAGCGACAGGTCAGAATTCTATTCTGACTAATGATCGTGCTACATTAACTAGTGGACGAGTCTGGCCCCAATCGGAGTGTACCCTACGATAGGTTCAATAAATATTAACACGGCCAACTGCGTTATTATATGACTGGCCTATTTCAACTACTAACTCGTGAGTCGGAACCTGAAAAAATAATAAAGTGGCAGAATATTTCAGAGTCCTCCATCGGACAGTCACGCCTCTAGCGCCTACTTCTAAAATAAAAATATTTAAATAATTAAAAATGTAATAATTTCATCGGACCTGATATGTTTCATTCTATAAAATTTTAAAATGTCAATATAAAATTAAATCCACAAAAAAACAAAAACAAAAAAATGACCAGCAGTAATAAATGTTTTTCATCTTTTTCTTCCAATTGCGCATGACCTCCCCAGGCTATTCCTTTTCATATAATTTGTGAAATATAATAGAATTTCAGATTTTTTAAATTATTTTCTAGCACCCATGAAATTAAAAATATTTGAATAATGAACACTATAGTTTGAATAATTCGGAGTTAGTTTACAATTAAACAATTTGAATTTTAAAAAAAGTTACAGGGAGTAGCCAAAAATTCCCAAACTTAATTTCGGTTCAGTTTAAAACATGCCACCCCACTATTGTCACGCAGCAATAAATATTATAATTCAGATGAGCAATCCAAAATTGAATTCCAACTGGTTTCATGGTTCATCTTCCTTACAATATAGTGCCTCATTGTACAAATACAAATTCAATTTGTTAATGAGAATTAATCTGAGTAGATACTCTTCATAAATATAGAGTAAGTATAGTTTCACGTATTATGGAACCCACTGTTGAAGCATTGCATGCAAAGTTTAGTGGTAATTGTGGAATAATAATTCTTTTTCTTTAACTTAATTTTATAGGCCTACGAAATAATAATAATTGTTTAGCTATTACTTCACAGAAGTAGATGCAGCCAAATAGGCAGCTTATATTATATTATAAAGGCAAATAGCCGCTTGGGCTCAAAGGGCTTATATAGGAATAAAGACGATGCGGACGCATGATGAATTTCATTTGATTCATCACGTTGAATGTAAATAGTATATTAAAACGAAAAATGAGGGATATATAGAAAACTAAATTTGAATTAGTGATGATGAGCAACCCCCCTTACATTTATAATTTCAAAAACATTCAATTCTGACCAATTTTAACTTAGAGGAATCGATTTTCGTAAACCCTATTTTTCCGTATGCATATTTAAATATAAATATACCAACTATTTTTTGGTCATTGCTAGTGCGCTACTACCCTTCTGATAAGTATTGCCCTCTTTGAAGCGTTTTTGGAAGCTCTTCTAGTAAGGCCAATAGGCTATTCATATATATATATATTGTCACGTATATAAAAGTGGTTAAATAACATTATATTTGAATGTATTACTTTATTCTGTTATCTCCCAATTATCTTAATCTAATGTTTTACTCGGTATTCTTCTCTTGAACTTTCCCCACAATTTAGTAACAGAGCGATAACTTTTATCGCTTAATCCCCTGAGTAATGTGAGTAACCGCATGGAAGCCTCTAGCCTTCAGGTCACTCGGTTATACCAAGAATCACAGTTCTTGTATATCCAATCAACTGATAATCTATATTGAAAATGTATGTTTCTAATTATTCTCTTCGTACGCTCTCTCTTTTCAGAGGGTACGACGAGGACAAAGATTGTGTATAAAATGTAGCCTACAAGGGCAAACAAGAGATCGTTTAATCTTATTCTCTCTCAGGCTCTTGAGCCATGAAATACACTCTTTTTAGTCTACTCTTGGAGTAGAGTTGTTTTATTCTTTTGCACCACCAAGAAAGTTCCAGATCACATATAGCCCTAAAAAGCTGATGTGACAATATTTAATTTTGTCAATGCCATTCATTGAATGGTGTTGCTGGAATTTAAGATTTCTGTAGTAACAAAGTATTGTTTATTCGCAGAAAAAGGACGACAAACAGTACAGACTACATTGAGAGTAATATTAAGGAGTAGTTATTAGAGAAAAAGACTTGTCGAATGAATTCAAAAGCTCGCCCTTCGGGCTCGTAAAAATCCCTCACCCCCCCCCCCTATTTCAACTGCAAACCAAGATTGCGATGATCAGCTAGTAGCCAACCCTTTGCAATCAACAACGACATGCAAATCCCATCAAAAGTGAGCCAAAGGTATGAAATATTAATTCTGAAAACAACAGTTTTAATTCTTTTTCAAAAGAGAGCTTAAGTAATAAATATAGTTTCAAGTAATGTGAAGTTCGCTTAACTAAAACGTATTGCTTTGTGAACAGGAATCGTTATTAGTTAATCAATTGGCAGATTTGCAAGCCAAAATGGCCAAAAAACCAGACTACCAATCAACTTTATAAGAAAAGGAACATTGAAAAGGAGCCCTTCTTGTTCTTGTGGACTGAATGCTTCTACAGCTACGACAAGAAGAATAAAATCTGGAAAAACAGTTGCAAGCCTACAGTTGCGTTACTGGCGAAATTCAACAACTTTTGCCATCAAACCGAGTGAACTCGTAACGCTGCAAAGTGAAGCCGTCACTCGACTCAAGGAACTAATCTACTTAGTCAATAAGGATTATGGGAAGCCAAATTCGTGTTGCAACACAAAACTGGCTAGTTTTGTAGCGTTTTTCAAATCATTAAAACCAAAATAAATCTAATCTTTGTAAATCACTTATTTTTCTTCACATTATTGGTTGTAAATTCCCGTGTCGACATGTTGGATTTTAAATCAAGAATTGGATCTACCAATCAACTTTATAAGAAACGAAACTTGGAAAAGGAGTCCAAGAAGAAAGAAGAAAGAGACGATAAAAGCGATCTCAAATTGAGGCTAGAAATCACCTAACAATATTAGGTACTATAGTATGGACTATATTATCACAAAGACCATATACTCCCCAAATACTTTTATTCCGTTAATTTACCCTGTTGGCTGTTGACCCTCCCCCATACATAGGCCCTATTCCCCTTTTTTTCTTAAAACATTCTTCGCACCTACGATAAAATTGGTACAAAAAATCAAACTGGACACACCTTTCAGTGCCTCATTGAGGGTTGCGGCTGGAATGGCAGTCGACCACACCTCAACCGTCACCTTTGACGAAGACGACGGTGAGGTACCGGAGAAGAAGACTCCGAATATAACACATTGACCAAAGTTAGTTTGAATTATTAAATTCAAAAAGAAAGTCGTTATGGGGACAATAAATATATCACTATCAGATTGCATCGAACTATGCCACAAAACATTTTATGTAAAACACCTTAGCATTAATCTGCTGGATAAAAAAATTTATGATTCTATACCGCGGCTCTCAGCCAAGTGAATCTACCTTTAAGTTTTAAACCCAACCCGCCTTAATTATTGTTTTCTTCCCTGATGCTTAAAAAATGAGTGGTTCTATTTAAATGAACAATTAATTCCCAAAGCAAAGGATTTCTTTCTCGAAACTTCATTGAGCGAAACGTTTTCACTCAATGGAGGTCTCTAGAAAAAGATCCTTTCCGTCTGCCTGCCCCTGAACCACTGAGTATACTTGACCAGCTCAGCAAGCGCCACACCCAAAAACAAAATGGCGATCGCTTTGTTGGCAGCGTGCGTGACGTTATCCTACTTCCGAGTTCGGGTGTCCAGCCAATAACATTTCCCCTTGTATCAATCGAACCATTTGACGTCACACTTGACAAATCACCTAAGAATATGGAACCTTGTTCCTGATTCGTCTGATTTCCTTTCTTTGAATGTATTTGAACAATTAGCCTAATTATTCAAATTTTCTAATTGTTTTATGGTTGCATTAGTTAGGTAGTGCGTGATTATGTAAGTCTTTCAACTACTTGATTTTATTCTAAGGAGAGGCCATTAAAATTTGTGATACACTAACCATTTTTTATGCTTTTTGAAATTGGCGCTGCGCTTGGAAATGCTCTCTAGCGGTCAACATATAAAGCATATGGAAAATAGTAGGGGAAAAAATAACTTTAAAAAATTTCCGGAAGTTGTCGAATATTTCCGGCATATTCCATTTAGTTATATCTTACTGCATAATTAATCAAAACCAGATTTTAAAAATATCATATAAAAATTTACAGGATTATAGAGATTGAACAGTAGACATTTGCTTCTTCGGTTTCATTTTTTATGACCGTCTATATTTGAAAATAAATATAAGCTGCCATCAAAACGTTTAATTATATAATTTATTAATTAAAGCAGATTTTTTATAGTTTAAACGATTCAATTTTTTTTCCAGTTTGAAAGAGTTGATGTACATTTTTTCTTATGAATCCATAATTAAAGTGAATATGATCCTTTTCTTTCCATTGTTCTGCTCGAAAATATACGTAATGTGAAACTTTTTGCCAGGCGGAGCAGTCTCGACGCTAATGACGTCAGCAGAAACGAGCCGGAAACAAGCTACGTGGCATGCTTCTAGTTGTCAGCTGTTTCTGTACACGTCAGCAAGAACGAGCCAAGCTTGCGTGGATTCAGCCAGGATTCAGTCGTTCGTAGGAGCTCGTGGAGGAAGGAAGTCAAAATCTAGAGCTTCTATTTTTAGGTAAAATACCTGAAATAGCAGTTGTAGATGTTGCACTGCCTTCATCCTCGAGCATTAACGGCTCATCAACAGAGTAGTAGAGTAAAAAAAAATAATAATTACCTTACATCGGGTTCGCTAATCTTCTATCCGGAGTGGACTTCTTCGGCACCTATAAAATTCATCTTGGTACAGGGTGACAGTTGAGTTGCACTGAACGGTCCGTCCAGCTTGATGCTTTGGACCACCTTTACACGGGGTTGCGAAGAATAATTCAAGGGAAAGGGGGAATAGGGCCCATAAATGCGGGGGAGGGTGAACAGGGAAAACAGTAAAATTAACGGAATAAAAGTATTTGGGGAGTATATGGTCGATATAAATCGCCTTTTTCTGCTTTCTTGGACTCCTTTTCAATGTTCATGTTAGAAAGACTTTCAAGTTTTATAAAAATAATTACTTAAAACGGGTTCAGTAGTCTTAGCTGCTTGGATTTCAGCAAGTTCCTTATCGACTTCGTTCCAAAATCGAATGGAATCGATTTTGATGGTGGATGTTTTACTCAGTGCACCCTGTATTTAAGTCAATAAAAAATCATTTTTATTTACTTATAGCTGCGTTTCCAATGCATCCCAATGGATTTTGTTTTAAAAGAATAGCTTTAAACAGGGCCTTCGAGACCATCAGGGAGGCCCGGGGGAAAAACGATGGTTTTTGATATACTTTTTTGAAGGGTGGTTCTTATTGGTGATGAAACAGTCTGAACGGATTGTCAAAAGGAGAAAGAACAATGGTGATAGAAAAAAGTGTAGCCATGAAATATTACCATGGGAATATACTTTTTTTAAGATAGTTTAGATACGTTTCGTCTGCATTTCAACACAGTTAATTGTGTACTTATTGATGAATACTGAATTGGGTGAATGCCCTGACTTAAACAAGTAAAACAAACACGCATGATTATTGAATTCAATCCGGCGGATGTGGGAAAAGATTTGCAACAAGCATTTCCGAAGAAACTTGACATACGTTTTCAGAATTATTGTTATATCGGTTTTCTTGGATCCAGAAAAAGCAGATGGATAGCATTTTTTAATGGATGGGAAAAAAAAGAAAATAATTATTAAAAGCATGCGAAGAAACGATAATATATTGTTTTAAATATAGTCTTATTTTTTATATTTGGCGCCTTTAAACGCCATCTAGGGATGGACTACACAAATGTGTACATGGTTACCTTAGAAGCTTGATTTTCAATAAAAAGAAATTGAGATTGAGAACCACGCAACTTAAAACGGTGCATCTAAAAATGCGTGATCTGCAATCCAAGGAATTTATTCAAAAAGGCTAGTACCGCGCCACCTAGCGATACTTCAGGAAAATAAATTGAACAATAAATACTTATATTCCATCCGGCAACGTCGTGAGCCACATTGCTTTCTTTGCAATTGTCAGATTTCAAATGTCAGCTTCGTCACCTTCGTCCGGCTTTTTTCTCTGTTGTTTTATATATTTTACTCTGTGGCTCAGTGACTGTATCTAATACTAGTTTGTTTTACTTAAGAAGATATACCGATCATTGTGTTATCTTGATCATGGTTCATCGTAAGTTAAATCAACGATGATTCGTTTCCCTAACTGGACGACGACTTAGAAGAAGAGGCTGACAAAGAGCCCAACTTTGTCTGTGAGGACCCCATTTCTAACAAAACACCACCGCATTTTAGTACTAGCTGTATTTTGAATCTATTGGTAGAATATTTCATCAAATGCTTTGTGAACTTTCAATTTCAATTTGCGAATCACGATCAAAATTCCTATTAAAAAAAAAAGCAGTGACGATGGAATAGACGCGGTGGCAGCAGCTGCGCCCAGGGTCATCTTTTTGGCCGAGAGAAGATAAGCATAACATCTCCATTTGCACCACGAAAGTGCTGCCTGAATATCGTATTGCGCGCTTCGCACATTGCTAGGGCGAAGGAAACAAGAAAACCTTTGTAGAATGACTGATAGATGGCGCTCAGAAAGCTTCGTGAAATTACCGCTAGATGTCAATAAAAACGTGTTGATATGTGTTCTTCTTTCTCTGCCTGTCAAAAAACAAAAACAAAACAAATCAAAATCTCTTTTCTAAAAGTGAAAGTAAATCTCGTTTAAAATAATAAGAAAATCACAATTAAATCGTTCCAATGGAAAGATGATGAGAGATGAGAAGTATTATTACCTTAATACTTGATTTTAGCTCCCTCTAAGTGGAATATAGTGGGTTCTAAAATATATACATTTGAATTTTTATTTTATTGGATTGATTTCGAAATAAATTGTATTGTGTAAATCTAATATTGTTTTAAAATAAAAGAATTATTTCACCTGATTTAAATTTGAATTATTTGTTCACGATAATTTATCGACATAAAAATAATGTTCTAGATTTATTCAATAATTTAATTAAATATTGAATCATTGAATCGATGGTAACAGGATGAGTGGGAAACTAGCAGAATATAGCAAGTACAATAAAACCTGGTTCAGATGCGGGAAGTAATGTGGCTCTTTGGTCTAGGGGTATGATTCTCGCTTAGAATGCGAGAGGTCCCGGGTTCAAATCCCGGACGAGCCCATGTACCATTCAACATTTTACTTTCACTAGTTCAGGAATCCACAAAAGACAATTTGAAGTTTTGAAACAAATTTCAATGCGCTCATTGTTTTTTTTCTAAATTTTCTACTGGAACAGCACAGGAAAGGCGTATGGATCTTCACCCATAGTGGCTCATCATAAAGTGCCGAATAATTCAAGTAAAAATATCATTGAACAGTTGATGGAGGACCGAAATTTTGAAATTTCGAATAAGAGTAAGCTGAATTTTTTAATGGGCCTATTATAGAAGCGATACAAGCATGTAATATCAATATCAGTATATAAATACGATCTACTAGGTTGGTATTTATCAGCCGACTCATCATCATCAGCCCAGTACAGATCTAGTTGGCTGCCAACGTGACGACGATTGATTGATTTTATTTATTTCTCTCTCTATTATACTGTTTGTTTGGCCCTTTCATCCTTTATTTCTAAATTTTTGTTATTAATTTTTAAATGTATGTGTTTGACATTGTAGAGAAATGATAATCGGACAATAAAAAAAAACAGATTATAATGAAGCATTGCATTTGTTAACGCCTTAAAGTTAAAATAACATTGATTGTTGGATTTAAAAATGTGGATATATAAATACAGGTAATGTAGGAACTAAAAAAATGCATTCCCAAGGGAAACTGTTTCCCCCTCATTTATGTAAAACGACTGGAAATAGGGCGATAGCCGATAGCTATATCCTTTTTCACTCACTTCGTCCTTAAAAAGAATAAAATACTGAGAGAAAGATATAAAAAACGGCACTTCTTTATTTATTTTCTGCATAAAACAAAACACTTAACCATTACCTGTAATATAAATGTTAGCAAAATTAATGTGGTTAATCCAGATTCATCGGTGGTGTACCGAAATTTCTCCACTTACGTATATATGAGCACGCCCGTCATAACCTGGAACAGTAGAGACTAGAGAGAGAAAACGGTCATCGGGTCAACCCTTCATGCCGGTATCAAGACAACTACGAGTGAAAAGTGTAAAGTAATAAACTAAAGTAATAAATGTGAAGTAAGTAAGGATCATTATCATGAGCGCACCAATGGTATTCTTTTACTATGCAAATACATATAAGAAAATCATTTCTCGGATTAAGTTGCGTCCAGCTGAGTTTACTATTTTAACCATGTTTATGAGCGGTAATGTTTAAAGAATGTCAGTTTATGTTTATTTTTTAGAAGTAGCCATATTATTTGGGATGGACGCCAAAGTTTCAGTTGTTATGCCTATAATAAATCCAAATAAGTGCTTATGTTTTGACTTATAAATAAATAGGTTACATTGACTCATCAAATGAAATAATACTAAAACGCTTTATCGCTGTAGAAAAAATAGATCTGATTGATTTGATTACTTTCCTCATTTTTTCATGAAATAAAATTATTTATATCAAGAGTAAATTTGAAAAACAAATTCCGTTTTAAAGTTTAATATGGAATCTAATACTTATATACTCTCACTTATCGACAAAATAACTATTCAAATCAACCCAATCAGTTTTGAATCATCAACGGGATTTATGACCTTATTTGAGTCATTTCAAGAACGAATTTTCTTAGAGCGTGACAAAAAAAGCGAATAAAAATGATAAAATTTAGATGTGCAAAAAAAAATGCCATCCACAAAAATGTGATCGCTCACTAGGGAAGTATTTCCCGAATGTAAAAAGATAAGATACTGAACTCTGCTGCAGCTATACTCGGGGGCTTTATCGATCTCGGGAGAATATTTCCCCTCTCTCTTCTCAAAGAATTTAGACAGAAAAAAATATACCACATTTCTTTTGAAATTTCCATGAGGGAATCAATCCGTCCCAAAAGACAAAAAAAAAATTTGAAGGGGAGAAATAAAAAAAATATGCCCACCAATATATCCCAAAGGAATTGGACAAGAATTTGGAGAGCCTCAATTTTCAATCGTCTCGACAGTATAGAGCGCCACTCTTGAGTCAAACTTTGAAGAGGAAAGACTTGTTTTATTTTAAGAGTGGCGATTTTTTACGCTTAAGTGATGAATCGAACATTTTTTAAATAACATTTCTCCTCTTTTTGAATTGAGAAAAAATGTATATTTTATTAAGAATATTACAATGCCCTTATTTTGTTCTCCTTTTTCAGTGCTTCAATATTTAAGTAAAGCGGTTTTTAAGTCGCTTTTATTGCTTAGTGGATCGTTAAGTTAGTTATGTTTAGATCATAGTCTTCAAGCTAAATTAACAACGGAATATTTTAAATGGTTGACTTGAAAAAAACCAATACATTTTTATATTATCACTTACCTTAAAAAATTATATTTGAGTTTGGACGACAATAGTCAATACTTGTATAATTAATATATTTGGTAAACGAGGGCAAGTAAAGACGTGCTGTTCTTTCGAAATTGGCGATTTTGTGCATTTCCAGATGGAATTTTTATTAAAGCAAATTTCTTTACTCATACTCTGTTAAAAAAAGCCTCGGTTCTAATTTTAAGTCCTAGTTTTTTAATTGGAAATACTTAAAATTAGTGATAGTGAATTGATTTAAACCTGGAAAAGCATTAATTAAAAACATAACTTGTCTATGCATTTTACTTAATTGTAATTTTTGTTGTTTTAAGTTTCGCATTATTTTTAAATTCCATTTCTCGCCCTATTACAATTTCTGATTTGTTTCCACCCGATTGCGTTCAAATTGTACATCGGGTCGTTTTTCTTTGTCCATATTGCTGGGTAAAAAAAAACTTTCCGTAGTAATGGAAAGCAGTTTCTTGACTAGTGTGGTTAACAAATTCATGATCGATTCAATTTTCTTCGACACGCTGATTAACGAGATGCTTTCGGTAGTTCATTACTGTAAACGCACCATTATTTTAAAACGCATCTTCGTTTTTTTTCTAAAATCGCTGATAAGATGAAAGTGGATAATTTAATTGAGTTAGGCTTGGGATATGCCTGAACTATATCAGCGATGTATTCTTTTATTTCGTCTTTTCCATTCACTATAGAAAATGTATGTGGGACACTCCTAAAGAATTCTTTACACCACGTTGCACACTCCGGCTTATTCATAACGGCTGGTTTCATTCAGACAGAATCAGACATTTAAAAAAAAACTAACCGATGAAAAAGCACAGCTTAATTTCCTTTATCGCCATCAGCAAACAACACAATGCGGGAAACCATATTACTAACTCGCAAACGTGAACAACGGCTATCTTGAGCTACACCACGATCCCATTTCGTCAAGTTCCTTCGTAAACGAAAAGAGTTCAAGTTGCTTAACAGTTCAACAGGATAACACTCTATACATGGACTCTTGCCGGCCGGACGGTTTCCGCCAACAATTCAAACTTGCTAAGACCGGCGTCGTTTACTTTAACGACCTCCCTTTTATTCAAACAACAGAAGGAATCATCACAAAACCGTTCCCACTCTCACCCAACTCCATGAAATTCTTCCCAAAACTCGGTACACTAAAAATCAACAATAACGGTTGCCTGTCCTACGAAAACTCCCTCACTACTATCCCTTACAACAAACGCTCATATTCCAACAACTCGTCCCCGTGGCGTTAACTGCGCCCCTACCCTAAACTGCCCATCATAGAATCAGAAGATGACGATAAAGAGATCCTACTACTCCAGCACCACCAGTATTTGGACGGTATTTCCGTGGCCAGAGATAACGCTATAAACAGCGAACTTAAGATGATACATTGCGCTGCAATGCGGGTACAGCGACAAACAACACTTTATCTAGCAAATCAAAACTAAATCGAAGCAGCTCAGGCCCTCAATCTACCTCAATGCCAACGAGTGAAACCCATCGCTAATAGCCTACTCATCCAACAGTGTAAAATTGCAATATCGCCAGTGTACCCCAGAGCAACCGAATGCGGATTTGAACCACTAATACGAGAAAATAAAACAATTGGAACATATGGATTCAGCTTAACACGCGTCGGATTGTTTTTGGCCCAACAATATGGCTAATTTAAATGGAGTAATCCGATCCTGGAACGGTTCGGAATGGATAGAAAAACAGCACATTCAACATCTGGCAAACATACGACTTATTGACCGTTTCCCAGACGTCATTGACACAGAACCAATATATATCCCGGATCACGATGTGGCCCACCACAAGGAAGAATTTAAACATCATGACCGAAATGTCATCCCGTTTCAAACAATCGTCTTCAACGATCCCCATCGCTACAATCTTAACGGAAGCCGACACAAAAGCAAAATTATGGTCGGCCTCCACTTTATTTTTCTTCTTCTATTCTCTATTTATTACCTTACTCATCTTGGCCAGTTCCCTCCTCTTCCATTATTTTCTCATAGTTTTCCTTTCCTGGAAATGTCACATGGTATGCTAGAAGGGATCCCCATTTTAAGTAGGTCAGGAGACAATTTAAAATACGAATCCTGTCCCATGGACGATGACTACAATCGATTATTTTCCTGACAGACTGGTTTATATTTTAAAGTGTCTAATTCTATTTTCTACTTTTTCATCCACTACTGTTTCTATCCCAAAGTTTTCCAAATGTGTCTCAATGTCGCTTACGCCGTTGCCATTTGTTCAAAGCTTAGTCAATTAATAAGACTTAGAATATATGGCACCAACCTTCACGACAACAAACAGCCGGAATCACGAAATAATGGGTCGACGGAAATACCAGTCACAATACCAAATACCAGACACTCTTTTCAATTCCGCCGACCACAACCTCGATCGCCATCCCAGATAGTCGAATCTGATTAATATATTTATTTTAAGAAACTTCCCCAATCATATTGCAGTATAAATATTGTCGGGGTTGTGTAGCTAAGATGGTCCGATGGAGAATAAGTGGTTAAGTCAAAGGTGTATTCGATGGCTTTACATCTTATAGATGCCTGGCTAAGACTGAAGAATGAATCCTCCGACCAGGGCTATTTATACCGCTGGTCGCGGAAGTACAAGAGAAAGGAATTGAGGTCAAGGATGACATTTATTACATTACATAATGAACGGTTATTGCATGTATACCTTATCCCCTTTCTCTATCTGCGGTATGTGTTGGGAGAAGATCGGGTAATCAGGTTATACGATCTTCCCGACGATTCTTGCGCGACGACGGGGCAGTCTGTTGACCCACCCGTCTCCGTTAACTGCTGAATGTACGGTACTTTATTGCCTTTTAGGCCTACTGTCACCTGATGTGGTGATTTACTAGCTAGTGGAGGAATTCCACTAGCTTTCTATTTACTTTGATTATTATACTTAAGTAATAACCCAAGCGCGACAGATCTCCCCTCTTCGATAACAGTCGCCCCGACTGTATACGTATCAAAAGGAAAGAATCGCGCTTCTATGCAAAGTAAATTAACTGCTTGATGAGGACAAAAAAAACGTTACGAAAACTTTAAACGGTATGAAACCCCCCAAAAAGTTAAACAAAATAAAAATCATTTGCAGTACACGGCTGAACACAAAATGAGATTTTCATAAAATGGTAAGTTGAACTGTTAGAATGTGTAAATTGAATGAGATGATTCACTATTTAAAACGAAATGAAGAAGCATGTTGCTAAGTCATCTTTTTGATTCTGGAAATGATGGGGACCGGCTGATTTACCCATTTTGCTGCGCGCTGCTCTAACCAAAGAAGCTTGAAGGAGGCGGATGTCCCGATTAACGACAATAAATTCATACAAGAAAACTTACACAGTAAACACATTAACAATGCATAACTGAAATGTGAGGAATTAGACTCCAAGTAGTAAAAGAACGAAATTCTCATTTAAATTGAGTATAATGAGAGAAAAGGGAATGAAAAACTGTTGTCACGGCAAACATAAAATCGATATAAAACTGAATTTGAAGGACAAAAAGAAAATGGATGGGAACTCCGTGGTTTTCTACTTCCTCTTATAACATATGAAATGTTCATTTGTGACGAAGATACACTTCATCTAGGAGAGTTTTGTTGAAATTTGATTGATCAGATCTAATAGTTTCATAATCTCCTTCGTGGTCTTATTGTGAAAAGACCAGCGCCGACTATGATAAGTCCGTTAGTCGTCCTGAATTGAGTTTAATCCTGCAGAATTATAACTTATTTCTAAACGTTTACGAAAGTTTAGTTCTTTTTGATCCTGACAGATCCAAAATATCTTATTATGACAGAACCCATTACAGTTTGATCGAGATAGATCCAAACATTGGTTATACGAGTTACGGAATAATGTTCCGGCGAAAAAAGAAAGAAGAAACTATCGTTTGTTTTCCTCTTCTTTATTTACTTAAAAGTGTAATCTTACATTTTTAACTTTTGCTCACTTTTGTAATAAGCTGATGAATACGAAAGAAGAAATTATCGCATATTTCCTTCTTTTTGTTAACTTGAAACTGTAATCCGTTTACAGTCTAACTTTCAACCCGTTTTAATGAGTTGTTTATTTACTGCCCTTTGTGGCCTGAAGTCGTTTATTTATTCAATAGTTACGACTTCCTTTTCGTCGTTCTGCAATATCTGCATCACTGAGTTTAAAATTCTCGGTTTTATACCCTTCAGGACCCAGTATAGCTTCGTTCTATCTGGCACTTCCGGACAATGATGCTCAATAAGATTGAGCTTTGTCCTCATATAATGTTCGATTGACTCATGGGAGTCCTGTGTAACACCGTTCAATCTCCTGTCGAGGTTGAACTTTTCAGATAACATCTGAATAAGCTCACTGGAGCTTTCTTCGACTATTTCTCCGTTTTCTAGTCGAATGCTATTAATCCAAGCGCTCTCAATTTAACAAATGAATTGTCGGTATTCGGCCGTATTCTTTTCTGCTGCCATTGCGCGGCACACTAGCTTTGTGATAAAGCCTAGTGTTTGCTCTTGTGAGCGATTCGCTGCTTCTTTTTCTTGAAAGTGCACGACTCTTCTTTGAATTCTTCAACTGAAGATTCTATAATGGGTAAAGCAAGATCGCTTATTTCTTTCTTCGATTCGCGTTTCTTTGCTCTATTCCCCTCCAGCTTTCTTTTTCGTTGAGAAAGATCATTTATTAGCCAAGCAGTCTTTATATATGGATATAGTTTTTTGCCAGCCAATCAGATTTGAATATTCGATTGTTTTTCACTACTCAATAAGAATTGACGTAGTATTACTATTTAATCTGTGTGATGATTGAAATAGTTTTAATAATAAACTATCCAGTCTTGAAGACGGATACAGATTTTTTAAAATTTCTGTTTGTTTAAAATGGTTCTTTAACTATCCAATCTATAGAGATTAAAGTAGACAATTTATCCAATCTAATGAGATTGAAGAAGATTTTAATAAATATTTGTTTGTAAAAAATAGTTTTAACTATCCAATCTATCCCACAAACGGATATTTTTTTACAAACTCTTATCTTCGATTTTTATCATTTCATTTTTTATCATGTTCATTATGATTTCGTGTGATAATTAATTCCGACTTTCATAGCGGAAAATCACAGATGGACTGTACTATTGATAGATTTAAGATTTTTAATAACCGTTAGGCAGGAGAGAAAAAAAGACAGAATAAAAAATATCACTCACTTTTTAAAGTTTAATATGGAATCTAATACTTATATACTCTCACTTATCGACAAAATAACTATTCAAATCAACCCAATCAGTTTTGAATCATCAACGGGATTTATGACCTTATTTGAGTCATTTCAAGAACGAATTTTCTTAGAGCGTGACAAAAAAAGCGAATAAAAATGATAAAATTTAGATGTGCAAAAAAAAATGCCATCCACAAAAATGTGATCGCTCACTAGGGAAGTATTTCCCGAATGTAAAAAGATAAGATACTGAACTCTGCTGCAGCTATACTCGGGGGCTTTATCGATCTCGGGAGAATATTTCCCCTCTCTCTTCTCAAAGAATTTAGACAGAAAAAAATATACCACATTTCTTTTGAAATTTCCATGAGGGAATCAATCCGTCCCAAAAGACAAAAAAAAAATTTGAAGGGGAGAAATAAAAAAAATATGCCCACCAATATATCCCAAAGGAATTGGACAAGAATTTGGAGAGCCTCAATTTTCAATCGTCTCGACAGTATAGAGCGCCACTCTTGAGTCAAACTTTGAAGAGGAAAGACTTGTTTTATTTTAAGAGTGGCGATTTTTTACGCTTAAGTGATGAATCGAACATTTTTTAAATAACATTTCTCCTCTTTTTGAATTGAGAAAAAATGTATATTTTATTAAGAATATTACAATGCCCTTATTTTGTTCTCCTTTTTCAGTGCTTCAATATTTAAGTAAAGCGGTTTTTAAGTCGCTTTTATTGCTTAGTGGATCGTTAAGTTAGTTATGTTTAGATCATAGTCTTCAAGCTAAATTAACAACGGAATATTTTAAATGGTTGACTTGAAAAAAACCAATACATTTTTATATTATCACTTACCTTAAAAAATTATATTTGAGTTTGGACGACAATAGTCAATACTTGTATAATTAATATATTTGGTAAACGAGGGCAAGTAAAGACGTGCTGTTCTTTCGAAATTGGCGATTTTGTGCATTTCCAGATGGAATTTTTATTAAAGCAAATTTCTTTACTCATACTCTGTTAAAAAAAGCCTCGGTTCTAATTTTAAGTCCTAGTTTTTTAATTGGAAATACTTAAAATTAGTGATAGTGAATTGATTTAAACCTGGAAAAGCATTAATTAAAAACATAACTTGTCTATGCATTTTACTTAATTGTAATTTTTGTTGTTTTAAGTTTCGCATTATTTTTAAATTCCATTTCTCGCCCTATTACAATTTCTGATTTGTTTCCACCCGATTGCGTTCAAATTGTACATCGGGTCGTTTTTCTTTGTCCATATTGCTGGGTAAAAAAAAACTTTCCGTAGTAATGGAAAGCAGTTTCTTGACTAGTGTGGTTAACAAATTCATGATCGATTCAATTTTCTTCGACACGCTGATTAACGAGATGCTTTCGGTAGTTCATTACTGTAAACGCACCATTATTTTAAAACGCATCTTCGTTTTTTTTCTAAAATCGCTGATAAGATGAAAGTGGATAATTTAATTGAGTTAGGCTTGGGATATGCCTGAACTATATCAGCGATGTATTCTTTTATTTCGTCTTTTCCATTCACTATAGAAAATGTATGTGGGACACTCCTAAAGAATTCTTTACACCACGTTGCACACTCCGGCTTATTCATAACGGCTGGTTTCATTCAGACAGAATCAGACATTTAAAAAAAAACTAACCGATGAAAAAGCACAGCTTAATTTCCTTTATCGCCATCAGCAAACAACACAATGCGGGAAACCATATTACTAACTCGCAAACGTGAACAACGGCTATCTTGAGCTACACCACGATCCCATTTCGTCAAGTTCCTTCGTAAACGAAAAGAGTTCAAGTTGCTTAACAGTTCAACAGGATAACACTCTATACATGGACTCTTGCCGGCCGGACGGTTTCCGCCAACAATTCAAACTTGCTAAGACCGGCGTCGTTTACTTTAACGACCTCCCTTTTATTCAAACAACAGAAGGAATCATCACAAAACCGTTCCCACTCTCACCCAACTCCATGAAATTCTTCCCAAAACTCGGTACACTAAAAATCAACAATAACGGTTGCCTGTCCTACGAAAACTCCCTCACTACTATCCCTTACAACAAACGCTCATATTCCAACAACTCGTCCCCGTGGCGTTAACTGCGCCCCTACCCTAAACTGCCCATCATAGAATCAGAAGATGACGATAAAGAGATCCTACTACTCCAGCACCACCAGTATTTGGACGGTATTTCCGTGGCCAGAGATAACGCTATAAACAGCGAACTTAAGATGATACATTGCGCTGCAATGCGGGTACAGCGACAAACAACACTTTATCTAGCAAATCAAAACTAAATCGAAGCAGCTCAGGCCCTCAATCTACCTCAATGCCAACGAGTGAAACCCATCGCTAATAGCCTACTCATCCAACAGTGTAAAATTGCAATATCGCCAGTGTACCCCAGAGCAACCGAATGCGGATTTGAACCACTAATACGAGAAAATAAAACAATTGGAACATATGGATTCAGCTTAACACGCGTCGGATTGTTTTTGGCCCAACAATATGGCTAATTTAAATGGAGTAATCCGATCCTGGAACGGTTCGGAATGGATAGAAAAACAGCACATTCAACATCTGGCAAACATACGACTTATTGACCGTTTCCCAGACGTCATTGACACAGAACCAATATATATCCCGGATCACGATGTGGCCCACCACAAGGAAGAATTTAAACATCATGACCGAAATGTCATCCCGTTTCAAACAATCGTCTTCAACGATCCCCATCGCTACAATCTTAACGGAAGCCGACACAAAAGCAAAATTATGGTCGGCCTCCACTTTATTTTTCTTCTTCTATTCTCTATTTATTACCTTACTCATCTTGGCCAGTTCCCTCCTCTTCCATTATTTTCTCATAGTTTTCCTTTCCTGGAAATGTCACATGGTATGCTAGAAGGGATCCCCATTTTAAGTAGGTCAGGAGACAATTTAAAATACGAATCCTGTCCCATGGACGATGACTACAATCGATTATTTTCCTGACAGACTGGTTTATATTTTAAAGTGTCTAATTCTATTTTCTACTTTTTCATCCACTACTGTTTCTATCCCAAAGTTTTCCAAATGTGTCTCAATGTCGCTTACGCCGTTGCCATTTGTTCAAAGCTTAGTCAATTAATAAGACTTAGAATATATGGCACCAACCTTCACGACAACAAACAGCCGGAATCACGAAATAATGGGTCGACGGAAATACCAGTCACAATACCAAATACCAGACACTCTTTTCAATTCCGCCGACCACAACCTCGATCGCCATCCCAGATAGTCGAATCTGATTAATATATTTATTTTAAGAAACTTCCCCAATCATATTGCAGTATAAATATTGTCGGGGTTGTGTAGCTAAGATGGTCCGATGGAGAATAAGTGGTTAAGTCAAAGGTGTATTCGATGGCTTTACATCTTATAGATGCCTGGCTAAGACTGAAGAATGAATCCTCCGACCAGGGCTATTTATACCGCTGGTCGCGGAAGTACAAGAGAAAGGAATTGAGGTCAAGGATGACATTTATTACATTACATAATGAACGGTTATTGCATGTATACCTTATCCCCTTTCTCTATCTGCGGTATGTGTTGGGAGAAGATCGGGTAATCAGGTTATACGATCTTCCCGACGATTCTTGCGCGACGACGGGGCAGTCTGTTGACCCACCCGTCTCCGTTAACTGCTGAATGTACGGTACTTTATTGCCTTTTAGGCCTACTGTCACCTGATGTGGTGATTTACTAGCTAGTGGAGGAATTCCACTAGCTTTCTATTTACTTTGATTATTATACTTAAGTAATAACCCAAGCGCGACAGATCTCCCCTCTTCGATAACAGTCGCCCCGACTGTATACGTATCAAAAGGAAAGAATCGCGCTTCTATGCAAAGTAAATTAACTGCTTGATGAGGACAAAAAAAACGTTACGAAAACTTTAAACGGTATGAAACCCCCCAAAAAGTTAAACAAAATAAAAATCATTTGCAGTACACGGCTGAACACAAAATGAGATTTTCATAAAATGGTAAGTTGAACTGTTAGAATGTGTAAATTGAATGAGATGATTCACTATTTAAAACGAAATGAAGAAGCATGTTGCTAAGTCATCTTTTTGATTCTGGAAATGATGGGGACCGGCTGATTTACCCATTTTGCTGCGCGCTGCTCTAACCAAAGAAGCTTGAAGGAGGCGGATGTCCCGATTAACGACAATAAATTCATACAAGAAAACTTACACAGTAAACACATTAACAATGCATAACTGAAATGTGAGGAATTAGACTCCAAGTAGTAAAAGAACGAAATTCTCATTTAAATTGAGTATAATGAGAGAAAAGGGAATGAAAAACTGTTGTCACGGCAAACATAAAATCGATATAAAACTGAATTTGAAGGACAAAAAGAAAATGGATGGGAACTCCGTGGTTTTCTACTTCCTCTTATAACATATGAAATGTTCATTTGTGACGAAGATACACTTCATCTAGGAGAGTTTTGTTGAAATTTGATTGATCAGATCTAATAGTTTCATAATCTCCTTCGTGGTCTTATTGTGAAAAGACCAGCGCCGACTATGATAAGTCCGTTAGTCGTCCTGAATTGAGTTTAATCCTGCAGAATTATAACTTATTTCTAAACGTTTACGAAAGTTTAGTTCTTTTTGATCCTGACAGATCCAAAATATCTTATTATGACAGAACCCATTACAGTTTGATCGAGATAGATCCAAACATTGGTTATACGAGTTACGGAATAATGTTCCGGCGAAAAAAGAAAGAAGAAACTATCGTTTGTTTTCCTCTTCTTTATTTACTTAAAAGTGTAATCTTACATTTTTAACTTTTGCTCACTTTTGTAATAAGCTGATGAATACGAAAGAAGAAATTATCGCATATTTCCTTCTTTTTGTTAACTTGAAACTGTAATCCGTTTACAGTCTAACTTTCAACCCGTTTTAATGAGTTGTTTATTTACTGCCCTTTGTGGCCTGAAGTCGTTTATTTATTCAATAGTTACGACTTCCTTTTCGTCGTTCTGCAATATCTGCATCACTGAGTTTAAAATTCTCGGTTTTATACCCTTCAGGACCCAGTATAGCTTCGTTCTATCTGGCACTTCCGGACAATGATGCTCAATAAGATTGAGCTTTGTCCTCATATAATGTTCGATTGACTCATGGGAGTCCTGTGTAACACCGTTCAATCTCCTGTCGAGGTTGAACTTTTCAGATAACATCTGAATAAGCTCACTGGAGCTTTCTTCGACTATTTCTCCGTTTTCTAGTCGAATGCTATTAATCCAAGCGCTCTCAATTTAACAAATGAATTGTCGGTATTCGGCCGTATTCTTTTCTGCTGCCATTGCGCGGCACACTAGCTTTGTGATAAAGCCTAGTGTTTGCTCTTGTGAGCGATTCGCTGCTTCTTTTTCTTGAAAGTGCACGACTCTTCTTTGAATTCTTCAACTGAAGATTCTATAATGGGTAAAGCAAGATCGCTTATTTCTTTCTTCGATTCGCGTTTCTTTGCTCTATTCCCCTCCAGCTTTCTTTTTCGTTGAGAAAGATCATTTATTAGCCAAGCAGTCTTTATATATGGATATAGTTTTTTGCCAGCCAATCAGATTTGAATATTCGATTGTTTTTCACTACTCAATAAGAATTGACGTAGTATTACTATTTAATCTGTGTGATGATTGAAATAGTTTTAATAATAAACTATCCAGTCTTGAAGACGGATACAGATTTTTTAAAATTTCTGTTTGTTTAAAATGGTTCTTTAACTATCCAATCTATAGAGATTAAAGTAGACAATTTATCCAATCTAATGAGATTGAAGAAGATTTTAATAAATATTTGTTTGTAAAAAATAGTTTTAACTATCCAATCTATCCCACAAACGGATATTTTTTTACAAACTCTTATCTTCGATTTTTATCATTTCATTTTTTATCATGTTCATTATGATTTCGTGTGATAATTAATTCCGACTTTCATAGCGGAAAATCACAGATGGACTGTACTATTGATAGATTTAAGATTTTTAATAACCGTTAGGCAGGAGAGAAAAAAAGACAGAATAAAAAATATCATCCCTTTTCCCCTTGATTTCAGCAAGTAAAAAATGCAAGTAAAAGATGGGATTATTTTTTTTTCAGGTCTTTGTTTATGAAAGTTAATTTTTTACCTTCAAAACTGCAGATCCCCTGAATATGGTTAATCATTTCACAAGCTTTCATCGAATCCCCAAGATTAATACTTTAAAAAATATATTTTCGGTAAGATGAAAGATATTTTTATCTCCATTAGAGTCCTTGTTAAAACTAGAGTTTTTCAGCCAGAAAGTTTCGGCATCAAAAAATGTTTAGTGTGAACGTTTATTAGTGTCTTCTGGGAGTAAGCTATTTTTTACCATTCCGATAGTATGATACAAAATAATATACTGTACCAATTGACGAGCTTGAATGAAAGCTCTTTAAATTCTGGATAATAATAAGGGCGAGTATCTTATAATCCCAGGGAAAAGGTGGAGCATAATAAAAAAATGCGTCACTTTATTTCACGCACTCGTTTGTTATGCATATGGACTGTTCTGAAATCTATTATTTACCAGTCTTTTTTAGCTAATCGACGAATCAACTACTCCTCAAATTTATTAAAAAAAAATTCACAGGTATAATAGTTGTACAAGTTTTTCCCAAGAACATTTATAAATAAAATTTAAGGTAACTCTATAGTAAAGTTTAAACCTATACTTCAGGATTTATGCTTTAAACAATTACCTCAGGTTTGATGCTGAGACAACGATTTGTCTTGCAATCCCAAGACATTTTGTCTTAAATTTCGAGACGTTTCTTTTGGCTCAGCATAAACTCTAAGACAATTTGTTTTAATTTTAAAGATTTCACTTATTTCAGAGACAAATTCAAATATTTACTTCCGGTAGTTCTCTTTTTTATGTTATTTATATGATGTTATGTTTGATCAAATAGATACACTTATGTTATCTAAAATTTATTAAGGTTTCCTACCTTTTGAACAGCTTTCTTCCAATAAGCGTCAACAGCCATCTACAGTTTCTTCGACGGAATTCGCAAGAAGGCGTGGCCAAGTGAACATCTAGGCGGCCATCTACGCAACAATGTTTCTTCATATTTTAATGCTTCGTATGACTATTTGATTTTCACATTACCAAACCTGTACCATTTCTTTATTTATAAGCCTACTGTGTTATTTTGTGTGTCACCAATTGCGTATTCATCGTTTGTTTTCTTTATCCTTATAATATGCGAGAAATCTTGCTTTCAAAAGTACCTCAGCTAAAGAAAAATATTGATAGGTCTCAGAATTATACGTAATAAGAGCTAAATGGTACTATTTTGCGCAAGATTATGAAGCAAAGAGTTAAAAACTCGTGATACATGTTAGAAGAAATAAGCATCCATGTCGTGTTTAAGTGCAATAAGCCAAGAGCAATAAGCACTATCAAAATTTCATGAATGACATTGGTTTGCAGATGTTTATTAGTTGAATTAATTTAAAGATACCCAAAGAAAAACTATTATTTTTGTTAACTCGGAACATTCATGTTTATTTTGCTATATAATGAATAAACCTTTAAAAAATAATTGCTGTGCAATAGAGTTGTGTATTTTTTATATGAAAGTCGCTTATATATAAAATCAAATACTTAGAGGAACTTATAATTAAGACCGACATTTTTTTTCTTTGAAAAAAAAAATACAGTAAAACACTGTTTCCGGAATCGATGGCAATTGGTTGAAACAATGGTTTTCAATTACGTACCAGGAAATAGCCTTGAAAAGCATGGCAAACGTTTTTTGTGTTTTTGTTTTTAAGTAGATGTGCGCGGTGCGACGTATGCACATGTATTCGATGGCTTCACTTTCACTGAGGAATGAATGCATTCGTTGGTTCAAGGTGATTGGTTATTGAGTTTTAAAACGATTTTTCGTTAGATATTCGACGAGAAAAATAATGCTGTTTCGAAACCGCTTTTGTATTCCGTTAATTAAAAAACAACAACACTTGAACCATGTGGTGATCAAGAACAGTTTTTCATATTTTCAAAATGCACTGCGCACTTGAATTTAAATCGTTTAAAAGGCGAACTTTTTACTAGCATTTCTCAAATCGAATCCAGCAATCGACTAGTCATCCTATTCGAGCAATCTTCATTTCTTCAGCGTAAGTTTAGTAAATTCTTGCTTTTAATTATTCTGTCTTTAAGGGAATTGATTTGGGAAGGAAGGCTGTTAAGTTCGAATTTAGTTTTTTTTAATGTAAAAATTGTAGAACATAGTAATCAATGTGTCACCTTCTTGATCGTCATCTTCCTATAATCAGTTGCCTTGCTAGTAGTTAATTACTTTCCTACAGAAAATTAAAGTATCTAGAATGCAACCATAATGACTATTTTTCATTTCAGGTCATGAATTCCCTTATTCTGTGTCTAGCAATTTTGGTCCCGGTAATTAGTGAAGCCATTAGTCTTGGTGATTCCGATACCTTCGTAGATGATGTCAGAGCCGCGGTCGCCGCAACTCCTTGTTGCATGCCTAAGGGAACTAGTAAGCTCTATTCGACCATATCCATTACATTTAAAATATAAGCCGGGTTACGTTTATAAACACTATCAGGATCATCACATACTAACTCGATGTTAATTCATTTCAATTACAGGTTGCGTTATTTCTAACTATCTCAATTGCTGCTCTAAAGCATATGTGAAAACTACCTGCTACCAATGTGGTAAAACAGCTACTGCAATTCCGGCGGCCCAATGTTCTTTATCCAGCCTAGTTCCCACCACTAAAGCCTGTTGTATTCCGGATGGTTTCAGTAAGTTAGTTTTTTTAAGTACACGACGGGGCTTTGTTTCCTAAGACATCTTTAAAGATGTGCACAATTAAAAAGATTAGTTTACAGTTTGGGTGGGTTGAAGAGTCTTTTTTAAAATAAAGCTAAGAAAACGAAAAAAAGAACTTGAGAACAATATTAATCACAAATGTTTTACGTATCAGGTTGTGATTCTGTATCGACTTGCAAAAATTGTTGCTCTGGAGCAGTTGTCAGCCAAACCTGCCTTCAATGTGCTTAAAAACGAATTTGAAAAATGAACATTTCCGGACTGGACTTCTTTTAAAACTGAAAAAAATTTATATGGATTAAAATTTATCTATGAAAATGGTTAAGTGAAAAGGGCTAGCACGTGACGCATTCACATTATCCATTTTCTTTCTTTATTAGTTTTTAAGTGTTGAAAATGCAATATTAATCAAGAAAAATACACTATTTAGTCATGCAGCATATAAAAACTGTAGCATTCATATTTTTAATAAAATGAGCACAGCGGAGCAAATATGGTGTCCCTCTCTCAATTTAAGAAGAATGCATCCAACCCAGATCTCCCCGAAACACACTTCCCAGCCCAAAATGTTCCGGCCCGAACGCCATGAATCATAAAGTTTATACCTTTTGTCAATTTCATTTATTATTATTATTAATATGATTTGTGAAGATAAAAATTAAGGTTGGCTACATCTCCTGGAATGAACTATTTTTCCGTTTTAAAAAACTTGAATCAGAAATTTAAATTTTAAAAAATCAACATTTTATTTGAGTAATTTAATTTCGGTAACATCGCTCATGTTTTATTATATTTCTGGCTATTATGCTCTTTCAATAATGTTTTTGTCCCAGCAATAAAAACAATCGATACTTTCGAGATGGGCGAAAATTATCTGCCGACTCATCATCATAATCAAAAAATGAAAAAACTAAAATATGCATTACCAAGGGAAACTGGTTTTCCTCTATTTATGTGAAACAACTTGAAATAAGAGCTAGCCACAGCGTTTTCACCCTCCTCATCCTCAGCCTGGCCTCAAATTCATATCCCTTAGATAAAGGGCATGTTCGCGTGGGCAGTCTTCTAATGGAGAAACCTACTACGCCATCTACATTTTAAATTTAGAAGCCACGTGGGTTTCGCTAACCCAATGGGATTCAGCAGTCTATAATAGAAATTAATTGATTATAGGGAAAATATGCATAAAGTAAGCAAACCAATCCGGACCTAATTAAACCTAAAGGTTATGCAATAGTGACTTACCCTGAGCCAAAAGTGGACGTAATTTTCACCTACTCGGGAAATCAAGGTAACCTACTCCTAGCGCCTACCATTGACTTCATTATTATCCTAATCATCACCTTGTTTGAATCATGAATAATTTTACTATGCAAATACTATGGGGTGCCATCGAACAATTTTTCTTAACATCTAAGGTTAACATCAAACATTATCAAAGGTTAAGATTAAACTTTAAAGGTTAACATTGCGCATTTCAAACATTTTTATCTAACCTAACATACAATCAAACATTTAAGTCAAATCAAACATTCAATCAAATATTTAAGGTACACCTAACATGAACAAATCAAAGGTTTTTCACCAAAAAAATCAAACCTAACCATCACTGTTGCTGAACGCCACCGCCGCTCCACATTACCGCCATCTCTTTTAAATATTTATTCAATTATGAACCTTCTGATTCGTACTATTCATTTCAAATTCCAACTTATTGCTCTGAAATTTAATTATCACAGCGTTATAATATCAATTTGTCAATAAGAGATATGTACTAATAACTTACAAGAATACGCTCGCAAATGTTTCTTAAAAATCTTCATTATCAAATAATTTGAATAAATACAATTTATCAGTTATTCAAGTACGGCACCACCGCCCCACGTGAGAATACGAATATTAATTTTGATTTCTAATTGCCCAAAAAAGCAGTGAATTGAATGCGAACCTTTAACTTCAATTGTAAAATATCAAATGGATTTTTTAGGGCTCGATCGCTCGACAGTTGGTAATAAATTTCTGTTCATACCGAATAATAAAACCAAATTGTGATTTCTTTAGTTTCTCACGATTTTCTAATCCCATTCCTTGCCGTAGTACAATGTATAATTTTTTGCAACCTTCAAGGTTACATCACGGTCGTTTTTCTTCGTCAATGTGGCTGGGTCAATTAACTTCTCCGTCGAGATAGACAGGAGTTCTTGTGCAGCTAACACACACATGCTTAATCCAATCTTCTTCGAAAGGTTGATAACCGAGATGTTGTAGGTTATCAATAAAGTCAAAGTTCATTAGTGTCAACATACCATTTTTTAAACGCATCTTCGTTTTTCCCCCTCTAAAATCTTGGATGAGATGAAAGTTGATAATTTAGTTGAGTTAGGCCCGGGATATGCCTGAACTATATCAGCGACGTATTCTTTTATTTTGTCGTTTTGGTTCACTATGGAAAATGTACTAGACTAAAATTTTTAGGAAATAATTAATGGTTGCCATTTTTAGTCATTCCTGACTGAAGTTTTCAGTGCATTTCCAGATGTAAATTTTTTTAAAGCACATCTCTTTATTCATTTTCTGTTTAAAAATAGACTCTGTTCTAATTAAGTCCTCGTTTTTAAATTGGAAAAAAACTTAAAAATAGTAATAGTAAATTGATTTTTTTGTTAATCTGGAAAAGTTGTAATTGAATTGAAAAAAAACTTCTCTATTTATTTTACTTGAATTTAATTTTGTAGTTTCCCACTATTTTCTAATCCCATTTCTCGTCGTAGTACAATTTTTGTTTATTTTCATCCTTTAAAGTTAAATCATGGTCTTTTTTCTTCGCCCATGCGGCTGGGTGAAAAATTCTCAATCGATGGAGGATTTCTTGACTCGTGTAGTTAACAAACTCAGGTTTTTTCCAATCGTCTTTGGCAGGTTTTTCAACGAGATGCTCAGATGCTGTCGGTATACACTTTCTCCGTCTCTGAACCTACACACGCTACTTGGAAAGGATATGCTTGCTACGCTTGGACTCATACAAAAACAATTTCCGGATCCTTCTTATACACTTTTGACACCACGACATCGACAACAGTCTCGGCAGAAGACTGCAAAAAAATCGTTAAATTAGACTGTTTCGGTAACATTGTGTTTTCCGAAGGTGACATTTCCTTTTACCAGGTTCTACCTGAAGGCGATGATAAATGGTGGTCTACACAACCATACTCAACCAGACAATGCCAAGTCCAACCTATTAAACTATCAATAGACTGCCTAAACTGCTACATTAGATCACCATTTGGACTATTAAAAAATAATTCAACCGTATCGACTCAAAGACTGCATCAAGTCAGATTTATTTGGAACACTCCTAAAGAATTCTTTACACCACGTTGCACACTCCGGCCTATTCGCAACGGCTGGTTTCATTCAGACAGAATCAAATATTTTGAAAAACTCATCGATGAAAAAACACAGTTGATTTTCCTTCACCACTATCACCATCAGCAAACAACACAATGCGGGAAACCATATTACCAACTCGCAAACGTGAACAACGGCTATCTTGAGCTACACCACGATCCCACTTCGTCAAGTTCCTTCGTAAACGAAAAGAGTTCAAGTTGCTTAACAGTTTAACAGAACAACACTCTATACATGAACTCTTGCCGGCCGGGCAGTTTCCGCCAACAATTCAAACTTGCTAAGACCTGCTTCTTTTACTTTAACGACCTCCCTTTTATCCAAACAACAGAAGGAATCATCGCAAACCGTTCCCACTCTCACCCAACTCCATGAAATTTATCCCCAAACTCAGTACACTACAAATAAAAAATAACGCTTGCCTGTCCTACCAAAACTCCTTCACTACTATCCCTTGCAACAAACGCTCATATTCCAATAACTCGTCCCTGTGTCTTCAACTGCGTCCCTCCCCTAAACTGCCCACCATAGAATCAGAAGATGGCGATAAAGAGATCCTACTACTTCAGCACCACCAGTATTTGGACGATATTTCCGTGGCCAGAGCTAACGCTATAAACAACGAGCTTAAATGATACATTGCAATTTAATGCATGTACGGCGACAAACAACACTTAGTCTAGTAAATCAAAACGGAATTGAAGCAGCTCAGGCCGTCAAACCACAAATATGAGAAAATAAAACAATTTGAACAGATGGATTCAGCTTAACACACGCGTCTGATTGTTTTTGGCCCAACAATATGGCTAACTTAAATGGAGCAATCCGATCCTGGAACGGTTCGGAATGGACAGAAAAACAGCACACCCAACATCTGGCAAACCTACGAATAATTGACAGTTTCCCAGACGTCATCGACACAGAACCAATAAACATCATGACCGAAATGTCATCCCGTTTCAAACAATCGTCTTCAGCGATCCACATCGCTACAATCTTAACGGAAGCCAACACAAAAGCAAAATTATGGTCGGCCTCTACTTGTTTTTCTTCTTTTTCTTCTATTCTCTATTTATTACCCTACTCATCTAGGTTCCCTCCTCTTCTATTATGTTCTAAAAAGATCAGGTTTCCTAACAAAACTCTCCAACCTAACAACCCCCATACAAGATCGACTCCACAACATTCGTAATAATTTCTCCAACGCACCAACAGAAAATATCTACGACATTCCTAGTACCGAACCCTACTTAAACAGCCCCAAATTAATACGAATAGTACGCAGACGGGATGCTAAGTTTTTAGGTTCTCTCATCTTCTTTTCGGAAATTTTTACGGGTTTAAGACCGACATGTGATGCTCGGTTTCCGGGTTAGAATACTGAAAATAAGTAAGAATAGATGAGAGAATGTTTACTCGGTCGGTAAGACAAAAACCCAACCGGAATATTAACCTGGTCAAAAGTTATTAGACATCACATATCTATCCTTTTATTCGAGGAGAGTACAATTCCTCAATTTCAATAAACAACGCTAAAAGGTCAGTTCAGTTACATACGTACAGGAGTTTCCTAATTACCCTTCAATCCCAAATGTACTTGATATTGCTGCCAAGTCTTGCAGTAGTTTCATATAGATTCGTCAGCGTAATTAGGCATAAACCATGCGTGTATCAGATGTTAGTTTTATAAGAGTATCTGAACACTCATTTAATCTTGCAGTAGTAATCATCGGCCTTTCCGTCGTACTTTATATAAATATAGAGTCACCGTTGGTAACTACTTTGAAATCGTCGGCCTTTCTGCCGGTTCTGTGAATAAACGAGGCGACAAATTTTTTAGATTTTTTTTTGCCAGAAAGTTTCGGCATCAAATAACGTTTAGTGTGAACGTTTAACAGCGCGTCCGCGAGAAACCGGGCGAAGGAGTATATGGCGGGTCGGGGTGAAACCACTAATTTAACGCTTATTGCGCTGTAAATAAAATTGGCAGTTGAAAAAACCAATTTTGTAGAGAAAAAATTGCGCATTTAATGATATCATTTGTTAGTCTAAAATCATTAACAGTATATAATTAAATAATTTTATAAGATTTTTGTCCGGAAGGCATGAATTTAACGATTGAGAACGCCTGACCTTGGTGGGTGAAAAGAGGGCTGGTAGATTCGAAAACAGCCGTACACCTAGTCCTCCTTTTGACCTTCATTAGAAAAAAGAAAAGGCTCCTTTTTTCAAAAATTAATTTTCTTTTTATTTTGGATTATTTTTCAAATATTATAACGAACTTAAAGAGAAAAAGACCCCGATCACAACCCTGCTTTTCTTTTCCCTATAAGTGCAATAGCGCAATAGTGCAGAAAAAGCTTTCACCCCGACCCGCTCGCCCGGTTTCTCGCGGACGCGCTGTTAATAGTGTCTTCTGGGAGTAAGCTATTTTTTACCATTCCGATAGTAAGACTGATACAAAATAATAAATTGTACCAGTTGACGAGCTTGAATGAAAGCTCTTTAAATTCTGGATAATAATAAGGGCGAGTATAATAAGGCGGAGCATAATAAAAAACGCGTCACTTTATTTCACGCACTCGTTTGTTATGCATATGGACTGTTCTGAAATCATTATTTACCACTGTTTTATCGTTAACCGACGAGTCAACTACTCCTCAAATTTATCATTTTTTCACAGGTATAATAGTTTAACAAGTTTTTCCCAAGAAAATTTATAAATAAAATGTAAGATAACTCTAAAGTAAGTTTAAACCTATACCTCAGGTTTGATGCTGAGACAACGATTTGCCTTGCAATTCCAAGACATTTTGTCTTAAATTTCGAGATATTTCTTTTGTCTCAGCATCAATTCTAAGACAATTTGTTTAAATTTGTGAGATTTCACTTATTTCAGAGACAAATTCAAATATTTACTTTCCTTTAGTTCCCTTTTTTATGTTATTTATATGATGTTATGTTTGATCAAATAGATACACTTAAATCTATTATTTACCAGTCTTTTTTAGCTAATCGACGAATCAACTACTCCTCAAATTTATTAAAAAAAAATTCACAGGTATAATAGTTGTACAAGTTTTTCCCAAGAACATTTATAAATAAAATTTAAGGTAACTCTATAGTAAAGTTTAAACCTATACTTCAGGATTTATGCTTTAAACAATTACCTCAGGTTTGATGCTGAGACAACGATTTGTCTTGCAATCCCAAGACATTTTGTCTTAAATTTCGAGACGTTTCTTTTGGCTCAGCATAAACTCTAAGACAATTTGTTTTAATTTTAAAGATTTCACTTATTTCAGAGACAAATTCAAATATTTACTTCCGGTAGTTCTCTTTTTTATGTTATTTATATGATGTTATGTTTGATCAAATAGATACACTTATGTTATCTAAAATTTATTAAGGTTTCCTACCTTTTGAACAGCTTTCTTCCAATAAGCGTCAACAGCCATCTACAGTTTCTTCGACGGAATTCGCAAGAAGGCGTGGCCAAGTGAACATCTAGGCGGCCATCTACGCAACAATGTTTCTTCATATTTTAATGCTTCGTATGACTATTTGATTTTCACATTACCAAACCTGTACCATTTCTTTATTTATAAGCCTACTGTGTTATTTTGTGTGTCACCAATTGCGTATTCATCGTTTGTTTTCTTTATCCTTATAATATGCGAGAAATCTTGCTTTCAAAAGTACCTCAGCTAAAGAAAATATTGATAGGTCTCAGAATTATACGTAATAAGAGCTAAATGGTACTATTTTGCGCAAGATTATGAAGCAAAGAGTTAAAAACTCGTAATACATGTTAGAAGAAATAAGCATCCATGTCGTGTTTAAGTGCAATAAGCCAAGAGCAATAAGCACTATCAAAATTTCATGAATGACATTGGTTTGCAGATGTTTATTAGTTGAATTAATTTAAAGATACCCAAAGAAAAACTATTATTTTTGTTAACTCGGAACATTCATGTTTATTTTGCTATATAATGAATAAACCTTTAAAAAATAATTGCTGTGCAATAGAGTTGTGTATTTTTTATATGAAAGTCGCTTATATATAAAATCAAATACTTAGAGGAACTTATAATTAAGACCGACATTTTTTTTCTTTGAAAAAAAAAAAATACAGTAAAACACTGTTTCCGGAATCGATGGCAATTGGTTGAAACAATGGTTTTCAATTACGTACCAGGAAATAGCCTTGAAAAGCATGGCAAACGTTTTTTGTGTTTTTGTTTTTAAGTAGATGTGCGCGGTACGACGTATGCACATGTGTTCGATGGCTTCACTTTCACTGAGGAATGAATGCATTCGTTGGTTCAAGGTGATTGGTTATTGAGTTTTAAAACGATTTTTCGTTAGATATTCGACGAGAAAAATAATGCTGTTTCGAAACCGCTTTTGTATTCCGTTAATTAAAAAACAACAACACTTGAACCATGTGGTGATCAAGAACAGTTTTTCATATTTTCAAAATGCACTGCGCACTTGAATTTAAATCGTTTAAAAGGCGAACTTTTTACTAGCATTTCTCAAATCGAATCCAGCAATCGACTAGTCATCATATTCGAGCAATCTTCATTTCTTCAGCGTAAGTTTAGTAAATTCTTGCTTTTAATTATTCTGTCTTTAAGGGAATTGATTTGGGAAGGAAGGCTGTTAAGTTCGAATTTAGTTTTTTTTTAATGTAAAAATTGTAGAACATAGTAATCAATGTGTCACCTTCTTGATCGTCATCTTCCTATAATCAGTTGCCTTGCTAGTAGTTAATTACTTTCCTACAGAAAATTAAAGTATCTAGAATGCAACCATAATGACTATTTTTCATTTCAGGTCATGAATTCCCTTATTCTGTGTCTAGCAATTTTGGTCCCGGTAATTAGTGAAGCCATTAGTCTTGGTGATTCCGATACCTTCGTAGATGATGTCAGAGCCGCGGTCGCCGCAACTCCTTGTTGCATGCCTAAGGGAACTAGTAAGCTCTATTCGACCATATCCATTACATTTAAAATATAAGCCGGGTTACGTTTATAAACACTATCAGGATCATCACATACTAACTCGATGTTAATTCATTTCAATTACAGGTTGCGTTATTTCTAACTATCTCAATTGCTGCTCTAAAGCATATGTGAAAACTACCTGCTACCAATGTGGTAAAACAGCTACTGCAATTTCGGCAGCCCAATGTTCTTTATCCAGCTTAGTCCCTACCTCTAAACCAGCCTGTTGCATTCCGGATGGTTTTAGTAAGTTATTTCTTTTGATATAAGCCGGGTTCTCGGCTTTGTTCCAGTGGCACATCTTAAAGGATGTGCACAATTAAAAAGATTAATTTACAGTCTGGGTGGTTTTGGGAGTCTTTTAAAAAACTAAGCTAAGAAAACGAAAAAAAAATAACTTAAGAAAAATATTATTTACAAATGTTATACGTATCAGGTTGTAATTCTACATCGACTTGTAAAAATTGTTGCTCTGGAGCAGTTGTCAGCCAGACCTGCCTTCAATGTGCTTAAAACCGAATTTGAAAAATGGACATTTCCGGACTGGACTTCTTTTAAAACCGAAAAAAAATTATATGGGTTTAAATTTATCCATGAAAATGGTTAAGTGAAAAGGGCTAGCACGTGACGCATTCACATTATCCATTTTCTTCCTTTATTGGTTTTTAAGTGTTTAAAATGCACTATTGATTAAGAAAAATACACTATTTAGTCATGCAGCATATAAAAAATGTAGCATTCAGATTTATCGATTTTTAATATTATGAGCACGACGGAGCAAATACGGCGGACCATCTCTTCATTTAAGAGCACTATCTCGAATTTTTTCCAGAAGGAAGGGATTCTATGCGACGGTGTAGTGCTTGACTTACTTTTGGCTTACCACTGGCAGCACTATTCGCTGACTTTAAGCACACAGATTATACGTAGATCGACTATTGAGTAGAAGGAATGTAGCGTTTTTTATCGTTCACCTACTGGTTGGTTTTTTAACTACGAAATATGTTTTGGCTGCGAAACCTCCTGCCAGTTGAATCAGATCATGCGTCTCTTTATTAAATACCGTAAGCACTTGGAAGTTAGAACTTAAAAGAGATGTACAAAATATTATTATTAACATCTCTCTATTTCATCCTTGATCTATAGTTGATCCTTATAGACAATATTAACTTTCACGTTTTAATTTAAATCTAACTGTATTTTAATAATACATCAGTAAGAGCATCCAGATATAGATATTTAATTATAAACGCATCACGGCCAAAAAAAAATTAGTGAATTAATTTTTTTAAGCTTTGCTTGAAGGATAACCAGAGTCACTCCTGCCCAACACTAACGCTCCGATTCCTGGCTATTTGGATAGGTAAAAAGAGAACAAACGAAAAGGTGGCCTAGATAAGACGTTTTTGAGGCATGATGATGCTGTGTAAATTGCAGCATCTTCCACTGGATACACGGTAATGGCGCTTTAAGGTGCCAGTTTTTTTTTCATTAAATTTTGAAAGATTCGTTATACATATTTTTTCCGTTGATTTTCTTTGTCCCAATAAAATGAGACTGTTGCATACAAGATGGTCTTATCGTATCACTTGATGACCTGTTCAATGGACCAAGGATACTCTCTTGATAAGGTTTGATGGCCCTTACAACTTCATCGTGGATTCTGTTGATGCACCTCTTTATGTTAACTGTTTGTGCACTTTTAAAGTCAAACGATTGCATCCGAGATGGATTGGAGTTTGTTTTTTTAATCGACTCTTCCATGTTATCATCCGGCTCATCGTCGCCTTCGTCATCAGATAAGTTTTTATAATACAATTTATGTAAACGGTATAGAACTTGTATAAAAAATAGTTTTGTCTTTCTTATACGCTTCACAGATTGCGCGGTTCATTGGGATTCTGAAAAAATACCATCAATATTAGGCAGTATATCAACCAGGAAATCGATCCTTACCGCCATCATGTTGAGATAGTTAATTGAATTCAACTTCCACACCACCGCATTTTAGTATTAGCTGTTCTTTGAACCTTTATTGGTAGAATTCTTCATCAAATGCTTTGTGAACTTTCAATTTCAATTTGCGAATCACGAATGAAATTCCTATTTTTTAAATAAAAAAAGCAGTGAGGATGAGTGGGAAACTAGCAGAATATAGCAAGTACAATAAAACCTGGTTCAGATGCGGTACAGAATGTGGCTCGTTGGTCTAGGGGTATGATTCTCGCTCAGGGTGCGAGAGGTACCGGGTTCAAATCCCGGACGAGCCCATGTAATAGTTCAAAATTTTACTTTCACTAGTTCAAAAATCCACAATAGACAATTAGTTTTGAAACAAACTTCAATGCGCTCATTGTTTTTTAAAAATCTTCTACTGGAAAAGTACAGGAAGGGCGTATGGATCTTCATCCATATAGATGCTCGTAAAATGCCGAATAATTCAAGTAAAAATATCATTGAACAGTTTATGTAGGACCGAAATTTGAAATTTCGAATAAGAGAAAGCTGAATTTTTTAATGGGCCTATTATAGAAGCGAAACAAGCATTTAATATCAATATCAATATATAAATACGATCTGCTAGCTTGGTATTTATCAGCTGACTCCAGTGCCGGATTAACGTATGGGCCAAGGGGGCCCAGGCCCAGGGCCCGCACCGATCAGGGGGCCCGCAACGGCGAAGATTTTTTTTTCTTCAAAATTTGGAAAGAGAGAATCAAAATATATAATATATATTTAAAAGTTCATTGATAATATGCTTTTTTCTGTCACCAGCGTGATTACCACCAGCGTACTAAGAATTTTCTGGTCTGCGGCCGTCTATATTATTGAAGAGAAAGCCTACTATCACTATTCACTACAAATAAAGTTACTGTAAGGTGACGCCACTATCTTTAGTAACAATATCAGTAACTGAACTAGTCGTCACTACGAAATGGTGACGATAGACTTATTTAAATTAACTTCATGTAAATAACATATATTAATTTAAGAACGTTTTACATTTGTTGACAGCAATAAATGTTTCATGTCAACACTCGGCATAGATCGAGTCTTACATATTTTACAGACAATCACATATGAATTCGAGTCTTTACTGAAAGGGGCTTAACACAATATTTGAAGGTAGCTATTAAGAAACATGTAGAGCGTGTTTTTAAGCTGTTTCTGCTTCATGTGTTTTGCCTCTAATATTGCGCAGGAATATACTACCATATTCAAATGATCTCTTTAAAAAAATCAAAGACCGTGGCCCGACAGATTTGAAGAAAACATGAAGAAAACTAGAAGTTAAAGGTAGTAGATGCGTTTTCTATACTGTATCCAGTTTTTGAATCTTGCCGCAATTTATCCGCGTTTTAAATCAACTAATAATTTTTAAATCATGAATTTTTCAAAGCTTACCTTCTATATTAGCAAAAAATTGGTTAAAGAATTATAAAGATAGAGTGAATTGAAGTAGAGAGAAATGAGTAAAACCACTCAAAGTAATTTTTCACAATATTTCAATTCTATGGAATGCAATACACGAAAATTTTACTTAAACGTCAAAATTCAGTTTAATATTAACACCCGCATAGATGTATATTTTAAATTTGAGTTACAATAGGCTCTTAATTCCAACTGGTAAAAATATTAAGATGAACCTGATGAGGCAATAAAAAACAGTTCTTTTCAACTTTACAATTCAACTGGTAATTCTTTTAAATAATGAAGTGGGAGCCACTTTTATTATCATAAATCATTCATTTCTGGAAATAAACAAGAGTTCCAGATTAATGTCACAATTTTTTGGAGTAGTAATGGCACTGAACTTTATGAATTCTCTATAACTTTTGAAATCTCACCTTTATTGACTGATCAATAAAAATAATCGGGCGTGCGGCCGCTCAATTTTAATAGTGTTTGCATCATAAGAACTACGCAGGGGCCTGAACTGAAACCCGGGCCCAGGGCCCAAACTGAGGTTAATCCGGCTCTGGCTGACTCAGCATCATCAGCCCAGTAGATCTAGTTGGCTGCCAACGTGACGACGATTGATTTATTTGATTTATTTCTCTCTCTATTATACTGTTTGTTTGGCCCTTTCATCCTTTATTTCTAATTTTTTTTTATTAATTTTTAAAATGTATATGTTTGACATTGTAGAGAAATGATGATCGGACAATAAAAAGACAGATTAAAATGAAGCATTGCATTTTTAAACGCCTTAAAGTTAAAATAACATTGATTGTTGGATTTAAACATGTGGATGTATTAATACAGGTAATGTAAGAACTAAAAAAATGCATTCCCAAGGGAAACTATTTTCCCTCTCATTTATGTAAAACGACTGGAAATAGGGCGATAGCCGATAGCTATATCCTTTTTCACCCACCTCGTCCTTAACAAGAAATAAAATACTGGGAGAAAGATATAAAAAACGGCACTTCTTTATTTATTTTCTGCATAAAACAAAACACTTAACCATTACATGTAATATAAATGTTAGCAAAATTGATGTGGTTAATCCAGATTCGTCGGTGGTGTACCGAAATTTCTCCACTTACGTATATGAGCACGCCCGTCATAACCTCGAACAGTAGAGACTAGAGAGAGAAAACGGTCATCGGATCAACCCTTCATGCCGGCATATCAAGACAAACTACGAGTGAAAAGTGTAATGTAATAAACTAAAGTAAAAAATGTGAAGTAAGTAAGGATCATTATCATGAGTGCACTAAGGGTGCAAAAGAATTTTCATCGGCTTCTTTTAATCACGAATTCTTTTACTATGCAAATACATATAAGAAAATCATTTCTCGGATTAA
Organism: Chydorus sphaericus; assembly: GCA_030141595.1. NCBI lineage: Eukaryota > Metazoa > Arthropoda > Branchiopoda > Diplostraca > Chydoridae > Chydorus > Chydorus sphaericus. Next base: position 11,329,473 of record CM057929.1, on the reverse strand, counting down.
GTTGCGTCCAGCTGAGTTTACTATTTTAACAATGTTTATAAGCGGTAATTTTTAAAGAATGTCAGTTTATGTTTATTTTTTAGAAGTAGCCATATTATTTGGGATGGACGCCGAATTTCAGTTGTTATGCCTATAATAAATCCAAATAAATGCTTATATTTTGACTTATAAATAAATAGGTTACATTGACTCATCAAATGAAATAATATTAAAACGCTTGATCGCTGTAGAAAAAATAAATCTGATTTATTTGATTACTTTCCTCATTTTTTCATGAAATAAAATTATTTATATCAAGAGTAAATTTGGAAAACAAATTTTTAAAAGTGCTGTTTTAAGAATGTGAAACCCGTTTTTAAGTTTAATATGGAATCTAATACTTATATACTCTCACTTATCGACAAAATAACTATTCAAATCAACCCAATCAGTTTTGAATTATTAACGGGATTTATGCCCTTATTTGAGTCATTTCAAGAACGAATTTTCTTAGAGCGTGACAAAATAAATAGCGAATAAAAATGATAAAAGTTAGAGGTGCAAAAAAATGCCATCCACAAAAATGTGATCGCTCACTAGGGAAGCATTTCCCGAATGTAAAAAAGATAAGATACTGAACTCTGCTGCAGCTATACTCGGAGGCTTTATCGATCTCGGGAGAATATTTCCCCTCTCTCTTCTCAAAGAATTTAGACAGAAAAAAATATACCACATTTCTTTTGAAATTTCCATATGGGAATCAATCCGTCCCAAAAGACTTTGTTTAATTTTTTGAAAGGGGAGAAATAACAAAAAATACGCCCAGTCGCCCACCAATATTTCCCAAAGGAATTGGACAAGCATTTGGAGAGCCTCAATTTTCAATCGTCTTTACAGTATAGAGCGTGACTCTTGAGCCAAACGTGGAAGAGGAAAGACTTGTTTTATTTTAAGTGTGGCGATCTTGTACGCTTTAGTGCTGAATCGAAACTTTTAAAATAACATTTCTCTCCTCTTTTTTTAAAAAAAATATATATTTCATCAAGTATATTACAGTGCCCTTATTTTTTTCTCCTTTTTTGAAAGTGTTTCAATAATTAAATAAAGAGGTTTTTAAGTCGCTTTTATTGCTTAGTGGATCGTTAAGTTAGTTAAGTTTACATCGTAGTCTTCAAGCTAAGTTAACAACAGAATATTTTAAATGGTTAATTTGATAAAAAAAAACAATAAATTTTATATTGTCATTTACCTTAAAAATTCCATGTGAGTTTGGACGACAATAGTCAATACTTGTATAATAATATATTTGGTAAACGAGGGCAAGTAAAGACGTGTTGTTCTTTTGAAATTGGCAATTTGGTGCATTTTCAGATGGACTTTTTCTTAATGCACATTTCTTTACTCATAATCTGTTTTTTAAAAAAAACCTCTGTTCTAATTTTAAGTCCTACTTTTTAAAAATTGGAAATACTTAAAATTAGTGATAGTGAATTGAATTTATTTAAACCTGGAAAAGCTTTAATTAAAAACATAACTTGTCTATGCATTTTACTTAACAGTAATTTTTAGTTTCGAATGATTTTTAAATCCAATTTCTCGCCGAATTACAATTTCTGATTTGTTTCGACCCGAGTGCCTTCAAATTGTACATCGGGTCGTTTTTCTTTGTCCATATTGCTGGGTAAAAAACTTTCCGTCGTATTAGAAAGGAGTTTCTTGACTAGTGTGGGTAACAAATTCATGATCAATCCAAATTTCTTCGGCACGCTGATAAACGAGATGCTGTCAGTAGCTCATAACTGTAAACACACCAATATTTTTAAACGCATCCTCGTTTTTTTTTCTCTAAAATCGCTGATAAGATGAAAGTGGATAATTTAATTGAGTTAGGGCCCGGGATATGCCTGAACTAAATCAGCGATGTATTCTTTTATTTCGTCTTTTCCATTCACTATAGAAAATGTATTAAACTCAAATTTTTGGAAATACTAAATGGTTGCACTTTTAGTCCTTCCTGACTAAAGATTTCTGTTAAACTGATTTTGTAGACTGAAAATCTTTTTAAAATCTTGCAGTTTTCAGTGCATTGCCAGTTGGAATTTTTTTTAAAGCACATCTCTTTATTCATACTGTATTTTAAAAAACCTCTGTTCTAATTAAGTCCTCGTTTTTAAATTAGAAAAACTTAAAAATAGTAATAGTAAACTGAATTTTTTTTGTTAACCTGGAAAAGTTGTAATTGAATAAAACTTTTTTGTATTTTGTAGTTTCCCACTATTTTCTAATCCCATTTCTCGTCGTAGTACAGTTTTTGTTTATTTTCAACCTTTACAGTTAAATTATGATCGTTTTCCTTCATCCATGTGGCTGAGTAAAAAATTCTCCCATTTAAAATTTCTCCCGCCCAGTACAAGTACAGTGAACTTTTTTTTATTACACTGTAAGTGTGTGTTACATTCTGTAAATTACCACTTCAATTACCACCTGCCGCACTACCAACACTGAGACAATCAGGAGGATCCCTCCAACTCCACTGATTAAGATGTCTTCCACAACATGGTTCATCCTTCTCACCACCACCATCGTCGCCTCAACAACTGCTCTAAACATCACAGCCTGTGACTGCAATACGGCAAAAAACATAGGCTTAATGGGCATCTCTTCACCAGAGTACTACTCGCAAGCTCCACAACTAGCTAAACAACAAGAAATTCGATACACTTTCTCCGTCTCTGAACCTACACACGCTACTTGGAAAGGATATGCTTGCTACGCTTGGACTCTTACAAAAACAATTTCCGGATCCTTCTTATACACTTTTGACACCTCGACATCGACAACAGTCGACCTCTCTCGGTGCCAGTCTCGGCAGAAGGCTGCAAAAAGTTCGTTCAATTAGACTGTTTCGGTAACAAGATGATTACCGAAGGTGACATTTTCTTTCACCACGTTCTACCTGAAGGCGATGGTAAATGGTGGTCTGCACAATCATACTCAATCAGACAATGCCAAGTCCAACCTATTAAACTATCAAAAGACTGCCCAAACTGGTACATTAGAACACAATTTGAACTATTAAGAAATGATTCAACCGTATCGACTCAAAGACTTTATCAAGTCATAATTATTTGGGACACTCCTAAAGAATTCTTTACACCACGTTGCACACTCCGGCCTATTCACAACAGCCGTGGTTTCATTCAGACAGAATCAAGTATTTTGAAAAAAACTAACCGATGAAAAAGCACAAATGGATTTTCTTTATCACCATAAGCAAACAACTCAATGCGGGAAACCATATTACCAACTCGCAAACGTGAACAACGGCTATCTTGAGCTACACCACGATCCCACTTCGTCAAGATCCTTCGCGTAAACGAAAAGAGTTCAAGTTAGCAGTTTAACAGGATAACACTCTATACATGGACTCTTGCCGGCCGGACAGTTTCTGCCAACAATTCAAACTTGCTAAGACCGGCGTCGTTTACTTTAACGATTTCCTTTTTATCCAAACAACAGAAGGAATCATTGCAAAACCGTTCCCACTCTCACCCATCTCCATGAAATTCATCCCAAAACTCAGTACAGTACAAATCAACAACAGCCTGTCCCACGAAAACTCCCTCACTGCTATCCCTTGCAACAAACGCTTATATTCCAACAACTCGTCCCTGTGGTTCTACCTGCGTCCCTCCCCTAAACTGCCCACCACTATTTGGACGATATTTTCGTGGCCGAAGATAACACTACAAACAAAAAACTTAAGATGATACAATGCGCTGCGATGCAGGTACGGCGACAAAAAAAAACATTTAATCTAGCAAATCAAAACGGAATTGAAGCAGCTTAGGCCCTCAATCTACCTCAATGCCAACGAATGAAGCCATCGCTAATAACCTACTCATCCAACAGTGTAAAATTTCAATATCGCCAGTGTACCCCAGAGCAACCAAATGCGGATTTGGACCACTTAAACGGGAAAATAAAACAATTGGAACAGATAGATTCACCCTAATACGCGCATTGGATTGTTTTTGGCCCAACAATATGGCTAACTTAAATGGATTAATCCGATCCTGGAACGGTTCGGAATGGATAGAAAATCAGCACACCCAACATCTGGCAAACCTACGCCTTATTGACCGTTTCCCAGACGTCATCGACACAGAACAAATATACATCCCGGATCACCATGTGGCCCATGAGGTCATGACAATAAATAATTCGAGCACTTAAACATCATGACCGAAATGCCATCCCGTTTCAAACAATTGTCTTCAACGATCCCCATCGCTACAATCTTAACGGAAGCCGAAACAAAAGCAAAATTATGGTCGGCCTCCACTTGGTTTTCTTCTTCTTCTATTCTCTATTTATTACCTTACTCATCTTGGCCAGTTCCCTCCTCTTCTATTATGTTCTAAAAAGATCTCATGGACCAAGTAAATTTTTACCCAATCTCGCCACTGACTTCAACAAGTGCCGCGTGCCCTAACTCTCGCAGTGTTGGTTCTCCATTCCCGTTTCGAAACATAGACGGAGTTCTACAATACCTATACGACAGTGATTTCCCTCAACTGCCAACCCAATCATCATCACACCAGCATCAGCATCTAGATCAGGTTCACCTCCATATCCCTTCCTCCTGCTCTGTCTCAACGGACCCAATTGTCACTATCACCGCTGTTAAAGGTAAAAGACACAACCATCACTATCATTATAATGAACAAAATCACAGGCACACAGTAGAGTCTAGTAGGCATCAACAATCTCAACCACTCGCCCCAGCTGATGGGAATCGCATTGACTCCCCCAGTACGGCATCCGATAGCTCTCTATATTCGGAACCCCCAGATTCTAATAACTCACAAGCAGCATATTGGTACAATCGCGCAATTGAATTCCGCGATCTATATCGCGACAGCGAAGCTGACTGTCAAACTTGGGAATTGAGATTCCGCCGACATCACATGGGTGTAGCTTGTTCTTGATCCTGTCATCTCTGCCATTCGCTCCAACAACAACAACAGTGAATCTTTATAAGTAAACAACAAAGAATCGTCGGCTAATATTCCAATATTTTTATTTTTACCGCATTAGTACGGCCATATACATAAACACCAACCGTATTTATGTTATAAAAACCTTTTTTTAAGCAACAGTCATTAGTTTAAGGTCATTATGCATATGTACCGTGTACCGTGTAAACGAGATTGTGGTTAGTTATTTACAGAATATAAATAAGAAAGCAACATGGACATATTCTTCCATTGTCAACTGACCAAGTCGTAACCAATTAACTACCAAACAAAATATTTTTTTTTATTAATAAATATTACAAATTTATGTTTAGTTTGAGTTAAAGCAGAGACATAAATTTGGAGGACCAAACTCTGTCGTCTGCTAGGCTTTTCGTCTGCTATATCTGTGTGACAAAAATAGGGGTATCCGCTAGGCGGCGCGCGGGACAGAGCGAGTCATAACATTTCTGACATAACCCTTTAAAGCCTTTGAGTAAATATGAAAAATTGTGTGTAAATAACAGTATATTAAATCTATTCCTACGACTGTATATGTCCATTCTTTGTTGTTTTCCCCATATAAGTGTCTCTTGAAAGTGGAATTTCTAATGTAGTCTCTTTGGTAGTCCAGGAAAAAATTATGTGTAGAGCAAGCTATCTTTGTTATAATAAATCCTTATTTGTTATTAGCCAGTTGTTATTATACTTTTTCAGTCCTATAAGAAGCTAGAAGATGCCTAGTAGATGTTTCGTCCATCTGTGGTCTGTGCAAATCTGGTTACCCAGGTTTCACCAAATCTGCCGGGGCATACCACACCATTTTTAAGGCTCCAGAAAATAAATAGGAACCTAGAAAGGATGCTGAGCTGAAATCCAATTCCCATGTTTGTCCAAACCATTTTGAAGATGATGACTTGTTGAAGAGGATGAGGTGGACTACCGGACCAGGTGGAAATTTCTTTTATCCTTGGAACAACAGACGGGTGCTCTTCCAAGTATCTTCTTAAGTAATTATCTTTCCCAATCAGTTAAGTTTCCGTTATTATTGATGTATTTTATTTTTTAAAATTATATTATAGAATGCCCGTTACATTCGAACAAATCAAAAGCCAGCAAACGAAACAGCCTGCAGAACGAAAACTCGTAACCAACAAAAAGAAAAAGCATAATAACAGTCAGCCGGAAAGCTCTTATCATATCGACGACCTTCCTGGTGATTGGTTACTAGTAGAGGTTCAAGACGGACAGCTCAAAGATCCCGTCTTTGATCCAAAGCCATGTTCACTGCCTCCTACCTGGTATTGGAATCTATCTACAGATGAACCACCGGTATTATTGCTTAAACATTTCTTTGAGAGCTTCTTAATCATTATGTTGTGGATGTCATAGGTTTCTGTACGTACGCGTGCATGTCACACTCACTGCAGGGAAGAGCGCACAGTCGAAATCAATTCATTTAAAGTTTATCTCGTCCTCAACGGAACGATCATTTGCAGCAGTCTGCCAAAGGCAACTGACGAGAATCAATCCCTTTCCCAGCAACTTTCTCTAACTATTTAAGATTTCGATAACGCTGAAGTCTGCCGCGGAGTACCGGACTCATCAGACATGTTATTCAAAATAATAAAGAAAACTTGAAAAAATAAGTCCGAAAGTCAGGTTTTTGCATTAACCGCGGGTGAATTCTATGACTCGCCCTGTCCCGCGCGCCACCTAGCGGATGCCCCTATTTTTGTTTTACAGATATAGCAGATGAACGGTCGAAAACCCCCCTAGCTGACGACAGAGTTTGGTCCTCCAAATTTATGTCTCTGGTTAAAGGCTTGATTTCAATCATAATTATCGCAGATTTGTTATGAAAGAATAAAAAAAGATTACCTCTTCCCCCCTTGATTTCAGCAAGAAAAAGATGGAATTATTTTCTTTTTCAGGTCTTGTTGTTTAGGAAAGTTAATTTTTAACTTCAAAACTGCAGGTCCCCTGAATATGGTAAAACATTTTACAAGCTTTCATGGAATCCCCAAGATTATTACTTTAAAAAATATATTTTCGGTAAAATGAAAGATATTTTTATCTCTATTAGAGTCCTTGTTAAAACTAGAGTTTTTCAGCCAGAAAGTTTCGGCATTAAAAAAAGTTTAGTGTGAACGTTTATTAGTGTCTTCTGGGAGTAAGCTATTTTTTACCATTCCGATAGTAAGACTGATACAAAATAATAAACTGTGCCAGTTGACGAGCTTGAATGAAAGCTCTTTAAATTCTGGATAATAATGAGTAGGGCGAGTATCTTATAATCCCACGGAAAAGGCGGAGCATAATAAAAAAAAACGCGTCACTTTATTTCACGCACTCGTTTGTTATGCATATGGACTGATCTGAAAATCTATTATTTACCACTGTTTTTTCGCTAACCGACGAGTCAACTACTCCTCAAATTTATCATTTTTTTCACAGGTATAATAGTTGTACAAGTTTTTTCCAAGAAAATTTATAAATAAAATTTAAGGTTACTCTAAAGTAAAGTTTAAACCTATACCTAAGGATTGATGTTTTAAACAATAACTTCAGGCTTGATGCTGAGACAACGATTTGTCTTGCAATTCCAAGACATTTGTCTTAAATTTCGAGATGTTTCTTTTGTCTCTGGCATCAATTCTAAGACAATTTTTTTTAATTTTAAGATTTTATTAAGATTTTAAGGTTTCATAGAAAAATTCAAATACTTACTTTCCACTAGTTCTTTTTTTAAAGTTATTTATATAATTTTATATTTGATCAAATAGGTACACTTATGTTATATAAAATTTATTTAGGTCTCATTTTGATAAGGTGGCCTTTTGAACAGCTTTCTCCAATAATGCGTTACTAGCGTCAACAGCCATCTACAGTTTCTTCGACGGAATTCACAAGAAGACGTGTCCAAGTGAACATCTAGGCGGCCATCTACGCAACAATGTTTCTTCATATTTTAATGCTTCGTATGACTATTTGATTTCCACATTACCAAACCTGTACCATTTCTTTATTTATAAGCCTACTGTGTTATTTTGTGTGTGTCACCAATTGCGTATTCATCGTTTGTTTTCTTTATTCTTATAATATGCGTGAAATCTTTCAAAAGTACCTTAGCTTAAGAAAAATATTGATAGGTCTCAGAATTATACGTAATAAGAGCTAAATGGTACTATTTTGCGCAAGATTATGAAGCAAAGAGTTAAAAACTCGTGATACATGTTTGAAGAAATAAGCATCCATGTCGTGTTTAAGTGCAATAAGCCAAGAGCAATAAGCACTAGCAAAATTTCATGAATGACATTGGTTTGCAGATGTTAATTAGTTGAATTAATTTAAAAATACCCAAAGGAAAACTATTATTGTTGTTAACTCGGCACATTCGTTTTTATTTTACTGTATAATGAATAAAACTTTAAAAAATAATTGCTGCATGCAATAGAGTTGTGTATTTTTTACATGAAGGTCGGTTGTATTAAAATCAAATACTTTAAGGAACTTACCTACAATTAAGAGCAACACTTTTTTCTTTGTTAAAAAAAATACAGTAAAACACTGGTTCTGGAATCGATGGCAATTGGTTGAAACAATGGTTTTCAATTACGTACCAGGAAATAGCCTTGAAAAGCATGGCAAACGTTTTTTTTTTGTTTTTTGTGTTTTTGTTTTTAAGTAGATGTGTGCGGTATGACGTATGCACGTGTGTTCGATGGCTTCACTTTCACGAGGAATGAATGCATTCGATGGTTCAAGGTGATTGGTTATTTAGTTTTGAAACGATTTTTCGTTAGATATTCGACGAGATAAATAATGCTGTTTCGAAACCGCTTTTGTATTCCGTTAATTAAAAAACAACAACACTTGAAACATGTGGTGATCAAGGACAGTTTTTCATATTTTCAAAATGCACTGCGCGCTTGAATTTAAATCGTTTAAAAGGCGGACTTTTTACTAGCATTTCTCAAACCGAATCCAGCAATCGACTAGTCATCCTATTCGAGCAATCTTCATTTCTTCAACGTAAGTTTAGTAAATTCTTGCTTTTAATTATTCTGTCTTTAAGGGAATTGATTTGGGAAGGAAGGCTGTAAACTTTGAATTTATAGTTTTTTTTTATGTAAAAGTTGTAGAATATAGTAATCAGTGTGTCACCTTCTTGATCGCCATCTTGTCATAATCAGTTGCCTTGCTAGTAGTTAATTACTTTCCTACAGAAAATCAAATTATCTAGAATGCAACCATAATGACTATTTTTCATTTCAGGTCATGAATTCCCTTATTCTGTGTCTAGCAATTTTGGTCCCGGTAATTAGTGGAGCCATTAGTCTTGGTGATTCCGATACCTTCGTAGATGATGTCAGAGCCGCGGTCGCCGCAACTCCTTGTTGCATGCCTAAGGGAACTAGTAAGCTCTATTCGGCCATATCCATTACATTTAAAATATAAGCCGGATTAGGTTTATAAACACTATCAGGAACATCATATAATAACTCGATGTTTATTCGTTTTAATTACAGGTTGCGTTATTTCGAACTATCTCAATTGCTGCTCTAAAGCATATGTGAAAACTACCTGCTACCAATGTGGTAAAACAGCTACTGCAATTCCGGCGGCCCAATGTTCTTTATCCAGCCTAGTCCCTTCAACTAATTGTTGTATTCCGGATGGTTTTAGTAAGTTAGTTTTTTTTAAGTATAAGACGGGGCTTTGTTTCCTGACACATCTTTAAACATGTGCACAATTAAAAAGATTAGTTTACAGTTTGGGTGGTTTGGGGAGTCTTTAAAAAGATAAAGCTAAGAAAACGAAAAAAAGAACTTGAGAAAAATATTAATCACAAATGTTATATGTATCAGGTTGTAATTCTGCATCGACTTGCAAAAATTGTTGCTCTGGAGCAGTTATCAGCCAAACCTGCCTTCAATGTGCTTAAAAACGAATCTGAAAAATGGACATTTCCGGACTGGACTTCTTTTAAAACCGAAAAAAAATTATATGGGTTAAAATTTATCCATGAAAATGGTGAAGTGAAAAGGGCTAGCACGTGTCGCATTCACATTATCCATTTTCTTTCTTTATTGGTTTTTAAGTGTTTAAAATGCACTATTAATTAAGAAAAATACACTATTTAGTCATGCAGCATATAAAAACTGTAGCATTCAGATTTTAAATATTATGAGCACGGGGCATCAAATTTGGTGGGCCCTCTCTCAATTTAAGAACCCTATCTCGAATGGTGGGGCTTCGTGCTACCGTTCGAAACCGTAATACTTCTTGATCAGCCCTATCTGCTAGTAGTGAACCACAATCAAGTCGAAACGACAAGAAAAACCGATACTTACCATTTATGTTTGAAGGAAAATACAGCTGGTTGGCGCAGGGTATGAGCACTGTCATGCAGTGTGGTAGCGTGCGATTTGATACTTTCCCTTTTTTCAAAGAGTATGTCTCCTTAAACAAAAAGTAATTTGAAATTTGGTTACTTTTAAATCAATATTGATTAACACGTAAAACCAAAATATTAATATAATTAATTCATCACTTATTATTGACATATTTAAGAAAACATAACCAAAGCACAATTTATAACTTTCTCTAGCTTAATATAATAGTTGAGATTTCCAGACTAAAATTAGAAAATTACACTATATCTTAAAATTTCCTTAACTTTCCGTGTGCGGACAGAAATAATATTTAGTATATAGTCAGAGTAATTATCAATCCTTAAATAACATTATCAACATTATGTTATAATGGTGCTCTTCGCCTACAAAAAAATATAATTTGGTATTAAATCTATAGAAAAATTTAAGTTGGTTTTATTCGGTTTTATTCAAAGAGTCGGTTTACTTGAGGACATCGTTTTTATTTTATTTTTACCCATTCATATAGTAAAAAAATAATATATTTAGTGTATATCTTCTGTCAATTTCGTTTTTTTTATTTGTTAAGATAACAATTAAGGTTGGCTGGCTACATCTCCCATTTTTTAAGGTTTTTCTTTGTGGATTTTTTCCATTTTTTAAGCAATAACGTACACTCTCCCTATTCATTTTAATTTATTTCGGCTTGAAAATTCTTGCCACTACCTAGCCTTTAAAAACAACACAACTACAATATGTTGCGAATTTCGAATCCACGTTTTTTTTTAACGTGGCTATTATAACAATAGCTAAGGTGGCCAAGACTGGTAGCTTACGCTTAAGAGCTTAAGCTAAATTTTCTATTTTCAATTAGTCACATGCGCGATAGAACCACCAGTTTGCCGGTCGATATGTCGACCAATTTGCCTTAGTTTGGGTCGATATTATTGAAACTGATTCCGTTCCACTAAATTATCCATATTCTTTTAGCGAACCACAAAGCCTAATAGCTATCTAAAATAAATTATTTACATCGTTTGCTAACAGGCGACTTTCAGTGTCCCATTTTCAATGGATAGCCGATTTATATTAGTTAAACAAAAGAACTCTAAAAGATTTTGGCAAAACTGCTAAGAGTCTTACCATTTTTACAATATAAAATACAAAAAAATAAATAAGATAAAAATTCAGGAAAAGTCTAAATGTACTCTTTTTCTATTATTGATTTTCCTTATTTTAACCATCCTTACTTAAACTCCTCCAACCCAAAACAAAAAAAAATAGAAAAAATGATTATTTTAAAATTGCATTCTTTGCCAACTGGCAACTTTGTCTAGTCAGTTATTAAACAACCAAAACTTTCGCACGGGGATCGCTTGGTGTGATCAGTTGACACGTTTGCTAATTGTAAACAATGTATCTAGCTGCGAGTTTTATCATAAAATGAGCGTGCTAATGGAATCAAAAAGAGTGTACAGCTGTCTGCTGTCATGCCAATTACGCTTGAACTTGTACATCTTTTAGAATGTACCCAGAATGTAAACACCGCAGGCTATATTGAATTCGTGTAATAAAGCTTTAATACACTATCTATCAAGTACAATGGGCTAAACTATATAGAATGCGACTGTTTTTCGTCAACTTACTTTAATCAAATTACTTAAATCTCTTGATTGTTATAGTGAAAAAATATGCGGGTTTGCGTGGAAAGTCAAATCTTTGAAATTACCTTATTTCTGTAAAATAGTGAAACTAATCTAGGTTCGTCAATAAATAGAATTCATTGTGGTCACGAATGAAAATAAATAATAGTTTTTGAATAATTTATATTTTTAAATAAATTAATGTATATGAAACTAAATAAACCATAGCATACAGCAAGACTTGAATCTATTATCTTGTTAATACCAGACAAGTACTATACCAGTGAATCAGCTGGACGTTGGAGCTCAGTAATTTTTTAGTTATTAAATTATGTACATTACATATACATTATATTTTTATACAGCAATAGAAATTATGTTTGTATATTAAATTATATTGAGTATGTTCATGATTTTAATTCAATTAAGTATATTAATGAAAAAGGTAGAACATTGCATTCTATAGTTTTACCTACAATCTACCATTGATATCCTCCAATACTTGATTTTTTTCGCATTAGTTTTTTCATCACTCTAGAACTCGCATAACAGATGAACATTTTGAAATGATTGTTTCTGAAATTCAGTATCTTCTATTGATACTTTTCCTTATAGTATAAATTCTCTTTTTATGTATATTACATCGTCAATAAATAACATGCCGCTAAATGTATCACAGCTACGACTATTGCCGATTGATTTTATGTAAGTGTCGCACGAATGCGCTGATATCAAAATGCAACATTGTTTTCTATACCTGCTTGTTTTGAACACAAAAATACGCAATAATACGTTTTGACACAACATGTTTTTAGTTTAATTCGTACAGAATAACTTTTAGATTCTTTTTACGCAAGTAATGCGATTTCATTTGACTTTACACTTTCTTCAAGCAAAAGTATAGAACATTTACTCTCCAAAACTAACTCAAATAGTATTATAATAAAAACTTAACTCAATTTTAATCCAAAATTCTTTACTTAATAAAAAAAAATAGGATAAAAGGTTGCCGAAGTTGACTTAATACTATAAGTAACTATATATTTTTAAAAAGGCATAAACTATTATCGTTTTAAAGCAATTGTCAATGCAACCATTATATATCTAATTATATATAAATTATACTTCAAATTCGTTTTTTTATTAGGGACGCAGAGAGGAAAAGTCTTAATTTACAAGCCTCTTTTACGTATCAGTAGATGGCGCGATATGTCCCGAATACGCAAATATAGTTATACACAACTTAAATAAAGTAATAAAGTTTTTTTTTTACTACTCTATAGCATCAATATAAAAAACGCGACAATAAATAATAAATGATTGGGCGATGCCTGATTGAAAATAAAAGAGATTCTCTATCCTTCCTCCTATTTTTCGAATTGAATGATGCTCTCGCGCGCTTGTGCCCTCAAGCGGAACACATCCACCTGCGTAATTCATTTTCTAAAAAAAAAAAATAGAAAAGAGAAAAGGCTTTTTCCAGAGCAAGGACTACGGCAGTCAACCGGTAGAGCTCAACCGGTCCAGTCCTTTCATTTTTTTAGTGATAGATTTATCAGTTTTTAATAAAAAATGACTGCCGCTGATGCTCAGAATAAGAAGGAATCTAATGGAAATAACAAAGTGGTTCCAGTTGAAGAAGATTCCGGGATTCTATCCGAGAAGAAGAAAGGATGGGCTCTACTCGTCTACGATTTCAAACAGAAGAAACTCATCCCAATTAAACTCCTCTTCTTCCTCATCATTTCCAGTAAATAGTATTTAAATTAAATGCATTATAAGCGCCCAAAAAGGTTTTATCGCACTCATTCATGGCAATACAGTTTAGCTAACGGTACTGTCCGTGTTTCATAACAGAACCGTTGGTTATTATACATAAAAATTATGACAAGCCAATAATCAAAGTGTAAAAAATTCCTATTGAGATTGACCCTAAAAAGAAAATAAAGCCTATAATTATCAAGAGAATATTATGTTTTGGGCTGCGCTTCGTTCTATTTCTCACGTATTATATAAGACCTTCAGTAACACATAAACACAAGTTCAACGTCCTCTTTTTTTTAAAGCCCAATGGGGATCATTATAATGTAAATCTTTTTGTAAGAGAAATTGACAAAAAGTTGATTTAGAACATGACGTAAGATAATAATACTAAATAGAGTGGAATTATGCGTCAGCATCCTGATTTAAAATAAAAGTTATAATAAATCTAAGTCGACCTACATATTGTGATTGTTTTTAATTAGGTGTTGGCGTACTTTTACCCTTCATGACAATACATATGAAATCATTGGGGATCAGCGTCTCGGAGACGGCCGTCATTTATGGCATTTTCCCGCCTTTCGCCATCCTGGCACCGTCCGCTATGGGAATGGCTGCGGATAAGCTCGGAAACTTCAAGGTACCGTCTTTAAATAAATATTTATCTTTTAAAATTACGGCTGGATTTTAACAAAAACTTGGATTTGAAATGGTGAAGTTCATAACTTTAAAGTTCATTTTTCAAAAAGTTCGAAATTAGAAATTAAGATTTAAAAACCTGAATCAATGTTATGTAAGACGCAGAAAAGGACTTTCTCCTACGCGTTCCTTTTCTTCTTCCTTTTTTTCTTATATGGGCTAAGAAGAACTCGAAGTGGAAGCAACAGAGGGAAAAAAATAAAGAATCTGAAATGAAGCCGCCGGGCTACTTTCTCCGCATCGGAGTAGACTTTTTTACTTTCTCCTTCTGCTTCTGCCTGCGTGAGATCTCTCTTTACTTTTATTGTATGCACCATATGTAGGTCTTGACGGTGCTCCCAAAGCCGTTAACTTTCTCATACTTTTTAATATTGACCACATCAGGGTTTGCTCTTATTGGTTTATCACTGTATGTATAGGCCTATACGTGATTGATCAATAGAGGTATATAATAAAAGAAGAGAATCTCTCTTTCTACAACAAATAATGACAGTAAAAGAAAGTTAAGAATTTATTTTAAACTCCGATTTATTAAATGACAATTTTAAGTACAGAAATGCATTAAGATTTAATTGAGGAAATTCACTGCGGAGAATATAAATGTCACCGGAAAAAAGGTTCTTTTTCCGCCTTTGTTTGGTAACACACAAAAAATATATATTCCACGAACTATTCTGTGAATTGTGGATGCGAGGCAGCAAACATCCGCTCGACTCATCCATTAATGTTCAAGTCAAGGTCTAGCTAACAATAAAGGGGATTTTTGGGGATTTTTTTTCTACGTTGGTGTTACCTTTTTTTCCCTTTTTGCGCAAACATGATTCGAGGCCGTGCGTCTAAAAGCTCGAATAATAATAGTAATAAAGTCACATAAACTAAATGTTAAAAAATAATCCATTACACAATATTGAGATAGTTAAATTGAGTTAAAGATTTTTTAAGAATAATGTCTAAAAGTGTACTGCTCGTATACTCAATATCTACAATGTTTTTCAAGGATGCTGTTGCAAGTATCTGTTAGATTTCTCAAGATGTGTATGGTTATATAAAATCCGTTTTGGAATTTCCTGGATGATGTCATTGGGGAATTAGAATAGATAAAAAGAAGGATACAAAATATAAGAACATTTTAGGATATATATTTTTAAAATTGCAATTTAAATCTTTGTACTTAGAAAATATGAATAGTGTCGTAAACAAAGTGGTTCAAACATTTGTGACAAATTGTTATCAAAACTTAGTTCCAGTTCTTGAAACCAAATTGTAGACTATTTGAAACGAGAGGTGTGCCAAAACATTGGTACATTTTATAACCATTCAGAAAGTCAGTATTTTTTAAAAAGTAGATTAGAAAACTTGATTTACTTTCTTTCGATGTTGAAAAAGTACTTATGAGTTATGGCGAATGCAAAACTGGTTTTCAAACAAAATTCAATAAATTAGAGAATGTTAGTACCATTTAATTTTTATCTATGATGACATGAATAAAAAATCGAAACATATAATATTTATTATTTTAAGATTTAAAATTTACACAATATGCAGCTCAGACTCATAAATGTAAAGTTATACTTTAGATTGAACCGAATTTTCATCTGTTCAAATATTTATTTTCCACAGGTGCTACTCAGCGTCATAATGTTTCTGGTGGGCGCCAACTCCCTCCTTTTTCTTGTTATCCCAACTGGGCGTTTCATCGACGTTTACCCAGTCAATATATCTTTCGCCCTGGGTTGTGACACCGGTCATTTAATCCTAACCGACCTGGATTCCAAATCATGCGACTGGTCCCATTCAAATGCCAATTTATCCGCCCTGAAAGTCACCCAATGTGGATACGTCTGTTTCGACGACTCAAAAATTGACCCGGCAGTGCACGAAGAATCTCTTTATCTTCTCAGCTCGGAGGACTGGTCGGAGAAGGACAGAGAAACGTATCAAAAGTACCGGAACGCACTTTTCTTTCGTGAAGCTTGGATGCCCAGCGTGACTTGCTCCCCGGACACGGGCACTTGCACTCTAGCACGTGGTGTCGATTGGTCTGTTAGCGGAGATAATCATACCCATGACAATACTACTTTCATGCAGGTAACAATTACAAAACCTAAATTGGGGGATCGCTTGACATTTTCATAATTGAAATCTATATCAAATAATTTGTTTTTGAATTCGAATTGCAATAAAAATATTATCAATTTTAGATTTGATTAGTAAAAGTTAAGTTGGAAGAAAAATCTAAATTTATATATTAAAAATGGGTTTGGCTATCTTTGATTTGGGATTCGAACCTGTATCTATTAAGTGAGTAAGAAACCCTATTTTTAACTTAACTCCATTCTTAACAGGTCAAATTGAAATTAAATGACAGCAGCTCTGAAAATAACGTCTACCCCGTCGAACGGATGGTTTACAACGGTGTTCAGCCTCTTAAAGATGTCCAGTGTGACTCTTCTTACGACCGGTCCGTAAGGCTAGCTCGTGAACTCATTTTCAAATTGAATAACACTCTCAAGAGCGACGAAGGTGCTCTCATACGTCAGCGGCGATCTGGAGAGCTAGCCATCAATGACTCCTCATCAGCAGTCCTAACTTACCGGTCCTGTAAAGCGCAGTGCGTCGTTGAGGCCCCAAGATCCCAATTATGTGCTAACAAGGCGTTTGAAGTGGAGTTCGACCCTCAATTAACCTTCTGGGTTTATTTGATGTTGAGAGCCTCCTTTGGACTGTTAATGGGTGCAGCTATGGTCCTCTTCGAAGGGGCTGGATTGGCAGTTGTGATGCAATACAAAGGAGATTTAGGTTTGCAGAGGGCGTTCGGTGTGGTGGGAATTATGATGTTCTCGCCACTCTCTGGTGCCCTTATTGACCACTTTAGCGTTGGTCGTGATATCCCTGATTATCGGTAAATATATTACATCATTTGTTAAAACAATTAGATCACAGATAACATATTTAATCGTTTATATAATTGCAGGCCGGCGTTTTTCCTTTACGCTCTACTGATAAGCATAGCGGCCATCGGAGTACTTATGGTTGATCTCGATTTCAAACCTCCCGCCAAAAATCTTTTGAAAGATATCCGCTCTTTGTTGAAAAATGTTGAGTTGGACGTTTTCTTCGGAGTCGTCCTACTTTCTGGTATTAACATTAAATTGTTA
This sequence comes from Chydorus sphaericus, assembly GCA_030141595.1. Classification (NCBI taxonomy): domain Eukaryota; kingdom Metazoa; phylum Arthropoda; class Branchiopoda; order Diplostraca; family Chydoridae; genus Chydorus; species Chydorus sphaericus. The sequence goes on along the minus strand of CM057929.1, from coordinate 11,311,837 downwards.
GTTTCTTAATTTTTCACATTGATTTTAAAAATATTTCTTTTTGAATTTAGGTTTATATTGGGGTTTTATTGAGAGCTACTTATTCTGGTTCTTGGAAGAAATGGGAGGAACCAAATCTCTTATGGGCCTCACTGTTACTATCTCATCTTTGAGTGGCATTCCAGCTCTGCTTATTTCCGATTACATCTTCCGCAAAATAGGTCATCCTAACGTTCAGATTATCGGATTCGCTGTTTATACTATTCGTCTAGTCGGTTAGTTTTCAAATAACTTTACAATTAAATTTCATAAAAAATTAATGATCTATTATGTTTTTAGGGTATTCGTATATTAATGATCCATACATGTGCCTCATTTACGAGGCAATGGAGGCCATAACGACTTCTTTAATGACCACTTCGGCTGTTGCCTATTCCGCCCAATTGGGCACCACTACGACTCTAGCCACTATCCAAGGCATCATCGGCGGAGCTTACTACGGAGTCGGTATGCAAAGCTCAAACTTGTTATTTAATTTCTAAATTTTTAAATTTTTAAAAGAATTCAAGCATATATTAACGATTTCTACTCAAAACCCCCTAAAAATCTACTCTTAAAATTGCAATAATTTTTTTTTAATTCCCAAAATCTGCAAAATTGCCGTAAAATACCAAAATAATTCAAGAAAAACCGAGAAAAATATGAAAGAAATCTCATAATTTGTATCATAATGTGGATTTATTGGCTTGTATCAGTTGAATTTGAAAGTTATCATTTGTGTTTTTGAAAATTAAATTAGGACGAGGAATGGGAAGTCTTGTGGGTGGTTTCATGATGAGAGCCCTGTCTCCTGACCCTCTAACTTCCCTGGAGATCGGAACCAGAGCCACCTTCCGCTACCTCGGAGTGGCTGCCTTCGCCACGGGATTCTTCTACTTCCTGTTTAATCAGTTATACATCCGTCCACGAGCTAAGCAGATCATGGAGAATTCTTCTGAAGAACCAAACTCTTACTCGAACAAACAAATGTCAGCGCTGGAGAATGTGGAAGCCATTGGAGATGCTGCGGGACAGACAAATCCGGTTTTCATTCCGGATGAACCGGAAGTTAAAACCGGAAATAGCGTTATAAGGAAAATCCAGCGGTCCCCTCCTATGTCTGACCGCCAAATTTAGTAACTTTTTTTTCTGCCTATTAAATAATACGCTTATGTAATCAATTTTTATTAACACTTTTTGTGGTGAGAGATATGTGTACAGCTAAAGCGTTGTCAATTTTAAAAAAATGTGATTTGATAATAACTAGATTCCTGACGTTCCATATTACACGATTTTATTTTGAAGAAATTGCAAAATGTGTTCTTTCAAAGAAATGTATATACAGTATTGCCAGACTGCGTCATCAATTCCACGAAAAACTGTTGGGTTTCAGCTCGGATTTACCCAGATTCGTTACAGTAGCAATAAAAAAAGGGGAATCCCAAAATTAAGTTTGCGTCGGAAAGTCTAACATTTTAATAAGCCTGAAGGTTATTATTTAAATGCGCGTGTGCGTAAAAGGATCCGATGAAGGTGAATAATAAACAATATGAACTAGTGGAATGATGCAGGATAAAAATTCACAAATATTAAAAAAAAAGCTGATGTTCTTTCACTAATTCAAATTTTTATTATTTTAAAATCTCACATAATTTATTGGTCATACTAAATCACTTTCACATTTTGAAATGGTGGCATTTTTTGGGTGAAAAAATCACCCCCTTCATTAGTTCGATGACCTCAAGGTTAAAAGATACGAGCAATCTTTAAAAATTGATTCTAAGAAAGCCAAACAAAAACATGACGATTATATTCCCACAAGATTGTAGGTCTATTACCAACGTTGAAGGACTTTAACAGTCTCTAGTAGAAAGCCAGCCTGAAAGGTAACTTAAATCTTCTTCTTAGACAAAATATAGATTTTAGTTTTTCAAAAGATGGTCGAAGATCATTCTGAAATCACCAAGTTTTACGATGACAAATCCGTTTTTATCACTGGAGGAACTGGTTTTATGGGTAAAGTTTTGGTCGAGAAGCTTCTACGATCATGTCTTGGGATAAAAACTATTTATCTCTTAATGAGATCATCAAATGGCAAAAACGTTCAACTACGTCTTGAAGAACTAATCAACAACCAGGTGAAATGTGTATTTTCTATAATTATTTAATTACGATTTAATTTTATTTATTTATTTATTATACTTCAGGCTTTTGAAAGAATTCACCCGGGTCATGTACTGAATAAATTGGTGGCATTAGAAGGTGATGTAAGCCTACCAAACTTCGGACTCTCTATCAATGATCTTCAACTGTTGATCGATAACGTTTCGATCGTTTTCCACTCAGCGGCAACTGTGAGATTCGATCAAGATCTCAAAACAGCCATGGAGATGAATGTTGAAGGACCAAGGAGCATGCTAAAGATTTGCAAGCAGATGAAACACCTTAAAGTTAACTTTTAAAAAATATTATTAAAATAATTGTTATTTATATAATCGTATTTATTATATTTTTAAGGCTTTGGTACATGTTTCAACGGCTTACATAAAACCAGATGAAGATCTTCTTGACGAAATGATTTACGAAACTACAACTGATCCCGATATATTGATGACTTTTCTAGATTCCATCCACGATATGGACCAAATCAATCAATTATACCCCGAGTAACATTTTAATTTCCTATTATATCATAACAATTAATTCTTTATTTTATTATGATAGTCTTTTAGGATATTGTACGAATACTTATAATTTCACCAAAGGTTTGGCTGAATGGGTATTGCATAAAGAGAGGGACCGAATCCCTCTTGCGATCGTCAGACCTTCAATTGTCACAGCAGCTTATAGAGAACCATTTCCAGGTTGGATTGACAACTTCAATGGACCAACAGGTAGTTAGCTATAATCATTAATGTAAAAATCATATTTACTAATTTATTATAATCATTTATAGGACTTGCAGCTGGAATTGGTCAAGGAGTTGTTAGGGTACTCAAAGCAGACCCCAAAGTCATCCACGATATTGTTCCAGTTGATATGGCAATTAATTTGATGGTTGCTGTAGCTTGGGAAACAGCTACCAAGTAAAAAAACAACCTTTTATAAGATTTTATTTGAAAATACTAACTTAACTATTTGATTATTTGAGGTATGATGAAGTTAAATTGGGAGAGATTCCAGTTTACAACTTCTCATCTGGTGAAAAGAATCCAGTGAAAAACCTCTGGGTTCTGGATAAAATCGTTTACTGGTGGACCAAAAAGCCTTGCCATCGAATAATGTGGATTCCAAGTGCCATACTCATTACGAACGAAGTTTGGTTTAGGATTAATTCGTTTTTCTTACATCTAATCCCAGCTTATTTCTTCAACTTCGTTGGACTCTTTAATAGCAGCTCTAAAAAGAAGATAGATTGGGTAATTTAATAATTTAAAATTATTTAGAAAAGTTAATCCATAAATGTATGAATAGGTCGGAGTGTATGAAAAGTTGTACAAAGGGGTGAGATTGGTTGAACCTTTTGTAATGCGCCAATGGAATTTTACGAGCCATCGACCTTACGAACTGATTGATCGAATGGCTCGTTTGGATCAATCTATATTCTTCTTCGATATCCGTAAAGTGAATTGGGAAGAATGGACCAAGAACTACGTGGCTGGAATGAGGGTTTTCCTATTGAAAGATCCTTTGGATACCATTGAAAAAAGCAAAGTATCTCTTAACAGGTAAATAGCATCTATTGAATGATATTGTTAATTGAATAATACTTAATGATTTTACTTTATCAACAGGATGTATTTGATTCGATTGTTTTTCCGACTGTCTTTCATCGTTTTATTGTTCGTCATGTTAGGTGCTTTCATTTACTGCTTTTATTCTTTAATTTGAACAAGAACAATTAAGCAACGTTCTAAGCTTATTGAAACCAAATTAATGTTTAATTGGTCATAAAATAGAATACACATTTTCTCTGGCCAACTGGAACGGGATACTCATTCATTATTTTCATTTCATATTTAAAATCTGCTGTGATAATTTATAATTTAAACCGTATATATGTAAAAAAACGTTCATGCGTGAAATTTTTTAATAGTTAATTTTTAAATGGCTCTTTATTGATTGGAACTGGTCGGTATACCGACAATATAAAGTGGTACGATAGCTGGTTTATACTTTTTCTAAAAATAACGTTGGCAACTTTCGGACTCGTTGTATTAAAAAGAACTTTACTCGTAAGAATTTTTACGGCTTATTAAATGCATGAAGAAATGCAAGTTACAAAGAAATTATTAAAATTTATCACTTAACTCAGATTGAGTTCTCTTTGCTTCTTCTTTCTCAAATTACCCTATTAAGCTTAAAGAGATTTGAAGTGTAAAAAAATGATTAGACAGGCTCGGCATTAAATTTATTATTAAATTGTAACACTTTTGCTTATCTAATTAAACAATCCATACGGCTTTTTAAAAAATGGCCCTTATTATAGCCTTTTGCTTTGTTTAACATAATGACACTAAATATATTACAAAACCAGATTGAAAACAACTTTGCGAGCATTATTGAGATTCGAGTTTGAAAGTCTGTATTTCGAAAAAATATTTTAAAAAATAAACCTCTTTTTCTACTGTATATTTACATCGTTAGCAGCTGTTTTTCCATTTGGACACGCATGGTACATAATGTCATTATAATTCCATTACAATAAGAATGATTAATTATTTTCACAAGCCCAATATAACCATCTAACTTCGATTCTAAATATAATTAAACTATATGAAACAAACAAAAAAAAAAATATACACGTCACACACCTCGACCGACAACCATCGAAGAATCCATCTTATTTTCAAAAGAAGCAACAGTAGATACCGGCTTATTATTTTGATTTTGCTGATGGCCTTCTTTTAGAAGATAATCACGAATACCAATAGTGTAATTGTTCACATAAGTCCTCCAATTGATTGGGCCCAAGTAAAACATTTCCCTTTCAACCTCCAACATCTGACCAAGAAGCTCCTTGGTGTTTTGACCGATGAATCGCCATTGGTGTGTTGTGAAGTATTCAAGGGCTCTCGACGTCTTGTGAATTTTATCGTAGAGTTTAATCTATTGAAATACAAAAATATGCTAATAACACTCTTTAAACCATACTTGGGAGTATTGATTTCTAAATAGGACCAACTATATTTCATTTTAAAAATAAAACCAACTAAAATAGTCTGTGAAACGACTAAATAGTTTGGCCTTTACCCTTAAACTTGATCTACTTATGATGTCTATGATTTTGTAAGAAGTAGTCTATGCCTCGGTATTATAATACCGAGGCAGCCAGGTTCGATATTAGTATACTAATATCGAACCTGGTTGAATGTTGTCGTCTTAACCAAATGGTCTACAGAAATAACTCGTATACTCTAAATATAGCTAGTTTAACAAGTTATTCTTTTTCATTCAATATTTTCACTTTGCTTGATACTCATCTTACCCAAGTTCCCCTCTTTCCATTGAGCTTCATCGGCAAATCCATCAAATAGCCGGGAATTAAGTGAAAGAAGGCTCTGTGGACCTTGTAGTGAAGCTCCCTGGAGTGCAGGGTGGTTGCCGGTGTTCGCATTTTCTTCGAACACGGTGCAGCTCTCCAAGAATCCACGACGAGCTGGGTGAATGTCCCCCAAGTTAGCCTATTTTCTAGTGACCCCGTGGTAGAGTGATACACTTGCACCCCTCCACCACACCTGAAAGTAGGTTAGTCTTGAACTTGATTTTCTTTATTTCAATTCTTATAAACCAGTTTTAATATGAGGCCTACTTTTGAAGCGACTTTTTCCAGGCAACCGTTAACATCAGGTTGATGACCAGATCGACTGGAATTAGGTCACTGATGGCTTCTTTATCGCATTTTAGAGATCGGATCAAGCCTTTTCCAACTCCAGTCATAAGACCTGATACAGCAGTATATCGCAAATATGGATAAAAATTAATAATTGGTTGTATTAATTTTGTTTCTTTAGTCTTTATGAACCAGTGGGGCCATTGTAATTATCAATCCATCCTGGGAACGGCTCTCTTAAGGAAGCCGTTACGATCGAAGGTCGCACTATCACCAAAGGAACGTTTTCCCTTTCCTTTTCCAAAATATTTTCTGCTAGATTCTTGGTGAATGTGTAAGTGTTTGGATAAGATCCTATAAGACTTGATTTTTGCCCCTCCAAAATTAGGTCAATACTGAATTATTGGGGTATAGAATGGTAAATATACTTAGGAGTCCAAGTGTTGATCAATTCATCAGGAAAGCAATTGATCATTTCAACTAATTTGCAAGGATCCTGGTTATTTAGATTGGTATAGATACGTTCTTCGACTTGCTCATGTTGAACGTTACAATAAGCCGTCGAAACGTGGACAAAAGCCTATAAAAACCATACTAATTCTTCGGGATCTTCAATTAATTTTTCTCTAAAATGTAACAACCTTTAACTGTTTCATCTCTTTGCAAATCTGAAGCATCCTTCTGGGTCCTTCGACATTCATTTCGATGGCCTTTTTCAAATCTTCATCGAATCGAACCGTTGCAGCTGAATGGAAAACGATCGAAACATTATCGATAAGTAATTGCAGATCATCGGAAGATATTCCAAATCCTGGTAGAGTCACATCGCCTTCTACTGCTACCAATTTCCTGAAAAATCCATCATCCATTTTCCGAACTCGATCAAAAACCTTCCCAAAAAGATGGTTTAAAAAGAATAAAACGTGTAAAATTGTCAACATTTTACTTGATTATTGACGAATTCTTGCATTCGAGTGATGACACTCTTTCCTCTGGATGGTCTGATGAGCATATAGATCCGATCAATTCCAGAGCAAGATCGGAGCAGTTTTTCAACGAGCACTTTCCCAACGAATCCAGTCGCTCCCGTAATAAAGACGGAGCGACCATCGTAGAACTTTTGGATCCTATTTATTATAACATCCTCCTCCTCCATGATATTTTGAACACGAAAATGGATTCGTGTTCGTACAGCGCAATGGCTTTTATACCAAGACTGGTGTCATGACCTAACCGTATGCATAAAGGTTGACTGAAAGTTTTCCTGTTTTTATTTTTTATTTTTATTATTATTGACGGTCACAATCACTTTTCAAATTAACATATGCGACTTTATCCTTTTTTGGCGAATATAGAAGTGTTGCTGACCTCCATTCGGGGTTTCTTTTTTTATATAGATGTTTTGAATGGTATACGCTATGATGCTAATGAAAATTGAAATTCACACGTGTATAGCAGCTAGCTCCCCCTTCACTTGCAATATATTGATTTACACCTATACGTCAGGGGTTCAAAATTTTGGTAGATTTCTGCAAAATTCTACAGTAAATATCAAATTTTGGGACAATTTTGGGCTTTAAAATGAATTCAAGTTGAACACTGTTTGTATAATTTGTCCAGCTATCCATTTTATTTTATTGAAATTTTATATTTCTTGGAGGCCAGCTCACCTCCACTGGACCACCTCTCCACCTCACTTGGAGAGGTGTACCTCCCAGGTTAAGAACCCCTGCTATACGCTATCATACAGCAACACTTTGTGATGTTCAATTTTCTTAAATTATTTTATTACATTTTTTTTGTAGTTAGTGAAAATAAATGTCTAACTCAGACAACCTGAAAAATCGGTTTTCTTTTCACTGTATAATATCACAGCACTGCGCTAACTGGTCCAACCTCTTTAATAACAGATATTCACTCAATACAACATTAAACGTTTTCCTGATTTTTTGTTTTATTTCGATCACTATTCTTATAAATTCCTTTGATAAAAAGTAACACTTTTTTGTATTATTATGTAAAATAAGTTTTTTAATAAGTAAAACTAAAGGATAGGAGCATACATGTTAAGCCTCCTAAAATCAAATTAAATGGATAATACTCAAATTCCCAATTGTTTACTATTTTATTCTTTTTGTAGTTCAAACACAAGGTTCGGTGGTATAATCATCAAATTAGTCGAGTGCTATCAATTAATGGTACAAAAAATGTAGTTATAATTAAGTAATTAAGCTTAATTTGATTTAAAAAAACGAATATTACAGAATTCATTCAAATTGTCAATACAAAAAAATATATATTTATGGAATGCAAGATCCGCTTTCGGTCAACGCGCTTCTGATCGTCCTGCGTGTGATGTCATATAAAAAAAAATTCTGATGGGCATCACCATTTATATATGCATCTCCGCATTGCTGCCATTCTTATCGAGCGACATGTAAGATATAGCAACGGGCTGTTTATTGATTCGATAAAAAAATAAATTTACAAATCAGGCACGTACTATTGATATATATATATTCATCCAATAATAAAAAGCAATTAAGAAGGGGAAAAAATCCTTTTATGTATCAAAATCCATTTCAGTCTATTTGGTTTGTACCGTTTCTATTCATAAAGAGTATACTATATACTATACATGACAAACCCGGATGTTGACATAGGAAGATGAATAAGCTAAATGAATTATTTACTACTCTTTAAGAAAAAAAGGTAAATATATCATTGCGGATACGGCGTTGCCGACAAAGTTTTTTTTTTCTTCAGAAGACCCATTACACAGGCTGACGGATGTCTTTAGACCCGTTTAGATATATTTTGAAATATGTGGCGCGTGGTCGTCCGTCATCACACAGGTTGACAGCTGACGGATGCACATCTACTCTTATGGGATGTAATTCATCATGTTACTCAAATCGTCAATGCCGAATGTCCTATTCTTTCTCTCTAAATAAAACATTTGCAAATAATATCTACCCGGATATATATCTATATACTATTACCAATATTTATTGAAATATAAATCATCTTTTTAAATTTGGTTATATTAATAATATTATTGACACTCTTTTTTGGTAATGCGCGCAGCGCGCTGATGATGATGCCAGCAGCATCGTAATGTAACAAATGCCAGCCAGATCCGGGTCTGGGTCTTCTTCGGATGAATGATGATGACCGCGCGCTCAAGAGTGTCATTGTGAAAATGACGTCATCTGTTTATAATATAGGCCTATATAAATATCAACGTTTCTTTCTACTGGATCCGGTTTTGGAAGAGAGAGAAAAAGAGTTTATACCTATATGAGATGCTGGGTGGCCTGAAGCATCATCGTAATAGACCATCATCATGTTGCGAGAGAGAGTATATATATAAGGAGAACCTATATAAAGAGAAGGGGACGGTGGAGGCGGACGTCAGTCTATTTAAGCGCATCATCTGTTAAGCGCGCTACTACCACTTCAATCATCTTTAGTAAAGTGAACAATTTAAAAAAAGGAAATATAACAAAAGGATGATGGGGATATTAGTTCTTTACGGTAATTTTAATTTCAAATCAATTTTTAAACTATTTAAAAGTGTTTAAAATCATGGAGTTTAAGAAAGCGCGCAGAAAGTGGGTCAGTGTGCCAGCGCATCCATTTGATGAACGATGACAGTTCTCCTTGAAACTGAAGAGACTAACTTATATTTATTTATTTAGCATCAATATTTACCTTGATGTCAGTAATGGATGTCAATGGTTTGGCACCATTCTATGGAATCAACACCGCCGCTAATAACAACAGTAGCAACATATTAGCCCATTCCATTGACCACGACTGTCGGGATAGACCAGATGGTTATTCAGCACCTGTACCAGGATCAAAATGTCGTAGATATTACCGTTGTGGACAAAAGGAGGCCTCAATATACCTCTGCCCCGGTAAAAATGTTTTCGACGGTCATCGCTGTGTACCTCCGGCAGGTGGAGATTTCATTTGCGACGTAGTAGATAAACCAGTAGAATCGCCAGATTTTGAGGTATGAAGAGAAAAATTGATTCTTACAATGTTCATTTTTTAGATTAATTTTTTATTTTAATTTAAAGAATCGTCAAGTAAAAGATTGTGATGGACAGAGCGATGGTTATTACCAAGACGTCGAATCGGGATGTCGAAGCTATTTCTACTGTTCCAGTGGTCTTAAAGCCGTCTACGTGTGCCCCTCTGGAAAGATATTTGACGGAAAGCAGTGCGTCGATGAATCGGACTATCAATGTAATGATATAAAAAATAATAATGGATCAATTTGTAAAGTGGGGAACGAAGAATCATATCAAGCGGATCTGTCTACTGGATGCCGAAATTACCACTTCTGCTCAAAAGATGGACTCAAATTGATCACTTTAACATGCTCGGATGAAAAAATCTTCGATGGAAAAAAGTGCGTGGATCCAGCCAGGTACAAGTGTCCGATGATAGAAGACGGCGCTGCCAAATCGGAGGAATTGGAAGCATACTATGCGTACTCCCCTCTTAATCGTGAAATAGAATCACAAGGTAGGCTGAATCTATGAAAATTTGAATTGAAAAAATCTATATAAATCTTGTAATTGTAATTTTCATTGATACAGAACCTGCTCAAAAGACCTATTTCGTAAGCAGTAAGCATAATAGTCCAAAATATTACCAAGAATCGTCTGAAGAGTGCGAAAGAAATAACGGATTCTTCGTTATTCCTGGAACTGGGTGTCGTCGTTACTATTTCTGTATTGGCGGATCTAGAACAGAGTTAGATTGTAGTGGAGATTCTATTTTCAACGGAGACCTCTGCGTCAATCCGGATCGTTTTGTGTGCCCTGAACTTGATGATACTCCATTACCAAGAATCCTGGAACATTCATCAATCGAAGATTCGTGTTCGGGGACGACTAGTAGTGGTCTTTACCCAGATAAGAAGAGCATAGATTGTAGAGGATATGTCTATTGCCGGATGGGTTCTGTATATGGGCCAGCAGATGAGTGCAGTCCGAGCCAGAGGTTCAGTAAAGCTCACAACCGTTGCTTACCAAAGCACGAAGTCCCTTGCCCTGACACGTCGTTATCATCAGCTGAAGAAAGGAGTTGAAAATGATAATTTTGCTGTTGTATTATATTAACTGTATATTATAATATATATATATATGTACACTTGAATTAAAAAGAGATTATTATACGAAATGCCCATTTTTCTTTTTATGTTGTTCAGAATTTCCGTTAATTAAACCATTCAGAGTTACTCAGAACGTTCAGAGTTCAGACTAGACTTTTCGCCAGGCAAAAAGCAGAAAAGTGAAAAGCGTGAAATACTATTTTTTTGATTGGTTGTTCAAATTTTCTGCTTTTTGCTTATTTCGATTAGCAGAATAAGAGATAAAAATACTTCCGTTGTTAACCCAAAAAATATTGAAAAGGATAAAGTAAAAAAAAAACTTGAAAAATGCAGATAAAATACGATACTTTTAACTATATTTAACAAAAGAACAGAAAAAGATAAGAAAAGAAAAAAAAAATATTGTTTTTAGGGCACTTTTCATTAAAGTTTTTATCTTAATGAACTTTTCTTAAACAATTTTTAACTGCAATTTATTTTCTCAAGTTCACTTTTAAAGTATTTAAACCATAGAATAACTATTCCACACATTTCTACCGGTTGAACACTACTTGGACGACAGAAAGTATCAAATCTTTTTAGCCCTTTTTTACTATGATTAAAGATAAAAATACTTGTTTTGGATATTCAGAAAAAAAAGAAAGAAAATGCCGTAAAAAATACCAAAGTAACTTATCTTATATCTTTTTTATTATTTGAAAAAAATAGGATTCACTGTATTTCTAATCTGAATTTGAAGAAGAATACAGCAGAAATACTGTCAGATCATATCCTGCTTATCGTCAGGCGAAAAAAAACATATAGTCTGAACTTATAGGGGCTTCAAGGAAGTTTAAGAGCTCTTTATTATTTATTTGTTTTCAAATTGAATCGAGCATAAGAACGACCAGACATAGCAAGTAGTAAGAGGTATCTAGCGGTGGAAATAAGACATTATATAAAGATTCGTTTTCATTCTTGTTGTCCTCATTCAAAACCGGATTTTTAAAATCGTGTATCCTCTTATGGTTTAAAAGAATTAATTATGTTGAAACCAGTTTGCGACAGAAAGCCATTGAGCAATTTCCTCTACAGTTTGTTAGTAAAGATGAAATGTGTTAACTTGGTGCCCACTTCTTTCATGCTTTCTGTCGTGTTTTTAAATTTACTTAACGTTCAATGTTCTCCATGGAAATCAGGCAAGTTATCAATTGGTAATACTTGGGTTATTGGTGATTCTATACGATTAACTCTGTAGTTACTCTGTGTATACTAAACAATCAATTGTGAAACAGATCATTTGAAGAGGTTATTACAATCCTCAGACGAATTACAGAGTCTCACAAGTAAACGGAGTATTCTCTTGGACGATTTGTGGAACCTACAGGCAACACTAGATGAAAAAGTTGAAGAATATGGAAGTGCTTTCCACGGTAAAGAGACTGACATCCTGGTTCTGATTAGAGAACTCGCGTTTAAGTGGCATGATGTCGAGAAAGTGAGCAACGAAATCTTTCAACTGATTCCATCGAAAGAAAATGGTGCAGAAAGAGATTCAGAACAGGAATATTTTAGGGGAATAAAAAATGGCTACGCTGAAACACTATTCCGAGCAAAGTAAAAATTGTTTTAAATTTTTTTTATAATACATTTTCGTGAAATATACAACGCATTTGATATTGACTTTAGAGCACGCAAGTGTGAATCGGCCTTCGAAACTTTCTACAGGCCTCAAAATAAATGTCTTCCCATTGCAGATCAATCTGGTGGACCATGCTCTACAAATCAGCTACTTTACGACATCGATGAAAGCAACGAAGGTGTTTGTGATTGTAATACAAACATGGAATTTGTTTTTTACAAACAAACAGAATCCTGTTATCAGCTTAACACAGAGGTAACTATATCTGCTCACTTTGATTGCTTCGTATCCCTTTATCTTAAAAATTTGGTGTTTGGAATATACACAAATTACTTAAAGTACTTAAATTTACAACTTATTCCTTACAGGGGCCCTGCAAACCCAGTGAATGGATCGTTTTGAAGAATAAATACGGGAATGGAACTATTCCAGAATGCGAAGCTATTCCCAATGGACTTTGTCCAGCAGATGGTAAACACATCTTTTACGAAGATAATTGCTGGGAACTAAAAACAAGAGGGCCTTGTAAAGAGCGCGAAGTTATAATGCGCAACCAGGAAGATTGGACAACTTTCGAATGTTTAACTGCTCCTGATAATGCAGGTTTCTCATTTGGAAACCAAGTAAGGTACTTCCCTTGCCCACCTGGAAGTAGACGTAGCCAAAATGGACAATGCAAGCCAACGTATTATCCTGGAAAGCGCTGAAACAAATAGTTCGGCGTATGCTTAAACACATACTATAGTATGTAGATTTATTATGTTTTGTTGTGAAAAATACGTGTTACCAACGTAATAAATGTATATAAACTTATTTTTATTTAGTTAATATATATGATTCAGTACTATAAAACATGGATTTTTTTCCATTGTGAAAAGGGATTTAAAAATCATTTTAACAGGACTAATGGATTAATCAAAACAATTCTTCGATTTTGGTTTGTTATCCAACGTTTTAGTTTTAAAATATTGATGCTTTCTTTGCGTTTCAGTTGCGAAAGTGTATGCTCTTGATCAGAATAGATTCAATTAAGAGTGAGAAAAACCTACCAAACCTAGAGAAGTGCATTTTACTGTTTTCCATATTTTTTATGTTTCGGAGGCAAACAAAAACAATAAAAAAAATAGCTGAAATAATTTTTCCCAATCAAGTATTTTCAAAAGTTTCGCCAAATAAATTTGCAATAATTTGAATGATACTACATTTGAAATCAATTACATAATCTAAGAACATAATATATCCACTCTGGTAGCTTTCTTAAAATTCAAAAAAGGGATTCTTACCTAGGCTTCTAATAGAATAGCATGTTTATTTTTTACTTTGGACAACACAATTTTCTTCAATTTTGCACGAAATATAATTTTATATTTACAATAAATTTTATTTTGTCTGTGATTTGCTAAGACCTTGTAGTAGATAGGTAGTCAATCATACAAAGAACTTAAAGCAAGTTCAATACTAACCAGGAAATGAAAACGTGTCTCTGTAATCCTTCGCTTTAAATCTATAAAAGGGAATAACTCCCTCGAGGCAAATTCACTGCTGAAATGGATTTTTAGCATATAACCAGTTGGTAGTCCCTATGCGATTTTTTCCACTCTGATGTTTTGTTTTCCGTCATTGTTTCATTCGCAAATTGCTAGTTGTCTCAAACCACAGCTGAGTTTTTAGAGAATATGAAATATCCAATGTTGTTTACATATACTCTTTCATTTGCAGTATTACTACAACTTTTTGTTACAAGAAACAATGTCCAATGTGCTCCTTCCAATGCAGGTAAGGGTTGGAATTTCCATTCCAAGCTCCTATAGTAATTATTGTTTAATTACAGATCAAGAAAGAAAATTGTTGGATTCAAAAAATTATAAAGACTTTGTTGATAAACGCGGTAAAATAGTTAACGAATTTCATGAAATAATAGCATCTGTAATTGAAATCATTGACGGCTACGGAAGCACATTTACTGGAAAAGAGGACGATATTCAGAACCTGCTTGGTGACCTGAAATCAAAGTGGAATGAAATAGAAAAATTGAGCATGCAGATTGAAAAGCTCGTCGTATCAGAGAGCGCAGACGAAATGGAGGAGCAAAAAGAAGATATTAAAACGCTCAACAATCAATATGCTGACATTCTTTTTCAGGCCAAGTATGCCGCCTCAAGAAAAATTTCAAAATCTTAAATGACATAGTATGTAAGCTTATGTTTCTAGAGCACGAAACTGTAAATCTTTCGAAGAAACTTTCTACAAACCTGAATCCAAATGCCTTCCTATTGAAGATCCTTCTGGTGGTCCCTGCCCAGAAAAACAAATTCTCTACGATGGTGACTTTAACGAAGGTTTTTGTCAGTGCGTTGTGCAGCTGGGGCTGGTTTTTCACAAGGAATCTGAATCTTGTTACCAATTAAACACACAGGTTAAATTTTTTTAAATTGATAAGACGTATTTCAAATTTAAATGTATGTGTTGCTAAATAGGGACCTTGTGAACCTGGCGAATGGATTATTTTAAATTCAAAGGAAAGGAATGAACAATTAGCAGTATGTGAAATTATTCCAGATGCCATGTGTCCTTCTGATGGCTCGCATGTATTTTACAAAGATAGCTGTTGGGAACTGGGCGCAAAAGGGCCTTGTTCGGAAGATCAGGTTTTTGTTCGCAATCCCGATAATTGGGCTTCATATGATTGCACCCTTGATACTAATAATGTTAGCCATTCCGTTGGAGATAAGGTTTCATTCGTGGCCTGTCCATCCGGTAGTAAGCGTGGAAAAAATGGTCAGTGTGGTTCAATCTACCGACCTGGTTAAAGAGAGTCTGAACTGTTTAAGGACGAAGAAAATTGTATAATAATTTTTTTACGTTGTTCATTTCTTATCGTTTCATTATTAAAAATATTTTAACTGATTGGG
This sequence comes from Chydorus sphaericus, assembly GCA_030141595.1. NCBI lineage: Eukaryota > Metazoa > Arthropoda > Branchiopoda > Diplostraca > Chydoridae > Chydorus > Chydorus sphaericus. The sequence goes on along the minus strand of CM057929.1, from coordinate 11,296,322 downwards.
TGCATAAACACATTAAGAAATAATTTTTCATGATTTACAACAAAAGAAATAAATAAATCATTTATGTAAACTGCAAGGAAACTACTTTTCTTTTAGATGACTCGATTTTCATTTGAATAAAACTGTAAGAACTTTCCAAATTTGATCTTTGATAGAAAAATATAGATCGTTGAATTATTGATAGTAAAAATCGTGGATCGTTAATTACATTAAATCAACAGTAAAAATAACAATAAAAGTACCCTCACTATCTAACGGGATATTCTCACCGACGAATACGATAATATATACAACCATCAATAGTTTACAACATCGATGAACACGGAAGTTATTAGAGTAAAAATAAAGCCGATGTCAAGACCCTGCTTAGAGACCATTCACTTTAGTTATACAGAACGAATAAAGCTGAAACAGTAAGCAACTACTTCTTCCAACTGATTCCATCGAAGTTCAATGATTAAAGAAAGAGAAAGAACAGGCAAATGAGGAATGACGAAGAATGACAGTTTTTTTAAATAAAAACTTTATTGCAACGTTTTCCATATTATGTATACATGTGTAATTCATTTGGTAAAGGATTGTTAGAGCACGCCATTGCAAATCAACCTTCCCTGTAAGCACAGTATAGCTATAAGATATCTTTGAGATAGTTTCAAGTGTTGTTACTATCTTTGGACCTTTTCTCTTATAATATATTCTTAAGATATCCATAAGATATCTTATTTTTGTCGCTAAGTTATTGGTCTAGAGTATAGTCATAGCTTACTTAAATAGCATTTGAATGTCTCAAAGATATCTCATTTTATTGAAATAAATTTTAATTTCTCTCAGATATCTCAAGTTATTTTTCAAAAAAATAAAAATAAATTCATGTATACTAGTAGGGCTTACAATATAAATACATGTTTGATGCCACATATCGTACACCGGCCATAGCTGGGTGGATTAAGCGCCTGGCGTCTCATGCTGAAGGTTAATGGTTCGAATCTCACTGCCGGTACAGTATTTCTGTGAACATGAGCGTGATGTCGTGCACGGTAGTGAGACAGGGAGGGCGGAGAGGGAAGAAATTTTAATTTTTAAATTTTTTTTATTGATTTTAATTTTAAATTATTAAGAGATCTTCAAGTTATCTTATAAGCCACCATATAGACTGTCAATTAGTTATTCATGAGATAACTATGCGATATCTTAAGATTAAAATCCAGTCCAATTCAATTCATCAATAAGATATCTTACAGATATACTCTGCTTACAGGGTTCTTTCAACAAGCCTTTTACATGCTATAAACCTCAACAGAAAAGCTTTCCTATTGAAGATCACTGGTGGTGCACATCCTGAAAAAAACAATTGCTTTACGAAGTCCAGCATACACACACACCCACACAGATATATAAATATATATACACTTATATATATAGTAGATTACTCAGCAGCGAGTTATTTACTGTATTTTTTGGTAAACACTACTCATATTCATAAAACTGCTTTTAATAAGAAAATATTGGTCAACTTAAGTTGTATAGGCTTGATTACTTCTGAATTTTTAATTTTTTAAATAGTGAATGGATCGTTTTAAAAATGGGCAAATACGGAAATGTGTTCCAGTTATATAGCAATTCCAGTAATATAGTATAATATTCTCGAATGCACTTTGGCAGCTTTCCGGCAGATGGAAAGCACGTATTTTGCAAAAAGGGCTGCTGCAAAGAGAGTGCCTTCAAGGCATTTACTAGCAAAACTGGTTTTCAGCACAACCAGTTGTTTGTCTACTAGTTGATTTGTTAGCTGGTTTTTGTTCGATCGTTCTTACATTTGCCATTTGCTAGTAATTTCAAGCTACTGCACAAGAAAATGAAATATCTCAGCTTGTTCACATACATGCTTTTATTTGCAGTACTATTAGAAACTATTAGTTACAAGAAACAATGTCCAATGTGCACCTTCAAATACAGGTAAGTGTTCGAGTTTCCTTTCCAGTTCTTACAGTAAAAATTTCTTAATTACAGATGAAGAAAGAAAATTGCCAGATTTTTTTTCCAAGAAGGGATTGGCAAACTCAAACTCGAAAGCAATAAAAAAGTCGACGAATTTCATGCTACAAAAACATCTTTAAATAAAATTATTGATGAATACGGAAGTGGTTTTACGGGAAAAGAGGACGATGTCCAGATCCTGCTTGATGACCTGATTTCAAAGCGGAGCAAAATAAAAGAATTGAGCAATAGTATTGCGTCAGAGACTACAGAAGAAATAGAATACATTAAAGTGCTCAACAAGGAATATGCTGAAAGTCTTTTTCAGGCCAAGTATGATACTCAAAAAATGCAAAACCAAGCAATATTTTATGAATTGAATTACATAATACACAATTTTATATTTTCAGAGCACGGAAATGCATATATTTTGAAGAAACTTTCTACAAACCTAAATCCGAATGTTTACCCATTGAAGATCCCTCTGGTGGTCCGTGCCCTAAGACACAAATTCTGTATGACGTAGATCTCAACGAAGATGTTTGTCATTGTGAGGATTTGAGACTGGTTGTCCATGAGGAATCTGAGTATTGTTACGAATTAAACACAAAGGTAACATAAATTTTCTTTCAATAAGGCAAACTTTGAGTTTTAATACATGTGCTGTTGAATAGGGGCCTTGTGGCTTGGAATTTAAATGAAAAAAGCAATCAATTAGCACTATGCGAGATTATTCCTGATGCCTGGTGTCCTTCTGATGGACTACATGTCTTTAACAACGATAACTGTTGGGAACTACTACTACCGAACTAGGCACAAAGGGGCCTTGTTCGGAAGATCATATTCTTGTTCGCAATCAAAATAATTGGGCTGCATATTTTTGCTCCTACAAATTTTACGCTGCCATTAGAAACAAAGTTTCAAAAGTGTCCTGTAAAAATGGTAGCAAACGAGGAAAAAGTGGTCAGTGTAGTCAAGTCTATCCCGGACATGGTTGACAAAAAATAAATTTTCTTAATACATTTTCTTATTAGCTTAAAACTGGATTTATCATTAAAAATCAATAATGTTTTATGACACATAGGGATCGATGATAGGGATTTAGTGATAGGGATTTAGTGAACTAAAAAAATACAGTAGTATTGTGTAGTATAGAGTAGTAGTTATTGTTTCCACACAATAGTTAAACCTGTTTGCACAAAAAATTGTCCACATAAAAAAATTTAAATCGTTGATAAAAAAAAGTAATTGGGCACCTTCACGTACCAAGAGAGGGCTCATGAGCCTTAATAACATAAATGACGATTTGCTGATTTTAAGAAGAAGAACCAGTAAGCGAGAGAACCCGTCATTGGGGGAATATACGATACAGCTGTTAGCAACCATTAAATGTGTTAACTTAGTGACCACTTCCTTCTTAATTAATATAGGTTTTTCATCAATAAATGTGCCCCCATCAAAATCAGGCAAGTCATTAAATATTGTTTTGTTCTTAGTGTTTACATGTATACAACTGTTAATTTTATTGTATACTGAATGACCGATTGTACAACAGAACATTTAAAAAGGTTACTGCAGTACTCTTAACCTTGAGAGACTCACTAGCGAACGGAGTATTCTCAACGATAAATTCTGGAATATACAGGCATCTCTAGATGAAAAATTCGATGAATATGGAAGTGATTTTCAGGGAGACTAAAATGAAGTACAGGCCTTAATTTCAGACCTCAAATTACAGTGGAGCAAGATTGAGGAAGTTAGCAACGATGATAAGTGAGCAAATGATAAAAGTACGTAGGACACCTACGTACTTTTATCATTTGCTCGCTTTTATTTGAAAGTGAATAATGAAGAAATAGAAGCAGAATATAATTTTTTTTAAACTGAAGGAATGCCTATGCCGACACTGATTAGAACGTTTTAAATGTTGTTTTAAATTCATGCAACACATTTGTTAATGGTTTTAGAGGTCGAAATTGCGAATCGGCCTTTAAAGCTTTTTACAAACCTCATCAAAAATGTCTCGGTGGTGGGCCATGTCCTGCGAAACGGTTGCTTTACGAATTCGAGAGAACCAACAAAGGTATTTGTAACTGTGATGCGAAGCTGAAATTGGTTTTCACGAGCAAACCGATTTCTCTTATCAGCTCAACACAGAGATATTAATATACACCCACTGGACTTTATAATTAAGCGACAGTTATTTATTATAAAATATTAAATAAACTTAATTTTTTCCCCATTTACACTTTCGCTTAAATCCCTTATACAACCAAATATATTTATTTACTACTTAAGATTTATTAGTAGACTTGAGTTGTTCGCTTATATCAATTCACAACAATTTTACAGGGACCCTGTGAATCCTGTGAATCCTCTTTTCATTGTTGTTTGTAGTTAATTTTGAAATGAATAACATCTGGGGAAAAAATTGTGGTTAACAATTAAAAAAGCATTCACAATTTTGCAATAAATATTTTTTTATTTATTGAACTATTGCTCCTTACATCAATGCATTTTCTCGTCTCAACAAAAACCGGTCTTTCAATTTAAAAAATGCCTAAGGCTATAATTAATCGAGCTCTCTTTTGTTTCTCCTTTGTTACAGCTTTATTCATTTCATTGGCATTCAGTTGCTGGAAAAAGCGAGATGGCTTTCAAATACAATCGACGTTATAATTTTTCTATTTTTTGTGTTCTGTTATTAGTTTTATTTGAAATTGGACACATCCATTCTCTTCCTTCAAACCCGAAGTAAAGCAATTATTACGTTGTTTCAAAACACACTTTTAAATTACAAAATATTATTTGTTAAGGGCAGAGGAATGGAATAACAGGCTTCAATCTTTAAAGGAGCAAAGAGATTCTTTAATAGACCAATTGTGGGATTTACAGGCCCAGTTGGACGACATGGTCAAAGAATATAGAGATGCATTTAAAGGAGACGAGGAAAAAGTACTTATCCTTGTACGAGAATTGAAAAAATTATTACAAACAATAGATGGATTGAGCAATGACATCTTTGAACTAATTGATACAACTGAAAACGCAGAAGAAAGTAAAAAAGAAAAGGAAAGACAGAAGGAATTAAAAGACGACGTATCGGAAACACTTTTTAATGCAAAGTATATTTTTTTCTTTGTATAAAAATAGAATATCAGTATATTTTTCACTGAATTCAAGGGCGAGGAAATGTAAATCAAGTGAAGAAGCTTTCTACCACCCTTTAATGAAATGTTTCAAAATTGGTGAACCTGGTCCATGTAATGAAAACGAATGGCTTTACGAAATTGAAGGAACCAATGAAGGCCTTTGTGATTGCAAAACTCAAGTGGGATTTGTTTATCATACTACAAGCGAAGGATGCTATTGGCTTAACACACAGGTAATAACTACATATTTTATATATTATTGGTAGACACATCAAAAATTTTTAACATTTTCTTTTAAATAATTGTATGAGCAATGTATTCGAGACATCTATTGATCCTACAAATTTGAAGACAATTTCATTTTTAAGGCTTATAGTTTATCTTAAAGCTCTAAGATAAATGTCTGATGAAATTTCAAGATAAATCGTGAGCAGGGCCTTTTTAAATTAATAATGAATTTTAAAAAAAAATATTTCTATTGTAGGGGCCTTGTGAAACCGGAGAATGGCTAATTTATGATTCCAAAACTGACAGTACCAATCATGTTAAATGTGACTATGTTCCAGATAAAAATTGCATCTTGGATGGCGCCCATGTGTTCTATGGAGACAGGTGCTGGAAACTGGGCTCTAAGGGCCCTTGTGCGAATGGCCAAATTTTGGACAGAAATTCAGAAAATTTAGGAATTATTGAATGCTCTATTGATCCTTCTCTTGATAGTTTTTCTTTTTCTGATAAAGTGTAACAGTTTCCATGCCTAACAGGCACTAGAAGGGCACGAAACAAGTAATGCAGAACGATTTAAAGACATAAAATTGGAAAACGAAATACCTTGTAAAAGACAACGCTCACTATAATTAACAGAATAAACAAGCAAAAATTCAGTATTTTCCCTTTTATTTACTGATTAGCCGCATATGTATAAAGAATACATAAATAAAACCAAATGTATCGATTGGTACACACTTTAAGTGAAAAACAACACAATATTTAATAAGATACCTCGAAACTCAAAAGTCCTTGAATTTGGTTATTTCTTAAAACCACCTATTAATCGTCACAGAAAACAATGAGGCAACATAAGAATATAACCTGTTCCATTTTCTTGTATTGTTTTATTACAGCATTCGCAATCCATTAGGTCTGAAGGATACTGAAAGATGAAGACAAAGCAAGAGATTTCATTAACTTGTTTTCTGTAAATTTCTGTATTCCCAGCCAGCACAAAACGTTTATTTAACGTAGTTTTTATGCTACCAAGAAGTCGTGTGTTACGTGGTTGTAGTAACGTACGATTTACGTGGTATTATACGTGTCTAACTAAACTAAAAAAAAATCAATTTTTAAAGGATCTCCGGAAACGTAAAATTTACGTGAGCATCTACGTAATCAATGAAACGAAAAATGTTCAACTTTTATAAGAAACTCATTTACGACAATTTTACGTTGAAAGTACGTGGTGACTTTAACATATTATTAGCTCAATTCAATGGAAAAATGCGATGTTCATACATGTAATATTTACGTTACATGTAACGTTTTCATACGTAACTATTTAATGCTTAGCTCTTCATTGTACATCATTTAATAATATGAAAAAAATATTAAATAATCTTCTACTGCAACATGTACGAAAATAAATATAGTCCCATAGAGGAATATGCGATTGCACTTCGACAGCATCTAAAATATTGTACATCATATGTCGTTCAATAATTTTATAACTGCTATAATTAATACAGCATAATACACATTTTAAAATTTAAATGTTTCCTCATATTGCGGGGTTGCATCATTTTTACAGAATATATATTTTTTCAGAATATAACTTTTTTTCATAATAACTAATTTGATAATATTGAGCGCAACAGTAGAATGGATGATGGAAGATGTTGTGCTTACGCCGCTGTCCGTCGTCGATTCATCTTCAGATTCTTTTGATTGTTCACCTTCATCCACTTCCGAAAGAATACTAATATCATCCCATTTACCTGAAGCCAGTTCTTTGTCACGCTGACAGTTGAATTTTCTCTTAGCATGCCTTGGTCCAGGATCTTTCTTTAATTAATTTCTTAATTACCCTCCATCCTCTTTAATCTACAACTGAATTGCTTCGAGTTATAGCAAATTCACACTTAATTAAACAATAAAACTCATGACAGCACACTGCTCGGCAGCAAGCGACGAACGAATAAAATAAAATAGGATATTCATTTTATAACTATCGGGCAATTTTAGAAATGCGGAAATTTAGAAAACCGGAAAAAGCGGTATTGAAAAATTCATTCATTTGATAATCATCGCTGAAATTTTAGAATTCCGGAAATGTGTAACAATATTAAGATTTAAAAAATTAGGTAACTTCATTTTTCCTATCAGAAGTAATTAATTACAGCACACGAATTTGTTCAAAAAATTATTTCCGGATTATACCTTTTCCAGTATTTTTCTAAAATCGTGTTTTTATTTCCGAGTACCACGAGCTAGCTCTAGCCCTTTGCGGCGAGGAAGGTAGAGTAGAATCGGAGGGGATACTATCTCATCTCGGTAATCATTTTCTATCGACATTTCACGTCCACCAAGTGAACGCGTGTTGGGACGAGAAGTTAAACCAGTAGAATCGCTATCAACATTTTTGGGAGATCCTCTGATTCATAAAGTAAAATAGAATGATGTTTTATTGTATTGTGTTTCCGGCATTACCATTTCATTCATAGCGGCAAATGAGAGAAAACATATAATTATGATCGGAAAATTTCAAAAATAATGAACCAGGTTAATTCAGAAATGACATGATTCAATTATTATTCATGGAATTTGAAAATATTGGAATTGGAGAGACAACGTAAGAGTCACCGATGAATGGATACGATTCCTTTAACTTCACACACTTGCATTTCACATCTTCAATTCGATGAGAAGACAAATTGGGATCTAAATCGCTTACCTTCCAGGTCCCAATGCGACTGGAGGGAAATGGATAATGGAAATAGTCATCATATTTCCTAAAACGGTGTCCAAATAGAATAAGCTCTCCTCTCTCGGTTTTGAACACATTTGAAATGCAAAAAATCTCGTTCGTATTCTGAATTCTAACCGTGTTGTGGGGATGGGAAATCCCAAGTCCAATAGGGCCGCAAGTTACCTTACGGTAAGATGTGCCAGGGATGGGACAATCAAAATCTTCGGGGACGTAGATATCGGATTGGTTTAAGGAGAAAGAAGAGAAAAGATTGATGCTTCTGTTACTCGATGGTCGAGCATTGTTTGAATGAGCACTGTTTCGCCTTAGTTCGTCTACGCGCTTTACTGCCTGTTCTAATTCGTTGGTATAGCTAACTACTAAAGCCTTAATAGTTTGTAAGTGGTTCTCATTTGCATAGCATGAGAATTCATAAAGAGGACGATCAAAGAATTCGGTATCATCAGGGACATGGATGGAATTATGGACATTATAAGATATGAAATGCGATCCATAATAGTCATCTTCAGCGGCCTCCGTAACAAATTGGTTTAGGAGCCGTTTGCAGGATTCAATCACCTGTTCCCCCCTGAAGAGTTCTTCGTCGCCAAGGATGCGAACGGCAGTATGCAGTAGAAGGTAGTGGTCGTAGAAGCGCCGTGTTTTCTCTTCCATAAGTAGGGCCTCTTTAAATATTATAGGACCAGCGTGATGCAAAATAAAATGTAGCTCTGTTCCATTAAAACGGCACAGATCTCGTAAGCCCCTAGGATGTCTTCGAGCAAACTCTAAAGGGATGTCGCCATTCAAGCTGACGAAATGATCAGATATCATTTCTACCTATGAAAATAAAATAACATTTTTATGTTTTAATTTCCAAAAATATATAATCAATATTATAAGTTCAACTATTGATATTGTAATTAATTTCAGTTTTCTAAAGAGTGCTTAAAATTTTTATGTTTTATTGGATATTGATAATTTGATATAAGAATTGACCAACGCAGGTAAAGAGGACGGTAAATTAGTCGGTAAATAAACCGGCATACATGTCGGTATATATTGGTTTGGAAACTATAGTTATAGTAGTCGGTAATCTCAACATGAAAGGATCATTCTGATTTATTTTGTATAGTTATTTAATTATTAGCGAACATATAAATTAGCGTACGTTTAAAGAAGTTAAGATGCCTTTTTTACAGCATAAGGATATCACAGAATGAAGTATTTTTAACGTTACATACTTGTTGCTTCTTTAGTCTAGCATTGGTATTCTTTCCAGTAGTGAACCAAAGGAGGATTTTTTTTTGAAGACCGATGTCGAATAGATGCATAGGCTCTGACGGAACAGCCTTAACGATGTCCAGAGATTTTAGCTTCGTCAGAACCGATAGGGGTCCAGTGTGGTGATGCTCTGGATGGTTCCTTTGCCGGTAATCAGCATCGGTTCGTTCCGGTGCATTAACATCCCTGAACGTAGTGCGCCCGCGTCTTTCTCCGTCCTTTCTTACATAAATGCCGACGACCTTGCATTTGTGGCAACCATGAGTCCCATTGTGGCTGGCTATCTTCAATGCGGCAGCCCTTGCCGGGGCATCAGCTAATACCCCATAAACTTTAAACGGGATTTGCCTTTCTCTGTATAATCATATTTTTTAAATTATATAAATATATATATAAATAATTTTAATGATTTAGAGCTGATTCGAATCATATTGGAATTAATTACACAAGAATTACCGGAAGGGAAACCCCAACGTTTCTAGTAGAACACATTCATCTACAGTGTAGATAAGAAGGTCATTGAAATCTTTCGGCTCCGCATCTCCTTCATAAATTCCAACTGTTGCAACCTGTTTGCAGTGTCGTGGCGTTCTCTATGAAACACATATATTAAATTAATACAATTTCATACATAATAAGAAGCTAACAATGAATCAAATTTGCATTTTTATTATCTATTAGGTCTAGATGCTTTATAATAATAAAAAAATTAATAATAATAATCATTCCACTCACTAAACTTGCTGTGACAGGAACGAATTTTTTTTTCGCGCTTTTATAAAGGGGCATCCCATCGAAACTTAAATAAATCTCGATGATTTCTGGATAATTAGGGAGATTTAAGCTTTCCAATATAGTTGTCAATCCTGGAACAACTCCAAAATGGTAGTAGCGACCAGGCGGGACTTCTTTGATGTCGATTACTTTTCGCATTGATTTTAAAAGTGTCCGAACATCTTTTGGAAGGAATCCCATGAAGGGATGAAGGATATGTAGCAGTTCGGTAGCATGAGTCTGGCGGATCTTATTCCTGACGACCCAGTCAGCAAGATCTTTCTTCAATAAACCATCGGGAGACATGTCAGTCGCGTTAGAATGGGCTTCGAAAGCATCCAGATTGTCCATGAAAGAAAAGTCGAGATCGGCTAATTCATCCGCAAGATCGGAATGATCTGACTCACTCTCCTCATCGTTCGAATCACGATCCCGTTCATCGACCAATTCTTCATAGTCCTTTTCATCAAAAAACGACCAACCGGACGACAACGACGCGGAATCTATTTAAACATGCGCATGCAAACAATTATATCAAAGATTCAAAGCGCTTTTCAAAATAGAGGCTTAATATGAGTGGTTGTACATACCATGGTCGTTGTCAGAGGTGGTATCCAAAGTTCCGTCATAAATAGATGATGGATTATTGTCCACATTTTCACCATCGTTATCTGACGATGGTTTTTGCTGTGATGTTTCAACTAATTCAAAAGTAGCGGCAATTTCTTCAGAAAATTCTATAGACATTTCTTGCTGATCTGAGGAAGAAGAATGCTGATGGTCATCGTAAGTTTCATTAGGCGGCTGACATAGAGGAACATGCGATTGTCCTTCGACGGCATCTAAAATATGATGCATCATGTCGTTCAATAATTTTATACTGGTAATAAATAATACGGCATAATCCACATTTAAAAATCTAAATTTTATAATTAATTTCTTGGTTTTCTATCCATGAATCTAAATTATTTACCTTTTTTTATTTAAAATGAAAGAAATTTAAATAATATATTTTTTACTGATAATTATAATAGTGCGCTTTGATCATATATATAAACATAACAAAATATATATCAACTACGAACTATTCAAAAGATTACTGTTGATATTTCAGCACAAAAAAATAGGCGGAAAATCAGTAATTGAAATAGTTATACGTTAAAATAAAGGCTATATACCAAAGCTCATCTTGTCATATTGCGGAATTGCATTATTCTTACGGAATAATTTTTTTTAAAGAACTCAATAACCTTTGATAGAATTGGTGGTGTCCGTAGAATAAATGATGGAAGAAGTAGGGTTTACGTCGCCATCCGTCGTCGATTCATCTTCCGATTCTTTTGATTGTTCACCATCATCCAATTCCGCAATAATATCATCCCATTCACCTGAAGCCAGTTCTTCGTCACGCTGACACTTCAATCTTCTTTTAGCATGCCTTGGTCCAGGATCTTTCTTTAAGTTTCTTTTTTGAGGATCGCGATTACTCTCCATCCTCGTTAATTTACAACTGAATTGCTTCGAGTCATAGCAGTTAACACTAAATTAAAGAATACAACTAACGACAGCGCGCTGCTCTCGCACTGCTCAGCGGCAACCGACAAACGAATGAAGAAAATAATTTGAAATTCATTCATTTTATAACCATCGGCACAATTTTAGAAATCCGGAAAACGATGATGAAAATTCATTCATATTATAACTATCGATGAAATTTTAGATTTCCGGAAATTTGTAATAATTTTGAGAAAAAAAGTTACGTAACTTCATTAAGCAACTTTCAGAAGTTATTTATTACAGCACACAAATTTGTTAAAACTTTTTATTATTTCCGGATTATTATTGTAACTGTTTTTTCAGTATTTTTCTACACGAGGACGACGATCAATCGATTTTGATTATATAGCAATGATGACGCACTAGCTCTAGCCCTTTAAAACGGGCGAGGATGGTAGCGTAGAATCGGAGCAGGATTCATCGGAATCGGGAGCTAGTAACTCGGTTGCGTTTAAATCATCCTGGTAGTCATCGTCTATAGCAATTTTTCGTCCACCTTAAAAAACCGCAAGTAAATTGTCGAAGTCATTAATTTTAAAAATAATAGTCTAGCTCATATTGTATTCAATTTACCAAAGTAATAATGTTCATCATGTAAGATGCAGTCATCAGGCGGAATTCTTTGCCCATAATCATCTTCAAGTGTGCCGATCGATAAAGAAGAATTTTCGTTGAGTTGATTTCCTAATAGTAATATGGAACCAATTTAAAACTATTATTTTTAAATTTAATCAAATTTTTTAATAATAACCTTGCTGGGGTGTGCTGTATTCATTTAACTCTTTTAGATTAAGAGCGGAAGATAGTTCCTGGTTTTCCATCTGCAGGGATCTGTTTTTTTCCTCCAATTTTTTTATAATGTTTTCATAGTGAATGGTATTTGAATTGCTTTCTTGTACAAGTTTTTCATGATTTTCACAAATGTTTTCAAGAAGCTTGAGCGCGCCAATAACTTGAGACCTCAGAACCTTAACTAGGGCACCCTGAGCCATAACTTTTTTAAACTCTTCTTCAATTACACCCGACCTGTCATACACTTCGTCTAAAAGTGAACGCGTGTTGGAATGAGAAGTTGAACCAGTAGAATCACTATCAAAATTTTTGGGAGATGACGGAAGAGACATGATTTAAGAGTTGTTTCGAATTTGATTTACAAAAATTGAGTCGAAAATATTTAAAAAATCAAATTTGGAAATCAAAATTATGGAGCACTTTTTTTTTCTTTGTTGACTAAACATGCGCAAGCACCGTTGTCAATATATAAAATTATGACGACATGAAAAGGTGATACGCACTCAAATGTGTTATATAACTAAAACGAACGAGGAAATAAAGTTTATATATTTTTAATCTAAATTTATTCCTTATAATATTTTAAAAAATGTTAATTGTGACAACATTTTTAATACTTAGACTATTGGCAACGTCGTAACGAAACAAATGAAGAGAGAAAAGAAGAAAAGGGGGTTAGTTTAATGGCGGCTGATGGTGTGCGACGTGCCAAAAACCTCGATCGGAATTATACTTTTGAAAAAGTGCGTATTTCCATTATCTTTTTACTTTATTTTTATTTCCATAAGGTCAATACGGACGATCTATTTAGATTTAGAGAGATTTTACTTCATTGCTTCCTACCTATTCAATATTTATTTAGCACGCGTCCTCCTATAGTTGATAACCTATACTGACCCATGGGTGATAATCACGTGGCTGATTAAAATAATCTTTCTTGACAGTGACTAGTTTTATAAGATGTATATTGTGTCTTCATTTCATTATAAAACGTTTAAATAGTTGCCAGCTAGACTATTGCCACGACTTTATCTTTTTTTCTTTCTCTCTTTTATAGTGGCGAGTCCATTCGTGGTGTCCTTGATATCAACAGCTCCAATCAGTGTGGATCTCAGATGTCTGCCCGGATATCCGAGTTGGTATATCACGGTGTTACAAAAATGGATTCACCACCAGGAAGGAACCGTGTTCCTTCCCCCTGATAGAGAACTGGCGACCGCTTTGAAAAATGGATGGGATGTAAATTATGAGTCTTGGCAATATTACTACTGCAGAGTATTGAGCCCGGAATATGGTAAAGATATTTTGAAATTAAAATATCACAATGTAATACTCATTTTGGATTTGATAGATGACTTTAATAAGGCTATACAGATGGAAAAATTAGCTGCAGATAAAGGTTACAACCTTTTCATGTATGCGGATTGCGAGAAAAATGGCATTCGTTATAACAAAGGAGTTCCCGCCAATCCTTTCTCCCCGTCATCGCCACTGCCTCATCCACAAACTCCTTTGCAAGAGAATGGACAGACTGAAGAAGTCATGAGTTCCAATACGACCTCGCCAAATCAAAGTCTCACTACTGATGCTGCCACAGTTAGTGCTCACCACTTGATTCCATCCGGTTTACCAGAGCAGCATGTGATGGTACGTCATAGTTATTTTTGGTTTTCAGTATAGTTGTGGCACGTAAAATAATAATTTGATTTCATTTTAAAAATAACCATATGTAGATACCACCAAATTCTACTTCTCAATTGATTGATACTCATCAAGAATCTTCCACCAGCCCAGAACATTCGGATGCTCACGTCACTTTCGATGGAAGAGATATAAACTCTCCCAGACACTTTGTGGGATCCGGGTCCTCTTCTTCTACGGAACCCACCGCTAACTCTTTAGGCCGAGCATCTGGAAGCGGAACGGCCGCTACCACCTCAGGAGCTCATTCATCTTCTTTGAGTGATACCAACGCTCAGAGTAAAATAATATTTTTTTTCGAATATAATGTGCACACTTCCACTTTGAAATTTCCTTTTTTTTCTTTTTTTCAATTAAGATTTTCTGTATTTCAATTGATTTGCATAAATATTGGAATCAGAAAAAATTTTATATTATTTTTTTTTTGTAAAAATACTCATTAAGGCGTACTCATTTAAATTTTCAGGTAAACGACAGAAGAACGATCGTGAACAAAGTAGCAAGGCCAACAAGCTGATCGACGCTTTCCTCGAGTGCAAGGAGATGTGTAAGGAGGCACGCGACGCTAGCAATTTCGTGAAGGAGGGACTGCAAGCTATTAGCCGGCATCAGCAGGAGGCCGCAGCTATTGAAAACGCTAAAATTTCCATTGGTAATCTTCCTACAACTACCCCGGAAGAGTTTGAAAAGTTGGAAAAAACTTTGAAGGAAGGAACACCAGCCGTACGACAATATTTTGTAAGTACCTTTTAATATATAACAAAAAAAAATTGTTGGAGAAATCATTTCAATTTGAGTTGGGATTGAATTAGTAATAAGAAGTTAATATTAAAATAGTTAACCCGCAACCATAGTTGGTAACGGTCCAGTTTGAGCATCGAGAGTGAGAGGGACGGAGAGAACTGGGTTAACATTAGCGTAGAGTTGCAGGGCGGCGTTGTTGGTGCTCTAAATTTTATCAGCTATTCAGATTTCAGAATTTAATTTTGATTACTACTTTGCGGGTGTTCCGTCGGTGGTTTATTTGCTAACTAAATGTGCACCTATTTGTGCACATAATTTTCTCTATGTGGTTAGATAAAATTTACTATATTGATTTTTTTTACAACTGTAATTGAATATGGTAGAATTATATAGCGCTAGTTTATTAATATAGCGCTCTAACCTAGTAGATTGTTAAGCCGCCGACGGTGTGTAGTCGCCTTGGAATAACTTGACGCAATATTTTTATTTTAGTTGCGGTCGTATAAAAGAATAATTTTTTTACATTTCAAATAGGTTAACGTTATTATGAACGTTGGAGGAGAAGAGATTAAAACTGCCAACAACAAGGCCTGGCTAAAGGTGGCCAGTCCACAAGTTCTGGCCAAGTACAATTGGGCCGGAACTAAGCGCAAGGACCGTGCGGAAAAAGGGAAACTCAAGAAAGCCGTCAAGGATTTGAAAATTACCGAGCTGCTATACGGTATGCAACCTTAATCTATTATTATTTTATGGCATTTTTATCTGAAGGTTTTCCTTATTTTAATTTAGAAGCACTTCATCAGACTCGTGCTGCCAATGGGAATTACACCTTTGAAAGGTTCAAACTCCATTCGCAAGACAATATCAAGTCGAAAGACAAAAAGTTGCCCGTTGCACCACTGAATGGAGAACCATTATTGGAACGAAATGGAGCAGGCGGAGCAGTGGAGATGCCACCAGCAGCTGCTGCTGGACGGAACAATGCTGCTGGTGGACGGAATGATGCAGCAAACAGTGATCAAGAAAACTGAAGCGTCTCGTATTCTTCTTGCCTCTTTTTAATTTAAACTGAGAAATGAGTGAACGATTTTAAATTGATTCTGAAGAGGGAAAAGACGTATGTGTTAACCTGGCCTCTATGTTAACCAAATGTGCATATTCGGTTACAGTGACACATTATTTTTTGTATTGCGTCATGTTGTTTTAATCAAGAAATTGTGATACCTTTTCTGTATGTACAGCCTTCAGTGTTGCGAATTAAGGATATTTATGTATCGGAGCGTGAATTACTGAAAAGGAAATTACAGCTAATAATTCAGATAATTTTACACTGTTTATTTTTCATTTTATTTTCCCCATGAATAGAAGGTTATTGAAAATCAATGAATCAATAATTATTACATAATTTCATTTTATATGATGGTTCAACAAGTTACGTAGGAAAAACGTAAAAGAAACGTTCAATTTAACCTTTCATTAGGAATCCTTCACTAACCTACGTACGTGGAAGATACGTAAAAACAACGTAGAATTGGAAAGAAATCCTGAAAAAATGGAAGTAATTCCCGATCGTAATAGTCACGTAGAAATAACGTTTGCTCCACACGTTCCTAAAGCTACGTTTAGGACCTGGACATCTACACGTTCCAAAAACTTAAAAGTTACGTTGCTCAACTACGTTTTGGTAACTTGTCGACACCATGTATTTTACGTAAATAAAACGTTGGTGTGCTAGCTGGGTTTGTTCTTTTAAATTGCTGAGTTTTTGCAGTCCCTTCATTTGACAAATGTTGTATATAAAATTCGTAATAGTTAAACTTTAAGGTCTGAATCCAAAAGGAGAGTGTTACAATACCTTGAAGAAAAAAGTGTAATCCTCCCACACAGCACACGACTAACTGCAAAATATTAGACATATTGTTTTTTTTACAATTCTAAAATTAGAATAAAATAGAAAATTTATAATTAATTAAATATTATAAACTTATTAAGTTTTGTAATTTACTATTGGACAGATCTTCCAGGAGGAGTAAACATAATTTGAAATAACAAGAAGCGTTGGTATTAAATCACAGAATGCTGTCAATACCCAAACCTTTCTGTCTCCGAGCCTCGCCGCGGACCGTCTCATAGACATAATGGCCCGAAGTATTTCTCTGTTGACATTACGAGTGACGATGATTGAAAATTGTCAATTTTTAAAAATGTATTACATGAAGACAAATATTTGGGTTTTAAAATGTGATAATTTAATTTATTTTTAGAACTAAAATTTTCTTACGATGGAATGCTCAAAGAGGAAATTATTTCACTGAAACGTCGTCATTTCTCTTCTCAATCCAAACCGGTCTTTTAATATAAAATGCCTAAGGCTATTTCAAATTGAGTTCTCTTTCTTTTCACTTTTATAACTGCTTCGTCCATTTCATTGCCAATCAGTGACTGGAAAGAGCAAGATGACTTTCAAATACAACAAAAATTCCTCTGTGACCATTTTTTGTGTTCTTCTGTTAATGTTTTTCGATTTAGGACACATTCAGACTTTTCCCTCAGAATCAAAACCAGGTAATTGATATTTTGTTAAATAAATACACAATTTTAAATGATAATAGTTTATTTGTTAAGGGCAGAGGATATGAAAAAACTTGAATCTTTAAGAAATGACAGAGCACATTTAGTGGACCAATTTTGGGATTTACAGGGCAATCTAAGTGACCTAGTCGAATCATATGGAGATGGATTCAGTGGGGAAGAGGAAGACGTGATTGTTCTTGTTAAAAAAGTGAAAGATTTATCGGAAAAGATGAACGACTTAAGCAAAGATATTTTTCAACTAATCGGAGCTTCTGGTAATGCAGAAGAGCGTGCAAAAGAAAAAGAACAACAGAAACAACAGAAAGATGACGTAGCCGAGACACTTTTTAATGCAAAGTATACATGCAATTACATTTTTATAAATAAAGATTTCATGTTCATTTTTTTTTTGTTTGGAAGGGCGAGGAAATGTATGTCCAGTGAAGAAACCTACTATGAACCTTTAATGAAATGTTATAAAATTGGAGAGTCTGCTGACGGCCCGTGTAATAAAAACCAATGGCTTTTCGAAATCGATGGAACCAATCAAGGCATTTGTGATTGCAAAATCCAAGTGGGGTTGGTTTACCATAATCAGAGTGGAGGATGCCATCAGCTTAACACACAGGTTATTACTACACACTCACAATGTATCACTAGTATAAAATAATAAGTTTTTAGCCATTTCGTTAAAATTAACTGGTTAAGTATAGTATTCGAGATATTGACATGTCTCAAGTTTAAAATACTTCAAGAGTCAAGATAAATCGTGAGCTGGAGCTCGGGCTTAGGAATGATTGAAATTGATATTTAAAAATTATTAATGAATAATTAAATTTTTTGTTTAGTAGGGGCCCTGTGAAAACGGAAAATGGCTTATTTACGATCCTGAAACTGGAAGTAGCAATGGTGCAATCTGCGAATCAGTCCCAGATAAGGAATGTATCTTGGATGGCGCCCATGTGTTCTATAAAGACCAGTGCTGGAAACTAGGCTCCAAGGGTCCTTGTGAAAATGGCCAAATTTTGGACAGAAGTTCAGAAAGTTTGGGAGTCGTTGAATGCTCTATTGATCCCTCTCTTGTTGGTCATTCGTTTGCGGATAAAGTACAAAAATTTCTATGCCCACCAGGCAGTAGACGAGCACAGAACAACCAATGCAGAACAATTTACAGACCAGGAAGTGGGAAATGAAAAAAATGTAAATGATAATGCTGACTATAGCTAACATAATAAATAAGGTGAACACGCTGTAGATTTCGTCGTACTTACTTAATATCTGCACATTTGAAAAATATATTAGTATGTGAAAAACCAATTGTAATGATTGATACACATTATAAATTACAAATTAAAAAAAAATATTTGAAAAATACATTATAATTAAGATACCATGAAACTTAGATAGTCCTTGAAATTTTCATTGTTCTAAACTAGTCGTCAATGGTCAGAGTAAGCCTTGGAGCAACATGAGAACATGATTCATTTCCTTGGTTCATTTGCATTTCTTTATTCCGTTTAATTGAAGCAATCGCTTTCTATCAGTTACTAGATTCAGAGTAATGGGTACCAAACATTATACTTCGTTAATTTGTTTTGTATTCATTTCTTGGTTGCTATTGTAGAATTCGTGCAAAGTATTCCTTCGCCACATGATGAAGATAACTGGCTTGTTTTAAATTGTCTATTATCTTTCCTACATTTAAGCTATGGGTAAAACAAAAATTAGATAAGTCCACAGGAAGAGCATCGCAATCCCTAGATGAAGTTGGGAAGAAAGGAAAACGATCAATCCATGTCCACAGTTTCTACGAGTTTTGGTCTGATTTAGAAGAAATAACAGATAAATACGGCGAAGAATTTACCGGAACAGAGGACGGTGCTCAAGCAACGCTGATTGCGATGGCAGATGTATGGCACACAATTCAATCATTAAGCAAATAAATCCTTACAATGACAAAATCCATTGGAAGCATTGAAAAAGTAAACATAGAGACTTATTTGAGAAGGGTTTGAAACTGATTTAAACTGACGTATTGAGAAGGAAACTTGGATCAAGGGATCTTGTGCGGATGACCAAATTGCTTGTAGAAATTCAGAAAATTGGGGCATCGTTGAATGTTCTATCGATTCTTCTCTTGTTAGTTTTTCTTTGCTGACAAAGTTTACATGCCTACCAGGCATAGGTGTATAGTTCGCGGGGGCTGAGGGGCTGAAGCCCCCGCCGGGAAATAAGGCGCGGGGCTAGTGGGGCTCGTTTATTTTGTGAACATTTTCTCATTGACAACATTTATGCAAAATTAATGATAATTTTACTATAAAAGATATATAGTAAACTGTAAAAGATAAGATAGAAGTTTACATTACTTGCAAAAGATAACACTCACCATAGTCAACAGAAATGACAAGCTTAAAAGTAGTATTTTCCCTTGTATTTATTTATTTGCTGCATATGTATAAAGAATACGCAAATAAAACAAAATGTAACGATTGGTACACACTTTAAGTGAAAAACTCAATTAGTATATTTACCTACAACAATAAAATATTTAATAAGATACCTTGAAACTCAAAAAGTCCTTGAATTGTGATTGATTTAAACCACCTACACATTGTCACAGAAAGTCATAATATAATAGGCATCTTATGAACATAGGTAAAACTATAGAATGTAACTACGCTTTTCGTTAAGACTTTATATACTTAAAATTATGAAAATACTTAATTTGATTTAATGTACAAATAATATATATTTGTGTGTGTGTGTGTGTGGCTATGTAAGATACATAATTGACTAGCTAATAAATTGCTGGGTTTTCGTCGTCTAGCTGGCTCACTGGTATAGTACTAGGCTCATGAGAGCAAGATATTACGTTCGATTATCAATGAATTCTATGGTTAATTTAATCAAAACGCTTAATTTACTTACCATACTAAATTAATTAAAATTTTGTATTTTGAAAAAAAAAATTCTAAGGCCATTCGGGATAACATTCTATTCCATTAATTGACGGAATTAAAGTAATTTAACTGCTTTGGAGAAATTAAGTTATTTCAATGATTAAAGTTAATTAAGTGTCTCCTACACAAAACCCCGTGTTTTTTTCAAATTAAGAGATTTAAGTGATTTGATTAAACTAATTGACGAAAAAGCGTAGTCGCATTCCATAGTTTAGCCGAACATATTTCCTTTCATTTTTTTTGTTGTTGCATTCGCCGTCTATCAGTTACCGGCTACTGAATTATAAAGACAAATCAAAAGTTTTATTCAATTTATTTGCTTTTAATTGCAATTTTTGTTCTTTTACATTGTTGAATTTGTGCAATGCGCGTTCCTTCGCCAAAGGTTGTTGTATTTCAAAATCGTATAATTTTATGGTTAAATTTCCTTAAATTAAAAATCTGAATCTAAAGGGAGGAATTTGATAGTGAATTTACCGGATATGAAGCGGTAATTCATACCTTGGCACTTAAGCTAAAACAGAAAAAAACGAGATTAAAATTTTGTCCGGGCAGCACCGCAAAATATCAGACATATTGGTTGTTTTATTTTGAACAATAAATATTTTTTTTTACGATCGAACTGCCAAAGTGGAAATCATTTCATAGCAACGTCGTCGTTTCTCGTCTGAATCCAAACCAGTCTTAGAATTGAAAATGCCTATGGCTATTTCAAATCGTTCTCTTCACTTTTGTTACTGCTTTTTCCATTTCATTGTCAATCAGTGATTTGAAAGAGCAAGATGATTTTCGGATACAATAAACATTCCTCGGTTACCATTTTTTGCGTTCTTCTGTTAATGTTTTTCGATATAGCACACATTAAGTCTTTTCCTTTAGAATCAGAATCAGGTAATTGTTATTTTGTTTAAAACATACTTTAAATGATAATGGGTTATTTCTTAAGGATAGATGATAGGAAAAAGTTTGAATTTTTGAAGAATGAAAGAGGAAAATTGTGGGACAAAGTGTGGGAATTGCAGCCCCAACTGAACGAATTTGTCGAAGAATATGAAGATACATTTAATGGAGGCGAGGAAAGTGTACTTACCCTTGTACACGAATTGAAAAAATTATTAAAAACAATAGATGGATTGAACTATGACATCTTTCAACTAATTGGAGCAACTGGAAACGCAGAAGAACGTAAAAGAGACAAGGAAAGACAGAAGGAATTGAAAGACGACGTATCGGAAACACTTTTTAATGCAAAGTATATATTTTTCAGTATATAAAAAAAGATGGGCAGTATATTTTTACTGAATCCTAGGGCGAGGAAATGTAAATCAAGTGAAGAAGCTTTCTACCATCCTTTAATGGAATGTTTTAAAATTGGCGAGTCTGGTCCATGCGATGAAAACCAATGGCTTTTCGAAATGGATGGAACAAATGAAGGCATTTGTGATTGCGAAGTTCAAGTGGGATTTGTTTATCATAATCATAGCGGAGGGTGCTATCAACTTAACACACAGGTTATTACTACACACTCACAATGTATCACTAGTAAAAAATATTAAACTTTTCCAGTTTTTTTTAAAATTAACTATATAAGTATTCAGTTTTTTTCTCTTAGAACTCAATTTCAAGATAATTCATGAATTGGTACTTAGGTTAAGAAAAAATTTCAAAAAAATTTCAAAAAAAATTATGAATTTCTAATTATTTGTTTAGTAGGGACCCTGTGAAACTGGAAATTGGCTTATTTATCATTTTAAAAGTGGCAGTAGCAATGGTGCAATCTGCGAATCAGTCCCAGATAAGGAATGTATCTTGGATGGCGCCCATGTGTTCCATGAAGGCAAGTGCTGGAAACTAGGCTCCCAGGGACCTTGTGCGCATGGCCAAGTTATCGACAGAAATTCAGAAAATTTGGGAATAGTTGAATGCTCTATTGATCCTTCTCTTGTTGGTCATTCCTTTGCTGATAAAGTAAAACCAATTCAATGCCCACCAGGCAGTAAAAGAGCACAGAACAACCAATGCAGAGTGATTTTCACACCAGGAAGTGGGAAAAGAGATAAGATTTAAATGATAACGCTTACCATAATTAACAGAATTAATCAGCTAAGTAGCATGAGTTTATTATATTCACTTAATAGTTCCATGTAAAAAAATACACAAAAAAAACAATTGAAACTGTTGAAATGCATTTTTAATTAAAAATTAAATAAATATATTCAGCCGCAAAAATACATTATAATTAAGATACCTTGAAACTAAGATAGTCCTTGAAAATTTCGTAGTTTTAAAACCAGTCGTCAATCGTCAGAGTAAGCCCTGGAGCAAAATGGGAACATGATTCATTTCCTTGGTTCATTTAATTGAAGCACTAGCTTTCTATCAGGTATTAGATTCGGAGTAATGGAGACCAAACATTTCACTTGGTTTTTTTGTTTTCTATTCATTTCTATATCGTGTATTGTTGAATCGGTACGAAGCATTCCTTTGGCACTTGATACAGGTATCTAAAAGTTATGTAATGTATTGTAATTGTTTATCTTCATTACATTTTAGATCTGGTTAAAACAAAATTTAGATGAATCCACAGGGGCAGCATCGCAAAGACTCCAAGAACTGATAGGGAAACGCTCAATTCTTGTCAACAGTTTATACGATTTGAGAGATTCTTTAGGAGAAGTAATCGAAGGATATGCTGATGATTTCACTGGAAATGAGGACGATGTTCAAACCATTGTTCTTAACATTATAGACACTTGGAAAGAGATTCAGTTAGTGAGTGAACCTATACTAAAGATAATAAAATCAATTGGAGATTATGAAAAAATCAACGAGGAGATATCATCTGATCAGGGTTTGAAGAGCGTTTATTCTGCTGCTCTCTTTGATGCTAAGTATTGTTGCCTAATTAACCATTTGATCACTTCATTTAAATTAATTTCCCGATTTTTAAAGAGCTAGGAAATGTGAATCTGCAGACGAAACGTTTTTCAAACCCCTGTCCAAATGTATAGGAATTCAAGACCCTTCTGGAGAGGATCCCTGTCCCCAAAATACTTCGCTTTACGAAATTGAAGGAACCAATGAAGGCGTATGCGACTGTCTAAGGGACCAAGTTGGACTAGTTTATTACGAAAATACTAGTTCTTGCTTCCAGTTAAACACACAGGTTGCTATACTTAATAAGAAGATAAAGTTTTTTCAACTAATTACAAGCTTGGTTTTGGAATAGTAGGGACCTTGTGAGTCTGGTGAATGGCTGGTGTTGAATCGAACTGTGCAGAATGGTGACCTTCCCATATGTGAGTCTATTCCGGATGAAAACTGTTCTTCCGATGGCCTCCACGTCTTCTATAAGGGGAAATGTTGGAAACTAGGAAGCCAAGGCCCTTGCTCAAACGCAAAAATTCTAACACGTCAACCTGACGACTATTCAACAGTTCAATGTTCTGATGATCCTTCCCTTGCTGGGCACTCGGTTTTTGACAAAGTAGCCGGATTTGACTGTCCACCAGGAAGTCATAGAGCTCAAAACAATCTATGCAAGAAAGTTTACAAAGCTGGTGGTCAGAAAGATGAAGACGAAGAGGAAGAGCCAGAGAAATGATTTAATTTTTCAATAATAAACTTATTTCGGTCTCATTGTATTTTACTTTATCCACTCTGTTTCTACATAAAATCTTATGGCCCTCATATTATAAACAGACAATAAAACAATAACGATGAAAATTTTTTCAGCGCCGACCTCATCACGTGATAACTCGTAAACAAAAAATATATACATTGAACTTTCTTTTAAATTAAAAAAATATTGAAACAAACTGGTTTGCATACTTGTTCTAGAAGGTTCTTCTGGTCCTTAAATGGGAAACCTCGTTCAAGCTACCAGAATCATGTGGACTTGCACCAGAAAAGCATCAAACATCGCATTCTTTGTGATACTAGCTTTACTTCTTCCTGAAAATGGCATAGTTACTGCGCAAAAGGAAAAAGAAAAACCAAAGGACACTAACGAAAAGGTCAGCAACGACCCTCTTAAAAGGTAATATATATTTTTTTTCATAGTAAATTTTTTTTATTTTTAAAATTTATTGATGAAAATAGTCCGGAGGATTCGGATGCTCTTACCTCGCTCAAACTAAAAAGAGGTGTTCTTTTAAACGAGTTATGGGATCTCCAGACAAAAATGGATGAAACGATAGACAAGTACGAAGGAAATTTCGATGGAAAAGAGGATGACATCAGTAAAGTAAAGCGTGACTTAAAGAATAAGTGGAAGGCCATACAGGATTTGAGCAATCAAATCTTGGCTCATAAATCTTCTATTGCGGATCCTGCAGAAAAAGAAAATGAAAAGAACTCACAAAAATTATGGGCAAACGACTACGCTGCTGTCCTCTTTCGTGCAAAGTAATAATAATAATTTTAAAAAATTAAACACTACTTATTCGTAATTATCATCAGGGCAAGAAATTGTGAATCTGCAGAGGAGACTTTCTACAAACCAGAAAACAAATGCATTCCATTCCTAGAAAATTACGACGTTTCGAGTGGCCCATGTCCCAAGGACCAAATACTTTTCGACATTGAATCAACGAATGAGGGAATATGCGATTGTAAACTAGAACCAGGACTAGTATTCCATAGCGAAACAAAAACTTGCCACTACCTAAACACCCAGGTGTGCTACTTTTTCTACTTTTCCAGATTTTGTTTCACTAAATATTTTGTAACATAAAATATTCAAAGGGACCGTGCAAGTCTAATGAATGGCTCCTGCTTGTGGAGGAAAGTAAGAATTTCCCAGTCTGCAAATCTCTACCGGATGTTGAGTGCCCAACCGATGGGAAACACGTTTTTTATGAGAAAAAGTGTTGGGAACTTGGAAAGAAAGGTCCTTGTGGGGACAAATCAATCCTTGAGCGAGACGCAGCGACATGGATTGAACCCAAGTGTGTCACCGACTCGTCTGGTGCAGGATTTAGTCCATCTATTATAGATGCAGCTTCAGGACGAGTTTGTCGTCCTGGTCAATCACAGACCCAGGCTGGAAGTTGCAGGGATCAGCAATAATAAAAATTATCAAAACAAATACACATGATAAGAGTTTTAACTCTGTCTAGTTCTTTCAATATTACTCCGGGGTTAGAGATGATGCAAGTAAAAAAAAACACGTTGTACATAAGTCCTCGACTTGCAAGATTAGCTAGACTATGGTGACCTTCTACGAAGTTGCATCAACAAGTTATGTAAAAGAAAACAAGTTCTTAAGTCCCACGATTGCATTATTTGCGTTTCTATTATGCAAATGAATTCTCCGGTGGGAGTTGCTTGACACGTGTGGGATGCAAATGAACTAATGGGAGGTGCTTGATTTTTAAAAAATAATGGCTTTGAAAATATCAAAACACGAGATAGTCAAGTTAAATATTTTTCACAGTGGCGTAAATATATTAAGCAAATTATAAGAATTAGTTAACATTAAAATATAATTGTTTTCCTATTAGGCCTAAGTAGAAATATTCGATATATATATATAATATATATTGAATATTTTAAAGTTATTATTTATCTGAGTTACGAAATTTAATATATTGATTTGTATGCATCTCATTTTATAAGAATTGCATGCGTCAAACAACAAATTGCTGTTTAGGTCGATTTAATATGTTGTTATAGCTACCCTGTTGGACCTAAAGTTGGAATGTATGTCAACACATATACATAAATAATATCGCCACTTATAAATTCTTATTCTCATATCCTATTCTTCATACAACACTCAAAAGAATATTTTTCTTTAATATGATTTGATTAGTAAAATCATAAAATTATTTTCAACAGTAAACTCAAAATTAACTTGATTCGATTCTTTTTTGTTTAGCCAAGAAACTATGTAATATTATTAAAAGTTCTGATCTCCACGTACAGTCAGGTATGGTGTAAAGTAAGTAAGTTGTATGTTAAGTAATTAATAGTGCGAAGGGTATACTGAGTATACCCAGTGGACAATACGTACGCTTTTCATTTCTCCAAAATAGCCTGAGTAAGGATATTCTTTCATAATTGCATTTTTTAAAAATTTTTGTGCAAAGCAAGAGATTGTAGAATGAGCTATAGTTCTATTTTTTGGTCGGCCAATGAGATTGATGTATGGGCTATGGTTTGGCAAGAATAGGCTTCGTAAAAAATGTTAATCCAAGAAGTCATATTTTCTAATTCACGCTTAAGAAATTAATTTAAAATTATCTATAATTTCATCATTTTACAACAAATGAGCAAAGGAATTTTATAAATGATTCAAATGGGAACAATGTAATAATAGTAAAAGTAATATACATTAAATATATATTAGTAACTAAATACATAATAGTAAGTAACAGGAATACACAGTATATGTTCAAATTAAACTGTATAACATAATCTAATTATCTAGATTTTTATTTATTTCCAATGTTACAATACCAAAATTTCCGACTTTTCAATCAAAATCAACCCAAAATTGGAAGTCCAATCACAGATTGGACGGTTGTTTTATATTTATACAATTCACAAAACAACATCTATGTAAGTCTAAACGGAATATTTCTTAAAAAATGAGACTACTATCAGGCCATTATCGCGCTATTCTATGCAAGAACTAATAGAAAAAAAGTAAGAAGATTACGTATTTACGTTAGATCTTCCTCAGATTAATTTTTAGCTTCTTTTCGAATTTGGTGTTAAGAATCGATTATTAACTTGTTTTCCATAGATAGCGCTATTTTAATCGATTTATTGCTACCTAAATCGAGATTTTTCAGAGATGGTGCCATTTTTTTTATTATAGAAGTCTGTGGGACCCTATACTCTCTAGGGCGCCACGTTAAAACCCAGTTAAGCCTTACTACGTCAAGGATAATCGCACAGGTTCAATTGTCACCTGTAATCTTGTGTAAAATAGCTATTTCTTACATGGATTTTTCAAGGTTTTCCTATAATTTTTCCCTTCATTTTGAAAATATTTCAAATTTGTATCGTCAGTCCCGAACGAGTAATTGATTGGTTAAACTAATATACGTACGCTTCAATATTTTAAGCACGGGTAAATGTTCCCGCGTAAAAAGAAGAAGGTATAACTAACGAACGATTCCATCAATCTACTTATATTGTTGGTTATTATTCTTCAGCTTGAAGCTAAACAGTAAAAAAAAAATATCTCTAGACTAAAAGTTCCAGATTTATACATCTATTACATGTATCATTTATTGCCGCTCAATTTTTTTTTAATAAATCACTACACTACTAATTGTTTTTATGTTTATTTATTTTCAATCCACGCGACAATGTCATTTTTTATTTACTTTGCAATATTTTTTAAAGAACTCTTTTTTCCGCAGGCTCAGGTAAAAAAATGATGATCTGGCAACGCCAAAGAATTCCCCCCTCTCCATCGTAGCATCTTTACCCATTCTTTCATAGCGTCAAAAGCCTATGGGCTGCAACAGCATGTATTTGTTGATAAAGTTTCAAAGTTTTAGTTTTTAAATTCATGTTCACCTATCAGCCATCCATAAATTATTCAAGCAAAAAGACGACCAATTTTCGCCAATAACAATTGTGATCGGCAGTGTGTTCTAATAACAAAGGTCTACTCAAATTATTGTGAATTTATGTGAGAGGCCCTAATTTATCCTGTATGCAGTAGGTTAAACTTTTCAGGTGAGTTGTAAACATTTTTCAAATAAACTGTGAATATATTTACATTTAAAAAAATCTATTTCTTGATTGAAGGATTGAGTCAATTTTTTGGGATTTTGTGTAAGTATTTCAAGTTATATTTTTTACATGTTGTAATAATCAGCTGATATAGGCTACATTTGTCTTATCTAGATTCCTATGGGACATATTGGGCAATTTGGATTACTCCACAATGTATTTATTTGTAAATACACGAACTGTATTGCTTACTTCAAAAAAATAATATTTCTTAAGAAAAAGGTAACTTATTTTTATAGAAAAAAAAATAATAGATTTTCTAATTGGCATGCTAAGTATAAATTCATTAAAAAAATTTACAAACTTTTCAAGTCTAATACATAAACTCAACTTTTATCATTAATAATATAGCATGCGATAACATTACTATGATTATTATTTATTGTCATAATTATGAAATGTATTTTAATATTAATTACTGTAATATTTATATTGTATATTTTTTTCTCCATATTTAGGTGCCTATTACTGAATGTTTGGATTATTCCACAATGTAGCCTATCATTCATTTGTTTTTGACAGGGTCCTAGCAATAATAAATGCTGTCGTAGCAATAAAGTAAGTCATATTTTCCTCACTAAACTTATAGATAGTAAAATGCTGTTATGGTTACTTTATGTGATAAAAAGTTAAAAGAAAATCATTATTTACTTAACTAGTATATCTATTTCTCTGTAATATGGTGACACAAGTATAGATTAGATGAATCACTCTTACGTAATGTTCAGTAATACGTCTTACCTATCGGTATTAGTACACACAACAGGATATTTCCGCTTTTATCATATACATCATTTTCACTTTTTAGAATAACATGTAATACTACGTGCTCTTGCATATGTCTCTTTTCCTTCTTTTATATATACCGGAAGTCCAGCTATTACAACGAAAAACACACAGTGAACTATAGCTGTATATTATTATTTAGGTGACTAAAGAGAGTTGTTGGTTCATAGCAGTTGTGGCTATCGGTTTAAACTTTTATATCTTATCCGAGCTAAGTAAATTGTGCGTTATCTTTTTCATATTAGTGTGGGCTCCTATAGTAAAATAGAAAAGTGAGAGCACAAAGTAGTAGAAAGCTTAGTTCTCATTTTTCTCTTCTATGTATTTTTACTTAAAAAAATTAGGCTGGTGAGGATATTTAAAGCATCAACATTAGCATGAAGTTCTTTAAAAGAGGAGTTAGGTATCAAGTACTACCTAAACAACAGCAAGTGTCGCTATACGAACGGCTGTGTTGCTGCTGCTCATTTCTACCGACTAATTCTATCCGAATTTCACATCAACTCCGTCAGAAAATCTTAATCACCATAGGCCTACTCTTTCTAACAGCTGTTATAATCTACAATTACGTCACATCGGACATATATTTAAGTCTAGTAAGTAAATTATTTCTAAGCATTTCGAAACTGGTCCCGACCTTGAGCTCTCTCACGGAAAGAGTGACGTAATTAAATTCTTTGAGGATTCCCTCTAACGGTCGATATTTCAACTTCTTTCTAAACTTTAATAAGTTCTCTTGTTTTTTTTCAAAAGTTAGATCCAAAAGTTCCTATTCATCAACCTGAGAGAGGTCGATGCTGCCAAAGTGCCTCAATTGACAGAGATATCTGCGGGAGGACGGACTGCACCTGGCCGTGTTCGACCCCAGCTCCACTCGGCGATGAGCGCTTCTTCGGCGGGTCTGTCGACAAGGCCTTCTTCGTCGAAACAGCCGGTCATACGACCACCAACTACCGTCAAACATGCGCCATCGAGTCTCTAGCCTCACTGAATCCCAACTTAACTGTCCATCTACTGGTGACAGCAGAGCCCAACATGACCTCACCCACGATGAGGCTCTTGACGGACAACTATCCCAATATTCGGATTACTCAGATCCGATTAGGAGATTTCATATATGGCACTCCTTATGAGCACTGGTACTTTTGTACTGATTGGAATCGAGGATGGTACGCAGTGTCCCACTTGAGCGATGCAATGCGGTTCTTATCCTTATTCAAATTTGGCGGGTATTACTTGGATTTGGACATTATATCTCTGAGACCGATTACGAGTCATCGAAACTTTTTGGTCGAAGAAGGGATGAATAAACTTGGCAGCTCTGTAATACACGCTGATTATCAGCACCCGTTGATGAAGGAGATCGTGGAGAAATTTCACTCAGAATACAAGTAATTTAATAAATTTTTAACTATCTAATATTATAATTAATATTATTTATAATTGATAATAGATGGTACGTTTGGCCTCACAACGGACCCGACTTACTAACCCGAGCTCTAGCTTCTTGGTGTGGTCAAGATTACGTCTCCTGGATGACGCCATCCAGATGTAGAGGCTTCAAAATATTACCTTACGAGTCATTCTACCCGATTCACTACCTGTTCTGGAAAGGCTATTTTTCAGAAAGAGATGAAAACGACCATCCTAATTGGGGTTCAAAAACCATCGGAGCTCATGTTTGGAATAGCTTTAGTGCTAAATTACCAGTCAGAAAATCTTCTAATCAGTACTATACCCAGATGGCTCGGACTTCATGTCCTAAAACATTTCAATTAGCACCTCCAGAGTTTTGATATTGTATATTATATGTATATGCCGAATTATTTTTGTTTACACACTTATTATATATGTATGAAATATACGTGACTAATAAAAAGTGTCTTATCAGTTTGAAAGTCGACAGGTTTTATTATTTTTATCTCTACTGCTGTGCAGTATATTAAAGGAGGTCATGCAACAACGTTGTGTGCTCCTTTTTTGTCAGTGTGTTTTCAAGAGAGAAAATAGGAGTTGTGGTTTTTGTGTCGTCCTATATATTTAAATTTTAAAAGATGAAGGAAGAGCTTGACTATCAGCCTTTAACGAGGAAAAACATTTTCAGTAAATGTGGACAAGCAATATGGAATAGGAGGCGTAAAATTCTAACTTTTCTCTGCCTACTTCCACTCAAAATCTTGATCGTTCACTGGTTTTTCAAAACCGACTTTTGGCTCACCAGAGTAAGTGATTTTATATTCAATTTTTAAATTATACATTTAGTGAAATTAGTTCTCGATATTATTTAGATGACAGAACCAGTGCTAGTCATACAGCAACCGGATTTAGCTCGTTGCTGTTTAAGTAACAGTGAGAAACAAGATGTATGCGGAAGGACTGATTGCATACCGTCATCCTGCCCTACACCAGCGCCACTTGACATAGATAGGGAAATTGGAGAACTAAACGCTTTCTTCGTCGAATCTGCCGGTCACGATTCCCTCAACTATCGACAATCCTGTGCTGTAGAATCTTTAGCATTGATGAATTCTAAATTAACGGTCCACCTTCTAATGACATCAGAGATTAACATGACCTCTCCAACTATAAAGCTTTTGGTCGACAACTATCCGAATATCCGGATTTCCCAGATCCGATTAGGAGACTACATTTCTGGTACTCCGTTGGAGCACTGGTATTTCTGCACTACGTGGAATTACGGCTCATCGGCCGTGTCCCACTTGAGCGACGGTCTCCGGTTCTTGACCCTGTCGAAGTACGGTGGATACTACTTCGACTTAGATGTAATTCAGATGAATCCAGTGGCGGAATTCAAGAATTTCGTAGTGGCTGAAGATGGTAAGAAAGTGGGCAGCTCTGTCATTCATGCAGATTTCCAACATCCGATCATTCGAAACGCTGTAGAAGAATTTCATACCAATTATAAGTAATAAATTTTTAACCAATTTTTGACTGGAATTCATTAAGAAAGAATTAATTTTTAAAAATGCAATAATATAGGAGGGATGTTTGGGCTCACAATGGACCGGATCTTTTGACCCGTTTGCTCAAGATTTATTGCGGAGTGGATCGAGTGACCTCAATGACCGACGAAGCCTGTCGGGATTTTCATGTTCTACCACCTCAATCGTATTACCCTTATTGGTACCTTCAATGGAAAGAGTTTTTCTATGATAGAGGAATTGATGAAAGTCCTAATTGGAGGCTGACTGATGGTCCTGATGGTGAGATGAGGACCATCGGAGCTCATATTTGGAATAGCAATAGTGCCGATTATCCAGTTCGTAAGAATTCCAATCAATTCTACGTCCAGATGGCTAAAGATTCTTGCCCGGTGACCCTATCCAGAGCTCCTAGTGCATTCTGATCACGTTACTACTTTAGTTTCAAATTGATCTGTATCAAATGTAACACTTTACTCGGCATGTCGATATGAAAAAATATACCATTGACATTTTAATGTTATTTTATCTGTGAACAATTAGTATTATGCGCTGCTCGGTTAGAATTTCATCCTTTTCGGAGTGTAGTGTGTCTGATTACAGGACAAACTCCAAAAGTTGATACGTCAAGTTTCAGTTTTTAAAAGTGTAACATTACATGGCACATGTTTCAAGGAATTCGTTCCTCATGCGGTGAATATATACATATTAATGTAAATTTTGATACATCCTCGTTAGTATAGTGGTTAGTATCCCCGCCTGTCACGCGGGAGACCAGGGTTCAATTCCCTGACGGGGAGTACACAAATGAAGTCAGTATTTTTTTTACTAACCATTTCGTTATATTTCAAATAATGAAATAATATCAAATGAAACAGCCAATAAACCTCGAATTAACAAAATTAACGCATACATCAAAACAAAACTCCGAGGATCTCTGGTTGGGAAATATCAATATATCCTCGGTGGCTATTCAAATGAACTCCTTCATGTTGGAACTGTTCCGCTATAACGACTAGACGAGGGCGCACATTTTTTATTCAAATTAGTTCGAAATACTATTTTTCTTT
The DNA here is from genome assembly GCA_030141595.1 of Chydorus sphaericus. Taxonomy (NCBI): domain Eukaryota; kingdom Metazoa; phylum Arthropoda; class Branchiopoda; order Diplostraca; family Chydoridae; genus Chydorus; species Chydorus sphaericus. The sequence continues at coordinate 11,263,292 of CM057929.1, read as the reverse complement.
TACTTATATGAGACTGCAACAACAAAGCAGTCAAGTTTTTAATGTTAATATGTCGATAATAATAGAGCTTTCATAAAAAAAATCCCTGATAAATCTATACCATTTCAAGAATTGGATACAACTATGGTAAGATAATAAAATGTTACTTATTATTACGCGGGAAATCGGCTGCTTTCATGTAAACTACGAATTATTCATGCAAGTAATTAGAAACATATTTCATATTTGACCGACAATATTTCAAAAGTTTTATTGTAATTTGTGTAATTGTGTTTCTAAGAATAAGTGTTTCTAGAATATATACATATGTGTATGTACTTGAACAAACCATCGTATGTGTAGTGGTTAGTATCACGTGGGAGACCAGGGTTCAATTCCCTGATTGAGAGACAATTAAGAAAATTGCCTATTTTTAGTAATTTTAATTTAACTTTTTCCTTTCTTTTTTAATCACCATAAAATTAAGCAGTTTGAAATAAATATTAAGTTTAGTTAACACATCAATACGATCGGTACAACAATTCCGATGATTTTTTCTCATCCGTGGTGGATTATATGGTATAAATGGCGGGAATTCAAACTGGGCGCGGAGGCACTAATTCTGATAGGATCCCCGATTAGATTCACGCGAGCCTCAAGAAGAGGAAACTGCCTCCAACAAGTTATACACCATCAAGCAGTCAAGTATAGAGTGTAAAGTCTTCCGTGACGTCTTATCGGTGATCATTCATAGAAAATAATAATCACAACTTTTCCAACCCAGTTCTAAGCAAGTCATTCCAAGAAATATGGAAACGGAGATAATTTTTCTACAAGTCTATTCCTGATTAAAATACCATCATCAATAAATTTGTGTAAATAAAAATATTTATTTTATAGAATAGTCGGAATTAAATCCTTCATGTTGGAATATGTATTTCGCGTATGCGGCCAATTTTTTTACGCACACCTTTTTAGCGCGAAATCGGAGAATTTTTAAAATATAAAGTTAACCATAATTTTAATGGAATAAAATTTTTAAAAGTTGTGTGTCGCAAACCTACTTAACCCTATGTATTAAATGAATAGCTATAAAGTTCTTTATTCATAATCTAGTTGTTTTTGATAAAACTAGGATAAAGTCTAGAAATCGTTATTATTTACATTAGAATATTTTTACACGCCAAAGTTTAAAATGATTTTCCCCTACTATAGCTCGTAATAGTGCTGGAGGGCTGTAACACAGGATCGCATGGGGAAAATCAGCTTATGGGACTTGTATACAGCAGTAATTGATAATTATTTTAAAATATCTTGGACTATTTTGAATTATATAATAAGGTAGAATCCCCATTAACTAAACTATTATTGTTGAAGTTCATTTTTCAGATAGTGAATTACAGTTATTAGTAGATAATAGCAATCTTTCAAGCATAGAAAATACAGTAAATAAATGCCCTTCACAATTTTCTGTGATATCTGAATACAATAAGGCGAATTCAACATAGCTTTTCCAATACTACTCCGATGGGTATCCGGCTATACGGCCATTTCACTTATACGACCACGCACACCGTGGCCGCACAACCGAGTCGGTACTGTAATTAAAGTTGTATTGTTGTTTTCTTTCGTTTCTTTTTAAAATCAACATAAAATTAAACTAGCTTGAAATAAATTTTAAATTGAGTCAACGCAAGCGATACAACAATTCCTACGGCCTCTCGTTGGGAACCCATGATATATGAATATCAACTGTAATGGATTATACATTGTAAATGGTAGGAATTTAATCTGGACGCGGGGGTCCTTCTGGTAGGATCCCCGATTAGATTCGCGTGAGCCTCAAGAAGAGGAAACTGCTTCCAACAAGTTATACGCAATAAAGAAGTCAAGTATCGAGCATAAAGTCTTCCGTAATGTCTTGTCAACGATCATTCATAGAAAACAATAATCACAACTTTTTTAAGCCATCATTCCAGGAAATGGAGAGGGAGATATTTTATCTAATAGTCAATCTCTCATTAAAATACCATTATCAATAAATTTATAAAAATAAAAATATGTATTATTATATGAATACTTGTTGGAATAAGCATTCATCTTGAAATATACACATTTTCCAAGCGAACGAAAATAAGTAGATGATAGATCAATGCAAAAACCGGTACTTTTCATGGCACTTTCTGTGACAAAAGGAAGGATTTTTGTGGTGCATGAATGTTTGAAAGTTAAAAAAATTATATTTTTTTCCCGCGGGACCTTTAGTAATTTTTTTTCACTAATGAAAATTTAGCAACATAGTTATATTATTTCACACCTTAATCTCGAAGGCCAGTTAAAAGATTAAAAAAATTATAAGTGCTAAGTAGGACACCCTAAGCTAATGCTTATTGTGTACGCAGTTTCAAGAATTTCGCTTATTGTTATCAAAAATAAAATATCATCATCACAGAGATCTGTATTCATCACGTAATTAGGTAGGTTTCCATCATCAAATTATAAAAAAACAATACTTTTCAAATTTAAACATCCCCATTTCGCTACGAAAACAGGTGCACTGCCGGAATGACCCGAGAATGACCGCATGATTGAAAATGACCGCTTGTACGAGTGACCGTATAATTGAGCCAACACTGCGTACATGTAGTTTTAAATATCATGTAAGGTATGATGTAAAAAATTAATTAGGGGGCGTAAACAAAAAAAAAATTATAAATTTCTTTTGTTGATGACTATTTATTATAAGAAGACCCATTCAAAGTGGATGTTGACATTCTGATGGTCACATTAACTCACGCCCACAGAGATGCAAAATATAAAAATTAACAGGCTTACACTTGGGTAGTGCTGGTGGATTTTTTTTCAACGGTTATATTCCCACTGAAGTATGGGGCATTTTTTAAACAAAAACAGATGCTGTAAATTATTTTAAAACTTTATTTTGATAAAGAACAAGTGCAGCTATCACACATTTGATGATATGAAATTCACTGGTGCTAGCCACCGACTTTAGCCTGGCGTCTTGCATCATGCTAGCTTTCTTTTTACAATTCAAATAAAGAAGCTCCTATAGAATGAAGCACCTATAGATGCTCAGCCAAATTGGTGATCATATGAACAGCTCTGATATCAGCACATCAACAGCATCTCAGACCAGCTTACCATCAGTCCAAATGATTCTAAGATCAACATCAATATGTTCCTCTATTAACTATTTTTAGTGTATCATTGTAGGTACTGGATATTATCTTTTAACGTCGTACTAAACATTTTGGGGTTTGGTTCTTGTCTCCATAATAAGAAACAAGTATAAAACAAATTCGATAAAGTATATACTAGCCATCCAGTGTATTATTAATGGCAGTTAAGTTACTACTCTAGATCTTGTGAGGAAATATAAATAAGCACCAAATTATGGCATTGCTTATATATTGCTACATAATCGTAAACTGGTCATTTTTAAATGGTTTCAAATATATACTGATTTTATTTCTATCACATATTCTGCTGTATACCATCAAATAGAATGATAGGGAATATATATATATATATATATAAGCTACGCATCAATGTCATATAATTATATATTTTCGGCATAATGTTATAACATGATGGCAAAGAGCAACAGAGTGTGTTGTAATAGCTTTTAAAAAACGATACTGATGGATAAGGTATAAGTACTTAAAGTTCCGCACAGTAAACGGCAAATATCTCGCTAAATATTAAGTTTTGACCATTTTCATGGTTATGTCTCGACCCAGCAAAGAATTCTGCATCAGAAAGTGAATTTAAAAAAAAGTCAGCTCCTCTATTATATTAGCAATATTAAATAAGCTAAGAACCAGCTTTAAAATGTCGGTCCTCCATGAGCTCTTCAATGAGATTTTGACTTGAATGTTTTGACACTTATTTATGAGCTATTATGGATGAAGATCCTTCGGCCATCCGTTTGCTGTTCCAGTAGAATATTTTCATACAATCAAGCGCCTTCACCTGATCTAAAATTGAAACTGGGCTTCATGGAAATATAATTGATGCAAACTCGTATTTTAAAAATATATAAATAACTTAATTGAGCTAATTTTCCATTTATTAGTTCTAGTTTCTTGAACTGGTGAAAAAAAAGTTCTGTTGGTTTACGGGCTCGTCCGGGATTTGAACCCGGGACCTCTCGCACCCAAAGCGAGAATCATACCCCTAGACCAACGAGCCACATAATATTGCCTACCTTAGCCAGGTGTTATTGTACGTGGTATTACTTTTATCTGATCTTAAATGAGTTTTAAAATGATAATATTGTATTCAATGTAAGACATATATTAGTAGGTACACATATGTAGATTTTCACATTTCTTTATATAATATCTAACATTCCATCTGATCACAAAATTAATTTTAAAAATTGTCTCTGATCTTCGATCTTCCAATTTGTCATCGAGGTCAAAATCACCCAGATCCTGGAAGAGTTAATCTGGTTCAAGACTGCCATATTGCTAAACTGGCAAAACAGTTGTAGACTGTCACCTTTCACGAACATGTTGTGGAACTTGTTCTTCTCAGGCTTTTGAGCCTCCAAAATCTTCTTCTCGCAGCTTCTCCCTCCCTTCAGAAATAAAATGTGTTGAAGAATTAAATATTATAAACAGGCACGGGGGAAACCACACCTTCAATTGAGCAAGTTCCACTCCTTATTGGCACTTGGTATCACAACCTGAAGAGATTTTGAGATCCCCAGAGCCACTTCATCTGCTCGTTGTCAAGATTCACATCTGACTATCTCGACAGAGGGGAGCTCGGTGGCTCCTCCATAATGTAGGTATTAGTGTAATATGGGTAAATTTAAAAATGCAGGAGTGGGCAACATATTTTCATCAGTGTTGTGGCCCTCAGTCCTCAGATTTACCTAATGACTTGCTTCTCTTCTAGACCTATAATTAGAAGAACATTATATATTATTTTTAAATATTGATGATTATGATGAAGGTAATAATAATACTTAATTTGAGCAATTGTTTTCAAGGAGAAATTTTCTCCAAATTGCTCATCTTTACATTGGAATAATTGAATTGTTATTTTTAAAATTATTTTTAACGAGATTTACTTTCACTTTTCGAAAAGAGATTTTTGCATTTTTTTTTTTTTTGACAGACCGACATAAAGAACACATATCAACACGTTTTGATGACATCTAACGGTGATTTCAAGAAGCTTTATGAGCGCCATCTATCAGTCAGTCTACAAAGCTTTTCCTGTTTCCTTCGCCCTACGTGGAGTTGAATTTAATTAAATTATCTCAACTGGGTGGCGATGGGTGATCTATTTCTTAGTTGATATATTGGAATAGATGGTGTTCTATCCTAGAACCCCAATGAACCGCGCAATCTGTGAAAAGAATAAGAAACACAATTCTTTTTAATAAAAGTTCTATACCGTTCACATAAATTCTATTAAAACTTATCTGATGATGAAGGCCTATATTATCAACTAATTGAAGTAGGTACAACATAATCCACGTTGAAGCTGTAATTGTAATCCAGTCTCAAGAGAAGACGCTTGGTCCACCGAACTGGTCATCAGCTGATTATACATCAATTATGCCATCTCGAAAGCCACCTCTTTCTATTGGGACAAAGAAAATCAACGGGGAAAAAATGTGTAAAGAATCTTTAAAAATAAATAAATAAAATATGATATTGCCAGCACCCCATTACTTTAAATAAGATAAAATGTTGAAGAAGGATGCGAAGCATCTCAAAACGTCATTGACGTGAATCCAGCCAAAGATGCTGAAAACTATACAGCATCATAAAAAGCATTAACAGAGCAAATTCTACCTTGACAGCAAAAAATAAAAACGAATCAAAGGCAGTTCTGGCACAAGCTGCGAGAAATAACTACGAAATAAACTTTTTTTTTTAAATTTGATTACAATTTACATCACTATACTATTGAAAATCAGTGAGGTGGGTTTCAATTATTCCGACTCAAATTATACTTAAGCTATGGTTGGACTGTAGAGTAGAATAAATGAAGATATTAGATGAGGGCTGGTTGCTGTGGGTCGAAGTAGATTTTATTGTTCCACACACAAATTATATGTACAGACAGTTGATTGTGACTAACTGTGTTAAGACTTGGTTGTGACTGACATTAGACACAGAAAAAACCCACCCTCGTTAGCAGAAAAGGGAGAGGGAAAAAGTGTCCGACGTTGCAAATTCTACATTTTAGCCGCCGACGGGACCGAGCAGTGCGCTCGGACCTCATCTTTAGCGCCAAAGTTCAAATGACCCAAGTAAATTCCCGACATCCTCCCCCGGGAAGCCGCTAACCCAATTTCAATTAGCGACTTCCTAATAATTCTAGGGAAGGGAATTACATAAGATGGGCCAGATAACCAATTGAATTTAAATGATGATGTTGAATAGTTGTTGTCCAGCACTTCCGGCCGGAACCAGTGGCTGGAATCAAGCGTACCCAGGGATGAGCTTCGCCACGAGCACGAAGAGTTGATTAAGGCCGATGCGAATGAGTTGCTAGATGATGGGCGATGGACGCTTGATGGATGTTGGCGGATGATGAAAGTGAAGACTCGGATAGAGTCTATCATCCTCTCTTCCGGATAGTAGAGATGGCCAATGATCCGAGCGGAAGCGACGATTAAGTCGAACCAGCGATGAGTAGTTGGGATCATGTTGAAGGCTCTTCTCAGTTTGAATCTGTAAACAGAATGATTAGATTTGAATGTTTGATTTATTATTATGGCAGCTACGGATTCGAAGATGTAGTCGATCCTGAATCCTGGCTCCCGGAAGCGGATGTGTGTTCCAGCGGAATAATTTGGTGCGATGGATGTAGGCGGATGATGGAAGTGAAGATCAGCTATATGGCCAATCCATCCGGCCCACCAAAGGATGCTGAGGACCAGGATGGGCTCCAGCTGCTCCAATGGATGAATCCAAAGCGGATGAGTGTTGACTGGAAGATGTTGGCTGCATCCAGCTTCCGCATTATATAGTTCCTGTAATAAAGTCTCAAAGAAAAGAGTTAGTTTGAGGACGAATCCTCCTGGATCAAATACCCGAGACTTTAAAGTTGAGGGCTGCCAATTAAAGATGATGCAATCCTCGTCTTGCTTGTAGTCTCGTCCAATGTAGTTGGACATTCCTCCCCCGTGGAGCACTAGTCGTAGTGCTCGATCCAGTTTCAACTCCGGCCCGCCAAACAGCAGCCGGAAGGGACCAGGAGTCTGTACTTTGATGCCTCGATGATGTCCAAACCCAATCAACGGATCGGACAATCCTCCCCCGTGGAGCTCTAGTCGTAGTGCTCGATCCATCTTCAACTCCGGCCCGCTAAAGGGCTGCCGGAAGGGACCAGGAGCTCGTTCTTTGTTCTGTTGCCTAATGAACTCGAAATGATTAGGCATCCCTTCCCCGCGGAGCACTATTCGTAGTGCTCGATCCAGATTTACATCCGGCCCGCCCAATTGCGGCCGAAGGGGGACAGGAGACAGGAATAATTTGTTTGAATCGAATGATACCGTATTAAGTTGATTCGGCTCAAGTTGAATGAGGATGGGCGCTCCATCAATTGAAGCTGTCCAGCGGATGTGTTGATGATGAAGCAGAAGCTTGGCGGCCAGCAGCAGAAGGTACTGTGTTATTCCTTCCCCACCGAAAAAGGGCAAAAGCTTCGGCGTCGGCACATCCTTGTTGATTGATGAGCAGTAGAGAGAAAACGGGATAGACGGCCCACCAGAGTTTGATGATGCTTGGGAGATGACTCCGGCCCCCGTGTTACTCTCCACCTGTTTTCTTTCAGTTGGATTAGTTTTTGTTTTAAATAACTTATGAGCAGAAAGACTTATTGTGTGAGTTTGTAGCATTCCATTGATTGGCGCATGTTTTTCCCGGCCCGGAATCCAAGTTAGGAGGACCTGGTAGTTGATGCTTTGTTGCCTCTTTGTCTTCGTATTAATTTCTTGAAGAAGGTGGGGCTCATCACTCCAGTTGCTCATCTTTTTTGAACCTGGATCCATTTTTCCTAGGGATGCTAAACTTTGAAATGCATTTAATAACTCATAGCTCTCTTTTAACACATTTTTTGAAAGTGGGTTTTTCGGACTGACCATATTTACCACGTATGTGTTGCTCTTTTGCTGGGATGATGACGTTGTGGACGGACCATACAGTGGCCGTCCAAAGGAGCTGGCGACCAACTATAGGCCACAGTCCTTTGTCTTCACCTCTATTTTGTTTGAAAGAAAATTGAATTCGAATTGGTCACTTCGACTTTGTTTACTTACTGAAAGAAGAAAGCCGACGTTGCTAAATAAGGTGACCAATTCAAGTTTTGTTTGGTTTGCTTGAGGGATGGGCTCCAGATGTATCGCGGGCGATTCGACCACGGATCCGGGGCCCAACGAGTTGAAACCGTGGACCTCCGTTTCCGGTATGGCCACGTCCATCTCTGCTGTCTTTTGAAGCTTTTCTACTTCATAGATGAGACGAAAAACCTGAAATCTTCATCTAAATGTTGATCAAGTTCAGTTTCAGTTAGATCAATGAGATCATAAATTACTTCACTATACCTCTCCCATTCTAATTTAAAAACAGTGACCAGACCCTCTGCCTTTCTTACTTGTTTGTCTGCAATAGCTGCCATTAACATGCTCTTGAGGGATGATATTCTGTCCCGCAATGAGGCTGCTTCAGCCGTCATCACGGCCGTACCATTCCCGGTCGAACCAGTGATGCTACCTGCGAGGATGTCGTACATGATTGAGCTGGACGGCGTAGACTGAAGGCTTGGAGGTCTAGTAGAGGCACTGCTGGCCGGCTGAGAGAGATAAAGACGCCATTCTGAAATAAACTAATTATTCGGAAAGAGGATTTTTATTTTAACTGTGCACCACTACTAGCAGCACGACAGCACTTTTTTTTTTTAGCTGTGCACTACCAATGAGGAGAACAACAGCAGCCTTTTTTTTCTTGGCTGTGCACTACCAATAAGGAGCACAACAGCACTTTTTGTTCTTTATGGGCACTGACAGTTGATGTCGCACCACAGTAATGCACAAAGATTCACAATAGTAACTAGAAATAGAGAGTATAAAGAGAGAGAGATAAATAGTTTCCTCCTTTACCTTCCCTTCAATCTAGAAAAATACCTTGTACAACTACTGTGCCACCCAGTCTAGATACTATGCAATAAGTGGATTGAAATATTTCTTACTTTACTACTAATGATGATAGGGCTAAATTACTCACGGCACAAGTACACAAAGGCGCGACTAAGTCTAACAAAGGGTGACGTAATGAGACCCGCGAACGAGACGTTACCCCCGGCAATAGTGCAAGGTCAGACAAAGTTACACACACACACACAAGGCCGTAACCCTACTTCCCACTCAAGAACAAAGATCCAATAATGCCACCAAGTTTAGTAAATTCCCGTTTAGATTGTACACAAGTACTGAACAAAATTATGCACAATAGGGACAAGATAGCTGGTTCAATGAATCTGAGTGGGCCGGAACAATTTGTTCGACCACACAACAGCTAGATTTTAACTGCTCGACGGACCATTTCAATTATTCCGACTCAAATTATACTTAAGCCATGGTTGGACTGTAGAGTAGAATAAATGAAGATATTAGATGAGGGCTGGTTGCTGTGGGTCGAAGTAGATTTTATTGTTCCACACACAAATTATATGTACAGACAGTTGATTGTGACTAACTGTGTTAAGACTTGGTTGTGACTGACATTAGACACAGAAAAAACCCACCCTCGTTAGCAGAAAAGGGAGAGGGAAAAAGTGTCCGACGTTGCAAATTCTACATTTTAGCCGCCGACGGGACCGAGCAGTGCGCTCGGACCTCATCTTTAGCGCCAAAGTTCAAATGACCCAAGTAAATTCCCGACAGTGGGTTATAATAAGAGAAAGTTTGATTCTCTTCAAATTTGTTAAAATTGGTTCCCTTTAGCAATCCCATGACAGTATATACATTGTCAACATACCTGAGAGAAAATAAATTGGGATGTAATAAAATGAATAAATATTTTTCTTTTAAATAACTTTATATACCCTTGATGCTGGAATCTTTGGCATTGTGAGGGTAGAAAAGTTGTATATTTTGTCCAACTTCTGGAAAAGCTTTCGTACAACTTGCTGAAGCTTCTTGATCCTCTCCAACCCATTCAGGGGCATTGGGCCAACAGTGACAATAGATTATTCCACAACGTCTTCTTTGGTCTGGTTCTGAAGAAATAATCTCCCACAACATGTATGCATCTTTTGGAAAGCAGAGTTTAATTAGAAGCCTATAATTAACTGAATATAGCGTGATACATGTATACCTCTTTGTTAAAGATTTGGTCCTTATAGTCAAAGTTGGGCTCTTTGTCAGCCTCTTCTTCTATGTCGTCGTCCAGTTAGGAAAACGTATCATCGTTGATTTAATTTACGGTGAACCATGATCGAGATTTACACAGTGATCGATATATCTTCTTAAGTAAAACACACTAGTATTAGACACAGTGAGTCAGTGACTGAGCCACACCGGAAAATAAAATAACTGAGGAAAAAGCTGCACGAAGGTGATGAAGCTGACATTTGAAATCTGACACTTGCAAGAAAGCAAGATGGCTTACGACGTTGCCGGATTGAATAAAAATATTTTTTGTCCACTTTATTTTCCCTAAGTTTTCCCTAAGTACCTGATAAAAATCGCTAGGTGGCGCGATACCAGCCTTTTTGAATAAATTCCTTGGAATTGCACTATTGCAGTTTGCAGATCACGACCTTTTAGAAGCACCGTTTTACGTTGCGTGGTTCTCAATCTCAAATGTATTTTTTCCCCAAAATATTCTTTTGTTTATCACTATTTGTTAATCGTATAATTGTTTCCTATCAATTGTTGTAGCAAACTAATGGTCTGACGTTCGCAAATGGTTCAATATTACTGGAAAACTACAGTCATAACAAATATAAATTTCATGGGGATGATGGGATCATTTGTAATTGATTCATTTGTAAAAGATTCAGTGTAAATACTAAAATATAATTCCCGTAGCGGCTGTGCCACCACTATTAAACATAGGCGGATCCAGGGGGAGGCTCAGGAGGCCAGAGCTCCTCCTTGAGCTTCCAATCGGCGCCCTCTGAACCCTATTGAATAATCAATTTTACAAAAAAATATATATATAAAAAGTAGCAAAATGCCAATTTTGTTTTTGGCAGAAGGGTGAAATATGGAGCCCAGAAGTGAAGTAAATAAAATAAAATAAAAAAATCACTTCTTAACTCTTAAAGTTCAAAACCTACTTTCCGTTGTTATAGTTTAGAAATGGAGGCCTATATTGGCATACTATAAAGAGAGTAAACAATATCACCATGTTATTCTTATAGTTCAAAATCGACTTTATTCGTACCCTGATAGTTCAAATAAGTCCCATAGAAACACACTAAAAAGAGAGATAAAAAATATTATTTTAGTTCAAGAATCATACTAAAAAGAGGACAAAATTAATTATTTCATTACTCTAACAGCTATAAAATAGAGGCCCATATAAGAATAATACTAAAAAGAGTATAGATATTCATTTCGTTATTCTTATAGTTCAAAAGGAGGATCGTTAAATTATAAATATTAATTTCGTTGTTCCTTAAGTGTATAATCCATTTCGTTAATTTAATTACGAAATAAGTCAAACAGAAGCCATTAGTGGCATAGTAGTTTCCTCAAAAAGAAAAGAAAAAATTCCCACTGATCGCCCCGCCACCGCCCATCATTCCTTTGATTTTTTTCCCATAATCACAGCCTGAGATTATGGAGAAAAAAAATCAAAGGAATGATGTTCACTGCTGTGATTCACAGCAGTGAACTAGCCATGGTACCCAACGTAAGACCCGCAATCATGAATATGTAATCCTGGAATGATTAAATGTGTGACCTAATATACATGGAGAGACAAAGTCACCACAAAGTTATTAAAATTGGCAAAGTTATAAATAATGGCAAGGGGCAGAGCATTTAAAAAGAAAGTCTTATAAATAAAAATAATAAAAATCTGCGAAGTGTATAGAATTTGGGAAACAGAGCAAGTTGTTTTCATGGCAGTAACGTCATTGGTATACATAACGAATAGTAGTATTGGAACTGCCCTAATTATTTCTCACTTTTCTAATAAATTTGAAAAAAATATATAAATACATATATTTATTTTAAAACTTGGATTCTTTTACCAGGGAGGAATCGGTAAAAAGAGCGTGTAAATTCACTGAGTCGTTTTTTTTTAGTTTAGATGGCTTGAAAAACAAATAGAAATTAAAATCTTAATAAAAAAAACTATACATGAAAATCAACACATAGGTATATACAGAGACTTTCTGCTATTGCATTCCACTTTTCATTAAAAAAAAAAAAAAAAATAAGGTAAAATGTTGCCGAAGACGGGATCGAATACGAAAATCGAACGCCGCCGATCCCGCAGCTTATTTGACTGCATTTTCGACGTCTTCATGATGCTACTTAATTGCTTATATATCAGCTGGTGCTTCTCTTTTAGGACTCCATCGATCTTTATTTTCAGAATTACAGGAATGGATAGAAACATCACATTGGGGCAGTTCTGACGGAAAGTGCAGGATGATGGTATCGATGAAGTATAAACAAGAGCTCAGCTAGTTCATCAATAAGGGCACACTGGGCACATGATGCGCCGTACACTCGCCCCCAAGGCCCCAGTAATAAAACGGTTCGGTTCATCGCATTAGCTATACTTAAATTCTTTGATGCTCCAGAAATGATTTCCTTTTTCAGCTCAGGAATGAGCCTCACCAGTAAAAACAAAATATCAGGTTGAATTATATAAATCGATATGCGCATTGCCTAACCATTACTTTTTAATTGATGAAATAATAGGCCTACATACGAAGATAAGTAGCCTATAATAAGCACATATATATTTTATGGTTTAGTTAAGGTCCAATGGACCTTCCATCTCCAGAATAACTGACGCTGTACAAAATCAAAGAAAGCATTAAAATAATAAATCAATAAGTGTTAACATATAATCAATAATACCTCATCAGAAATAATTTACACACTTTACAACCACTAGTAAAAGGTTGCAACGTGGGATGACACAAGCACGACACAAGTTACATCAGGGCAATATCAAAACGAAGCTAATGCACACTACCATAAAGTGACTCTACACAAATAAAATAAATTTACGCTAATAGCGCCGCCACTTTTGATCTTGAATTCTTGATTCTCGTAGCGCCACATATACTGCTAAACCGTAAACGAGCCAATGTAATGTCTGTCCAAAAACGTCGTAGTAACGAACCAGAGAAATCATCATTGACTAGCATTCGCACTTCTAATTGACTAATTACTCACTCACTTTCGTAGTGGCTGAAGATGGTAGGGAAGTGGAAAGCTCTGTCATTCATCATTCATGCAGATTTCCAACATCCGATCATCCGGAATGCCGTAGAAGAATTTCATACTAATAACAAGTAATAAGTTATAACAAAGTGTTTTTAATAAAATTCATTAATAAACATATATTTTTTTTCAAATGCAATGATAAAGGGGATGTTTGGGCTAACAATGTACCGGATCTTTTGACTCGTTTGCTCAAGATTTATTGCGGAGTGGATCGAGTGACCTCAATGACCGACGAAGCCATTCGGGATTTTCATGTTCTACCACCTCAATCGTATTACCCGTATTGGTACCTTCAATGGAAAGAGTTTTTCTATGATAGAGGAATTGATGAAAGTCCTGATTGGAGACTGACTGATGGCCCTAATGGTGAGATGAGGACCATCGGAGCTCATATTTGGAATAGCAATAGCGCCGATTATCCAGTTCGTAAGAATTCCAATCAATTATACGTTCAGATGGCTAAAGATTCTTGCCCGGTGACTCTATCCAGAGCTCCTAGCGCATTCTAATCACGTTTTTACTTTAGTTTCAAATTGATCTGTTTCAAATTTTACATTTTACTCGGCATGTCGATGTGAAAAATATACCATTGACATTTTAATTCTATTTTATCTATGAATAATTTTTTATATTGTGCGCTGCTCGGGTAGAGTTTCATCCTTTTCGGAGTGTAATGTGTCTCACACGACCAACTCAAAAAGTTGATACGTCAAATTTCAATTTTTTTAAGTGTATCATTACATGGCACATGTTTCAATGAATCCGTGCCCCTTAGGTGAATATATACATGTTCATGAAAGGAATAAAATATCCTCGTTAGTATAGTGGTTAGTATCCCCGCCTGTCACGCGGGAGACCAGGGTTCAATTCCCTGACGGGGAGGCATTGCTTAACAAATCAAATTTTCTCCTTTTTCTCCTTTTTTCCCAAGTTTGTACTTTTTTCATTTTGCTCCTATGTTTTAATCCACATAAAATTAAACAGCTAGAAATAAATATTAAATTGAGTCAAAACTCAACACATCAATAAAATCAGCATGAAATTGAACCACTTTAAATTTTTTTATCATTAAATTTAAATTTATAGTTTTTTATCATTAATTTTTTTTATCATACATAATCGGCTCGGTTACGTGGGTGACCATAGAGTTACCACATGGCCGAATACCCATCTGAGTAATATAGGACAAGCCAATGCTTATTGTGTACGCATTTTTAAGACCTTCGTCGCCAGTTTTTTTTTCCTCCAAAAATAACATATATCGCATCAATACAGAGCTAATATGTATTCATCACGTAATTAAGTAGGTTTCCATCAGCCAATTTTTAAAAAAAATTATTTAAAAATATTACTTTTTATAGTTTAAAACTTCCCCATTTTGGTGCGAAAACAGGGGCACTGACGGAATGACCGCATGATCGAAAATGACCGCTGGTGCGAGTTACCGTATAATTGAGCCAGCTAGCACTGCTTACATGTAGTTTTAAATATCATGTAAGGTATCATGTGAGGTAAAAAAAAATAGGGAGCGTAAACAAACCAAAAATTTTATTAAACTTCTTTTGTTGATGACTTATTGTTAACACCAATCCATGTAGCTTTTTAAATTCTCTGTTGTTTAAAGCTCATTTTATTAAAGGTTTTTTAAGTTTATCATTGCACAATAAACTCATTTTTAAGTCAAAAACTAAAATGTTAAAAAGTACGACTGATTTGAAACATCAACACGATTGGATAACGATTATTTCATACAATTTCGCTGAATAACGGTCACTAATTAAAACTAAGATAAAACTTTTTATATTTTTTTAAGAGTTATATAAAAAATGCAATTGGTATAACTTTGTAAAGAATTTATAAATATATGTATCATCTTGAGATATATAAATCTCCTTTCAAATAGATATTTTCCTCTTTTTCTTTCTTTCGTCACTCTTTATCTTACAATTCAGCCAAATGTATAGTGTATTTTTGTATAGCTGAGAATTATAAATGCTAAACTTCCTGATAAATTCGCCATTTCTCTGCAAAAGATTGATATGAGTCATGGGCTCCGGGCGAGAGAGAGCAATTGATTGCGAACGAGCCCTGAAAGCTGAACGCTGCTCGCAAAAGATCTGTAACATTAATCTAGTTTATACCTTTTTCAATAATAAATAAAAAATAATAATAATCTGTTTTAATAATAGACATATAAGGGAGATGCTACCTGTCGCCATATCTAGCTTCTAGGCTGCGCCCTTTTTCATTATTCATAAGTGTTTTATTTAATTTAGTTTACATTATTTATATATATATATCTGTGTTTTATTTTTATTGAAATTTCAACAGTATAATTTAAATTAAATCACTAGTGTATTTTATTGATTTTTTTCTTCTTTCTTTTGTGTATTTTGTTCAGAATAAAACATTGATTCTCAACATTTACACAAAATACTCGTTGCCTCGTTGAAGCAATATTTAGCTTTCCAACTTTTTTAGGTACTACAGGAGGCGACCAGAGAAGGATGTTGTGTGGCCGACATTCTCCTGTATCCATCCTTTTTAAAGTTGGATCCCAACTTTTTCTCCTTTGTGAAGCTTAACCGTCGCTTGAACCGAGATTTGGTTAAGGTCTTCTGTTTTTATAAGTTTCTACCTGACCTTCAGCCAGGGCTATTGGGTGTCGTTTATTCTCGTCCATCTTGAGGATTTTGACCACCATGATGGTGGTTTTGGAGATGTCGTCTTTGACCCCGTACCCAACGCCGTGAAAGTTAAAGCGGAAAATCCCATTAACAGGTGCTTCAAACAGGCCAGTTTTAGGGTGTTTGATACCATATCTTAATGGTCCCCGCATGCCTCCAGATAGTAGATTTCGTCGTGTTGTATCCATGCTTACGCTCCGTGCAATGGCTGAAACCATTGATAGCGTAGATTGAGAGTGAGCGAATGAGAATGAAGACTGGACTAGTTGAAATGCTATCGTAAGCTGTAATTTATTGGAGAGGAGTAGCCAATAAGAAGAATTCAGTATATATCTATCTGTATGATACACATTTCCTGCAGAGCAATTATAAATCTAAGTTAAAGAATTATAAATATAAGTTAAAGAATGTTCATGATGGGCAAATATTTAGACATACCTCGGTGAGGGGAAAAGTTAGTGACCCACCCGTGGCCAAATGCAATCACAAAATGTAGTGAAGCTGAGACTAAAGCATAGCAGTTCAAAGAGAAGATTAAGAGCAACTCATAAAGATGACATATAAGATATTCACCTCAGAAGATAGATGTACAGATGTGGATATTAAATATGGGATCTACAAAGCCATGACGTGACAGATGAAAACGCCTGTCAAAGCAGACAACACAAAATAGTCGTACAACACCTCTAAAAACGACACCGTGGGGCCAATTAGGGAAACCTATAAACACATATGAGAGCTAAGAGCTTCTCGCCGTAACACAATGAAAGTGTAGACTTTCTCGATTTTTTTATTCTTGTTTTGAATTCATTGATTAGATTTGAATAAGTCTGAATTATAAGAAATAAATGAGTGATATTAGAGAATGTCCTTGCAAGTTTAGAGTACATATTTTTATATTACCACTTAAAGTCCTCGTAGATATCATTAGCGCACCATGTCACCACACCGGATGATTTCTTACTTGTATCAGAACTTGATGTATTCATCGGCCCATTCTCATTATTTGCACCCACTTTCGATTTCTCGGTCGTTGTAGTAGTTGTCGAAAGGGTTGGTTTAGTAGTTGACAATGATGTATCCATGTTGACACTGACAATCGATGGAGCCACAATCTGACCAACTTTTGATTGCTGTATCATATCAAATAACTAAGGGAGGGGGATATGAAATATTATAATTATATCGAAAATGTTAATAACTTTTTTAATAATTTTTTTTAGTTTAAGTGAAGTTTTTCAGTTTAAATCCCTTGGTAATAAATGAAAACGAGTTCTCTGATTTGAATAAAAAAACGAAAATGTTGTATAAAATATTGGCAATGATTAAATATAGGTTACGATGTAAAGTAATTTGGCCGGTAGTTGAATTACAATCATCCAAATGCTTCTGATTGAATATCTCTTTAAGAATAACAGAAACTTTTCCCGCACTGATTTCAACATTCTTGCTGCCTGCTATTTTATTTCGAAAAAATACATTTTTCAATCATTAGATAATAAGAGCACGATATTTGATAAACTAATTCAAACTCTTTTTTTAAAATATTAGTAGAATTAGCAGGGGCTGTTGCTGTTGAGTTCGTTGAAACAACAGCATCATCACGCATCTTCTTGATATGACAAAGTTTCGGTTGGTGTATTGGAACCTAACTCGGTTGTTGCTTTTGTTTCAAATTAATCTGTCATATTATGCGCTGCTCGGCTTTATCTGTGAACACTTATTTATACTGTGCGCTGCTCGGGTAGACTCTCGTTCTTTTCAGAGTGTAGCGTGTCTCACAGGACAAACTCAAAAGTTGATAAGTCAAATTTCAGTTTTTAAAAGTGTAACATTACATGGCAAGTGTTTCAAGGAATTCGTGCCTCATAGGTGAATATATACATATTCAAGAACATTTTTAAATATCCGCGTTAGTATAGTGGTTAGTATCCCCGCCTGTCACGCGGGAGACCAGGGTTCAATTCCCTGACGGGGAGTGGAATGTCACTAGTGAAATGTTTTGTTTTTTTCCTTAGTTATTTTATTTGTAATACATTTTTTCCCCTTTTGCTCTTAGTTTTTAGTCAACATAGAATTAAACAGTTCGAAATAAATATTAAATTGAGTCAGCACATAAATAAAATCGGTACAAAAATTTCTATGGCCTGTCGTTGGAAACTTATGTAAAATATAAATCTAATAACTGTGGTGGATTACATATTGTAAGTGGTAGGTATTCAGCAATCTGGACGCGGGGTCCTTCTAGTAGGACTGACGATAATATTCACGTGAGCCTCAAGAAGAGAAAACTGCCTCCAATATGTTATACACAATCAAGTAGTCGAGAATCGAGTATAAAGTCTTCCATTATGACTTATCAAAGATCATTCATAAAAAACAATAATCACAAATATTCTTAGCCATCATTCCAGAAAATAAGGAGAGGGAGATAATTTCTCTACAAGTCTATCTCTCAAAAAAAAAATACCATCATCAATAATTTTTTAATTTATAAGATAGCTAAGCGAAGCTTTGCAGCTCGCCGTTAGGATAAGTCGTAATCCAGCCATGTCGGCTGAATCAGCTTTAAAAACAACCCCAACCTAATGCAAATTGGTATTTGATTTTAATTTTTTTTATTGATTTGAATTGATTTGAATTTATTTTTTAAATTTAAAAAAATCATAATGTGACAGTGATGACTAAAGAACATGGAAGCGATGTATCCAAAATATAAGGAAAAAGTGTATTATAGATTAACCAGTACTGATTCTAGGAAAGAGCGACAACTTTAGAGAAACATATGTAAAGAGGCAACACGAAAGCGACATCCATGAAATATAGCATAATTATAAATCCATACTAATCAATATATTTATTTGTAACCATATATTTAATTAAAAGACGTGGAATACATCCGTGATATTTTTAAATCTATTCCATGCTCATTTCCATTTTTTTTCTAGACAGTTCCGAGACCTAGTTACACGAATGCGACATCCACAAAACATAGTAAAATTATATACCCGCAACAATAAATTTTTTTCCATGATTGCCTGACTTAGGTTTTTATCTAGACCGAACAGAGATCTGGTGAACAAAAGTGAACATTGCAATTAAATTAAATATGAATATGATAATAATATCGTAGAATTAACATCCCAGCGACATCAGGAACATGAAAATCAAAAATTAAAGGTAGGACTATGATATTCTTAAGACATTCTGCTGATATATTGAATATCGTAGAAAAATATCGGAATGATATAAGATTCCTACATTTAGAACGCTCAATTAAATGTCGCAGTGTGCATTGTTCCTGAGACATCTTAACAAAATGTCTTTTGAATGTCGTGTAGAGCTGAAAAAGCGAGCAAACCGCATGTATCTCTGATGTTTTTCACGTGTAACTTTTTGATATCGTGAATGTCATGAAGTGACAAAAATACTATTTCGTTGCGACATTACGGTGTTGCCTGGGTACCTAGGAACTACAACAGAGAAATTAGAAAATAAAAAGAGCACCGATGATGGGGATAAAATTGAAGAACCAACCAAACAATCAAACCAAAGCATGAAATCGATTTTGTTACGAATCGTAATGAAACCTCTAATGCTGAATTATCATTCAACGTTACTGCTGCAAGGCTGTTTAGAAGTACGAAAGTACTACTTAACATCTCTGTAGACAGTTGGTAAAGGCGCCAACATAGTATCCAGGGGGGCCGGGTTCGATTCCCGGGGTTACCATTGTATAGACTGTTTCACAAAAGCATAGACATGTATCAGGTTTGCAAGAGCCAGAGTATTACCATCTGACACTTCGCCGACCCCCAGTCGTCGCTGGGGCAAAAGGCTGCGTCGGGACGACGTTAAAAGCCCCTGCCGTCACTTGGACTTAGTGAAAGTGGGGGATATAAATTGATACATACATACATACATACATCTGATCAACTAATTATTTCTGTTCAATACTTTCTGCCACGTACAATATACTAATTCAACTTTAAAACTGAAATACACTTATGTGCTCGCGATGCTGTATATATGACGCAACTGCATTGCATGGTCAGACTTATTACCTATTTTCAATCGTTTTCAATATAAGATATAGACTCAAATATTAGGAGTATTTCATTCCAAATTCAAATATAGGCATAGTGTAATAAATAACCAAACAGAGCGACACAACACAATTTTAGAGATGAAATACTAAAGTCATAAGTAAACAAATAAAAGTCAAGATTAAATAGAGTCAAGTTAAAAATCCTAATTATACTCAACCATTATTTTCAGACATTTATACTTTGATATAGTAACTGATAGAACTAAATATAAAAGTATGTGAACGAAGGGCACAAATTATTATTTTTTTAAAACAATATTTGTCTTCCGAGAAGAACTGAAGGCTGGGCTAATACATTATGCAACACGTAAAGTTGCCACTGCTGTAACATTCTTTGCTGTAATTGCAGAGAGCTTTTTACACAAAAAATAAAATTACAAACTTTGATACACTTTCAAATTTCATTACTAATTATTGCCGAGTCGTTGGTACAGCGTAACTGCTCCAGTTTTAGTCGACAACTATCCGAATATTCGGATTTCCCAGATCCGATTAGGAGACTAAATTTCTGGTACTCCACTGGAGCACTGGTATTTCTGCACTACGTGGAATTACGGCTCATCGGCCGTGTCTCACTTAAGCGACGGTCTCAGGGTCTTGACCCTGTCGAAGTACGGAGGGTACTACTTCGACTTAGATGTCATACAGATGAATCCTGTAACGGAATTCAGAAATTACGTGGTGGCTGAAGATGGTAGGAAAGTGGGCAGCTCCGCCATTCATGCAGATTTCCAACATCCGATCATCCGGATTGCTGTAGAAGAATTTCATACCAATTATAAGTAATAAGTTTTTAACAAAGTTTTGATTGAAATTCATTCAGAAATATAATTTATTTTAAATATTGCAATGATAGGAGGGATGTTTGGGCCCACAATGGACCGGATCTTCTTACTCGTTTGCTCAAGATTTATTGCGGAGTGGATCGAGTGACCTCAATGACCGATGAAGCCTTTTTTTCATTTTCACGTTCTACCACCTCAATCGTATTACTCTTATTGGTACCTTCAATGGAAAGAGTTTTTCTATGATAGAGGAACTGACGAAAGGCCTGATTGGAGGCTGACTGATGGCCCTGATGGTGAGATGAGGACCATCGGAGCTCATATTTGAAATAGCAATAGTGCCGATTGGCCAGTTCGTAAGAATTCCAATCAATTTATACGTCCAGATGGCTAAAGATTCTTGCCCGGTGACTCTATCCAAAGCTCCTAGTGCATTCTAATCACGTTTTTACTTTAGTTTCAAATTGATCTGTATGAAATGTAACACTTTACTCGACATGAAAAAAATAATACCATTGACATTTTAATTCTATTTTATCTGTGAACAATTATTTATAATATTGTCCGCTGTTCGGTTAGAGTTTCATCCTTTTCGGAGTGTAGTGTGTCTGATTACAGAACAAACTCCAAAAGTTGATACGTCAAATTTCAAATTTTAAGTGTAACGTTACATGGCATATGTTTCAAGAAATTCGTGCCTCATAGGCGAATATATACATGTTCATGAAAGAAATAAAATATCCTCGTTAGTATAGTGGTTAGTATCCCCGCCTGTCACGCGGGAGACCAGGGTTCAATTCCCTGACGGGGAGTCGTCGTATACTATGATATCTTTTTGCCTTAGTTTGTATTTTTTCCCTTTTGCTCCTATTTTTTAATCAACATGAAATTAAACAGCTTGAAATAAAAAAGAAACAAAAGAATAAAAAAGAACAAATATATATATATATATATTTAATCATTTAAAATAAAATTTTGACAAGTTTTACCAATGCATTAAATTATTCATTTGTGTGGATTATTTTCAAATAAAAAAAATTATCGAAAAAATTAACCAAAGGCCTTTGCGGGGCTCCAACTCCGTTCGGGGCCCTAGGCACGTGCCTAGCGAGCTATGTGCATAACCCGGCCCTGCCTGTAAGGAGAACCAAGAAAAAGAAATATTACATTTTGTCATTTTGATCACAAGGTGCGAACCTAGAAAGAGAGGAAAGAGCAATGGACGCAGGTTATAACCGACCAATTTCGGCCCTACAGCATTAAAAACAAATTATGTGTCTATTTGTAATACAATATATATTGGATTTATATTGCGGTAACTGTTGCTGACTAATTTGGATCTTAATAGAACTGACTGACAGTTTACTTTATACTATTATAGTGACATTGGTCTTCTCTTTATAATCCTACAGAAAGGCGATTTATTTTCTTCTCTCTATCTATTTGAAAACAACACATTTTAAAAAAATCCTAAACATTTAAACTCAACTGGATAAAACTTAGAAATAAATTAAAACTAAATGGTGTTTAAAATAAATGAACGATTTTCAAATAATATAAATAAAAGTTTACCAAAGACCAAACTGATCTCTCTAGTTAGTACCGTACGAAAACTGTACGTAAATGGTCTGGAGACCCTAAATAAAAACACGATTTTGATACCGGCAATAATTATATTATCTGGTAAATAAAGACAATAGAATTATGCATTTCAAGACATAATTGCATTATTTTAATCTGCGCAATATCCATCAGAAATCCTTGTTGCTACCGCCTGTTTGACCTAGATTGATACACAGCTATATAAGAAAAAGCCTTGAGCGTAGTAAGGCATATTGCTAACTTTTACTCGTTAGTAGTACGCGGCATGCCACAGTTCACTGCTCAGCATCAGCATGAAGGTTTCGGTAAATATCATTACAATTAAATAGGAATTTATGTTTTATTGTACTTAGTTCATATAATAATTGAGTTTTATGGTGTCTTCTTGCTGGTCTTATTTGCGGGTCTTCAAAATTACCTTTTTAAGCCGCGCTTTGAGAACGGCAACAGAGAGCGATTTCTCAGAGGTGAGAATGTGATTTTTCTGTTTTGATTCGTCAGCTCATTGTTATCGATTTATATAAAGTATAGAATATAGATTTATGTTTACATTTTTTTAGGAAAATGGCGAAAAAAATCCTGAACCGTATACTGCTAAACGAGCCAACGTAATGTCTGTCCAAAAAACGTCGTAGTAACGAACCAGAGAAATCATCATTGACTAGCATTCGCACTTCTAATTGACTAATTACTCACTCACTTTCGTAGTGACTGAAGATGGTAGGGAAGTGGGAAGCTCTGTCATTCATCATTCATGCAGATTTCCAACATCCGATCATCCAGAATGCCGTAGAAGAATTTCATACTAATTACAAGTAATAAGTTATAACAAAGTGTTTAATAAAATTCATTAATAAATATATTTTTTCAAATGCAATGATAGAAGGGATGTTTGGGCTCACAATGTACCGGATCTCTTGACTCGTTTGCTCAAGATTTATTGCGGCGTGGATCGAGTGACCTCAATGAGCGATGAAGCCATTCGGGATTTTCATATTCTACCACCTCAATCGTATTACCCTTATTGGTACCTTAAATGGAAAGAGTTTTTCTATGATAGAGAAACTGACGGAAGTCCTGATTGGAGGCTGACTGATCACCCTGATGGAGAAATGAGGACCATCGGAGCTTATATTTGAAATAGCAATAGCGCCGATTGGCCAGTTCGTAAGAATTCCTATCAATTCTACGTCGATATGGCTAAAGATTCTTGCCCGATGACTCTATCCAGAGCTCCTAGTACATTCTAATAATGTTTTTACTTCAGTTTCAAATTGATCTGTAGGTATCAAATTTAACAATTTACTCGATATGTCGATATGAAAAAATATACCATTGACATTGTAATGTTATTTTATAGTGAACAATTAGTCATATTGCTATCCGCTGCTCGGCTAGAGTCGCCTCTTTTTCGTGGTGTAGTGTGTCACATTGCAGGGCAAACTCCAAAAGTTGATACGTTAAGTTTCCGTTTTTAATAGTGTAACATTACATGGTACATGTTTCAAGGAAATCGTGCCTCATGGGTGAATATATACATATTCATGAACACCTACAAATATCCTCGTTAGTATAGTGGTTAGTATCCCCGCCTGTCACGCGGGAGACCAGGGTTCAATTTCCTGACGGGGAGATGTATTGGGACTTAATATTTTATATATTTTCTTTAGTTATTCTATTTGCATTTTTTCCCCTTTGCTCCTATTTTTTAATCAACATATATTTAAACAGCTTGAAATAAATATTAAATTGAGTCAACACATCAATAAAATCGATACAATACTTTATATGGCCTCTCATCGTTGGTAACTTAAAAAATATAAATCTTAGGAATTTGATCTAGACGTGGGGTTCCTTCTGGTAAGACCCTCGATTAGATTTACGTGAGCCTCGAGAAGAGAAAACTGCCTCCAACAAGTTATACACAATGAAGTAGTCGAGTATCGAGAATAAAGTCTTCCGTAATGTCTTATCAACGATCATTCATATAGAAAACAATAATTACAACTTTTCTAAGCCATCAATCCAGGAAATATGGGTACAGAGATAATTCCTCTACAAGTCTATATCTGATTACTATACCATCATCAATAAATTATCTAAACCAAAATATTTTTTATAAAGCGGAATAAGCCTTCATGTTGAAACACACCCATTTTCCTAAAAAACCAAAATAAGTAGATCAACACAAAAATGAAAAATCGGCTCTTCCACTCTGTCATATTTGATTGACGGATTCCGGTTCTTGACTTCTTGTGTAATGTACAGGAATCGAATCAGACTTTAATTTCCTTTCTGACAGTAAGTGAGAGCGGGTTATTTTGGATGGGGGCTAAAATATATTGTTTACCAAATGTGAGCAACTATGTAACACATTAGTATACCATGTTTGTTTATAATTGCAAGCCTGAAAGGCGATTTTATAGTTTAGGGACCGTCGTTTTACCTTGTAACGACTTTGAAGAAAAATAGAATTTTTTTTTTTTTTTGGATGTCCGGCTGTCCATGGCTGTATCTTGCTATTTACCTAACCAAATTGGAATTTTTATAGCTCATCAAATCAGAAATTTTGGAAATTGCTTCTCGACCTCGAAAAATATTGCTTACTTATGCAATTATCTTTATTGTAATTAATTCTTTGTTTAAGAATAAAATCTGAACAAACTCCAAAAATCGATACGTTAAATTTCAGTTTAAAAAAATGTATACATGGCACATGGCAAATTTTGGTATAACTAAATAAACGCAGAAATAAGAGGGCTACTGGTTGGGAAACTATAAATATAATTCTGAGTGGTAATTAACATGTTCTCCTTCATGATGTAAGTTAGAACTGTTCCGCCTTATCAACTAGATGAGAGCGCGCCAAAACTGTTTAGGTCGAATTTGTTCCAAATAATTGGTTGCCTTTGACTTGTATAAGACTGTGACGTCAATCCAGTAAGGTTTTTGGTCTTAAGTTGTAAATAATAAAGCTTTGATAAAAATATTGCTTTAATAAATCCGTGGTGATTCAAGAACTGTCAAAGGGTAGGATAATAAAATAGTATTTATTATTACAATACACTCATGCCAAACTATTTTATTTTGAATAATAATAATAATAAGAGAGAAATCGGTGTCTTTGAACTAAACCATGAGTTATTGATGTGATAAATCAGTAACTTATTGTATATTTAAATGTCTATATTTCTAATTACCATATATATAAAAATTATTTTGTTGACTCATTTAGTGTTCCCTGCTATTACGTGAATTGAATAGGTTTTTCATATGATGATGGGCGGAGTTCCTGGAACTCTGGAAGAAAGCCAACAATGATGTTCAGTGTCAGTAGTGTCTCCTCTTAGGGGGTTTACCGGTTTAGTGTGTCGGTATGTTCTCAATACAGGGAAAATTCAAAAAGTGTATGCTTCAAATTTCTGTTTTTAATATGCATATACAGTACCGGTCTGAATTATTGAGACATCGGCTGCTTTCCCATAAGAGCCTGTGTAAAAGGCCTCTCACGAAAAGTTAAATATAAAATAACTACTGAGAATAAAAATGTTTTCTTGGGTGTTTTCCAGGCCTCAATGCTCTGGAAGCAGAAAAATGTAGCTTTGGTGACCACTGCACACCAGATTGTGACACATTTATTGAGGCTACAGCTCCCCCCCCCCCCCCATTTGTTACCTGTAATACCCCTTATAACGAAAGACGACCCAGCCGGCACACCACACTACCGGGTAACTCCCGGCGCACATTCTCAAGTTACTGGGTCATAACCAAGAGAAGACGTTAACAATACCTAAGATCGCGGACTGGTAACGACCGTTGAATCCGCTCCACTAAAAATGAAAATAGCCCTAGAAAAATTGGTCGTGACCTGGTAACTCATTGGAAATGTTATATATTAACCCACGCTTCTACTCGCGGGCGTTACCTACACCTTCCCAATTTATACATAGTATTTAAATTGACAGAGTTGCACTATTACGTCACGCAGAAAACAAATTAAGGGTTACACGTTTATTGAATTGTCTTCGACGGAGAAAAACAAAAAATACAAAAAAAATCTGTCCATGGGATCGTTTTACGTTTCTCCACAAGAGCGATTACGCATGGATAATAGACAGAGATTAAGAAAACCATATCATATGGGAGGTATATTGTCACAAATGTATAAGTAATACAAAATCAGGATTGAATCCAACATTTCAAAAAGTAAAAAACAAAAACAAAAAAAAAACATCTGTTATTTCCACACATATACACACAAAAAAGTTCGTGATGGCGAATAAGAGAGGGGACTTCATGACTTGCTGGGACTTCTACACAGAGACATAGAAATAAGAATATTAGAGATGGAAAAAAGAGAGAGGCAATTGACTTTTTTTTAGAAAAAAACCCGACTTGCCTTAACTTCTACACAGAAACATGGAAATGAGAAATTCCGAAAAATATGGGAGAAGGACACTTGATGGGTTTTTTTTTCGAAAAAACCGATGCTTGCTGTAACTTCTACATAGAGACACAGAAATAAGAAATTCCGAAAATCAAATAAGAGAGAGAAAGGGTTTTTTTTAAGATTATGGCTAGTTTTTACTTCCGTTACGATCAACATAAATTCCTAGTGGCCAATTACTTTCTAATTGCAAAAGGGATGTTTGCTTGACAATGATTTGTTTTAGCCCATGAAAACAATCTATGAATGACTTCTGTGAGATCAACTTTAATTAGAAAAAGAGACACACTAGACTAAAAAATTGAAAAGACACATCACTCGACTCAAATCAAATCATCACTCATCAAATTAAAAATATTAAAACTAGAAGTACCCTATGTGTTTCTTTAACACATAAATCAGAGTGATGATGTGTGATGCGCGTGTGATCTACTCCAAATCAGATAGCCCATCTAGACGAATAATGGAATCGCAGGCACCGGCACCGGAATCAGCGGCTTCTTCTACTTCTGCTGCTTCTTCGCCCTCCGCGGCTTCGTCGCCTTCTGAGACTTCTTCACCTTCTGCCCCTTCTACATTCTACACATTCGACATCAACTTCTTCCAGCGACTGCGACTTTGCGGCCGCAGCAAGAGCACAAAAATGACGAAGACGTGACTTTAATATCCAGTTCTTAGTAATGTTCTCAACCAGTGTCCGGTTCGCATCCCCATATGAAACGTCCGAGCGAACTGAATCTGTTTAAAAATAAAAGCAGCTTAATAACGATCTCCGAGTAAATGGATTAACATACTGCAATGATTTCTTACCATGTATAAGGGCAAACAGTAACGTATTCCGCACTGCTGTTTTCCCATCCCGGCCCGCCCAAGAAAGGGACGAGCCGAAGTAATCTGTGATGATCGCTTTGAGGATATTGTGCACGCGTTCTTTGATGGTGTCACCTCCAAGATTAGCAAGTTTGTTTGAGATTTATGTGAACATAATTTCAAATAAAGAAAAAAATAATGTATGAAATAATGAAGGGGAAAATACCAGCTTCCGACGACCATCGACAACAAGTTGAAGAAACTGGTTGAGATTTTCAAGAGCAACGTCGTTGTCCGACGGTAGAGGAAAGACATTCGTGAGCACTTGCTCAGTTTGAGTCAACTGAATGTATTCGAATTTTATTTCTGGTTTTTCACAGCCTCAGCAGTGTCGTTCTGAATTTCAATGGATTTCCGTAAAATAAGCTGGATGGCCTCGTTGATACTTCATGGTACCAGTGTAACGTATTTTTTAAGAAAGATAAAATATTTTCAAATAAAATACTCAAAAAATATTATGTTTTATTGGTATTTTATTTGCTTCATTAAAAAAAATACTAACAAGTATTTTATTTGATATTTTTTATAAAGAAATAAAAAATACCAAATATTATTTGCAGATATTCCGTTAAATTTTCTAATCGCAAAGATCAAAGCCTCAAACTCATGCGGGTTTTTTCTAATTTTTTGTATTCAAGAAACGCAAAACCTGGAAATATTACTGTTTTAAAATGTAGGACGTCGAAAGAACTGCTGTGTCGTACTTCTTCAATAAGTTTTGTTTGTGACATTGTCCAATAAAACAAAAGAATTTGGTGTTTTACATTTGAGTATTTGGTATTTTATTACGATGAGAAGTATTTGAATTTTTATTTTATTTTCAGTAAAAAATACTTTATTTTATTTGATATTTTTAAATCTTGTATTTGGAAGGATTTTTAAAGTCAAGTATTTGCAAATAATAGTATTTTATTTTTTAAAATACTCTATGGTTCAATCTATGGTCAAATAAGTTACACTGGATGGCACGGATTGAACTAAAAAAATTAAGAACATATATTTTAGTAAGCAAATATATTTTATAAAAAAAATATATATTAGTAAGAAAATATATTGAGTAACAAAATAAAGAGGCATTACCACTAGTATCTGCTTGTGTCTCTACTTTTTTAGCCAAGGCCGACGATCCAGCGGTGATTTGAGATGTGGGCATCGGGAGTGACGGCACCTTGACTATCTTGGGCATCTTTCTTTTCTTTTTGGTCCTCTCAGGAACGTGAATATTTCCAAATTTGATGGCACGGAGAGTATCCAAAGGATGGACTTCATCTTGCGTCATGTCAATCATGTACAGGCGTAAAGGGGAAGGAACATCAGCTTTTTCTTTACTGTCCTTCTTCTTTGCCTCGCAAAAAGAGCCGGACTTTTAACCACCACTTGCCTGCTTTCCAACGTTTCTGTTTTATAGTTATAGATATATAATGACATAACCATCACTTCTAAAATTAGAATTATTATATCAATTTTTATTAAACTAATATTTTGCCTTTTGAATCCTTCTTAAAAACAATAACTAGCAAAAACTACAAAATAAGTAAATGCGCAATTCAACTACAAATTCATTAGTTACGTCCGTGTTACGGTGTTAAACTCTAGTGACATTTGAAAACAGTTTGATTTCTATAGCAAAATTTTATAATTTTTAACTTTTTTCAAACAAACCTTTTGACTTTTTTTCAAACAAAATTTTAAATATTTATTTATTTTGAATATCTTATATACTTTTTAGAAAAAGAATATTCATATGATAATTCGTATGTATTTTAAAGTTATTGTGACAGCTATAATATTGCTACATTTTGAAAGTGGTCCAAAATTTGGTTCGTGAAAGTAGAACAAGAAACAAGTGATTTGTTTAAAAAGTATATTTGTTACTGTACCAAACAAACAAACAAATATTTGTAATCGCCAAAGCCAAAACAAAACCACACATTTCATCAAAATCAGGGTTTTCTATAACATTATGTAAAAAGTAAATGAGTCTCTTTGGGATTTCTATATATAACGTTCCGTACTGGGCAGGTAATTGGTCAACTGTAAACAGTTCTATGTGTGAAGGGTCTTTGAAAGGGTTCATATAGGTTTAAAAACAATTTTAAAAAATAAGATTAATATTATTTGTTATTTGCAGTGAAATTGAAAGTTTATTTCTCAATTGTACACAACATTGGTATTGGGTAATAATCAATTATTTTTTATGGTTTTATCACTGATTGTTATTTTGATGAAGAGGGTATCTTCTTTGACGTATTTTCCGCCCTCTACGAGTAGTGCGTGAGAGGCGAATGTTTGTTGACCATTCCCTAAATTGGCTTTGTTGTTGAGTGGTCGCTGAAAACTTTGTGGGTACTTACTATGCTCCGAATCGAGCATTATATATTCCACATCATTTTTCTACAATTTAAAATAACATAGAAAATAACATATTAGATTAAAACTAATCAGTAATAACAGATTTTCTCTCATGAATTAATGTATAAACCTCTATAGTGTTTGTGGACTGGTCAAGGAGGGTGAATGTGACCTTCTTAGAAAATGGCCACGAAAGAAGAGCATCGTATTCACCAGGTTGGATCTCCATAAATATAGAAAGATGGGTGCCTTCCCCACGGCTATACCCGTTAAGGCGTGCATCGATCTAATTTCGTTTAATATAATGGCGCAAAAATGCTTATTCTTTTTTAGTTATTAATAATTAATTGCTCATTAGAAATGTGACCCCCTCCCCATCCAAAAAAAAAACACAATTTCAACCCCTTTTCAAACTAGAATTTAAAAAGTGACCTTAATACTTTCAAATAATACTTAAAAAGGCGACGAACCAATAATAACAATAATTATTATATCCGTTTGTCCGTGTGTCATTACTAATAATAGTTTTAGTTATACCTTAAGTTTGTAGCCGTATTCACCGACGTAAAACGGGTCAGAGTAGAAAGCCGTATAAGGTCCGCTGTTTGCCTTCTTTGAGGCGTAATTGGTGATACGCCAGAGGAATGTGGTGGTAGAGTGGTAACCTAATCAATAAATATATAATCAATATTTTTTTCTCATATAAAAAAGGAATAGTGTATGTACGTGGAATCCATAAAATGCTAAAGGTTTTAAACGAAAATGTATGCAAACTATTAAACGTTTTTGCAATCTTTTTATTCATTTTTAATTTTTTAATTTTTTTTATTTGTTGAAGAAGTTCTCAATAGTTAGCCATAACATTTTCAACGAGTTGAAAAAAAAATTTCAAGAGAGGCTAAAGTTTTAACTTCCTCAATAGTTGAAAAAATTAATATATTCGTTTTTTTATGAGATGGAAATCAATTTTACCTTTTACTTTTTCACCTAGTTGGCTGACATGAGCTACCGCCAAATCCAAGTTGGGTTTGAATTCTATAAATTGGTCAATATTTGAGAGGCTATTATTGTATGATTAAAAAATAATAATTGATAAAAGATTTACCTGAAACCCCTACTTTGAGTTCAGAGAGTTCGCTTGATGTTTCTGTGAAGAAAAGAAGAGTCATGGATCAATTCAATGTACTTCATATTTAATTCAACTTTAATCTACCACTGATATTTTATTTTATTATTAATGTTCCTTACAGTTATAAAATAAATAAATCAAGTTTCTAATACTTTTAGAACGTACGAAAGACGAAATACCCCTAAAATTTTCTTATCATACTAACCAGAGAGGGTGTTTTGGATTCCATTCATTTTGTTGTTCAATACCTGAAGAATAAACAACAGTTATGTTATTGTATATAATATTATTACACAAAGAAATCGAATATTACTTGAAATTTTCTTTCCTTCTCTTGAACGTCGGTCTCCATTTTATTCATATTTTCGGCTAAGTTCTGAAAGAAAGTAAACAGATTACTATATTTACCTGATAATAATACATAAAATAATAAATGTTACTTTATAGCTTCCTGTATTCTCTTGGACGTCGTTTTCAATTTTACTGATTCTACTGGTCACATCCTGATTTTTTAAATATGAAAGATGTATACCGTATACAGTATGGTCATATCTCATGAAATAACAAATCTTACTTGATATTTAATTTTCTTTTGTTGAACTTGGTCATCAATATTTTTTACTTGTACAGCCAAAGCCTAAAGAGAGATTTAAAAAAAATAATTATATCGTTTAATATTATTACGCGAATTAAAAAATATTACTTGATGCTTCTCTTTTTTTACTTGAATGTCCTTCGCGTTTTGATAAACTTTTTTGGCTAATTCCTGAAAGAAAGTAACAAAAATACGACAGGGTATACTATTTGATAAAATTGCACTAAAAAAACATTACTTGATAGTTTCCTTGAACGGCGTTTTCGATTTTATTGATTTTTTCGTCCAATTCCTATAAGAAAGTAAAAAAAAAATTATAATTATTAGATAAAATTCTAAGATAATACTAAATGAAATGATAACTATTACTTGATATTTTTCAGTTTTTTTCTTTTAGATCGTTCTCAATGTTTTCTGTCTTTTCTTGAACGTCCTTCTCAATTCTAATGATTTTCTCGTCTAATTTCTGTTAGATTGTAGGAAAAATTCATCAAATATATGATAATATTGCATACCAAAATTTAATATTACTTGATCGTTACTGGCATATTGTTGAACTAGGGCCTGGATTGTCCACAGTTTTTCTTCTAAACCCTGAAAGGTCGTAAACAAACATAAAAAAAAATTAATTTACTAATATACGGTACACAATATTAAAATATTACTTTGTAAATCTTATTCTTTTCTTGATCAGCGATCTCCATTGCTGTTATTTTCGACTCTAATTGCTGAAAAAATACAATTATAAATGATTATAATTGAATATACATATTATTTTATTAATTACACAAAATATTATTTTATTAATTACACATTATATTACTTGAAATTTCTTGGTTTTTTCTTGATCGGTGATCTCCATTGCCTGGATTTTTTTGTCCAATTCCTGTTAGAAAACATTTAAAGTTATACATAACATATATTTA
Source organism: Chydorus sphaericus (assembly GCA_030141595.1). Classification (NCBI taxonomy): domain Eukaryota; kingdom Metazoa; phylum Arthropoda; class Branchiopoda; order Diplostraca; family Chydoridae; genus Chydorus; species Chydorus sphaericus. The sequence goes on along the minus strand of CM057929.1, from coordinate 11,230,347 downwards.
ATGCATAAAATAATAATATATTACCGCCAGCTGCGTCAAGCAATTTTTGCAATCGGCCACATTTCCTTATAATCAAAATAAATTAAAATAGAAACTTATTTTATTTATATACATAATTTTGATGATTTCCTAAAAACAAATTACCAGCTATCTTTGAGAAGTGTTCCACTGTTAATTGATCCGATGGGGTTGGCGAAAGCAAAAAAAAAATTAATATACAGTAATTGCTTTCAAAAACTTAAGGATTGAAAAAATAATAAGAAAATAGACCTACTAATACGAGTCGAAGAACTAGCGCAAGATTCAACTATAACATCGTAACTGTAATGTTGCCCCTTGCCAAGGTTGTTGGCAAAATCCAGCCCGTATCCTTCCAATACGAGTTGCAAGCTGTTTAGCTCCAGTCCTGGATTGCAACGGAAATGTTCGACAAAAAGATTAGCAGTTTCAGATGTATTGCAGAGCAAGTAGAATTGGAGGTTATCCTCCCGGTGGGTGTAAGATTTTCTTGCATCCGATAGGGTCATTGATGAATGGCTGCTGCTGCTTCCCGGTTTGTGTCCCAGAACCACATTTGTAAAAGGCATGACGTGGATGTCTTTCTCTGTTACTTTGGAGAGATTGGGCAGAGATCGGACGCTAGCGAGGACCTTGGAGTGGAGCTCGCGATTCCACATCGCAATGGTGAAGGTAACGACATTATTTCGCAGGTAATTGGGTACCACAGAAATGCTCTTGGGATCCACTTGAGCCATGACATCGTAGAAGAATCGAGGTGGATTCCTTTTTGCTGAATCGGTAAAAATTCTGATTTTAGAGCCCCGGTAGGTCAGTTGCGTTACTTCAACGAGTGGGTTAGAAGGATTGCGAATATTGGTCAATGATGGCTTCTCTGGTTGGTTGCTAAGGCGGTTTTGGATAGACATTTGATTGGCTCGGTGGGCAGTATACGGTTCAGGATCTTCTACACCGTTTTCCTGCAAATATTTAAACATTAATCTATAAACTGTATGTGAATAAATGACGATGAACTCTTACCTCTGAGGAATCGTCCTCTGTTTCCATGCTCGAAGCGCAGTTAACTTGGTAATTGTAGAGACCCACAAATAAGACAAAGAACACCGTACTCAACTATGATAAGCCAATTACAACAATACATTATATTACCACATTTTGAACAAATTGAAATAAGCCCTAAGAATATTTACCGATGACTTCATGTTGGTGACGAACAGTGGACTGCGTGGACAGCGAAGATACTACTAACGGACGAGAGCCAGTCAGTAATGCTTCAGTTCAGACTTCCAGTTTTCTTATATAGCAGTTTTGCTAAAGGTTAAAAAAAGATGTTGGCAACCAGGAAGTGGTCTATAAACTGGATATTACATTACAACTTTGTTAATATTGTTTTGAATAATGTCACGTAAATGAACTTTAGAAATGAACTTGCTTTGGTTGACCTTTTCAAATTGAAGTTGGTTGACATTTGATTTCTGTATACTGACGTGTACCATGGCATGGGTGGATATTAGTTTTTGGTGTAGTTTTGGTTAAATGAAACCATTCGATTTTTTTCATATGATGATGATGATGATGACCTTTTGAAATTGAACGCCGTTGACATTTAGCTTTTATAATAATAACATCAAAAGTAATATTAAAAATCCTTAATTATATAAAATACTTTTTACAGTTTTATTAAAATCTCTTCTGGCCTTTGTACTAAATGTATTGGAGATAAAGACTTTTTATGAAATAAATACAAATAATTTAAAATATGTACAGTATTAGCTTTTTTTATTGCACGAAAAAGTTTTTAATAATTGTGCAAATATAAAAATAAGTAAAACGAAAATTTACCTATTTACAATTAAGTTAAGGTTCAGTATTAATGTTTTCTAGCGTGTAGTATACTATAGTCACTAAAAATGCATTTATTTCATATTTTTATTTATCAGTAACTTTTAACTAAGCTTTTTATGAGACAACACATCATATAATATAAATACAGTTTTGATAGTAGGTAATAGGGGAGAGCGGGGTTGTTTGGGTCAGGGGCTGTTTGGGTCAGTGGACTTTTGAGTATGTTCCTCAATCCACACGATAATTCTTTTTTGACCCAATGTGCGTAACCATATGACGCATTGGTGTAGCAAGTATGGTTAGGAAAAAATAATTTTTGTTGAAGTTATTCAAAGAAATGTGAATTTCTAGAAATATTTTTTTCGTTTTTTGGAATTGACCTTCAAATTTAGAATTTTTTAAATGTTTCTAAAATTTTTAAATTGACACTATCAAAAAGCCCTTTCAATTCCCTTTCAAAAAATATCTTTCTTTTTTTTTTGATGCCCCGTTATTTTAGAATCAAAACAAATGTGAAGTGTCTTTTTGTGGGGCTGTTTGGGTCAGTACTTTTTTGCGTGAAAAACAGCTGATTTGGGGGGAGCCTACTAGGGAAACAAACTTTTAGCCGGCTACTTTCGTTTTTTATTTTATTTTACAGGCTTAATCCTTTTTAAAATAAAAAATAAGCATACTGTCAGAAAGATAATTAAATTCTGATTCTAATGCCATATTTATTTATGCCTAAAGCTGAATTTTAAAAGAAGTATGAATTTTCTTTCCAACTGACCCGTTCAGCCCCAAGGGTGGGGCAGTTTGGGCCAAAAAAGTGATGTCGTTAAACAATTAATAACTAAGTTAATTGTACACATAAATTATTTTTTAAATAATATTTAGAAAGACGAAAGACAGGGCTACAATATGGTACCAAGAAAAATGCACAACGTTACATAAATATAGTAAAATCGAAACTTTAATGAATTTTTAACAATTGTGGCCCAAACAGCCCCGCTCTCCCCTATATAATGATAAAGCTTTATATATGTGTTATTTATGGTCACATATTTATAGCATCAGCTAATCACAGAAACGGCATTTATTTTTTATTTGTTTTATAAGAAATTCATCTATACTCATTCCCTAGTGTTATGTTTAACTTTTCTTTTCGTCATAGTGTATTGTATCATCATTATACCTATAATCACGCCTCAACCCAACGTTCCGAAGCTAATTGATTCAGTTCAAATTTTGAAGTAAAGTCGTTTTACATCATACGTTCAGAGTTTCATAGTAAGATTTTAAAAACGAATTATGATAGACATTTTAACGTTAGTTTTAATGTGTTAAGCTTTTTGTTGTAGAACACAGCATAAAAATTCCAATTTTCTTCATGGCTCTGCTTTAAAATTACCAAGTGTCCTCACAAAAAGATGGTTATAACTTATATATATTGTTGTCAGAGCGAGATGCGGCCTCATCGGACCTGTCACCATACCTTGCTTCTAAGCACTTCCTTTTCATGATTTATAAGGAGTTTATTTCATTTTATTTATAGTATTTATTTATATTGAATTTTCAACATCGACAGTGTATTTTTTTATTTTCTTTCTTCTATGCTGTGTATTTTAGTCAGATAAATTTCACATTTCCAACCATTATTTACAGCACAAAATACTCGTTGCCTCGTTGAAGCAATATTTAGCTTTAAAGCTTTTTGAGGTACTGCAGGAGGCGGCCAGAGAAGGACGTCGTGTGGTCGACATCCTCAAATATCCATCCTTTTTCCAGCTGAACCCCGACCGCTTCTCCCTTGTGAAGCTTAACCGTCGCTTGAACCGAGATTTGGTGAAGATCTCCTTGGTTTTTATAAGCTTCAATCCGACCTTCAGCCAGGGCAATTGGGTGGTGTTTTGTCTGGTCCATCTTGAGGATTGTGACCACCATGATGGTCGTTTTGGAGATGTCGTCTTTGACCCCGTACCCAACGCCGTGGAAGTTGAAATGGAAAATCCCTTCGACGGGTGCTGTAAAGAAGCCGGTTTGCGGATTGAAAGCGCCGTTTCCATTCAGATTTGTGGTATCGAGGTTGTACTCAACGATTTCTTTGATGGCCCCCTGATGTTTCCAGATGGTAGACTTCGTCGTGTTGTATCCATACTTGCGTTGGCCCATAAAAGCGTAGTCTATTCTCGATTGCTTGATGATTGTTTTGAAGTCGTCGATCATTTTTGTATAAGTCTGAATGATAAGAAATATTGATGAGCGATATCAGCGAATGTTTCTTGCAAGTTTAGAGTATATGTTATTTTTATATTACCAAATTAAGACCGTAGACTGCATTAGCGCACACTGTCGCCACACCGGATGAATTCTTTGCTGACTCATCAGGTGGTGTGTTTTCTAACGGTTCTTTATTTTCATCTGGTTTGTCGGTCAATATTGTAATAGGTTGTTTAGACGTTGCAGTAGTTGTTTGTTCGATCGGTTCAACAGTGATTATAACTTGCGATTTCCTTATCATATCGAATAACTGAAAAAATAAGAAATGTCATTATTAAACCGAAAAAGTTTAATAAACGTTTTAAATACATACGTGTCTGAATTCAGTGGTAAATTCCGAAAACGTTTTCCCTTTTGGTGGTTCTGAAAACAAAAAAAAAATTGTAATAAAGTTAAATATTATAGCAATGTTAAAATAGGTTACCGGTTATAATAGGATCGACGATAGTTGGAGTAGAATTATCCGAAGGCTTCTCTTCTAGTATCTTAAGAAGAATGCCAGAAACTATTTCTTTATTGATGTCAACTTTCTTGTCGCCTGCAATTTTATTTCGAAAAAATATACATTTGTCAATCGTTAGATAAGAACACGATATTTAAAAAACTACAACAAACTTGTTTGATGCTGGGGAGTTGTTGAATTCGGTAACATAGGAAAATCAACACAGATATTCTTCATATAAATTGTCAACGATTCGCTTGGCGTACTTGTCCTTAATTTTGCGGTGTTTGTCAAAATGTCGCATAAAAATCCATGCCATTGCTTAAAAAATCAACAAAATATAATGATTATTTTAAGAATATAAATAAAAGCTTTTTTTAAATTCTTTATATTACGGTATCGGCCGCTCGTTTCAGATCTTCGCCAGATATTGGGTTCCTCGGTGGGTTCACGATTGAGCCAGAAGGTTCTTATATAAATAGAAACAAAGTATAAGTTATATATGATATGTTGCTAATAGAAGAAAAATTCGTAAAGGTATTCTAAATAAAAAAAGAAAAGTATTGATTACTTATAGGGTTTCCAGCCATTGCAAATTCAAGTAGAATTCCAATCATCACGATGAAAATCTATAGAAAATAACATAATTTAATTAAATATTTAAAAATGAAATAAAATAAATAATTAGCTCACTTACCATCTTTGTAACCATCTTCTTCAATTCAACTTTTCGCTTGAGGGGATGAGAAGTTTTTTTGTTTAGAACCAGTCAGTCTCGCTGCTTTTCCCAAACTGAATCGACCGAATCGGCAGATACACTCGTCTCGAGAAAAAAAAATGAAGCGAATTGCGAAACATTTTGGTGTCATATAACATTTCATTCCCAGAAACGTGATTGCAAACCAACTGAGGTGTTACATTATGCTGCTAACTTGCGGGTTCGAATAAAGGTCACATTTATTTTTCTCTTTATATTTTATAATCGAAAAAAAATCAAATGCTTTTTGTAATTTATTTATTACGTTTGACTTTTGTTAAGTTTAATAAAAGAAAGTCCAAATATCACTACTTGGATATTGGTTCATGACGAGTGAAGCAATAATGGACAGTATTAGGCAATTTGGCTGATGGCTGATTTTTTTTTATAAAATAATGTTCAATTTGCATTTTCATGTTTTTATTAACCACTACATTTCAAATATGATAAGCTTGCTTTACTATATTGAGACACTCCATTGATCATTAGTTAACCAGTTTTATTAATAATTAGACCAATTTAATTAATCAGCGAATCAATTAAATAATTGAACAAACTAACTAATAGATATATTTAAAAATGAACTAATTCAACAATAAAACCGAAAAATATCTACCAGCTAAACGACCAACTAAATAGTTATTAATAAAACGAGAGGAAAAAAAACAAAAATTAAATAACAAAAAATAAATGCTAAGAAACAAATAATAAATTGAACAGATATCAATGATAAAACATATTTTAGCATTTTATAAACATCAAGTGCTTTTAAATAAAGTAAAAACATGGAAAAGCTATTTTATAAAAATCTTTTATTTTTGCTTGCGATATTGCGCCCTCGTGCGTATTGTTCAACGTTTTTTATTAATATTTTTTCTAGTTGTTTTATTATTTATTAAATTCGGTTAGTCTTACAAAAATATTTGCAATATATAAAAAAAGAATAACGAATTGTTTGAATCAACCAATCACACTGCGTTGATTCATCACTTCACACGTCACACGCTTGTATGAAACAAAAGTCGGTTGACATTTAGATTAATTCGATCGAACGTTAAAGGTCAACTAAAAAAAAAGAATCGTATTTGTTTTCGATGAAGCAAGAAAAACAAATACGATACGCATTCGGAACACCTGAGTTGGTTTGCAAGCACGTTTCTTAGAATGAAATGTTATATGACACTAAAAAATTTTACCAACTCGCCCTAATTTTTTTTTTCTCGATAGAACCCATCGCCGATTCCGTCGTTCAGTTGAGGACAAGCAGCCAGACCGACCGATCCTAAAAAAAAAAGCTCTATTTGTTTTAAAAACCAAAAGTTGGAGAAAAGACCAAGCATGCTTCCGAAAGTGGTAAGTGTTTTTTTTTTTAAATTGCATCTACACTTTAATCTATTTACGTTTTATTTCTCAGATGTTGCTGATGGCCCTGTGTGGGCTATTTCTGAAAAACCAGATGCAGGGTGCATTGGGCCAAGAATCGACGACGAAATCTTTTTGGAAGAATCTGGATCAAGAACTTGAAGAACGTAAAGCAGCCAAAGCTGCTGCACGCACTGTAAGTCAACATTTAAAACGAATTAAAAGTGTAAAAACGATTTTTTTAACAAATCAATTACGATATACAGGACCCTCTTTCAACAGGAACTGGAATGCGGAATGAAGTAAACAAAAATGCAACCTCCAATATGCCGGCGGATGATGAAGTATTTTTAAAATTATTTAATTTTATAAGATTGATATTCATTTTTTAAATATTTTTTGTTTGTTACAGGAATGGAAGTTCATCCTATGCACTACTCTGATGACAACCGCAACTCTCGGTTCCAAAGAACCCGACCAGAGTATTATTAAGCTCATCAAAGATCTCTGCCCGAAGTTGGAAGAAAAACTTAACAAAACGCTTCCAGAACCGAACGAATTGAGTTCATCGCTGGACAAGTTGATGTATAAAGTAAGTACCAGAAGTTCCTAATATAATTTTTTAAATATCTTATTCGTAATAATTTGTTTATTACAGTTACAAGACAAGATTAAAATCAAGGAGGACCCACCCAGTTCTAGACCAAGTAAAAGATTTATTCGTTAGATGTATAATTTATTTATTTTTAAAACAATTTTTTGAACTTATTATCTATTATGTAGACGGTCCAACAAAGGTCCCTGGGAAACCATCAGGTGAAATCATAACACCTAAACCGTCAGTTAAACCGGACAGAAAGACTAGAGGTAAGTTTATTTGGTATAATCATCAAAACCAGTATAAATTTATTAAATCTATTTTGAAATATAGGAGTAAGACCTGCTCGGTCAAATAAAATTGAAGCCAATAATGTTGAATTCAAGACAAAATGTGAAAAAAACGTTACAGATGCAAGGGTAAGACTTATTTATTTCAATAAATCATTATATAAACTGTTTATTAATAATATATTTTTGAAATTCAATCATTTAGAATGAGTTCACCGTGCAAATCGAAAGAATCAAGACCAAGTTCAACGATTCGATGAAATCCTACGCTTTCTTCGCACAGCGCAAGAGCGACTTCCACGGCGAAAAGTCATCTCTCGTTAATTACACCACCCCTGAGATATTATACGGGAAGGATGACAATTTTAACAATAATACAGGAGAGTTTACTGCGCCAGTACACGGACAGTATTATTTAAAATTCCAAGGCGTTAAAATAAAACAAGAATTATCAAAAACGTACAACATGACGGCGAAAATCGTGAAAAAGGACGGTAAAAATTTCAAGACTCTGGCTGAGGGACACATCTACACCTATGATTACTACAGTTATTTCCCCGTATATGTTCAAGCCACTGTTGTATTGATCAAAGGGGATGTAGTTGGGGTGCAGCTAGAGGAGGGTTGGCTCCACGAATTCGGGACCGATGACGAACGCTTTTCAACGTCTTTCACCGGCTTTCTCATCAAGGAAATCATTACTCCTTTGGCAAGTATGCCCCAAAAGGGATGCAGTCCATGTTCATCAAGAACTTAACTCGTAATCTCATCAAGAAACTGTAAAAATGGTTTCTGATGATGAGCAGTATAGAGTATTTATTTCATTGTATATTTATGTTTTGATAACTATTTATGTTGTCTAAATTTCAAATACACGTGAGGTAAAGAAATGAATAAAAAGCCAATACATCGCGCATTCTTTTTCTTTCTTTTTTTTGTGTTAAATAAATTTTATTATATAAATGGAATTTTTAAGAAGAAGTTATTTGGTTGTATTTAATACAAACGAAGAATATAAATAAAAGAATTGTTTTGATGAATCGCCAATTGGTTGGCCGCATAGCAACTGTTGAGAATAGAAAATATCATTCGGATTAAATTATAATTCATTTATTAGAATCGTGCTTACGATTTAACTGTGGTGTAACGTGCTGCTGCTTACATCCGGGTTCGAATTAATATCATATTCATTTCTTGTTCATAAAAAGAACTATAGTTTTATTTTATTTTATATTTGACATTTGAATTAGATTTCACATTCATGTTTTTATGGTAGTTTAAATGTCATTCGCGTATTATTTCATATGACGAACGAAACGATGAATCATCAACGTTGGCTAATCAAGATAGACGTGTAATTTTATTTTGTATTAAAACAAATTTATTAATCGTACTTTTCTGCAAAGATTTTTAAATTGAAAAAAAAATTCACTAATTTATATTCATGAAGAGCACGTAAATTTAAAATATACTTCATTACTTTGGTATGAACCTTAAAAATGCGATGCTCAATTAACAATTTTTCATAAATATAAATTATGATAAATATATAAAGCCTTTATTATGGTTATATAAGTATAATAATAAAATACATAAAATTCATAAATAATTCCCGACGATCCTATATATATTTTTTGAATTCTGTGAAGTAGAAATATACATTTATTTTTTACAAAAATAATATATGTTGATGTTAGTGTAAGCCAGGCTTAAATGAAACGTCATACACATACACACCTTAAAGGTCACGTCACGCGTCAACAGTACCAAATTTCAAAGGTTAAAGAAATAATAACGAATGAGTCAATAGCGACCAAATTTCAAATGTCAAAGAAATAATACAGAAAAAACCAATGAAAAATGCGTCTAACACAGTGCATAAATAGAATTTGCTCAAATTCTGCAAAACATCTTGCTCAAGTTGGAAGTAAATTGGCTTTAAAGATGTTTGCTATGTCATCACTAGTGACTTTACTGCTCTTTGTACACGCAAGCACTGCAATAATCACGCCAGAAGAATACTTAGGTGCCTTGGTATGTATTTAATTAATTAAGGCTACCATATATGCAATGGAATTTGTTTATATAAATCTTCATATATGTTTAACAGAAGGCGTTAAAGATGGACCAAGACCAAATGAAAGTCAAAATTTCATTTTTTGAATTGAAAAATTTTGAAAATCAGGCCGAAATAAATCTTCTAAAGGCAAAGAACGCAGACCAGGATCGTGAAATATTTAAACTAAAGACCAAGATTGATGACCAGCTGGCAATCAAGCCTGCCCAACCAACAACCACCAATCCTATCAAAATTGAACCGAAGGTAGTCATTTAATTTTTAAAACAATTATTTTTTCCGATAGAGAGTTTAAATCAAATGTATAGTTTTAATTAATGAGCAATTCACTAAACGGAAACGTATTGCTTATCGTGAACAGAAATCGCTATTACTAGTTAATCTATTGTCCGAGTTTCAAGCCAAAATTACTGAAAACCAAACAACCAATCAGCTTCATGAGAAAAGGAACCCTGAAAATGGGTCCAAGATTAGGGATAATGACGAGAAAATTGATGTCAATGTGAAGCTAGAAATCACCAAACAATATGAGGTAACCGTATCGATTAATATACTTTCTTAAGGTTTTTTTTCCCAATTCTGTTGTTTTATTACATAGAAAACTGCAGCAGACAAATTGGAAACGAAAAATATCACTGGCAATGGAGAAAATATTGCAGAACCAACAAAAATCAAACCAAAGCATGCAATCGATTTAATTTTGAGTCGTAATGAAACCTCTACTGCTGAACCATCATATAACACTACCGTAAAGTCTGTTTAGTAGCACGAAAGTGCGCCTATAATCATATCTGCCTATAATCATATCTGCCCAACTTATTATTTCTCTTGTTCAATAATACTTTCTGACATGTACAATATACCAACTCAACTTTAAAATTGAAATACACTTATGTACGTGCAATGGTATATGCAATCGCATTACATTGCGTTTGTCAGCCTTATTACCTATCATCAATAAGATATCGACACAAATATAATGTGTATTTCATTCCAACTTTAAATATAGACCCATATATAGTTTAAAAGAGAAATAACCAAAACAGAGCATGGCAACACAGTTTTAGAGGTGAAAAAAAATAAAGTTAAAGATAAACAGCAAAGATTTAAAAAAGTTGCCAGCAAGAGCAGCAAAGATTAAATAGATCTATTTCCCTTATGGTGAAATGAGGACCATCGGCGCATGGTCATATTTGGAATAGAAATAGCGCCGATTGACCATTTCGAAAGAATGTCAACCAAATTTACGTCCAGATGGCTACAAATTCTTGCCCGATGACTCTATCCAGAGCTTCTAGTGCATTCTAATCACGTTATTACTTTACTTTCAAATTGATCTGTATCAAATTCAACACTTTACTCGGAATTTCGATATGAAAAAATTAACCATTGACATTTTAATGCTATATTTTATCCGAGAACAATTATTCATATTATGTACTGCTCGGCTAGAGTTTCATCCTTTTCGGAGTGTAGTGTCTCTGATTACAGTAAAAACTCCAAAAGTTGATAAGTAAAGTTTCAGTTTAAAAAAAGTGTAGCACTACATGGCACATGTTTCAAGGAATTCGTTCCTCATGCGGTGAATATATACATATTAATGTATATTATGATACATCCTCGTTAGTATAGTGGTTAGTATCCCTGCCTGTCACGCGGGAGACCAGGGTTCAATTCCCTGACGGGGAGTGCATTTGATTCATCAGAAATTTTATGTCATTTTTATTTTAATATTTTTTCCTTTTGTTTCTTTCTTTTTTAACCAGCATAAAATGAATAGCTTTAAATTTAAAAAAAAAATGTGTTAAACAATCAATACGAATATACGATAGATACATCAATCCCGATGGCCTATCGTTGGGAAACTATGAATCTCATCCGTGCTGGTGGGTTGTATTGTATAAATGGTTGGAATTCCAAGTGTACGCGGCGTCCTTCTAGTAGGAACCCTGCTATTCAAGTGCGCATCGGCAAGAGGAAATCTCCTCCAACAAGTTATCCGTGAGGGAAGTTGAAGTAACGAAATTAATTTTTCGTTAGCTTACTTATACAAAAGTCTATAGCCGATTAACTCGAATCGGAAAAATAGCTACACTGGCTCTTGCGATGGCAACATAATTTTTTTTAACTAGATAAAATAAATATTTTTACCTTGATTTTTTTAAAAGAAAACTAGGTATTACTATTATAGGATGTCTTACATTTTTAAGTAAACACTTTTTAGCGAGAATCTGCCGGCCACGATTCCCTCAACTATCGACAGTCCTGTGCTGTAGAATCTTTCTATGCACTACCCTGATCACAACCACAACTGTCGGTGCCAAACAACCCAGCCAGACTATAGTAAGTCCCATCAAGAATCTTTTCCCGAAGTTGGATAAAGATTTAAGCGACCCATCTTTAAACTCCGTAGACAAACCGGTTACATCGCTGATCAAGTAATGCGTGAAGTAGGTACCAGACGTTCCCATACAATATATATATATATATATATATATATATTAATAATTTGTTTATAACAGTTGAAATACAAGATGAAAAACACGGAAGAACCACAAGAGGCTAATCCAAGTAGAAGATTTGTTTGTTAAATACACCATTTATTTATTTTTAGAATAAATTTTCGAACTAATTGCCTACTGTAGACGGTCCATAAAAACACTGAAAATGTGTCCAAGATAGAAGAAAAAGACAATAAAAACGATGTCAATGCGAAGCCAGAAATCACGAAACAACACGAGGTACTAGTAGGAATTATATACAGTGGTACTCATAAATTTTCTTTCACATTTTATTATTTAATTGCCTAGGAAACTACAAGAGAAAAATTTAAAAAATAAAAGAACATCGTAAATGGAGAGACTGCTCCAGAACCAGCAACATTGCAACAATCAAGCCAAAGCATGAAATAGATCCCATTATGAATCGTAATGAGACCGCTGATGCTGCGAGCCATCATACAACGTTACTGTCAAGGCGGTTTAGAAGTGCAAAAAATATGACTCATCATCGTTTGAACCACTTATTTTTTTGTTCGATACTTTCTGCCATGTATAATATACCAATTTACCAATTTTTAAATTTAAATACACTTATGTATGTCCGATGGTAAATGCAATTGCATTACATGGCGTGAATCAGACTTATTACCTTTTGTCAATAAGTCATAGACACAAATATAAAGTCTATTTCACTCCAATGCCAAATGAAAAGAATAAACAGAGCTTGGCAATACAATTTTAGTGGTAAAAAAAGTTATAAATTCACAAATAAAAGTTTGAAATTAACTTTGATTATTCCTAACCATTATTTTAAAACTCACATATACTTTGATATAGTAATTGATCGAACTAAAAAAAAAGTACGTAACCCAAGTGCACCAGTCGTTATTTTTCGAACAATATTTCCCTTCGTTGCCATCCCAGAAGAACAGAAGACAGGCAAATACATACAAGATGTATAATTTCCACTGATGCCACAGTCTTTGCTGTTATTGCAGGGAGCTTTTCACATTAAAAAAAAGTTGACATTTTTAAAATTTTGTTATAGAATTAGGCTTAAATAATATTTACCAGGGTATTAGTAAACGTAGCATTTTTAACTAGTGTGACATAATAACTGGTCTACAAAAGAGTTTGAGAAATTCTCAAGTGAGTTTTCAATTGAAAAAATATATATATGTTACGGCGAAAGTGATGTGTTTTGTCTCTCTCTTTTGCTTAGTGCGTATTCTCTTTTGTGTTGCCGAAATCGATGTCATCTTCAGGCATATTTCCTTGTCGTCTGCTTTGTGTACCAGTCATTCTACCGAGCACGAGATCGTTCGGGAGCTCGCGCTCTCTTCTTCAGTGTTTTATTTAGTTATTATTCTTGATATCGAGGTATTTCCTTTTATATTTGATTATTTGTCCTTTCTTTATGCTCATCTTGATTGTTTATGTAGATTGATGAGTTTGGACGACCAGAATGGTTCATCTGCTCTAGATTGAGGTTCAAATCTCTCTCTCTTTCTCTTGATTATCTCTGCACTTTGGTAATGATTCTATATGATGTAGCACTTTTATATGAGCCCATCTCTATTATATCTCTCTATTTTGTGTACAGGTGCCACTTGATTGTCTTATTTGCCTTTATTGTATTGTGGAACGGAGCATACTTTGGCTCAAGCTCATTCCCTGGAATGTTATCGTGCATCTTTATTCCCACAGATCAATTTCTTCATTATTATTTATTCCCCATCTAGATATTTACTTGCTTCTTTGGCTTGATTGTGCCTGATTACCTTACGGGCGGTGTTGCATAACCGTTCTATTAAAGGTGTGTCTATATTTTTGTTAACTCTCTTCTAGATTGCATGATTTATCTTGTTTCTCTCTTTCTTAGGAATCACTTAAATAAAAGATTTTAAACCAATCCCACCCAGACTCTCCAATTAGTACTGTTCGCAGGAACAATATATATATATTCGTAAACAAACATATATCCACGAGCAATTTAAAAAATTAGACGCAAATGTGGATAAGAAAATGTCACATACAAAAAAACAAGAAATCGGAAAAATCTAATTTAAAAGTTCCTTTAAAATTGTACAATAATACAATTTTTAAATAGATGGATTGTGGGTGTCTAAAAGGTAATCGCGTTATTTTAAAAAATAAAAAAATTAGACGAAGGGTGGATTCCCATACCGGGAATTGAACCCGGGCCTCCCGGGTGAGAGCCGGGTATCCTAACCACTAGACAATATGGGACACATTTGAGAGTCTGAATGGCGTTATAATATACAAATTCTCAAAAAATTCAATAATGTTTCATGCTGGTCTTCATCTTTCCCATATGATATCCAGTGAAAATATATGATATCAATACAAAAATAAATATAAATATTACGTGTACGAACTTAAGCTGCGTGCAAAAAAAAGCATGTACCTATGCATAATTTGCGTCTGCTATTGTAAACAAAACGTACATGACTCTATCTAGCGGTAAGAATAGAAACCCGTTCCAGTTTCCAAATTTCCAAAAGAGGAGAACTCTCTTTTGTTTCTTCCATCATTTGAAAAGTAGTAATCATTTATTGAAGGCATTTATTGAAAGCCCAATGCGAGATTCCCGTAGTGAGATTATTTGGTTTAACATTTAAATATTCATAAATATAGGGGTATTTTTTTTTACAGAACTAAATTGCCCTACAATTAATATGAGAGTTGGTAAAATCGTTTGACATATTTGGGTCCCTTCAAAGATTTGAACCTTTGAACGTCCCAACGTTGATTTCTTTCGCCGTATTTCGGATAACATTTGCTAATTTAACCCCTGGGTACAACGTCAAGTATTTCCCGGGTAGCACAGTTTAATTGGGAATATTTTGGGATAAAATCTTTTTAGTGGGATACTAGACATGGGTTCCAGTGGATCTAAAAGCAATTAGTGATTTGTATATATACTACGTGCGTACTATGCACGCACATTTCACATATGATATTTAGCCCTCCCAGCCTGTCAGGTAGCGCACGAAGTATATTAATTTTACTGTACTTACTTTTTGCTTTTAATTATTTCTATTCATTGCTATAATGCTATGAATAAGTTTATAAGTCACGTAATAAGCGTGATTTACCAGCAGTTTCCAGCAAATAATTCTTACTGGTTCAATTCAATTGATTCTAAATATTTTATATTGGTATAAATATTACCTTTTTTAGGCGTATTACCTATTATCAATAAGATAGATATCGACACAAATATGAAGTGTATTTCACTCCCATGCCTAGTTGACCTAACCCCCAAGAATAAACAGAGCGTGACAATACAATTTTAGAGGTGAAATACAATCAAGTTATGAATTCACAAATAAAAGTGAAGACTAAATAAAAGAAAATTAACTTTGATTATATACCCAACCATTGTTTTCAAAGCCAAATATATACTTTGATATAGTAACTGGTATAATTAAATATAAAAGTATGTGACCCAAGTGCACCAATCATCATTTTTCGAACAATATTTCCCTTCGTTGCCATCCCAGAAGAACAGAAGGCTGGGCCAATACATACAAGATGTATAATTTCCACTGCTGTCGCAGTCTTTGCTATTTTTGCAGGGAGCTTTTTACAAAAAAAAAACAAAAACTTTTATTTTTAAGTTAATATTTAATCGATACATTACGTACTTTCCCAGTCGTTGGTGCAGCGTAACCGCTCCAGTTTTGTGGTTCGGTCACTGCTAATCGCTTCTCTATTCTCTAACGGATTGGAAGTAACCATCAGAATAGACACAAATAGGACTATCGGTACCTTTTTTATTTCCAATCATATAACCATTATTTTTAATTATGTGTTTTATATAGTAAGGTATAAATAATGTTTACCAGGATATTTAAACGCAGCATTTTTTTTAGAATTGAAGTTTAAAGTTATTTTTCTTAATTTTAAAAGTTAATATATACTTGGGGAACAGCAACAGCAGCACGTCTAATACTGTATACGTAAAAATGTAGTCTACAACAGAGTTTGAAAAATTCTCAAGTGAGTTTACTTACCTAAAAAAATGTAAATATAATTCGAAAAAGAATTTTATTCGTAAAATAAACATATATACCCAAGCAATTGAAAAAATAAGACGCAGATGTATTTTGAAATAAGGGAAAAACAAGAAAACGGAAAAATCTATTTTTTTAAAAGAAGATTCCACAATAACAGTTTTTCAATACCACAATACTCTCAATTTTTTTTACTTAGATATATTTTTAAAATAATATAATTAGTTTAAACATCAATGTGATTCTAGAAGATCATCGAGGAACCTTCTGAAAGGGGATTCAGTACATCAGAGAGTTTTACGAAGACGAAGTCATTTGCATTGCTCCTAAGGTTTCCCTTTTTGTTTTGGTTTTCTTTTAACATTTTAAAAAGGCTAGAAAAATGACAATGCCACATATGTAGTGTATATGAAGCCTGTAAATATATATACAATGCATATACTCTCTTAGTCAAATATATCTCGACTATACAATAGTTCATTTTATTATTATTAATGTCCCATTCAACCGATTGCAACAATATCATTTATTCTGCCTTATTTATTTTTTCCCCTCTCATGATGAAACGATAAATTGGAAATATCTGGCAGCCGGATTGAAATATGTGGCCAACCGGACTTTGACCCGTCCGATAGTTTATCTCTCTTCTCTCTCTCATCTCTCCCATACTACATATTTCCATACAAGATATAAACGTTTCAGTAGTTTTCTATTCACTGGAGTAGGAAGAACAGCCTTCGCCATGTCTACACGAAAATACGATTTCATTATATTCGGTGCGACCGGTTTTACCGGTCAGTACGTGGCTGAAGAAGTCTCTCGCATAGCAGAAAAGGAAGGCATCACTTGGGCTGTGGCTGGCAGGAATGCTTCCAAACTGAGAAAAGTCTTAGACTCTGTTCAAAAGTTTACCGGTATGCCTTATCTTCTTAAAGTACATTCATTAACTGTCTATACTCAAAAAAAAATCTTAATTGCTTTAGGAAAATCGGTAAAAGATGTAGGAGTAATCGAGGCTGAAGTTTCAAATGCCTCGTCACTCGCAGCCATGGCGAAAATGGGCAAAGTTGTTCTCAACTGTGTCGGCCCTTATCGGTAAACCTCTTCCAATACTATCACTATAGTTTCAATGTTTAATTTATCAATATAAATAAAACCTTGAAACCTGTTTTTGTTTGTAACGATTCTGCTGATTTCCCTTTTATATATACAAATGTGTCTTCAAACTAGAGCATTTATTTTGAATCTGAATTCGAACTGATATTTTTGGCAGCTTTAATCGATTAATTTGAATTGATTCCCAAAAGGAATCTATTTGAATTTGAATTCTTCATACATTCATACACTTTTTCTTTCTCTTACAGATTCTATGGAGAGCCTGTTGTCAAGGCTTGCATCGAGAACGGCGCCAGTCACCTCGACATAAGTGGAGAGATACAGTTCTTAGAGCGAATGCAGTTAGAATACAACGATCAGGCTAAACGCAATAAAGTTTACATCGTCGGGGCTTGTGGCTTTGATAGTATTCCAGCTGACATGGGTACAGTTTTCTTGGAAGAAAATTTTGGCAATGGTCAGATCAACACTGTCGAATCTTACCTTAAACTTATTGCCAAAGTATATTTGTTTTAAATAGTTATAAAACTTTAAAACTTGTTCTATTTCTATAAATAGTTTTTAACATCTTCTAGCAAATGCATGGACATTTTGGAACTTGGCAATCGGCAATTTACGCTATTGGTTGTAAAGGAGAGCTGAAACCAATTCGGAAGAAGCTCTTTGCGCAGCGATTGCCTAAACTAGAACCGAAACAGAGTTCCAGGGGTCTCTTACACTATTCAAATATTGTTAAAGCTTGGTGCTTAGCCTTCCCAGGGGTGGATACGACTGTCGTTCATCGTTCTCAACGATATTTCTATGAAACCGAGAAGAAGAGGCCTGTCCAGATCTCTGCCTACGTTCAAAACCCATCTTTCCTGAAATCGGTTGGGATGATGATTGCTGTATCTATATTGGGAATCTTTTCATTCTTCTCTCTTGGTAGAAAACTTCTTGAAAAGGTATTTTTAAATTGAAAAAAGTTGCATTAAAATGTTTAGGTATTTACTTACTTAAACAACTGTAGATAGTTTTGTATTTTTTCGAGTTTTTTTGTTTTAACTTTTGTGTCCGAAAACTTAGCCAAAAACTGATTATACTTGCAATAATTCTTGAAAACCAGCGGGCGGTTTAATGCAATTCAAATATAACTTAAGAGGTAGAATGCAATTTAAATGTGCCATTGAGATCAAAACTCTTTACGACATCCAAATTGTGTTGCTATGCTATATTTACTATTAGACCAAATGTACTATTTAACTGTAAATAATCTCTTCTTTAGTATCCGGAAGTGTTTTCATTTGGAACTTTTGATCACAATGGACCTACTAGGAAAGAGATGGAAGAAACTTCTTTCTGTATGACTCTAGCAGGTAAAGGATGGGACGAGAAGAAGGATGAACATAAAAATCCCCCCAATAAAGAGTTGGTCGTAAAAGTGTCTGGTCCTGAGCCTGGATATGTTGCTACACCCATCTGTATGGTCCAAGCTGGTTTGGTGATTTTAAAAGAAGCAAACAAACTTCCCAAAGAGTAATAAAAAAAAATTGTTTCTAAATAAATTTAACAAAAAGTAATAATAAAATAACTTTTTTTCTTGCTTAAAGTGGAGGAGTTTTCGGACCTGGAGCTGCATTTGCCAAAACTTCGATCATAGATCGTCTGAATAATCACGGAGTTCGTTTTGAAATTGTCAAAAACTTGAAAAGCTCATTGTAAAAACTAATGAATTTAAAATAAATTAAATTCTCTTGAAATCGTGAAATTTATCACCACTATTTCAAACCAGAAAGATTTATTTATTGGTAAAACAAAAAAAGGGTTCAATAAATATGTATTACAGAATTCTTTAATATAATTTAAAATTTCCTTTTACAAATACGTTTGAAGTCGCGTTGGTAACCGGGCGGACAAGGTCGATCGGGTGCTTTGTCAGCCACAGACGAGAAAATGAGATTGTTTGCCGGGAATAACTTGGAAGTAGGTTGCATCAGCGAATAATCGTCCTCATTCTCGGCGGGGTCTTGATATTCAGTATTGATGATATCGGTTGGGGCTGTTGTGGGTGAATTATTTAAGTAGTCTTCCTCGGTATCCAACGTCCTCCAATCCCAAGAGCTATTTTTTTAAATGATCAATTTTTGAATAAATGAAATATACAAAACAAATTATTTTACATTTAATCAACTTAAAAAGATTTTACTGCCAACTTAATTGGGATTTTTCTGATGACATTATTTTACATTACATTAACTTAAAAAAGCACTAAGTAGATTGATTAAGTAAGGTTGACTAAATAGGTTGATTAAGTAAATTTATAGAAATAAAATACCGGAGAAGTGAAGTGTCGTAATAAGCAGGCAGCATATACTGGGCTCCACCATTTTCAACGTATACATTAATACACAAGATTAATATCAAAAGAGTTTTCAGCTTCTCCATTCTGATGGATTTTTCAATCACAACTGACACGATTTCAGTGTGACTTTCTGTATTTATCTCAATCATTGCGTTTCTACCTTACACTAAACTGGTTATTTACACAACTATTTTAACAAATTAAAATGTGTAATATATGTATCAATACATATCGATCCGATTAAACTTTCTATTTGACCGGAGGCAATATTTAAGCTCGATCGAGTGTACTGCCAATAGTGAAAGGGAAAGTTTTATTTTACATATTTAAATAAATATTGCATTGTTCCAATTTTGTTACATAATGCAACACAGGTTATCAACGCTAATTTTAGGCCTAATTAATGTACAGAATTTTTGTAATTTGAAATATTAAAAAAAAATAATTTAGTAATCCGAGATATTTTAAACCAAAATTATTTTTAAAAAAACTTAATATTTATTAGATGTACTTATATTTTATTAAAATACAACAGTTTAGGACAAAACGGTAAATAAATGAGGTAAAAATAAATTTAAAATTAAAATTTAATTTAATATATAATTTATAAAAAATATTTATAGAAAGTCTCAGGAAATGGTAAATATCTTTAAAGAATGAGATTTCATTTTAAATTTTGAAAAAAATTAATTCTTTAACATTTAAAATATATATTTCAATACATATTACTTTAAAATGTAGCTTTTAAGTATAATTTACTACACATATATGACTTTCACTAATGGTTTAAATGTTCATTCGATTGTTAAATTCTTGTATCCGGGAGTCCCGATTCCCTAATATGTATTTAGGAACTGTATTTATAACTTTGTATAATAATAACAATTGACGTCATCAATCAATCATCACAATTGACGTCATCAAACGAAGGACTTCTTGTGATATATATATACATATTTGAATACATAGTCACGCGATCGTCTGTGATTCATTTTATTTTAATATCTAGCTCCTTAAAAGAAGCGAGAAAGTTGACACCGAATATTTATTTTTAATATGATTTATTTAGTTGACCTAAATTTTGTTAAAAAGGCCTATATACGGTAGCATCACGACAATAATTAATGCGTGGGGACAAAAATTCAAGAAGGATCAGAGATGATTGTGACTAGCGTAATTTGTTGGGTGAGATCTCTTTTAATTTCTTTGAAGATCAGTGGGAGGAGTTAATTTGCTTATGATTGCCGTTAAATGTGTTTAAGCGTCTTTAATAGAGCAATTGAATAAAAAAATAGAAATAGAATTTAATCGAGAATCTCGAACATATTTTTCGTATTCTAAATGTTAAATATGAGCATAAAATATAATTACGAAGTAAGCTTTAATGATGCAGTATCTTTTTTTAAGATTATGGACATCTTTGGATATAGAATCTCAATTCAACAACGGTTGAAATAATTCATAAGCTGGTTTTCTACAGATTATTTTAATTGGAAATAAAATTATAAACGAGACCAATTTTTCAAGTTTCTTTTTAAATCGATAAAATTATATCATCTTAAAATTGATGGATTGCGGTTGTCCAGGAGGTCATTACATTATTTCATGTGTGTAAAAACAGCCTCCCGGGTGACGGCCGGGTTTCCTAACCACTAAACAATATTGGCAACGATGAGACATGACCACAATTTATATTACATATTCGAAATTCGGAAACAATTTTTTAATGCACCGAAGGCTAGATGATTGTTACAGAAAAAAAAATGTGTTTGAAAAAAAATGCGTTTATCGATCAAAATTGTTATCAAATATATGTAATTTGATGCACCACACCTGTATACTATGATAATAATAATTTGCTATAACGTTATTACTATACAGGTTGTAATAAAATCTCAACAACTTCAGTAAAACAATCAAAGTTTTCATTAAATAAAACAAGAAAATTTTGGGGTATTTAGAACGGTACGATACTACCAAATGTATCAAAATCAGTTCAGTATATCAACTTTGTGCTTAGCTTAATGTTTAAACTTTCTTAAACTCAAAGCATCTTTTGGAGTTTTGGTAGATGATTAACATCTTAGAAACTAAATATCAGTTTAATTATCTCATTACAATCGTTAATAATTTTTTTAAAAGACGCTCTACATCATCAGAAAGTATTGCGTTAAAACAATACAAGTTGTAGCCGTATATAGTGTACAACAGCATATATTATCACAGATGAAACTCGATATCAATACGATCGATCCACATTTTAGGATTTTAGAAAGAATTACTTTCTAATTAACAACAACAACAAAATGGGATGAGTCTGCTTCTGCGATACAAGGGTGTGTTGTTAAAGAAAGGAGATCTATGGGAGCCTATAGATCTATATGGAGTTATTGGCATGGAGATGACCAAAAGTAACTTCTGCAACGAGCTCTAGCAAATAGCCATATATTGTCACATGCAAAATAAGGTTGCACGTGAGCCTTCTTTAAGTATCTCCGAAAGACTGTATTGAATAACGTTTTATAGTCGAACAGATGGCCTCTCATAACCTTTTCGGGAAAGAGAGAGTCTACATTCCTTACATATAGAATTCACATTTATCATCAAAGAAGTTAGATAAAAAATGTTAAAAGAGATAGAAAGATTTTTCGGGATCCACGAGTGACCCGGAATCTAGTAGTTTCTATCGGTCGCTCGTAATAGTCGAGGGGCCGATGACGCAGAAATTAGGAAATTAATACATAGATATTGGAAGAATTGCATAAAAGTAGAATTATTGGGATTGTAAAATAGTAAAATAACAAGGGGTAGCTTGAGGGTATTTCAATTCAAGGTTTCTTGCGATCCATCCAGTATTAGTGATATTCATGACATTGCCAACCCGGCAATTGAAACGACTAGAATGGATTCCAAATGGCAGCTATTACACTATACTAGTTCAATTATTGTTTTCCTCTTGTTATTAGACATCGGGAAAACCACTTCTTTTTCTACTGACCCACCAAGTGGTAAACCTTTTATTTATTTTTTTATTTTTATATCTTACATAATTAACCATTTTTTAGAAGCATGGAAGCATGGCTCTAATACCAGACATTCGATTCAACTTCAATCACTGTTGGATAAAAGGGCTTCTTTAATAAAACTATTGTCTGAACGGCAAAGGCGTCTGAATAACTTAGTCGAAGAATACGGAAATTTATTCACTGGAAACGAGGAAAACGTCCTCAACCTTGTTACAGAAGTTAAAGAACTGTGGAAAAACCTTAAAAAATTGGGTTACGAACAAGCAGAACATGTTAAGTTGTATTCTTGCTCAGGAGAACAAAAACAAGAAATTAGGATGCAAGACGCAACTGTGTTAAAACTAAAAGATGACGTATTTACTACACTTGTCAACGCCAAGTACATCATATGTGTAAATTTTACAAAAATGAAAATAGTAATTTTCCTGACATTTGATTGCAAGGGTACGAAAATGTAAAGCTGAGGAAGAAGCTTTCTACGAGCCTTTATCTAAATGTTTTCAAACCAGAAAGTCTTGTCCTGATGACCATCCCAATCAACTGCTTTACGAGCTCGAGGGAACCAACGAAGGCGTTTGTGATTGCAAAGAGAAAATAGGATTGGTATACCATAATCAAAGTGGAGAATGCTATCAGCTTAACACACAGGTAGCTACAAAAATTCTCTTAATGTGTATTTCTACGGGGGGGGGGGGATTGGTAATGGTACCTATTACTATGGTGAATGTTTTTTTTTAACAATTTCAATAATACAACAATATATTTTTATTTATTGCAGGGACCTTGTAAAACTGGAGAGTGGCTAATTTATAATTCCAGCCTAGGAATTAAAAATGCTGTAACTTGCGAGTCCGTTCCAGATAAAGAATGCAAGTTGGATGGCTCTCAGGTTTTTTACAAAGGTCATTGCGAGACACTAGAATCTTTTATTGATCTGTGTGGTCGTTCGGGAAATCGAAGCGTGACGAGAGATGGGATTCTCGAACGAGACATAAACGATTGGGGAATCATTAAATGCGTTTCTTACAACAAAAGACCTGGTGAATCTCATTTCTTCGGTCCACCCGATGATATTTATACCCATAGACCCATCGGTGAAAGTGTTCCATTTTTTGATTGCCCTACAGGAAGTAAAAGAGCGCAAAACAATCAATGTAGGCTAATTACTAGGCATGGAATTAGCCAAAAGAGAAATATTCTTTAAAACTTTAAAAATTACATTTACTAGAATTAACATTTATTCGAGCATTTATTTTTTTGAAATATTTCAAATAAAAAATGAGTGAAATATGCTAATATTAAAATTCAGTTTTTTTCTGCCCAAAAGCCATCTACTTTTAAATAAAATACAATAAACATTTACTTATTAATTAAAAATTTAAATGCAATACACACACTTAAAATATTCAAAAGTTTACTTTTTTTAGTACTGTGTTGAGTATGATTACGATCAAAATACGGTGTATGACGACGTGGTTTGTCGAGATAAACTATCATTAATATAGCAAAGCGCGCTTTGAAGCTCGCCGGGTTGATATGAGTAATTCAGTTCCACTGAATCATCTTTAAAACAACGTAAACATATTACGCATGTGCTAGTTAATCGGCCGGCAAGTTAGTCGGTTGAGTAGGCGGCAAACTGAACGGTATATGGTCGGGTTTATCGGGCCTGCGGCCGGCCAATTCTCGGTAAAGAAGCCGGCAGACTGTCGGTAAAGCAGCCTGAAAACTTGTCAGTAGCCGGCAACATGATCGGCTTTGTATTCAACGGGCCTGCGGCCGGCGAAATTGTCGGTTAACCAACCGATAAGTTAATTACTTTAATAGGGCCTGCGGCCGGCAAAATAGTCGGTAAAGAACCGGCCAATTGGCTGTTTCAATCGGGCCTGCGGCCGGCCAATATGCCTTATATAGGTGTAATCAATTTAAGTTCGTAACTTGCAACTGTTTATCCCCATAAGACTACGTTGATACTGGCGCCACCGCTAGTTTTAATCACATTTAAATTAATTTCATTAACTTTAACTCAATATTTTTTTACCAGATTACAACACATAAAAAGAGAAATTTTTTTTGTATCTTTTGAGCCCTAATTTGTCACTTTTAGTTACGTAAGACGACGTTGACACTAGCGCCACCGCTAGTTTTTAACACATTTTAGTTGATTTCATCAACTTAAAATCAATATTTTTTTTACCGGATAACAAACCATAGAAAGAGCAAACAATTCTGCATTTTTTAAGCCCTAGTTTGTCAACTTTGGTGCAATTGTAATCGAGTTCTTACCGACACAAACACACACACACAGACAGACAGAGCGCGGTAAAAATTTCCATGCTACCGGATTAGAAGCTCCGCCTACGCGTCGTTTTTTGAGCGAAGCGAAAAAAACGACGCTGGCTCGCAATTAAACTAATAATGATGAGTTGTCGATAAAGAAGAGTTCCTCAAATATATTACCATTTATGCGGAGGAATTAATTACTGGAATGAACATTTTAAATGGGTACAATTTATCAACCAAAAACTAACATCGAGATCTTAACATATAATAAAGTAGCTAAAACGAAGCCATAATAAATCGTTTTCATAGGGATCATGCTCAATGCTCAATAAATGATGTAATAGTCAATTATATAATAGTAATATAACGTAATTTGCGATAAATAATATATGAAATTCAATTTTGCAACAAAAATAAATAAAAACAAGCCATCAAAATCTTGTGGAAAAATTGATATGGCCATTGTTCTTGGGTATACAATCAATTATCAGATAGGAAAAGCATATTTATTATGACGACAACTGAAGTGTACGGTACTAATATTATGTATTTTTTTAAAAACCTTTTTAAGTTTATTACTAAAAAAATATTTAATTTTACTAATAATAAATAGTTTTACTGTAATGACTAATAGTTATTGTCGACCTTAATGTAACATAGACATTGCTCTCGTCGTCTTTAACACTCTATTGCAAGGTCATCCAAACCAAATAGCAAAATATCAAAAAAAAAAAAAAAAATAAACCTGTCTCTCTCTCTCTCGCTCCTCTGAGGAGCGAATCTTGTTTTACAAAAACTGCTGGTTCTAAAGAAAACAAGCCTTAAACGGGAAAGCAGCTTGAGGGTATTTCAATTAACGGTCTCTTGGACTCTTGCGATCTATTTCGCATGAGTATTATCCAAAGCATTGCCGATTCGACAGCTGAAATGAGTAGAATGAATTCCAAACGGCAGGTATTTTACCATACCACTTTAGTATTTGTTGTGCTTTTGTTAATAAACATCAGTCACGTTAATTCTTTTCCTTCTGACCCACCAACAGGTAAAAGTTTTTTTTTTATTTTTTATTTCAATTTCAAACATAATTTATGATTCTTTAATAGAAGACTATCATTGGATTGGATTTCAATCTATATTGGACGAAAGGGCATCTTTAATAAACCAATTGGATGATAGACAAAGTCAACTGAACAATTTAGTCGAAGAATACGGGAGTTCACTCACTGGACGCGAGGAAAATGTACTCAATCTTGTTAAAGAAGTTAAAGAACTGTGGGCGAAACTTCAAGAAATGACGAACAAACGTTATGCAGCATTTCCTGAGTGTTATTCTTGTTCAGAAGAACAAGAACAAGAAGCTAGGAGGCAAGACGAAACAATCTCAAACCTAAGGGACGGCGTATTTGCTACACTTTTCAACGCCAAGTATACATTTGTGTAACTTTAACAAAAAAAAAAAATAATTTCCTGACATAATATTATTGCAAGGGACCGAAAATGTAAATCTGAAAAAGAAGCTTTCTACGAGCCTCTGTCTAAATGTTTTGAAATCGGGAAGTCTTGTCCTGATGACCGCCCCAATCAGTTTCTTTACGAGTTCGTGGGGACCAACGAAGGCGTTTGTGATTGCAGCCATGAAATAGGACTGGTATTTCATGACCAAACCGGAGAATGCTATCTGCTCAACACACAGGTAGCTAAAAAATACCTGTTTATGTGTATGCTCACAAAATAAAAATTTGGTAACGGTACCTATAGCTATGGGGAATGGTAAATGACAGTAATTTAACAATTATCAATAACACAATAATATATATATATATATTCTAGGGACCTTGTAAAACTGGAGAGTGGCTAATTTATAATTCCAGCCTAGGAATTGAAGATGCTTTAACCTGCGAGCCCGTTCCAGATAAAGAATGCAAGTTAGATGGATCTCAGGTTTTTTTCAGAGATCAGTGCGAGACACTGGGCTATAATAGCGCTGCGTGTGGTGATGCAGGCATTCTCATACGAGACTCGGATGATTTAGGAATTATCAGATGCACTCTAATCGAATGGTCGATAAATTTTGGCCTTAGCTCCATTGCTCAAAGTATTCCCCCGTTTTCATGTCCTCAAGGATTTAGAAGAGCGCTAAACAACCGATGTAGACCAATTCTTCAGCACGGAATTAGACAAAAGAGAAACATTTTTTGAAAATTGCATTCATCAGAATCAATATTTACTCGAGAATTTATTTGGCGAATTTCAAATTTAGAAAAAAGTGAAATATGCTAATATTTAAATTCAGTGTTTTTTTTCAAAATAGCCCTCTAATTTATCTTAGAAAAATGCAATACACATTTAAATATTCCTACGTTGACTTATTTTTGTACTGAATTATTGTGTATAAATACAATCAAAATACGGTTTATGGCAACGTGCCGCTTTACCCAAATAAATGCAATTACACCTAATTATCATAAGACATTATAGCTTCTATGAATAAACTATATACGATTAATATTACATCTAATAAGGCGAAAAAAAGAAATGGAATAGGATTATTAATTAGATGGATTAGAATGCATTCGAATTTATTATGGCCCACGTGTATTAGTATATGGGCTATTTTTATCAATTTAATAAATGTGATAGAGGATTGTATCTTTTAAAATTCCTGTTTGTCATGCTGTGATAAGTAATCAATTTTTATTACAAATAGGCACTACTATTTTGTAAGTTATGTTTTAAAATTTATATTAAATAAAAATATTGTATTACTTGGATGATTTACATAATTTGAACATAGTTTTGCCCTAAAGTGATTACGTCCAGAGCTTCAGGAAAAATTGATCAAGTATTAACTCCAACACAATATTTGTCCAGCTAATTACAAGGCAGTTGTCTTACAACCAGACATTTGTCCAGAAAAATCAATGGACAAATTTTGTCTTAGAAGTTGACGCCAATGTTTGAACATCACCCTTTACTGAGATATCGATCTCGCGAGAACTCCCAATATGGCTCATTCCTGTAACTTGGAGGAGTAATGAAAACACTCTAAAGCGGTAGAATAATATATTAGCTGCTGTAAAATGTTCAGCAGAACATCTAAAATACCTTTACTAAAGAAAAATAAGTTTTGATGAAACAATTTAGGATAACAACAGGCGATGCAGTCGCATTATTTCTAATACGTTTTATTTGAAACTATCGAAATTCATCATCATTTTTTAATGATACCACTGCATCATCTTTTATTTATATAAAAAGATACAGCAAAAAATCGCACCAGCGCAACCATATTAGATAAAAAGGGGTGTACCAAAAGTACTATGCTATATTTTTAAAGAAAACGAAAAAGTAATAATATAGGTTATACATTCAGTGCAATAAGTGAGGAAACATTGAATTGTGTAATGATCGAAATGAGCATGATTCGGTTGAAATGGATACAATTATAATCAATTAATCACTTGATTTATTTTCTTCCATTTTTCTTTATGTTTTGTTACAAAAGTTCTATATCCGGTAAATAATTCATCACGAAGTTGTGCAGTTTCACATAGCATTCCTGCACGCCGAATTCTTTAATCCAATCCTTTTCCGTTCTCTCCTGCACTCCTCCATATTTGTATGCGGTCGACAAGTACGCCGCTGCTATTTTGCCTGATGAACCATATGATTTTGGAGATGTAAATAAAAATTTTCGTCTGTAGCGCGCTTCTATTGCAACATAAACACAATTTTTTGTCTACATCTTCAAACGTTTTACAATACTGTATTGCCTTATAGTTATTGTCAACCTTAATATTACATATACGTTGCTCTCGTCGTCTTTAAAACTCAATTGCAAGGCCACCAAACCAAATAGAAAACAAAATGCAAAATGCAAAATAAACCGTCTCATCTGGTCGATACGACGGGCGAATCTTGTTTCACGGTAACTGGTTCTTAAGACAACAAGCCTTAAATGAAAAAGTAGCTTGAGGGCATTTCAATTCAAGGTCTCTAGCGCTCCGTTTTGGTGTGTTATTCATACCATTGCCAATCCGACAACTGAAATGAGTAGAATGAATTTCAAACGACAGACATTTTACTCCATTTCGATATTTGTTTTGCTCTTGTCAATAAACATAGGGCAAATAAACCCCTTTCCTTCTGAACCATTATCAGGTATATGTTTTTCTGTATTTCTGTTTTTCTTTTCTTTTTTTTATCTTAAGGCCCGTTCAGACTAGACAGATTTCCTGCTTTTCGCCAGGCGAAAAGCGAAAAGCAAAAAGCGAAAAAAGAAAAAAAACGCACCCCCCTTCTACACTACGGAGAGTTTTCTGCCAGTCATTTTACGCCCCACGTGACAAAATCACGTGTTTTGATTGGTTTAACTATTTTTTCTGCTTTTCGCTTTCTGCTTTTCGCTAGCAGAAAGCGAAAAAGTTTGAAAATTTGCAAAATTTGAAAAGCAGAAAATAAAGGCGAAAAATTAAGATTTTACTCCTGTTTTTCGTCTGCTTTTTCTGCTTTCTGCTTTTCGTCAGGCGAAAAACGTCTAGTCTGAAAGGGCCTTTAAAGATATTTAACGATTATTTACGAGAAGACAATCATTCGATTGAACTTCAGTCCATGTTGGAGGGCAGGGCATCTCTAATAAACGAATTGCCTGATCGACTAAGGCAACTGAATAACTTGGTCGAAGAATATGGAAATCTACTCACTGGAAAAGAGGAAAACGTTCTCAACCTTGTTACAGAAGTTAAAGAACTGTGGGAAAATCTTAAAGAAATGACAAACAAACAAATAGCTGAATATATGCATTTTAATTTGTGCTCGGAAGAACAAAAACAAGAAGCTGAGCTCCAAGACGCAACAGCAATAAAACTAAAAGATGACGTATTTGTTACCCTTTTCAACGCCAAGTATATTGAATCTATTATATAAAGCAGAAAGGGAATCGGTAGATGGGTTTCACGAAATTCCCTGATTGGTCCAAATTTTGGAGGGGGAGGGGCTAAGAGAATGCAGTTGAACTTTTAACTTGCAAATGTAGTTTTAGTGCATAAGGGAAATATGAGAAAGATTTTCAACGTTAACGCTATTAATGCTAACAGTAGCACACGGTTATTAACTTGCATATATATGTTTTAGAGAACAAAATTTTACTTGCAACTATTTTCTCGAGTTGCGAAGAAACCTTAGTAAGGTACTTGAACGAAGGTGGCCACCTAGGCCGCCTGAGAAATGCCAAATTGGTAGAATAACAAAAGTAAAATAGCTGTTATTACGGGTTAACACTCCGAATCAATGCATGCACACAGGCACCAATCAATACAAATTAAAAAGTCATTTCGGGCAAAGCCGAAACGAGGGCCAGCTAGTATATTTATAAATAAGATTTTTAAAAAATGAAAAATTCCCGTCATATCATTGCAAGGGGGCGTCGATGTAAATCTGGGAATGAAGCTTTCTACGAGCCTTAATCTAAATGTTTTGAAATCGGAGAGTCTTGTCCTGATGACCATCCCAATCAATTGTTTTACGAGCTTGAGGGAACAAACGAAGGCATTTGTGATTGCAAAGATGAAATAGGACAGGTTTTTCACAACCAAACCGGAGAATGCTATCAGCTCAACACACAGGTAGCTACATCTACAAACTTCTTATTGGGTATCTCTATTACGGAAAACAATTATAATAATACAACAATATATAATTTATTCCAGGGACCTTGTAAAACTGGAGAATGGCTAATTTACAATTCCAGCCTAGGAATCAAAGATAATGTAACTTGCGAGCTCGTTCCAGATAAAGAATGCGAGTTAGATGGATCTCAGGTTTTTTTCAGAGATCAGTGCGAGACACTGGGCTATTATAGTGCTGCGTGTGATGATTTTGGCTTTCTTGAACGAGACTCGGATGACTGGGGAATTATCACGTGCTCTTTTAGCAAAGGGCCAATCTTAAAGTCTTTTTGGCTATATTCTATCCATAGGCCCCTCGGTGAAAGTATTCCACGATTTACTTGCCCTGCAAAAAGTAAAAGAGCGCTAAACAATAAATGTAGGCCAATTTTTAAGCATGGGATCAGTCAAAAGTGAATTATTATTCGGAAATTAAATTTGCCAGAACTGTTACTTATTCGAGAATTTATTTTGCCGATTAATAAAAAATGAAATGGGCTAAAATTAAAATTCTGTAATTCCACCCCCCCCCCCTCCAAATAGCACTCCACTTGATCTAATCAAAATGCAATACACCCTTAAAATATATATTTTTAAAGACTTATTTTAGTACTTTATAGCGTAAAATTACGATAAAATACGGTGAATGACGACGGGGATAGAAAAAATTGTATCTTATATCTTATATGAAAAAATTTTACGATTTATATTACTAGTAAGGTGAAAGAAAAAAAAACCGGATTATTAATTTGATGGATTAGAAAGGATTGGAATTAATTATTACCTATATTGTATTATATTGGTTATATATTGCATATGTATTGACATATGTGGTATCGTGTTATCAATTTAGATGTGGACTGCAACATCTTTTACGAAAAACGAATTAAACGAAAAATTAAATTATTTTAGTGATTTATAGTGTACAATTAGGATCGAAATCAAACGATATAAGGCGACGTGGTTTGCCTACTGCCTAGATAAATACAATTATCTGATTAATATAATTAAAAGAGGACTTAATATTTTCCATGAGTAAACTATACGATTCGTATTACTTTTGAGCGAAAGAAAGAGATGGAATCGGATTATACATTGGATTTTAATTGAATATGACCAACGAGTATTGAAATAAGGAATCGTTTTTTATAAATTTAGATGCGGACGAGGACAGTAACATCTTTTATTACTCAGAGTCGAATGAAAGAATTTCGATCGTCTTTCCAAATCGGTCAACATTATTCGGTTAAATAATTGCATTCAAAACAAAATCCAAGAAAAAAAAGAAAAATCCACTAAAATATTCAAATACAACCCGAAAAATCCATAATTTTTTTTCGGTTTTCACATTTAAGTCTTCTTTCTTACTTTGACATAGTGTTTTTCTTTTCAACAATAAAAATCTCATTTGTGATTATGAAATACTCCAAATATTGTATGCATTTAGATTCGCAGTTCTTCTTTGATAGATGAGGTTTTTTGTACCTGTTTTGTAACGAAAGAACGATAAGAATAAATTAGCCAAAGTGCTGTGTACGAGGAGCTTCTTATTTTAGACCACATCGCATACAGATCTCCTCTCCTACCTCGTTTGATTTTGTGACAAGTGTGCAAATTTTCTTATTCGTTTGGATTTGAATGGTTTCGAAATCAGTCGACAGGGTAATTTCTAACATTTATATAGTATATTAGTGAAATAAGATTCAGGGGAGAACCCGGAACCCCTCATTCTAAGTATAATCTAAGATCAAAGTGCGGTATGAATGAAGTGGGACTCTCTCGTCCTACTCACCTACTGTGAACCGCATCATATATATACCAAGAACACCCTATTTCATGTTACAGTTTTTTTAAGATTGGCTAACGATCAAGCGTCGCGCGTGTATTCTACTGGAATCGTAGTAGTAATATTAAGTGGGGATTACAATTTTAAATTAGGTATTCAATATCTAAGGATCTGTAAGTTTTTTGAAGAATCGAAGAGAAACAGCACTTTCAAAGGACCAAGGGTCGCCTTTTTTAAAATTTATCTGAAGGACTAATAAAGTAAAAATCATCCGCCATTGTCGATCGACTCATCAACCTCATCTACGAAAAGTATAACTGCGATGTTTTGATGATTCTCGCTGTGCTCCTGGACTCAATTTCTCTCCCGACTAACAGATGAAACATATAAATACAGTAATGTATTTTGAATATATATTATTACGAAAAGGCACAAAAATAACTGGACCGTTTGATGCTGCTTACCGTCTATTAGTGATTCTAGTGTTTTAAAGTTATTGGTTTTTGAGATTGTTTTGTTATTTGTTTTTTTATAGACTCAGTTTTTTTCTTTGTCGTTTAGTTGTTTTGTTATACACTTACTAACAAAACTATAGTTATTGTTTTTGTTAACTTTTGTTCACAATAACAGCGTTGTTAACTCGAGTTATTGTTTTGTTATGCTAGTATTTTATTCAATTGCTCAGTTGCATCACATTTAAGTCTACAAAATCTTTTAATTTAAATAGAATATCCCGAAATAGTTCCTTATTACAAGAAAGAAAGGTTTTAGCTTCCAGAAGATATTTCTCAATACGATTCAATCTGCAAGAAGACATCCAACCTGGCTTTGAAACCATCCTTCCAGATGGTCCTGACGATGCTTGAACAATTAGAAGGGATACAGATAATTTTGACAAATTAGGGAAATGGAGAGATTATTTCTCCCAAAATTTCAATGGCTTGTGGAGATGCATTTTCATTTCCACGTCAGGAATCTTCATTTTCATGTAATTAGTGATCTCCTTATTGAGATCCGAATCGGTATAAGCTTCAAAGCTTCAAATGAAACAGAAAATGAGTTAGGTAAAGTAGCGTTCTTTTCACCTGCCAATCCAGCGCTGGAAGGCAACGCTTTGACAGTGTTGAGCCTCTTATGAGCCACCCGCTTTCATTGAAAGATGTTGAGACCGACTTTCCGATCGAACATCTGTCGTCTGTACTCCATGTCGACATAATTTTTCGGACTAAAAGGATCACTAGTGCTTCGATGTACATTTTTGAGTCTTGGCAGCAGCGATGGGCAACCGACTCTTTTTTTTATTAGTTTTCTTTGGTGAAGAAAAGCAATTAAATGCGTAGAAACGTAAGAAAATATGGGAAATTTACAGAAAAATAAGAAATTTATCTATTTTTTTTCTAGAAAAATCAAGAAATTTACCAGCTCTTATACCAGCTTTTCTTGCTTTTTTAAGCTTTTTCTATACTATTCTCCAGACTGGATAAATAAGGATCCCTATTGCAGTTTCCATAGTACAAGCGTTTCAAAATCATTATATTTTTAAATAAAAATTATGTTTGAAAATATCAAGATTCATCATTTATTTTAAAAATTAATAATAAATATAAACCAGATAGATCTACAATAGGAAAAAAAGGTTTATACCATGGTATATTTTTAAAGTAAACGAAACAGTACCTAATACTAAAGGTTAATATACGTCAGTGCAATAATTAAGGAAAAAAATTAATTAAGTCATATCAAAATGATTCGGTTAAATTCAATTCAATAATCAATCAATCAATTATGTCTGGTAAATAATTCATGAAGTTATGGAGTTTCACATAACATTCTTGCACGCCGAATTCTTTCATCCAATCCTTTTCCGTTCTCTTCTGCACTTCTTTGCCTGGTGAACGAATTTTCAAGCCTCCAGAATTGTTCTGCGCCTATGTATTAAAAATAAAAATTTGCTAAAACATATACATAAAATTAAAAATATATAAAAATACCAGTACCTTATTATTTTCTTTGTTTCCATGATTATTGCCTGACGACGTGTGAACTTTTTCGTGATAACGTAACGTGCCTAGGTGCATAAATCTCTATATTAAAAAAATCAAAATTAATACTAAAGATATGCATCGATCAGAAACGCAATTTCAACAAAGAGAAAAGTAATAATCACACTCTTTGTCTTTTAAAACCATTACCTAATGGTGCAAAAATATTACATTTCAATAACTCGAAAAGTAAAGTTTTCAAAGATAATTAATATAATTAATTTGTGTAGTACATACTTTGTCGCATAACTGACAGCTGTATGGTTTCTCTCCTGTGTGGGCCCGGTTGTGACGCACCAAATATGATTGTGTCCTAAAACTCTATAATAATATTAATTAGATATTTTTTAAAATAACTTTTTGATCCAAAAAGTTTTCACAAAAATTTGGACAGAAATAATTCCAAAATCCAAGAAAAAAAGGGAAAATCCACTAAAATATCCAAATAAAATCCGAATTGTTTTTTTTTCTCGCTTTTCGGATTTAAATCTTTGTATACCCAAAATATGGATTGGTCAACCCCTCGATTATAAATATATATTTACTTTGCCACAGTGCTGGCAATTGAAAGGCTTTTCGCCTGAGTGAATCATCAAATGGGAGATAAGATGGTTTTTTCTAGCGAAACCCTGTTAAAAAATAAATGGAGTTATTAAAATCTTGCGACTATTTTATTCAATAATAAACATACCTTTCCACACACATCGCATTTATTTTGGTGATTTTGTTCTGCTTTCTTATTATTTTCAGTAGATTCGATCTTGGAAAACAAAAACAAAAAATCAGATTTAAAAATGCTTTTGAATTTTAAAGATCAACTAAGAGTTTGTTACCATTTTGAATGACTCATTTTCTTTCCGTTTTGAATTTTCATCAGAAGATTTAGAAGGGTTTTGCATTTTACATTTGTGTATTTTTAAATGTCCTAACTGCGAAAAGCTCTGATTATTTAAAAAAAAAAGTGAAATAAAGATGTTAACAACGAAAGTCATAGATGTAATAAAGAGCGATACATATATGTATTGATACCCGCGAACAAATATCGCAACAATACGGCTTCTCTCCATTATGGACCCTCTCATGAACTGTTTTGTTAAATCTACTAGAAAACGCCTAAATAAGAAATTTAAAAAAAATTCAGGTAAATAGAAATAAAAGTATAAAGTATAACTTATACCTTATCACAATATTGACACTGAAAACGTTTCATTGCTCCAATCTTTTTCAATGTTTTTGAAGATGTATCAGCAATTCCATCATCAAGAGATGATGATGCCAAGTCGGGAAAACCTCCATCCACTGGAGTAGTTGTAGAAGAGACTGATGGTGACTGGCTGTCAACTTGAAGAGAGCCGAATATTATGAAAGCTGGGGTGGTAGGCATGGCAAAAGTCGTGCTATCCGACAAGGTATCCAGACCGATGGCCGGTCCGGAAAGGACCGCCGCATCTATTAATGTTTCTGCTGATGATCTAGCTTGATCCATGATTTTGGTGTTCGTAGTAGTAGAGAGAAGAATTCCTCGAATATGGATGCAATCTATCGACCAAAAACTATTGAAAACCTGTTTAGTATTTAATAAAGTAGCTAAAACGAAACAAATAAATCCTGTTCATAGGGATCGTGTTCAATAAATGATCTAATAACCATATAATTAATCCAAATTTTGGTTTAAGAAAATAGTATCCACTAAATTAATAAGCTGTGTAATATAATAGTCGGCCTCCAAACGTAGGCTCAGAAAAATTTAATTTTCAGGCTATAAAGAAAATCCACATGGTCAAAGTTGAGATATATTTAAATTATTCCTTAATTGTAGAATATAAAAAGCTTTTCATATGAACTGATTTTCTGCTGTTCCAAATAAGGGGTCAATTAACTTTCATTCTTCACTTCTTCTTTGATTAATGAGGATTATTTCATGTCACTAGATAGGAGGAACTTTCTTTCTATTTTCCCTCATCAGTGAGTTGTTCAAATCATAGAAACCATCCGCGTAAAAGAAGTATCATAACACAATATGCAATATACATCACACATGAAACTCAAATTTAAAACAATATTTATATGAAATAGGACTTACTTATTTATTACGATGACAAACGAAGTACACTACTGAATTCTTTTTGCATAAAAAATGTTCTTATGTTTCAAGAAGCTGAGATGACCTGTATCACGCATCCGCAAAAATGATGCAACAAATTACTTTGACGCAATGTTTTTAGAGTAGTATTTTTGGGCAATCCTCACTGCATCAAACTCCGACTCGAACTGAATTTTATTCTTGCTGGTCTCTTCGATATGTAAAGGCTACACATACCGAGAACGGACATGATTTTTTTATCGTACATTCTTCAAAAATTCAAAGAGACAATTGGCCAATAAGGTCAACAATGCACAATATAGAGGGGAGATAAGAGTAGAGGACCATTGGGGGAAGATGATATTCGCACATCTGCTGGCCTTTCTTAGCGCACGTGTTGTCCCTTGGTACACTGTCAGCCTGTCTTAGCCGCCACTTGTTTCTCTACCTGCCTACCAATTAGAGTGACAATAGCGCGTCATTTTCTCTTTATAGAACTATTCTTCCGCCCTATCAAAAATTTTAATAAACGTAAATCATTTAATAAATTATTGTGATCATTACTGCAATAAATAGTGAGTCCGATTTTTTTACAGCTAGAATGATTAAACTTTCAATAATTCATTTGGAAATTCAATTAAAAAATTCATTAAATATGAATGAATTTGATACTTAGACAGTAGAAGCCAGTGTATAACATTTACAGTGATCCTATATCAATCCGAATTCTTAGAATGCACATAATTTTGAATATCTAGGGATTTTTTTTTAAATTAAAATTAAAGATGCAGAAAGAGAAATAAAATGAATTATATTGCTAATGCTGTGCAGTTAGTGGATTTATTCAGTATACATTCTTTTTAGTTGATTTTCTCGTAATTTTTTTTTATGATTTGTGTTTTAAATGGTGACCTTTGCATAGGTCGCTTTTGAATTTTTTTTTATTGGTAAATATTCACAAAAATTTTGCTAAATTTCTGAAAAAGCGTTAATTTAAAATTAATGGAATACGATCCAGCAAAGAAAAAAGATTGGTGATAAAATTATATTAGGCCTAGACACAGTTTTATCGTTTTATCTTATTTTTTTTAATAACATACATAAAGAAAAAAATATAGCTACTTGGTTTTTTACTCGTGGAATATCCAGCTGCTTTTCAGGATTTTGAATAAGCGCGAGCCTAAAAAAGAAAAAAAAGAACATTTATTCGTAAAAGTGTAGTATCGCGCCATCTAGCAATAGAACCATAAATTACAAGTTACAAACCAATGTTTCTTATGCTGAATTTCTCGACCGAAATTGCTTTACGACTTACGTGAACCATCGTGTTCTCTGTAATATTTCTCTACTATTAAAAAACAAACTGTATTGAATAATATTAATCAATAACAATTATTAGTGGTTTTTTCAAGGTTAACTACGCATTAATGCTTTTAACATTTTAAAAAGGCGTTTATTTTATATAGCGCAAAACCTTGAAAGGTGAGCTAGTATGATTTATTTACACTTTACACAGGCTAAATTACTATGATAGAAATATAGGCCTATTTAAAAAATAAGAATGTGGTTCATTTTGAAATTAATAATGATAAGTGGTTTTTCGTGAAAAAAAAAACAGAAGAAAAATAAATCAGCAGACGATATGCAAAATGCTATGACAAATTATGAGATATACCTTACCGTTTTACTGACCGGTTGTGCGGTTTACAGACCCCTAATCAACCGACAAGTTTAAGTGCTCAAAGTCTCACGTTATCTGCGGCAACCTCCTTCCCCACATTGTAAACATATAATAAATATGATACTCTAGAAAAAAATAATTTCTTGTAGGCCTTAAATCGCGCATTAATGGTCCTTAGTTTCAAAAACATGCACTGCTACCAGCATTCATCGATAGCCCCTTTACCACCCTTTTGAGATACTTTCATTTACCTATAAATTTAAATTACTTACGAGTAATACAAGAGTTTAAAAAATAGGTAGATATGTATTTTTCAACACTAATGCCCATTAAATATACTTAAAACTGAGTAAAATTATATTTTAAAAAATATATTTTCATAATATTTGAGCTGGCAACCAATAAGGTAATAAACAGCTCAGATACAAATTGCACTACGTTTATTAATCACCTTTGGGCATTTACTAATAAGTAAATAAACCTCAGGGATAATTAGTCAACTAGCCACCGTCAAAAGAATTACAGGGAATGTAAGTATTTAATACTTTATGTACAATCCTTGCGAGCCATTTCGTTAAACAATATACTAATAAATATCGGCTTTTATTAGCCAACATTTTTATAACGGGTAAGATAACTTCACAAATTATATGATACACTTGAGGGCAAAGTTGCAATGCATTACATGTCATGAACAAATGTGACCCGTTCAGAGCATGGGTAGGCTGTAGAACGGTGAGGAGGAAAAACCAATCAGCTAGCCGCCATACCAAGAGGATTATTAAGTATCATACAATTGATCATTCTATTTTTATAATATCGAATCCAGGCCAACTTGGTGGAATGATGTTGTTCCAGAGTACTCCACTCAGTCAGGATTTTTCGTAAGGCAGGGACAGGACATTTCGCAAGAGAATGGTGATAAAAATTCATAAGCCTAAATTTTTTTATTGGGTAAGATTTAAATTACCGGGTTTATTGCGTCTTATTTACATAACTTCTTATAAGAAGGGCCGTGGGGTGGGCATTTATTCTTGTATAATAACGTGTTTCCATACCGTACAGTTTCTGACTAAAGATCATCAGTAGACTATGTTTTAAATTATCAATACTGCAGCTTGTAGACAAGTCATTCTGTTAGTAGGTTCTACTTCAGCTAACGACAGAATATTACTTGCGAAGCATCAGATAGAAGGTTTGTGAATACATTATTTTTGACTCACCAATGCAGATTTTATACCGTCTTATTACATAATGTAGAACAATGGTATAATGAGGGGCCGTTTATAAATTAAGCCTCTTGTTTTGCCTCTTGTTGGCTAATATTGGCTTATATTGGCTAATTGGCTTTTCAACTGAATTTTAACCCCCAAAAAGAAAGATTTGACCACTTTTATCCAAGTAATAAAAGAACTATTTTTCCATTAGTTAACATCGTGGTGGAAATGGTAGTGATTACTATAAGATAGTAAAGCGAGCTTTTCTGCTCGCGGTTAATAGCATAATTCAGACTTCGCCTGAATTAATCTTAAAGAGGTGATTTGAATTTTGGTAGGAGGAAGCTGAACGGAAAAAAGGATGTAAAAATGAAATTCGATAAATTAGAAAGTAAATATAAATTAAAATTCTGATTGAATCGAATCAAGATATCACCTACGATTCAAGACGAAAGGGGTCACTACAAGCAGACGAAATTCTCCCTAGAAACGATTCTATCTTTTCCATGGAAGTGGAAGTTCCACGGTTGCTAGGCACTGAATTTACGTAGATATGGGAACAAAAAGGAATCGGTTATAACCAATGAATTACTTATTTTAACGAAAATTCCAGAAAATCGTTTCAAGATAAGGAAATTTCCTTTCGAATGAACTATAGTAAAGTACAATCAAAAATCCCAGAAAGGCAGGAAAAATCATCATACACAAACCGCCTCAGGGGTCTGAAAAGTTCTGAGATGACTACTATAGGATTCATATACCCGTAGGGGAAATGAATAGGAGAAGAAATGAGTTATTCAGCTCGCTACGCTCGCAATAAACCTCGTCCTCCTGCTCTAAGGCTTTTGATACAACATGAATCGTATCAAAGTCGCAAACATAGATTAGTTTATCATCCTTCTGGAAAAAAATATTCGAAAAATTATAGCTCAAATTTGTAATTTTTTAAAATACTTTTTCACCGAGAGGCCTTTAGCTTGTCGGCTTACGGGACAAAAAAGTCGAGGGATTGTCGACTCAAAAAATACTCGTGTACCCACAGAATTTCATGCAAAAATTCCTATAGAAATCTCCATATTAGGAACCCAAAAAAGTTATAGAAAGTACAAAAATGTTCATCAAACTGCAAAAAGTTTCGTAAAATCCTGAGAAAGAGTCGACAACCTCTTGAAAAAAGTGTTTAATACTTCTGCATGCGACTGTATATAATTAAAACGAGAAAACTTCGTTTGGTACCATATCCTATGCAAGGGTCTTGGCGCCTCAAACTTTTCCAATGTCACCCCTCCGAAAAGAATGAAGGAAAAAATAATTTTTTTCAATGGATGCTCGAGTGGCCCAAATATATGGTATTTTAAGACCAGTCGAGCATTTAACAAAATAACTTTTTACGTGAATAAAACTGTACTTTTTACAATTATAGTTATAACTACTAATTATAATTTAATTTATAAACTTATCCTCAATTCCTCATATAAGTTTCTGTTTTATTTTTAGGTCAACTGACAACGAAACGGACGTGGAAAATCATGTCGGATGACAAATGTAATTTTTAAACGAAGGAGCGTATTCTGATGTGAATCCCATCACGGTGGGCTCTCCAACGCCATCATCAGAAAATCCTAAAATCAGTTATGAACCGGTATACTATGCGAATTTTAAATTAGATTTTTAAGGTCTCGTCACCTATAATTTATAAGAATCAGCAAAAATGGACCTATAATAAGAGCTTAAAAACGGCTAATCATATATCATTATAATTATAAAATATTGTATTTGCAGATAATAGGAAGATTTGTTAAAGATAAAAATTGGAAATGTTTGGGAAGAGGAGGATTTGGAGAAGTCTTTGGTATCCATGATTGGGTAGACTCGAAAGGTAGAACCCGCTCGATTGCTCTTAAGAAGCCACAACATACACCAGGAGCCGAAGATGTATTCCAGAAAGAGATAGCTTCTCTAACAAAACTGAGTCATCTTTTTGTCGTGAAATATCTTGGACTAGCAGAAATGGAACACAAAGATAGAAAGAGGTAATATAGAATGTTATACTATTGACCAACTTTTCCCTATCCTTATTTAAAAGGAGCACTGTTTCAAATATAACAGTATCGTCATTGCTATGGAACTATGCGAAGGGGATTTGAAAACATACGTGGTAGAAGGACTGCCCAACATACCAAAAGGATCCTTGAGCAGCAGAGTTATTCTGGGCCACGTGGTCTTGGGTTTGGCCTATATTCACGACCTAGGAATCATTCACAAGGACTTGAAACCAGATAATATCTTGCTTTGGAAATCACCTTCTGGTCTTGTTCTCGCTAAACTGGCTGATTTTGGTTTCTCCAAATGCCTTCGCAAGGATGAAACAGAGCACAGCGGCACGACCCACTTCGGTTCTTGGGGCTACATGGCTCCAGAATTATTAATGGAATAATGGCCGCCAGTAGTGAGCCCAAGCAGCCGGTTAAATGTTCTTATTCTACCGATGCCTACGCTCTGGGCATCGTTATAAGCTTTACAGCAAATGAGGGGAAGCACCCTTTTGGACAAAACAGAATCTTCCGAGATTTCTTTATGAGCGTAGGAACCGCTCCGACCGAGCTGGACGCAGACTGGGACGTGACGGATCTAGTTGCTAGATTAACCTACAAGGACCCCAAAAAACGACCTCGAGTGGATATTGTCATTTACCATCCTTTCTTCGTGTTAAGCAACAATTCCGACAAGAATCATTTTCAAAGGAAGGTCTACCTATTTTCAGAATCTTTTACAGACCTAAACTACACTTATGATGGTATGAGCAGCAGCAATGACAGTGAAATAAAAATGGATTGGTTTCAAAAAAACTTTTGCCACAATTTTTCCGAATTACAATTAAACACCAATACCAGGAAGCACGTAAGGGCATAATATTTTGCAAAAACATATGTAATTAAATAATGGGAATTAAAATGCAATTTTTTACTTGTACAGGCTGATGGTCCAAACGCTTCTTCGATTGACGAGACGAATGCCTCAACTAGTTTTTATTCAGAACAAAAAGAAATAGCCACTGGTTCAAACCCTTCGTCTTTCGATGAGAAAATAAAGGAACGCTTGGCTTCCAACCCTGAAAAGAACATCTTAAACACCATCAAACTGGTATGGATCTAACTTGTAAAGAAACTATTGTTATTTAAATGTTCTATACTTGATTTTCAGTCAGGTGACTACACAAGGAATCATTCCTATCGTGTTAACTCCAATGCTCCAGAATTGCTCAATTTTTATTTCTGGTGCATGTTATACTATTTGACACCGCAAGTCTTCATGATACTGGCTGGCACTAATGACCACTTCAAAAAGACTTTCAAGGTATATATTTTAATATTACCATGTATTATCAACATGGGAGTAAACCGATGAATTATATAAATTAAGTTATAATATTGGCAACTATTATATAGATGACGGAATTCGAATTTGCTACTTTACATTACAACGATCAATTTATCAAAGAAATTTGGGACCTTAAGTACGAGCCTGAAAGCGGTTGTGAAGTCACTCAAGATGATGAAGATGCTCAACATCTTTTTGTCTACACGTCCAACCATCTTTTCCCATCATTTATATGGGAGAAGCTGGTCAATCGTTTCAAAAAGTGCATCAATTCCACTAAAAATGGGTTCAAGGGGAGGCCTTTACTTAACTGGGTCGCATTCAATGAGCCGTCTTTTGATAGTACCAAAGAATCTCCAGAACATTTCATCCACATAATATTGGAAAATGGGGGAGACGTTAATGGAACGGATATTTTTGGTCTAACACCGGTCCATATGGCGGCTATAAATACTGGCCGTCACGCATGTACAATCCTTAAAGTCTTATTGGAAGAGGGACTGGGAAATTCAAGCTTTCCCAATGAACGAGTCAAAGATCCGGTACAGGAAGCAATTATTTCTCTAATTCCTCTAGATACGATAAAGGATTCTCTGGCCAAAAAAATTAAGACTGGTCTGGCTTTTACTCCACAAGACAAAAACGTTACCACTACTGATTCTAAAATTCCTGATGCTGATAATCTTGAGGATCGTCTTATTGCAACTTTCCTTGATAGTGAAGGAAACCTTCTTCCTCACTTTAGTATGTTGCTGCAAAACCTTAAAATTCCTCTCCTTCTGCATCCGAGAGTTCTGGAGGGCATAGCTTTTATCCTTTTGGGGATATTGACTAAGAATTATGGCAGTCCCTATGTTCAATGTTTGGATGGAAGGACCCCGGTTCATTGTGCTGCTTCCAATGAGAGCACTAATGGACCCGAACTACTGAAGCTTCTTCTTACCCACAAAGGGAATCCAAACTTGAGAGATAGTGACGGATGGACAGCATTGCACTGCGCTGCAGCCAATAAAGGGAGTTTGGTACCTCAATTGATTGAGATTTTGCTTCAACATGGAGGAGATATGACAATTGTAAATAAGGATGGAAAAACGGCGCTTGATCTTGCCAAATCATGTAGCACAGAATATGGCCCTCAAATCGTAGCACGGCTAGTAGAGCATCTAGGCACATTACAAGCCGCCAGTATGCCCCCAAACTAGACGGTGAGGACCGTCCATCCAACTGTGAGATTGAAAAAAAATAAACGACCAACGGCCGCAAACCTATATCAGAAGGTATTACTTTGTAATTATGCTTAATATTGTTTGCTGTGAGTCGAATAATTGCTACCATGTCTTATTGTAATAACATTTTTAATTGATTTTATTTTATGTATCAGCTCTAAATCGAAATCTAATTGGATTTGGTGAAAATTTAAATTCGTTCACTTTAAGGATTTGATTACAAAGAACCCTTGTTGTAACTGACTACAAAACCTTTATCTTTTTAGCATGTGACGATATGAGGAGGGGGGGGTGGCTTAGATCATAAGGTAATAACTAGTCAGCTAGCCGCCACCAAAAGAATTACAAAGGATTAAAATACGTAATAAATTACGCACACTCTTCGTGGTTTTGTAAGACAATACAAGTAAAGTGTCTATTTATGAGCCTAATTCTTTTATAACAGGTAAGATCGATTTTTTACCATTATTTGATTTACCACCATTGGTATACTTTTGGGCAAAGTCTCAAATAATGCGCACCTGCATTGTAAACGAGTGCTTGTGTGAATTATTGTGTTCCGTCACGAACTGACCAAATATGAACGACCAGTGTTTTTAGTTCAACGTGAATCGATTCAAAATTGAATCAATTAAACTTTAATT
The DNA here is from genome assembly GCA_030141595.1 of Chydorus sphaericus. Taxonomy (NCBI): domain Eukaryota; kingdom Metazoa; phylum Arthropoda; class Branchiopoda; order Diplostraca; family Chydoridae; genus Chydorus; species Chydorus sphaericus. The sequence continues at coordinate 11,185,666 of CM057929.1, read as the reverse complement.
AATCTTAAAGATAGGAAAGCGAGCTTTTCTGCTCGCGGTTAATAGTATAATTAAGACTTCACCTGAATTAATCTCAAAAGATTTGAAAGATGTTGGTTAAGGTGAGTTGAAAGAAATTGGCTCCAAGTAATATGACAAATGAATAAGGATTGATACGGATTATATGGGCGTTTGGCTAACTAATAAATTCATACGAGTAATGATTTGATTGAAAAATTCAGCTTGATGATGATGATGATGATTTCATTGCGAGTGGGAAGAGGCCGGAGGTCCGGCGTTGCCAAATCGACTTGACTGGTCAAGCAGACGAACGGAAAAACTGCAACAAAAGTTGCTAGGTTACGGAGTGATGATAAGTGCCGGTGATTAATTGCGAGCCAGCGGAGTTTTTTGAGCGAAGCGAAAAAAAACGAAGCGTAGGCGGAGCTGATAACTCGTGCGTAAGCGTTAATAAAGTTTTCTGCCTAGGGACTGTTTTTTCCTTGACCGTTTCTGTCTGTCCGGAAAACACTGACAAAAATACAAAAACACTTTTTCTGCATAGGGACTTTTTTTCTTGACCGTTTCTGTCTGTCCGGAAAAACTGATAAAAATACAAATACATGTTTTCTACGTAGGGACAATTTTTGTCTTCTAAAACCCAGCACCAAACTTTGATATATATACTTAAGAGAAAGCAACCTTATTTGCAATGATTGGTTAAAAAATATTACCTGGCAGTCATTGTGTGTATAATACAGCTATACGCTGGATTACTTTATCAAGAAGGCGAGCTGAAAAGCTCTGCTTTACTATCTTAAAACAATATCTTAATGTATGATTGCGATGAAAAGTAAAAACATAATAATTAGATGCCCGGAATTCCCTATCGAAAAAACTTTAACATATCAATGTGAAAAGTCCCAGATCGATAAAAAACAGTCCGGACACCAAACATGCCGAAGGGGGTCCGAAAAATTTGGAGAGACTATATACTGCAGTAAAGGATCCATATGCCCCACTGGGAAATTACATATTAGGCTCGCTTCGCTCGCAATAAAAATGGGCATTTGAATCAAAATAAATTCATTAAAAAATTTATGATTCTGAATCGATTCAAATATGCGGTTATTTGAAGAAATACAACGATGTATATGATTTAATAGTAATGAAAATCATCGTTGATATGCGCCCATAATCATACATGGTTTTATCGATAAACAAATCACTGGTATAAAAACAATTAAAAGTAAAAAAAAAACTGAAATTTAGTTAATGAGTTTATAACTTCAAATAACACGTATTGGCATGTATTATTATTTTTGCTGATCATTTTTCAAAGCAACTAACGGAAGTTTTATCTGCACTTCACTGCTAATTGTGAAATGGTAAAGCTGGGACGTAATCATACCTGGCTAGGTGTTGGAACCCATTTTCTTTTTCTATCACACGTGCCCAAATAAAATTACTAAAACAATTTAATTACCTCGACTGTGGTCATGTGGAACACGGAGGATATAACCTCTAGGTGGTGTCAAACTCAGGCGATTATTTACTATATTCTGGATGCTTCATGTGCAGAATAGGTTAGACAAACGTATACTAAAACTTTGCTGGTTAAAAAATGAATCATGTAAAAATAAATCATAAAATGTTTCGTTAGGCTGCAATACTCTTGAATAACTCATGATACTACATTATAATTTGTCTTGTTGCTTAACTAACTAACTGAGTTAACTAACTCTGTCAAAACTCACAATGGTTAAACATAAATACAGATGACAAGGTTAAAAGGGAGAAGGGAACGTACTTTAAGAAACATGCACATAAACATCGAATGCATTCATCGAAAATATTATACAAGAACAAACCTATTTTCAGCAAACTCAAAATGCACGACCTACAAGCTCTAACCCAGATCATCCAACACTTCATAGATATTCATCTTAGCCCAACAAGCAAACATATAATCATGCACAAGTAAACTTTTCAATGAATAATTATAGGAGGCATCGTCCTTAAAATAAAAAGAACTTCGGCTGGAAAATAAATGCATCCAATTACTATCAACCCAACCACTACTGCTACTCCTACACCGCACATGACCCATATTGCCCATGTGGGCATGTCCTCCTCTTTTTCTCTGCTATTAAAACCAATATTGCTTTTCGATTGTTCTTTGGATTTCTTTGATGACTTGCTATCAACAGAATCTTTCTTTGGAACTGCTGTAGAAACAACTTTGTCTTTCTTGAAGAGCATGATGACTACTATTTGGTGAACTCCGCGAACTCCCTTATTTAGGTTTAAATGGGAGGTAAGCATGACTGCAACGACCAATAATATCAATTATTTTTCGATTATTTCAATTTAGGTGTAACGTAAGAGGCTATTCACCCCGATTTATTGTTGCCCTTATTGCAAATACATGTGGTCAATAAATTCTAAAATAAGCGTTGTGCTTCATCCTTATCGTTCATTTTGTGGGTTCAAACTATGTGCGTACGAAAAATAGCGCAAAAATTATCGTTCGACAATTGAATTGAATTACTTATTACTCTATCATATATTTTCTGACAAGATATTCAGGATAACAATGAAACTGACAACACTTTAAATGAAATTTACCACGAATTTGATACCATTTTTAAAATAATTTAAAATGATACATTTATCAATCGCCAATCGAATTTACTAATCCTACAGATAAGTTCATAGATAGTAGATAAGAAACCAAGGAGTTTCGATAATATTTCACTTTGCAATTCAACTTTCTTACACCTAAAACTAAAAATACAGCCAACGTCTCTTGTAAAGTCAACGTGTACAACCAAAATGAATAACAATCATCGAATCAAGCCACTGCTCAATGCCTACAAGGAAATCGCTTCTCTCGCCGAAAACTCAATCTACCGACAGCCATAGTGAATCGAGCTAATGATCTATTCTCAAGAGTCAGGGATGGACGACACCTGCCAGGCCACAGTCACAATACCATCTCACCCGCCTGCCTCTACGTCGCATGCTGGCAACTAGGAGAAGAAGTTGCGCCCCGTACTTTACAAGAGATTTGCGCCGTTGGAAAGTATAGCAGCCAGAAAGAGATGTCTACCTGCGTCAACTACATCGTGGAGAAGCTGAACAACCCACTTGTGAAAATTACCGCTTCTGACTTCATTCCACGTTTCTACTCGGATCTTGGTCTCCAAATTCATGTTCAAGAGGCTGCAGTTCACATCGCTCGGAAGACTGTTGAGCTGGGCATCGTTTCCACTGGTCGCACACCGACTGCAGTCGCTGTTGCTGCCATTTACACGGCCTCCCAAGCTTTTGATGCAAAGAAGACACGAAAAGAGTTTGTAGAAGTCAGTGGAGTGAGTGACACGACAATCCAGGTTATTTACAAGTTGATCTATCTACGCGCGAATGAAGTTTTCCCTGATGGTTACCATTTCTCTTGGGAGATGCCACTAATGTAAACCTGTCTAAATATGATTTGAATTAAGAAAAAAAAATTGCTCTTTTTGAATAACTGAAAAGAATTAATGTTTTTTTTATAATACTGTTTTCATTTATTTACTTCATTTGCTTGTGTGTTTCAATGAAAAAAAAATTATGTTCTTAATAATAAATCCAAATTATTCCTATTTTTGCGTATGAAAGTTAGAGTACTGTTTCAACATCAAAAGGGAAAACACGTCAAATTAAAAAATAATTGGTTTTTACAAAAAAAATAATACATGCAAAAAACCGGATTTATATTTATAATATTTTATGAATCAGAAAAATTGATATCCGGAGAAATCGCTAATCTCTTATATTATAGACCTGGGTGGTGAAATAATGGATTGCAATCTAAAATATCAAGATTTGCTATATTAATTGATTTTTTTATAATGAAACACAGTCTGCCTCTTTCTAAAATTAGTAAATTGAAAAACGCTTAAATTAAATTAAATTAGAAATCTAATTTATTTTAATTGCATATCATTTTTAAACATACAACCTTCAATCTTATCCTCTTTTGAATCATTTTATCAAGTAAAATATTTATCATCAATAAATATAAACAGGAAAAAAGTACTGTATCGGAAAAATCGGATCAGGCCGGAAGTATATTCATAACACAAACAATTTATTATTATTTATTTTACAAATTCAAAAAATAGAAAACAAAGCTGAGTTTATCTAAAATATTTGATTGAGATTGAATAACTTTTTTACAGAAAACACACTGATAAATACATAAAGATCAATAAATACAACACATTAAACCTGTCGATAAGATTACAAACGGAAAACCATTGTAAAAAGATTAAGTATACTCAACATTTGAGTGGTACTTTGGAGCAGAGGTGCTGGTAGCGGGCCCCATTTCTTGGACAGCTATGGCTTAGAATGTAATAATTATGATGGATACGATTTTATCACATTTAAACTTATTTTTATTACACTTTTATTACGGAGTGATTGGGAATTGCATAATTTCGAAAAAAACAGTATCACATTCATTCATTTATTGGTAGTTTTTATTATATCCCCTTTCTGCGCTGTGTTTTAAGTTATTGAAATATATATTTAGCCTGAATCACTGCAATCAAGTATAAAAATTACCACATGTGTCTTGTAAAATTTTAAAGTATAGTTCATACTTGAAATATTTTAAATTGAGGAAATATATTGTTGAAAAATTATTAATATCAAATTATTAGGTTGGCTGAAAAGAGCCGATAAAGCATATTATTCCGGCGGTAAGCGGTGTTAAGTGATATTATTGAGTGATTATACAACCTATTTCTTTTTAATGTGCAATTTTTCACATGGAATGCCGTTGGGGAATTTATATTTCCAATATAAATGATTGATTCGCATTCTATCCTGTAATTTGAAATGATATTTTTCCGTCCAAAATGAAGAGTCCACCGTTTATAATATTGGATAATCGGGCAAATTACAAAAAATCTTCAACTTATATTCATTTTAAAGCTAAAATTGCCCCAAAACTTGATATTTACTTTAGAATTTTGAAGAAATCGAGTAAAAAATTTTCGGCCTTATATTTATTATCACCCTTAATATAACATAGAAACTTCTCTCTCATCGCCTTTAACACTCGATGGCTAGCACTCAATGGCATCCCAAAACAAATTGCAAAACAAAAAACCCCCGAAAACCAGTCCCATCTGGTCGATACGGGAAGTAGATCTTGTTTTTACAAAAATTACTGGTTCTTAAGAGAACAAGCCTTAAATGAAAAAAAATAGCTTGGGGGTATTTCAATGCCACGTCTTTTGCAATCCATTTGGTATGAGCGTTATCCAGGGCATTGCCAATCTGACAACTGAAATGAGTAGAATGAATTCCAAACGGCAGATATTTTACTCTACCATTTCGATAATTGTTTTACTCTTGTTAACAAACATCATGCAAATTAATTCTTTTCCTTCAGACTCACCATCAGGTAAACGTTTTTCTGTTTGTTTGTCTTTAAATCTCAAACATAATTAACGATTCTTTGAGAATAGACTATTATTCGATTGATCTTCAGTCAATGTTAGAGGATAGAACATCTTTAATGAACCAATTGTCTGATCGGCTAAGGCATCTGAATGACTTAGTCGAAGAATACGGAAATGTATTCATTGGAAACGAGGAAAATGTTCTCAACCTTGTTACAGAAGTTAAAGAACTGTGGGGGAAACTGAAACAAATGACAAACCAACAAATACCTGAATATATGCATCTTAATCCTTTCTCAGAAGAAGAACAACAAGAAGCTAGGCTGCAAGACGCAACAGCATTAAAACTAAAAGAAAACGTTTTAGCTACCCTTTTCAACGCGAATAAGTATTGTAAACATATTTATAAATATAACAAATCAAATAAAAAAATATTACTGCCATATGATTGCAAGGGGGCGACAATGTGAATCTAAGAAAGAAGCTTTCTACGAGCCTTTGTCTAAATGTTTTGAAATCGGAAATTCTTGTCCTGATGACCACACCAATCAATTGTTTTACGAGGTCGAGGGAACCAACGAAGGCATTTGTGATTGTAAAGATGAAATAGGACTGGTATTTCACAACCAAACCGGAGAATGCTATCAGCTCAACACACAGGTAATAGCTTCGAAAATTTTCTTTATTTGTATGTCTACGGAAAAAAATTGACAACGGTACCTATAGCTATGGTGAATTGTAAAAGGCAGGTGTTTACCAATTTAAACAAATAAAACAATACCATTTATTTCAGGGACCTTGTGAAACAGGAGAGTGGCTAATTTATGATTCCAGCCGAGGAATTAAAGATGCTGTAACTTGCGAGTCCGTTCCAGATAAAGAATGCAAGTTAGATGGCTCTCAGGTTTTTTACAAAAATAAGTGCCAGACACTGGGTGCTGCGTGTGGTCTTTGGGACGTTCTTCAACGGGACTCGCTCGACTGGGGAATTATCAAATGCTCTTCTAGCGGAAATGGGATTGTCGGTGGAAATGTTCGATATTTTTCTTGCCCTCGAGGAACTTAAAGAACTATGGGAAAATCTTAAAGAAATGACGAACAAAGAAATAGCTGAATACATGGCTCACTATCAAAGTCCAGAACCAACTGAAGGTTATATTTCCATAGTATATATCCATAGGCCCATCGGTGAAAGTATTCCGCGATTTCCTTGCCCTCCAGGAAGTAGAAGAGCGCTAAACAACCAATGTAGATTAATATATAAGCATACATTTATCTGAATTAACAAACTTTTACTTGATTTATTTTAAGGAGCGACTTAAATATAAGTCTCTATATTGCCTGTTGGTAATTTTGGTTAAACTGTAAAAAAAAGTCAATTGAAATCAATAAAATATGGTAATACCGTAGATTGACGATAGAGCCATATTTGACCTGCTTATTACACTGAATATAAATGTATCATCATGTCTATTGAATATTCTTTAATTTGATGTATTTTATGTTTAGGATACCCAGCTACTTTTCAGGGAGGTTTTGTTGTTAAAGCGGCAGCCTACAAAAGTAAAAAGAAAAGAATATTTACTCGTAAAAATGTAGCATCGCGCCATCTAGTAATCAAGTCAACTTTGACTACTTACATAGGCAATTATTTTCTCTGTACTACTCTATTATTCATAAAATACCGTATTGAATATTATTAATCAATTAAACATAGAAGTGTATTGTTTCAAGATTAACTACATATCCTGATATAGTTTTAATAACATTAAAAAACATTTATTTTACTTGGAAACAGTCTTGAAAGATGAGCTATTATTCTTTACAGTTATTACTAGTTTACTACAGATTATTAATCCATTCCAGATAAAGAATGCAAGTTAGATGGCTCTCAGGCTTAATATAACATAAATTTTGAAAATAATTATCTTGGATGAACAAAACTAATCGAGTCGCTCATTTAGTTTGATACTTATATAATACAAAACCCGGTTAATAATGTATTAAATCTAGTTATTAAGTACGGTCCTCTTTGCTACTGTTTTTGTAAAGCCTAACCACTCTTAGAGTGCATCGCACAACTTTTTTTATTACTATTTATCCCTCAGTAAGTGTAAATAAGATGTATGATAGCATAATTTGCAATGCATTATATATGAAACTCAATGTATTCACCACCTGAAACTATAGTTATCGTCACCCTTAATATTACATAGACATTGCTCACTTCGTCTTTAAAACTCGATTGAAAGGCCACGAAATCAAATAGCAAAAACAAAAAAAAAAATACAAAATGCAAATAACCCGTCTCATTAGGTCCATACGAGCGGATCGTTTTAAAGTAATAACTGGTTCTTAAAAAAACAATGAGCCTTAAATGGGAAAGTAGCTTGAGGGTATTTCAATCCAAGGTCTCTTGCGATCCATTTTGTATGAGTGTTATCCATAGCATTGCCAATTCGACCATTGAAATGAGTAGAATGAATTCTAAACGGCAGGTATTTTACTCTGCCATTTCAATATTTCTTTTGCCCTTGTTAATAAACATTCGGCATATTAATTCTTTTCCTTCTAAGGCACCATCAGGTAAACGTGTTTTTTTTTGTTTTGTTTTAATTGCCCAACATAATCAACGATTTTTAAAAGAGGTTGAATTTCAAGCGATGTTGGATGAAGGGGCATCTTTAATAAACCAATTCCAAGGTTGCCAAAGCCAACTGAATAAATTAGTCGAAGAATATGGAAATTTACTCACAGGGCACGAGGAAAATGTACTCAACCTTGTTACAGAATTTAAAGAACTATGGAAGACACTTGAAGAAATGCCAAATAAACAAACAGATGTATTAACAGATTGTAATTCTTGCTCAGAAGAACAAAGACAAGAAGCTTGGATGCAAGACGAAACAGTATCGAATCTAAGAGATGACGTATTTGCTACACTTTTCAACGCCAAGTATTTAATTATTTTGTATAAATTAAAAAAAAATTAAAATAATAAATTCCCTGACATATTATTACTATTATTGCAAGGGATAGGAAATGTAAATCTGAGGAAGAAGCTTTCTACGAGCCTCTTTCTAAATGTTTTGAAATCGGAGAGTCTTGTCCTGATGACCAGCTGAATCAATTGTTTTACGAGCTCGTGGGTACAAACGAAGGCATATGTGATTGTGAAGATGGAGTAGGACTGGTGTTTCACAACCAAACCGGAGAATGCTATCTGCTCAACACACAGGTAGCTACAAAAAGAACCTCATATTGTGTATGTCTATTTAAAAAAAATGGTAATGGCACCTATAGCTACGGTGAATGGTAAATAATACAAAAATATAATTTATTCCAGGGACCTTGTAAAAATGGGGAGTGGCTAATTTATAATTCCAGCCTAGGAATTGAAGATGCTGTAACTTGCGAATCCGTTCCAGATAAAGAATGCGAGTTAGATGGCTCTCAGGTTTTTTACAAAGATCATTGCGAGACACTGGGTCCGAACAATAATGTGTGCGGTGATCGAGGCATTCTTATACGAGCTGACGTGGACGATTGGGGAATTATTACATGCTTTGTTGGCAGCCCAGATTATTGGTACACACATACCATCAGAAAGCCCATCGGTGACAGTATTCAACCGTTTTCTTGCCCAGGAGGAAGTAAAAGATCGCTAACTAAGCAATGTAGGCCAATTTGGAAGCATGGTATCAAACAAAATAGTTGAGTTGACTTAATTTAGTACGGTATAGTGTATAGTTACGATCAAAATATGGTTGATAAGGCGATGTGGTTTGCCTAGAAAAATGCAATTATATGATTAATATTACTTATAAAGCATTTTTAATTGGATGGAGGAAAAATATTATTAGGAAAATTATTATTGCATTTAATAATAATCAATCAATCGCACGATTTATTGGGCTTTTTACAGTAATTCTACTACAAGGACAAGAAGCTAGCAAGCAAGGCGAAATAGTGTCAAAACTAAATTGGGGAATTATTAAATGCTTTGTTGACAGCCCTGATGAGCATCCAATCCATGGTTCCATCGGCGACAGTGTTCCACAAGTTACTTGCCCTCCATTAAGTAAAAGATCGCTAACTAGCCAATGTAAGCCGATTTTGAAGCATGGTATCAAACAAAAGAGAAATATTCTTTAAAAATTAAATTTACCATAACTATCACATATTCAAGCATTTTTTTGCGGATTTAAAACCTAAAAAAAAGTGGTTAAGGTAATTTTAAACTTCAGTGTTTCCCTCTAAAATAACCCTCTAGTTTATCGTATAAAAATGAAATACAAATTACAATATTCAAAAGTTGACTTATTTAAGTACTGTGTATTGTGTATAATTATGATTAATATGCCTTGTACGGCGGCGTGGTTTGCCTAAATAAATGCAGATACCAAATTACCATAATTAAAAGAGGGCGTAAATAGTTTGTATGAATAAATTATACGATTTTTATTACTTCTAATTTGGAGAATTGGATGAAGTCGGATTATATATTGGATTGATTGGAATGGATTAAAATTGATTATGACCCACATGTATTTGAATATATGAGATCGTTTAATAAATTTAGATGTGGACAAGGACTGTTACATCTTATATTTCTCCTTATTTCTAACTACTTTTATTACGAGTCGGTGTCTTTCCAAATTTGTGTTTTTCATGAAGCTGATAAATCATAACTACAAAATAGCCAACACTATTTGGAAATATATTATAAAATCTATGTAAAATTATTTAAATATTGTATTATGTGGATGATTTGTATGATTTGAAAATAGTTTTGCCATAAAGTCTCGATCGGTAAGTTTGCAAATCGTTTTTACTAAAATTTGTGCAAACGATTTTCTTCCAATAGATCTATCGTAAATTGGAAAATATGCTACGTAAAAGCAGACTAAGTTTTTTTTAAATCCTAAAACAAACAAAAATACTTTTAATTGCTGGAGTTGACAAACCGATAAACTCGCTTAAAAAAGGTGAAGGGCATCGCCTTTTTCTGCAAGAATAAAGAGAGAAATAGGGCCCATTGGTTGATGATTTCCAAATTTGGATGCAGATGAAGACTCAACACTTAGGAATAATGGTTCACCTGTTTGCAATAAATGAATAATTAATGGAAAGTTAGTTACTTACACTTTTTTATTGTTATTTTTTAACGGGCAAGAGGAACTTGCTGATGAACAATGTCGACAAAAGAAGCTCAATCCTGAGCCTCAATAACTGAGTTTATATAAATGTTTGATTTAAATTGAAATGTGATAGGCCTAGCTCTTAATAGAAAACACACTAATAAATACAACACATTTAAAAACCTGTCGATAAGATTACAAACGGAAAACCACTGTAAAAAGATTAAGTATACTCAACATTTGAGTGGTACTTTGGAGCAGAGGTGCTAGTAGCGGGCCCCATTTCTTGGTCAGCAATCGTTTAGAATGTAATAACTATTTGTTTAAGATGGATACGATTTTATCACATTTAAACTTTTTTTAATACACTTTTATTACGGAGTGATTGGGAATTGCATGATTTCGAAAAAAAAACAGTATCACATTCATTCATTTATTGGTAGTTTTCATTATATCCCCTTTCTGCTGTGTTTTAAGTTACTGAAAAATATATTTAGCCTGAATCACTGCAAACAAGTATAAAAATTACCACATGTGTCTTGTAAAATTTTAAAGTATAGTTCATACTTGAAATATTTCAAATTGAGGAAATATATTGTTGAAAAATCATTAACAACAAATTATTAGGTTGACTGAAAAGAGCCGATAAAGCATATTATTTCGGCGGTAAGTGGTGTTAAGTGATATTATTGAGTGATTATACAACCTATTTTTTTAATGTGCGATTTTCCACATGGAATGCCATTGAGGAATTTATATTTTCAATATAAATATTTTAAATGATTGATTCGCATTCTATCCTGTAATGTGAAATGATATTTTTCCGTCCAAAATGAAGAGTCCACCGTTTATAACCATCCACTTATGCGCTTCGGAAGATATATTTCTTCTTTTATTTATTAAGGTATTTTATCCCTGTTTAATGAATCACAATATTGATGTATTGGGTATACACACAGTGCTGAGTAATAGGAGGGATTTCTACTCTTGGAGAAAACTACACACCGTTTAAACAAATGTTTTTCCCTCATTAAATTAAACAGTTATAGAAAACATCCCGTTTGATAACATCATTATACATTTTTCACTTGACTATCTTATATTAGAACATTTTTCATGAGTAATAACTTTTTCAAGTTTATTAGAAGCAAAATTAGTCTTATTACTTAAGAGCTGTGATCTCTCATATTCTCATTCTACACAATGTGCTCCATACTCTAACTTTTTTAAATACTGTGTGCCTTATATTTATTATCACCCTTAATATAACATAGAAACTTCTCTCTTATCGCCTTTAACACTCGATGGCTAGCACTCGATGGCATCCCAAAACAAATTGCAAAACAAAAAACCCCCGAAAACCAGTCCCATCTGGTCGATACGGGAAGTAGACCTTGTTTTTACAAAAATTACCGGTTCTTAAGAAAACAAGCCTTAAATGAAAAAAAAATAGCTTGGGGGTATTTCAATGCCACGTCTTTTGCAATCCATTTTGTATGAGCGTTATACAGGGCATTGCCAATCTGACAACTGAAATGAGTAGAATGAATTCCAAACGGCAGATATTTTACTCTACCATTTCGATAATTGTTTTACTCTTGTTAACAAACATCATGCAAATTAATTCTTTTCCTTCAGACTCACCATCAGGTAAACGTTTTTCTGTTTGTTTGTCTTTAAATCTCAAACATAATTAAAGATTCTTTGAGAATAGACTATTATTCGATTGATCTTCAGTCGATGTTAGAGGATAGAACATCTTTAATGAACCAATTGTCTGATCGGCTAAGGCATCTGAATAACTTAGTCGAAGAATACGGAAATGTATTCATTGGAAACGAGGAAAATGTTCTCAACCTTGTTACAGAAGTTAAAGAACTGTGGGGGAAACTGAAACAAATGACAAACCAACAAATACCTGAATATATGCATCTTAATCCTTTCTCAGAAGAAGAACAACAAGAAGCTAGGCTGCAAGACGCAACAGCATTGAAACTAAAAGAAAACGTTTTAGCTACCCTTTTCAACGCCAATAAGTATCGTAAACATATTTATAAATATAACAAATCAAATAAAAAACATTACCGCCATATGATTGCAAGGGGGCGACAATGTGAATCTAAGAAAGAAGCTTTCTACGAGCCTTTGTCTAAATGTTTTGAAATCGGAAATTCTTGTCCTGATGACCACACCAATCAATTGTTTTACGAGGTCGAGGGAACCAACGAAGGCATTTGTGATTGCAAAGATGAAATAGGACTGGTATTTCACAACCAAACCGGAGAATGCTATCAGCTCAACACACAGGTAATATCTACGAAAATTTTCTTTATTTACATGTCTACGGAAAAAAAATTGGCAACGGTACCTATAACTATGGTGAATTGTAAAAGGCAGTTACTTACCAATTTACACAAATAAAACAATAGCATTTATTTCCGGGACCTTGTGAAACAGAAGAGTGGCTAATTTATGATTCCAGCCGAGGAATTAAAGATGCTGTAACTTGCGAGTCCGTTCCAGATAAAGAATGCAAGTTAGATGGCTCTCAGGTTTTTTACAAAAATAAGTGCCAGACACTGGGTGCCGCGTGTGGTCTTTGGGACGTTCTTCAACGGGACTCGCTCGACTGGGGAATTATCAAATGCTCTTCTAGCGGAACTGGGATTGTCGGTGGAAATGTTCGATATTTTTCTTGCCCTTGAGGAAGTAAAAGAGGACAAGGTAACCAATGTAGGCCAATTTATAATCATGGAATTGGTGGAAAGCAAATTATTCTTTAAAATTAAATTGAACCAGAACTAGAGCATTTCTTTTTCGGATTTTAAATTTTTTTAAAGAAAATAGGCTATTATTAAAATTCAGAGTTAATTTTTTTTCCAAAATAGCCCTCTACTTTATCTTATATAAATGCAATACACATTACAAAATTTAAAAGTTGACTTATTTTAGTACTTTATTATGTATAATAATTATGGTCAAAATACGCTGAATGGCGTCGTGATTTGCCCAGATAAAAACCTAATTACATCAAAATGAAAAGAGGACGCAATATTTTACTTGAAAAAATTATACTATTTATATTATACTTCAGGGGGGAAATGGAATGGAATCGGATTATTAATCGGATGTATTAGAATGGATTAGAATTTATCATGACCAACGTGTATTGAAGTATATGAGATTGTTTTATCAATTTAGATCTGCTGGACGAGGACTGTAATTTCTTTTATTACTCAGTCGAGCGAAAGAATTTCGATTGCCTTACCAAATTTGTGTTTTTCGTGACGTTTGTAAATTTTTACTTCAAAATAGGCACTACAATGTTGACTACGGTAGCGGCTCGCTAAACGGGACGAGTTGCGCACCCTTCCCCTCGTCCCATTTTGCGAATTTTCCCTTTTTTGAACCCATAAGAGGGGTAGCGCAAGTGTAAAAATCCAAGGCGATGTCGGAGGGGGTAAAAAAGCGCACCCTCACCCTCGTCCCGCTTTGCGAATTTTCCCATTTTATGGGTGTCCCGTTTTGCGAGCCGCTACTGTATATATATATCTAAATATCAATAAGATTCGTCATCAATTATTAAAAAAACAAAAGAAAACAGACATTTTTATCACCAAAGAAACAAAAGGTTTACCATGGTATATTTTGAAAGCAAACGAAAAAAAATACCTAATACTATAGATAGGCTATACGCAGGTGGAGTAAGTGAGAAAAAAAATTACGTAATGATAAAAATGATTCGGTTTAATTACATGCAGAAATTCTAATATTTATCTGGTAAATAATTTACGAAATTATGCAGTTTCATTCACGCCGAATCGAAAAATATATTTTAAAAATAATATGATAATGAAGTAGATTATGCTCTTGTTACTACTCTTGGGCATGCATCTGTTATATCAAACAGGACTTACTCTTCTTCTTTATATGGGGGAAGATTCACACATCTACCGTCCTTAGTGGCGCGCGTGTTGTCCCTTGGCATCCTCTCTCAGTCGCCACCTGCTGCCTCTATACCTGTTCCCTATTAATAATAGTCACAATAGTGCATATCTATCTATAGGACTTTTCCTCTATAGACTATTTTATTCCGTCTCATCGAAGGCTTTCAATATATGTGAATTAATATATTTTTATTCAAAATATTTCCATTATTTTGTTATTGAGGAATCTGAATGAAGGAGAGCCGGGATGCTCTGATGGTTCTGATAATCCATTTTTACGTATCTCGCTAAAAAGTGATATCCAGAGGCTCCAAGACAATATTTGTCTAGTAATTACAACAATTGTCTTTCAAATACCAGACATTTGTCCAGGAATTAATAGACGAATATTGTCTTGGAGCCAATACTTATTGAACATCACTTTTTAGTGAGATATCGACCTCGCAAGAACAAAAAAAATAAATGATACCATAGATTTGAAAAAAAAAACTTTTGATAATTTTTTTAGAACAAAAAAACTTATGTAATGGTCAAAATGATTCGTTGCATTGCATACAATATAATAATCAATCAATCGCACGATTTATTGTGCGATCGATTGATCGGAGAATTTAGGATTTAAAAAAAATATTCAACTTGAAGGAGTATGCTAATCGGCTACCTTTCCTTCCATATCGTGCTAATGACAAAAGAATTGGAAATATATACACTGAAAATAGAGAAAAAGCTGCAATTTTTTTTATTTGAGCATTTTTTGAAATTTTGATACCGCTATTTTCCGGGAGTTTTCAGGAGCGTTCTCCCACCAAACGATCTTTCTTCCGCTGATTATAACGTAAGCTTTATGTCGTGGACTACTTTTTTTATGTAGTATTTTCTTCATTGATGAAGTCTAAATCTCGTATAAAATACATCAAACTGCACAAATTGAAATGGCATTGGTATGACGGATGATATGATGAATAAGTCATTTTGGAAAGTTGAGAAGTAAGAGATGAAAATAAAAATTGGCTTCATGCAAAAATTGACGTTGATGTAAAATTTGCACATCGCAATTTTTTTTTTTTTTTTTTTTTTGTTCACAAAAGTTGTAATCTGGGAAAAATATGTGTTGTTTGATGGATGGCCATATCTAAGTCATTTTGGAAAGTTACTAAGAGATCAATTGAGATGGTATTATTTTTATTTTTGTACTCGTCTGTAGCGCCCCCCCCCCCTTAAATAAAAAAAAAATATGCGTGGTTTGACAGATGATGATGAATACGTGATTTTAGAAAGCTGGAAGGTAAAAGATGAAGCATAAAATTTTTGGCTTGGTGCAAATATGACATTGATGTAAAAATTACGCATCAAGAAAAGTAGAAAATCAGCAAATTTTCCATCGTCATCCGAAATTGTTATTCGTACTGCATGTCGTGATAGATGTAGAAAGACATAATTATAAACGTTTTAGATGTTTACTTTTCCTACTCATTCGGTTGCTTCATTTTAACGGAATATTTAATTAATGTAAAATTTATTTATAAATAAATTATTTATCGACTATTGTTGTTGATGACTGATGATGATCTCTCTCACATGATTATATTATTAATAAAACAAATTTAGATTAATTGATTATTTAATTTATTGTCTATATTGACTTGAACTATTTCAATCGCGTTTAATGTCGGTAGATCTACTAATTATTTTTATTTTACAATAACTATATACTGCCTCTTAGAAACAAGCCTTAAAATAGAAAGTAGTCTTAGGGCATTTTTCTTCATAGTCGCTATTGCGTTCCATTCTGTATATAAAAGGTGGCCATCGCATTGCCAATTCGACTACCAAACCGAGTAGAATGTTACTTACCAAACGTCATAAATTTTGCTCTACCATTTCGATGATTGTTTTGCTCTTGTTAATAAGCATCGGACAAAGTAATTCTCTTCCTTCTGAATCACTACCTGGTAAAGCTTTTTAAAAAAATGATTATTCATGTTTTAAACATAATTAACCATTATTTAAAAGGGGATGGTCTTTCTATTGAATCCATGTTGGAAAAAGGGACATCTTTAATAAACCAGTTGCGTGATTGTAAGAGGCAACTGAATATTGTAATCGAGGAACATGTACTAACTCTTGTTACAGAAATCAAAACATTGTGGGAGAATCATCAACAAATACTTTAAAAAATTAATCATTATTCAGAAATTTCAGACGACCACATAAATAAAGCACGAATGCAAGACGAATCAGTAAAAGAGATAAAAAATGGCGTTTTTGATGCACTTTCGCTTTTGGTAGCAAAAATTGCACAAATGCTGGATTCCTCATCAGGAATTAGGATGAAGTCACCACCAGGTAAATGTCTGTCTGTTTTTGTTTTTCAATCTAAAAATAAGCAACTTTTAATTTTTTTAAACAGAATATGATTATTTTATTGAAGATGATTATTCGATTGAATTTTTAAAAAAATTGGAGGAAGCACCCACAAATTCTTTTGTTTTTAAGCCATCGTCAGGTAAATGTGTTTCGGTTTTAATTCTTAATCTAAAAATAATAATTTTTTTTTTTTACAGATTACGACTATTTTAGTAAAGATAATTATTCGATTGAATTCCAATCCATTTTGGAGAAAGGGACATCTTTAATAAACCAATTACGCGATCGTTTGAGGCAATTGAATGTTTTAGTAGAAAAATACGGAGATTCACTTACTGGAAACGAGGAAAATGTACTGATCCTTGTTGCAGAAGTTAAAGAATTGTGGAAGAATCTTACAACATTATTCGATTCGATGCATGATTATTATTCAGTAATCTCAGAAGAACAAAAACAAGAAGCTTATAAGATGTACGGAGCAACAGTAAGAGATCTAAAAGAAGATCTATTTGCTACACTTTTCAACGCCAAGTATATACGTATACAAATTTTTATTTAATTTTTTTTTTACCATACTTTTATTAAAAGAGAACGAAAATGTAAATCCGAGGAAGAGGCTTTCTATGAGCCTTTGTCTAAATGTTTTAAAATTAGAGAGCCTTGTCCAGATGGCCGTTCAGATCAGTGGTTTTTCGAAATCGACGGTACAAACGAAGGCATTTGTGATTGCTTAGGTATAGAAGGAATGGTATTTCACAACAAAAGTGGAGATTGTTATCTTCTCAACACACAGGTAACTAACTAAAAAACAAACTCTTATGGCGTTTTCCAATGGCAAGATTTTTCAGAGATTTCAGTCTTAAAATCCACTCCAGATATATTTTTTTAAATATAGTTTCTCTCCTCCAGAGTATATATTTCGAATTCCTCTCTTTTACTTTTCCTATACCCCGTACATCCGTTATTCCATTTGATTTCTCCTTGACGGATCTAAAAAAAACTGCCGGCCATTGGAAGAATAGTTTTTTCCCATTGGAACATTTTTTTAAAATCTACTATGGATGTGCGAATTTTCTAACATCAAAAAGACATTTCGTATAGAAGTAAAAAATATTTTATTTTATTTTATTGCAGGGACCTTTCAAAACTGGAGAATGGCTAATTTACAATTCCAGTCTGGGAATTGAGGATGCTGTAACCTGCGAGTCCGTTCCAGATAAAGAATGCGAGTTAGACGGATACGAGGTTTTTTACGAAGGGCGATGTCAGAGACTGGGCAATAGAAGTGATGTGTGTGACGGCTTTGAAATTCTCACCCGCGACGAGAACGATTTGGGAAATGTGAAATGCTCACCTGCTGCTATCACAGCCCCAGCCCCTGCTACTCCTTTCCCTGGCCAAAGCCTCGGTGAAAGAGTTTCAATGTTTCCTTGTCCTCCGGGGAGTAGAAGAGCGTTAAGCAACCGATGTAGGCGAATTTATAAGCATGGGATTGGGAAAAAAATACGTTTTCCAGATTCAACATTTTAAATTTTGGGAGTTAAACCACCAATATATTACGACCAAAGCATAGCGAATGAAACCATGATTATTTACCTGTATAAATGCAATTATCTATGATTGCCCGAATAAGAAGCTTTTAACGTAACATTGTCGCGCTTTTTACTATTTTTACTGATCTCATTTATTATCATATTTATTAAATCGAGAGAATTGGTCCTCATAAAATTTATTCAACCCAAAAGTATAATTTTTGCCCATGTTGAATGGGCCAAGAGGCGTATACAATTAAATATCAATATATTATTTATTATTATTCAACTGTTAATTGAAATGCGGGCAGTAGAATTCTTATGATGCATAATTTTGAATACCTCGCAGAGAGAAAACATTTTCGATTCTATCAAGCTGTAAGAGCTACCTACAAAGAACCTAGACAAGGTACTAAGAGAACCTAACAAAAAATTAAATGACATTCTAAGCGTCGAGTGGATCTTAACGCGGAGGTTATAATTACTGTGGGTAAAATTAATGTTATAATTTTTTTTGTTGTAAAAAAATACATTTTGTTCACGTTCAAATTTTATTATTTCAATCTGAATGTTCCGATTTGTATTTTATTTTGGTGTTATACATTTATAGATTTTTATACCTTTAACTTAATTTGTTTCATTTATTTTTTAAACAAAGCAAATTAAATTAACTTTAAGCAAGTTCAATGTAAAGAAATTAAAGCAAAATAAATCAAATTTACTTCAAACTATAGTAGATGTTATGTTACATAGAGATTTTTTTTTTAAATTCCCATCCAAATTTATCAAAAGTTAAGGAACTGTGGGGGAATCTTAAAGAAATGACGAACGAACAATTACAGTAGCTAAATTACGACCAAAATACGGTGTATGGCGTGATTTGCCTAAATAATTGCAATTATCTAATTAGCATAATTACAAGAGGACGTAAACGCTCATATGAATAAATTATACGATTTACATTACTTCTGAGGTGGAAGAAAGAAATGGAATCGGATTATTAATTGAATGGAATAACATGGATTGGAATTGATTACGGTCCACGTGAATTTGTACATATTTGATCGTTTTAACAATTTAGATGTGGACAAGGACTGTAACATCTCTTATTACTCAGATTCAATTGAAAGAATTAAGATTGTATCCCCAAATATGTGTTTTTCATGAAGCTAATAAATTCTTATTACAAAATATGAAAATGGGTTCTACTATGTTGTGAATTGTGGTTTAAAATTTGTGTTAAATTAGATATTTATATGATCTGACGGTCATTCTCATTTTGCCATCAAGTCTCGAGCGACAAGTTTGAGTAGTAGTATTATAATTGAGGATTAAAAATTTGGAAAAAATTAAGAATGATATGTTGAATTTTATTCAATATCTAAAGATCTGTGAGTTTTTCTGGAACGAAAACAAAATCAGATTAAAAAATTCTTTTGAATTTTTAAAACCTACTTTAAAAATTTACCATCTCGATTGACTCATTTTCTTGCCATTTTGAATTTTCATTATAAGATTTAGAAGGGCACTGATTTTGAATTTTACATTCGTGTGTTTTTAAATGTCCCGCAAGCGAAAAGCTCTGATAATAAAAAAAAAGAAAAGAAAAAGAGATGAAATAATGATAGTATAGCAACGAAAGTAAATATAGATAAAATAAAGAACTATATATGCGTTTATACTCGCGAACAAATATTGCAAAAATATTGCTTCTCTCCATTATTGACTCTCTCATCAACTGTTTTGTTATTTCTACTAGAAAACGCCTAAATAAGAACGGAAAAAATGTTAGGACAATAAAAAAAATACATATATATAATATAGCTTAGGCCTATACTTTATCACAATATTTGCACTGATAACGTTTTATTTCTCCATTCTAATATCAGGGGACAATTTCGCACATCTGCTGGTCATATCTTGGTGGAACACGTGTTGTCTATGGCGCGCCGTTTGGACCCACTCGGAAAAATTCTATTCGGAAAAAAAATCTTTGCATCGGAAAAAATATTTCGATTCGGAAAAAATGATTTCGCATCGGAAAAGACTTTGATATTTTTTTTCTCCTCTCTATCAAGCGGTAAATGTACGAATCCTTTTGAGGGCGTTCCATATTACAATTAGTTATTTGAGCTGGTGTGCGTTAATGTATTTTTTAACCGATTATCAATTAAAGTTAGAACTTAAGAACTCTTCATACTTTATATAGTATAAAGAATACAATAAATAATTTGAAAATCACACACTAGAATGATGCAAAGATAATTTATCGACTGACGAAAAGAAAGAAATGAAACTGGCATCTAACTCGGAATCACTTCAATTACATAATTAATACAACACAATACAAATGTAATTATGCAAAATTCTCTTTAGTCATGAAAAAGGGAGGAGACCCAGCATTACCCTCTTAAACGAAAGAATACATTATGGGTAAACTTTAGTAGTCACAGACCCACAGTATAGCTACTAAACACGGATATAAGTAGTCTAATTAGTAGCGAATTGACCAACTAAGTCGAGTTAGTAGCGACTCGAATTGCTAGAGAAAGGCAGAAGGCTAGTAGTGATTCAAGTCGCTAGTGGTCGCAGGTGGAATTTTACAAGCGCGACTTGACTCGTTACTAAATCTATTTAATATCGCCGAAGACTCAGATTGCTAATAATAACCAAACTACTTGCGATGTGAATTAAGTCATTACTATAACTAATTGAAAATGGGACTTTCATAAGCGAATGGAGTCGCTGTTAAAACTGGTTTTATTTTCGAATTGTGTCGCTAGTTATTTTGTTTTTCATATGTTAAAGGGATGAATCAAGAAAACATTAAATTTTTTTAACGGTTGTTTAAAACGCGGTGCCGCACTGCGTACCAATCTTTAAATATAAAAAAATACTACTATTGAAAAAAAATTCTTGAGAGATTTTAAAAATCCGATTTTCTCTTGCATCAAGACTTGACATGATGTGATTCTTTTTTGGTGGTCCGCTACTTATACTGGCTCCTTTTTAGAGGGGAACTGTCCGACGTCCTTACTCCGGATCTTCGGCTCTGTGGTTGCACGCCAGGCTAGGCTAGTCTAGAGCAGATAGACCTAGGCGCCAATTGACCAGTACTGCTAGAAACTTTTGCACTTTAACTGTGCACGCCTTGCTGGCTGTTAGTCCCGAATCCCGATAGTCTAGAGAACAACAACTTTGACAGCCACGATGGCAAATGTTATCGGACTCCTACCAAAACATTTTCATTGTTGTCACTCACTTTTCCCATTTTTACTAGGTCGATAACTAATCAATATCGGCACCAAAAAAAATTAGCGAATTTCTGAAAAGGTCGATTACTTAATGTAACTATTTGTAAAAACGTAGTCTCGCTTCATTTTACTTTCAAACAATATACCATTGTGACGAAATAAATGTTATTATTTTTTTAATTATGCGCTTTCCAGGGTGCTGCTTATGCGCTCCAAATTGAGCTGGGATCAACAACCAATTACGGCTTGCAGTATTCTTTTACTTGGTCTTTCAAACACATAATGCTACTATTGGGGCGATAGGAATATAAGATCTCAGCACTGTTAAAAGTAGTTTCGTTTTTTGGTATAACGGAAATACCTAAAATCGAAATACCTCCCTGAAAGAGTGACCGATTTACCTAAAATAGGCAGTGAATTTTAAATACCTGAAATGGATTAAAATTATCCAGAAAAAGGTACTTTAAAATTACTGAAATAGGAAATAAAATATTAACTGAATCCGGTAAAAATAATGCTAATGTTGGTAAAGTTAAATTCCTAAATAGATCTTTAAAATGCCTTTAAGTAGTGATAATCATTTCATAAATTCAATTATAATATTCTCTGAAAAGGGTAAATTAAATTCCGGAATTTAGAACCATATCTACAACATATATATAGTCCTTTTATAACTTTTAATGTAATACCATTGTGGTTGAATGGTTAGTGCTGTTGACTTCAGATTAAAGGTACCAAGGTTCGAATCCACAGATTTGCAGAATATAAAATCAAGTTCTAATGATTACCCAATAATTTAAACGTAATGCAACTTCGTGAATGAACGTTCACGATGAAGGCGGGAATGTTATTTAAATTATTAACATTTTATATTAGATCATCTATAATTACCGATTTCCGGTAATATTTAATTATCTGGTTTCGGTAATTAAATATTCGCTTTGAGGAAATCGTTCCCTCTTTTGAAAAGAGGTATTTAAAAAATACCTTTCTGGCGGAAACCGATTTTCGATATTTTTTTTTACTCAAAACGAGGGAAATTTTTAACAGTGAGGCTTCATCAAAGGTCGAGTTCGATTTTTCTTCAATAACGGCAAGAAAAAACTTCTTCGACCTTTCAAACCAGTCATCTTGTATATATTAGTCCTAAACACCCTCCCCGACCAAGTCGGCCATTTTTAAAAAACAGTCTGGAAAAAACTCTCCAAAAAGATCTATGATTTTTCAATAAATGCTACTAAAACCCTCTCTGACCTCTCCAAGCAGTTCGGAGAGACTTCAATAACGGTCCAACCCCATCTCCAACCTCCGCAACCAGTTCATTTTCAAAAATGGTATTTGAAATAGACTTCTCCGACAATCCGACCTCTCCGACGTAGTCGATCGTTACTGTTAACGTCGGAAAGGATTTTTTGGAACCGGTTTTACAAATGATCGATCACGTCGGAAAGTTTTGTGCGACGTTGTTGAAAAATAATCGACAGTGTCGGAGAAGTTTGAGAGCTGTTTTGGGTACTGGCGGGTACTGGTTTTAATAATGATCTTTCACGTCGGAGGGTTTTTTCTTGGTCAATATGAAAAATGAACGACCTGGTCGAAGAGGTTGGAGATAATTTTATGTACCATTTTTTGAAAAATTGACCTGGTCGGAGAGGTCGGAGATCGGCTGCTATAGGAAAAGTCGGAGAGTTTTCTCCGACAATAAGAAACATGTTATGGCAGGTGTGGAGTAATATTAGCCGGTACTTATTGTACTGACCGTCCGTCAAATGCAAGTAATTGATTATAAAAAAATTATAAAAAGGAAAGAAAATATCATATTTATAAGTATCCGACTGCTTGCTCTGGCCGGAATTGCCGAACTTGATCAAAACCAGCCAATTTCTATGTTTAATTTTTATTTTTCATAATTTCTACCTTGTGTTGAATTAATTATGCAACCGGAAGTGATTCCACGTTAAATGCCAGTTTCATTTCTTTCTTTTTTTCGTCGGCCAATAATTTATTTTTGTTGCATTATTGTATTGCGTAATGTTCAATTTTATTTGTTGTATAATTATTATGTGTACACTGTTTTAGCAAACATAATTTATAATCGGTTAAAAAATATATTAACGCACACCAGCTCAAATAACTAGTCATAATAAGGAACGCCCTAAAAAGAGTTCTTACATTTACCGCTTGATAGAGAGGAGAAAAAAAATCTAAGTCTTTTCCGATGAAAAAAAAAGTTTTCCGGATCGAAATGAATTTTTCCGATGCCAAATTTTTTTCCGAAAAATGTGGGTCCAAACGGCGCGCCATAGTTGTCCCTTGACATCCTGTCTCAGTCGCCACTTGCTCGCTTCTACCTGTTCCCTAATAATAGTCACAATAGTTTATATCTGTGACTTTTGCTCTATATACTATCTTCCGTCTCATCGAAGGTTTTCAATGGGTGTAAATAAATAATTTATTTCCATTCCAGAAATTTGCGTTTTTATTAAATACAAGTTATGTTTTTATTTGAAAATATCAAAATTCGCCATTTATTAAAAAACAAAAATAAAACAGAAAATGATACAATAGTGCAGTTCTACCATAGACTAAAAGAAGGTATATTTTTTTAAAGAAAACGTAAAATACCTTATACTATAGGTTATACATCATCAGTTCAATAAGTGATTTTAAAAAAAGGTGCAATGATAAAAATGATACGTAATGATAAAACAAATGAAATAATAATCAATCAATTTTGCTGTATTCTTTTTCCTAGGTTTTCTTACAGGAATTCTATACCTGGTAAATAATGCACGAAATTATGCAATGCTACATAGCATTCTCGTACGCCGAATTCTTTCATCCAATCCTTTTCCGTTTTCTCCTGCATTTCATGGCGTGGTGATCGAATTTTCAGATCTTTTGAATTTTTCTCCACCTAAATAATCGAAAGAGAATTCGTAAAACATATACAGCATACATTAAATATATACAAATACAATGCAGTTACTCTATTGCCTCTGCTTCCATGATTATCACCTGACGACGGGTGAATTTTTCCATGATTTCGTAATTGGTATGGGTGAATAAATTTCTATATTTTAAAAATAATAATTAAACTATAGATATACACAACCCGACCCAACCCGCTTGAGATTTTCGGATGCGGGTTGTTAATCCGATTGAAAAATTCCAACCCGATGAAACCGCGGGTTCCTGTGTTTTTGTTTTTTTCCCGCTGTTTCACCGATTTTATCAATTTTACATAGATATTTTACATTTAAAAGGGTTAAATTTGCCCGTTTTTAAGAAAATATAGCTAGAATTATAGTTTTTAAGTCGAAAACACATGCAACTCTCAGGTTAAACGTGTTAAACCCCGGGTTGAACCGCGGGTTAAACCGCGGGTCAAACCGCCTCGCATCGAACCGAGGGCCAATCGGGTTAAACCCGATTGGACGTTTAGTCAATCGGGTTAAATCGGGTTGGAGTTTTTCTACACGGGTTGATAACCCGATTGGCATTTAGACGCGGGTCGATCACGGGTTGCATCCCTAATTAGAGTAGTACAAACTTTGTCGCAGAACTGGCAGCTGTATGGCTTCTCTCCTGTGTGGGTGCGGTTGTGACGCGCCAAACTTGATTGTGTCCTAAAACTCTGTAATAGTACGAATCATATTTTTTTAAAAATTACTTTGTGATAGAAAAAAGGATTGTATACGAGGGGTTTCCCCCAAAACGTTTCTGTACACTTAAAAAAGTTCTATGCCAAAAATCTCGAAAAAATACAGGAAAATCCACTGAAATATCAAAATAAAATCCTTAAAATCCCCAAAATATCAAAAATAAATACTTTGTCACATTGTTGGCATTTGAAAGGCTTTTCGCCTGAATGAATCATCAAATGGGAGAGAAGGTGGTTTTTTCTAGCGAAAACCTGTTAAAATATATAAATGGAATTGAATTAAAAGCCGAACTTTAAGAGAGTGAGAGAAAAAAAACACTTCAACTTATTTTATTGAATAATAAATATACCTTTCCGCACACATCGCATTTATTGAAACTTTGGCTCCGAGATCGTTGATTTTGTTCTGCTTTCTTATTATTTTCAAAAGATTCAAATGGATAAAATCAAAGGATTAAAATATGCTTCACATTTTTCAAATCAATTAAAAGTTTACCATTCCGATTGACTCATTTTCTTGCAGTTTTTCTGTTGAATGCATTTTATTTTTGTGTGTTTTTAAATTTTCCAACTGAGAAAAGCTCTGATAATGTAAAAAATATATATGAAACGATGATGTTATTTATTATAGCAACGAAAGTTAAAAATAATTTAAATGTTTATACCCGCGAACAGATATCGCAACAATATGGCTTCTCTCCATTATGGACCCTCTCATGAACTGTCTTGTTACCTCTACTGGAAAACGCCTATATAAATAAGAAAGTTAAAAAAATTAGATTAAAATTTTTAAAATTTAAAAACATTGATATATATATATATATTTTATTTTTGTGTGTTATATATATATATATATATAATAACTTTTTATATACTTTGTCACAGAATTGACACTGAAAACGTTTCATTTCTTTATTAGGCTTCTTAAACTTTTTTAAAGATGTATCAGCATTAATTACATCATCCGGAGATGATGCTATGCCGGAAATTCCGTCATCCAATGGATAAGTTGTAGAAGAAACGGATGGTGACTGGCTGCCACCTGCTGGTAGAGAGCTAGATATTACGGAAGCTGGAGTGCTAGGCCTGGTTAAAGTCGTACTATCCGACATGAAGGTAATATCTAGTTTGATGGTCGGCTCGGAAGGGACATACGTTAATGTTTCGGCTGATTGTCCAACTTGATCCATGACTTTGGTGGTCGTAGTAGTCGAGAGAAGGATTTCTCGAATGTATCACCGTAAGATGCAGAGAAATTAATTGCTGGAGTGCTGAGGATTTTCCTTTGGCTTTACCTGAAATGGTTTTAATTTATATAATTCATCGATGAAAAAACAATTAGAAATCTATATTATAGGGATCATGCTCAATAAATAATCCAATAACCATATAAGTAATCCAGAATTTGGTTTCCCCAGGTAGAACCTGCCAAATTGTAAAGTTGCGTAATAGTCCTAGCTATATAAATGTAATATAGGCTCAGAAAAATGGAATTTTCAGCCGGCTGTATTCAAGAAAACTAATCTATTTGCTAATTTGATGTGATGCTTTATTTTTTAATTATTTGTTAGATCTATTTATTAAGTACGGTCCTGTTTTTAGTAGTTTCTGTAGTTCAAGTCATAGAAAACATCCGCGTGGGAAAATATGCATCATAACACAGTTTTCAATGCATAATATAGGCTATGAAACTCAAATTTGCCAATAATATAAAAAAAAAAAATAATTCTGTGAAACAACTTATTCGGTCGATGCACGTGGATATATATACAATCTATTAAAGAGGACTTACCTTTTTATTATGATGACAAATGAAGTGTACACTGCTACTTAATTTTATTTGCATAAACAATTTTATTGTGTTCTAAGAAGCTGAGATGATCTGTGTCGCGCAGTAACATCCAAAACTGATGGAACAAATGACTTTTAACGCAATTATTTTATAGAGTAATAGGCCTATTTTCGGCAACCTTCACTGCACCACACTCGGACTCAAACTGAATTGGTATTCCTTTTTTCAATATGTATAGACATACATATGAGAACACACATGATTTTATCGCGCACACTTCAAAAAGTGAATGAGACAATTAACTGATAAGGTCTATTGGAGTTGAGGCCTATTGGGGAGGAGATTCGCACATCTGCTGACTTTCTTGGCGCACGTGTTGTCCCTTGGTACCCCGTCTTAGCCGCCACCTGTTGCTCTGCCTGCGTCTACCGATAAGAGTGACACTAGCGCACCGTCTTTTTCTCTATTCCTCCGTCCCATTGAAGGTTTTAATGGAGCAATACAATAAATAGTGAGTCCGTTATTTTCACTGCGTGAATAATTGGTAAATTCGATACATCTATATATATAATAATTTCCAGCGTCCCAGCAATGTCGCCATCCCCTGGGACCCCCGGGGCTAAGGGTATCCGCGACCCAGGTAGGTCGGTTCAGCGATCTATTCCCCTGGTACCACACGGGCCACACGGGCCAAACGGGCCAAACGGCTTAAATAACAAGGGTTACCACATAATGTGTTGTATAATACTTCAACTAGCAACGGCATCTAATTATTAGCATACCAACTTTCGTCACATAATTAAATAAAGGTTATTAATTTTAGTTTTAGCCTTTTCTCATGATGCCTCGGGATTCTTAACGGGTAGTATGATAGTATTATTTATTGTAGTGCGAGATTCTAATAAAACTGGGACGTGTCCGCACGTCCCAGAACAATGGTCATTTGCAGAAATTGGAGGCTTACCAGTCCTTATACCATCCCCTATGTTAATCCCCGAATTGGCAAAAGTAAGCCCTCCAAGAAACACATTGCCCAAATCCTGCTTGAGCCATATTTGCATACGACGGTGCCGTGCGCACCGATCCCTATCTTCCCTGTGTAAGCGTGGCGCGCAGCGCCACTGCGCATCTACGATCCTCGCTCCCTATTTAAAGATCCTGCATGACAATCACCACAACATTCTTACGCATGGTAGAAGTAGAGTAGAACTCTGTAGTGCTGCCATGCTAGCTATTACTTTAGCTAGCATGGTAGTCAGTCAGTCAGTAGTCGACTGGCCTTATCCTTCTTGGCAACCAGTAGTAAGTGTACACCCTTGAATTGTCTTATTCAATACACTCTTACGTAGCAAACGTATCCTGTCTATTAGTATTATTCGGTAGACTTAAACCAAGGTGTAGTTGTCCTATTACAAAATAGACACTACATTATATTATAGGAGTTCATTGTATAGGCTTAATATTTCTATATATTAATTTTAAATTGATTATAGCATGATAATATAACGTTTAATTCCGTATGTAATAAAAGGAAGTATATAGTCGGTTTTCACCCATCCGAATTGAATATTTAAATAAGTCTAAATACCTAAACCTAAAAAAAAAGTGAAAAGAGATGACGAATGTTAAAAGTTTATCAATTATTCATTGCTGGAACATCATACTTATGTTGGTAATCATGACATATTTAAATTAATCAATTATTGGTCATGAATTAAAGGCCCTCTTCAGTCTTCACTTATGGCTCTGTCAAAGCAAATTTAATTTGGAAGGTTTTTTTATATTGATTATTATATATATAGATATCACGATTTCAGCTAAAAATGAGATGCGCAATACTAAATAGTTGGTCACACTACCCACTATCCGCCCCACATGGGGCGGGAACATCGCTAGTAATTAAATAAAAATAGTTAATTCGTAGAATATAGTGGTTCCTATGTTTAAATAGCAATCGTTTGCTCGTTCGGTATGCGTATAAAATTTAAATATGTATACAGTGCTATTACTTTTATGATAAAAAGTGCAGTGTTTTTCACTATCAAAAGTGATATCTATCAAAAGTGATATTTATCGTGATAATTATCATAAATGATAAATGATAGGTAGTGATAATTATCACATTTTTACTTGGTGATAAATGATATGTATGGGTGATAAAAAAATTCCCAAAACTATGAATTTATCATTTATCACGAAACAAAATGGCAACACTGTTTAAGAACGAAAATAGCTGTATCACAAACCAATTACCATTTAAATTGATTTATTCCCACCAATTTTTATTCCGTCGTTATAAATGGCACAAATGGCTTGCATTACCTGTTTCACTGTTATCTTAGGAATTATCATATTTATAGGACCTATTTTAAACCATAATTCTCGATTAGAAAGATGAAGATGGGCATTAATTCTCGATTAGAAAGATGAAGCTTGATGGTAGCCGTAATCTCCGATTACGAAGAGATAAAATAATAATACTGTATTTTTGGGGGTTAACACCTACTAAACCTTAATTTCCGATTAGAAAGATGATCGTTTTTAGACGAAAATACAAACAATAATACTATGTTTTTGGAGATTTGCATTTCAAGGTATTCGTCTAATCTTATTCTGATTTGAAAATTTGAACTCATCTAATCAACCCGCCCGTTTATTGTAAACACGCACGGATACTGCGTGGTATAGCATATAGAAGGTCATGCAATAGTTTTCATAATCATGCAAGATTTTTCAAAATCATATTCTTTGGCTTGTAAGTATTAAAGTAGCAGATAAATGAGATACAATACACGTGAGGGATCAACACTTTGTATTATCTAAAAAGCGGGTGAGTGTGAGAGAGATACAGTACCAGTTGAACGGCAGGACAAGAGTAAGTGTCCGCCCTTGACATTTCTCTACAAGACAACTAGCATAGTACACAGCGCCACCGCTTCCCCTCGGGTTCAGCAACATCCTGCGTACCGGTGGATACGCTTTTGTTTCAACACCTGGTCTCACCGGTGAGCAGTCTGTGATGAACCTATATTGATGCGATAGAAAAGAAAAAGAATAGAGTAAATGCGTTTTAATCATAGACCTGGTCTGGAACGATAGGCCTGCATAATTCCTTCTTTCTTTTCTATTTAGTTATAAATGCATTGAAATATTATCTGAAGAAGCAACCATAATACACCTTAAAAATATTACGAAGCTGAAACCTGGTCTGGAAAGTTAACCACTTATGGTCCCTCTCTTTCTCCTTATCGCATATACCGTTCAGATGCATAAATAGTGAAGCACAGAATATAATTAAAAACATATACCACGGGTCACTTTGTTACGTCATGGATTCCCATCATTCCTCTCAGAAACTCGAACGTCTTCTTCGGTAATGGCTTGGTTAGTATATCCGCTATTTGTAGTCTGCTTGGTATTGGAAACATCTTGATTCTTCCAAGTTCTTGTTGATCGCGGATAAAGAAGTACTTTATATCGATGTGCTTCACCCTCTGGTGGTTTACTGGATCTTCAACTACGCTGATCGCACATTTGCTGTCGCAGAATATTGGAACCGCTCCCACATTGATGCCCAGTTCAGCCAGGACGGATTTAATCCAGATTGCATCTCTCGATCCCTCTGACGCCGCGTAGAATTCGGAGTCAGTTGTGGATAGTGCAACAGATCGTTGTCGCTTGCTGGCCCACGCAACAAGTCCACCATGGAGCTGAAAACAGAAACCAGAAGTCGATTTTCTGGCTTGATGGACATCAGCAAAGTTTGCATCTGTGTGTCCTACAAGAGGTCTTTCAGCACTCATCCCTTCTCCTCCGAATCGGATCCCATAGCGAATGGTGCCCGCTAGGTACGCAAGGATCCTTTTGATAGCTTCCCAGTGACCCGGTCCAGGGTTAGATACGAATGCAGCAATCTGGTTTACGGCATATGCAATATCTCCTCTGGTCATGCTCATTAGGTACATCAATGACCCAACTGCCTCTCTTACAGGTTTTCTTGACATTAATCTCCTCTCTTCTTCCGTCTTCGGCGACATTTCCGCGTTCACTTGGTTGCCTTTCTCGACAGGGATGGCGACCGGATAGCATTCGTCCATCCCGTATTTCTTGAGCAACCTGCGGGTGAACTCTGGCTGATTGATGCATAGTGTTCGGTTAGGCCTGTCTCTAGTAATGTTGAGTCCAACAAATCTATTTGGTGGCAACGATCGGACCTTAAAATGTTGCCTCAAGTAGTCTAGGATGGCTGTCAAAATCAGTGGTCGATTGCTACACGCCAACCCATCATCAACATAGATGATTAGAATCGTGTATTCGCCGTCTGCTCTAATTCGGTAGTAAACGCATGGGTCATACTTCGATCGTAAGAAGCCAAATTGAAGAAGAAACTTGTTGAATTCATTGTTCCAGCAGTTTGAGGACTGTTTCAGCCCATAGATGGGTCTTTGAAGTCTGCATACCTCCTCTTCTCTTCCGGGAATCACGTATCCTTCTGGCTGTCTCATATAAATGGTTTCTTTGAGTTCACCATAGAGAAACGCTGTCTTGATGTCTAACTGTACCATTTCAAGGTCGAAAGCAGCAACAATCGCAAGAACTAGCCGGATTGAATGATGCTTTACTACAGGAGAATATGTGGCTAAATAATCGACACCATACAGTTGATCATATCCGCACGCAACCAGTCTAGCTTTCCATCTTGGGTCGACACCTTCATATCCTTCTTTGAAGTCTAACACCCACTTGCATTTGATTGCACGACGACCCTCTGGTAGTGGTACTATTATCCACGTCTCATTCTCCATGATTGAGTTGTATTCTTCATCGATGGCAGGGATCCATGAGGATGAGTCGGGGCAGGATATTGCGTCTTGATAGCTAATAGGGATGTACGGCTCTAGCAGTACCGCGCTGATAGGTTCATAGTGTTCTGCTGGATCATGCTCAATTACCGTAGCATTAAATGCCCTCCATACGACGTCATCATCTTCGGATGGGTCAGATGTCTGTGAATCAGATGGGGACCATTCTTCACCCGATGAGGGGACTCCATAGCTGGATGCTTCACTTTCATCTCCGCCGAGGAGCCTAGCTCGATACTGCTGGTATCTGGGAGTGTAGAATGGTTCTCGTGTATGGTGCAGTATGGGACCCAGGCCCTGTGGGATCGGATGAGGGCCGTTGGGTAGTTGCGGAATTGGAATAGGTAGTATCCTTTCCGGGTTCAAGTTTTGAATAGCTGCCTCCAGTTGCTCATCCATATATTGCCAATCCATAGCTTCAATGGGATTCTCCTGTTTAAACAAAGAATAATGTTTCTTTTTTTATTGTTTATTGTTTAAGCCTTTTGTATTGTCACTTTGAACCAACAGATATGACTTCAAATCATGATGTTACAGAACTAATTTTTGAATGGCAAGCTCAAATTCAGATCATATTGTTACAGCAGTGATATTCAATAATAGAAGTTGAAACAAGTGTTCAATAGTGACAGTACAATAAATGTCATAGCAATTGCAGCTACCTGTCCCAAAACATTTTCATTGATTCCTTGAATAGGCACTCGTACATCTTCGGGAAGAGCAAGTGGCTGAATAGGAACAGGATCGTTTGGAAGTGGACCGGCAGCAATGATCCTCCGTTGATCGACACCAGCTTCAGCTCCATCAAACTAAATGAGAGTAGAATATGATAAATTTGTGCCATAATAAGAATAGAGGCGTGATTTGGGTATACTTGATTTAAAGGATGTATCTGCTGTTCGTCATGAACCTCTTCTCCAGCACCCATTTGATGGGCATTCTCATCAATTGGCTGAACAGCGACTCCTTCAGGAACCAGATCCTGTTTTTAGATTAAATAAAGAAATGTTTCAATTGACTAGTTGAATAGCAAGATGAAAGAATAACTGTCTTACTTGATCTATGAGATGTACGCGTTGAATGTTGTTGTTGTTATCGATTGGTACCAGATACTCGTTGGCAAAACGGACGAAAGGATCAGCTGTAGAGATGCCAGACTCGCTTCCAAAACTATCAAATCCAATCTTCGATTCGTCAATTTGTACATTCATGCTCACTTCGATTTTCCCGGTTGCTGGGATGTATACTCTGTAAGCCTTTGTCAGTTCGCAGAAGCCAACTAGAATACCTTCTTTACACTTTGCATCAAGTTTCTTTCTTTTGACATCCGGGATGTGGACGTAGACTTTCGAACCAAAGATCCTGATGAGTGACACGTCCGGCTTCTTTTTCTTAATGATCTCGTACGGTGATTGTGTGCTCTTTCCTGTTGGAATTCGGTTTCTGATGTAAGTTGAGTATGCTGTCGCTTCACCCCACAAGAAGGGCGGCGCTTTCGAGGACGTCATCATACATCTTGCCATCTCCATAATCGTTCTGATGGTCCGTTCTGCTTTTCCATCCTGCTCTGGAGTATATGGGGCACTAGTCTCATGGAGAATTCCATTCTCTAATGTCCAATTGGTGACAGCTTCGTTGCATGCTTCAGTTCCTTGATCCGTCCGATAAATCTTGATCTTGTAACCAGTTTGAGTTTGATAGAAGGCTTGAAGAGACTTGAGATGGTGAAGAACCTCAGTCTTGTTTTTCATGAAGTTAGTTGTGATCCAGCCGCTGAACTCATCCTTGAAGATGATGAAGTAACGTGCACCCCCTAGTGAGGCCACCGGCATCGGTCCACAGACGTCGGAATGGATTCGTTCTGCAATAGAGGCCGCCTTCGGAGACGTAGATTCCTTGTAGGAGATTCGGTGCATTTTTCCTGAAGCACACCCGCCACAAATGGAACCCGCAGACGTTTTCTTGCAACCAATGATGAGGCCATCAACCAGGTCGTTGTTGCTTACCCTAAGTAAGTTACGAGAATCTGCATGTCCACATCGGTTGTGCCAAGTAGTGAGAGAGACAGCACGTTGAGCAATGTTCGCAGAGAGAGTTGGCCTGATGTGTAGGTGGTACATTGCATCCGACG
Source organism: Chydorus sphaericus (assembly GCA_030141595.1). NCBI lineage: Eukaryota > Metazoa > Arthropoda > Branchiopoda > Diplostraca > Chydoridae > Chydorus > Chydorus sphaericus. The sequence goes on along the minus strand of CM057929.1, from coordinate 11,151,538 downwards.
CCCTTCCTCCGGTCAGGATTACTTTCCCGTGTTGTCGGATGATGCATGTTTTGTCTGCGAACGTAGCTACCATTTCATTGTCTGTAGCAGCTCCGATGGAGAAAAGGTTGATCCCCATATCAGGAACATACAATACGTTCGAAATGAGCAATTCTTGGGATTTTCCATCAACCTATTTCGATTGGAATTAACAACAACGGTGTGAGAAACTGGCTATATTCTGTTTTGATGTGTTCTATTTTGATTAAATTACCTCTGATATTACAGGAACATCTCCCCGTCCATGTACTTCTAGCTTGACTCCACCGATGCCGTCAACGAGTAGTGTTCCTGGTGCGATGGGAACGAAGTTGATCATGATGTGTCTTTGATCGGTGAAACTGTCCGTAGCCCCTGAATCGATAAACCAGTCCTGTCCAGTTCTGGCGTTTAGTTTTTCTGCTGCTATGAATGCATGAGCGGTTTGTTGGCCTTCCTCTTGGTAGGTTTCTTCGATTGTTTCTGAATATATAGTATTGTTTGCTTTTTAATCGTGGAAGGAATGAGGTTTTGAAATATATGATATACCTTCTTTGATTAGTTGATGATCTGTATGAGAAGAGGCTACGAAAGAACCCCTATGACCACCACGATAATTGCCTCGGCTTGTGTCCTGATAGCCACCACGATTACCACCTCGGTCCTGATCGTGTTGCTCTTTGAGGTTCCTTGCTAACTCCATTTTTCGACACTCTTCTGTCGTGTGAGTAGTCTTAGGGTCCTTGCAGAATAAACAAGAGAACTGCGGTGCTGGGCTGGGCCGAGTGGTATTCTGGTGATGACCTCTTGTAGCACCAAAGCCACCTCTACCTCTGCCGGTTGAGCCACCTCTTCCTCCTCTATGGTATTGTTTTTCTACCCTGCCTTCTTGGACGCCATGAAGATAGTCTTTGTCACCACCATGGCCATCCGAATGGTGATTGCTTTGAGAATTAGAAGCGAAATTATTGGAACCTATTTCAACGGATTGAATAATAGTTTGAAATTCCATCCAGAGGGAAAAGGCAAATTAAATTAAAATGTTAACCTGTTGCGTAAAACGCGCCAGCGATAGCAGCAGCTTGTTTTTCTTTGTACGATGCAACAATTAACTCCTCGGTAATTAGTCTTGATTGAAGAGTTGCAAGGGTTCTCTCTGCTACCGGTCTATCTTGCCAGCTGGACCGAACACGAGCGTATTCTTCAGGTAGAGAACTTATGATTTTGCCAATAACTTGATTTGGGTTCATGGGATTTCCAAGATCCCTCAGTTTGTTGGTGATGCCGATCACAACGTTTAAGTTGAATGTGACGCTCTTTTCTGGAGAGGAAAATATTGAAAATAAGTTAAGTGGAGGATCACAATGATGGTATAGTGGTATAGATACCTTTATCAAATTTGAAATTATAGAGTGCTTGATGAAGGTTGTGCTCTTGATCTTCCGCTTTGGCAGCATATTGGGTCGTAATGAGGTCCCACATCTGTTTTGCGGTCGACAGTCCATAGAGGCATCTCTTTTGATCTGCTTCGATCGTTGCAAAGAAGATGTTTCTGCAGCTCACGTCTCTGTTAGTCCAGATTCCAATTTCGGCCAGATTTGTGACCTCGCCGTCTATGAATATCTGCAAATAAGACACAATTTGTTAAATTGCTGGTCTAGTAATTGCATTATAATATTTTAGAATTTGAAATTTGTCAATTTTGTGTGTACGACTGAGGTATATTGGACTGTAGCACCCACTGTTAAGGTGATGTCATGAGTTAAGTAAGTGGCAAAGTACGACAGTGGTACGAAGAGAGTCAAGAAATGGCCAATATTTACAGCAAAGTTCTAATAAAATTCTATAGCAAATCATGTGCCTTTCAACGATTCACAAGAGGACAAACGAGACCGATCGGTTCCGAGTCCTCGCATGCAAAAATTAAGTTACGTACAATTTCAAAAGTCTCTACACCAAGTCAAATGCTTGTCTATTATCTACGAAAGGAATAATTTGCCTCTTTTCAATTTACTACATACAAAAGATAGTAATGGCGTTTTCACTTGTATAGGGGGGATCAAGCATGGCTGATTCCATACGGTAATGACAAAGATTTATGAAAATCAAGTTTGCCAAGTCCAAAGAAATGTGGTAACTTACAGGCTCAGGACGTGTAGACAATACGCCTCCATCAGGTGCGATCAACAGGTCCTTAAGAGAATGTTGCTCTGCTATCGATAGAACTTCATACGACCATTCGTGATGGTTTTCACCGTTCAGCTTTGGAATGTGCTGCGTGTCTCTAAGGGAACTAGACGCAAGGTTGCCCGCCATGATGACACAACAGATATTAGGATTGAGATTTGCGAAACCCTGGGCCCATAACCTATTAAAGTAGCAGATAAATGAGATACAATACACGTGAGGGATCAACACTTTGTATTATCTAAAAAGCGGGTGAGTGTGAGAGAGATACAGTACCAGTTGAACGGCAGGACAAGAGTAAGTGTCCGCCCTTGACATTTCTCTACAAGACAACTAGCATAGTACACAGCGCCACCGCTTCCCCTCGGGTTCAGCAACATCCTGCGTACCGGTGGATACGCTTTTGTTTCAACAGTAAGCGATTTCCGGTTTAAAATCCGTCAACGTGCAATCAAGATCTCAAATGGTGTTATGATTAGTTATTACTGATATATTGAAAAAAACATAAATAATTAACTAAACAATCCTTTCATCTGTACGATTTTAAGATCTGTCAACGCAAAAAAAAAAGTGTTACCAACCATCTTATTTATTATCACTGTCATTCAATACAAAAAGTGTGACGAGTTCAACACGACAAAAGGAAAAATCCGTTATTTCGTTTCGTTTTCGTACCGGCATCATTTTGCATTCGTATCGCTTTCGTTGCTCCTTTCGTTCTTATGTGAACGCGGAAACAACGAAACATTTACGAAACGAATACGAAACGAGTAGTTTTTCGTTCGGTGTGAACCAAGCTTAAGGTGATAAAAATGGTGATAAATGATGGTGATGGGTGATAAATATATCACTTCGGAAAATTCGTGATAATATGATAGGTTATCATTTATCCTTTTTTCTCGTGATATGTATAAATGATAAAATAAAATTATCACGTTTTTTCGTGATAGCGAAAAACACTGAAAAAGTGTATATTATTTTAATTGCATTAAAGCTTAAAGGAACTAATACTTAAACATTGCTGGAATTACAAAAGTGTCAAGAATTCATTTTGAATTATTTGAACTGAAAAATTCATTGAAAATGAGCCGAATTGATTCTTGAATTATTAAGCTTTGATGTTATGAACTTAGATAGATTATTACTTCAATCTTTATACTGAAATAGTAAAACAAAGTAATAATGAATAATCCTATATGATATTATGGATATCAACACCGTGCTATAGAAGTGCTTAGTCATCATCACTCCATTAAATCGAATAATCTCATAAATTTAAGTACTTTTTATTTTTTTAAATGTTACAATAGTACAGTGAAATATTATAAATTATTATTCGACTTTTAATTAAAATGCAGACAGTATAGAAGCCGTGTAACATTTCTGGTGATCTTATATCGGTTCGAATTCTAAGGATGCCTAATTTTGAATATCTAGGAGAATTTTTTATATATCTCATGTCAGTCATATTTTCTGGTGATACTGTGCAGTTAGTAGTTTTTCAGAAAACTTTCTTTATCGTTAATTCTTTTAAAAGATTAATTTTTTATTGTGAACAAAGGCCTTTAATAGTTTTTTAAATTACTTACTTAACGGGGGGGGGGGGATATACTCGAATTTGATGCCTTGACGATATTCAGATTCTTTTCAGTCAAAATTCTTGAAGCGGCAGCGGCAGAAAGAAAAAAAAGAGCATTTATTCATAAAAGTGCGGCATCGCGCCATCTAGCAGTAAACAAATAAGTCACAAGCAACAAACCAATGTTATATATTGGTTATATAATTAAAATTATATTTATACTTTTTAATGATCTTATTTCTTCACGCTATATTGTATATGAATTCATTTTTAAGGTCTTATTTATAGTAACTATTTGAATGTTATTATAATATTGATATCGAGAAAAACAGTACATATGCAACAGAAACCTAGAAATCCAACCATTCATAGATATATCTGAGCCCAATAAACAAACATTAATAGTAAACATAAATGTAGGCACAAGTATAAACATCTCAATGAGCAAATACACCGGGCATCTTTCCAATTAAATTAAGGATGGATGAACAATACACGCATGCAACTATCAAACCAACCACAACTGCTACTACTAATCCTATTAAGATCCACCCCTTGAATCTTAAAACTTTCCAATCCCGCTTTTTTTCTCTGCAACGAAAACCAATAATATCGCTTTTCGACTGTTCTTCTTAATTCTCCAATGACAAGTTATCGTCAACAGAATCCCTCTTGGGACCAATACTGCAGAAACATATTTATCTTTATCGAAGAGCATGATGACTACAGTTTGGTGAACCGAGCTCCCTTAAGTAGACTCAAATTGAAGATAAGCAAAACGGCAAGGACATAATTAATTAATTCAATTTCAGTGTAGTGTAACAGGCTATACGTTGATCTCGAATATTGATATTTTAAAATTAATGTTTGGTCCTTGAAATCTAAATGACAAACTTTACCATTTTAAAATTAGCGTCATCTTTCACGCTCCATCATTTTTATGCTGAATCAAATAGCGCAGAATTATCTTGGGACAATTATCTGATAAATAAGCTGGCAAAAATTCATATTAAATTTCAAACGAATTTGATAATTCAAAATCATAACTTTAGTAAACGGCAAACCGAATTTAGCAATTCACCAAATAAGTTCATTGGTAGATATAAAAAAAAATTAAATTTCGTTACATCCAATTTGCAGTTCCACTTTCCACTACCAGAAAGTACTAATATAGCCACCGTCTATACTAACATCAACGTGTACTACCAAAATGAATAGCAATCGTCGAATCAAGCCACTGCTCAATGCCTACAAGGAAATCGCTTCTCTCGCCGAAAAACTCAATCTACCGACAGCTGTAGTGAATCGAGCCAATGACCTATTCTCAAGAGTCAGGGATGGCCGACACCTGCCAGGCCACAGTCACAACACCATATCATCCGCCTGCCTCTACGTCGCATGCTGGCAACTAGGAGAAGAAGTTGCGCCTCGCACTTTACAAGAGATTTGCGCCGTTGGAAAGTATAGCAGCCAGAAAGAGATGTCTGCCTGTGTCAACTTCATCGTGGAGGAGCTGAACAACCCACTCGAGAAAATTACCGCTTCGGACTTCATCCCACGTTTCTGCTCGGATCTCGGTCTCCCAATTCATGTTCAAGAGGCTGCAGTTCACATCGCTCGAAAGACTGTTGAGCTGGGCATCGTTTCCACTGGTCGCACACCGACTGCAGTCGCTGCTGCTGCCATTTACATGGCCTCTCAAGCTTGTGATGCAAAGAAGACGCGAAGAGAGTTTGTAGAAGTCAGCGGAGTGAGTGACACGACAATCCAGATTATTTACAAGTTGATCTATCTACGCGCGAATGAAGTTTTCCCTGATGGTTTCTCTTTCTCTTCTGGGATGCCACGAATGTAAAACCCTTCTGTCTTGATAATGTGATTAGAATTGGCAAAAAAATGCTCTACTTGAATATTTCTAAAAAATTTAATTATTGCATGATATTGTGCTTATTTATGTTCTTTATTTGCGTATGTGTTTTGATGAATAAAAATAAAATAAAATAAAAAAGGATTGTGGAATTCTTCTGGTTTTGAAAAATCAAAATTAATTCTATTTTTAAAATGTATGAAAGTTAGAGTGCTCTTTCAAAATAAAGGTAAAAATAAAATGCGCACATTCGTCTTTCTGTCAAATTCCAAAATAATTGGTCTCATACTAAATTAATACAAAAACCGGATTGATTTTTATATAAAATGGATACTGGTAAAAACCACTTGTTAATAATTTATATAGACTTGGATGGTGAAATAATGGATTGCAAGTCTAAAATATAAAGAATGGATGTTTCAATGGATCATAATAATAATTAAAAAAATAGTCGGATTTGTTTTTAAATTAGTGGTTTTTGTTATTGGTACTTTTGATTGACGCAAATTCTCAAATTTTATCAAATCAAAAATCTAATCTAATTGATTTTATGGTATAATTTTTAATCATACAACTTCAAAACTAACCTCATCTAAATCATTTTATTATCAATTTAAACAAAAAATTGAGAACAATATAAATTTTGTCGGAAAAATCGGATCCGGCCGGAAGTATATTCATAACACAAACAATTTATAATTTTTTTTTACAAATTTAAAACAAGTAGAAAAACGAAATTAAAATTCATGAGGTGAGTAAGGATCATACAAATCATACGCAACGGCCTCCGGTCCATTTGAATAATAAAACGGTCGGAAACGATTGAAAATGTAAGCCGGAAGGAAGAAGCGTCTTAATCCGCGCCCCAATCGGATAATTCCAATGAATAATCTATGATTATTCAATGAAGTCACTGTCTGCCTATCGCCGATGGATGATGACGTAATAATCCAGTCTTCCTCATTTCCATTCGGCGGAGGTGGAAGCAGATTTCCACTCGGCACTTCCGCAGAATAGTCATAATGTTTTGCGCGATTTCTATCGGGCGGAAATGGAAGTGTATTCATTCCACCGATGATTTCCTCTGAATCTCGATAAGAGTTACTATTCGGAGGAGGTGGAAGTGGAATTCCACCGAGCACTTCCGCAGATTCCCATTTCAAATGATTCCTATTCAATAAGAATTGTTTTTTGGGGCGATGATGATGTAATACGGGATGTCCTTGGATGCAGATGAAGGTCACCAGTAAATGAATCAAAATAATCTGATTCATGAAATAAATAAAAAAAAATTGTTAACATAGCACAACATAGTTTATACTTTTAAAAAAATTAAATTCTTATTTAAATATTTTTTTTTAATTTTGGAAATCGAATAAAATTGACAAATCACATTTGTCTTATTCCATATCGCTTTCGATAAAAGAAAATTGAATGGATCTCAATTGAACTTTCACAAAAACAAAAAATCTTATTGATGGACCGCTATATTCGCCGTCATTTTATTATCCGGAAAAATGTCGGTTTGACCCGGCAACGGTGTCACGCAACTTTCCCCTCATAAAGGTGACAAATAGATCTTTCTTTCTTTTTTCAAAAAAATATTTCTCTCTTAGCAATCGATTTATAAGTGAAAGAAAAAAAGGGAAACTGGATCCATTTTTAATTTTTCTTTTTTAAGAGATGATCCCATAACCAGAAATGCCGGTTTAGTTGTTTTTTTTACAACCTAAGCGGTATGTCGTAAACTGTGATTTCTCTCATTATGCAAGATATATGGAGAACTGGTCTGCTGAGCTGCGCCTTTGAGGTTACGACAGAGATCTCTATTCAGCAGCAGTTTTATGGGGGAGGAAGGAAAAGAAAGAAAAATAAAACGTGGGAGAGCAGGAGACACTTTCACCTTAAAATCTCATAATCTAATTGAAACGATCATGGTTTGGGTTCAAGTCACGATCGGTCACGTTTGATTTATTTTAAAACAATAATGTTTATAAAAATTCATTCAAAGATTTAAATTCATAATTTAATCTTTTAAATAATTTGTAAAAAATAATTTGAAGTAAAATACTAATTAAATTATTTACAATTAAAATAGTTGTTGCAGTATTTATGCTGATTAATAAACTCAATTTTGCTATTTTTAAAGGGAATTTTTTTTTCTGAAATTGTTTTTGAACATTTTTTTAAAGTTTGAACTATTTGAAAAAATGCAGATTAAAAAGATTAAAAGTGAAATATTAAATGAATAAAATCCCAATTAAATTGCATTAGTATGTTTAATATAATTAATTTTATTTATTTCAAAGACAGAAAACTTTACTCCTACATTTTACATAAAATAAATAATTTAATGATTATTAAAATTACTGTAAAATTTCAAATACTCATTTTAACTTAAATCTTCCAACTATCGTTTTTCTACAAGCCAATTAAATAAATAAAAATAAGAAAAATAATACTATCTTAAACAGTCAAAATTATATTTACTCACCTTTTGATTCATTTTTTACAAAATGCTATATTCCGAGAAATAATCACACTTTAATCCACTATTCTAATTCAATTCTCTTAATATTCCAAAGGTTATAGAGGATAGATAAAACACTTGCGGTACTCCCGCTCGAGATCTAGACTCTGTTTGACACGGCGACACAGAGAATAAAATACAAAATAAAAAATGAAAAAAGGAAAATAATTTTCACCTGGTCGAGTTGCGCGAATCGATCTATCTCGGCCCTTTTTCTTTCTCTTCTCATTTGACTTTCTATTTTCTCTGGTCAAACCAGTTTAAAGACAGCACTTCCTTTTCCCATTTCATATATACGACAAGACAATCGTAAAAAGTAATAAGAATTTATATATTATTACACAATAATATCCCAATATGGAATTTAAATGAATATAATGCGCTATAAATTAGTCACGTTTTTTTTCTTCTCTCGAAAATGTCACCTTTCTTATTGTGTCATCCGAAAGTTTGAGTGATTTTCGCAATAATGTGTGAAACAGGTGTTAGTTATTATATGCTTTATATCAACTGCTGTTTTTGTTTTTTATGATGATACCTTATTTGTTGAATGAGGTTGCAACCCAGCAATATAGCATCCTGCTTCTGAAATTTGTCGCTTTTAAACTGTATTTAATTTCTTTTACTTTTATTTTCATTTCCTACTTGGAAACTGTTGTTTGGTAATAGCTCATAAATTGAATTGAAATTCTATTTATTTCTATAGTGTTTTTTTAGATATTTAAAAGATAATTTAAGAATAAGTATACGATTAATTCCATATACTTAAATGTTACATGAGTGATTAATTAGGGAGGAATTCATGTGGCTTAAGTATAAAAAACATTGAGAGAGTTGCTTTATTGCATTTTAAGTTATAATAATAGGATTTTTGTATATTTTGATATATTTGGTATGTTTAATATTTTTATTTACATGTTCCGGATTTTATTCATCACCTATAATATTATAAACAAAAATTGAGAAACGATTCCAAAGTTGAATTTTGAAACTGTTGTATTTCCAATACAGACTATAATAGTATTCATTTAGAATATTATAGTTTGTGTATAAATTTTGAATACCGTGCGCATATTAGAGGATATTGGGACCCATTTGAACGCAGTTGTAATGCAGAGTCAATTTCTTTGTGGCCCCAGGGCAAACATCCGAGAACAAGCCGTCAGATGCTTGAATGTAGCAAGTATTGGCATTGAGGCAAATACTGTTTATGATGCCGTCCACGTTCTGCCCACAGTCATAATGGTACAAGTCATAGTAGCGAGCTTGAATTATTTGAACACCGAAATTGGCACCACTGCGGCAGTTATAAGTATGACTCCACTGTTCTGTGGAGCATAAGTGAACGTATCTGCCTGTGGCGTCTTGGCTTAAAAAAAAATAATTTATGAAATCTTACTCACTAAAGTTTTGTGACTTTTTTAATCAGCAGAAAAGAAAAATGCAGAAAATTGCAAAAAAAAATCAAAATAAAACCTGAGAAATCCATTTCTTTTATTTTTTACAACCAAAAAGTCTTACTTGTGAAGTTCTTGACTGGGGTTGCTTGGATCAGCATGGGAAAGAATATCGAAATACAAAGACAAACAAAAATTCTGGTAGTGTCGGTTTGTTTTTCAAAACAGTTCTCGGGCATCATTGTTTCTATAAACGGTATTGTAATTTAAAAAAAAATTAAAAAAACACCTCATTCAAGTTTGGAGAACGTATATTATTGGAGAACGTGCACTGAGCCTTACCGTAAAATCGTCTATAACTATATATTATTGGAGAACGTGCACTGAGCCTTACCGGAAAATCGTCTATAACTCTATATGCTATAACTCTATATGCAAAGTCGAGTGCAAAGTTATTATCGAATTATGATTTTTATTGCTATACAGTCCCCAATATTTGGTCTGATTCTTAGAAAGAGCTACATTTTGAACTTCAAACCACAAAAGATAGCAGAAAAGAACTTACCGTGGGTTCTCACTTCCCAGGCTTTAATGAGAAAGATGTCGATGTGAAAAACGCGATTTTTCGTGTGCTCATTTATAGTGCCGTTAAACTGAAAACGTGGGTGTGGGCCCTTGTGCGTGGCATTTTTCTTAAAGCGAAAATTTACGCAAAAAGGTCACATTTTGTTTACATATAATTATTTCCAAAGCATATTGACTCGCATATTAATTTACCTGGAACGCATGTTTACTTATTTAACTAATTTGAAGATCATATGTTAACACGGCGAAAAGAGAAATAATTGATTACAATGGATATGGCGTGGCTAGTTCAATTACGCACATTAATTAATAATGCGCGTATAAAAGTTTTTATTTAGAAATATATAAAATGATATAAACAGGAAATAAGATGATTAATTGAATCGTTTTACAAAATAACTCTAACTATATTTCGTATTTGTTTTAAATCAAACCATCAATCATTTTTGTGAAGAGGTATAAACACATTTTCCATCATCAAAATATATGTTTTAAGTAAAAATCATTCGTCAAATACCCTTTTCTTATCTTCTGGTGATAAATTGATATGAATATGTAATAATAATATTTAAATTTGGCGCTTTGGAGCTATTGCAAATTCGATAAATTTATTTATCCTGGTTAAAAAGTTGGAAATAAATATCGGATGCTTGAATCTAGCTAGTGTCAAATTCTAAATTCAAGTTTAATCTTTCCACACCATCATTAAGATTTGAAAAAAGAGGAAAAACAAATATTGGCTTTGTTTATTAATATGCTGTGTAATTAGTTTTGAATTTTGATGTATGCTTCGTATTCTAAAATAAGTCACATACTAGAAATTAGAAAAAAGGATCCCTTATTAATCTCTTATAGGTCACTTCCATTTGTGACGCTATGGATGCGTGGTAATCGCGCTATGGTGTAAAGTCTACACAGTGGATACTGGATAAACCTATATAATTTTGTTTCTCAATTCTTCCGGTTTTTCAGCATTTCCAATGGTGTTCCTGTGATCCAGGAAGGCTCTTAAGGTTCGATTCGACTACTAATTGTCACGACCTGGGGGACTTGGGTCGTAACTTGGGCCTCATCAGGGAGTGGACTGTGTTCGCTGGGAGTCTGTAAAAAAAAGGAAGGATAGTAAGTTAATAAAATAATTACAGTAATATTACTATTACCTTCTCGGCATTTGCTTTAAGATCCGCAATTTCACCCAGAAAAGCTATACAAAAAAAAGTATTCCATTAGAAATATATATATTTTTTAAATTTACATACATTTTTTAATTACCAATGCTCTTTTTCTTCAAATCGTTGATTTCATTAAACGCAACTGTAATAAGAAATATATATAAGAAGCACAAATCTAAATATTTTTTTAAAATTTATATACCTGTTAATTGGGAATGAAGTTTTAACAAATTGTCCATTAGAATTTTTGTGGAAAGAGGTGGTTTACAGATTGCCGGCCATTCAGCTTGATCAGGGACATCATCCCAACACCCTTTGGACGATGCCTCATTTTTGGCAACGATGTAATACTCCTCACCGTCGTAATTATCTGGAATTCCACCAGGACACCAATTAAAGTTCTTTATGGGAAAAGAAGCCGAAGTTATTAACTGCTCCCAGCGCCAAGTTGTGTCCATGTCCATCTTCCTACCAGCCGTCCAGAATCCAGGCAAATCTTTGAAAAATCAATAGCTTTTTTATTTAAATTTGCAATATTCAAATATGATTGGTTGTATTACTATTTTCAATCATAAGACTGGTCACTTCCTCTATTTCTTTTTTAGTTTCAAGCCAAACCAACTGCATCTGATGATCCTGGCAGAATCTGCTTGCTTCAGTGCGGGTTTTCTAATATTTTAATATGATAAAAAATTCGATTCTTACAAAATAAAAAAGGAAAATTAATGCCTTGTCTTTGACGATACAGTAGCAGCCGTGTTTTGGAATTTTAGAACAAACATTTTCTGATGATCCTAAATTGGCAACAGGGCAATCCACATTTACAGCCAGGGACAGGTCACATTTGTAAAGGGCGTTCAACTTCATTATATCTGTCTGTATTGAAATATAAAATTAATAGTATAACTATAGCTATTTTGGCTATAGATTGTTTCGTTTACTGGGCTAAGAAATCCGTCGATGGAACCAACAGTTTTCTTTTTCTGCTTTGGCCGAATTGTTGGAATTTTCTCGTCTTTAGCAAATGCGTTTTGCTTGTAATGCATTATAGAATCTAAATTTGTATGATACATTAGTAACATTTAACAACTTGGTTTTCTTGGTAGTATAAAAATAAAGCCATACTTATGTCATAACTAGTAAAATTCTGGAATTTCGTTTCGTCATATTTTTTGAAATTTTTCATCTGTCCATCTGTATATGAAGGGCAACATATATCAGCAAGGCTTTTCTTTATAATATTTTTAATTTTTTTTTAAAATTAGCCTTTACCTATCATGGCATCTTTATTAATGAGAATATAGTCATCACGATCTGGGCGATTGTGCTCATGTTCGAATCCCAAGGCGTGCATAAGTTCGTGAATTGTAGTTTCCACTGTTACACAGCGATTCCTCTGCAGAGAGAGGTTTTGTGGTCCTTTGACTCGGCCTATAGGGCTGAAACAACCTCCATTGGAGTTCACAATCTGAATATAGTCTGTTTCCGTAGTCCTTGGCACAAATTGAATGCAAGACTTGTCTTGAATGTGTCTCATTCCACGAGCTATAACTTGACGTTCTTCCTTATCTGCATTAAGAAAAGAAATTACAAATTTTCTATGTAACATATTATACGGTTTGGTTTTTACTAAATGAGTCGGAAATAGTGTAGGGAACTATTCCACCCTTCCAAAGAAGTTCTTCTTGGCTGACCGCATTGTGAGCCTGTTCCCCCTCAGAGACTTCTTCATATGGATTGAGAATATCACCTTCAGCAAGATTTTCTGTTTGGGCACCTTGATTTGTTGGATTTTCACTCTCATTTGTTTCAAAGGCTGTATAGTTTTATGACAACAAAAGTTAACTTTTCTGCAGTATTTTCGCGATTAAAACCGTAAAAATTACTTTGAAGTAAAGATTGTTGAAATTCTTCTTCGGTTAAGGGAGTACCAGAACTAGCGTCACCATCACTTCGACGCTGCCGCCCTTGAATTCGGTTACTAAGGGAAGGCTTCTGGTCTGAAATGTGCACCGTTATTACCACCATCAGTAAAACGAGATGAAAATTGAATATCGTCCCAGAATCTTTTTTAATTTTCTTTGAATTCATCCTATATCAATTAAAGTTCAAATTGCTATAATTTATTTTACTATGAAGTTTTGTATTATCCTTTAATATTTTAAAGTATTACCTGAACGGAGCGATCAAAAGTTGGTTTGTCACTAAACAAAAGAGAAATACTTATTAAGCTATCGTAAGTTTTTTTGCGATTTTGTCTGCTTTTCAAAACCTGATTAGTTGACCTTGTAAAATCAAAGTATTCAATTTCCTCCTTAGCTTGCCAATAAGAATTCTTGCAGGAAGAAACAAGTTTTTCTTTCTGATTACATAACGAAATTGTTTAAAACCTTAATCCAACATCTCAATTTCAATATTTAAAAACTTTTAATCATTAATACATTTAAAAAAATCAGGAGTTCAAACCTTCATACATATTTTTACAGTTATCTCTCTAACGTGATGGGCAAAACAGAATCCTTGTTTGATTATTCTTTCGAGTTCCAACATTTTAATTTTTCCTTTTTTTATTGCAGAGTTTATGCCCGCAATGAATTTTCATGAATGGTGTAGCAATCTTTCCTATGATATACCTGTGATTTTCTTGACACGTAAATAGAAATATAAAACGTTATTGTTTGATATGTTAAAATTTCAATTCTTAATTTTCTAATAGTCCATATTTCCCCTGTAATGCCATCTCTAGCAACTATGGAACTGAATAACAGCCTGAGGGAGATTGGTGATAAACAAATGAATGGACGAAAGAAACAATGACTCACGTATTACTAAACAATTTCAAAAGCACATTCCAAGAGTAAGAGTAACCGTTTTCTTTAGAATATTGCCAATAGATGTTTTTTTAAGAATTTTGAAAGAACCTAAGCTTTGATATAAGTGAATTATACGTAATAGATGTGGCAAGTGACAAAGGCACGAGCAGCTACCGTAGTTAAAAATTAAGTTTGCTTTACGAAAAATAACCGACCAGTGTATATAAATACTACTAAATCATGAAATGACCCTCAATTCGAAATGACTATTGTATGTCAAAATGTATACTTTGAATTAAAATTCAAGAACTCTTTAAAAAATAACCCTCGAGACTAGTCTTATTTAATTAAATTAAAATATGGACAGTAAAGTAGTTATACATATATTTATTCTATGTACAGCAAAAGCAAGTTTTTAAAGATGCTTGCTTTTCTACAAGCCCCAAGTTCCCATATAATTTTTATAATTTATCATCGCACTTAGTTCCTCTTTTTAAATAAATAAATTATCCTGATATCAAGCTTATGTCTTCTCTTTATTGAATAGACAAAAATAATAACTTTTGGTATAGCTGTATTGAAATTATGATTAATATTTTCCTTACATCCAACGAATAATAAATGAAGAAAGTTAATATTAAGATAATAACGATGAAGAAATTAGTATGACAGTTCAACAAAGTATTCTAGTATTGTCATATTAGGTACTTCAATAGTATACTTATTATTTGTTGATTAAAATAATGTGTAATTAATTTTTTTAAGGATACTAAAAAGTAATATTTTGATTGACCTTAATCTGGAAAGTATACTCCTTTGGTTTAACTTACTTTAAACTACAATAATTCGGCTGATTACACAAGTTTCTAAAACGAAAACAATTAAAGACATCAAGGCTCCAGTGAAAAGAATCATAAATGTTCCAGTGAATGCTTTTAGAGGGAGAGGTTCGCGGCCTTCAGCAGTTTGGTCTCTTTTCGTTTTGGTAGTTGACGTACACTCTTCGACTTTCGGCAAATCTTGTTCGAACCACTTTCTAAATAATCCTGTCTCAAGCAATCTCATAAAACTAAATTGATAAACATTTAGATTTGTTAGGTAATATTGTTGTATTTTAGTTTATTGCAACATTAAAATTTTTAGACCTTTTGTTTAATGGATCCATGTAGGGGCTCTTCTTTTGCAATGCCCAAGAAAATTTGAGTTCCATGAAGTTTTCTTTTCCCAATTCCATGTTGCATTTCCCAGTTGCTTCAAAATCCTCTTTTAAAACTTTCATCAACATAACTTGTCTACCCTATAATTCATAAATGCGTTAAACAGCTGTAATACTAAGAAAGTTAGAAATAACTTGTATTTTGTAAAGACAGTTTCCTTTTAATCTGTTTCTGAGTATTTTTCCATTCGAACTTGAAATTTGATAACAACTTATAATCATAAACTTAACAAGTCCTTGGAAAAGGAGGTCCCTTTCCTTGTAGACTTTTCAATATTTACCTTAGTTTCATAAAAAAAAGTACTCGACTCCTATACTAATTGCAAGAAGTTTAACAACTTTTAAATACGAAACGAGTAATGGAGTAGGTAAAGACAAACACAAATTATCGTTATTCCAAGGTGGCCAGAAAAGGAGACAATTGAATATTTTAAAAAATCACCCTTCCAATGAGGAATTAAAGACACATACGTGGGCGTATACAGATTTTCCCTGATTGACGAGATTCACGCACTGACTGGGTAAATTACAAAGGGATCCAGGATCAGCTCGTAACTTGTCGCCCAGCCCTTTTAGCAATCCAGATTCCGCTGACTGACGTAAAAGCAATATTGATTATAGATTATATACGCTCGAGAATGGTGCTTAATCTGAGATAGAAAAATATACTAAAAGTAAAGCTGCGACATTCCGGTTCTTGTCCGTTACTAGCCTGATATCAGGCCGGTTCGGAAGTTCTTAGATGGATTGAATCAGTGGGTTTTTAATGGAGATTGTGAAGAAGGAGATGCACAGACTCATGTTGCGATAACAAGTCGAATTGCGAGCCTCTTACTTAATCTATAGGCAGAGGCTGTGCAAAGAACAGAATGCAAAACATAGTAATAATTTTAAAAAAATCGTGTCTTGTCTACCTTGATAAAGTACAATCCCAATTACGTAAAAAATCATTTCCAATTCAATTCGCCTTTTGTTCTTCTTCCCAATTACTTCAATTAACAAAAATGTTGTATAAACGACGAGCATAGACATAAAAAGTGATACCCAAACCTAAAAAATTACAAGTAAGGAAAACATTACTTTTTAATAATAATTAAGGTGACTTAATTGTGTTGTGTACAATTGTGTACAAGTTGTTACCCAAGTTTGAAATGGTTTTGTAGCAGAAAAAATGTCGTTCGATTGATATGAAGATGGAATAAGATAGGAAATTGCTGCATAAACAATAGGATGCGAGAAGTCGACGAGTGCAACCCGAGAAGGAGTAGGAACCGAGTTTGTCATCATGTCGTATTCCTTAAAAAGAAAGAAGTTTCTAGAGAAGATTTTTATCGAAGCAAAAACAGGGTTAACTCACCCCTTTCCCAACTAAATCGAGAACCCCGAGCTTATCACCAGATTTATCCAGTGGATTGGTTAAAGGATTGATAAAAATGATATCAAATCTAATAATCAAGTCAACAGAACAAATAATGTTTTTCTTAAAATGTATTATAAGTTTTATTGTAAATGGTATACGTTGCATTAATGTGAGCAGCTGACAACCATTGGAGTAATTTCCAGTCAGATCCATCAACTTTAATAATGTGACCTGTAGAGTTTCTTGTTACTTTTATTCCATTGGGCACCTTATTTATTTGAAATTAAAATTTCAGCCTACATCCTTTAGATACATAATTTAAAAAATCGAAATGTTACCTCTATTGCAGCAACAATCACGTGCTGATTGTCAAGAGTTGACGACACCATCATAGTCAAATAGCAAAATTGTACGCAGCAGAAAAGTAAATAAAAAAGAGATAGAAAAATTCGCCCCAAGCTCATTTTGATATCTTGCGAAGTAGTAGCTATAACTTTCTGGCTGCAATACTTTCTTTCTGGTCACTATTAGTGCATCTTTAGTGTTATGGTATACGAAGTCTGTTGCCAGGAGACTTGGACAAATCAGTACGTTCAATAATGTCAAGCCAATTAATTATCAGGTTACAGCGTGGACTAAAACTCGATTACCTACCTTGTGTCATTCTTCGAAATGGCTGCTAATTAAAATGTTGGAGGGTTCGATATCCTTGTAATTGTGTGTATAAGGACTGCAAAGAAATTGGCTTTGTCTATTTTTTGCTAGAATACTGTGGGGACCTAATTATTTTACAATTTTTATTTAAATTATCATTTCTATTCAAATTTTTTATTTGATTCAAATACTTTAATTCCAACTCTGGTCAAGTAGGTTTTTTTTAGAACAACATAGTCTTTTATCTATCAATAAAAAAATGTTGCCAGGAAAATCTATTGTAACTAACCAAATGCCCTCGAAAGTAAAATTATACTTTTAAATAGATAAAAATGTATCAATTCATGTATTGTATATTGTTGTCATACTAAAAGAAGAGAAAGTATAATGCTAGGATCAAGGGTTTATTAAGAACGAAACAGTGCAAAAAAGTTTATAATTATAATTTATTTAATTCGGAAGGTATTCCACCATAAGAAATGGGAGGATATGTTTTTTGTTTGATTATCGTTTACAAGTTTACAAGCAATAAATTCTTTTATTTTGTTTCAAGCTTTTGGTAGTATAAAATATTTTCATTTTTATGTGAATAAATGGTGTTTCTTTTTATTACCCTACAAACCCCAAGTAAGTTGTAAGTGTCTCCCCCCCCTCAAATTTCTACCTACCTACTAGCGAACTTTTCGTTCTGCGCAGACGCAGAAAATCGTGCGCGTATCACAAAAAAGAGCTTCTCAAGATTGAAAAGTATTAAAGATTTCTTAAAATTGAAGATGGTAGACTGCGTATTCCTATGAAATTATGAATTAACTGAACGTAAGACAGCTTCTTATTATTCTTCTTCCGAATATTGTTCCATTCGAACTTAAAATTGGAACTTAAGCAAGTCATTGTAAAAGATTTTTTGTTTGGCCAAAAAGGATATCCAAACTTTCTTGCGTTTCAATATATACTTAACTTAGTTTCATAAAAATAGTATTCAATTCTTATACTATCTGGGAGAAGTAAAAAACCTTAAAATAGTAATAATCGAGTTGCGCAACAGTTAAGACAAACCAAAATAATCGTCACCTTATGGTGATATGGAAAAAAGGCAATTGAATTCTATTGCACAAATAAATTAATGCAACAAGAGTTTAAAAACATACACTGACGTATACAGCTTTTCCTTGTTTGACGAGATCCACGCACTGCCTCGGAAAATTACAAAAGGATTCAGGATCAGCTCGTAACTTGTCGCCCAGACCTTTCAGCGATCAAATCTCTGCTGACTGGCGTATTACCAACATCGATTATGCTCGAGGAGTTGTTGGATAGATTGAATAAGTGGTTTTTTAGTAGAGATCGTGAAAAAGAGATACACAGACTGTTGTTGCAGTTATGATCAATACCAATACACCAATATTCCATGTTGCGATAACAAGTCGAATTGCTAGCCTCTTGCTTAGTCTAACGACAGCGGCCGTGAAAAGTTAATTAAGAAATGAATTGAATAAATAATTAATTGTAATTCAAAGAAAATGTTAAATATACCTTGATAAATATGCCTTGATAAAAAAGATACCAATTACGTAATAAATCATTTCCAACTCATCTAGCCATTTTCCCTTTTATTCTTCTTCCAAATTACTTCAATTAAGACTAGTGTTGCAAAAACGATGATTACGGACCTTAAAAGGGAGATCTGAACCATAAAAAAATATTTTTTTATGTAATGATTTTCTATTTAATATATAATGTTTATTTAATTTTTTTTGTTTTCTTTAAAACAAGAAATGGCACATCCATCGTTCAAGCCATTGAAGACTTAATCTGTTTACAAGTTGTCACCCAAAGTTGAAATGGTGTTGTAGCAAAAAAATCTATTTATAAATTAAAAATAACTTCTATTTACATTAGAAATTTGAAATCAATATAAATAGATTCCCGAAATCTTATGTTGATTGTAAGATGAAAAGTTAACTTCATAAATGAAGAAATTTAATACTTAAATAGCGATCAAGATATTAGTGTTACACGTAAACGAAGTATTCTTGTATTGTAATGTTCGTTACTTCAATCGTACACTTTCTCTATTGTGATTCAAAAAAATTGTATGTTGATTATAGATACTTTATAATAATATTTTCATTGACTAAGAAGAAAACTATACTCTTTGGTCAAAATTACTTTAAATTACAGTAATTCGGCTAAAACAAATTTCTAAAACGAAAACAAAAAAAGACAGCAAGGTTCCAACGGAAAGAATAATAAATGTTCCAGCGAATCCTTTTAGAGAGAGAGGTTCGTGGCCCTCGGCAGTTTGGTCTTTCTTCGTTTTGGTAGTTGACATACATTCTTCGACTTTTGACGACCCTTGTTCGAGCCATTTTCCAAATAACCCTGTCTCAAGCAATCTCATGAAACTAAATTGACGAACATTTCGCTTGATTAGCCAAAAGTTATATTTAAATTTATTGCAATATTTAAATTTTTAGACCTTTTGTTTAAGGGTTCCATATAGGGGCTCTTCTTTTGGATTGCCCAAGAAATTTGAAGTTCCATAAAGTTTTCTTTTCCCATTTCCATGTTGCATTTTCCAGTTGCTTCAAAATCTTCTTTGAAAACTTTCATCAACATGACTTGTTTACCCTATAATTTATAATTGCGTTGAACAGCTCTATTACCAATAAAGCTATAAATGACTAAATGTAAAACAATTTTCCATTATTCGCACTATTTTTTTCATTTGAACTTAGTTTTAAAAACTTGAAGTAAGGTAATATTGAAAAAAGTATAATTTAAAAATAGTACTAACTCTTTTACTAAATGTAATAAACTCAAAAGCTTGTAAAGAGTAAAGGATTAATTGAGTAGGCCAAGACAATAACCAAGTATCGTGACCCAAAACAGTGGTAAGAAATGCGACAATTGAAATCCGTTGGCAAAATAAGGTTTTCGTGACAACAGTGAAATAGTTTTTTAAAACATACGTTGGTGTATACAGCTTTCCCTTGTTTGACGAGATTCACGCACTGACTAGGTAAATTACAAAGGGATCCAGGATCAGCTCGTAATTTGTCGCCCAACCTTTTAATCAATCCTGATTCCGCAGACTGACGTCAAATCAACATTGATTCTAGATTATTCGGTCGACAATTATGCTTTGTGTTAGTTAGAACAATACCAATAGTGAAGCTGCCGTATTTCGATTCTTATCCGTTACTAGCATGATATCCGGCCGGGTCGGCAGTTCTTGAATGGATTGAATTAGTGGTTTTTTTGTGGAGATTGTGAAAAAAGAGATGCACAGACTATTGTAGTAGTTGATCAATACCAATGCACCAATACTCCAAATTGCAATTACAAGTCGAATGGCCAGCTTCTTGCTGATTCTATATGAAGAAGCTGTTCAAATTTGAAAAATTGCTCGATTTAAAATGTTAGTATGAAATAGTATTGCTCGTTCTGTCATCTATACCTTGATAAAGTAAAATCCCAATTATAAAAAAACATATTTCCAATTCAATTCGCCCTTGATTCTCCTTTGTGATTTCAATTAAGATGAATGTTACAAAAACGGCGAGCAGAGACATTAAAAGTGAAACCCAAACCTTAAAAAAAGTTTTTAAATGTTAATGTTTTTACTTTTTGATATAAGGCTTGTATAAAAAAAATACTCCCCCTACCCTAAATTTGATTTTTCTTTACGAAACAATGATTTTTCAACGACACATTCAACGTTTCAACCAGTTGATTGACTGGTTTACAAGTTGTTATTACCCAAGTTTGAAATGGTTTTGTAGCAGAAAAAATACTGTTCGATTGGTATGAAGATGGGATGAGATAGGAAACTGCAACATAAACTATAGCAGGGGTTCTTAACCTTTTAAGGCCTCGCCTCCCTAAAGTTTCAATAAAAATCGGGCACCTCCCGCCCGACGGATTGAACGAAAAATTCTTACAATACCGAGCGGGGGAGGGTGTGCCGGTCGCAGGCCGAAATTTTTTTACTCGATTTCTTCAAAATTCTAAAGTAAATATAAACTTTTGGGGCAATTTTGAGCTTTAAAGTGAATATAAGTTAAGGTTTTTTGCAATTTGCCCGACTATTCAATATTTTATTGAAATCTTATATTTCTTGGAGGTCAGCTCACCTCCCCTGGACCACCTCCGCACCTCACTTGGGGAGGCACACCTCCCAGGTTAAGAACCCCTGCTCTAATAGATCAAATTTGTATTATTATTCATTCTTTTATATCCCCTTTAAATATCGGGTTGGATGAAACCCAGTATTTAAAGAATTGTGGCTTATGAATATGCTTATCTGCGACTGTACATGAACTGGTTTAATTACCTTGTAAATATTTTTTTTTTATAAATGCTATATATAGGACTATAAAGTCAATCATTATCACTTCGTATTTCTGCATTACTATTGATTTTTCATGGTTTATTGCATTTATATTTGCAACCAAGTTACAACTTAAACCCTTAAATTGTACCTTAATCCGGTTTAGTTAAACACACACGAATTTGTCAAAAGAATAACACATTTCCTCTTGATACGGTATCTATAGCATAAATGGTGAAGACCGTACGCGCCTCTGTGCATAGGTCTAAACTCTAAAGAATATCTTTGTTGGTTAAATTTTAACCTATACACTTTAAAATACACTTTAAAAATAAATCCCACTCAATTTCGCCAATATACGGCAGGGGTCGGAGTCAAACTTGAATAAATTGGAACTAAATTGAAATCATATTGAATCATTTGTTATTGATGTTCAAGTGAATGCACTCGACTCTTATTTCTTAGTTTCTTTATTGTTCACTTGTTTAGGCATTTGCATGCGATTTATTCGGAAACGTAAAAATAAATGAATATGTTAAAATATGATTTGAAGGTTTACTCAACCAAATGTCCGAATATGAATTTAATATTTATCATCATCTTTATCATGACGGATTATTATTCAGTTTACTTAAGAATACTCTATATATTCACGTATAAATTTATGTTTTTGTTAGCGTAAATTATAATTGATAAGTATGAATCGGGTCAAACAAAAGTTTAGAAAATTTAAATAGTTTGTTTGAATCGTATGATTATGCACAGTAAAGTATTCTGTGCGGAAATGTGCAACTGATATCACATCAGGATTTTACCTAGAGACCAGAAATTCACCGAACAAACCTTTTTTGTACCACACCTCCCACTACGCAATT
The DNA here is from genome assembly GCA_030141595.1 of Chydorus sphaericus. Taxonomy (NCBI): domain Eukaryota; kingdom Metazoa; phylum Arthropoda; class Branchiopoda; order Diplostraca; family Chydoridae; genus Chydorus; species Chydorus sphaericus. The sequence continues at coordinate 11,128,952 of CM057929.1, read as the reverse complement.
AAAAGTTTAAAACTTATCACAATACCAATAAAAGTAGGTTGTTGACCAACTTATCAATAGGTCATTTAAAAAGAATATTTTCCGGCAGATTTATATTTGCTTATATATGAAGATAGGATCCACTTTATTTCAGATCAGAGTAGGCTAATTTAACATTTTGTGGCTGCATTTTTTTGGCAAAAGAGTGTAGTAATAACTTTTTGTCAATCTTTTAATTATTGGGATAATGTAGCAATATATTCTAAAAAGTGACAACTGGAATTTGTTTTGGGGGTTTAGTTCCTCTCATTTCAACATTTACAACCTGTAAATTAAATAAATAAAAGTTAAAGTGTCGAGTTCATAAAGTTTTTTTATCAAATAAAGTAATATATAACCTTCTCGGATTTTACTTTGAAGATCAGTAATTTCACCCAAAGAAGCTATTAAGTATAGAAGAAAGTATTTCAATAAAAAAAAAAACTTTTAATTACATTTTTAAACACATTTTGACATTACCAATGTTCTTCTTCTTCAAATCGTTGATTTCATTAAATGCAACTGTAAAAAATAAATGTAATAGAAAACCAAATGAAAATAACTGTAGGTTTTTTTCAAATATACCTATCAATTGGGAATGAAGTTTAATCAAATTGTCCATCAGAATTTTTGTTGAAAGTGGTGGTTTACAAATTGCCGGCCATGTAGATTGATCAGGGAAATCATCCCAACACCCTTTGGGTGATGCCTCATTTTTGGCAACGATGTAATACTCGTCACCATCGAAATTGTCTGGAATTCCGAAAGGGCACCAATTAAAATGCTTAATGGGATAAGGAGCCGAAGATATAATCTGCTCCCAGCTCCACGTTGTGTCTGATTCCATCTTCTTACCAGCAGTCCAAAATCCAGGCAAGTCTTTGCAGGTGAAAAATTTATAATTATAAATATTCTGTTAATTATTTACATATTTTTTATAAATACTATTCTCAATCATGAGATTGTTCACTTCTTGAATTTCATGTTGAGATTCAAGCCAAACCAATTGCATTTGATGATCCTGGCAGAATTTGTTTGCTTCAGTGCGGGTTTTCTACGATGCACATATATTTTAATACGATTTTAATTGAATTTGAAAACAGTTATTACCTTGTCTTTGACGATACAGTAACAGCCGTATTTTGGAATTTTTGAACATACATTTTCGTATGAGCCTAAATAGGCAACAGGGCAATCCAAATTTAAAGCCAAAGACAAATCACATTTGTAAAGAGTGTTAAGCTTCATTATATCAGTCTATATTATTTGAAAAAAATTCAATTAAATCATGCTTTTGACTTTGAACTTGTATTATATACTGGGCTAAGAAACCCATCGATAGAGCCAACTGTTTTCTTTTTCTTCTTCGGTCGAATGGACGGAATTTTTACATCTTTTGCAAATGCGTTTTGCTTGTAATGCATGATAGAATCTAAATAATTTCCATAACATCAAATTACATCTTGCATTCTTTATATGTTGTAAAATACTCATACTGATATCATATGTCGAAAAATTACGGAATTTTGATGCATCGTACTTTTGAAAATTTTTCATTTCTCCATCTGTTATTAGTTGAGCCCAACAATTTAAGCTAGTAAATTCAATTCTTAAAATAATTTTACTTATGATGGCGTCTTTATTTATGAGAATATAGTCATCTCGATCAGGACGATTATGCTCATGTTCGAATCCTAGTGCGTGCATAAGTTCGTGAATGACAGTTTCTACTGTGACGCAGCGATTCCTCTGCAGAGAGAGGTCTTGTGGGCCTTTCATGCGGCCAATAGAACTGTAACAACCTCGATTGCTATTTACAATCTGAATAAAGTCTGCTTCCGTAGTCCTTGGCACGAATTGTATGCAAGACTTGTCTTGAATGTGCCTCATTCCACGAGCTATTACTTGGCGTTCTTCCTTATCTGCATATTTTTAAATAGTTTTCATCTAAACTTTCAAACAAAAATGTTAACGGTTTTAGTTACTAAATGATGCGGAAATAGTATAGGGAATGATGCCATCCTTCCAAAGAAGGTCTTCGGAGCTGACTGCATTGTGAGCTTGTTCCCCTTCAGAGCCTTCTTCATATCTATTAAGAATGTCACCTTCTACAAGACCTTCAGTTTGAAGACCTTGATTTGTTGGGCTTTCAATCTCATTTACTTCAAATGCTAGTTAATGAAAGGTAAATTTGTTTCAGGAAACTATCAGTAATTTAAAAGATAATTTTCAAAATTACTTTGAAATAAAGATTGGTGGAATTCTTCTTCAGTTAAAGGTGCGCCTGAAACGTCACCATCACTTCGACGCTGTCGCCCTTGAATTTGATTACAAAGTGACGGTTTCTGGTGTGAAATTGGTACCGTCATTACCAATATAAGTAAACAATTCAAAATAATGAAGATTTTTTTCTTAGTCTGCTTTAAAATCATCCTGTATAGATACAAACGATATTAACCATAATACTTAAACTAGTATTGACCACAAATACAATTATTACCCAAAAGTAGAAAGTTATTGCAGGTTTGACACTCAGACTATGAGAATACTGATTAAGCTTGTGCAAAAAACCGCTATTGCTTTTTTTGAAAACTTGTTTGGTGACCTTGAAAAACAATAAGAGAGCAATCCAATTTGCATTTTCTATTGAGATTATTATTGAAAATAAATGTAAGAGAAGGAACAAGTTTTGCCACTATGCCATTATCATGGATAATACTGGCGGATCCAAGGTACACTTATTGAACAAAATTATTATAAAACTTATCCCTAAAAAAAATAAAATCTTTATTTTCCATCAACGAAATTTACTTCATTATTTAACCAAGTTAAATATTTTTGATTTCTTAAAATGGTTAAAATAGTTTTCTTTAAATTTGAAAGATTGTTATCCATTATTTATCTATTATTTTAATCCATACATTTCTATTTTATTTTTGGAATAAAATCCAAGTAGAATCACCCACGCTTTCCTATAGTTGGCTGGTAAATAAAAAACAGAAAACTATAAACAACAATGTTAAATAGTAGTTAAAATTGTATCTCATTGAAAGCAACTATAATAACATAATGATAATGATATTTTAATGTGAATTACTATTTGCTAATTGATGAAATTTAAAGCTGGGAATGAATCAATAAAGTTTCAACAAGTTATCTAGTAGCATTTTAGTTTATAGTAGGGATTTACTTCCTAACCTTTATCTTCCTAACACCTCTTTCCATCAGGATCATTGGTCACAACATTATAGTACTCATTCCTATCCGGCTTTTCCATCCCACACCCATTGGTATAAATTGACTTGAAATGAGAAGGAAGATATAATTGACCCCCATAGAAAACACAATTTAAATAACTTGACTATTTTTTAATATACTTATCACTTGGGAATCAAATTTGTACACCTTGATTATTGTTGGGCGGTTACACAATGACGGTTTCTGGTGTGAAATTGATACCGTCATTACCAATAAGATCAGAAAAATCGTTAAATATGAATTCAAAATATATAAATACTTTTTCCTAGTCTGCTTAAACTCATCCTGTATAGATTCATACGATATATATTAACTATAATACTAAAACGTTTTATGGACCACAAATCCAAGTATATCACCCAATAATAGAAAGTTATTGCAGGTTTGACTACGAAAATACTGATTAAGCTTGTGAAAAAAATCGGTACTGCGTTTGCTTTTGAAAACTTGTTTAGGGGACCTTGAAAAAAAAACAATAGGCTAAGAGAACAATCTAATTTGCATTTTGTATTCAGATTATTGTTGAATATGAATACAAGAGAAAGATGGATAATTCTGGCGAATCCAAGGTAAATTCAGGAAAATGGTAATATTATTAAATCTTGATCTGCAATTAACCGAATAAATTATTATATAATTAAGTTAATAATGTTTTTAATTGGCAGTAATGATTGTTTTGAAAGGTATAGCATTCCAAAAGTGTATTATTACCAAATCCCGGCCCACGATTTTGCATCACACCTATTAATATACGAGAATACGTATTATTTCAATATAAAATCGGAGTAGAATCAACCACGTCTTACTGCTGCAGTTGGCTGCTGGTAAATAAAAACAGAAGGTGAGTATATAAGCAACAATGTTAATTAGTATATTAATTATTTTATACATACGTTGGCAGATGAATGTTCCTTTAGCTCCTTAAGCTCTCCCTCAACATCTGCATTACAAATTAAAAAAATTATAATATAATAATAAGATTAATAATATATAATAATAAGAAAATAAATAATAATAGGAATTATAATAAGATGCAATAGAAGACTTTTTTTGTTGTTGATTATTTACCAAGATTTTTCTGTCGCAATGTCTGAATCTCATTGAAAGCAACTGTAATTAAATAATTAAAATATTATCATAATGTGAATGAATATCAACAGATGGATATAATGTGAACCTTTCAACTGGTCATGAATTTTCACCAAGTTATCCATTAACATTTTAGTTGACAGTGGAGGTTTACAAATGGATGGCCAACGAATGTGTCCTGGAGCATCTTCCCAGCACCTCTTTCCATCGGGATGATTTCTCACAACAATATAGTACTCATTCCCATCGTAATTGTCCGGTTCTTCCACTCCACACCAATTGGTATGTTTTACTGGGAAGGAGGCGGATGATATCATTTGCTCCCAGCGCCAGTTGCCTTTCAAATCTCTATCTGCTCCGGATGTCCAGAATCCCAACATATCTAAATAAAAACATTCCAATCAATAGTGACTATATGTTCTCATACAGTGGTCAAGTAAAGTTATACTCAGTTACCTGAAAACCAAATCAATTTAAATAAATTCTTTAAAAAATCGAGCGAATATTCTAGTTAAGTGGAATATTTACTGGGGGCTTCAATTTGGTACTTAGTTTAAATAAATCAGATAAAGAAAATATAATGGGTAAAACTCAATAACACGATAAAAACCCAGTTATGACTTGATCAAACAGAGTTTTAACGAGTTTAACGAGTGTGAAAGTCACTAAAAGTTATCTCAGTTCAACTTATTCAGTGTTAAATTGACACTACTATTCTCATAAGGTTTCTTAAGTTACATACAAGTGTGCACTAAAAATAAACCTACCATTTTCCACCATCAAATTTGCTACTTCGTCCTCTTCTTTTTGAGTTTCAAGCCAGACTAACTGCATCTGATTATCTCTGCAGAATTGATCAGAGTCCTCTCTCGATTTCTATAGTAATTCAGTTATTATTTAAGTGCTATTTAAATTGGAAGTGCTCTTAAAATACCTTTTCTTTGACGATGCAATAGCAACCATATTTAGGTATCTTAATGCAAGGATTATCCGCTCCAAGATTTGAGACCGGGCATTCAACATTGATTGCCAAAGACAACTCGCATTTGTAAGCCGTTTTCAACTTCAACTGATCCAACTGCACATCCAAATAAATCAGGTTTCATACATTTTAAATTACTATTTAAAAAAAAGTTAGTTGTACCTGGCTTAGAAGGCCATCAACTGATCCAACTATTTTCTTCTTGCTGCTTTTAGATTTAATTGAAGCAATGCTTTCGTTTTTAGCCCAAGCGAAAGCTTTGTAATGCATGATCGAATCTATTTTAATTTAAATGTAGATCAATTAAATTCCTTGTGGCATAAATTCAAATGAAGATAGCTTACTAATGTCATAGTCAGTAAGACTGGTGTATCGAAGTGGGTCATATTTTTTAAAATGTAGATCAAATGCTCCCTCTAAAAAATAAAATATAAAAATAATAATAAATAAAAAATAAACGTTTAAGATAGAATTGTTTACCTTGCAAATTATCGACGTTGATGTTAATATATTTATCTCGATCCGGCCTATTATGTTCGTGTTCGAATCCCAGGGCGTGCATCAGTTCGTGAATGACTGTTTCAACATTCATACACTTACTCCTCTGAAGGGAAAGATCCTGTTTCCCTTTAATCCTCCCAATTTGACTGAAACAGCCGTTGCCATTGATAATTGCGATGTAATCGGCTTCCGTTGTTCTCGGGACGAATTGAATGCAAGATTTATCTTGAATGTTTCGTATTCCTCGAGCGATTATTTTACGATCTTCCCTATCTATAAAAATTTGTTATTTTTATTTTCTATGATTTTGGTTTTGATAATTAATTTTTTTTTACTGAAAACGTCAGAAATGACGTATGGAACAATGCCTCCCGTCCAAAGGGCTTCTGCCGAGTTGACATAGTTATGAGATATGTTCCCACCGGAATCTACTTCAACGCCGGCAATGTCGCCCTCGAGGAGGCCATCCGTAGAAAATCCTTGATTGATTGGATCCTTTTCATTTGTTTCCACAGCTACAAAAATTACAATTTTACATAATTTCTCAAAATGAATTAATTAAATAAAACGGTTGCTTAACCATGGAAACATAATGAGCCAACAAAATTCCCAATTAGCAATATTACAAATTATTGAAAATTTCTTTTGCAACATTTTTATGTCCGCCAGCTAGGACTAATAAAAACCAGTAAAAACCAAAGTTTTAGTTAACAAAATTCCACTATTTTTTAATCTTTTTGATTTGAATCATTTTAAAATTTTCCATTTTTTTAAATTTAAGAAAACTGATAATAAATATATTTATCCTGTACATTGATACAGAGAAAGTTGGAACTCTTCTTCGCTCAGAGGTGCAGCAGTGATGATGTCATCACTATTGCGACGGTACCGTCCTTGAAGCCGGTGGTTGCTAAGTGACGGTCTCTGGTAAGACAGTTGGACGGTCACGACCAAGACCACCATGAGAATGCTGATAAACATCATTTTTCTCCAATGATGTATTGAGCTTTTAGAAGAAAAAAAAACTGTCGGTTATTATCTGTTTGAAAAGGGAATGCGGGCCGTCGACATACTCGAACATTGCCAAATTATTTCAGGTATTTGTTTGTAACAATCTCAAATATTTTTATTATCCAATATATTTATACAGAGTATCAGTACCATTTTTATTATTTTTTAGGGTTTAATTTTTACTTTAAAAATTACAGCGAAAATTTTATTATTCGAGGTTAATAGCTATGAATTTAATCTAAATAAAGTTAAAATAAGCTGGGCGCCTGATGGATTATTTATAATTCACAACTTATTACTTATAAATATTTAAGACGAGATCTTCGCATTTTGACCAAACATTGAAACTTATTCTTCAAAAAGCATTTTAGTTTTATCATTTTAGAGTTCTAACTGAAATTAATATGTGAGGTAATAAAATATTATAACCATAGTAAAAAGGGGGATTTAAAATTGTAGATGATATGTTACCTAAATCTACTAAGTAATTATGGAAGGCCAAAACAGATGCTGTGGATCGGTGGAGCACTTCGAAAAGACTGAATTGATGGGCATTCGTACGTTACATTGTTATCGCAAGGTTTCTATTGGCATCCAGAAAGGAAAGTAGGCGGCATTTTGCAGCTATTTCCTCATCGTCAATTTTTTTTCCGGAGCCGAAGATGAATGCTGTAAGACCTTCTTTTGACCTTGATGGAGGTGCGGTTTGAGAGGCTATCAATACCATCAGATTTCCAGACAGAAATCCTATTTATTTACAACAAAATACCTTACAGCGCTGCGGGTATTTCCCATCTACACATTTCCAGATTTCCGTTATTGTATATTTTTCTTTAAAATATAAATATAATTGCATATAATTTCCACACTTCTAGTTTTTTTTATGTTGATTTATTTTGATTGTATTCGATTGATTTAGTAAAAGTAAATTTTATTAATTTTTCAATTTTATTTATATTTTTATTATTTACGTCGCAGTAATTGGATTCGTTTTTAAGTTATAAAAACCGAATGAATCAAACATTAAATTATAAATAATACGCTATTGAATGATTAATTTTGCTATTCTTAAATTATTTCATTACATGTAAAATCGAAATAAGATAAATATATTATATTAATATTTTATTAATTCAATTTTTTAGCATCAATTCAAATTTTTTAACATATTGTATGTAAAAAGATATGCAATAAAATACAAATTCTTTGCGACATTAGCAACATTTTCCGAAATAGATGTTGTTAAAATTTATGTCCAATCAATATCGACTGATTTTATGGCCATTCGTATTTTATGCTGCTATTACAAGGTTTCTCTATTGACTTCAAGAAAGGAAAGCTGTTAAGCTGCCAGTTTTTTTTTATTTCCTTATCAATACCTGTTTTTCTTTTGACCTTGATGGAGCTGTTGTGGTTTTATGGGTAATAAATACAATACAAACTTCTGCTTGCTTTCTTAAATAAAATAAAAGGAAACAATGTATACGTAAAAAGAGGGCAACGGGGTTTCCCCATTACTACTTCCTAATTCCACAAACCTATTAAGTAAAAACATGACTTATGAAACCAGTTAAATTCTCAAAATTCAATTTATTCTTTTTAAAACTGCGAATTTTAGTCTCTCTCTTGCGAGATATTGTAACCACTTTACCACGCTCTCTCTAATATACCTACTCGACTTTACATCAGCTCTCTTTAACCTCGTGTGTGTTATAATCTCAAGTCTATCTCTATAACAGAAGTATCTCGTTTTTCTTGTATGTGACTTTTTAAAGGCTGTATCACAGCAAATAAAAATACTTTCATATGCGGGTCTCAAGCTTTTGCCAGATATTGTTAAGTATTTCTTAAGCTTCAAGAGCAACTTATTTGTTAATTTCACATAATAATTATTTTGTAATAATAATATGAAAGCCATTTTTTGAAAAAAAAATTGATGAAAATATAATTTTTGTAATCGAATGATTTTTTTTCTTCATTTAAGATATTTGCAAATACTGTACAGTTACAACCATGTAGGCCTTTAAATAATATTAGGAATGGTGTGTAAAGTTTGTATACCCGAATGTAACAGTTCGCATCGTACAGAAGACTAAAGAGGCAAACATTCGTGCGATGGAATATTAGGTATTACTCAGAAGAACCGCACACCATACATACCACTTTAAGAAAGGAAAGTTTGCAGTACTCCTTCCCCGTAACTTTTTTCCCCTGAAGACTAGAATACCCTTTTTCTTTTATTTTTACACTGATATATATCAGGACTCTTCCGGGTCTCGTAAATTTGAAATTCAGTTCCAAGGATATAGATATTTAGGCAAGCTAACTGAAAAAGCTAGTTGAAAACAATAAAATGTCTTTGTAACATGTACAAAGTTTTAAAACTAAAACTAAAAGATATTTATTGATACCAACTTATTTTTTAAAAAATGAAGATTAGAGAATAGCTTACCCTTTTTCTTTTATTTTTACATTGGTATGGCTGAACTCTTCCATCAGACCACATGAATTAGAAATGTAGTATCACGCGTAGTATAGGTATAGTTGGCGGCTAATTCGAAAATCTCGTTAAAAAATGTAATGTCTTTATAATTTGCAACGTGCGTGGGTTTTAAAAATCTTCGTATCCATTTATTTAGTTTGAAGTATTTATGAGTGTATTGAAAACTATAAGCATTATGTTTCACCATTTCAGTGAAAATGTTGAATAATAATTACAAATGTACCCAAACCATTTATAAATTTAAAACGCGATACCATATCGATTGCGTGACTGAAAAAAAGAATTTAAATGTTTGTTACACTAATAACGTCCAAGTATTTTAAAAATAATAAATGCGTAATACCAAAACTATACGCTTCAGCTCCTTCAGTTCATTCCAAACTTCTACATTATAAAATGTTTAAATTGATCAATAAGGAGAAAATTATATTAATTCAAAATACTGTACCATTATTAGTGTTCTCCAACGCCGATATTCCATTGAGAGCCGCTTGTAATAAAACATATAATTAAAATCAACAATTTAACATTAAGAATTATTATATAATACCATTATTTTTCTTCTCTAACTGATCTATCTCACTGAAAGCACCTGAAAAAATCATTCAAAATAATAGTTTAAATAATCTTTCATTTAAAGTTAATCAAATGTTTAACACGGCGTCCACCTAAGAGCGGACATTTTTTACAGTAGGGTTGCACAAAATTCAATATTTTTCGAATGGCATTTTATTTTTCATTTTGTAACTAAGTAGGAACATTTTATAAGCGTGAACATTAATTTGCAATTTTTTAGGTTTATTTTTTCACTTTCCTATAAACAGCCCTTTGGCTATGCTTTCCCTTGTCTCGTTGAGAAAAAAAAGTCTAATGGACAACCCTTGTCCTTAGGTAAGGCCTTTTTTATTCATTAATCTTTTTTTCGATGGAAATCGGATAAACCTTACAGATCGGTTCGTCTGGTCTTTCTGATTATGTATGCATGTCTCAATTCATATGCCGCATTTTCGCTCAATTGATCAAATGCCGGGGTGGGGTTAGTCGTCGTCGCCTTTTGCCCAAACGACGAATACGTCCATGACTTTGGAACAATTTATACAATATGATAACCCAGGGAATCGAACCCGGACCTCTTGTGTGAAGTTCTGATGCCCAGACCAACATACCTACAAGAGGTATTATGAGGGTGTTTTTAAAAATTTTTAATAAGGCCTACATCGCAAAGGCCGGAAAAGAGGATTTAGTGCAACAAAAATGCCCGCTTTTATGTGAACGCCATGTTAAAACCTTTCAATAGTGAATGAAGTTTTCGCAAGTTATCCAAAAGAACTTTGGTCGAAAGAGGAGGTTTGCAAACAGCTGGCCATCGCCGTCCCTGATCAGGAGCATCTTGCCAGCAACTCATCCCAATTCCAATATTCTTTACTAGGATGTAATACTCATCGCCGTCAAAGTTATCTGGATCATTTGGGCACCAGTTAAATTCTTTAATAGGGAATGAAGCTGACGAAATGTATTGCTCCCAGCGCCATTTAGTTGCATCATCCGGATCTATATTTACTCCAGATGTCCAGAACTCAGATACATCTATTAGAATTTTTTTTTAATACTTGTGTTTTTTTTTCAACTTGAGAATGTGTTGTACCGTTTTCTATCATCAATTTACCCACTTCATTATTCTCCTCTTTGGTTTCGAACCAGACCAACTGCATCTGATGATCCCTACAAAATTTGTCAGCTTCCGAACGTGTTGTCTGTTAATTACAAAAGAAGCTTTAGAATGAAATACATAATTTCATTCTTGCACTCATATATGTTATACTTTGGCTTTAACAATGCAGTAGCAGCCGAATTTTGGTATCCTAATACAGGGATTAACATTCGATCCTAAGTAAGAAACTGGACAATCCATATTGATGGCTAAGGAAAGGTCACATTTGTACAATTTGTTTAACTTCTCTTGATCAAGCTAAATTATTACAATATCAAAAATATTTATTTAGCTAAAACTATTATTTAAAAAAAATATATACTTTACTAAGAAACCCAGTAGTGGACCCTACTGAAATTGGTTTCTTGGGTGTTGCCTTTTTTGACCGAATGGTTGGTACACTGTCATTCTTCGCAAAAACGAAAGATTTGTAATGCATAATAGAATCTATAATCAATTGAAAAGTTAGTCGGCTAAAAAAAAATAACTATTTTTAAAACGTTAACTTTACTGATATCGTAGTTCGTGGAGGTACTGAAACGTGTAGAACTAAATTTCTTAAAATGTCGTTCAAAGGCTCCATCTGTAATCATCTCAAATTACATTTTTTGAAAAAAAATCATAGCATTTTTTTATCACCTTCAAGATTATCTTCATTTATGCGGATGTAGTTATCTCTATCAGACCTATTGTGTTCGTGTTCGAATCCCAGGGCGTGCATTAGTTCGTGAATGACTGTTTCAACATTCACACACTTACTCCTCTGCAGGGAAAGATTCTGTTTCCCTCTAGTCCTCCCAATTTGACTGTAACATCCTTTGCCATTCATGATTGCGACGTAATCTGTTTCCGTTGTTCTCGGAACAAACTGAATGCAAGATTTATCTTGGATGCTACGTATTCCTCGAGCTATTATTTTACGGTCTTCCCCATCTGAATTTTTAAAATGATATCTATACTATAATTTTGGTTTTAATATGTTTTGTTTACTGAAAATGTCAGAAATGACGTAAGGAACAATTCCATTCGGCCAAAGTGCTTCTGCCGAGTTGACGTAGTTGTGAGATTCGTTCCCATCGGAATCCACTTCAACGCCGGCAATGTCACCTTCGAAGAGGCCATCTGTGGAAAATCCTCGATTGATTGGATCCTTTTCGCTCGTTTCCACAGCTACAAAACACATAAAATAAATACTTTAGCAATGTAATAATAAACAGTGTTGTTCAAATTCAATATTTAATGGTAACAAATGGACATTTTCCCATGAGGCATTAAAGGAAAATTACTTTTAAAACTTGGATTTACAACAAATTTGGATTTTTAAACGATTGAATTGTTTTTAAATTTAAGAAAACGGATTGTAAATATATTTATCCGGTACATTGATACAGAGAAAGTTGAAACTCTTCTTCGCTCAGAGGTGCTCCAGTGATAATGTCATCACTATTGCGACGGTATCTTCCTTGAAGCTGGTGTTTTGTAAGTGACGGTCTTTGGTAAGAAAATTGGACGGTCACGACCAAGACCACCATGAAAATGCTGATAAACATCATTTTTCTCCAATGGTGTATTGTGCTTTTATAAGAAAAAAATTTCAGTTATTATCTGTTTGAATTGGAAATGCGGGTTGTCGAAATAATAGAACATTGCTAAACTATTTAAGCTATACTTTTGTAACAATACCAAATATTTTTATTGCCTCATATATTTTAATGGTAACAGTGTTTTTAAAGTTTTTTTTACTGGGGAAGTTGATTTTTTTCCCACCATCCGACGAGAAATGTTACGCTGATTCGTGTTATCACCTTGAAAATGCTCAAAAACTTATAACACGCGTGATAACCGCCGATTTCAGCGTCAATTTTTAAATTAGGCTCCACCCCCTTAGAAACGCGCTGTTTGACGGCTCGCAACCAAAGACTTGAAGAGGTGAAAGATAAGGAAGGAAAAGGCTGAAAAGTGCCAGTTTCCCCTAAAGCTATGGTACTCTCTCAGTTGGTTTTGTCGTCTATTGTCCTTGTAGTACATTGCTATTTGTGTACTAGCAATGTCGTCTTCTAATACATTTGAAACACGTGTCCCCCCGTCTAGAGGGGGACAGCCGCCGAACCGCTTGTTTTCAGAGGGATGGAGCCAAATTCAAAATTTCACACAGAAAACGGATATAATCACACTTGATATTCATTTTTGAGTATTTTTATAGTGTTACCGCAACTCTGTAATGCATGGTGGAATAAAACCCAAACCTTTTTTTTAGTAAACTCTCCTATTCTTAGATTTTTGTTCCTTTTTACTAACATTTCAAGCATTATTCGAGATTAAACGCTTTGAATTTAATATAAATAAAGGTGTCTATAGTTAAATAAGCTGGGCGCCTGATGGACTATTTGCTAATTCATACTTCAAAAACTGATACGCATTCTTCAAGAAGTTAGGAAAATCGGGCACAATGTTAAAGTAAATGGATTTAATTTTTTTGTTGCAGTAGGAAGGGAATTTTTTATTGTATATATTTTACCTGAAATAATTCAGCATTCTATGGAATGCCAATATAGATGCAGTGAATCGGTTGAAAACTTGGAAAAGACTAAATTAATGGGAATTTGTGATTATGCTGCTATCACAAGGTTTTCTAGTGACTTGAGCTACCAGTTTTTGCCTTATCAATACTTGTTTTTCTTTTGACCTTGATGAAGCTGCCGTGGATTGATTGATGGGTAATAAATACAATAAAGCCACTGTGGAACCTTCGGGATTGGGGAATTTTCGGCTTGTATAATAGATTAATAGTAAAATAGGATGGCATCATAGTATGATTCAAGCATGTATAAAACCTTTATATTACTTATATTGGTTAATCCAATAAAATAAAGGAAATCTTAAGGTATTCTTAAGAGTTCTCAATTCTCAAATCTCGATTCAACTTGTTTACATTGTTGCTGTCATTCTAACAGTATTGCCAGTTTGCATTTATTCCATTTTATTTTGACTTTATTTGACTTTAATTGTATGTTGTGTATAAAACACGTATGTTTCTTATATTATACGTGTATCATGACACATGTACACTCTATAAAAAAAACTGGACCATTTGGATTCTTAATTACCCTTTTAATCGTTTTTTAGTGTTTTTGGGCTGTTTATTTGTTAATAATATTTGAACTTCAGACGTTGCTATTTTCCGATATTAGGATTTGCGCCTAATAAACATTTTCGGAACCAGTAGTACCTGTTTTTGTGTCGCGTTAACGGCCCCTAGACCTTCGGTGTATACGATATCCCTCAGGTATAAAAACTTTTGCCTGCTTTCCTAAATAAAATTAAATAAATATATATATATATATATGGGACGGTCACGACCAAGACCACCATCAGATTGCTGATAAACATCATTTTTTAACATTTTAAAACATATTAGTGCAGCGGGGTTTCCCAATGCGACAAATCTATTTAATAAAAACGTAATTTATGAAACCAGTTTTAAAATTCTTTAAATTCAACTTATTCTTTTTTAAATTGTGAATATACGCCTCTCTCTTATACAACCTCGTGTGTGTTATAGCCTTAATAAGACTAGCTTAAATAGAAATATAGTTTATCTTCTATGTGATTGTTTAAGGCTAGCACAGAAAATTAAAAAATGTATATTTTTCAAAGGAGGATTCAATATTTCGCCGTAGATTCTCAAGTATTTCTTAAGCTTTTTATGCTATATTGAGAAATAAAGAATAACTTAAATTAAATTAAATTTTTAATTTCAATGTAATTTTCAGCTACTGATAACGCCAAAATAATTAAAAATTATAATTTATTTTATACCAACACTAATGCTGATCAATATTTTGCTTCAGCTCCTTAAGTTCATTCAAAATCTCTATATATTATTAAATTTTGTAACCAATCAATAAGAAAGAAAATTATATTATACCATTGTTGGAGTTCTCGAATGTCGCGATATGTCGTTTAAAGCCGCTTGTATAATAAAACGAATATAATGAAAATCAACAATTTAAAGTTTATAATTATTATATACCATTATTTTTCTTCTCTAACTGTCCTATCTCACTGAAATCAACTGAAAAAATGTTATTCAAAAATAATTTAGAGAAAACAAAGTTTTTTTTAAAGTGAATAAAATGGCAAAACCTGCCAATTTTGAATGGAGTTTTCGCAAGTTATCCAAAAGAACTTTGGTCGAAAGAGCCAAAGAGGAGGATTATTACAAACAGCTGGCCATCGGACGTGTTCAGGAGCATCTTTCCAGCAGCTTTCAACCGTTTTCTACCATCAATTTAGCCACTTCATCATTCTCTAGTCTCTACTTTGGTTTCGAACCAGACTAACTGCATCTTATGGTCTCTGCAAAATTTATTAGCTTCCGGACGCTTTTTCTGTTAATTATGAACAGCAAATTTTAAAAGTAAATACTTTTATTCATCATTCTTCCACTAAAAAAACACTTACTTTGTCTTTAACCATGCAGTAGCAGCCGAATTTTGGTATCTTAAAACAGTTATTATCATTTAATCCTAAGTAAGAAAGAGAATCCATGTTGATGGGCAAGGTAAGGTCCCATTTATTGTATAGTTTGCTCAACTTCTCTTCATCAAGCTTAATTTTTAGAATTTTTAAAAATATTTCTTTATCTAAAACTATTATTTCTTTAAATACTTTACGGAGAAACCCAGTAGTGGACCCTACTGAAATTGGTTTCTTGGGTGTTCCCTTTTTTGACCGAATCGTTGGTACACTAACATTCTTTGCATAAACGAAAATGTTTAATGCATAATAGAATATATAATCAATTGACAAATTAGTTGGTTAATAAATAAATAACTTTTAAAACACATTAACTTATATTTATTACTGATATCATAGTTCGTGGAGATACTAAAACGTGTAGGGCCAAATTTTTTTAAATGTCGTTCAAATGCCCCATCTGAAATTTGACCCGTATTTTTTATGTGCTCATTCGAAAGAGCATTTTAATACGAATCTTTTCATGTATGTAGTCCCCTAAATACTGACAACTAAAATTTGCGAAAATAGTGAAAAATGTACAACACCGCAATGGGATTATGCCAACATGATTAGTAATTTTATTTAATTAAATTAATATACTTCACATTTTATGATTAAGGGGCAACTAACTTGCATAAAAAAGAATTCCGCTTCTTTTGAGACCGGTTTCATTAAATTGTGAGAAGTATTAAGGCATGAAATTTCATTTTCAATTTCATAACGACATTTTGTTAACAAATATTACTACCATCGCTCATCATAATTTTACCTGGCAACCCCGCATCAAGGAGAGAGAAAATGAGAGAATTGGGAGAATTTGGGGGAATTTGGGGAGAAAAAGATAAAAAAATAGGTAAATTTTTACGCTGCGGGATTTACCAAAATTTGAGTTGCCGACCCCTCGTGCTTACCCACAGTTGAGAAAATTTTCAGTGCTTGTTTGACAACACTCTTTATAAATTGCAGATTTTTGAAAACCACAATTTAAATTAAAATTGGTTTTTAGTGGTTCAGAGCTAGTTAAACATTTGAAAAGGTTTTTTTTACAAAGTTCACTTCGTTTCAACTTTGAATTCAGTACCTATTCCCTGCTTAATGCTACCAGGGCATTGACTGTAACTTCTCAGGCTACAAAATATTTCGTATCCGTTTGCCCAGTTATCGAAGTTATTTCATCAGAGTTAGACAGTTAACTTATCGATAAACGTAAGGGCCTATGCTGTTATTGCGACCCAAATAGTTTCAATATTTTTGTCGAAACTAACACAGCGCTTCCTATAGGCGCAACCGTCGAATGCTTATGTAGCCAAACCTCTATTGATCTTACGTGTAAACGAAATAGAATGAAAGATGTTCTCTTGGAATATCTATCATTATTGAGAATAAATTTTAAGTAAGAATGTATTTTATAACGGTGTGGGTAAAAAAAACAAGATGACTATCTGGCAACAACGCATTTTGATTATGTTTATGATTAATGATTATCAATCAGTGACCCTCATAATCAAGTGATTATGGTTGCGAACGGGTCTTGAAAAAAAAATATGATTATGATTTTTTATTATGGTCCAAAATAATTCAATTATCGAACACTGCCCAAATTATTATCAAAGTATTTAAATAGTTACAATTTTAATGATAATAAATAAATATTGCATATCTTTAACTATATATCTTTGAACGTCAACGATAAATTTTCCAAAGTTTGAATAGATCTATAGCATATTTCTTTGTTTTATAAACTAAAAAGCAAAAGTTGTCAACTAAGAGGAACATTTAACGAAAAAGTATTCAAAAATAAAGGTTATCCCAGATATGATGAAGCCAGCAGCAAGCAGGACAAACGCTCCGCTAAGGTGTACAATACTCAAACGTGGTTTCTCCTCGCCTTTTTGAGCATCAGAATTCTTATTATTTAGGCATCGACTTGGGTCAGCAGTGAACTGCTTCCTCCACAAATTCAGCAACCCGGCAGTCTCCATTTTCAATAACCTGATGTTGATTTTAAAATGAAGAACTTTTTTCATCTATTCTATCAATTTTTATTTTAAATAATTTCTTATTTTACTCCATTGAAAAGTCGTCTGTATAAGAACTATGTTTTGCCAAAGCGAACCCACCAACTTGGAATATGAATTTATCTTTAACCACAGTGAATTCGCACTTGTTCGTTCTTTTAAACTCTTCACCCAGAAGATTAAGAACCGGTGTAATTTTCTGTAAAATAAACATTAAAGAGTTTAAAAATAAATCGTAATGAGTTGGTCTATATGTCATTATTTAGAGTATACTAATAGAAATAAAATCAATAGGAATAAAATCATATTTAGGGTATACTAAATTACTTGAGTGTAAACGGAAAATCCACCACGAACTTGATCGACACAGTCTGACGTCTTTTTGCATTTCAGCTTCGGATTACTGCGTAACATGTCCCCAAGAAACTTTCCTATACCTTCATTCGAGTTCTAAATTGAGTAAAGTTGTGTAACGTAGCGTGAAAAAGAGGGTTACATTATTAAATGACAAAGGGACCCACAGAGAACGTAACATCTGCCGACCATCCGCTGTCTACAGTTAACTTGATTTCAGGGCGACTGGGTAGGTCATAGACGGAGTCCACAATAGGATTCTCGTAACTGGGTGCTAGAACATAAGAAATTAAGATGCTGTTGTATGCCGTAACGAGGACGAAGCAAGTGAGGCACCAAGCTCCAGCTAGAATTCGAATGGCTAAGTTTTGATTCAAACAAGCTCTTCCTAAATTATGATAGCGAAATATGAATGTGTAATGGGTTTATTAAATTGCTTCTTTACATGTTTAATACCTTGAGATAGCGACACCCCTAAAACGTAGTCAGTAGCATGGCCAATTATATTAAAACTCTTCGTCGTCTTACAATCGCCATCAGCATTATTATCTTTTCCGGGCCGGGGAAGTGAAATGTATTTTGATATGCTAACGTAGGCAATGATGGTGGAAATGATCGATATAGCAATCATAATCCATACCTTAATGAATCAATCAGAAATTGTAGAATTACTTCCTTTTTGGAAAAACTT
Organism: Chydorus sphaericus; assembly: GCA_030141595.1. NCBI lineage: Eukaryota > Metazoa > Arthropoda > Branchiopoda > Diplostraca > Chydoridae > Chydorus > Chydorus sphaericus. The sequence continues at coordinate 11,110,295 of CM057929.1, read as the reverse complement.
TTGTGAATATTTAACGGGGAAAACCTGGAACTGAAATGGTTCAAACTCAACTGCGAGCTTTCCGTTCATTTTAATGCGCAGTGCAGGGATCATAAGCACAAACTCGGAACTATCAATTGGGTAAGGGAAATCCAAGAATTCGTGTCTCTCAACATTGAAAGCCATCGAACCAACAAACATATCAGTTTTCTTTAAAATTAAAATAATTTGTATTTATTTTATTTATTTGAAAGTTATTTTAAATAATCAGTTTTGCAATTTTTCACCTTTTCTTTGATTAGACTTATAAAGCCTTTCCTCCCCAAACCATCTTCGATGCTCTTTATCTGTTCACCAATGCTGTAGCTGAACCCCAAGTTCTGGGAAAGCCATTCCATGATGGGTACTACAGCTCCTTTAATCTCAATGATGTCACCACTGGCATTTCGTTCAACCATTAGAAAAGGTGGCAACTTTTGGCAAACGATAACGGCGTGCTAGAAAGGAAATATTTATTCAAAGAAAACTGTTTACTTACAGGTCCTAGTGATAGCACAAGGTGATGTCCATTAACTGAGCTATTCACAACTGCTTCAACACAAAGTGACATTTTCCATACTACTGCCAACCAGCAAATTAGCTCCAGGAAACTCATACCTATCAAAGCACAGAACATTTTTAAGAACCATATATTTTTTCTTGCTTGAGATACGCTTTGACTTGAAGAGCCTGTAGTCTATTCAGTGTTACCTGGATTCAATTTATTTTTTAATCCGATTAGACTCAAGATAAGATTTATTTCTGAAAATTAACCCGACTAGACTCAGGATTCATGTAAAAAAAGAGAGAGAATAAAGATGCAATAGACAAGATTCAATAATCTGTACTGAACCTTCAATAATATTGTTTTTGTGTATAAGGTATAACAAACTAATGTTTCGCTAAGACAAACAATACAATCAAATCATCATGTCACGAAGTTTTCCAATTTTAGCGCGATATTCCGCAAGATCAAGTGCTTAAGAAGAACATCGTTCAATCGGCCTCTTTTAGCGATAATTACAACAGCCGTTCAACAGGGGCACTTGATGATAAGGTGGTATTCAAGCGCATGAAAACTTTGAAATAGATCAGATGGAGGAACTTATGAGAAATAAGACTCTAATTCCCGTCAGTTTGCCTAACCAATGTTGCCATTATTTGTAAAAAATTTTTTTAAGGTAGTACCGATACTACGCAGCAAGATTCAACAGACTAAATTGGAAAACAAACGACTGACTCAAGACTAGATTCAAGTTAGTTTTTTAAAGATATATTGATTCGACTAGATCCAGGATTCAATAATCTGGCGAATCGATTCGACATTTAATCGATTCGAGTTTAGTCCAGGGAACACTGGATGTAGTGCACAGTAAATTTCTATATGCAAACATTTTTAGGGATTTAAGGATTTTTTATGAATCGATTTTATATTGCACTATAGTGGAATTGATTCTTTTTCACGGGTGATGTTACATTTTAATCAAAAGGAAACATAATAAGATTCCATTATTATAGTTTTCGTTATAGGCTGATCGAGAAAGCTTCGCATTCAGAACTGTTGCACTGTATGAATAGTTTTCACATAATTGATTTATACTTTCCAATTATTATAGTTAATAATTGATTTTATTGATCATCAGATTTTTAAATAGATTGAAATATACATGATGCGAAATCGGCAATCGATCAGCAATACTACTTTGTCTACCATACTGTAAACTTTCAGTATCAAGGCCATCAGCATACATGCCGTGCAGCAACTTATATTTGGCTGGCAACAATCAACAACCATAAAAATTATTTTTTATAACGTCCATAAGGCAATCAAATTATATATCCAACAAGGTGATCAAACTTAATTGAGTGCGATATTACATATTGTACCTTAATTACACAAAAAAGTTTTTTTTTTAGTTTTGAAAATATTTCCTCGAATTCCTCAACATCTATATCGACAGAAGAATATTGTTATATGTATTGTGAATTTACCTTATTACGACCAAACGCAGAAACTTTAGAGAGAACGGTCAGTTGAGACCATCTTCCATGATGAAGGACCCAACTCCTATTGTTCATCATAAATGTACCTGCTGTCATGTATATAGATCTATGTTCTTTTGAATACATGCTAATCGATAGTAAAAAAAATAAGTTCTATTGCATGTTCAGGGCTGGTTAATCCTCATCACACATCGGGCACCACGGGCACGTGCCGGGAAGCCACGGCCTTCCCAGGGGTCAGCCCCCAAAAATTAGCAGATAAATTTACAAAATTTTAAAGAATTTTTTTTTTCAAAAAGGACTTTTTAAGTCAATCAATGACCAAATAAAAAATAATTGGACCTGCGGTCAGCTGTATAGTTAGATCTGGGAACAATTTTTTTCTGATGTGTCGGGAGGCCAGTGGGTTGGGGTAGATCCGGCCCTGTGTATGTTTATGCTGGGCTATTGTTGTTGACGAACATTACGTATATAGACAATACAATTAGAAGAGCGCATGCTCTCTCGCTCTTCAATTTTTCAATTGTTTTCTCGTTACTGTTGTTTAACACATTTTTATGATGGAAGCTTTCACGCAGAGTATAATATGCAAACATTTAGTGTTTCATGAAGGACACTGATAGTTCATGGTCAAAAGCTCAGTTCCCTTGAATTCTTGTTATATACCATTCGATGGTAACCGAATCGCTGATAGCGGATTAGCTGTTTTTAATCCAGTCCCACTTACTTGGTGTAACACATCATTGGGGGATTCTTTCTTAATTAAATCAACTTATGATTCTAGTTATCTACTTTACACTGTCGTGTAATTAAAAAAAAATAAACTTAGTATGTAAATTAATTTTATTTTTTTATTTTAAAACGTGCTATAGAATTATTCTTCATTTTATTTGAAAAAGGGCTTTCTCGTTCTAAATGTTTTTAAATACGTGTATTTCAGTATACAATGATGTACACAAGGTTATTTCACGAGTTATGATTTATTTATTCTTTTCACAGTCATAGCGATGCTGACCGAATATTATTGATGTTTATTTGCCGCTTCATTATTGGAGTGGTCGATCATAGTGACCACTATTGATTTGATTAAATTATTTATTGCCCCAGGCGGTGGGGCTTCACTAGGGTGTCCCATTTTGCAACGATATTTTTTGTTCGAAGCGGCCTTTCAACATGTGGTGTGAAATATGGTAAAAATAATGTGTAATTTTTATTTTGAAGAAGAAAAAAATTTTAGGGTACGCTCTTTCGAAAAAATGGTCAAAAACCATAAAATTGACTAATATTTACTAATTATCTAAAAAAGTTTAGGCAAGAAAAATTCGGCCGCTCTAGTATAGGTAGATATACATATTGTCTATACGCATGCCAAGTTTTATCAAAATCTATAAACATTTAGGGTGCGCTCTTTTGGTTAGAAGATTGTAGTAAACTAATATAAGGTTTAAATGGCGTTTTAATCTTGCATAACTTATTCATGCTTAGAGTGACAATAGGTGACACATGTCGCTCATACGTTGATTCGAGGGGTCTCCATTCGGAATCCTGAAGTCGGTTTAGCTCCAACCAAAGTAATGTTTCAGATATCAAACTTTTAATGGTGCAGGTCCCGCTTAGGCTGCTACCCGTGTATCTATGCCACCTACATAAGGTTTTACTGTGCCTACTGTAAATTTTGTAGTTTTCCTTATCTTGGCTATAGAACCAATGACTTATGAGCTATTACAACCCCTCTGGCTGAGGCATTTTGTGACTTAAGTAATGACCGAATTGAATCCGCCTTAGCCTTGCTGGCTACTAGATGGTCCAGTTATTGGACGATGGGAACTGAGTTGGAGCTGTTTGGTGAACCTGATGCTGCCAACTATTAGTTTTTGATAGAGGAAAACTACAAAATTTACAGCAGGCACAGTAAAAGCTTATGTATGTGGCATTGGTGGCATAGATACTCGGGTAGCAGCCTACGCGGGACCTGCACCAGTAAAAGTTCGATATCTGAAACATTACTTTGGTTGGAGCTAAACCAACTTCAGAATTCCGAATGGGGGCCCCTCGAATAAACGTATGAGTGAGAAATGTCATCTAGTGTCACTCTAAGCATGAATAAGTTATGCAAGATTAAAACGCCATTTAAACCTTATATTAGTTTACTTCAATCTTCTAACCAAAAGAGCGCACCCTAAATGTTTATAGATTTTGATAAAACTTGGTATGCGTATAGACAATATGTATATCTACCTATACTAGAGCGGCCGAATTTTTCTTGCCTAAACTTTTTTAGATAATTAGTAAATATTGGTCAATGTTATGGTTTTTGACCATTTTTTCGAAAGAGCGTACCCTGGAAATTTTTTTTTCTTCAAAATAAAAATTACACATTAGTTTTACCATATTTCACACCACATATTGAAAGGCCGCTTCGAAAAAAAAAATATCGTTGCAAAATGGGACACCCTAGGCTTCACACATTCTAATTCGGGGAAATTTTACAATCGGGTATAAAAGTTAGAAATAACAACAAGAGTAAAGAATGTTGGTTCTTTTCGACGTTCTTTATTATTTGTTGCACAGGTCTGCTTTGAGATTACTTTGATACATTTTTCAAAAGTCTTCTGCCATTAAGTTTTCATTTTATCGTAATATTTCTAGTGTGTAATATCAATCGAAATATATACTTATAATGGACATTTGGTATATATAAAAAAAATTGAATCAAGCTCTTTTTCTTTTTACAGCTTTGACCAAAAAGCAGATTTGCAGATTCGGAAAATAATTAAGGTAACAACAGAGCTTAATAAGCTAAAGCTTTTTTACGGGAAGCAGTAATAAACGTAATATTGAAAAATATATATATATAAATGTTGTCGACGTGGCACTTGATCATTGAATGTATTGTTTATTATTGACATCCAAGTGGGATTCTTCGCGGAATCATTTACGCGGTTACATAACAAATACCTATATGTCACTAGTCCGATCATCAAGTTAGCATCCGTTTAAAAGTTATGATTTTTTCGTGGGAGGTGGTCGGCCATATAAGAATCCATGTAAAAAAGAGGACCGTACTTAATAAGAAGACCTATCAAATAACTACTTGGTTATTGCACGCTGATGACTCAAATTAATTTAGCAGATAGATTAGCTTTCTGCTATCACGGAATAAATCATAAAAAGTTCCAGCTCAAAAATTCGATTTTTCCGACGTTACACGAGCGCTTACGGGACTACGCGTGGCGTACTTAATAATTTGGTGGCTACTGTACATCCGTTAATCGTTTGCTTTCGCATGTCACTGCAATCTAAGGCTGGTTTCATTGCTTTATACCTTCTATTAGTAACCATTTGGTGTGGGGGCTGCTAACTGAGTGTTGGTGGATTTCATCTGGTTATACATCCTACTTCCTTGTAATTGTTTTTTTTTAACCCTTTTTCTTTTGTTTTTACACTGATATTGCCGCAGGAATTATAGTTCAGTTTCATTTTTAGACACACACCATGAGCGAATAACTGATAGAATCTCATTAAAAAATAAAATGCCTTTATACCTTTATAATTGCGAGCGTAGCGAGCCTAATAACCCATTTCTTCTTCTATTCATGGCATATGTATCCTATATAGTAGTCATCTTAGAACTTTTTGGACCCCTGAGCGTGTATGTGTATCCGTAGTCAGCCCCCAAGAGTAAACAAATTTTTTCGTGTTCAGGACGTTGCCATAGCAACATGCTACAGACGAAAAAATCACAAAATGTATTTACTTTTGGGGACTGACTATACGAAACAAGCAAAATAGCAGCGGTGTACTTTCCAACCCCAGCACTATGGGGCAACCGCCGCTGCTTCTCTTCCACATTTTACCCGATCCATCTGGAATAAACTCTACCTTTCGAATTCAGTAAATAATGTGACATCTCTTATTTATTTTTGAAACGGATGACTATTGACTTAAATAGCCAAATATATTGGTTTGATCATGCCCCATTTAATGTACTATATTAATTAAAGTAGGAGAAACTCATCAGAAATATACTTTTCTCGTTGCAAAATTCCTCCCATTTTCTATCAATTCAATTCCTATGTATACGTTCCATCACTGCGTACATCAGCATCATACTAGTAAATAATAATGAATCAAAAAGACGTTCCTATACATAAAAGAACTTTAGCGATACAACTGACGTACCCTAAGACCATGACATAATAATCAAACCAATAAAAAGACAAAATTTAGCAAAATAAAGATAAATTATTGTAATATTTAGTTTTGTGACCGTTATTTATAACCTAATTTAGTGAAAGCAGCGCTATCGCTATAAACAAAAGGGATCGGACGCGAAACATCCATAGCACAAATAACTACATCCCAAGTCCCAACTCTTTCATTTTATACGTCTGGTTATTGATATACACGAACAATCTATCCCCCATCCTCCGTTTCTATTCATTTCAATCAAAATCCATCCATTGTCGTTGAGATTAACTCAGGCGAAGTCTGAGTTATACTATTAACCGCGAGCAAAAAAACGCGCGGAGTTTTCAAATAAAATTTGACATGATGTTAGCTGCCGAGATAAAGTTTATTTTTATCTATTTGTTTAGTTTAAAGTATTGATGAGTGTATTGAAATCTATAAACATAATAGCAACCCATTTATTATGTATCAGTAGTGTCAAATGTTTAATTATAATTGGCAATTTATTCAAGCCAGCATTTTTAAAATTAAAATAAAAAACTACAAGGGCTCCTTTTGCGTTAATGCAGACAATTAAATGTTATGCTCAGCTTTTGATAACGTCTAAGTAATTTATCCCCTGCGTGACTGCAAAAAAATGAAATATTATGCTCAGCTACTGATACCGTCTATAAGTAACTTAAAATGATATTTTTTTTACTTATACCAGAACTCGTGCTTGTCCATTTTGCTTCAGCTCCTTCAGTTCCTTCAAAATCTCTATATTTAAAAATTGTACGACAAATCTATAATGAGCAAGTTATATTGATTTTTAAATACTGTACCATTGTTAATGGTCTCCAATGCCAATATTTCATTTAGAGCACCTGGAAACAAAATTTCTATGTTTAACAAATTCAATTAAATATTTTAAACGATTATAAAGTACCATTGTTTTTCTTCTCTAGTTGGGCAATCTCGCTGAAAGCAACTGAACACAAAATAATTTAATAAAATATGAGAGACATTTTATTTCATTTAAATGGAATAATTTGTTAAAGACCTGTCAATTGTGAATGAAGTTTTCGCAAGTTATCAAAAAGAACTTTTCCCGAAAGAGGAGGTTTACAAACAGCTGGCCAACGCACTTGTCCAGGAGCATCTTGCCAGCAGCTTTCTCGAATTCCCATATTCTTTACCAGGATGTAGAACTCATTACCATCAAAATTGTCTGGGTCATCTAGACACCAGTCCAAGTCTTTAATAGGAAATGAAGCCGATGAAATGTATTGCTCCCAGCGCCAATTAGTTGCATTAACCTCTCTATCTCTATTGACCCCAGACGTCCAGAATTCGGATATATCTATTAGAAGAATTATTTGAGTATTACAGTTTTACAGAACGGTTTCTATTTTGAAGAAGGGTGCCATTTTCGCAACGAACCAGTTGTAAATTTCCAAATTTGTTTTTTCTTAGTTTTGAATGGAAGCAGACGCCAAGCGCTGTGAACAGAACTGTCAGGGATAGTACATTAACTCAGTATCCAAGTACCAATTACCTATTTGGTACTTCGACTTAGGCTTGTGGGAAATGCACCAAGGGTGTGTACAGCGTTGCCAGGTTTGAATTATTAAACCATTTTATTTTATTCTAAACCTAACCTAACCTTACCCACTACAATCTCGCCCTATCAAAACCTACCAATCACCTGTGAAATCCCTAATCAAAATGCAGGAAAATCCAAAACCAATAAGAATTCAGCAAAAAAAGTCAGCATCCTTTTTTCTTCGGCTTATTTAAAACTGAACTGACAGACAGTAAAACCTAACGATGAGAGCTAGATCAAAGCGTAAATGGCAACTTTGTTCAATGTGGAAACCGTTCTATAAATGTTTTTTTTTAAATATGTAGTACCATTTTCTGCCATCAGATTAGATACTTCATTGTTCTCCTCTTTGTTTTCGAACCAAACCAACTGCATCTGATGATCCCTACAAAATTGATCAGCTTCCGATCGCGTTTTCTGTTAATAACGAAAACTTTCAATATTAAATATCCTATATATTCAAGCATTCTCTCAAATGTTATACTTTGTCTTTAACTAAGCAGTAGCAGCCAAATTTTGATAGCTTAAAACAGGGATTGTCATTCGATCCTAAGTAAGAAACTGGACAGTCCATGTTGATGGCCAAGGAAAGGTCACATTTATATAATTTGTTCAACTTCTCTTGATCAAGCTAAATTATTACTATTTAAAAAATATTTCTTTAACTAAAACTTATGATTTTTTAAATATTTACTTTACTAAGCAATCCAGTAATGGACCCTACTGAAATTGGTTTCTTGGGTGTTGCCTTTTTCGACCGAATGGTTGGTACACTTTCGTTCTTTGCAAAAGCGAAAGACTTGTAATGCATAATAGAATCTAAAATCAATTAATAAATTAGTCGATTTAATAGATGGCAAATTTTTGACACAATAACTTTACTGATATCATAGCTCGTGGAGGTACTAAATTGTGTAGGATCAAATTTCTTAAATTTTTTTTCAAAGGCCCCATCTGTAATTATTAACTTTGCATTACTTTTAGATTTAAAAAAAAATATTAATACCTTCAAGGTTATCTTCATTTATGTTAATATGTTTATCTCGATCGGGCCTATTGTGTTCGTGTTCGAATCCCAGAGTGTGCATCAGTTCGTGAATGACAGTTTCTACGTTGATACACATATTTTTCTGTAAGGAGAGGTCTTGAGGGCCCTTGGTCCTTCCAATGAAGCTCCAACAGCCCTTACCACTCACGATATTTACGTAATCACTTTCCGTCGTTCTCGGAACGAATTGAATGCAGGATTTATCCTGAATGTTACGCATCCCACGAGCAATAACGTTTCTCTCTTCTTTGTCTTAGCATTTATTTTAAAAAATCATTTAACATTATTATTTTATCTTTATCTTATTATTGATATTTACTAAATTGGCCGGATATAGTGTATGGCACGATCCCACCAATCCAAAGACTCTCTGTCAAGTTAATTGCGTTGTGGTGGACTACTTTGCCATCACTAGAACCGAGTTTGAATCCAGCAATGTCACCTTCAGTTAGACCTTCTGTTAAGACTCCCTGATTAGTTGGGTCATCGGCATTTATCTCAATCTCTACATTACAATATATAATAATATTGAAGTTCAACTAAAATTTATATATTTTTAAGTTACCTTGATTTAAAGATTGACGAAACTCTTCTTCACTTAGAGGTGCAGCGGTAATGTCGTCAATATTTCGACGATGTCGTCCTTGAGGCCAGCTATTGCTAACCGACGGTCTCTGGTTTGAAAATTGCACAGTCACTACCAGGACCACAAAGAAAATTTCTTTGATAAACATTGTCATATTTCTTCAATAAATAATATTGAAGGTTCCTTTCCTGCAATAAACGTAGAGGAAGAAGTTTTTACTTATACTATTTAAACTACAATTAGGATTGCATGTTATATAAGGTAAATCGTTATTAATATAATAAAAATAAGTAAGCAGTAAAATGGATGGAATCTAATTGATCATTTAATTCATTTATGTTACTACGAATTACTACGTTAATTGTTTGATAATTAATGTTTTAAGATTATACCACAATATCGAAGAAAATGTATTCTTTCTACATACTCCTATATACACCTAAACACTAGTTGAGTAGTGCATGTCGGGAATTTTGAGGTTGGTTCCAATCTTTACCAATAGGTTCGCTGTAAAATCAAGGCCAACCTTTACATTAGTCTTATGGCACCAAGACAATTTATTTCAATTTTTAAGTACGTATAATAAATATACTTATGGAAAATAAAATACTGATAAAATTATTTAAAAAATTCCCACTTTTGAGTTTTTTCTATGAAACAACTCATTTAAAAAAACACATTTTAGAGCCATAAACTTTACATTGGTTGCCTAGAGGTTGCCTACCTTTAACAGCGAACCTATCGGGGAATTTAGGAACTGATAATAAAATATCCGACGTGCGTAGGAGTTTGCTAATTGAAAACAGTATGACGTATTTTTTTTTTAAAACAAAATTCATACTAATTTCTCGAACAGTAAAAAACCTGCAAAAGGTGCTTTTCCTTATAATTTTCTAGTTCTATATAAAATGTGTATTTAAGAAACTTTATACCTAAGAAATTGTACCTTAAACAAAGGATTAATTATTGACGGCCAATACAGATGTTGTGAATCGATGGAGCACTTGGAATGGACTGAATTACGAGGTATTCGTTGGTTACATTTTTGCTATCACAAGGCTTCTATTGGCTTCGGGAAAGAAAAGCCGGTGGCTCTTGGCTATTTCCTCGTCTTCAATATTATTCCGGTTTTAAAGATGACTGTGATGACCTTGACGGAGGTGCGGTTTGAGAGGCAATCAATGCGATCTATCAAAATTCCAGACATCAATTCTAACTATTATAAGAAAATATCCTCCAGCGCTGCAGGTGTTTCCCAGCTACAAAACTCCGTTATAATCTAAAACATTTTCTTTAAAATTCACTTTTAATGTAAAGTTTTAGCCTACAATAGATTTCATACCGAAGGTTTCATTGAATAAAAACACATACTAAATAAATAATAATTAATGTACTAAAACCAAGAAGTTATTTATATTTTTAAAATATCAAGTTGTGTTTTCTATATTCATAGTTTGCATGCCTTGCTTATTCTTAAAGCATGAAGTTCAGGTATGACCCTTAATATTTATAATCTATACCAACTTAGTACGTGTTACCAACGTAACGTATTACTATTCTATAAGAAAATCGCAATTGTAATCAATTCAACTAAGACCATACAATGATACAAGATCAAATATTTGGGTTCTTTCATCTATACATCGCCTTTATAATCCTCTCCTACTTCCGGGAAATAAAACTCATTGTCAAAATCTTGGGAATCATGAGTGTATGGATTTCTATTCGAAAATTGGGACGAAAGTAAGAATGTTTCGACTTTTCCTCCTTATTCTGTTGAGGGTAAAATAACGGTTTCTGCTGTCGGTAATTGATTATAGGGTAATAAGGTTGAACTGTTTGATAAATAGGACAACCGGTTGGCCTCTTCCGATAATTTGAAAATTGGTTGGTATTGCTGATTTTGACTGGGATAATTCGTCATAAAGCCATTGTAAGGCTTATTCGGTTTATTGAAAGATTGCGTGCGGAAATAGGAAAAGGGTTTATTAAATAGATAATTAATTTAACCAAAACAATTGAGATGGCTGTAATAAGGGCAAGCAGCGTTGCTTTGGTAGAAACTTTGAGGGTTAAAATAGTCAACACATGGGATATCAATGGCTTATATATGTTTTGTTTGAGGGTGATTGATGAACCGATTCAGAATACAGTGGGTTGTCGGAAGTAATATCAATATTCTGCACTACTACAGCTGCATTGTCTTCGCGTTATCGTCGTTTTGAACTCACTGATCTTTAATGGGTAAAAAAATGTAAAATAGTTGTTATTACAGGTAATAACTTACAACGGGTAATTGGGAAAAGGCATATGCCCCAGAAATAAGCGGAAATAAGGAACGATGGATTTACAATTAAGAAAAATACGTTATTGGCACAATAAAGAAGTAAAATGGTTACAGATAAACGGAAAACGGGTCATAATTGAAAATATGATCAGTTCAGTATGATTAGCATCCGTAGCAGCTTGATAAGATTCCTTTTCAGTTTTCATAGCCGTCTTCTGAGCTTCCAATTTAGCCTTCCAAACTGCAATGCGAGCACTCCATTCATCTTCTATCGCAGCTAGCCTAATAGCTTCCTGATTTCCATTTGAACTTCTCTTCAATCTCTTGCGTCGTTAGGTGCTTATATAGTTGCATTAGACGAGGAAGTTTATCTGCAAGGCATTAAAGCTCGAGTGTTCATTCAAATTGCTGAAATTTCCAACCATTTTAACAGTTGAATATACCGAGTATGAATTGTTATCAGTTCACTTTTGTTTCAATATGGAATATTACAAAAAGATATGTTGTGATATATTGAAGCCAAATAACACTAAGCTATTACTGGTCCTAACCAAAATCGACTAAGTTTGGGCAATGATTATAAGGAGAAAAAATGTTAAATTGATCCATTTACTTATTTAGTCCCACTTTACTTATTTTCAATCACAGATTCACAGCAGTAATATCGAAAACATTTGGAACGAGTATAAAGTATTTTGTTTTTTATCCAGAAAGCATGATGAATTATACAAAGTTAAGTTAATAGAGTCATGTACTTTAATGGATGTAATCTCTAAAAATATATTTTTTCCTTGAAGCAAAGGCAAAATTTCGGGATTTAAGGTAAACTGATGTTTGAATAGTAGGTGTGCTTGTAAAAGACTGCGGATTTGGGAAAACGAACATAATTTGTCTTGGTCATTCTTAAAGCATGATGTCCAGGTATGGTCCTTACATTGTCATTTTTTTATGAATAGTTTGGGCAAACATTTTTCGTGACCTTGAAATTCGATGCACAAATAAGGCACCATACAAATGTAATCAAATAAAATCTGTTTATCTTAATTTATTGCTTAGTAATTCTTGCATATGCGGGAGTTGGTAAGTAACTGGTGCATACTATATATAATATAATGATTAAATGAATTTATCATAATTATATTCTTAGTTTTTGGTCTGTGTATTGGTTGTATAAATTCTAAAATAATGCTGCAAAAGTAGATATTCTCACGAAGTTGATGCAGTCATGTTGGTGAGCTGTATATACATAAAAATAATTATATCCAGAAAATGATATACCCTTCAACCATACAATAAGTCATAATAAATAACTAACCTTTAAAAAATTCTCCTTGAACTCCAAAAACTCGGTCATTACCTCTGTAAATATTAAGAACCATAAATAAAAACCACTAAAATATCAAAAATAAATAAATTACCGCTGTTCCTTTTCTGAAGTTCCTGAATTTCCTTGAATGCCACTTTTAATTATATACAAATTCATCAAATTAAATATTGTAACATAACAGTTATTACCATCAATAATACCTGTCAATTGGGAATGAAGTTTGACCAAATTATCCAACAGCAACTTAGCCGATAGTGGTGGCTTGCAGATGACCGGCGATTGGAGCTCCCCAATAACATCTTCCCAGCATATCTTTCCCAAGTGGTTCTTTGCCAAGATGTAGTACTCATCTCCATCGTAATTGTCCGGATCTCCCGGGCACCAATTAAAATACTTGATTGGGAATGAGGTCGAAGTTGATTGCTGTTCCCAACGCCATTTACGGTCCAATTCACTATCAATACCAGATGTCCAAAATCCGGACATACCTAACGCATGTTAATAGTTTTATTAAATAAATGACCAAACCAAAATAAGGTTGAACCGATAAGAGTTTTGGTTTCAACCATTCATTTTTGGCCAATTACCAACCCAAAGTTAGGTTGAAATTACGACCAATTGACCAAACTTTAAGAATTACCATTTTCTAACGCCAAATTGGATACTTCTTTGCTCTCTTTTTCAGTTTCTAACCAAACCAATTGCATTTGATGATCTCTACAGAATTGGTCAGCCTCAGCCCTCGTTTTCTAAATATAAATCAATAAGTTATTATATACCAAACTATTTATATTTGAAGGTTTTAAATGAATTTTACTCTGTCTCTGACTATGCAGTAGCATCCCAATTTTGGTATCTTTGAACATGCGTTATCAGCCACTCCCAAATATGCGACTGGACATTCAACATTGACGGCCAACGAGAGGTCACACTTGTAAAGTCGATTCAGCTTCATCTGATCAACCTTTGTATATGAACCAGTTCTTTATATAATCTATTCAACTTATTAATTATGATTTGCGTATATAATTTACAGGACTTAAAAGGCCATCTATGGAGCCCACTGTTTTCTTCTTTTGTTTCGAGCGAATCGTTGGAATTTTTTCATCTTTAGCCCAAGCGAATGCTTTGTAATGCATAATTGAATCTATTTAACGTTAATTAAATTTACTTTATTGAATAGTTAAGGATTTTTAAAATTATGTTTTAATACTGATGTCGTAGGAAGTGAAATTTCGGTATCTTAAGGAGTCGTATTTCTCGAAATGTTGCTTTATGGCTCCATCTACGTTGCCAGATTTATTTTAAGTTTTTTTTTAAGATTTGAAATATGAAATATACCAATCATATTATCCTTATTTAAGAGGATGTAATCATCTCTATCTGGTCGATTGTGTTCGTGTTCGAAACCAAGTGCGTGCATAAATTCGTGAATGACCGTTTCAACGCTGACGCAACGGTTTCGCTGTAAAGAGAGCTCTTGCGGGCCTTTGGAGCGACCGATGGCGCTGAAACAGCCATTACCGTTGATGATTCTTACGTAATCTTCTTCCGTCGTTCTAGGCACGAATTGAATGCACGATTTATCCTGGATATTACGCATTCCGCGAGCTATGATTTGGCGATCTTCTCTACCTGTATATAATTAAACTGGTATTAATAAAATTATTATGTAATAATAGATACATTTGATATTCTGAAAAATGAACATCGTGAAAATGGCAATTCTAATGACGATTGCAAAAGTTTAAATCAGTTATGTTTAACCAATCAAATTCAATTCATTTTTATCAACTGTAATACAATGGTCAAACAATTTAAAAATCTGAAAACTTCAATTCAATTTTTAAAAACTGTAAGAAAATTTTGCCCAAAATTAAAAATCTGAAAAATGAACATTATGAGAATGACTATTTCAAATACATATAATATAATTAAAATCTAATTGAATTCATATTACGTAAGATATATATTTACTAAAGGCATCGGAGATGGTGTATGGTACGATTCCGTCTTTCCAGAGCAGCTCATCAGAGCTGACCGCATTGTATGATTTATTGCCACTCGAATCTTCGTCGTAATCAGCTATTATGTCACCTTCAACTAATCCTTTCGTTTGCAAACCCTGATTTGTTGGATCAATCTCGTTGATTGCGTCAATACCTGTAATAATAATCATTCCAATTAACGCTACTTTGTTAATTAAAGAGTTATTTGTAGAACTATTAATTAATTGAGTTTAAAAGTTACTTTGATATAAAGAAAGTTGGAATTCTTCTTCTGATAGAGGCGCTCCTGGAATAATGTTATCAGCACGACGGTATCGTCCTTGAATCAATTCGTTATTCTCGTTGCTAAGTGACGATAGTGAAGTCGGTTTCTGCTCGGAAATGCTCACAAAAAGGATACTACTTAATACACTTAATTTAATGAATAAATTCATTTTAATTCTTAACGCAAAAGCTTTTTGTGAAAATCTAATAAATCATTCACAGTGATGTAGAGCACTTTTCGAGACAGACTAAAATGCAGAAACTTTTTTTAAATTACGAAGTATTCAGTTGATGACCTTCAAAGTCGACTTCATTGTAAACTGGTTTTTATTTAATCAATTTTTAAATTTAAAATAAAAAATATTTTGCGTTTCGCGAGAATTATTTAAGGACGATCTTGCAACAGTGTCATAATGCTTAAATGTGAAAACTATATTTTTTGGCTCTCCTAATAATAGCCAATAAAGATAACGAAATAAGACATGAACTTTGTGAAAATTAGAGTTATTGACATTTATCTATGTACAATTTCCACCTATTTTTACTGCTGTTTGAAAAATAAGAATGTTAGCTCTTAAAAAAAGGGCATTACGAGCATTCCCAAATACTTTTAATCCTGTTATTTTGTATACATTAAAAATTAAATGATTAATTACTACTTTTCAAATGATGGAAGAAGCAAAGAAAGAAAATTTTCCTTTTTTGGAATTTTTGAAAAATTAGAATGGGTTTCTATTCTTACCGCTAGATAGAGTCGTGTATGTTTTGTTTACAAGAGCAGACGAAAATTATGCATGGGCGCATGCTTTTATTTCACGCAGCTGAATAGCAAATTAAGTTCGCAAACAAATTTAAACTAATTTTTGTTAATGATATCATGTATCGCTGCGTATCATATCGTGCAAAGTTGAATACCAGTTTGTAAAGTTATTCAAATGTCTGAGAATTTCGATATTATAAGGTCATCGAGGGCTAAAGATGTGTCCCATATTGTCTAGTGGTTAGGATACCCGGCTCTCACCCGGGAGGCCCGGGTTCAATTCCCGGTATGGGAAAACATTTTTATTGGTGCTTTTTTAATTAATGAAATCGCCATCCATTGCTTTTCACAACTTATATCGAAAAAGACCTGATGCTGTTAACTTCCTTTTTTTTTTTAATGAAAAAATGTTCTTTCATTTTCGCCAATGTCGGCCAAATAATGGAACGGCATTTAGATGATCGTATCAGCGGTACTGGGCGCCGCGACCGGGAGGCACGGAACTTTTTTTCTTTACCTTTTTTTTTACTATTTCATTTTTTAATATAATTTAAAACCTATAAATGGCTTTCGTAGCCTATACCTTTTTTCTTCTCTCCTTGAGGCCGCGTGACGGATTTAAAAAAATGTATACAACAATTGTAAAAACATTTTTTACCGAGATACATCCGTTTTCCCCTTTTAATAATTTCAGCTTCATTAAAATAGATTTTAAGACTTTAATCCTTCAAATACTGTTTTTCTTAAAATGAACTATGTGAAAATGGGGATTTCAAACATTTCTGAGCACTTTTTAGCACATTTCTACGAACACTTTAAAAGATGTTAATCGAAAACTATGATATCAAAAGAAAGAAAACATATCCATGTAATAATCAGCACTGAAACAATACACAAAACACACTAATAAACAATTTTCTCTTGATTAATCACAAACTTTTTATCTTCTTCTTCTAAAACGGAATATTCATCCTCATCTTTTCCACAATTTCCTAGAGAAGAAATAAATACAAAATCATTTAAAAAAAAAAATAATTAAAAATTAATTAATTAAACCAATTAAATATTCTATAATTTTTTTATTTCATATTAATAATTAAGGTCCAATAAAATTAATCAGTTAAAAATAATTTTAAAAAATCCTGAAAATTAATTAAGTGATAAATTATCACCTGGCGGAGTAAATCCATAGCGGATTTAACGGGGTCTTCCATCTCAGTTCCGGGCGGAATAGGAGTGAGTAGAGCCGCGTGAAATCTAGGCACCAGCCGGTACATGAACCTGTTGGGATCCTCAACGATCATGGCAATGAGGTGCCTGGCTAAGACGATCGACTCGCCGGCTCCTTCCAGATGGAGTGAGACCAGTTGGATCGCGTTGGGATTCTGAGGGAATATGGGCCGGATCACATCCAACTCAGAGAGGACCTTGATGGCATTCAGGTGAGAATCGTTGGGACCAAGGACTCGATCGATGACGCAAACAGGAACGACCATCACGTTCCAGACTGTAAATAAAAAAATTAATTAATTTAAAAATAATTAAATTATTATTTTTAAAAAATACTTCTTGGTGAAACAAAAGTGGGAATCGGACTGCCGCCTGGAATAATAATAAATTATAAAAGATTTAATTCAATTATATTTAGGGGGAGGGAATACTACTTGGCGGAAGTGGAATAGTGGAGACCGATTCTAATTGCTCAATTCCACCTGAAAAAAAAAATTCGATGTAATTTAACCATAATTAACTATTTTAAACGCAATACACATTACTATTTGGCGGAAGTGGAAAAATGGAAGTCGATCCCAATTGCTCATTATTACCTGAGATGAAATTAATTGATGCTTTAGATGTAAATTTAAAAAGAAAAAAAAAGTGGAATAATTACTGATTTGCGTAAGAGGAAAATTGGAAATCAATCCTGACTGCTCATCGTCACCTGAAAAAAAGGGATGCTATGGTATTTAAGAAATAGCGAAAAAACTAAAAAAAGGAAAATTTTAAATACTATTTTGTGGAAGTGGAAAAGTGGAAATGGATGATCCTGATGATTCACTTCCACCTAAAATTTTTAAAAATGGTAGAGGAAATGGGTTGTAAATAAATAATCATTTAAAATACTAGTGGAAGGAGAGGAAAGGGTGGAACTGGATCCTGATGATTCACTTCCACCTGAAAAGATAAATAAATTTAATAAATTTAAATAAAAGTTAAGTGAGGAAAAATAAAATACTTTTGGAAATGCTTTCTTCAGATTCACCCTCAGACTCATTTTCACTAGGACCTGTAAAAAAATTAAATAATTTAAAAAAGGTTGCAAAGAAAATTTCTATAATTTTTTTACTAACTAGACGCATCATCTGGCGAGGAAGGAGAATCAAATCCCGGTGGATCTATTTTTATATTTAAAAATTTATTAATTCATAAAATTAAAATATATATATTTTTTCATACCATCAGAAATTCTTTCAGGGGGAGAATAAGGATCTTAAAAAAAAATTAAACTTTAAAAATTTTTAAATAATTTTTGAATTTATTTAAATTACCATTGAGATCGATTGGCACAAAAATTTCATTTTCAGTGATCTCTTCAGGGGGAGAGTAAGGAACGTCGTCCAATCCTAGATGAATAAAAAAAAATAATAATGTTAAATAATTTTAAATATTATGTAAGCGAACTTAATTACCATCGAGATTTGGGGGAATGAAAGACAAATTTTCAGAGATGCTTTCGGGAGGAGAATAAGGATTTTCTAATCCTGAATTAAATACGAAAAAAATAATTAATTAATTAATACAATTAATAATAAAAATTGATAAAAATTCTGAGCATTTTAAACAGAAATTAATATAAATAAAAAGAATTAATAAAAAATATTTAAATTTATTAGTTAAAACTTAAATAAAATTTTAATGAAAATTAATTCAAAAATTAAATCTCAATTAATTTATAACAAATACTTTACCTTCATTCTTCATCTTTTCAGGAGGAGAATAAGGATTTTCTAATCCTAAATTAAATTTAAAACAAAAAAAAAATTAATTAATACAATTAACAAGAAAAGTAAATAAAATTTCTTAACATTTACTAATAAAATTAATATTTAAATAGAAAGAAATCAAAAATTATTAACATTTATTTAAAATTATATTGATTCAAAAACTTAAATCTCAATTAATTTATATTTAAAAAAAATAATTCACCATCATTCTTTTCAGGAGGCGAATAAGGATCTTCTAATCCTGAAAAATTAAAAAATTAAAAAAATAAAAAAATAAAAAATACAATACAAATATTACCATCTTGATCCTTAATAATTTCTTTAGGATTTTCTTTCATCAGGATTTCCATTCCGGAATCTCTTCCATCCCTCAAAAAATCCACCAGAGACAAACCTGGCAGACTCTTGCGCTCATTCTCCACTTCCACTTCCGCCGAATGGCCCAACAGTTCATCCAACATATCAATGGAAGAGAGATCCACCAGATCCTGATTAGGATTCACAATAGAAATGGATTGGACATCGTTCGGAAGAGGTTGCTCAACATTATCCTCGTAAGAAGGATCGGCAACGGTGCCGACGAAATAATGCGATTTTGGGATGATTTTCTTCTGATGGTGGATCTTTTTTGGAGGGATCCCTCTGGCAACGCAGGATTTGAATGGTCGTTGATGATGCAACATCTCACCGGGACGCTTCTTCCAGGCCAGAACGACGATACCCAACAGCTGACTCTTTCGGCACACTTCAAAATCTGAAATAAATTCAAAAAAATTAATATTCCCGCCACATTCGAATTCGGTGGAAGTGGTGGAAAGAGTGGAAATTTAAATTTTGGTGGAAATAGTGGAAATGCGATTTTAAAATGAATTTATAGAAAATTCCATATTTTCCACCAAATTTGAATTTGGTGGAAGTGGTTGAAAAAGTGGAAATTCAAATTTGATATAGTAAATTTAAAAAAAAAATTCAAAATTTTCCACCGAATTTAAATTGGCGGAAGTGGTGGAAATGAATTCGGTGGAAATAGTTGAAAAAGTGGAAATTGAAATTTAAAATAGAAAATTTGAAATTTTTTAAAAATTTCCACCGAATTTAAATTGGCGGAAGTGGTGGAAATGAATTCGGTGGAAAAGTTGAAAAGGTGGAATTAACATTAAGATAGAAAATAAAAACGAATAAAAAAAATTTCCACTTAATTCGAATTTGGTGGAAATGGTGGAATTCAGATAAATTTGATTTGTTACCCAATAAAAAAGGTTCCAAGGCAGCTGGAATGGGGTCATCCTTGATGAGTGGAAAGATGTAGAGATCCTTGACATTGACAGAGGCCGGTCCAGTGACAGCAAACCTTCCGGATTTATGGAGTCGGGCTAGCAATGTTGCGTAATCTTTTACATCCGCCTCGCTTCTTGGAGTGAACTTGACGACAGCCATATCCCGAGTATTGCTCTTCCGAGTCTGAGCGACGTACTGCCAGACCACCGACGGCTGGGCCCGACCAATCACCTCTAATTTGGGGGTCATGTTCAAGCCGGCTAATTGCACTGATGACATCGATCTGCTCACCTAATAAAAAAAATTCAAATTAAATTAATTCAAATTTTTTTTCCAACGAATTCAAAATTGGTGGAAGTGGTGGAAATTTCATTTTTTTAAAGATATAAGGAATTTGAAAATTTCCACAAAATTTGAATATGGTGGAAATGGTGGAAACGAATTCGGTGGAAGTGGTTGAAAATGTGGAATTTTAAATTTCTAGCAAAAATTAAAGATTTCAAAAGAAATTTTAAGTTTCCACCAAATTCGAATTCGGTGGAAGTGGTGGATAATGTGGAATTTTATATTTCCAGCAAAGAATAAAGATTTTCAAAAGAAATTGAAAGTTTCCACCAAATTTGAATTCGGTGGAAGTGGTGGAAACGAATTTGGCGGAAGTTGTGGAATTTTTTTTCAATTTATCAGAAAACTGATGATTTCCACTCAATTCAAAATTTGGTGGAAATTTAATCAATAAAAATTAAAAATGGTAAATAAGATAATTTACATTATGAGCTCTGACATTGATCTTGATTCCAGCTTCTTCACTGCAGATGGTGCCCCTCCAGAAGGCAGCTTTGACAGGCTGATGAGAATCGTGGTAGACCCTGCTGCACGAAAGTGAAAGTAATCAAAATTAAACTTGAACCATCTCCCTGTCAACACATTTCCAAGACTCACGGCAGGTTCTCCTTTGTGGTTTTGTGGAGGCTCCTCATGCTGCCGCCACCCTGAAGAGTCAAGTTGAGCACAACCATCTGCAAAATTATTTTCTGATGCAATTTTTTTTCAAATTATTACCTGCTGCTGCTTCAAGCATTCCTCCATTGAGATCCTCAACTCCATGAATTTGTTAAAATTACCTAATAATTGTTGCCTGAATAAATAAATAGTGAGTCAAGGTCATTCAAGTTGACAGGTAAAAATTGAATTTCAAAATAAAGTAAAATATTAATTATGAAATTTAGAGGGCAATGCGGTAAAATTAAAGAATCAAATTTCACCTAATTGTAATAGAGATAATTAATTAAGAATTATATTTCATTCGTAACCAGCGTGGTTTTCTCTCTCTCTTCCCTTTGCAATTCTTTCCCGAAGGCGCCAAAATAATATACTCGCCATCTAGCGGTGAATTTAACAACTATTACCTAGAAACGAAGGCTACGTTCTTAGTTTTCAAAATTACGGATCGTAAATCAGCGTAACCTTCTTATTTTAATTAATTAGATGAGGAATTGAGGTGCAACTTCCTACTTTGTCTTCATTAATTAGTTAAATTGAAGGCCAATACTGAGAATTAGTCAAACTTTCTCATCCATCCGAATCTATCAAGGATTTGTCACAGCGATAGAACGAAAAACCACAAGATGTCATCAATAAAACTCAACGAAGAAGAATCCAATAAATCTTTCGTATAAAAAGGAGTCTTTTTTCAACGATTTCTGCACACACTCGTTCCAAACTTCGAGCATCTAGCTTCATCTACTCTCAAATTTAAGCGAAAAGAAAATGATTTCCAAGGTATTTAAAGTTTAAAATTATTAATTAAATAGTTTTAAAACTTCACTTAATATTTATATTATAGGTTTACTGCATTACTTTCTTCGGGATTCTGTGCTATTGGGCAACAGTTGCTCAATCACGTGAGATAATAAATTACGTCGATAAAGGCAACTCTCACATTCAAATCGGAGTGCCTGGAAAAGATGTCACTGGATCCTATAGGTATATTTCATTAATCATCATCTAATAAAATGTAAAAAAAATAAAAAAAATTCAAGTTTAAAAAAAAAAAATTATTTTGAGAAAAAATTTAAATAAAATCATGTAAAAAAAGCTGAGAAAATCCTAAAAATACGGGTTTTTAGAAAATCCGAAACCCGTAAAATTCGAGTTTTATTTCATTTTTTCGAGAATATTACCCTCAAAAAATCATTTTTTTTCAAATCCGAAATAACCAGTTTCAATCTCATTAGAAAACTTTTTAATAACTGAACGAAAACTCAATTTTTGGCTAAACTTTCAATAATTTTATTTCTACAGTTACGTAACTAAGGAAGGTATCGTTTACGTCGTCAATTACAAAGCTGACAAAGATGGTTACAGGGCCCAAGTTCTTCAACCTCCACCATCCACAGTTCCTTTCTACCACAACGCCGTAAATCAATTAGTTGATAGCCCACCTTCCTCATCATCATCTTCTCCAACTTTGGGAACTCAAGAGAAGCCCGATCCAAACGCTTTGCAGATCACCATCGATCCTGCTAAGCCTTGGATTCCCCTCTCTCCGGCACCACTTTCATCTCCTTTCCAACAGCAGCAGGCTATTTTTTATAACGAATTTTGTAGAATTCGTAAATGCACTTTGGAGCAGATTCAATTGATTCAGCACCACCCGACTCTTTTTAAAGAATCGCCACTGCCTTTCTATCCTTGGAATATTTATGTTGCACCTGCTGTGTAATCTACCACTATCATTACCAGTAATTACTACTTTTTTCTTTCTTAGATAATACAATAGTGTAATCGAATTATTGTATTCAATCTCTTGTAGATTCTCGGATATGTTATGTACATTTCTGAATAGTTTGTTAAATACGGGAAAAATTTGTAAATGCGTAGAATTTTTAGAAGAAAACAATTTAAAGAATTCGCAATGTATAGAAAATTAGAAAAATCTGAAAAATCCGGAAAAGAACTGTGAAATTCGGGATAAATGCATAAAAACAAAGAATAAGCCAAAATAATTGAAAGAAAAACATATCGAAATCATCGTTAGAATTATTTGCATAAAAGATATTGGCTAATGTGGTGTAATCTATTACTATCATTATCAACTATTACCACTTTTTTCTTAGATAATACAATAGTGTAATCGATTTATTGCCGAATATTACCTTAAAGATCCTCGAATATTTTGCATTTTCTGAATAGTTTCTTTAAAAAAGTAAATTTATTTCGATAAAAAATGCGTAGAATTTTTTAATGAAATGCTTTACAGAACTTGCAATGTATAAAAAAAATATAAATATCCGGAAGAATTCGATAAATTTCGAAAGAATGTTTCGGAAAAATCCTGAAAAAACTATAAAATTCGCGATAAATGCATAAAATCAAAGGAAAAAAATGAGAAGATTTTAAAAACTACCGTTAGAATTATTTGCATAAAAGATTTGGGCTGCTTGATTAGCAAATGAACGGTTCAATAAGTAAAAAGAGCACGTACACCTGTTGATGGGAAGTCTGTTGCGAAGAAGCTCTAAATACAGGTTTTAGAGACTACGAACCGGATTTCATCAGATGTTTTCGGCATTTTCTGCTGCGAATAAAAAAAAAGGATGTCAACGACCCTCGGATGACATTCTTTACTTAAAAATCTGGTTTTTATTCCTTCTGGAAAGTGTAGATATAACATTCTAGAACAAGGAAGAGTTGACGATCATTCGTTTCGAATTCACCTAGCAACGAAGAACCAGCTTCAAAAATGACCCTTAAAACTGTAAGTTATACAATTTTTAACCATTAGAAAATAACTGTTTAAATAATGGTTTAATTACTTATTTATAGTTATTGGTAATGGTTGCTCTGTCAGCAACCATCTCCAATGGTCAGTTTCTTCACGACCACGCTGCTGGTCATTTTCCTTACCAACCATCCTTTGGGGGTTTTCCACCATTTCCCAACAAAGAGGATCAGAGTAAATACCAAATCGATGATGCCCAAAATTCAGCTGTTGTCGTCCAGAGCAGCGATCTAAGTTCCGACGAAAAACCAGCAATTGATGACTCTGATGTTATCCAATCACCATCCAGCAGCAGTATCTACAACCCTGGTTTTTATAAACCTCAATATCCGGGTTTCTACCAACCAAAACCGAATCCTTTCTACCAGTACTATCCCAATCGATATGGTTTTCCTGGTTATCCCTTTTTCAACCCCTTTTACCAATTTGGTATTCCCCAGCAGTATTCTCCTTTCTACCAACATCAACAACCATCACCTTATGGTGGTGGTTTTCTAAACTACCCCAATCGGGTTCAACAGCCGTACCATCCTCTTGCCAATCGCCAACCAAATAGGCCTAAACCAATTTATCAGGGAGTTAAACCTTACCCTGTTCAACCTCAGCAGTACAAGGAGAATAATCAGCACCAAAATCCTTTTATTCGTCCCAATTTTCAACACGAAAAGCCTTACTTCCATGATTCTCACCAGTTCAATTACCCTAAACAAGAAGATGATGCTGAGTCCGTTGTAGTTGCCGCTAAAGAGTCTGTATACGACGACGGCTCCGAGTTCAAGGAGAAACAAGAAGATGATTTAATGGGAAGTCTTACCGCGAAACAAATTGAGGGCTTGTATCGCCTTCTCGGTTGATTGATTTGCTATTTATTTTCTGTTTAATTTATTTATTGTACCTATTTAAATTTATATGGTATTTTTAATGGAATAAACAATTTCTATCTTGTTATTCAATAAGAAGCTATGATATTTAATTGTTTGATTATTTTGTTGATTTAATATTATTTGTTTTCAAACTTAAGCCCTCGAAACCAATAAAATCATTATTTTTTAATAAACAGTCATATTTTGATACATTATTTACAGTACCGGTCTGAATTATTGAGACATCGGTTTCTTTCCCATAAGAGCCTGTGTAAAAGGTCTCTCACGAAAAGTTAAATATAAAATAAACTACTGGGAATACAAAAAAAAAAATTCTTTGGTGTTTTCGCGAGAAAACATTAAAGGCTTCAATGCTCTGGAAGGAGAAAAATTTAGCTTCTGTGGCCATTGCACATTATTGGGGCTACAGGTTTTTCCTCCATTTATTTACGTGTTAAAAGGGGTATTACACACCTGGATTTTAAAAAGTCAAAAACTGAGTGTATTCAATTGTAATGCGTAAAAAAATTCAAAAATGAAATAACCTTTCATAAAAACAATGCGAAAGAGTCACATCTTACCGTTTAATATTTTTTAAAAAGCACGAAAGCTGGCCGAGACGATGTTTTCCCTTGTAAACATACACACTCAAGCAGAAGGATAGCCGTTTCGATCAAAACATGTGTCAAAATCAGCTCGACTGAGTTTGGGACTTAAAAAAAATATTAAACTGTAAGTATGGAACTTTTCATATTGTTTTTGTCAAATAATAATGTGTTCTTGAATTTTCAAGCACATTACCATTGAATGAACTCAATTTTTGAGATTTTGAAGTCCAGATGTGTAATACCCACTTTAACACGTAAACAAAGGGGGGGGGGGGACTGTAGCCTCAATAAATGTGTCACAATTTGGTGTGCAATGGCCACCGAAGCTAAATTTTCTTCTTCCAGATCATTGAAGCCTGGAATGTTTTCTCTCGAAAAGAATTTTTTTTTGTATTCCCAGTAGTTTATTTTATATTTCAATTTTCGTGAGAGACCTTTTTCAGTAGCCGATGCCTCAATAATTCAGACCGGTACTGTATTAAAAAATCTTTGCTTCAATGCGTCATGTTACTTTGACTATTCAATAAAAGTGAGACACAATTGGTAGTGATAGATTTTCACCCACAAGTTTTGCATAAAAAACAACCTGCTTTGATTGTCACAGTCGTCAAATCCCAGAATTTTAAAAACATTCTTTTTCAGAGCAAAATATAACAAAGAATGCGTAAATAATCTTGATATTTGGAATGCATAACTTAGCTCAACTGGATAATTTAAACAACCCAAATAGAACAACAGGGAGCACATTTTTGTAGATCAGATGCTGCTAGATGGCCTTATTTATTAGACCATCATTTCAAAAAAAAATATTTTAAACCGGTCCTCAACTATAAATTTCATCCCAATGGCGAGAGAGATAGTTGTAGTAATGTGGCACATTCAAACGGGAATGAAATGGAATCACGCATACAGATTGGGAAATGAACCGAGGCCTTTTTCTTGTACAGCATCTTCTTGCCGGCTTGACCTGCTTTAAAAAGATCATTTTAAAGCATCCTGCTTCAGAAAGTTGACTCTCAGTCGCCTTCCAGGTCTTGAATTCTTCTCATCTTAGAAGCAGTTTTTGATGGTGTCTGTTTAAAATATAAGAAATTAAGAATGAAAGTAAGTATTTTGGTTAATTAAAACTGTTTGTATTTAGAGAGATTTAAAGTGATGAATGTCACATTAAAATTTTTCAAACAGAATATTGTTGGTGTTTTCTTTCTGTTCCTGGTTGCTTCTGCTTCCGCCTGGTCTTTCTCGCTTTTCGGAGCTGAAGAGAAAACGGAAGATCAGAAATCCGATGTGATTCTCAACAAAGAAAGTTTTGAAGCCGAAGATCCATCCAAGGATTCTGAAAATGTAGCTGAAGAGAAGAATCCCATTGCCGAAAAAGTAATCAGTAAGGAGGATTCAAAGGAATCTCTGAAAGATGAGGATGGCCAATTGGTTCACGGTATTGTTTACCCACCTAAAGCCGAAGATCCATCCAAGAATTCTAAAAACGAGGCTGGAGAGAATAAGCCAAATGTCGAGGAGGTAACCAATAGGGAGGATTCTAAGGAATCCAAAAAAGATAAAAAGGACCCTATAAAAACAGTTGAAGATGATCAATTGGTCAGAAATCCAACAGCACTGACGAACAGCAAAGATCAGAAAATCAAGATCGGCGATGAACAAAATTTTAGAACCGGAAAGCACTTTCAATTCAATAAAAACATTTATAACGCAGGACGTTTTAAGCCTCATCGTTCTCAAGGTTTCTACCAACCTAAATCACATTCTTTCTACCAAAATCCCATTCGTTTCGGTTACCCTGGCTACCCCTTTGGAGTGCCGCAGCAATATTCCTCTTTCTACCAACCCCAACAACCCTTTAATAGTTTTCTGAATTACCCTCTTCGTAATCAGCAGTTGTACCAACCACTCGCCAATTACCAGCAGAATAAGCCATCGGGTTATCCTATTCAACAAAAAGTTAAACACTATAAACCTTTTGCCAATTACTGGCAGCAGAAACCAATTTTTCCTCAACAGAATAAAAAGAAGAAGCAGCAGAAGTCTGTCATACGTCCCAATTTCAGACTAAACTATCCCTATCTCGATGATTCCCTGGCTGTTGACGATGAGTTCTATTTTCCCAAAGAAGATTATGAGAAGGAAGAAACTGTTTTCGCTAAGGATGCCCAAACGAATGATGATGGTTTTGAGACAACTGAAGAGGAAGAAAATAAATTCATCGATAGTCTTACCCCTCAACAGATCAATAGATTACTTGATCTTCTTATCGAATCTACATAATAATAATATGTATTTATATTAATTATTGTACCAACATGTGTAGTGTTTGAGTTTATATTTTTAGTGGAATAAAAATAAATAAAAGTTTTAAAGAAAACCAGTTCACATCTTAATAAACCCATGTTTACTGATTTTCAAGTGGTTTGAGCAAGTAAAACAGGATAATGACCTGAGCTCACTTCCTATACACGTAAGCACAGTTTTGCTATAAACCTGCCAAAGTATTATTAAAGTATTCTGATTCATACAATAGACTGTCAATCGTCTCCCAGGCTTTGAGTTTCCGTCATCTCAGTAGCGATTACACTGTGTATGGTGCATAAAATGAAGGTATAGTAATGAACGTTTTGACTTATTGTTCAATGTTAATGTTTTAAAACTTGAACCTCCAATTTGTTTTTCTTTTTTAAATAAAGATTACTGGGCTTTTCTTTCTGTTTCTGATTGCTTCTGCTTCCGCCTGGCCTTTTTCTTTTTGGGGGTCTGAAGAGAAAAAGAACGAGGATGAAAAATCCGACGTAATTCTTAAATATGATACTGGCGATCACAAGCACATCCAAACTGGACGAGCTGGTGAAGAAGTTCACGGAACCTTCAGGTAAATCAATTCATTTTTTCACCCAACTAGTCTCCTCATTTCCTCTTTAAAAATTCCATATTTTACAATCAGTTCCAAGGTTAACAAAAATACATAATTTTAGTGGGCTATACTTCGGTTTGAAGTTGAGTAAACTGCTCAAAAATCTATATTTTACTTTTAGCGTCAAGGAAGCAGATGGGAAGATACGAACCACGAACTACAAGGCAGATAAAGACGGTTTTAAGGCTGAAATTAATGTAGAAGATTCGCCCAAGCATTCCGAAAAAGTAACTGGTGAGAATCAACCCACAGACGAAAAGTTGACCGATGATGAAACGAAAGAATCCCTAAAGAAGGAAGAAGAGAAAAAGGTATCTATCAATATAAATGAAGACAAAAAGCAAACAGAGAAAGATTCGGTTAAACAGAACGACAAGAAAGACGAATATCCAGTCAAGATTGGCCAAGTCGTTCACGGGAACATTGCTTCATCGAGCAACAATGAAGATCAGAAAGTTCAAAATGATGCTTCTGATGACAATGCAGCTGTAGTAGTCCAGAATATTGATCTAAATTCCGACAAACCACTGAGCTCAGATGCCGTTAAATCACCATCGAAAAACTTCATTTATAACCCCTTAATATCTCATGGTGGCTATTTTAACCCTCAAAGATTCTATCAAACAAAGCGACGAAATCCTTTTTTTTACCACCCCACTCGTTTTGGTTACTCTGCTTACCCCTATAACAAACCCATTTCTCCTTTCGGTATGCCATCTTCCTACAAACAGATTAAACCTTACAATGGTTTTATGATGAATTTCCCCAATCGAAACCAGCAATACCGTCCATTTTCCAATTACCGAAAGAAGGGAGCAGTTTATCCTTTTCACAAGAAGTCCCAACTCTATAGCCGTCTTGTCAAATACCGACAGCAGAAACCGTTTTATCCCCAACAGAACAAGGAGAAAAAACAGCAGCATTCATACTTTCGTCCCGGCTTTCGATTAGAAAATCCGTACCGTGATGATTCCCACGCTTTTGACGACGAGTTCTATTTCCCAGAAGAAGGAGAGCGCTACCAAGATGGTGTTGAGATGGAGGAGCCCATTGCCATCGCTAAAGTTGTCGAACATGACGACGTTACTGGAATGACGGAAAAAGAAGAAGATGAGTTCATGGAACGCCTCACCGAGAAACAGATTGATGGGTTATACAATACCTTTTTAAACTGATTGTTTTATTATTTATTATGCTTATAAAATGTTGAATTTCGTGTTATTGGTGAAATATAAAAGTAGTTGAAGTGATCATAGCGGTGTTTTTATTTTAGAACTAGCTGCAATACCTGTGTCATTTTTAGTGTTTAAGTTTTGTAATTCAAATTTGAAAAAAATGGAATCAATTCACAAACGTTTTAAGTTGTTGGATTGAAACAGTTACTTTTATTTACCGGCCTGTAGATTTAAAAAAATCTACATTGATAATTTCAACCAGTCAATTCTTAACCCCACCTGTAAATTAAATTTTTAAACTTTTTAAATTGCAACCAGTCCATTTAATACTCTGTCGGTCAATTTAAAATAATTCTAAATTATTATTTTATGAATTTTTTTTCCTTTTTTTTTTGTTTATATGTCTATCGCTTTTAACGCCAGCCGATCTATTAAAACAATTTTACATATTTCAAAGCCAGCCTGTAGATTCTTTTTTTTGCTTTAGAATTTAAACCTATCACTATCACACTCTGCCGGTTGAATAAAAAAAATCAAATTATTGATTGCCACCAGTCACTTTTATACACGGTCGGCTGCTAATTAAAATTTTAGAATCACCCGGTTAATACCAGTAAGGGTTTCTCAGGCCACCTTCGGAACTGGATAAACTTTAACTAGTAAAAAGTAGGAGGGACCATAATTATCTGCCGTCTTCGCGGGGCGGTCTTACATATTTATTCCGCTTTCGGGTTCTCCATAAGATGAAGGGAAGCAGGAACCAATATATGTGTAAAAAAATAAACACGCTAACAGAGACAACTTAAATCTGATTTAATGGTATTTAAAAAAAAAAGTTTTGTTACTTTTTCCACGATGTCTCCGGAACTGTTGATTTCAGGCAACGTAACTTTTTACATTTTTAGGTGCTAATTACAAAAATATTCGTCCTTTATTGTCTTGATAAATTCTTAATTTATACATTACAGTATAAAAATACAAACACTACGCACCAATGCGTAAACTCTAAAAAAAATTTTACGCTCGTCCTCAGGATATATTTGGAATGTAAATTTGTAAAATCATCATTTGGTTACATGGAAAAGACAAAACTCCTGTAGGTGTTGTTGCTTCATAATAATTTCATCATTATAAACTAGAATAAACCGGTCCACAACAATTAAGAAATCATCCTGTTTTTACTTATACTGTCAGAGGAAGAGACTACGGGCATTTGAAGTGATGTGGCACAGCCAAACAGGAATTAAATGGAATCCAATAATACAATGACCCGAGCCCATTTATTATGCGCGTGGACCTCTTCTTGTCTTGTTAAAAAGCCCGCTGCTTCAAACAGTTGACTACCAATCGTCCTCTAGGTTTAGAGCCTTGTGGTTTGTAAGCAGAATTTCTCTATAACATTTGAATAAAGTGGAATTTATAAGGAGAAATAAGAATGAAGGTTAGTAAAGCATTTTTTTAAATTGTCTTTTCCGGTATTTAATCTTAATCTAGAATGCACTCTCTTATTTAAACTACGAATTTTAATTTTTAAATTAAGATTGCTACTGGGATTTTTCTGCTGTTCCTGGTTGCTTCTGTATCCGCCTGGCCTTTCTCTCTTTTCGGTGCTAAAGAGGAAAAGAAAGAGGTCGAAAAGCCCGATTTGATTTTCAACAAAGAAGATTCACTTAAGAATTTGGAAAAAGTATCTGGAGAGAAAAAGCCCATTGACGAGAAGATAACCAAAGAAAAAACAAAAGAATCCATAAACAAAGATGAGGAGAAAAACAAGGAAGACTCTGTCAAGAAGAATGAAGACAACCCCAAAGCAGGCGAAAAGGTTAAGGAAGAGGGGATGCTAGAGAAAGACTCATCAAACAAGAAAGATGAGAAGGACCAGATAGAAAAAGGACAGAAGTTTGGGAAAGAACCCACGAAGACTCTAGAGGAAAAAGATTCGATGGATAAGAAAGATGAAAAAGACTCTAAAAATAAGGATGGGGACAAAGTCAAGGTGGGCGAGACGGTCAAAGAAGAACAAAAGGCTGAAAAAATCAAGGAATTACTAAAGAAGGACGAAGAAAAGGTTGAAGTTGTTGAAAAAGAATCGGCCAAAAAGGAAGAAGATAAAGTAAAAGTAGGTGACAAGGGTAAGAAAGAGGAGGAAGTCAAAATCGTGCAAAAAGAAGTGAAAAAGGAAGAAAAAGGGAAAGACTCGGCCAAAAAAGTAGATGAAAAAGACCCCATCAAGAAGGGCGAAGAAAAATTGAAGGTGGACGAAAAGATCAAAGAAGAAGAAAAGGACGAAAAAAACCAGGAATCTCTGAAGAAGGAAGAAGGAAAAGTTAAAGTAGGTGACAAGGATAAGAAAGAGGAAGTCTCATACGTCGAAAAAGAACTGGAAAAGAAGGACGAAAAAAAGGTAGAAAAAGAGTCAAGCAAGAAAGAAGAAGAAGGCAAAGAGTCATTTAAAATAGTAGATGAAAAGGACTCGACCAAGAAGGACGAAGACACAGTCAAGGTAGGCGACAAGGTAAAAGAGGAAAATGTCGAAGTTCATAATGGCCATATATTTCACGGTAATAACATCAGACCATCTCCTTACGTGGGCCTACCACTGACGAGTAACGCAGATATTCAGAAATTCCAGAACGGAAATGGCCAAAACAACTTTAACACTGCCAATTTCAACCCTTATCCTCAAGATTTCTACCAACCAAACCCAAATCCTATTCGTTTCGGTTACCCTTTTGGTATGCATAAGCAACATTCTTCTTTCTACCAGCACCCTCAACAGACCTACGGTGGTCATATTGATTATTCTTATCAGAATCAGCAGTACCAACAACAACCACAGCCCTACATTGATCATATTGATTACCCCTATCAGCATCAGCAGTACCAACAACAACCACAGCCTTACAATGGTTTTGTAAATCAACCTTACAGGAATCAGCCATACCGCCATCCTAATTCTAATTACCAGCAGGTGCAAACAGGTTACCCTATTCAACAGAATGTTCAACCTTACTACCCATTGGCCACTAACCGACAGCAGAAACCATTTTATCTTCAACAAAACAATAAGAAAAATCACCAGCAGTTATTCTTTCGTCCTAATTTCCGACTGGAAAATCTTTATTTTGACGATTCCTCTGCTTCTGACGATGAATTTTATGTCCCTGACGAAGAAGAGAATGTCGAGAAAGTAGAAGACGCTATTGTCGCTAAAGAAGCCATATACGACGATGGTTCTAAGAAAATTAATGAAAAAGAACAGGATGATATCATTGATCGACTTACTACTAAACAGATTGAGGGCTTATTCCGTCTTCTTAAGGAGGAATAATTTTCAAATATTTATGTGTATTTATGGATGTTTCACCCCTTTATTTATCATACATTTAGTATCTAGGTTTGATTAGCAGTTGAATGTATATTTCTTGCTCAATTCATAATTCGTGAATTTTGTATATGGAATGAGAACAAGAATATACAAGGAAGAAGATATAAAGACATGGAAACTGCTAGAACTTTTTCTACAAATAACTCGTTCTTTTGACCTCTACCAGGTGCGGTTACTTAAGGGCACTGCTCTTAAATAAAAACCAGTTTAAAATTAGTTATGCACACATACAAGCATGTGATTGGTTTTTTAATTCAGTTTTTGATTGAAGAAATCTTTAAATTTACAACAATTTTAAAATTGCTTACTAGCTTTGTTTTCAAAAGTTATTTGCTTGTTTCAGAGAAATCAAAGTTCATTAGTTAGTTTCATTATATTGCATTGGTATACAGTTTTGAAGAAGCAAAGAAAACACATATTTTTGGAAATGATGTAAAAATAACCGGCTAGATAGCATAAATGTGAAACAATATCTCAAATAGCTATTTATGCAAGCTCCTTAAGGTGAATGCCTTTTTACAATTTTGGTTCATAGATTTATTTATTTTCTTGGAATTAATGATTTAATCAGTTTTAAATTAGAGGTAGGATTAGTGTGCTGCAGGCCATTTATTTTCTTTCTTAACAGAATTTATTTTGGATGTTACAAAGAAGAAAATGGGAAATTCCAACCTTTGGTCTAATTTTAAATAAGGTTTGCATATGATAATATACTAATTTAGTTTTGTTTTAAACAATTAATCTGCAATTAAGGGTAATATAATCCTCGACGGTTGCGGGTTCCGTAATAGGGAGCGGCAAATGGAACGTACTGAGCATGGGGGTAGTAAGCGTAAGGATAATGAGCATAAGGGTGGACGTAATGCTTCGGATAGTAGGGGTAACCATTCTTGACTGCATATTTCTGGTCTTTATCTTCGTTTTTTTTGTTCACTTCCTTTTGGTTTTCCTTGATTTTTTCACCAGGTTTTGCGGTATCTTTCTTCTCATTTTCTTCTTTCTTTTCGACCAATTTCTTTTCTTCTTCGTTCTTGACTTTCTCGCTTACTTTGGTTTTGTTTTCATCGTTTTTGACCGAGTCTTTTTCGGCCAATTTAACCTTTTCTTCTATCTTTTTTAGGGATTCTTTGGTGTCCTCCTTAAACTTCCCGTCTCCAGATTCTTTTCCGTAATGCTTTGACGAATCTTCCTTGTTAACTTTTACTTGGGAACCATCTTTTTCGAGAATCACGTCGTGTTTTAGGCCGCTCTCCTCTTTTTCATCTGCGCCGCCAAAAAGGGAAAAAGGCCAAGGAGAAGCAGAAGCCGAAACAATTAGGAACAGCAAGATTAAACCGGAAACCTTTTTATCAAAAAGTTTAATTAATTTAATACTTTGATTTCGTAAAATAAAAATTTAAAACAAATCGATTAATTAACTAAATGCGCATAAGTATAATATATAAAATCAGTTGACAAACCTTCATTCTCAATTAAGTTGCTAGAAAACGTGGAAAAACTAGTTAGTGTGTTCCTAGCCTGAAAGACGATCGGCAGCCAACTGATGGAAGCAGTTGGCTTAAAATGCTGCTTTTGCGATGAGACAAGAAGCTGCTTACGTTTGAGGAAATAAGACCGGTCATTGTCCAATCTGATTCCACTATTTTCCCGTTTTAAGAATGCCACATAACAGCAAAGGCCGTATTTTTCTTCGGGTAAAATAATGCTAAATTGTGATGGCTCGGTTCTATTACGAGACTG
Organism: Chydorus sphaericus; assembly: GCA_030141595.1. NCBI lineage: Eukaryota > Metazoa > Arthropoda > Branchiopoda > Diplostraca > Chydoridae > Chydorus > Chydorus sphaericus. Next base: position 11,075,452 of record CM057929.1, on the reverse strand, counting down.
AAATGCGCTTTTTTCCTTGGGTTAAAGTAGCCAAAGAAATTCACAACAGTTAGTCCATCATCAGTGTTTCTACCATTATTCGAAATCTCTAAACTCGAAAAACTTCTAGCATCATAGTGGATCATTTTCCTGATTAGTATTTTAAATCTCCAAGAAAGATTTTACCAAAGCCATGAAAATCAAAAGACACAAGTCAAGAAATAGTCAAAATCACAAGACAAGTTTCAGTCAAATATTTATAAAGAGCTTAATTTTTACATGTTTCGGTGTGTATCGATGGTAATATGTAGCGAGTATAAGATTAACAAAAAATGTGCAGTGTTATTGAAAAAAAATTTAGGGTTAGATTGGAATAAAAAATAATCCATCTTTTACCCATTTTCATATTTTTTATGAAAAATAAGTTATTATCTGAATGAAATATATTTCCATATCGCCAATCATTGAGAAGAGAAAAATAAAAGCATTTTCATAAATTAAAAAATCAGAATCTAAGCCGTCAATAAGTTTGTAACACAGATCATGTTTTTCCAAAGTCATTCCAAAGTTAATAGCGTTGCTGAATTTTGCATTTGACTCTTTGTGTTTATCAATAAATTATAGGTTCTATTCTTTAATTTATGAATTTTAGAATTTATAAAACATACAAACGGGTTCTTTTTACATCTAGGACGTGCGGTTACTAAAGAGCATTGCTCTCTTTTAAAATGAATAATTAAAATAAGATCAGTTTTTGAAAACAAATCTACGAGATTTCTCAGAGATCTCGAGATTCATCAGTTTAATTGAAAGGATATACTCTTTATTATAGACATTGATAAGGTTTTATTTACATGGAAATAAAAAAAAATAATCAAGATATTTGCTTAGAAATAAATTTCTTCTTTATTTTATGTGCTGCATGAATTTTTTTATTATAATAACACACAACCACCAGAATTCAGATTCAATAATCAGCTAGGTGTCCAATAACCATCAGTACTATATTGTGCATTTCCTTATTCTTTTTTATAAATTAGTCGAATTTCCAGAGCAGAAACAAGTGAAAATTTTACAATCCATTAGGGAATCCCGTGGTTTCATTATTAGTAGTTCAAAAAATTTTACGATGTGAACCACTATATAAGGACAATGGCTATTTTGGAATGATGTTAGCAAGTCCCTGCTACATTATTCATGTTAAAAATCTATATGTAAATCTAAACTTGAAGTATTATGTTCGTTAAATTTCATTTGCAATTAGTTATCCATTCAGAATAATGCTTAACGTCTTAAGGCCTTAATCTTGCACAAGTAGGTCGAAAAAGTTCAAAAAGAAAAAAAAATCATGTGATTGCGTTATAACGGTAATTGGTCACAATATATATGTACGATATTAAAACAGATTAACCAATGCTAACGATGTCATTAATATAATGACAACGATTTTTAACCCAACATGCATATAGATGAAGATCAGTGTAATAGTACTGAATATAGAAACTAGGTACTACATTGCACATTTAATTAGTCAGTATATACACAGATTTTTTAAAAAGAGTTTCAATGAATATTTTTTCATTAGTTTTATATAATTTTTTTATTATAAAACTTTTATTTTTTTAAATTTAAATGGTTTGACTTACGGAAACGGGTTTGATATTACGGTTATGCCGTTTTGAAACGTAATTTGTTTTTTAACAACGTGAAGATACCAATATTATGTAACGACTGAAATGTATTTCATGTATTTTTTAATTCGAGGATAATGATTGGAATATAAATTCATTGCGAAAAGCATTCTTTAGTTAGGAATTCTTGATCATAAAAAAATCTCAAATAATTACTAAATTAGTTGAATTATTTTATATTTTCAGATCTTATTGCTCTTTACTTTTTACTTGCAGAAAAATGGCTGTATCAGTTTAAAAGTATTAAGAAGTACAGTTACTTCAATTCGATGCTCTCTTTTCACACAAATACGCACACACCTATACACAGCTCTAAAAGTTGAACTTTGAAACCGTTTGAACCATTACACCACCATTGATTCCTTTATTAATAACTTGACTCAGAGAAACAGTATTTGAAGTTGAAAAAGACAAGATGTATTGGTTTTTCAACAAATAGAAAACAAATGAATTTGTATTTCCATTTTTCCCTCACTATTCATTGAACATATGACATCATGATGCATTTAATTATTTGAAATAATGAATAAAATCGGATATCCAACAAATTTAAGAACTTGTGGTATTTCCTGATCCAATTATATATATAAATAACAGGATTGTTTTACTCTTTTTAGTATTATATATGTAAATCACAGGAAATTGCATACTCTTTTTTATAATAAGTTTGAAAACAATATACCAAACATGCGCCTACTAATTTATTTTATTTGTTGACAAAGTTTTTAAATATTACAGAAGGATGTGAATTTCTCAATAGAATTAACTATATTGTGTCAAATGTTCACACATATTGTTGTTGTTTAAGAGCTTATTTTAAATAAAGGTTTCGATAATTTACTTGCTATTTCTGTCAAATTAGTTCCGGAATTAATAGTAGTAGGCAGGGGCAAAAAAGGCACGACGGTGACGCACTCCGTGGTAGGGAGCGGCATATGGACTGACTGGGACGTACTGCACATGGGGGTAGTAATCATGAGGCTGGACATTGGCATGGTACTTCGGCTTGTGGCTAGAGCGCTTAAATTCCTCACGAAGAGCAGCTGAAATAAGCCCCAGGAGTGGGCCCTTGACGTCCTTGTCCTTCACCAGTTCTTCGAATTCACCCTTCTTGACTGCCTCTTTTCTGTCAGAGTCTTCATCTTTTTCGTCCACTTCTTTTTCGTCAACTTTGTCCTTTTCTTCCTTAATCTTCTCATCAACTTTAACCTTTTCGTCTACCTTATTTTTTTCTTCGTCCTTCTTAACCCAGTCCTTTTCTTCTTCTTTAACCTTCTCACCGACTTTTACTTTTTCGCCTAACTTATTTTTTTCTTCGTCCTTCTTAACCCAGTCCTTTTCGTCCTTCTTAACCCAGTCCTTTTCATCCTTCTTAACCCAGTCCTTTTCATCCTTCTTAACCCAGTCCTTTTCATCCTTTTTCTTGGTTGAATCTTTCTCTACCTTGTCTTTTTCCTTTTCTAAATTGTCTTTATCCTCTTCCTTAATTTTTTCGCCAATTTTGACCTTATCTTCATCTTTCTTGAGAGAGTCCTTCTTCTCTTCGTCCTTCTTCAGAGATTCTTTATTTTCTTCCTTGATTACTTTCTCGTCAACGGGCTTCTTCTCTTCAGCCTGTTTTTCTGAATGCTTGGACGAATCTTCCTCATTGATTTCGGCATTGAAACCCTCTTTGTCAGCCCTGTAGCTGGTCGTGCGAACCTTCCCGTTCTCTTCCTTTACACTAATTGCCAAATAAAGATTTAAATTATTTTCATAGAAAAAATCAGAATCACTGTAGTTTTTTTTCAGATAATTGGACTAGAATTTCAGGATTAAGAATTCTTACCTAAAAATCCCGTGGACTTTTTCACCAGGTTTTCCAGTCTGGATGTGTTTGTGGTCGCCAGCGTCATAGTTGAGAATCACGTCGGATTTTTCTTCCTTTTTCTCTTCATCTCCGAAAAGGGAGAAAGGCCAGGCGGAAGCAGAAGCAACCAGAACCAGCAAGAAAACACCAGCAATCTTTGTTTGAGATAAAAAATATATAGAGTTAGACCATTTTTTTTTAAATTCAAGTAGAAATAAAATATACACAATATAAATAAAATAACTATTTACCTTCATTCTTGATTTGTATTTGAAAAACTTATGAAAATATATCAAGTATAGTTACTGCGCCAAGTTGACAACTACTCAAGACCTTGAAGGCGATTGACTGTTAACTGTCGGGAACACGGGGCTTTAAATTTCTTTTCATTAAGTCACGAAGATGCTTGCGTGTATAGGAAATGAGTTCGGGGTCATTGTCCCACCTGATTCCATTTTATTCCTGTTTTACTGTGCCACATCACAACAGATACAGTTGCTTCTTCAGTTGGGTGACAAAACGGGATGATGTTCCTAATTGGAGACCGGTTTTTTATTTTAAAAAGTAACGGCTGATGAAATAATGTTTTCAGTATTTTTTTTACTAATTAAGTGTCTCCTTATAGTATTATATAACGTATCAAATTTTAACCAAAATATAATTCTTATCATTCTTAGTTGAATAAAGCTTCGATTCAAGTTAACTCTACGATGTGTTAATTTTTGGATAACATTCAAAAAATAACTTTTAAAATTTTTTTACTACAATTTCTTTTGCTTATGATTAACTAGTATTTTTCGTAAAGATATCTGATCATGTACTTCATTGATTTCACAATATTGATATGTAATCAATAATTTATTTGTTATAAAATATTTTCTATAATTTTATTCAAAAATGGGGAGTCAACATTCGGGTCTTATTTTAATCCTCGATGTGAGTTTTCCCTTCTATTTTACATTTACAACCAACAAACAAGAAATTACAGTTTCGGCCACACCCAGTCGTCGATCGGTCATGAACCCGGATGTTCTAGAATCTTCTGCTTGCTCCAAAGGAGATCATCATTCTGATTGGCTATCCTGTTTTTGAAGAAGACCTCAAATCCAAGAGAATTGAAACAAAGGCAAAACTAGTTGTAGCATTTATTTTATTTATATTATTTCAACAGGAGATACTAACAGCTTCTTTTTTTGGTATTCACTAAACGTGTCAAGCATCGAGTATAACATAAAACTAAAAACTAAAACTTGTTTGTCGGTTTTTAAACCAGGAAATCGTAGACTAAAGAAACATCTCATGTGTGGATCTGGCAGTGTAACCCATTCTTCAATCAGTGAACGAGCTGATGGGTTTTTATTGGTAAATTTAGTTGCTGGTTAACAACGCCTAAAATGTCATCGTTATTTAATCCGGTTTTTCTCGTGCTCGTGTTGACAATTCACTTGACATCCGTTCTTTCGATTCCGCTGGATGCAACCTTGAAGCATCAACCAGATGAAAGCCGCATTACTGAATCTTATAATAAAGGGTATTTTCAAAATTTAGGTTAAATTTTAAAATATATATGTTTCTATAAATATAATGATTTTTCCCTTCCCATAAGTAGTGTTTATCGTCAACTATCTGGTCATCAACCAACCAATGACATTTCTTCAAAGCGAATCAGCCCTGAAGATTCCAAAAAAATCTTTGAGAAACTTTTACGATTCCAACAGAAATTTCTGGATGTCCAAAGCAAACTTAATCGATTATACAGTACATATCAGAACGCCCAGAGTAAAATTTCAGGCTTCTACAACAAATATCAGAAGTTCAAAAATACCGCCTTGAAGGAGAGCAATGAAATCCTCGAAGCAGAGCCAAGAATTACTGGAGCGGATGCAGTTTTAGGGGCCGCCAAAGCCGCCTCCTTCTGCATCGTCGGTAAAGGGATGCAAACTGCCAGCACATATTTAGTAAGCAAATGGTTCAACTCTTTCAGTAAACCCCTCACTGGTGATGTTGATGATAATGATATCGTGAAATAAATTAATTTTCTCTCTTCTCAAAATTGGTTGCATTATTTTTTTTTTTTTTTTGAGAACGCGGAAGCATAAGATAGTTCAGTGGCATCTAGCATGTTATAGAACCAGTATTCAAATGAGTTATCATACAGCGGATACTGAATGTAGAAAATAATAAACGACCCGAATATGATATGCATGCATAAAAATATATGAAATTCCCAATGGTGTCGGCTCGTGCAGATGCTGTCCATCATTTCAGTGATATAATACCGGTTTACTTATGATTTGTTTCTTTCAAAAACAAATTCTCCACGTTATTTGAGGTATAGCTTGACGGCGCTTGTGTCTTTGATCCTAAAATGGGATAAACCTTGTTTGCGCAACTCGGCTCAGCATCATCATGGGTAACCGGCATCATTCTGAATGTGGCTCCCTGAGCATAAGCCCTTATATCCTTTCTTCTCTTGTATACTATGGCAAACCAGGTAGTGTATAGCAAAGAGGAGGTTCATTAGAAAATAAAGAGGGGCACTAATGTTATTTTCTATTTTCTTAGCTGATGACTGGGATGATGCTTTGCTGCATGGTTGCCATTACTACGAGTAAGCCAGCATTCTACAATGATACCAAGTCGAAGCAGGTACATCACCAAAACACTTATCCAGTTAACTTCAATCAGCAGACACAGTAAGTTTCGTTTTTATTTATTTATTTATTTTTTGTTCTATATAAGAAAACTTGCTGTTATATCTTAGGTCACATGATTGGGATTGGTATGGCTCTTTAAACTCTCCAACAAAGCAAATAAGAAATACAGATTTTGAGAGACAAATACAGTTTCGTTATCCTTACGAACCTTTACTTAAGCTATTTGTCAAATTATTCAAGAGTTGGAGGAGGTCTTCTATCAACATCCCTTTTCTCGATTCCATGTACAAGCCACCACCACCCAATATATATGAAATTTATAATTCAAACCAGTTTTAACCATGTAATATGTTTTTTACCAAGTGATGTCAATTTAAAGATGTTCTCTTCGTTGAATTTTGCCAAAGGCTCCGTCACCTACTTTTAATATTTTTGTATTTCGAACCAGCTTTCTCCTCTAAAATAAATAGTCAAACGAGAAACTTTTAAATTATTTAGTTCAACCTGAAAAATATATTCATCAACAATATATTCACCAATATAAACTGTATTATAATTTTTTCTGAAAAAAATTAACTATGCACGAGGGTAAAATTTAAAATGTCTGTTTGGGATGGGCAAGGTTCGTTCGATTAGCAAAATTTTAATCATAAAAAAATACTTGAAACTATCATGATATGAAAATAATAATATCTAAAAATTACACCAAAAATGAATTTATTACATTTTATTTAGATTTCATTAAACCTATTCTCATAAAATGTTTTGCTCACTCATCTTGGCACATAATATAAATTGTTTGCCGTTGCGCAAAATACAACACAACAAACTTCATTGTTAATATGGAAGGTTTTTCTATAGAATAGAATAAAAGAGAATCTACTTATTTTATATGATTATTTATTAAAATTATCGATAGAAAGGTTTGATAAATATGAGAATGAGAGAAATGACGAAAATCGATAAAAACGGAGAGAGCAAAGTAATTCTCTTATGAAACCAGTTTGAATGCGCACACCAACACTTTTGAAATTCTGATTCTGGAGAAAAAAGATACCCTTCGGCTATATATACAAAGCGATACATACTCAAGGCCGCCTGTGCATATGGTTGGCTACCTCAATGATATAAAATATACAAGAGGCCCCACAGTTTCTATGAAAAAGTTGACGATTGACGAAGAAAAAAAGGAATCCAAGGCAAATCGCTCGTTATCAAAAAGCCTCTGGTATGAACCGAGTCGAAAAAATCAGAAATCAGGTGTGTAAAATAACGGTTAAATACAAATAATATAATTTTTTGATCCAGGTCTTAATTAATTGATACTATATCACGAAAAGTTGACTGTTTATGTACACATAATAGATGAGAGATAAACCAATCAATTAATGGTTCATTTAGTGATTGATTTGGTGTTCACCTGCTTCATTAAAAAAAAAGTAATTCATTGTCATCACAGCGTACCGAGAGGGATTAAAACGGGGAAAATAGTAAGCTAAACAATTATGTTATGAGACATGATTACGCCAATTATAATAGATTTAACTTTTTAATGTTTTCCGTTTAATACGACATGCATCACGCATCATAAACCATTTCTGCTATTTACTATTTTCCACCGTCTATATGAAGATGCAATGTATCATTGAGATTATTTATAGTAAACTGTGCTCGACGGAACATCGTCACTTATTGAATCTTTATTGAGTAGTGACGACGATATGATGCAATTCTCTTTTTTATTGATTCGATATCTTTTTGCAAACACATGACCCTGAGGTCGTTCTATTCAAACATTTAAAATGCCATCGCCCCCTTTTGTACACATATATATAATATCGAATATTTATAAAATATTGCGTTCCATGACTAATATATTATGTGCATGAGTAAATAGAGACTGCTTTTGTTTTTGTTTTTATTTATTTGGTTGTCCCTCTCTTCATCATTAATGTTAATCATTACGTTGATATCGAGTCAAGTGACCGTGAACAATTTTAGCGAAACTTTATGACGAAATAGGACTTTTGAAGCAACAATAGAATCTTTAGGATCGGATTCATTTCCATCAGCGATAAAATTAAATGAAAAATAAGGGCCCCGTCAGCTAACAAAGAGATTTAATAGAAACAGTTATAGTTTTTCCTATATAGACTTTAGTAATGTATATAGGCTTCTGCATAAATTCCATATAGATAAACTATAGGAATTTTTTTAGCTGCTGGATTTATATTTAATTATATTATTCTAGAGTTTTTATTCAATTTTATTTACATAAATTGATCACACAAAAAAAGATCACCAATACGATTATATGCGTATAAACGGACAGCGTATATGCGCAGATCCGGATGCGTTAGTCAATAAATCACCTACTGTGGGAATGGGCCGATATAGAAAATACATAAAAAGGATGCAATTTCAGTTGTTTCTTCAGTGTTGTTTGCAGCAGCATAGAGCTACTTCTGCGATGTCATCGTCTCAGCTTAGTACGAGTATGGAATTCGAAAGAAACTTACTTACTGGGATGCAGCTAACTATCGGAACAATCAGGGTAATGTCAATCTCCACTTGATTCATAACGTTATATTTTAATAACTTTTAGAGAGAAAAAAATTATTTCAAAATAAAGAGGCGACCTTAGGGTTATTCAATAAAAAACGATAAACCCTGTTGCCAGTGTTACCTCTCATCTTTATATCTATTATAAATAAATAATTTATGATGCAATTCGATCAATAAAAAGAGCATCCTTATCATTAAATCAACGATTGTGATGCATGTCCAGAAGAAACAACGGTGTGAGCCATAAAAAAATGCGGTAACATCTTCCCAATGTATTGTAGCTTTAACTCCAGCAGATTGAAGATTATTGGCTCCCACTTCCGATGCAGGGAAATGCGGACGGGTTGACTTACCCATCTTGTCATTGAATGGATACACTGGCTCTGCACCAAACCTAGAGTATAAGTCGTTTCCCATAGTTTAGAGGTTGTTAAGCCCGTAAATCTGCAATATATTTAGTTGCAGGTGATTCTATTGCTGTGGCTTGAGAATAGCAGTACCGGTCGCTTAAAGCTATTTACAGTAGAGAGGACGGCATATCTAGTGGACAGGTTATGGGTAGGTCTACACATATAATTAATAAATGTTCTTAAAAAAAAACTTATACTTGTTTGCATTACATATATATTTGTATACGTTGGAATACATGTTAGAGAAATACAAGGCCGATAAAAAGGAGAGTAGAGTATTGCTCTTGTGGAACCGGTTTGAGTGCGCATACCAACACCGATGACATTCTTATATTCTGATGGGAAACAAAAAAAAGTATCCTACGGCTATAAAAATTATGTAAACTCAAGGCCGTCTGTATTGGTACCTAAAATGTTTTTCCTCTAATAAGACACAGGAGAGAAAACACAGTTCTTATAGTGGAAGCTGACAATGGAGGAAGAAGTATACAATATCTCAAATAATGTCTTACCACTTTCTCGTGACGCATTTGAAAACATCACAGATTCCGACAGTTTAATAGAAAAGTAAGTAAATCTTATTGATTACATGTTTAAAACATTGATTTGTATCCATTTAAATAATTTAGTGATTCTCTTCATGACGAGGGCTTCCTTGATAACGCCGTTCCACCTTTGAATAATGTGAAATTCCACGTGATGCCGAAGAGTATTAATGATGAGCATTTCATTCACCTCTTTCCGGCTTACGGAGGAAAGGCTCTGCTAAAAACCGAGCCCGGAAATTTCGTCATTGGCTGCCAATACGAAGCCAATGCAGATAAAATTTACCGTTGCAAATTAAGGGAGGATGACACTTGGATAGCCACATTTCCAAAATCAGGTTTGATATTCAATAACGATTCATTTTGAGTTCCAAATGTAATCGAAAAACTTTTTTTAAAGGGACGACATGGATGCAAGAATTGGTTTGGTTGTTGATAAACAATTGCGATACAAAAGCAGCTCGTCAAACGAAATTGGAATGTCGTGTACCTTTCATCGAGTTTGCATAACTAATGAAAAATAATCGAATTTTAAATGAATTAAGTTACATTGTCATATTTTTTTAAGGTGGCCCTACATGTACACAGAACTTAAAGATGTGAGACTCGACCACTTTTTTACTCCGGAAAAATTGGTGGCGATGAAATCACCTCGAGTCATTAAGAGCCATTTGCCATTCTTTTTATTACCTCCAAAATTGATTGACACCTGTAAGGTGAATTATTAGAAAATTTACCAATTTAGCCCCACAAAATGGTTTTATTTCAAACTAAAACAATTATAGGTCGTATATGTTGCACGAAATCCAAAAGATGTTATCGTTTCATTTTACCACCACCACCGACTTTTTCAAGAATTTCATGGCTTCAACGGAACTTTTGAAGAATTTGCCCAATTCTTTATGGACGATGAAAGTGAAAAAATGACTTGATATTGTATCATTTATGTTTACATTTACATTGTTTTATACTTTTATCACCAGTTTTTACTTCACCGTATTTTCCGCACATTTTGGATGCTTGGTCCAAGCGGAATCATCCAAACTTCCTATTCATATTTTATGAAGATATGAAGAAAGTAATTACAACGAGGTTTTTTATGTTGGAACTATTAAAAAAGTTATATTGTATCAATTTTTTCCAGAATTTAAGAGGAGAGATTCTGAAAATTGCGGATTTTCTAAATACTCCAGTTACAAATGAGCAATTAGTGAGTTTAGTTGAACACCTGATCTTCGATAACTTCAAGAACAACGAATCCATTTTTGTGCCTGCTGAAGAGCAAAATGGTCATTTTGTCCGAAAAGGTATGAAATCCAATACATTTTTGTTAATAAAGTTTAAAAAAATAATGCTTAATTATTTTGAAGGAATTATTGGTGACTGGAAAAATCATTTCAGTGCAGAACTCAACCAAAAATTAGACCTTTGGATTGAGAAGAATTTGGCTGGCACAGATTTAAAATTTGTCACGGAAATGGAATGACGCGTGATTAATATGAAGCAGACTGCAGCTTAAAAATTTCGAGCTATATGTAAAATGTGTGGAAATTAAAAGTTTCATAGTTAGCACATACATGTTACTATTGCGTCAACATTGAGGTTTATTGTTTTTATTTCTCATGTCAATCATGAGTTGTCTGTTTTATCTTTTACATCTACCTCTTCTACATCAAAGTACGCTATTAAGACAAATTCGAAGGTTCTAAAAAAAAGTCCAGTTCTTATTGGGGGGACGCGAGAAACATAGAGTTATTGATTTAAAATAAATTGAAAACTTGCCTTAGAAATTTTTATTGTGGGTCATAGTTTAAAAGTAATAGCAGAAATTTAGTTCTTGTGCTAGGAGGGAAATAATAAGCTGGTTTCAGCAGGAACACTTAACATCAAAACAGATATTGCTAAATTAATAATAACAAATTGATTGCTAATCAATAAAAAAAGTAATATTCTTTTTAATACATACCTTTTTAATTTCCGTCTTGAAGAAACATATTCTTCTCCAACAAGAATGGGTTAATATTTTTTTATTGTGTTGAGCTCTCTCTCCAAATCTCGCAGTGACATACTTTATCGGAAAAAATTGGGGCAGCTGAAGAAGAATAAATAAACTTGTTTTTTTTCTCGGACTTCACTTTTTTCTCTTTACGATTGGAGAAATTTCATACCTTAACTACGCAATTCTGAACTAAAACTATCGGACTGGATCTCTTCGATTTTTTTCCTTTTAAAATTAAGATTCGAAATTTGTATTTGTGTAAATTCGTTTTAATTGAAATAAAAATAAAACAATCAATTCGAAGTAATATCCCACCCTGGAAAATACTTATTTCACACCATACCTGAGAGGGTGAATACATATTTTCAAGTTAATATGCAATAACTGATCATTAATAAAACAACCATAATTTAATAATACAAATGCAGCTCTTGAAAATGTCTTTTGCTCTTCGCTTGCCTTTTAACGACTTATAATATATTTTATTTATGACATAAGTAAAAATGATTTCCCAATATGTGGTTTGACCCAAAATATCTCAGATGTGCGACCTGTACAAATTTAGGTCGACACTCAAACACTCAGAAGAAAACATTCCATTTTCTGGTTTCTATTTCCTTTAAGGAACAAATAGTGCATGCATGCATGGGGAAAACCCTTGAAAAATCGAATTCGATGTACATTCGTGTGCACAAAAAATTACGGATTGAAATCAAAGGGGCAAATCAAGTTTCCAACTGTGCCAAAAACTTAAGAAACCCAAAACTTGTTTATTGGATTGGATGATTCGTAAACGAAGAAGGATTTATCAGCCAGGATGAGCAGTGATCTCTACTAGTCTTGAACTAGAAAATACAACGAAAGGTTTTAGAGGAAAAAACTAAAATTAGTTTCACAGTAAAGATGTCATCACTACCCAAAAAATTTGATTTATTTTTATGTTTTGGAATTCTATACTTCTCAATTATTTTTGTTTATTCGGTTCCGATCGAAGAAAATCTTCAAAGGTAAATTATTTAAGTTAATTTCCAAAGTAACCTTACTTCTTTTAAAAAGAAATCTCAATAAACTGTCTAATATGTAGAGATAATGGGAAAAACTATCATCATCCATTCTGGACCTCCATTTTAAACCAATACTATTCTAAAAAAGCTGGCCAGCATTCAAAGAGATCCGGAGATTTGCCGAATTCCAGCAAAATATTTGGAAAACTAAGTAAATTGCCCGCAAAATTGTATCAGAGCTTCACCAAGAAAAGCAGATCGACGAGTAGTATTGAAATAGACGATCTCGAGCCTAGAATTTCGGAGAAATCAGCAGCATTGGATACTGCCAAGGCCTCTTCCAAATGCATATTTGGTAATGGCTTGCAGACAGGGACAGAATTTCTTATCGAAGAATGGTTTAAATCCTTCAACCGACGCCACGACCGTCGAGGCAGCAATCGCCGAAGTTTGGGAAGACTTGCGTCGATTGATATCGGAAAGGCTGTAACTCAATGTATGCTTGGAAGTGGGATCTCCTGGGGTATAAACAATTGGTGGGATTCCTTCAAAAATGATGGTAGCCGTGCTTAGAAACTTGTTGTTGCGCAATAACTACTTATTTTCTAAATGAATATACCGAATGGAATATTCTTGAAGCATGTTGATAATAAAAATATGGAGTACTTCGTCAAAACACGGAAGTGATTGATATTTTAAAATAAATAGCGTGTCTCTAAAAACTAGTTTGCAAATAAATAAAATTGTTTCAAGGATGGGAAGGCCCAAATTGCCCAAATACATGCTATAATTTAAACTTTATGATTTATGTTTTATTCAATTTAAGACGTTTTAACAGGGAAAGACAGAGTACTAACACTTTGAGTATGTGGTACTATTCATTAAATATTTTAAATTCAATTTTCGATTTCTCGCGTATTTCAATTCTTTCTCATTACCTATCTTTTTGGAGCAACAAAACCTCATCTTTTTGTGGTAAAGTTTTTTTTTTCAAATCATCAATAAGCTCATAGTATAATCACATAAAATTACCTCATCAAATATCATTGTAAAAATATGAGCGATATTCAATATTTATTGTTAAAAAACAACCTTAAACTATGATTTAATTTGCTACTACAAAAGGGAGCCAACCCATGGAACAAACAGCATTCTGCATGTTTGTTTCAAGATAGTAAATCTGTGTATTCTACCAATAAAATATTGCTATTCTGAATGGATCGGCAAAAGATAAGGGGGTTGCAGGTTGCTGCCTAGCCCCTTTATCCCAGCAAAATGTATTAGTTTCCCTGCTTGTTGTGATGTGGTGACGCGATTTACGTGCTCGTTACTTTAGTGTCAGTGCCCTGATGCTTTTAATTTTGAAGATTGAAAGAAAGGATATAAAATCAGTGGAGAAATCCGGGTGCTAGTTTTGGTTTCTTATTAGCACACAAACCAAAGTGTTCTCTTTTTGTATAATTAGGTTGATGCTATCATACAAGTTTTCTAGCTTTACTACTCTTATTCTTTTTTTTTGAGCACACAAACTAGCTTCTACTCAGATGATGGGTATGAAAATCTGCATGAGTAGATATATATTTTGTAGTCTAGAATCAAAAGATGCAAAGAGAGTTTTTCTTTTTTCTTTTTGTCTCGTATCTAATTGCCTCATGGGTAAAGGAGTTACCTGGGGTGTTGATTCTTGGTGGTATTATTTTAATCGCGTTGTTAATGATGTCAACTAGTTTTTGCAACATTTTTTCACAGAAAAAGAAACAGAACACAGGAGTGAAAGAATGTTTAAGGGTGTTAAAATCGCTTCGATAGTCGATGAAATGGTGTTGGCCGATACTTAATTCTGTAGAACGAGATAACTTCTCACAGTAAGAAATAAGCATCCATATTAATTTTATTTCATTGAAATAGAATACATTGAAGTATGCTGTGCTCTTCTTATAAAATTTTGTTGAAGCTTGCATGCAAGTTTTTTTTCTATTTTAATTATTCCAGTTGTTCTATTTTATTGTTTATGGAATAACTAACTGGTTTCCCAGATGATTGGCTATCAAAGCGCCATCTCTAAGTCTGGAAGCGTCACCTCTTAGTAGTCGAAAATTGGAAGATGTAACGAAAGGTTTAAAATTATTTTAAAGCCAAACAGAGTTATAGTTTTGAGCGCAAATATGTTGGTTGAACCAAAATTACATAGTTCCATTTTTCTAACGGTGGGAGTGATAGCATTCTCTTCAATTATTTTTGTTGATTCTGTTCCGATCGGTGAAAATATTTTCAGTCTCCCCATTTTCAATAAAAGGTAATAACTTGAAGTCTCCGACTAAAATTCATTCATAAAATTATTCATGGATCTTAATTGACCGTCTATAGATATAATACCTATGACTACAATCACCCCTGGAACTATCTTCCTAACCACCAACGCTCTTCTTATGAAAGGGAAGGAATCCGCTGGAAAAATATTTGGAATGCCAGCAGTAAACTTTCACAGCTATTCCAAAGCTTCAAGAAAAGTAGACTGAAGAGTTCTAGTGAATTTATAATAGGGCCCGAGCCTAAAACCAAGGGGGAGTCGAAAACATTGAAGGTTGTCAAACACTCATCCCATTGCATCGTGGAAAATGGGGTGCAAACTGTAGCCCCCCTACTTGTCGACAAACTTTTTGATTCTTTCAACAGACGCAGAATCGGGGCCATTAGTCGCAGCACTAATCGCCGCCAATTTATAAAATCTACATCTATTGATATTGCCAAGGAGGCATCTCGCTGTATTGTGGTTGGAGGGGTCAACTGGAGTTTGGATTCTTGGTGGGGTCCTCGCAATCCTGTCTCAAATGATGTCAGTCGTTAATAATAAAAAAAAGAACACGGAAGTGAAACAATGATGTTGAAATAGTTCATGGGAGACTAACGTGTTTTAAAGCCGGTATGCAAATATATTTTGTTGCGACGAGGACGATGCTCCCTGAAAAGATGGAACATTTCCAACGACCTGAATACTTATATATGTCATCAAATTTGTAATAATATACCCTAAGAGGCAAAAATTACACACACGAAGCTTTTTAAACCTTTTTTTTTGGCTTATTTGCTCTTTGCATTTTTTGTGTATGACACTATTATTCAATAATAAACTTATGGAAACAGTCTTTTAATTTGGTTTTGACATCTTTACTCCATCTACCGACATACAAGCCAACTTATTCTCGCGTTTACGAATTAGTTATCTTTTTAGACTGCCTCGGCTAAAGAATCTGATAAGAATCCAGTTTTTAAGAGAAACATTGAGATTACATTATCAATCAAGAAAAACTTACAGCAGCTTTTGTTTACTATTTGGAGATGCCATCCCACGTCGGGCAGTTTTATAGTATTTTTTTTTGTATCAAGTAGACCGGCCCTTGAGACTAACGGAAATCGTTTGTCTCCCTTGATAATTGTAATACTTTTTTAGTGTTAAAATAGTTAAAAGTAGATTTCCTCTGCGCAGTCTCGAGTGCCGAGTCTCAGGTGCCGGACTTCTCGATATAGTAATCAAAATAAGCTGCTTAAAATTTCGCTCTATATCGATACATTCAGTGGAGAACAAATTCTACAAACGAAAACAATTTATCCCATCTGTGCTAAACAACTGCGTGTTGCTCGCACATGTTTAGGAATGCTTATAAATAGCTACCAATAGAAGTAGTACGTGATGGAATTTCTTATGACTATACAACTTATACAATGAACTAAAAACCTTTATCAAAACGATTTCAAACCTTCTTTACACACAGAAGCGTAATATATTTGGCATGGATAACAACCAACTGAAAAATAATGGTGAACTGCCATCTCCTAAAAAAGTTAACTTTCACGTGATGGAAAAAAGCGTAGACGACGAAAATTTCAACCGTCTCTTTCGCGGCTACGGCGGGAATGAGGCTTATTTACTGAGAACCGAACCCGGAGGATTCGTTATTGGCTGCCAATACAAAGCTAATGCAGATCAGATCTACAATTTAAACTTGAAGGCGGATGACACTTGGGTGATCACTTTCCCCAAATCTGGTTGGCGCACTTTTTTATTTCATTTTTTTTTTTCAAATCTTTTTTTTTCAGTTTATTACATTATGTCAATTTTGAATAAAGGAACCACGTGGATGCAAGAGCTAGTATGGTTATTGCAAAATAATTGCGACACTAAAGCGGCTCGCCAGGAAAAACAATGTTCTCGTTCACCATTCATCGAGTATATATGAATAAACTAATATTACATAGTAATTTTTTTGAATATGTGAATTGAGAAAATTCTTAAAGGTATAATTACATGTGGGCAAAACAACGAGAATTTGAATTTTTCGCCAAAAAATATGTGGATATGCTGAAATCGCCCCGCGTCCTGAAGAGCCATCTACCGTTTTACCTGCTGCCTCCACAACTAATCGATACTTGCAAAGTGATGTCTTACAAAATTTTATTTAGTGCTATTCCTTTTTTTTTAATATCTTATATTGTGCTCTTTGTTAAGGTGATTTACGTTGCACGAAATCCAAAAGATGTCATCGTGTCCTACTACCACCATCACCGATTGGGTGGAAAAACAAGTCCCCATGGGTTTAATGGTGATGTGAACGAATTTGCCCAGTACTTTATCGACGATGAAGGTAAAAGTATATAATACGGTACATACACATTATATTCACATTTAAATCACTAAAAAGTTTTATTGGCGCCATATTTCCCCCACGTTTTGGATGCCTGGTCTAAAAGGAACCATCCAAACTTCCTATTTATTTTTTATGAAGATATGAAAAAAGTATACAAATATAATCTGTTTCGTTTATTGAAAATGATTGAACTACTTAACATAAATAGGATTTTCGAGGAGAGATTTCAAAAGTTTCAGCTTTTCTTAACAAACCAGTTACACATGAGCAGTTTGAGACTTTATTGGAACACTTAAACTTTGATAGCTTTAGGGAAAATACCTCAATTTTTGAGCCCAAAGAAGGATACGTTGGACATTTTATCAGAAAAGGTATATATATTGGATGAACTAATATTTAGGTACTGTTGAAACATATTAGTTCATTATTTAAAAGGGATTGTTGGTGACTGGAAAAACCATTTCAATGCTGAAATGAACGAAAAGATAGACATTTGGATTAAAAAGAATTTGGATGGCACAGATTTACAGTTTTTTACTGAACTTGAATAATTCCCTTTCGTATAGTTCATTTATACTTTTATAATTTATATCTTATTGATTTATACTATTAAAATGGGTGTGTAATCTCTTATATATTAGCTTATTTTTAAAATTTCAATACACAGTTTGTGCCTATTTATTAATAGCATAAAAAAGTATAATTACATATATAGCTCTATTTTTCTTATAACTTTAAAAAACATGAAATAGCTCATTAAAATATTTTATTACTTTCCTAAAAATTTGGCAACTGAATAAAGAAATCAACATTTTATGCCAAATATAATTTTTTTATTGACGGTCTTGCAAAACTACCTTCACAAAATCGGTGTGAACGAACTCTGCTCAAGTCTTATTCACTTACTACTCTCGTATGCTTTCCCTTTCTATATACTATCCAGAAGCCCAAAGGCTACAAATTACTGTATATAAAAGTAGGTCACTAACTCCGTTCTATACGAAGAAAAAGAAAAGGAAAAGTGCTTCCTCTTAGTCAAACGAGTTGAGGCAGTCGAGGAGGAAGAAAGCATGGGGCAAATATTATCTCATCGGCGTTTTCACAAACAAACGGTTCATCACGTAACCCTCGAAGATGATCCAAATACAGTGGAGCACCTCTCCAATAACAACAAAATCCTGCATCTCGATTCATCGACTAGGTACTTGAAATCTCCTTTGGAATATGAAGATTCGTCTAAAAAGTATAATTTTTCTTTTTTTGAAATTCCATATTTATATTATTAAGTTTAATTTAATACTTTAATAGTGATCCAAATAATAATAACTTATTGGATGACGTCATACCACCTTTGAAAGTGAAATTCCATGTGATGCCAAAGAGCGTGAACGATGAGAATTTTGTCCGACTTTTTTCTGCTTACGGCGGGAAAGCGCTGATGAGGACCGCGCCAGGAGGTCTCGTTATCGGCAATCAGTACGAGACCAATGCTGATCAAATCTATCGTCTCAAACTGAGAGAGGATGACACATGGATTGTCACTCTTCCTAAATCTGGTTTTATCAATTTTAGACTCAGTTAAGTAAGGTTTTTAACGTTAAAAAATAAAATAGGAACCACTTGGATGCAAGAAATGGCTTGGCTCATTGTCAACAATTGCGATACAAAATCTGCCCGTCAACAGACTTTGGATGTCCGCTCACCTTTCCTTGAGTTGGAAATATTTTTGAAAGTTATAAATTTAAATTTGTATTTTATTTTATTTTTATTTTTGAAAGACTTCCTTACATGTGGCCTGTGCCTCAAGATTTGACGTTGGGCGACATGTTCACCACTGAAAAATTGGATGCGATGAAATCCCCCAGAGTTATCAAAAGTCATTTACCTTTCTACTTATTGCCTCCAAAACTGATTGACACCTGTAAAGTGATTTACGTTGCACGTAATCCCAAGGACGTCATCGTCTCTTATTTCTACCACCACAAATTCTGGGATGAGCTCCACGGTTTCAATGGCAATTTGGAAGAATTTGCCCAATTCTATATTGACGACGAAGGTATCTATTATTAGATATAACTTTTTCTATAGATTTATTAACATAGAAATGTGGGCATTCCAGTTTTAGGCGCGCCTTATTTTCCTCATGTTTTGGATGCTTGGTCTAAACGTCATCATCCCAACTTTCTATTCGTTTTCTACGAAGATATGAAGAGAGTAAATACGACATTAAATATATTATCCATAATTGATGTATGTATCCATCATAAATCTATAGAATTTGAGAGGAGAGATCGAGAAAGTTGCAGCTTTTCTGGGCAGATCTTTGACAGAAGATGAGTTGGTGAAATTGACTGATCACCTTCGCTTCGACAGTTTTAAGCAGAATGAAACTAACTTTGCTCCAAAGAAGGAGGACAAGGGCGATCTGCATTTCGTTCGCAAAGGTATATAAATGCCTATAACTAATAAGCAATACGATTAAAACTACTTTTTATAATTAGGAAAAACTGGTGATTGGAAGAACCATTTTGGTTTGGAGCTAAATGAAAAGATCGACAACTGGGTTGAAAGTAACCTGGCTGGAACGGATTTGAAATTCGTTACGGAACTGGAATTTCAAGATTAAACATTTAATTTTTTTACTGTTAACATTATTATCTTAATTTTGCTTTGGATCATGATGATACTCTCAGCTTTTTTACAATGAATAGTTGTGTCAAGGAGAAATACACAAACGGTGTCTTACTATTGACACCATTAAGAAATAAAATGTTTACACACATTGTGCCAATGAATATCGATCAGAAAAGGTTATTTAGATCAAGGGCATCTAGTCGTCTTTCAAGAGAGATTATCGTCGCTTTTATGTATATCAACACGAGGCTTTGAAATCGATAATTTATGGGGCATCAGTTCTGTAGACTTCAGTGATGCAGACAAGGTGATAACGAACTAAACAAACAGGATTAATCTAGTTTAGACTTAAAGAATGTCGAACCACGACTGGATTTATTTTTGTAGCCATGTATTTACTTCAGGTAAAATAGAAAAAGTTTTTATTTTTTATTCTGTAATAAATTTTAGGTCAGTTCCGGCTAGGTTTTTGGCGATCCACTCGTCAACTTTTTTGTTTAACTCTGGACTGAAATGGTTCTTCCAATCACCAATGATTCCTATGATTTAATATAATATGTATAGAACTAGGATTTCATATGAAAATACTGGATTTTTTTACCTTTGCGCATGAAATTGCCAGCATCCGTGTTCATCAGTCCAATCTCTTTGCCCTTTTCTTGGTTGACACTGTTATTCTTTTCAAAACTGCTGAAATGCAGATGCTTCTCCAATTTATCCAGTTCAGCCTCAGTGAGAGTCTTACCCAAGAAATTCGCCGCTTTCTTAATCTCTCCACGTAAATCCTAAAATATAAGAAATTATTTATTAGTATTTTGGTTTTATAAAATAAGATATGCAAAATAGAATAACCATTTTTAGGTCTTCGTAGAACATAAAATGCATATTGGGATGATCACGTTTTTTCCAAGCAGACAACAGGTGGTGGAAAAGTGGAGTGACCAAAACTATTTACCATATAAAA
This sequence comes from Chydorus sphaericus, assembly GCA_030141595.1. Classification (NCBI taxonomy): domain Eukaryota; kingdom Metazoa; phylum Arthropoda; class Branchiopoda; order Diplostraca; family Chydoridae; genus Chydorus; species Chydorus sphaericus. Next base: position 11,054,509 of record CM057929.1, on the reverse strand, counting down.
TGAGTTAATTAGGTCCCTATACTTGTAAATTAAATGAATAAGCATCATACTTTCATCCTTGATAAAAAGTTCCACGAAGGTATCAAAATCTCCAGTGAACTGTTGAATGGCCATCAATTTATGAAAGTGGTAATAAGAGACGATAACATCCTTTGGATTACGAGCCACATAAAACACCTTGAAATAAATAAATAGTAATTAGTTTTCATTTCGTTTTTTATACCAATGCAAGTAGATACCACCTTAGAAATGTCAAGCAAGTCTGGTGGCAGTAAATCAATGCTAAAATGTGGTCGCAAAACCCTAGGATCCGGTAATTTCTCCATATCTTCAGGGGTCTGATTGAGTGGTGTCGAGGCAAGATCTTCACGAGCCTCTCGTGGTAGATAGTAAAGCATCCTTTTAAAAAACAAATAAATTTACTTCAATGTATTAATTTCAAATGGTAATAAACCAAAAATCTTACTCTGGATAGAGGGCCCTGACGAGGATCTGCTTCTCTGAAGCGGCTTCATAATTCAAATTATTTTTTAGAAGCCAAACTAATTCTGATACCCAAGTAGTACCTTAATATACCAACACAAACACAGTCTTAATAAAATTACTGGTTATCTGAATATACATTTGTTAGTAAATTACCGCTTTTTGGAAAGGTAATGATCCAAGCGTCATCTGGTCTTGGTTTCATATCGTACACCTTCTGGATACCTTCGCCACAGGAAGCAGGTAAGACGAACCCACTTGGTTTAACCTTAACCCAGCCCTCATCACCGTAGGTTGGGAAGAGGTCGGTAAAAGGCTTTACCAATGTTGCCGGAATCGGCTCCAAAGTTATGTTCAACTTAGGCCTTTGCGACATGACGGATCGTGGAATTAAAGAGTCGGACAGAAAGGAAGATGTATAGAATAGAATGAGTTATATACATGGTTAGAGATGTTGGTTTTACCAAATGGTATTACGTGTCTCAATACCGTTGATAATGGTGCATTGTAGATGGGGAAACCCAAAGCTATTTGCATCTTACATTCTTATCAAGATAGAGAATTAAGCCCACTCTATTATTTTTGAGTCCCAGTCATAATAGCATCCATTAAGTATATCTATTTTTTAAATTACCACTTACCAGGTCCTATATTGCATGTTTATTTCTAATTTATAGAACGCATTTCCATTTCTTTCTACTTATGAATAAATATTTTTTTAAATATATTTAAATGACCAATCGTGAAAATATAAGACATATTGTGGTCGGCCATCTTCGGTTTCATGTGCAATACGGAATGCTTAATAAATTTGACTAATAAACAATGTTCCTTTGTGTTTGCGGTCATATTAACTTAAAACAACTTTCAATTTTATATTTTATTTCTTTATTTCATGAATATAACATGTCGTGTCTGGAAAAACATTATTCTGAAATAAATTTCAAGTCAGTTCCTTCCAGATTTTTAGCGATCCATTCATCCACCCTTTTGTTAAGTTCTGGGCTGAAGTGATTCTTCCAATCTCCAATGATTCCTTTAGATAAACAAATAAAATTATTTAAAATATTCATTTAGGGTAGAGTAGGTCATACTACCTTTGCGCATAAAATTGCCAGCATCCGTGTTCATGAGGCCAATTTGTTTTCCCATTTCCTGATTGACAGTTTTATTTTTCTCAAAGCTGCTAAAATGCAAGTGCTTCTCCAGCTTATCCAACTCCTCTTCTGTTAAATTCTTTCCGAGGAAATCGGCGACTTTCTTAATTTCACCTCGAAGATCCTAAAAAAAGGTAGAACATTTTCTATAAAAAAAGAACAAAAAAAACTAGTAGAGTGGTTATAATCAAACCAATTTTAAATCTTCGTAGAACATGAAATGCATATTGGGATGATGACGTTTCTCCCATGCCGATTTTACATGATGAAAATAGGGGGTTCCCAAAACTTCAATGACATAAAAGTACGTTAAAATGTAAGAATGCTGGGTATAGAATTATTTTAGGCTTATGATTACGTTGGTCTTTCATGAAGAGTTCAACAAAAGTATCGAAATCTCCAGTAAAAGTTTGGGTTGCCATTAATTTATGGTAGTGGAAATAAGAGACGATCACGTCTTTTGGATTACGTGCGACGTAAAAAACCTAATTTTTTAAATATACAAATTTATGCAATGAATTTCAAAAAGTAAAATAAGTTAAAATACCTTGGATACTTCCAAAATATCTGGCGGCAAGAGATCTATAGGTGTATGTGGTCGCAATACCCTCGGATCGGGCAACTTATCGAACTCTTCGGGATATAAAGCAAATGGTAGTTGCCTCATATCTTCTCTTATTTCACGTGGTAAGTAGTAAAGCATTCTATTTGCATGAAAATTAAATTTAGTATTCACAATAGTTGGTTTAATAATTCCTCAAAATTATTACGTGGGAAAGAGAGCCCGGACGAGAATCTGAGTCCTAAGAGCGGTTTCGTAGTCTAAATTATTTTTCAGTAACCACACCAGCTCAGAAACCCAAGTTGTTCCTAAGAAATGTTTAAATGTTATTTAAAATTGTAAATATTTCGTATTGTATTTGTTTTACCGCTCTTTGGGAAAGTGATGATCCAGGCATCCTCTTTCCTAGGTTGCATTTGGTACACTTTTTCAACACCTTCACCTGCAGCCGGTAAGACCAATCCACTTGGCATAATTCTTACCCATCCTTCTTTACTATAATTGGGAAATTGATCTGAGAATGGTTTTTGCAAAGTTTCAGGCATAGGCTGAATTTCGATTTTCGGTTTGGCTCTTTCGGTCATGATGAATTTGCGTTATGAACTTGACTAATATGGCGTTATGACTAGCAGAGTCTTCAAAATCTGGAAGCTAAATGGTGTCAGTGCTTTTGAAGCTTTCATTGGGATTCCCATTTTTTAAAATAATAAGATAAACAAATAGGTTCGTTGGGAAAATCCTAGACGCTCCCTTATCAGCTTATGTCTAGACAAGAGAAATACAAAAAAAAGTTACTGGATCACGAACGGTATTCTGTTACTTTTGTTAATGGAAATTCCCAACCAACTTCTAGTACTAGTATAATCTGGTTACTTTACAACTAAAATTTTTGATTTCTATGCCAAACTATGGATATTCTCAACGTGATTTGCTGTGTTGAATTCGTAAATTTTGATGAACCAAATAAACTCATCAGTTGAATGAAACAGAATGTAGATAAGTGGTATGTTGGTTGGTTGGGTTATCCCTAGATATTGTTAGCATAAGTTATCTATCTGGGTTTTTTATGGTTCGATATTTATTTTGAGCTTTATTTCAAAAATACTCCAAAATTCAATTAATTTTCCCATGTTTTTTTTTGTATTTCAATCTTCTCTCATGATTACACTTAATTTGAAAAAAATCATAGTAAATTTTTATTCTGTAATGAATTTCAAGTCAGTTCCCTTCAAATTATCAGCAATCCATTTGTCCACTCTTTCATTCAATTCCGGACTGAAGTGATTCTTCCAGTCTCCAATGATTCCTAAAAGAATAGATTTAATTTAATTTATTTGCTATTTATTTAACAGACTTTAAAAGCCTTTAATATACCTTTGCGCATGAAGCTTACTCCAGCATCTGGTTTCATGATACCAAAATACTTTCCAGCTTCCTGGTTCACAGCAATATTTTTCTCAAAACTGCTGAAGTGAAGATGTTTCTCCAACTTGTCCAAATCTTCTTCAGTCAACGCTTTCCCCAAGAAATCGGCAGTTCTCTTAATTTCTCCACGAAGATCCTAAATAAATAAATGGTATTTAACAGGTAGAACCAATTTCATTGCATTTTTAAATACCATTTTCATGTCTTCGTAAAACATAAATCGCATGTTTGGGTGGTGGCGTTTCTCCCAGGCACACAAAACGTGACGGAAGTAAGGAGTTGCCAGAACTATTTAACGAATGTTTTAAAAAATTGTTTCAAAATAGCTTTATGTCTTTATTACTTTCGTCATCCATAAAATGTTGAACAAATTGGTCAAAAGTCCCAGTGAAAGACTGGGCCTTCATCAACTTGTGGAAATGGAAGTAGGAAACAATTACATCTTTGGGATTGCGAGCCACGTAAACCACCTATTGGTAATTCAAATTAGTTCATATATGAAATTAACATAACACACGTTTCTGTATACCTTTGAAACTTCGAGGATATCTGGGTGAAGGAGGTCCAATGTCAAATGGGGTCGAAGAACTCGTGGTGAAGGCATTTTGTCGATATCTTCCGGCGTTTTCATCGATGGAGCTGAACCTACTTGAGCCCTCAAATCCTTTGACAGATAGTAAATCATCCTGGGTAAAGAAGATAAACATAATAATCCACAGAATGTTCAGAAAAAGAATTGAGAAATTACTCTGGGTAAGGCGTACGAGCAATAATCTGCTTTTCAGTTGCAACTTTAAAGTTCAAATCATTTTTCAAGAGCCAAACCAATTCCGTAACCCAAGTGGTTCCTGAATTACCAAATAAAATTTACAGTTTTAATGAAATATGTAAAAACTGGGTAAATAGCATTTTACCGGCTTTGAGGAAAGTGTTAACCCAGACATCATCAGGCCTTGGTTCCAGTTGGTAAATCTTTTCGGCAGCTTCAGCATAAGGAGCTGTCATAACATAACCACCTGGTTCTCCCCTTACAAGGCCCTCAGTATAGCTCGGGAAAAGTTCCAGCCATGGTTTCTCTAAAGTCTTCGGGATAATGTTGAACTTGATGTTCAACTTTGGTTTAGGTTTCGCCTCAGACATGATATGTTTAGTTTGCTAAAGTTTTCTAGCTAAAAAAGTTAAAAACTGTGTCTCTTAGTTAAGCTCGTCCAGCCTATTTGTATACAACTTGCCGGTCCATATTTATTACGTTATCAGAGTGGAAAAAATTGGGAAGATAACGTTGATGTTTGTGTAAGCATACCAGACTTTGAATTGTCTAACTTCAGAAACTGAAAATTACATTTCATATCTTACTCAATCCATGGGATTACTTAAACAAAATAAATATGCTTCATCATGATTAAAAACGTTTATTTGAACAAAACCAAATTTGAATGTCTCCTACCATTTTTTTTCTACATTTTATATCCATCTATCCATATATATTCAGTTATTTGTGTCCATATAGTTTTATTCGGTAATGAATTTTAAATGTGTTCCTTCTAGATTCTTAGCTATCCATAGGTCAACCTTTTTGTTCAACTCCGGGCTGAAATGGGTTTTCCAATCTCCAATAATCCCTAATAAAATGCAAAAGCTTTATTTTTGATTCTGAAAGAAATTATTCATTTTGTATTGCCTTTGCGAATAAATTTTCCTCCTTCGTTGGCAATCCCAGCCGTTTTAAATCTTTCGTTACTATTAACTGCCTCATTCTTTTCAAAGCTACTGAAATGCAAGTGCTTTTCCAATTTATTCAAATCTTCTTCGGTTAATTTTTTCCCTAGAAAATCAGCCGCTTTCTGGATTTCTCCTCGAAGATTCTGATATACAATGAAAGCTATAAAGTTTTAGCAAACGCAACTAATTTATTTTTAAAAATTACCAATTTCATGTCCTCGTAGAAAATAATATGCATATTTTGGTGATGGCGCTTTTCCCAAGCGCTCAGCAAAACATGACCGAAATACGGCGTTGCCATCAATACTATATATATATATATATATATTTTAAATGGGTATTATTCTTGAGTTTGAATCTGATATCTTTCTTTTTTAAATGTATTTACCTTTTCCATCCATAAAAAAGTGAACAAACTGTTCAAAATTCCCGGTGAAAGATTGAATTTTCATCAATTTGTGGTAGTGATAGTAGGAAACAATTACATCTTTGGGATTGCGAGCCACATATATCACCTTTAAAAAAAATATATCATAACTTTTTAAAATATTTACGATTTTTTTTGGAAAAGGGTTTTACCTTGGAAAGGTTCAGTAAATTTGGGTGAAGAAGGTCGAGTGTTAAATGGGACTTTATCACTCTAGGAGAAGGCAAGTTTTCATAGTCTTCAGGCTTTTTTGCATTAGGATTACTTGATTGTAACTCCCTAATTTGTTTGGGTCCATAGCAAATTTTTCTATTGTTAAAAAACAGATATGCTATTATAAAAGTGCTTTTATTAGTTTAATCTTGCAAAACTAAATCAAATCTCCATTTGTGAGCCTAATAAAAATGTTTATGTAAGAGCTAATATAAATAGCGAAAGAATGGACCAATATTTCTTTAAATAGGAATTAATTTAAGCGAAGTTAATGTTAATATAATATTTACTCCGGCCAAAACGCTCGCATAGCAATTGGTGTTTCAGTCGCTTCCTTAAAGTTTACATTATTTTTTAGGAGCCAAACCATTTCCGACACCCAAGTAGTGCCTGAAATAAAAAAATAATAAAGATAATACCGATTAAAATGTATTAAAAAAATTAATTATTTAACTTACCACTTTTAGGAAAAGTGATCACCCAAGTATCATCCTCTCTTGGCTCTATTTGGTAAATTCTTTCGGCTACTTCAGCATAGGGTGAGGCATGAACATACCCACCAGGTTCACATTTTACAATACCTTCTGTGTTACTTGGGAATAATTCATGAAAAAATGGCTCTAACGATTCGGGTACTATCTCAAACTTTATGCTTAGCTTTGGTTTGGTTTTAGAAATCTTATGCATTGTGACTTGAACGAAATAAGCAAAAAAGGGGGAAATGAACAGAATATGCAAATTAGCCCTTCTGTGTGTGCTTTTATAGATGTAATTTAGGCAATGGAGAACAAAAGTGTTGTTATCATGAAATAACGTCATTTTTGTGTTGTTTCAGCTCTTTTAACCATATTTGGTTAGTATAAAGCTTATCCGTTTTTTATTTAAAATTCAATATCATGAAGAAAACATGTTTTGAAATTGAGTAAATTGTACAAGTTGTTTTTTCAAACTTATCTCGTGTTTACAAATAATATGAAGCGTTACTAACTGATCATTTTTCTAAATTTCTTCTTTTTAACTTGAAACCATAAAACGTATGAACTTTTGGATTATTATTTTGCGCTTCTCCAATTTGTTTAAAAGATGACGGAGGAATAGTGTTTAAAAAAATATAAATGCGTTTGAAAGTAATTAAATTAACTTGATTTCATATATTTATATTCTATCTGTACTAGTTGCGTGACGAATGTGTGATCAAAGTCCTATTAATTGTAAATAATGGTGGGAATGGGTGGACAGTTTATTTGCATAAAACCAACTCTAGACTTCTACAAATGCATTTTTTGTAATTCTTTTTTTTTTTAGTTATTTGGGCTGATGAAACTCGTTTTATTCGGTAATGAATTTTAAATGTGTTCCTTCTAAGTTCTTAGCTATCCATTTGTCAACCTTTTCATTCAGCTCCGGACTAAAATGTGTTTTCCAATCTCCAATAATTCCTAATAAAAAAAAATATTATAAATATATCATTTTTAAAATAAAAAGTATAATTTACTTTGTACCCCATTACCTTTGCGAATGAATCTCTCTCCTTCGTTCGCGATTCCAAGTTTTTTAAGTCCTTCAAAATTTACTGCTTCATTCTTTTCAAAGCTACTGATATGCAAATGCTTTTCCAATTGATCCAAATCTTCTTTGGTTAGTGCTTTCCCCAAAAAATCTGCCGCTTTCTTGATTTCTCCTCGAAGATCCTTACATAAGCCGGTAAAACTTTTAATAGAATTTTAATTGAATTATTAAAGATTTAAAAATACCAGTTTCATATGCTCGTAGAAAATAATGTGCATGTTTGGGTGGTGGCGCTTTTCCCAAGCATTCAAAACATGACGGAAGTACGGCGTTGCCATCAATACTATTTTTGCGAATAGTTTATTTTTAATGTTTTCATAAGTTTTAAAATAAAATAAATGTAGAATGATAATCAGTTACTTCTCCCATCCATAAAGTACTCGACAAATTGTTCAAAATTTCCGGTGAAAGATTGAACTTTCATTAACTTATGAAAATGGTAGTAGGAAACCATCACGTCTTTAGGATTACGAGCCACATAAATCACCTTAAAATGAATTAAAGCATGAGTTTTGTTTATTACCAAATTTGGAAAAAAAATGTCTACCTTTGAAACATCAAGAAGATCTGGATGTAAAAGGTCGAGAGTTAAATGGGGCCTAATCACTCTTGGAGAAGGTAATTTGTCATAATCTTCAACATTCTTGAAATCAGGATCTTTTTGTCTGTCCTCTCTCCTTTGTTTGGTTCCGTAGCAAACTCCCCTTAAAGATATCAATAATAGTTAATTGCAATTTTTTGAAAGTTTAACAAAATCTTTGCAAATTTTTTTTTCACCAATAATACTGTCAAAATCTTTGCAATTTAAATCTTATAGTATCCATATTTATTAAATAAACTTAATTATTGGTATAATATTTACTCCGGCCAATGTGTCCGTTTATAAATTGGTGTTTCGATGGCTTCCTTGAAGTTCAAATTATTTTTTAGGAGCCAGACCATTTCTGAGACCCAAGTTGTTCCTTTTAAAAAAAATACTATTATAAATTTTACGTTTAGGTTTAAGTTTTTTAAAAACTGAACTTACCACTCTTAGGGAACGTGATCACCCAAGCATCATCTTTTCTTGGTTCTATTTGGTAAATACTTTCGGCAACTTCGGAGTAAGGTGAGGCATTAACATACCCACCTGGCACGCAATTTACAATTCCTTCCGTGTAACTTGGAAATAATTCCTGAAAAGAAGATTCCAAAGACTCTGGGACGATTTCAAACTTAACGTTTAGTTTAGGCTTTGTTTGATAAATATTAGACATTTTAAATGATGAATTTAAGAGCGTCCAAGTTCAACAGATCCAGACTTAAAAAGAAACTAGTTGTACGGGTGGGTGTGTTATAAGTAAATACTCGGTTTGGTGTAAACAGATTTTTATCTTTGTTTTACCACGATTAGTCTGTATAATAAAGTATTACAATGGTAGTTACATTTTATGGCTTTAAAAACGCTCTGTTCAAATAAGAATGTATTTAGATATTTTCACTTAAATACAATCAGGTGAAACATCGATAAACTATTCCATGGTAAACTTCAAATCAGTTCCGGCCAAATTCTTTGATATCCATTGATCAACCTTTGCGTTCAATTCCGGGCTGAAGTGATTTTTCCAATCGCCAACAATCCCTTTTCATATTAAAAAAATCATTTAAACTAATATATATTGGATAATAATGAATAACTAAATGTATACCTTTACGAATAAAATTGATTCCGGCATCCATGTTCATCAATCCAGTGAATTTACCCATCTCTTGGTTAACCATAACGTTTCCCTTAAAATTGTCCAACTGCAAGTGTTGCTCTAGTTTGGTCAACTCATCCTCAGTTAGTGGTTTCTCCAAGAAATCTGCCACTTTCTGTATTTCAATTCTAAGGTTCTGTTGTGCGATATTAAAATTATGAGTTACGCGAAAAGGAAAAGTAAATTATAGCTTGGAAAACCTGAATAAGATCTTCGTAGAGCATGAAATGCATATTGGGATGATTGCGTTTTTCCCAGGCGGACAAAACGTGTCGAAAATAAGGGGTCGCCAAAACTAAATAATTCGATAAAGTTTTAACAGTTTCATATTGACAATTTACTGCGTGTGGATAGATATTACGTTCGTCGTCCATGAAGAATTGGGCAAATTGTTCCAAATCTCCAGTAAACTGGGGATACTTCATCAACTTGTGGAAGTAGAAGTAAGAAACGATCAAGTCCTTTGGATTACGTGCCAAGTAAATAACCTAAATATGTTCAACTGTTAGTTAGAAATTCATAAAATATAATGTATAAAATATACCTTTGAAGTATCCAAAAGGGTAGGGGGAAGAAGGCCTAGAGGTAAATGAGGTCGAAGAACCCTTGGGGAGGGTAGCTCATCAATTGCTTTAGCCTTTTTCAGAAAGGGGACCTTGCCATAATACTCTGCAACCATTTCTTTTGGCATAAAATACAGCATGCTGTTAGAAAAATTAAAAAATTAGCAATTAAACTTTCTAATAAAATTATTTTTTTAATTACTCTGGATATGGCGTTCGCATAAGAATCTGGACTGATTTAGCTTCTTCGAAGTTCAAATTGTTCTTCAAAAGCCATACCAACTCGGACACAGCAGTCACCCCTGAAAAAGTTATGTAAATTATTATACAGTAGGCCTACGACTTATTTGTTTTTAAATTTCTACCGCTTCTTAGGAAGGTAATGACCCAGGTGTCATCTGGTCTTGGATTCATTTGGTAGACATCTTCAGCTTCCTTTGCGAAGTCAGGGGAAGTTACATAGCCTCCTGGTTCTGCCCTCACAAGGCCCTCAGTATGTGTTGGGAAAAGGTCTTGAAAAGATTTATCCAACGTCTTTGGGATGACGTTGAACTTAGCGTTGAGCTTTGGTGGGTTTCCAGACATGGTTGACTTTTCTCCTGACAAGCTGAATAGACTGTGATAGTTTAAGAAAGTGGTGCGATAATAATAGAAGCTTGTTGAAACAGATAAAAACCTCTTATCGGCGATTAGTACCGGAGTCTTCATTTGTGTGGGAAAACCAAATTAAAGTTTGAATATTTGAGTTCTGTCTATGATTTATTTGTATTTATGGAATTTTGTACTAATAAAATTTTCATTCACAAGAATAACAAATTATAGAAAAGACGACAATAGAAGAGCAACTAGGAAAGGCTGAACTAAAAGAATAAATTGAAATCCAGTTTTAAGATTAGAAACCGCGCTACTCGGGGTTGGAGTCGTAGTGGTTCCGTTCATTATAATCTCATTGTTAAGCACGGCATTGATCCAATCTAAGTGAGGCTGAATCCTAGCACCAATGCTGAAAGAGGGTAATGATGGGTCATAGTAAACACAGTTGACGTCGTGTAGCAGATCCTGGGATGGTAGGAATCCCAAAAGGGTCCAACCAGTCGCCCCGTCTGTGCTGTTGCTGATTGGTCCTCCGTGAAGTCCACCCTGTGAATAAAATTCAATAAATTATTGCGCTCTCTTGTAATTGATTATTTCAAGTATGTGACCTACATTCTCTCATCCTATTATTGATTAAGTACACAGCCCTCTGCCATTTTAAATTGTAGCTTTGTTTCATGATTTACTTTATGGTATTATAAGTAACAATTTTTTTGAATTTTTTTAAGGAAAAAAAATCTCGTTGGTTTTATTTATTATAGCACTGGTTTTCTTTTTAAAATGTTGATATTACGCATCACTCAAATGAATTGGATTTAAGCAATCTCTAAACATTAATCAATATTTACATTTTATAACCGCAATAGGATTTTCCCATTTCATAATCTAATCACTTCATATAACAATCAATAATAATATAATCAATATATAACTTCAGTCTATTATATTGGGGCAATTTGTTTAAACCGCTAGAATCTAAATATTCCTGGTCATGATGACCAAGCATAATTGTCCAATACCTCACAAACGGTGCTGTTGCCGTCTTTACGGACGCACATGGCCCAATCGTCAACCTGGGTGGATGCATACCCAAGACCATCGCATTCGTCATTGTAAACGATTGTAGCAGAGATCTCAAGCAGTTTATCCGACAGCATTGCCATATTTCCAGTCTCTCCACCTGCACATGATAAAGGGGGTGTTAATTTTAGCACTTGCTTGCTATAAGTAGCCAATTCCACAGGATGTCACTATTTTTATATGATTTATAAATGCTATAAAGTTTTATAAAAGGAAAAACTTACTGTAGGATGAGAATCCCCAGCCGGATTGCGTAACTGCCTGGTCGATGAAGTCACTCACGTTGTAATTTGGTAGGCAAATTGGTGAGATGTTGCCTAATGATTTAAAGTTAATTAAAATCTGATTTTTTTAGCATATATTATCATTTCAATACTACTGTTAAAATCGATGGGCTGTGGTAGGGTAATGATGGCAAGAATGAATGGCAAATCTCTCAAAGTTTCATTATTTGCCAGAATAGAAATCACGTCAGCAGTGTCGCCCGTCCATCCTGGAGCATGAAAAACGATTTTCTGGCTGAAAATACTGATCCTATTAGGCTCAGTCTGAATGGTCCCATCGTAGCTCACAGCACCCAACGTAACCAAAACTCCAAGATTTCTATATTTTTTAAAGAATGAGTTATTAAAATCGTCATTTGATTGGAAATTTTGGGCTCACATTGAGGTAGAGTCGTTGCTAACGATAGGGAAAGTACTCATTAGGTCCATAAGAGTGGTCAAGACATATTGGTCTCCAATTAAGACTCCATTGGCAAGTTTTGCCTCCACATTCCCATCATTTTGGATGTTTTGGACTTGGAGCAGTGCCTGCCAGGGGAATTGGTTAGGGGCTACAGGTGTTGCATCTCCATTTTGATTGTTTCCGGAATATATTTGGTTGTTAGATGTCCCACATGCTGGACTCTGTAAATAAGTAAGTAAGTATATAAGTTAAGTTTGCCAAACAAAATTAACTTTGAATTGATTGAAAAATTATATACTTGTTGTGGGGTCACACAGTTGATTAAAGCCAATAAAAAGAGGACCAGCAATGATCGAACCATCTTTTAGCAATGGAATCACAAAGAAGAGTGCCACTTAATAGACTATAACTGATGATACTTAATATGCGTATGTATTATGGGAAAGTAGCAGGTTTTTTTACAACTTGTAACATATAACACCATAAGGAATGTGCGCATCAGGATGAATAATAACTACGTGATGCTATGTTGGGATTTTTTCACATTAAGGCGTGACATTATATTGTCACCTTGGTTTAAAATGGCTATAAATTTGCTGGTTTTAACTAGGGCTCATCGAGTTCGGTTCGATTCCAATTTTTTTTCTTGGTTTCAAATATGCATGAAAATTATGTGTTCAAAAATCCCATTTAATTCAAATAATTTATTTTAAATAACAAACATATTTTTTTAAATAGCGACGATTAATTTTCGAAAATTTATTTGGTAATGAATTCTAATAGTTTTCTATTAATCTACTCAACCGTATTCATTAGCGAGAGTTAGATAGTTTTAATTAGCTTAGTGGTATGACGTTTACTTATTATGTAATATAGATTTATTCAATGACTCAGTACTTAATTTGTAATCAAATCTATAAATTTACGAGGATGTCATACGCTGCGATTCACGTGGTACAGTATAGTGCCAAAGAGGACATTTGATTCTCTTCATCAATAAAATGAGTAAAAAATATTTAAAAATTTTGCCTCCTGGGGAATCAAATAAAAATATAATTTTTATGATTTTTTATTTTATTTTTTATTTTACAGAGAAAAGAGGCAAAAAACTTTTTAAATTACACTGTAAAGCTGGAAAAAGTGTAAATATATAAATAGCGCCATGAAGACCTGACATTTTTAAGTTGAAAGATTTTTTTTAATGGGCAAAGGAATTATATGAATGATTTAAAAAATAAAAATAGAACTTTCACTTTCTAAAAAAAAAAAGTTCGTCGATAAAAAAAATACAGTATGACAACGCTGGAATATTTGTATACCATAGCGGCTTAGGCGTTACCATGGCAACCGGGCGCTCCCCTACTCCCTAGATTAGAATTTCAAGTGACAGTTCCAAAGTCCGTTTACAGTGCCTTCTTGTACAGCATTTCCTTTGTGATACTTTCATTAATGACTCGAATTTGTGCTGAAAGAAAATGTGTGTACTTGATATTGCTTATTCCAATTAAGAGTTCAGTGATGTAGTGTATTCTCTCACAAGTCAAAGTGAAAACAAAACAAAACAAAAGTTGTTTACTTACTGTATAATCAGTATTTTTTTTTATTATACAACTCCGCAGGTAGCATATTTACTATTATTTTTTTACACACTTATTTATCTATTTGTTTTCAATACAGGTTCATTTTGACAGCTGTCCCCCCCTTCCCGCTGAGTCCACTTTGGTTAACTCCAAGTCTCAAACTCCTACGGCAACCTGGAACTCAAGCCCTAGTAAACAAATCAGTTCATAATTTTTTTAAAATTTAATTTAATTTATTGATTTAATTCAGGATCAAAAAAGCCCAGCCACAGGATACATTGTGCCAACTATATAGTGAATTGCATTTCAAATTTTCCACAAAACAAGAGTATTTCTCAAAAGTGTAAGCATATAGTCAAATAGCTATTGATTACCATGTAATATTTTAGATTTTCTATTTTAACATGTTACATAGGCCTAAACTCTCTTAATTAATCACTCATAGTATATTTTATTTGTTATCCTATTTTTAAAAGTTTAATTATATCAGCGTCATTTAGTGAAGCTATATGCATTTGAAAACGATGCTTACGTGACCTGAATATTACATAACCCGAAAATTTTCCTTTTTTTTTTTTTTAATAGGCTATACGGACTTCAGGACCTTTCTCATAACATTCTAGGGCGACGACTGCTGTTATCGTCTTTTAAAACAGGAAGCGACTGAATCACAACTGCTCCTCGCACTGATAACACGAATGTACAGTAACCTGTAGAGCAACATTGTATCAGTCTAGTATTCAATCATCATGTCGGCGGCTATAAAAAATTCATCAAAAACGGCCGCAGTTAACACCACTTCTTTCAGCCCGATCCCTGAAGAGGAATCAGCAGTGATTGATGGCCAACTTCATCAATCACAAAAAGGATTCCTGAAGAGCGGTACTGCAACCAGCACAAAATAAGACTCTCTCTCTCTCTCTTAACAGTAAAAAACAATGTAAACAGAAAAACTTAACTGCTTGTATTATATTGTCTATAAGTATAGGGGAGTTTTTCTTACTAGACAGGATATTGCAAGAAGATGAGATTGTAGTCAGTCTCAAAACAGATTTTTTTAAGTGTACAAGCATCTATATTATAATGGCTCTTTTCAAAAGTTTGCTTATATAAATTTACTAACTTTTTCAAATACTTAATAACTTTAATTTATTAGGTGGAGTGCCAGCCAGGTACAGCGTTGCCTTAGCAGCCTTCATCAACGTGATGTACGTCTACATGCTCCGACTGAATGTCAATATCACTCTGGTGGCCATGATCAACTACACCGCCATACCTCACTCGAATGTAACCCCGGCAGAGGAGTGCAGCCTAGTGGACGATGACCACTTAAATTTGGATTCATCTTTACCTCAACATGTTGATAAAGAAGGAGAATTTGCTTGGGATGAGCAAGTTCAATCCTTG
Source organism: Chydorus sphaericus (assembly GCA_030141595.1). Taxonomy (NCBI): domain Eukaryota; kingdom Metazoa; phylum Arthropoda; class Branchiopoda; order Diplostraca; family Chydoridae; genus Chydorus; species Chydorus sphaericus. Next base: position 11,039,301 of record CM057929.1, on the reverse strand, counting down.
ATCTCAGTGTCCTTCTTTTGGGGTTACATCGTGGCTCAACTGTTGAGCGGTAGAGCCGCCGAGATGATCGGCACCCGATGGCTCATCGCCAGCGCCCAAGCGGCCGTTGGGATCGTAACCCTCTTTTTCCCACTATTAGCCAGAACTGGTGTGCCTTATTTGGTTGCTGGGCGAGTTCTTCTTGGAATAGCTCAGGTATATATTTAATACCAATTAAATTTAACTTAAATAAATTAAATTTTTAATTGGATTCTAGGGAGTTATGATACCGGCCCTTCAGCCGCTAGTGGCCAGATGGGCACCTCATTCAGAGAAGAACAGTTTCACAACATTCATCTTTTCTGGTAATTAGAAAATTGAATTAATTTATTAACTTAAATTAATTTTGGTTATTGGGTTTTATAGGAGCTCAAATTGGGACTATCTTTGGAATACTTTTTAGTGGAATGATGGCCGATTCGTTGGGTTGGGAAGCCGTTTTCTACGTTCAAGGATCGCTGGCAATAGTGGTCATCTTACCATGGCTCTATCTGGTGTACGACTCTCCTGCTAATCATCCTAGGATCTCTGAGAATGAGAGAGAATACGTACTCTCTACTACTGAAACTGAAGATGCCAAAACGATCAATGTAATATATACAATATAATATTATTTGGTATTTATAAATTCATAATTTTTTTTGTAAAGAAATTGGTAGTACCATGGAAGAGTATAGCCACTTCCGCACCCTGTTGGGCCCTCCTGGTCGTCACTATGGGCAACAATTGGGCATTCTACGTTCTGCTAGTCGAGTTACCTATTTATATGAAAACTATACTCCAATTGGATCTGAAAAGCGTGAGCGCTATATATTAATTATAATAATTATGAACTATATTAATATAACTTATTGAATTACACAGAATGCTCTGCTTTCTTCTGTTCCATGGCTCGCTATGTGGCTAGTCAGTTTGTGTGCAGCCAGATTAGCTGACTTTGTGTCCAAAAAATCGTGGGCCACTACGACAACTATCAGAAAAACAGCCAATTCCATCGGTAATAATTATAATTTTTTCATTAAAATTCATACCAAAAATTAACTCATTTATATAGCTCATATTGGGACGGCCTTGTGCTTGGTTGCCGTCTCATTTTTGGGCTGCGACCGACTTTGGACTCTAATACTACTAACGCTCTCTGTCGGTATAATGGGTGTCGTTTACGCCGGCTTCTTACTCAATCATTTGGACCTTGCCCCTAATTTGTCTGGCACTCTGTACGGCCTTGTGAGCGCCATATCTTCGATATGCAGCTGGCTGGCACCGCTAACTGTTGCTACACTCACCGAAGGCCAGGTATTAATTAGCTATAAGAATACTTCATATTAGAAAAGTTTGAAAATAAGCAATTTACTTAAGAATTATTGCTCAGACTAATAATTTATATTTTAATGAAAATCATTACAGCAAACTTTGGCGCAATGGAGGATTGTATTCCTGATTTGTGCCGGAATTTTGGTGCTGGATAACGTATTCTACCTCTTCTTCGGTTCTGGAGAAAGGCAAGATTGGGATCGGGCGCCTGTAGTGGTAAAACCGCAACAAGAGAAGAGCAATGAGAAAAATTCTGTTACTATTCATAATGATCTTGAAAATTCGACGGAAACGGAGGCTACACTCCCTGTTCAGTAAAAGTAATTATAACGATCAGTGCAGAGGAATAATACAATTTTTTATAAGTAAACTATTGTTTATTCGCTATATTCCCGTCGATTGCCCCTCACAAATTCAAACTAAAATTATGTTGTATATATTATCTCTTATAGCGTTTTTTAAAATAACCAGTAGTTTATTTTATCTAGTTTAATTTCAGATGCAATATTGAAATAACCGAATCGTTTTCTCCTTTAACAAAAGATGGCGCTGGCGGTCAAATTCGACACTTTGGATTCAAAAATCTTGATTCCTTTAAATCTTTTTATGTAATAAAAAAATAGGTTTATATTTCTGCAAAGTAGATGTTATTAGCACATGGTTGATTTGTTTTTATTTAAATAAAAGAAAAAGTAGTTTTGTTTTCTTTACAGAATGCAATGACTTTTTTTCCATTGGTGTATTTAAGATTAGAGACTTTTTTTTAGGACTACTGTCCTTGCGCCTTTGATAAAACAAGTTAGGGAATAAGAATGTTGGTTTTTCCGAAGGTCATAGACTCATTGAACTCAAATTGTGAAAAAAGGAATATTTTCTTCAATTTTAGTGAAGCCCAGGAGAATCTTTATAAAAATTCTGGCTTGTTCTCAAATTCTTGTGTAATAGGATAATTCTGAATATGTTTTCATTGTTGCTTTGGAACTTGTTGTATTCAATATTTTATATTAATTATTGTGTGAGATCGAAAATCAATTTTCCATACTAGTTAATTTTTGTCTAACCGACAAACAAACAAAGTCTCGACAACAACGGTGTAGAGTATGCATTTATTTTTCTTCGTGAGAAGATTAGAGGCCAAAAAGTGGGTTTCACCCAACATTATCGTAAACTGCGTTGGTTAAAAAAAATGCTATCGCTTGAATGGACTCGAAAATAAATACTTAACCTTGGGACCAATTATAACCGGTTAAAGCATCGTAACCAACTGAGATTTTTTTTTCTCTGTTTTTATTATGAAATTCCCTATTCAGTATATATATTTTAAAGTATATGTTATGCTTATGTGTGTAAACTTAGCAAGAACACTTAGAATTGACGGTATCAAATGCAAAATGTTCGCCCAAAACCCAATACTATCTTCTAGGATTCTTAAAACTGAACTCGACACATTATAAAATTTACTATTAAGAGACAGAACTAATACCGAGACTAATTCTATAATATATTTATGTATATCTATTAATTTTCGAGACATTTCCATAAATAAATTTCCTGCCTGACCATTTTTTTGTACTATTACCCTTATCGGTTTGAAGTTTAATCCTAAATAATATCGAACCTGTCTCAAAGGGCGCCTAAACGCGGCGAATGACATCGTACAGATGATGATTTTCAATTATCACACATGAAAATGAGTATTTATCTTACAACAATTTGTTTATTGGCATGTGAAAGGACCTTCACGTGCAAGGTAACTCAGACAACCTTTGAAGTATTGACTGCCATTGACAACTGCGGCAAGGCTTCATCACACTAATCAATTAGCTTAAACTCATCAATTAGTTGCGACTAAAAATATATATACGAAGATAACTAATTCGTGTAAATAAAGAATTTACGACTATTTATTTAGGACGTTTTACTCCATTTGATCTACTCAATGTTCAGTATGAATTTGGGATATGTAGTTACGATTTTCTCAGTTATTTTCAGTGTTATTTATATCGGTATTTTAATTAGAATTAACTAGTATATAAAATACCCTTCTATCGGGAGTGAAATAATTCAAAACGAGTAAACTTAAATTTTATTTTTAAGTACTACTCTCTATTCTAGCGCTCATTTGTCAGTGCAAATTTATATAACCGAAGTCAAATTATGTTATTTTTCAAGTATACTACTCGTATCTTACCTAAAGAAATGTTCACCAAAGCCAAGCCGCAAAAATAAAAAAAAATGTGAATGTCCTGATAAGTTTATAATTAATTTCCATAAAGAAGTGAACAAAAATGATCGGTCCAAAGTCAAATTTTAACAAGGACTTTATTCTAACATCACGCCGTGTATTACGTGATCTCAACTTCAAATAGACGCTCAATCGCAAAGTTATTCTTCAGTAGCTTCTTTTACTCAAAAGCTTCCAAAGCTCCTGACGACAAATAGGCAAATATCATTTTAAAAATGAAGAGGAAATCAGCTGGATCATCTGAGACCACCACAAAACCGTAATTGATTTGAATTCGTCATTAGAAGTCTTAATTATATAAATAGAAAACTAGTTACAACGACATTTAAAAGGGAAGCAATAAATAATAATTACGTTTTTAAAGCGTTGATAGCCTTAAAAATATTGATTCACATTTTAGTTGTATTACAATATTTATTTTTGAATAGGAATGATACGGACCTTAAGCCTCTTTTGAGGGAGAAGGGCTACAAGCCAGCTGAATTCGGATCGTTAAAGGTTATTTGGCACCTTGCTATCCTTTACGTCCTTCTCCATTTGGGAGCTTTCTATGCAATTTACCTGTGCATATTCGAAGCTCAGTGGAAAACCATCTTATGGAGTAAATATTTATATGATATCAAGTTTTTTTTAGTAAGGTAAAACAGAGAAAAAGAAAGGCGAAACAGGAAAACAGTTGTGATTATGAAATTTTTTAAGTCAAAAGATTGATCTTTTTAAAATACATCAATCGGCGCTTATTTGAATAAATGGGAATAAGAAATCAAAATAAATTAAGACCATGTAGAAGTAGCCAAGTAGTCAGTTGAAAATAATGTTATGGGGCAGTGATAGCCTATAATAGTTTTCTATTCTTCTTAAAATTAGCCCAATTCGTTTCGTGGCTTGGAGGATTCGGAATCACCGGTGGAGCTCATCGCCTTTGGAGCCATAGGTCATACAAAGCCAAATGGCCTCTACGTCTTTTTGCCGCGATGTGTCAAACACTCTCTTTATCGGTAAATAGAGACTCGAATCCTCGTAAAATAAGAGAAAACTCGTAAATAGAGTCGATTCATCTGCTTGAAGTAAAGGGAGCAGGTAAAGCAATGCTGCCGCTTCGGTTTTAATGTTTTGATGAGGAAATAGAGGTAAATAAGTTCACAGTTACATGTCCCTGATAATAGTTGAACAGTCTAAAGCTATTGTTCAGATCCATAATATCACGAGCTTACATTTGAGTTCTCGTTTATCTTTTTTTCTATTTTTGATAGCCATAAAAACAAATAAATCGACATTGCTTTGCTTGCCTCCTTCACTGTGTGCAGACGAATCGACTCAGTCTATTGCACTTCCAATTTTTATTTATCTCTTCTATCTAAACAAACACACACGAACATAATGAACCGCAAAAATCTGTTAAAATATTAAAGCATACATTTCAACAAATTCAAAACGTTCGTCTTTGAATTCAAAGTTTTGAAATGGCATGTCTAACAGTCACACATTTCTATGATTTAAGATTTTAAGATTCGTGAATTTTTTTTACAAAGATTAAGGTGTTAAAGTGAGTTGTTGTGGATCAATTGAGACTGAGAGAAGTCGCGACAACACTGTTGGATTGCAAGGATTAAAAGATAGATCGCCATCTAATGATTGCTATCAACCTATAAGTAAACTTGCATATAATATTAGGGTGTTTCAAAGTACTCGGCAATGTAAGGGGACTTTTCAAACATGATAAAGTTTCATACGATTTCCGCAATTTCTATTAACATGTTGATACATCATCATATCTTATAGGTGCAAGTAATTCAAGAAAGTTTGCTAAATCGTTACACTTTAAAATAATTGTGTGGGGTTATCGATTATACTTGTATTGCTTACAAGTGAATGATTTATTTCTTAAACAGAGCAGCATTGTAAGCTGGAGCCGATACCACCGTGTTCACCACAAGTTTACTGAGACTAACGCCGACCCAAATGATTCTCGCCGAGGATTCTTTTTCGCTCACGCAGGATGGTTTCTTTGTGAGGAACAGCCAGAATGCACCGAAGCCAAAAAGAAAATGAACATCGATGACGTCCTAAGAGATCCGATTGCGTACTATCAGCACAGGTAATTTTTTCATTTCTATACATTCTGACAATGATCCATATTTCAAATTTTATAAATGATTATTTTTAATCTTTGCCATATAATAGATACTACGTTCCCCTTGCAATTGTGGTAACTTTCTTAATTCCAACGGCTGTCCCCATGTATTTCTGGAACGAATCTATTAAGAACAGCATCCTTATAGCCTTCGTTCTTCGTTACATAGGTATTTGTAATATCTCAATGCTGGTTAATAGTCTGGCACACACTTATGACTATGGAAGCCATCCTTACGATAAGTAAGTCTTATTTCATATTTATTGTTTTTTCATGGCACTAATTAAAGAAATAATTACGAAATGAACACGAATTAAGGAATTTCAGCCCAGCAGAAAACAAGTTGGTTAACATGCTATCAGGGGGTGAAGGATGGCACAACTACCATCACGCTTTTCCCTGGGACTACCGAGCCGGAGAACTCGGACGTTATGGTAGCAACAAGACCACGAGAATGATTGACTTCTTCGCTAAAATTGGCTGGGCTTACGACCTTAAAACAACCTCAGATGACATGATCAAGAAACGAGTTCTGCGAACTGGTGATGGAACCCATCCATATTACAGCCATGACGAATACATGAAAGATGAAAAGGACTCGTTTGGAAAAGAAGGATATGAATACATGGGATAAGTGAAAAAAAGAAGACAAATGTTGGATAATTCACTTCATTTCAGTAATGCTTTGTATTAATAAGTGAATCGATAATAATGCAATCTTAGCTTAATGCAATGTATTACAATAATTGGTCAAATAATAACTCTATCGTACTACGTCAGTACTGAAATAAGAATGCTCACTGGTAAAGTGCCAATGAGCCGCTATCATTTAAAAAATAAAATGTCTAGCTGGCATTATATAATTTTTTTCTTGGTGGCCGAAACCTATAATCTATATCTGATGAATCAATTTAAACTTCAAAGGCTTTGACAAAACAAGTCAACTGAACTAATTATTCTGAATAATACATAGAATAATACATGCGAGTTATTCGCAGCTAAAGTTTGAAAAGTTACCTCCCCTTTTAAATCGAGGTCCTCATCATCTATGGTATACTTTGGTGGGTGAAGCCAGAAACCTGTGGTAAAACAATCAATGAAATCGGCAACGTTGGACAGAATATTCGGTGTTTACATTTTCTCCATAAATGCGACTCCAAAAACGTCTGTTTATTGTCTTGAAAACAAGTAAACAAACTCCAATATTGTAAATTATATGCATTGTTTACCCACTTGCAGGTTTTAAAATCAACACCGTCGTCTATGAGTCTACGTATCACAAGTAGATATATCAAACCTTGGGACAAAGGTGTTCGTAATTAAATATAAACATATTTTTTAAACAGGAACTATATCTAAAATGATGACAATTTTTCCTATTTATTCTTTTTCCTAAATGGTTCTTAATTTAATCAACATTATAGCTTTATATTCTTTAAAGAAAAATGAATTTTATTCGAGCGTAAATAAATGCTTGCCGTTGTACCCACCGGTTAAATTATAGAACAAGAAAGATAACAGAAATACGGTAAAAGAAACCGACGTGGGGACGTTCAAAGGACTCTTACTGACTCTCTCTCATGAATCAAACTGCATTTAAGCAGTTTGAGCTAGATCTCAAAGTTGGCAAACATAGCATAATACAATTGTTGTGAAAATAGCATAGCATAATACAAGTGTCGAAAAAAAATTGATGAACTGTTATTATTATTTTTTTTTCTCAATTGATTGCGAGGACTTATTTTTTCCTTAGCAAAGCCAAGAGAATTCGATTAGGACTAGTGTCCTTACACCTTCGAATTTTAACAAATGTCACCTTATTCGTCTTAAACTTTGTTTACTATCTGTATTTTTAGATGTATGGAATATACGATACGGTACTAAATAATACAAAAATAGAATATGAATATATCTATTTTTAAACTGAAAATCTCTTTTTTAACAGAATACATTAAGTAGAAGAATACTGACGATATTTTGGTTTAACTTTTTTTAAAGTTTGAAGTTCTCTTTCCCCAATCAATAGGATCTAACTTTGTTTGATAATGAACGCAAGATGTTGCCAGATCAACTTAATTCTTTGTCCGACAATCTAATAACATAGGTATTTTCTTTCTTCGTGCGAGGATTAAAGAAAAATGACAATTGGGTTTTACCAACTATCGTAAAAAGCTGCGCCGGTTTTAAATTGTTATCGTTTTCATAGACTCGAAAATAAATATTTCATAACCTTGAGACCAATGATGTTCGGTTAATCGCCTAATCGGCACAAGTAGTGACAACCAATTGAATATTTTTTTACTTCCCTAAGCAATTAAATCCATCAAGTATTTTTTTTGTACATTTTTAGCCCACTAGGTTTTTTGATTATGTGACTTAAGAAATTATTTTTCGTTAAATAAATAAATTAAAATACATGTATATGTATCTATATGTATCTATTTGTGTATATGTATCTATTTGTGTATATGTATCATATATATGTATATACATCTATATATCTAAATCTGTACATGTATAAGTTTAAAAGAACCAATCTACTATCCAAAAACTTGGAGTTTATTTTGCAACTTCAATGGTTTATGTAAGCATTATTTTTATAGTAGAAATAGAAAGAAAATCACGTGTATAAATAAATTGACTACGTGATCATTTTCTGTAAAACACATGCAACACTACTGTTTGCAGAATCAAATTTTTCATGAAATCATTAAACAAAATTATAGACGAATATGGATGGCCGGCATATCCAAATTTTGTTAACGAGGGTATCTATGGGCTGCACTAGTATGGATGACGTATAAAAACAAGACATCCAGAATTTTCCAAACGAATAAGGGATATTTTACGCCATCAACCATTTTTATATGTCTGCGTTGCACGCATTCAAATCAAGTAAATTAATTGTTTCCAGGTGACATTAGAGTTGAAATGTCTTTTCTCCCAATGAAATCACCACGATACATTTAAAATACGATTCTACATTCTAAAATGTTAATCGTTTTAAATGAATTTGTAAACAGCGCTATTTCGGATTCGAATCCGAAAAAAAATACCAAGGCCCTGATAATATCAATTTACCGGGCTATAATTAAATCCATAAAAATATAAACCCAAAATTCGGTTCAAAGTCAAATTTGACAAGGACTTTAAACTATTATCATGCTACATCGTGGCTTTAAACAGAGGATCTTAAACTTAAGTAGGAGCTCAAATGTGAAATATTTCTGTAGTAGGCTCTAACTATTTGACGCTTCCACAACTCCTGCCAACCTACAAGAAAACGTATTCAGAAATGAAGAGGAAATCAGCTGGATCATCTGAGACCACTACGCAGCCGTAAACGATTTACATTTTTAATTGCATTTTTAAACAAATGTTATAACATAGTTTAAGAAAAAAAAATAGTGAAAACAAGCTATATTAAAACTAGGACAAAAAATATGAATTGAAATTTATCAACTATTTTTTAACAGAAGTGGCACCGACCTTAAACCTCTGTTGAGGGAGAAAGGCTACAAACCGGCTGAATTTGGGCCATTGAAGATCATTTGGCACCTTGCGATTCTTTACGTCCTTCTCCATTTAGGCTCCGTGTATTCCATCTATCTTTGTATATACAAAGCTCAATGGAAAACCATGTTATGGAGTAAGAATTTATTATTTAATTTTACTTTTCCAATATTCAGATCAGAGAGAAAAACAGCGTCATATTTGAAGCGAAGATATTTGTTATGGATTTTTTCTTTCTTTTTCATGTGGCTATTGAAAGCAAGAATACTTTTTTTTATTCCGGAAAGATTTCTATAACTACAAAAAAAATAAATCGTTATCTTAAAATGAGATGCTACATGTTTATATTGGTATTTTTTAGTGCACCTTTTCACCTGGCTTGGGGGTTTTGGAATCACGGGTGGAGCTCATCGACTCTGGAGCCATAGATCCTACAAAGCAAAGTGGCCCCTTCGTCTTTTTGTCGCATTTTGCCAAACAATTTCTTTGTCGGTAAGCTCAAAACTAATTACTAAGTGGAACTAGACCGATAATTCACACCTAAAAGCATGAATTGAACGAATACTTTAGACATTCCGTATTTGGTGGATTAAAATGTTTCTTGGATCTTGAGGTAAATTTTTTTACTCTTTTCTTCTGAATTCAGAGTAGTATTGTAAGCTGGAGCCGTTACCATCGGGTTCATCACAAGTTCACTGAGACTAACGCTGACCCGAATGATTCTCGCCGAGGATTCTTTTTCGCCCACGCAGGATGGTTCCTTTGCGAGGAACAGCCAGAATGCACCGAAGCCAAAAAGAAAATGAACATCGATGACGTCCTCAAAGATCCAATTGCGTATTATCAGCACAGGTATGTCAATCCCACATGCCATCTTACATTAACATGCTATGACACGGTATGGTTTTTGAAGAAAGACTGAGTATGTGTATTTTTTATAGATTTTATGTTCCCCTGGCATTTTTGATAACTTTCGTACTTCCAACGGCGGTGCCTGTGTATTACTGGAACGAGTCCCTTGTGACAAGCATATTCTTATGCTTTGTACTCCGCTACGCAATCACTTGCAATGTCTCTATGCTGGTCAACAGTCTTGCTCATACCTATGACTATGGAACACATCCTTATGACAAGTAACTATCGGAGGAAACCTAAAGTTATATTTATAAAAATAATTATTTGATTTTGGTCTTTAGGAATTTCAGCCCAGCAGAAAACAAATTAGTTACCATTCTATCAGGGGGTGAAGGGTGGCACAACTACCACCATGCTTTCCCGTGGGACTACAGAGCTGGAGAACTGGGGCGATATGGTAGCAACAAAACAACGAGAATGATTGATTTCTTCGCAAAAATCGGCTGGGCTTATGACCTTAAAACAACCTCAGATGACATGATCAAGAAACGAGTTCTGCGAACTGGTGACGGAACCCATCCACATTACAACCATGATGAGTACCAAAAAGATGAAAAAGACTCTTTTGGGAAAGACGGATATGAATACATGGGATAATTGGGAAGAAAAAAAGAGAAATATTGGTTCACAGCATGCATGATTCGCTAGATTTTCAACCAATGGACATATTAAATTCTTTTCAGATTGAAAATGCAATCATGTATGATTTGAATGAATCATTGAATCGATTGTAATACACTTTTTATTTAATGCGTAATGTGTGTTAATGTCTTTACTGAATACAAAAGTTGGTCAAATAAATCTCTGTCGTACTACTTCAGTACTGCAATAAGAATGCACATAGGTAAAGGCCAACGCCGAATTTCGGGGGAAAATTGTAGCTAGCATTTTAGTATTTTTTTCTTGATTACAAAAAGCCAAGCCAAAACTTTTAAAAAATCAATGTATGTGATGGTAAGTGTAGTTTTATCTTTAAGAGAAGGGCAAGGAAAACATTTGGGTATAAATTTAACCGTAAGCTGAGCTGGTTTTTAAATTGTCGATAGGCTGGTTCTCGAATGTAAATACAGCTAACATTGGGACAAAGAATTTCGTAATCAGTTATAAACCGTGGGGTTGCACGGAATTGGATTGGAATTGGATTGGAAATCATTGTACCCCTCTTATTACAAGTAAAATAGTTTAGTATTTTTGTTATATACTTGTCAATTAAATGGAAAGAGAAACATAATTACTGATGAGTGCGCTGTTTTATAATAATATGCCACGTAATCCTGTGATTTGGAAAAAATAAACACTGACTTGAGTTTGAATCACAATCTCAGAATAGATTTGGTTAGTGTACTTAATGATATAAGACTGAGTGAGATTTTGTAATCAACCATGGCCCTCGTGATTTTAATTATCAGGCTAGAATTGTAGTATTATAAAGATTTTGACTTTACTGTTTCAGGATGCCACCTCGCCAGAGTATAAATTTCTGCCAAACACGGAGCGATATTTTAGTAAACTCCGGCTCTTTAGAGATCCAACATATCCTCTCAAAAACCTACTAGAAACAAATCAGAAATGGCGAGAGGTTCATCTGGATCTTCCGCTATAAAGACGTAAGTATATTTAATCCAAGAATTTTCATATTTTTTAAAGACATATTTAACCAACCTGTACATTTTGAATAAAAACATATATTGTTCAAACTGAATTTAATTTTCTTATCAAAGGCAAATGTATGTAAGAATGGGCATTTCTATTTTTATGTTCTTTTATTTTTTATTGGATACATTCACATTTACTATTTTTAATATAAATGCCATGAAATTAAATTTTTAACGAAGCCAAACATCTTTTATAGGAAAGGAGCAAGCCAGAAACCAGTTGAGAACAGATCCATTTTGAACATTTTATCAACCGCGACATTGTAAGTTGATGGAAATTTATGGACATAAGCTTAAAACATCTTTTTCTATCCCTATTTATCAACTGTAAGAAATATATTAATTTTTAAAAATTAAATTAAACACAGAAATGGAAAGCCTCAAAAACCAGTATTGAGGGAGAAAGGGTACAAAACAGACGATTTCGGACCACTAAAGATTATCTGGCCTCTGTTGATAGGTTACATTCTTCTCCATTTGGGCGCAATCTATGGCATCTATTTAGCTATATATGTAGGCCAATGGAAAACCCTTTTATGGGGTAAGTCATACAAGTTCGTATTTTGGAAACAGAGATATAGGAAACAAAAAATAATAGTAAGAGAGAAATTAGTTTTTAAAAAAAGGTTGAGATTATATTTGATCATGTAATGCAAAACAATAGGTTACTTTATGATGTGGCTTTCCGGATTTGGAATATCTGGTGGAGCTCATCGACTTTATAGCCACAGAGCCTACAAAGCGAAATGGCCCCTTCGTCTTTTTGCTGCACTATGCCAAACGATCTCTTTTTCGGTAAACAAATATATTCTTTGTTTGGTTTCTCTAACCCTGTTTGGTAACTCTAACCCTAACACTTTAACGGCCTGCGACTACCAGCAGATTGATAAGTTTTTATTTTACATATACAGAGCAGCCTTGTGAGTTGGAGTAGATACCATCGGGTCCATCACAAATACTGCGAGACCAACGCTGATCCAAATGATTCCCGCCGTGGATTTTTCTATGCCCACGCAGGGTGGTTCCTTTGTGAGGAACAACCAGAATGCACTAAAGCAAAAAAGGAAATGAATGTAGATGACTGTCTCCGAGACCCCATCGCCTATTATCAGCATAAGTATGTTTCAATATAATATAGTTTTATATAATTTATATCTTTCTTCAACCCTTCAATAGATTTTACCCTCCTCTGGTAATTTTGTTTTCCATCGTACTTCCTGCCTGGGTTCCTTGGTATTTCTGGGATGAAACTCCTTTGGCTTCCCTCTTTATCGCCACTATCCTTCGACAAACCCTCGTTACTAATGCGTCAATGCTGATCAACAGTCTTGCTCACAGTTTTAATTGGGGATCTCATTCTTATGACAAGTATATATTTAATTTCCTACATGTAAAACAATTTGAAAATATTTATCTTCTGAATATGGTTTCAAAAGAAATTTTAGCCCAGGAGAAAATACTTTATGTAATATTCTGACGGCGGGCGAAGGATGGCACAACTACCACCACGCTTTCCCGTGGGACTATAGGTCTGCAGAACTTGGGCGCTACGGTAGCAACAAAGTGACGCGAATGATCGACTTCTTTGCCAAAATCGGCTGGGCCTACGATCTTAGAACAACCTCGCCAGAAGTTATTAAAAAACGAGTTCTGCGAACTGGCGATGGAACTCATCCGTATTACAGTCACGACGAATATGAAACGACAGGAGAAAATACGGAAGGGCACGAGTACTGAACTGGGAACCCTTTGGTAGTAAGAGAAATGTGGCAATTTTGTGTCTCATATCTGTCACCATCTTATTTTTGGGTATGATAATGGGCGATGTCTATAATGGAAAACGGTGAATGTTTTGAACATTTATCTCTAGAGTTTTTGTTTTTAATTTTCACAAAAATTCTTTGTGATTTTCAAATTTGGTAGAATCTTTTCATTTGTTTCGTGCATGCATTTTCTAGATTGTGGAAATTTTTTCTCTTATCGGTAAATAAACAAAGTCTCGACATCGCAGATAGAAAGTATGCATTACATTTATTTTTCATCGTTAGATTAAAGGTTAAAGAAAAAAGAACTCGCCTATTACCTTTAACGCGTTAGTTTTTAAATTGTTATCGCTTTGCTGAACCCAAAAAATTAAACCTGGAACGATGATACTTATATAATCGGTACAAGTATGGTTGAAATCAACTGAATTTGTTTTTTGTTTTGATTCATTAATAAAACCCCGTTTAGTTAAACAGTAGCTTTTTAATATTCTGCTAAATACATTCCCCAGCACAATTACAATTTTTGAAAAATATTCAAAAGTGGAACTACGTAGGTAAAACCATATGTTACCATTAAACGTTGATCACATTCTAGAATTTGGATATGTATATATGTATGTTATTTTTATTTCTTTGTCACGGAGATAAAAAAATTGCCTACGTGATCATTCTTGTTTACTGGTACACTTGTCGATTCAAAGTTCAATCTATTTTTAGATTCCATCTGTCTTAAAGTCAACGGCTGAGAGCGGCGACAGGCATCATAAACATGATAATTTTCAATCACAAATAAAAATATGGAGTACAACCTATTTCCCCGTGAATGAACCTTCATGTCCAAGATAACCCGGTTAGTCTTTGAAGCTTAGTATGAAGTCATTAGGTTACTGCAGACAGGCTTTAGTTATACAATTCGATTTTTCGTAGATTAAATTTTGTTAAATTTTAAAGCCTGTTTATTATTTTTCTCGTTCTTCATTTGAACTAACATTTTCTGGGTCCCTAAATTACTTTCATAGATATTATAACTTATATTTGCCTTTTTCGTAACTGGTATTTAAAAGACTTTTTGTGTTTCAATAAAGACTGATCGAATTTGTGAGGTGCATACGATTTCCCACAGTTTATTGAAACTATTTTCGATTCGCCACTCAATCTACGTGTACAAGATGTTGAAGCAGACTCAGTCATTGTTTCAGCTAGTTGCCGAACCGTTCTACGTCAAAAAGAGAGAAATTACTTTGTTGTATATGCCATCAATTAATTTGTATTTACTGCGAATGTGCGAAGTGAACAATTTGTTCTTTAAACATATAGCAACATTGTTAGCTTAATCCGATACCACCGAGTTCATCACAAGTATACTAAAACTTACACCACCGAATGGGCACAGTACATGCCCGGATAGTGACCAGGTAGTGACGGATCACTCCCATGTCACTAACAACATGTCCTCCATTTCAAATAATAAGGCAGGGATGTCAATAATGACTGGTGCGTTAAGACTGTATAATAGGGCCATAAGCCTGTCTTACACTTGGTTAAACGATCGAACTGCCACCGCGCGGTTTTTCCTGAAACTACGACGAAAAGCATTGACGGACGATAAGTACAGTTTCAAATATGAAAAGAGTGCCTGAACAGCTGATACTACTCATTTTTGTCAAATAGTTTACAGAGGAACGGAAAGACATTTTAGGAAACCACCAGTACATGTAATTTTTCCATTTCAATAATTATCGATAATAATCTATAGTTTAAAATAATTCGTATCCCTGATGATTTTTTGAAATCGTATTCAATCTTCCCTAATTAATAGATACTACATTCCTCTTGAAATTTTGTTTAAAATTAGCAGGATCTACGACCTTAAAACTACCTCAAATGACAGTATAAAAAATCGAGTTCTCCGTACTGGTGATAGAGCCCATTAATATTACAACAATAACGAGTATAAAATGAATAACCCTATAACTATTTGAAAAAAAAAACACATGAGAACGGAACCCACCAAAAGTCTCAGATCTCTTCGCAGCCAGATAAAGTGTGTTCCAGAAGGTAAATGTACCCTTTGAAAAATTCCAGTCACCGAAGCGTCAATTGGTCTTAGGAACCGGGAGGATCTTGGTGTAAGTAGTGTAGTACTAAATATAAAAAGGTTAGAGGTAAGAATGTGCAGTGCTATTGATGCAGCGGTGAATAGTAACGGTAAGTCGATTCGCTGTCGGACTGCGGAAAAAATTTGACTGATTTAACATTGGGTGTTATTTTATCACATCACTTTCTTTTTCGTGAGATAGGTAGCCACGTTGAGGACCCACTGCAACGAGTCTAACAAGGTAGATAGTGGTAAAGTGGGTTATTGGCATAGTTAATTTGTTACCAATGCTATAGCTTAGGTTTCTATAGTTTACTATCTGCTGCCTATGGTTATATACAGTCTATGAGTTACCATAGTTAGCCTTGGGTTTCCACTCCACTATTATTTGGCTCTAAGGGCTAAAGGGTTGGCTAAAGGGTGTCAACAAGCGAGAGGACTATTCAAATAATATAATTCAAATCGTTGTAATATTATAATAGCTAAGTAAAGTAATACATTATGTATTTGTATTTCGCCATTATAGATAAAATGCGATGTACATTTACATTTTTGGCTAATTTTGCTTGGAGGCTTCTTCTTGTTCAATTTCACTTTTAGCAGGCTCCCAATAAACGAAATAAAATAGCAGTGCGTAAATAGGACCTTCTAAAATACTGCAAACTGCTTCAAATGCTATAAAATGTTTCAATCAATTAGTTGCGGGTTATAAATAAGATAAAATATTTAAGAAATGGGTACTCGTTCTTAGTGCGATTGTAGAAACATAGGGTGGTATACAAGGAATAACTCCAGTTCCTTCAAGCAGGACGAATAAACCATTCTGACCTTTTAGGAGGACCACAGCAACACTCGAAAGAGTAGCTTTAATCTAAAACCAAATAACAATAGAAAAGAAAAGTTTATTTAACTTGCGTAAATATTCAAATTTGAAAGTTAGAAAATAGCACCCTCAAATTTTCACAATTCTAAATTTAACTCTAAGTTTTATGAATTCCGTAAAATTGGAATAGAATAATTTCTCGTTTATCAAGTAACATGTAGGAAAGTAAACGCGATGTGAACTGCCAATTAAATATTGTTAGATTTAAGATTGTAAAAATAAAATGTTACAATTTCCCTCTTATTTTACTTGTGTAAGCGATAAGTCTTACTCTATAACGTTTCCAGTCGGAGACGGTTGAAAATCCTCCCATCAGGACATAAGAACCCCACATTCCAACACCGAAGAAGAAGTAATAGAAAAGCGTGAGCACCAAGTAAATAGGATCCTCGAACTAGAATTTTTTTAAATATACAACATTAACTGTTACAACTAAGAACAACTAGTTGTAAGGTATTTACATTTTTCTCCATTATCTCGGCCTCATCGAACAGAATAAAAAGTGACATGAAGAGTAATTGGACCAAAGGGTTCTGATAAATCATCGTCTTTAGGAACATGAAGGTCTTCCTGGAAGTATATTCATTTATATTAACTTAAATACATTTATATTTAAGTTTTTGACTTTTTTATGTAAAAAATTAATGAAAATTTTAAAACTTACTTGCTGTAGGGAACTTGGCGTAAGCAGAGACCACAGCAGCAGCAGAATGGCCAGCAAAAGTTAACTCTCCTGTGCTTCTCTTTTAGTTGATTGATACAGGCCGTTTGACCACCTCCAATTAACAAAGTCAGGTCAATTAAATGAACCATTAGGAACGGGAAATATCTAATACCGTAAAAATTCAAGAAATTCTTTACAAGTAAAAAAATTTAATATTAAAAAATAAATTTACGTCAATTTAATTGTGTCGAAGAAAAGGTATGATCTCGGTACTAGAAGATTTGCCAGTGATAATGTGGTAAAGACTACAGGAAATGAGACGAGCCATGACAGATGTCGCCATCTTTTCGCTGGAACCCTCTGGAACAGTTTGTAAATGTGTACGAAATAACCAATCCATAAGACTGGAGTAACAATACATCCGGTAATGACCATTCCAAGTCCAAAATCTCCCAAAGCTGCATATTTAAATATGAAACAAAATTTATATGTTTGAATTTAAAAACTTAAATTAACGTTACCATCCATCAGTTGACTGTAGTTTGGTAAAGGGATGTCAACCAAATCGGAACAATTTGTGCTGAAATTCATTTTCTTCGTCCTTTTCTTTTACTTAATTTTGATTTTTTTTCCCTTAAACTTAATTCAAGTTCACGGTCATTGCCAGTATACACACCCAATTTCTTCTGTAATTGGTAATAATTTGCGACCAGACTGTACCAGTATATACAGACAAGTAAATGGATGGGAATTTCCAATACTGCATGTTTGAGTAAGCCGTTATTGACATTTGAAAACCCAGCAATAATATATACCAACTCATGGCCTATCTTTTGTTTAAAGCTTCTGTGTTACGTCAGAGCTAGACATGTGATTAAGCCTAGCGTGCTGCATGTATTGATAGCACGATCATTATTGAAAGAAGCCCAAGTTGTTTTAAAATAATAGATTGGATCAGACAGTTTGGGTTTTCTATTGACATCTAGTATTAAAGATATAAATCAAGTATACTTCCCACTCTATTTCTCGTCTACACTAGTTCATATTTTTTATTATCAAACAATCATACATGTAGGATTATTAAATTATGT
This sequence comes from Chydorus sphaericus, assembly GCA_030141595.1. Taxonomy (NCBI): domain Eukaryota; kingdom Metazoa; phylum Arthropoda; class Branchiopoda; order Diplostraca; family Chydoridae; genus Chydorus; species Chydorus sphaericus. The sequence continues at coordinate 11,020,984 of CM057929.1, read as the reverse complement.
TTGTGGTTTTGACCGCACCATTTGTTATAGATTGGGAATTCAGAATTACATTACTATTATCATTTTGATTGATAGAATAAACTGAAGGCTGAAGAATTGTATATATAGACAATCATCAAGTTTAAGAAAAGTTTCATTAATATTTTGAACGCTCTAGAAAGGAACCGTAAAGAGTTTAATTTGGTAGTAAGAAAAAGTTTTACATATATTGTTTTTTAAACAAACAAAAGTTTTCATAACATTCTCCGGTTGAAAAATATTAATTTTCGGCGCATATTCGAGACTTCCTTTTCGTTTGCACTTTATCTCGGAAAGTTTGTTACATTCAAACGAAGATAAGATGAAAAAAAAAAATACGAAGCGAAAGAAGAAAGAAAGATGAAAACGAATAAAAAAAACGCGGATAATACTACTACGGGTGCTCTCTGTTGATAATAATGGAAAACATGTATTCAGTTTTTCTGTACTTTTACATTATTTCGACCTTGGCCAGTTGGCCTAATGATCTACTTTTAATGTAGTACCCTAACACTCCGATAGGTGAAATATACTTTTTGAAACAAAATGTTTTCCATCAACACTTATATATATTAAATTACATAATCAACTTTATTTAGATGATGCTTGTTATATGCAAAGCTTAATATTCAATAATTTCTATTATAGTTTTCGTCGAATGCAAACTGCGTAGTAAAGTATGATGAAATCCCACCGAGCACTTGATAATGCATTACAAATGTTGGATTACCGAATGGTTGTGACACCGCTCTCTACAAGTCATTGACGCACACATTATCTGTTCTCGTTCCAGCACCGGTTTATCAGTGCAACGTGCGTAATTGCATGTATTGCTGTATGTATTATTCGAAGTTGACTTGGTCGTTTATAAAAATATGCAGTCAAATTCTTGCGACAGAGAATGGCGCGGGGATATTTTTTCAGCAGGGGGACTTTTCCCTCATTCAAAATGATAACAACGTTACATTATTTAAACCAAGCTTTCATTTCGAGTTTTTTTTTCCACAACTTACCATTCTACAAGACACATTTGGAGAGCTAGGTAGGTAGTTTTGGTGTAAGACTTTTAACACATTAAAATATGTTAAGAAAGAATGTGTATAATAATTAACTCTATAGTATAGTACATCATGGCGCAGAATCCTGGAGGCAGAGGTACCCCTTTTTATTATTCAACATCATCTTCGACTTCACCACTGTCTCAATCAAGTAATAGCCCCTACCCTGATGCCGATTCTTCTAACCCTTTATTAACACCCGACCCGGCCATGACTAACTATCATCAACCAACTGATGGCAACTTCTTTCATCAGCCATCGATGAGTAGTAACATATCCTACCCTGATGCCAGTTCTTCATCAATACCCAACCCGAACATGACTTTCCCTCATCGACTAACTGGTGGCAACTTTTTTAATCAACCATCAACGAGTACTTTTACTCAACCACAACCAGGATCATCGTCTTTATATCAGCCTGGTAATTTATGCTTTGATTTAATTTTTCTCTTCTCTTCTTTTAGGTAAGTCACAACTTACTAAATGCAAGATTTTATTAAACAGAAGGACACAATTTCATGAATCCATATCTGATCATTATCAACCAGCCTCAAAATAAATTCAGATTCCGGTTCGCCACTGAAATGGGTGCTACTCATGGATTTCTCATGGTATACACATATTATAAAATATTTTAAAATGTTAATATTATTAGTTCTAGCTTTTGATTGCAGTCTGACAACACGAATAGTGGGAGAAGAAGAGAGAATATTCGTGTCCAAGTATAAAAAATACTCATATAGTAAGATATTTGCATATTTTTAATTTATGATTTGATTACATTTTTATTAAGCTTTTGGGGTGCCAAGAAGGAGCGGCCATCATTCGCTGTTCTCTGGTGACCAATAGTCTTACTAACCCTATTCCTCATGTCCATCAATTATGGTTGGCACCAGATGCAACTGGTACTGGAAATCTAAGTAATGATGAACAGTATGAAGATGTTCCCATTTATGCACGAGACCAATGGATAGCTACGTATAATTAATATAGTAAAATGTAATTTGAATTGTAATATATTGATAAAATAATTAACTTGTAGTTTTAGCGGTCTTTCAATCATCCAAAGAACGAGGAATGATGTGAAACGAGTAATCGAGAATCGTTTATTAAGAGAAAAAGGCCACCAGTTAAGCTCTTTGCAGCGCCAGCAGGTATCACATTTTAATTATATATTTTTTTAATTTATTTTATAAATACAATTTTATTTCAATATTGTTTCCCCAAGTTGAGAAAAGAAGCCGAGAGTATTGCAAACAGCATTGATTTGCATTCAGTAAAACTCAAATTTGAGGCATTTATTAGGGCACTTAATGGTTCCTTAGTGCCCATCTGCCAACCAGTTTATTCTCAACCAATATTCAGCGCAAGTACAAACATTAAAGTTATTACTTATCTCATGATAATTTGGTATTAATACTTTTTATTTTATTTTATAAGAAAATGTAAGGACTTGCGATTTGAGGATTGTAAGAATGGATAAAGTATCCGGACGTTGTTCTGGCCACGAAGAAGTTTTCATATTTGTCGATAAAGTCAATAAAAGTAAAATTTTCTAAAAAAAATCTTGCACCAAATTTATAAGATGTTACATGATATAATTTGTTTACTTTATCAGAGGATATTAAAGTTCGTTTCTTCGAAACTGATGCCAGAACCAACGTCAGGATTTGGGAAGCCTTTGCTGATTTCTCCGAAGCTGATGTTCACCACCAGCACGCCATCGCATTCAGGTCTCATCTCATACAAAGATACAGGCTTATGGTCATAAAACCATTATAGTTACAAGACCACTTATTTTCAATCTCAATGAATCATTTCTAAGAATATTAAAGACCTTATTTTAAAGTTCAGTGTCAGTTGAATAGTCTTTTAACTAAGCTGGTATTTTAAAGTTTTGTAAAGTTTTGCTTTAAACTAATTTAGTTCTTATTATATTTTTTTCTGTTTTAAAGGACTCCTCCGTATAAAGTTCGAGAGATAGAAACCGAAGTCGGTGTCCAATTTGAGCTGTACCGACCTAGCAATGGTTCTGTTAGCGAACCCCAGCAGTTCACTTATGTCCCAACTCGTGATTGGTCGACTATACCATTAGTAAGCATTATATATGCCTAAAAAATATTAATATTTCATAAATTACGAGTTTATTTTTTTAAATTACCATTTTAGCCACCAATTCCAACCAATTCCAGCATCACTATTAGTCATCAGCCAGGTCCATCAAATGTTGCTGTAGATGTTATGGATGTTGATCACCAGATGATGCAGGAAGATGAAGAACTTCGAAGATTGATTGAAACGTTATCAGAGTTGAGGGATATGGAGTGGGTGCCAGATTCAAATAGTACATCTAAGAAACAACCTTTACTGCTGGATTGGCATCAGGATGAAAATAATAATTTAGTTACAAACCTGGAATCAAAAATGGTAATTATTTTGTTCTAGAAAAAGTGAGTTGCTTATGTAGAATTATTTATAATGATTAATTTTATACAAACTCTAATTCATGCATGTTTTTTTTTAAATAGGATCCCGCGGCTATTGGTGCTAAAGAATTATGGTCTTTGGAAACGTTGTTCCAACAATGTGGCTCTTTCATCACTTGGTTCAAGAATACTTAAAAAAATGCTTGTTTCATTCGAATTTTTTGTTTGAACTATTTTTGAATGGTCGAACATGAAATAAGAACTAGTCCTGTTTTTAGGGGATTATTGGGATGAAAAATCTATTTAACTCAATGGGTTTGCATTTGGTTATAATTGTGAGTAAAAATGGAAATATTACACTGCTTCTAAATCTCTTTTTAAAGACTTTAAAAGATTCTTTGTATCTTTTCATTCCAGTTTTGTATTTAAGCAAACCACTTTTTAACACTTTTCGTAAACTTCATTCATTATCATTTAGCAGTATGTTCAAGAAAATATGAAAGAAAAAGAGAGCATATATACCGTTTTCAACCGACACATCATAAAATTTGGTAACTGTCCACCGGACACTAATATAATTGCCTAATTTGTCCCAATATTGCCGCAATAAAATGTACTTCAATTTCATAATATGAATAGGTCACAATTTGGTTGCAGTTGAATAAATAGAAAAATAATACACGATTCCTATATTTACTTGCATGTTAACTTTGAATACAGCAGTTACAAGTTTTAATTATATGATGTGGAATTAGCTTATTTTTAGCCGAGGGGCAATCGACTCTTGTTTTTTTTTACTCGTTTTCTTGTGCGTTGGGCGTAGAAAAGGGTAGAAAACGAAGTTAATGAATAGAAAAGCAAGAAAAGGTGGTGGTTTCTCGTATTTTCTAGCAAAAAAAAATATAGTAAATTTGCAATTTTACCATACATTTACCGAGTTTTCTTACTTTTCTTGGTCCGAGAAAACGAGTAAAAATAAGAAGGTTGAACCTATCGTTTTTAACATCGCAGTAGATGTATATAACATTCATTATTTTACGTATGTTAGAATGACTCAATGAAGGTTATCAGCACTGTATGCTGTTACAATAATCCCATGTTGCGTAAACTTATTTCAGCATGCGCCCTTTTTTTTATAAATACATTCAAACCGGTAACACGATCATGTAAAGCTTGTGTAAATAAACATTCTTATAAATTACAGGGTAATTCAATTTGGCTATTGTTGATTTATACTCTTCAATTGCGTCACAACGTTGTAACATTACATTTTTTAAAAATCTATACGATTTATACTAGAATGAACATAACATTGGTAAAGTAATATAAGACTATTTTAACAGCTTATGTGGTACCAGTGAATTTCAAAATCTATATTTATTGTTATAGATAAGCTCGTATCTTAATGATTCTTATAGTTCCAGAGACGCACAATTCCTTTTCAATCGTGCCAATATCTTGGTTGAAAGAAGTCGAATACAGTACGGCGTTGTCGGAGAGTTAATAAGGTAGGCCTGCACAATTGTTCACTAATTAATCGAACCTTGAGTAAAGTGTTTAAATATATTTGGGTTATTTTTTTGCTCAACATCGAATAATTTTTATAATACAGATACAATGCGAGTATTTCGTAATTATCAACACAACTGTTGTTATACACTTTTTACCATAAGTGCCATTAATATTTATCATAAATATCATTAAGTGGATTAAAATGCCATCTGTATGAAGTTCCCGAAACGAAGTGATAAAGCTATATTTAATCCAATATTTAAACCGCCATTTGGATGTTGGTTCACGAACCATTTTACTTAAAACTGCAAAATATGAACCTAATTTTTAACCGTTTGTTTTTTATTTTCAATGAACCATAACCTAAAGTAGGCGATCATGTCGCAGTCTTCTTCTCCAGGCGACGCTAGTTTTTTTTCTCAATCACCACCCGTAGCTTTATCCACACCCAATAGTGACATTAGCCTCTCTCAAAGTGCTGGGACTTCTTTTAATGGCTCTCCTGCTGAATCAGTATCGGATTCGACTTCTCTCAATTCAAACTATCACAATGGTTCTCGACATTTGATCTCCCAACCATCGAGATCCTCAACATATTCAGGTGCCTATTTTCCTAACTTATATTCAAAAACAATTGATTTTATTGACTGATATGGTTTTATAACTCTACAATAGAAACAAGTTGTCAGTCTCACTTATTCATGCTAAATCAACCTCAAAGGGAGTCTCGTTTTCGCTATGTTTCGGAATTGAAAAGAAATACACATAGATTTCTGAAGGTATATGGAGTTATTTACAAAATAGTATATTTTAGGTTTGCAATTTATCTAAAATACTCCAAATCTCTTTAAAACAAGCTGATTCCAAAATAAAAATGTAAACCAATACAGATCAATTTAACAAACAGTATTATCTTCAGAAGAAATCAAAGCTAAATTTAGGATTAAGATTACAATTTAATAAATTAATTTAAAACCACAGTAAGATTTCTATACTTCTTTTAACAAAATTTCATTTTTTTAAACTTTCAGGCCGACTGCCTGGACAGGAATAAGAGACAAGAACTAATTCGCGTCCAAGTATATTTACTAGTGGTTGTTAAAAAAATGATTCTTAATTATATTCTTTAGTTAAAAGGGTGGGGTAGTAACAAACAGCCGTAACCCCATTCCTCACATTCACCGATTGTTCAGAGAAACGGATGATATTACCAAAATACCACCTGGTGTTGAGTTTCACGATGTCCAAGTTTCTTTAGAAAATGGATGGACAGCAACGTAATATGTTAATCTATTTAAGAAAATTTTAATTATTTTTTAAACACGTTTAAAAGCTATCTTATTGGATGGTTTCAAAGTAAACATGTAAATTTTCATAAAATACTTAAATTTGTATTTATTTTATTAAAAGGTTTGATCAATTTCGAACAATTTTACAAACCAAAAGGGATGATCCGACACACCAGAACGTATCGGAGAACAAAATAGACTTGCATTCTGTCAAGCTCAAATTTGAAGCATTTATTCCTACATTGAATGGATATTGGAAACTAGTTTGCCATCCAATATATTCTAATCCCATAATTAACAAAAGTATCAAACAGAATTTCATTACATTGTGAAACCAGTTTTTTTTTATTTAATCATCTTATACCGTTAATTTAAAGAAGGAAAGGGCACAGGTGAACTGAAGATTCAAAAAGTCAGCAAAAAGTCGGGCAGTTGCAAGGGAGGAGACAAAGTATGGGTACTCGTTAACAAAGTCAATAAAAGTATAATAAAATTTAATCATTTTTATTTGACGAAACCAGTACCATATTTTGTTATATTTTTTATACACTAGAGGACATCAAAATTCGCTTTTTCGATAAGGACAGAAGCTGGGAAGCTCTTGCTAATTTTTCTGAAAGAAATGTTCACTATCAGCATTGCATAATCTTCAGGTAAGAAATATATTTTTAGACATAGTAATATATTTCTCAAAAATTAAATTTAAATTGGTTTCTGTATTGCCTTATTTCAGGACTCCACCATACAAAAATCCAGAAATTGAGTCAAATGTCGACGTGTTCCTTGAACTATATCGGACCACTGCCTCTAATGGGCCATCCACTAGTGAACCATTTAAATTTACCTATCATCCAGATCCAAATCAAGTTGGTTATTCATATTGCATGTCATCGGTAAGTATTAAGTTAATAACTTCTCTCGAAAATAATACGAATTTCAAAAAATAAAAATAAATTCAAAATAATTCGATTTTCAAAACTTATTTTACTAGTGTAATGGAATTGCACCTTTGAGATTGAATGGGAATGAACAAGAAGTTGGTGACGTGGTGAACCAATATGGAGTATCGGCTCAGCTACTACCTGGTGACATGGATGTTGATCAGTTGATCAATGATTATCTTCCACTCGATGAAGGTAAGCCATTTTAAAAGAGTAATAACAGATAATAATAAGTTTTAAGACATGGGATTTTTCTTTGGAAGAAATTTGATTTTTCTTCAGGTAAGAAATATATTTTTAGACATAGTAATATATTTCTCAAAAATTAAATTTAAATTGGTTTCTGTATTGCCTTATTTCAGGACTCCACCATACAAAAATCCAGAAATTGAGTCAAATGTCGACGTGTTCCTTGAACTATATCGGACCACTGCCTCTAATGGGCCATCCACTAGTGAACCATTTAAATTTACCTATCATCCAGATCCAAATCAAGTTGGTTATTCATATTGCATGTCATCGGTAAGTATTAAGTTAATAACTTCTCTCGAAAATAATACGAATTTCAAAAAATAAAAATAAATTCAAAATAATTCGATTTTCAAAACTTATTTTACTAGTGTAATGGAATTGCACCTTTGAGATTGAATGGGAATGAACAAGAGGTTGGTGACGTGGTGAACCAATATGGAGTATCGGCTCAGCTACTACCTGGTGACATGGATGTTGATCAGTTGATCAATGATTATCTTCCACTCGATGAAGGTAAGCCATTTTAAAAGAGTAATAACAGATAATAATAAGTTTTAAGACATGGGATTTTTCTTTGGAAGAACTAATGGATTTCGGCAACATGTCACCAGAAATGTACGAGACGGATGGTGGGGTCCAAGAGGTAATTATAGCACTCTCTTTGTCTTTAAGCTAATAAAAAAAAGTTATAGTACTTTCAACGCTTTTTCTCAATTTGACTTTTACTTTGTCTTTTCTTCTTTCAACAGATTTCCTCTCCAAAGTCTTCTAAGAAGAAGAATGCCTTTCTATTATTTTACAAGAAAATTTGGCACTCCTCTTGTTTCGGGAAACCAAAAACTGGTCCAAGTTGAGAACTCGGGATGGATCGTTGCACTTTTTTATGTTTGAATGGTCGCTTTAATGGCACGACGTTTTTGAGTTTTATTTGGCAACAGTGCCTTATAGTCACAACTATCGAAATCAGCTCTTTTGGCCAGGGTTGGTAATCATGCAGTCGGTCATATTGAAAATTGGTTCCAAAAGTCAGTGAGTGCGATGCAGAGAATTTTTAAACTTTCCAACCAAGACTTTAGTTGTCAGCAACTCAGCATGCATGAGACCGAAAGAGAATTCGAATTTAATTTTATGCGCATCCGCATCGCAAAAAGGCATGACCGAAAGAGAATTCGAATTTAATTTTATGCGCATCCGCATCGCAAAAAGTTTAAGAAAAATTTGAATCTATTATTTTTTTCAATTAGTTTTTCTGGTTTTGTGGGGTTACTAGATGACTATTAGATGTATAAAAATATTTTTCACGCAAAAAAATATTGTAAATCACTAAAATGTAAACTGGATGTTAAGGTAATTGGTTTTTTAAAAAATCTGTAACAGCAGATGTGTTTGGACATATCAAGTCTAAGGGCTGCATACTGCAGTGATTGAAGGCCAACTTCCTTTCTTACTGCTTTTCATCGCATTTGCATTCATAAGTCTATATTCGGCAGCATTACCAGTGCCCCTGCTTTTGGCCTCTATTCATCGCGTACGTTTACCCAATTTTGTTTTCCTAAATTCATCCTATTTGTTTGGTTTATTGATTAGGTTGTGGAAGTTTCAATTGAAATAAAAAAATCTTTTCCATTCTATATTTTTTGTCTTGCGATTTTGAACGATGAAGTTTCACTCGACAATATCCGAAACACGGAAACAATATGGAATAAGCTACATAAAACAACAAGTGCGTTGTTATTTTATTCTTTTTAATCATTTACATAAGAAGTGTTGATGTAAAGAGGGGGAAATACCATTTATTTTATACTGCTCAGTGAAATATTGACGAATTCACTGAGCAGTATAAAATATTGCAATATTACAACATGTCTGAATTATTACCTTAAGTTTTCAGTCATCGGTTGCGAATAAATTTTTTATTCTACTTAACCTACACGAATTAGCTTACATTTAAACCAATTACCTGTGTGAATTTAACAGGACACATGCATACCTGAACATGGATCTTAAAATCCTAGTATCTCCTATTAGTATCTCCTATTAGGCTCGTAACACTCGATGAGAGAAGTTTGTAAATATGTTAAGCATAACGGCACCCGATAAAAAACTAAACTCCTATTGGGTTATTACACTGCATCACAAAAACATATAGTAAACTATTAAATTGTATTTTTCTTTAAACAACGCTTCAGACCATTCTTTGTTAGAAAGTTACTAGTGGTTTTAAGTTTCCAAGAGTGCAGCAAGCGGAGCATGCTATGTGTAGCAATAGTAGAGCAAGTTATCTCATGAACTAAAGTAGACATTTTCCAACTGATAAGCTCAGAGGCTGTTTGCAGCAGCAGTTATCAGCCGTTTTAATACTTTAAAAATGTTGAGAAACTGCCCGGAAGTCATCATATCTTTACTAACGGATGAAGATTCAATCCGGGAAATTTCGTGAGCGAAAACAAAAGAAAAAATTCACACGGAACGAAGTCGTCGGACTATAAGGTAAGCGCTCAACATTTCGAGTAAATTAATTTTTAAGTCAGAGTTTGTATTATATTTTATAGCTCTAAGCGAAAACAAACATTACTGTTTCAGCTGTTTTATCACGTTTGAGAGCATCTGGGAGCTTTTGTGAAAATATAAAAACTAACTGCATTTCGTATTCTGGCGTGTGGTATGTTTAAAAAATATGACTGTAGGATGTTTTAACATCTGCAAGGGCGTATGGTATTATTTGTCAGAGCCTTTTGAAGAACATGTGTCTAGCACTCAGGAACCTGTTTTCTTTAAAAATTTGGATTTTCCCAAGTTTGTTTAACTTAGAGGAATTAGTTTTGGTAACTTGTGTCTAGAATTTGAACAAAACACCCTACTGTTTAGCCAGAACAATTCGACACAGTGGCGGATGATCATTTGCCGTGAATGTATTCAAATGTAAACACTGGAATCTAGACACGAGGTATATATAAGATAGCACAGAGAGTATGTTACCAGTAGAGCGCGGGAAGAGACTAGAGAGTGAAGCGGGGAGAGAGCTAACTAGTGCCACCGAGAGGCCTACGGGTGTACAGTAAATACTAATACGATTCGGCAACACGACGATTGTTGAGTTGCCGAAACCCACTTGTTGACATCTGCAACAGGAACTAAAATATACACTTACGTACTTCAGAACCCGGATCTCCTCAATAAAAAAAAACGAATATTCGTCGGGGTAAAAACAGAAAAACTTTCTGTCATTGTGGAACCTCTCGTGGTGATCTTTAATTGTTCAGGGTTAAGCCAAGTAAATTTTATTGGTACATGGTATAATTGTATAATGAATCATTTCCTCTACGATAGTGAATACGTATCTTTTTTTGTCACTCCGCTCTGACAAATATAACTAATGTAAGACTCACACTGAACACTTTACGCCTCAACAATAGAAAACGGTTTAACGAATTAACTTTAAATTGTTTCTACATCTTATTAAAGTAGACTTAATTTTGCGTTAGAAAAATTAAGTAGATCCATCAAATTGTTTCCTTGTAGTTGGGCTTCAAAGTCTCTAGTGTGTATGCACCTTAGTATGCTAATTTGAGCATAGATAAAGAATATTATTTACTACATTGAAAAAAGATCTAAACTTTTCAATGATTGTTAACCTAATTAAAATAGTCTTTTTTTACTTTTTATCAGTCGTTTTATTTTTTTACTGGACCACCTGGAGGTCTTGGGGATTCACCGCCTAAGTTCGCTCACTAAATTGGTGGTTGACGTTGCTCTACTTGGTTTGCCTTGGATTTCTCATCTTTTTAATGCTGCTATACATTTTATACAAGAGCATAAGGTAAGCACATAACTTTTTTGCGATGTCTACTTATTAAATCACTTTGCAACAAAATTGTATAATCTATTTAAGTTTATTTTGTGGCTTTATTACTTTGATCCTTTTTTAAAAGATTTTTAATAGTTTTCACTTTTTATTTAATTGTTAACTAGGTATGTTGCTGCAGAAATAACAATTTTAAATTTTAAGCGCTTTATCGAAAGCCAGTATTAACCAGTATTTGACCAAACATCATTGCAGGTAGAAAAGCTACTGGAAACCATGAAAAAATATGAAAACTTATTTTTTATATCAATAAATATGCCGATTTAGTATAATGGATTCTACCGATGACGTAAGCTTTTACCACCAATCACCCCCAGTAGCTTCATCTACACCAAATCATGACCTCAGTAGTTCTTACAATGGACATTCTACTGACTATTCTCCTGAATCGATGCCTGGTTCAAGTTCCCAGAATAACTACAGTCAGCCAGATTCTGGTAATTAAATTTTACAACCACAAACGCACTCTCAAATGATTCAGGTTTTTATTTAAAGCAAATGAATATTCTTTTATTGTATATTATAGATCCAAGTTTTCAGCAATATAGCCCCTATCTTAATCATTCTGAAAACGCTAATTTCTCACAAACGTTTCCAAATGTTTCAAGTAAGAATCAGTAATACTATTTGAAGCAGCCTTTTAAAAAAATAAGCTTATACTTTTATTCTAGACACAAATTTTTTTAATCATTCAGAAAACGAACCATTTTTGGTAATTCTTTATCAGCCCGAAGGAGAGTTCCGTTTTCGTTATGCTTCTGAATTAAAAAAAGGAAACTCACACGGCAATCTTATGGTAAATTTCCAAGACCTTTTCTTAGATATCATTAATCAGGCTTAACTATAGAAGTTTACTTTATTCGAATTACTTAAATCTCTTAATTTTACCTATTCCAATGACCCAGCTGTAAGATAGATACTCACTAATTTATTATCTAGTCAATTATGTATCTTACATATACATATACCTGTTAATATATGTATATTATATTTTAATAAGTATTTTCATAAATTCAATTATATTAGGTATACTAATGAAAAGGCGTAGTCGCATTCTATAGTTTTACCATTTATCAATTGAGAAATTATTAGAATACTAAAATTATACTTTTAATATACAGGCTAATACCTCAAACGAGGAGAGAAGAAAAAATCCAATTCGTGTTCAAGTATTTTATATTATTGCATCCTGTTTGTATCTTCAATTTACGTATAATATTCACACTTTTTTAGTTAATAGGAGCGCAAGGGGGAAATGCATTTATTCGTTGCTCTTTAGTAACAAACAGTCCTGATCCCATTCCTCATGTAAATCGATTGTTTCGACATGTCAAAGATCTTCAAAACGAGTTTCCGGGTGTTGAATATCTTGATGTCCCCGTGTCACATCAAAATGAATGGACAGCCACGTAAAAAAGTTATCTATAGGCCTAGTTAAGATGAATTTTTAATTTTTTTAAGTCTCTAAGAACTTACAAATGCAATGACTAAATTATTCAATTCAATTCAAAAATATTTGCAGGTTCGACCAGTTCAATGCGTTTACAATAATTCAAACTAAAAAGGATGATTGGAAATCAGTTATAAGAAACCGGCTGATGAATAACTCAACAGTTCTTAATCAGTATCAACGTCAACAGGTTTGAAACTAAAGTTTAAAATATTTGTGTAATATCATATCAACGTAATGGTAAACGAATTCAATTTTACGTAAAGTTGGAACAAGAAGTTCAAAGCATTGCAAGCCGCATGGATGCTCATTCTGTCAAATTAAAATTTGAGGCTTTTATTACTTCAATGGATGGCTCTTGGGTGCAAATCTGCTCTCCAACATATTCTGAGCCAATACTTAAAGAGGGTATTCTAAAATACATGCATTGCACAGCATTCTTATAAAACTAATTAACGGTTATAATATTTTTAAAGGGAGAAATCCGACAGGCGAGTTGAAAATTCTAAAAGTCGACAAGGTGTCGGGTAGTTGCAAAGGAGGAGATGAAGTCTGGATACTCGTCGACAAAGTCGATAGAAGTAAGATCGAATTTTTTTTTATCAGATAAAGCAAACTCGATTCACTCTCAGGGTAAAATGTTTCTTAATGCGCAGGAGAAATCAAAGTTCGATTCTTTGAAGAAGAAGATTGTCGAAGAATTTGGGAATCGTATGCTGATTTTTCTGGAAACGATGTTCACCATCAGCACTGTATTATCTTCAGGTAACTATTTTTTCAAGTAGTGAAACAGTAAAACTAAATATTTTTCTTTGGTTTTTGTAGGACACCGCCGTATAAATATTTACAAATGGAGTCAAATGTTAATGTTTACTTTGAACTGTATCAACCCACCGATGGGAGTACTAGTAATGCTGAAAGGTTCACGTATCACCCGCCTTCTTGCAACTGGCATTTCATGTCATCGGTGAGCATCATGTCCCCTCTGTAGACCTAATATTTTATCCAGTGGGTCCGGGTTCGATTCCCGGGGTTACCATAGTAAGAATTGTTCCTCACAAAGTCATAGACATGTCACATGTTGTTTAGTAAGCCAGAGTTTTATAACATCTGCGGAGTTGCCGACCCGAAAGCTGATAAGTATTCGTCATTTAGGCAAAAGGCTTGACCCAGGGAGCTAATCCAAACCTATTATTTTAGAATTTCGATTAGAAATACATTCATATATAAAATTATCCAATTTTTTAAATAAATCCCATAGTTTGGTCAATAAACCAAAATTACAAATTGAAAAGTGCATAAGCAAAGAAGAACTATTTTTTCATCCTTTCTTGTTCTTAGGGTAATGGAATTGCATCTTTATCGAGAGTGATTGAGATGGAAGCGAGGATAGAAGAAGTGGATGCCTTCGTTAAACAGCTGGTACCATCGACTCCATTGCCATCTACTGACAATACAGGAATGGCAGCGAACCATGGGAATCTTAATGATTTGCCATTCAATGGAGGTTAGTCATTTGAAAACTTAACACAAATAAAAATCAATTTAATTATGATGAATATTATTTATCAGAAATAGTTCAGGATTTTAGCCGATTTGAACCTTCATTGGAAGAGCAAATGGACAATGACCCCCAAGAGGTACGAGGGAGTATGGAAGAAGTTGGTATCATCGTTAACCAGCCGGAACCATCGGCTAACTTACCGTCAACTGATGATATAGAAATGACAGTGATCTATGTCGATCCTAATAATTTTCCATCCAATGGAGGTATTAGTCATTTGAAAAATAAATGTACAAAATCAATTTAATAATAATGACTTCATTCATCAGAAACAGGTCAAGATTTGAGCAACTATCTACTGGGAGAAGAAGAAATTGACGGTGGATCTAGAGAGGTATATCGCATTTTCTAAAATTAACACAGTTTTAAACATTAACACAGTTAACACAGTTAATTAAGTTGAATTTCAACAGTTAAATTTAAAATATCATCTATGAAATGAAACCTTTTTTTGTTGAACTTAACGTAATAAATGTCTTTAAATAGGATCCAACAACGCCCCCTGAAGAGAATCGTGGCTGTTTCGCATTTTTGGAGATGTGCTGCTCTTGCTTCAGAGGACCAAAAACTGCCTCAACATGAATGGAATTCGTAGAATTTCAACATGATTCATTGCAGACCATTCTTTAATGAATTGAAGCAAAAAAAAAATCAAACTTCAGTGCATATTCAAAATGAAGAAGGAAGAACCTAATTGTAACACTTCAACTTTAAAGTTTTATACCAGCACAAATCATAAGTGTCATATAATAATGTTTCATCAAATCTTCCATACTCATTTGGCTACTTAAACTTCTATGAAATATATATTTTATTGGATCTAAGATGTTAATCATATAAATAATACTAATAAATCACATTTTTGCATTATTACAATTGCACCTATGCTGGGTGTTACAAAAAAAAATCGAAATGTGTGGCAAAGACACGTTGTATTTGAAGTTATTTTAAGCTTGGTCGTATTAATTTTTTAATTAATTTTTTTTTTACAGTAGAAATCTCAAATTTATCCTAATAAAAAAGAGAATCCTTATGGTGTATTGACATCATCCATAGACCTACCATTTGTATTGCCGTTATGGTAACTATAGCAACCACATGTTGTGTATAAATCCCTATGTTGTTTATTTGAATTTACTTGCATATTTATATACGTACAGACTCTTAATTTATGGGTGGGAAATGAGGGATGCACTTTTGGTAAATCCGGTGGGTACTATATAGCGAGTAAAATTTAAAAGTTTGGTAAACTAAATGCCAATAATTCTATATATATTAGCACATCAATGACATGGTTATAGTAATTTTGGGGCGTCTAATCATCTAATGTGGCAGTCAATCTGTTACAAATTTCAAATCACTTCCAGCTAAATTCTTTGCAATCCATTGATCGACTTTTTCATTAAGTTCTGGACTAAAATAATTCTTCCAGTCACCAATAATCCCTTAATAAGAAGAATCATTAAGAATAACTTTTAACTCAGTTTGATTTTTTTTTCAATTGTTCACATACCTTTTCGAATAAAGTTGCCTGCATTCTTATTCATGTAGTCTATCTCCTTAAAGATTTCCATGTTGACAGCGCCATTCTTCTCAAAGCTGCCGAAGCTCAAATGGTTTAAAAGCTGATCTAACTCTTTTTCAGTCAGTGTCTTGCCAAGGAAATTGGCCAGTTTGATTACTTCTCCTTCCAAATCCTTCAAAAGTGTCATTTAAAATTTAACCTTTCATATGATGCTTCTTGGATGAGATAATACCATCTTAAACTGTTCGTAGAAAACAAAGTGCATATTTGGATGATTCCGCTTCTCCCAAGCGGTCAAAACATGATGAAAAAACGGTGTTGCCATTACTGTATATATTTGGAATGGAAGAGTAATTTAATTATGGCGTAGAACAAAGTTTATATAGGCCTAATATATACATTCGTCGGCCATGAAAAGGTGCACAAATTGATCAAAGTCCCCCGTAAAATGCTGATATATCATCATCTTGTGATAGTGAAAGTAAGAGACCATCACATCCTTTGGATTCCTTGCAATGTAAACAACCTGTTGAAGATTTTTTGCTCTTCAAAAAAAAAAGAGGAGGGAATGAATAGATTGTAAAAATTGTGTTCATACTTTTGCAACATTGAGGAGATCCGGATGGAGAAGTTCAAGAGTCGCGTGAGGTCGAAAAACACGTGGAGATGGCATTTTTGCTAAATCTTTTGGGCTCCGAAGTTTTTGGGCATCACCTATTTTTTCTATTTCAGCCTTCATTTCTTTTGCCATCCAGTGCACCAATCTTATTATTAATATCGTTTACAAGTTACACATAGTAATTTGGATTCCTAATTTTGTTTTAAATATACAAATTACTCTGGATAAGGAACACGATCAGTGAGAATTGTCTCAGCCGCTCCTTTGTAATCCAAATTGTTCTTTAAGAGCCATACCATTTCCGAAGCCCAGGTTGTTCCTTAAAAAAAAAGGGTTTTAATAATACAAAGTTTCGGTCATTTTATTGGAGTCAGGTTGAACCCTTTTTATTTGGTTCCACTATTTGGAGTTCCAGATGTCAAAATCATGGAAGCTCATATAAGATCTCAGCAATATTCTAGAGAGTTTTGCCTTTGGCATCAAGAACATTTTTGCGGCCATTTATTAGGCCAAAAATTGAAATAAAATTACGAAACAAAAAAAAATCATTCTTGAACACATTTTTAGTCTAAACGGTGATAAATTTGTGTTTAATATATTTCTCTTACCACTTTTCAAGAACCCGATGACGAAGACATCATCTTCTCTTGGTTCCATTTCGTACACTTCTTGAGCTCCATGAGCATAAGTTGCTGGCATGATATAGCCACCTGGTTCCCCACGAACTAGACCATCTTTGAAACCTGGAAATAGATCTTTAAAAGATTTCTCTAGGGTCTTTGGGATTATGTTGAACGTGATGTTCAATTTGGGCTTGGGTTTCTCTTCGGTAGCCATTCTACAGCTTCACGCCTTTCGAGTAAGTAAGACTATACTGTTTTTTTAACCACTTTACAATTCGAACTTAAGTTGAGTTGCCTACTTTTGCTATCAATTATTCTGACGCAAGAGAGATGTAATAGGCGATCTGATAAACGGATTTTTGTATTATATATTTTTTGTTTACATATAGTGTGTGAAAAGGGCCCTGGCAACAAAAAAATACTATACGCTGGTAACTATAAAAGTAATTCGAAAGTACAACAATGTTTCAGTGTCTTTGAGAGATTATGTTGAACTTTGAGTTTTTTATTCTAATCGACGACCAGCACTTTTGTTTATTCAAGACTTTAGGAAAACTACACTGTCGTCAAGAATGTTGTTCAGAACGAGTAGTAATAGTCAACAAAATAGGAATATGTTTATCAGTTTAAAATGCAGGTTGAATGGTTGATCCCCAAAAAAGCCATTGGCTTCTATTTATAATTTTTATCCAGGCTTATGCATTGTATATAAAAACAACGGTCATTTTAACCAAATAGGCTCTGATTATGAGATTAATAGTGGTTGTTGACGAGAAAGGTTGTTCATAGGCGTAGAGTATGCGGGGGCAACGGGGCAAGTCGCCCCCGCCGGACTTGGTCTTGCCCCCTCCGGAAAATCAGAAAAACATACATATTTTGTTATTTTTTAGTATTTTTCCAAAAAATTTGTATATTTTCGAAAAATTTTGGCCTGCGGCCAGCTATTAACGTTAGTTTTCGTATAGCTTCTACCATCCAGACCTTATAAATCGCGGAAAATCCCTTTTCCACTTCCACTAATTAGTCCTTTGCCCCCTCCGGAATACCCCGAACTCTACGCCTATGAGGTTGTTCACTTCTATTACTTATTTTTATTTGGTTTTATGCATAGTATACAACAATTTGAACCAAATATGCTCTGATAACTATAGTCATTCGTCGTTATATAAATGAAAAATGAACGAAAAACATTGAAAAAAAAACTTTTAACAACTAAACGAAAACTTAAAACGAAAAGTTTCGAAATTTTGAACCAAAAAACCCCAGAAAATTGTCGTTTAATCAAAAATAATTGATTTTTTTTCAAATAAACTGGTTCAGTTTTTGTTGACTTTGGTCATTGTACCTACACCTATACATTCATATTATGTTTAAAACATTATTCATAATTTGTGTAATTTTCTAATTATATATTTTTTTAATAAAAAATTTTTGTTTCACTCATTAGTTTATTTAAAAGGAAAATAAATATAAAAATATACACATAACTTGATTTCGGAATTATCCGGAAACGAAAAAAAAATTTATTCAATTAACTTAATGAATTATTCTGAAATGAATTTCAAATCGGTTCCGGACAAATTCTTTGCTATCCATTGGTCAACTTTTTCATTAAGTTCAGGACTGAAATGATTTTTCCAATCCCCAATAATCCCTTGAATTGAATTTCTTTATAAAATATTTTTCGAATAGTTAGAAAAAAAAGGAGTACGGAAATAATACCTTTTCGAAAAAAATTGCCGGCATCCAAGTGCATTAGGCCGGATCGTTTGATTGGCACACAGTTGACAGCATCCGTTTTTTCAAAGTTACTAAAACTTAAATGTGATTTAAGTGTTAGCAACTCTTCTTCCGTCAATTCTTTGCCGAGAAAACTCGCCATTTTCTTAATCTCTCTTCCCAAATCCTTAGATTTTAAAGAATAAATCATTTCTAGTTTAAAAATTTGTTAATGAAAATTACCAATTTTAAGTCTTCGTAAAATACAAAATGCATATTAGGATGATGCCTCTTCTCCCATGCTGTCAAAACGTGACGAAAATACGGCGTTGCCAGTACTAAATACCAAATTAAAATTCTTATAATTATTAAAAGATATTAGGAATTTTAATTGTTACGTTCGTCATTCATGAAGTAATGAACAAATTGATCGAAATCTCCTTCAAAATACTGGAATTTCATCAATTTGTGAAAGTGAAAGTACGAAACAATCACATCTTTCGGATTACGCGCAACGTAGATCACCTAAAATCAAATAAACTAATTAAACTGATTCAATAAACAAATCCACTTCAGTTAAAATGTTAGACCTTTGAAACATTTAGAAGATCTGGATGAAGAAGCTCTAGCGTCACGTGTGGTCGAATCACTCTCGGAGATGGTAGATTGGCAATATCTTTCACACTTTTGGCAGTTAATGGGCCAAATTGAAGTAGGTGAGTCTTCATTTCTTTTGACATATAGTACAAACACCTAACCCAAACAATAATTCACTAACTCATCAAGTTATAAAATAGATCCAGATAAAATAAACTATTATTCTATAAAAAAAAAAAAAATTGGCTATATCTGAGAAAAATTGGTTATCTCTTTTCAATTCCTAGTTGAATTTAAGCCAATGATCTTATTAACACTTGAAGATCTTGCAATTAATTTGTATATATGGACGGTGTCTACATTCTAATAATATCTTCGATTTTTGTTTAAACTACAAACACGTATCTTTAAAGTATCTTAATAAAGATACCATTAAATTCCTATTTTGGGCAAAGATAAAAGATACCAAAGAAATATAGAAAACATCAAAACACTGATTACTCTGGGTAAGGAATCCTTTTACTGAGTCTAACCTCCACGGCTTCTTGGTAATTCAAATTATTCTTCAATAACCAAACCATTTCGGATACCCACGTGGTTCCTGTAAGAGAATTTCAACGGGTTTTTATAAAGGGTGGAAATGGAAAAGGGTATATATATTTATATACCACTCTTCCAGAATCCTAGAATCCAGGCATCATCCTCTCTCGGTTCTAATTGGTACACATCTTGAGCTCCTTCAGCATATGCTGCCGTCATTACATAACCGCCTGGTTCTCCTCTTACGAGTCCTTCAGTGTAACTGGGGAACAAGTCCTTGAAAGGTTTTTCGAGAGTATCAGGGATGAGCTTGAATTTTATATTCAAAATTGGTTTCTCTTTAGTTTCTTCAGAGATTTCAGCCGACATTGTGAAAATTTCGACTAATAAATAATAATTAAAAACAATTTAGTGAGTTGTTAAACTTAACTGTAATAGTAAATCTATTTATATTGATTAAGAAACCTTGAATAGATTAGTCCTTTTTTTTCTGGGTCGAGAATCGTCCTCAGGTCACTGACCTCCAGATGGTGGAATCAGTGTTCACACTACGTTCACAAAAATTTGAAACTTCCTTTCAAAATAAACGAAAATGAGTCGTGTATCGGAATTAAGTTTTATTTCCCTATTTATTTATCTTTAATTCTTCATTTTAAAACAAAATATTTGTTGTTTTTTTCAAATTGTAACCGCAGAGAAAGTAATTCGTTTAATTGGAAAAACAAAAATATATTGTAAATAACATAAATTATTTTATTACTAATTATTAAGTGCGCTGTTCAATCAACTTAAACAAATTAAAACAATCCGAATACGACTTGCCATTAAATATTTGTCTATAGTAAAAGACATTTACCGTTATTATATATTCAAATCTTCGACAGTACTTGGCCACTGCTATCCTTACTCTGTGCAGAAAAAAAATTCCCTAATCCCTCCAGAGCTTTTCTACTTTTTTTTGTATCAGGGTCAGTGAAAATCCCTTTCAAGTTTCTCCATCTAGCGGTCATTTTTACAACCAATTCTGTTTTGTTCAAATTCAATTGAACTCTATTCTAATCTCTTGGACTAAACGTGCCCTGGTTCTTATACAACCAACAAAGCGATCCTCCTCTTTTGTTCAAAAGATAGGACGTAATCCAACCCACCCCGAAAATAGGGGCCATCTGAACAGTATCACTGATCAAGAAAAAAAAGACCATTGACCTCCTATATACACCCCCCCCCCTTGATATCTGTCAACATCGAATACGTGACCGTTTTTTAACTAAACAAAAAACCGATTCGTTTCATCGACACGTCAGCTAACAAATCGATTCCCGTTTGTTATGTGTTTCGAGACACACAGGTGTGTTGTTCAGCCTATCGGTGAAAAGAAAAACCGGTATATGGAAATCAACACAAGGACTCCATAGGGGGTCTCTTTAAAAAAATTACTGAATTACTCTGAAGAGAAATTAAAAATTCTAAATATGATTTTCGAATAAAGTACTTCAATCTTCATATAGTTCATTATTCAGAATGTGAAAAATATATTGGCTACCCACCCCCCTTGCTCGTATGAAAACGACATGGAAATCAACATAAGAGGTCTTTTAAAATATTACTGAATTTCACTGGGTGAAAATTATAAATTCTTAAGTGATATTTGAATAGAGCATTTCAATCTTCACATAGTTCATTATTCAAAATAGGTAAAAAATAGAATAGGGGATTTCTTTTTAAAAATTACTGAATTTTACTGGGTGAACATTTTAAATTCTTAACAAGATATTCGAAAAGAGTATAACAATCTTCATATTGTTCATTATTCAGAATGTGTAAAAAAAATGTTAAGGTAAAGAAGAAACCGTTTCTTTATTGGCATCTCCCCCCCTCTTTTATACTCCCATAAGGGCGAATGCTAGTGTGAAAGAGAAGGGACCAACAAAAGGTAAGGCTAAAGAGAAACTCTCTCACAGAAAAAAAAGACGTTGGAAAGGGGGATACTCTCATCAGTCGTTCCGGGTACGCCGTCCAGTACGGTCATACTTTTTAAAATAATTCCCTGAATTTAACTGGATAAAGTTTAAGTGATTTAAACTTGATTTCTATATACAATGGATCAATTTCTTTAAAGTTCATTATTCATAATTTGTGAAAAATGCCTTTTGTGTTGAGGCAAGTGACGCCGGTTCTGCTCAGCAAAACTGGCGAAAATGGTGGAATTGTGCTGGAAGATCCAAGGCCGAGCATCTCCAACGCAACTTTGGCGGCATGTCTGAGACAATTGGCATCTCTGGTCGGATTGGCAGCTGACATTTTCAGGAATTGTGAAGAGGAATCCGATTGTCTACTCAAAAGAAGTGCAGCACTTAAGACGAGACTAGACAGAATCCAGGAATTGGTGGCCAAAGCCGATTCTCGCACTGTTGCCATTCGTAAGTGGCCTTTTAAAAATAAATTTTAAATATTTGTAAAAGAGTTTAACTTAATTTTAGCGACCTCAAAATAAATTTTAAAGGTTTTTAAGACCGATTTTTGCCTTTTTAAATACTTTAAAATTAATTTAAAATTGTTTAAATTTAGTTATTAAAGGTGACAACCCTTCTATGTGATGTTAATGAGTCTTAATTTTATTGTTCATTATTCAAAATGGAATTTTTGGCTAATTAAAATGCCTTTAGGCTTGAGAATGCGCTATTTTTTATATACATACAGCCAGGTGTCTTTATATTCTTGAAATTCTTTGAAGCGTGATGTAGTTTTGAGAGCAGCCGTGCTTACCAGTGAGGAACATTACGAGCAATAATCAAGTTGCTCGTGTTTGTGTCTCTCCAAGGCTATTTCGGCAGCACTTTTTTTCTTCTTCTCTCCCTTCAAGTGCTATGTGCTTATACTTATATGTACCCTTAGGGGCAATACCATGTGCCATGTGTTCTGCTTCTAGCTCTCCTCCTGCATTTCCGTTTCCGTTTTTATTTATATATATAAAAAAAGAGTCGTCACCCCTACTCTGAGTCCCCTCTATATATGTATGATATGGCCGTTATAAATATAGTAATGCATGCTAATTTAATTCCTGAATTTGTCGTAGTGGAATTAAGTTAAACTAAACTTGATTTTTTGTTAGATTGCGTTCATTCTCATATTGTTCATTAAACAGAATTTTCAAAATAGTCATTCCTGAATTTTTCTTAACTTAATTAAGTTAAATTTAACTCAATTTTAGGGTATATTGGGTTCATTCTCATACTGTTCATTGTACAGAATTTTCAAAAATCGATTGTGACATAATCAATATGCTAATTTAATTCCTGAATTTTTCTTAATTGAATTAAGTTAAATTAAACTTAATTTTAGGATTTTATGAGCTCATTCTCATACTGTTCATTAAACAGAATTTTCCAAAATCGATTGTGACATAATCAACATACTAATTTAATTCCTGAATTTATCCAAATAGAATTAAGTTAAATTAAACTTAATTTTAGGGTAGGATGAGTTCATTCTCATACAGTTCATTGAACAGAATTTTCAAAATCGATTTTGACGTAACATGCCTTGGGTCGGGGGCGCCTTGATGACTATCTTCAAAGAGTGTAGAAAACAACAATAGAAAAGAAACATTTCTTTTATTTTTTACCGATGTTTCGTGACGCTTGAAGATGATTCTTTTCAAAGTGTTTTTCTTTTCTTTTTGGGTCAATAATTATTTGTTTCCTTTTTCAAAAGAAAAACCACAAGAGACGGCGACTTTTCCCACAGTTTGGTATATTGTCGACCTAGAAAAAAGTATATATATATATGGATATAATCGATCACTTCCACCGGATGCGTGTAGAAATAATTAAGGTTACCAGCGTGAATTTATGAATATATAGTTTATTGCTATGGCCTTGCGTTCAAATCCCCCTTTTTAAAGTTTAAAAAAATATATATATATTTTCAAAATTTTTCTTAGAATTTTAAATTTTTATTTTGTTGTTGTTTATGGTCGATGACTTGCATTTTGAAATAAGCAGTTTTATAATAACATGAAAGAATTTTTTATATTTTTTTATTCTTTGATATTGTTATTATTATCGTGATGCTTTGAAAAAAAAATCTAAAGAATAGAATAAGACGCTCTGATGCATAAATTTGTGTCGGCACCATCAGCTTTCCCATTCTTTCTTCTGGGGAAATCTTGTTTTTGAAAAGAAATAATCGTGTTTTCTGATGAGTTCCACCAGATTAAAATCGAATCGATGATGGAGCGGACCTTGAAATTTAAAAAAGGATTTTTTTTTCTTCTTTGAAATTTAATTAAAAATTTTCATTTTTTGAAATCAAGAAAATGATGAATCCATTTAAGGCAATTGCTTGTATCCGACACCTGGCGGTCTAAACATATTTTTGTTATTCAACTCTTCTTCTTTTATAAAATAAATTCAAAAAGCCCGCGCCGCGCGCGGTGCGGTGATAGATCGCATGCTAATGTCTCCCCAAGTTGTATATATATAGAATTTCAAAAAGGAAGAGAAAAAAAAATTCTTACTGTACATAAATCACTCTGGTGGCGGCGAAATATAATACTTTTTCAAAAAAGAGCGGCGACAAATGACATTCAAATATATTCCTCAGAAAAAAAATTACTAAATAAATTATTTGAATTTGTATGGCAATGAAAATGCCCAAATTAACTCAATTTATATACTTAAACTAACCATCCTTACATAGTTCATTATTCAAAAAATAATAATTTGAATTTGTATGACAATAAAAATTTTAAAGTTAATTAAATTTCCATGTATAAATTTATCATCCTCACACTGTTCATTATTCAAAAAATTGAAATATTAAAAAGCTCAGTATACACTTAGATTTCTCAGAAGCCATTTGTCATTGAAACTCTAACCTCATTCCAAAAAATGTGAGGTTTCCCCATGAGCGTATTGTTTTACATTTTAAGCCGATCAGCTGAGCGTTTTCTAGGTATTCCCTCTTAATAGACATCCAGACGAATATAATTCTCTTTCCTTAAAGGGGCGCGGTCTTTAGCATCTCTCTCAACACAAAGGAGAAGGAGACGAAGAAGTAGAAGAAGAGGGTTTCTTACAAATCACTCGCCACATTCCCTCATAGAAAGAGCCCTGCTGGGATGCTCACCCTCGGGGTAAAGAGAGAGCAAGTCTCTAAGACTGCCCTTTTCTTTAGGGGTTGGTAGAGAGAAAAGCATTTTACGACCACCCTTAGACGAAGGAGAATTCTTTCCTCGCCCTTTTCGATGGCTATCGGATGACGGTGCAGCAGTGCATAGTCGATAATAAACCTGAGAAAAAGAAGAAATTCGAGTCTTGAGAGAGAGAAAGAGAAAAATTTGAATTTTTTTCTTTCAAAAAGAGTATATATAAAGACGACACCGCTCGCACTGTTTGGCAACGCTGTTTACATTTAAAAGCAACTTCATGTTTGATAAAAATGGATTAAGCTTTTCAAGAGCTTTGGATTAAGCTCCAGTTTGTCATTTTGGATCCATTTGATTTTGAGTTTATTTAATACAAACGTCCCACTCAAAAAAAAAAAATTCAGTGCTGGGTTTTCGGTTGTTTGCATAGATTTGAAAATGACTTTAATATTTTGATTTTGTGTGTTGAATAGCTTATTCAAAGAGCTTTCGATCAAGACCCATTTTGTCGTTGGGGATCATTTCCAAACTCGAATAAATTTTAAAAACAAGAAACGTCCCAGTCATGAAATAAAAGCCTTTTTAAAACCTGGTTTTTCTTTGATCTTATTCTTTTTAAAATATTTGATCATAATTTACCTTTTAATTTGTTACATTGCACAAGATTTTGTCCTTTGAATAGTTAATTACTTCGGGTTAATTCTATTTTGAATAAATTCAATACATAAATTCAACGAAAGAAGATTTGAATATTTTATTTTTATGCTGTTTGATAGCTTATTTAAGAGTATTTTTTTAAACCATGAGCCCCAAATTGTCAACTTTGATTCATTTTATTATATATTATGGAGTAAACTAAAAAGAAACGCATAGTACCCTTTAAACGGCTACATATATCCCCAACAATAAAAAAGAAACATAAAATATTTATATATTTTTTGTTAACATAAAGACAACGCAGCTTGACAATATATAGCTCAATTAAAAGCTCGTTAAATCTATTTCTTTTTTAATGCTATTAATAAAATCCTTAAACTTTGTTAAAGAAACCGCGAGGACAACAAGTTTATCACTTCCATTTTCCCTGTCATGAAGTTTTTTTTAATGATTTTTCCTGGATTTTCATCCCTTTTTCTCGAGTTTTAAGGGAGAAAATATGAATTTTTGTAGGTTTTTGCATTTTCACATATTTACTTAGAAGATTTCAATATTCTTACTTCATCATTAGAAGTAGATTTACTCATTCAAAATTCTGATAAACCGAGACATTCAAACCCCATTTTTTGAAAATTAACTTTCGCTTTTAATGGAATAGAAAACTGTAACTAGGCCTATTGCCTAAATAAATTAAAACTCCCACGAAATTTTCGTTCTATTTTTCCACGAAAATTGGGTTTTTTTCCTTAGAAATTTTCTCTTTTTTCTTTTTATTTGCTTCTGGACTTTATCATTGTGTACATATATTTATTTTAGAATCTATATACCATAGTAGTGATGGAGGGGAGTTTGTTGATATCGTGCTTCTACACACAGCAACAACACAAAGGCGTCGTTTCTAGCCCATACTATCGTAAATCACCCTGCTCTGTAAAAAAAAAAGTAAAAGAAAAAATCGGGGTGGTCCGACATTGAAAATGTTTTGTTCGTGCTCCAAACCCGTAACCTCCAAAAAAAGAAAAAAAAGCTTTTCTTGTAACTTCTATTTTTTTGTGTTGTGTATTGATTATATAGAATAAGCCGGAGGGGTTGTCAACTTGTAGTTTTCAGATTACAAAGCAAAAAAAAAATCAGGGATTTTAGGATTTTTTGTTGAGATTTTTCAGGGGGTTTTTTTCTTATTTTTATCTTTTTTTAAAAGTCAGTTTTGCTAGAAAGAATTAGGATTTTCGACAAATTTTATTGAATTTTTCGAGTTTTTTAATTCTTATTTTTCAGGATTTTGTTGAGATTTTTAAGTTTTTTTCTTATTTTTTTCTTATTTTTTTAAAAGTCAGTTTTGCTACAAAAATCATGATTTTCGCTAGATTTTATTGAATTTTTCAAGTTTTTTTCAGAAATTTTTATTCGAATTTTATGGATTTTTAAAATAATTAAATTCGAATTTTCTTGATTTTTTTTGGCTTAAAATCTTTTGATTTGAGAGGATTTTAGATTATAATTCTGATTAATGAAGGTTTCTTTTTTCTTCAAAAGAGCTACAACTGCTTAGTATATAATGCAACGTTGCCAAGAGATTGTGATTAATCGAGTTCAATTTTCTTCTATTTTAAATATAGCCGAAGGGGATCTGGCAGCCTTCAGTCACGAGCACAAGAGCAATCACTTCAAAAGCGTTCAGCCGACAACATCAGCTGATGGATCTCAAGTGGTAAGCGAGTATAAAAAAAAAGAATAAGAAATTTCCAGTTTATTTTTGTGCCTAAAGGGATTGGGCGCCATTTTCATTTTGTAATAGGCTTGGAGACGATTAAGAGGTATAAAACGATTGGGCAGTAAAAGAATAAACAGAAGTTCTATAAATTTCGATGATCGTAAAAGAATATATAAAGTTTTAGGGGGATTTTTGTTTATACATTCAACAAGGGAGAAGATATTCCAAGAAAGAATTTGTATATGGAAATGAAACGGTTTTTTTTCCCTAAACAATAAATAAATTAGAATTTGTCTGAATGGTATTTTAATAGAATTAACTTTAATTTCATGTCAAACTCAATCATTCTCACGATGTTCATTAAACAGATTTTTTTTAATTTAAAAAATTTACTTACATAATATGTAATTATAAGCTTATATTTAGTCTTTTTTTACAAACAGTAAATAAAATACTGAATTTGTCTGGATGGCATTTTGATAGAATTAACTTCAATTCCATGTCAAACGTAATCATTCTCACGATGTTCATTAAACAGAATTTCCTTTTTAATTTATAATTTTACTTACATAACAAGTAAGCCTACTGTTTGTAATTTAGTTATGGAAATGAGTTGAAGAGAAGCTTATACTTGCAGTAAGAAAATTCTAAACTGAATTAATAATGTATATAGGGAGAAAGAAAAAGAAAAAAGATCCCATAAATCTGTCAAACAATTATCGTTATCTTTTGTTCTTAAGATAGTATAGTAGTGGATGAGAGGCCAGTGAGCCCACCTAATGATTTCAGTGCGTTAGACTACGCCTATAATAATTCTTTTTTCCCAGTTTATTTTTAAAGAGGAGGATAAGAAATATAACAGCATGTGGCCAATCATCATATAATTATGCAACAGCAAAGGGGCTATACTTAAATTGTTTTCAAAAACCTAAAAAAATAAATCCTGAATTTCTACTAATTACAATTCACAATTAAAAATTAGTTTTTCAGATAGTAGATACTCATTATTATATAGTTCATTATTCAAAGTCAAGTAATGACGTAATTATATCAATTTATAGCCGGAATTGAAGTTTATTTGTGCGGAAACCCGACCGGCGCCCCTTCAATGGCTGTACGAGCAGGCCGCTCCGCCGGTGAGCACCCCGCTCATCAGACCTTCCAGCCTCAGTGGCCACTTAGACGACGCTGATTACGGCCGCTTGATGGAGCTGGGGGCGACGCTCAGGCGTCGCCGACGTCTCCGATCAAACGTACTCGAAATCGAGACGAGGCGACCGGCCAGTTTGGCCCACCTTCGGGAGTGGCTCACGGATGATGAGGCACTGGACGATCTCGGTTCCACCGTCGCTCCTGATAACAACCGGCGGCAGCGCGTCGACCTTCACGACCACTCCGCACTCCATAGGTAAGCCATATTTTACTTTGATTTCAAATTTAGCGCTCTTTTTGCAGCGTTGCCATTTTATTTCATTCTGCACGATTTTCAATTTAAACTTGGCGGGTTTAATGTACAACGTTTCCAATTTTCAAAAACATAATTAAATCCTTTAAAATTTAAAACTTTTTATATCAATCGAAATTGGCAACCTTGTAGATTAAACGCGCCAAATTCAAATTTAAAATAACTCAGAATAGAATAAAAGGTTTTTTACAATAGAAAACCATAGAAATAAAGTTATGTAAATTGAGATGATGATCATCAAAATGTTTTCTAAGGTTGCCCTCGCCGGAAGAGAAAGCGAGAGTGGCCGCTTCGCAGGTCTTCACAGCGCAGGTGGTCCGTCTCGACGTGACCGGCTCCGGTTTCCAACGAATGACGCAATTCAGACGCTCTCTTCAGCACGTTGAATACGATCTAGCGGCAGCAGCAGCTGCCCACCAGCAAGGTCAGCAGTCCGGCCGGAAGCGATCCACTTCGAAATCCGGAAGTGGGTGGGGTCACAAGAATAGTAAGAAAGGCAAGAAGAGGAGGAACACCATAGCATGTGATGGAGACCGGAGGGACATACAGGATGCCCTGGCCTTGACCAATACCAAATCGCCCCTTAACAAGTAAAAATAATTGGTCTATTATTTTTTTCTAAATAATTCATAACTTTCACAATTTAAAAGATAATGATCAATCAAACCGATTAATAACTGAGGATAAGGGTTAGCTTTAAAGTTCATTTTTTAAAAAGTCGAATTTTACTTAAACAATTTAGAAATGACGGGGAGAAGACCGGTTCGAGGAGTTCCCTGCGACAGCGATTGAACCTTGTGCACCTCCTGCGGACGACGTCTTCCAGCCGGCATGGAGGCACTACGACCGCATCCAGCGGTGGCGCCGTTACATCATCCGACATCTCTTACGACGAAAGTGACCAGACGATCCAATCTATAACCACTACTACGGGCGGTACAGATGCCACTTCTCACGCATCCAGCGAACTCGTCGTTCAAGTCACATCTGGAAATCTCGTTACGGTAATTATTATTACCAAATTATGTTTTGATCGAATTTCTCAAAATTAAAAAATGAACATCGTAAGAATGTCAATTGTGCATATCATGAATATTTTAAATTATTTCTATCTCCATTATTTAAAAAGATAAATGAATTAAACATGTCGCCACTTAAGTGGAATGGCACTGCTGCATTCCCAAGCTGTACAGTAAATCAAATGACGTTATACTTGAGTGCACTTAGGTAGAAATGAAACAAATTGAAATTCTATTGATGGCGGGAAAAATTTGAATTCACGCTTGACTTAAAATGTTGCAACAGATGGCAATTGACTAATTTTGTTACGTATATACAGGCAACAAGGACACGGTCTGGGGCCATGATGAACACTATCTCCCGTTTGCGGCGACTGGGCACTGACCACACCTTCATTTCCGGCACCGGTCCGGCGGTGCAGGTGCAAGTACACCAGTCTGAAGACGATCCAGCTGCCGCCACCGATGGCGCCACTGACCAGCACTACGAGCTCATCCCGAGCGAGAAAGAATTCGGAACGCTTGGAAATTCTAAACCCATTTTGAGAACGGTAAACTATTTCGTGAGTCACGCATATATAGTATAATAATAATAATGCTGCTAAAGTGCCGGATTATGCAATAATACTCACGTTTCCGTTGAGAGAAAAAGAAAGAGTGAGGTTTTCGGTTACAATACCAAGGGGTGAACGGAGCGTGAAAAGTTAAGTGTGGATTTCACGACGAAATATCGGGAATCGGACGGATGTCGACGATTTGTATAAGGATATGAAATGCGTAAATTGCTTTATTATTAAAGATCTCAAGTTTCCTCGACTTTGGGGTTACAAAATGCCTGAGAGAGAGAGAAGAATTTAAGATTCCATATTAGTTAGTCACTGAGTAAAACTGCGAGTTTTATTGTGGTAAAACTGAGTAAAACTGAGTTTTATTGTAGTTAAACTGAGTCAGACTAAGTTTAATAGTAGTAAAACTGAGTAAAACTGAATTAAAACAAGTTATATTGTAGTTAAAATGAGTAAAAACTGAGTTAATATTGTACTTAAACTTAATTTTATGGTATTAAAGCGAGTTTTATCGTAATAAAATCGAGTTAATTGTGTTAAAACCAAAGTCGAAGTAAAAATGGGTTTTGCAGGCTAATAAGTTTATTCAGCATTGCCAGTTTCTCCATTTCTCAAAATTTACTTGAAGAAATAAGCACGTTCGACGACGTTTATGTTTGAAGAAAGATCAGATGTACATACAGTACACATCAAATGTTGATGTTTAAACAAATATACTTCTGCTAGCTTTTGAAATGTTTGTAAACTCTGAGCAGACTTTCTTCTGTCAATCAAACTCGAAATGTTTCATTCTAAATCATAAAATATCATTTGAAACGCCGAAAAAGAGACGAATAAAATTTTTTTAAATGGTTGTTCACTTGCAGGGTGGTCAAAAATTCTTCATTTTTTTAATTTTAGAAAACGAGCCTAGTCATTGATAACATTTCTTGTGTGTGTTTTACGTCAAACGTACACACGAAATTGTTGTTTAAACATCAAGTGAATGCTTCTGGAAATGTTTACTTGAGAATCCAGTAGGCCTCCAGTAGTGTTGACAACTTTTTTCTCCATTCATTCAGTAAAAATGCTTAAATGCTTAAAACGCTTAAATTCATTCAGTAAAAATGCTTAAATAGTCACTGGATATTTGAAAATAACTTGATAAAAGTGAAGTATAAAATCCATCAAAATTTGGTAAAACTTAAATGAAGTTTTTTGAATTCACAGTTAGTTATTCAGAACAGCTTTTATTTTTATTCGTAAGTTAAAGTCACTATCTGAGTTTTATCGAGTTTTATCGTAGTAAAATCGAGTTTCAACGTAGTGAAATCCAGTTTTATGGCAGTGAAACCGAGTTTTATTGAATTGGAACCGAATTTTATCGTATAGTAAAATTGACTTTCATTTTTTTTTCGAAACCTTGTCCGATCGTGGTAAAACTGAATTTGCAAAGGAAAACTCATTTAAGTTCAGTACTCAATTTTCCCAATCGTTTTACTTAATCTTGTCAAAATATTGAATTTAATTTTATAGGGTAAAATACGAGTTAAAGAGTGTAACGATTGCGGTCGATCCTCTTCCGGAAACTGGTCTGCTTCCGGCAGTTCCTGCAGTACCAGAGCATCTCTGGCAGATTCAGACCGACACCATAACAATTACCAGCATCATCCATCTCCATTGGCAATTCGCCATCAGCAGCCCATAAAAAATGCCGTTGCCAAACAGAGATCCACATCTCCTGAAGATGCGGATTCTGTTTTATCCGGGGACGACTGCAGCGCCACCACTACTACGAGCACTAAGGACGGAGAGAGCCATCTAGCGGCGGGTAGTGATCTCGATATGGAGACTTCTTCCGTCTACAGCTGCGATGCGGAGGGATATTACACATCTTTCCAGTTCGATTCCGGATTGAAAACTCTCAAAGTAAATTTGAATTTAAAATTTAATTGAATTAACTTAATTAAATTTTAATTACTTTTAAATTAGGAGGGACAGAGTGACGGAAGTTTGCACCAGAATAATAATAATAACAATAATAACCGACAGCAGCAGCAGACGACGGAGAATAACAATCGAACTGGTCCTTTGGTGGAGAATGAGTATGAACTATTTGGTAAAGGGTCGACCACAACGACCAGTTCCGCCGGAACGGTTATCTTCCGGCCGGAAGGAGCTCCAAATAAGCGGAATAGCGTCAAGAGGAGCAGTCAACCTCCGGAGCCTCCTCCGAGGAACGGCAGTGTCAGCAGTCGTTGCCATAGCAACCGGAATAGTGCTGCCAGTACGGCGGATTCCACCGGAAGGACACCTTCTATGGATACCATCATTAAAGTTGAAGATGGTAATAAGCAGAATCAGCTCATGTTGAGTGAGAGTGAGTCAAAAGAGATTGCGGATGCGCTGGATCAACTCAGATCGTCCGATTCTAACGGACATCTTAGTAAAAATGGTAATTACTAACCTTTTAACTTAATAACTACGATAAAAGTCGGTTAATCCATGAACAAAATCCAGTTTTTTCTAAGAGTGAACTCAGTTTTCTAAGGTTATTCTATTATAAAACTCAGTTTTACTTAGATAAAGTTCAGTTTTACTATGATAAAACTTTGCTCATGTTAGTTTCTACTCAGTTTTTCTAAGGTAAACTTGGTTTCCCGCGATAAAACGCAGTTTTTTAATGATGAAACTCAGTTTTGCTTCGATAAACCTCGATTTCCGTCAACACAACTCAATTTTAGAATGATTAAACTCAGTATTACTAAGTTAATCCTCAGTTTGTGACGATAAAGCTCAGTTAATGTCGGTGACTGACTGTTAAAATTCTTATTAATTTACATAGACGAGCCGGAAGTGCAAGAATCGAGGGAACGGATCCGGATGAAAACTCAAATCGAGCGAATTCCGGCAATGTGCGTGGTCACACCTCCACCGAGTGACGACGAAAGCATTCGCAGTTCCACTTCAGGCGCTTCCGCACCTCCTCCGAATAGTAAATCCATCGAAACTCAGATCCAATCCGCTTTCATCCAGCAGCAGCAAATGGCATCTTCACTGCGGATTAATGTGGCGGAATTACCAATCGTTCCGGCGCCCGAAGAGACGCCCATCGTCATCAAAGCGGCAGTGGTCAAAACGCCCTCTGACGGATTAGTAGCCCTCAACCAATTACAACTTCCAGAAGAGAATTCCGCAAATCTTGGTCATCAGCATCAACCGTTTTCGAGTAATGAGAGCTCTCGATCCAGCTCTCTAGAGCGGAAGCGGAAGGGGGCCAGAGTCACTCTGGATGCGGATGGAAAAGTGGTCTACAGTTCGGATAGTCTCCGCAGGAGGAAAGCTCATAACCAACAGAACCAATCCACTTTTGAACCAGGTTAGTTTCAATTTAATCGACCATTTGAGTAAATATACCATTTCATAGACACTTTTATTGAAAAACTTAATGTGAAATTGGTAATTCACTCAATAGTTGGTAAATAGTTATCTAAAAATGTTGTCACCAATTGGCACAGCGTTGTCAGATAAGGATTGTATAGAATGGTTTTTGGGTTGAGAAGATTTCCATCCCGGTTTGCAATGAGTTTTGGCAGACCAATCAGGCATCAGAGATTCGTAGATCTTTTCAGGCTCGTTGTCCCTGTTCAACTTAGCGCACAAGTCGCAAAAGGCGTGGCGAACCATGGCTTTTATACCGGATTCAACTCGGTAGTGAGACTTCCACTCAAAGTAATCCAGGTAGAGCTCATCGTTGTTGTCTAGTAAATGGAGATATTCGGCCAGTTTGGCTGGACTTTCAAAATCCAGGGCGTTGATGTAGGAATGGTCAGGTGCGATAGAACGGTAGTCGGCGGATCCGAAGACTATGGGCACCACGTCGAACTCGAGGATCGAGAAGAACTTTTCAGTAACTGCGTTTTAGATGGATACAAAGTGTATTTTTCTGGTGATTTGTGTATTTTGGATGTTAAAAACCAATTTCAAACCCAAAATGATAACCTTGGTTCACCATTTTAAGACATGGGATTTGGTTCAAAGTTAACTATATTGGTTTCTAAATTGATTTACCAATATAAATACTGTAGTAAGATATAAAATTATTACCATAATCTGTGCAAAAGGCGTTTTCAAAGGAGAGGTAGAACTTGTATTTGCGTTCTATCACTTTATAGCACACTGGGTGAGAGATTCCGGCATAGTCTTCGGTCCACGGGCAGTAGAGATCTCCGCAGTAGCCATAAGTAACCACTGGGATGTGCTCTTTTAGTTCAGCTATGAAATCTTCTCTTCGGCTCTGTGTGTCACAGTGAGACACCATCCAAGCGACACTACCAGTCTTGTTGACCAGGGCTGCACGCCTTTCTTCACGCAACCTAGTTGCGTTTTGTGTTCTGAAAGTGGTGGTCACATTACGACTAAATTGATTGAAATTCAAAGAGTATGCGTAATTTCAAAGCCTATATTCCCTGTTAATCTTGAAATATTTAACTTAGAAGTTTATTTAATATTTATTACAGTTGATAATGTTATTAATAAATATGGGGCATTATAAGCTTTTTTTGCTCCGGAGGCTAATTGATTCAAATGATCAATTTGATTCCAGTATAGTTAAGAAGTCTATATTTCTGTCTAGCATATATTAAATATAGAATGGGTAATAAACGAATGAGATATTGTTAAGTATACGCTCGGTATACGCTCAAAAATAATGTGACATCATTTATCAACGCTCCCCATATAAATATTTAACATTTAGAATTTTTCTAACAAATTACCTATTTGAGATTGGATGAATTCGACCGTAAGGAAGTTGAATATCTGCATTTTTTCTATAACTCATCGTCCAATTGAAAACACGTTCAAATGCTGGCGGGAATTCGTCAATTATGCCATTGGGATGGCCGCTCGTAGGTGCTTCTTGAGTAAGCCATATGAATCTCTGATTACTCGGTCGTTTGTGATTTGGGAAGAATGGTATAAGAAATGAATTGATCACAATAGCGTCGAATGATTTCAAAAGTTGGGAATCGTTGGCGATGGCTCTTCTCCAAAATTCACCGGATGATTCATTCACTTGAATATAGCAGTTGGTCACTGGGCACTTGTGGTCAATAAATGGCTGATGACCCAATCCAAAAGAGGCTACCGATTCTATCCGTTCAGGATTATTCCAAATCAGGATTGTTCTCAAACGTGTTTGATTTCCAGATTTCATTAACAGTGAAGAATTGTGGAAATAAATTTGACTGTAGTAAGTCACTAGGAGGAGGAAACTTGCAGTTAGAAGAATATAAGTGATGATGTGGCACTTTTGATTTTTACAATCAATAACAATCATTCTGATTTTAAGTGCCACAGTGCTTTGAATTGCAGTCAACACATCAAAACTCATAGATTAAGACTAAAGAAAACTTGGTCAAATAGAATCAAGTAGCACTATTTTTCGGGGGTGATATATGGTTAGGCGAACTCTGATTTCTCCGACTATTCCTTTACTCTCACTAGAATGAACTGATAGCATAGGGTGCTATACCAAAATTTCTTCTCGTAGCCTCAGGCTGGTTGAATGTTTTTTTTTTACCTAAAATATGATGGATTCCAAGCCCAAAACCCTGACACTACTCGGCAGGTGGGAGTATAATAAATCC
Organism: Chydorus sphaericus; assembly: GCA_030141595.1. Taxonomy (NCBI): domain Eukaryota; kingdom Metazoa; phylum Arthropoda; class Branchiopoda; order Diplostraca; family Chydoridae; genus Chydorus; species Chydorus sphaericus. The sequence continues at coordinate 10,984,786 of CM057929.1, read as the reverse complement.
ATCATCTCTGCTCGGTCAAAATGTTCCTAAATTCGCCTCAAGCTAGAAATTTATAATTATTCTATTAAATATACCAAAATATACTCTTTATAATCAACTTTCGTTTTTTATAGGTCAAGAAAACCGTAAAATTGATCCAAACGTCAATTCCGCTTTCCGGCCTGCTCCGATCGGTTTTGCCGCACCGGAAACCAACAGTAATACCACCGCCACTAAGCGGACAGTAACCGAGCCGGTGGCTAAACCACTTAGTCCGCCTCCTTACCGACCAGCTCCGTCCGTGGTTCGGACTCAACCGGACGGCCAGCAGGCGGATAACTGCGCCGGAAGTAGTAACAGCTCTTCAGGAAGCGGAAGTAGTCCAATCACCGCCGCAATCAATGCTCCGATTACTCGTTCAGATAGCTACCGGATGGCCAATGTTGATTCTACGGATTCTTCCGCATTTCAGCGGAATGATAGTTATCGTAGAGCTCAGATCCAGCTGGATTCTTCAATGCGACTCGGCCGACTTGCTAATAATCCTTCTCACTCAGCTGCAAGTGGATTTGTTGGAGTCGTTGGGAAGAATGGAGTTCACCATCACATGATTCCGTCCGGAATACCGAAAACTGCGGGCACTGGTCAATTCATTTCTGGGCATTTGGCGGATAATAGGAAACAGCAGCATCATCAGACTCAACCAATGAGTTATACAATTAAGAGTCCGATGTTGGTGAAACAGATGTCTAGCCCAGGATTCATTCATCAGAATCCTTCAGCATCATTGAATAATAGGCAGCATCATTTGGTAATTAGAAAACTAATTATGTTTTATCATAAAATGGTTTTAAATCTTTATTCTACATTTTCAGAATGGAGGGAGAGCTCAGAAAATGATGCCTATTGATGCCGGACATCATCAGCATCATCTGGTAATTTCAATTTTAATTAAATTAGCTCATTGTATAATTTAAAATGATTATTTTTATATTTAGAATGGAGGAAGAGCTCAAAAGATGATGCCAAATGATGTCGGACATCTTCAGCATCATCAGAATGGAGGAAGAACTCAGAAAATGATGCCAATTGACCAGCATCATCAGGTAATTATATTAATTTTAACAAAATTTGTTAAAAATAATTACCAAATTTTTAATTTGTAGAACAATGGAAGAGCACAAAAAATGATGCCAATTGATGCTGGACATCCTCATTACAACCGACAGGCGTCAAGCCCTGCTGTAATGGTGCTGACATCAAGCCCAGTTATTACCAATCCTAATCTACTTGGTAGAAGGACTTATGGTGGTCCTAGAGTCCTCGTAAACCCCAAAAACCTACCAAACAGCAGGAGTTTGAACAACAGTCTGGATTCCAGTGGTAGCAGCATCGGCCTGGATGTGAGCAGGAGCAAATCGGTTGTACCACCAAGCCCAGTGGTTCGACCACCAACTTCAGCTCAAGACAGGCCCAGCTTCTACAAAGCTAGTAAGAACAGCCTTAACAAGAGCAACACTGAAATTTGGTGATCTGCAAAATGCACGCTGATATATATACTCACTTAAAATGACAAATGCATCCCGGTTATATTCCTATTTCTTCTTTTAACTGTCATTTGTATTTGGTCTTTCGCTTCTTTGTGTTGTCTTAGTTTTAAGATGATTAGTTAACAGTCTTTAAGGATTTAGGTTGACTCTCAGCACTAGTATTCTCTGAAAGCACTTTCGATGGTTCGATGGTTCGATAGTTCTTTGGTTCCATAGTTCCATGATTCCAAAGTTCAATGGTTCCGTAGTTCAATGGTTCGATAGTTCCATAGTTCGATGGTTCGATAGTTCGATCTCAATTCTCAATTATGAATGTTGGACATCAATCAACTACATTTAGTTTTTAGTATTTAGTCAACCTATTTCCTTTCAATTATTGCACGATAATTTTAGTTTTCTCTGCTTGATAATTAGTTGACAGTTGCACGAAAACCCTGGAACAACAGTATGATATTATACACTTCTTAAAACCTATCTTTCCTGCATGTTTGACAATCACTCACTATCCATGTGCCATTTTGTTTTGCTTCTTTATGTGACTTTTGGTTGGTGGAGCTTGCTTGGTTGCTTTTGAGTTGGACATAATGACATTTCGACAACAGTATTAAGTGCTTTTATTATTAATTTATAAGGAAAAAATGAATCCAACTCATCGATCAGGCCGGTTTCATCAGCGAAGCTTAATTCTTCTTTATTCTTTATTTTATTATTTTGTATTTTTTTCTCGTTCAAAAAATAAACAAAAAATCAATTGAAAATCCGGCCTGATCGATGTAATAAATTCGCATCAAAGGAACTTGATTTTTAAAAACATGATTATGTGAAATCAGATGATTCGAGTTCTACTTCATCTGCATCTTTGGTGGGCTACCAATCTCTATCACCACCGCCGAGAATGTCGGCTCTTCCACTAGCCGTCCCAGGTGATGAAAATCAGCAACACTTTCGTCGGAATGATGTCCGATACAATTCGCTTCCAGCTCGCTTCAAACATCAGCCAGACTATTCCAAATGGCTGCCCAGTAAGCGATCATCATCTTCTGCATCTAAAGCTAATAACAAAGTGGACCCAGCTGAAGATAGTCCAGAAGAAGGAGGATTCCTCGAATACAACAGCAATGTATAAATTCATTTTTAATTATTTAATCAATCAAATAGTTAATTAATAATACTTTATATATTACAGGCAAATCAGATGAGAAGAAGATCATTAAGCTCAGCATCTGAATCCCCAACTCCCTCCCTATCTTCTTGTTCTTTGGATGTATCTTTCACTTCCTCCCTGAACGAGACACTCCCATCATCAGGCACTTCATGGCCTGCAACCGAACCTGGATTAGTTGTCCACTCGATCGGACTTGTTAAACGTACAACTATCTCCGATTTTAAACGTAAATTGCTTCGAACTTCACTCGGAAATCCCCCAGAACGTAAAATTTCAGCTGTCGAACTTTTAAAAGCGAGTAAACCGATCATAAGAAGTCCCGGAGAGAGTCCAGTTACGAAGAATCCCGCTCTTGAGAATCTAATTCGTAGAAGTGTTCGAGTTAGTTATATTGCTAACAAGTTAAGTCAGCAGAGAAACCACAAAACCGACGTTTTATCTTCGACGATAGCTGAGGGTAGAAGTGAAGAAGAGCTTGCAGGCTGTTGCGATGAGAGTAATACGAGCTCGAGTCCAGTAAATAGCATTGCCAGTTCGTCGGTGAGGAGGCAGCTCTCGTTCACTCCGGGATCCAGCGGATGTTCTACTCCTATCGAAACTTCTTTGTAAAATGTTGCGTCCATTGTATTGAAACAGTCAAAAATCCTTATATTGTACTACCTGTGCCTTTTATTATTTTCAATACATGTCCAATTATTATGTTTGTAAGCAAAAATTAGAGTTCTGGTTGATCTTGTTAAACTATGAGAAGAAATCAAGACTAAAAGAAAATCTTTTTTTTTTAAATGAGTAGTATGCGAACTGCCACTCTTCCATATCATAATCTAGCCTCTGTTGTATTTAGAATATATGAAATAATAATAAGGAGAAAGCTAATCAAAAATTTACTTTTTTAAAAATATGAGTAGTATGCGAACTGCCATACCTCCTTATCATTAACTGGCCTCTGGTTTAATTGAAAAAGCTACTTGTTGCTCGTATATTTTTAAAAACTAAATTAAGGCCGGTAAACAGAAGAAATCTTAAATTACTTTCATTCGAAACCAGCCTTTTAGTCTGTTTGTGTAACAGAGAAACGTGAGTGTGTAGGGAACTGAGCTGCACGTTGAAAATAACGTGTTAAAAAGAAACCACCTTACAGACGTCATATTTCATAAATTAATTCAATATGAAATAAAGAAAAAGAAACTTGGATGCTGGACTGGAAAATGATTGGCTTAGGGGATCATCGCTTTGCTGTCTGTTCCGATTCTTTACTGGTCCATTTAAACGGAGCTGTATAGTTGTCATTTTCTAATGATGATCCTCGCCGTTTATCCACGATCTACTCCAGAAATTAATCAATTAATTCAGCAGATGCCAATGAAAGAATAGATGGTAACTCATCGAACTTACGGATCTCAAATAACGGCCAGGGGCACCAGCCAAAGGTGGTTCTATATGGTCTACTAACCACTCCCTAAAAATCAACTGCGCTTACTCACACTGTTGAAATCTGAAGAAAGCTGCAGTTTTCAAATCAGTTCGGTCTCAGATTTTAATAGAGACGTTTGCAGGTTTTTCTCTCTCTACTCAGCTGCCATCATGGTAAATTTATCGAAAATAAGAGATTTGACGAAGTGCAATTTCTGTGCTGAGAAATATAACGAGGAAAACAGGAAACCCATTCTACTTAAGTGTCCCCACCTTTTCTGTCTCTCGTGCATTAAGGTAAGTTATATAAGAATATTATTTTTATTTCTACGATCATCTTTCAATTAGCATTGCGGCTTTATTAAAATTTCCTATTTCGAAACTCAATTGATATCATTTTTCGCTTATTACTTGTGGCGAAATATAATTTATTAAACACATTTTAAACTTATTTTTATATATAGCAAATGGCAAGTGGAATACAGATCTGTTGCCCAATCTGTCGAGAGACGACTAGAGCACGTTCTCGTAATTTAGCCACGGGTTTATTCACAAACTTCGTCATTCTAAATTTAATTGATGCCCTTCAAGATGCTACATCACCACTAGATATCAGCCCATCAGAACCTGATACAGCTCTTCAGTTAAAAGAGAATAACATCGGCGAACCTGCTGCTTCTTCCGGAGAAAAAGGCGAAAAATCCTGTGAAGGCTAGTTCGAAATTGCTTCAAGCACGCAATTAATATAACTTATTTATTCTTATGCTGGTTTATGATTTTTTTTTTACTAGAAATCGATGACGACTTACCTGTATCTTGTTGGACCGAGCCATTGTCTTTCGGGATTTCAGTGGATTTGCCAAGTGACACGTCATTATCGGAGTGGGATATCGCTGGCCCGGAAACTGTTCAACGGGGTAATAAATCTTGTGGGCAAAGCAAAACCATCCTTCTTTCTTTTAGTAATAAATATATTTTAATTGAATAAATCAATTTATTTATATTTTAATTAACGTGTAAATAGGTGAGAATCACCAAACCCAAGGTAGCAATATACTATTGCCCTACAAAAGCATGCCCAACCGTGAAACTTCTGCTCAACGATCAACAAGATAATCTGTAATCATAGATGAAGAACCGCCTGTAATAGAGCCAAATTTGCTGGATTCCAACGACAAATCATTATCACATCCATTCGAAAGTGGGTTGAAAATGTTTACGCAACACATTTCACGTTCTATTAATTATATATTTTTTGAATTTTAGAGCATGGAAAACAATACCACGAATCACCACCAGTCGAGTCAATCGAGCCTACATCTTTCCAGCTTCAGCAACGCAAATCCAGTAGCACAATTCATTTAATTATCTTTAATTTAAAAAGTTAAAAATTTTGCGTCGACATATAGGTAACTCGGAAGATAAGCCAAAAGATTATGAATCTCATCGAGGAACGAGACTACCACACAACGGAACTTCTGTTGCTCAAGAAGAGTTACCTGCTACGGCGGCAAATTCAAATTCCAAAAATGATTCATCTCGTCCTTCAAAAAGTAATTATGTTGGGTATATTCCACTGTACTAAATCCAAACTGTATTTTTTTTAAGAACGCCATGACTCGTCAACAACCGAATCATTATTTTCGGACTGGGATATTGCTGGCCCGTCATCTGTCCAGCAACGTAAAACCGGTCGAGGAACAAACAACGATCATCGTAATAGTAATTAGTGTGATTCGTTTTTACTCAATTTTATATCAAAATTATATTTATGGTCTATATATACAAGGTATTTCGAAAAAGCCAAAGGATTGTGATGAATCAACAAACTCGTCTTTGATAATGGACGAAGAAGACCGTTCAGCGGCATCCAATTTTGATTCCAAGGAGAATAGTAAATCATCGCGACCTTACAAAAGTATAATTTTAAAATTTCAAATAACAGCTAAATTGACTCACTCTTTATATATATATTTTAATTATTTGTTTACTTTCTAGAGCGCATGAAAAAGGACCAAATAGTAAAAGATCTCTTTTGCTGTCCTGAGGCCAATCATATGGCAATTCCTGTTTTGGGTGATTGGGAAGCTCTAGAAAAAGCCGGCCTAGGGCTTAAACGAAAAGTTGCATTTCCTTATGATGCATCTGCCGAAGAGGTGGATTCAATAATTATTGGGTATATTTAAAAAGAAATGAACTTTAATTAAGATATTGATATCATCATTTTATTTTTTCTAAAAGATGTTATCCGAAGCTGAACGACGAGACTTCTTCTCCACAAGGATATTTGATTTGTTCGAAGAAGAAGTATTCAAGGCAAGGGAAATTGAAGATCGAATCTTACCACTCTCTTTGTAGCAATAGTTTGATGGTAAGTTGGTTTTTTCATGACAAACATTTACATGTATACAAGTTGATTTTATATCTATATTAGATGATGCCGAATCTACTATTTATTGTTCCATTGCAAAAGTCCCTCTTCTGGGAGGAGATACACAATGTTAAGACTAGAGAGTGTCTCTACTGCAAACAACTAGTTCAAGTTTGTGACTTCCGGAAGCACTGGAAAAACGAATGCATTCGCCCACCACCACGATACTCCTTTGGGTATTTAGCCTATAATACATTTAAATTAATTACTATTTACAAAGTCAAAACGTTTTGTTGAACTAATAGGAATCAAAATCGCCGCCTTGACCACACCGAACAGAAGAAATAACATGGTTATTGCGGGGCAAGTAAAAGTATTGGCAACTCAGCGAGCAAATTAGTTTCGTTTGGTCATCCATCAGCATATACACAGGGATTCTATGTATGACATGTTGGCTCATTTAATTCAAATAAAAAAGTATCAAGAAAATATACAAATTTAAAGTGTTTAGTTCGATTATTTTAATTTTATAGGTTTAAAACTTTATTCGGTGTTTTATATCCACCGTTTCTTGCTTTGTTGTGTGGGGCTGTGGGCCAAAAAGGCAAAAAGGTTAAAATAAAAGTTAAAATACTTCTGGGCGTGATTGAATCATTTTTATCGAAAAAAATTAATAATTTTAAAATCCACTAGATGGTTAGTATGCGAACTCTCTCAATACTGTTTTGTATATTAATCCAGTTAGAGGGAGTAAAAGCAATTTTATGTGGAATGTGGAAGCAAATCATAAAATAAATTAATTTGATTAAAATTGGAGGAATAAGTGTGCCAAATGCTAGTAAGATAACACATATTTTAATTTTAGTTATTAAAATTATATTAAATTCTTTTCAAACAACTGGGCTCACTGACAAATATTATTGATTAAAAAGAAGATATGTATTCTAGACCAGCATTCTTTTATTCCCATATATTCCATAACATTTTTTATACGTATACAAATCATGAGACTGTATATATTATTCCCTTCTAAAAATGTAGAATCTTTTCTAATTAAAAAGTTATTTTAAGACACTATTCGATCTACTATTAAGAACGTAAAGCTGACGCCTGTTCCACCAATTGAGCGAAAATACTCTGTTTGTTTTTCAACAATACAGCAGGCTCATCAAACTCCTAAAATTTTAAGATATAAACATTAACCCCCTTTATAATAATAATAATGGTATAAGTATAGTGTTTATGTACCATTAGAATGCCACTATCCAATACCATTATTCTGTCCGAGTCCATGATGGTATTCAAGCGATGGGCAATCGTTAGGACTGTGCAATCCACAAACTTTTCCCGTAGTGTTGATTGAATGAATTTATCTGTCCTGTTTAATTATTTTGAGTTCAAGTACACTATTTTATATTAAGTAAAGTCTAATTTATACTTCTGATCAACATTGGCAGTAGCTTCATCTAGAACCAATATTTTGTTATTGCGAAGAATTGCTCGTGCTAAACAGACCAACTGTCTTTCACCCACAGATAGGTTAGATCCGCCATCAGTAACAACAAATTCCAGCCCTTCACTGATGGATTCTTTCAATTTTACACCTTCTAAGGCGCTCAACAGGATATCGTCGGAAAACTCTTTGAATGGATCAAGATTTTTTCGCAAAGTCCCATCAAATAGTATTGCATCTTGAGGAATAATAGAAATTTTTGAGCGGAGTTGGTGGAGCCCGATGCTTTTTATGTCTACACCATCGATTAGAATCTTTCCTTCTGGTTCTGATAGCCGAAAGAGTGCAGCAATTAAAGACGACTTTCCCGCCCCCGTTCGACCAACTATGCCAATCTGGAATTATTACAAAAAGATAGTGAATTTGCCCCACTTAACAAACGATATCATACGATGCATTAGTACCTTCTCCTTAGATTTAATGGCACACGAAATGTTCTTCAAGGCGGGTTGATCAGTATTTCTGTATCGAAAGAATACGCCATCGAACTTAATGTCTCCATTTTGAGGCCATTTTTCTACAGGAACAAATGTGTTGAAAATATAAACCATATATGAGCACGTTTTAAAATTGTATTTGTAAAAAAATTACCTAGTTGGAAGTTCGATTCAGACTGCAATGGTGCTTCCGGCTGAACCTTACAATATTCCATTATTCTTTCTACCGAAGTCATTTGATTTTCGGTTTCAGTTGATTGGCGGATACCCCATTGGAGTTCCGCAATCAAAGACATCGCACACGAAATAATCAGTCCAGATTCACTGCCACTCAAACCTGTTTTTTTCGTGGGAAACAATACGATAACAAAAAACTAGCATATTAGCTGGATTGACTTACTATCACGTAGATAAACACAAGAAAATGTAACACATGTGATGTAAAACACGCAAATAAAATCAATCCAGACGCCAAACCAACGAACAGAGGCAACAAGGATCCATAAAACTGAGGTGTGAACATCTTGAAGATTATTAAACATTTCTTGAAAAATTTCTTGACATCTGTGAGCCCTTATCGTAGTCAAACCATTCAAAGATGAAGAAGTATGAGTAAAAACTGGACTTCGGCCTAGAAAAGGGAACGTTTTTTGGATGACAGTAGAGAAGTTTGAGCATCAAATTCGTACAAACGGCTTCCAGTCTTTTAAGGCTGCGAGATGCTGTGACGTACTGATTTGTCAAAAAATACATAAATGCGGCCGGAAACGCTAGAGACAGGATCAGCCAAGGTTGAACCACACTCACCAAAACAATATTTCCGATAGCAAATAGTAAATACTAGAAATAAAACAATTATTCATTATAAAAACTAAAAAACTAAAAGATAAAAAAAATACTAGCAAAAACTACCAACCACGATCATGTCTAGATAGAATTGTGGAAGTTGGTCATCCATACATCCTAAATCTTTCGTAAACCGGTTTAAAATTCGTCCTAAGTAATAAAACAAAACTTTAAGAAAGCCATAGTTTGAACCGATTACTGACCAAATGTCTGTACCGACAGAGTTCCGCTCAAAAAACAAGATCGGTGCACGAACGATAGCTTCCAGCATTGTCTTATGTAGATTAATGGAAGTTCTCGAGCAAATTATAAAGAAATGATAGGTGCGCAAGAATGAAAAACATACAAGGCAACTTATAATAATTGAATGAATAGAGATTGCTTTCGAAATTTCAGTTTGTTCTTGCAACGTATCATAAGTGCTCTGACTTTTCGGTGAATTTGCGGATGAGTTTTGAAATGCTCGATTTTGTTCAATGCTGGCAAACAAACTGAAATAATAGTCTGTTACATTGAAGAATACTTGGGCGGTGATGCAGTTGATAATAAGCACCACGAAAGAGAGGTATCCAGCACCAGAGTGCAGGTAATTCCAGTATGTTGAGAAAGGTATATTTCCTGAAAATCTCGATTCTCCGTCTAATTTCTCACAAGACTTCCCAATTACCTGTAATATGCTTGTTAACTTTTTTCTACGTGGACTTGAATTTGTTTAATTTACATACGTACTTCATCAAGTTTTTCTACAGATTTTTCAGTACAGTCATTTATTATTACTTCCTTCTCTTCAACTAAGCCAATTTCTTTATCTTTAATGTATGTTTTTAATTTCCCGTTTTTGAAATCAAAAAGATCCCTAAAGGTTCCTTGACCGATTAATTTTCCCTACATCATGTTATTTTAAAATTATTTATTATGATTTTGTTGGTTAATTTTACGGTATACTTTTTCTAACACCAGGATTTGGTCAACTTCTCTTAAATACCGAAGCTGGTGAGTGACGAGAATGCAAATTTTTCCTGACAAGAATTTTTTTATGGCTTCTTCAAAAATGTGCTGTCCAACACGCGTGTCAACGGCACTCAAAGGGTCATCCAGAAGATAGATATCAGCTTCAACGTACAGGCAACGAGCCAAGCCAATTCGTGCCTTTTGACCCCCACTTAGGGTGACTCCTCTTTCTCCAACTACAGTTTGGTCTCCATGCGTCAATTGTGCCAAATCTTTTTCTAGTGCAGTGGCTTTGAGCACTTTTTTGTAGCGTTTATTGTCGAAATCGAGGCCACAGAGAATGTTTTGACGTATACTTCCATCAGAGAAAAGCCACGGAACTTGCGGAGCATAAGCGATTTTCCCAGTGACTGTACATTGTCCTCTTTGAGGTATCAATTCCCCCATTATAACATGTAGAAGAGAACTCTGAAATTTTATTTGAAACACATCATATAGAAGGAAAGGTAGCCGATCAGTATACTGTCATGCCGCACGTCAGAGTTCCTAGAATTGGTCCCAAGTTTCAGATAGGTTTGCTGTTTTAATTTAGGCTTGCTGATAAGTGGTTTTTACGTTTTAGAGCGAACTTATTGAGAAAGATTGGAACCAATTTCAAAATTTCCTACACATGCTCCATATATATAGTTTTATGAAGATTAGCTACTCTTCCTTCTATATCTGATTAAAGTTTATAATGGATAAATTTAATATGTGCCGGCTCGGTTGTAAAACCATTAATGAATGTAGGTATCCTTTTCATTTACATTCTGCACTTTCTCTTTATGCAAGTGATAGCAAGGATTTTATTTAGGAACATTGTGCCGATGCAGCCTGTTTTCTCAGTGACGACTGAGATTCGGAAATGTCTTATAGATAATTATATAGGCTGGCCCTTGCAAACCTGAAACATGTCTGTGAATTTGTGAAATCCTACCTTATTTACCCGGGAAATCAAACCTCGCTCCTCACTTATGTGCTGGTTGGCAGCGTGTGCGCAATGTGGATTATATTCTTTATGTCGACTTTTGAAATTATCTTTTTTAACGAGACTATAGGGAGACTATGCGCTACACAGCAGCAAGGGCTAGCCTAAGGAGGAATTCTTTGTAGAATTTGTTTACTGTCGCCGATCCCCAGGTGTGGAGTTGGGCTATGGCTTATGCGAGCTCCACAGAACTTCTTAGACTAGGCTTTGTGCTTAACCGATGCTGCGATGAATGGGAAAATTGAAGTTACCCGTAAAATAACTCAATAAAATTAAGTGACAACTCAATAAAATGCGTGAATGTCAATAAAAAAATATGAAGTTGGAGTCTCTGTTTTGATAGAATTCGAATAAAAAGTAAGAACTTTTTTCCTTTCCCTGAATTCGAATTCTTTATCTTCTCCAGTCTTCAAGATAGCAAAATCTTTTACAAAATTGATCTTTATTTTTTAAAGAATTTAGCCTTTACTGTAAGTAGAAGTGGGTAAAATGGTATTACTTACTTTCCCAGATGCGACATGTCCAACAATCGTCACTATTTCGCAGGAAAATACCGTAAATGATATGTTTCTCAGCACATTCTCATTTATTTGAACAGATGAACGAGGCCATTTTACCGTTACTTCTTTAAAATCAATAAAACTTTTGTCCGAGTCCATATGCTGTGTTCTCATTTCTCCCGCGTTCAGTGATGTTTTATTAATGTTTTCAACCTCGTCCAATAGAAGAAATTCCTTTTTAAAAAAATAAAATGTATGTTTGATAAAAAGTAAAACAATTACTGTGGATATTACTTTATACCTGCATTCGCATAATAGAAATTTTAAGTTCAGCAACACAAGCAATAGCACTTGGAAAACACCATAACATGCTAGCTCTTATGTTATCAAATAAAATAACCGTCATGAAAACCTACACATTATCAAATTGACGATGGATTATTTGACATTAGATTTATTAATAACTTTGAACATACTTTATATGGAGATAAGATGTCAATGCCAGAAAGAATGTAGACCAGGAACGTAAGAAAAATTATTAATTTTGAAGCAGAGAAATAAAAACTGTCACTGATTGCACGAATAAATGATGCTTGACGAATTACTTTCACCTCTGCTCTGTTCAATATTTGGTTTACAAATTTGTTTTAACTCAAGTCAGTTATAAGAAGAATATTTTGTTCACAACTAGCACATTTTATTTGCAAGGTAAAAATAAATACTTGCGACACAAGTTGATTAATTTGACGAATGGCTCTTCCCAAGCATAGAGTTTAACAACTCTTATTCCAGACAGGATTGCACTCATATTATTTACTCTTTCATCAGTCTTGATAGCAGTTTTATACCTTATGCGTCCCAAAAGTTTTCCCATCCAAACTTTTAATAAAATCGAGATTTTAAAAACTGTACTATTAAAATTACGTTTTGAATTAAAAATACTCACATTGAAAAGGAACAAAAATAAGGAGGATTCCCATTCCAACGAAGGAAGCTACCCCAATTACGAAAAAGTACAAAATGATGGTGGTGATTACCACCTGCAGTGGGGCTATCCAAAGGAAGTGAGAGGTTGTAACAAAGCGATCGAAACGGTTGACATCGTTTGACATAAAATTTATAATTTGACCAATGTTGGTTTGACCAAGGGTATCTTGACTAAGTTTTAAACACTGCATAAGATTGATAATGTACGCAGTGACACACTTCAAAACCAATTACTTAAATATATATATGTACCTTTTTGTAGATGAGAGAGCATAATGCAGATTTTATACGTATGCTGATAAGCTCGTATTCAAAAAAGACAAACTGAGATATCAATATAATTAACGCTGATAGAAACACTATAGCAGCTGCGTATAGGTAGCCGTGGAAACTTTTTGAGTTGGTTTCGTTACTTATAAGGGTAGAATCAAAGTAATAGTGCAGTAGCATCCCCAAACAAATAGGTCGAATAATTCTTTTTCAACATATATTAGTCCAGAAAAAATTGAGGAACTAACGAATGTTATATTGTCATTTCAGTCTTACTTTAGGAAACACTCATGAAATGCTTGCCATAGGCCAATGAAAAAGAATCTTTTTCCAAAAGTCCGGAGTAAGACCATCGTCAGGTTTAATCTTTCACCATATTCGTTATTTATTGATCTGTGAAATTTATTAAATTGTTGTTAAAAATAAAGTGTTAGCACTGGTTTTTAGTCAAATAGTGCACAAATAATGAAATCCCGAAAAGAATTAGGGATACTAAATTGGTAATTATTAAAACCGGAAAACAGTGCTTAATCGGTTAGTGAAGTCTAGAGGTCTCCATCACTTATACTTTCGGAGATAAATTCTGCTTGCTGCCGAGATTTTCCAAATATTTTGAATTCTGATCAATTTCGGTAAAGCAAACGGGAACTTAAGAGTGCTTACTTAAAAATATATTGTGTACAAAAATTCTCATTTCCTATCCTTAATTCGCTCCTAAAAAGATAGGTATACTTTTACTTTTACTATCTATCCTGCTCATTTTCGTGCCTCCATTACTCATGAACGGGAACAGTTCAATTATTTCAATGTGAAATAAACGACTTTTACTGTCTAGTAAACTAGTTTCTAAAATGAGTTATTTATCTGTCTAATAACAATGATTAGCTAGTATGTTTCAATATAAAATAGTATAAAACGTCACAATAGGCAATAGGATCTCAGGGAAAAAAACCTTTTTAAAATTCTGGCTCTCACTAGAAGGAAACGGTTAAGAGGCCAAGGAAACACGATACCTTTTAGATTCTAGTAGTTTATGTTTATATTTTAACAATTTTAAAGTTTTTTCCCCATTTTTGAACTTAACCTGAATTTATCTTTGGCTACATCTTGTTTGTTTAATCGGATTGAGGGTAAAAAATAGTACCAAAATCAATATTTTACTGGAATTAATTTTGTGCACGATTTCCTTATATTGTGGTTTAAAATCGCTACCTCACTCAGAAACTCAGTGTAAAAAGTATACTTTTCCAATTTGTGTTGTAGTTCTCTTGACTCATACTCTTTCGTTATTGCGAATAAATTGTCGATTTCAACTTCTTTTCTACTGCCTGAACGTATGATAGGGTACACCCACCTATAAAACACGTCGTACACACAAAGAATTCAGATAATTATTCAAATATACATCTGTAGTATTTTGTTTTGGGACCTCAGAAATCAGAATTACCAAAAAAATAATCTCGAGATGAAATTCACTCTTTCCCATGGGCTAACTGGACTTTCATTATCTCGTTCTATAGTAGTATAACTGTTAACTAAAATAATATGATTTGGATTTGATGAGCTGTTAAATTTTAGTTTAAATTGTGACAATCATTAAAATAATTATTTTCAAAATCTAGCTATTTCTGAAACTTTTCCGAACAGAAAATATTGAACGTAAATGTGTGACGACTTGAACATCGAAAAAAACTCGCAGTAAGAAATATTAGAATTATAAAAAAATATTTCAAGGCGATAAAATACTTTTTTACCTCTACCATATTTATTGTTCAGATGAATATTCTCCGACATTTTACTGTCCTTTTCGATGTGTTCTTAAGCACCAGTGTTTTTGCGTGTTAACGTTGATACTGACTGTTATTAAGTGCCGTTCTACTGTGTTTAGAATAAGGCTCAACTAAAAAATGGGTCTGAATTAAGGCATTAACTTTAATACTTCAAATGTGGTGGATTACTGGAAAAACTCTGTCAACGTTTTCCGTCATTTTTTCTTTTCTTGACAGCAGCTGTTTAAACCAGCTGTTGATGTTGCAGTTGGTAGGAGATATTAAGTACACACACAAGTGAAAATAGAAATAACTCTTTTCTTTCCATTGTTTTTACATATAGAATCAACAAGCCTGTTCTTTTATCTACACTTTTAAGGAGTTTATATTAACACTAGCGAGGTTAACGTGAAGACGAAACAAAAGCGGCTATATAGACTACTAAGGTCTTCACTCGTTTATTTAGAAATACATTCTAAATTGACCATTAGGCATCTTGAAACAATTTGTGATTCCAAATGCCTCGCTCGACCTTAGTTTAATATGAATTTAACGCTAAATTGCAATCTCACGGATACCGGAATTTACCAAAACAAAAAAAAAATATACTAAAAGAAGATAAAAGGGTGGGTCGATAACAGAGCTATTTGGCTTGGTTAGTTATTAATTATTCAGATAATGATCCTGACAGATAATGCCTGCCTGCCTGTCAGGTCATTAAATAAAATTCCAGCAATTACATGAAGGTAGTCCAGAAGAAAGAGGATTCCTCGAACTCAACAGCAATGTATAAATTACCTTTAAATTAGTAAAAACAAAATGGATCAATTATAGTTTTTATTAAAAGCAAATCAGATGAGGAGGAGATCATTGAGCTCAGCTCGTACTTTGGATGGCTCTTTCATTTCCTCGCTGAACGAGACACTATATCACAAGTTATTTCAGCATTTAGGCTGGCTATAACAAACTGTTTTAGTTAATAGTAGTATGCGAACTGCCACACTTCCACATCATTGCCTTATATCTAGTATTTTCTACTTGTGCTCGTTTTTAAAACTAAATTAAGACCGGTAAACAGAAGAAATATTAAATTACGTTAATTCGAAATTCCTGTTTGTGCTCTCTTCCGAAAGCACTGGGAAGATGAATACATCCGCCCACTAACGCGATACTCCTTCGGGTAATTAGCCTCCATACATTTTAAATAATTACGTACTAAAATGTACAATAAAGCCATAAATATGTCTATGATTATTATTAAATGAATAGGAATCGAAGTCACCATCTTGATCATGACGTTCAGAAGAAATAATGAAAGTGATGTGAAAAGTGATTGGAGTATAAATAAAATGATTGACCGTGCTGATAGAAAGTGTTTAGTTCGATTATTTTAATTTTTCGACAGTTTTATAACTTTATTTCGTGTTTCATATCAACCAGTTTCTGTTTATATTTGGTGGGCCATTTTAAAAGAAAAGAAACAATTACTTTTTATTGTCATCGAATCATTTTCATAAGAAAATAACATTTTACAAATCTACTCACATTTTTATATAATTAAAAGATTTTCCAACTACTATCGGAAACGTGGATTTAAAGACAAAGACTGTTCACTTTTACGTCCAACGAAAATGGCCTCATAGAGCAAAGGGCGTCATCAATTTTCATATACAACGACTGAACGATGGCGAAGCAATGAATTTGGCCTCTGGATTGTTTACTGCCCCACTGAACGGCACTTACCACTTCCAATTCTCTGGAATTAAATCTTCGGACACTGATTATCTGTACGTTAAACTTCAAGTGAATAACGGCGTTATTATTGGTGAAACCGTTTTCCATGACGGTGACATGAAGCGAGTTTATTCGTCAGCCTCACTGACTTCTTCTCTAAAACTGAAAGCAGGAGATCGAGTGAATCTTTGGAAAAACGAAAGTCAACCGTATGACACTGAAAGTGAAAACTTCAGCCACTTTACTGGATGGCTTGTGGAAGAGGACATAATGATGGTTTAAGAATTGCCCTCCCCCCTCCACCCCCTTACATAATGATGAGAATAAAATAAATCGTTGAATGTATATGACCAATATTAAATGCAACAATTAAGCAGCCAACATTTTGTCTTTATATATTGGAAAATTGGAAAATCGTAGTACCTTGTTAACTGTGGTCAAAACAAAATTTTCATTTGACAATAAAAATGTAAAGAGTAGTGAGTGAACTGCCAATTGTGATTGTCAATAAGACAACACATATTTTCATAAGGCAGGAAACTCGATTTTCAAAATGCTTTTAATATGCTTTTATCGACACATATTATTGCTAAATAATGACGATATGTGTTAGACCAGCCTTATTATATTCCAATATTTAATTTATTACGTAAACAAATGTATACTATTCCCTTAAAAAACACGAATAACTGTTGGTAATTAAAAACAAAAAGTTATGTTAAGATACCCCTTGGTATACTGTTATGGACGTGAAGCTGACGTCTGTTCCACCAATTGAGCGAAAATACTTTGTTTATTTTCCAGCAATATCTTAGGTTCATCAAACTCCTAAAATGATAAAGTATGGCCATTAATTTCCACTTTATAATAATAATGATTGGATAAGTATAGTGTTTATGTACCATTAGAATGCCACTATCCAATACCATTATTCTGTCCGAGTCCATGATGGTATTCAAGCGATGGGCGATCGTTAGGACTGTGCAATCCACAAACTTTTCCCGTAGTGTTGATTGAATGAATTTATCTGTCCTGTTTAATTATTTTGAGTTCAAGTACACTATTTTTTATTAAGTAAATTCTAATTTATACTTCTGATCAACATTGGCAGTAGCTTCATCTAGAACCAATATTTTGTTATTGCGAAGAATTGCTTGTGCTAAACAGACCAACTGTCTTTCGCCCACAGAAAGATTAGATCCACCATCAGTAACAACAAATTCCAGTCCTTCCTTAATGGATTCTTTCAATTTTACATCTTCCAATGCGCTTAACAAAATATCGTCGGAGAACTCCTTGAACGGATCTAAATTTTTTCGAAGAGTCCCAGCAAAGAGGATTGGATCTTGAGGAATAATAGACATTTTTGAGCGGAGCTGGTGGAGGTGGATGCTTTTTATGTCTACATAATCGATTAGAATCTTTCCTTCAGGTTCTGATAGTCTAAAGAGTGCAACAATCAAAGACGACTTTCCCGCCCCAGTTCGACCAACTACTCCAATCTGAAATTATGACAGAAACCGATTAATTTTAGCACTTGAAATTTTGTCCAAGTTGATTATATAGTCCATTATTACCTTCTCTTTAGCTTTAATAAAAAATGATATGTTCTTCAAGGCGTCTTTATCAGTTTTTCTGTATCTAATGTATACAGAATCAAACTTAATATTTCCATTTTGAGGCCATGTTTCTACAGAAAAAAATATGTTGAAAATACAATGCAAACAAAAACACTTCTTAATAGTGCATTGGTCAGTAAATTTACTCAGTTGTAAACTCGATTCCGACTGCAAAGGAGCTTCCGGCTGAATCTTACAGTATTCCATTATTCTTTCTACCGAGGTCATTTGATTTTCAGTTTCGGTTGATTGGCGAATACCCCACTGGATTTCCACAATCAAAGACATTGCACAAGAAATAACCAGACCAGCTTCACTGCCACTTAAACCTTTTTTGTTAGAGGTTTAACTAATTAAATACTTAATTACCTTTAGATTAACTTACTTTCACGTAGATAAACGCAAGAAAATGTAACACAAGCAATGTAAAACACGCAAATAAAATCAATCCAGACGGCAAACAAACGATTAGAGGCAATCAGAATCAAAGACACCGAGGTATGAATATCTTGAAGATTATTAAATATTTCTTGAAATTTGTCTTGATATCTGTGGGCCCTTATTGTAGTCAAACCATTCAAAGATGAAGAAGTATGAGTAAAAACTGGACTTTGACCTAGAGTAGAGGACGCATTTTGATTAATACTAGAGAAACTGAACACAAAATTTAAATGTCTTACAAATGGCCTCAAGTCTTTTAAGACTTCGAGATGTTGTTACGTATTGTTTTGTTAAAAAATACATGAGAGCAGCAGGAAATACTAGAGAGAGGATCAGCCAAGGTTGAACTATACTCACTAAAACAACTGTTCCGATAACAAATAGAGAATACTAAAAACAGCACATTTATCGTTTAGTAAACTGAAAACAAAAAAAATATATTGGAAAACCAACTAGCAAAAACTACTAACTACGATCGTTTCCAGATAATGTTGTGGGAGCTGGTCATCGATACATCCTAAATCCTTGGTAAACCGGTTGAGGATTCGCCCTGTATTATTTAATAAAATATATATTTAGTAAGACCTTCATTTTTATATATGTTTAAAGAGGTCCACACCAACAGAATTCCTCTCAAAAAACGAAATCGGGGCACGAACGATGGCCTCCAGCATTTTGTTATGTAGATTAATTGAAGATCTCGAGCAAATGATAAAGAAATGATAGGTGCGTAAGAATGAAAATAGCACAAGGAAACTTATACCAATCGAATAAACAGACATTGCTCTGTAAGTATCAATGTCTTCTTTCAGCGTACTGTAAGTACGATTTTTCGAAGAATTCGTAAATGTGGTTTGATGTGCTCGAGTTTGCTCAATGTTAGTGAAATAACTAAGCCAGTAGTCTGTTACATTGAAGAAAACTTGGGCGGCGATACAGTTGATGACAAGCGCCACGAAAGAGAGGTATCCAGCGCCAGAGTGAAGGTAATTCCAAAAAGTTGAGATATGTACATTTCCTGCCAATCTTGATTCTTTGTCTAATTTGCCACTAGACTTCCCGATCACCTGTAATTTATTTATATTTAAAAAATTATACTATGGCATTTGTAATGTACAGGTATACTTCATAAAATTTTTGTACAGATTTTTCAGTACATTCGCTGTTTTTTGTCACTTCCTTCTGGTTAACTAAGCCAATTTCATTGTTTTTTCCACATGTTTGTACTCTCCCATTATTTGAGTCAAACAGTTCTTCAAAAGTTCCTTTACCTATTAATGTTCCCTATAAAATTCTATTATAAAAGAAAAAAATTTAATTTTTTTAATTTGTTGTAGTTTACTCTTTCCAACACTAGGATTTGATCCACTAGTCTTAAATACTGCAGCTGGTGAGTGACGAGAATGCAAATTTTTCCAGACAAGAATTTGTTGATGGCTTCTTCAAAAATGTGCTGTCCAACATGATTGTCAACGGCACTCAAAGGGTCATCTAGAAGATATATATCAGCATCAACGTACAGGCAACGAGCCAAGCCAATTCGTGTCTTTTGACCCCCACTTAGGGTGACTCCTCTCTCTCCAACAATAGTTTGATCCCCAAACGTCAACTGTGCTAAGTCTTGTTTTAGTGCTGTGGCTTTGAGCACTCTTTTGTAGCGTTTAGCATCGTAATCGAGTCCACAGAGGATGTTTTGACGTATACTTCCATCAGAAAACAGCCATGGAACTTGCGGGGCATAAGCAATTTTCCCCGTGACAGTACATTGTCCACTTAGAGGTCTCAGTTCCCTCATTATAACATGTAGAAGAGAGCTCTGCAATTTTATTTTAAAAGTACGCAAGGTATTATTGGAATATACAGTGCCATCTTGGTTTTAAAACCATAAATATAAGTATATCTGCATTTTTTCATTTATTTTGTAAACACTGCCCCTTTTTTCAAAGCATGGCAGGTGTTTTTACGTCGCACCGACACATCCTTTTTCCCCCATTGACGATTGATGATCAGATAAAAGTTAGTCTTGCCCTTTGATACCTTAAACAATTGATGTCAGCGAATCAAACCCAAACCCTCTGAATACAACGGTGGTGCGTTTGAAAAATCCCGGTGAATAGGAATATTTTATTTGAAAGACCACTTTTTCCTCGCAAAGGACTTCAACCGTGAAAATTTATATAGAAAAAGAAGGTTTGACGTTCGATTCTCTGTTCTGGTTCAGTTTAATCACACAAAAAATTAAAAAGTTTTAGCTTTTTCTGGATTTTAACTCTTTGTCTTCTCCAGTCTTTAAAAAGATTAATAAATCATTTTGCCGAGGTAAACTTTTAAACGAGCCGGAACTATTATTGAAGAGGATAAGGTGGTGATATTACTTACTTTCCCAGATCCGACTTCTCCGACAACTGTTACAATTTGGCCGGAACCCACCATAAATGATATGCCACTAAGAACATTTACATTTTCTTCAACAGATGAACCTGGCCATTTTACTGTTACTTCCTTAAATTCAATATTCCTTTTTACCGCGTCTATATTGTGTTTTCCTATTTCTTCAGTATCCAGTGACTTTTTGTTAATGTTATCGACTTCGTCCAATAAAAGAAAGTTCTTTTTTTATATTTTAAAACGTAAAGTTATCAACAATTTTTTAAATAATTATTATTGGTGATATTTGTATACCTGTATTCGCATGATGGAGATTCTAAGTTCAGCAACACAAGCTATAGCACTTGGAAAGTACCATATCATGTTACTTCTTATGTTATCAAATAAAATAACTGTCATGAAAACCTTCATTTTCAAAAAATTATAATGATGTGAATGATAATATTGAATTTGTTATTGATTTGGAACATACTTTATATGGAGATAAAATGCCAAGATCAATAAGAATATAGACCAGAAATGTTAGGAAAATTATAAGTTTTGAAGCAGAGTAATAAAAGCTGTCACTAATTGCACGAATAAATGATGCGTGGCGAATAACTCTTACTTCCGCTCCCTAGTAGATGCACTGCGTACAAAATGCGTACAGAACGGGTATTCATATGGGAAAGACCGGTTCTGTACGCACTTTGTACGCAGTGCACCTACTAGGGCTCTATTAAATATTTGGTTTAAAACTTGTATTAGTTCACGGTTGAAGTAATTTTTTTTGTCCATTAACTGTAATTTAAACTATTTGAAAGATAAAAATAAATACTTGCGGCACAAGTTGATTAATTTGACGAATGAATCTTCCCAAGCATAGAGTTTAACAACTCTCATTCCAGAAAGGATTGCACTCATATTATTTACTCTTTCATCAGTCTTGATAGCAGTTTTATACCTCATACGTCCCAAAAGTTTACCCGTCCAAACTTTCAATAAAATTGAGACTTATACCAGAAAACTATACCAGTACAATAAGTATGTATTGGATTTAAAAAACTCACATTGAAAAGGAAGAAAAACAAGGAGGATTCCCATTCCAACGAAGGAGACTATCCCAATTACGAAATAGTATAAAATGATGGTAGTAATCACCACCTGCAGTGGGGCTATCCAAAGGAAGTGAGAGGTTGTAACAAAGCGATCGAAACGGTTGACATCGTTTGACATAAAATTTATAATTTGACCAATGTTTGTTTGACCAAGGGCCTCTTGACTAAGTTTTAAACACTGCATTAGATTGAAAATTTACGCTGTGAAACATTTCAAATCCGGTTCTTTTTTTATTTTATAAAATACAGTACCCACCGGAATATAAGAACACTTTTTTTTAAGGGGAATTATCATGAATCATCCAGCTACCGACAATCTACTGAGATTGGGTGAGCTCAAAAAGTTAAAGTCATGTCTTGTTAAATAAAAGTTCCTCAACAACGTTTCTGTACCATTTGTAGCAAATAGATCCAAGGTAATTTATGCCGTACAGAGAACATGGGGGAATTTTTTTGGAAAAAATTGAAAATCCAGGATTTTCAATCAAGGCTAACTTTTTGAAATTTTAAAATTTCAGTTGAGGAACAGTCCAATCCAATTAGATTACATTTAGTCGGATGATCGAGGGAGAGTGTGAAACTCCGTTCAACAGTTATAATTTTTTGAACGCGGGGCCATTTACCGCTCCCATTTATTTAAATGGTAGATTAAATGAGAGAATATTGATATGTTCTAATACATGACCGAGTCAACTCAATGAGGAATGATGATTAAATCTGAAATAGTTCAGTGTGATAGGGAAATAAATTTGACGTCCGTGCGCTTACGGAGGGAAAATAAATGTTCTTATAGTCCAGTGGGTACTGTATATACCTTTTTGTGGACGAGAGAGCATAACGCAGACTTTATACGTATGCTGATAAGCTCGTATTCAAAGAAGACAAACTGAGATATCAGTATAATTAACGCTGATAGTAACACTATAGCAGCTGCGTATAAGTAGCCGTGAAAACTTTTTGAGCTGGTTTCGTTACTTATAATGGCAGAATCAAAGTAATAATGCAGTAGCATTCCCAAACAAATAGGTCGAACAATTCTATTTAACATATATCAGTTCAAATAAAATTGAGTAACTAATGGATTAATTTTATATTATTATCTTACTTTAGGAAACACTCATGAGCTGCTTGCCATAAGCCAAGGACAAAGTATCTTTTTCCAAAAGTCTGGAGTAGGACCATCGTCAGGTTTAATCTTTTACCAGATTCGTTATTTATTGATCTGTAAAATTTATTAAATTGTCGCAAAAATGTTGTTTACACTGGTTTTCAGTCAAGTAGAATTTTCAAGTAAAATGAAGGGCGTGCAAAATTAATGAAATTCGGAAAAGAATTAAAGATACTCAATTTTTTAATCAAAAATTTATTAGAAAATAATGGTTAATTGGTTAGTGAAGTCCGGAGTTCTCACAACAAACCCCAAGTTTGTGCACGAGTTCCTCAAATTATAGTTGAAAATCGCTACTTCACTCAGAAAACCAGTGAAAAAGTTTACTTTTCTAATTTTTGTTGTAGCTCTCTTGACTCATACTCTTTCGTTATTACAAATAGATCGTCAATTTCCAATTCTTTTGTACTTCCTAAACGTATGATAGGATACAACCACCTATCAGATACGTCGTATACAAAAAAAATGCGATAATTGTTCAAACATATATCTATAATATTTTATTTTTGGTCTAAGCAATCATAATTACCAAAAAAACAATCTCGAGATGAAATTCACGCTTTCCCAAGGGCTAACTGGATTTTCATTATCTCGTTCTACAGTAGTATAACTGTTAACTAAAATAATATGAATTGGATTTAATGAGCTGTTCAATTTTAGTGGAAATTGTGACAGCCATTAAAATAATTATTTAAGAAATCTAGCTATTTCTGAATCTTTTCCGAACAGGAAATATTGGAAGTAAATTCATGACGACTTGAACACTGATGTTGATTTTCTTCATCGAAAATCGCAGTAAGAAATATTAGAAAAAGAAAAAAAATTATTTTAAGGTGATATAGTATTTTTTTTACATTTACCGTATTTATCATTCAAATGAATATTCTCCGACATTTTACCGCCCTTTCGATGTGTTCAAGTACCAGTGTTTTTTGTGTGTTCACGTCGAAACTGACCGTTAATAAGTTGCGTTGTACTTTGTTTAAAACAAGGCTTAACTAATAGATAGGTCTGAATTCAGGTATTAACTTTGAAACTTCAAATGTAAATGATTACTGGGAAAACTCTGTCAATGTTTTCCGTCCTTTTTTCTTTTCTTGACAACAGCTGTTGAAGCAGCTGTTGATGTTGCAGTTGGTAGGAAATTTTAAGTACACACACAAGTAAAAATAAAAATAAAGCTTTTCTTCTCATTGTTCTTGCGTATAGAGTCAACAAGCTGATTCTATTATATAAATTTTCAAGGATTTTATATTAACACTAGCGAGGGGTAACGCGAAGGGTAACGCGCTCCTCTTGTATTATTTGTTTCAAAACAGCCTATTGGCACAGTCATTTATGACATAAAGTCCAAATAATTTTTTTACAGTTGAACCCTCCTTTTTGTTTACATGTAATGCATGGTTCAGTAGTTTTTGCTCTACTTAGCGAGTTCAGTGGTGAAGAACGGTGAAGAACGGTTAGGCGCTGTTGGAACAAGCGCAGTTTATCCTCGTTGTTCCATTTATTGGTCAGTGCCGCTCGATCGACCTTCTCTAGCTAATCGTGGATGTTTTCACTTCCAATTTCACCAGAAAACATCGAGATCGTCAATTTGGCTGTATCCATGTTGAAATTTCTAAAGCCGGCTACGATCGTATTGTGTAGCTTGCTCATGGTTGGCAGCCATGCGCTGAATAATTGACTCCGTCGTAAAGAATATAAGAATATGCAAACCGGAGCTTACTTTGCAAGAGTGATGGTATAAGACAAATATTAACGGCGCCTACGTGTTGGAAAGGAGCAAAGAATTTGCTCACAGAAGAGCTGGTGCACGATGGGTGGAAGTTGTAGGCCTAACAATTGAAATGAGTGAAGCACACGATAACGTTTTTCATTGATACGATATCAATAATTTATTGCGGATTTTGGGGATTAAGTTGGAAGTCCGGTAAATAGCATCGCCAGGTTGTCAGTTAGAAGGCACCTCTCGGTCGAACCGGGATCCAGCGGATGTTCTACTTACATTGAAACTTATTTGTAAAATTACGCCATTTGTACTGTATTGAAACAATCAAAATCTTTACATTGTAATACGTGTGCCTTTTATGATTAATATACTGCATTATGTCAAATGTTTATGTTTGTAAGCATATGTCAAAAGCATATGTTACTTTTGGTTGATCTAATTTTATATTATGAGGAGGAATAATAATTTAAAAATATATATTATTAAATGTGTTGGCTGTATCAATATACATTTTTCTTGGATTGAAAAAATATGAGTATTATGCCAACTGCCACGCTTCCATACCATCAGCTGGCTTCATATTGATATTGAAAAATTAAAATTGGTGTTACCTTGAAATAAATTAATATTTAAAAAATCACAGTAGTTATATTAATTATGTAATAAAAATATATTAAAAAATTGCAGAAATTTTCGAGAGAGAAAAAACCCTGATTTTTGTTTTATCTAAGGTACCTACATTTGCAGGTAAAGAAATTGTTTATATCAGATTGTTTATGTCAAATTGTTTATAATACGATTTATTCTTCTTTGTGGTAGTAAAAAATAATTCACAGTAATTGGTTACTCATGATAATTATAAAACTGAATGAGAAGAAAGAGGGATGGTTTGTTAAAACAAAGAGGGAACAATATTGAGGAAATTTTAAATATTCTAAAATCCTTGCCATGAAGATGCATCGTAACGTTGGATATACTTGGCCGAAAAGCTAGATAAGTAAATATAATATTAATTAGTATCACTATTAATTTAAGCAAGCCTCTTTACAAAAAGCCTTTTGAAAGTACTTCAAACTCCCAAGTGCTTACGGTTGAATTCATAGTTGCGTTCCCAACTTCTCAATGAGTGAAATGAAAAGGAAATTAATTTTTGCGTAGTTCATTCGTCTCCAAGAGCATGATGATAGAGTTTATATGATAAACCCAGAATATTAGAATTGCATATTTGAAAGTATTTTGATTGCCTTCTTTATAAAGCTTTAAATAATAAACTAATTTAAAAATTGCTCGTATAACTGATGCTTCTACAAGCCAAACCGTAAAATGGCTATAATATGCATAATCAAATCTTCTCATTATGATAAAACATATTGAATATCGAAACAAACTCGAGTTGTACGTTGAATATGCACAAAATCTTATACATGCACTTAATCTTTAAGCAAAAAGTAGCCCTCGATACATGCTTGTTTGCAGTTTATTGGTTATAAATAAACCAACCAATAGAAATAAGCCGCAATGCTATTTTCGACACAAACACGCTCACTGTAACTGTTCAATCAGAGCTTGCCAAAAAATACTGTACTTTTTTATTATTATCTGGAAATTTTGGATTGTGGGATACAGCTACAAGCTAGTGTAGGCCTATATTTTTCACTTGATGCCACCTTCGGGCATTCTTCTGATTTTTTCGTATTTCAATATTTTTTAGATTACAATCCATCTTGAACACGTACATTATATTAGTAAAAAGTAAGCGCTTTACATAAGAAAAAAATATATATTATTGAGACCAAAAGTTGATTGCTGCAATTTTATTTAATGACCACGCATTAACCATCACCATTCAGTAACATATTTAATTAAAAGATTCACATTTTAACCCAAAATGGTGTCCTCTTCCACAAGCCAACCCATAAATTGGCTATAATATGCATAATTAACATCGTACAGCTCTCCTTTAGTCTTCCAAAGATTGACTCGATCCCCAGTTTTCAATCGGAGCGAAGCAGTTAAAAAGGTAGTAGAGAAACCCAATTTAGTATGTCCGTCATGTGACAATCCCGAGGCAACACCTGCGCCATTGACTTGAAGGGCAATGTACATCTCTTCAGAATCCCACTTTTTCATTCCAGAGAATTGAAAATGGTAAGTGCCGTTCAATGACTGTGAATACTCCAGATGTCAGGTTCATAGCTTCTCCTATATTAAGCCGTGCGATTTGAAAAGGGATTACGCCATCCTTTTTGAAAATAGCGTTGCGTTGTACGTAGAAATGGGCACTCTTGGTCTTTAACTCGACTTTTCCAATCATGGTCTCCGAATCTGACTCAAAAGATATCAATTTTAATTAAGATTAGCTTGAAAAAAAGTAATTAATCTTACAGCTCGTCTGCTGTTCTGGAAATCTGAACTGGCAATAAATAACGTTAACTATTCTGCTGTTGAGTTGCTGACTTTTCACCAAATAGTAACCATTTAAAGTATAACCAAGTTTCCCCAGGTCATTACAGCTAGACGGTGGACCGTAAAACCTTTCCTCTTCAACACCATCAGAAGCTTTTTGTTTTCCTCTTTTTTTAATGAGTATATTAAAACCATAATACTTTTAATTAGTAAAGAAAATAAATAAAATTATATTCTTCAATATTACTTTAGAATTTGTATTTGGAAGTAATCGTACAGGGCGTTTCGTTCTTCCGGTGTTCTTTTCACAAATACATTCTTTCGTGACGCTAGGTGACGTTTCTAGCCGTTCTATACGATCCATCAGGTGGT
The DNA here is from genome assembly GCA_030141595.1 of Chydorus sphaericus. Lineage (NCBI taxonomy): Eukaryota > Metazoa > Arthropoda > Branchiopoda > Diplostraca > Chydoridae > Chydorus > Chydorus sphaericus. The sequence goes on along the minus strand of CM057929.1, from coordinate 10,957,054 downwards.
TAATTACCTTATCGTCTTCATTTTCTTTCTTTTTCATACGAGCCATCTCTTTTTCTAGAATGGAGAGTCGGTTTTCTACGACGGATTCTTCATTTAGGGCTGCAAAATTTTCATTCGGATTCGCTTCTATTGGTTTACAATTAAAAAGTAAAATCTGAAATAGTAAAAAGATGAATATCATCTTGCAATGGTATTTCCACAACTTTTGGGTTGTAGAAAATCAGAGCTGAATTGATGTGTTGTAAATGCTACAGAGAACTGAGATTAGATCTGCTAGTAATATACCACCATGAATATCTACATTGCGGGCTGGCACGAGTTATACATGTTTTCCATTCATTGGACTACACTTTCAACCAATAGTACCTAAGCAGCTATATGATCATATTCAAAATATAGAATTTAAAAAAAAATGTCTCGTACATACACCAAACTGAACGAACTACTGTAGTCCCGTTGTGAATACATGGTTTTATTCTAATACCGATCAGTTGTTTCAAACTCAACTAAAATTGACGATATAAACTGATTTTGTAAATAAAAAAAGTTTACTCGCCTGTTAGCCGCCTTTTTATGCCTATTATGCCATCAGATTAATTTGTTTTAATTATAATAAATAAATAGTATATATTGGAAAAACAAAACCATATGCAGTTATATAAATATTATTTTGAGATAATGATCCTGACAGATAATGCCTGCCTGATGGTCATTAAATAAAATTCCACCAATTACCTGAAGGTAGTCCAGAAGAAGGAGGATTCCTCGAACTCAACAGCAATGTAAATAACTTAAATGAATACAAACAAAATAGATGAATTATAGATTGTATTACAAGCAAATCAGATGAGGAGAAGATTAAGCTCAGCAACTCAATAACCGCATCAACTCATTCCCTGTTTTCTTGTTCTTTGGATTGTTCTTTCACTTCCTCACTGAAAGAAACACTTCCAGCATCAGGCTGTTTTAAAAATATGTAAGCTATAAGACAATTTTAAAAAAAAAATGAGTAGTATGTGAACTGCCACGCTTCCTTATCATTGCCTGACTTGTAGTATTTACCACTTGTGGCTCGTTTTTTAAACTAATTAAGATCGGTAAACAGAAGAAATATTTAAAAATTACATTAATTCGAAATTTCTGGACAGATGTCTAAAGAGTGCAATGTTCTGGACAGTTTGGTACATATTTTACACAATTAACTCACCGACGATGGTCACGTTTTAACAAGACGGAATACACCTTTGTTCACTACATCTGTCTAAAATCTGCTTATCTCAATCGTCGGCCTGACTATTTCTACGTCCATACGAATGTAAGGGATAATGTCACAAATGGACAATCCCAGTATTTCATGGGAAATACTGGGACTGGATTCAAAATAATTCAAAACTCAGAGATAGGATTGTTCTTATGCATCTTGATGTTCCATTGGAGATATTCGGGCAGAAATTGAGACATGAATGGCGCTTTCATCATGGATCTGATGTAGCCCGCATTCGAATTTTGATGAAATACGGAAGTATCTACTTGGATAACGATGTCTACGTCATTCAAAATTTAGACAAGCAAAATTACTTATTTCTTTTTCTAAATATAAAAGCTTATATATATATATATTTTAAATTCAAGGTATCGAAAGTATGCAATTTCTATGAATTGGGATGAAAACCAATTTTTGGGGAATCAAGTTTTTGTAGCTCACAAAGATGCCCGCTTTTTGAAATTGTATCTCCAGTCATACAGAGATAACTACCTCTCTCATCGATGGTACTACTTAAAATTCCAACATTTATAAGAACTTACTACTTAAATCTCATTTTATTTATTTGAGGTATTACCATGCAGGTGAAAGACCCACGACTGAAATTCTTTATCATCATCCAGAGCTTGTATAAAATAGTTAGATTAAATTTATCGAGTTTATATAAAATCATTGAGATGTATTAATATAGCTTCATCGCGTCAAAGGGCAGTTTGGAGTAGATACAAGGGTTTCAATGAGACTTTATCATAGCAATGAAAACTGGGATTGGCGTTCTCTCGACACTATTCATCTCATAATAAATCACCGCTCCTACAGTAAAATAACTTTTTAAGTTATTGCAAAACGAAGAAGAAACGAAACATCAATATTTGCTTTACAGTGGATCCTGGCTACAAGAATATCTCTGTTTTTGATGAGAATAATGTTCGCACCTATCCATACCCTTTTGGAGAAATGGCACGCGAAGTATTGGATTCTTAAACAAGTAATGATTATATTGATTATGAACTCATTGAGTTTAAAAAAAATATTGAAAATTTACATTTAAAAAACTTTATGATTGGCAAAAAAAATACACTTTTGTTCAAAATAAATGAGTAATAATGGTGAACACGAATATTAATTATTATTTGAGCTTTTTATTTATAGGACTGACCTTTAATCATTAATAATATAAACCCTACCGTTGCCCCCACTGAAATTTTGAAAGTCGGCGCCTATGCCTCATCGAGACAATCATGAATTTTCTCAAAAATAGATTGTTTTTTCTCTGCAACACAAACTCCCACTTATAGAACTAACTGACGGTCGCATTAATTGTAGCTAAAGATAAGTATAACTTATTCTGTCAACAAATATGGCTTCATGCTATTGGCTGAAGTCAAAGTCCAATGTGCAACGAACAAGTAAACCTTCTGTCGTATATTTGCCTTAAGTAATAGATTCTCACATATATTTCAGTGTGACTGCGCCACCATTCAAGTAATTTTTTTTCTTTTAATTGTAAGTGAAAAAAAGTTCCACCAGCTCTGACATTTTATCAATTTAAGAGCCAAGAGGCAAGAAAAACAGCAACATGTTACTTCTTAGATTGACTCTATTATGTTTCAATCTGTTAATATGGAACTATAAACCAATTCAGGCGAATCCAAACGAAAGTCCGATGCTCAATGAATCAATTTCACCCGAAAATAGTTACGTTTTTCAGGTAGATACTCGAATTTCTAAATTAGAAAGTGAAGTGGCTCGTTTGAAAAGCAAAGGAGATGAAGATGGTAAGATAATAAACCAGCTTAGGGGGCGTGTGGAACTTCTAGAAGCATCAACCAACGTCAAGACTGACTGCAATGATGATTTAATCATTGGGAGACCAAAACGACCTGCACGCCTACTTCCATTGCAACTTCTTCTGTAGTAAAATATTTTCCTTATGGTTTTTTTCCATAATTTATTTTTATTTTTATGTCTGAGCATTCAGAGGAAAACCGAAGAATTATTCTGACGACGAACCCATTAGATTTTATGGTCCTCCGACCAACTGTGCGGATTTAGGAAAGCTTGGCTATACTTTAAACGGTTACTATTTGGTAAAGAACAAGCAGCAAACAGATATTGGTAGAATCAAAGTTGTTTATTGCCGATTTAAAATGGGTGAAAAGCAGGGTACAAAATTATGAATTATTTAAATTTTTAACCTATGGTAAATGCGTCTTTAAAAAATTATTAGATTTGGAAACTCCGATTGGAAACGTGGATTTGAAGACCAAGAGTGTCCATTTTTACGTTCAACGAAATACTTCATTTTGGGAAATAGGTATAATCCCTTTTCATATAGAACGACTAAACGTTGGAGGAGCAATGAACTTATCTTCTGGAATATTTACTGTTCCATTGAATGGAATCTACCACTTTCAATTCTCTGGAGTAAAAGTATGGCACGTTGAAGATATGTATGTTATACTGCGGTTGAACGGACTTGACGTTGCTAGAGCTTTCACCACCAACTATGGAATTTACGGATCTGGTTCTTTATCTGCTTCGCTGAAATTGAAAGCAGGAGATCGAGTAAATCTCTGGAATTCGCGAGGTGAATTGCATGATAATGAAGATGAAAGTTTTACCCAATTTACCGGCTGGCTTGAAGAAGAGGATTTCATTTTGGCTTAAAGAATTTGGAGAAAATATAAAAGATTGATTAATTTTTCTGTATTTGAGATTCTTGAGAGGCAATAAATCGAGGAACAAGGTATCATTTGTGGTTTTCAGTCTTTTTCTATTATTTCTTTAGAATATTCATGGGGAGAAAATAAGAACATTATTGGTCATAAAGTCAGGGTTTTTCCGTGTAAAAATGTAACTTATGTAAACTAACTTTTTACATATAACAAATATCTTTTATTAAATATCATCCAGCGTTCACAAAATAAACTATTTGCATTGATTTGATGGAATTGAGGACATTGATTTACAGCCTCAAGCATAAATTCACTTTTTTGTCAGTCAAGTTACCCGCTTTGTCTCTAATTACCTAGTGTGACGTTATGGTTCATAAAACAAGGTTTAAAATCATGTAAAAGTAAAATTCCCTCTGTAGTGCGAGATTCTAACCCGCACATATTATCACGTGCATTCCATAAAACTGGGACGTGTCCGCGCATCCCAGAACAATGGTCGTTTGCAGAAATGGTAGGCTTATCAGTCCTTATACCATCCCCTATGTTAATCCCCGAATTGGCAAAAGTAAGCCCTCCAAGAAACACATTGCCCAAATCCTGCTTGATCCATATTTGCATACGACGGTGCCGTGCGCACCAGTCCCTATCTTCCCTGTGTAAGCGTGGCGCGCAGCGCCACTGCGCATCTACGATCCTCGCTCCCTATTTAAGGAGCCTGCATGACAATCACCACTACATTCTTCCGCATGGTAGAAGTAAAGTAGAACTGTCTAGTACTGCCATGCTAGCTACGGTCGTAGCTAGCATGATAGTCAGTCAGTCAGTAGTCGACTGGCCTTATTCTTCTTGACAGCACAATAGTAAGTGTACCCCTTTCAATTGGTTATTTCAATACAATCTTGCGTCGTCTGCATTTCCTGTCGATCAGTATTATTCGGTAACCTCAAACCAAGGTGTAGCTGTTCTATTCTAAAATAGACACTACATTACTGGCGAGTCTTTACCAGTTCAAACCTTGTGAATCTTCTGCTCCGCAACTCGAAAACATCGGGCAGAACAAAAGCCCCTGCCCAACCGTTCGTCTTCACCAAGACTGCAGTCCCAGGCGCCCAGACCCTTTAACTCATCACGAGACGTCTCCCAACCACTTCTAGACTTTCCAAACTCATCACCGTCCTTCTCTCATCGGGTTTCCTCATCGCACCAAGAGACAAACTTACGATCGGTTCCCTGCTTCCCCACCCACCCTACAATCTGTCAAAAGCATCACACAAGTGTTTAGAGGAACCATGGATCGATCCCAACAAATCTTTAAACATCAAGATATTATGCCTCGAAATGATATTTCAATCATTCTTCGTCAATGCCTCTGCTTTCATAAATCCGACTGAATCTCACAAATCAACTCTCGTCTTTGAACAACAACAAGAGATGACGACTTTGACCGAGTACCCTGACCAGATAACATCGCAACCAAGATAACTCCGTGAGTGTTAATAATGTTCTTTTCCGTCTAATATGGAGCTGCGAGCAGGAGACTTCTCTCCAAGTATTGCACATGCTAGTGCACAGAGGTGTAAAGTTCGATAACGTTCATCAAATCTTGATGAGCATCATGGATAAGGCCAAGGGTGCCAAACTGCTCTGCTCAGTCAAATGTAGCGGCAATGCTAGGAAAGCGTACGCCGCATAACCGTAAACCTTGGATAAAGCTGCTCCATAGCTCCTACCCTGTTGTACGGATGACCGTTTAAGCACACATTGAAAAGTTTTTGGTTCTTGTTATAAACCAAAGTGAAAGGAGTGTCAAACTATGCATTGACGTCTAAATCTAAGCCCACAAAAACTAACCATGTGGCCAACAAAGCTTGAATCGCGAACGAGAACAGTCAGGAAGAAGAACCTGAACCAACAGTAACTCGACAAAGGCAACGAAGACGATCTTGAATGACTGCCATCTTCTCCGACGTCACATCGACTGCGTTACATCTTCTACTGGACATCAATCCTTCTAGACCATGATGCTGCGACCGTGGTGGTGCGACTGTAGTGGTGAGACCGTGGTGGTGAGACCGTGGAGCCCGAGAAAATTTTCCCCTTTGACTCCCCCCCCCCCCTCTTAAACTTCCTGCTATTTGGAGGTATCGATTATTAAAGGACGCAAAATTTAAGATCCAGCTTCTTTATTTAATCGACGCAGGAGCGTCGTTCTCCAAAGGGTAAAGGCATTGTAGTGCGAGATTCTAACCCGCACATATTATCACGTGCATTCCATAAAACTGGGACGTGTCCGCGCATCCCAGAACAATGGTCGTTTGCAGAAATGGTAGGCTTATCAGTCCTTATACCATCCCCTATGTTAATCCCCGAATTGGCAAAAGTAAGCCCTCCAAGAAACACATTGCCCAAATCCTGCTTGATCCATATTTGCATACGACGGTGCCGTGCGCACCAGTCCCTATCTTCCCTGTGTAAGCGTGGCGCGCAGCGCCACTGCGCATCTACGATCCTCGCTCCCTATTTAAGGAGCCTGCATGACAATCACCACTACATTCTTCCGCATGGTAGAAGTAAAGTAGAACTGTCTAGTACTGCCATGCTAGCTACGGTCGTAGCTAGCATGGTAGTCAGTCAGTCAGTAGTCGACTGGCCTTATTCTTCTTGACAGCACAATAGTAAGTGTACCCCTTTCAATTGGTTATTTCAATACAATCTTGCGTCGTCTGCATTTCCTGTCGATCAGTATTATTCGGTAACCTCAAACCAAGGTGTAGCTGTTCTATTCTAAAATAGACACTACACCTCCTTCGGTCGCGCAGTAAATTTACGAAGGATTTGTGTAGCTTATATAAAACATGCACGGAAATTCAAATCATAAATGCATTATTTCGAATAGATAAATTTTTGAAACGATTAAATATAGAAATAAAAAGCAACGGCCAGAGATATTTTGAAATTTATGACCAATAAAAGCACATTGGGTTCATTCTGTTTGCTAAATGCTTAGTCCAATGAGAAGCGAACAAGTGAGCATTGTGACGTGGATTTGTGTGGACAGCCAATAAATGAGCATATTTGGTTAAAAAAAAAACTACAGTTTCAATTAGCAAACTCACATGTTCCTTTTCAACCATTTACCAAAAGGTTGATGGAATAAAACAAAGCAAAAAGGTTTTGCTGTTCATATTGTTAATATGTCATTTCAAACAATCGAAGCGAATTCAAATAAAAATTTAGTAGTTAGTAGTGAATTATCGGATACAAGAAGTATCGACGAGTCCAATGAGGTAAATAATCGAATTTGTAAGTTGAAAATCGAAGTAGCTCGTTTGAAACTCACAACTATTAAGAAGTACGCAACTATTTAACACCACAATTTTCCGGTCAATGGAAGTAAATCAAAACTTGTGTAAGCTGTATGTAGAAGGCGGCCACGTACGTCCGTTATAGTGAGGAGAAATTAGCGGGTATTAAAAATCAATAACTGATTTTCTTTAAAGTAAAATGAATGGAATGTTGTTAACATTAATAGCAAATTGTTGGAGTGAACAAATTATTGACATTTTTTTTTAACTTGTAAATGCTTGTTGAAAAAGTCAAGCCCATTAGATATATTATTAGATAGAAATGATTTCAATTTTATTTTTAAAGTATACTAACGACCCAATTCGCTAAAAAAATCAATTTTAATAGCGATTTATTTCACTTGTGAAAGGTTCACTCACAACTAGTAGCGACGCGATGCGCAGGTAAGTCGGTTATCAGTCGTTTGATGATTTGATCCACTCGGTCATTTAGTAGCGAGTCAAGTCGCTAGTAAAATTCCATCTGCGGTCACTAACGACTTTAGTCGCTATAAGCATTTCACTAGCGATTTGAGTCGATCCTAAATCGATTTAGTAGGTCAAATCGCTACTAATTGCACTGTTAATCTTGGTTTCATAAAAGGAGGGTTTATAACCTTCGATTTGTAAAACCATGGCTCTAAAAGAGCAAGATCTTTCTAAAGTAGAAACCATTTTCGGTAAAGAAGGGTTAAATCCGTTGAGATTTAAAATGTATTTCTCTTTTAGCGATGTAAAAACCTTGTCCCAGTTTAGAGGGGTCGAAAGACAGGATTCCCCTTGAAAGGATTTATTCTGACCCGGGTCAATTCAGTTTCTCCCCTAATATCGCATGATTGCATCGAAACATAATCCCTCTGGTTGAAAAGAAGAGTACAACAATCCCCTGATGAATTTTATCGACCTTGGTGAACTTTACTTTCTACAAGGGTTCATGCATTTTTCAAAGTATGAGTTCAGTCAGTGCCCGTCTTAAGTGGCGAGAACACTGTAAGTTTTGAACTCAGTCTTTTTTTAACATCCTACTTTACGGCCGTTAACTAGATTGAAGGTAAATAAAATATACAGTTAGAGTAACCATTGTTTCATTAAACAATTCATTTTAGTAAGCAAATTTAATTATTTTTTTAGCAGACTTGGATCTCTTCACTGCAAGAATCGCCGTTGAATCCGCGTCAAATTCATTTTACTTATAATTGCTTAATAATGCAATTGATTTGTGTTATGTTTTTTATTGTAACTTATTAGTTTTGTACCGATTTATTTATGTATATGTTTACTGAATTGGAGATAATAAAATTTAGCCATCTTTTACTGTATTGCTGTTAATTAGTATAACTTACTAAGAAAAATATTTCGACTATAACAATATAAATATATAATAAATATAAATTTTATTTACAAAATAACAATTCCAAATAGCATTAAAAACCATCGATTTCTCATGTTTTCCCTTCTCTCTTTATGGGAATTAAAACCCGCTATTTTTGAAACTGCGTATGCTCCGCAAAAAAGTAATAATAATGATCACGAGTCTCCAAAAAAAATACTGATACTAATGCAAAATAAATCTATCGAGAGAGAGCAAAAAAAGAAAACCTAATAAATTCAAAAAAATAATAGAGAGAAAAAAGAAAAGAAAACCTAAGTGGCTCGCAGTTCCCTTCCAAAAATACACGAAATAATATCACTCAAAAATGGAGGGCGATGGAGGGATTTCTTCTTGAAGACTAGAGATTATCAGTTGGAAGACGGACACTAAAGTGCTTCAAGAGAGCCAAAAATCTTGAAAACACGGAAAAAAGAGAAAAAAACTCACTGAACGAAGTCTCTCAACCAGGCGGGAGGAAAGGAAGTTCGACCGGTTCGGGTTATGATAGGAGGAGGTAAAGGCGGAATAGGAGGAACTTGATGCGGAGGATCTTCAGCAGGAACAGGCGGAATTTCGACAGGAACAGGAGGCACTGGAGGCGGAAGAACTGCTGGAATATGAGGCTCGTCAGGATCGGTGTCGTCTGCTTCCAACTGCTCCTCTTCCCGCACACGAAATTTACGGATTTGGCAGATGTGAGCTCGGAAACGACGCCACGCTTTCTTTCTTCTTCTATGGGGCAAATCTTCGACAAGATAAGTTGTCGGGCACACTTTAGACACAACTTGGAAGGGGCCAATAAACTTTGGAAGGAACTTTTTAGTTTTTCCCTTCTTAGAGATGTATCTGCGCACTAAAACAAGTTCTCCAGGACATAGGTCACGCACAATACGACGCTTAGAGTCAACATACTGCTTCACCTTTTTCTGCTTTTCATTGATGCGTAGTCTCACAGCTTCTCGTAGATCGCGGACACGTTCCAAAAAGACGGAATGAGGTTCAGGAGTCTCGGATGGCCAGCAAAACTCGTTTTCGAGGGACGTGTTGGGCAACCGGCCGTAAACCAACTCGAACGGAGACTGCTCAGTCGTGGAATGACGTGCAGTGTTGATGGCGTAGATGGCGGACGACAGATGATCATCCCAATCGTTCCGTTGCACATTTATAAACGACGAAATAGCAAGAGTTAAGGTTCTATTACCACGTTCCACAAGGCCAGAAGTTTGAGGATGTTCCGCAGTAGCGAAGACGTGTTTCACCTTCCACCTTGTAGTAGCTTCTTCCATTTCGTGTGACGTAAACGCTGTTCCTTGGTCGCTGATCACTCGCACTGGTACACCGTGGCGGCAAAAAACACTTTGTTTCAAAAACTTGATTACGTGTTTGGAGGACGTATCGGGGACTGCAACTGCTTCCACCCACTTGGTTAAGTAGTCGACAATGACGAGGATGTGTTTGTTACCGTCGGCGGTAGTCTTGAAGGGACCCAGATGATCCATGTTCAGCGACTCGAACGGGCGGGAAGGAGGGGGGATAGGTTCAAGGAGACCAGCTGAGCGACCAGTTTGGTGTTTGTGAAACTGACAAAATTTACAAGACAAAACAAAAACACGAACACTTGCACTTAACCGCGGCCACCAATATCTCTCAATTACTCTACTCAAAGTCTTTGCAATTCCCAAGTGCCCGGAAGAAGGATCGTCATGGCTAAATTCAAGAACAGTACGACGAAGAGGTGTAGGTACACACAAAAGAAAATTACGACCCTTCCCAGTGCAATTTCTACGATACAAAATCCCACTGTGTAAGGCAAACTCTCCCTTTAATTCACGACATAATTTACTGGTGCTCTCTCTCATTCTTAAGACATCAAAAATAGGTTTGAATTGAGGATCCATATGCTGCTGGAAGCTCAATTCCTGAACAGTGTAGCCAAAAAGCTTATTACTAGTCAAGGTACAAACTAAATGTTCTTTCTCGGTTTCCCTTACGGGCTCCCGGGAAAGAGCATCTGCCACGCAATTGTTTACTCCTTTGATGTGGCTGATGGAAAAATCATACTCCTGCAAACACAAAATCCATCGGGCAAATTTGCCTGTTAATTCACGTTTTTCACACAGCCAACGAACAGCACTACTATCAGTTTGTACATCAAATTTTCTACCATATACATACGCGCGAAGTTTTTTCAAGGCCCATACCACGGCAAGGCATTCCAGCTCGTTGGCGTGATATCTCGTTTCCGCATCGGTCAGTCGTCTACTGATGAAAGCAACCGGACGTTGACCATTCCCATCGTCTTGGAGGAGGACCGCACCCAGACCAGCATGGCTCGCATCGGTTTGAACGACCACGGGAAGTTTGTCGTCGAAATGCGCCAGTACAGGAGCTGAGGTCAGCTGAGAGACCAAAGTTGCTCGTGCTGCTTCTTGCGCAGGTCCCCAACACCAAGATTTCTTCTTTTTGAGCAGGGCATTCAGCGGGGCAGCAGTCGAACCGAAGTTCTTCACGAAGCGACGGAAGAAAGAGGCAAGTCCGAGGAACCCCTTGAGCGATTTGACGTCTTTAATGACGTACTCTTCCAGCGCTCGCACATTCTCAGGGCCCGGTCGGATACCGTCTTTGTCGATGATAAGACCTTAATGAAAAATCTCTCGTGTTGCAAAAATACACTTGGACACATTGAGGGTTAAACCAGCCTTTTCTAAGGCCTCGAGAACAAGATTTAATCTAAATAAATGCTCAGGAAATGATTTCCCAAAAACTAATACATCATCCAAATATACTAGGCACATCTGCCACTTTAAACTGCCTAAAACCCGGTCCATCATACGGGCGAAAGTCGCTGGGGCATTAGTCAAACCGAAAGGCATGTATACAAATTCAAAAAGTCTATCATTTGCTACAAAACCCGTTTTCGGGCGGTCCGACGGTGCAACCGGAATTTGATGAAAACCATTACGTAAGTCAAGACTCGAGAAGAACTGTGAGCCGGCAAGACGGTCGAAAACGGCCTCCCAAGGACGGAAGAGGATATACATCCTTTCTAGTTACTGCATTCAAACGTCTATAATCGACGCAAAATCTAAACTCTCCCGGTGTCTTTTTCGACGTCAACACCACCGGTGCCGACCATGGGCTAAACGAAGGCTGAATAACGCCCTCTTTCAACATTCTATCAACGTGCTCATCAATAATCTTCCTCTCAAAAGCCGAGACTCTATACGGTCGCAATCTAACAGGTCGAGCATCACCCATGTCAATACTATGCTCTGGAAAATCTACTGAAGGATCTCTGGTGCACCCATTCGGAATCAAACAACCCGCCCTGTGACGAAGGAGGTCCAAAACATCTGCCCTTTGACTCTGTGTAAGTCCTTCTCCCAATACTACATTATCTAGGCACAAATCAATTGACTCTCCTACTACAGTACCACAAAAACCCAAGTCATTGACCTCCTCCTTCACAACAGAAACAACATTTACATTTTGCACTTCAACAAGAGCTGCCAGATCCCTTCGCCGAAGCTTGAGACCTGACGCACTCAAATTTAAAATAGGAATCTTAAATCTACCTCTCTTTATAGTAACTAAACAGAAAGGAATAATAAAGTTTTTACCGGGGGCAGAGCAGTGATTAAGCTGCACCATACCCGTGCCGCTGAACTTGCTGGAGACCTTAGCGCCGCAGAAGAGCATCGATTCACCGGGAACTTCAGATTTTCTTCTCAGGACAATCTCGTGATATGTGGCCTGCTCTACCACACACATAGCATGAGCGAAGATCAGGGCCCGCTCCTCTGCCTCCTCTGCCTCTGCCAAAACCGACTGGCGCGCCTGGTGGTGCACCGTGGCCACGACCACCGGCAACACCAGCAAAACGAGCCGTCAAATCAGCAAGCAACCTGTCCTGAAAATTACTTAAAAGTCGGGCAACATCTGCAGCTACAGGAGCTGGAGTTGGAGGATGATGAACAGGGATATATGGTGGAAGAGTTGTGACCAAATGACCGGGCATTACTGGTGGTGGAACAGGTGGAGGTACAGATGCATGTGCAAGAGGAAAATCAACGACGGCAGGTGCTACAACAGGGTACACAGGGCCGGACGAAACATCCATTGACTCCAACTCTCTGATGCGAGTTAAAAAAGCGCCAAAATCAGCCGGACGAGTCGCCGACAAAGCGGCCTCATGTTGCCATTTCGCAAGGCCACTAATAAGAAAAGCAATGATCTGGGCCTCGTCGAGAGGTACCGGCGCAAGACGGAGCAGCTTACGCTTCTCCAACGCATATTCCATCCCTGATTCACCTGGACGCTGTCGTCTCTTCTCCACCATGCTCATCCATTGACCGTAAGGAATACGAGGTGCAAAACTATTCAACAACGCGGCCGACCACAACGCCCAAGTCGCGTGAGCGTGACCAGAATGTATATGCCACTCTAGAGCGGTCTTTTCTAAACGACGTGCAGCAACCTGAATTTTCTACTGGTCATTCCAACCTTCTGCATCACCGATTCTATTTACATGATCTATAAAGTCCTGGGGAAAATCTGTGGTACTACCCTCGAATTTGGGTATTGATTCTACTAAGAGAGGTGTAATCTGAGGTGGTGGTGGTGGAGGTGGAGCGGCAGCGCCGGCACCGAGGTTCAAATGCTGCTGCAACGCATTGAGAAGATTCTGATTATTAGCAGCCAACTGGTTGTTGCACCTGCGCAGCTTGATCCTGACCTAACTGATTTGTAAGAGCCTGCAAAGCGGCAATAAGCTGCTGCTGATCCGCCATTTCGTCTGCTATACGATGACGATCTAATATAACTTGCGCTCTTTCTCTTGCTGGCGAAACCAAAGGCGGCAAAGGAACAACTCGCGCCACTCGAGGTGTAGCGGGCGTAAGCGGCGGCGGGACAGAATTTGAACGACTTCTGATGGGGGTAGCACAAGCCACACGCCCTCTATCGGCGGCTCCTGGAATTACTACTGGGGTCTGAGTGGCGCTGCTGCGCGTCACAGTTTGAAATGGAACCACAGGTGGAGGATTACGCTTCGCGGGCATCAATAGAGCCTCAGGCAAATTCGAACGAAAATGAAATTACTACACAATTACGTAAGTCCCGAAAAGCGTGAAAAAAAAACCGAAAAAAATTCAAAAAAATATGTTAAGTTGCTCGGATCACGGCCGTGGGAACATCTAGGGAAGAAATTTCACGCTGAATTCGAATCTGTGATCAAATCATATGCTAAAGAGGGAATGCAAATTCAAAGTCCAAAATCAAGATGGCGGCGCGCACACACGAGGTAAAAAATCCGAAAGGGGAAAAAATGGCGGTCAGTGCACACGAGACAAGAGAGAAAAAAAAATGGCGGCGGTTCGAGAAAAAAAAGAGTACCAAAACACACAAAAATGCTGCAAAAACTCTTCTCTCCTTTTTCTTCTCTCTTTCACGCACACAAAATTTTAGCACAAAACACTTTCTATTAATTAGCACGAAAAAATTGCTATATAATTCTAATCAATTACAGGGAAGTGGGGGGCAAGTTGAATCATGAGGAGAAAACAGGTTCAATAAGTTTAGAGGACGAGATGAAGGCGAGGTAATGATGTAAAAAAGTCCACACACAGAAGAAGAAATTCGAAATCAAATTCTAAATTGCCCAAAACAAATTAAGAATAGATTATCAGAAAAGATTCCACTTCCCCAAAAAAGTTGAACGTGCAGCCCAACCGGCACAATAGCAACAAGAAAAAAAAAATAATCGGCTCCGTGGGCGCCGGCAAGCAAATCGCAAAAAAAATTACGGTGACCCACAAAGGCAACCCACACTAAAGCCGCACATGAAAAAAAGCTAAGCACTAGAGGACGAAATAAGGCCGAAAGAAGAAGAAAAAAAAAAGTTCAAATATGGCGGCTCCCTGTACGCACGTGGGCGCTCAAATCCTACTTCTACACCACTGTTGGGATAGGCTCTCTAGTAACTAAAGACCCTTTCCGAATGAAGACAAAAGACAAGGGAAATTGCACACAACAGGGTATATTGAAATACTTATAGACGCAGACACGATGATACAAATACACGATGGGGGGAAGCGCGACGAAGCCAGGCAGACCAAAGCAGCGTCTTAATCTCGTATGGGGACGGAGCTCCTCACTCTCTCAGGACCGGAAAAGGAATGCCGGGGCCGCTCGGTGTAGCAGCCGACGCATGACGGATGGGGGACAGAGTGTATACAATAGAACAGAGATGGCGTATGCGTTCGCTCACAACAGTTTGAGATATTATCAGAAAAAACCCCCTTGCGTATTACTGTAATCCCCGGTTGAAGTTGACCTTGTCATTCTTGCAACATCTCAAATAAGGGTGAAAAAATACCTATTCTTTTTTATTCCTATATCCGTCGGAATAATTTAAGCTAGTATGATATACGACGGACTTCCAATTTAAGAAATTTGGTGAACAAAACTATTTCGAGAAATAAACTGCGATGATGCGGTACTCATCAAACCGTTATGGAAATGTGATTGAAAGTTTCTTATACACACTTTTAAGTTGGAAAGTGAGATTGCATCTCTCAATTACTATAAAGAGATCATTTGGAATTTCTTACAACACACAGTGTCGATGGTATTGGTATCTCACATTTTATGCACTGAGTTTATACATGCGCTGAAACTATCTAGAAGGTATACTGTGTAGAATTTTTTACAGCTGGTGTTGCGCATATCCATGGAAGGTGTAGCGCTCAGTAGAGGTATTCTAGTGGAGGATTTTGTGTACGAATTTACACAGGGATATATGGGGGAGATAGAGTTGCAGGTAGTGCTGGGGATTAAGATGCATACGGAGGTGGTTGTGTCGCAGAGAGGTGGAGATTATGTTTTGGGGAGGGGGGGGGGGGGGTTAGTGCAACCAACCCATATTGGACATCGATGCAGAGTAATAAGGTATCGATTCATTAACGTTTTTAGTTTAACTTTGGGAATCATTATTTTGTAAAAGTATTCTATTTTTCTTGATTTAGGGGGGGGGGGGTAGTGCAAGCATCTCTCAAATTTTTGATTGGCTCTATTGGCTGAAAGACCTGTCCAATAAGCTGCAAGATAGTGTTCCTGGTGACGTGTTGTATTCGAATATTCAATATTACAATATGTGTAAAGTACATACACTGTTTAATCTTTCCCACTAGTTCTTCGTACTCTCATCAACACGAAAGTTGTTCCAAAAATAAAAACAAAAGTCTCGAAATGGAGGCCCTTTTTCACCTAAAATTTTCTCTATTACTATTAATGTTGAATTATAAAGAGATAAAAGCAAATCCAAGTGAAGATTTGGTAATAGCAAATGAAGCGTCTGACCCTCTAAGTATGGGCGAATCCAAGGTAGATGAAAGAATTTCTAAACTGGAAACTGAAGTAGCTCGTTTGAAAACCAAGGGAGACGGCGATGAAAGGGAAATCAATCAGCTGGTGAGTCGCATAGAGCGCCTCGAGGCCACATTTAACGTCGCAAAAGAATGTAATTGTAATGATGAGCCTCTTAGAAGACTGAAGCGTCCTGCAAGCTTACTTCCAATTGAAAGTCTTCAGTAATTATTTGTTAAAATAACTTCCAAACTATTGTATTAATTAAAATTATATTAAATTATACTTTCAATTAGAAGAGGAGAATCTGATTTTGTCGAGGGAGAAAATGAAGAAAGGAGATTTTATGGTCCTCCGACCAACTGTAATGATTTAGTGAAGCTGGGCTATACTTTAAACGGTTACTATTTAGTGAAGGGTAAACAAGGAGGCGTTGGAAAAATCCAAGTGGTTCTTTGCCAATTCAGAGTTCCAGAAAAACAAAATGAATGTAGGTACTATATTTTCGACTCACAAATACATTAAAATAAAAAAATATCCGTCTTAAAATAGATTTGGAAACTCCGATTGGAAACGTGGAATTGAAGACCAAGAGTGTCCATTTTTTCGTTCTACGAAATACTTCATTTAGTGAAATAGGTATAATTCCTTTTAATTTAGAACGACTAAACGATGGAGGAGCTATGAACCTGTCTTCTGGAGTATTTACTGTTCCATTGAATGGAATCTACCACTTTCAATTCTCTGGAATAAAACCTTGGCACGTTAAAGATATGTATGTTATACTTAAGCTGAACGGACTTGACGTTGCTAGAGCTTTCACCACCAACTATGGAATTTACGGATCTGCTTCTTTATCTGCTTCGCTGAAATTGAAAGCAGGAGATCGAGTAAATCTCTGGAATTTTCGAGGTGAATTGCATGATAATGAATATGAAACCTTTACCCAATTTACCGGCTGGCTTGAAGAAGAGGATTTAATTTTGGTTTAAAGAATTTGGAGAAAATATAAAAAAGGTTAATTTTAAATTAAGGTTAAGGTTAATTTTTCTGTATTTGAAATTCTTGAGAGGCAATAAATCGGGAACAATGTATCATTTGTGGTTTTCAGTCTTTTCTATTATTTATTTAGAATATTCGTGGGGAGAAAATAAGAACATTATTGGTTCGAAAATCGATTAAATATATTGAATTAGATAAATATGAAATGAACAAGCCATAAAGTCGGGGTTTTCCGTGTAAAAATGTAACTTATGTAAACTAACTTTTTACATATAACAGATATCTTTTATTAAATATCATCCAGCGTTCACAAAATGAACTATTTGCATTGATTTGATGGAATTGAGGACATTGATTTACAGCCTCTAGCATAAATTCACTTTTTGTCAGTCAAGTTACCCGCTTTGTCTCCAATTACCTAGTGTGACGTTATGGTTCATAAAACAAGGTTAAAAATCCTGTAAAAGTAAAATTCCCTGCTTCGGTCGCGCAGTAAATTTACGAAGGATTTGTATAGCTTATATAAAACATGCACCAGAGATATTTTGAAATTTATGACCAATAATAGCACCTTGGGTTCATTCTGTTTGCTAAATGCTTAGTCCAATGAGACGCGAACAAGTGACGTGGATTTGTGTGGGCAGCCAGTAACTGAGCATATTTGGTTAAAAAAACGTCACTAATTCTGAATGCAACCTTAATAAGGCCACTAGAAAATTAAAACGACTTGCACGCCTTCTTCCGTCACAGATTCTTAAGTAATATCTTATAACCTTTTACATACCAAACATATTTTAATGGTTGAAATATATTTTTTTATGAGTAGAGGAAAACAAAAACAAAAAATCGGACGATGAATTGGAAAACCAAATAAGATTTTATAGCCCTCCGACCATCTGTGAAGATTTAAGAAAGCTTGGCTATAAACTTTGAACGGATACTATTTATTTAAGGGCCAACAAGCAAACAGCGTGAAAATATAAATTATTCTTTGTTTTCTAAAATATATATTGAAAATATACTTTGGCTTGTACTTTACAGAAAAAACATAAATTCATTGATGTCAATAAATACATATACAATATGTATGGACTCTCACATTACCATTAGCAAATCTAATTCATACATGTGTATAAAATATAGTACATGAGAAGCAGCTCATTTTTCTCACGGACTCGTTCGGCAATACATTGAAACGTGAACCGTATTATAAGATAAAAAGAAATATATATAATAATATAATTTTGGAATCCAAAGAATGACATTGGAAAGAGACTCTCATAATCTATTTTCATTACTGTTGATTGGTATTTCTCGAAGTCGGTAAATTCTTCGTCTGGGAGAACGTCGATTCATCCTGTAATGTTCGACTTCAGCTTGACTATTGCTCTTCCCATTTTGGACAGCCATAAGAATAATGGGGATGTAAATAAAATAAAATAAAATGAGTTCCCGAAAGACGAGCATGACCAGAGCTATTCATCGATTAATTTCTTCGAAGCCCCAAATTACTCGAGTAAATGGAATGCAGCACCAAAGAGAGCAGCGGGGAAATTAACAAGACAAAATGGGAGAATCCCTAGCGCTAGAATCCTAGCCGCTCTCATTTCTAATCGACTCAATTGCTTTCCACTTGGAGTAGTGACCCTTAATCTATTATTCGGTCTCCGGGAGATATTAGACGGTGGACGGTTTCGGCTTCTAGTACCAACTGAAGGTGTGGATGATACTGGCTCTAAAACCACTGATGCCGCTACCCTGGAATCAGTGGGTTGAACAACGAAAGTGCTATTTACGGGTGTGACTGAAGCTGATGTCGCAGAATAATTTATGCAACTGCAGATAAAGAGGTAGAGAAGAATTTGGAGAGCGAAGCAGGTTCCAGACATGAAGCCATGGAAAGTAAGAGTGACGACAAGCCAACCAAAATGAACTTCACATTCGTTGCTATTCAAATGAAAAATGCCAGTCCAGTAAGGGGAAGTGTGCCCACCTGTTATTAAATAGCCAAAATATGGATCGATATTAAGGGGAGTTGGTAGATGGTATAGCTTTGAATCTTTCTCAACACATGTTATTTAGATTCGCTCAAGGAAATATTATTTGTTAGATTAGAAACTCTTTTTGGGAAATCTTTGTGGATATTATTTGTCAGTATCTTTCTTGTCAAATGTAGTAAAAATATTCATATTACGTTCCCAACATTGATAACCGCACATCTAGTTCGTAAATATGTGTAATATAGAATGTGAGAAACTGGGGAATGATTAACAAATCCAAAATATTTATAGGAAATCCAAAAAAATTCCAGGTCCATATTCAAACCATGATACAGAAGGTCACACTTCAATAAGGCCCCTTAGGCAACACATCAGTCGAATTGTGAATCGTCATTGTGAATAGTCTATTACATAAACTTTTAAAGATAAATAACATTAATATTGTTAATCGGTATTTCACGAAGTCGACAAACTCACCGTCTAGGAGAACACCGAATCATCCTTTAATCACAATATAGAAGGCTTTAATATTTGGCTTCAAATTGACTGTTGCTCTTTTCATTGTGGACAACCATATAAGAATAATGTCGGCGAAGTGCGCATCAAATGAGCTCCCGAATAACGAGCAAGATCAAAGCTAGCCATCGACTAACTTCCTCAAAGCCCCAAACTAGTCGAGTAAAATGGAACGCGCCACCAAAGAGAGCAGCAGGGAAATTAATGAGATTCTATAGAAATGAATGAAACTCATTATCCTATTAGCGCTAAAATCCTAACCGCTTTCATCTCTAGCCGACTAAATTGCTTGTTATGTGTGGCATTGCGAGCAATTATCCTTAATCTGTGATTTGATCTCCGGGAATTAATAAACGATTGACGATTTGGAATCAGTGGATTGAACCACAGAAGGACTATTAACTAGCGTTACATAAAGCCATGTAAAAAGAGGATATATGATAAGCCCAACTAAACTGAAATTCACATTCGTTATTGCTACTGAAATGAAAAGAGTCAGTCCCTCGTTTCTTATGAGAGTTTGAAGATGGTATATATTATAGCTTAAATCTTCGGGAGATTCGTATCAGCTGCAATAATCAAAATTTTCCCGATTTATTTTCCTTAAAGACTTTGAAAAACTTTCAACTATTTGTAATATTTACAAACATTCAAAGTTTTTCGAAGACGTATATTTTTTAACATTGACTTATTTCTTTTTGATATGACAATCCCATTTTTTAAAACTTTCAGTTAATTTTTACAAAACTGGTAGTATATTATCCTCATATTATGGCGGTTACTTTTAGTGCCATCGTATGCAACTATTAAGCACCACCATTTTCCGGTCAATGGAAGTAAATCAAAACTTGTGTAAGCTGTATGTAGAAGGCGGCCACGTCCGTTATAGTGAGGAGAAATTAGTGGGTATTAAAAATCAACTGATTTTCTTTAAAGTAAAATGAATGGAATGTTGTTAACATTAATGGCAAATTGTTGGAGTGAACAAGTTATCGACATTTTTTTTTAACTTGTAAATATTTGTTTGAAAAAAGTCAAGCCCATTAGATATATTATTAGATAGAAATGATTTCAATTTTATTAAAAAAATTGTACTAGCGACTCAATTCGCTAATAAAATCAATTTTAATAGCGATTTATTTCGCTTATGAAAGGCTCACTCACAACAAGTAGCGACTCGATTCGCAAATAAGTCGGTTATCAGTCGTTTGATGATTTAATCCACTCGGTCATTTAGTAGCTAGTCAAGTCGCTAGTAAAATTCCATCTGCGGTCACTAACGGCTTGAGTCGCTACAAGCATCGCACTAGCGATTTGAGTCGCTTCTAAATCGACCTAGTAGGTCAAATCGCTACTAATTGGGCTACTTATACCCATGTCTAGTCGCCACTGTAGCTACTAAAGTTGCTGCAGCACTGCTGTGCCTAGCGTCAGGATGGTCAAGATCAGAGCGTACGGACAGCCGATGACAGAATAAATCTGACAGAAAAAGTTTCTTTGCTCGCCCCACCCTTCGTGATTCAGTAGGTGGATTCCCAATTCGATGAAAGACTGGATGAGTGAAAAGATGTTGAAAACAATCACTGTCACCCAAAACATTTCACTGTGTCCCAATAACCGACGATGGTTGGAGCGCACAAAGTTGAGGGCGACTAGGTTGAGTGGAATTCCAAATACTACACACAAAACTCGGTTCATCTGTAAAATGATTGGCATATCGAAAGCTGGCATGCTGCTATTTCCAGCAGAAGGCCAGCTCTTGATGTTATTGTAAACGATATCATCGTTATAAGAATTATTAAATCTCGCCATCGCAATAATATCAGAGAGAAGAGCTAGCTAACAAGTACTATGCTTACAAGAGGAGAGCGTGCCTTGAAATACATGTACCTGATTTGACAGACAGTTCCCTAGCGTTTTGAACATCATGTCCGAAAAATGCGGACATCTTTTTTTAGCGAGCATATTATTGCCATGAATCCAGACAGTAGCTGAATTCAAAAATTTTTTTTAAGTGAAAAAGAGAGAGAAAGAGAAAATACACGTTTTGTATATAATAAACAATCGTACCATCGAAAAAGCATAAGGCGAGAATGCGAGAATGGTAGCGTATAGGTTTTTCATCAAGAAAGAAAGACTGTGTCCTTACCTGTTGCACAGCTTGTGGCATGGATCGATATACCTACTAAGGGACTGCCAATTTTGTAAAACATAAATATGCTTCCGAAGGGATTCCATCCGACAGGTATCCATACCAAATATATTTATATAACAATAAATGATCATATCAACGACGTCATACGGTTTTCACCAGCGAATTTATCAGTTTATTAAGTCTTACTATAATTTTATAAGTGCAATATTTTAAATTCTTGTACAGTACTTGTATTATATTTTCAGATAAAGAACATATAATCTTGAAAGATATTTCAGATGTTGCTGATCTTCCATACGGTAATTACTTTACGATAATAGAGATATTAATTACTTATCAATACTTGATAGAGCACAAACGTGATGTAAGTCTTTTTTTGTCCTCTCTTTTTGGAGAGGAGCTATACTTACCGTGCCATCTATATACAGAAATATTTACTGATACAGCATGGCAATTATTTAAATAAACTGCCCGTCAACTGTTGGCTGCTGAAAACGGTTGCATAAGATTATGAGCGTTTTTTTAAAAGTTACTTTGTCTTTATAATTCAAAATTCTGGAAATTCAAAAAAGCCAAGCGTAGAGTATGTGTCAAGCCAACTAAAAGAAACACGATATCGAATGGGTTTTTAAAAGTTATTCCCATCATCTTAAATTGTAGTTAAGCGTAAAATATAATAATTCATGTATAAAAATGTGTATAAACCAAATCAAAGATTTTTTAAAGAAGTATATTAAACCCTTTCTGAGCAATATTAAATATGCTGAATACATTGTGCTAGATGTAAATCAGTAAAATGTTATGGAGGATATATACATCGTTACGCAATTCTATGTAAAGTGCAAAAGGCAGCTTTACAGAAAAGTTACAGCAGTTAATTTATATTTTAAATTAATATAATTTTGGAAATGATAAAAAAATGATGTTTTGTTACGTAAATAAGACAGGCGACACAGAAGTATTGTTGTATACATCCCTAAAGGTATCATTAAAGTGAATTGCTCAACAAACTAAAGTGTATATATCAAAGTAATCGAAATAGGTTCAAATAAAGTTCTTTTTTGCCACGTGTGATGAAAATGTATATGCTGATGAGAATGATTTTATGTTAGGGGCTACTTTTAAAATTAAAAATCAATAGGTAATTCTAATGGGCATGAAACTCTCCTGTTTGCTTTTATTAAATAGAGTACCAGAAAAATCATTTTGTTTTTGTTTTGTTGGGTATATTATAAACTTTATTCTGCTTTTTCCCTTCACAATTTCCAATGTTTTATATGAAAAAGCTTTTACCAGTTTTAAGCTCCGAACATACTTACTTCTGATATACATATTTGTAAGCCATCACTCTACCAACATGCTATGACGCTGTCTTTTGGATCCCCTCTGAGTAGAAGGATATTCTACAACAGTAAAATCACGCCAGAACAATGAAAGTTATACCTTAAAAACACTTTTCATTTAGGGGCTTTTATGGCATACTTTAGAAAATCAATGTAATATTAAGATTTTGTTACATGAACTTTGCGTTTAAAACATCGTTAAGTTCGATAAATATAATAGTTTGCGATAATTGATATAAAAAATAAACGTAAACATGGCTAAAAGAGGGTTTAAGGTACCCTTTCAGACTTTGCCTTATTAAGAGGAGGCCGGCAGGACTAACGAATATTCCAAAAGACATCTATCACCTAGAAAAAGCATGTACAACCAACAGCTTAATTGGGTAAATCCATAAAATATAAATAAAAAAAGACTAAAATGTATTTCATTTTATTTAAGCATTTACAATAATTTAAGTATATGTTGAAGAAATATATAATATAGCTCACATGTCTCTGTGAAGTCCAGCCGTGAACGAATATTGTGTACTAATGATATCTATTAGTTATTACTACGAACTCAAAAACGGCCAAACGGTGACCCGGAAGTTTAACCATTGTCCAACATACGACCCACTTTTCGACATCCTTAGGCATGATCGAACGATGTCCAAAGCTGCTGCGTGGGAAGTATTGGAAAAATATGAAAAACTAGGTTCGCAAATAAATAGAGAATTAAGACTGCTTATGGCATATTTTAAAGCAAAGTATGCAGTTATATACTTTATTCTTAAAATAAGTTAATGGTATCGTGTTTATAGAAAAAACATTGTGTAATGAACATCAGTGTTGTTCGACGGCGCATCCAGTGATACGCATAATTTAATACCATTATTATGCTAAAATCTGAATGAGTGTGAATTTCGCTTGGAGAAAAAAGCATCAGGTATGTAAAAAGTACTCTTCTCAATCAATAATGAAATTTAGGGCAACTAACACTGCAATGTGCAAAACATATAGAGTGCGCAACTACAGTTCTCTCGAGTAGTACAACATCGTATAGTATATAAAAGTATCGTAAATGATGCAATATCAGTTTTTGAGGGAAATAACAGAAGGATCAAGAAAAACTGGAGATTTGTATAAAGCAATACATATTAAAGAAAAGGGGAAAATTTAGCATTTTATAAAGTTTTGCTTGATCCCCGATTTTGGGGACAAGGATCCCCTCGAGTATAAAAAAAAAATGTCCCCAAGATCATTGTGGAACCCTGAAGTACACCTGACGGATGTTATCTCATCCCCGAATTCGGAGATAAAACCTAATACCCGACGGATATCATCATTGTTCAAAGAAGAGAACCAACGGGTATCAGTTTGCTATGTGGGATCAGATTAATTACGTAATGAATGTCTCAATTGTAATTGGAAGTTTTAAGCTGAAAAGCTTAAAATGGAATCATATTCGTGAGAAATGCAGCCTACCCATGCTGAAGATGATAATTAAATTTTCCATAAACTCTGTTCTATGCATGAAACATTTTCTTTATCAATTAAATTGTTCAGATTGTTTTCGTTAACAGGGTGCTGTCCGTGTTAAAACAGTCTGTTTTTAAGTAAACATGTTGCCATTCAGAATATCAAAGGAATTAAACAAATAAATCAAATTTAGCATTTGAAAATGTAAAAATATATTTAACAAAAAAAGAGTGGAAAAAAGAGACCGACAGCAGCAATTGGTGGTCGGAACGGCACTAACTCCAACCAATTTTAGACGAACGTCCTATTAATAAAAAAAAGTAATTTTCTGTTCTGTAGCCTACATAACAACTAATCAGTCGCAAATGCAATCCAAACCCCATAAGCCATGGTAGACGAGATCGACGGCGCTATGCAGCTCTAAACTATACTAAAAGGGAAAGATATTGCAAACCGTTACCTGTTGTACACTCTGTTGGATCAATACTACAGGCAGGGCTTCACGCTTCCGTACCACGTTCAGAATTTACTGTGTTCTGGACGACACAAATAAAAGAAAGCCCAGGAAATTTGCTTAAGCACCTAATGACTTGATGAAGGAAAAGCGTCCGTGTGAACTACCCTTAATTATACTACTTTAGGCTTTCACAGTTAACAAACACACTTCCACGTTAAAAATTAAGGAAGAAACACAAATTGCGAAAAGAATTTGTGAAAAGTGAGGTAAACAATTTTATTGTCCAATTTATAGAGTTAATGCCGCTTGTGCCCTCCACACACAGAAGGGTTGACTTCAAAAACATGATTTTTTTAAAGATGCGTTTTGTTCCAAAAAGGTGGAAACTACGATGACTTCCTATGGTATGCTGTGCGAACTATTCTAGTTCATGGTATTGTTTAAAACTTGCTATATTTTAAATCATTTTCCGACTGGTTTGACTTAGTTTAGTTTGACGTTCTTGAAGTCTTGGATACAATATCATAGTAATACTGAATAGAAAAATCAGAATCATAAAAAATACTGAATCGCCGAAAAACGACCCCACCGCACTTAAAATTATCATAATAAAGTACCTGATCTTCGCTTTTTAAAAAATTGAATGGAATCTAGTAATCATTTTTTTTCTTCTCAGCGCCTTAATAATTTGCTTGGTTAAAATGTTCCGAATTAGAGAAAATACAGATTAAAACGTGTATACAAGTATATATGTTGATAAGTAGTAATATATACAAATTCAGTAATCTCTTTATCGAAGAAGGGCCGAAAATTCATTTGTTCAAGAATAAACCATCATAATTAGATATAATGGTGCTCTACAGATCTAAACAAAGTGACCAACAGTTGAAAAGAATCACCGTGGTCTAAAAGGTTCTAGTGTGCCCTGATTCCCTGTGTATATAATCAATAGATAGTTCTAATGGACAGGGAAACTCTCCTGTTTTTTCCTCTGATGAACGAAATAGAAGAAACATAATTCAAAGTTTTCTTTTTAATTCAATATATGAAACTTTCTCCTGCTCTTCCTCTGATAAAAAATACAAAAAAATACAATTCAAAGTTTTCTATTCCTCTTATTCGTATATTAAATTCTTTTGAAACTATTTCCTTAAAGAATACTATTTTTCTGTATATACATGATCTATTTTTCATAACTTATTCCTCATTACTCTTTTGAAAGAATTGTAAAATCCATTTGTACTGTACGCCATGGACAGATTATAGCCAGTGATGATTATAGTTAGTGCTTGGTTCTTCTAATCAGATTTACATATATATCCGTAAATTTATATTATTGTGCATCGGACCAGTTTTAAATCACTCCAGCCTTTCTAGATTAAAGTGAAAATACATTTAACATGTCGTTAACAGTAAAATATAAATGCAATTATGGACAATATATTCATATACTTACTGAATGTGTGTATGAATAGAATATGAGAAGTAGATGAATAAAACATTTTCACTTCCATATTCAAACTACAACTTTACACAAAGGACTCATTTGTCTATACATTCGAACCGTGAATCGTTATTAGGGAAAATATTCATACATAGTATTGGAATATTAAAGAACTGGAATTCAAACATCATATTTAAGGATACTCTCATTGTCTCTCTTCAACATTGTTAATTGGCATTTCACGAAGTCGATAAACTTTCCGTCTAGGAGAACGCCGATTTATCCTGTAATGCTCGGCTTCAGCTTCACGGTTGCTCCTCCCATTTTGGACAGCCATAAGAATAATGGGGATGTAAATTAAATGAAATAAAATGAGCTCCCGAAAGACGAGCATGATCAGAGCTATCCATCGATTAATTTCCTCCAAGCCCAAAACTATTCGAGTAAAATGGAATGCTGCGCCAAAGAGAGCAGCAGGAAAATTGATAAGACAAAAGGGGAGAATCCCTACGGCTAGAATCTTAGCCGCTTTCATTTCTAGCCGACTCAACCGCTTTCCACTTGAAGTAGAAGTGATCCTAAATCTACCATTCGTTCTCCGGAAGATATTAGACGGTGGACGGTTTCGGCTTCTAGTAACAACTGAAGGTGTGGATGAGGCTATATCTAATACCACTGCCTCTTCCCTGGAATCAGTTGGTTGAACAATAGAAGTACTATTAATAATGGGCGTGACTGAGGCTGATGCCGCAGAATAATTGATGCAGCTGCGGATGAAGAGAAAGAGACGGATTTGGAGAGCGAAGCAGGTTGCCGACATCAAGCCATGGAAGATGAGAGTGACGATAAGCCAACCAAAATGAACTTCACATTCGTTGCTATTCGAATGAAAAAAGCCCGTCCAGTAAGGAGAAGTGTGCCCACCTGTTAAATAATCCAAGTATAAATCGAAATAAAGGAACGGCTACATGGAATAGCTTTCAATCTACCTTTTCCGATATATATTACTTATAGACTACCAGGATATGATATTAATACCAAATATTCTTTGGTCTATTACAAGTGACATTCCAACAAATGGCAAAGCGATCCTATACCTTGCGGCAGCGTCGTAGTAATTAGTTTATAACAGTAAAGGGTTATATTATTTTTAGATCACAGTATTTGATATCAGTTTCTGATGTAACCTAACTATTGTCTAAATTGTTGTATGCACAGAGAT
This sequence comes from Chydorus sphaericus, assembly GCA_030141595.1. Classification (NCBI taxonomy): domain Eukaryota; kingdom Metazoa; phylum Arthropoda; class Branchiopoda; order Diplostraca; family Chydoridae; genus Chydorus; species Chydorus sphaericus. The sequence goes on along the minus strand of CM057929.1, from coordinate 10,929,434 downwards.
CAATACATTATTTTTACTCTGTTTTAAATATAGGTACAAACTATGATCAAACGATATATGGCTCCAAAAGCGCTTATATTTATTAATGTTAGTATAAAATAAATCGATTTTTTACCGACAATAAGGATGACAATTGTCAAAATTGACAATAAAATCCTTGTTTTAGTGATGTAATTTCTGTAAAATTGGGGGTGAGCCATCGAGGTGAAACGGTCCGCTGTCCCCATCGTTAAGGTGGTCAAGATCAAAGCGTACGGGCAGCCAACGATGACAGAATAAATCCGACAGAAAAAGTTTCTTTGTTCATCCCACTCTTCTTTGTTCAGTAGGTGGATTCCCAATTCGATGAGGGACTGGATGAGTGACAAGATATTGAAAACAATCACGGTAACCCAAAATATTCCACTGTTTCCAGAAAGCCGTCGATGTTTGGAGCGCACAAAGTTGAGGGCGACTAGGTTGAGTGGAATGCCAAATACTACGCAAAAAATTCGGTCTATCTGCATAATAACTGGCATATCAAAAGCCGGCATGATGCCTATTTCAGCTGAAGTTGAGTTTTTGCTATCATCGGAAATGACAGAACTGTTATAAGAGTAAGTGTCGAAGTCTTCCATTGTCGCAATGTCAAGAGAAGCACTTGCTAAAAAAAGTGATAAGTATTATAATATGCTTAATACAAGAGTAGAAAACTGAGGAAAGTGCTGTGTAATACCTGAATTGACAGCCAGCCCAGTCCTATTTCACTTATTCAAAGTGAAGCAACGAGTGCGTGAGCACTGGTTTTATACGTAAAATCTGCGAATGCATGCGATTGCGCAATCGCTTGAAGCTCCATCCCAATATTTCGGAGAATTTAAATCTAAGTGTGTCATTAAACAAATGGAAGGAACAATAAGAAGGCTTAGAAAAGCGATTAAAACAGTTCTTTGATTAATTATTTTCTCGTGTAAACAATAGAAGAATTCTTTAATAGAAAAGGGGTAAGAAATAAAAATACTTATTTTTTTTAATTCTTAGCAACCAAGAAGTAAATTTACACATACCATATTTATATGTATTGACCTGCTTATCAGTATACATGCATATTCTCATATGGTATTCACATTTTGTATGTATGTATACTGATATATTTCAAATACTAATATATATTCATATATATATGTTTAAATTCAACTTTTTAGATCAAAACAGCTTATGTGGCAGCAATAATTTCTTATATTGTTTAATTTCTAAGCTGAATACGATGAAACGCTTTTTTGCAGCTTTTTGTATAACTTCAAAAAAACTGAAAAAAAGTTTTGAATATTCGAAACGATATGATACTTGAGGCCTGTTTTCACATAGTATCATATTATGTAATTCAACAATGTTTAGAACTTTGCCGATGCTCTACCAATGAGCTATGTTAATATGTTGATGAATACAGTTTTTAGTCATATTCTCTTTTGTTAAAGCGGCCAATCGTCACAACTATTGTCAGTTTTCTGGATCATTTCTTGTGTGCGGCGTAGTTTTCACTTGCTAACATGACGTGATGAACGAGCCCAGTAAACAAAATCAGAAAATAGTAGTAAGGGTTCTAGAATTAATAAAATAATATTTTAAAAAATCGTTCTCAGCTGTTTCAAAGCCGTGTTCTTACTGAGCTGATTTTGCACGTTTCGCAAGCTCTTTAGCGAAATGATAGGACATCCATAACAAAATTAAAACGAAAATCGGACATCAATTACTTTGTACATGCCTCGTTCTAAACAACAATTTAAAAAATAAGATTCTTCTTTAGTTTGAACCACATTCAAGACTACGTTAATTGAATGAGCCAAAGCGTGGACGGCGGAAAAGGAGGGCCGAAGAAAACAAATACCAAAGAGAAACCACATAACACGGCTACTCCAGCAGTTAAATTCTATTCCTCTGTCTTTTTTCCTCAAAAACTGAAATAGAACTCAAGAAAATGAAGCATAATATTAATTGAGTGAAATATAATAAGTTTCCTTATTATAGTGGGTATGGTGTCTGCTTGGCACTAGATTTGAGTGTCGAGGCTCGAATCTCTTTGAAGTCGGAACTAATTCTTTTCATTTATTTATCTAATTATTGTCTTGAAAAGATGTCTACTTTGGGCGAATGAATACATTTTATTTCTTCGAAAAATATAGATAACCCTTTAAAGATTCGTAAAGGAAATCTGAAAAGTTGTCACCCTTTAAAGTACATCTTAAAGCTACAGGGAAAAGGCGCAAGACAGCTCTAGAATCTAAACACAACTTTGGGTTAACATGGGGATAGCCCGATTCTGTGTGGGCTATTATGGCATTCTAGGCTATTAGCCTATTCATAAGTAGTGCACCCTACACGTTTCGGAGATGATCGATTTTTCATAAGCGCTGTTCTATCCTCACGAAAAAATCTTCATATGATTTCATCTGATCTCACGTGAGAAAAATCTGATCTTCTGATTTTCCATCTTATTTTCTGATTTCTCAGATGCGAATATTATTTTCTTATATGAGCTGGTTTTTTCTCACTCTACCTTAGATGCTCATCTGATTTTTAACATGATTTCAGTTTCTCAGATAAATTCTCATGTACTTCAATATGATCTCAGATGAAACCTATTTTGAAAAAAACACATTATTGATCAGTGTGTAGAAAAACTCATAAATTATATTAAAATAATTTGAAAACAATGCGGGATTTATATGCGATATTAAATATACGTAAAATCAGTTTCTTTAAATAAAATGTATTAATAAAAAAATACAATATCTAGATCAGATCAGATAGGATATGACAATTCCGGACTTTTATGTATTAAAAAAAATAGCCTGCTGTACAATACATGATGTGTTTAAACATTCAAGCCCCAAGAAATATAGGAACTGTACTGATCTCCCCTACCCTACAAAAAGGAACTGCTTCATAAGGAAATAACAAGTTCTTAAGCATTTACTAGCTGGCAACGCAGGGACACTTTCTTAGTTGGCATCGGCCGAGGGGTTGACCACTCCACATTTAGGTGTACGAAGGTTTAAATCCGAAAAAGGGAAAAAATTTGGATTTTCAGGAAATTTTTGGACTTTTTTAGATTTTTTCAAGATATTTGGATTTTTGGAATTTTTTTGGGTTTTTTCCCCAATTTTTTTGGAGTTCTTTCCTTTTTCGTGGATTTTGGATTTTTTTTCGTCCGAATTTTTTGGATTTTTTCTGGATTTTTTGGATTTTTTTTGGATTTTATTTAGGGTGTACGAAAACTTTTTTGAGTGGTCAACCCCTGGTCATCGGCGTCCTAGTGTAGCGTCATACAAAATTGAAAGTGTGAAAGTTTTAGTTACCTTATAAAATAAAGTGTAGTGCTCGTTTTATTTAATTGTGATTGCAATTTAGGGTTTCGTCTTTTTTTCTTAAAAAAAGTTTACTTCATTTTTAAAGATAAGTGACATTTTCTAGTTTATTGGCTACATAAATTGTAGGCATCTAGGATTAAAATGGTTGTTTTAACATCACATGTTCAACATTTTTTAGTAAGTCAATATTTTTCTAAAATTAAGAACGGAATCACACATTTATTGTACGTTTCAATATTTACAGGCTATTTTCCTTCGTCGGACCTACTAGTTTATGAAAAGAATATCTTCATCATCATTTCCAGCAACACCAGTCGTCACAACATTTCATAGAATGCCATTCCAACTCTTTGATTTATAATTTTAAGCAACGAATTGTAAATATTTCATGAAATTTTAACACGTATAGTTTGTCACATATGGTTGATGACAGGTACGATGGTATTCCGCGTCCAGCATTTCCGTAGTTGTTCATGTGGTCGTTGAGAAAAGGATCAAACTGGGCGATGAGCTCGAGAGTACCAAGGAAATTGTCGTTATGAGCCGATCCAAAAGTTTCGTCGTCTCCGCGAAAGGCAAGCCCTCGGCTTGCTAACATTTTAATGGTAGCCACTACACGATGAAGAACCTTGATCCAGTAGTCTCTTTCCATCTCGCGCTGTTTAACTAAGCCCCAATCAACACCACAAATTGTAGACTTTCTTTCGGTATAAGTTAGCATACATTTTTCGTGATGAACATTCCTTTCGTGGCTGCCTAATACTGCTGAAGCATCATTCCAATCATGGAATCCAGTAGTAGAAAAAAGTGACTTAGTTTCTGTAGAAAACAGGCAACACACGAAGCAATAGACAGCTCCAGTTAACGGAAAATAGATGAACCATTCACGATTAACACATTCCTGATTGGGTAAAATGCGCTTAAAGCATTCTGAAGTCAATTTCCTATTAACTTAAACGCCTCCAACTGTATCAGTGCGCAGGGATTTTTCAAAAATCCCGTCAATTTTTTGGCAAAGCTGAGGGCCTTTTTCTACCCAATATGACACGAACTGAGATGAGAAGGGGCGTTCCAACAAAGCTGGATCAGATGATGGTGGACGTGATATAGCTGGGCTCGGTAACTGAATGTGAGTGGGAACCCTAGGCTCTTCCTGACATATAGCTACATCAACGTCGGCGGTATCGATGAATTCCAAACCGTCAAAATTTTCGAACTCATCAACCCTATTAGCATCACCAGCCTCCAGATTTTTTTTCAACTTCTTTTTGATCTTGTGCACTCGTGATATTTGCACTAGAATTTAGCGTAATAATAGGAAATTTAGTATTAATTTTTGGCAGTTCACTAGCAAACTTGTCCGCTTTGTCTCGTTTCTTCTTTTTAGTGGCACCACTTTCAATATTAGCACCAACACGTTTCACTCTATCAGATTTGTTGACTAGCTGACTAATCGACCTTGACTGATTTTTACCCTTTTAAGGGTGAGAAAGTAGGGCTCTTGAGCCTACAGGGTGTTCCGAAACTTTATTTTTTTTTAATCCCCTAGGGCCTAGTGGGGCATTTTTTTATGGCGGTTTATAGTAAATGATTTATATTTGAGGCCCGTGAAGTAAGGATTAATTGGTAACTTAATAAACAATTAATTACATTTAAAATGTTTTTAAATCTCATTGATTTTTTTTCGGCCTATCGGCCGTGCGGGCTCCTCTTCGTTGCGGGCCTCAGGCAGCTGCCTATTCTGCCTGTTGGCTAATCCGGCACTGAACACAGACATCATTGTTTTTAACGAATCAAAGTGGATACGAAAATCCTCTGCTAATCTTTGTGCTTATTTTTTATGATAATTATAGTCTATGTTCAGTAGACCGTATCGCTTATTTAAAACAACAAGACAAACTCTGCTTAGCACAATTAGTCCATGTTAATAATATAATATCATCCCATTTTTTTTAGGCGATTTCGTTGTTATTAGAACAGCGCTTAATTTCTCATTAGCGGATTGAATGCCCATGTACGCACAGGTCTGTTGTGCGTGAATCAAGTTTCAATTAGCTCAATAGCAACCCCAAAAGGACCATATCAAGATTTAATAAAAAAGACGGATAAAAAGTAAAAAGAACAAAAGTATACATCCAACTTCAAAGTAAAGCATAATATTAAATAATGATTTATTTTCACGTTTTAAGAAAATATGTATAAATATATATGTAAATAAATATAAAATATGTGTATGTAATATCATATATAAAGTGCTAAGTTCAATCATACCCATAAAGTATCCGTAAATGGTTTAAATTTCCACGAATTTTGAATGTTTTTGGTATACTGGACATGGAAACGGACAAACGGGCATAAAAAAATCAATTGATTTCCTTAAAATTCAGGGACCCGTGATTTTTCGGTTTGGTCTACGAGTAGGAGCCGTAATAGACTGATGTGTGTGTATAGAATACGGACCCCCGGAAATTCTCCAAACATGCCTTCAAAAACGATTAAATCGGACTAATTTGAATATTTTTGTCAATAGCTGCACACATAAATTGAGGAATGTCTAGCTCATTCCAATATCTACCCAGGAAAACAAATAAAAAATCTGCGACCGATATTTCTAGTAGAAAAAGCCGTCGGCGGAAACGCAATTTCCCACAAGATAACCCGGCGGAGGGTCGCGGTGTTCAAATAATTCTGGTACTTACTGTATACATATATTTATTTGTGCCATATATTTTCAATATATATTTTATACGCATCTAACAGAATGATAATGTTTTTGCTAAAAAAGAGTTGAGAAACAATAGATTAAGAATACAATAAATTTAGATATTTCGATTGGAAACGGGGACTTGAGGACAAAGGATGTTACTTTTTACCTTAAACGTAGAATCGTTTTCAGAGGAGAGGGCGTCATCAATTTTCATATACGACGACTGAATGATTGTTGATTAATTCATTTGGCCTCTGTTAAGTCAAATATCCCTCTGCACGGCACTTACCACTTCCAATTCTTTGGAGTGCAACACCGGATAAGTCTAAATTACACTTCAAGACAACGGCTATATCGGTTATGGTATTTACAATAATGGTGGCATGCAGCGAGCGTATTTGTTAGCTTCTCTATTGCTTCGAGAACGCCTATAAATTACTAATTTTCAAATTTGTTTACCCCCCCCCCCCCTACGTAAAGGAGAAAACGTCTCGAAATGGGGTAGCTCTCCTAAGATTTTCAATCCTTAGATTTACAATTTTATTCGTATAAAGTATAAATTGTTTAGGGGAGCGACTTCTATTGGAAGAGTGTTCAGGGGATATGAACGCATGTTAAGCAATGTGTCGGGAATTCTTTCTGCTTAGAGAAAACGTTTGAAACCAGATTTTCAAAAAACATTGTTGTTCATCAAAGTTCAAACTTGTATATTTTCCAAATTTCATTTGTAATGAATTAATTGAGCATCTTTTTAAACGCGTACACTCATACATTCAAATCTCACTTCTATATTGAAAATGTGTTCCTATACTTACCACGAGATGGTGCTTTTTTTAACAAAGAGAACGCAACGGTAACGGAATGGGGCTTCGAAATTTAATAGCGTAACGGAACTGGAACGGAACGAGAATTATTTTACTATCGGAGGAACGGTAACGAAAGTAACTCGCTCCACAGTTCCAATACACTGCATGTATTTCATCATATATTTTATATGCTTCCAACAGAATGAGAAGTTTGTTTCCTTCACCTACGAAAAAGTCGAAGAAAGTCTTTCGATCTTAAAAAATTAAAAAGTCAAGAGATAAGATCAACAACATCAAAAGATGTTTATCTCTCTAATCCTCTGATTAGATTCGCCCTATTGTTACTTTATCTTTTGACGAGAAATGGTAAATTAATAGAGCCAAACCGAAACGAAGGATCACTAGCCAATTTAAACACGGCTAATGAAAAAGCCCTAGCAAAAGGGAAAGCTTATAAAAATAAAAAGTTGCTAAAAAAGTATGTCATCGTGCTCAGCGTGAAAAACTGAATAGGATTGTCTATCATATTGTGTATCAAATACGGGTGATACTAAAATGCGGAACGCGGAATGCGGAACGCTAAAATGCGGAACAGCCTGCGGAACAGCGCGCAAAAAATGTCCCGCGGAACAGAATTTGGCATCCTAATTTGCGGAACGTGGTCTGCGGAACGAGAAGTACTATGTTTTACAATAACCTACTATTATTTAAAAATAAATAAACTTTAACGACGAAGCAAAATCAAATTTAATTATGCAATATTACCTATTTGCTCAATTCTCAACTTCAATTAATACTTCGTGAAGCTATAGGATATTTTAATATTTAATGGTTTGATTAAAATAGATTTATCACCATATAAGACGATATAATACCACACAGGGTTATGTTATTATATAGTACAAAATGATTCCTGAATCCTGAATACCGGTACCTTATGGTACGTTCGATACCACACAGTACGGTACGGTACCATATAGTACGATATCATATAGTAAGGTTATGGTAAAAATGGTAAAATTCTTTGATAAAACAACTCACGATAAGTAACATTGACAGTAGTATTAAGTACGATGTATTACTATATAGTACGGTACAGTACGGTACCATATGGTAAATCATATTATAAGGTTATGGTAAAACTCATGATTAAAAAAACTCAAGATACGTGAATTGTACGAAGTACCGGTTATATTAAAATTCTTTGATAAAAACAACTTACGATAAGTGAATAATGAATTGTACAGCACAGTACCATTGAGTATGATGCGTGTTACTGTGTAGTACAGTACAGTACGATTGAGTACGATGTATTACTGTATAGTACGGTACAATACGGTACCACATGGTACATCATACAAAAATGTTTTGGTAAAATACTATAAAACCAATCACGATACGTAAATTTTACAGTACAGCCATTGAGTAAGATATATTATTACCGTACGGTACCATATAGTATGGTATTATATTGTTATGGTAAAATCCTTTGATTAAACAAATCACGATAAGTAAATCATATGATAACATATAGTACATTATAATATCATATAGTGAGGCTGGGGCAGCCTGTGCTGACAAATATATTACGCTAAGTATATTGTATGATACTACATGATACTATGATATCATATAGTAAATATCTTTCTGTAATAAAGCCACGCGAAAATTGAATCATATGATATAATATAGTACATTACGATACCATATTGTATGGTAAGATATCATATAGTGAGGCTGGGGCATCCTGTGACAAAGTATAGTACGTTGTATGATACCTTATAATACACTATAAATTATATAGTGTAGTGGGTATCCTGTGGTAAAACCAAACACGCGAAGTGCATATGATACCATATAGTACAGCATGATACCATATCTCAAAACAGCCAATATTAATAAAGTAAAATTTAAATGTAAGTTATAATGCTCTTTCCGTTTTGGGTTCCGCCAAAACTGGTTCCGCAGCAGGTTCCGCATTTTATCTCCAACTTGCCAATCTAAATTGCGGAACAGGGCGCCCTGATCCGCGAGCTGTTCCGCATTTTAGCGTTCCGCGTTCCGCATTCCGCGTTCCGCAGTTTAGTGTGACCCATCAAATACCTTTCTGTTGGCTAGAAATCGACGGAAACATAATAAATATGTCGGTGTGTGACATATTTAAGAAATTAGTACAACCTCACTGTCTAAAGCATTAACCTTCATGCACCCTGACAGGTAAACAAAGGTAATACTTTAGAATGTGTGGCTGTTCTAATTTATAAAATTCTGACCTGAAGTTCGGATTTCGGAAAGCTTGGCTATACTTTGAACGGTAACTATTTAGTTAAGAACCAGCAAAAAGATAATGGGAGAATCAAGGTTGTTTTTTGCCGATTTAAAATGACTGAAAAGCAGGGTAAAAGATAATGAGTCAATTAAAAATGTTCCTTTTGTAGTAAAAAGAGCTTGTACACATAAATAGATTTGGATACTCCGGTTGGAAACGTGGAGTTGAAGACCAAGAGTGTCCATTTTTTCGTTCAACGAAATACTACCTTTAGTGAAAATGGTATAATCCCTTTTCATATAGAACGACTAAACGTTAGAGGAACAATGAATTTATCTTCTGAAATATTTACTGTTCCATTGAATGGAATCTACCACTTTCAATTCTCTGGAGTAAAAGCATGGCACGTTGAAGATATGTATGTTACACTTCAGCTGAACGGAGTTGGTGTTGGTAGAGCTTTAACCACCAACCACGGAATTTTCGGATCTGCTTCTTTATCTGCTTCGCTGAAATTGAAAGCAGGAGATTAAGTAAATCTCTGGAATGCACGAGGTCAACTGCATGATAGGGAAGATGAAAATTTTACACAATTTACCGGCTGGCTTGAAGAAGAGGATTTCATTTTGGCTTAAAACTTGAAGTAAATGCAAAGATTTGTGAATTTTTCTGCATTTAAAATGCTTCAGAGCCAATACATCGGGATCAATTAATCATTTATGGTTTCCTTTTTTTCTATCAGCTCTATTGAATTTTCAAAGGTAAAAAAATTGGTGAAATATATTGAATTAAATGAATATCCCGGATGGAATCGAATTTATTCGATACCGGAGGTTCTATTCCTTCTTATTCCCCCTCTTTTCTCCCCTTCTGGAGCGGGTCTCAAAACCTTTATTTCGCCCTCTCCTAATTGGTCCGTATCTCGCCGTTTTATCAGTTTTTCTATTCAATCTATTGAATCTCTTCAAGGTATTCAATCCCTTCAGGATAAACAGTCCGCTGTTCTGCGCGTGGCGTGCCATCTATCTCTACTTTCTAAACTACGTGTTCTCTTCCTCTTTTAATTTTTTTTTTCTTAAAAAACTGCTGTGAATAATGCTTTATTTTCTTTTCATATGATAAAATCTGGGGTGGTTTTAATGCTTACGGTGTACTACTGTAGTACTGTCAATCATTCCCGTAGTTATAAAAATCATTTATAAAGCGGTTAAGTTCATTTCTATGGCATCATCTGATTAGAGTCGGCAATTTAATCAATTATGTTGCAATTACAATCAGTACTGTAGATTAAATTCAATTCTGCAGCTATTGTAATCAATTCTGTTTCCCATAAATGAATTCTGTAGTTCACAGAGAGTTTTATAAAGGTTAAAACTTAAAACGTTGTAAATCTTAAAATTTAAAATCTTAAAACAAAATCTTAAAACGTCAGAAGTCTTAAATAAAAAAAAATAATGGTGTATGAAAATGTAAATTTCAGCAGGTCTTCATGAAGAACCCAATATAGATAAGCGACTCTCGAAATTATTACAAGTTATTTTTAATCTACTGGATATGTCTACTTGATATGTAGGCTAAGATGTAGACTTATCAAAAAGAAAGATGTAGAAATATAAAAAAATAAGGGGTTTCATCCGTAGAACCCCAAATAAAATTTTAATCCGTTAGAATTCTATATTAAGAATTTTATTAATGAATTATTTCTATGTGTCGTATGCATAGTTCAGTAGTCTCAGTTGCAAGCATGTATATTAGGGTGTCCCATTTTGCAACGATATTTTTTTTTCGAAGCGGCCTTTCAATATGTGGTGTGAAATATGGTAAAACTAATGTGTAATTTTTATTTTGAAGAAAAAAAATTTTTTAGGTTGCGCTCTTTCGAAAAAATGGTCAAAAACCATAAAATTGACCAATATTTACCAATTATCTGAAAAATTTTAAGCAAGAAAAATTCGGCCGCTCTACTATAGGTAGATATACATATTGTCTATACGCATACCAAGTTTTATAAAAATCCATAAACATTTAGGGTGCGCTCTTTTGGTTAGAAGATTGAAGTAAACTAATATAAGGTTTAAATGGCGTTTTAGTCTTGCATAAATGATTCATGCTTAGTGCGACCCTAGGTGACACATCTCACTCATACGTTGATTCAAGGGGCCTCCATACGGCATTCTGAAGTCGGTTTAGCTCCAAACAAAGTAAAGTTTCAGATATCAAACTTTTAATGGTGCAGGTCCCGCGTAGGGTGCTACCCGTGTATCTATGCCACCTAAATAAGCTTTTACCATGCCTGCTGTAATTTTTGTAGTTTTCCTTATCTTGGCTACAGAACCAATGACTTATATTATTCTTTAGGTATTACACACAAGATGTTACAGCCCCTCTGGCCGAGGCATCTTGTGACTTAAGTAACGCCCGAATTGAATCCGCCTTAGCCTTGCTGGCTTCCATATAGTCCAGTTGTTTGACGATGGGAACTGAGTTGGAGCTGTTTGGTGAACCTGATGCTACCAACTATTAGTTTTTGATAGAGGAAAACTACAAAATTTGCAGCAGGCACAGTAAAAGCTTATGTAGGTTAGTTTTACCATATTTTACACCACATATTGAAAGGCCGCTTCGAAAAAAAAATATCGTTGCAAAATGGGACACCCTAATGTATATAAATAGCGACAGAGGTTAAAAATTGTGGTGCATTAATAGGAGCAAAATTTAATATTTCCCAAAATATCAGTTAATTATTTTTGAAAATGATCTTTCAAACAACATCAAAATTAACTAAAATGATGCGTTCTTCTTGCATTAAACTTAAAATATTTAAATATAAATCGAACCAAATGGAGAGAATAATTACCGTTTTAAAGTACTAATAAGAATAGGCGAGGTTCACGGATTTTTATCAAAACAAAACCATTTCAAGCGCTAAAAAAAAAGAAAAAAAAGTCTGTGGGGCGTCCAATTACAAGTTACAAATTACAAGCCATTTTACTATTTTAAAATGTTAATTAAATATCAACGCCTTTTCAAAATTTCGGAATAATCTTTGGAATTTATAACCTTTCTCACTGAGCCGTTCGTTAAAAGCAGGACGCGGTCTATAGTGAAATTTCAAGTCAGATTCTACGGTAAATGTTATTGGTTAAATGAAACCAAAAAGAAATTATTGTACGAAAAAAAATCAAAAAGTCAAGTAAAAAATGAAAGTTTCTTTTCATTTATGCTTTAAAAAGTGTTATCAAAACCTTTAACATTTAACGGAAAATATACAATAAGTATTTCAGACTACCTTTCAGGGATAGGACGAGCGCGCTCCTTTTTTCGCGAGCGCAAAGAAGAGCGCGCTCTTTATACAAAATTAAGAGCGGGAGCGTGAGCGCACTGCTTAACGCTCATTTTTTACGCGCTCGAGCTCAATTTCATACCATCATATCTTTCCCCCGTAATCCAGACAGCTTAATGCGTCAGTATAGCCTTTCAACCTGAAAGACTACTAACTAATGAAGTCAAGTTGGACCGATATTCGAACCTACTATAACTAGAGTTATTCATACCCAATTCAATGCAGATGTTTTAGGTACGTAATAGTGATCTTTCCGATTTTTGAAAAATTGATACAATCTCTTCTTTGATTCGTAAAAGTAAAATTATTACATATAAATATGCTGCAGTCTTAATTGGTTTAAATAATTGAAAATTGATTAAAGGAGCACTGGCTTTACAACTAGCTGTAAATGACATACAACTAGCTTGCTCGACATGAAAACAAAACATATTTTATACATCGAATCATTTTTTTTCCTTTTTATAGAGCTGTTATAGAATATATTCCAATCAAATTATTTTGATCTTATTCTGAGTTATACCTGTTATAAGTGTAAAAAAAAATCCGCTTTGCTCATTAATTATTGGTTATTCTAAATGGATTATAAAGAGCGCAGAATGAGCGGGAGCGCGAGCGCGCTCTCTTTTGAAAAAATGAGCGCTGAGCGCGAGCGTGAGTGCCGTTTGTCAGGTGAGCGCGAGCGGGAGCGCGCTCGCGAAAGGTAGTGAGCGGTCCTATCCCTGCTACCTTTATATTAATTTTATAAACTATAACAGAATATTACACGGAATATTTTTCTATGTTTTGTATCGATGTATCTGTTTTGTATCGATAATAAAATCTGGCTCAACACTATTCAAAACAGTTTTCAGATTCCGAAAGTTTTTACATCTGATTGGAGACCATCGGTTTGCAAAGGTTTGAAACATTTGAAATTCAAAGGTCAAGCAGTGGCGGATCCAGGGGGGGGGGGGCGATGGGGGCGATCGCCCCCCCCCCCCCCCAAGACGGAAAAATTAACATGGGAGAGATAGGGATTACGTAAAATCGCCCCCATGGGTCCCATAAGACCAATGTTAATCGCCCCCCCCCAAGACCGCGGTCTGGATCCGCCCCTGAAATTTATTGAAAGCAAGCTATGAAGCTGTAAATGCAATAAACTGTAATATGAATATGAAAAAAATATGGCTTGTAAAACTAGGTTATAAATCGGGATATTTCAGGAAAAATAAAATTCCCTGCTCGACGCGCAGTTGATTTGTGAAATAATTCTATTAGTTATTTAACTCATACACAAACATTTAAATTATTAAATGTATTTTTTAAATTGATACATAATTTAAAAGATAAAATAAAGAAATAAAAAACAAATAGTACAGATGCTTTATTGAAATTTATGAATAATCATAAAAAATATTATGAGGTAAATCATAAACTTATATTTATTATATTTTTGTACTTTGTATCGTCAATAAAACCTTGGATTCGTCCTATTTGCTGAATTTTTAGTCAAATGAGTAGTGAACAAGTGAATTTAACTGTAACGTGGATTGGAGAGGGCAATCAATTAATAAGGATATTTGGTTGAAATACTACAGTTCGAGTTAACAAACTTAAAAGTTCTACAAATTTCTTGTGAATATAGTCTTGAATTTCCATCAACCAAAAAGTTGAAGGAATAAAGCAAGCAAAAATGTTTTGCTATTTTCTCCTTAGATTTAACGTCATATTATTTTTAATATGGGTTTTTTAAGCAATCGAGGCGAATCCAAATGAAAATTTAGGAGCCAGCAATGAACTATCAAATACCAAAAACGTCGACGAGTCCAGTAAGGTATACAGTCGTATTTCTAAGTTAGAAAGCGAAGTAGTTGGTTTGAAAACCAAAGGATATGAAGACAGGAAAGTAATCGACCAGCTTATGGGTCGCATTGAGCTGCTTGAAGCCACATCCAACGTCACAGATTCGGATTGTAACAACGAGTACACTGGTAGAAAACTAAAACGCCCTGCTCGCCTTCTTCCATTACAGCTTCTTAGGTACTATATGTTATAACGTTCTACAATATTAAACATATACTTTAAATGTTTCCATGTTATTTAATGAGCAGGGGAAAAGAAAAAAATATTTCTGAAGAAGAAATGGAAAAAAGGATAAGATTTTATGGTCCTCCAACCAGTTGTGAAGATTTAGCGAGACTTGGCTATACTTTAAACGGATACTATTTAGTTAAGGGTCAACAAACAAAGAACGCGAAAATCCAAGTTATTCTTTGTCAATTTAAAGTTCCAGAGAAAAATGGAATGAATAAATGTAATATAATTTGTATTAATTTATTTTGCCTTAAATATTTTAAAACAATTATTACAACATTTTTATTTACAATGGATTTAGATATTACGATCGGAAACGTGGATTTGAAAACGAAGACAGTTCACTTTTACGTCCAACGTAAAGTTGCTATTAGACATGATGGAATCATCGATTTTCATATAGAGCGACTGAACTTGGGCGGAGCAATGAATTTGACCTCTGGAATATTTCCCGTCCCAGTAAACGGCACTTACCACTTCCAATTCTCTGGATTGAAATCTTGGGACACTGAACTTCTATACATCACACTTCAAGTAAACGACGTCGATGTTGGTACAGCCTTTTTCAACGACGGTGGCATGAAACGAGCTTATTCGACAGGCTCCTTGACTGCTTCTCTGAAATTGATAGTTGGAGACCGTGTGCATCTCTTTAAAAAACAAGGTCAACTGTACGACACTGAGACTGAAAACTTTACCCACTTTACCGGATGGCTTGTGGAAGAAGATATAATATTGGTTTAGAAATTTGCCTTTTTTTTATTTGAAATAATAATTAGAATAATAATCATATAATTGTCAAATTCTATGGTAATTTGGTAATTGTGTTATTATTAGAAAAAAAGTAGAGAGGATTAGAATAAACTGTTAACACTGTGCATTACGAAGACTTTGAAGATTTGGAAGATGGGAAGATGGGGAACTCGCTGGACGTGAAGTCCGGGGACGAGTCCGAAGAGCAAGGGAGAAAGGGCATGTTTTATAGTGGATCTCGCGACTGAAAGGAACATACATATTGCTATTCATAGCTCATAACTAAATTTATTCAGATTATGCTGATCTGAAGTGGTGCCGGGCTGGCGGATGGACATCTGGATTCTGGATGTGAGTAGGAGGCAATGAACGAGTTCGTAATTCGCGGTATGACGATGCATGAAGTAATCATGACGTTGGGATGACGTATTGGGAATGAGGAGCATTGGGTTGGTAATGCTGGTGATAGGCGGCGCTCGATGGGTCTCTCAACATGAGCAGTAGATGGCGTCGGGTAGATGGATGCAGACGACATAAGTATGAAATGATGGCGGAAAATACAAATACAGCACAAACAATGGACATTATTTAAAAATTCTAATATATTCAAACTGAATACGTACTGACTTAATGAAAGATTATTTTAAAATGATATTTTATAGTACACTATTGTAAAAGCTGTCTTCAATCGGCCAACTTGAAATAAAAATTCAGCAGCAAACATTTGTCTTTTTATGTTTGTTTTTTTAAGAAGTAGTTTAGTTCATTCTATTTAAACTGAACTGCACCGTTACTGTGTACAGTTTTTAAAGACTTAGAAACGAATATTGTTCGTCTTATAATTTATGAAAATCTTATTCATAATTTTTTAAATTTCTTAAGAAAGGTATACCATTTTCTGAAACTGATCGAAAATAGTATCATAATTTCAAAAAAAAACGGCTAGTTATGTAAAACGAAAAAAATGGTGTATCGTCAAAATTATATTATCAAAGATAATTCTAAAACAATTAATAGATGGGTAGATCTATAGATAGATCCAATAAAGGCAATTATTGGAGCGGCAATGGTTGCTATAACTAATATACATTTGGCAATAACTAAGCGGCCATATTAATTATACTAGGATTCCAGACTGTCTTATGTTCATAGATTGGTTTTATGTATGTTTGCTGTATTCTAATGACTGTTCAATAATAATAATAATAATAATTTATTACATTTGTATAGCGCCCTTTACAAAAGCATTGAAGGCAACATGATCAAAGGCGCTTGTGAGTGAGTCAGTGAGAAGGAAATGCACAACAATTAAACACTATAAGCCTGTCGGAAGAGATGAGTCTTCAAATAAGCCAAAAACGCGTCTTCGTCTTGTAGGCGCGTCGTAGGAGTGCCGTAGTTTTTCTCCTGGTTCCGTAGAAAACCAAGTATAAAGATATTCTACATAGTCCACTCTAAATTTCTCGAACCTCTTTTAAGGGTATCATAGTTATAGTTAAAATGGACAACAATTATAACTGTAATTAGGTATCGCATCGTTATTTCACCTATTTTAAGAGATTTAAGACACTTAAATTGCCCAAGCAATTTTTGCGAAAAAATTAGTTTTTATACAATACGAAAAATTCGAAATCAATTTTTTCGGGAAATTTCGGGAGTTTTCGGGAGCATGCTCCCGCCAAATGTTGAATCCAGCGAATATACAACTACTTAATTTAACATTCGGGTTCAATAAAGAAAAGGTTCTACACAGACCATAAAAACGGCTCACCCGGGGGACCTCCGAAGCGGGCAATCGGAAGAAGGAGTTTGCCGTTTGAGAGTTATTATGTAATATTGTAATGTATTGCTATAGGGGAGAGCGGGGCTGTTTGGGCCACAATTGTTAAAAATTCATTTAAGTTTCGATTTTACTTTATTTATGTAACGTTGGGCATTTTTCTTGGTACCATATTGTAGCCCTGTTTTTCGTCTTTCTAAATATTATTTTTAAAATAATTTATGTGTACAATTAACTTAGTTATTAATTGTTTAGCGACATCACTTTTTTAGCCCAAACTGCCCCACCCTTGGGGCTGAACGGGTCAGTTGGAAAGAAAATTCATACTTCTTTTAAAATTCAGATTTAGGCATAAATAAATATGGCATTAGAATCAAAATTTATTTATCTTTCTGACAGTATGCTTATTTTTTTATTTTAAAAAGGAGCCTGTAAAATAAAAAAAACGAAAGTAGCCAGCTAAAAGTTTGTTTCCCTAGTAGGCTCCCCCCAAATCAGCTGTTTTTCACGCAAAAAAGTACTGACCCAAACAGCCCCACAAAAAGACACTTCACATTTGTTTTGATTCTAAAATAACGGGACATCAAAATAAAAAAGAAAGATATTTTTTGAAAGGGAATTGAAAGGGCTTTTTGACAGTGTCAATTTAAAAATTTTAGAAACATTTTAAAAATTCTAAATTTGAAGGTCAATTCCAAAAAACGAAAAAAATATTTCTAGAAATTCACATTTCTTTGAATAACTTCAACAAAAATTATTTTTTCCTAACCATACTTGCTACACCAATGCGTCATATGGTTACGCACATTGGGTCAAAAAAGAATTATCGTGTGAATTGAGGAACATACTCAAAAGTCCACTGACCCAAACAGCCCCTGACCCAAACAACCCCGCTCTCCCCTACATAACGTTAACATTACTATTATCAATATTACTTACTAATTTAAATAAGGTAGATCATAAAAGTAACATTTTGAAAGTTTATATGTTGTTATTTGTAAAGTATCAAAGAAAATAATACAATGATTTCCATTCGAAAGGTTGATAACTATGAATCTTGTAAACTCATACATTTATTGATGTACGGGAGATTCGGACAAAGCAGCTCTGCGCTCTGTGTATTTGTGTAGGCTAATAGGGTGTAAAACTTCTGCAAATAATACACCCATGGAAATAAAGAGCAAAATTGCCAAAACAAATATATTTTACTACAAGCTAAGTAATAGACGATAAGGGTATGCAAATGTGACTATGATGTATATTTATTTTGGAAAAAAAGCTTTCAATATGTCAAGGTGAATACAAATATTTCCCTAACCAATTTAGGTACTTCAGTGTTCAGTCTTTCAGTTAAAATCATATTTTATGTAAACAAATCTGTTTGTGGTTCAAAGGAATGAAAACCCCGCACGTCATAGGCACGTGAAAGTATTTTATGAAAAGTGTTACATTATTCTTCCATGAATTGAAGAAAATCAATAAAAAACTGATTTATAGCTGAGATTACCATGTACAGTATGGTCCAAATAAACTTGAGGGACACAAAGCACTAAACAGGTAAGGGCCCCTCAAGTTTATTTGAACTATACTGTACAGTTCATGTGTTATTCAAACACTGCATGAATAATCCAACTAAATTCGAATATCTAGCACCGATTCAATTTATTTTCAACGTGAAAACGAGCCCTATTTAAAAAAAAAATTTATTCCATCACAACCATTGATTCTTCTATAGTTTGACTTTAATACATAAATTTGTATTATTTTATTTGCATTGAACAAATTCTTCATCAAGCTTTCTAAATTATTTATTGAAAATATACTTTGACTTATCGTTTACAGTAAAACATAAAGGCATTGATGACCAATATAAAATATATATACAATATGTATAGGCCTACATATTACCATTAACAAATTTAATTCATACATGTGTATAATATAAAATATATGAGAAGCAGGTCATTCATGTTAACTCAAATATATATTAAATACAAACATTTTTCACACAGAATCGTTCGGCAATACATTGAAATGTGAATCGTAATTACATAAAAATAAATATATATAATATTGGAATATTGGAATCCAAAAATGGTATTGGAAGGAGGTGCATCTCATTATCTATTTTCAATATTGTTAATTGGCATTTCACGAAGTCGATAAACTCTTCGTCTAGGAGAACGTCGATTCATCCTGTAATGCTCGGCTTCAGCTTCACTGTTGCTATTCCCATTTTGGACAGCCATAAGAATAATAGGGATGTAAATCAAATGAAATAAAATGAGCTCCCGAAAGACGAGCATGATCAGAGCTATCCATCGATTAATTTCATCCAAGCCCCAAATTACTCGAGTAAAATGGAATGCAGCACCAAAGAGAGCAGCGGGGAAATTAATGAGACAAAATGGGAGAATCCCTAACGCTAGAATCCTAGCCGCTCTCATTTCTAGTCGACTCAATTGCTTTCCACTAGGAGTAGTGACCCTTAATCTATTATTCGTTCTCCGGGAGATATTAGACGGTGGACGATTTCGGCTTCTAGTACCAACTGAAGATTTGGAGGAGACTGGATCTAAAACCACTGATGCCGCTACCCTGGAATCAGTAGGTCGAATAACGGAAGTGCTATTAACGGGCGTGGCTGAGGCTGATGTCGCAGAATAATTTATGCAACTGCAGATGAAGAGGTAGAGACGAATTTGGAGAGCGAAGCAGGATCCAGACATGAAGCCATGGAAAGTAAGAGTGACGACAAGCCAACCAAAATGAACTTCACATTCGTTGCTATTCAAATGAAAAATGCCAGTCCAGTAAGGGGAAGTGTGCCCACCTGTAATCAAATAGCCAAAATATGGATCGATATCAACGAAATTTGGTAGATAGTACAGCTCTTAATCTCTCTCAACACATTTTATTTTTATTCACTTAAAGAAATATTATTTGTTTTATTGGGAACTCTTTTTGGGAAATCTTTGTGGTTATTCTTTAACATAATTGACAGCATCTTTCTTGTCAAATGTAGTAAAAATATGTATATTACGTCCCCAACACTGAGAATAAAACATCTTTCTCATAACATGTATATAATATAGAATATAAAAAACTGGCATTTTCAGTCCATATATATATATATATATTTTGAAGCTCAAACTATAACCCTTCAAAAAAGCTCGTTAGGCAACAATCAATGGAATTGTGAATCGTCATTAGGAAAAAGCTACATAAGCTTTTTAAGACAAAAAACATAAATATTGTTAATTGGTATTTCACGAAGTCGATGAAGTCTCCGTCTAGGAGAACATTGATTCATCCTTTAATCAAAATATAGGTTTTAATATTCGGCTACAGCTTGACTGTTGCTCTTCCCATTGTGGACAACCATATAGGAATAATGGAAATGTACATCAAATGCAACAAAATGAGCTCCCGAATGACGAACAAGATCAAAGCTATCCATCGACTAACTTCCTCAAAGCCCCAAACTACTCGAGTAAAATGGAACGCGTCACCAAAGAGAGCAGCAGGTATATTAATGAGATTTTATAGAAATTAATGACTAATTATCTTAGCCACTTTCATTTCTAGCCGACTCAATTATTGCTTGTAATGTGTGGCAGTGCAAGTAATTATCCTTAATCTGTGATTTGATCTCCGGACATTAGTAGACGGTGGACGATTTGGAACCACTGGATTGAACAACAGAGGGGCTATTAACTAGCGTGACTGCCCGTAAAGAACAACATGCTTGACTTTTTTTTGCTAACCTTGCAGAAAGCTTTCGTTTACTTGCATTTTAACTTGGTTTCAAAGCTGCGCTAAACAAGCGCGCGCTTGCTTGCGCGTAGCTTGCAAATAGTAAAGGTAGATTTTAAACATGCTTGCATTAGCTGGATTCTTGCAACCACGAAAAGACCAAGCTTGTAAAAGCTAATCTCAAGTATAAATTAACGTTATAAACGGAAATGAGTACGCATATATAAAATAATATGAAAACCATTATATGAGTAGAAAAGAATACATATGAATTTGAACGTAATAAACTTATCATAAGGTATAATGAACTGCAGTTCGAATTTGAATAGTGACCATGAACGTCTAATATTATTACTACAGCATAAACCATATAAATAGCTCTCCTGGTAGTCAGCAAATTATAATAAAAATATATATAATATTTTATAATAAACGGCATAATATCTTTTCTGACTATTTGTAGGCTATATTTTATCAGTTTCGACAATATTGGCGATCTAAAGAAATAACGGAGCAGATATATTTTAAAACACTTAGCCTTGTTGTAAAAAGTTTGATTGCAACATGCTTCTTCTTTTCATTATTTTAACATTTTATTACACTTATTTATAAGTTTTCATTCGCGTACATCAACTCATTCACATCAGTGCAGAATGCCCCCAAGGCTCATCAGCTACAAGACAATCTCATTAAATATGACGAATATTGATCTTAGAGGGAAACGAAGAATTTGAAAATAAATAGATCTCTCTTCACCAACTGCCACTTATTTTGGTCGATTTAAACTAAGTGAACGAGATTTTAAGAACTTAGAGCTGAATGCTGATTCGTCAGACTGCTTTAGAGTGAATTCATATAAAATGTTTTTCACGTGGGTCTGCACTTGAATGGTGTTAAAGAGATATAACTTTAAAAAAATGTAAAATGAAACGAAAAAACAGGTGGAAAATAATAAAGGATCTGCTTTACAATAGGAATAATAACGAAACTCATCAATGAACCTTCTTCAAAATTTGAAAAAGTTAACTTCTTGATCAATCGCAGCATAAAGATGTACTCAAGGGGTTCTGTATTTTTAAATAAAACGTTTTCTAACTCGAATTCTTTCTGCTCTTGCATAATTTCATTATAAAAATCAGCAGCATTTTTTTTCTCGTTCGCCAGCAAGAGCTACCTTTAGTAGGTTAGTTATTTTAACCATATAGCTACATATACATAATTTAATTTGGAATCTCTAGAAACACATTAATGTTGGAGATAAATATCATTTTTTTAAAGGTTGCTGTCTCATTCCCATTCGAAAACATTCCGCAATACATTGAGTGGTAATATTATTTGCGTCCTGCTTGATGCGAATAAATATTGCGCGGAATAAATCAACCGCGCTTTCTTTGTGCAGCAGCTGAGCAACAGACGAGTCCCGCCAAACAACATGCGAATATGTGACACATAAAGTCCTCCGAGAAGAATTAGAAGTAATTTATTTTAGAAATTATTTTATCCTAAGTAAAAAATTTAAAACAATCAGTCGCCAGTTTTAGAAGATTCTTATGCATCACGTTCAGCGTTTTATGTCTTGTAACAGGTTAGTTTTGTTTACAGATTTCTCATAAATTTTACTCTATCAGCTTTGTAATTTACTTATTATTTTTTTTTAAATTGCCATTATAGAATGGATATTTGGTCTACTGAGCTCAGAATTAGTGGGCTATTTGATTTCGTTTATGAAGAACCTGCAGCTGTTAACTTGAGTGCCATTTTCACAGCAGTTCCCTTGTTCGAGGATGGTGACAGTAGTTTTATTCTGGAAACGTCTTGGATATCACCTCACAGTCAGTTGAATATCTGGTAATTATAGTTGATAATATCATAATATCTGGTTCTCTTAGAGTTTTTATTATGAAAAAATATATATTTTTTTAATTTGGTCTTACAGTCGCAGTAGAAGCAGCATTATGCCTGTGTGCCTGTCAGGCCTTACCATTTATGATCTATCGTGCCCTTCCTCTGATTGTGTCACACAAGGTGGACAACTATTTATGATCTCTGGTATGTTCCACCTTTACAATAGATAAATTTGACAATTTTTTCTCTCTGAACTAATCAAGTTTCATTGTGAGCATAGATAATGAGTATCAACTCCGTAGAAAGGCCTTAGAAATGTCAACAGTTGAAAGAAAGGTGGGCGAATCAGCTCATCACTCCTACCCAAAAGAACTTCAAATCAAGTAATAATAAAAAATTAAGGCTTTTATTTACATTTAATTTGAGTATATTTTTCAATTTCTTCACTTGATTTCTGATTGTAAAATTCATATTTTTTATTTAAAAATAAATTTTAGTTTTAAAAATAGTAATGCCTTAACTTTGTATTAATTGAGTTTTAATGGGACTTATAAATTCTTTTTAGGTGGGAGAGATCAAAGAGCTCGAAGTTAAAGCTAAGATCGGTCAAGCCTGCCCGAGCATCCTGGAATCTAGAAAGGAAGAATCCCCGAGAACTACATCCATCAAACCATTATCGGTAACTTTTATTTCAATTTTTCACTAAATTAAAAAAATAACAATAAAATATTTATTATTGTCTTGTTTTACTTTAAAAAATAGATCTCTCAAGGTAAAGATGGCTACGGATTGTCAAACACTGCTCTATCAGCGAAGAAGATATAAGAAACTTGCTCCCGCCTGATCTACAATATGTTTTTACCATTATAAAATTTGGCTAATTATTATTCATATTGTTTCGTTATCCAAGATTATGTACTAACATTATTTGAATCTAAGATGGGTCGACAATAAAGACGGGTTTTACTCAGTTTATTGAATTGTTGATTTCATTATTTATTTTAAATATAAATCTGATTTTAAATGCAATATTTATTATGCAATATAGTAGGCCTAAGCGAGTAGCTAGCGGGATTCTAGCTGGATTAGGTGATAAAATCAAGCTTGACTAAAGCTAGCTCTAGCAGGATTTCATTAGGGCCGAGTTAACTATCTACCAAGTTGCAGAGAGCAAGCTAGTTCAAGTTATGAAAGAGTAAGATTGAATGAGTGACTAAATAGCTTGCGATTTGCAAGGAAGTGCACGCTGCAAGTAGAAAAATCTCTCTGCTTGCGGTAAGCTTGCGCCAAGCTATATTTGAGGTACGGGTGAGGTAGAGAGTGAAGCCATGGAAAGTGAGGGTGACGACAGCATGCCAACCAAAATTAACTTCGCATTCGTTATTGCTATTCAAATGAAAATAGCCAGTCTAGTAAAGGAAACTGTGCCCACCTGATACATAGTCAAGATAATACGGATCGTTTTTCAAGAAAACTGGAAGATGGCATGTAGCTTTCATCGCTTTTTATTTATATATTTAGTTCAGGAAATACTATTGATTTGAACAAGAACTCTTGTTGAAATCTTTCACGTTCTTTCAATGAACATTTCTTGTAAAGAAGTAAAACCGTGTGAAGATAATAGTAGGTGTGAAGGTAACAAGTAGTACTTTAATATAGGGAAATGATACATACATATAGATTGTTCAAAATGAAGTTAAATTAAAATAAATCATTGCTTACCGACAATGAGGAGGACTAATGTCAAAATCGTCCATAAAACCCTAGTTTTAGTGATGTAATTCCGGTAAAATTGTGGATGAGCCATCGAGGCGTAGCGGTCCGCCGTGCCCATCGTCAAGGTGGTCAAGATCAGAGCATATGGACAACCGACGACGACAGAATAAATCTGGCAAAAAAAGTTTCTTTGCTCGTCCCACCCTTCATGGTTCAGTAGGTGGATTCCCAATTCGATGAAAGACTGGATGAGTGAAAAGATGTTGAAAACAATCACTGTCACCCAAAATATTCCACTGTGTCCAGAGAACCGACGATGTTTGGAGCGCACAAAGCTGAGGGCCACTAGGTTGAGTGGAATTCCAAATACTACACACAAAACTCGGTTCATCTGCAAAATTATTGGCATATCGAAAGCTGGCATGGTGCTATTTCCCGCAGAAGGCCAACTCTTACTATTATTGTAAACGATATCATCGTTATAAGAAGTGTTAAAGGCTGCCATCGCAATAATATCAGAGAGAAAAACTAGCTAACAAGCACGATGCGTAAAAAAGACGAGAGTGTACCTTGAAATACCTGATTTGACAGACAGTACCCTAGCGTGTGCTCATCATTTAAAAAAATATACTGCGTATATATTTTGGTTTTGGTAGGAATATTCTTTTTAGGTATGCGATTGCGCATGACAGTCACTCACCTGATTGGTGGAGCTCCAGGCCGATGTTTCTGAGAAGCGGAACCCAAGTCTTTTAATAAACAAAGAGCCTCATTAGTTTAACCATTAAACAAAAGGTTGATTAATTACCTGTTGTACCGTATGAACCCACTTGAATTTTCTAGTATGAAGGAGTTAATAGCGAAATTCACAGTAAATATTGCTTTTAAATCGTCAGAACTTGATGAGTTGATGACATTTATTATTACTTTTACTTTTATTTTATTATTTGTTACTTAAAGTGTGTGAAGTATGCAATTATTTCGTTACTAATAATAAATAATAAAATAACCCCAGTTTCACTAAAAGTTCCCAATGCAAATGAAATCGGTCAGACACAGGTAAGAAGCCAAATTGGTACCAACTAAAGAATTGAATACCACTATGAGCCTACCTATATATTTTGTTAGAAACGTTAATAGCTCCTAGGCGAAATTTTCTGTATAAATATAGATAGAGCTTGATATATTTTTGTACCCAAAAGCTTCATATATTTGTTCGATGAAATTAATATTGCCAAGGGCACAGTTAGTCTATGACGCTTCATTAAAAAAGCGTATCGGTATGCCTAGTTATAATTGAGACTAAAGCCGATAAGCTCATTATGTAATTCTTCTGGTAGGAAAGTGCAGACGAGTACAATACGAGTACGAGGGACAGAGCGTTAAATAAGTAAGGGGAAATCATATTTTCTATTTTAATTTGACTAAAGTTTGCTGACATGTATTATTAAACTAATTTTTTTCTTTGAATTGAATAAAAATGTGTGATGGGTTTTGGACAACAAAAGTATGTTCATATTAGTACCATGAATTCTGACAATAGCGGGGGGAGAGAAAATACACGTTTATGTATAATACGCAATCGTACTATCGAAAAATGATAAGGCGAGAATGCGAGAATGGTTGGTTTTTCATCAAGAAAGCGAGAAGAGTGTCCTTACCTGTTGCACAGCTTGTGGCATGGATCGATACTAAGGGCCTTCCATTTTCGTGAAACTTAAATATATTTCCCGAAGGGATTCTACCCGGCAGGTATTCAAATTATGCGTTACCACACTGTTTAACTTGATATAAAATATACTTATAATTATATGAACAATAAATGATGTATCAACAATGTCACACAGTTTTCACAACCCAGAAAATTCATCAGTTGACTAAGTCGTGCTATAAATTTATTAGTGCAATATTTAAATCCTAAAAGATATTTCAGATGCTGCTGATCTTCCATACGGTAATTATTTTACGGTAATAGGAATAGCAATTACTCATACTTTAAAAGAGTAAAAACGAGTTGAAAAATGTTCCCAACTACAAAATTTGTTTATTATAATCTCATTATGATTGTTAATATAATCAAACTTATTGCAAACAAATATTTTGCAGAAGTTAATTGATTTTCTAAATGAATAGAGGTTACGAGAATAAAGAATTTAAAAATCATGTTTTTTAAGGCAGGCGACACAGAAGTATTATTATATACATCCCTGGAGGTATCAATTTAAAGTAAATTGCTCAACATTATAAAATGTATTTGAGTACTGTACAAGAAAACTTTATCTAAAAATGTGTCAATCAAAGCAATCGAAATAGGCTCAAAAACACAAAAAGGCTTTTGCACATGTGCAATGAAAAAGCAAACAATACGAATGCTTGGCACAAATAATTTTTTTTTATTCGAAAATGGTTCTTTCTTAACTTTGGTAATTTTATTCCATCGACGTACTTGATTCTTCTAAAGACTGGCCTTCATAAAGTTCTATAATTGTTTTCATTGAGCCAATTTTACACCAAACTTTTATGACAAATTATAAACAAGTAATACACCGTATAAATATGATAATCTTTATTTTTTTTTACCTGTTATTTGTCTTTTACCTTAATAACAGACTATGATACCTAGACTGATAAAAAAAATCTGTCGGGAATAAAGTCGCTAATAAGTACCCAGAAATGCTAGCGTGATGAGGTGCGTCCCTGTATCAATCTGTTTAAACTTGTGCAGCCTTCTTCTTGGGATCGACACTGTCGGCTACACAGCGCGAAGTTGTCAAGAAAAGATTTAAAGCACCATTTTAATGATCTTACTGCCTTTTGAAATAGTTTCTTAAGCATATATGTGAAACTTGAATGTGTAAACTTGATTTGTGTCGAATACATAGTGAATCTATAACAAAAAAGGAAAAAAAAGCTTTCTTCGTTTTGAGGCCGTTTTGCTCTAGTTTTTGCTTTCGTTACTTATTCGTCCAGTATGAACACCTATAACAAATCCTATAACGAAATGAAAACATGACGAGAACGAAAACTTGACGAAAAAGCGCCAGTGTGAACCTAGCTTTCAAGTATGTGAAAGCTATTAATTCATAACCAAAAATTATAAATTTGCAGATTTTAAATGTCTTTTATTTCACATATTTCTCCAGCCCACGAGGCATTCTCATTCATTTTCCAATTGTATTGACGAGAAAAAAGATCCCTTTCTGTCTGTCTGACCTTGATTTCTTTCGTTATATTTTTTTTTCGTCGAGAGTTTTCAAATGTAATCAATAATGCAGGTCGATTTTTTTTATTCTGATCAAGAATGTTTTTTTAAATTGTTTTATGACTTACAGCGCAAAAGCCGGCAAAAGGGACTTTGTGCCACCAAAATACCCGCTTTTACGTGGACGCCTTGTTAAGGAATACTTTAACGAAAGGGGAGAAATTCAAATTTTTAATTTTATAATTGTTTGCTCGTTCCCCAATTTTAGGGATCAGGGTACCTGTCAGGTATTAAAATTTTGTCTGGCTCCCAAGGTTATTGTGGAGCCCCAATAAGTACACTCGACGGATATTATCACATCCCCGAATTCGGATTTGAAACCTAATACCCGACGGATATCCTCATTGATATCCTGTTTGATCGAAGAGGAGAACCAACGAGTAGCTGTGGGATGTGTGGGATCAGATTGATTGCGTAATTAATGTCTCAATTATTATTATGAGTTTTAAGCTGGAAATTTTACAATGGAATTTTATTCGTAAGAAGTTCAATCTACACATTTGAAGATGATAAAACGATTTTTCATAGACTCTTTTCTATGAATCGCATTGTAAAAGAAAAATAAAAGATTTTCTTTATCTATTTATTCCAAATTTATGGTTAACAGCGTGTTCGTGTTAAAACAGTCTGGTTTTTAAGTTAACATTTTTTCATTCACAATACCGGAGGAATTATTGAAATAAACCAAATTTAGGATTTTAATAAGGGAAAAATTCTGCGTATAAAGATAATTTCAACCAACGGTTGTGGAAAAAAGAGATTGGCAGCGGTTCCAACCACTTTTAGACGAACGTCCTCTTCAAGAAAAAAATAATTTCCTGTTAACATCAACTAATCAATCGAAAATGGAATCCATAAGCAATGGTAGACGAGATCGACGGCGCTATATGCAGCCCTAAGGCTATAAACTAAGAGGGAGAGGTATAAGATTTTGCAGCTATATTCGAGAGAACTTTCTAAAAATGAATTACATCGTCATTCGTCCAAAAACCACTGAGAAGTCAAATAAGTAATGAGCTTGTAATTCAATCAAGATTACAACTGTTTATATTCGTGACGTAGCAGTTTTTTTTTTCAGAAGGAAATAACACTTATCGAGCCATCTACCCATGGATAGATTTGCTTTAAAACCATGATTTTTTAAGATGCATTAAAATAAAATGTTACGAAATAGAATAAATATACAAATTTTGAACATGCATGCAAATAGATATGATGATAAGTATACATACAAATAAATTTAATCTATTTATCATAAGAAAGACCGAAAATTTACTTATGGTTAAACCATCATAATTTGGAGTGGTGGTACTCTATATATCCCAATAGAATCGCATCAAATTGAATAGTGGCCAGTATGCTGATGAAACGGACAAAAGAAGATAATTTCTTGTGAATCACTTCGCCCTCAATTCCATTCGACTCAATTACTGTCGTTAGGAGCAGTAGACACAGATTATGCACGACCACGAACATCAACACCGCTTCCCTAGCGTTCACTTATTGGAGTGGCAGATGGAGTGGCCTATTAATATACTGCTCCTGGAGGCTGGTGCTGTTTTGAAATAAATAGACAAGAATCTGTCAAATGGGAGACATTTCAGGAGCCGGATTTGCGTCACTATACTTATTAAAGAACTATGATTGAATGAGTTGTTGGATTCTTCCAAATATTAATATATGAGCCTTAAGTTTTAAAAATCGACAACATTCACTTATGTGATCAAATAAAAGATGTAAAAATACAGCCACAATCACTTCAATACATAAATAAGTAACATAAGCAGGCTTAGCCCGTCAGAATGTTTTGTGGGGCTTATCTTTATTTTTTAATATAAAGGGTAATAAGGTATGGCTGTTTTCTATGAATCTAAGAGCTGCTACTGTTACTGGCTGAGTCAATTATGTATGAAGCCGAGTGGAAGCCGGCTTATTTCCCCTTCATTCTAGAAAGATTAAAGCATTTGCCAGAAATTTCTTGCTTTTCGGTGCATTTTCTTGATTTCTTCCCTTTTCTACGCTCAAGAAAACGAACAAAACAAACACGCGGTTGACCCTCGATACAAGCAATTAAATAAGGGCGATAACAATAAATACACCTTTAATGATAAAAGGGTACTACCAATTGAGTATATGTATCTGCCGTATAGCTGATTGTTTAGGAAACAAAGTCCTATTGTTCTCAAGTCCTTTTGAAGAAGTCTGACGATATTTTAAGTATGATGAACTCGTGCCTTGGACAAAATATAAATTGGAACTGGTTCTATATCGCCCACGCTTTTCAAAATCGATTGGCAGTACCAACCGGCAATAAAATGATCGTCTATGTACAAGTGTGTTTCCTTTTCGTTTCGTTTAAGTTAAAAAAAAAACGATATCGATCAGTGAAAAAGTACCGATGATGAAACTCACATTAGTTGCTATCCAAATGAAAAAATAAGCCAGTCCAGGATGGAGAAGTGTGACCACCTGTAACATCCATTTGACATCACAGTATAGTTTCTCTTACAAACTTTCATTATTGTCTTGGTGGTATACAAGACAAGTAGTAAGTATACAGAGATAAATATTACTTTTTTACTGTATTAAATATAAATTAAATTCTTAAACAACAGGACTAAAAGCGAGCATATATATATACTCATGTTTGTAAGGTTAGTCGATAGAACGAAGCAGGTTGCCGACATGACGCCATGGAAGGTGAGAGTGGCAACAAGCCAACCAAAATGAAATTCACATTCGTTGCTATCCAAATGGAAAAAGCCAGTCCAGTATGGAGAAGTGTGACCACCTGTAACATCTATTTGACATCACAGTATAGTATCCCAAGCAATCTTTCATTGTCGTCTTGGTGGTTCACATATACACTATGTAGAGATAAATATTATTTTATTACTTTTTTACTGATTTTAATATAAATTCAGTTATTAAATGATATTACTAGAACTAAAATCGGACTTCTTATATATTTATGCATGTAAAATCAATTGAATTTTACCGACAATATGGATGACTATTGTCAAAATTGACTATAAAATCCTGGATTTTGTGATAGGATTACTGTAAAATTGGCGGTGAGCCATCGAGGTGAAGCGATCTGCTTTGCCCATCGTCAGGGTAGTCAAGATCAAAGCGTGCGGACAGCCGACGACGCCGGAGTAAATATCTGATAAAAATATTCCTTTGTTTTGAAGTTTAAAGGGATAGACCCCAAAAAGAATATACAATTGTATTTGACAATTAGAAATACAAAGATGGCTTCCTGAGCCTTTGCCGCAATAGTGAAGGGTTCCGTTAAGTGTCACCGACACGTGCCTTAAGCAGACTGACCGCCGAAACGCCCCGTCCGCTTCCGAGAAACGGAAAGGGCGCTGAGATACAGCGAAAAAAGAGAATGGCCCAGGGCACACACACATACAGTACACGAATCATCACAACAGTGTTGTAGTATCGCCTACACTAAAATCGATATCATCGATTGAATTATATCCAGATTAGTATATGCTTGTGTGTTTCTCTGTTGCGTCCATATTGATATACTATATTAAGAGAATTATATTTATATAAAATCTTGTCAACATTGAGTAAGTATACATTCATAGATAGTAAAGGGGAAAAAAAGAAGGATTAGTGACCCAATATAAACGTAGATTCTGTTTATTGTAAATCTTTACCATATGTTTGTACATTTGAAGAGCGGATTGTACACAGGGATGTAATCGTCAGTACTTAGTTTATTCTGTGTTTGATTTTGCGGTTGGAAAGGATGAAGAAAATGGACAGATACAGTAATCCCTATACAGGTGAGCTTAATGGTAAAAGCAAGAGCTCTTCTGTACTCGTAAGATTGTAAATAGTTTATCTGCAGTTTTCAATTATCACATATAGATTTTATAAATTAATTTATTGCTGTCTTGCTTTTAATTTTAGTATCGGTGCTGTATTGAAAAAGCTTATTGTTGTTGTTCATTCTGTCAATTATCACTTTTAAAATAACAGTATTGCTTTTCTTCTATACACTTATATATAAAAAAAATAGTCGTATTATCCACAACAAAGATACTCTTCGTTTCATTTTAACGTAAAATAAAATACAGGGAGCATTTTCAATTATATAAAAAATAGAAATCCTCTTTTGCTTTTCTTCTTCACATAAAAAAAAAATATGTTTGGCTTAATTTCCTTTACGCGAAATATGAAGAATTTTTTCGGGCTTTCCTCTTCAAATAAGAACATTTAAAAGAAAGTTTAAAAGATTAGAAACGTAAAAGTAAACCAAATATTAATTCACAATTACAGTAGGCGTAAAGGGCAATTTCAATCTTTTTCATCGCTCGTCTTATCAATTCGTTTCCCGTTAAAAAAAAATTCAATGATACAAAAATAAAGTATAGTGACAGTTTACTTCTTTATTCTTGTTCACTCAATTTTAAGTTTTTTTTTAAATGTCGAGTTATGGTTTATGTGTATCATATATAAATATATATATATTATAAATTAAATTTATTTAATATATACATAGAGTGAAATTCACGTAAACGTGGTTTAATAGCAATGGAATGCTGAAGACGATTCTTTGCTGAGAATTTATAATTTTTTGGACGAAAATATAGGTTGCCTTGAAATTTTTTGTCGCCTCTAAATTAGCGTAAGTTAATAAAATATATAATAAAAATAAGTTTTTTTTTAAAGTTATGATTAAGAGATTTGAATTGATAACTGAACTGATAACCTTATTATTGGATTTTATTCCCAAGCTGTGCGCTTACACATTTGGAAAATGATACGAAACATTTTTATAAGCACTGTTCTATGCATGACGATATGTATATAACAAATTCAAATTCTGCATCTTCACATCAATAAAGTTGCTGTACGATTTTTATACATACCTGTTGCAGGGCCTGTTTAATCGATCGATACTTAGGGGCTTCCCGCTTTCCCACTACGTCCAGATACTATAGCTTTTAATAAGCATAAAAGAAGGTATTCTGAGACAAATAAAGAAAATCTAGAGAATCAAATTAAAATGCCTCGAAGCTGTTGAACCTTGCAGTGCAAATCCAGCAAGCATACGTACTTTTTCTTTAGTATATATTACTTGCTCTAGCACATGAAATTCTTAACATTCCGGCAAAAAATGGGGTAGAATTTCTATTACCGGCGGTCGGACTAATATTCGTTGCAGTTGTAAGTCATATTAAATCCTCCTCCTAAGTAGGTTGATATAGCTTTAGCTATAAAGGCGAGTCCGGGATTCATTCTCTAGCGCATTCATATAAACCACATTTGATCAAATTAAATCAGAGATGTCAGTCGTTATCTTGGCCATGATATCATCAAGGAAAAGATTATTTGGAGCCAGTTTTCATCGAAGAAATGGTTCTATCATTTTTTTAGTTTACTCTATATTTCTGGCCGAAAAGAACATATTTTTACAGTCAACTTTGACTTCCTCGTAGAAAACTATGATTCTCTAAATCTCTTAATTTATGTAAGAAAAAAAAATCTTTCCTAGAGTTTGCCTCAGATTTCAGGGGAAAACTTGTTCTAGAGTTTACTCTAGCTTTCTCGTAGAAGCAAACTTCTTGGGTTCACATGTTTGCTAATATAAGAATAAGCTCGATAATCAGTACATTGCACGACTGTTAAAGCTCTATACTGTACCACAAATTATACAGTATTGGGACGCTTTTAATGAATAAAATTAATTAACTGATGGTCGAGTTTGAGTATATCAAGAAACAGTACACAACTATTAAACTGATCATGTTTTGGTCAGAAGAATGCTGAATTCTATGTAATGACCGGGTACATACATACGCGAACTGTGAGCACCTTAGGAACAAAAATTGGATTATCGTCCTCTCAAAAGCCTATTCGCATCTTCAATGTGGATCTTGTCCATTGCAGCATATTTATAGTTGTATTATTTAAATTGCATTTATATTCATAAAGGAGGTTTGAGTTTTGAAACTATTTAGGCCTATCGGTTTTATTCGTAAAACCATTATAAAAACATAGTTGCCTCTATATGTTGATTTCTTATCATTTTTCCTATTTCATAATATTATTTTTCTTCATCATAATTTAATTATTTATTGGATACTGCATATGTGCTTGCTTTGACTTCTTCTTTGCCACTTATACCTTTACACTTTACAGTTTTTTTCCACAGAAATATTTGGAAAAAAACATATTTTTGGGACTTACTCGAAGACTTACTTCAAATTGTCCCTTTAAATCAATTATAATCGATAATAAGATTTGTATTTTATCTCTACACAAAAATGAATTTTAATCATAATAATAATGGATTGAAGTTAAAAGTTTTATTATTTATGAGCATCGAAAATACGATTGAAGCAGGTTCAATATAACATAGGAAAAACACTTTGCTGGGAGCAGTTTCTTGATGAAAATCGCAAAATGTGCAAGGTAAAAAAATCACAACGGGAAACATAAATTGGTTGATGGAAAACCAGCTTCCATCTAACTAATAATTTGGCAGTCCTTTTTCCTCGTTTTGGGTATTGGGTAGACTCAGCATTCGTTTTTCTTCTAGAAAAATAATGCATTTGAATTACAAGTTAAAAGTGCAATAATTTGTTGGTGAAAAAGTTTTCCTTAATTAATACCGTTTTTCAAATCTTAAGAAACAATTAGTCTTTTGCCCTACTTATGATCAGGATTTTATTATAATTTGAATTAGTATTCATTTTTTATCACCTTTTTTTTTACTTTTTCTTGCTTTTAGTAGCATAATTGGAGTGATGCACAATTATATTTAATATTTCATAAATGAATATGAGTTTTAAACTTTCATGATTCGTTTTTGATTCGTCACAGCGGAGAGTCAGCGGTGTTTAGATGATTCTGGTATCCACTGTTTGTATTTTGCTTTAACTTTTATTTTATATTTAAATCGTCCAAATTACTGAAACGATCCAGCGTTCTGATTTTTTTCTTGACTATTAAGGATAAATGGATTTTTTTTGAGTGCACAATACCTCGTTTACTACTGAAGATCAAAGGAAGCAATTACATTAGTTTACCAAGAGCTTCAAACTGAAACTGTATCGTTTGCGTTTTCATCTTGCTGAAATAATCTTTTACTTAATTGAGTCATTTTCCATTGTTTCTGAGATTGCCAGTAACTCTTTATTCTGATTGTGCCTAATTTGAGAACGATACCATAAGTACACAGTCTGGGCTGACATTTCAGTTAAGGGACCTCACCTTCGCAAGAATAGATCCCGCTAAGCGATTGATGACAAATCAGAATCCAGTGACACAACATGTACAGCTATATAAAGGGAGAGACACATTAGCTCAAACCAAGAATAACATAACTTCCTCACTTCGTTACCTATCGGTCAAGGGGCACTCTGCGGCATAGATATCCACAAATAATAATCTGCTCTATTGTCGTGATCTTAATCTAGCTGGCACTGCATAGGAGAAAGAGAGAGCGATAAGTAAACAATGAATATCATGAATCGAGTGGGGTGGCATGCATAGCTGATCACAATCCTAAAGTGACAAGTCCGGAACTAGGTCGAAAAGAACTTGACATGAAACCTGCCTCAGGGTTGATAAGCTGCCTTAGAAACCACTAAAGGGCATCTGCAGCTCTGGTAATCGTACCAGCGCGTAGTGAGAGCTCTCAAGTAACAATATAACTCACGAGAGAGCGCAATCACTCGACGTAAATCAACTCTGAACGTTTCAAACGTGACAGCTACACAATGTATACGAACACACACAAATGTAGAGGGAAACGGCCGTCATTGACAGCTCACAAATGAGGAACAGATAGAGCGCGAATTGAGATACGTCGTTGCCACTTCAGTTTACTCTTTCGTTAGAATATCCATTTTAAAATGGTATCTTGATTTTAGAACCAAAATGCCACACTTATTAATAATCGACCGATCCAAGAAAGAAGGGTGGCATCATTAATAGAGTTGGAATCGTATTGCTTTAGTAAATATTAAACCAATAAATATAACCAACAAGGTGCGAATCAATGAACTCTATTAAATTTAATGAACCCATCGTGCTGTGTATGAATCAGAAAAAAGGTTATGTAAGCTATATTATATCCACGATTAAATTCTATATTAAATGACAATAGGCAGTTTGACAAAAGTGACAATAGCTAATTGTTTTTTTAATGAAAAAAGATTACCAGAATTGAGACAAAAATTAATTTTTTGATCAGAAAATAATTTGTTTATTGTGCGAAGGGAGGCGACTCAGAAGTCAACACAAATATTATTTTTTAACGGGTCAAATTGGATATTATACGAGAATCCATCAAGTAGGCCGTATTTCTTAAACAAACAGAAACTCTGCTTAATATAACTAGTATATGTTAATAATATAATATCTAGTTTTAAAATACCCAATAAAGAGAGGTAAAAAAATGTATACACCCAACTTCGAAATAAGCCTAATATTTATGCACCATAATAAATCATTTGTTTTTTACATTTCAATAAAAATGAAATTGAATAATACAAAATTATATATATTAGACAAGTTTAAGCCTATCCATAAAGTGTCTATAAAGGAACGAACATGCTATAAACGGAACATAAATAAAAAAAAATTAAGCGGTGCTGTAAATGTAAAAAGGTGACTTACTTTTTATCGTTGTTACATGAGCTTATCATTATACAACTCTGTATTTCTGTATAGTTTTTGGTGCCTGATCTCGGTACCATTTTGTGCATCTTGGCCTGATCTTAATCTTCGTGTAAATTTCTAAAGGAAAACCTTATTCGCTGGCCGCTGTACTTCTAATCTATTTCATTCTTGTTCTTCTTATATTCTTATCTACTTGTATTTCATATGCAGATCTACATTTCTTGCTTGAGTCTTACTTTCGCTGTTGCATTACTATACTCTTTGGCAAATAAGTCCATTCTAAAATCGACTCCGTTTTTAATTTTAGTAAAGAGCATCTTAGCCCAAACAACCCTTTGACTTAGTGTGCATGATTGGGGTAAACTCAAGTATTTAGCACCAATTCAATTCGTTTTTTCGAGGCGAAAAGGAGTTCATCTTCATTTAGTTGCACCACTCATCTATATACATAACGAATTCTATGTATGAATTTCAATTATTGTATTTACATTGAAAGAATTTTATGTATGAATTTCTATTATTGTATTTACATTGAAAGAATTTAACATCAAGCTTTCTAAATAACATAATGAAAATACACTTTGACATGTCGTTTACAGTAAAATATATAAATGTATTTATGGCAGTGTAAATATGAATGTATCTATATCTTTATATATGTATAATAAATATTAACATAAACACATCCCATTCATAAATATGTATGATATAAGTCTAGATATAAAAAAACAGGGGAATAATTTTAACTGAAAAATATATGAATTCAAAATATTTTTCACATAAATAATACTTAAACTATAACTTTACTAAGGACTCGTTGGGTAATACATTCAAACTTGAATCGTCATTAGCAAAAAAAATGTACATAATCTTTCAAAAAAATATATATATTATCCCATATATCTGCCTAACAATAACATTGGAAAGAGACTCTCATTATCTGCTTTCAATATTGTTAATTGGCATTTCACGAAGTCGATAAACTCTTCGTCTAGGAGAACGTCGTTTCAGCCCGTAATGCTCGGCTTCAGCTTCACTGTTGCTCTGCCCATTTTGGACAACCATAAGGATAATTGGGATATAAATCAAATGAAATAAGATAAGCTCCCGAAAGACGAGCATGACCAGAGCTAGCCACCGATTAACTTCCTCTAAGCCCCAAACTACTCGAGTAAAATGGAATGCGGCACCAAAGAGAGCAGCAGGGAAATTGACGAGACAAAATGGGAGAATCCCTAACGCTAGAATCTTAGCCGCCCTCATTTCTAGTCGACTCAATCGCTTTCCACTTGGAGTAGTGACCCTTAATCTGTTATTCGTTCTCCGGGAGATATTAGACGGTGTTCGATTTCGGCTTCTAGTACCAACTGAAGATGTGGATGAGGCTGGATTTAAAGCCACTGATGCCGCTACCCTGGAATCAGTGGGTTGAACAACGAAAGTGCTATTAACTGGCGTGACTGAGGATGATGCCGCAGAATAATTGATGCAACTGCGGATGAAGAGGTAGAGACGAATTTGGAGAGCGAAGCAGGTTCCCGACATGAAGCCGTGAAAGGTGAGAGTGACGACAAGCCAACCAAAATGAACTTCACATTCGCTGCTATTCAAATGAAAAAAGCCAGTCCAGTAAGGAGAAGTGTGGCCACCTGAGATATTAAAGAAGAATTGTATAAGATACATAAGTTTTAAATCTTTTTCCGACCTATATTATTATTAATATTCATGTAAGGAAACATTATTGCTTATGAACTCTTAAAGGAAATCTTTTAAGTTCTTTCACAGGATCTTTCCATTTTTATTATTTAAAATATTGAAAAATAGTACAATAGGTGGTAAGTGACCTTAAACCCTGGCAATAACTTCTCATTTATTTTATGGTTTATGAACGCAGCAGAGCTATTTATGTGACATTATTTTTTACCTAACGTTAATATTTTTTATTCTTTAAGACTACATGTTTTAGATTGACAAATTATTTTTTCGCTATTTTTACCGACAATAAGGATGACTACTGTCAAAATTGCCCATAATATCCTAGTTTTAGTGATATAGTTCTGGTAAAATTGGGGATGAGCCATCGAGGCGTAGCGGTCCGCCGTGCCCATCGTCAAGGTGGTCAGGATCAGAGCATATGGACAACCGACGATGACAGAATAAACCTGGCAAAAAAAGTTTCTTTGCTCGTCCCATCCTTCGTGGTTAAGGCGGTGGATTGCCAATTCAATGAGAGACTGGATGAGTGAAAAAATGTTGAAAGCAATCACTGTCACCCAAAACATCCCACTGTGTCCAGAGAACCGACGATGTTTGGAGCGTACAAAGCTGAGGGCCACTAGGTTGAGTGGAATTCCAAATACTACACACAAAACTCGGT
Organism: Chydorus sphaericus; assembly: GCA_030141595.1. NCBI lineage: Eukaryota > Metazoa > Arthropoda > Branchiopoda > Diplostraca > Chydoridae > Chydorus > Chydorus sphaericus. The sequence continues at coordinate 10,890,742 of CM057929.1, read as the reverse complement.
CCATCTGTAAAATGATTGGCATTTCAAAGGCTGGCATGGTGCTTATTCCAGCAGATGGCCAGCTCTTATTGTTCTTATAAACGATATCGTCGTTATAAGAAATGTTAATGGCTGCCATCGCAATAATATCGGAGAGAAGAACTAGCTAACAAGCATGATGGTTCAAGAGGAGAACGTAGTACCTTGAAATATCTGATTTGACAGACAGTCCCCTCCCGTTTTGCACCTTATTTAAAAGAAAAAAAGTGTGGGGTATAGTAGAAGTATTCTTTTTTTTTTTAAGAAGAGGCAAATGAATATTTGTGATTGCGCATGACAGTTACTCACCTGATTGGTGAAAAGTGGGATCCAAGTGCTTTAATAAACACAGAGTAGTAACCAGCAGCCTCATTAGTAGAACTATTCAGCAAAGGGTTGACTAATTACCTGCTGTGAACTGCATGAACTCGCCTAAATTTTCCGTGGGAAGCGTTAATAGTGCTCATGTGAAATTCACTGTAAATATTGATTTTAAGAAAATTTTTATAATTTTAGAACTTGATGAATTGAGGCGTTGCAATCATTATTAATCGTGTGGGAAGGATGCAGTCATTTCAAAATTATCCATAAAGCAATCTTAATTTCACGGGAAAGGTGCCAATAAGCTAATGAAATCGGCCAGACAAAGGTAAGAAGCAAAATTGGTAAGACTTATAAACAAAAGATTGAATTGCTTACCAGTCCTACCTGTTTTAAACCGTATGAACTCACTTAAAATCTTTGAGAATTGTAAATTGTCCCCGGGTGAAATTTGCTGTTAGTATTGTTTCTAAAAATAGATTGAACTTAATTAGTTGGGGCATTGTAATCGTCATTTATAGTGTATGAAGTATTCAAATTGTTATGGAAGCCCACTTTCATAAACTGGTTTTCACGACATGAAACCAATGTGCGTAAATTTTAGCTCAAGTATTCTTTTATTCAAATGGGATGCACTGTACGATTTTGTATAATAGATTACTACGAGTTTTACTTTCTCATTAGCATCATAGATTTGTTCGGTAAAATTGAGATTGACGAGGATGTGGTAAGTCTACGACACATAATTTTAAAGCGTATTAGCATGTCTAGTTATAATTAAGACTTAAGACTTGAGCCGATAAGCTCATAATATAAATTTTCTCGTAGGAAAGTGCAGCCGACGCTATGAAATTGAAAATTATCCAATCGCTCATTTTTTTTTTTCAATCGCACCTTCGAAAGGGATAAATAGAAAACAAGGATAAGGTGAGAATGGTGCCACTAAATAGATTTCATTGAGAGATGCGGCCTTATCTGTTGCACACCCGTGTTGTATTGATCGAATAGGGAAGGACTGCCATATTTGGAAAATATTGGTATTCATATTTTATAGTATCTATAAATATTGGAAAAAAAACTATAGAAAAAAACATTTCACCAAATCGAACTTTTTTCACAATCATTGCGTGTTTATATGAAAGCTCAAATTATTATATGTGGCTGTTGTTACACTTTTATTTGGCATCAAATAGGCCTACTACTCATTTAAAAAATTAGACTCATCACGTCATCGCTCCCTCATCATACAGCGCCACTCGGCAACGCTGTGGACATCGCGCTTTAAGTGCTAAACCATACACCGCTCTACTACGGGAGTGGGCCCCCCTAACGACGCATGTGACTATGATCCGATGAGCGTCACCAGACACCGATAGACTTCACTTGATTGTGCACTTTCAATCCGACCTCGAGATGAACGCTTCTCTACCACGAAGACTCGGCCACGCCCCGTGCTATCGGTTTTATTTCATCTCTCGAGTCAAGTATAGTGATATATACATACGATCTGACTAATAACTTCTAGGTGCTTTGCGAGATGAACAAGTTTTGATCGGGATAATTACTTACAAGGTAGTGTAACAAATATAATGATTCCTGTATATACACATGTAACAATAATATTTTTGAGAATGACTTTGAATTTTTGAGGAAGACTGCCAATAGGAAAGGGAAGGGAAGAAGGGGGAGGAGGTCGAAGAGATAACTCCGACTAATCATAATAATTCCGTCTACAATTTCTTGGTCGTCCACCTTCTCTTCACATTCTCTATACCGTGATACATCGACGTCCAAAAGGTAAAGTGGGCCGACATTTCCATCTACACACAAAACGGGACAAACCTATAGTTTACACAAGCAAAAATAGGGAACGTTGTCTACTAAACATCAAACCAATTACTTTGAAAGGGAACCGATATCACAAATGATCATTAGGAGAAATAGATTTACTTACTTTCTCTTTTACCAACAATATGTCCTGAAACTTGTAGAGGAGTCGCTCTTTATCATTTACCGATTAGATCATCACAGGAATCACTCAAGAGACTTTCACTACTATTATCTTTGTTAAAATAAGCCACCGCCTGCATAATGAATTTGTCCCACCTACTTTATCAGTACGTCAACTGTTGGACTGGCGCTCTTCCTCTGTTGATGTATAAGCCACTGGCATAGTGAATTTTCCCCACCTACTTAATCCGTGCGGATTTTAAGTATGCCAGAAGAGTTTTATAACCTAATAAATTAAGCAGCCACAAACAGCATAGATTCATTACTATAGATGGGGTGATTAATCCTTTTCATTACTTTTTGGGTGATGAAGTCACAAAAATCAAGGAGTCAATCGCTGCTGTATATGTATGTGTATTCAATCGGGCTTAACTAGCACATGGCTCGACCTGAAGCTTGAGTGTGTGTGGCTGTGTATGAGAGGTGTACAGGAGGTATTACAGAGTCATATTTCACCTGCCAAGTGCTATTATTGAATGTTCTCTCTTTTGGTAGTTTTGCGCACCCTTCTTGTTCTATTGTGTTCAGCGAGAAGGTCATTGTGAACGAGCCAGGCATCTTTCAGATGTTAGGTATATTATAATGTCAGTATCCGTTGCTGTCATCCCATATCTGTGCTAACATCCCATATCTGTGATTATTTCGTAGAAGAGTACTCTCTGCTTCCATGGACCTTAATATTGGTTGTTGTAGACAGATGTGGGATAACTCACAATCCAGGTATATTGCATATTGAACGATGCATCCCATATTATATTACAGTGCCGGCTCGGTTATACGGTCATTCGCTCATACAGTCATTCGCGTATGCGGTCAATTTTTCGGCGCACATGTTTTAGCGCAAAACTGTGGATTTAAATATATAAAACTTAACAATGATATTAACAAATTTAAAAGTTCTCAAGTTGTGTGATATAAACCTACTTAATTCCATGTACTGAATAAATACCTTTAGAGCTCTTTATTCAAAATATAATTATTGTTGATACCCTTACTTATTGGGCCCTTACTTTAAAAATTCGTATTAAATCACATATATCTCTGAATAAAACCAGGTTTGTTGCAATGAAATTTGAAAAGGTTCTTCTTTATTTTTATGAAAAAATAAATCGATATAAACTCGATCAAATCATGTTTGAAGGCATGTTTTGACGTAAGGGGGGATTCTAGTCAAGGTCATGATTCTGTACACACAGAGATAGAGAAAATATGACCTTGGCGGAAGTTTGCTACTTCCGTCAAAACATGTTTTCAAAAATGATTTAATTGGATTTATTTCAATTTATTTTTTCATAATCAGAAAGAAGAATCTTTATTTGTCTCGTTACAACAAACCCGGTATGCACGATATGCGGTATTCAGAGGTATGCACGATTTAATAAGAATTTTTTAAGTGTTGACCCTTAACGTTAGCGTTTAAGCCCCGGCGGGGGTGTGCAAATAATTGTGGACACTTGTGTAACTCGTTAGGAAATCAAAATGGCTACACAAATATATTGAGTAATGTCTAGCCCATTCAAATGTCTCTTCAGGAAAAATAAAATAAAAAATCTGCGACGATTTTCGAGCAAAAAAAGCCGTCGGCACACAAGACACTTTCCCATAAGATATAACACGGCGAATGGTCTGGATGTCCAAATAATTCTGGTACCCACTGTATCCTACAGTGTAGAATCCTATTGTAATTGCTGCTGCTACTATAAGTGCTGCTACCAGGTTTCCCGATCCGATGGGATCCGAACTAGCGAACTCTGCCAAACGAACTGACCAGTAAGCATAGACAGTGCCTTAGCCAACTCGACTACTCATTACCAACACATTGATAGATTACGATTGGTCGTCATGCATTTAAGATCAGAGTAGATTCAGAGAACATGGAATTTTCTTGTAAGGGTGTCCACGTTAAAACAGTCTATTTTAAAGTAAAGTCATGGTTAACTATTTATTCATTAAGAATATTGAAGGAATGATTTGAAAAAAACAGAACTTACCATTGGAAAAAGCGGAAAATCTGTGTCTAATACTTTTATCATATTAGTATTGTTGGTGTTGTTTTTAAAAAAACACAAATTGATAAAAAATATATACGGATCTGAAAAAGAGACCGACAGTCGCAAGTTGTGGTCGTAACGGGATTATTTAACTCCAACTACTTTTGGAAGGACATCCTGTTAAAGAAGAAAAAGTAATTTTCTGTTTACGAATAATCGATCGCAAATGGATTCCATAAGCCATGGTAGACGAGATCGACGGTGCTATGCAGCCCTAAAAGTATGTTGCATAGCCTGTTGAATGGATCAATACTATAGGACTCAACGCTTCCGCGCCACGTTAAGAATGTGTTGTATTTTGAAAGATAGAAATAAAAGAAGATATTCAGGGACAGATAACATTTTTAAATGTATATCATTAGGCACTTACCAATAAAGCAACATTGCTAAAAGATGCTGTATAATTATACCACTTTGGACTCAACACTTTCTCGTTGAAAATTAAGGGGGAAAAACACAAATTCGGGTAGTGTACATGAAACTGGATGATTTACAAAAAAATAGGGTTTAAAGAAGACGAAATTCGTTTGAAAAATAATGAAATAATAAAAGTTTTTTTTGTTCAATTTCTAGATCAAAATTGGAAGGCCACTTGTCGTGCCCTCTACACACAGAATGATTTTCTTCAAAAACATGATTCCATAAAGATGTGTTTTTTTTTCCGAAAAGGTGAAAACTACAATGCCTTCTATGCTATATTGTGTACTAGTTAAGTTCAGGATATTGTTTAAAACTTGCCATATTCTAAATAATTTTTTCGACTGGTTTGATTTAGTAAATAATCTCTTGAAATCTTGCTTTTTTTGTACATTATCGTAAACTATTTTTTAAAAAAATTAATGGAATCCTAGTGGTCAGTTTTTTCTTATCAACAACTTATTTAAGAAACAATGTTGCGAATTAGAACAAATACAAATTAGAGCGTGTATGCAAATAGATACTATGACAAGTAGTAATATACATACAAATTAATTAAACTCTTTAATATTGATGAACGGCCGAAAGAAAAGGGAAAAACAGTTGAAAGAATCGCCACGGTTCAAAGAATTCCACTGTGCCCTGATTCCCTATGTATATATAAATATAAACAATAGTTGATTCTAATTAACAGGGAAACTCTCTCCTGTTTTTCTCTCATAAAACAAAATACCAGAAACATAATATAAAGTTTTCTTTTTTCAACATGTTAAACTTTCTCTTGCTCTTCCTCTGATAAACAATACTAAAAATACAATTCAAAGTTTTCTATTCCTCTTTTCGCTTATTGCATTCTTTTGAAACTATTATTCTAAAAGAATGTTGTTTTTCTGTGTATACACGACCTATTTTTCATAGCTTATTATTATTTCTCATCAATCTTTTGAAAAAATTGTAAAATCCATTTGTACTGTGCACTATACACATATTATTATATGGGCATACTATTATAGTCAAGGTATGATATTGGCACGAGTCACAATAAGGTTGACTCGTGTTCTTTAGATTGCGATAAAGTGTGTACTTGCGGACACAAGGTCCTAAGGAGACTGGGAGAGACTGAAGATAAAAGCCGTAGTAGCCTACATTTTATACTAAAAGAGTGTCCTCTCTAAACTCAAGGAAGAGAGTTTACACACGGAACGGAATGCACAACTCTCATGTAGAGATAAAATAAGCAACGGGCTAGATTCGAGTATCCGTCAGCGATTTAATTCAGGTTTCCTTTTGTTTTGTTTATTTCGTTATATTCTAGTGCTTGGTTCTTCTTATGAGATTTAATTCTGTGCGTAAATTTCTATCATTGTTCATCGGATTAGTTTTAAATCATCACTCCAACCTTTCTAGGTGAAAATGAAAATACATTTAAACGTGTCGTTAACAGCAAAATATAAATGTATTTATGAACAATATTTTTCTACACTTACTGGATGTGTGTATGAAATCGAATATGAGAAGTACAGTGCCGGTCCATTTAGTGGAACCAAGTTTCGCACCCCTTTTTCGGTTCCACTATCTGGAAAGTTCCAGTATCCAAAACTCCATAAGAAAGCTTATGAGAAGGGTTCAGCAATATAGGAGGGTATGGCAGACTACCTGTTTCCTCAATGAAAAAAAGTTGCTGAACCAGATAAAGGGTTTACATGCGCAAATGCAGAAAACGAGGGTCACACAAGGAAACCTCTTTGGGACCTTAAAATCGCGCACCCCTTTTTCGGTTCCACTATCTGGAAAGTTTCAGTAGGTGGGTGTTCCAGTAAATGGACCGGCACTGTAGATGAAAAACCATTGTCCTTATTCAATGCTCAAAATACAACTTTATACAAAGGACTCATTCGTCTTTACATTGGAACGTGAATCGTTATTAGGGAAAATATCCTAATCGTTATAGGGAATTCAAAAATTATATTTTGATTTGTATTTTGAGTTTGGATCCTTATTCAAAGAATTTTAAATTTAGTGGAATAGCTACTAAATCATATCTGTTAGCTAGCAATTTTTGAAAACCATTATTAAATATCATCACGTATTTATTTTATTACTGACAGATTTACGAAAATATTATCAAAGCACTATTTATAATTTCCTCTAGCTTGTAAGAGTTGAGATTACCAGACTAAAATTAGTAAAAAAAAAAACAAAATGACAGTCAGATATGATGTCAGTATGAATTGGGACTAGGAAAAAAAAACTTTGTAAAGGGGGAAAGTTATAAATTCGAACGTGAGGGGGCACTTATCAAGAGATAAGTTGTACCACGAAACCCCATCAGTCGGGATACAGTAGGGATATTGTATGGATAGATAGCCCATCATATTTGCTCCTCCGTGCTCTCATTGTTCCCTTTCAATATTGTTAATTGGCATTTCACGTAGTCGATAAACTCTCCGTCTAGGAGAACGTCGATTCATCCTGTAATGCTCGGCTACAGCTTCACGGTTGCTCCTTCCATTTTGGACAGCCATAAGAATAATAGGGATATAAATCAAATGAAATAAAATGAGCTCCCGAAAGACGAGCATGATTAGAGCTATCCATCGATTAATTTTCTCCAAGCTTAAAACTACTCGAGTAAAATGGAATGCTGCGCCAAAGAGAGCAGCAGGAAAGTTGATAAGACAAAAGGGGAGAATCCCTACAGCTAGAATCTTAGCCGCTTTTATTTCTAGCCGACTCAATCTCTTCCCACTTGGTGTAATAGTGATCCTTAATCTATAGTCGGATCTCCTGGAAGCAGTAGACAGTGGACGGTTTCGGCTTCTAGCAACAACTGAAGGTGTGGATGAGGCTATATCTAAAACCACTGCCTCTTCCCTGGAATCAGTGGGTAGACCAACAGAGGTACTATTAATAACGGGCGTGACTGAGGCTGACGCCGCAGAATAATTGATGCAGCTGCGGATGAAGAGAAAGAGACGGATTTGGAGAGCGAAGCAGGTTGCCGACATCAAGCCATGGAAGATGAGAGTGACGATAAGCCAACCAAAATGAACTTCACATTCGTTGCTATTCAAATGGAAAAAGCCCGTCCAGTAAGGAGAAGTGTGCCCACCTGTTAAATAGTCCAAGTATACATCGGTAATGAAAGAAGATGGTACATGGTATAGCTTTCAATCTAGCTTTTCCGATATGTATTAATATCAGACTACCAGCAAATAGTATTGATCAATGCCTAATATCCCTTTGTCTATTACAAGTGACATTCCACCAACGGCAAAGCTCAACTCTGCGGCAACGTCGTAGTAATTGGTTTTTAACAGTAAAGAGTTGTATTCTTTTGAAATAATATTTGATATCAGTTTCTGATGTATTCTAACTTGTGCTTAAATTGTCTCACACAAAATAGAGTATGCACCTAGATCAATATTATGAGATTATTCTACTCTGTTTTAAACATAGATACAGCTATGATTAAACAAAACATGACTCCAAAAGCACTTATATTTATTTATGTTTGGATAAAATAAATCGATTTTTACCGACAATAAGGATGAATACTGTCAAAATTGATAATACAATCCTGGTTTTAGTTATGTGATTTCTGTAAAATTGGGGGTGCGCAATCGAGGTGAAACGGTCCGCTGTCCCCATAGTCAAGGTAGTCAAGATCAAAGCGTACGGACAGCCAACGATGACAGAATACAGCTGGCAGAAAAAGTTTCTTTGTTCATCCCACTCTTCTTGGTTCAGTAAGTGGATTCCCAATTCGATGAGGGACTGGATGAGTGACAAAATATTGAAAACAATCACTGTTACCCAAAATATTCCACTGTTTCCAGAAAACCGTCGATGTGTGGAGCGCACAAAGTTGAGGGCGACCAAGTTGAGTGGAATCCCAAATACTACACAAAAAATTCGGTCCATCTGCAAAATGATTGGCATATCAAAAGCTGGCATGGTGCCTATTCCAGCTGAAGTCGAACTTTTGTTATTATTGGAAATGACAGAACTGTTGTAAGAATAAGTGTCAAAGTCTTCCATTTTCACAATGTCAGGAGAAGCACTTGCTAAAAAATTAATAAGTATTATAGTATGCTTATAATACAAGAGCAGAGGACTGGGGAGAGTGCTGTGAAATACCTGATTTGACAACCAGCCCAGTCCTATTTCACTTATTCAAAGGGGAGGTACGAGTGTGTGAGTACTGGTTTTATACAGAAAGTCTGTGAATGTATGCGATTGCGCACTCACTTGAAGCTCCACCCCAATGTTTCGGAGAATTAAAATCTAAGTGCGTCATTAAACAAATGGAAGGAACAATAAGTAGGCTTAGAAAAGCCATTAAAACAATTCTTTGATTAATTATTTTCTCGTGCAAACAATAGAAGAACCTTAAATACGTACCGCTTTCTAAATCAAAAGTAAAGTTATACTGCTTGAGCCTTTGCGTGAATAAGTATTCTCGAAACTTCATTTGCTATTATTATACCCATAAATAAGTCGATTTATAAATGCCTGGGATATGATATAGGACTATATCGTTTAGCTAACTATTATAGAAAATAAATCTTTAATAAAATAATTGAATTCTCTTATAAAAAAAAGGAATAGCTAATAAAAAATTTTTTTTTCAAATTCTTACCAACCAATAAGACTCTGATCAGTGTTAAGAAAATTATTTCTAATATTGTTTATTTATATGAGGAAACGCTTTTTTGGTGGCTTTCTGTAAAACATTAGAAAAGTTTTCAACATTCCAAACGATATGAAAAAAAAAATTTCTAAAAAACAAGATTTGAAATTACTTTACGCCTTTTTTAAAGCAAAGAGTTCGATTATTTCAATGTTAAATTCAGTAAATTCTGCTTTTACTTTGAAAAAATAAACTTCACCACATGAATAGTTCGTCTATAAATAATGTATACTGTATATATCTATTTTTTAAAGTTTTTACATAGTATCATAATACATGTAATGCAGCAATCTTTTTTTCGTCTTTTTGCTCTTTGATTCAAGACTTTAAGATCAATGGTGACAACGTCGAGATGGAATAACTAACCAATAATGCTTGTTGAGTTTCAAATCATATTCGTGATATTACAAATTATGGTAAATGATTTCACAATTTTATAAGATGTTTGAGCCGATATTTTTTGGTTGCGAATTTATAAATCATTGAGCGAGAATTTTGTTTCCTTAAAATTATCGTCATCTTTTAATAAGCTTACCTTACTAATTATGCGATAAATGTCTAAATTATAATAAAGAGTTGTGCATTCTATTCTACTCGTGTAAGTAAGTAGTGCACACTACAGTCTACACGTTTTGAAGATGATTGATTTCTCAAAAGCATTGTTCATCTATATGTATTATGTTGTGCATGGAAATATTAACCGTTTTGGTTACCTGTTTTTATTTTTTTAATTGACAGGGTGTCCGCTTTGTTTTTAGTCAACTCGGTAAAAAAACAAACATTTCTTTTTCTTTTAAAATATTGCAGAAATGATTGAAATAAGCCAAATTAAGCATGTTAAAAAATCTACGTCTGACTACATTAATATTTTTTTAAAGAAAGAAAAAAAAGAGACCGACAGCAAATGAAGTTTGGAAAAGACTCCGACCGCTTTTACATGGACGCGATGCCAAAGGGAAAAAAAGACATTTTCTGTAGACTACAACAAATAAATCGCAAGTGGAATGTATAAGCCATGGTAGACGAACAACGACGGCGCTATGCAGCCCCAATACTATAGAGAGATGTACATACGTTCTTATATATATCTGTTGCACAGCGTGCTGATGAATGGATCGATACTACATGGCTCCTCATCGCTTCCGCGCCAGCAGTCCCCTCAATGGGAAAAGAACTAGATTTATATAGGCTATATAGCTCATAGATATTTGACTATCTTTCATTAAATATCGTGATGACATTTTGTAATCATCTCATATATAGCTTATCGTCCGGCTGAACCATGATTATAAGATATGTACGTATACAAGATTACTAAAAAACATCTACTTGATATTCAATTGTATAGTTATTTCCATTTTTTGTTTCAACATTTTTATTACGTTCTATGATCCTAATTTTTCGTCATGATTTTGACTAGTCTTTATCATGCAGTAGCTTAATTAAGCCTGTCCAGTTGCCCTTAGGTTGGGCTATGCAGTACCTTTCACGCGCGTGCAATATACACTTATGGTGCTAGCAAGTCGGCGACTAGACATAGAAGGACCGTAATTATTGCCCTTTTTATACACATGGTGTCAAATCAAAGTTGTACATTATTTTTTGTTATTTTACATTTTATGCAACATTATCAAGACGAAACAATTGAGTAAGATATAGTATTGGTATCAGCTCAAATAGTAAAGTTCATTAAACGAATAATAATATTATATGTTGTAATGTGATACTGACATGAAAAACGTCTCCTTCGATTCGTTTTTATTTATTTACTGAGACTACAATTGTATTTCTCCTGGGGAAAAATAAGGAACGCTTAATCTTAAAAATGAATATTAATATGATTTATATAGCTACTGTAGTGAATAGATATCTATTCACTCTATATAAGTCTAAGTCTAGCTCTATATAGAGCTGGACTTCCACTTAAGGTTCTTAGTAGAGAAGGATAACGCTTATAGATGTTAAGGTAGTATATTTAAAGTATAGATGTGAGACTACATTGTAAGTACTCTAGTAATAAACTCCATCTATAGACCTCTGTCTATAGATGTCGTTCCTAAACTCCAGTAGGTGAACTCCAGTATATGAACTCCGCAGAGTGCGGGTTTGCACCAGGCTTATATAGCCTTGGATGGTGAATACATATAAGGAATGTAAGTTGGCGGGACTTGCTAATAGCAAGCCCCGGGCAGGTTGAGTGTAACGACCGGCAGTGCCCGGTCATTCACTACACTACAATAAATTATATTAAAAGTTTTTTTTTTTATATTTCATTTTATGTCTCGTGTCAGGTCCAGGCTTTAGATCTCTCTGTAATAGTCCAATCTGGAACTGACAAGCACATTAGAGGCATGCTGGCCGCATCTTTTTCCCCTGATTTTCTGGTCCTCCTTGTTCCTCATCAAGCCAAGAATTTTTTCAAGTGAGTTAAGTTTGGAAAGACTCTTCCTAGTAGATTTTTTCTTGCTGAAACGATTTTCTTTCCCCTTAATCATGGTTCAGCTAAAGCGAAGTGAAATTATTAAATGATCAAAACCAATCAATAAATTTGCAGTATATGACGCATCATTCAAAAATAGTTTTGGATTGAAAACGGTAGAAAAAGGTTGCCGATGAAAAAGGAATTATTCGCCTATTTTTTTTTTACAATTGTCTCCCCCTCTGTCGATGTGAACGGAGGTATCAAGAAGAAGGCCAAACATTGATATATTCAAGAATAAAACCATCATAATTAGATATAATGGTACTCTATAGATCCAAACACAATCAGAGAGTCGAGTCAAAGTGAATAGTGGCCGGTAACTTGATGTGGCGGACAAATGGAGAGAGTTTTTTGTTAATCCTTTCTCTCTCATCCTTCCACTCTCATTCGCATTATTGCAACAGACTGATAGTGACATGCAGTAGATGAAAATGCGGATCATTCTGGATTAAGAATACCTGCCGCTTCTCTGGCGTCCCCTTTTTAGCGTGGGAGGCAGGCCTATTACTATGCTGTTCGTGGAGTCTGATGCTGTACTGGAATAAATAGATTAAATAGTCTGTAAAACGGGTAGCATTTCGGGAGCCGGGTAGCGTCACCTATACTATCAATCAACTCTAATAACAGGATGTGTTGTTGAATTTCTCATTTTTTAAATATTAAAAAATAAAGCGATGATGATCATTTCCGAGATAAACTAAACAACGTGCGCAGGCTTAAATCGTCCAACTTTTTTCTGAAGCTTATCTTTCCTTTTTTTAAACATAGGGTAATAGGGTTTAGCTTTTCTCTAGATAGCTAAGTACTTGCACGCCATCACAAATCAATCATATAGAAAAGCAATTTAAAGAATTAAACAATAGGTAAACTTATTTTATGAAAAAGGGTTTTGTCGACAGGGTGTATAATAGAATATACCTGCTATGTATCTGATTGGTTGGAAATGACAGATGCTGACGATGTTGAAAATATTATGAATTCTTGTCGTGCATTTAAAAAAGAACTATTTGAACCAGCATTGAATCGCCTACGCTTTTAAATATTGATTTTCAATAAGAACCGGCAATAAAATCAAGAGGATTGTCTGTGTGAAAGTGTATTCCTCCTGTCTCCTTGAAGATACGCTTTTCCCTGACGTAGTAAAATGTATTTTACTACTTAAGGCTTTACTGGGTTTAAATGTGGCGCCTTAGAGAGTAAGGCCCTACATCTTTATATAGTAAAACAGTGGCGCCATCTCTGAAAAAAAACACTTTAGGTAGCAATATTTTATCGAGTGGCGCCATCTATGAGGGGAAAAAGTTAGTAATCGATTATTAACAAAAAAGTTGAAAAGAAGCTAAAAATTAAGGTGAGAAGGTCTATAACGTATTCTTTTATATTATTTTTTAGTTAATGTAGAAAATAGCGTGATGATGGCCTCAAGTAATCTTATTTTTTAATAGGAATATTCCGTTTAAGGAGTTTGATATTATACATAGAAGCTAGCATATTAGAAATAAAAGTGCCTTTCAATTGATATTTTGTTATGATAAAAACATCTGAAATTTTTCTCTAGTAGGCCTATTATTTGAAATAAATTAATTTCTACATCATTAGCTTTTTGGTCGTATGATCTTATATTCTTATTGGAAAATTGTATTATGACAAAATCTTTACTTTTAGTCTTAATATTTTTTCACAATTCATATCTTCTCATTAATACGTTTTCAGTTGAATCACTTATCTATTTACTTTGTTCATTTGTTGTACGATGCAGAAATTACGGATCATTTTAAATTAATTTCTTTAGTGTAAGTAGTAAAACATAAGACAACTCGGTTTGACCATTTTTACCAGAGCTATTGTCGCCTATTTGGTTCATACATTTTAAACCCTCCGGCCAGAAATAAAGAACTATAGCTATTTCTATATTCTCTAACTGGATTACACAAATTTTGAATTAAAGAAAAATAAAAGACTACGTCAGGCCTCACTCAGGCTATTTTTTTAGATCATTAGCTAGTAGCTATGCCAATTTTTCCATGTAAGGGTAGTGATGAATTTGAAAATACGGAGATACGTTAATGAGTTGTATACAAAGTAAGCATATTCTGTTTATCCCGATTATGTTACAGCATCTTATCAGGTATTGTATAGATGTGTTGTCACTCTCAATTTGTTCAAGCTGTTTTTAAATTAACATTTATATTATCATGAAGCAGGATGTCTGAAACCATCATATTATTAGTTTAGCAATATCTATACGTGTAGATATTACGATCGTTCAAATAAGTGCTATTACCCCTCTACAGCATGCTATTATTTGACATATGGACGATTATTTTACAAATAAGAAAGAGAAAATGGAATAACCCAGGTTGCACTTAATCTCCATAGGCTATCTTTGAGATATCCGTCTAACTTATCCCATAACTTAGCTTTTTTGCCACTTTTAGTTAACTTGGAGATAACTGATCTAGGCGCCTTTTATAGATATCTTAGCTGATATCTCATTTCTTAAGTTAGCAATTTAGATCACTCATAGATACCTCCAAGATAACTTATACTGGGATTTTTTCTAGATAACTTCGTTTTAAATATAGAATTTTACATTAATTATTTTTTTTAATTTTAATTGAATTAAAAATAAATAATAAAGAGGAACAGTAATATACAAATTTCGATGTAAGCTGACATCATATATACTTAGATTTCCTTAATTTGCAGTAAAAAGTTTTCTTAAAGTATGTGTAGCCAAAATTAGTCATTGCAATATATCTCCACATGGTCTAGTGGTTATCATGCACCGATGCGCGCCTGCCACTTCAAAGAAACAAGGTTCGGATCCCCATAGATCAATCTTCAAAAGGTAAAATTTAAATTTAAATACATCTAAAAATTCCTATCATCTCTACGAGAAACATGAAATCAGAAGGAGAAGACAAGACTTGATGAATTGAAAGATCAATATACAAATTTATGCTTAATTAAATAGCAATCAACTTCATGTTATCCAGAAAAATGTCTTTGAGATATGTCTTTGAGATATCAAAAAAGATATCTTCAAAACGCGGAACGAGACATAGCTCAGAGATAGCCATAAAAGGATATCCATAGGATATATGCGTGCCGACTGGGAGAACATTTTTTTGAATTTTATTTTGAAATAAGGGAACTTGAACTTCATACAATTAATGAGCGACCCAATTAAAATAGAATTCATCCAGGAAGCATCTGAAAATGGCCTGTGATAAGGTACGCCTTTATACCTGTTGTAACTTGTATAGCTTTCTCCCAGGATCGATACTATAGGATATACACAGCGCGAAATCTTCTAGTTTTTAAAGCAAAGAATTTTTATCAGTAAAATTTCTAAATCTACACAATCTAATAATAGCTGCTCTTGGAATCTTTTTTTCAATGATTGTTCTCTGATTGTATTTATTTATATTTTATTTAAAAAAAAGGATAAACCAGCATAAGGAGATTTGAGTTTTGAGACTTTTTAATTTTTTTTTGTCCTGTACACGATATCCCTGAGGGTTAACCGTATAATAAATTAATAATATAATACTTTTATAGACATTGGCATCCAGCAAGTTTTATATTCAAATTCACAAATGAAAGTTGATACAAAAACGTTGAAAGACTTTATCCAGACCCTATTATATTCATCTTATCATATTCAATAAAAATGAACTACTACTTAATGAACTACTACTTGGTGATTTTTAAATCGTCGTTATAGTATTTTATTTTCACATATTGTAGAATACGACGTGGGAAAAGGAACTAGAAATTTACAACACGAAGGTGCGTACGCGAAGTGAAATTTGTTTTGTCGAAAAGTTATATTTGTTTACATTAAGAGGCTAAATGGCGAGTAGTAAGGGAACCTCCATTAGTACTATCCATACGGAAAAGTAATACAAAGTAATTAAAGTAAAGCTTCATATGTATTAGTTTATATTTCATTACATAAAAGGAACACAAATTTACATGTTATTTCCTACTTTCTATACTTTCTGTTATACTTTTTATATACTTTCTATAACCCATATTATGGAGTCTATATAAGCCTATTGCAAACCCACATTCTGCGGAGTTCTTATACTGGAGTTCAGTTAACAGAGCTCTACAGACACTAATTAGAACCTAAGTAGAGAACCTACGTAAGAACTGTCCTCTACACTACACGAATAGATTGATAAATTTATAGCCCAAAAAGTAAACGACAACTTTTCGTGTAAAAGAAGTCATCGACGCAAACACATTTTTCCAAAAGATGACCTCAGATAAAACTATACTGTATATATATGTGTCTTTTTTTAGAAAGCATTGCTAAACTGTTTATTTTTAAACCGTTCGAACCATTGAAATGACCCAACATTCTGATTTGTTTTTAACTATTTAAGATTTTTTTGGCATGTATATTTTTAGTTGCACAACCCCTCGTATACTATTAACGAACAAAGAAGGCAAATTCATTACACGGGTTTTAAGGAACAAGAGTTTCAAACTGAAACAGTAAAACTGATTTCATGTCATATTATCATGGGCCAGCAAAAAGAAAGCCAAATGTCACATCAAACAATCGATCGCTCCAAGAAAGAAGTATGGTACCACTAATAGAGTTGAGGCCAACAAATGAAACCAACAGGGTGCTACTACAATGAACCCTTTTTAATAAAATGAACACATTGTGCTGGGTATATAACCAAAAAGGTTTTGCGTAGACTGTTTACATCCGAGACTCAATTCTTTGCTAAGGGACGATAGGAAGTCTTTTAAAAGGGACAATATGGTTATTGTTTTGTTTGTTTGTTTTTTTAATCAAAAGAAGACTACTAGAATTGAAAATCAGAATTCAAATTTTTCTAGTGCGAAGTGGAGGGAACACGGAAGCCTTGTTATACAACCCTAAATGTGTCAACACAAACATGATTTTTTCAACAAATCAAATTGGATATACGAAAATCCATATCTATGTGCTTATTCCCTATGATAGTTATAGTCTATAATTAGTATATACCGTATCACTTATAAGAACAGCGCTTAATTTCTCATTAGCGTACTGTACGCACAGGTCTGTTGTGTGTGAATCAAGTTTCAATTAGCTCAATAACAATCAATGGGACTATATCAAAATTTTACAATAATAAAAAACGGAATAGCTACAGGAGAAAGAGATCATTTAGACTGATGTAAACAAAACTACTAGTATCTACATTCTTTCTTGTTGCCGAACCGTGCATTTTCAAATTTCTCTTTCGTCTCATATCACTACTACATGAATAATTAAACAAATGATTTTCTCTCTTATACTGTGTTCATGTGTTGACATTTTAACCAATGGCTTTTCATCCCATGTATCGTATTCGAAATGAGCAGTAGTCCTCTGTTTAAACGCATCCTTGATCGATCGATGCTAAATTTGTAATTCATGCCAAAAGCACGTATACTCGGATACTTCACTCTTAGTTACCCCATTCCATGGTGACTCGTAGCAACTGCATGAAAGTGGTTTGAGGGATAAAGAAACAAAAATAAATGTGTAACAGAGATTTGCCATTTTATATTTCTATTATAGTCGTGATAAAAATATTTCTTGTTAAAGTCAAGCCGACAAGTATAGAAAACGCGAGATTCATCGGAGTAAGATGTATATTTATCATATATTCAGGTCAAAGATTGTTGTTGTGAGCTGTAACTAGGGAAAAATGGACAAACACGGGTGTGAGGGTGAAACCAGGAACGGCATACAGGCGCAAAAATATAAATTCCAAATTGAATTCATACATATCCTTTCTTATAAACTCATTGGTTGATTGAAACAGTCATTAAAAATACAATCGTTAAAAAAAATCCAATGCAAATAAATTAGTTAATATTTTTAAACAGTAGTTAACAGAAAATGTCCCATTAAGAGAGGAAAAAACCAAAATATACATTCAACTTGAAAAAAAATCATGATATTAATGTAACGTAAGAAATGGTTTATTTTTACAGTTCAATAAAATATGAATGAATAATGCATACAACATATATTCATACAAAATCTTAGCATCTTATATATATATAAAGTGCCAAGTTCAAGCATATCCATAACGTGTCCATAAAGGGCAGAAATTTCCACGAATTTTGAAAGTTTTTGGTAGATGAAATGGACATGGAAACGGACAAACGAACGTAAAAAACCCAATTGATTTCCTACAAATTAAAAAAAAATTAGAAAGGGCTTTAAAAAAAGTCTTAAAAATTAATGAATTAACAGTTTAATTTCTTTGTAAAATTCATATTACTATTTATTTGCTACAACTTCTGAAATAAAAATGGAAATTTCCTTGCAAACAGCCAAAACAATAGTTTTATAAAAATTATTCTCGTCGAAAAGAACCACAACATTTGTAAATTTATTAGAATTTTTTATAGCCCCCTGGACATAATGATTGGGGCTGGCATCATCGGTTCAGGTCGACGATCTCTTCGTCTAAAATAATGTCTACTCCTTCTTTTACTTTTACACTCAATTCTAATGACAAACATAGCAACGATCGGGATGTACATTAAATGAAACAAAATGAGCTCTCTTAGACAAATCAAAATGATGAAAAACCATCGATTAATGTTCTCTAGATCCAAACTGAGGCGCGTAAAATGAAACACTGCAAAGAAAACAGCGATAGGTAAATTAATGAGACAAAAAGGAAGAATGCCAAGTGTAAGAGTCCTCGCAGCTCTCACTTCCAGACGACTCAATTGCTGTCCTTCAGGACCCGTGATTTTCCTGTTTGATCTACGAGTAGGAACTGTAATAGGCTGATGTCGGCGCCCATATGAATTTGCTGTAGATGATGCTGGATTTAGAAAAACTACCGCATTTTTGGCGTCTACATTAGAAGAGGAGATGGGCCTACTGCTCGTATGGGTTGAATCTGTGGCTGTGGTAGAATAGCTGATGCAGCTTCGTGTGAAAATGTACAGTCGGATTTGTAGAACGAAGCACACTCCTGACATGAAGGCATGGAAAGTGAGGGTAAGTGCCAGCCAACCAGAATGCATTTGGCATTTATCATCCAATTGAAAATAGCCGATCCAGTAAGGAGAGGAGTGACCACCTACCATCAGAGAACTTTTAATCAATTAAGACAAGAACATCGGATATTCAATTACATGGATTTTAAAAAATGCAAAACCTCAATTTCCTAGACAAAAAGTGTCAGTTTTAAAGTAAATTTTACCGACTACAATGATGATTATGAAAATCAATATCCCGAAACTCTTCTTCTTGGTGATGTGACTCCGGTAGAATTGGGTGTGCGCTAGGGCAGTGTAGCGGTCTGCAGTGCCCAGCGTCAGGGTCGTCAAGAGCAAAGCGTACGGACAGCCGACAAAGATGGAATAGATCTGGCAAAATACATTTCTTTGTTCATACCATCCTTCCTGGTTTAGGAAATAGATAGCCAACTCGGCGAGTGACTGGAAGAGTGACCAACAGTTAAAAAGAATCACCGTTGTCCAAAAGATTCCACTGTGCCCTGAATCCCTATGATTTATGACTGAGCGCACGTAGCTGAGCGAGATTAAATTCAGGGGTATTCCGAAAACCACACAAAAAATTCGGTCAAGTTGTAAAATGAGTGGCAATTCAAGAGCTGGATTGACCTCACCACTGTAACGCCAACTGGCATTACGAAAAATTTCAGAAGTGTTGTTGAATTCCACCATTTTATTAAATTTATACTTAAATATTTTAAATATTACTTATTATTACTTTTTTTATTATCACTTATTTGAACAACGAGAAAAGTCGCCGATGTGTTATGGCTGAATGAGAAAGAACGTCTGATCTGAGAGGTTTACCTGGTTTTTTTTTTTATATAGGGATTGATTGCCCCTTAGAAAAAAAAACTAGTGCGCATGACTACTAGCTAATCCTGTGAAATAAACATATTTTAATGACAATAAAGCTGCAGCTAAGCTTTTAAGACATGCTTCGCTAGACGAATTAACTGCAGCATCCGAGTTGCTGACAATTATTTCGAAAATTGATGAACCGTACCATGGATAATATTTACTACAATCATTTTATACAATCTGTAAGCATTAATGTTGTGCAGTACCACACACGCTATGTTTGATTATTATCGATTGAAAAATACCTAGTATTAGTATGTGCGTTCGTGAGTTTCTGCCATATCCTTATTAATATATGTATTTCGAAAGTTAGAAGTTGAGTTAGTAGAAGTAATATAGTCGAGTATTAGAGTTATTAGTAATCACCGGTACTTATTTTACTCTTTGTTTGATTTACGGTAAGGAAGGATGAAACAAATGAATAGATTCCGTCATTAATCGCTATGTGAGTTGAATGGTAATAGCTAAGTTTCTTCTTTGTTTGCAACACTGCTATGACTTTAAGAATTTTTCAAGTATATAGTGTCAACTAGAACAATCCAACTCAGATAAATGAAATTTACATTTTAACTTTCAAGGTGATGGAAATAGGTAAGACTAAATTGTGCCGCCTTCCTTGGTGTATAGGGCAAACGAATAAATTTATTTTAGATGTATTATGCAGGGGTAGGGCCGCTCACTACCCTCCGCGAGCGCGCTTATTAGATAACGGGCCAAGCTAACCTAAGTGCCTTTGATTGGGTGTTATTCACTCGAGTTATTGATGGTTTTAACATTAGGCCACTTCTGAATAAATGAATTGTCTTTTGAATTGAAAGTCTATACTGAAGCAATAACCCTATTCTGTGTGCATCCTTTACGAGGAAAAGATGTGATTATGCTTTGTAATTGACCGCGAGCGCAAAAAAAAAAACATCTTCAAAGAGTACGCTCGCACTCCCGCTCATTTTTTAAATCAAGAGCGTGCGAACCCCTGAATGAATGGCCTAGACGGACTAAAGTGGCTTTAACTTCTTCTTTGGAATTTTGATGTAGAGGCTAAGTACGCAGGGTAAGTCCAGATTTTATTGTCATGGACGAGATCATGTTTTACAACGTTCCGGGTTCCTGAGTTTAATTATTGTTTCACCATGAACTACAAGTGAAGTGTGTATAACCCTTGAATTTAGAATCTATTCGTGTGTATTATGTGATGCGTTATCGATTAGTTGATAATTTAGGAAACACATCTAGCTCAAATATGTGTAAGTAATCTTTGGGTTTTTTCTGAGAGCCCTTCAAAATGGGCTGTTATAGGGAATCAACTGCGGGGGTGTTTAATACTACTGCTGAAAACTGGAAATTTAAAGAACACACAAAGCTAATTAGGTAATAGAAATGAGAAATTTTCCTCGAAACTTAATTATAGAGAACACAAAACAGATGATTTCATCTAAGATTCTAGCATTCAAGTGTATATGAGTAAATCTCAACCTGCCAGAAAATAAAACTGATCTGATTAAATCAGCATTACATGTCACCGCCTCCTTCTAACCTCTCATCTGTCATCCATCGAAACAAACAAGAAAATGCGTTTCTTTCCCTGCTTTTGGTGACGTTAACGATCGACATTCTTCTTCTTTTACATTAGTTGCTCGAGATACTAAGATCTTTA
This sequence comes from Chydorus sphaericus, assembly GCA_030141595.1. NCBI lineage: Eukaryota > Metazoa > Arthropoda > Branchiopoda > Diplostraca > Chydoridae > Chydorus > Chydorus sphaericus. Next base: position 10,869,197 of record CM057929.1, on the reverse strand, counting down.
CTAAAAAAATACATAATATTTCCAATAAACTTGACTAATAGGCGGAAACTATGTCTATGACATCAATGTGGAATCAAACTGTGACCTATCAATTTGTGTTAAAACGTTTATTATACAATAGATCTTAAATGTATGTACATTGTTTCTATCTTGATTGACGTCTGGAGGGCATGCGTTTCAAATTCACCATAAAATATTTTTTTTTAAAGGCCAAAATAGTCAATCATCTCTCTCTCTTTCACTATCTCCCCCCCCCCCCCCACTATCTGACAATACTCTAAATACCTTAATAAGTTATTATCATAAGGAGTATAAGAGAAATGCCTCCTATATAAAGCGAGCTGCTATGCATAGAAAATCACCACAAATGTGCTTCTTTAAGGGCAACTACTACACATTATAATTACACAATATAATAATAATAATAGTTGCTTTTGAAATGGCTCCTTCCAGCTCATCCAAACCTATTGCCATCGTAAATATTGTCGCTGCTCTTATACTAATTGCCGCCCAAGTATGTTTTATTTTTAATATTCAAACTCTTCTTTTTTTAAATACAACTGATAATTCTGTATGTATATTTTAAAGATAACTTTTTACATTTTGCCTTGGGTTGGAACTATCGTATGGGCTTCGACTGGGATCTGGGGAGGTGCCATCATCATCGTTGCTTCCCTCATGGTTCTTAAAAATAAGTATTGAAGAGTGAAATATGAAAAAAAAAACACAATCCATTTGAATAATTGCAACTTGGTTTTACAGGGGTACGAAGGCGGTTAGGGCCTCTCTGTGTGCAGTCGCAGCCCTTGCTGCTATTGTAATCGTAGCCTGGTTTTCAGCTAATATCGATGATTTCAGGGTTGCCGGCTCTTTCGGTTTTTCTTGCAGTGAATTGTATGCTTGTAAGTGAATAGCTTAGCTGCATATTTTTAAGAATATATGATAGTAAATTACGGGGATTTTTTAGTCCATTGCTTTTTTATGAAATTCTGATTAACAAATAATGTTTGTTTTTACTTTTTTACAGGTGATTTGCTGACTGTGGAAGCATTTTTCATTGGCGGAGGAGTCATAGCCACCTTAATGAGCGGCATCCTGTTTATTATTGTCACCAAATCGAATGACTAACTTGTTTGAAATATTAGTTTTTCTACAAAAAAAAGTATCAGCACGCAACTGCCTGTGCTTTATAATACATTGCATCGGAATAAAAGTGGGACAACAGAACCTGTTCATATTTCATCTTTTTAATGTTTATTCCTTCTTCATTAATCTTCGATTTTTTAAGATCAGAAAAGAAACCGCCGTTGGTAAATTAAGTGATAAGACGACCTTAACATAGGGCTATTAGTCTTGATGCACGCTGATAAGTGCGGTTTTTTGTTTGTTTTCAAGGTAGCGGAAGGTAGAGAATATTAGTATTACATTTATTTACCTATTTAATGTTTATACTTCCTATATTAGTTTTATGTTTGTTTAGATGATAAAAGAAACCGCCGCTGTTAAATAAAATGATAAGACGGCCTTTACACTCAGATTTTAGTCTTCATGAACGCTAATTGAATTCTGACAAGTTCGTTATTTGCCTTTTTTTCAAGGTAGTCTGAAGTGTATTACGTCAAATTCATCTTTCAATTATCAACTCTTTGATTATCAATAAATAATACCCCTGAGGGTTATTTACTTTAGTAAATACAAACTTGACCAGGGAACCTATAGGCAGATTAATTCACCATACATTCCATGACTTCAGACTTTAAATATTAAAAATTATACAATTGCTGTATTTTAACTACCGATACATCCAGATTAATATATGAAATTAAGCTGTACTGACTTTAAAACATTATTACATTTATAAAAACACTTATGTAACTTTGATGGTATATTTGGATCTTTTCTTTATCCGTTGCATATTACGCTTTCTCCGAAAATAGTAGCACTGGATTAGGAAAGACAACCATACGGAATAGAGTGTACCCATTCTATTTGCTTTTAAATGTAACTTTGTTTAAAATATACAGTGGGTATACAAATTATTTGAACACCCCGACTCTCCGCCGTGTTATCTTATGGGAAAACGCGTTTGCGCCGACGGCTTTTTCTACCCGAAATAGTGGTCGCAGCAACATGGACACCGCGCAGTTGTGACAACCTTCTTGCGAATCGCGGCCCCTAGCGGCCCGCGTAGAAAATGGTGCTACCGCTGCGCCCACTGGATATATCCCCAAATGCTTCGCATGGTGCCGGGGGTGGGAGGTTCGGGACCCGGTCCCGGAGGTTTCTTATTGGCCTTTTTTTCAGCTGACTTCTTATTGTTTTATGGTTTGTTGCATTCTTTTTGGTTTTTCATATAATTAGCATTATTTATAATTTATTATAATTTATTTTCGTCCAATAGGGATTGGCCCTGGTAGGCGATTACGTCATAGGTAGGTGAGGTGGTAGGTGGGTTAGGTTAGGTTAGGTTATTTTAATTTAAATACTAATTTAGGCCAGGCTAACGGTAGGTGGCGCCACCGCCAAAGTTAGCGGTGGCGCTACTTTCTACGTGCTCTTATGGGCCGTCATCCGCAAGCTGGTTGTAACGTCTGCTGCGGTGTCCAGGCTGGGTCGCAGATTTGTTATTGTTTGATTTCCTGGATAGATAAAAGAATGAGCTAGACAATCTAGAATCTATGTCTGTTGTCATTTTGATTTCCTAAGGAGTTAAGTAAGCGTCATCAATTATTTGAACACCGCCGACGGGCACAGGATAACACATTGTGTTCTTTAACTTCATATCCATGGGCGTCACATTTGGACCCTTGAGCCGACAGCCACACCAGGGCGCAGAAATCCCAGGTTTAGACGGGATCCGAACCACAGAACTGCATCAAGGACTCTAAGCCGAGATCAGCGCCCCAGACAGTTCAGCTAACCGTCTCCAATTAATTGGTAAACTTGTAGCCTTTCCATATAACACTATAATTGATGCAGTTTTCTTGGTGTTCATTTAAAGCCGAAGAAAAAAGAGTCTCACAAGTTAGTTTCATCTTGATGATATAAACTTCTGTAATTATAAGTGGCCAGAATAGACATTATTAAAAAAAAACAGATCGTCGGTCTGAACCGATGATGCCAGTTCCCACCATTGTGTCAAAGGAATTATAAAAAATATAGCATACATATCAAATTGTTGTGGTTATTTTCCATAATAAGTTTTTTTTTATCTACTATTGTTCTGACTGTTTGCAAGCCAAGACGGCAAGACCTTAGTTGCTCTTACGTCATTTATGCACCGGCGAGCGTATAAATTATATTTATATGTATATTAATATATGTCTTGTATGCATCATCCCATTCAGTTTGTATTGAAATGTGAACAATTAATTATTAAGGTTGCATAATAAAGAATATACTTCATTTTGAAGCTGAATTTATATTACTTCTGATTCCACTCTAGCACCGTGCAAGTAAAAGTTGAAATGCCAATAAAACTAAATCCAGCATTATACTTCAACAACTCAGTAAGTTAAACACGAGGGGTAGTCCACTCTAAAATCAGGCAAGCGCGCAAGGCAAAAAGGATAAAAAGAAAGGCCAAAAGAGAAAAAGAGAGAGAAAGAAAAAGTGACCTTGGAGGCCCTCCGCCGTGAAAAGGATAGGCGAAAGGTTAACCTTATCGCCCGAGGGCTTTTTTTCTCTCTTTTTCTCTTTTCTCTTCGTCCTTCTTTTTAGAGTGGACTACCCCTCGGTTAAACAGCGTTCATTCAAAACTTGCCAAAATGAGTTTAGTGTTTTCATAAATTATTATTATTTTTTATTTGGCCCTTCAATAGCACCATAATCGTTTTGTAATAATAAAAATGATGCATTCAATTTTTTGAGTGTTTCCAGTAGGGTGCTGAGTTACTTTATTTACTAAATTGAATCATTTTCTATTAACTTCAATTTTTTTACAAGTAAATTTAATAAACATGGTTTAAATGTCATTATGCCAGCTAAAAGCGAGTCAAATGCCATACTAAATAGTCGATCGATCCTAGAAAGAAATGAAACCTCCAACAGAGTTAGAATCGCATTATTATGTGATTAATACATTGCACTAGCTATCAATCACAAAATTGTGTGGGCTTTATGCATGTGCTGCACTCTGCTTATCCCTGTTTTTGCCTAGTTTACTCAATAGTAGGCCGTACTGCTTTAAACAACAGAAACTCTGCTCAGCGCACAAAGTTTACGTAACATTCATATTAGCGCAGTTTTTTTTTAACAATTATATGCTGGTGTAAATATTATTAGAATAGCAGTGATTAATTTCTTATAACAGCCAAATTACTGTATGCATTTTGCTGGCCGGTTTTGCACGAATCAAGTTTCTAATTAATAGCTTAACAACAACAAACATTCTGAAGTTTGACTTTGTTTTTAAATTTATCAAAATCTTAATCTCAGACTCAATCAAGATTGTATTTTAAATTTTAAAATAGGAATAGCTTAAATTGAAAGGAATTAGCCTGATTTTTAAAATAGTATTTGAATACTCGCATTTCTCTTGTTGTTGAACCCTGCTTTTAGCAGTTCTTTTTCATCTCCTATCACAATAATATTTATTTTCAACTGTCCAGTTCCTTCGACCTTCGTGAATCGTTAAACAAAAGATTTCTCTCTCATAATTTGTGTTTTTCGTTTTGAACAGCAATTTGTCTGTACATCATACACAGAATAACATTTTACAAGTTCAGTAGACCTCTGTTTATGGATCATAGGTTGGTCGATGTTAAATTTCTATTTCGTATACAGACACATATACTCGGATGATTCGCCCTCAGTAAACACCATCTCACGTTGACTTTTATTGTACGTACAACAGCAGCACTATTATAGTGTTTCTGGGAAAGAAAAAAACAAAAAAAAAAAACAATTATTTTGAACAGAAGTTTGATATTTTATACAACTATTATTGGCGTAAAAAAAAACAATGCTTCTGAAAAGTTAAGTATAGAAAACGTCAGAATAATTTTTTTATTTTTTTATTAAACCAACAACGCATCTGTTCAAATAAGTGACAATACTCCATTTATATACGACATTCTGATTCCATCATCTATTGACATATATTACTCGCTGATTAAAAAGATATAAAGATAGCTTACCGGCCAAATATTCCAAATTTTCAATGGCATTCATTATCCAGTAGCTAAATATAGCCGTTAGAGTAAGTAGAGGGCGAGTCGCGTTCCTGCTGACTTCTTTTATTATACCTGTTGCCTTTCAAATGGATCGATACTCCGTACTAAGGGTTGTACGGTATACTATGGTCTGGGCTACTAATTAAAGTTTTAAAGTAGTACTTAGAGCTACTAGCTACTAGCTTTCATAATAATATTATACTTTTCTGATTAGAAATCTTATGTAAATATGCATCACTCCTTAATTCAATAAATTTTCTCGTATTTTAACAGCGCGTCCGCGAGAAACCGGGCGAAGGAGTATATGGCGGGTCGGGGTGAAACCACTAATTTAACGCTTATTGCGCTATAAATAAAATTAGCATTTGGAATAATCAATTTTGTAGAGAAAAAAATTGCGCATACGATGGTGTATCTTAGTATTCTAAAATCATTAACAATATAAATTTATTAATTTAATAAGCTTTTTGACCGGAAGGCATACATTTGACGATTGAGAACGCCTGACCTTGGTGGGTGGAAAAGGGGTTAGTAGACATGGAAAAAGCCGTACATGCCGTCCTTCTATTGACCTTCATTAGCATAAAGAAAAAAAAACTCCTTTTTTCAAAAATAAATTCTGATTGAATTTTTTATTATTGTGAAATTATGATTATAAACTGATAGAGAAAAAAATGCTGATCAAAACCCTGCTTTGATTTTTCCTATAAGTGCAATAGCGCAATAGTGTAGAAAAAGCTTTCACACCGACTCGCTCGCCCGGTTTCTCGCGGACGCGCTGTTAATTTGTATTATTACGAATATAAAAATATATCAATCCATGAGAGGTTTGAGAATTTTGTTTTCAATGAAAAATTATTGGGCAACTACTGTAGTTCGAACTTCCAGTCAGTACAGTACTCTTTGAATAAGGTAAGCACAAACAGAGTCAAATTCAACACGAAATAATCAATCCTTCTTTAAACGTCGCGACTCAAGACTCAATCCTATGCACAGTGCGCAGTGACAATGGTTAATTGATTTTTAAAAATTAATACATAGTACCAGGGATGAGAGGCAGAAATTAAATTTTTGTTGAGTGGAGACAGGCGACACAGTGACAATGGTTAATTGGTTTTTAAAATTAATACAGATTACTAGGGTTAAAAGGCAGAAATTGAATTTTTGTTAAGTGAAGGCATGCGAGACCAGATGCCTATATTAGCCTATAGTTAGTAGGTTCTAATGGCCTGATTGCCTTAAGCAACTAAAAAACTGCTTAGCACAACAAGTCGATGCATATCAGCGCGGTTTTTTAACATTATAAGCTGGTTAAATTATTATTAAAACAGCAATTAATTTCCCATAAGAGCCCTAAGAACGCATTAGTCGGTTGTAACTATATCAAGATTGTATAAGTAATCGAAACGGGACAAATTAAGTAGAAAAGGGTTATTTATTAGGCTAATTTCATAGTTTTGTAATAACTGCATTCCTTCTAGGTGCCATAGGGTGTTTCATTTTTGCAACTTATTTTTCAAATCGAATTCCTGTATTGAATCGAGGTGTGAAATTATGAAATAATATCGCTCATTTTTATGCAGAACGAAAAAAAATTATTTGGGGGTCCCGCAGGCAAAAAAACGTGAAAATAGCGTGAAAATATGAGTGTTTTAAATCATAACGGAACTTGATTGCATAATAAATATTTCCTGTACTATTATTAGATAGATAAAGTGGATTTGATCACGTATACAAAGTTTGGTGAAGATTGGGTAAGTTTTAGGTATCCCGCAAGGAGATGGCAGTTTTGGTATAATCGTATATGCTATAGCTTGCTTATGCACTATAACAGTATAACACTGCATTGAATCGGAAATTTTAAATTTTTATTAAAAAGTATCATAGAAAATATTATAAATTATGTTAATATAAACCTTAATATCATTTTATTAAAGCCGGTTTAAAATATAAGTTGATATTTTTACCATCTTTTCGTTTACTTGGTCCTCTCATTATACTACTCGGGTACTATTTTATTACATGGATATTAACTAAAATTGAACATAGATTTTTTTGCCACCTATTCTTAGATTTACCATTTTAACTGTCCTGTAATATTTATTAGTTAAAAAAGTGAATATTAATGAAGATTCCATTTAATTTAAAGGAAAACATACAACACATTTGTTCTTTCCATCAAAGCCACTATGTGTGTATTCCTTTTTACTTTCTGCGAAGAAAAAGGTTTATTTTAAATGAGAATGAATGGAATTAATCAAATTATCCATTGAAATTGTGCAGTATAAAAGAAAATATTGTACAAAATACATTAATGGGAACTTACGGGGGAAAAAAGAGCAAAACTATGGCTACCGTATCTTAAACGGAAAGCAAAACAAATTTTTATAAGAAAATCTACTCATATAACATGTATTAACATTGGCAATAACTAATTTTTTAATATGAAATACTTCAAACTAAATTAAACGGTCCTCATACACAACGGCCTCATAGGACATAAGTGCGCACTGCGCGACAACAATAACATACACACCTATGGCAACCCTTTGCGGGACCCCTAAAACATAACCAATCTTGACCAAACTTTGCAGACGTGATTAAATCCACTTTATCTATCTAATAATAGTACAGGAAATATTTATTATGCAATAATGTTCCGTTGTAATTTAAAACACCCATATTTTCACGCTATTTTCACGTTTTTTTGCCTGCGGGACCCCCAAATAATTTTTTTTCGGTCCGCAAAAAATTGAGCGATAATATTTCATCATTTCACACCTCAATTCAATACAGGAATTTGATTTTAAAAATAAGTTGCAAAAATGAAACACCCTAATGCATACCCTATCTTGCATGCTCATTAATTGATCCATGATAAATAAGATTTTATATTGTGTAACAAATACAACACACGAAAATTTGTTAACATTTAAATCCAACAGCTTATAGAAAAAAAATCCCATAATAGATCGCTAGTAAACTGTACATTGAACTTCAGTTTGAAGCCTCATCTTTGTCTTCCACAGATGTTTTTTTTTATATAGACCTTATTACAGTTGGAAAAAAAGAAATGAGATAGTAGTGTCTGTCATCTCTGGTGTTAGGAATACTTAGGATTGACAACTACATCTCTATTGTTTGGCTCGATTCGTCGAACCATTATGATATATGTCAATCGGTTTTTTTTCCTCTGTAGCGTGTTGCCATGAAAACACTCTACAGACACCAACAACAGCCCTGATAAGTTTGGAAACCTATGAGCCTATGAGGTCTATGATGAAATCAAACGGTAACCTATCAATGTAACCGTATTGTATAATAGATTTTAAATGTACACTGCACCTACCTTGATTTACATCTGGAGGACACACGATTTTAAATGTCATACAGTATAAAATCAATAGTTTTTAAAAGGTCAAACTATTGAGTCATCTTATATTTTTTTTTTTACTCTATCAAGCCTTAAAACTATGCACAATCAGGGTCGGATTAAGATACTTGGAGGGCGGAGGCCCCAGGCACAGACCTCTTTCAGGGCCCGCATAATACGTATATGGTTCCAGATAATGCCTTATTTTCCGCATATTATCATTTTACTCCCGTCATTTTGATCATTTTGGGATAATCAGTTTTTATCTTTATTGGAATTTTATGTTACCATTTTACTTCTTTGATTTATATGATTTTTGAATAATCAATATTTGTCTATATTTTATTTTCTTTATAGAAGACTTCTTTATAGACTGGTAAATCACTCTTTAAATACGAATGTTTTGAAATAGTAAAAATTGTAAAAAATAACCTCACAATACCTTACAATCAAAGAAGGCGTTGAGGCCGTTTTGATCTTTTTCTTCACTCAGTTTATCAATTGTTATAGCTTCTTGTATTCACCTGATTTGGTTTAAAATGAGCGAGGGGCAACTGACTCTTATTTTTACTCGTTTTCTTGGGCCTAGAAAAACAAGAAAACGCGTAAAAAAGAAAGGAAAGGTGGTAAATTTACGGAAAACTGGTAAATTTACCGTTTTTTTTGCAGGGAAAAGCAAGAAATTTACTTGCTTTTACGACCTTTTCTTGCTTTTCTATGCGTTTTCTTTGTTTTCTACCCTTTCCTACGCCCAAGAAAACAGACGAGTTAAACAAAGAGTCGGTTGCCCCTCGAAAATGAGATTTTTTTTTTCATTTTCAAATTGATACATTTGTTCAACTAGCTTGAATTCGTCATCGGTTTTTTTAATTACTACACCTTTTAAAATATAAAAATTTGAGTTTTTTCTACTTAGCTCAAATTTTTGAATATTTTCTGACTCCAATTGATTGTTTTAAAAGAAAAAAGAAAATTATTTTCAAGTCCAGCAAACAAAATAAACCTGCCATATTCCATGGCATTTAAATGTCAAAGAGAACATAATTTTTTTTGATAATTCGTGACAAAATGTGCTAGGAATTTTCTTAGCCCAATACATCAATAGTAAAAAAACACTCGCTCATAGTTTATTTCATGTTCGACAAAGTTTATAATTTCAATAATACTTTCTGATTGCATAAAGTATTTTTTTTCTATTTTAAATCATAAATTGGTGACGTCATTACTTATATCAACAATAGCCCTGGTAGATTTTGAAACTTTCTATGACGTCAATGATGAAATCAAACTGTGACCTATCAATTTGTACACTCTAAAAAATAATTATCTACTTAAGAAATACTTAGTAAGTAGACCCCTTGTAAGTATATTTAAGTAGGAAAAAACCTAAGTAGACTAAATACTTAGTAAGTATAGTATGAATACTTATTTAAGTATATTCATGAATCTACTTGTATAATTTAAGTATATTTATATTAAGTAGTAAAAATATGTTTAGTTTCCTGCAAAAATTTGATAAAGTATAAATGGTATACTTATATCTCGAGGGTCTATTTAAAAAGTAAAATATACTTAATACGCATACTTACACGATACCTATTAATACTTAATCCAAAGAGTTTTAAGTATACTACATTAAATATATACACCACAAGACAGCAAATACATTCAGTGTTCCATATGGTCGAGTGGCTATCGCTCTAGACTTCAGAATAACACTACAAGTATCGATCCCCAGCAAGGTCAAAGTAATGTATTCATAAAAAATAAGCTGAGATGTCCTAACTATAAGAAAAGACAGATTGTAGTACTCCTGTAAATATGACTGTAAATTAAAATATTGTTTACATAATATAATAGATTTTTACATCCTTTTTTGTAATACGAAAATTATCTACTTACGATATACTTAACTATTAAGTATATCTTACTACCTAAATGTACTTATCCTTAAGTATATCAAACTACTTAGGCAGTTAAGTATATCAATCAACGTACAAGTAGCTTCGTCCCTTTTCGAACTTAGTAGTAGTATTAAGTTGAAATTTATTTTTTAAGAGTGTACGTGTAGACCGTATTGTATAATAGATCTTAAATGTACATTGCACCTATCTTGATTTACGTCTGAAGGGCACGTGATTTCATATGTCACATAAAATCAATATATTTCAAAAGGTCAAACTGTTGAGTCATCTTTTCTTTTTTCTTAACTCTCTCAAGGTTTTCAGCTATCCATAATAGGTTATTATCGTAGGAAGTTGAAGATAAATATGTTCTATATAAAGCGAAGTGTTATGCATGGAAATCATTTAAAAACTAGCTTCTTCAAAGGCACCTACTACACGTTTTAGTTATACAATATAATAATAATAGTTGTCTTCAAAATGGCATCTTCCAGCTACTCAAAACCTATTGCCATAGTAAATATTGTCGCTGCTCTTATACTAATTGCCGCTCAAGTATGTTCTAATTTTGTCAAAATTAAAATTAATTGTATCTTAACAAAAATGATAATTATTGATTTATTTTTTTCAAAGATAACTTTCTACATTTTGCCTTGGGTCGGAACTATTGTATGGGCTTCTACTGGAATTTGGTGAGGTGCCATCATAATCGTTGCATCCCTCTTGGTCCTTGTAAATATAAGTATCTAACAGTTGAATTTATAAACAACAAAATTCATTGAAGTGATTTTGACTTTAATTCTAGGGGTTCGAAGGCAGTTAGGGCCTCTCTGTGTGGAGTGGCAGTAGTGGTTGGGATCTTGATTGTAGCCTGGTTTTCTTATAACTTCGATGACTTCAGGGTTGCCAGCTCTCTCGGCTACTCTTGCAGCGAATTACTTGCATGTAAGTGAATATAGTTAAGCTGCATACATGTATTTATTAGTATTTTATAGGCGTTTTCGTTTCAATTTTAACCAATTTATATGATGTTGTGTATCAATGAATTTTGTTCTTAAGTACGATTCCCACTTTTCATTCGGATAAGAATTATGACAAAATTTCCATAAGAATTCAGTTTGAATGTGAATCCCTCTGTTGTAAGAAATTTTTCTTATGACTAAAACAGGTCGTAAGAGGTGTTAAACCTCGTTTATGACCCAAATATTGTCATAGCGTAGTGTTGCACCGTTAACGAAAATGAAAACGAAAAAAAACGAAAACGAAGCAAAACGAGACCATTTTTAAGAAACGAAACGAAAACGAACAGGTTCAAAATACAATAACGAAAGAAAAAAGAAAAAAATCGTTTTCTTTTTCGTTTTCTATGTTTTTTTAAGTAGCACATCCTTTATATTCAGCATTTGTTTTCAATCAGCTGTCACTGGCTGTTGTTTACATCTACTGTGGATTCTATTGTGTCATTCAACTTTTCAAGTTCATTTATATTTATAATGTCCGAGTTTGACTCTGATTCAGAAGATTTTGTCAGTAGTAGTGAAAAACAAAAGAAATATCCTATTCATCGGTATTTTAGCTTAGAAAATGGAAAGAGTAAGTGTCTGGTTCCAAATTGTACTACAGTCTCGCTGGGAAAAACACGACCAATCTCGGGACTCATCTAACAAAAATTCACGGCAAGTCTGCCGAGGGTATTGAATATTGTCGGTTGCTGTAATTTATTTAACTTTTAATTCAATTTAGAATCTCTTTCAGGGCAACTACAACGAATCTTTTGAGAAATCTATTACACCACCAAGCTCAGAAGAGGCTACCACACCTGAAGAAAACTATCGGGATCTGTTTGCTCCTTCCTTTAGATTGTTCTATGAAAAAACAATGGTACTATTTATTAAATTAAATTAATTCATTTATTCAGCCATTCATTCAAATATATTTTTAAAAGGCGGACCTGGCTGCTAACCAAGAAAATGGAAATGGCGCTGATTCCTCGTCTCAATCTGCAACAGGATGCGATATTGAAGCCGAATTCATCGATTATATGGGAATGGAGTTGTCTTTTGGTCCCAAAAACTCCATCAAAGCAAATATTGAATCCATAACTTGGTGGAATGAGCCAAGACAAAGAGCACGATTCCCTCTTCTATCCAGTTTTGCTATATCTTTGCTGGCTGTCCAGGCCTCATCTGGGTCTTGTGAAAGGATGTTCTCTATCGCCGGCTGGCATACAGCTGGTCGAAAGAATCGGCTTGATAAAGAACGCTTGGCAGCAAAAGTATTCCTTTCGGCCAATAAGAAGCTTTTAGCCCCCTATTTGTTTAAATCTTTACTTGATATTCATGAATTTCCTCTCAATTATCTCAATCTAGTATTAATACACGAATGAAATTCATGTAAACAAATTATTTACTAAAAACGGCAACGAAATGTTAAAAATTTTCGTTTCGTTTCGTTAACGACCGTTAACGGAAACGTTCGTTTTAATTTTTTTGAAAACGAACACAAAACGAAAACGAAAGTTTTCGATTTTCCGAAAACGAAAACGAAACGAAAACGAATGAAGTTCAAAAAATACGAAACGATGCATCACTACATAGCGTTAGTTGTGAGGTATCACAGTCACAGAAGAGACTTCGTTTCTTAAAAGCGCCCGTAGTTGCCCATGTTATTCAAATGGCGAGTTCACCGCCATCTGTCGTGTACTTTTTAGTATGTATATCTTCACTTTAATAACTGAGTGTTTTAAATTTTTGTTTTTAACGAATTTATAAGATGTATGATAATTTTGTCTTAAAACCCTTCAGTAACACTAAAACGGCCATAACGCTTGGGATATCGACCAGTGTGAACTAAGCTTTAAACTGACTACTATAATATAAACTTATACGGTTCAATTGCATTTTAGGCAATATGGTTTTACACTCAAGGCTAAATAATTAGCAACCAACTATTATTCCAATAGGAACTAAATGAAATTATTCTTATTTTGTTTTATTTATTGCAGGTGATTTGCTGACTGTGGAAGCATTTTTCATTGGCGGTGGAGTCATAGCTACCTTAATGAGCGGCATCTTGTGCGTTATGGTCATCAAATCCAATCGATGGGTGGTCAAAGCCATGGAATGGTAGGACTTCGGGCCAAATAAAAAATAGAAGTAGTGAACCGATTTGATTTTAATTAGCAAAATCTGAAAGCGCATTTTATAGTTGTCCTCTGAACTGAACTTTAGCCAATAAAAAGGACTATTTCACCCCTTTTTTAGACTATACTGAGACCTATTTGCCGTTAGCTAACACGCGGCAGAAATAACAGGGTTTAATAAATACGCCTCGTCCTACCATTCCATGGCTCTTGATAGTACCTCAATCATATTCAGGTCACCTAAAGATTAGCTTTAGGTTATTATAACTCATTTTTTGACATTTTGAAGTTCAGGTGTGTAATACCCACTTTAACACGTAAACAAATGGGGGAAAACACTGTAGCCTCAATAAATGTGTCACAATCTGGTGTGCAATGGCCACCGAAGCTAAATTTTTCTCCTTCCAGAGCATCGAAGCCTTGAATGTTTTCTCTTGAAAACACCAAAGAAAACATTTTAATTCTCAGTAGATTATTTTATATTAAACTTTTCGTGGGAGACCTTTTACACAGGTTCTTATGGGGAAGCAGCCGATGCCTCAATAATTCAGACCGGTACTGTATGTATATATATATATACAATACATGACATTAAATGCTACTAAAACATTTAAATAATGTGCCAAAGTAGAACAAAAAACATAAAGTTTTTGGTGCTGATTCATTTTATTAAAATGTTTTGAATAAATATAGTCATGAATGCTGACATTCACCGAAAAGAAAAGTGCCGAAAATTCCTCCGCATCAACTAATCAACTTTTTCTGGTTTTCATTAATTATATTCCGGAGCTTAACACATGGATCATAGTTGCTAATAAATTCAACCCAGTTAATAGCGGGTAAAAAAAAAATGTTTTCTCATCTATACATCTATACAGCCATTATTGTTAATCGTCTATATTTCACCCAGCCTTGTTATAATGACGACAGAAATTGGGAAAATTTCAAGACGCCCAAACATAATAATTGTTTTAATCTCTTTGGTATTCAAATGTCAAGGTGCACATACTATTTGACGTATATATATATATACCCATGTTGACATTTATTATATTCATAAACAGTTTCGTTATACCTGTTGAGTCATTATATGACTTAGGGGTTCCATGCAGACTATAGTGGGTTTATCTCATCTTTGATGGATCTTTCGTTGATGCGCTTATCTCAATTTTAACTTATTTCGCTCCCATTTTGAAGCTCCAACTGCTGCGAGAAAGAGTAGGCGGCCTCTAAAAAACCAACGCATATTATAAAAGGATCATTCTAAGCTCAATGAAGTCTAGTTCAGTACGAAGTGTAAGAAAGTCAGTTAAGGCAAAGAAAATATATATCACTATTCAAATAAAAATGGGTGACAACTCGCTAGTTGTAAAAATTGCAGCAATTGCAAATATCACCTCATCTCTTCTCATTATTGGCTGTCAAGTATATATAAAAAAGATTTATTGTGATTTCATTTTAAAATTTTGTTAAAATAAAATATAACTACGCCAGATCGCCCTATACTTCGTGCCCTATTACTTCGGCCTCCCTGTTTGGATCACGGATGAAGCAGTCATTTTTGCCTCAATCGGTATTTGGGGTGGCCTCATCATATTCATCGCATCAGCTTTATTCGTTATCAATAAGTAATTTTCATTGAAAACAATTCTTTATGGCTCGATATTCAAAACTAAAATTTATGCGGAAAAATTAATAGGGGCAGTAAGATGGTAAAACTTTTAATGGCTACTTTGGCAGCCGTTATTGGGGTCGTCATCCTCGGAGTGTTTTCAAACGAGATTAATTATCTGGGTACTGGCGGTTGTAGATTCGGCCAATTTAATTGGTGTAAGTATTACTATATTATAATTGAAATAAATAATAGAATTGATTATTTAAGAAATAGTGATATATACATTTGTTTTCTTAAAGGTGGTGCACTGGCTGTAGATGCTCTTTTAGTTACCGGAGGCATCATCTCTACCTTGGCAAGTGGTTTCCTAGCCTTATCAGCCCTGAAATCCAATTAAAGAAATATTTAATATGTGGCTTTTGACACACTGTACGTATAGTGATTCCATGTATGTACACATTTGTCTCTTAATACATTTAATTATTTCATAAGCATATCTAGTCATATGACATGATAAGATGTGTACGATATTCTGCGTCATTCCGAACTTCAATGGAAATACATCTGGGCTTTTTCATGAATTTACATAAACCAATGTTGATTTTTATAAATATAGTTTATACTAAGTTAAAAATTTGTTTTAATATCGCATACAAATACTGGCTCGAAAACAAATATACAAAAACGCACTGTACGATATTGCGATACTTAAAATATTTCGACATGCTAGGTTATGTGTCTGTTAGATTATCCTACTTTTAGTGATTCAGAATTCAAGAATTCAAAATGACGTCATATAACCATCTGGTTTTATTGGCATAATTTCCTTAGGATTCATTAGTCCTAAGGCATGCACGAACATACAATATTACTCATATACCTGCGATTGCATACCATCCGAATATCATCTATGCATTTCCGGTTTCGTCATCAATTCTGAACCCTGTATTAAGTCATGAAAATTCTCTGTCTAGATAAAAATTCTCTAGCCATCTAGGCTAGAGAAAAACAACTATAAAATGACTCATTTAAGAAGAAGAAATCTTTTCAGCAGTCAAATCAATTTAAGAAGGAAAATTTTAAATGCTGATTTTTTTTTTGTTTTATGAATTTTTAAAACTCAAATACACATCTTGTTTGTACCTTCTTTATATTACCGTTGATTACCTAAACGCTCATGGCATAACTATTTATGACAAGATATGTCGTCATTAGCGGATACTGTGCTGCGACCTTGAGTTGTTTACTTCAAATGTTAAGGTAGAACTGCATTCGTCGTCGAGAATAATGACTACGCTCGATTTTCAACAACCAATTTAAAGGTAGATTTTTATAAAATTGTCAGATCCCACTACGATATCATATTTTCAACTACTTGAGTAATCGGTGTAAATTCAGGTTTAAATTACATTTTATAGACCTCTTTTTGAAATTTTTACGAATTAGATTTTTTTAATTCACCAACGAAGAAATTTGAATCGCAGATGTAGAGACCATTCTCGATTTCTCGCTATTAAATTTTTTTTTGTTAAACGTCATGTTAACTGCATCTAGCGGTGTCGTCGACGACACCGCTGATTTGTATACAAATCAGATACAAAATTGTATAGACAATATATACACGCGATGCACTGTGCCTATCCCTGTTTTTGCTTGCTGTATAAGTCAATAGTATAGGCCGTATTTCTTTAAATAAAAGCAATTCTGCTTATTATACCAAGTTTATATGCTAGTAGTACATATCAGCGCAGGTTTTTTTAATTATTGGCTGGTTCATTATTAGATCAGCTATTAATTTCTTATAACAGCTCATTTACTATACGCATATAGGCCGGTTGTGCACGAATCGTGTTTTTAAATATAAATTATTTACAATCAAGAGAAAACATGGACTCAATTAAGATTGTATTAGTAATTTTAAAAAAATGGAATAGCTTATAAGTAAAAAGGGATTCTGAGGATTTAGAATCAATTTGTGATACCTGCATTATCCCTTGATGTATAACCCAGATCAGGCCTATAACAGTATTATCTATTCAACTGATCCGTTCATTCATGAATCGTTGAACAATTTATATCTCTCTCATACTGCGTTTTACCCGTACCTCAAATATAGCTTGGCGCAAGCTTACCGCAAGCAGAGAGATTTTTCTACTTGCAGCGTGCACTTCCTTGCAAATCGCAAGCTATTTAGTCACTCATTCAATCTTACTCTTTCATAACTTGAACTAGCTTGCTCTCTGCAACTTGGTAGATAGTTAACTCGGCCCTAATGAAATCCTGCTAGAGCTAGCTTTAGTCAAGCTTGATTTTATCACCTAATCCAGCTAGAATCCCGCTAGCTACTCGCTTAGGCCTACTATATTGCATAATAAATATTGCATTTAAAATCAGATTTATATTTAAAATAAATAATGAAATCAACAATTCAATAAACTGAGTAAAACCCGTCTTTATTGTCGACCCATCTTAGATTCAAATAATGTTAGTACATAATCTTGGATAACGAAACAATATGAATAATAATTAGCCAAATTTTATAATGGTAAAAACATATTGTAGATCAGGCGGGAGCAAGTTTCTTATATCTTCTTCGCTGATAGAGCAGTGTTTGACAATCCGTAGCCATCTTTACCTTGAGAGATCTATTTTTTAAAGTAAAACAAGACAATAATAAATATTTTATTGTTATTTTTTTAATTTAGTGAAAAATTGAAATAAAAGTTACCGATAATGGTTTGATGGATGTAGTTCTCGGGGATTCTTCCTTTCTAGATTCCAGGATGCTCGGGCAGGCTTGACCGATCTTAGCTTTAACTTCGAGCTCTTTGATCTCTCCCACCTAAAAAGAATTTATAAGTCCCATTAAAACTCAATTAATACAAAGTTAAGGCATTACTATTTTTAAAACTAAAATTTATTTTTAAATAAAAAATATGAATTTTACAATCAGAAATCAAGTGAAGAAATTGAAAAATATACTCAAATTAAATGTAAATAAAAGCCTTAATTTTTTATTATTACTTGATTTGAAGTTCTTTTGGGTAGGAGTGATGAGCTGATTCGCCCACCTTTCTTTCAACTGTTGACATTTCTAAGGCCTTTCTACGGAGTTGATACTCATTATCTATGCTCACAATGAAACTTGATTAGTTCAGAGAGAAAAAATTGTCAAATTTATCTATTGTAAAGGTGGAACATACCAGAGATCATAAATAGTTGTCCACCTTGTGTGACACAATCAGAGGAAGGGCACGATAGATCATAAATGGTAAGGCCTGACAGGCACACAGGCATAATGCTGCTTCTACTGCGACTGTAAGACCAAATTAAAAAAATATATATTTTTTCATAATAAAAACTCTAAGAGAACCAGATATTATGATATTATCAACTATAATTACCAGATATTCAACTGACTGTGAGGTGATATCCAAGACGTTTCCAGAATAAAACTACTGTCACCATCCTCGAACAAGGGAACTGCTGTGAAAATGGCACTCAAGTTAACAGCTGCAGGTTCTTCATAAACGAAATCAAATAGCCCACTAATTCTGAGCTCAGTAGACCAAATATCCATTCTATAATGGCAATTTAAAAAAAAATAATAAGTAAATTACAAAGCTGATAGAGTAAAATTTATGAGAAATCTGTAAACAAAACTAACCTGTTACAAGACATAAAACGCTGAACGTGATGCATAAGAATCTTCTAAAACTGGCGACTGATTGTTTTAAATTTTTTACTTAGGATAAAATAATTTCTAAAATAAATTACTTCTAATTCTTCTCGGAGGACTTTATGTGTCACATATTCGCATGTTGTTTGGCGGGACTCGTCTGTTGCTCAGCTGCTGCACAAAGAAAGCGCGGTTGATTTATTCCGCGCAATATTTATTCGCATCAAGCAGGACGCAAATAATATTACCACTCAATGTATTGCGGAATGTTTTCGAATGGGAATGAGACAGCAACCTTTAAAAAAATGATATTTATCTCCAACATTAATGTGTTTCTAGAGATTCCAAATTAAATTATGTATATGTAGCTATATGGTTAAAATAACTAACCTACTAAAGGTAGCTCTTGCTGGCGAACGAGAAAAAAAATGCTGCTGATTTTTATAATGAAATTATGCAAGAGCAGAAAGAATTCGAGTTAGAAAACGTTTTATTTAAAAATACAGAACCCCTTGAGTACATCTTTATGCTGCGATTGATCAAGAAGTTAACTTTTTCAAATTTTGAAGAAGGTTCATTGATGAGTTTCGTTATTATTCCTATTGTAAAGCAGATCCTTTATTATTTTCCACCTGTTTTTTCGTTTCATTTTACATTTTTTTAAAGTTATATCTCTTTAACACCATTCAAGTGCAGACCCACGTGAAAAACATTTTATATGAATTCACTCTAAAGCAGTCTGACGAATCAGCATTCAGCTCTAAGTTCTTAAAATCTCGTTCACTTAGTTTAAATCGACCAAAATAAGTGGCAGTTGGTGAAGAGAGATCTATTTATTTTCAAATTCTTCGTTTCCCTCTAAGATCAATATTCGTCATATTTAATGAGATTGTCTTGTAGCTGATGAGCCTTGGGGGCATTCTGCACTGATGTGAATGAGTTGATGTACGCGAATGAAAACTTATAAATAAGTGTAATAAAATGTTAAAATAATGAAAAGAAGAAGCATGTTGCAATCAAACTTTTTACAACAAGGCTAAGTGTTTTAAAATATATCTGCTCCGTTATTTCTTTAGATCGCCAATATTGTCGAAACTGATAAAATATAGCCTACAAATAGTCAGAAAAGATATTATGCCGTTTATTATAAAATATTATATATATTTTTATTATAATTTGCTGACTACCAGGAGAGCTATTTATATGGTTTATGCTGTAGTAATAATATTAGACGTTCATGGTCACTATTCAAATTCGAACTGCAGTTCATTATACCTTATGATAAGTTTATTACGTTCAAATTCATATGTATTCTTTTCTACTCATATAATGGTTTTCATATTATTTTATATATGCGTACTCATTTCCGTTTATAACGTTAATTTATACTTGAGATTAGCTTTTACAAGCTTGGTCTTTTCGTGGTTGCAAGAATCCAGCTAATGCAAGCATGTTTAAAATCTACCTTTACTATTTGCAAGCTACGCGCAAGCAAGCGCGCGCTTGTTTAGCGCAGCTTTGAAACCAAGTTAAAATGCAAGTAAACGAAAGCTTTCTGCAAGGTTAGCAAAAAAAAGTCAAGCATGTTGTTCTTTACGGGTATTTTAACCAACAAGTTGTCCGCAGTATAACATTCACAATGAGCAGTAGACCTCTGTTTATGCCCCATCATAGATTAATTGATGTTAACTCTCTAATTCATATATATAGACACATATACTCGGATGACTCGCTCTCAGTAACACCACCCCATGGTTACTCGTATCTTACGTAAAGCAACCACATTATATTAGAATCTCTTGGGAAAAACAACAAAAACAATTATTCGCAACAGAAGTTTGGCATTTTATATTACTGCTATTGGCGAAGTAAAAGCAATTCTTCTGAAAAGTTAAGTATAGAACACGTGAGTATCATCAGAATTGAATGTCATTTTATATTTGAAGGTCTAAGAGTGTCGTTGAGAGGGGGTTTCTCTTTTTGCTATATTACCTAACCAACCGATATTTAATATCGTTCCTTGATTAGCGAAATAACCTATATAGGGTTCTTGGTTAGCGAATGCACTCGCTAACCAATCATAAATAGCCAATGCACTCGCTAATGAAGGTTATTAGCCAATGCACTCGCTAACCAAATTTTCCTAAGCTAACCACGCTAACCAACTCTTTAGTACCGGCGACAAAAAAAGTTCATTAGCCAATGCACTGGCTAACCAAGGATATTAGCGAATGCAGAGGCTAACCAACTATTTAGTATACAAGCGACTCAAAAGAACTCATTAGCCAATGCACTGGCTAATCAAGAATAGTAGCGAATGCACAGGCTAACCAACTCTTCTGTACCAGCAATAAAAAAAATCATTAGCCAATGCACTGGCTAACCAACACAGAAGGACCAGCGACCAGAAAAACTCATTAGCCAATGCACTGGCTAACCAAGGATAGTCAACGCATTCGCCAGCCAATTTCCTTCATTAGCGAATGCACAGGCTAACCAACTCGTTAGTATGGCAGACCAAAAAAAAATTCATTAGCCAACGCACTGGCTAACAAATGATATTAGCGAAGGCACTGGCTAACCAACTCTTTCCACAACCAAGTACTTGCAACTAAAAAAACTATTATATCTTAGTTCCCCAAAAATGTATATTGCGAATTAGGTCATTCAAATGCAATGTAAGGCTGATGTCCCTGAACTCTCCATTAGAAAAAAGGTCTAATATTCTTTGGTTAGAAGTATAAAAAATAGATTATGTTAATATCATTCTTATTCGCTGTTCTGCGCCAATTAACTTAAATTTAACCAATTTTTTTTCATCATCATTAAGATAGTAAAGCAGAGCTTTTCAGCTCGCCTTTATGATATTTGGTAATCCATCATAGCTGTATTATACCGAAACAAATAAAGATTTATCAATCCATTTGTAAATTCCAATTTATCAACCAATTTGATCAAAATGAATTATGGATAAATTTTTAAGCATCCTTTGCAAATATAGTTTTTTATTCCAATATGCATGAATGTAAGTCATCAATCAATATAAAGGTACCCAAAAATGTGTTAGATATGATGTACGAGTTACAAACTGGTACGAACAAAACCGGGACAAGGGGGAAAATTAGTCCCTAGTTCTGCGTGATACATATACTGATGCGAACACAATCGCGACAAGGGAAAACATTTAGTCCCTATTGTTGCGTAATACATTTACTGATGCGAACACAACCGGGACAAGGAAAAAAATTTAGTTCCTATGTCTGCGTAATGCATTTACTGATGTGAACACAACCGGGACAAGGAAATAAATTTAGTCCCTATTGCTGCGTAATACATTTACTGATGCGAACACAACCGGGACAAGGAAAAAAATAGTCCCTAGTTATGCGTAATACATTTACTGATGCGAACACAACCGGGACAAGGGAAAAAATTTAGTCCCTATTGACGCGTAATACATTTATTGATGCGAACACACACGGGACAGGCAAAAAAATACAGTCCCTTTGCAGTATTTTTTATTTACGCTTACACACGACTTATTAGCTCCGCCTACGCTTCGTTTTTTTCGCTTCGCTCAAAAAACTTCGCTGGCTCGCAATCATCATCCCAATCGATAGAAATGTTAGATTTATTTTTAGGAATTCAGTCGCATAATGTAAGCATGTATATCACATGCTTCAAAACCTTACATCACGTAATATGATGTAGGGTTTTAAAAATTGATTAACATTTCCGAGATTCTTGATTAGCCAGTGCATTGGCTAATGAGTTCTTTTGAGTCGCTTGTATACTAAAGAGTTGGTTAGCCTCTGCATTCGCTAATATCCTTGGTTAGCCAGTGCATTGGCTAATGAACTTTTTTTGTCGCCGGTACTAAAGAGTTGGTTAGCCGGTGCATTGGCTAATGGAAAATTTGGTTAGCGAGTGCATTGACTAATAATCTTCATTAGCGAGTGCATTGGCTATGCACTCGCTAACCAAGAACCCTATATAGGTTATTTCGCTAATCAAGGAACGATATTAAATATCGGTTGGTTAGCTAACATAGCTATATGAAACGACCCCGTTGAGAGCTGTATTTGGGCAAATCTTGCACTTGGATTTGAGGATAAAACCGCGATATACACTCAAAAAATATATAGTTCCTAAGCTAGAATTTATCCAAATCTTTATATTTCACCGGCTCATTAATTGATCAAATGGGTGATTAAAACTACTTACTTATCATTTAAAAAGTCCAATTCACAAAAATAACATTTTGAAACAAATAAATTATTAGAAAATATCGAGGAACATATCTGGTTAGATGTGATATTCATTGAAAGAATATTTTATTCATACCCCGCAAATAATGCACATTAATGGTGATTTACCGACTATGGTAATGACCCCGAAATTTTTTTCTTAGTTAAGTGACTCCTTTAATGCGAGCATGAGCCATAGGAGATACATTTTTGTACGTCCTATCATTCTTCTTGATTTAGAAAATGCAATTAATGGCTAAATGACTGACAAACAATTGAACAGAATCGCCATCACTAAAAAAGATTCCGTTGTGACTCTCTGTGACGGATGAAGAAGCGCACTTTTAAGAGTGAAACTAGATCTAAGGGAAATCCAAAACCCGCACTGTCAATCCTATTGGCTAGAAGCAAAGTTCAATCAATTGTAAACTATATATATGCAGTCGGCAGCAGAAGTATTTGACCATTTTTTTATTTCCCAATATGCCGCTGTGTTAGACGCCTCCCAGTAAAAGTGAAAAAATAACAGGAAGAGATCGGCTAGAATTTTTTTTAGATTTTTCCTGAAGAGTTAACATAATGAACCAAATAAATGCCAAATATCAAGAAGAAATGTTCATTACCCACAGGGTTAAAGCAATTGGCGTAAGTATTCGCCCCTTATTTTGACCGCCATGTTAGCTTATGACAAAGTACCCTTTGTTTACCTGTCAAAAGCAAACCAAAGTAGTTGTAGTTAAAAAGTGGCCGTTTTTCACTGACTACAATGAAGTGGGTGCTCCTATGTGTAAGTTAATTGAACTTTACGCCATAAAAAGAATTATTTCAACTACTTTTGACAGATAAACAAAAGGATACTTTGTCATTAACTAACATGGCGGCTAAAAAGAGGGGCGAATACTTGCGCCAAGTGCTGCAACTCTGTGGTTTTTGAAAATTTTTTCTTGGTATTTAACACATAATTAGTTCATTATGTTATGTCTTAGGAAAAAATATTTTTAAAAATCTAGCCGATCTCTTATTGTTATTTTTTCACTTTTCCTGGGAGAGGTTTCCTGGGAGGCGTTTAACAAAACGGCGCATGGGGAAATATACAGTACCCACCGGAGTATAAGAACACTTCTTTTTCTCCCATAAGAGCACGGGTTAAATTGACGCCGGTTTTATTGCGATAACTCGCTCAATTTCAATGATGGATTTTTTTCTGATTTATTCCCTACTGGAAACATGTTTCCCAATCATTCTGAATTATTTCAGATTTTTACCATCATTCCTCATTGAGTTATTGATTAGGTCATGTATAAGAACACCTCGTCATTTCTCCCATTCAAGCACGGGTAAATAGTCCCACGTTTGAAAAATCAAAACTAATTAACGGAGCCCCGCTCGATCATCCGATTACCGACAATCTATAAAGCTTGGACTCTTCTTCAACTTTAAGCTAAAAAAAATTAGAAATCAAGTCTTGAATAAAAGTTCCAGATTTTTAAAGTTCATCAACAACATTTCCCCCATATCCTCTGTAGGACAATGATCCAAGGTCATTTTTGCCGTACAGAGAACATAGGGGAAACGTTTTTAGAGAACTTTGAAATTCCGGGATTTTTAATCAAGACTTAACTTTTCAAAATTTTAAATTTCCAGTTGAAGAACAGTCCAATCTTAATAGATTGTCGGTAACCGGATGATCGAGTGGGGCTCCGTTAATTAGTTTTGATTTTTCAAACGTGGGACTATTTACCCGTGCTTGAATGGGAGAAATGACGAGGTGTTCTTATACATGAGCTAATCAATAACTCAATGAGAAATGATGGTAAAAATCTGAAATAATTTAGAGTGATTGAGAAACATGTTTCCAGTAGGGGATAAATCAGAAAAAAATCCATCGTTGAAATTGAGCGAGTTATCGCAATAAAACCGGCGTCAGTTTAACCCGTGCTCTTATGGGAGAAAAAGAAGTGTTCTTATATTCCGGTGGGTACTGTATAAGGGTCAAATACTTCTGCTGCAGACTGTGTCTATGTATTGGTGCCATATATTTTCAATACATATTTTATATGCTTTTAACAGAACGATGAGTTCTTGCTAAAAAAGAGTAGAGAAACAAAAGATTTATAATACAACACATTTAGATACTTCGATTGGAAACGGAGACTTGAGGGCGAAGACTGTTAATTTAACCGTTCAACGAAGAATCGCTTTAAGAGAAGAGGGCGTCATCAACTTTCATATACGATGACTGAATGATTTGTTTTCTATTTTTTACTCGGTAGCGATGTCCGATTGTTTTTTGATTGCTTTGGCTAAAAAAATGCCCAATAAGCTGCAAGATAGTGTTCCTGGTGACGTTTTGTATTCGTATATCCAATATAAGTACATATATTATTCAATCTTTCCCACTAGTTCTTCGTACTCTCATCAACAAGAAAGTTGTAAGTCGTTGTAAAGGAGTATATGTCTCGAAATGGGGTAGCTCTCCTAAGTTTTTCTCTATTACTTTTAATATGGGGTTATAAAGAAATAAAAGCAAATCAAAATGAAAATTTGATAACAGCAAGTGGAATTTGGTAATGGCAACTTGGAAAAAAAACTGCCAGTTCCATCCGTTCCGTTACATTTTTTTCTTGGAAAAATATCAATTATTCGCATATTTTCAATTGATAAATGAGGCAATCTCAAATACTGCCTATGAGTCTTCAAATCTCGCCTGGGAGAGTCTTCAAGGAATATAGAACGCATGCTTTGCACTGCGTGTCGGAAATTCTTTCTGCTAAGAGAAAAGGCTTGAATTCCAACTCTGTTCGTATTTATCTGTTTGCCATGATAATGATTGAGTCGAATAGCAATTCTAGTTAGATTTAGTTAGAGCTAGCGATAGTTAGATTTTTAGCAAACCCAAACCATTTTAAGTGTTAAAAAAAGAAAAAAAAATAGTCTTTGGGGCGTCCAATTACAATTTACAAATTACAAACCATTTTACTATTTTAAAATTTAAAATAAATAACAAAGTCTTTTC
Organism: Chydorus sphaericus; assembly: GCA_030141595.1. NCBI lineage: Eukaryota > Metazoa > Arthropoda > Branchiopoda > Diplostraca > Chydoridae > Chydorus > Chydorus sphaericus. The sequence continues at coordinate 10,843,047 of CM057929.1, read as the reverse complement.
AAAATTTCGGAATATTCTTTGGAATTTACAACCACTCTCACTGAGTCGTTCGTTAAAAGCAGGACGTGGTCTATAAAAAAAAAATTTAAGTCAGCTTCTACGGTAAATGTTATCGGTTAAATGAAAACAAAAAAAAATATTGTAGAAAAAAAAATAAAAAAGTCGTGTAAAAAAATGAAAGTTTCTTCTCATTTATGCTTAAAAAAGTGTTATCAAAACCTTTATCATTTAACGGAAAGTATATAACAAGTATTTCAGACTACCTTTAAATTAATTTTATAAACTATAATAGAATATTACACGGAATATTTATCTATGTTTTGTATCGGTGATAAAATCTGGCTCAACACCATTTTAAAAAGTTTTCAGATTCTAAAAGTTTTTACACGTGATCGGAGACCATCGGTTTGCAAAGGTTTGAAACCTTTGAAATTCAAAGGTCAAAACGCGCATCAGGGTTTCAAGTTTGAAATTTGTTGAAAGCAAATTATGAAGCTTTAAACAAAATAAACTGTAATATGACTATAAAACTAGGTTATAAATCGGAATATTCCAGGAAAAATAAAATTCCCCGCTATGGTCGCGCAGTTGATTTATGAAGAATTTCTATGGGTTATATAACTCATACACGAACATTTGAATCATTAAATGTATATTTTTAATTATACATAGTTTAAAAGATAAATCTTCGAAATAAAAAATAAAGGATACAGATGATTTATTGAAATTTATGAAAAATCATAAAAAATATTATGAGGTAAATCGTCAACTTATTTTTTTTACTTTGTATTAACAGTAAAACCTTGGATTTATTCTATTTGCTGAATTTTTAGTCCAATGAGTAGTGAACAAGTGAATCTAACTTTTACGTGGATTGGTACGGACAATCAATTAATAAGGATATTTGGTTAAATAAATACTACAGTTCCAGCTAGAAAACTTACAAGTTATACAATTTTTTTGTGAATATAGCTTTGAATTTCCATCAACCAAAAAAATAAGGGTTTACAAAAGCAAAAATGTTTTGCTCTATTCTCCTTAGATTTTCCGTCATATTATTTTTAATATGGGAATTTCAAGAAATCGAGGCAAATCCAAACGAAAATTTAGGAGCCAGCAATGAACTATCAAATACCAAAAACGTCGACGAGTCCAGTAAGGTAGATAGTCGAATTTCTAAGTTAGAAACCGAAATAGTTGGTTTGAAAACCAAAGGATATGAAGACAGGAAAGTAATTGACCAGCTTATGGGTCGCATTGACCTACTTGAAGCTAGATCCAACGCCACAGATTCGGAATGTAACAAGGAGTACACTGGTAGAAAACTGAAACGCCCTGCCCGCCTTCTTCCATTACAGGTCCTTAGGTACTAAATGTTATAACGTTCTACAATATTAAACATACTTTAAAGGTTTGCATATTTATATTGAGCAGAGGAAAAGAAAAGAATATTTCTGAAGAAGCATTGGAAAATAAAAGATTTTATGGCCCTCCGACAAGCTGTGAAGATTTAGTGCGACTTGGCTATACGTTAAACGGATACTATTTAGTAAAGGGTCAACAAACAAAAAGCGAGAAAATCCAAATTATTCTTTGTCAATTTAAAGTTCCTGCGAATAGATTGAATAAATGTATAATTTATATTCATTAATTTTGCTCTTAATATTTCCAAACAATACTTAATTTTTTTAATGAAAATGGATTTAGATATTTCGATTGGAAACGTGGGGTTGAAGACGAAGAGTGTTCACTTTTACGTCCAACGAAAAGTCGCTATTGGACATGATGGAATCATCGATTTTCGTATAGAGCGACTGAACGTAGGCGGAGCAATGAATTTGACCGGAATATTTACCGCCCCAGTAAACGGCACTTACCACTTCCAATTCTCTGGATTGAAATCTTGGGACACTGAACACATCTACATCACACTTCAAGTAAACGGCGCCGATGTTGGTAAAACCTTATTCAACGACGGTGGCATGAAACGGGCTTATTCGACAGGTTCCTTGACTGCTTCCCTGAAATTGAAAGTAGGAGATCGAGTGCATCTCCTTAAAAAACAAGGTCAACTGTATGACACTGTGACCGAAAACTTCAGCCACTTTACTGGATGGCTTGTGGATGAAGATATAATATTGGTTTAGGAGTTAGTCTTTTCTTATTTTAAATAATGATTTGAAAAATAATCAAATAAATGTTATATTCTACTGTAATTTGGTGAATGAAAGGTCAATATAAAATACAAATTCAGCAGCAAACAATATGCATTTTTCAAAAAAGAAATGATAATATATTCATATTGAAGTACTGACTTGTTCAATTATATTTTTTAAACAATAGCAACTGACTGACTACGTCTCAGTCTCCGTCTTGCACACACACGTAGACTGCTTAGACACTACAGGAGACAGTGATGAATGCTGTTGAATAAGCTCCCTCCATGTAATCTTTCTTGGAAAAGGTTTCACCAATATCGACGTCGTTCACATTAAGTAGAATGCGGAGATTTTCAATACCTGATTTTACTCCAGAGAATGGAAAGGGGCATGTGCCGTTGAATCGGACAGGTAAAAATATTCCATAAGTCAGGTTCGTAGCCCTACCAACATTCAATTGTTAATAATAAGTTCATTAAATTCCAAAAGGGACAACTATAACATTTCTCTGCAAACGGGATTTTCGTTGGACGTAAAAGTGAACACTCGTGATCTTCAACTCTTAACCGCCCAATCAAGAAGTCTGTAAATCTTTATCATAAGAAGTATATTTTTGATACCGCAAAACCGGGTAACTTTGAACGGAAGACCCCATTTTCGACATATTTAAAGAAATAACTCTCTTGCAAAGATAATGTTTTTAAGTAAAAAAAAAAACTATCGTAGAATATTTTTTCATGCTGAAACAAGCAATGAATCATTTGTGGTTGTATGTCTTTTTCTATGGTTTCTTTAGAATTCTCAAAGGGAGGAAATGGGAAAATTATTGGCCCGGAAATCAATTAAATATATTAGATGAATATGAAATGAACGAGTCGTAAACTCAGGGTTTTTCCGTGTAAAAACTTAACTTATGTTAACTTATTTTTTTTGTCTCCAATTACCTAGTGTGTGTCGTTATGGTTTATAAAACAACGCTAAATATCGAGAAAAGTAAAATTCCCTGATTCGGTCGCGCAGTAAATTTACGAAGGATTTGTATAGCCTATATAAAACATGCACGAAAATTCAAATCATTAAATGTATTCTTTTGAGTGGATAAATTTTTCAAACGATAAAATATAGAAATAAAAAGCAACGGAAAGAGATGTTTTTCGAAATTTGTGAATAATTGCCAATAACACCTTGGATTCAGCATTCTATTTGCTGAATGCTTAGTCCAATGAGTAGCAAACAAGTGAACATTGTGACGTGGATTGTGCAGACAGTCAACAAATGAGCATATTTGGTTAAAATACTACAGTTCCAGTTAACAAACTCATAAGTTCTTCAAATTTTTTGTCAAAATAATCTTGAATTTCCATCAACTAATAAATTTGAGGGAATAAAGCAAGAAAAAATGCTTTGCTCTATTCTACTTAGATTTTCCGTTATATTATTTTTAATATGGGATGTTTAATCAGTCAAAGCGAATCCAAATGAAAATCACTTTACCGGATGACTTGTGGAAGAAGGTATAATATTGCTCTAGAAATTTGTCTTTTCTCCTTTGAAATAATGATAAGAATGATCAAATAATTGTTAAATTGTATAATAAATAGGCGAATGAAGGATCAATATAAAATAAAAATTCAGCAGCAAGCAATGAATGATTTTGATTAAAAAATAAAAGAATTAATATATTCATATTTAAGTACTCATTCATATTAAGATTTTAACGAAGATTATTTAAAAAATTATCTTCGATACTTTAATTCTGAAATAGCTGTCTATTAATCAAAGATAGTGTCGATGGTTGCCTTAACTAATATAGATTTGGCAACTCTTTCCAGGCGACTCTAAATGACTTATTTTTATTTTATTTTAAATTCCTGATAAAAGGCCATATTAATTATAGTATAGGATTCCAGACCGTCTTATTGTGTTTTATTCTGCACATCCGCCATGTAAGTTGATATATTGGTTTTATATATATGTATATTTACCTTGTTATAATGACTATTTTCATTCCTACTAAGTGATGTGTGTATGTGCCACATCTGTTTCTCTGTCTTTCTCCCTATGTATGTAAATCCGTGGAGGAAAAGTTGTCACTCTGAAAGGTATAATTATTACATTGTGCTATTTATCTATGTCACAGAGATTTATTTATTTTATTCGTGTATATTTACAACAAGAGAGCGTATTATTCACGACTGAGCTCTAGAACTTATTGAGCTCTAGAACACTATTTCTGCAAAATTAGCATTAGTAAAAAATTAGAATAATATCTGTAGTTTTTGAAAATACACATTTACGCATTTTTGGCTCTTGAATTTTTATCTTGAATTTTTATCTTGAATTTTTATTTTATATTGATTTTCCATTTCAACTTCTGGCTAAGCTATAGAATGCGACTACGTTTTTTTTCGTCAATTTACTTTAATCAAATTACTTATAACTCTTAATTGTTGCAATAAAAAATGGGGTTTAACATGGGAGTAACTTTAATTCAATGAAATCAATTTTAATTTCTTTAAAATAGTGGACCTTATCTAATTGAGTCAAATTGATGGAATCCTTTATCGTCACGACTGGACTTCGTGGACTTGGACTACATGTATATTATTTTAATTCACGTATATTGAGCATACTATGTAAGTTAACAAAAAAACGTAGTCGCATTCTATAGTTTTACCCCGCTACAGCAGCAATATTGAAAATCAAATATAAGATCTTTCATTTAAAAAAATATTGCTTACTTTTTGCAGCTGAATTTGTATTTTTTTTTATTGATTTTCATTAACTAAATCACCATGCAATTATTGATTTGTTTTGTTATGCTTAACTAGATGGTAACCGTTTAAGTATAGACAAGCTTCCCTAAATTTTCACAACTGGTTGGAACTTGGAGGGCCGTAGAATTTTATTCGATTTTCAACTTCACTGTAAGAAATATTTTTCGGCGTTATTACCTCTGCTCAATACAAAACGAAACGTTTGAAATTACTTTAAAATTTGAAAACCAATTACCTTAGAATGTTTGTTGGAAATAGGCGTGCAGGACGTTTCATTCTCCTCATCGTTACCTTATCGGAATCGCATTCTTTTGTTGCTTTAGATGAAGATTCAAGGTGTTCTATGCGACCCATCAGCTGTTTTATAATTAAGCTTACCGTCCTCACCTCCTTTGGTTTTCAGTTGAGTTACTTCATTTTCTAACTTAGATATTCGTTCATCTATCTTGGATTCGACACTACTCGTATTTTAACTGCGGGTACGAAACTTTTGTATTTATTATTACTTTTTTTATCTATTAATCAAGAGGGTATTTGGGTACAAAACTGTTCTCTGAAACCAATTGTCTTGGAATTGATGTTTAGACACTTGCTAAGAATTTTTGTGTCTTCACATTAATCCTGGGAAATCTGTCTTAATTGTTAAGATTTACATTTAAAGAGTTTCTGCAAATACTACACATATATGGAAATCAACAGCAAGACAAACATCCTTTACTAAAAGCTAAGTGGTAGACGATATGGGTATTCATCAAATATGATGCCTATGCTATTTCTGTTTTTGAAAAAAAGGTTTCAATGTGAGTTGTCAAGATGAAAACTAACATTTTCCTGGCCTGTTTAGATACTTCAGTGTTTAGGGTTTCAGTTAAAATCATATCTTATGTAAACAAACCTGTTTGTGGTTCAAAGGAATGGAAAGCCCAAACGTGATAGGCACGAAGAAGTATTATAAGATAGTAAAGCAGAGCTTTTCACCTCGCCTTATAGATAGAGTAATCCAGCGTAGCTGTATTATACACAAAATGACTACGAGGTATTTTTTTTTAACCGATCATTGCAAATAAAGTTACTTCCTCTTAAATATATATATCAAAGCTTGTTTCTGGCATTTTGGAAGAGAAAAAAGTATCTGTATTTTTATCAGTTTTCGGACACAGGAAAACACGGTCTAGAAAAAGCAGCCCCTAAGCAGAAAATGTATATTCACGCTTACGCACGACTTATCAGCTCCGCCTACGCTTCGTTTTTTTTCGCTTCGCTCAAAAAACTCCACTGGCTCGCAATAACAGGGGTTCAATAAGCCCTCTATGAGTTGAAGAGAAAAACCCCAATTTTTTATTTAGTGTCAATGTGTGATTACTTTATTCATATTATTTTATTTGCATTTAGCCAATTTTACACCAAGCTTTCCGAATTATATATTGAAAATACACTTTGACTTGTCGTTTACAGTAAACACATTTGATTGATGAACAATAAATACATACATAATATGTACCATTAACAAATCTAATTCATAAATGTGCATGATATGATATAGAGTATTTGAGAAGCAGGTGAATAATGTTAAATCAAAAATTCAAACATAATTTAACACAACCATACTTAAAGTAAGACTTCACATAAAACTCTCTAAGGTGAATCATTATGAAAAAATATAAATAAATAATATTTGAATTTTGGAAAAAGATATATCTCATCATACTCTATTTTCATTACTGTTGATTGGCATTTCACGAAGTCGATAAACTCTTCGTCTGGTAGGACGTCTATTCATCCTGTAATGTTCGGCTTCAGCTTGGCTGTTGCTCTTCCCATTTTGGACAGCCATAAGAATAATGGGGATGTAAATCAAATGAAACAAAATGAGCTCACGAAAGACGAGCATGATCAGAGCTATCCACCGATTAATGTCCTCTAAACCCCAAACTACTCGAGTAAAATGAAATGCAGCACCAAAGAGAGCAGCAGGGAAATTAATGAGACAAAATGGGAGAATTCCTAGCGCTAGAATCCTTGCCGCTCTCATTTCTAGCCGACTCAATTGCTTTCCACTTGGAGTTGTGATCCTTAATCTCTGATTAGATCTGGAATTAGAAGATGGTGGACGATTTCGGCTTCTAGTACCAACTGAAGATGTGGATGAGGCTGGATCTAAAACCACTGATGCCGATACCCTGGAATCCGTGGGTAGAACAATGGAAGTGCTATTTACGGGTGTGACTGACGCTGATGTCGCAGAATAATTTATGCAACTGCGGATAAAGAGGTAGAGACGGATTTGGAGAGCGAAACAGGTTCCCGACATGAAGCCATGGAAAGTGAGAGTGACGACAAGCCATCCAAAATGTACTTCACACTCGTTGCTATTCAAGTGAAAAAAGCCAGTCCAGTATGGGGAAGTGTGCCCACCTGTTATTAAATAGCCAAAATATGGATAGATATATTAAAAAGAGTTGGTAGAAGGTATATAACTTTTAGTCTCTCTCAGCACATGCTATTGACATTCACTTAAGGAAATATTATTTGTTAGATTGGATATAATCTTTTTATGATATCTTTTAGGTTCTTTCACATCAGCATTTTTCTTGTCAATGTCGTAAAAATATATTTTTATGTAACTAAATCTTAATGTATAAATTAGAATAGTTGCGGGTTTCAATTAATTCCTGATTGGTCCAAATTTTGGAGAGGGAGGGGCTTAAAGATTGCAGATGAACTTTTAACTTGCAAATGGAGTTTTAAGTGCTTAAAGGAAATATGAAAGAGTTTATTAAAGCTAATGCTTTAAACGCTAACAGTAAACCACGTTCATCAACTTGCATATATCTTTCAGAGAACAGAACTTGACTTGTAACTATTTTCATGAGTTAGGGCCTACCAATAAACCTTATTTAAGCCCTGGAGCGAAGGTGGCCATAGGCCGCCTGAGAAATGCCAAATTGGCACAATGAATAGTAAAATAATAGTGATTATTACGGGTTACGGGAACAATACTACTAATACGTTTAACTGAAAATATGTGAGCCGTTGTTTAAAAACTGCTCATGATTTTAATGATGGATTAACGATTTAAAAAATACCAAAGGAGTAGAACTAGAAGTAAAGATTTTGTTTGAAAAGTTATGCGGATTAATTGGGAATATTCGAAACAAATCATACAATAAAAACTTATCAGGCCTCTTTGATTCGTTGATTAACAATCAAGAATAGGTAATGCATTCACACAACATTTAAAATCTACTCGGGCGAAGCCGAAACGCGGGCCACCTAGTTATGTATATTATGTTCGCAACACTGACATAGCACATTTTATTAATAAATTTGAAGTATACTATATAATATGAAAAACTGGTGAATGATAAATAACTCAAAAGTATAGTATATACGAAATCCAAACATTTTACACGTCCACACTCAAAGCAAGATTTAGTTGCTCAAACTATATAACCTTTCAAAAGGCAAGATTAATACCATAAATATTATTAATTGGTATTGATTGGTGGTAATCACGATATTAAAGGCTGTAATGTTCGGCTTCAGCTTGACAGTATTTGCTCTTCACATTTAGGACAGCCATATAAGAATAATGGGGATGTAAATCAAATGGAACGAAATGAGCTCCCGAAAGATGAGCAAGATCAAAGCAGCAAAGCTAGCTATCGATCAACTTCCTCAAAGCCCCAAACTTCCTTCTAATGTGTGGTAGTGCGAGTAATTATCCTTAACCTGTGACTTGATTTCCGGGAATTAGTAGACGTTGGATGATTTCTAAGATTAGATGAGGCTGGATCTAAACCCACTGATGTCTTTATCCTGGAATCAGTTGATTGAACAACAGAAGGGGTATTGACTGGCGTGACTGAGGCTGCTGATGCCGGAGAATAGTTTAATATGCAATTGCGGATAAAGGGGAAGAGGCCCTCCAGTTAAATGGTCTTATTATACGAATCTTTTTTTTTTATGAAAGCTAAAAGATGTTATAGCTTTCCATCTCTCCCGATGCTTTTTATTTATATTCAGTTCAGGATAAGAATACCATAGTTAGATGATAGTCTTTCTTTTAACAAAAGTAAAACTATGTGAAAAATAATAGGCTTATAATAGGGGGCAAGTAAAACCTTAATAAAGGGGAAATAACATATATGCATAGGCTATGGGTTGTTTAAAGTGAAGTTTGGTCAGTCGATTTTTTACCGATAATAAGGATGACTACTGTCAAAATTGTCCATAAAATTCTAGTTTTAGTGATGTAGTTCCGGTAAAATTGGGGATGAGCCATCGAGGAGTAGCGGTCTGCTGTGCCCATCGTCAAGGTGGTCAAGATCAAAGCGTATGGACAGCCAACTATGACAGAATAAATCTGGCAGAAAAAGTTTCTTTGTTCGTCCCACCCTTCGTAGTTCAGTAGGTGGATTCCCAATTCGATGAAAGACTGGATGAGTGAAAAGATGTTGAAAACAATCACTGTCACCCAAAATATTCCACTGTGTCCAGAGAAACGACGATGTTTGGAGCGCACAAAGTTGAGGGCGACTAGGTTGAGTGGAATGCCAAATACTACACACAAAACTCGGTCCATCTGCAAAATGATTGGCATATCAAAAGCTGGCATTGTGCTATTTCCAGCAGAAGACCAGCTCTGACTGTTATTGTGAACGATATCATCGTTATAAGAAGTGTTAAAGTCCGCCATCGCAATAATACCAGAGAAAAGAACTAGCTAACAAGTACGATGCTTACAAGAGGAGAGCGTACCTTGAAATACCTGATTTGACTCACAGTTCCCTAGCGTTTGCTCATAATTTAAAAAAGCATGCTTGGGTTTTGGTAGGAATATTCATTTTTGAGTAAAGCATATGAATGCATATGATTGCGCATGACAGTCACTCGCCTGATTGGTGCAGCTCCAGACCGATGTTTCTGAGAAGTTTGATACAAGTGCTTTAATAAACAAAGAGTAATAAGAAGCCTCATTAGTTGAACTGTTCAACAGAAAGACCATTAATTATCCGTTGTGAACTGTATGAACCCGCCTGGATTTTCCAGTAGGAAGCGCCCATAGTGCTCATGTAAAATTCGCTGTAAATATTGATTTTAAAATCGATAGAATACTTGATGATTGAGGTTTGGCGATCGTTATTTATAGTGTGTGAAGTATGCAATTATTTAAATATCAAAATAAATAAACTACACGCAATAGTTGTCACCGCTAATGACATCGATCAGACAATAGTAAGAAGCCTTATTAGTAAACCTGTTAGCTAAAATGTTGTTATACCAGTAGTTATACCAGTTGTAAACAGTATGACCCACCTAAATATTTTGTGGGAAGCGTTAACAATTCTCGGGCGAAATTTTGAAAGTAGAAATTAATTAGTTGGAACACTATAACCGTTATTTACTGTGTGTGAAGTATGCAATTATTTCAATATTATAATATAAAGTAACGCCATTTTTTTTGTTTTTCAATATATGAAACCGATGTGTATAAAAGTAACTTCAAATGTTCAAATGGCATGAAAGATTTTTCTTACTTAAGTTTTAAAACTCAAAGGCTCCAGATATATTTGTTCGATGATGAAATTTATATTAGCAAGGGCGTGGTTAGTCTATGACGCAAATATAATTTAAAAGCGTATTGGCATGCCTAATTATATTTTTAAAAATTAAAACTTGAGCCGATAAGCTCATTATGTAATCTTCTCACAGGAGAGTGCAGAAGACGATCGAGGGGCAGTGAACGCTGCGCTAATTAGGTAGTGCATTTTTTTCTATTCATAAAAGGTTCACAGATGGAAAAAAAAATTTAAAAAGTTATTTTTGTAAAATGCGAAATCTGTGAATGAAAAGGTAACTGTATCGATTTTTGTTGAACAATGTAGTCCTGAAAAAAAAAACTGCCAAGCCATCAGGTCGATACGAGGAGCGGATATAGTAAATAATACACAATCAAATCCTCGAAAAGAATCAATAGGAAAAAGGATAAGGCGAGAATGGTAGATTATTGTATAGATTTCATCGAGAGAGAGAGAGAGAGGCGCGTCCTTACCTGTTGCACAGCCTGTTGCATGGATCGATACAAAAGGATTTACATTTTCGTAATGGAGAGGGGATGTAGTGGAATTTCCCGAAGGGATTCTAGGCGGGGGTGAGATGAAGGCCCTAGTACCGGGAGGCGAACCAGATGGCAGCAGGGGTAAATGTGATACGCCTGAAGGCATAGATTCAAACTCTTGCGTATGAATGCTTATATGTTATATACAACGTTTACTTTTTTGCAAAGCGAGTACCGGTTCTGATGCTGTATTTACGTCAATGACATGGTGACACATGAAATCTGAACAAACTGTTAGGATATTTTAAATCCGTTTTCTCCTGAGTTAGTAAAACGGAATATTGCTCCGGCGCCAGCATTATTATTCAGATTTGTAATTCTAGGTTTAGGATAGGCCTACATATAAAACTATGGTTACATAGCCACACACGGCCGTTTTTGTATGTACTTTATGAGTGAATCAGGATACTTCATCAAAAAAAAAAATTTAAATTTAAATTAAGAGTTCCGGGCTTCCAACACAGCAAGACGCGTTATTGTCGGCACAGAATGATTTATATGAGGTATGCAGCGCGTTTTCACTACCGTACAAATTCCGGCCGGAATAGACCCCTCTATATCTGATATCATCAATCAAAACTACAATCTTAAACATAGACATCATTACTGGTCATCGGATTCAAATTTAAATCGATTCGACGGATTATTGCTGAATCTGTGATCCATTAGAATACATCCAATTTGAATTAAACAATTTGAATTTAGTCTTAGTTTAGTCACTTTTTTCTAAATGAATTAACTGAATCTAGCGCTTCTTTCGAATGACTATTAATAATCGCAGCTCTTGTTCTCGCGGCTAAACGAGGCCGTTTTGATGACATTTTATCGAAACACTTCATTCTTTCTAAAGATTGCATGTAAATGATAATGATTACAGGGTGCAGGGATGTTGGATTGCACATGAAGTTTTTTTAGTGGATGCTAGATTGATCTGATGATTGAATGCAGCAAGATTAAAAAAGAATTTGAGTTTAAATCGATTAACGCTTGGGTCAATTTTAAAATCAAATGGAATCTTAAATATATCACCAATCTAGTCAGATTCAAAATTATAAACTTAGCTCATGTCGAATCAAGTCATACTTCTGAAAAATAGTTCCGTTGATCACTGTATATGACGAGAGGGCGAAACGGAAGTTCTTTGAAGTGAGGGTAAATTTGGCGAAGCTAACAATAGATAGAGGAAACTAATATAAGATAAGCTGATGATTTGATTCACTTGAAAAAATGATAATATTCAAATTGAACAGCACGCGTAATTAAAGAAAGAGAAAAGTGGGAAAGTTGTATCCTATAGCTGGAGGTTAGAAGAATTACCGAATACGGGATAGTGCTGTAATCTTATTGATAATAAAATGGGTACAATCCCTTCGGGAACCCCGCACCGAAACCGGTGCAACTGAAAAACCAAGTGCGGGAGGCCTGGAATAAATAAGTAAAAACGTGATTCTGATAATTTGAGAGGAGCTATACTTGTCGTGCCCTCTATGTGCAGAAGTATTAACCATGTATTAACTGCTATGGCATAGCAATTATTTAAACTGTTCGTCAACTGTTGGTGCTGCAAATGATTACATAAGATGGCAGGCGGTATTATTTTTTTTGTGAAAATTATTTTGTCATTTAAAATAAAATATAAAATTCTGGATTTCTATATAAATCAACCCGAGCGTATAAAACATTTTATGAAATATTTGGAATCCTAAATAAAAAAAATTAAATAGGCAAACAAGAAATAATTTTAAGTCATATATTATTTACATCATAATACAGCCCTAAGTTATGTAGGCTAAATACATGGTATCGTATCAGTGCAAAAAAGTGGTAGCAGTTAATTGATTTTGTTCAAATGAATTTAGATTAAGAAAATTGAGAATCAAAAATTTATGTTTTACTACGTGAAGCAGGCGACACAGAAGCCTTGTTATATACATCTCTGAAGGTATCAAGCAACAAACAATATAATTTTAGTAGTGTACAATAAAACCTTATCTCAAAAATGTTCAATGAAAGCAATCAAAATTGGCACATGTGTGCAAATATTATCAGACTAGACTTGACTATTTAGCACCTATTAAATTTATTTTTAAGGGCAAAAAATGGTTCCTTCTCAATTTTTGTTAATTCTATTTCATCGTAGCACTTGATTCCTCTAAAGATTGACTTCTATAAAGTTCTATTATTAGTAGTATTGGGCCAATTTTATACAATAATTTTTAAATTACATATTAAAAATACACTTTATCGTCTTGTCATTTTGAGTAAAATATAAATTCATTTATGATCCATCAATAGACATTCGTATAAATGTAATCATCCTTACATTATTTCTAGTTAGTTGACTTTGACTTCGACTTTTGACTTAAATTTTGTTTAAAATGAAAAGAAAGTCGTTTAAAAAATGTGTTTGAAAGTGGCCTGAGTTGTTTGTTTAAAGTGGCCTGAAAGTACCAGGAAAATGCAATTTTGTTTTGCTACCACACAACTAATAATGGTAGAAACAAAAAAAAATTAACGAATACTACTAAAAATAAGAATGTCTCGCCCACGTGAGCCATGAAATAGATTGATTATATTAAAAAAAAAAACTATTGAAAATTCAGTGACGTTTTTACTGACTTGGTTTATTTGAGTGAGTTATGCCTGTTATGACGCTATATCGATTTTTAGTGACCATGGCTTCATTGGTTCATGGGTTAATTTTTTTACAAAAATCCAAGTTCCCAATACTGACAATAGCACATCTAATTTAAAAATATGCATAATATCTAAAATATTAACATGCTTAATTATACTTAGGACTATGATGATATTTGAGCCGATAAGCTCATTATGTAATTCTACTCGTAGGAAAGTTAGGCCGACGCTACGACAGACAGCGCGTTAATTAAGTACAGCGTGCGTACACTGTAGCCTATAGGTACAGGCCGGTAGACCGGGATTTAAGATTCGAGTAAGTCAACAAAAAATACAATGACATCAATCAATAACTCGGCGGGGGAAATGGGGGGAAATGTATTGGAGTTGCTTTCAACATTTTGTGTATTAAAGATGTGGAAAACCAAGATTTTAGAAGGTTGAAAGCACTGGCGGTATTTTCAAATTTGTGAAATGTAATTCGCTCCTTTTAAATGTATAGTCCTAGCATAAATATTTGGCTATAAACTGTCATTAAAGTTGTCAAATTTTCATTTTTTAAATATTCCGATCAGTGTATAAGAAATTATATAAGAAACAATGAAAAATGTAAAAAAGGAAAGAGACTTTAAGAGTGACTTCCAATGATGACTGTGTAGGACTCGACGCCTGTTCAAAATATGTTCTACTACACCACATACGCTACGTTGTCTAAACGAACAAGACTAAAGAGTATATATCTAATTTTCGAACAGTGGAACTTAAATTTTTCAGCAGAACTAATGATGAGGAAAAATTCAAACAGTTTTCATTCAGCAGCATCTGAAAATATTAACCTCCACGAGGTGCCTTCTTTCATACCGTATAGCCACATTGTTTCTAGATCTTAAGAAAACATTGGTATTTTACTTCACTAACAATGGCTTCTAGTTCATTCCTAAAATATTCTTTAAATCTATAAACTATTCTTTCATTACTTTTTTCTCTTATTTTAGCAGCATGACTGCAGTGGTTAACATTCATGTTACATTTTCAAAACAAAATAAACAATTTTCCACATATCACTTTGATAACTATCTGTCTACTCTAAAACTCTTCACTAAGCTACCAGGCAGAGTTTCAGTTGAATTTTCTCATGGTATTAAGGCTCAGTAGAATGACTCAGTAAGGGTCATCCTTTATATTCAAATATTTTATTCCTGTAATTTTGTAGGTAGTCAATCCTTTTTCTGTGTTGGGGCTTAAGCGAGATAAAGACACAAAGCTCATTGTTGCTTGTATTACGTAAGGAACGACTAGGATGCTGATAGAGGGAAACAAGATCAGTAGATCACCAAGATATGAAGGGGCGAGATTATCAAAGATGCAATCGCGCTACAGATTTTTTCTACGGAATTGATGCCTGCAGTCCTTTAATCCTTTCATACTTGTCAAAAGTGCCGTTCGCACTGATGGAGTTCCGAAAGAATTTAAGGATTTACTTCCTTAGATAAAACCTCTAGTGTGAACGTACCTTAAGACACTTGAAAGTAAAAAGAGCTTGTAGTTGCGCGATGACGCACAGGAAGTGCCTATGAAGTAGTGGAGAAATGGGTGACGAAAATCACACCTGAAATTCGTCCAATCTTTACTTAATATCGTTTCTAAACCTGAATTAGCGTAAGCGTAAGCTCCTCCCGTTTTATGAGTTCATGTATACATCACAATGAATAATAAATCATAACGTGTATTCAACCTAACAACGTACAGGCAAATTCACTCAATTGGTTCCGTAGTTTTTCTTGCATATAAGTGATTTTTTCATGGTTATCTTTAGTTAAAGTTTGCATGACTAGTCAATTATGTAGGCAATTTATATGCGATAACAATAGCACACGTTTTTTACGTAATAAAGGGTTGTTAGCTAGTGATGCCTCTGTCATGTATGTATGTGTAATACACTTGCATTGGAGCCACCTCATTGTCCGCGATTTCTTGTTGAAGATGCTGACAACACTACAATATCATACCATGTATCATCGTTATATATATATATATATATATATATATATATATAGATTGCCAAGACACACACACACACACACACACATATATATATATATATACTTAGGAATATATAAACATATACATTAATTGTTATCGTTCAGCATATACTTATTTGAATCATTGCCGTATTGCCCTACGCTTGTCAATATATATCGATTGACAAAAAAAAAATGGAAGTAGATCAAGAACCGCCTGTTCCGCCTGTGTAAAGTTTTCTCCGCATAAGATGCAACATTTACATTGTTATAGTAGTTGTACCAGCTGCATATTACTCTTTGATTAGCCTTTCGCGTAGAGGGAGTCGCGTTCCCGTATTATACCTATTGCTAAGCCTTTCAAATGGATCGATACTCTATATACAAGATTATCCGACATTGCGGTGTGTGCTATGAATTAAAACTTTTAATAAGCAGTAAACTTTTCAAATTAATTATACCGGTCTCAATAGCAATACGTATTCCTAAGCATCGCTCCTTGATATAATTACTGTTCTCTAAATGTATATTTACTTGTACTACGTAATCTAAAAATTAAATAATTGGGAAATTTGAGGGTTTTGTTTTACTGACTGTTTGAAATCGTGTATGTATAGACGTCATCGGGCAACTTGTCTAGTTGGAACTTTGAAGAGATCTTCGAATTAGGCTAGCTAAAATAAAATCTAAAATAGCTAAAATCCGACACAAAATAATTGATCAATCCTTCCGTATGCGCGTCACGACTCGGGGTCACGGGACTCAGGATTCTAAGCACAGTGACAATAGTCTGTTATACAAAGGCGACAGTAGTTAATTGGTTTTCAAATGAATACAGATTACCAGAGTTGAGAATTGGAAATTCAATTGTTATTGAGAGACGGCAGACGAAACAGAAGCTTTCATTATACACGTCTCCTAAATGCTGTGTCAACAAAAAAATTAATTTTTCAAGGAGCCAAACAAATTGGATGTACGAGAATCCCTATCTCTGCCTGTATTAGGCTTGTGTATAGTTATTAGGCCGTATCGCTTTCAGCGACAGAAACTCTGTTTAACCCAACAAATCGATGCTAATAATGCCAATCGGTGCATTACAAAATTATAATTATAGGATTATTATTAGAACACCGCTAAATTTCTAATGGCACGCGGGCCGGTTGTGCGTGAATAAAAAAAAACAGTTCAAAAACATTTTAACACCAACAAAAAAAAAACAACATCTGGAGCTCGAGATTGTTTTGAAATTTTAAAAGAAAACATAGACAGGATTGAATTAATTAAAATTGTGAAAGTAATAAAAACGGAATTGCTTAGGAAGAAATGGGATATTTAGACCCTATAATTTCTTTCATTTCTATTTCGTCTCCTATCAGAATAAAATTGAACCAGTCCCATGAACGATTCATTTCAAACATTTCAAATACTTTTTATTATATATACAGTATAGTGCAGATAAACCTGCAGGGGCTTAGGGGCATTCCTAATTAATTTAATTTATTCCGTCCACTTAAAATGAGTTTATTGGGTGATGATAAATTGTATTAATTATTCATAAAATGAGTTGTGCAAATCGAAAAATTCTAAAGCTACCCAAATTGGTTTTGGCCAATCCCCGCCACCCATAAAATTAAATCAATACTTTAAAATTAACTTGGGAGGCATACACCCCCCCCCCCCCCGGTTTATCTGCGCCATACTGTACATCTATATTGTAGCAGATGTAGTTTATCAGAGGTGTATTAAGAGTATAATGCATGAAAAGTACAGCAAAGATGCTCCTCTGATATAGGTACGAGGAGCACAGTAGAGAGGTGGGAAAACATTTTGCACAAAGAGTTTGCATGATTAATGTTATACACGAATGTTACGAACAGTTTCTTACTTATAATTAATATGCTTAGTCACTGTCGCGACCAATGTATAGTTTCATTACGCTTATGCATAGTCGCGGCATTGACTAATATAACATCATTAATATTAGAGTTCTTCCTTAAAAACTGTCGGACTACTCCTTTGTGCCTACACGACCTCGATAGTCCACACAGTGCGGTCGTGTAGTGCCCCGCGGCTGTTACGCGCGCTCTCTCTTTCTTTATCTCTACTCTCTCTCTCTCGTTTCTCTTAAGCTATTTCTCTGTAAGCCTACTCAGTATAAGTTAGGCCTACTTCTGGATACGGTGTCAGTTGTGATCGTGACAACATATAAATAAATATGACACACACGAATCAGTTAACATTTAAAACAAAAAGTTTATAGAAAACATCCAATGGAAGAGGTTTTATCAACAGTACTGAACATTCTACTTCAAAATTGAGCCTCATTTTCATGTATATTAAACGTTACGAATAAAAACGTAAATTTAAATACGAAAAGTACTGTACATACAAACGAAAAGCATTCGATTTCCCTGAAAACAGAACATGAAAAAATGAAATACAAACAACACATTTACTATGCAACATTTAAGCACAATATTCATAAGATTTTAGGGGTGAATATGATATAACGAAGATATAATATGACAGATATTTTTGGTATGTATAACGTAAATGATGGACATGAACATTTGGGTATAGGATATACAAAACAAAAACAGTTAATTTCTTTCAGAACCTAACATTTAAAAAGTGCTTTTAAATCAAAACTCGCAACAGTTCAATTAAGGGTGGCGATGGGACGGGACGGGACATCGGGTCACCCGTACCATACCGTACTGAACCGCATTTTTCACAGTACAGTACGGTACACGGTTTTCCCGTCGGGTTTCCGGGAATGGACCGATTATTACGGGACGTACCGCATTCCGTACCGTAACCGAAAGATTAAAAAAAATGTAGGGTAATACATTGATGAATATTTGTTTGTTATTTTTGCGACGCTTATTTTTTTAGCGAAACTAGACTAGTTTATGTCATATTGATAATCGCCACCCAAACAGAACGCCATCTTCACAAAGCCTCACACACCTGTGTAAATTTAGTCTGCTGCACCCGTCAGTCAGTGTGTGACAAGGCGGGTGATGTAGCCGGTGATGGAACGTGTCAAAAGAAAAGCCGCCGTGCAGGCAAATGAAAATTTGAAAGGTATTAATAAGCCACCGAGTTGCAGTAAGAGGGCTCGAAAGGATGACCAAACACAGCAGGTAGACGAAAGTGCGGATTTGAATAATAACGAGTCATTGGTACCAGAAGTAGTAAACAATCTCGTTAACAATCCACCCACTTCTGCTCCTACTCAACATCAAGAAAATCCATCGGCTGACAGCAATGACGCTCATCAGTCTTCAAATGAACAGCTAAATAGTGTACACTTTAATAACAAAATATTTAGGGGTTTATTCTATTACGTGTTTATGAATTAGTCTACAGGAATCCCTAATGACGGAGAGATTGTGGGGACCGCCATTCCCGAAAATGCGGAATCATCAGGAAACAATAATATCAATGATGGTAAGAAAAGTATATTATCCATCACGAAAATTTCAATTTGTAATTCTTAAAATGCTTGACTTAGTTCAAGCACAAAAAGAAGGAGATCCAGACATTTCTACTCCTGTAGAAAAAATAATTTTTTCTAACAGAACGACTGATCCTGATGAGTCTGATAAAGAAGATTCTGATGATGGTATAATTATTTTCGTCTTTTTATTATTCCTCGTTATACAACTCTTATTTTTTGAGATAGATTTTCGTGGAATTGATGATGAAGAAGAGGACGAACCGAGCACCTCTGGTGGCCCACCTGGCACCATTACAAATGCAAAAGAAAAACAAGGAATCAAGAAAAAGTCATGGGTGTGGCCTTTTTTTGCGGATAACGCAAAGGAAAATACTGCTGACTGTCGTTTATGCCCGTAAATATCATATTTTATTTATTTTAATGAACAAATGTTTTGTATTTTATTTTTTAAAATAAAGATAGTATGTCACTTGATTTTATTTTACTTTTAACCGCGAGACTGACGCTTGAATTTGTGTACAGGAAACGGTACAGCACGCTCAAAAGCCAAGGATCTACTCGAGTTATGGCAACACACCTTACCAGGGTTCATAATGTACCAAAAGGTAGTGAAATGCACGCTTTATCTGGCTTACCAGGGACAGATATAACTACTTCTATTTTGATTGTCGTAAGTTTAAAGTAATCTATTAAATGGGATTGTTTTTAAAACAAATTTTTGTGCAGCCATACACAAAGCAAAATCTTCGCCGATGCATAATTAATTGGATTGTTTTGTCGGTCCAGCCGTTCTCGGTGGTGGAGGAGCCATCTTTTCATCAAATGATAAATTGTGCTTCGAATCAAGAAGCGGAGGTTATACGGTCACATTCTACGGTTAAGCTAGACTGTGAAAAAATGCATGCTTTTGCGTCCAATTGGGTCAAAACAGAACTAATGGTTGTAATCAATACATTTACCAGTTAATCAAAGAATTCAAATTGATTTCTTTTATAAATCAGGGAGTGAGGAACAGAATCTCATTTACAGTGGACGTGGCAACTTCGAAATATAGAATGTATCCCTTATTGGGGATAACAGCCCACTGGACCGACGAGGATTGGATCCAAAGAGAAATCGGCCTGTGCCTTAGTCCGCTTGATGGCCCTCATTCGGGTGAAAACATAAGGGATGCCTTTGTTCACGAAATAGACGAGCGTTTTTCATTATTGAACAAGGTAAATTATTACACAATCGATGCTTTTCTATTATAACAAAAAAATAATAATTTCAAACCACAGATAATGGCCGTTACGTCGGACTCAGCAGCCAACAACGGAACGTTTATGTCTCATCTGATGAGCCACTGCCGGAGCAGATCCATTTTTCATTTTGATCGGATAGGATCAAGAGTGAACTGTTTTGCCATATCTTGAATCTTTCAGTTCAAGATCTATTGAAAAGCTTAAATAGATGCGCTGAATCGAATCATGGAGCGTGTTTACCTGACAGTGACGATGAAGACGAGTTATTTGAAGATTGGGGAGAAATGGATGACGAGGCTACATCCAACAGACGAGTGCCCGACAACGTAATTAAAAAGGTACTTGATAAAAATATTGGCATTTGGATTTAAGTTGATTGAGATCCAATTCAATTGTTGCAGATCAGAAAATTAGTTAATTCCATTCGCAGTTCGGGGCAACGACGACAACTATTTACTGAAATATGCCAGGGAATGGGTGTTGAACATTTGGAACTAATCACAGATTGCACAACAAGATGGAACTCTACTTGTGATATGATTGAAAGAGCGATTAAAATGAGACAGGTAAAATTTTATTTTACTGGTTTTATCGGCATTAATCGCAACTAAACGTTTATCAACGCAGGTCATTGAACGATTTATTATAGCAGTCAGTGACGCGTATTTTTCTGCTCTTGCTCTCTCTTCGTATGAATGGAAATATCTTGAATCTACCGTTGTCATATTAAAAGTACTATATCAAGTCATTTATCAATCTTCAAAAGGATTTTCTTGATATAAATTTTATTCAAAAATTACAGGATTTCAAAAGAGCCAGCGACGCAATGAGCAATGCCCGTTACCCAACATTAGTTCAAGTTTTGCCATTTTTTCATTTGTTACGCCACAGGCTTAGCAAGTTCTTAGACTGCTCCGCTGAAGCCAGACCTGATTACGACGCTCTTGAGCTTGATGGGAAGCCGTATACGTTAGCTCGTGCAGTCCAAATCGCACGGCAAAAACTAGAAAAATATTTCAAGTTAGCACAGCATCCAAAGTCCCCCCATTCAGTTGCAACTGGTATTTTAATAAAGAATTCTTAGTAACAAAAAAAACATGAAGGCATACACTTATTAATTGTTTACGACAGCTCTTCATCCGAGATTCAAGCTAGAGTATTTTAAGAAAATTGGATGGCCTTCGAATGACATTTCCAAAGTCCGAGAAACTATTAAAAAACTGTGGGACATGTTGTACGGGCCAAAGGCAAGCATTGACGACCCACCATCGGCGTCTAGTGATGAATCAGCCATGAATGTTGTTGATGAACTGTGGGCAATATGCCAAGAACAGGTTAAACCATAAATTCTTCTTTTAATATCTAAATAACTTGGCTATTTATACTTGATGATACAGCCTGACTTTTCTAATACAACAACCTGCCGCAAATCTCAAGAAGAAATTGCAAAGTACTTGGATTCAGGTGTTGAAAGTGACTACAGTTGCCCAGACCCTTTGGCTTGGTGGAAGGTACGCTACTATTTTTTAAAAAAGCTTAACAATCCTTGATATAGAATCCGTATTCAATTATTTAAAAATAGAAACATACTGTGGAGTTTCCTCATTTATCGAAAATGGCTGCTGATTTTTTGGCCATTCCGGGTACGTCAGTGCCAGTCGAACGAAGATTTTCTAATCTTGTCGACATAGTTACTCCCAATAGAGCAACGATGGAGGCTTCCACGATCAAAATGCTTCATGAGTTAAAAGAGTATTTAACTTTTGGGGGGAATGAGTTATTGGCTTTATTATTGTCGTCCGATTATTAATAAGAATAAAAAGCTAACTTACTGTTACTGATAATTAAAAGGGAACAGCAAACTGTAATCATTCTCGCTGTTTTCTAGAAGAAAACAATAACAAAAAGTGTCACTTTAAAAATATCGTCTGCACGACTGCACGAACATTTCAGACGACACTACTTCTCAGCTGATTGTGATCAGCGCCATCAACCGCTTCCTGCTATAGAAACAGTCGATCCACCAGAGTGATTTGTGGCACTCCTATTCTTTCGAGTGCCTCCTGATAAACGTAATGCAGCTAGTTTCTGCCGTTATTTATCTATCAACATCTGAAAAGTAAGTGGTATTACTATTATAGTTTTGGAATCACGCGCATTAAAAAGAACGGAATAAGTCTGAGCCTTGGTATATATTGTAATTTTTCAAGGTGAACTCAGTGACCTTGCTATATAGAAATTTTCTCGCCACATGGAATCTATTATTGGCTAATGGAAGCATTTTTTAGTGTCTTATTACACAGCCATGATGTCCGATCCAGATGAAGAAGAGAACCAGGAGAATCGAGCTGACCTTGAAAGGGCAATCGACGTAATGGCGTTGTGTTTCTATTGGGGAATCATACTTGAGAAATGGATGGACCCTGAAACCGAAACTTGCAGAATTCCACAACCGTTTGGAGATATATGGAAGGCAGCCCCACAAAACTTGGACCCTGGAGATGACTGGAAGGTGTACAAGTACACAATTATGGAGCGATTTGGTAATACCTCTTCCCATTTCTAGCCCAAAATCGTACGAGCAATAAAGTCTACATTATATTTTTACAGACACCTACGAAGAGGCCCACGTCGCATTTAATAGAATGATGGGCTGCCAGATAATGTAGTCATGAAAGTGCGTTCAAATGGTTAAATAAATAACAGTTTGACCTTCAACCTGCTGTTTTCTCGTTGCGTTTTCTTTTTAAATAGACCAATTAGCATTGGGCAATATTTTTTTTGCCTTTAAATAAAACAAATGATACACTGAGGTCACTTACTATAGGCTAGAACAATATGGTTGCCTTTTAGCTATTTATAAATTAAATACTCGGTATCTGTTGAGGGAAAAATAAATCATTAAATCAACTATTACGGTATTCAAACATTTCTTAGCAGTATCGACAATTCAGTGGCTTATATAAAACGAAAAACAACCAAAAATAAAATTAAACATGGCTGCGTGAGTACTTGTCAACATTTCCCATGCTTAAAGCGTGCCGCACGTATACGGGTGTTCTTGGAGTTTTAAAAATAAATAATTCACGGTACGGTACGGTACGGTATGTTTCACGGTGGCGGTTTTCTTCGGTTTACCGATATAGGTTCAGTACGGTTCGCGGTTTATTCTTTTGAGGGACGGTATATGACGGGACGGGACGGTTTCGGTAAAAACCGTACCGTCGCCAGCCTTAAGTTCAATAACACTATTTTTGCAATATTTTAATTTTCTCCCATTTTATGATTGTATCAACCGCACTATGTTGACGTTCAAGCAATCGAAACTGTTTTATTATATATTCTTTCAACTCACACTCTCACCAAAATGTAGCAACACTGCAACATCATTTTGTACAAAAATGAGATTTGTCGACATAAATGGTGAGTAGTAAGTGAACTCCCACTAGTACTAACTTTAAAGAAGAATAATATGAGATAAGAAAAAGACCGTATCCATTAGTTAAAATTAAAGAAACAATATAAATATTGTCTACAATCTACTATATTTACTATTTCAGATGAAACATAGTGACACCAATTACTCAGTAAATGAAACAGGAAACATTCCAAACTTTTGAAAACGATCCACTTTTTTTCTTTAACTACCATTTTTACATTTATCCCATCAATACGATCATACTCTTTCTATACACACACTGAATAATCGATCGCTTCCAGAAAGGAGTGACACCACCAATAGATGAGTTAGAATCGCATCACTGTTAAAAACAGTTATATACCCACCAAAGGTTCACCAAACTTAATAAGCACTTCGAAACATGATGAATACATCGACCTGGCTTTAAGTCAGAATAAACAAGTTGTGTAGGCTATACACACATGCGATGCATCGTGCCTGTCCCTGTTCTTGCCTATATTAGTCGATAGTAAATAATTTCTTCAAACAAGAGCAACTCTGCTTAGCACACCATCAGGTGTATATCAATAATACATATCGGCGCAGGTGTTACTATTATTAGATCAGCTACTAATTTCTCATATAGGCCCTAAGAGCTTATGTGTACTGTACGAATCAAGTTTCAAATATAAAACATCCAAAGTTTGACTTTCTTTTTAAATCATAAGAAAATAACATACTTAATAAAGATTGTATTAATAATAATAATAATAATAAAGGGATAGCTTATAAGTACTAATAGAAAGGGGTTAGGAAGATTTAGTACAACTTTGTGATACCCTCATCGTCCCTTATTGTGGCTGAAATCTGCTTTTAAAATTTCTCTTTCATCTCCTAGCTCAGTAATATTTATTCAACTGATCAGTTCATTCATGAATCGTTAAACCTTTGATTACTCTCTCATACTGCGTTTCATTTTAACCAGCAACTTGCTTATATAGTGCACAGGATAACATTCAAAATGAGCCGTAGTCCTCTGTTTATGCACCATTATAGATCGATCGATGTAAACTTTCTAATTCATATATATAGACAAATATAGGCCTACTCGGATGACTCGCTCTCAGTAACACCATCCCATGGTTACTCGTATCGTACGTAAAGCATAATCATTATAGTGTTTCTAGGGGAAAACAACAAAAACAATTATTTTTAACAGAAGTTTAACATTTTATTTTACTATTATTGGCGTGATAAAAGCAATTCTTTGGAAAAGTTAAGTATAGAAAACACGCAATTTTCATCCGAATTAAATGTTATTTTATATTTTAAGGTCAAATAGTGTTGTTGAGAGCTGTATTTGGGTACATCTTGCACTCGGAATTGAGGATGAAACCACGATATAAACTCAAAAACATACAATTCTCAATCTAGAATTTATACAAATCTTTATTTCTTACGGGATTGTCATTAATTGATTATTGCCATTGATTTTTATCATTTATAGAAAAATCTAATTCACAAAATTAAGATTTAAAAAAAAAACTTGGAAAATATCGAGACACATTTCTGATTAGACGTGATATTCGTAGAAGCAATCTTTTATTTATGTGCCGCAAATAATGCACATTAATGGTGATTTACCGATTATAGTAATGGCTCCGAAAATCCTTTTCTTAGTTCAATGACTCATCTAAAATGGAGCATGAGCCAAGGCAGTATAAGGGTCTTCCGTATCCATCCTCGGGATCGTCAAAAGTAAGACGTATGGACACCGACAAAAATTGGATAGATCTGGGAAAATACATTTCTTTGTTTTTTCGTATTATGCTTCTTGATTTAGAAAATTCAACTAATGGCTGAATGAGTGACAAACAGTTGAATAGAATCGCCATCACTCAAAAGATTTTGCTGTGACCGCATTTATCTGTGACAGATAACGCACTTTTAAGAGTGAAACTAGATTTAAGAGAAATCCGAAAGTCACACATAAAATTCGGTCAATCTGTGAAATTAATGGTTTTTTTCGGCAACCAGGTTAGTATCAATTATATCTGTTATATTGAATGTGTTGTTCGATTCCTCCTTATTCGTTCAGTTGGGTGAAAAGCATCACTGGTATTCAACCTATAGTAACGTACAGGCCAAACTCTTCCATAATAATAATAAATGTCCTATTATGTCCAATTCCTTATAGACCCATCGCCTTGTTTTAATATAGAGCATGATTGTTTCATAGGTAACTCGGTGCTGGTGATTTATGCGCATGAGCAACTATATAAGCTGCAATGGCTGGAATTGAATGATGAATGAAAAGAGTAGTTGATGTGTAATCACAGCTCTTGTATTTCTTAGTTGAGCGCGACTACGAAAGATTGATCAGGTTACCGTATACAACGCATTGCCTATAACAAGAAGAATAATAAAGGTTAACCAAGGATATATACAGCGAATGAGAAATCGTGCAAGTATACATACAGTACATCGGTGGGGTGACAGGAGTATAGACCCACCTTGGCCTACATGAATATAAGTAGACTGACTCTACATAAACAATAGAGTCGAATTAAAGCATGAATCCTGAAGAATGTTTTATCAAAACTAGTATACTACAAAGAGTAAACACTCAAGGCTCAGGGCACTAATAAACACATCATCTACAGGCTTGGGACAAGCCAGGACTCAACACTCAAGACTAAATATAATAAACAGTAAATCAATACAAATATTCCATGCCACTATATCAATATTAACTTACATAATCGTAGGTGAAAAGATTCTCTGAACTCAGATCAGAAAGGCATGTGGTAACTTCAAAAAGCACTTGTCGTAGCACAATCGCATAGCAACGATGAGCGCACAAAGAAATGACGCCACCACGAGGCAAATAAGTGAAACTAAAGAATGTAATAATTATAAGGAGCTTCCACCGTATCATACGCAATTGAAAGGCTCTAACAAAAGCACATTTTTTTCTGACAGAGGGAATCAGGGAAGTGATACCTATGCTATGTAGATATATACTTGGTAACAACCTCATTGTCCACGATTCCTTATTTAAGGATGCTGGCAAAATTGTAAATATTACATATCTTTGTAATATGTATACAGTATGAATATATAGTTATCTTTATACAGCATATACTTATTTGAATCATTACCGTATTTTCTATGCTTGTCAATACATCGATTAAAAACGAATGGAAATAGAAAGAGAAAAAAAAAACGCTTATTTGCGTTTTGTTCCTTCAATCTGAACAAGGATACAACATTTACATTGTTATAGCTACGAATACCTAAACTAAAAGCTTTACAAAAGTGTCTAAATATATCTACAATTCCACATATATAAATATGAATTTGAAGATCCAAAGAGCAGCTAATGGGTTGTAGAGCTTTTTCTGTTTATTTCTAAGATCTAACCATTATATAAATGCGCCATCCCTCCTAATCAGCTCATATATTTTAATGGTCGCTTACATAACTGTTCGCGAAATCTTAAACAAGTTCTATGTGATGTATAGCTTAGCATCTTTGTAGTTTATATACAGCATGGCACGCCATTTAAATATAAGTGTCAATACTCCGCCTACATACGACATACCTATTCCATCATTTATGGACATATAGATTACTCGTTGATTAAAAAGATATGAAGTTAGCTTATCAATCAAACATTCGAAATTCCAATGGCATTCATCTAGAAGTTAGGAATAGTCTCTCGAGTATAGGGAATCGCGCTCCTTGCTTCTTTGATTATACCTGTTGCGCATATCCCTTCAAACGGATCGATACTCTATACCAGGTTAAACGGTATATTCTATGGTCTGGGCTGTTAATTACATTTTTAAGCAGTATATCTTTTTAAAATAATATTGTTACCTTTTCTAATTAAAAACGTTATATTCTTAAGCATCACTCCTTAATTCAATTATTGTTCTCCAAATATTTTAATTTTTATTAAGCAATATAACAAATGAAAAAGAAATATAAGAGGTTTGATGTTTTAGCCGTGCATAATATAGGTATATTACATCATCAGGCAACTACGAATTACGCAAACACGAATTACACGAACAGTGCTCTTCGAATTAGTCTAGCTAAAGAAGGAGCGGAATAATTCAACACCAACTAAACGATATCAATCCGTCCGTATGCATCTTGGTTCAATTCGTTCCCCAGTGACAATAGTTAATTATTTCTTATATATAAATACAGATTAGCAGAGTTGGAAGTCGGAAATTAAATTTTTGTTGGGTGAAGGCAGGCGAGTAGGTGGCATAGAAGCCTTGTTGTACATCTCTGAATGTATCAACAAAAATTAATTTTTCAACGAGCCAAATTGGATATACGAGAGTCCCTATCTTTGTGCTTGACTTCATTAGTCTACAGTTAAAAGGTCCCTTCGTTTCAAGCAACAAAAACTCGCTGCTTATAGATCAAGTCGATGCATATCAGCCCGGTTCTTTTTCAATTAGAAGCCGGTTTAATTATTGTTTGAACAGCGATCAATGTCTCATCATGAGCGCTCATGCATGTACTTAACGCGTTATTGGCCCGTTCTGCATGGATTATGTTTCAAATAGATCAATAACAAAAAAAAAGGGGGGGGGGAACACATCAGGGAGCTTGACGTTGTTTTGAAACCAAAAGAAAATTTAAACTCTATCAAAATTGTTCAAGACTTTAAAAAAATATATTTTTATTATTTTATATATTTGATCCTGTATATAATTAAGGATTGAGCCGTATTTTGGTACATTTTGCACTCGGTGCGATGGGGCGAAACCAGAAAATATAAAAAAATTACAAATACAACATACCTTCTCATTAATTAATAAATTCTTAAATTAAAAAAAAATTATATATAAAAATTAGAAATTAACGCACAAAAAAGCAAACGTTTAAAACCAACACTTAATAGAAAAAATTGCATGATAGAGGTTGCATCTTATATCAATAGTGTACATTCAACGTTAATTGACATACTGTACGTACATACAAAATAAAAACATTTGATTTTCTTAAACACTGAATATTAATAACTAAAATACACACAAGCATATCCATAAATATTAAAGGGGTCAACATACTATAAAAACGTTTATTAAATACGATTTTTCAATTGTATGGAACGTAAATGGACATTGGCATTCGGACAAACAAAAACTTTTTAACTTTTTTTTTTATTAATGGATTTTTTTTTTTCTTCCGGAAAATTCATAATATTTATTTGTTGAAGTTTAACTGAAAATTAGGGTTTTCTTAATTCTTTGCTAACAGCCAAACAAAAGATTTTTTTTTTTTTACAAATTATACGAAATTTTTTATAATCCTCTGGACACAATGGAAACTGGCATCATCGGTTCAGGTCGACGATCTCTCCGCCTAAACGAATGTCTACTCCTTTTTTTACTTTTACACTCAATTCTAATGACAAACATTACAACGATCGGGATATACATTAAATGAAACAAAATGAGCTCTCGTAGGCAAATCAAAATGATGAAAACCCATCGATTGATGTTCTCCAGACCCAAATTGAGCCGAGTAAAATGAAACACTGCGAAGAAAACAGCGACCGGTAAATTTATGAGACAAAAGGGGAGAATTCCAAGTGTAAGAGTCCTCGCAGCTCTCACTTCCAGACGACTCAATTGCTGTCCTCCAGGACTCGTGATTTTCCTATTTGATCTACGAGTAGGTGCCGTAATAGACTGATGTCGGCGCCCATACGAAGATGCTGTAGATGATGCTGGATTTAGAACAACTACCGCATTCCTAGCGTCCACATTAGAGGGGGAAATAGGCCTAGTGCTGGTGGTAGAGGCTGATGCTGTGGCAGAATAGTTGATGCAACTTCGGGTGAAAATGTAAAGCCGGATTTGCAGAGCGAAGCAGACTCCTGACATGAAGGCGTGGAAAGCGAGGGTAATTACCAGCCAGCCGATATTCATTTGGCAGTCGTCGTCCAGCTGAAAATGACCGCTCCAGTAGGGAGAGGAATGACCACCTAATACCAATAGAAAACCAAAATTTAAATAAATCAAGGTAATAAGGTAGAATCCTCTGTTCTTACAGCATCTGGCTAAATCAAGAATTTCATGCATCAGTTTCTAAGCAGTGCAACTCTATCAAGCTATAAAAATTCAACGGGAAACTAAAAAAAAAAGAGTTATGCACTCCTCAGATTTGCATTTAAAGAATGGCTGAAACCAGGACTTGTGATACTCAACCACAACAAACATAGAATACTTTGGAATTCAATATAATTTAAAAATATTTACTATACCGCATCTTAATTTTATACGAAGAAAAGTAAATGGCCTTACATGTGCGAGTGCGGTCATATATAACTGGTGCAGTATAACAGCATTTTAATGATGGTCGTGCACGCACTTGAACTCGTTTTCTATTGTGAAATTGTGCTGTACGAGGGACAGCCCCGACTCTATTTTTAGTTTGTTTATTTTTGGCATAGGAAAGTGTGGACGAAAATGTTTGAATTTCCTTGTTTGAAAAGGCGGCAAATTTCTGACTGAAGAATATAATTTTATCACTTTTCTTAGTGTTCTTTGCATTTTTTTTTTACTTTGATATCCTTTCTTTATACGTCCAAGAAAATGAATTAGGTCTTTTTATATAAAAAGTGTAATGCCCTCAAGAGAAATAGGGACAGTCTTACGAGCAAACGTCCTCCCAAAAAAAATAGTCAAAACATTTTGTCATAATCGATTACATCAAAATTTCCACCATAAAACGAAATCATAACGAACCAAAAATCAGGCCAATACATGCAATATTGAACGAGTTCTAAATTTTTTAAGTTTAAATATATATATCAATTCAGCTAAAAGACTTTACCGACTATAATGACGACCATGAGAAGCAATGCCCCAACAATCTTCTTCTTAGTGATGTGACTCCGGTAGAATTGGGTATGCACTAAGGCAGTGTAGCGGTCCGCCGTACCCAGCGTCAGGGTTGTCAATAGCAAAGCGTATGGACAGCCGACAAAGATGGAATAGATCTGGCAGAATACATTTCTTTGTTCGTACCATCCTTCCTGATTTAGAAAATAGATGGCCAACTCGGTGAGTGACTGGAAGAGTGACCAACAGTTGAAAAGAATCACAGTCGTCCAAAAGATTCCACTGTGCCCAGATTCCCTGTGATGGATGACTGAGCGCACGTAGCTGAGCGAGATTAAATTCAGGGGAATTCCGAAAACTACACAAAAAATTCGGTCAAGCTGTAAAACGAGTGGCATTTCGAGAGCTGGATTGGCGTCATTACTATACCGCCAACTGGTATTACGAAAAATGTCGGAAGTGTTGCTGAATTCCGCCATTTATATACTTATATATACGATAAGTATATTAACGATCACTTATGATTTATTTAGACAAGGAGAAAAATCTTCAATGTGCGATGGCTGAGTGAGAAAGGACGTCTGATCTTAAAGGTTTACCTGTCCTTCTTGATATAAGGATTGAATGCCTGTTGAATTTAAGAGGTAGTGCGCATGACTACTAGTGAATCCTCTGTAATAAGTGCATTTTTACTGACATGAATGGCTGATGAGGTACTGAATATATTACACGCTTCGCTTGACGTTAGTTGTAGCAATCGAGTTGCCTATGAATTCTAAAATTTATGAACCGCATAAATCATATTTTCCACTCATTTATACAACCTGTAAGAATTAGTGTTGTTGTTGTAGGACCGCCTACGCTAAGATTAACATCACCGATTGGAAAACATCTAGATAAGTATGTGCTTGCGTGTTTTTCTGTCATGTTCATATGTATGGATGTAATACTATATGTAGAGAATTAATACTATAAGAACTTGTCAATGTACGGTATAAGTACATTCAGGAGTAAGGAGATAAAAGGACGAATCTTTGATCCAATATAAATAAAGATTATGTTTATTGTAAATAATTACCAAAAGCTATATATATGGAGGGGGAGTGCACAGGGATGTAATCGAAAGTATTTATTCTGTGTTTTATTTTGTCGGTTGGAAAGGATGAAGCAAATGGACAGATTCAGTAATCTCTAGGTGAGCTGAATATCGTAAAAACTAAAGTTCTAATATGCTCGCAAGACTGTATAAGCAGCTTATTCGCAGTTTTCAATGATCACATACTGGATTTTAAAATTAAGATATTTTTTAAAAAAGGAACAAACAAGGAACACATAGCTGTATGCAATACAGGTATTTTTCTACTGTATCTAATCCAGTAATATTTTTTAAAATTCTATTTTATATAACAAAGAATTTTTTTTAATTGGAAATTTAATCTTTCATTTTATAATTTATATATTTTTCTTTTTTTCCTCTTCAAATAAGAAAACTTTAAAATATAGTTGAAATTATGTGAAACGTTGTAAAAAATAACAGCATATAATATAGTACAACCCTATATACAATCAAAGTAGGTTTAGAGGGTGTTTCGAGTAAGTTTCATCACTTAGGTTTTCAAACGAGGTTTTTTTCACTTTCCAATTAATTCATCTGTACAACTACCTCAGAATCGTTATTAGTTTTTTTTTTTTTTTAGTTATAGACTTTTTAAAATATAATAGTAGTTTGTAGTTTTCTACACAGTTAATTTTTGTTTTAACATTTTCTCGGTGTAATTGAATGTTTAAAATAATACAGTATTGTGACAGTTCACTCATCATTAACATACATTTTCACCCCTCTTTATTCTTAGGTTCTCCTTGATCAGGGCTCCCTGATCATCTTCGGTCGTGACTATGCGAACTTATTTTAAATTATAAAATTACGTCGTTGATTATTTCAAAGCCTCTAGATCTTTATTAGGCCCTGCATAACAATTACAAATATTTATGTTCGTTATTAAGAAAAGTTCCAAAACCTTTTATAATTTATTACCTTGTTTTCATATAGCTAGGCTACATATGTAGGTATATATAGAAAAAAGAAGCGAAACATGGATATACGTGCCAATTCAGATCAATTTAAAACTTAATGAGTGACTTCTTGTTTGTAAAGGTCTTAAAATAAAATTATCGAGCATTATGAAAGTTTTATTTTTAAAATAATATAATTAAACATAAAATAACCTGATTTAATTGATTTCGACGCACATTTTCATAATTTGCCAAAAAATTGAAAATGAATTTTGAAAAAAAAAACAAGTTTGCAAGTGCGCAGCATAAAAAATATACCTGCTATATTCCATGACATTTAAATGTCAAGGAGCACAGATATAATATCTCTATGATTGTATATACTTTTTTATTTGTTTTCCATTTTATATAAATTAGTGACGCCATTACTTATACCAACAACAACCCTGGTAAATTTGGAAACTGCCTATGACGTCAATGATGAAATCAGACTGATGTGACCTATCAACTTATGTGTAGACCGTATTGTATAATAGATCTTAAATGTACATTGCACCTATCTTGAAGTACGTCTGGAAGGCACGTGATTTTAAATGTCACATAAAATCAATATATTTTTTTAAAAGGTCAAAACATTGAGTCATTCTATTTTTTTTTGCTCTCTCAAGGCTTTAAACTAAGCATAATAAGTTATTATCATGAGAAGTGTAAGATAAATATCGGCTATAAAAAGCGAGGTGTTATGCATAGAAAATTCATCAAAAACTAGCTTCTTCAAACGCAGCTATACTGCAAATTTTAACTACACAATTTAATACTAATAAATTTGTCTTTAAAATGACTTCTTCCAGCTCTTCAAAACCTATCGCCATCGTAAATATTGTCGCCGCTCTTATACTAATTGCTGCTCAAGTATGTTGTAAATTGTTTTAAATAAAAATTTATAATTACTGATTTATTTATTTTTTCATAGATAACGTTTTACATTTTGCCTTGGGTTGGAACGATCGTATGGGCTTCAACTGGAATTTGGGGAGGTGCCATCATCATCGTTGCATCCATCTTGGTCCTTTTAAATAAGTATCCAAGCAAACAACAAGAATCTATAAGCTAAACAACAAAATTCATGTTTAAGTGATTTTGACTTTGTTTCTATAGGGGTTCGAAGGCGGTTAGGGCCTCTCTGTGTGGAGTGGCAGTACTGGTTGGGATCTTGATTGTAGCCTGGTTTTCTTTCAACATCGATGACTTCAGGGTTGCCGGCTCTCTGGGCTATTCTTGCAGCGAATTACGTGCATGTAAGTTAATATAGTTAAGCTGCATGCGTGTATAATACAGTAATTTATAGGCATTTTTAGTTTAAATTAAAATGAATTTATGGTATTATTGTGTTTTAATGAGTTAATTTTTTTTTAACTGACGACTGTAAAAGCGATCCTAAATGATTAGATTACATTTTAGACAATTTCATTGTTATACTGAATGCCAGAGCATTAGTCTAGAAAATATATAGTAAAACCCATCGTATTATTTAAAGGGTTAGAACTATT
Organism: Chydorus sphaericus; assembly: GCA_030141595.1. NCBI lineage: Eukaryota > Metazoa > Arthropoda > Branchiopoda > Diplostraca > Chydoridae > Chydorus > Chydorus sphaericus. The sequence goes on along the minus strand of CM057929.1, from coordinate 10,808,790 downwards.
TTTTTTTCACGAATCAAATTTAACCACTAACTATAATAAATACGGAATGAAACCACTCATGTTTTATTTGTTTACTGTAGGTGATTTGCTGACTGTTGAAGCATTTTTCATTGGCGGTGGAGCCATAGCCACTTTAATGAGCGGCATCCTGTTCGTTATGGTCATCAAATCCAATAACTAACTTGTTTAAATGTTGATTTTACTGATGAAATCCGCAACTTTGTGTACCATGTATGTTACATTACACCAATTTTTCATTCGTTCTTAACAAAAACTTGTTCTTATTTGATTCTTAAATTTAAACTCTAGTCAATAATAATAAATTTAAGCTTAAGTACCGTATTTATAAATGCCAAAAAGTACATTTTATATACGTACAATTTGCATTTCATTATACAAACAATAATACCTAATATAGCCTACATCTACACATCACATGACTAATGGCTCATACTTGTTGCGAATGGTTATTATGTGGTCATATTGATTTTCACCATTTCGCTCTTTATTCGTTGTTGGTGTCGAAACTATTTCTACCTTTGGTTGATTTAAAATAGTAGAGAATATTACACTATATTTTACGTATTTACTACCAATACTTTATGTTACCATTTTTATCTTAGATTTATAGAAGATATACCACCGCTAGGAAGCGTGTTTTCATTCCAGCTTCATAGATGATGCTGATAACGAATTTTATAACAATTTGATATGCACTCCGTTAACACAAACTTTCGCTTATTGTCTCTCATTCTTTGATTCTTAGATAAGTATCACTATTTTAGTTCTTATATTTGTTCTGAAACATGCATATACCTACACATATTATTGTATTCTTTTAAAGAAGGCATTATAATCGAGATTATAATATGCGCTAATTAAATTGTGATATCCAAACGTATAGTATTACGATATATATACGTAACGTATAAACGTATAGTATAATGATGCCTTAGTAACTTTTCGACCATATTGTTATTGATATAGATGGTGGTGTGGCTGTGTGCAATTAGGGCATGGTTATTATCTGCTGGGCTTCAATCAATCTACCTTTTGTTATCTACTTCTTTTGTACACAATTTTAACTGATTATAACTGACTGGGACCAATCTCAACAAAACAGAACGGTTTTTACTTCCGCAATATAATAGTTCACTTTCAGCTTGTGTTTACCAGGTCTAATACAGAGAAAAATGGGTGACAGCTCACAGATTGTTAAGATTGTCGCCATTGTGAATTCCATCTCAGCTCTTCTTTTAATTGGCTGTCAAGTATATCGCCATAAAATCATTTAAAATCACAATACAAATAAAACATAGATTAGAGCTCGTTTTACAGTCTTATTTATATTAATAGATTGCACTCTACTTCGTTGGCTATGAATTCGGCCGTTATGTTGTTACCGACCCAGCAGTCATTAATGCTTCCATCGGCATTTGGGGAGGACTCATTATACTAATGGCATCGGCTATGTTTGTGACCGATAAGTAAGTTTTCTTTCAATAAATATTGCTGTAATAAAACTTTCACAATTTCAAAGAGGTTCTAAGAATGCAAAAGCTGCTATGGCCGCATTGGCAGCCATTATTGGAGTGGTAATCATCGGTGTGTTTTCTAACGAACTCAATCACATTTCAGGAGTTTGTAAAGGTCTTATAGCTAATATATGTAAGTAAAAGTTGCTAAGTATCAAAGTAACCGTATTTCGTTGTAAAAATGCATTATAGAAAATGATTTAACTAAAATTAATACAGGTGATCTGTATGCTGTAGAGGCCCTTTTTGTAACTGGAGGAGTCATTTCTACCTTGGCAAGTGGCTTTCTAGCCTTTTCAACCTTTCAAGTAAATTAGCAGACAGCTGCTATTTGTTGTTATGGAAATTTTAAAATATTTCAACAATTAGAAAATTTGATGCATGCGAAATAAAGATAATACACAATTACAAAGTGAAAGATTTATTTACTATTTTCTTTAAAAAAAAATATGGTCTTGCTTGCATATCGCCATCATAACTTTAAAGTTTTGATAAAAATATCACATTTTCATGTGTCCTGGCTCTAATTCTTGCACCATCTAGTGATGTCACGGATTTGGCTATAGCCAATAAGGCTTTGTTAATCGTATACATTTCGTCTAACCTTGTTATAATATGACGTCAGAAATTGGGAACATTTCAATGACGTCCAAAACCGTTTTAATCTCTTTAGTATTCAAATGCCAAGGGGCAAATACTATATATACATACCCGTGTTGACATTTATTATATTCGTGAACGACTTTGTTATACCTGTTGAGCTTACTGCGTCATCATATGACTTGGGGGCTCCATGCGGACTTTAGTGGGTTTATCTCACCTTTGATCTATCTTTCGTTGAGGTGCTTATCTCAATGTTAACTTTTTTTGTTCACACTTTGAAGCTCCGACTACTGAGAAAGAGAAGGCGACTTTTAAAAATCAACGCTTATGTAAAAGACTCATTCTATAAGCTCAATGAAGTATTGCCCATTATATGATTACAAAGCGTAAGAAATTCAGTAAAGGGCAAAAAAATCACCAATAGACACTTGCATTGCAGAAATTGTTAACATCATTTCAGGATAAATTTTTTATTATATTTTAAAATTTAGTAAAATCAAAATATATATAACTAAGTCAGGTCGCAATATATATATAACCCCAAAATTTACACTGAAAAAATTAATAGGGTATTGGTAAGTATGATGGCAAAAGTAAATTATTTCATAAAATCATAAGCATATCTAGTCATGTTAAAAGATGTGGAAATTTTGCGTCATTTTGAACTTTAATGTAAATACATTTGGGCTTTTTCATGTACGTACGTACAGCATCGTATAGTGCAGATAAACCTGAGGGGCCTGTGCGTTCCGAATGATTTAAATTTGTTCAATCCACTTAAAATGAGTTTATTATTTATTTATATAAACATCGATACTAAAAACATTGCGCAGCAAGCTAGGTTATAGGCTTATTACTTTTTATATAGTGAATCAGAATTCAAGAATTCGAAATTACACCATGCAACCATCTGGTTTTATTGACATAATTTTCTTAGAATTCTAAAATCCTAAGGCATGTGTATATACAATATTACTTACATACCTATACGATTGCATACCATCCGAATATCATCTATGCATTTCCGGTTTCGTTATTATCAATTCTAAGTCCGGTATTAAGTCACAAAAATTTCTTTGCCTATCTTTCTTTTATCATACCCATAAAATGAAATCGTGTTCAAGCTCAGCGTTAGTAGTTCAACACAAATTATTCGAGGCGCAGCTGAATTATACTTTGACCAATTGTAGTGCAAAAAAATGGGTGATAAATAGCTCAAAGATTGTTAAAATTGTTGCTATTGTCAATATTATATCAGCTGTACTACTGATTTCCGCTCAAGTACGAAATTAATTGTTTTTGTCTAAACTAAGTTTTTTTAAATATCTATTAAAGTCTAATAACTAATTTTTTTTTTTCACTTAAAAGATCGCTCTCTACTTCGTTAGTTCACCTGGGATCCTTTTTTATTATATTACTCAAGCAGTCGTGGATGCATCCATCGGCATATGGGGAGGTATAATAATACTCATCGCTTCTGTCTTCTTCATCATAAACAAGTTAGTGCACTTAATTAAAAAAAACTATACTGCAGCTAATATTAATAAAGTACTGCCAAATAATTATGTCAATCATCAATAGATGTCCCAAGATGGCGAAAATCGTATTAGCTGCACTGGCAACGATCATCGGAATAATAATCATCGGCGTGTTTTCGAATGAAATAGATGCTTTTACTCAAGTCGCAAATTTAGGGTACCCATGCAGCTTTTTTGGAAAATGTGAGCCTTTTAACAAACATATATATTATTACAATACATTTCAGTGTTGCAAATTAATTTTTTTTCCTCAGGCGATTTGGTGGCCGTGGAGGCGCTTCTCATAACTGGGGGTGTCATTTCTACTTTAATGAGTGGATTTTTACTCTTTTCAGCACTCAAATCAATTTAAGGATGAAAACTTCAAATGTTCATTTTTTAAATCTTACGAATATGTTATGACTTTGTATACTTTGCTCAATATACATCTTGTTTATACCTACTTTATATTCACTTTGGATTACCTAATAAGCGCTATGCGGCATAATTATTTATATGAGGGGCTATGTCGTCATTAGCCGATATTGTGCTGTGGCCTTGAGCTGGTCACTTCACAAGTTAAGGTAGCACTGCATCCGTCGTCGAGAAAAATGACTACACTCAATTTTCACAAAGAAATTTAAAGGTAGATTTTTAGAAAATTGTTAGATTCCACTACCATATTTTCAACTACTTGAACAAAGTTGGTTTTAAAAAATTCCGATATGAATTACATTTTATAGCCCTCTTTTTGAAACTTTTACTAACAAGATTTTTTTTTAATGGGAAAATGAGAAAATATTTGTTAAACATAATTTTTACTGCATCTAACGGCGGCGCCAGAAAACTGGAATTGAAAGTAGTGCCATGCGCCACCACCATTGTTTCAAATCCAGTTTAGTATTTTTTTAGGTATAAACAATTAATTCTTTAACGTATCATTTCCGGTTTTGTAATGGAAAACAAATTACCAATCTACGCATGACACAGAAACCGCTGATGGAATGGGCAAGTGAGTTATCTTATAACTTTTGTTTATCTTAGTTTGATAGTTTCCTTATCATCGTCAGCAGTGAAATATAAGTATATGCATGAAGTTCCCTATGCAGCAGAATACTATGGGAGATTCAATCCTGGCGTGGGTAGAATAAAGAAAAATAATAATAATAAATAAAGAAAAAGGAATAAAAAATGGGTGATCGTTCACACATTATTGTTACAATTGCTGCCTTAGTCAATATTCTCTCATCTGTCCTACTATTTGGCTCTCAAGTAATGTATTTATGCCTACCTATTCTAGTAGAACAATAAAAATGAATAACACTTTTGATTCTTAATTAAAAATTTTATAGATTGCTCTGTACTTCGTTGGAGCACCTGTGAAGGTTGGATTTTTAATAGTTTATTACATCAACCAAGACGTTGTATACGCTTCGATCGGCATCTGGGGAGGTTTAATCATATTTCTGACATCCGTCTTGTTCATAATTAAAAAGTAACTTAAACAATGTATTTATGTTGCGTGTATTTAACTTTGTTTTTCTTACATAGAAAAGGTTATAAAGTAGGGAAAATACTACTTGCTGCATTGGCTGTTATTGTTGGAATAATTATTACTGCTTTATTTTCGATTGAAATTGATCGTTTCTCTCAAGCTTTCTTCTCGTGTAGTGTTCATGCAAAATGTAAGTATTACATACCTAATGCAATATTGATGCCAATGCATGGCTAATAAATGATAATGTGCTTGATGATGTATAAACCTTATAGGTGATTTGGTGACCGTGGAGGCTCTTTTCATCACTGGAGGTGTTATTTCTACTTTAATGAGTGGATGTCTAGCTGTTGAAGCCATAATATCAAAATAAAGTTGCTTTAAAATGCATAATATTGATTCCTGGTCCAATTAGATTAAAAAAGATAATTAATTCAACGCAAAATTGGGGAGGAAATGATTCATTACTTTACTTGCTGGTTATCTCTTTTTGTTAACTACTAAAGTATTTTCTATTTTATTTGGTAATGTGAGTCATTAGAGTGCAACAATGATATCTTTGAAAACATTAGGATGTAGATACATAGTACATTTTCCGAATAAAACTCATGTATGTAAATTTGCCATTATTATTGGATTCCACGATGAAGTCTATTGAAATGTAAGATTGATTATCATAAGTGTTGGATAAAATAAGGAGTAAAAAATAGCTGAAACTGGGATTGCTTACTTAAGAAGAAAAAAACAGGGTCTCCATTTCATATGCCTAGGTTAGGGCATATTCGCGTAGACATGGGGGTAACAGTGTTATTAAATGGATGGAAATGATTCATTACTTTACTATATAGGCAATCACATTTCAATGCAATCCATTACAAGCAACAGTGGTATCTTTCGAGAATTGGAACGTTAAAACCATTTTCCAAATGATTTTGGTAAAATTTCATTTACATGCGGATTATAATAAGGCAATGTAGGCAATGTAATAAGGATCATCAGCTGATGCGTACAACAGATAAAAAAGGGCGCGGCGATTATTATTTAAAGTGAAAGTCTGTCATTTCGTCGTTTATGTCAACGTGATATAGACCAGAAAGTAAAAAAGCGATATCCTGCAGTGAGGCTCTCTGATGTAGAAGCATTGTTATTGCGGTATATCTTATTCAGTTTCTAAAGTTTGGCACCAGACGCGCTTTGAGTAAAATTCAAATTGCGAAATCTATAGTTGGGCTGTATGAAATTTGGGGATGGTGTAGGGGGTCGTAAATATATATTTTTTTAATTCGGTGTGGTTTAATTATACATGATTTCTCATCGAGTTTAGGCTCACAGAATTTCGCTGATCTTACACGTATGATGTAAAATCTTTTAATTTTTTTTTACAAAGCTACAACCTACGTGATTACCTGACCAAGCATTGCCAATCAATTTCCGGAAAATATGTTAACAAATACATTTACTCTGACTAATAAGAACGGTGAGTGGCACGCATATATCTTATCTTATTTACTGACTTAGTTCATTCTTCTTCCTCTCTTCCTGCCAAATGAAATACACACAGGAAATACAGATTAGGAATAAATATGTATAAGTATTTGGTTTAGAGCTCTTAACTATTAAAAGTTTTTAGTTCAAGAAGACAAAAAGTGTAGCAGTATACTTGCAATTCTATTTTTAGAAAATGGGGAAATGTTCTAAGGCTCCTATTCTTATTGCAGCTAGTTTAAATTTGATCTGTGCTCTCGTACTATTTGGCTCTCAAGTACATTATATTTTATTCATTTAAAAAAATTCTAATCGTCCCGTTTCTCAGTGTAATTCTTATCAAATTCAAATAGATTGCTTTATATTTCGTCGGACCAACAAAAGGTAATTATGTTTCAATAATCAATCGGACCGTGGTGTATGCTTCAACTGGAATCTGGGGAGGATTCCTTATTTTTATCGCATCTATCTTCTTTTTGTTTGATGTTCAGTAAGTTTTTAAAATGTTTAAAAAACACCCTTTTAAGCCATAAAGTTATTAATTATTTAACTATAAAATTTACCGATATTTTAAACAGGGGTGCTAATAAGATGGTGAAATTCTCAATGGCTGCTTTGTCAGCTATTGTTGGTATAGTCATTATCAGTTTGTTCGGAAACGAAATCAACAAATTCGTCCAATTAGGAGACTGTGAGTCCTTAGACAAATGTAAGTATTGCAATACAAATTAGAAATGCAATTAGAAGTAAGTGAAATGTATGCTTTGAATTATTAAAGGCGGTCTGTTCTTGGTGGAGATATTGATGGTTTCTGCGGGAGTCATTTCTATTCTAATGAGTAGTTTCCTACTATTTGCTGCCATCAGAAAAAATAAGAAAATCACTATGGCAGTCCGAGACCTTTAACTATTATTGATCCCTCCAAATTTATTGTAACTGCATTTTGTATTGATGCTCTGTATTAAAAAGAACAATAATAGCCATCTTTTAAAACAAATTCATAAATGAATCCAATAAAAATCATGTCTTTTTAAAACGAAGCATTCAAATTCCGTCGAATATATTTTCAGAAATTGACTATTTGTCGGAAATCAAACTGTATTTGTTAGTTGGATTTAAACATTGGCCATTGTTAAAAATTTTTGGACGGAAACTAAAAATTCTTGCATATAATTCCCTTTTCTTATCACGGAATAAATCATAAAAAGTTCCAGCTCTAAAACTGGATTTTCCGAGCCAAAATTCCGAGGGCACTTTTACCCGTGCGCTTATGGGACCACGCTCGGCATGCTTAATAATTTGGTGGCTATTGTAGTATACTTGAAGCTTGGTAATTTAATTTTAAAAACGAAATTAACTTAATGGCATTGTTATATTATATACCTAAATAATGTAAGCAAAAGTCTCTTAAGTATACAGCATTAAATACAGAAAGAGAAAATTTATCTAGGGACTATATGGTCGAGTGGCTAATCGAAAAAAGGACAAAACATTCGTTACCGACATCTAACAATAAGTGGAGAACAGGAGAACTATATATTCTAAATTGCCAAAGACGTATCTATATCCCAGCTGTAACTGCATCGAACAACATATTTTATCAGCGGTGTTCTTCCAGTATATCTACGATAAGTAAGATGATATCCGGATGCAGAGCAAGAAATCACAATGTATGTGATTTTCATGATACATAATAGTGTTTTAAGACATTAAAATGGCCAATATGTCAAAGTAGAACATATGTTAAATGTAAGGTGGAAGGTCCAATATGTTAGTGGGGCCTAGAGTGACTCGATTTACTCTCATACAGCTTGTACGAAGGAGAGAAGGAAGAGAAGATGATAGAACCATCTAGTGGTGGAAGTAATAATAAAATAGGCTTCCGTAACTGTAGATAACAAAAGCGTATATAAAACCAAATATTAAATAATAAAATCCATAACCAAGTAAGTTCGTAGCTTGCAAAGGTCTAACTTTACCTTTTGTTCATATTTTTTGAATCTGTCACTAGCAATCTTATGTCAACAATATCAACCATGAGTAATCATACTAAAGTCCCTGCCAAGATAACGGCAATGTGTAATATGATCGCCGCTGTTATCCTTTTTGCCTCTCAAGTATGTAAAAAATGTGTTCAAATAAAATTGTGACTTAATTCAGAAAATGGTTTTCCTCTACAATTTGAATACAGATTGTTCTCTACTTCGTGGGACCAACAGGTGGGGATAACTATTTTCCAATCAATATATATGTTTTGTGCGCTTCTATCGGAATCTGGGGAGGAATGCTTATCTCCATCCCATCTGTCTTGTTTTTTATCAATCGAAAGTAAGTTTTAAAAAGTATATCTATTGTCTTATTTTGTTTCTTCAAACAGTTTTACAGCAGTGTTTTTTCAATTAGAAGTGTTACTAAGATGGTAAAATTTTTAACGTCTGCGTTGTCAGCAACTGTTGGAATCACTATTACCATTTTGTTTAGCATTGAGTTCAACAACTTTTCCCGATTTAAATTATCCTGTGCGGATATAGAAAAATGTAAGTTCAACTAAACATGAAAATATTGAAATTCTGTGGTATAAAAAGCGTTTGTATTAAATTTAGGTGACTTGTATGCTATGGAGATCTTGATGATTTCTGGAGGAGTCACAGCAACCATAATGAGTAGTTTACTCATGTATTTTGCTTACAAAGGGAAGATTAATTAAGATATCAAAATTATGTGTTCCTTTTTTATTGACCATTAAATCCGTGTATCACGCTATTTAAAATAAACGTTTTCTACACAAACATATCTCACAAATAAAACCAGAGTTATCAACGCTGTCGAAGTCTTCAAAGAGACAAGAGCCCAAGGCTAATCATGCCCAATAATATTTTTAAAAAAAAGATTCTAAATAACAGTGATTGCAACATATTGAACTATAGGGCGATCAGTCTCAATTTCACCATTTGGTTAAGTCTGGCAACGTTTTTTCGGTTCAACGTCCCGTTCCAAAAATTTAAAATAGAGAAACTCTAAAGCAATGAATAATTAAAAAAAAATAATTAATAAGATAAGCAAATGTGATTATAATAAGTGCAATAAAAATTAAAGCATTAGTCCTTTTAACGTCTTATGGATTTAGAGCTTTTACATTTGTTATAAAACCCTCCAATGCTCCGTAAAAATAGGAAATTCAAATAAGTTGAGTTTATTTTAAATGTAATCACGTACTCACAATTTCCATTTGAGGCATTAAAAAAACTTTTACGTTATTGGGCGACTCCTAAAAAACATTTGCAAAACAATACGGAAATTTGACACAATTTGAAATTTGACAAAATACTTAACCGTATAATTGTTATGAAATTACAAGCTGGCTCTATACTTCGTTGGACAACCTGAAAAAATTTCTAAATTGGGGATCTTTCGGTCCAAATTAATTTATTTTACATTTCATTTCTGAAGGGGCAATGTATTTTTCACTTGGCATCTGGGGAGGTGTCATCATAATCGCCTCATCCTTTATATCCATTATTAACAGGTATAATATAAAGTAAAAATTGGTCTGTCACAATTTTTGTATGCGTATTTTAATTGGAATTCTTTTTTTTTAAGTGCACCTAAGACTGTGAAAGTTAACATGAACGTATTGGCAGCAATTATTGCTATAGTAATCATAGGTGTCTTTTCAAACGAAATCCACTTTTTTGCAAACAATGATCTCTCTTGCAACAATTTCATTTCCCGAAAGTGTAAGTTTTGTAGAATATTTGCAGTAATCATGATTTATATTTCTTTTTTTATATAAATGATGTTACACAAGACATAAATTACATGATTATAAAAACAGGTGATTTGGTTGTTGTAGATGCCATTTTGATTACCGGTGGAATAATTTCTGCACTAATGAGTAGTTTCTTGCTCGTCAGCAAATCATAAAAATTCAGTTTTCCCAAATTATGGCTGCATACATCCAATATTCACTATTTTATTATTTGTTACAACATGACAACAATTTCAGTAATCTAATAATAAATATTAATTACATGCTGGCTTTCTCGAATTTGATATATCATAGTCTTGAATCCAAAAAAACTGCGAGCTCAATTTTGTTGACGATTGATTGATTTTATTCAAGATATTAAGAAGAAAAAATATGATGCGGAAGATTTTAAAACGTTGAATAATGTGTATGCTGTTTTTAGACCTGATGAAATTTTATCATCTAACGTCACATGAATAATAAGAAAACTTATACATAATAAAGATATGATCTAAATATATATGTAAGAAATGAATATGGGATTAATATAGTTTAGTTATTTAAATGAGCGTGAATTACGGTTTATTTTTGATTGCACTCTTAAATATTATGAAAAATAAAGCCCAAAATGGTTGCCTCTACCGTTAATAACATTGTGCCAGCATTTCCATTAATCGGCTCTCAAATAATATACACTTATTCTATTTAATAAGAAGTGGAAAATTACTTGAACAATATTTTTTATGAAGTCAAAAGATTTTTCGTTTCTACGTCTTTGGTTAACGTGGAAAATGTGCTTCACTTGAATTTATTATAACCGTGTCATCCATAAACTGTCAACGAATAATAAATTCAGAAGAAATAGAAACACTATTTATATAAATTTTTGTGGCTAATTTGTGTTGTACTTGAATGTATTGGTAACACTTATATTGGAATAGTAATCATAGGATTCTTTTCATGGGCATGAATCGCATGATTATAATGCAGAGGATTTTGTGGTTTTAAAGGCTCTATTTATTACCGATGGAACCATTTCAACTTTAATGAGTAGTTTCCTTCTCCGCAAAGCAAATGAGTCCACTCAACAGGAAAAAAATCGTACACCCCCATAACCTAACTTTATGTCAGAAATCCGAAATCTAAAATATCCGAAATCCAAAATAGAAGTGAATCCGGCGAGATATTTATAACGCCAAAATCGGTCGACAGAATGATGTCCGTCTATCGTTTATAAATTCTAAATCAAAATAAAATGGAAATAAACCAAATAATTGTGTTTTATTATTTTTAATAATAAGAAGGCCTGTTTTTTCAATTTAAAATAATTCAAAAAAGATCGCCAATAAAGCTTAAAACATATAACAAGGATATTCATGACTGCAAGCATCTTGTTTACGGTTTGCTCTCAATTCCGAATAATTAAAATGTTCACAGAAATTTTTATGTTTAGTTAAGTATCTCAAAAGATATTGGGCATGAAAATAGATTTTTTATTTGAGATTTTAAATCAATTTTTAAATTGCTTTAGAAAAAACTGATTTTAATCAAAAATATTAATATTGTTAAAACATTATGTTGTTGAATGTTGAGATGTAACATTTCAACACTTTAAAAAAAAGGCTTCAGTAACTTTTGCAATAAATGAGTCCCATGCTGATTGAAAAATTTCATTTATTATTAAACAAGACATTTCATAAATATTTTTGAAATATGTATCTATAAATTAAATATAATAAGGAACACGTATAATAAGTCAAAAATATTTAAGGAATTAATTTCATTCATTTGATTCGAAATCTCTCTCCTCCACATTTCATGAAGTAGAATATTTTAATTCGCATTTTGTTTGCGAACTTACCTATATAAAAGTAAATTTAACGCAATAAACAAAATTTACATTCTACCAGGCGACCCAAATAAAACCATTGATAAAACAAGGAAATTTGGGACATAGTTTACAATACTTATCACAGTTATATTTATCAAATGCCAAAAAAAATCCACTATTACCATAACTGTTTAAAGTGCGTAATGGTGTCGCACTTTTCGCGAAGGGCAACCCTCAAATATAAATTACAACATAAAATGGAAATCACGTAATTTTTTAAATACTACTTCACACCATATGTAGAACAGGACAACGAGGAAATAAAATTTCGATGCAAAATATGACACCTTTAGCGTCATTAAGTGCTACAGCTGGATTTATTTTGAAATACTTTTTTAAAAATTAAAACTGCAACATCTGTTTATCAAGAAGAGGGATAACTAAGAGAGGATGACGCACAAAGTTGCATGTATTTCAAAATTGTAAAATACATATATTAACTAAAAATGTCGTGAATAAGCAAATAGGGCATACTTATTATAGATAAGATCTATAAATATAAGAAAGGGGACATTAGATGAATATTTTCAGTTGCTCTAATTAAGCGTTTTTTACGTGGTTTAGTGGGAAAATACAGCACAAAATGAGTACCGCTTTCGCGTTTGTCAACATTGCGTCAGCTCTGCTACTAATCGGCTGCCAAGTAATTTACAATTCTGCTGACTCAAGAACTAAGAAAAATAAAAAAAAAATTTATTAATTTTTTTCGCAAATTGAATAGATTGCTCTCTACTTTGTTGGCCAACCGTTAACAATTAAAAGAGAGGAAATCGAAGTTACTTTTTATTACATCTCTAAAGGGGCGATGTATGCTTCTATTGGTATTTGGGGAGGCATCATTATAATCGTGGCATCCATACTGTCAATCAGTGATAAGTAATAGAGGAATTAGAATTTTTTTTAAAAATTGAATTTCTTTGTTTTCTATTACTTATCTTTTAAACTTTGAATTCTGCTTGATAGATCTTCTAAGACCGTGAAAATTATCATGAATATATTGGCAGCAGTTATTGGAATAATAATCATAGGCGTGTTTTCAAATGAAATCAGTAATCTTTTTGCCTTTTTTGCCCTAACCGGGGTCTCTTGCAATTTTTTCGAAAAATGTAAGTTTAAATGTAGAATTATTAGACACATAATCATAATTTCTATTGCTATGTATACGAGATGTTATAAGATATTATATTATGAATGCAGGTGATTTGCAGGCTGTGGAGGTTCTTTTGATTATCGGCGGAATCATGTCAACACTTATGAATGCTTCCCTAATCTTTAAATACAGCAAATCGGGTTAAACATGAACTGTACACACATATTCACTTCATGTTTTGGTGAATTAATATTTGGATTTTCTATGAGAAAAAAGTTATGTGACTCCATAATAAATATTAACTTGATTTTACCTTTTATTTGATTTCTATAAATCTTACCAGTTATTGAGCTCAACTTTGTAGGAAAGTCGAAAGTAATCTATTTCATGAAAGATAATAAAACAAAAGTGCTAAGGAAGTTTAAAATAACGTTGAAAAATGTGAAATAGGAAGAGCGATCAAATTATCATTCCATTATTGTGAAATTTTACTGATTGTTAAGTTCTTTACTTACCAACTTTGTTCTTTATTAATTCCAAAGCTTCGCTTCGCCGTTTCATGAGAAACAAAATTTTAATTAAGCATTTTTTTACTGTCAATTATTTATAACATTTTAAACATAATGATTTACGTAAATTAGCTTGGTTTTCTTTGCAAGTCTTGATCAAAAGATTTATTCACTTAAAATCTAAAAAAAACGCATGTTTAAAATAATGGAAAATTTCGTGATTTAATTACGTATACATTGAAAAAAACCCAGTGTGTTCAGATTCTTTAGTTTACCCTCGGCATCTAAAAATATGTCGAGAAGCATATATTCTAATTTCTAAAGTGCCAAAGGTTTATCTTTATCTCAGCTGTTATACAGTTTTATCAGAGACCCACACTTCCGCTACAGCAGTATTTGTACAATCTATTCTTTTCGGCACGTGCTTTAAAAAGTTTACTTCCTTTTTAACTGCTCATGATAAATAACGGTACATGTGTATGTGCATCTAGCCAAAAAAGCCGGCCCATACATTAAGGAACCATATTTTCAGTCCAAAACCTTTACCAAATAGGGAAAGAAGCAAAACCAAATAACCTTTCAATTAAAAAAATGAGAACATGTGCAGCTATAGGCAACATTGCAATATCTCTTTTACTACTGGGCTTGCAAGTAAGTTTTGCGCGGAATAAATATTTTGAGTTTTAAAATGAATAATGCTACTAATTATTGACTTTAGATTGCTCTTGATATATTATTCGTTGGGCCTCTCGTGAATATTTCTATTGGCATTTGGGGAGCCCTTATTATAGCCCTGACATCTGGCATGGTTCTCTCAAAACAGTAATTTTAAAAATAATATTTTTGAGGTAGTATGTAAGAAAATAATAAGCGGTTTTAAAATAGGAACAAAGGAGTTGTAAGCATTATGTGTGGATTGTCATCAATTGTTGGGTTAGTTATTGTCGGTCTTTATTCAAATGCCCTCAGTTTCTTCACTCTTCCAGCATATTATGGACTGACTTGCAGACAATTACGTGCATGTAATTAAAGATATAATACTATTATAACCTGGAAATCATACTTATAATTTGAATTATTGTTCATTGAATTCAAGGTGATTTGCTGGCAATCGAAGCACTGTTTGTGGTATGTGGAATCATTTCTATTGTACTGAGCATATTCTTATTAATTGACTCGATCAGAAAATAATTCTTAACGATTTAATATTGTTTTGTCGAAATAGTTTTATAGCTTCTTGCCATGTTAATCGAGTGCATGCAATAAATTAAGTAATCACATTTTTAATTCGATCACATTTAAATCGATTTTTTTTCTTTAGAAATAATAATCTTCTTGATTGTAGACAAAACCTGTTTTATGAGAATCTATAAAACAAACATTTAAATTGAGTAAGAAAATAATTTGAAAAGATAAATGAAAGAAACTTTCTCAAATTATTAAATTTTATAATCATTTAAAACCGAACTTTTGTCCCCTTTTTTATACTAAAAATCAATACAATTTTTGCTATGCTGCATCAGTTGGTTGTATTTCTTTGAACATAACCAATTTTTATATCCATGACCAAAAAAATAAAAAATTAAACCATAACTACAAGTAAACTTATAATCGTACAAGCTCATATATAACAAGTGTACGATGTTCTGTAGCATTTGGTAAAATTGATAATATACCTATCACCATAATAAATGTATAAATTTCCATTACATAAAATAGACAGAATAACTTTTCTTAAGAGCGGAACATATAAGGGCAGGCACTAGACAACGGTAGTATAGATGATTTCGGACTCTATTCCACACATATTGACTCCTTTTTGGATATTCATGTAGCCATTATCGCCCCAAGTTGTGCCCCACTGTAAAGATGGTAAAATTATAAAATAAGCATTCCATCTTTACTTATTTCCGGCAATAATATAATGTAAAGAATACCTGGTTACGAAAGATCCAGTATGGCATATTCACCGTGCTATTAAAACCCCAGCCGACAAGAGATCCACAGTGATTGGTGCTGGTGTACAGACATTTCCCACTTAGTTTACTTTGACAAGCGGGATCCACAAACACGCCGCTCTTACTAAAAATGTAATAGTAATTTCTATAAATTTTGAAACAGTTAAAAATGTCAAGTTGTGTACTAGTTGTTAAATAGCGCTCCATTAACGAGGACACAGGCTGCGACGACTCCATAATTCGTGATGGCGTTCTCAATATCGGTCACTGAGGCATATGTTCCGCTATTCACAGTACAGGTGAGTAAAGTATAGCTTGCCAAGGTTGCACCAGTTACAATTCCGGGACTAGATAACCTGCAAGTGCCAGTAATGCCACCCTAAAATAAAAGATTTCAATCAAAAACTAAACTATAACACAGACATTTCTAATACCTACCCCAGAAGTATAGGGGTAACTTAGTTCAGTGGCTACAGCTCCGCTTTGATTACTTTTAATCCAACCCATGCTAGCATAAGGATCGCCTCCATTACAACCGCCATTTCTGGTATCGCAGGATACTAGTTCCTCATCGCTTGTTTTGCAATAAAAAAAAGGAGAAAATCGTTTGAAATTTAGGTATTTTGTTTTAAAAGTGAAT
Organism: Chydorus sphaericus; assembly: GCA_030141595.1. Lineage (NCBI taxonomy): Eukaryota > Metazoa > Arthropoda > Branchiopoda > Diplostraca > Chydoridae > Chydorus > Chydorus sphaericus. Next base: position 10,792,319 of record CM057929.1, on the reverse strand, counting down.
TTCTATATACCTCAATCGTGTGTAAACTCCAGTCTTGTTGCATTGAGCCCATTCGATAGGAGCGATGGCAGAGAAAGCCCAACAGGATCCACACTGCGCAGTAAAAAAACCGCATGGATAAGTATAGTTGAGTTATTATTAAGTATATTGCAAATTTTAAATACCCCTAGTTGATTTTTAATCGGAAGTTGTTGGCCGCAAAGAGTCGAAGTGCGGAGATCCAGCTATATAACGATTTAAAGTGTTATTATTTTAAATCAACTATTTAAAAAAACTGTATAAAGCCTGGCTTTGTCACCACCTGGCTATAACGGGCTATAACAAAGTGCAGAGTTGGATAGCTTAAAAAGAAAATTCATTACCGAATTTCTTATGGGCGAGGAAGTAGTAGTAGAAATGGGAGCCGGGGTGGTGCTGTCGGTGATGATGTTGGGGTCGGTGGTGCTATCGGTGATGATGTTGGGGTCGGTGGTGCTGTCCGTGATGATGTTGGAAGTGGTGGTGCTGGGGGTGGTGGTGCTGGCAGTGGTAGTTGTAGGTTTAGTTGTAGTAGTTTTGGTTGTAGTGGGCTTCTTAGTGGTAGTAGTTTTGGTTGTAGTAGGCTTCTTAGTGGTAGTAGTTTTGGTTGTAGTAGGCTTCTTAGTGGTAGTAGTTTTGGTTGTAGTAGGCTTCTTCGTTGTAGTAGTTTTGGTTGTAGTAGGCTTCTTAGTAGTCGTCGTAGTGGTTCTAGGGACCTGCCGATCCTCTTGTGGGGGAACTCTACCGAGCATGCCGCTCTTCTCCTCATCGGACTAGTGAATATTGAATTTGATATTAAATATTTATTTCTTATAAATAAAAATTGAAAGGTATTAGTTATTACCAAGATACTCATTTTATTATGATCAAGTTGGAAATAACGTCCATTGGGTCCGTTATTATGAGCGTCAATTATTTTATTCGCGACAATAAAGTTTTGTAGACGTTCTTGCACTTCTTCTTCATTTTGAAATAACTCGTCGTGGGCTACCTGAAAATTTTAAACATTTTGGAGTGTATTTCAATAGGAGCAAGTGTATAAATCCTTTCATATAAATCTCTAGTATGGTATAAGCAAACTGTATTCCACTCTAATATTAATCTCAGCCAATAGGGAAAAATTGTAACAATTGCATGATATTTTGAAAAAGAACCATCGATCAATGACAAGCCCAAAAGTCGATATCAAACTTTCCGCCAATTTTATTACACTACTTTTCTCAGTCAATGAGAGAAACTAATTTAGAAGGCACATATATCTGAATAAAATACGTAACACAGCTAACATCCTTTAAAGTAAGCAAATTTCAATAGGAAAAGTTCGTAAAATCGAATGGTGCAAGATAAAACATCATAGAGTTGATACGTCTGATTAGATTTATACCTTTAAATTATGTCAAGTAAAAAAAATAGACTCTGTACCCGTTTGGCCGCCCCATTTATTTAGCTAAATATTACAAATGCTTTAAATACTTTGGGTCATTCTTAAGTTTTGTAGGTCCCTTTTTAATGATTTAATTAAATCAGAAACATGTTAAAAACAAAACGTTTTCTCAAAAGATAGACAATTGAAATTTACTTTTAAATTTTTAAGTCTAAGAAAATCGACGGCAAGTTTAGGTTCTATTTTTTTAAAAATTACTTAAAGCTCGTGTAGCTCAGCTTTGCCGATGCTGGGAATAAGTTGGCCCTATCAGCCAATACGTAAGTTAACATATGTAACATACATACGTATCTACGTTTTGCATGAACGAAAGTTTGTGGAAATACTTAACACGATTAGCTTACCATTAAACGTTGAAAATGGGCTGCAGCATGGGGGCTCAACTTGATCACCGACGCTCGCGACGAAACAAGATGAAGAGCAACGAGCAGCACTACCGATTGAAGTTTCATTCTATAAAAAATGATAAGTACACCTATTTTTTTTAAGAAAATGTAAATACATTTCTATTAGTCTAACATTTTTCGGAAATCAACACAATTAAATACACTTTATCATAGAACCTGTGTTCGTACCTGTTGAGCTGAGTCTAGAAAGTGCTTCAATATGGGTAAGGAAGCTTAGCAATTTATAGCCCGAATCCTGATCAATTATTGTAGGATACGCCATAGACATTTCCTATATGTCCATTTCCAAGTGTGCATCAGCACATTTGCTGACGTACATGTACTTTTAAAAATATTTTCTCTTCCTGGTTCATCCTAAAATTTTGTTTATCAGGAATTAAACAATAAGATATAGAAAACAAAAAGCATTTCCAAGTGTGCATCAGCACATTTGCTGACGTACATGCACTTTTAAAAATATTTTCTCTTCCTGGTTCATCCTAAAATTTTGTTTATCAGGAATTAAACAATAAGATATAGAAAACAAAAGCAGCAGCACACATGCAGACGCACATGCGATTAAAAAAATATTTTTTCTCTTCCTGGTTCATCCTAAAATTTTGTTTTTCAGCAATTAAAAAATGTGATAGAAAACAATTAGTATACGTCACATCATGCAGCTGCACCTGAAATTACGCTTTCGAAAGAAGGCTCATGCAAAGTAAAAATTCTTCCGGGTAACTGTAATTGAGGAAAGTAGAGGACGAAATACATATTTATTAATTGATTATTGACAAACGAAAAAAAATCATGGTTGATGGCAGTAAACTAGTTTTGCCATCAGCTGTCGCATAAAAGTCACCGGTTCCGTCGCTTGATGAGGAACACTCTGGTTTTCCTGGTTGAATTGAAAAATCCAGCAGAAGCTAAACAATACAACGAAAACAAAACGTCATGCAGCTGCACTAAAATTTAGTTTTATAAGGCCGATCATGCGAAATATTAAGTGTTCCGTGTAATTGGAGGACGACCAGAAGGAAGAAAAAATTTATAAAATTTTTTTTTATTGACAGAAGAAAACAAAAACATGATAGCTAGATTGCAATAAACGAGTCCTAGTGTCTTACCTACAGCTACCATCTTTCTCAAGTATTATGTTTCCTTCATCGCAGAAATTCATCTACACATATGACATATGACACAGAGAAGATTAGAAAAGGAAAAAAATTGGTATAGCAAGAAACGCGTACGCACCTTCTAATACAATTCGCACGGATTATCGTATTTCCAGCAACCCCTTATTACAAAGTCAATCGAACGTTTATTTGTGACTTAAGTCCGTATTTTTTTCAGATTGAGGTTATTATTTTTTTACTTGACGTTTAATGTTAAATTTTGAATCATAATTTTGATCATAAACGGTTCTTGGAGGTTTTGCATCACAAGCAGCTCATCGTGGACCTGATAAATCGTCCCTAACAAATTTTTATCTTTTGATTTTTATGAAGGAAATGAGCAGTGGCCTTCTTTGTCTCTCGTGTGTCTCTGTGTTGCTGTTGCATCTGTGGAAATATATAAATAGCTTCCTAATTTATTCACATAAACTATTTTAAGCTGTATGTATGCATGTACAAATTTATTTTCCGCAAATTTACTAAGCTCAAATGACGGACTAAAATAAGGGACCCAGCTCAGTGACAGCCAGTAATAGAAGGATAAAACAAAGTAAAAAAACCGGTAGAGGTTGAAGTTTGAAGCTCTTGATATGGCCGCTGTTTGGCAATCTATTGACACATCTGAGCTGAGAATGACAAGACACCTTAGCTGAAGTTGAGGGCAATAGAGGAATGGATACTATTTCTAATCGAAAATTAGGATTCAATGGGAACCTTCGTTCTTGACTCGTTTTCTGGAATAAAGAATATAAGCTATCTTCTCTTGGCAAAACGAAAACTGCTGACTAACCATCTATCGCGCTCAAAAATTCTGAACGAAAATCATCGGAACCAAAAGGACCAAGTAGACTTGGGGCAGTTGTAAAACAAGCATAGCTAGTTCACTGTGAGGAAGCCTAGCAGTCCATCACCAAACGGCTCTACCGCGACCGCTAGGAATTGCTCGAAAGCCATTGACCGATGATGATGAAATCCCTGAAGATCTTCTAGAAATCTTTCATCAGAAACATAGAATTTTACATAAATCGTACGCCAGTTATATCGTATGCAATTTTTATAAAAACATGGATGTCCTTGGGACCGGACACACCTGGACGGGCATGTCCGGTCCCAAGGGCATTGACAAGTCCAGGCCTGCCAGGTCCAATGGCTTTAATAAGTCCCGGCATTTCTTGTTCTAGGAGCATTTACATGTAACTTAATTGATCAGTTTGCCCTGTTAGGTACAGACATCATTCTTCTTCCTCCCTGCCTTTAAAGTATGTAAGACGAACACCACCTATACAGATAAAATTATGTCTACTTTAAATTATCTTTTCGATAGCACTAATTAGTAATTACCCGATCGATTGGTTATGTTTAACACCTGCTAGGTAACCTCAAAGTGAAGTAGTATTAAGCCCTAAATAAGATCTTGGATCATTCTTGGATAAGATCTTGGGCTGACTTGATCATCAGACTATATCGTGACAACGTGTTTGGATTTCATTCATCTTAAATTGTAAGCGAATAAAAGTTAAAAAAAGGGTCGATTCGGATCGAGAAGGATTTCTACAGCGGGTATAGGGGAAATAAGGTTTACAAAGTTTTTCTTACTTGATTTTTCCGTCGGAACTTCTTATTTGTAACTTTTTAAAATTACACTTGTATACAAATTAAATCCACGCGAGATGTCACTAGTCGGATTATCATTGTGAGCAGCCGTTCAAAAGTTATGATTTTTCTCGTGGGAGGTGGTCGGCCATAAGAATACACGTAAAAAGAGGGCCCCTACTTAATAAGAAGACGTAAAAAATAACTCCCTGGATATTGCACGCTGCCGCGTACTTAATAATTTGGTGGCTACTGTATCGTGCATAATTAAGATCCCTAAAGAGTGGTGACAACCTTTTCTCACTCTCTTAAGGGAATGCTGCAGAACCTTATGCCGATTCACAGAACAACGTCGTCTGCTCGAACAATAAACGCCCCTAGCTAGACCGTCTTCCAGTTATTTCTTTTTATACTAAAAACAAACCTCTACACTAGGGGATAGATTTCCTCTTTTACATAGATTTTTGCTTTTCCACTTGCCTCCTGCCCTAAGACATTCTCGTTTATTTTCCTATATGTTTTTACGAGAAAAAAAATCTTTGTCTGACCTTGTTCCGGTAAACCTCTCACAATCCCTCTTTTTTCGTTCATTATTAGAAATGTAGTTTTAATCAAAGTATTTCCAATCAAATATCTAAACCTAACTGATCGATTATAATTTTAATAACAATTAAAGTGTTAAAACAATATACAACCCTCTGCGCCAATGGACTTTAAAGTCCATTTTTCGTCAATTAAATTTTGGATAAACAATAGGATTAGGCTTACGACTAAAACAATTCGATTATAACTTGAGTTTTGTCTCAAATCACGTTTGGAATACTTTCCTCCAAAAGATGAATCTTTGGGGAAGAGTTTAAATGGACCCCAATTTACCGACGAACTCTAGAATCTGCAAACGAAAAACTGATTTGCTTACATTTTTCTACGGCCGTTCATCTCCTCCAAGGATGCCCTTTTTGGAGGGAGGCACTTATTTCAACTTTTACCCTTGATATTTTGGAAAGAAATATTTCCGAAGAAAAATTAAATTTCAAAAACACAGAAAAAATATCATTTTTATCTCAAAGAAAAGTTTTCCGTAATTTTCAGAGTTTTATTGTATGCTATATTTGATAAACTCTTTATCACATATTTATTAAAACGTAAGATGACTCGAATTCTTATACTCAAATGCGGAATATACAAGATGCAAAAATGAGCTCATTTTGCAAGTTATTTTTAAAAAGGTGGACAGTTTTTTCGTAGATGGTGGCTGGTGGTTGTACGTTTAGTAGTAGTAGTGGTGGTGTTGGTAAATGTATTGATCTTCTTAGTAGTATTACAAGTATTGATGGGCTTTGGTGTAGTCTTAATGATTTTACTGTCGATCCTCTTGTGGGGCAGTTCTACCGAGCATGCCACTCTTCTCCTCATCGGACTATTAAATATAAGATTTTATATGAAATACTTACTTCTCATGAATAAAAATTGAAAGTCATTAATTATTACCAGGATACTCATTTTATTGTGTTCAAGTTGAAAATAACGTCCGTTGGGTCCATTATTATGTTCATCAATTATTTTATTGGCAGCATTGAAGTTTTGTAGACGTTCTTGCACTTCTTCTTCACTTTTAAATAACTCTTGGTGGGCTACCTGAAAAATTGCGAAATTTTGCAGTGTATTTAGTCTAAACTTTATTAATCACGACTTAATTCTACTATTCTGTGGACAAAGTATTCTCTTGTATTCTTAGCCAACAAGGGTGTAAATATTGCTGTGATGAAGTATATTGGTTTAAACTTATTACCAAAATGTCAATAATCACACCATAAATTTCTTAATTGCCATTAATCAATGACAAAATATTAAAGTTCAACGAAATTCTCGAAGTTGGAATTTTTTCAAAATTTATAACATAATTTCCTAAACACCTCTTTTGTGGGTTAGAGAAAGAAAATTTACGGGCCCGATATTTAAGTCAAATGCAAAAAGATTTTTACGCCATCTAAAAAGGTAATTCTAAGTAGAAACATCAAACCAAAAAACGAGTGCAAGTTACAACAGGAAAGCGTAACTCACAAACTCAAATCGTATAACATAAGCAAAATATCAAAAGTTTGTACCCTAAAATGGCCCGCAATTTTCATTTCTCTCACCTTTGTCATGTTAAAAGTCAATTTTTGTCTAATTGAACTTAAGCCGCTCGAACGATTCGGTAAAGCCCCCCCCCCACCCCCCAACAACTGGTAATATGATTTTTTATCTTGTGCGTAAAATACAAAGCTTTCTGAATTTACAATAAAAAGCGCTGTTTCCTAAGTAGTTTCACTGAACTTCTGTGAACCATCAATATTGATCTGAGAGGTTTGTCGATGCTGACAGTGAGTATTGGTTTACAACCCTGTCAGCCTCCATCCAATACGTAGGTTAAAATACGTGTACCTACATTGTGTATGAATAGATGGTTAGCTTACCATTAAACGTTGAAAATGCGCTGCAGCATGGGGGCTCAACTTGATCACAGATTCTCGCGACGAAACCATGTGAAGAGCAACGAGAAGCACAACCGATTGCATTTTCATACTTAAAAATAAATTATAAAAACAAATAAATGATAACTACACCTATTTTTAAGACAATCTAAAAACAACTTTTTCAAAAATCCACACAGTTGGTAAATACTTAATAATACAAATTGCGTTCATACCTGTTGAGTTGAATCTAGAAAGTGCTTCAATATCGGGAAGAAGCTTAACAATTTATAGCCCGAATATCCGTTGTAGAACTAGGTATTTCCAATGGCCAGCAAGTGCACATTTGCTGACGCACACAAGAGCTTATTCAAAATATTTTCTCTTCCTGGTTCATTATATTTTTTGTTTTTCAGCATTAAACAATATAATACAAAAACAATGAGTATACGTCACATCATGCAGTTGCGCTAAAATGTAGCTTTGAAAAGAGGACTTGTGTAAAATAAAAAGTTTCCCGTGTAACCGTAAATGTATTGAATGTTTATTGAAGGGCAAGCTGAACTTCTTAAGGGCCAAATAAATGTTTATTATTTAATTATTAGCTAAAGAAAAAATCGTGGTGGATTCCAGGAAACAGGTCTTGTCAACAAGTCCAAATTTCCCGGTCCAATCTCTGGCTTAGCCACACTTCGTTCTTCCTGGTTGTTGACCATTTTTTTCAGCTAAACAATACAATAAAAAATATAATTTTGAATAGCATCTAAACAATACAACAGAACACTTAACGTCATGCACCTGCACCATAACTCAGTTTAAAAAAGACAGCTCATGCGAAATATTAAGTGCTCCGTGTAATTGTAATTGAAGGAATTGGTAATTAAACAGAGTAGAAATTCAAAATAATATTTTTGAAACTAATTCCACAACACAAGAACAAGAAAGGGGTGGATGGTAACAAAGAAGTTTAACCTAAAGCTACAACTACCATCTTAATTCGATCCAGTATTACGTTTTCGTCGTTGTGGAAAATATGTCAACAAGTAATATACGTTTTTATTTAAATTAAGAACTATGCATGTTAAATAATTATTTACTTACCTTACCACGTAATGTTTTATTATTAGTAGATTATGTATGTCATTGGAATCTCGAGTTAATTTTTCTTTTAATTTTTATACTACTGCTCTGAGTAAATGAAATAGATTGTTGGACTCTAAATCTAAATCAAATCCAGATAAGAGCTTACAGCGTTCCATGTACGTGCAATCAGATCGGAAAACCACGTAGAATCGAATAGTGCAATAGTTACAAGATGAGAGATCATAAAGAGTTTTAGATATCAATTCATTTTTTAAATAATATTACAGTTATGTTTGAACAATTTTACAGGAAAAAATCTAACATTTCCACCAGTTTATATAGAAATCTTGTAAAAAGTATTTAGATATGTCGAGATCTACCAGTTTAAGCTACGTTTCACACTACCGAAAAATCCTACGAATTTGTAGGATTTCGAAAAGCGGATTTCGGAAGCGGACTTTTTCCGGAAAGTTTGGAATTTTCCAAACTTTGTTGAGTAGGAAAAGCGGATTTTTTCAGCAAAGCTAATACAAAATACATTTGCAGTGGACCTAATAAAAAAATTCTAGTCGCTCTCTAGCAGACAAGCCAAAACTTGTAAAGTCACGTTATTCGTAAAGCAAGACGTGCATAAGATTGTAAACATATCTGGAAATAGAAATTTCGAATCTGTTTTCTGTCACGAAGCCTGAAAAGTAAATTCTAATGTGCTAGTATTACACATGATTTTGAGAAACCGTCACTTCAGGATCATAACTTTTTCTTAAAGTAGCTTCCTTCTTCAACTAATAGAGCTTCTTTACAGAATAAAACAACTTTCTTCTGTCTAAAGGACACAGCCAAAAACATTTAAGTGTAGTAGTGAAGATAATATAGTTTTGCTAATAAAATATTCACTTTATGTTCAAGCCCTAAAATAGCCTTAAATTTTTAACCGTTGATCTATGAAAAATAATTTGTTTTAATATTTAAAGTTTGGCCATTGTAAGAATTGGTCAAACCTTTCGAACTGTGCGATTTTCCATATTCGATATCATTTTGATATTCTTCAAAATATGATATGAGAAAGAGTGGAGCCCATTCAGCCCAACGATGTACAACTATCAATTGTCTCAGATTTTCAGACATCACTTTTGGCTTTGATCTACTTGGTTATTGAAGTCAAAAGAAAGTAGGTACCTTTATATCTAAATCCATTGTAATGGATTGAAATTATAATGGTTCATCTCCTATCTTTTTCTTTTGTTCTCTTTTAAGTTTAAATCTAAATTCTGGGTTTTTATTCCATGATGACCTGAAAATTCGACAACGATTCAAAGCCAATTCATTTCCGATTCCCGATTCCCAGCTGTCAAAATAAAAGTTAAGTGTAAACAAACGCTGCGTAAATCCAAAATCATTTGCGCGGAATATGGTTTTCTGCGGAATGATCCGGACTTTGACGCAGAAAATAAAATCCGTTTTCCTAAAATCATTTTTGTAGTGTGAATTGGAAATAGGAAAAGCAAAAAAATTATCGGAAAACGAAAATCCGCTTTTCAAGAAATCCTATCGAAATCCTACTAGTAGTTTGCAGGCTTTATTCACCGTGTTAAGATCTTCAAAATGGTTTATTTTGTTTAATTATTTCGGATGTAATGCAAGGTCTGAGTTCCTTAAAAGTTAAAAACCCCTGGTTGTCTCTATATTTTGCGACAAAAACTAAAAGTAGTGTCATTCCACATATTATTAATGCGATATCATATAGAACGACAACCAGGCGTTATACGATATTAAAGCGAGGCCTACCTACTTTGATTCTGTACATATATTACAACCCCAAAGTATGCATAACTTTAACTATTGAATATAGTACCGTAGTAAGAGTTCAGAGTGGGTTGGAAATCTAACTTTTCAATTCAATTGAGATTCACAAGCTATATTAGAGAACGGATAAAATTGTTCGCGTTTTATTGTTCTATTTATTGTATAAACAGCATTTAGTTATTGTTGATTACCCAGCAATTTAACCAGAAATATAGTATCTGGGCTGCCACTATATAGTTTAGATTAAGTAGTAGTTCATTACGTACATGTACGGCTTTCTCCAAAGAATATATTACGGTAGCTACAAAAATAGCTGTTTAAAAATTAAAATAAAATCTTAAGGCTGCATGCTTTATCTGTTTCATCCTACATCGAAGCATCTCACACATTTCCTTTGGTAGTGACACCAATTATTATCCAGCTCAACAATTCGTTAAACAGTTGTTATAATGAACGAGAGTGGGAAAACTGCACCTTCTCTCGATTTTCATTTGCTTTCTGCTTACAAATTTTTTTCCTTTATATTTGAAAATCATACGGCCAATGTAGTCTCTGTGGGATGACATTGTAACTGCCATGTTAATGCAATGAACATTTCTTAGTGTGGGCTTGGAATTATAAGAAGTTTAAAAATGAGCCTGCCACCCATTTTAACTAGAATTGCAGCTATCACTAACATTGTCATTTCCCTTTTACTTCTTGGTTTGCAAGTATTCATTATAATTATTTGTTTTTCATTCAATATTAATGGACTAAATATTTTTTTATATACATAGATCGCTCTATATGCCTCTTATTCTGACTGGTTTGTTCACCTTTCCATTGGCATCTGGGGAGCAATAACTATAACACTGGCTTCTGTTGCCGTACTCATCAATGAGTAGCTATAAACAAAATTAATATTATTGATTTAAGGATAAATTTCTTATTTTATTTAAGGAATCACAAAGATGAATTGAAAAGCATTATGTGTGGATTGTCGGCCATAGTTGGCATAGTTATCATCGGTGTTTTCTCTTCCAGCATCAACAATATTACCCAAAATATCAGCATTAGTGCTTCTTGTAGCCAATTAACCGAAACATGTGAGTTAAAAATTTGACTTTACAGCACTAACGAATAGTTACAATGCATATTTTTATGCCAACAGGCAATTTGTTGGCTATTGATTCCCTTTTCATAATTTCTGGGTGCATTTCCACTTTGCTGAGCATCTTCCTAATGGTTGAGTCCGTTACCAGGTTTAACACCAGCTTTTGGCCTGCATAATGTACACCGAATTTTCCGCTACCAAATGGTAGAAATAAATTCCAAAAATACAGAAAATTTTATTTTAAACACAAATTTTTTTGTCAAACACATTTTAGAGTTTTGATTGTATGCACATATTTTTGTATCTCTTCATCACATATTTGTTAGGACGGAAGATAACACGGGACTCTTAAACTTGCCATATACATGAGATAATAATGAGCGCATTTTGCACGTGATTTTCTCAAGTTAAAAAAATGCCCTAATACTATTTTTTGAATGACCCATTTTTGGTATGGTAGCTATCGATAATTTAAAGCTTTTCAAGCTCGAATTAATCAATTCCTTAATATACCTTGTGAAATGGTCAATTTTTGGTAGCTTTTGGTAATTGAAATTTTAAATAGTCGAATTAATATGTACTGTTTTAAAAATTCTATGGGCCGGATTCCGGAATCATGATTACGTAAATGTACTTTAAACCACAAAAAAATGAAAGTGATGGGGCTAATAGGGCTCTCTATACATGACTCATTTACTACTGTGCGTAATTACCAAAATAACGGAAGCATCACTTAACCTCAGCATCCGCCGACACATACTATGAGTTGTTTTCTTTTACTATATAAATCCTCATGAAAGCGATAAGAAAAGCATTCTAGTAAACACGTCTAGATACCATAAACAATAGCTCCTATTTAGTCCTGTTTATAATATTAAAAATGGCAAGTAGAATTGTTGGCATCGCTTTAGCATCCATCGATATTCTCATCGGTCTCATCGCCATCAGTTTACAAGTAAGTTACAGTACATGAATAAATATATTCAAAAATTCTAGATTTAATTAATAATTATTGAGTTTTAAGGTGTCGACATATGTTCTTTATGGCACAAATATCGCTGATGCAGCTTCTGTCGGAATCTGGGGCGGCATATTCTTCATCGTCACTGGAATCCTCTTCTTCGGCAGAAGGTTTGAACCTTATAGTAAAAACAAATCTGCAATTTCAAAATTTTAGAATTCTAACATCAATCAGAGCTCCTGGATTGATGAAAGCCACGGCTATTCTATCCATTATTGCTGGTCTCATCCTCATCGGCCTATATTCCTGGAGGATTCGCCAAATAGATGACTACACCCATCAATCCCATTTAAGGGAACAGATCGCTGGATTGGTTCCTAACGTGCTATCCGATCTGTTTTCTGGGCGTGGAATGTCGTCTTTGGGAGACACTTTCCTCGGCATTCTTGGAGGAGGGAAAAGCAGAGATCAGCAGCCAATTAGTCAAAGGCAGGATAAAGCAGCTTTTGCTCCCAATTTTCCTGAAGGATACAAAGCGTTCGATCACTTGTCAGTTTACGGCAAACTGTCCCACGATCGCTGTAGCAGTAGGATTCAAGTGCCTGTAGGAAGCAGTGGAAATACAATCGGCGTTCTCCTCTTTGACTATTGTAAGAAATCTTAAATTGTATAACTATTATAAAATCAAAATGTTCAATTCAATTTATTTTCTTTAAAAGGTGACCAAGTGATTTTCGCCGCTTTATTCATCATCGAAGGAATTCTATCCATTGTTGTCAATTCTCTTTTACTCTGCATCGACACAAAATAAAAACTTTTCCTTGTTGGTTTTGTCGTGCTTTTGTTGTTGTACAATAATCTATAGGCTTGTCACTGGCGCTTAGCGACGGGATTCTATATCGCTCCACATCTCCACCAGCTTCGTATCAAGCAACACATTGATTTGAAAATTTCTGTACTGATTTTTCAGTGTTTAACTGACTTTTATCCTCTTTCTATTGCTGGTCCCTTATTGTGGAATTCTCTTACTCCCCTTATTCTTTCGTACAATCTTTTGTACTTTTTCCAATCGCCTCTTTAAGACACATCTATTTATTGAATGATTTTAACTCTTCACTAGTTTTACATGTTTAATGGCTGATGAAGTATTGTGCTGACTTTTAGAACTCTTTCCCAAGTGGGCTACATTTTTTGGACTTTGTACATGGCATTTTCATAAAATATACATTTATTTGTTGGAGAACTTGTTGGCATTACATATAGATTTATTGATAAATATAACCTATTGGGATCGAATATGTATACCGGAAATTATATGTGTGTATATAGCTCTAATGCGCAATAGTACAAAAGAAAATATATCCGTCATCAACGTTATATTCAAGGCCTACAATAAGCACGCGCATCGACTCACGAATACAGTCAGCCTTCTATCCGCTCAATTAGTAATCCGAGTCACGTAAGGATCGTGTTGAAAGCTTATATGCTGTCACAACATGTTTATGGTCGTGTATAGAGGCCCCTTGTGATCTAAAGGTCTGTTTTTCTTTATTCAGTTGATCGAAAGTGGTGACAACAAAATGAACTATTGTTTTCTTCGTCTCTGTTAAATATATTAATTAAATCAAAATGTGGCCGTCTGAAAAATTCGTTCCTCTTCTCAACATTTTTTTCTCCCTCGCTGCTATCGGTTTACAGGTAAATCTGATTAAGCACTTATTTGATTATGATGTAATAAAAAATTATTAATATAGGTAGCGACTTATCTCATTTGGGTTGATTTGACTGGATTACGCCGAATCTTCTATTCGTGGGATCTGGTCTCATCCGGTATCTGGGGAGGTTTTTTCGTTTTCATCACTTCAGCTCTAATTCTTGGTCAAAGGTTGTTACCTAAAACATTGTTTTTTTAGTATATATAATAGCATGCTATTTTATCTATGTTTAGGGTGAGTGATAGAACGGCTGTAAGGGTTTTAGTAACTCTAAATGCCATCTGTGGATTGGCTATGGTCGGAATGTATGCCTGGGCTATCAATGCCTACATGACAACTGGATTCGGTCGGTTCAATCAGTCGTGTGTTGACATAGGAAATTTCTACCGATTCCAAGCATGTAAGAGAGAATTATATGATGTGGTCTAATATATTTTCTAGGGTTGTTGAGTTAATTGAAATTCTTTGCGCAGGCGAATCACTGACCGTCAGCTCACTTTTCATCATCATAGGATCCGTCATTTTCTCTCTTAATTGTATTCTGCTTTGTAAGAGCTCAGCTGTTGTGGAGAAAGCAGAACGCGAGGAGATACATCGCCATCGTGAGCATGATGTCTAATTTTAGATCATGAGCAATATTGTTTTTATACATATCCTGTATTACATACTTTATATAGAAAAGGATTTTTCGGCACCATAAGGCAAAGTTTACATTTTTATAAAAGCAGTTAACAACCGGAAAGATCACTTATTGTATACCACATTTTGACGACAAAACCAAATAAACGAAAAAATAGAAATATGTATGCATATATACTTGTATAGGAACACAATACTTTTAATTCAGGTAAATTTTTTGTTTTGTTTTAACTATTGCGGTTTCCGTCTTTAAAAAGGCCGGTCAGAAGAAGGGTTCCGCCCGGGTAGATAGACGGCCTCGGTCGGTGAAATTTTTTTTATCGTTCCACAGAATCTATTATGTGATTCTATTATGCATTCGGATCAGCTCGACGAGAAAGTGAATACGGATAAAACATAACCTTGAGATGCGGTTATTTACCTTAAACATAAAAACTCACACTTTCTATTGCAAGTGCGCTCTGCTATGAAACATAATTTATTTAAAATTAATAATCATACACAGTCATTCGTTATGCAATAAGAATAACACTGTAGAAAGCCTTTGTTATAGAAATCATAGACCTAATAGTAAAGGATAAAAAAGAGTATTATGATAAATGTCGTCTGGATGTTTATGCTTGATACGATCTCGCATAAATTATTTCATTATAATGAGCTCTATCTAAGATTTTCCTTATAGCTTATGTTTCTGGGAAGAAAAAAAGGCTTTTATATTGGTTACATTCATTGACCCCAAAAAATAGGTAATTCATTTATTACATAAATGATACTACCCGGAAGTATCATCGATCGAAACTAATACTACTTCGTGCGGGAAATGTCAACAGTGTCCTATATTACTTCTACATAGTAGGCCTACCGGCATCATTATAAAGAGTACTGTATATAAGAAATTCACGTTGCATCTACATCGGCCTACTTTTCAACTTATTAAGCGAAGTCACGTTCGTGCTACCCCCTTCAAGCATCTGATTTTTCTGTCTTGGGTAAACAATATACTGTACTGCCTATACACGTAATAACTTTACCTTTCCTTGAATCCTTCTGATGTGAGGAAGATAACGCTTTATAAAAGCTCAGTCAAAGGATTGGTACGCTTTCAATACAAAAACTGACGGGAAGTAGCTCACATCGTCAATTTATATGTGTGCTATTTTTCTTTAAAATCGGAGATAATTTATATCTAAATAAAAGGTAAGACTATAAACTCGATTAAATCTATGAACATTTATTTTGCATATTTATCTTTATTATTTAGGGAAGTTATAAGACTAAAATGGGCTGCATTGCCAGAGTGGTTCCAATAACCAATGTTCTCATCGCCTTTGCTACAATAGCTTTACAGGCATTACGTCTATTATAAATTGTAATTTGGATAATAAATTGATTTTAATCCATTTAGATCGCCACATTCATAATATGGGTTGATCTCACTGGCTACATGAGAATCTTCTTCTCCTGGGATCTAGTTTCATCGGGCCTTTGGGGAGGAGTTTTTATCGCCGTTACGTCAATCCTCATTCTCAGAGAAAAGTTAAATTATCAACAATATATGATTCATATTCCATTATATAAAACTAGTTTACAACATACCATATAGGCTGACGAATAAAACAGCTTTTCAAACTCTGGTCGCAATGTGCGCCCTCTGCGGAGCTGTTATGATCGGAATGTATAGCTGGGCCATACACTCCTACCTGACAACCGGTTTCGGCCGGTTCAGTCAGTCGTGTATGGAAGTTGGAAACTTTTATCGCATTCAAGCATGTAAATAATAAATTTAAAACAATAATTGTTGATTTCTTTCGATTTATTGTTTTATTTTTATAGGTGATTCGGTAGTTATAAGCTCCATTTTCATTGTTCTCGGAGCTTTTCTACTAGTTTCAAACACTGCTCTTGTAATTGATGCTTCTTCTACGACTGACGATGAGGATGGTGATGAAGATGTTGACGAGGTTGTTGTTGAAAGTAGAGATACCAAGGTGGTTAAACCGCAGCGAGAGCAACAGCCACAGCGACAACATCGTGAACATGCAGTCTAAAAAAGATATATAACTACCTCGTTCATTGTGATTATTTTATCATAAAATATAAAGGCATAGTCTTCATTTATCTGATCATTTCATTATACAACAAACCGCCCATTACTTTTTGATTTTTTAAAAATAAATACAAATTATGGGCTGAGCCTTATACATGCGAGTGAGTAAAATTATTTTAATTTACTAAGATAGACAGTCGAAAATTAATTTATTTTCATTTATTTTCAAAATAACTATTAAGAAAGAATGCCGTATTCATAGTTCTTTCATCATTATTACATTTATCCTTAATTCATTTAGGAAATTCTAATGCTGAACATTTACTAACTTGAACGAGTTTTCTAAAAGATATTATTTAAAAATCTTTAATCAAGAATAGGCTACTTCAAATGTGAAATTATTTTGACGATCAGTAGATGTCACCTGAAGTCAAATGCTTGGAACAATATATGTATTTATCTCCCTTCTATAGGTACTATCGTAAGCTAGAAGGTTGAGTAATACACATATCCTCTTATCACTTCCAGTTCTTATCTATGTTGGAACACACCTTAATGTGAAATGAGGCGCATGTGGGCGACATAATACACTACATTGCACTTGGCTACATAATATTATACCAGTTTACTAAAGCAGTTCATTTATAAATAGTGTTATATTACTAAAACATTCTAAACATATTTAATAATTCAAGTTGATGAATATGTGGCTTACTTTTGGTTAAATACAAAAATGTTGACCAAAGTCTTTTCGGTCATAGGCATCGTTTTAGGGCTCGTATCGTTCGGCTGCCAGGTAAATTTTAAATAACTCAATTTGATTTTCTGCATTTCATCTGATGAAATTCTTGTAATATGTAGATAGCAACTTATACAACAACTAAACAGGTAGTGGATTACATTTCCGTTGGAATCTGGGGCGGAATTTTAATGATTTCAACTGGAATTTGCCAACTCATTTACAAGTAATTTTATATCTAAATGAAACCATTTTAATTAAAATTTAAAATATATAAATTGTCATGTTATAAAAAAGACCAGAGAAATGGATCATTTTCTTAAGTGCTTTGTCGATCATCAGTGGACTTGTGATGGTCATCATCTATTGCTGGAATTTGCATAGATTCTACGGTGTTTACACAACCATCGAAGTGTGCGAATTCTACGCACCTGGCCTTCTAATAGATCCCAAAGCTTGTATATTGCATTATATTTTAATTAGATGAAATCGCCATTTACTAACTTTCAAATTGTCATTTATAAGGCAAAGATTTTGTCAGTTTTCACGCTTTATTCATCGCTCTTGGATTCGGCGCTATCCTTATCTACGGTGTCCTCTTCGGAGTCAATCTACGATCCGTGGTGAAAGAGAAAATCTACTTCTACCGTGAATCAAAGAAGCCTCCATCTAAGTTTTACATTCATAAGAAACAAACTTTGATCTAATAATAATTGTTACACATTTCAATATTTCATCACGGCTCTCGTTATTATTATCGTTTATAATTTAATACAAACTGTTTTGAGTGTTTTTTTTTAAATACCATTCAACTATATCCAGGCTAATATTTATATAGCAAAAAGTCGTGCAACTACAGCCAAAATTTAGATTTTATACACAAAGTGTCCTTGGTTTCTAACGAACATCTCGTAATCGCTTATAGATATGAACATGTATATTAATCTGCGCCATTCGACTCAACTTTGAATTCCGCGTCAAATGGTGTAATTAGTTTTTCTATAAATATAATCTCGGATTAAGTTAGTTTTTTCGTTTGTCATAAAGGAGAACGTGTGTTAAAACTATTTTTTACGTTTAATTATTATGTAATGTGTGGCTTAATTTTACTTAACAGTGTACTTATCATCAAACTAGCTAAAGAACTCATATAACTAAGCCTATTAGGTAACGTCGATTGAATTCCCATCAGGTCCATTGTTCCAAGATTATTTTTGTTTCTTGCCGTTTTTTATCTGTTCCTTCCTAATCCTCTCCTAGTCTCCTGGTAGAAACAAGTGATCTTATTAGAGGTTGCATTCGTGTTTATGGCATCAGTATTGCACTTGCTTAAAAACCTATCACTTATATAAATATGACAAGCAACTCGGCTAATAGAAACCTGGCTAGTAGTCCAAAACCATTGGAGAAATCTTTTAGAATTTTAGCCATCGTCAACATTAACCTCGGTGCTTTTGCCATTATTCTCCAGTTTGCTGTGATTGTGAGTTGGTTTCCACATGTTGCCGACTGGATTTCCACAGGTTTCTGGGGAGGTTCTTTTTTTATTGCAACGGGAGCCGTAATCACTCAAAGAAAGTGCGCATTTGAATCAAATATTTAAGAAGTTTAAAAAAAAATAGTGACAATATCATAATATTTAACAGGAACGGCAAAACCCTGTTAATCCTGGCTATAACTTCCATATTATGTGGTTTGGCAATGTTGGTAGTCTACATCTGGAATATGGTAACTGTCAGTTATTGGAATAATTGCTACAATTACTCAGATTACTGTAAGTAAATAAAGTTGATGAAATAAGTTAACTAATATTTGATTCTATGAAAAATGTTAATTATTTTAAAAATTTAAAAGGTGATAGGCGCTACACAGCTGACACTCTGTTCATCATCTTTGGCATTACTGCCGTGATTGTCAATACCATTATAGCAGAAAAAGCCACGAAAATCCAGTCCGACCAGCAGTCATTCCCCGTAACTATGACGGAAAGAATAACCGAAGTCTACGTCAACGGCAAGTTCGTGTTTCCCATAGAAACTCTTGATGGTCCTTATAATGAGCAGCATCATGCTGTAATGACATCTAACAACACGTTTGCGGACCCGTATCAACCTCAGATACTGTACTGTCCTACTAATCAGCAGGAAGCACCACAAGCAAGATTCGTTGATGCCCCACCATCTTATGATGCCTACCAGTTCAATGATTCATCGACACATTAATTTCGAAAAAAAAAAGTTTTGGTGGGGGGGATATCTAATAAGCAAATCAATTAATGTCGTTATTTTATGACCCAAAGTATATTAACTTTTTCTCAATTATTTGATTTTTTATTTGAATTCAATTTTTTAAATCATTTTCAGGTAAATAAATAAACGTATCGATTTCACATTAATTGAAGTCAATCTCTGATCTAATTATGTTATTATCCCTGAGGGTTGATACACATAATGTAATGAAAATACATTATTTGTATACCCCCGAATGCAGGGAATGATGTAATTTAATTTATGATTGCTAAGTAGTTTTAGAAAAAAAACCTGTGTTCTAGAGTAAACTCTACATATTTTTGGTAGAGAAAACCTGATTTTTGTAGTTGTAACTCTTGTTTTCTCTTAGTTTTTACCTTTTTAAAAAGTCTACTCTGAATTCACAATAGGTTAGTAAGTAGCTAGTTATTCGCGTGGGCAGTTTTGTTATCGTAAAACGTCATGGGGTTCGGCAATTCAATAGGATTCAGCAACCTAACTTTGGAATTAATTGATTTTTAGGATAATTGCATAAAATAAGCTAAGCTAACCTGACCTAACTTAACCTAAAGGTTATGCAATAATGGGCGTTAGCACCATAGGGTATATCCGCCGTGGATGGAACCAGTGCGAGGAGCGACTTGGCAGCACTGTTAGCTCTATGTCCACACATAAGTGCTCTATCCTAGGCATATGAAATGGAGGCCATGTTGGAGGGTTTATAGGCCTTTAATGCCGTCGGAAGAAGACGGCAGAGTAGGAGGACGGTGTAGCGGAACTACGGAGTTAGATAAGAAACGGAGTTTGAATCGGCACTAATCGGAGGATGGAACTCCACTATGGGCACTTATCGGGAGAATGATGGAAATCCACTCGATAAGCACCACCTTGCGATAGAAATAGAAACTATTTTTTCTGGTTTCTATATAGTTATCTGCTACGTGCTGTTGACACTAGGTAGTGTAGGCCAGTGTAGGACAGGCAAAGGCGTATGACCTATCTAACTAATGGTAATAGTTAATAAATAGGTTGACGGAGGTATACAGAACGTAAAATGGATAACAATACGGCAGCTCATGTTTGTTTATCTATTGAATGTAGCTCTCGTATATATGGGTTGACTATAGTAACTGTATTGTTATTTATTAAATATAATTTAAGGGTTATACATAGAGGACGATAGAGGAGCGAGCTGAGAGGGGTAGATTTGATATGACTTGAAGAGTTGGTGCTGAGAGACAGTTCCTCTGAACTTATTATTCAATAGGGAATATGATGTAAGATTTTAAATAACCGAAATAAAGAAAATATTATTATATTGATACTGCCTATTAGTTAACGTGATGGCCTTTGTTTTCCGCCACTAATAGTATATTAATTTCTATACTAGTAAATCTGTAAAAGACGATATCGGCTTGAATTTTAAATATTTTACATAATGCGTTTTATTTCTGAAACAACTAATAATTTTATTAAAGTTTTTTTTATTTATTGGCCAATGAGGCAATGATTTGAAATTTATCCCCGAGTGTAGGGTATAATCATACTCGAAGAGGGTTTAATAGGCGTTTAATTGTTGATCAGACGAAAGCCTTCTCGGTATAGCCCTACTGTTTACCATTGTAAACGCCCCAGGGTTATTCCGATTTCTGCGAACGACGTAACGGCTACATAACAGCACAGTTTGAACCGATTTTTTTAGTGAACCTTCATATAGATGCGAAGTTTTGCACCTCCTTTTCTGGAAGGGATATTACAAGTAATAGTTAAGTAATAAATAAAATAAGATTTAGCCTATATTTTGCCTGAGATGGTTTCGGCAACTATTTCTAAATTACACGACCAGTACGTAAGGATCGAGGGACTGAAGTGAGTATGGGTTTTTAATTACTGTATTCGGCATTGGACCCAACCCGAGGAGAAGGACATACGATTATATCGTTTTGCACCTGTAACAATATTAATGCAATATCGTTTAATTAGAATCATGAACTGTGTTTTATTTTCAAATTATAATATTATATTAATATAATAAGCGCAATCTGGTTGAGATTCTGATTCGCAGTATTCTCTTAAAAGAAGTTATGAAACGGCCAAACGGGCCTTTGTTGATTGTAGTCTAGTTTTAATCTCATATCGTCAGCTCGCCACCGGTTCGCAGTGTTCAAAATAAATTTAAATCTAGAAAAATATTCCCTTTGAAGTTTTACCACTAGTCGGTATTAAACACAGACCAATTGGTCTGTGGTATTAAACTTAAATAGGCCTATATCTTACTTATTAATAGATGAGGCGAGCGCCGAAGGCGCGAACTTAGAAGTGAAAAACAAAGTGCTAATTTAAAAAAAATCAAATGCCATTTACTTGAATGGTTTTAGACTGGAATAAGAAAGAATTATCAACACTTTTCTTTATTGCTTTAACACATGATTTATCTTCAGATATATATCTAATATATTGGAGAAGTAGTAATATATGCTAAAATAGAATTCGTTCTAATTATCAAATGAATTCAGTAAAAAAGTAAAACATGACCTAAATTAAAAGGAAATCAAACTGACAACAAATGCGCGAGGGTTTTTATTTAAAAATTTATTTGATCATTTTTTCTTAATATTTCTTGGTTATAGTCATTATTTTATGATTTTTTTTTACAAACCAGAAAAAAGTAAATTTTATACTAAGAATTGCATATTTTAAAATGAATTAGAATATTTTATAAATTACTACTATTACTTTGAACCAGGTGACCTGTACTGCAATATTACATTTGAAAGCCGTTATATTATATTCTACTTAAAATCCAATTTAAGCCATAGCGTAATAAATCTATCAGGTTTATAATATTCCTATTTTAAAACATATACTTTGTAGGATGCTGATAAGTAAGCATGCATATTCCTACGAGCTAACATAAATGACCTAGTATAGTGTTTCACTTATGTTTGTTGGGAGATGTGCTACAATCCAAAACTTGTGGCTTTTCTAGACTTTATTCTAGGATTGCTCGTCATAAGTTTACAGGTATTTGATTTTTTTCACGTATAGTGTCTATAACTGTGGCTTATGCGGCATGTTAAATACATCAGATCACAACTTATGTAATATATAATGCTGCAATCATAGTTGATCTCATATCTATTGGAATTTTTGGCGGAGTTTTAGCCATTTTGACATCTGCGATAGTTCTTCGCAAACCAAAGTATAGTATATATATGTTTATTTTAAAATGGTTTAATCGACCAACTTTGATTGTAATTAAATCAGGAAAGTGTGGATTCAAAGTTCAGCAAGTCTCTCAATCATAAGCGGTTTGATAATGATCGGTATTTATGCATACGATCTCAACTATTATATTCAGTTGGAATCTTTACCCACAGCTCGATACTGCTACGATGAACCATTTTGTATTTACTTTAAAATCTTTAATTAATTTTAAATTTAAAAATAATTAATTAAAAATTTTAGGTGAAGGAAGAGTTACAATTGATGTGGTATTCATCGCATCTGGAATTATCTTAATTTTCTTAAATGGCATATTTGTTTTTAAGGCAAAATCAATCGAACTTTTAAACTCTCCACTACCAAATGACGTCGATTGATTTTCAAATGAATTCACCTAAATCAATTTTTAGATTTTCATGACGATCGATTTTTTTGTTATCATTTTTCTCTTTGTTCCTCTCCTGATAAAAATTATGATTCACCACAATATATATATTATATAGAAAGGGCATGCTGCACACAAAGTTATTACATCAGTGTCATTCTTGGTTCATAATACACAAATAATCAAACAACTTAAAAAAAATTTAAAATGAGAAATTCAACCGAAGAATACATCAATGGACCCAAACCATTAGAGAAATCCATCAAAATTTTGGCTTTCATTAACGTTATCGTCGGCGCGTTTGTATTTATTCTTCAATTTGCAGTGGCTATGACTTGGATTTTCGCTCTTGCTGATTGGATTTCTACAGGTTTCTGGGGAGGCCTTTGCTTTCTCGGAACTGGATCCTTGATCCTTCGAAGAAGGTATTTTGAAAACTTACTATTTCAATAATAAATTACATTGTAATTTGTCTAACAGAAACGGTGGAATCGTAATGATGGCTATAACTTCCATATTATGTGGTTTGGCAATGCTAGGAGTCTACATTTGGAATTTGTCGGTTGTCACTACATGGGGTTGCGGATACTGTAATAAACTTATTTATTTATTTTAAGCCATTATTTAATTGTAATATTAATCTATTGTTCAGGCGGTTGGCGTTA
The DNA here is from genome assembly GCA_030141595.1 of Chydorus sphaericus. Classification (NCBI taxonomy): domain Eukaryota; kingdom Metazoa; phylum Arthropoda; class Branchiopoda; order Diplostraca; family Chydoridae; genus Chydorus; species Chydorus sphaericus. The sequence goes on along the minus strand of CM057929.1, from coordinate 10,768,640 downwards.
TACAGCTGACATTCTGTTCATAATTTCTGGCACTATTGCCGTGATCGTCAATGCCATTTTAGCCAAAAAGGCCAAGACAATTCAACCCGTCTACCCAGTCTACCCCGTCACTACCAATGCGGTCATCCAGATGCAGTCTTATCCAATAACCAGCACGACTACCGGAAACGTTACTTACGTCAATGGCCAAGTCATTTATCCAGTCCAAACTGTCGGTATTGGCCCGTATTATGGGCAACAGCAAGTTGTGGTGACATCTAGCAACACTTTTGCGTACCCGAATCAACCTCAGCCAATTTACTATCCCACTAATCAGCAACAATTAGCAACACCAGGACAATCAGGATTCGTAGATGCTCCACCTGGTTATGCATACAATAACCAGAAGGATCCAGCAAATCAAAAGTATTGATTTAAAAGCCTAAATATTTAAAAGTTAATAATTGTAATTAATATGTTTGAATATTTATTATGACATGAATAAATCGCACTACAATTACTTAAAATGTGTACTTTCGAATTATTTTATTGCTATTATTATAGGGTCTAGCTGCAAATTTATCCAAACATTTAGAAAAATTTCCAAATGTATTATTTTAAAAGAAGTCACCTTCAAATGACGTCAAATAGTTGCAACATGATAACGCTGTTTAGTGATTGGATTGTTTGTCTTGCACATCCCCCGATAAAAAAAATAAGTCTTATATAAATATGGTATTGCTCATATTGATTAGTCAGTGTGGCTGTAAGGTTCCAAACTAGAATTTTTTACAGACCAATTTAGTCTTCAATTGTTGTTTTTAAAAAATGACCAATAACTCTTCAAACCACAACAACGGGCCAAAACCTTTAGAGAAATCCGTAAAAGTTTTGGCGCTAACCAACATAGCACTCGGAGTTTTCGTCATTATCCTTCAATTTGCAGTGGACATCACTTACATCTTCGATCTTGCTGACTGGGTTTCTACTGGCTTCTGGGGAGGCATCTGTTTCATAAGTACAGGTGCAATGATCATGAAAAGAAGGTATCTGTTAAGATTCTTACAGTCATTAATATACAAGAAGTGATTTAATTCGTTATTGACGTATCTATAGGAGTGGTGGAATCGCTATGATGGCCATTTTTTCTCTTATGAGCGGTCTGGCAATGCTGGGAGTCTACATCTGGAACATAGCGACTGTCACCCAATGGGGAATATGTTATATTTACTACAATGGTTCATGTAATTATATATATATATTAACTTCTTACATCTTTTTTTGCTAGAAATTATAATCATCTTGTCTCATATTTCCAATTATAGGTGACTGGCGTTACGTAGCTGATGTCTTGTTCATCGTCGCCGCTGTCATCGCCATTTTAGTTAACGCCATCTTAGCCAAGAAAGCCAAGACGATTCAACCCATCTACCCAGTGTACCCTGCTACAAATACGGTCATCCAGATGCAATCTTATCCCATTACAACAACTACAGGAAATGTGACTTACGTCAATGGCCAGGCTCTCTATCCGGTTCAAACTGTTGGTGGACCTTATTACGGTCAACAGCAAGTGGTTACTTCTGCCAACACGTTTGTATACCCTAATCAACCTCAGCCAGTCTATTATCCGACAAATCAGCAGCAACAACAGGCACCACCACAAGCTGGATTCGTGGATTCCCCACCAGCTTATGCATATGGAAACCAGCCTGACCCTTCGAAGCAAACTTTCTAAAAGCATTTCTTTTTGGTAAACATGTACGGGAATTATATAAGATATTAATTGTTTCATTTAAGCATAGAGATTTACTGCTAACGATCACTTATAATGCTGAAGAATGCTGCATTGCCATTTTATGATAAGAATACAATTTAAGTTTGAAAAAGGATATTCTTTAAAAATGTAGAACTTTACCACACTTCATTCTTTATGTTAGTGTGACGCACTTTAAAATACTGATACTATGTAATAAATAGGTTCTATTTAATTTTAATTGAAACCTTTTAAGATACTTGAATGAATCAATGATTTAACGAGAAGAAAACCTCAGCTTATACATCAAGTGATGACTATCGATGGCCTAATAGTTTATCTTTCTTTCCTGTTTGTCTTATCACCCCTATTCTAGATACAACCAAAAATTCATAATGGCACAATATAATGTTTTTATCTATATCTAGCATATTAGTCAGTGTGGGATCCCGTCTGATTCAAGTAAAAACAATTTACAGTCGAGTTTTTTTTCTTAATTCAAAAGAGGAAAAAAAATAACTCGCCAAATAGCGATTTACACACCACAACGCACCATAACTATCATTAGAAAAAATTGTTGGACATATTGCTCTGATCAATCAACAAATAAGATATTTATTTTAAAGAATATGGGTTCATTAGATGGTGAAATAAGATAAATCAAGTGGGTATTAATAGTCATTCCTTAACTCCTAAAGTGTATCAGTTGAAAAAAGCTTCATATTATAAAATTTTTAATTAAGTATTATGAATTATAATATTTTGATTAATTTAATCTATATTCAATCAAGTAGTATATATTATAAAGGTTCATATTATGACAATAAGTGGCCCATTAGAACTAAGGCCTCAATGATAATGGTACAGTTTTCGAAGTTTGATATAAAACCAAAATAATTTTTAAACTATCGCTTTTTTTACTATTTTATTTTGGTATGAGCCAATGCTAGTAAATACATCCTAAAACTCTTTTTCTAGTTAATTATAAATGGATTTAACTTTCGTTGGAGTTATTTAAATACTTCCAATTACGAATTACTAGCTATAGAAATTTATAATTTTATACAAGCAAGTTATCTTTTATCTGCACAAATTTTAAAGCCCATTTAATATACTTTAGTACGCTGGACCCTTTTGTGGCTTTGAAAATTTAGCCTTTTTTATAATTAAAAGAAAATATGTATTCTAAAAATTATAGACGATAAAATAAACATTCAAATTTTACGGCTGTGTGGGTTGTAGCATTGTATGCACGCGTACTCTGTGTGGGAGTTATGTGATCACGTTGACTACATGGCTTTTTTTCTTTAAATATTTAGAAAGTATTAACATATATTTTTTGAATAGCGAGCAAAGGTTGTAGTAGTTGAAGATGCTTCGGTATCGGATAGTGTATTTTCTTACTAAAATGGACAGAGAACTCAAGTCAGTTTTCTGGTATTGCTTTAAGCTCAGTATTTTATTCCAATTTTATTTCGATTGCGGATTTGCAGACGAAGAAATTGAAGCAGAAAACCATTTTTCGAAGCTAGATTTTTGCAATTCAAAATGTAGAATTGAAAAAAATAGAAGCTCACAACCAAAGGCTAGAACGGGAAATTTTTAGCCTGAAAACTGTCGTTGATAGTGACAAACAGATGATTAAACTCCTAAATGGTCGTGTATCACAGCTCGAAGCTTTGGTTGTCGAAAATTCCAAGAAATACGATCAAAAAGATGACCCAAAAACTCGATCCAAACGGCCTGCAAGTTTACTTCCAGCTCAATTTAATTAGTAAATAAAATTTGTTAGTTTTAAAATTGACAAATCAATTGTATTTTGTTTAATTTTTATTTCATATATTAAAACAGCTTTATTTATTTTTTGAAGTGGAGTAAAACCGAAATCAGCAGATCATAGTACTGACACGCAATTTTACGGCCCACCTACTAATTGTAAAGATATGGAAACCCTTGGTTACACGTTAAATGGATTTTACATAGTGAACGGAGAAGATGAATTTGAGGAAAAAAGAGTCGAAATCGTCCTTTGTAAATTTAGCCTGCCTCAAGGATCAAATGACTGTAAGAAACCTCAATCTTATGCGTGAAAATATTTTATTGACATTTACAAAATGCAATGTGTTAAAAATTTCTATATTTAGTGAGGGAGGAGCGACTAGGATTCCCCACTATGGAAGTTATTGGATCCCAAACTCCACGTAGGTTACGTTGCTTCTTTCTATTAAAAAAAACTTTCCGTTTTCTTTAATTTACATAATTCAAAATACCGTTAATAGTTTAAACTAATATACTACTAATAAATAGTTTAAATTATGCAAGTTTAAACTAATGAAAATAGGGCTACTTAATATAGGCTATTTTAATTGATTAAATAAAAATGCTAAATTTAATTAGTACAAATCAACCTTCAAATGGCTTTTAGGTCAAGTACTAGCCAATAAATATGATGATAATAGGTTTCAATTCAACAAAGAATGTTCAAATGAATTTTAGGTCATGTACTAACAAATAAATATGATGATAATAGGTTTCATTTCAACAAAGAATGTTCAAATGAATAATATTTTTATTGAACTTTTAAAAATAGTTTAAATTTAAAAAGCAGTTACAAAAAATAAGTTTCGCACCAGTTTAGTACTAAAATAATATATTTGTCGCTGAACAAAATACTAAATTGTTTTCGATAAATGTCACCCTTTCCAACTTGATTTAGAATTTATTCAAATCTCAATTTCATTTAATAGATAAATAAGTATTGATATCTTAAAAGAGTTTGGATTCAGAGGATAGGGTTCAGACTATATTTTATTTAAGTTTGTAAATAAATTTTTTTCCCCTTTTCTGTTTCTACTAATAATATGTAGATGCTTCAAAGTCAACGTCTACAGCACTGACTACCCAGAAAAACCCGAAAGATTGCACTCCACCCTGGCATTTAAAGATTGGACAGAACACATGCTTGGAGGTAAAAAAACGCGGATACCATTTCCGACCCTCTGCATCTGAATGTAACAGCTATAGTCAAGACCAGACATGGGTGAAGATTCAAGATACAAAATTTAGATTTCAAATCTGCAAGAAAAAATTGGAGAAATGCTTAACAGTTTCTGAGGAACTGAATGGTAGAAATCGAGCAGTTTCTCTAGAAAACTTCGTTATAGGATCAGAGAATCAGTTGTGGATGATTAATGAGAAACAAAGCCGATTGGAAAATGACGATTCTGGATTATGTTTAATTAACGTTGGCATGGTCTCCTTTTTTGCTTCGGGGATTGAAGCGCGTGTTTGTCCCAAAAACTCGATTGATAAGATGGGAGGGAACTGGTTTTTCGTGCCTCTAAATAATTGTATTGTATTGTATTGTATTGATTGAATTTATATACCGCACTCTCCACATAACAGATCGAATGACGGTTAAGGTATCCCACACTATCTACGAGTAAAATGTGGGTATGCTAATGCGAAAAAATGGGTCTTGAGCTTTGACTTGAAGACGCGCCTGTCTGTTTCCTTTCTAAGTTGAGGCGGGAGAGAGTTCCAAATTTTGGGGGCATAATTGCTGAAGGCCCTCCCACCAAGGGAATCACGCCTCCATGTGCTGATCTCCAGGGTTACTGCAGAATCAGGATCGAATGAGCGGAGGCCCGCACGACGAGGGACGTAACGACGAATAACACCAGTAAGGTGCTCTGGGGCCATTCCATACAGGCAGTCGTAGGTGAGTAGAAGAATCTTGTAGTCGATTCTCTCAGCAACTGGTAGCCAGTGAAGATCAAACCTGGCCTTTTCAGTGGAGATAGATCTGTCACGGACAATCAGACGCGCGGCCGCATCTTGGACGGACTGGAGGGGTTTCAACTGCGCCTTGGTACATCCCGCCAGAAGGGAGTTTGCGTAGTCCAGTGAGGATATGATGAACGCGTGCACCAGGGTTTTAGTGACTTCTGGAGTCAGTCTGTCGCGGATTTGGGCCAGCCTGTAAATATGAAAGAAAGATTTTTTAGTAATAGTTGCAATGTGTTTGTTAGGGGATAAGTCCGAGTCAAAAGTAAATCCTAGAATCCTAGCTGATGAAACCGGTTGCAGGGATCTCTCCCTCATGTCTAGCTGAAGTTCAAGGGATGCAGCCTCCGCCTTAGAAGAAGCAAAGCACATCCACTCGCTCTTGTCCGGGTTTGGACGAACCCAATTAAAGGAGAACCAATCGAGAAGATCGCCAGCACACGAAGAGAGAAGGTCCAGGGCCGTTTTAAGGTCAGGGATTTCCGGTGGAATAGAGAACTCCAAGTAGATTGTAGTATCGTCCGAGTATTGCTCCACCTGTTGGAGACAATTAACATAAATTATATAAAGTTTGGGACCGATTACCGACCCCTGTGGCACCCCGTGCTTTAACGGAACCGCGATGGATCTGGTTCCATTAACAACCACAGACTGGGTCCTCCCGCTCAAATAGGACCGAAACCAGGCCAAAACGGTCCCGGAGATCCCACAGTGCGACTCAATCCGCCGTAGTAGAATTTTGTGGTCGATGGTGTCGAAAGCAGCACTAAGGTCCAGGAGAAGGACGACAGTTCCTTTCCCTCGGTCGACCGCGATGAGAAGGTCGTCTTGAAGAGCCAAGAGGTAGGTCTCAGTAGAGTGATTACGCCGATAGGCGTACTGAGAGGGTGCGAGAATGTTGTGTAAGGCCAGATGCTCATCAAGAACCGTAACAACCACTCGCTCAATCACCTTAGAAAGAAAAGGGCTTTTAGTAATGGGTCTAAAATTAGATAATACCTCTCTATCCAGGTTAGGTTTCTTGAGAAGAGGAGTAACAAGCCCATGCTTGAGGGTTTCAGGGAATTTTCCGGTGCGCAGGGAGAGGTTGACTAATGAGGTGATCGACGGCGCAAGAACAACAAGAACAGCGGGATTCTTCAAGATGTGTGTCGGGATCGGATCCAGGTCACAGGACTTAGTGGGGGACGCCAGTATGATCCTCCGGACCATATCGATGTCCACCATTGGAAATTCGTCAAGAGTTTCCCTGGCATCATTGGTCAGCTGGAAGGCTGGAGCTTCCACGACAAGAGCTGGGTCAATTGACGCCCTTTTGGAGTTCAGATCCGCCTTAATGCTCTCCACCTTATCAGAGAAAAAGGAAGAAAATTTATTAGCCAGATCCAAGTCTGAGAGATTAGTAGGTAAAGGCGTCGTTCGGGGCTTTCCAAGCCAGTCATCAACCAAGGTGAAAAGACGTCTCTGATTGCCACCGCACTCGGCAACCTCCGAACGATAATGGTTGCTCTTTGCCGAGCGAAGTAACGAGGCATATTCGGATACTAGGGCCCGATAGCGGAGGAAATGATTCCGTTTGTAACCACTCCTCCGCCAAATCCGCTCCGCTTTGCGCAGAGCTCGTCTTGCCGAGAGAATATTCTCATTAATCCACGGTGAAGGCGGGCGCTTTGGTGCCTTTTTATGCTGCAATGGAGCGTGCCGATCAAGTATCGCACGGAGTTCTTCATATTGTCCGATCTGAGAAGCCAATGTGACCCCCAGATCACCAGGATAAAAAGCAGGTCTTGTTAGGAGAGACGAGGATTTTAGGTCGGCAACGAAGTCCTCCAATATTAGTCGTCGATAATTTCTGAAGGTAAAAGGCAATCCGGCCTCCTTCGGTTTATCTATAGAGAGAGAAGAAATTATTAAATGATGGTCACTGATAAGGCTCGTTACCCGCGGTGGTGTCATAAATGAGCTCCCAGCGCGTGTGATAAACAGATCCAATGTATGAGAACGCTCGTGAGTGCGCTCAGTCACCAGTTGGACCAGACCAAGACATTCCAAAAGAGATAAGAAAGTGCGGGCCCTCGGACAGGACGGACAATCAACGTTCAACAATTGTATTTACTAGTTGTCAACAGGTCAAATTCAACAATTGTATTTACTAGTTGTCAACAGGGGTCAGGGCAACACGAAAGGTGAAACAGATAAATATGGTAGTTGACTGAGCACAATGTTTTTTTTGAGTCAACTCCCCTATTAAATATTTAAATAAAAAGGTAAAGTAGAATCGTTTCAAATTGACCGGGGTTTTTAATTCATATAGATTGTTATAGGAAAAGAATGATTTTAAGTGCTGAGATGGAAGGGAATCGGTATTGTTTTCTTCTAAATAATTGTGTTTTCAACAAGTTAACTTAAAGGTGAAACAGTTCAAGTAATTCAAAATAAAGAATAAGGCCAACAATTTAAAAAACATAGGGGATAATTAACTTTTCAAATAAAAGCCCCATATTCATTTAAATCTTATGAATTCTTCATATGATAAAATTTGGAATTTTTGGGAATGATATGCATAGTTTTATTTATTTATTTTTGGTTTAGGGTATACTTTTTTGGGGTTATTTTTCCTTGTTTAAATTGAAAAGGAGATGAAAGACGATAATACACATAAATAATTGTTAAAATATGTATATCAAACTAAAACTGGTTTTGCCTGCTGTTTCTAATTTGTCTGGTTTTTAGCAAAAAAACGCTTCATTGTAAATCATCATTGTTTCTACCACGCTCACAAAATAAGGTGGGCAAGCAACAACTTAATATTTTTTTTAAATCAAAACTTTGTAGATCACAGCTAAATAGATAATCCAATCCAAAATCAAAAACTAAATGGCTATTTTAATGCTATTTTAATCCTAAGCCAAAAACTTAATCAATGATAAACCAATGATAAAAAAAAAACACGAGGTGACGATTTCGTTTGCTGTTAAGATATTGATTTAGGATATGGTCAAAGTTGTTGAGTTACTGCTTAAATTAGTTAAACATATTATTAATTTAATATATTTCCTGTTTTATTAGTTATCGGTTAAAAGACTTAAATAGTTAGTTTACTTGTTTAATTTCATATTAAGCTATACGTTTAGTTGATTAGCTAATCAATAATTAAAAACCGTTCAGTTAGTGATTAATGTGGTGTTCGACGGCGTGCCATATTTTCCCGACTTGATTTGGTTAAATCTATTTTCAGTCATTGCCAATTCTTAAACACTTCGAACGTGACATTTTTTAGCTAGATTTTAAAAGCTAGGGGCTATTGAATATTTATGTTACATTCATTCTGTTTTTGAATTTAAAGTTATGTTAAAGAAGAATCCGTAGCCCTTTTCAGAAAAATTTTAATTCATTTTTCATTGTTGGCTTCCCGTTCGACAGCGAATCGACTTTAAAGATCCTGTTATCACCTATCGCTGCCTCAACAACACCGCACCTCCTTACCTCTCCGAGCTTCTCAAGAAGCCCAGCCGGGACTGTCGCTCTGCCTATTCAAGCGATCTTCTAGTCCCTAAGACAAAGTCCCGTCTTGGCGATCGTGCATTCTCTAAGGGTGCACTTTCCCTCTGGAACTCCCTACCCCTAGCTGTCAAGACATCTGAGACTCTTGGTGGTTTTCGTTCTCGCTGTTTTAAATATTTGTCTGACATTGCCTTCTCTTAAATTGTTGTATGGTATTTTTTATTGAGACCGAGCGTGCGCGCACTTGAAGCGGCCTAGTGCTAGGAAAGTGTGCGGTACAAATAAATATCAATTCAATTCAACTGATATTGAAACTAAAATATTTAAAAACTATTACTTCTTTAATGAACTATTAACATATGAACCAATATTTATTACCGGTACTAAAATTTTCTATACATTTCAACTTCATTTGATTCCATATTTTTAAGCACCTTGTTTGGGAGTTAATTTATTAATTACTTTCGAATCACTCTGTTATATATACAGGAATGTTTATATAAGCAATTTTTTGGCACGAATCCGAAAGTAATTTTTTTTTTTGTATTTTGGTACATTGAACCCATGCGTAACTAAGTTTTTAAACAAAATAAAAAATTAATGTTCTAGAAAATTGTAGGCAATAAAATAAGTATTCGAATTTTAGGGCTGCGTGGGTTGTTTCATTGTATGCACGCGCACCTTGTGTGGGAGTTATATGAATACGTTGACTCCATAGCTTTTTTCATTAAATATTTCGTAAAGGTTATATATATATTCTATTGAATAAGGAGTAAAGGTTTTAGTTGGAGTTACTGCAGTATCGAGTAACGTATGTTCTTATTAAAATGGATAGGAAACTCAAGTTTGTTTTCCCGTTTTTCTTTAAGATCATTCTTTTGTTCAAATTTTATTTCCATTGTGGAATTGCAGCCGAAGAAATCGAAGCAAAAAACAATTTTTCGAAATTGTACTATTGTAATTCAGAATGTCGAATTGAAAAAATAGAAGATCACAACCAAAGACAAGAGCAAGAAATTTTTAGCCTAAAACACAATGTTGATGAAGACAAGAAGATGATTAACCTCCTAAATGACCGGGTATCACAGCTTGAAGCTTTGTTTGTCTCAGAAAATTCCAAAAATAGAGACAAAGAAGACTCAACAACCCGATTGAAACGACCAGCAAGACTACTTCCAGCTCATGTTCTTTAGTAAATACAATCAGTTGATTTAATTGTTTTATTTCATTTATATTTAAAATACATAGTTGAGTTTAGTGTAACTTTCATTTGATATTTGAATAATCATATTTTTTTTTTAGTGGAGAGAAAAAGAAATCAGATAATGCTACTGACACACGATTTTACGGTCCTCCTACCAGTTGTGAAGATATGGGAACCCTTGGTTACACTTTAAATGGATTTTACATAGTAAACGGAGAAGATGAATTCAAGAAAAAAAGAGTTGAAATCGTTCTTTGCAGATTTAAACTTCCTCAAGGATCAAAAGATTGTAAGATAAAAAAAATGTACTTTCTTAATAATTTTATACGTGAAAATAATTGTTATATACATTTTGAAATTACGTATTTAGTGAAGGAGGAGCGACTAGGATTCCTAACACCGGCAGTTTTTGGATCCCAAACTCCACGTAGGTGGCTTTGCTTTTTTATTATGAATACAGTTTTCATGTGCAAAACTGCTGAATAAGCCTTCCGGTTTTCGTTTATTTGCAGAATTAAAAAATATATATATTTTTAATAAATTAAAAAAAAAACTCTACCAAACCAGTACATTCATTACCAGAACATATTGTATTGTAAGTAATTTAAATTAAATAATAAGTTTTTGAAAAACAATAGGCTTTTACGGCCGTTTAGCTGAATAGTGCTGAATAAAAAATAAAATAATTATGTTTACCATACATTTTAAAAGAAAAACTAACTATGAGTTACACTGGAAGAATTATACCGGATATGGGCATTTTTGTATCAAAGAACTGTTAGATTCATTTTGTCTTTTTTTGAATTTATTAAAGCTGTTTCCAGATCACCCACCGTACTGGACATATCAACAACTGAAGCATCACGTAAGTTAAAATTACTTTTATCGACTTAACAGAACGGAATGGTTTCAGATGTAAAACATATTTTAACTTGATTCTAAATTGATTCAAGTTTCCCAATCTAATAATTTTTTATTAACTAATTAATAAATTAATCAAGTATGACTTTTCGACATTTTAAAATAAAATGTTTTATTTTATTTTTACAATATAGGCTTGGGTACATTACAAACATCTTCTACTGTTCCGACCACCCAGAAAACCCCGAAAGATTGCACCCCACTTTGGCAGTTGAAAATTGGACAGAACTCTTGCTTGGAGGTAGAAAAACAAGGAAACTATTCCCGACTCTTGGTATCTGAATGCAACAAGTATAGTCTATCTCAGACATGGGAAAAGATTCAAAACACAGCATTTAGATTTCAAATCTGTAAGAAAGATTTGGAGAAATGTTTAACAGTTTCCAAGGAACTGAGTGGTAGTAATCGAGCAGTTTCTCTAGAAAACTTCGTGAAAGGATCAGAGAATCAGTTATGGATGATTAATGAGAAAAAAATCCGATTCGAAAATATCTATTCCGGGTTATGTTTAATTAACGTTGGCATGGTCTCCTTTTTTGCTTCGGGGATTGAAGCACGTGTTTGTCCCAAAACCTCGGCTGATAAGATGGGAGGGAACTGGTCTTTTGCACCTCTAAATAATTGTGTTTATTAGTTGTCAACAGGGAAACACGAATTTTGAAACAGACCAATTTATTCAAATTAAAGGGTCAAGCTAAATAATTTCAAATAGAGAGGGGTTTTTAATTTTTATTCATTTTTTTTAAAGAATGGTTTTGTAAAAGAAGTCACATTTTTATTTCAGTCTTCGAAATTCTTAACTTAACAAAACAGTTAATGTTGACGAATGTTATGAATAGTTTTATTCATTTTTCTGGTTTTGGGGACAAGAGTGTTTTGGGTTATTGTTTCAAAAATTAAAATGTAACTGAGAGAAGATAATACACGTGAATAGTAAGCACACATACTGTTTAAAATCAAATTGTTGAAGAGACGCGCTATCTCGTTTATATTTAACCAAAACTACGATTATATTCCTTGGCCTGGGAAATTGCTTTAAAGACATGGCAATTTTTAGAACCTACTTCAATGTAAATGATTCATCTAAGTGTATTTTCCACATTTACCAAATAAATTGGACAAACAACATGACAAACAACACCATTACCTTGTCGCAGAAAAGTATTTCGTTATGTATGAATCATTATAAAATCTATTTATTGTCGAAATTACTATTCCGAAATATGGTTTTCCCATTTTGATTCTCAAATGCAATGTTTACCATAAATCAATTCAAGCAAATTGTAATTGGCACTATAGCCCATTTTGTGCTTGTTTTCTCTTCTGTTTTCTTATCACAGCTATACGCCATAATCCCCGAAAGCATTCCTTCAGGTCTGAAAATCCCCGTTAAATAAGATCCATTTGCAACGTTCACCAATTGACCTGATTCAACATTCATCTTCCATAACTGAGTTTTTTCTCCTTCATTTCGTACCGTCAATTTAACAAGTTCATTCTTATCAATCCAGTCCATGATGACGGTTAGGCATTTTTCTAGAGTATTCAGGCAAATCTGCATCACAGTACCGTTTTCCGATTCAATTATTGCCCAATTTTGTTCAGGAAGATTAATGTCGCACGCGTCCAGTATAACTCGATCAGAAATTTTGTTGGTTTTCTTACTACGCTCTAGCGACAAGCAGTGCAATGGTTCTCCGATTTTGAATTTCCAAAGTTTAATGCAATTTGATTGCGGTTCCTTAATCTTTGTAAGAGAAGTGGAAGTAGATGAATCCAATAATGCTGTAATGTAGTGTAAAGATTTTTTTTTATAGAAGTGCAATGTTCTTGTATAGTAATACCGACAATCTATTTAATTAAACTAATTAAAGAAAAAGTGTGGTCGCATTCTATAGTTGAGCCATTATAGTTTTAACTATCAAACTTTATAGCTTTCAATACAATTTTAGGACTACATTACATAACATTTTCAGTTGGGATTCATTAATATAATTTAGTTAAAAAATGTAAACATACATTCTGTTTTAGATTGAATCTTGCCCATCATCAAGTGACCAACTCGTTCCTCTTTAGCTTTAAATTGAAGTAAAATAATTTGTTTTTAACTTTTTCAATTATTTATAGAATGAGCTATAGTGAACAAATATCATACCATCTTTAGATCCATTTGTCTGCTCAAATCGGCAAAAAGCAATTTCCAATTCGTTTTTATTTTGTGCTCCCTCTTCGTTCACAAGATAAAACCCGTTCAGAGTGTGGCCAAGTTTCTGAAGTTCGACACAGTTGGTAGGGAGGCCATCAAATCCGTTTATACATTATTCATATTTGGATTTTTCATTGAATTTTTATCAGAATGTTCGCTAAAAAAATTGTATAATAGCAAAACGAAATACATCAGCATTATTGAGATTCAAATATTATTGCGTGATTACCTATTCAAACCACTAATAGTCGCCGTGTTAATAGAATTCTCCAGTGATACTGTTGGCTTTAGAGGTACAACTTTTGAGTCAGGGTGATCAGGATAGAAATAAGTGCAATAGTCTTTTCCAATCATAGGAGGCTTCTTCATATCGGGACGATCGCGGTAGTAGTAGGAGCAGGGCCTACTACCATTGACGCACAAGGGTTTTGGGGTGGTTGTTGAAACGGTAGGTTGTCCGTTCGCTCGCGTTTGTATCTGATGGTAATGTAAACTTCTTCCATCTTGATCATCATCAACGAACCACGGTAAAGAAGTTGATTCTAATACGTTCGACATTTGGATCTTTAACTCATTCAGTTGTATTTGGAAATTATTTTCAACGCTGTTTAATCGTTCTTCCCACGTATCCTTATAACATTATGAATAAATTTATTATAGTTTTAAATTTAATAATCAAGAATACATTTTTTCGTTTCTCTTACCATTCGTCGATTACACTGTTTTGCAAGCTCTCCCTGCTCATGTGGAAAATTCTTAATTTCTTCACCCATCACCAAAACTAACAATTCAATTAAAGTAGTTTTATAGATGATAAAATGTTAAGTTATCTGCGATTGTCTTTAAATCATTATTTTAGATGAATCTGTTAGAAATGAGTTCTATATACTCACATTTATTATGTAAAGCTGATATTAAAGTTATGATTAAAATAATTCTCGTAAGCATTCTGATCAACTTAAACATGATATAGCAGCAAGTCAACATCTCAGTTGATATATTAGGTTTAACTTTGAAACTAAAAATAATAAAATAGATAAAATCTTATTTGCCAGGCTTTTGGCTGTATAGTGATCCGAGTGTGTAAAATAGATGCCTATAACTTGGATTGCTATAACTGTTTAATATCGTTTTTATATCTACAAATATACTTGCCTGATCCCGATAACATGACAACTCACTCATTTAAAAATTTTAGTCATAAAAATGTGTCGTTCTTTTTGTAATTTCAAATATTTTACTAAAGGCAAAATAGTTGCATTCAGCTCATTAAAAAAAATGATTGAAGAAATTGAGTTTTATTGAATACAGGAAATTGAAAACTAACGATGGGCGTGCATTTAAAAAAGTACGTCGTAGATAATAATGGCTGCGTGGGTTGTATCATTGTATGCACGTGTACTGTACCCTCTGTGTGAGAATCATTTTATTACTGTCAACGTATGCTCAATTCATTTTTATAGTTTTAAAAAATTCTCCAGTTGGTAGTCAAGGTTACTACAGCTGATTTGCTCTCATATGAGTTCCATTACCACTGATGGCGCTGTAGTTCTATACACTCTAAAAAAATTAACTCTACTTAAGTTATGCTCAATAAGTATACACCTGGTAAGTAGAGCTAAGAAGATAAAAATTTAAGTTATTGCCATACTTGGTAAGTATGGTAGGAATACTTATTTAAGTTTATATATGGGATCTACTTATTAAGTTAAAGTTGATACATCACATACATTTAATAAGTAGAAATTGGGTACTTGAAACCTATAATTTACTTACTATGAAGGAATTACTTAACAAGTCTACTTAGCTTCTACCTAATAATTCTTAATCGGAAGGAGCTTAAGTATACATAATCAAATATTTATAGTAAGAAAACGCTGCAAAGTATTGGTCCATATAGCCGAATGGTTAACGCTTCAGACTCTCAACTAAAAGTCCAAGGAACAATTCCCGATGTAAGCAAATCAAATTCTACTATTAATTGGTAATAAAGTGGGTAATTAAGAGCAAGTGTTGACTACTGTATTGGAGTTGGGATTGACATAAGATATACTATAAGATATGCTATTTAAGTTTATTTTTAATTAAATTTAAAAAATACCTAGATTCTACTTATTAGGTATATATATACTTACATTAAGTATCTCGAACTACTTAAGGGTTAGGTATACCACATGCACTTATAAGTGGATTTTTCCATTTTCCAACTTATAAGTAGACCTAAGTTGACCTAAAATTTTTAGTGTGTAAGAAGAAGGCTGTATTTACTTTTTATTTTTATTTTAGAAACGCTTTATAGAACTGAGAGGGTTGGCGCATGTCCGCAGTTAGTTCACATGTACCTTGATGATGTATTGAATGTCATTGGTTGATAGCTATTGTTACAAACCAATGCAGGTTGTTTTTGAGTTCTGTTTTGAGCTCTGATTTGAAAAGTTGTTCATTTTATGAATAACTAACTATTTTAGTTTACCATAAACTTGTTTTAAGTACAGTACGAAAAAAAATATTTAGAGAGAGAAACATGAAATAAGAAGGTGTCGATTAAATTTGAAAACAAATCAGAAATGAAGTCCAAAAATAAGGGTGTATGAAGAATTTTTAAAGCCAAAACCCGCCAAAATATATAAAAGAAAATCAAATAAATGTATATATAAGAACTATATAAACTAACTACATAACTATAAAAACGAAACTATATATAACTAACGAATATGTATTTATAAACTAAATTATAAATTGAGTTTTAACCGAGCAAAATCAAACAAAGAAAATCCATTAATAAAAACTATATTGAACTTGAATTGTCTGCTTGAATAAAGTAAATGACTAATTTAAGGTTGGATGAGCTAGATTTAAAATAAATCTTTTTTAAAGTTTTCCTTTTTCCTTTTCAATGGTCATATGGACAAATTAAATATGATTCGAAGCAACGAGATAAGACGCCACAGTCGTGGATAGAATAAACATAAGATAAGAGACGTAAGGTATTTGGATTTCTTTAGTAAAAGTAAGTTCCATTGTTCTCAAACGTGTGAACACTATAGAATGGAGTCACAGAATCTGAAACAAACAGTTTCAAAAAATAGTTCTAGATGGAAAATTATTGCATGGATCAACATTTCTATTGGAATCTCTTTCTTCGCCTTACAGGTAAACTTTAAAAAAAAGTTTATACTCTGATAAACCTATTAAATCAATATTTATTTTTGAATAACATAAAGTCATGGGCGATATCGACTAAAACTATTGCAGCGACGGTTGACGTCATTGGTTATTCTCTAGGTGTTTGGACTAGCTTGTTTTCAATAATTGCTGGTTCTCTAACCCTTAAAAAGTGGTATGCATTATTAAAAGATTTATTAATGAATAGTAAAATAATGCATTCATTCTATTTTTGAATTTATAGTAATAGAAAAGAAGAGTCCCTAGCCATTTTCATGATGACAATGCCATCTATGATCATGGGAGGACTTCTCTTTGGAATCTACACATGGAATCTTATCAAGACAGATAGAAGTAAGTGTGAAAAATAATGTAATGAATCAAAACACTCCTAAGTCCTAATGCATGGGTGGTTTTAAGCAAACAGGTGTACAAAGAATGGCAGTTAGCGTCTCACTGGCATCTTTAAGCAGCTTGATCGTCGTTTTCAATTTGATTTTGACTGTTGAAAACAAGCCACTTCAAGTCAGCGTTGAAAATGGAGAAATGTAAAACCATCGAGATCTGAATTCACCTGAATCCGCCCTTTCTCGCAAGAAGTTTAAAGAAAAAGTACCATAATTAATAAGTAAAGTAACTAATTATTTAATAATTAATAAATAAAGTACCATAATTTTATTTATTGTAGCGGTCGGTGCGGTTAGGTAAAAATAATTTTATAACTTTGTAAACTCTTAAATGATAAAATTGTTTTTATTTTTTTTATTATTTTATACTAAGTTAGTCAATAAGATATACTTATATAAATATTAGAATTTTAACATTTGCTATAAATTTCATTTACATCTACTTTAAGGCATTTATTTATTAGAATTTATTTAACTGCATTGGATCTGGAAAATTCCTTTTTTAAAATTTAATTTATATTATTTATTCATATTTAAAGGTCGGCTCTTTCAGTAATTACATATATAGGCCTACATTTGATTTTCACCTTTGAACAAATTACATCTTGAATTTTACATTTGAACTGCACCAAATATAATAATTTTGACATGTTATTTATAATCCGTCGTCATAAACTGGGGCTGATTTTATTATTATTCTTATGATATCATTGCAGACTTTAAGAAAATACAACTTTAGTCGCTTCTTCCTGATTCAGCCCAATCATCGCCAGAACCCAGAAATGGTAAATCGAGCACTTATGTTTAAAATTAGGGTCACCAACGCTATAGCTATAAGCAACGTTTATTATTACTTTATTAGAGAGATATTCCTTTGCTTGAGAATCATCTTAGGCTCTTAAGTTCAGCAGCAAAGCAAAAACTTCACTGAATTATTCTTGATTCAACTTGTTTCATTCTTTAAGTTAATCGATACTTCTCATAAATCAGTTCACGGTCTGGGTAAAACAATTATTACTCATTAAAGACAATAGCTAGAAGTCTCATATTTTGCAATCAAGTAGCCATAGAAGTAATCTACTACTATCATTTTTTTACGTAATAGTCAGGAATGCAGTGTTTTTAGGTTACGCAATAAAACCTTCCATAATTGATTGAGTTTTACTATTTTAATCAACCTAGGGTTGAAAACGAAACGATATTCTTAAAAACGAAACGCGTTAATTTGTGTCTAAATTTTAAGAACTTCTCTAAAGAACACTTTTTGAATTGAGTTAATTCAATTTTAATATTTACATATTTGTAATTATATATTCGAAAGTAAAAACTATAGAGACTATTTCCCTTCAGGTCCACCCCCCCCCCCCCAAGCGTATTGTATATGCAAATATAGGTATACGTTACCTTTGGAAAATACGGAGGAAATACGGCAATAGATCCTAATAATACAAGTCATAGAAGTGAGCCCTATGCACAGTTGCACCATACTATTTACTTTAGAAAACAGCCTGAGACCGGAAACGTAGTGAAACATGATTAATAAACTCAGAGGATTACAATGGAGCAAAGACGAAAACAAGCGAGTGATTATATAAGTGAAGCCGTGGGTGAAACTCGGAGATTGAAATAAAAGCTTACATACATTGGGTAGTTTTGGCTCCTTTTGCATGATTGGATGAGAATAAATCATCCGATGAACAAAGGGCGCTCCGATCAATTTTAGGAGAAGGATAAAGAGACTCGTCTATATCTCAACAGCTGTGAGAGAGGGAAACATTAGTTTGTCAAAAGTGCGAGCGAAGGAGTTTATAAAAATTTAGTTGTAATTAAATCCCATGGACATATTATCGACGTATAGTCATTGAAGTAATTTCGATAAGTATAAGCATCAATCCAATTATTCCAGCCCGATTGAACAGTTATGTAACATACGTCATAATGGTCTTTCCCATCATCAAAGTGATAACGATCTGCATAATTTTATTCAAATGTAAGGCTACTTATCGTTAGATAAGAGTGAATATTAACTTAAACTTATCTTTAAAACGGTTTCTACAGGTTATACAACATCAGCCGAAAATCTACTCCAATTTCCTTTCGTGAACTTTCTTGTCAATCCTTGTGGTCTCATGATCCCATCTGTCGATGATGGTGGCCCTTCTGTGAGCCCATCCAATCCCGACTGGCCCGGTATAGAAACGGCAATGCCTCATTCAGCCCCATCATCGTCTCTGTCGAAATTTAGGACTTATTCCAAAGGCACAACTCTACTGACTCGTCAAGCTAACAAATTTATTTCGCATTTCAAGTCTGTATATTACAAAATACGCGATGAAAGTAGGAATAGAACAGTGGAAGAACGAACCTCTCTGTCTAGAGAATTTCACAAAACTTTACTAGTAGGAAAACATTTAGCTCAGCACGTTTACCTGCCTTCGGTTAGTTAATTTCATCAATTTTAAAATGATAATAATTATAAATTGAGATTATTTTTTATTGTTCTTATGATGTAATTATAGACTTTGAGAAAATGTGAAGGAATGCAACTTCATTCGCTCCTGCCTGATCCACTGCCATCGTCGCCAGATATGGTACATTATTGTTTTCTAAGTAAAATTATTATAATCACTATAATAAATGGTTTTTACTGCTCTTGATAGGGGGACCTCTTTTTGCTTGAGATTTACCGTAGTCTCTTGATCTCAGCAGCTCATCTTCACCTAATTATTCTTGATGCTTACGAGTCCACTCACTTTTGTACGGCCGAAAACATACCTCAGCACCATCAGACTATTCGGCAGTATGTAATTCAATGGATTTTCCTTCTTTTCATTTGAAAATATGATTCTTATGGTGTCTATTATTAAAGCTTAACAGGAAAAGTGGAGACGTTGATGTGCCTGATGCTACAATCAGCCACTGGTCCAGAAAATCATGACATATTTAATTTTTATAATGTGACTAAGCAGGTCATTCAATCGAAAATAGATCGCTACAATTACTGTTCTGCAAGGTGAATGAGACTTTAAAATATTAATATAATATTATTAGAGAACCATCAATCAGTAACAATGTATATTTATTTTTATAGGGAAATTAGAGGCTGCCTCGTCATTCACTACATCAATCAAATCTTGAAAAATGCCGAAAATTTAGATAACATTACCGAACAGCATTATAAGTAAAAAAAATTAATAAATAAAGAACAGCAATCATAAGAGGAAAATTACATGATATTTTAAAAGTTTACAAAAATATTAATTATTTATTTATTTAAGGGAAAATTGCATAATATTTTAAAAGTAAAAATTCTAATTAACCTTGCGTTAAACGCGGTTTTCTAAATGGAATATCGACATTTATGGCATGTTGTTAAACACTGTTTTTTATTTTCATATTAAAATAAGTATGTTACGGGGATTTCTAAATAAAATTCGGACATTTTTATCAATCGGAATGATGGTTAATGAGTAAAAACAATAAATTAGCGTAGAAGTAGAAGAACCAATGGAAATTACATTATACCTTTTGTTTTTCATTTAAACATTTGATGTTCACTTAAATTTTGTGAATATCGAGTTTAATTGTCTTTGGACGAGTAAAGCTCAAGAAATCAAGAAAGATTTTACTGCTGGAATACAACTGCAATGGTATAAATAAGGTGATAGTTACATAATTCATTCAGCCAATTTATCATCTAAAGTGATTAATTCCGTAATAAATCACAAAAATTTCAATATGGTAATTAAGAGATTTAAGTAATTTGATTAAACTAAATGACGAAAAAGCGTAGTCGCATTCTATAGTTTAGCCGTAAAATGCTGCTTAATACGGCTCCTTATTCTTCTATAACATAGCAATCAACCGTTCTGCGATAAAAATGACGAATGACGTGATACAGCCACCAATGTAGAGAACGAAGATTCCGAAACTCGTTTAATTTGAGAGGAGTATTTCCAGCTTTTTTCTGGCTCCAAGGTTGACAGCGCTTAGGCATGGATTTGAAAGTTTGCTGTCGAATTCGCTTTAAAATACCATTTTCCCATACTCGCAACATGAACCTTATTTTGTAATAACCAAAAGAATAAGACTCGCAGTAAACTTCATTCATGTAATAGGTATTGTATAATGTAATTACTCTCGATTGTAGGTCTCAGTGTAAGGACTTCCTTTTTGTAGAGCTGTCGAAAAGGGTACGAAATAGAGTAAAGGCTTCTTGGCGGTTGTCATGCGACATTCTCCGTTAGCTTTCAAATCCGCATTGATATAGTAGTTGATAATATTTACTGACTGATGAAGGCCAAATTGTTAATTAATTTCATGGAAAATTACTGGTTTTTGTCTGTTTCTTACTTACCCCTGGATACACGCAATCATTCTTGGCCACGTTAAAAATAGCATCCAGTGAATTAGTGATTAGTAGTTCCGGATTCTTTCGGAGAGAGTCTCCTAAAACTTTATATTGTCCAGAGTCAGCGTTCTAGTTAAATTCAGTTTCATAAAAAACTTATATGGTGTATTGCGATTGAAATAAGCAGAATATGATTTTTACTAGAATTTTCAAACTTAAGTCCGAGTTGAGTTCAACTGTCATTTTAAATTTTATAGAAGCAGCCAAGTCTTCCAAAGTGTCCACTGTGGGTTCTAGTTTAGGTACGGCCAGATTTGCCGTATATGTGCCAATGTAAGCATTGACTAGAACCACCATTGAAAGGAGCCATAAGGCGACCATCGATCGGAAAAGAAACCTCTTCACCTCTTGAGGGGTAACATTTCCTGCGCTCAGTTCATTTAAGTCATAAGGGATTATTTATAGACAAGCAAGGTGCTTATTTTAACCTTGTGCCGTTATGATTGTCAATGCATATTGAAATCCTTGGTATAATTTCTCCAAGTGGGACTGCCGACGTTGTTCGATGATAATGTCGGAATAACGATTTCGAGTATGAACGACCAAAGTCAAGACGATAGAAAAAATGATGATGGACAAGATAAAAAATAGCCACACCTTTTCATTCATTTTAAAAGTATCAGTGAAATCTTTGTTATTTTTTTCTTTGAAGAAATAATAAATGCTACCTCATTAGTAAATGGTATAATGGGGGCAGATAGTCGGCTCACTTCTTTGGGAAAAGGCTGCATCAAGATGAAGTCATCGACAGTCATCGGAAATCACAAGTCGACGTCGAGGGAAAACTCCAAAATAAGAAGAAATGCATACGGCGAATAATCAACTTCCTACAATACGTTTGATAAATAAAATTTTTAAACAATGAAACACAAACTATAATGATTATTTCACATTATTTTTAAGCTGGTTGATTAGAGCTGTATCAACTCCATACTTTTGTACCTCAGCTGGATCAACCGGGACATATTAAATTCTTATTATTCAAAAATAAAAATACATTTTGAAAGAATGAACCATTTTATAATCTAATTTTAAAATATGTAGACGATCCGCTTCCATACCTCACGTGAAAATATTCAATCATTAACTGTAAGGTATCGATAGCGAGACCCGTGTAAGTGACATTTCCCCGAGGCCCTCTATGGCTCATCATGATCGGTGGAAACTATGCATCGATATTAAGTATTTAAAATTATATACGTCAATCTGTGTTTTCTTTATCTTAAGATATTATATTAAGATTAACTAGAGTTCATCCTTATAGGCCTTACCTCGAAAGCAGATACTCTAAAAGTGACGTCATTCAAAAAATGTTTATTATAGCCATCTCGCACCCCATCAGTCACCATGGCATTAAAACAACTTATAAGATAGATTGTAATAAGTTTCGACGACAAGGACTTCATCTTTCCGACGACCAAACCACCAAACAGCGACGATGAGGAGCTTCTGATGATTTGTACACCTTGAATCTTCCATCTACCTACTCATTTTAGTTTGGCGCTCCAAGTGTATATGGCTAAGCCATGAAATAAGTAATCATATCGATGGTCATCGCACGAATCCAAAAGCGCGCTGGCATTATGATGCATATTGTATACATTAAAAGATCGATCATCGTCAGAATATTATATTATTATATCCGTGATTGTAGATGTACGATGCAAGATGCCTTTCCTAGCTGGCAAAATTTAAATCTAGTTCTTTCAATTGATTAGATAAATAGGAATCAAAGCTAATTCTTTCCATTGGTTGGATAGCTTATAAGCTATTGATAAAGAACTTTTTAATTTCATCAAAATTAAAAAGAAAAGCTACTTCTTTCTATTAGATTGGATAGATGAGATTCAAAGCTAATTCTTTCCATTGATTGGATAGCTATTGATAAATAACTTTTTTCATTAAATTAAAGTACTATCTATTTCAATCTATTGATTGGATAGACAGGAATCCAAGGTTAATTCTTTTCATTGATTGGATAGCTATTGATAAAAACTTTAATTCCATTAAATTTAAAAAAAATCTACTTCTTTCTATTAATTGGATAGATGGGAACCAAAGCTACTTCTTTCCATTGATTGGATAGCAATTGGTAAAAACTGTAATTTTAGTTGAATTTGAAAGAAAAGTCCAGGGAATTTACATTCAATCATTACTTCAGTTGACTTTGAAAGAAAAGTACAGGAAATTTATTAACAATCATAATTTCAGTATCAATAAATTTATACATTATTAAGCAAATTTAATATAGTTTTTGAAATAGGGGGTGTAACTCAGAGGTAGAGTGCTTGCTTCGCATGTAAGAAGTCCCGAGTTCAATCCTCCGCATCTCCAAACTTTTTTTAATGAAGCCAATATAGAATCCATCGTATATAAGGATCCGTTTATTTTCATTTTATAGATTGGCAGTAAATACAATAAGTACCTACATAAAAGTACATGCTCACAAATCAAACAATTTTTAATGATAGCACTCATTATACATAACTATTCAATGGATGCATGTACAATATAAAATAAAAAAAGAGAACATGTTTTAGAATTTAAAAAAAATAAAACTTTTGCTAGATGGTCCAAACAGTTATCGTCTAAAATCGAATAATTTTGACACTAGGTCAAATAATTCCAACAGGAAAATGAAGACGACGAGTGACAGGCCTTTCTTGATTCAGTAGGTACGCACGATATTGCTTTGTTATGAAGGGAATGCAGTATCAAAATGCTACGAGGGCAAGAAATGTAAAACACAGATGTATACGAAGAAAGCGAATAACACGGCGATCGTCACTATGCATTAGAAGCATTTTGCACAAAAAAATGGCAAGTAGATTGAGTTGAGGAAACGGTAATTAAAATTCATATTTTTCAGATCAGTTGTTTTATTTGAACGCTAGATGGTTGCAGTGTTTGCCCCTTCGAATTCACTTTTGAATCAATTCGTGAATCATTCAAAATTTTTTGAATTCTAAATTGTGAATTAAACGAAAAATTCACATTGTAAAATGAATTTAATTTTGAATTGAATCTGCTGATTTTTAAGCGAATCTTTCATCTAATGAATTAATTCATGTGAAATTCACAAAAAAATTAATTCACTTGGTATTATTTGGCATCAACGTCATCGGTGAAAGAGAAACCCATAGGTCGTAAAACTTTAATGTCAGCTGATTGCACGTTTTTAAAAGGGAATCTTAATGTTGTGTAATTCATTTTAACTATATACAATAATTTGGACATGAATGTATATAATCCTTAGAAGCCGAATGCAAAAAAAAAAAATCTCTTTTCCTAATCTTTTTTTTACCTTAGCGTGTAGAAACATTTCAAAATATAGGTATGCATTACCTATGAGTAAAAGACATGTGGTATACTTTGGACTATGCACAGGAAACACGGAAATATGAGGCCATAACAAAAGTCATGTGTTTTTAGTAGTGAGAGCGTTGCATCATACTGTTTACTTTCGAGAACGGCCTCAAACCGGCTTCATAGTGAATCTTGATTAATATACAGAGGATTACTATGGAGTAGAGGATATTGGGTAGTCTAAGCTCCTCTTGCCTGCAGATTGGGTGTAATGACTGATCACCTGATGAACAAAGGCCGCTTCGATTAATTTTCCGAGATGGGTAAACATTTTCATCTACTATTCCTTCACAGTTGCGAGAGAGAGAAATACTAGTCAATGAAAAGTGAGCTAACGATTATACGAATCTATAGTTTCGAATCCCACGAACAATTAATGGTTTTTATATTGTTTTAGACTTAAGTTATTTAGAAGAAAAAAAACAGTAATACAATAATACTATTCCATTACGAAGTTGTATAACTTGCGTCAAGATGGTCTTACTCATCATCAAAGGGATAACGATCTGCATTATTTTATTCAAATGTAAGGCTCTTTGTGGTTTTATAATAAGGATAAATCTTTAAAATAGGCCTATCTTTAAAATATCGGTTTCTATGTAGGTTTTACATCGTCAGCCGAAACTCTACTTCAATTCCCTTTCGCGAACTTTCTCGTCAATCCTTGTGGTCTAATGATACCGTCTGCCGATGGTGGCCCTTATATGAGCCCATCGAATCCCGACTGGCCCGGTATAGAGACGGCGATTCCATATTCAAGCCCATATTTTGTACCGAAAATGAGAACCTTTTATTCTAAAGACGGAGCTCTACTGATTCGTCAAGCAAGCGAATTTATTTCACACTTCAAAACTGTATATTACAAAATACGTAATGAAAGTAGGAATAGAACAGTGGAAGAGCGGGCCTCTCTGTTTAGAGAATTTCACAAGACTTTGGTAGTAGGGAAACACCTGGCCCAGCATGTTTACCTGCCTTCGGTCAGTTAATTTTTTGTTTAATTAATCATAATCATAAATTGATCTACTTTTATTGTTCTCAAAATTATGTCATTATTATACAGACTTTATCAAAATGCGAAGGAATGCAACTTCAGTCGCTTTTGCATGATCCACTGCCATCGTCGCCAGATATGGTACATCATTGTTTTCTAAATAAAATTATTATAATCACTATAATAAATGGTTATTACTGCTCTTGATAGGGAGACCTCTTTTTGCTTGAGATTTATCGTAGTCTCTTGATCTCAGCAGCTCATCTTCACTTAATTATTCTTGATACTTACGAGTCCACTCACTTTTGTCCGGCGGAAAACAGGCCTCATCACCATCAGACCATTCGGCAGTATGTAATATAGATCAATGTTTTTCTTCTTCGTCTGGGAACGCATGATTCTTAATGTATAATGATTACAGCTTAACAGGAAAAGTGGAGACATTAATGTGCCTCATGCTTCAGTTAGCCACTGGTCCAGAAAATTATGACACATTATATTTCTATGAAGTGACCAGGACAGCCATTAAGTCGAAAATAAATCGCTACAACGACTGTTCTGCAAGGTGAATAAGACTTACATATTATAAGCAACTATTTTAAGCAACTATTATGTATATTTATTTTGCAGGGAAGTTCGAGGCTGCCTTGTCATTCACTACATAAATCAAATATTTGAAAATGCTGAAACTTTAATCAACATTATCCAGCAGCATTAATAGGAAAAAACAGCCATCATCAAGAGAAAAACATATTTTTTTCCGTGCAAGAAAATGATTTTTTTTCAAAAGCGCAAAAATATACCGCAATTGTGCGATTTATATATGAGCAAACTATGATCAGAAAATTGAAAACGTAACTTTCCCGTAGGGATTCTGTACAGACTTTTTTCTCATTATATGGTGGACCATAGTTCTCGGAAGTCTCACTAGATGTATTTTTGCCCATGTAGGCAAAGTTGGTGTGCACTTTTCACATATACTAATAGTTAGCCGTATTCAAGTAATCGACTTAAAATACGTATATAAGATGAACGAAACCGCGGATTAACTTCTAAGAGTCAAAATGAATTGAAATCAATTAAAAAAGCTCTTAATAAATATGATCATACCGTTTTCAACAATGAAAAAAAAACTAAATCATTAAAAACATAACTATTAACCGGTTTAAAAAATGGTTAAAACATGATTCCTAACTGGTTTAAAACATGGCAACCCTGCAGTAAAAAGAGCGGGCGTTCAAATAAACCACTGAAACGCTATCCAGTAACCAATTTGGTAATGATCAAATGAATAAATAAATGCTAATTGTTCAAATGAGGTCAGAGACTGAACATAGTCCTAGTGACATGGGGAAAAAGGAAATTACTGGTAACAACTCATAAGGATGCCTCAAAACTCCTTAGGCTCTAAAATCTCTAAAAAGACTCTAGACATATATGAAACAGATATATTTTCTTATTGTTTTCGAAAATATGGATTAGAGAAACGGCAACTCGGTTACAAATCGCGGGAATTCAACTTTTTTATGTAGTTCTTTAACACATCGGATTCTCTTTGATGTCGGTAGTCGGTACCATCGAAACAATGTTGATTAGTATTTTTAAAATCTGTTTAAAATTTTTAAAGTTAACTTTTGAAAATTGTAAAATAAATTATTCCCTTATTAGATTTTAAAAATGAAAGTATGCCTATAAACGCTGCAGGAATTTTCGGAAGAATTCTAAAATAGATTTAGATATCGAGATTTTTATATTAGAGAGGAAATTGTTCTTGAGTTTAGTAAATTTGACTTCCTTTGAATTGATTTATTCTAAATAAATGTACGCAAAGGCATATAATTGTTAAGATTAATTCGGATTTCAATAATAAAATTTGAACGCGATGCAATTTTTTTTGTTAAATTGTATAGCAAAATTATTGCAATAATTTTTGAATACATCGAATATAAATTCCCTACGGGAACCTCCGTTGAGATCGACTCTCAGCGCCCAGAATTAAAAATTCATAACGCAACAGCTTTTATATTTCACCGCCAGATGGTTTTATTTATATTTTTATTTCAGCGCTAGGAGGTTCCTTTATTACGTTAATCGAACATTGTTTGACTGCTAGACGTAAACGTATATGCAACGAAATCCTAGAAAAACTTATTTTCCCCAAAAACTGAAATGAACTGTTTGAAATACAGTTTCTTTTACGACTTTACATCACATCAAGTATAACTGTAGGCCCTATTACCGTGTGATTTCTTGTAAGCATTTGAGAGGAAAAAATGTAGGCAGTATTTGAAGTGATGTTGATGTGGAACACTGAAATTTGATGTGCATGTCAACATCATACATCAGAAAAGAATTTGCGTAAACTTGATGTTGATGTAAATACTATACATCATCACAATTAGTTATGTACCCAACGCTATCTATCCAATAAATTCAATACGTGGGAAGATAAATGTTTCAAAAATAACGCACTAAATTGTTTTCGTAAATAATGCACATTTGTATAGTGGCTGCGCTAAAACAGTAAACTCTGGAAATTTGAAATGATGTTATAGGTATGCCAGAATCAGCTCTTTTCGGTCTCTCGGAAAACTCACTGGTATGGTTACTAAATATTATTTGATTGAATTTATTTTTTGGAGAATCAAAGTTTTCCCACCGTTCTTCAACAGTTCCTAATAATTCAAAATTTAAGTTCATATAAACTTTATAAAAGCTGTAACAGACTTCTCACATCATCTAATTTAGATTTCATTAGATCGAACATTTAATCACTCAAATCTCGAAAACTGCAAGAGCTATTAGGCCCATTTTTCACACCTTTATCGTAAAAATGGGATCTGCTTTACGATTTTGCATGTCACCCTTGCTCTCCCCGGCTCTCTCTGTCCCAAATGAAACAATGGGAATTCAACGAGTGGAAATGCAACAAATGCAACAAAAATGCAAAATCTACTCTAGTACTGCGGCGCGCCGCTTCTGGGAACTAAATTTGCGGGGTGTTTATAAAAAAAGTCTAAAGACACATATCTGCTTACCTTTGGCAGTTAGGCGATCTAAAATAATTTTCTCTCCAATTCGTTTGCACTGCAAAATTCACATTCCATGACTTAATATAAAAAACAGCAATTTATATTATGCGGCCAAATTAACTATTTTTTTCTGTTTAGAATTTTGTGATTTATAATGTTTATTGATTCGATAGTGGATGTTAGGAGTGATATTTAAAAAATATCCATATGAAATCAACGGTTCACTATAGAAAATGTCTGACACCTGTATCACTTCCAGGAGAGTGTGGGTATTTAATTTTAGGTGTGACATTGATTTATATAGGGCATTTTTTTCTTACATTTTACAGTACTGATTTCAAAAAGTGCAAAAGTCGTCCATTTTAGGGGCACTACATAAAAAATTAGTACCTAATCTATACTAATATATTATGAAACGTTAATGAGTTACTACTTACTTATTATACAACACGACGGAGATGTTGGTTTAAAAAATGCCATTAGAATGCCACTGGGCATACATATGGGGATTTTTTAAATATGTATAATTAGGTGTATCGCTATTCATGAATTAATTCATGGGCGTCGAGAAGCGGGAGAGGGGGGGGGGCTGGAATGCGCGAGAATTGTTTCATCCTATTTTTACGATAAGGTACAATAAATAATAAAAAATCTAAAAAATTATTATTAATTTATCAGGGGCAAAGCCGCATCACGGGCACGTACCGCAAGCTTTTTCCTTCATTGACAAGGATGTCACGTGAGACAAAAGGCACTTTGCATGTATGGGTGCGCTTTCTTCCTTAGAATTTAAGATGCAACACAATGCTGATGAGCATGGTTGCGCATAATCCAAAGTCGTCAGCTTATTGATGGCATACCAAATTCCATACCGTGTTCATTCTCAATATCCGCTAAGCTTACATATATTGAAAACTGTGGTATAAATAAGACGAAATGCTGCATCAAAAATTTCTTCAGTATCCATCACTTTTTCTTGTCTAGCGGGCGTTCTACTTTAGAGCGTAAGTATTTTTTGTTTTCGTTGTCGGAGTTTAGGTTTATATTTATGTTAACATTTATATAAAAACAGCTGACCAACCCTGATGCAACAGAATTCGTCATGGATTTATACGGACGGGAAAAACGTTGATGAATCGATTTCTATCACAGGAAAACCTACTACGGTTTGGAATTTAAAGAGCTCCGACACTTACGAGGGCAGTGCGACAAAAGATCATGGTCTTAGCAACGACGCCATCAGTGCCATCACAGCGACATTTGTCTTTGGACTGCCAATCATAGCTCTTTATGGTAAAAAATGATGAAAAAACTAATGTAGAAATGCATTTCGATTGAAATATATCATAATTAATTTAAATGTATTTTTTAGAATGTAATATTGCTTAATTGAGTAATTTCATTTTTTAGTGCTACATATGCTAGGAGTTATAATTCAAAGAAGGAGAAAATATCGTGATGAAACTCCTCCAGCATATGAAGTTGCGACTATAGATAACAGTATCGTAAGTCCAACTGATGCCATTGATAATGAATCATTAAGACAATCCAACGGCGAAATTCTATTAACATCTAGTTTTACCATGCTGAATCTTCCTTTGCCAACTTACGAAGAGGCCTCCAGAGATAGAGAGAATTCAAGATTGAGTTCATCTCCATTAGAGATCCCAACAATTGGTGGCAAAACTAGTATTACACCATCAACTAATTATATTACGCTAAGCATTCTTCCATCCTACGAAGATGCTGTTTCGAATAACTATTTCGAATAAGATATTTTATTTACTGATATACTGAATTCACAGCATGAATACATTTAGTCAGAGATTCACATTCTTTTGCTAATGCAAATTTGATAATAATGAAAACTATGGAATATCATGATTGATTCTTTCCGCAATGTTGACTTAAAATACCCTGAACGTTTTTTATATGCGTATAGGCAACGAGATCATAGATAGCTATTGAACACGGCGTCCGTCTAAGAATGGTTATTTTAGTGCACTAAATACATTTTTGCAGGGCCGGATTAAGCCAAGTCCCTTGGTCTAAGTAGTTTTTTGGGGCCCTTTGGTACCTTTTGGTATAAAGGTTGGAAAATAAATATTTTTCCACAAAAGACATAATAACTGGTCGTAGGTCGAATTTTTGGTGAAAATCTTAGTTTTACAGAAAAAAGGTTCGTACAAGTACTTAGAGAAGAAAAACAGTTTCTGTACTTTTTCTCAGAAGTGATATTCTTCGTGCAATCTAGTCGCTTTTGGGGGTTATATCCGCGTACATTTCTGGATTGGTTATCGGAGCACGTATAATCATGGATTGGTCTAAGGTCCTATCAATTATCGAACTAGGGGAAAATGAACAAAATATTTTAATACATTTAGGATACTAGTACGTACAAATGCATTCATAAAGACAATTTATAGAGCCACTGCCTTCTTAAAGGAGCAAACAAATTCGTATTGAACTATCGACCCTCGTTCTAATAAACAAAGTAATAGTAGACTTTCTTTGAAAACAAATTAGCTATCGTACTGAATCGTTTAAGCTCGTGCATTGAAAAAAATTCAAAATTACAAAATTTTTGAAAATTGGGGGGAAAATCTTTATATTACACTGTTACAAAGGGCATGGGAAATTAAAAGGTCGAACCCCTGATCTGGGATTAACGGTTTGCAGAGGCTTTGAAACGTTTTAACTTCAAAGCTAAAAACCTGGATTACGGGTTGTAAGTATTGAAATAAATAGATGAACTATATCCGTTTATCCCAGATCAGAAATTTAAACGTTTGGATGTCAAAATACTTTTTTAGCAACGTACAGTACCAACCGAATTTATAAGTACACCCTTCATTTCCCCATTAGCGCACGGGTTAAAGTGTCACTTGTTTTCTTGCAATAAGTAGCCCAATTTTAGCGTTGGATTTGTTTTCTGATCCCCCCCCCCCCACCCTCCTCTGGAAACATACTTGTCTACCACTTTGAATTATTAAGATTTTTATTACCATTTCCTATCGAGTTATTGATTAGGTCATGTATCAGTACACCTCAATATTTCCCCCATTTAAGTTCAACAACATCGTTTCTCCTATACCCTCTTAAGAAAAAAAAGGTCGTTTCGTCCTATAGAGACTGTAGGGAAATGTTTTTCGTAAACTTTAAGATCTGAAACTTTTTAATCAAGTTTTATTTTTTTTAAATTTTTTTCGGTTTCAATTTAAGAATAGTCCAATCTTACCAGATTGTTACTACATCCATTTAAAAGTTATGATAATTTGAACACGGGGCTGTTAAACCGTGTTAAGAAGGGGGAAATATTGATGATGAATGAAGAAATTCGATGAAATATACGCTTATTGTTATTAAAAAAAACTGTATCCGCGGGGTCTGGGTCTGGGAGCTACGATTCTTCTGGCACTCTAGCCACGTCGGTAATCCGGCCCTGTATTTTTGTTTGGCTTTTGCGTAGAAGGTCGTATAAAATGTCTATAAATCTGTTAATTTTAATTGAAACATCAAGGGCCAAATCCATCAAGGTCAGTAGAAAGCATTTTTCTAGCCGAGACAAAAGAAATAATGGTTTTAGGGATTTCAATCAATCGTCCAATGCAGCTCTTCCAATCGACAGCTCGAAAGGCCAAGGTATGCATCTTATTGACGGAATATTCGTAGAACAATTTGTTTATTTCTTGATGGAAGCCTTCTGTATGAGAAATATGTGAGGCATGATTCCCGATTCGGCGGTTTTTAGTGCTATTCCAGATGCATCCCTTATGCATAAAGTATACGATGACGGGGAGTCCGATAGTCCTATCATAGCTGAGAAAATTCCCTTTACACAAACCTTTTTGCATAATCACATATATTGATACTGTACTATGCTTATTCGAGTCGATTCCCCCATGCAGCATATGAACTACGAAGTTGATCAATCCTGATTAACAGAACCATTCATTCTGCATCTACGCAACAATAAACAAATTAAGATTATTTATCTCCGTATACATGTGAGACAGCATCTTTTAAATACAATCCATAAGTTTATGATGTATTATTATTTTTCCCAAATATAGATAACCGGCCCTCGAAATGACCTTAAGATGGACGAAAATAACCATTGCTGGAGGGCGGAAAAGATAAAAAAGACACATGAGTATTGCTATCTTTTTATTCATGAGAGATCGGGTGGTTCAAGTCTATCTCTATAGATTGAAAATTGGAACTATCCATGAACTGGGTTCCCATGTGAATCCAGTGTCAACTTTTAGTTAAGATGACTATAAGAAATAGTATTCGGCTTAATTGTTGAATGCGACTGAATTGAAAAGCTTTTTTCAATATACTGTACTCAAATTACTTAGATCTCTTAATTTTTAAGGGAAAAACTTAGGGTTTTGCGTGGGAGTTACTTAATTACATTTAATTCATTTAGTTTAGTTTAGTTTAGACAAAATCTCCGGCTCTATACTTGTGAGCTGACGAGCTGTGCACATTGCACGCCTTTGTAGTTTGAGGTTTGTGGACACACCTATTCATCTAGAAACTTCTAAAAAAGTCCCAGGTATATATTTCGCAGCTATTTACAGTTAAATTTAAAGAAATCTCGAATATTTTCATCAGGTGTGGTTCTACTTCTTTTTATTGGTATACTTATAGTCTAAGGATTACAGGCAAAGGGAAGAAATAAGGTAATAATAAGAATGCAAGGACTTCTCCATATTAGACACCGCCTTCGACTCATTCTGGAGCTAGAACGCCAACACCAACTAGCAGACGGCCAACTATTGGCTCAGTTAGACGCAATCTATCTGGTGGTAGCAATAACAACAGCTTTGGAACTCTTTCCAGCTCCAGTTCATCCTTGACCATGGACGTGTCTCAGTCTATTGATAACAGTCACTCTGCTGCATCATGCAAGTCATGCAAGCCCAAGTACGTACAGTGACTTCAATACCGAATATTTTTTTTTTTGATTTTGCATTTTAATAAACTGCTATTCAATTTCCTGTGGGATTGCAACCAACACCCACGATGAATGTTGCAGAAACCACAGTGTATTTAACAAGGAGTGTGAGAGAGAAAAAAGAGTTCATGGGTGCGGGATCATTTCACTCCTCTTGAAGAAAATAAAAATAGGTGCAAATGTAAGGTAGGCACTTAAAACAAAATCCAGTTAGCAATTCAAAATAATCTTATTTATGCTTTGATGATGCACCAGAATGAAAATTTTGACGGAGAAACCCAAAATCCAGGATTCAAATTCGGTTGGATCGAAGGGGTTCTTATTCGCTGCCTCCTCAACATTTGGGGAGTGATGCTCTTTCTTTGCCTCAGCTGGGTTGTTGCAGGAGCCGGTATCGGTCAGGCTATTCTTGTCATCCTAGTTACAACAGTTATCACGACTATAACAGCTCTGTCCATGTCCGCCATTTCGAACAATGGACAGATCAAAGGCGGAGGGACGTATAACATGATTTCAAGATCTATAGGACCAGAATTCGGGGCAGCTATCGGAATAATTTATTCAACAGCCAATGCAATAGCTGTTTCTCTCCACACTCCCGGCCGCTACAGGAATCCCCGCTGAAGCCAATATTTCTGGGGACCTCAAAGTAGAGTATATACTCTTTTCAGATTTTTTTTCATCTATGTTACAATATGTGTATAAATAATCATAATTTCAGGATCCTTCTTCAGCTATACCTAAAGGAACTTTGATAGCAATCTTCACAACGTCTCTTTCATATATTTTATTCGCTGCCATCGCGGGTGCGAGTGTCTTTCGTGATGCCACCGGCAATTCCACTGACTATGTGAACGGTTCGTATGTATTCGACATCCCGATCTTGTGTCCACTGGATTCCCTTGATCACACAGACTGCCAATTGGGTCTACATAACAGCTACCAGGTGATGACTCTCGTATCAGCATTTGGACCTCTGAATTACGCGGGCTGCTTCGCCGCAACGCTCAGCTCGGCTCTTGCCTGCTTTGTTTCAGCGCAAAAATTGTTCCAGGCCCTTTGCCGAGATAAACTCTTTCCCTATCTGCATGTTTTCGGCAAGGGTTATGGAAAGAATGGCGAACCTCTTCGAGCTTATGCACTTACTTTTGTCATTGCTTTAGCTTGTGTCCTAATTGGTGAGTCATTTTATATATAACCGAGTAACTATCTTTTTACCTAATATCATCTTTTTCTACAAATATTTAAATCTAGCGAAATTGAACGTGATTGCGCCACTCATTTCCAACTGCTACTTGGCCTCTTATGCCCTTATCAATTTCCCTACTTTTCAGGTGGACCTGGTCCAGCCTTTAAATTGGAGACCCACTTACCGCTGCTATTTTATAGTAATTTCGCTCCGATTTGTTACTCGTGACGTTTATTCAGAACCCAGGTCATCTATAAATCGTCCCTGGACAGTTTAAAATAGACACCCACAGACATATGGGTTTCAGTAAAATAACTATTAAAATAAGTAACCCATGCATTTGTACATATAATCTATGAATATTTGCATTCATTCGTTTTTCTATTTTTCCGATGGTTTTATCTTTCCTTCCTCTCCCGTGCTGTAATTGAAAGCAGCAAGAGCGCTTATTGTATTATTTAAAATCAGTATGCATGTAGTTTATGCAAACGACCATATTTTTTTATTAATGCCATTATCATTTATTTATGATATTAATATTTATTTTGAAACAATTTATGAATTTCGTTAAATTAAAAGTTTTGTTAAATTATTTTTTTTACTCGAGTCACGAAGTAAGACAGGAGCGATATCTCCCATACCTATAACATAGGAGTACCTTGCAGCTGCGTGTCCAGACCGCTAGTTGGTTCTGGAGATGATTGTAGATGGCGTTAGCGCTACGCCGAACCCCAAGTTTCAAGTAAACACAGGGAATTCACAGCCTGGACACCGCAGCAGACGTTACAACCAGCTTGCGGATGACGGCCCATAAGAGCACGTAGAAAGTAGCGCCACCGCTAAATTTGGCAATACATCCCCGAATGCTTCCCCATTCGGGGATATATATTCTTTCTACGCGTCCCGCTTAGGGCCGCGATTCGCAAGAAGGTTGTCACAACTGCTCGGTGTCTATGTTGGGAATTCATGTGGGTTTATTGTGAATTTGCTGTTATTTTCAATTAATATGGCATAATCGAAGGGAATTTTCAGTAAGTATCTTGTATATTATAGTTAAAAGTATGTGATTGTTTTTAAGTTTAGCGAAGTTTTTCAAAAATTGACTATAATGAATGGTGGCCCTGAATTTTAGATCGTAGTACAGGGGTACTTACGAGAAAAGGTTCAAGATTTCTTATAAAGGGTGAGTCGTGTCCTGTTAAGATGTAATTTAAACTCCGGATTCTAATAGAGGACGAAAAAAATCCCTTGTTTCCCCATTTTTTAGTTCGTACGTCGCTGTTGAGTGTTTTTAATTAATTGATGAACTTTTTGTGAGTCATAACCAACTTTTTTTTAAATAGTAATAATCAAAGACACCACCATATAGGGGGGGGAGAGACGTTACGTGTAGAGGGGGACACCAGTACAGGCGGCGGGAGTATGAAAATACCGTGAAAATTAGTCTTGGATATACATACAGAGGGTATGTCCAAAGTAAAGGGAATTCCGTTTCTTTTTTATCAGCTGACGGCCGTAAACTTTGTACGGTTTTTGTTTAATATGCAGGGTTGCCACATACACCTTTTCAACATTATGAGTGTCAAAACGTTTGTGTTATAAAGTAAATAATGGCTAATCCAAGGGTTGTCTTAGCACTTTTGATGCAAATGCAACAAGAGGAGCAAGATGACGATGGCGATGCAGTGATACTGTCCTTTATGCCATGTTTATGAGAAGCAGACAAAGAAGATTAGCCAGACGAAATCCTGTACTAGAATGGTTCTTACGTCGAAGAGAAGTCCTTCGGCTTCTTGGCCCAGTTGGTAGATTGTCGGTTCAGAACGGTATGTACATATTGTTTGACGGTATCCTGATGTCCAATTTTATGAAGACTTTAGAATGCCCCGTGACCGGTTTCAAGTAAGATGATTATAAATAGTTTAAACTGCGTATGGTTATGTAATAACTAATCGCTTATTTACGTCATATTTAGGAGCTTCTCTAGCTCATAGGAGATCATCTTTCAGTTTTTTTTTTCATCAACAAGAACCGGTGGAAAATAAATTATTGTTGACCCTTTGGACTCTTGCTAAAAGGGGAACTTTTCGTCAAACGACTAATAGATTTGGATTCCCCAGTAGATGTCAAAAATGCCTAATTTATTATTTTCATTTAATTAATTTATAATTTTCAATAATAAGCAAGTGCCCACCATGTTTTCAAAATGGTGTGCCGGATTTTTCACGAAAATGCTGACCTGTTTATACAACGACCATTGCCAGATAGTTATGAAGAGATCTCGGAAGCTTTTTTCATTTCCTCAAACGATCGGTATTATTACAATGATTAATTTTTAGAACTTTATTTTATATCTTGTATTATAAAGCTGCAATGGATGGAACATTCATTTATATAAGAAGGCCACTGGTAGGAGGTAACAGCTATTTCAATCGTAAGCAGTGTCACTCTGTTATACTGCAGGGTGTGTGTACAATGGACCGCCGACTGATTCATGTTAGCACCGGGTGGCCATCCGCCATGCACGATACTCAAATCTTCAACGAAAGTGACCTGTCGACTTCACTCCCTCTCCTTCTTCAGGGAACAGATTCCCATTTGATTGCTGATGGTGGGTATCAATTAACCTTCCATGTCATGACACTCGTAACCGACGATTAAATTTGGTAACGATGATTATAAAAATTGATTTATTATTCTCAACAAAAATTATTTTTTTATTCTCAACAGCAAGAGGAGCGATATAACGCTATATTGTCAGGAAATAGACAGGTTATTGAAGATCTTGGACTCTTTTAAAAGGGAAATGGAGAAGATTGTTTTGGGTTGACGTAGTTAATCTACGTTACCTCAATTACCTAATAATTGCAGCTTGTCGTTTGCACAACTTTACACTGTATCTCCCTTTCACTCCGATGGAGGAAGATGAAATTGATCTTGATGCCGAAGAGGAAGAGGACAATTTAGATAAGATATGGACGAAGCAGCTCAGAACAAAAGGGATGCCATTGCAGCCTACTTCGTCGGAAAATTGGGACCGGTCTCCCATGCTGAAGAAAATTAAAAAAACGATTAATATGCAACAAAAATGTATTTGAGAACTCAATGCGCCAACAATTTTTAACAATTTCGAAAACAGAAATAAGAAAAACTTTTTTTGCATAAGTATCACAACACGGGAAAATGTAACTGAATAGGGGTGTTCATTCCAAGCAAAATCAAAATCAAAGCCAAAGTTGTTAGAAAGTGTAACTATTTGGAATCACAGAAAAGAGCAATGAAAGGGAGGTCACCCTAACTTTAAATTTGGCAGCTTAAATTGTTAGGAATTAAACTATTAGGAATCAAACGTTTCAGTTTTGGATGACTGGTCTGTCAATTATACTGCAATTAAATTAGAAACACTACTTGGATTGAGAGTTCAAGTAACTGATTAATGCATTAGCGAGACGTGAAAAACCCGCCTTCCGCTCGCTGGCATTTTTGATAGATTTGATTGCGTCCATGAACTCTCTATCATAAGACTGCTGCTCTTGAGTTTTTTCTGAGTCATTCTGCATCATACTCTCTAAACTAACCGCCAAAGTCATCCTTCTCTTCTTAGGTCGGCTTGGTCCCGCTTAATATCGGTCAGTCACTTCTCTTTCATCGGAATCCATTTCGTCACTCTAAAAAAAATTATTAAAATATATTTTAAAAATCAAAGAAAGCAGAATTTTTTTTTACCTCTTCGTCGTTTTCTGTGCGACTTTTGGAGACCCCTCCTACTTCTGCAAAATTTTTGAGTTTCATTTCAGGGTTGTCCTTATTGAGGATCATCATTGAATCATGGAAGGCCCAAGGCTTCACCGCTTCCTTCTTCCTGATTTTAGGCACCTTTCTTTCAGTTTTCTGTAAAGGTTGTCGTACTTTTCCTTGAAAATTTGCCCGGAATAAGTACCACCTCCTCCACGACCGAGCTCTGTGGCAATCTATTTAAAGAGAATTCAAAATTAATAAACGAAAATGGTATTTAAAAACAGAAAAAGAAACGTACGTCATTCCAGATCGAATATCGGCCGCCTGCTCTCAGATATTTCGGGTTGTTTCTGAAGGTTTTCTAAAGTTTCAGCATTCTAAAAGCGTCAGCTTGTAGCCAAGTTGTACTTTTTTTCCCTATACCTTTATTAAAAAATAGACTCAATTAAACATTCTATACAAACTTTTAAATTTAGTAAAATCATAACCTTTCCTGGTATGATACTGGTCCTGGTTGGTCAGCCGTGGAAAACACGAATCGTTGTCCATTAAGGAATCCCGCAGGTATGACAAAACGCTGCCCGGTTGCAGTCGAGCTGGTAATACAAATGTTTGTTGTCCACCAGTTGGATTGGCGAAACGCTGGCCTATTTCATATTTTCATTGAACTTATTAATTTTACCTCTTCAAAAAATATTTTTATAATCTTAGATGTTTAACTAGTTACTAGAAATAATTTCTAACCCATTTTAATTTTTATTTAATTTAATTGGCTGAAAATATCAAATAATGTATATAAATTTGTTTTGAAATGTTTTTAAAATCTCATTAATTATCAACCTATTTACAAAAATATTTCTAGGCAGGAAATGCGTGCCGCCCAATCTGAAGCTTTGTACTCTAACAATATGGTATCTGGCTGAAAATTCGTCTGCGAGTTGGTGATAATAACAATATTCTTTTTTTATATTTAAAAAAATCGTTATAAAAAGTAAACATTCCCTCTCTATTGAGTATGGCTGTTGCGTAATCGTTTGTCGTGGTATGGTTTGACTTAATTCTAGATTTCGAAAAAAGAATTTTACACTGTGAAGATCCGAATCACGAAAATATAATCTCTAGGCTGCTCTAGGCGCGCATCGGTGCATCGTAATCATTAGATGATTAGACAATATTGACATTGTAATTTGTGGGAAAGTATACATGAGTTATAAAATCTTATCGATCTCTGTTTTTATACTATTATAGTTGGTTATTGGCTGGGTTCATTGTTTGTCGTTTGTCTGTAAAATTGCCAAAAACATTTTAAAGAAGTAGGTTAGATGAATAGACTAGCTCGATTTTAATGATTCCTTGCCGTGGGAATCGAACTCGAGGCGTTGGAACGTGAGGAAGGAACTATACCAACAGGCTATCACTGTTTAAGTGTCAATTGCGAAGTTGTCTATTCATATACTTTGCAAGTTTCATTCATTGAATATTTTTGAATATTATTATTTATTTTTATAGGTTACATTATAAGAAATCACGAACATATTTGACCTCGACGATTAAAAAGCTTCAATCGTAATGGAAGATTTCCTTTTTTAAATATTTAATTTTTACGAAAAACTAGGTATCGGTTAACTTAATCGATACATATGAACAGCTGATTTTGACAGTCAGCTGTGTTGCGGCCTGCCTGTCAGTCTGTGCCATTGTGCGACAGTCCTCAGAGCCTACACAGTTCATAAATTGAAATTGACTAATCATCATCACTATTCTCAATCGGGATCATTTGTTGCGTAGGCTGCTCGAGTGCATCGCTGAGTGCCTGGCTGAATATCGCGGTCACCACGCCGGGATTCTTAATTAGTGTTGTTAACTCATGGTGGGCCAGGGACCACTCAGCCATCAGGTATTCCAACTTTTTTTTTTAAGTACGTTCCAGAAAAGTGGTTTGTCATCATAGTAAGCCCTCATCACGTGTATCTTTAAACATGTTTAGACTTGTTATTCCATAGCCATATATTTTTCAATTTGTATACCGTAGCACAAGTAGTCTTTCTGTTGCTTCCCCCGTGACCTTTAGTGTTAAGACTTTTTTTTCTCTTTTTCATCTTTGTTCTGCATTAGTGAATGGGAGCGAGGAACGGCCGACTATACACCGCCTCCACCGAGCTAGTCACATTTCAGGTATTTATTTTGTTGAACTTTTTCCATTAATATGAATATTCAAATTATAGACCGAGAGCCCAGACCGAAAATCCTACGTCATTTTAATAGTAGGATTTAACTATTGGAAAAAATGGGACTCAAGAAGACATAGGTTTTACGGTCCGC
This sequence comes from Chydorus sphaericus, assembly GCA_030141595.1. Lineage (NCBI taxonomy): Eukaryota > Metazoa > Arthropoda > Branchiopoda > Diplostraca > Chydoridae > Chydorus > Chydorus sphaericus. The sequence goes on along the minus strand of CM057929.1, from coordinate 10,727,697 downwards.
AGATGGTTTCTATAGCGTGAGCCGAGGTGTGCGTTAATGGTTTGGCTTTGCTCGCGATTAATCAAATAAAATTTAAAATTGCTCGATTAGTTCCTCGATTAATCAAACAATTATTCGAAAATTTGCGCTAAAAAGTGAAAACTGTACTGCCGGAGTCCCTTTTCGGATTCTTTTTCAAAAATTCTGCATTGAAAACCAAACATAATTACATATTAAAGCACAATAAAGGATGATTCTAGATTTAAAAACAAAAAACCGTCCACACGACAATACGACATACGCATTCAGTACACGCACGTGATTCCAGGCAGACCAGGTTCTTTCAAATTTCAGCTCTAGTACGCAAAAAAACAAATTTTGGCGTCGGGTGGCCCATGTTATTTTCCTATCTTTGCTAAGGTCTGCAGACGACGTTGACACCTTTGAACACTCATAACTTCCGGTCCCGACTTCACAGGAAATCGGGACTGACTCAATAAAATTTCTATTTTTTTTCTCTTAATATAGTTACCATTTTGTTTAAGTTTATAGCTTATTTCTTCGTAAAATTGTAAAGTTAAAAACTGCAGTTTGGAGATTTTACTTATAGTTATAGAAGAAGAACCATATCTTCAACCATCCGTTGACCATTTCCCCGCTAGGAGCGCTGACGGGAGTCACGGGACGCGCCAAGTTTTAAACGCTGTTAGAATGAGTGAAAGTGAGCTCATCTGGGCCCCTTTTAAAAGTCAATAAAAGGGGGTTTAAAACTCACTAAATGGATTTATTGTAATCTAGGGACTCGAAGAAGACTTTTAATCCTTTTATATTATATAATATAATATAATTTAATAAATTTAGTTAAATTTAAAAACAGTTTTTGTCGGTAACAAACTCTCCCCATATCCTTATTCAGATTTCGGGCATCCGAATCTGAAATCGCCTGTATCTCGAAAACTATGACAGAAAACGAACTAAAATTTGTTACACAACTTGATCGTTCGCTACTAATTTAAAAAACAATGGGATCTGCTTCACGATTTTGCGTGTCATCCTTGCGCTCCTCAGCGATCGTACCTGCATGAATCAAATGCATGAGTGGAAATGCAACAAATGAAACAAAAATTCAACAAAAATTCAACATCAACTACAGTACTGCGGCGCGCCGCTTCTGGGAACAAAACTCCGGGGTGCGGGTGCTGTCACATGGGAGGCGGATTTATTCTTCTTTTGACAGCTAGCTGTGTTAACATACTTCATATAGGCATATGTCATATATCATCCAATCAAGTGGTTCATTCAAGCACTGTTGTAGTTCGTCGGTCTCATTGTTAAATGAAGGCCATAAAAATTTTTGTCCATGATGGAAGGCTCTGAAGCTCGATTTAGGGGCCATCCATAAATGACGTCAGTGTTTATAGGGGGGGGGGGGGGGTTGTAAAAATATTGACAATAATTCACAAGGGGGATAGAGTATACCGAAAAAATTACGTCAATTTTAACATTTTTTAAAATGAAAAAATAAAATGAAAAAACAAAAGTCGAAAAGTCGAATTTTGAATCGACGACTTGACTTGCGACTCAGACCTTTTGATATCGACTTCTCCGACTTTTTTCGACTCGGATTTTAAGCCATTCAAGTTCCAACTCGGAAATCGAAAAGTCGAGAGTCGAAGTGAAGTTCATGTTTCAATGAATCCAAAAATTTTAGCGAAAATATAGTTATTTACGTCATAAAAAGTCATTTCCAACGTTGAATAAGAATTGAAGGTGAAATTCATAATTCACTGATTGATTTTCCCATTGGTTTTAGTTTGTGACATGCTACAATGTTGGATTTGTGGATTAATTAATCAAGGTATTTTTTGTTCTTAAATTTATCTTCCTGACATGCATATAATCATTTGTATGTGCTAACAGGTTGAGACTAGCATCAATATTCGTTTGCAATGCTTGAAAAATAAGTCAGATATTGATTTCTAACCTAATCCCGGGTAAGAACGTTGTAATGTCTATGGTTTCAAATTAGTATATTAGTCATATTAATTAACACATTAATAAATTACAGAGTGAATGAGAGAATGGAAGCAACCAAAGAGGCAGACCTGTCCAACTCTAACTCTGACGAAGAAACTATTGTAGATGTTTCTTCCAACAAAGAAACTGATAAAGGGAGAGCTCAGCCAAGTAATGACCAAAATCTAAACTGAAGGCAAGCGAAAGCATCCCTTCTAGATCCATGGTCTGGAACGGTCATTTTAAGAAAATCAACACTCACCAAGTCAAATGCCTTTACTGCCCAGAGGGACAGAATATTTTCTCCTATAACAACACGACTTCTACTCATATTACCCACCTACGGTGTAAACACGACAATATTGTTGACGTTAGGAAGGACTTTCCACCGAAGCCGGAACCAAAAGACTCCATCAAGAAACACCTTTATTCCCCGGCAGATAAAAAAGGCTTCATCTTCCGAGTAAGCAAAGGACGAACGAGATAAACACCGCACTTGCTCGTATGATTTACCTGCATTTACGCCCGCCAAATATGACAAAAGGCAGAGGATTCAAGTGGTAGGGAGACCGGGGCTATATGGCCAGCTTTTCGTTTTTTATTTTTCTAATTTTTTTTTATTGACTTTCTCTCGTTTTTCTTGTTCTACTGTATTGCCTATTATCTTAGCTACAAAATAAGCTATCTATAGCAATATTTCAGACATTTAATAAGTCACTGGAATTTAAAAAGTGAGGTCCATTTTTGTTGGCCAAATTTCCCCGTGCGGGGTAAAATGACCAACAGTGTGTTTTATATGGAGATACGCAACCGTCCTTATTTTCGCTGATGATTCACCAAGGACATAAAATGTACGGGACCTTCAAACTTTATGCTAATTAAAATCAAGAAAGCTATGGAATATACTTTGAAAGTAGTTTCAGAGAAAAGAAAAGAAATTTAATTTAAAAAAAATTTACAGTGGACATCTTACCCCAGACCCAGTTTTATCATTTTTATGGTTTTTAGTTGTATAATTTAATCTTTCCTCTATTATTTACATATCGTCAGAAAGAAAATGATAAACTGAACTAGATCCTCTTGGTCTCACTTCAAATTTCGGATTAATAGGAAAGTTATAGTGCTTCAAAGGTGCAGGGGTTATGTTACTCACACCCCTGCTTTTTCTTTTTTAGTTTTTAAAACCGCGAAATCTTATTTTGCATTAATTATTTTTGTATCAAAACATGGAAGGCATTACAAAGCTTCGTCTGTAATTTTTCCAAATTTTTAGCTTTCGCCATTTGGCTGTAAATTGCAAATGGTCACTTTACCCCTTGGCCATTTAGCCCCGGTCTCCCCCTATTCGAATTCCAGGGCAATGAACCCTCAGTATAAAGTACCAGATCCGACTACGCTTGCCAGAACCTATATTCCCGATGCTTATCACAATGGGAAAAAAATTGTTATAGCTGCCGTTGAGGTAAATGAATTTAATTTACCTTAAAGTTGCCCTATTACTATTTTTGACAGAAACTCGTTCCTCTCTAGATCCTCAAAACGTCGATATGCTCATGTTCCTTTTCTATAATACCCACCGGAGGTTTATATGCCTTGATTTTTCGTTCTGTCATTTTCGTGCTTTAAATATGTTAATATTTATCCAAGAAATCAAAGCTCGTTTCCAAGAAATAAAATCCCACCAAAAGACGTTCTCACATTTCGTATTTTTCATTCACAAGACTCCGGGAGGGGGTATAATAGTTTGACAAAATGTTTATCATGCATACAATAGAAAATGATTATTGATCATTGCACAATTTTTATAACAATAAGATGTTCAAGTATTAAGTATCAAGTCGCTTAAATGAGATCGATCAGTAGAGAGAAATGATGAAACCAAAAAGTCGTTTATAGGAATAGGGGAGGGCAAGTAGGCTAATAAGGTAGTTACGCAAAGCAAATGTTTCCCCTCTCGGCGACCTTGTTGGTCACGAATTTATATTTACACAGAGTTTTACGGCGGAATCGGCAAAGTCGACTCGCTATTTTCCATTTTATTGGTCATGCACTGTATTTACTGTATAACTATTAAAATACGGTTCTTAATCATATTTTTAACTCTATCATATTAAAAAAAACTATCATATAAAAATATACTTTTCGGATATAGTCCCATGTAGGAAACTTCAATCAATAATGTCGCCGCATCCGTGAAATGTTCTAGTATGAATTTCCATACCTTTGTTCTTATCTTAATGTATAAAATAGAAAGGGAATAGTTGTTATTACAGGTAATAACTTAATACGGGTAAACTGGGAAAATGCATCTGTCTAACTTATTAATTTAATTGAACGATAGATTAGGAACGATTGTGTAAAATACGCCAAATTGAAGCAGTAAAATAGTTACAGGTAAATGAATGAACATGTAATATGAACCAAGTGTAGTTGTTTAAATAGTCCAGATGCTTGAATCAGTATGTGGTTAAATTACATTATTTAAAAACACAAGCGCAACAAATTAAAAATTTTTTTTGGCGAAGCCAAAACACAGGTCAGCTAGTTAAATATATTAACAGGGCTTAGTAGGCCTTTTATACTGACTGATTGATTATATTACATTTGACAAGATCCCGTTCCGGTATATACCTTCGGGGTTGAATTTTTTTTTAGATTTTCAATTTGATTCGTTAAGCTAAATTCACACTTGCTATATCCTTAAAATCAATGTATAAATCAGCATTTACATACAACATTCTCGGTTTCGTTTCATTGTAAGAAAATAGAAAATATAGCTATTTACACATGTGAATGCACTTTATAGGCTACTCGTGTAATATTTAGCCAATAATATCTTATAATTAATGTATACTGGCTTGCAATCCCCTCCCCTCCCACATCACATAATATTCTTCATTCAATCGAGTCATCGAGGTAAAGAGGTTGCTGGTTGACGAATAACCCCTACCTGTAAAATCCAGCCATTTTACTGGATATAAAATTATTTCTTACCATAAAAATCTAGAAATCTACATTCTACCCGTAGATGGTTTCAGTATAAAGCTATTTTTTTCTAATACTGCAATAACAATATTTCCTATGTATCAACGACCAACAAGGCAAAAAGGTAAAAATAACATTCCACTTCCGTTTTTATGACCTCTTATAAGGTCATAGAACACTTCATTACAAGATTTCTAGTGCTAGACTGCTGGTGCGTCGACTTATCTTACCAGTTAAGAATATCTCTAAGCGCACACCTCACTTACCTCTACTGGAAATAAAAAAGCTGAATTTCAGACAGAATTCAGCATTGCAGGACATTTTTACTAGTGAGATAGGAAGAGATTGATGCTCTAATCATTAAGGAAGAAAAATAAATGAATTTGGACTGTAATTAAGACATATATTCCCAAAACCGCAAAACCCGCCGAAATCTGCCGAAATCCGAAAAAAAACGAAAATAAACCGAAAAAAACTCAGAACCGCAACCCGCTATTCCCCTAGCGGTCAAGTTGAAAACTATTTTTAACACGTACGATATATCTGGGACTTTCTGGATTCTTCACCCCTGGAATATTTCATGGAAAATGGAGGGGGATAATCGGGGTGTAGACCTTCTGGGATTAATTTAATCCCCTCAGGGATAATGGCGGGGTACCTATGCATTAAGAAAGAAAATTTACAGCATTGCCATCCATGGTTGCCAAATATACTTAGAATTAATTCAAAGATACTTTTTGAATCGATTAAAAATTCACATTCAGCATTTTGAAATTGAATCGATTAGATTCCGATTCACGATTTTTTAAAATTAATTCATGAATTAATTCAAATTGAATTAACCCAACTTTGAATTATAATATTACTGCTTGTTTATCTTTTTCACCCTCCAATCGTTATAAGGTCATTTCGAGGGCCGGTTATCTATATATGGGAAAAATAATAATACATCGAAAACTGATGGATTGATCAGCCTCGTAGATTCATATGCTGGATGGGGAAATCAACCCGAATAAGCATAGTACAGTATTAATATATCTGATTATACAAAAATATTTATGAAAAAGGAATTTACTCAGCTATGATTGGAGTATCGGACCACTCTCTCCGTCATCGTATATTTGATACATATGGGATGCAGGTGGAATAGCTAAAAAACTGCCAAACCGAAAGCAGGCCTCAGATATTCCCCTCACCGAAGGCTTGCATCAAGAATTAAACAAATTGTTCGATGAATTTTCCGTCAATAAAATGCATACCTTGGCCGGTCGAGCTATCGATAAGAAGAGCTGCATGGGTCGGATTGATTGAAAGCCTTAAAACTGTTTTTTTTTTCCTTTGTCTCGACTAGACTTTTTACTGACCTTGATGGGTTTGGCCCTTGCCACATGCCACTTTTTCATCATTGTTAATTTTTTCATTAAAAAATTTCAATTAAAATTAACAGCCTTATAGACAGGGATGTTTTTAAAATTTTATACGGCTTTCTACGCAAAAGCCAAACAAAAATGAAGGGCCGAATTGACGTGCATAGAGCTCCCGAATAATGGTGTCCCGCAGAGACAAATTTGTTTTTTATAACGATAAGCGTATTTTTCATCGAATTTCTTCAAATTTGTCGCGATATAAAAAAAAAGTTTTCCCTTTTGCGGTTGCGACATGTTCTTCAAACTTGAATGCGGATTATGGGTTAAGCGATAGATGGGTCTGTCAGTTTTCGGAACGGATCGGTCACACCGGTACCGATGATAACCAAGTGGTTTGCGATAACTTAAAATCTATAGAACCATCACTGAAGCCCGGTTTTAAGCGATTTTTTCAATTATATACCTTTACTAAGAGACAAGCTATTATCATAACAGTTTTGAAGTCATGTACGTTGCTAAAAAAGTATTGGAGTATTCAAAAATTTCAATTTCTGATCTGGGATAAACGGATTTAGCTCATATATTCATTTCAATACTTACAACCCGTAATCCGGGTTTTTAGCTTTGAAATTAAAACATTTCAAAACCTCTGCAAACCGTTAATCCGATAGATCAGGGGTTTAAACCTTTTAATTGTGTTTTTATTTTCCGATTTTCAAAAATTGTGCAATTTTGAATTTGTTCAATGCGCGAGTTTAAACGAGTCAGTACGATAGCTAATTTGTTTTCAAAGAAAAAGTTTACTATGACTTTGTTCATTAGAACGAGTGTCAGCTTTGAGAAGCGGTGGCGATAGTTCAATACAAATTTGTTTGCTCCTTTAAAAAGGCAGTGGTTCTATATTTGATTGTCTTTCCTGTTCTGAATGCATTTTCACGGTACGGTACGGTACGTTTTTAGACGGACGCCGTGTTCAACATGAATTTGTGATCTCGTTGCCTATACGCATATAAAATAATGTTCAGGGTATTTTAGGTCAACATTGCAGAAAGAAATTATGATTATTCATTACTATTCAATATTATTATCAAATTTATAACAACAGCAAGAGAATGTGAATCTATCTATAAATGTATTCATTCCATGCTGTAAATTCAATATATCAGTAGAGAAAGTATCTTATTCGAAATAGTTTTTCGAAACAGCATCTTCGTAGGATGGAGGAATGCTTAGCGTAATATAATTAGTTGATGGTGTAATACTAGTCTTGCCATCAATTGTTGGGATCTCTAATGCAGATGAACTCAACCTTGAATTCTCTCTATCTCTGGAGGCCTCTTCATAAGTTGGAAGAGGAAGATTCGGCATGTCAAAACTAGATGTTAATAGAATTTCACCGGTGGATTGTCTTGATGATTCACCATCAGTTGGCCTTACTATACTGTTATCCATAGTCGCAACTTCATATGTTGGAGGAGCTTCATCACGACATTTTCTCCTTCTTTGAATTATAACTCCTAATATGTGTAGCACTATAAAAAGGAATTACACTATTAAGTAATAACTCTAAACTCTCGAAAGAATGCATTTAAATTAATTACGATACATTTGAATCGAAATTCATTTCTACATCAGTTTTTTCATTATTTTTTTTTACCATAAAGAGCTATAATCGGGAGTCCAAAGACAAATGTCGCTGTGATTGCACTGATGGCGTCGTTACTAAGACCATGCTCTTTTGTCGCACTGTCCTCGTAAGTGTCGGTGCTCTTTAAACTCCTAACCGTAGTAGGTCCTCCTGTGATAGAAATCAATTCATCGACGTTTTCCCCGCCCGTATAAATCCATGACGAATTCTGTTGCATCAGGGTTTGGTCAGCTGTTGTAATATAAATATAAATATAAATATTCCTAAGCTCTGACGATGAAAAAAAAAATATACTTACGTTCTAAAGTATAACGTCCGTCAGACAAGAAAAAGTGGTGGATACTGAAGAAATTTTTGATACAGCTTTTCGTTTTATTTATACTGTAGTTTTCAATATATGTAAGCTTAACGGGCATTGAGAACGAACACAGTCTGGAATATGGTATGCCATCAATAAGCTGATGGCTTTGGATTATGCGGAACCATGCTAATCAGCATTGTGTAGCATCTTAAATAGTAAGGAAGCAAGCGCAACCATACATGGAAAGTGCCTTTTGTCTCACGTGACATCCTTGTCAATGGAGGAAAAAGCTTGCGGTACGTGCCCGTGATGCGACTTTGCCCCTGATAAATCAATAATAATTTTTTTATTCATTTTCTATTATTTATTATACCTTATCGAAAATACAGGATGAAACAATTTCCGCGCATTCCAACCCCCCCCCCCCCCCCACGATTCTCGACGCCCATGAATGAATTCATGAATGGCGATACACCTTATTATACATGTTAAAAAATCCCTAAATTGGACGACTTTTGCACTTTTTGAAATTAGTACTATAAAATGGAAGAAAAAAAAGTTGGTCCACATTACATGTTCCTATATCTAAACTCAATATTTCCGGATATAGGTACGGCGTAAAAAGAGTATATTTAAATTTTAAAGAATACATTTTCTGATTTCCCTTATACTTTTTTGTGAGAGAACCCCGCAGTTAAAAAGAAATTCCTTAATTTAGTGAAAGTGGAAATAGAGTTTTGGAAGCGTGAAGAAAAAAATTGAGTCTAACACCGTCCACAGGTATTGTGTCTCACTATGTGCGTACAGTACACCAAGTAGTTAAACACGTTTAAATATTTGTATAATATTATATGTGCATGACAATAGTGTTAATAATTATTTCCCTTATGATTACTTTGATTCCCTGCTAAAAACACAATCTATTAACAAAAACACCCACAGTCCACACACACAAGAGAAAACAACAAAACATTCAAAAAAAATATTTCAGTTAATATAATCATAAAATACAATAATAACTTACTCTGGCAAGGCAGTAGAATGTATATTGTGCAGAATAATCAGAGGATGATAAGATAACAAGAAGCTCTCTTTGAAATTAGATACTATTGTACACTTTTATTTGTTTTAATGGAAAGAAAAAGTGTTAAGTATGCGCGCGAGCGTGAGTCATTACCAGTGTACTTTGAAGTACATACTGTACTGTGCATCTTTAAACACCGTTCCGGTCCAGAAGCGCCATATTAGTCTAGTTCTAGTCCTCATTTAAATTTATAAAATGAAGAAAAGTTATAATGTAAATGAATAAATTATACTAAAAACTAATCTGCTGGATATAGGCGCACTAGAAATCAAAGTTCTCTATTTGTGTTTCAAATTTCAAAACCGAAGCTATTATAGCGTTCACAATTAATGGATATAATCACAATAACATTTCTTCATACAACATAATAATATTGACTGAATATGACCAGGAATTTTTTTGAATGCAATAATGAATTCGTAACACTAGCAAAAATAGCTGCCCATAAAAATGTTAACTCGTCTTACACTGAAGAATAGAAATCGAGTACTGAATATAATTGTGATATTTTTAATGAAACAGTGCAAATCGGCCCAATAAACAACCAATAATATGTAAATAACCGATTGAATGGTCTCGTTATTCTCTCCGTTGACATGATCGATGAGATACTTAATGTATATTATATCCTAAGGCCTATAAACCGTAAACCTCCTCATTTCGATAGTAATTACATAAGGTCCTTCAAATAACTTTAACTACAACATTAAATATCAATTGAACTTGGATCTATTTAGTTATTTTCAGGGTTACGGGCTTGCTTATACAACCTGCTAGACAATTACATAGTTATATTGAATGTGTAAGCATATTGTACGCGTCGAAGTAGGAGGAATCTCATCGGAACTCTTTATGGCTGCGGGTTATCAATGTATTTCATGAACCAACACTTACCATCATAAGTTATAATGTATTTTAAAAAACCTTAAAAATTTTGGTGGAGGTCTCAGTGGAGGTAAACAGTAGTCCACATGGCTCAGTAGGATCTATTTAAGGTGAATAAGAGGAAAATTTGGATCATCTAAAACAGGTAAGTAGCGATCGAAATGGAATATTAGAGAAGGACGATGTTTAACAACTTGTTCTGCAACTTGACGATTCACTTCACACGAAAGACTACCTATTTGTTGAGATCATTATTCAACCTACGACGGTCATCAACGCTGAGTTGTTGTTGCCCCTATCCCGAGGGATCTCATCAGTGAATCATCTATACATTCAGATGAAAGACGTCCATATATTGTCCTTGTAAAACTATCAATTGCTCTTTATTACTCTCTCTCTGTATAGTCTATTGTTGTCCGTCAGAGAATAAACACTACGTCCTTCTAACAGAAATCTCAATTCTTAACACAATTTTCTTTTAAAAAAAATGCTGCAACAAACGAGACGCTTCATTTCAGTAAGAAATGAAAAGGTAATCAAGTTAAATAAGTGTAAAATTTTCCCATTTATTTTTAGTGTGTTAATTAATTTTAAAAAGAACTATAGTCCCACCCAGTCCCCGGAAATTATTCGTTTAACTAATTATATCCAATTTAACAATCCAAATTATATAGATAAATATTTGTTTTAATAACGGTGTTTCCTTATTCGTGAACGAAATATTTATTAAGACAAGAATGTAGTATTATATTATAAAAGACCTTACAATTCACAAAATGTTTGCTTCATATTGCCCAGGTCTAGTCTACGTGCTGAAGTGGTATCACCCTTAACAAATATGCCATTTTTTTTCTCTACGTTGGGCAAGTTCAATTTCGTCAAGATCTACAGGAGTGTAGTAATTGTTTTTTAAACAAATAAAATGGTACTGCAGCATCTTTCTCCGACGATTAACTTTGACAGCCTTTGATAACACAAATTCTTGTCATGTAGACTGGCCTGTTAAATAAGATAACCATAAATAAAAACTTTTCACATTCTGAAAATTATGGTTTACCTTCGCTATCGATAGTTTGGAAGTGGTGAATCCGAAAATGGAAAATAAAGTTTTAAAAGTTTACTAATTTAGGAGTAAACTACTTTTGTAGAGACTTGTTATCATTTTACTCCATAAGACTGTGTAGAAAAAGAGGATTAACTGACCACAAACGGGATGCCTATCTCAGAGTTGCCAGTTCTCAACAAATGTTAAAAATTTTTGTGACAGAGCTCTATTACTGAGTCAACTTATAGTTGTATTATTGCATCAATAATTGGTTTTTGTATAATACAGCTATGATGGATTACTATATCATAAAGGCGAGCTGAAAAGCTCTGCTTTACTATCTTATTATATGCCCTAACATTTTTTTTTTAGATTTCATAGTAGCTTCATGCATAATGCTTATCCTGGATGGGATCGAATTTATTCGATACCGGAGGTTCTATTACTTCTTATTCCCCCCCCCCCCCCCCCTTCTGGAGCGAGTCTGAAAACCTTTATTTCCCTGCTTTTCCTCTCTTCTGATTGGCCGGCCTTAGGTACCCCTTAGGTACCTCTTAGGTACTTTTATCACCTTGAGCGATGAGCGACAAGCGTTCTACGCCATCTACCGTTCTCTTCTAATACTCCATTCTATATATTCTCTTTTTCCCTTCTTTTATATCTTTTTCTTCTTCTTCCTTTAATTCCTCTCCTATTGATTAAAAAAAAAAATCCAAAAGGATATTGTTACTATACCTGTATTAGTGTAGAAATAAGGGCATTCGTCAAGTTTTCTATTGATTGTTAAAAACAAATTATGTTAGAAGAACGATTGTACTGTGGAATTTCAAGATTAATTATAAATTGAATTAAAGTCTTGGTTTAAATAGAAGGAAATTGACGTATTTTGAAAACAGAAATGTTGACTTTCTCATACTGTAACATGACCGTATAATGATAATTTCTGCTTCCATATTATCATGTTAAAATCATGTTAAGATGTGTCATGATTAGGTCATGTAATTACTATGACCTATCATGATGTATCATGATTTAATCTTGATATATAATGATGGATCGTGATGCTTTTAAGATGAAATCTTGATAATCTTTTAAAATGAAATAGGCTTGATAAAGAGAGAAAGTATAATTCAGCAAAACAAGATCTCGTTTTGGAATATACCTTGAGGCCGGTATAATTTTTTTCCGGCACAGGAATAACATTCAATAATTAAGCAATATTAAATTTCAAACCATTAAAAACTTGAAATAAATTATAATTAAAAAAGTGATAAATATATTTATAGAATAAATGATTGTTTTTGAATCGATTATTTATTCAAGATAATTTTTCTAAATTTAAAACTTTACTTTTAAATTATGTACGACGTACAGTGTATGTAGTTTGTGAAAAATACGATTTACTTTGCTTTTGATAATTTCTAGAAATTTTTCAATGAAATCTCTAAAAAATTGGGGGAAAATGAAAGCTTACACTTGTTATCCAGCCTTTCACCTGGAAATTAATTAAAAGGCTTCCAGGGTGAGACACGTACCGTAAATGGTAACTTTCCAGCCATAAAAAAATGCATACAATAGAGAACCGGGGTCAAAAATCGAATTCAAAATAAACTATATAGAAAAATCAAGAAAAAATTACGAGTTTTTCCATGTATAATAGTCTGTATCACACAGGGTTGGCACGCGACCACCAAAACTGTGTGTCATTATCGCGGTCGTTCGATATATCGATTTAATTTAGGTAACATATGTGGTCGTTGGGCATTTTCAGTGGCACTAGCACTTCGTTAATTATTTATTCATGAGTATAGGTAGTGCAACATAAAGGCTGCACCAAAAATAAGAAGATAGTTACAAGTTTACATTAGAGCTCGCTGTTTGCCGTCATGAATAAAAATATTTTGAACATTTTATCAGACAGCCGGTTTCGAGTGGGTTATAAAATTTGGCCACCAGTGCTAAAGAGTCGCTCTACCGAAGCAGAGGATGGTAATGTGGTGTTACTCAGCTCGTTCAAGAACTTGTCGACTTCTTCAACTTCTTGTTGGAGTCCCTTTTGGCCGGGTAGTTTTGAAAAAGTCTTCATCCAAGCGAGCTCTCTTTGAAGGACCAGGAAGCCTAAAGTAGTCTTCATCACATTCTTCGGGAGAGAGAATGCGAGATTGCTGTTTAAATAGAAATATTTAAATATAGAATTAATTAAAACAATAAATACGACATAAATATTTAGAAAATGATTACCAAGAGACTGTTGAAACTGGATCCTTCTCGTTGCTGTTCGTCTTCCACTGCATCCCTGAAAAAGTTTTCAGCACGTTCTAGTCCATCTTCAGGAACCCACGACAGTTTAAAACGCGGAAGAGCCATGGCTGCAAGGCGCAATGATGAATCTTGGAACAAGTGGTCAAAACGAGCTCGAAGTCCTTCTTGAATGGATAATATCAAAAATGTTGAGCGACGGATTGTAGAATCTTTGTAGAGCTTGGCAAGTTGGATGCTTAAAGTGACGATGGCTGGTAGAAGAAAACCAGCTCTGATCTTTAGGGACCCGCACGAACTTTTGCTCCAATGGTTCTCTCCTTAAATGAATAAAGATCAATACGATACACATAAGAGTGAGCCTTGAAAAGTAAAGAGCCATGAGCCAAGAAATAAACAGGAGAGAGACAAGTTGGGAGCAGAACTGGATTAAAACCAAGTTTACAGTTACACAAAAGCACAATTCTAAAATCACAACGCAATAATTATCACACTAAAAAAGAATTACCTTGACGGTGACGGGCCTGACATTTTTGCAATAGACTCGATATTGCAGCTAAAAGCAGTATACATGATATGTAGAAGTAGATTGGCTAAGATGGTCCGGATGTTTTCGGATAACTGGAGCGTTTCACCCAAGTAAAAAGAAGCGAGAAGTAGATTGAAACAATGCACTACGATAAAACCACGAGCACAAGTATAAGACCTTCTCCCTAAGCAGGTGAGTAAGAGAATAGCTCATGAAAACGTATTTGCAGCCGACAATGACTCTGGTATTGCGATTTTAGTCTGCTATTGTACAGCAAATAGTTTTCAAAATGGATCACAGATGGCGCAGATTGACCGCAAAAAAGATCGGGGATTTATTTGTATTTTCGCGGTCGCGATCATTTTTTTTTTACGTGTGACCGGATCAAATCGGGATCTCGCGACCGCGACCGCGATCGGTGGTCGTGCCAACCCTGATGGTTAACTGTATTAAAATAATCTCGTTAAAATAAGTAAAACAGACGATCGAAACTTTCGATCGAGTTAATCTCATAAGGGCTGAAACAAGTGTGCACGTTCCGTGCTTCAGCCCTTCGGGAAAAGTTTTTTTTTTTTTTAATTAGGGGTTCGTCATTATGTATTATACAGTATCATTATATATTATACAGCGAATTAATAAATTCACTTAAATTGAATTTCTCTGAATATGCAGATTTGCTTTAAAAAAAGAAAGCTATATTTGAGGCAGGACACAATGACGTCATACATTTTTTCCGTATCGAGTGTTGAACTCGCAAGCCCTAGGGACTGGTTGAGGTCTCGTCCAACTTTTTCTTCGAATCTTCGATTCTCTAAAATGAACTATATAATTTCCGGACAAATTTCATAAATTAAAATAAATCAAATAAAATACGTTTTTAAAGCTTAAATCGACGCCATCATTCTCAGCGCATTTTCGTGATTACAAGACGTACGGTCTATTTTAAATTAAATAAACGCCACATTTTAAAATATTTATTCTTGGAAAAGGCTCTCTATAAATTCGGCTCAGTTGGTCCCTAGGGCTCCCGACGTAAGTTAAGTCCCACTTTTAATTCGATAACTAATTCAACGTTAGTCACACAGAAATTTCCTTACAGTGATGGCCTTAAAAATTTTCCCTCTATCGACTCGTACTAGTTTTTAAAATCAACGCCAACAGTGAAAAGTTTCAAAAGGACCTTAATTCATCGATGAATTGTGTACCGTCGATTCACGAATTTCGGGAAAATTCTTCGACCCAGCAACATTGAGCATCCAGATTTTTACACAAGGGGTGGTCGATATTTCGGTTAAACGCAAGATGTGGGATCGAGATCGATTCAAACAGGGTGACGCGAGAGCGCTGGGTTTGCTAGAAAAACGACCTATTCGAGTGAAAAGGAACCTCCGAGTTCCGAGTATTTCAGCAAAAATAAAAACTGGGCAAGTGTAGCCTTTTCCGATTCGAGTTAATCAGCTATAGACCTTCGTTAGTAAACTAATTCAAAAAATATTTTTTTTGAGTTAAAGTTAACTTCCCTCAGGGATAATTCTAAACAAGTGTGCACGTTCCGTGCTTCAGCCCTTCGAGAAAAGTATTTTCTTATTAGGGGTTAGTCATCATTTAAGTTTAATTTTTTTCAAATTATAAAACGAATGATTAAATTCAATTGAATTGAATATCCATGAAGGGGTTAGTCATCATTTAAGTTTAATTTTTTTCAAATTATTACGAATGATTAAATTCAATTGAATTGAATATCCATGAATATTTGAATTCGTTCATGACGATAATGACGTCACACATTTTAATCGAGATTTAAGAGCGGTGGACTTCGAATCTTCGGTTCTCTAAAACGACCTTTTTAATTTCCCGACAAACTTCATAATTAAATTAAAAATTAAATATAGGCTTGAAGCTGAGATTCAAGCGATCATTCTAAGCTCATTTTCGTGTTTATACGACGTTCAGTTGAGCTAAAATCAATTAAAAACCAAACTACTCTCGTTACTCTCGTTTTTCTCGGAATAAAACTTCCGCGAAATCTTGGCCGAGTTGATCCCTAGGGCTCTCGACGTAAGATTCGTTCCCGCGAAATACGCAACAGAGATCGATTCAAACATAGCAACCGAGGACTTCTGCGTTCGCTTGAAATTCCACCTATTTGAGTGAAAAGGAACCTCCGAGTTCCGAGAATTTCAGCAAAACTAAAAACTGGGCCAGTGAAGCTATTTTTCCGATTCGAGTTAATCGGCTATAGACCTTCGTTAGTAAACTAACTCAGAAATTTATAAATTTCTGAGTTAATTTAACTTCCCTCAGGGATAAACAAGAATCGCATAGCGTAAAACCTTCGTGTATATTTGGAATATTCTTAACAGAATATACAATATTTTTCCCCTTTGATGTCATTTGATGTCATTTTTTACTTATGAATTTAAAACAAATCTTAACAAAAAGTAATCTTACCATATTTGGTAATAAAATACTTGAAAATTATGACAATTATTTTATTTTGAAATCACGTTGTGCATTATTACTTTTAAGACAATTTTCTTTTTTTTATTGAAAAAAATACTAGTGGGCCTAATATATGTTGCAGCCAGTAGATGTCAAGTGTTTACTAAATTCACTTTAAGAAATTATATTTTGAAAACAAAAAAAAATAATCTTCACAAATTTGGTATCAAAATGACCGCTATAATATAGCGAGTAAAATTAAACGATCCGTAATCACGAGAATTTTCGTGATTTATTGAAACCCTTTTTAAACTTTATATTTATATTTTGATCAGTCTTAAGGGGATTGATCGACCACAGAAGATGCAATTAATTTTATTTCGAAAGGATTTTTTTGTGTAATTTAAGGGTAAAATTAATATCATTAGATTTCAAATTTAACGCTGATTTACGTGAAATAATTTTTACATTCGCCCCTTAATTCGGTGAGAAGCTATGAATTTTTAAAGTTCAAACTTAATCGTCGGTTAATGACGGTTTCTCAAGGGACTGCTCGCCTCGGACTGACCAAAAACGTCCCTTGACACCCACCATTAAAAATTTTATATTTTTTTGTATTTTTGTTGTGCTAATATAACTCGATTGAGTTTCGAATAACTGCGGTTCAAGTTTGGCCGAGATCGCGTGAATTTTCTCTTTCGGGCGGCACTAGTCCGCTCTCTATGAACATATTTTTTGGGGTACATGAAAATTGCATTTTTATCCCTGAGTGTATAGGAAACGTATTAACTTTAAAAATTTTAATTTTTGGAGTTAGTTTCTAACGAAGAATTAGCGGCGTTTATCCCTGAGTGTAAACAGTACAAAAGTTATTTTTCTTTTGAGGAAAATAAGTTTACTTATACGAAGGTTTAACGTCGATTATGTCCTGGGGCACCAGTACAATGATAAGGCATGGCAGGATCCAGCCGAGAGGGTCTGACTATTCCGCAGAATTTCGCCCGAAAAAAAAGACAAAATAAGGAGAAAAGCGAGTATTCCCCCGGACAGCTTTGAAAATTAATAACTCCAACATTTCAATCCCGATTAGTTTCATAATTGGAATTTGGAACTGGGAGACGGGGATGCGGTGTTGGGCGTGAAAAAAATCCCGAAAACCGAACATGATAAAAATGAAAATTTGAGGTATCAAGGGACGTTCTCGCTCAGTTCGAGGCGAGCTGTCCCTTGAGAAACCGTCATTAACCGACGATTAAGTTTGAGCTTTACAAATTCATAGCTTCTCGCCGCATCAAGTGGTGAATATAAAAATTATGTCACGTAAATCAGCGTGAAATTTGGAACTTAATGATACTAATTTTAACCTAAGACTACTCCAAAAATATTCCTCTCAAAATAAAATTAATTGCACCTTCTGAGGTCGATCAATCCCCTTAAGACTGATCAATCATAAAATAAAAAAAGGTTTTCACTAAATCACAGAAATTCTCATAATTTAATTCCCGAACGTAACGTTTTAATGTACTCGCCGCATTATAACGATTATTTTGATACCAAATTTGTCACGATTATTTCAAAGTTTGGAAATATTGATTTTTAAAAGTGAATATAGTAAACCCTTTACATAAGCATATATTGGGCCTACATTCAATAAATCACGAAAATGTTCATGGTTTATTTTCTGAACAGAACGTTCAATCTTACTCGCCACCTAAAAGCGATCATGATGATACCAAATGTGTGAAAACTATTTCAAAATTTGAAAAACATGATGTTTAAAATTAAAAATGACTATAGTAAAAACCAAACATTATATAAAAAAGTGAATATAGTAAAGTAAACACCTTATATATAATATTAAAAAGTGATATAGTAAACATATACCAGGCCACAATATATATTAGGTCTATGTAAAGTAGTGTATATTCTATTAAGAAAATTCAAAATGATACACGATGGTTTTACGCTATGGTTTCAATAATAGTTTGAATTCTCAATAATAAATGGGAATTCTCATGATTTTATAATTGAACGGAACATTTACATTTAGTCGCCGTATTACAGCGATCATTTTTATACCAAATTTCTGAAGATTATTTAAAAAAGTGAAAAATACAATTTTAAAAATGAATGTAGTAAACTTTCCAGTAGTAAAAATTTCCAATAAAAAAATTTAATATACACGAAGGTCTTAAGCTATGCGATTCTTGTCCGTTGGCCAGACCAGTACAGCTGATGACCACCAGATAGAAAGTAGGTGTGTCGGTGTGAATCGAGAGAAAGAAATAGAAAAATATATATTCCTCCAGCCCAGAGATTCGGGCTTTTCCGCAGAAAAAAACGATTTGGGTTTTTCATGAAATTTACGAGAAAAGGGAAAAATAAGGAGAAAATCGAGTATTCCCATGGACACCTTTGAAAATTCATATCTCTCACATTTCAATCCCAAACCATCTCAACGTTGAAAGATGGTATCAGAAGTTGGGGCTGCGGTGTTGGGCGTGAAAAAAATCACGAAAATCGGACATGACAAAAATGTCATTTTCATGTACCCGAAAAAATGGGCGTATGGAGAGCGGACTAGTACCGCTCGAAAGAGAAAATTCACGCAATATCGGTCAAACTTAAAATGCCATTATGCGATAACCCAATAAAGAGATATAAGCATTCAAAAATTCGAAAAATATCAACTTTTAATGGTGGGGGTCGAGGGACGTTCTCGCTCAGTCCGAGGCGAGCAGGCCCTTGAGATACCGTCATTTAGCGACGATTAAGTTTGAACTTTAAAAATTCATAACTGAGCACCGAATTAAGTGGTCAATATAAAAATTATGTCACGTGAATCAGCGTGAAATTTAGAATTTAATGATACTAAATTTATCCTAAAATGTCACCAAAAATATTCCTTTCAAAATAAAATTAATTGCCCCTTCTGTGGTCGATCAATCCCCTAAGACTGGTCAATTATTAAAATAAAAAAAGGTTTTTAATCAATCAAGGAAATTCTAATGGTTTAATTCCCGAACGGAACGTTTAATTTTACTCGCCGCCTTAGAGCGATCATTTTTATACCAAATTTGTTAATATTTTTTTCAAATATTAAAAAATTAAATTTTGTTAAGTGAATATAGTAAACAATTATCATTATTTTTTAATTTGAAATGTATAATTTTTTTAAAGTGAATGGCTAAAGTTTCCTATAGGGAACTCTCGTTTACGTGTACGTAAGTAAATTTTAATTGCACGTAAATAAAATTTACGTTTCGAAATCCTAATCGAAGTGATGCACTGAGAGCTTTTACTTTTACTTTTAGAATTAAAAAAAAACAGCTCGAAGCAGTACTACTTCAAGATTTTGATTCACAAAAATCGCACAAAAAATACCACTTAAATGTCAAACACTATTTTAACTTCTGTAGCACTAGAAGTATTCTTTAGCAATTTAAAATTTTTTTTTTATAAAGTAAGTATTTGAGGCTTGGCTCTTTAGAGTTTTAGGTCATTGGAAGGAAAATTTCTAATGGCACTTGTTTTCCCAAAACTCACGGGCACTTGGTTAGAGCTTTGAACTTTCCAAAATTTATTTCAACTACTTCAATCAGCACTAAATATGGGTAGTTTCTCATATCGATGTTACGGCGGCTGTTGGAGTGTTGGGTGCTTACGGCTGTCAACAATGGTCATCGGCCGTAAGCAGGCCGTTTGCTAGTCACAACAGTTGAACTGTCAAATGGGTTTGTCTGTGATCTGTCCCTCTAGGGAATACAAATGCCGTATAATAACTTAATAAGAAAGAATATGTCGAGTTGCACGGTTGTCAGTAAAGGGCGAAGACACAAAATAAATTTTGTAATTTTTAAAAGCTACTTTTAGCTATAATTCACGCTGTGATATAATTTCAATAACAATTAGGCTTTCTGATTGTTCTGAGTATCTACTATCGCGCCATCTTTACTTTTAATTTTTTTTTTGTATTTTTAAACTTTCTTAAATAAAACAAGAAATATTTCATCAGGGCCATTAAGCTCGATAGCTCAGTTGGTAGAGAGCTGGCATAGAATAGTGAAGGTTCAGGTTTCGATCCCTGCTGATGTAGTTTTTTTAAAGTTCCATTTTATAAGTCAGGTATTTGGTTTTACATAATATTTTATCCATTAGGTTAGGTATGCCAGGTTTGGTTACGTTATTAGGGTTTGTTATTTAGTAAAAGGTTAGGTAGTACCAGGTTTGGCCATTTTATAATTAAAGTAAAATTATGGTTTTAAAATATTACGGAAGCGATAATAAGTCGGGGGGTTAGGGGGGCTTGCCCCCCTAAATTAATTTAAAAAAAATTCGATCAGTTATTATTTCAATAAACGTATTCCAAAATCAGGTTAGATTATGCCAGGTTTGGTTACGTTATATTTGGTTTAGTTTGCTTTAAGAAAATAATATATTCGCCGTAAAAAAAACAAATCCCGCCATCACACACCAAATGGTTCATGATGTTTCCGCTAGGTGCTGCCACCTCAACAGCTGATATATGCATGAAGTTAGTGTTAGCCTCGTCGTCGGACTGAAAGGTTGTCGCTGCGTGCCTGCGCGTCTGTTTTTTGTCGTGGTTCTCTCAGTGCTAATTTAATTTTTATTTTGTTTTCATTTTACTTTAATCGTTTATGGACTTTATTTACGGTACAAGGAGTTGACAAGGTTTTGGCAGGAAGGTTTTTAAAAGAGAAATTTATTTTTATGTATTTAATTGTATTTATTTACATTTACTTACGTAAAAGTAAACGTTATTCTCATTTAAAAATCTCCCCACCCAAAGCCCCATGTTTATCTCCTATCCCGTTTATAGAGTTCGTAAATGTAAAAGTAAAATGAAAACGTAAAAGTAAACGAGAGTTCCCTGTAGTAAACTTTTACCAAGTGAATATAGTAAAACAACTAACATAAAAAGGCCGCATTATATATTAGTCAACCATTACTTTAATATGATAACAAAAATATTTATATTTAATTTACTACGGAAATCCTCATGATTTAGTCACGTTAGTTACGTTAGTGAATAATGAAAATTTCAAATTTTACACTAAAAAAAATACACGAAGGTCTTACGATTCTTGTCATGTCCGATTTTCGTGATTTTTTTCACGCCCTACACCACGCCCCAAGCTCAATATGTCAATTTTTAATTTCTAAGCCGTTTGAGGTTGAACTGCGGGAGTCATTAATTTTCAAACGCATCGGGGGGAATACTCGACTTTCTCCTTATTTGCCCTTATTTTTCTGGCGAAATTCTGCGGAATAGCCAGACTCTCTCGGCTGGCTCCTTTTTTTTCTTTCCTTCACTACCGCCTCCGGCCGTTGCCTCATCATTGTACTGGCAACCCAAGGCATAACGACGTTAAACCTTCGTATAAGTAAACTTATTTTCCTCAAAAGAAAATATTGTACTGTTCACACTCAGGGACAAGAATCGCACAATAGCGTAAAACCTTCGTGTATTATTAGGAATTTAGTTAAATTAAATTATGACTTATCTTATTAGGAAAATCACGTCGTGCATCGTTGCATTTAAGACGTTTTTATTTATTTCTTTAAATAAAAAAAACGTACTGGTTAAATATATGTTGTCTGCTAATATATGTTGTGGCCTGCTATTTATCAACTTTACATTATTTTTACATTACATGTTAAGTGTTACTATATTCCCTTTTATAAATTTTATTTTTCAAACTTAAAATAATCTTCACAAATTTGGTATCAAAATGATCGCTTTAGTACGGCGAGTAAAAATAAACGTTCCATTCGGGAATTCAACCACGGAAATTTTCCGTAATTTATTAAAAACCTTCTTTTATTTAAATAATTAATCAGTCTCAAGCGGATTGAGCGACCACAGAAGTGCAATTATTTTTATTTTGAAAGGAATATTTTTTGTTTAATTTCAGGGTAAAATTAGGATCATTAAATTCCAAATATCACGCTGATTCACGTGACATATTTTTTACAATAACCACTTTATTCGGTGAAGAGTTATAATTTTTTAAAGTTCAAACTTAATCGTCGGTTAATGACAGACATCTCAAGGGACAGCTCGCCTCAGACTGACCGAGAACGTCCCTTGACACCCATCATTAAAAAGTTGAAATTTTTTTTTAACTTTTTCATTGCTATTATCTTTTGATTGGGTTGTCGCATAACTGCGATTTAAGTTTGGCTGAAATCGCGTGAATTTTATCTTTCCAGTGGTACTAGTCCGCTGCCTACGCGATAATTTTTTCTAGTACATGAAAATAGAATTTTTATCATGTCGGATTTTCGTGATTTTTTTCACGCCCAACACCGCATCTCTGGGTTCTTATTACATTCTCAAAGTTTGGGATATCATATATTCATATCGAACCGCGCGAACTACGTTATAATATACCGCACTATATGTCTATATGGTATCATACTATATCATCCTATATCGAATCGTAGTGTAAGTTATGTGAAGAGCTAGTATCGCTCTGATTATATTAAATTGATATCTCCCTGAAACTGCTTGCTTTAAGTTTGCTAGATTTTATGATTTGTGATAAAGTTGAATCGAATTTATTAGAAATTCATATTCGAATTTAACATATATTCATCTCCTACCGGACTACATGGGATCATATACCGTACCGAACTATATGGTGTTATATCGCATTGTGCTATATTGTATCTTACCATACTCTATCGCATCGTACTGTGTGGTATCATATTTGCATAGTCAACTGAACTAAAGCATGGTATATCACATACCGAATTAAATGATGTCTTATCATAATGTACCATGTTGTATCTTTCTATACTTTTCCGTGTCGTACTGTGCGATATCATATATGTGTGCCCAATAAAACTAAAGCATTGTATGATGTACCGAACTATTTGATGCCATATTATATCGTACTATGTTGTATCCTCCTGTACCATGTGCTATCATAAATTCGTGTCAAACGGAACTACGTTATCAAATACCTCAATATATGT
The DNA here is from genome assembly GCA_030141595.1 of Chydorus sphaericus. Taxonomy (NCBI): domain Eukaryota; kingdom Metazoa; phylum Arthropoda; class Branchiopoda; order Diplostraca; family Chydoridae; genus Chydorus; species Chydorus sphaericus. The sequence goes on along the minus strand of CM057929.1, from coordinate 10,704,155 downwards.
TGCCATATCATATCGTACTTTATCGTATCTAACCGTACTATGTAGTATCGTAATGTAAGGAATGTGAAGAGCACTTATTGTATCACTCTGGGTATATACGATCATCCAAGCCACCGTTTATTAAGACAGAAACATAATCCAATATGTATTTTTCACTATATGATGACCAAACTAACCAACAATTGATTAATTTCTAAGTATGTTCACGAGTTGTTCATATAAGTTGAGCAAATAACCCAAATCTTTGAATTTAAATAATCGTGATCACCACTGATTTTGTAATGTTATAAGTGTTTCATTTAAAAAGTATGATGGTTTATCGTATGGCTGAAATGGTATTTACTTCTTACGAAACTTAACTTTATTTTCTTACTACGAAACTTATATGTCAATATCAATTGAATAGTTTAGTACCAGCTAAATTTGTGAATTAAAGTTTACCTGGTTATAAATGTGGTTTTGCCAAAGAAAATATCGTTGATACTGAACTATGTGGTATCACACCACATCGTACTATGTTGTATCTTGCCATACGATATGGTATCTTACCGTACTGTGTGGTATAGTACTGTATGGCACCACATATTGATATCAAACTGAATCACAGCACGGTATTATATACAGAACTATAATATGTCACATTATATCCCAATTGTATCTAACCGTATTATTTTGTATTTTATCGTTCTATGTGGTATCATATATTCACATTTAACAAAACAACAGCACTGTATCATATCGGAACTATGTGTGTAATATATAACATCGTACTATATTGTATATTATCATCCTGTCAATACGTTCCCACCAACGTATCAATTACGTTGGCGGGCGTAGTCCCATAAGCACGCGGGTAAAGCGGCCTTCCAATTCCTGCTCGAAAAAATCGAATTTTCGAGAAGGAAGTATTTATGATTTTGTCCAACGTCGTGGAAAGCGAACAATTCATGCTAAATAAGTTTGATGTATAGTACCATATCCGTATTCCGTACTCCGTATTCCGTACTTTATTAGAACCCCGAGACTTACGTTCATTCGCTGCCAAATGGTGGGTCAGATGTGAGCATTGGTCAACTTCGGTGCCATTTTCAATCCGAGTTGTTTAGAGTGCTCGTAGACTCGTTGGTAGAACTTGTGGTAGACTGTACTCCCCGCTAACTATATTTATAAAAATTAGCTCACTTCACTTTAAAAAAAATAATACTTTGGATAAATTATTTGAACGACTTCATGGTTAAGCTGGTGATTTCTCGTACACTTGATGAGGTGCGGTACATCTATGAAGGCATAGACCTTAATTTTGGCATCGGCCGAATGTCTGATGTAGTTCTTAGCTCCTTTTTTCCCACTGATATCCAGTTTAGGTAATGCTGTTTTGTTGCTAGCATGGTCGTCACAAACCATCGCCTTTACGATGGAACCGGATCTGTAAAGCCTGACGATTGCCTTGATGATGATCTCCGCCAGTGTACTACCGTCAGCAGTTCCTTTCGAACCAAACCAACCAATTGGTTGAACCCATTTCTGGCGGAATGGGCGATAGACCAACACCAGAACGTTATCTACCAGAAGTCCTCTTTGCTGCTGCTTTTATATCTGATTCGAAGTTGATTACTCCGTTCCAACGGAGCATCTTAGCATCCCATGAAAGATCCTTTCTTATTGACATTTCATCCCACATGAGCGTTTCTTACCGAATGTGCGGATCGAGATTGCTCAGCACCTTTGCTATGTGCTCTAGTGCGAGTTCGTTGAAAACAAATCTGCAATCGGAAGAGCTCAACAGTGGGCGAAGGCTGTTTGGGAGCGGAAGCGGCAGGATGTCGTTGGCCATGAGGAACCGGTAGGCACTAGGGCTCTTCATCTTTAGAAGAAGACTTTCAATAAGGAACTGAGGACCGCTTGTTTCACAAACGTTCTGACTATTTGTCGCGCCTTTATAATAGTTAAGTTTAAGAAATATTGAAGAGATATAAATACAAAATTAAAATGAAACTTAAGGGTTGTTTGATAATTTAAATAGGAATGAAACTGGTAAGAGGTACTGGGCGGTTTGGGAAAAACGGAAATCGTTATACTTGATGAGGTAATTTTCGTAATACAGCATCAAAACTGTTGTCTCGTGCGTCGGCCATCAGTGAGCGACACTTCTTCTCGAGTCTCTCGATCTGCAAAGAAAATACATGTGAACGAAATGAGTGAGGAAGAGATAAATTAGTATGTCTAATACTTTACCACCATTGGTATCTAATGGTTTTGTAAACAAAGTTGACAAAATAAATTTTACAGATGGAAAAATACAAAATATAAAAAAGAGTTGTTTATAGTTTATGGAAGTGTGGCAATTTCTAAATTATTACCACTTCTCGTTTATTCGTTTTTAATATAAGCACTTGACGCCATCACAAATTATTTTTAGGTACAGTGAACACTGAAGCTTGGCGTTTGGCGTTCGTCAGCGAGCAACACGTAGTTCCAGATTTGTCCAGTAAGGTGGCGCTGAAGAAGCAGCATTTAACGAAACAGGGCGCACCTACTCGGTCCACAAAATCCCATCATTGGAGATAGGCTTTTATAATACGTAGATGTTCCACCCTACCTGTAACACCGTGATTAAGGCATTAAAAACAAAATTTTTACCCGGTTTAGAAAATGGCAACCCTGTAAAAAAGAGCGGGTGTTCAAATAAACCCTCTAAAACGCTAACCCCATTCATAATGATCAAAAATATGATAGCTTATTGTCCAACAGAGACTGTACATAGTGGCAGAGGCATGGAAAAAAACTGATAACAGCTTATCAAGATGCCAGAAAATCCTTAGGCTCGTTAAATACAACGAATATATTTTCTTTTTTATTTTCGAAAAAATGGATTGGAGAAAGGGCAACGCCATGATAAATCGCGTGAATTCAAAACTCGTAAGTAGTTCTTCAATTTCTGATGCTCCTTCAATGTTCGGTTCCATCAAAACGATATCACTTAGCATTCTAAAACAAAAAATTCAAATTTTTTAAAGTTTATCGTTTTGAATCGTTTTGAATTATTTAAATATTTGTATAACAAAAAAGTATTATACTAATTTAAAATACAAAGAGTTTAAATTCCCTACGGGAACCGCCGTTGAGATCGACTCTCAACGCCCAGAATGTTTACATAACAAAAGTTAAAAGGTTACCAGTCAGGCGGTCAGGTCTTCCTCAGGCTAATTTGTAAATCAAAAATTATATTTTTCCTATAGATGGCGCCACTGATTAAAGTAGATGGCAAATAATATATTTTCGCTAGACGGCAGCATTGTTTTGAGATATAAAGATGCGGGGGTCCACTCTCGAAGGCAACCCAGTAAAGCCTTAAGTAGTAAAATACATTTTACTATATCAGGGGAAATACCCAGGTATTATAAGGCTCAAAAATCCTATATAGCTGCCGTAGAATTTTTCATATTTTCATATTTAAATACCCAGGCACAAAATCAATCTGAAGGTCTTATAATACCCTAAACATTTATGTGCAGCGTGACACTTACCCGGACGTTTATCAGTCGTCAGTTACATCTCCGGCTCTCCACCTGATTAAATTAACGTGCTTATATCCCGCGTATGTTTATTCATTGTTATATAAGAACACATGACGATGTGATTTAGACCTAGCTTATCTGTGTCGGCAATCCCCAATGTGGCTCGTTTGTCTGTATCGTGTTTGTTAGCTCCTTCCTTTTTGTCGTTTCGTTAACTACATGTAATAACCTATAAAGCTATACATAATTTTTAAGTTTCAAGCTCTCTAGGCAAAAACACACTGCTCCAGCTGGGCAGCTGCTCCTCTCTATGACTGATTAGGTGAAAAAATATGGGATTCACGTTAAATTTTCTTTACCGCCAATTTTAAATGATTTAATAAATAAAAGTTTAAGTAAGTTTAAATGCCATATAGACACACAATAATCCAATAGCTATTATCACTTATCAGGCCCCTATAACCTTTAAGCAACAGTTCATGTCCTAGCACAACCCATCCCTTAATAATTATCTTTTATCACATTTATGTAATATGTACAGTTTCTTTTATAGTATAGGGAAACATTTACTGTAGAGTGAGTAGGCTAAATCGTTTTTTTTATAGACCAAAGAGAAGAGATAAAAGAAGAAGAGAATATTGTAAGTCCAACAAAATTAGAAATTTGTAAAAAACCTGACAATAGTTGTTTTTTTCTTTCTTGTACCTTGTCTAATAGATTTTTTTCTGTTATTTCTTAGACTTAGCAGAACAGATTGATAATTTTTCATCCAATCAATCGTCAAGTAGGGTTTTAAATTGAATTACATCTATAGACGTCGTAAATGATTCGATACTTTTCACGTGCTGTTTGAACAATGTGATTATCAATAGTCAATACGGTTACCTTGCATATGGATCCTGAAATATGGGTCACTCATTTGGAGGTCATACATATCTACTCGGCACTTCCATCGATAGTGCTTCACCTCTGTTACTATTATGAATAAACTAAGCCATTGTTTCCACATTTGAAACGGAAACTCAGAGTTTCTTTTAAAATAAATAAATTAATTAAAAACTGTATTATATAAAGTGTTGAAATTGAAGGCGCTTGGTTTATGTCTGATGTTGCACAGCCACTAACCGCTGCATTTATAGTGTCATGTGAAAATGATGCACCGTGTATATAATGACGCATGAGACGATTGCTTCCTCGTGCAATGAAGTAATCCTTCTTTGAATGATTGGATGTGCCTCTTCCTAGAATAACGATGCATGTACGTTTCTTCCTTGCTTTGCTTGGACTTTGGATGTGCTAACTTAAGTCGATATAGGAATGTTAATATGTGTAGTGGTAGAGGGGAGAAGCCTTTCCCTCAGTATCATCTACAACTTAAGTGATCTGACTGAACCGCAACTCTCTTCTGACTGTTATCTCATCATCTAATGGTCTAAAACGTGATGGTGCCCTCTTTTTCACGTTACAATATGGAATAAACAAATATACTATATTCCAGGCAATTGGCAATATTTCGTTTCCCTCCAATCGTTCATCTCCAACAGCAAGCCAAAATTGTTTGAGTGAATATTGTCACGTAAGATAAATCTTGACGAAGAGCCGGACACAACAGATATACGAGACGTCGACACCCCCACCCCTCCCCCTTTTTTAATTGAATCCATAATCGGGGTACAGTACGGCGAGCTTTAACATCATCGTGTTCTTTAGAGAAATATTGGAAGATCAGTTAACGAAAAATTGTTGCAGTGTAATAGTTTTCGGCATCATTATTTCAAATCATATTGAACTTGGTATATATTTTGACTCACGTAAACATTTATACGTTTTGTAGTATCGGCGATTGACGACCTACAGTAAAACTATTATCTGTTGCCTTCATCATTATCAACCTAGCTGTCAATGAAGAATTGACCATTAACTTGCACAATGCTTAAGTAGGTTAACCCTAATAAACAAAATGCCATAGGATATGCAGGCCGACAAACAGATAATAAACGAAATAAAAAGGCCTTCAAAACAATATCACATGATCTTCGAAAAGTGCAAGGAATTCTATTTGTTTATGATTGAGAGAAGTTAGTCAATATCAAAATGATGAAATACTAGTTGTTTTCCAATTCGATTGAACAAATCTTGGTCACAAGGAGCGCAATACTCAACAGATTACGGTCGCGTCTGATGATCGAACTGGCAATATAAACACGGTTGAGTTCCCTAACACCGACACTCATCTGTCACTAGCCCTTAAACTTTAAAGAAATTGTAGAGGCAGTACAACTTACTGAATGCTACATTAGAATATACTATGATGGAAGAAAATAACACAATTCGCCGCCATTCATCAACCCAAGGGTAATATATTTAAATTAAACTATATATTTTCTTTTGCACCTTTTAAAAAAGATTTCGAATCATTAGTAATGAGTGTTTTTCTTGATCCATTCGCCCTCACTTGAAATAACCAGTTTTGCTCTTACAGGAGAGTCGTGATGCAACCATTTACTTTGGAAAGGGAAATTTCCTTTCAAAATGACGGACTGAAGCGTTGTATGAGCCGCGAAGCCCTTCCTACAATGGGAAACTACAACATAGATCAGTCCACAGTCTCGAATAAATTAGGTCGCCCCACACTCGAGGAGCTCTACCTCAAGGATTCAGTTCCCGATCTTGAGGTAGGCACTTAAAACAAAATCCAGTTAGCAATTCAAAATAATCTTATTTATGTTTTGATGATGCACCAGAATGAAAATTTTGACGGAGAAACCCAAAATCCAGGATTCAAATTTGGTTGGATCAAAGGGGTTCTTATTCGTTGTCTCCTCAACATTTGGGGAGTGATGCTTTTTCTTCGCCTCAGCTGGGTTGTTGCAGAAGCCGGTATCGGCCAGGCTATTCTTATCATCCTAGTTACAACAGTTATCACGACTATAACAGCTCTCTCCATGTCCGCCATTTCGACCAATGGACAGATCAAAGGAGGAGGGACGTATTACATGATTTCAAGATCTTTAGGACCGGAATTCGGGGCAGCTATCGGTATAATTTATTCAACAGCCAATGCAATAGCGGTTTCTCTCCACACGGTGGGATTCTGCGAGTCTCTGAACGACCTACTGGCCAGTTTGGGAGTTAAGATTGTGGACAACGGTCTCAACGATATTCGCATTATCGGCTCCGTGACGCTTATCGTTCTTGGTATCATCGTCATGATTGGTATGGAATGGGAAGCAAAGGTATATGTTATAAATTATTTAAAAATAGATCGATTGATTTCTAATTCTGCACCAATACTTGGGCCGTTGTCTAATTCAAGGCTCAAATTGTCCTTATGTTTATATTGACGGTGTCCCTTGGCAACTTTATCGTCGGTAGTATTCTTGGTCCAACCGACACCGAGGAGATAGCAAAGGGCTTCGTTGGCTTTAACTGTAAATAAAAAATATCAACAACAGTTTTGCTCATACATTTAAATATTCATTTATATTTATTTTACGAATATTTTTCATGAAACAGATGAGGTAATGCAAACCAATTGGTACGCCGATTATCGCATTTTCGACGGTTTCCAGCAAAATTTCTTCTCCGTCTTTGCCATTTTCTTCCCGGCCGCTACCGGAATCCTTGCTGGAGCCAATATTTCTGGGAACCTCAAAGTAGATTATACTCTTTCAGATTTTTTTTTCATTTATGTTACAATATGTGTATAAATAATCATAATTTCAGGATCCTTCTTCAGCTATACCTAAAGGAACTTTGATAGCAATCTTCACAACGTCTCTTTCATATATTTTATTCGCTGCCATCGCGGGTGCGAGTGTCTTTCGTGATGCCACCGGCAATTCCACTGACTATGTGAACGGTTCGTATGTATCCGACATCCCGATCTTGTGTCCACTGGATTCCCTTGATCACACAGACTGCCAATGGGGTCTACATAACAGCTACCAGGTGATGACTCTCGTATCAGCATTTGGACCTCTGAATTACGCGGGCTGCTTCGCCGCAACGCTCAGCTCGGCTCTTGCCTGCTTTGTTTCAGCGCCAAAATTGTTCCAGGCCCTCTGCCGAGATAATCTCTTTCCCTATCTGCATGTTTTCGGCAAGGGTTATGGAAAGAATGACGAACCTCTTCGAGCTTATGCACTCACTTTTGTCATTGCTTTAGCTTGTGTCCTAATTGGTGAGTCATTTTATAAATAACCGAGTAACTATCTTTTTACCTAATATCATCTTTTTCTACAAATATTTAAATCTAGCGAAATTGAACGTGATAGCGCCACTCATTTCCAACTGCTACTTGGCCTCTTATGCCCTTATCAATTTCTCTACTTTTCACGTGGACCTGGTCCAGCCTTTAAATTGGAGACCCACTTTCCGCTTTTACAACAAGTGGTTGAGTCTTCTAGGGTGCATCCTCTCCGTTACTGCCATGTTCCTTTGCAGTTGGCCCACAGCTCTCATCACTATAGGCCTTACATTCGCTTTATTTCTTATAATGAAATATCGGAAACCAGGTAAGTTTGATTAAGAATTTGGGGTGGCCTACACTTGGCTTATGAATTAGGACCAAATACTGAATTAAATATAGATATAAATATTAAATATTTATATTATGAAATCAGAGGTGAATTGGGGATCATCTGGTCAGGCGCAGGCCTACAAAACGGCATTGATAACCATACAGCAACTGAATAAAACCGAGGATCACGTTAAGACATACGCGCCTCAAATTTTGGTCATGACCGGAAAACCGAATATGCGACCCTCTCTGGTCGATTTCGCTTATTTATTATGCAAAAATAATTCTTTGATGATTTGTGGAGACATTGTCAAAGAGCAACTTGATCATAAGAAGCGTTCGAATCAGATGGCAAAAGCAGCTCGTTGGTTAAGACTTCACAAGACCAAAGCCTTCTACAGCCTTTTGGACAACGCGGGCTTCTCAAATGGTGTTTGCACTCTTTTGCAAACGATTGGTATCGGAAAAATGAAGCCCAACATTCTTCTCTTGGGATTCCATGATAAATGGCAGTCCAGCAAATCAATGCCAATAGAAGAATACTTTAGCTCCATCCAGTAAAATTTACTCATTTTATTATAATCCACTTTTCAACACGGTAACAAATATAGATTAATTAATTGAATAGCACTGCATTGGAAATGCACGTAGCGGTGGCTATCTTACGCGCCCCAGAAGGTCTCGACTATTCTGGGATCCTCGCTGAGTTTGAAAATGACGAAGTAGTTCATCAACAGCCGGACTTGCATACTGTTGGAAAAGGAGTAGATAATACCGCCTTTGTCAGTGACAATTCATGCCCTTCTTCTATGGTCCTTTTCAGCACGAAAGATAAACATAGTATGTGATAATAATGTTACAATGTGAAAGAGTGCTTTGCTTATCAGTATACTTTCTACACAGAAGGCAAGAGAGGCGGAGGCACCACCAACTCGTCAACAGCTGATGACACTTCGTCAGAAATAGATGCAATCTCGTCCATTTCAAAAGATGCGTCAATTAATTCGAAAAGTCAGGTCGAAAAGCAAAAGAAGATGAAAAAGACTCGTGTCGTATTCAAGTATAGTAATGAAGTACTGTTTTTAATTGAAAGAACTGTTTGATATATTTTAATTATTATTGAAGGAGTGTAAATGGTGGAGACCTATCGCCTGACGTATTAAATAGCATTTACCGCTTCCGAATGAAACAGAAAAGAGGAACGATCGACGTTTGGTGGCTATACGACGACGGAGGACTCACTATTCTCCTGCCACACATAATCAAATCACGCTCCAATTGGGCTGACTCCAACTTGCGCCTCTTTTGCTTAGCCGACGGTAATGGCAATATCGAAAGTAAACAAAAGAGCATGCGGCTTCTGATGAACAAATTCCGGATTCCGATTCAGGATGTTATTGTGATCGAAGATGTCGCAACTCCGCCATCTGAGACCACAAGGAACTGGTTTGATTCAATGAATAAAAATATCATCAGTCGGAATCCAGCTCCAGGTAGAAGCTCCAAGAACGATGATTTCTGGGTTATCATAATTTAACGCAGAAATATTCTTGTAACATTTAGGGGTGAATATTTTAGAGTCGGAATTGATGGCCGAGAAGGCAAAAACTTTGTACCATATCAGGTTGAGGGAGCTGTTACTTCAGTACTCGACCGAGGCGAACCTCATAGCCATGTATGCGAAACCTATTTTACAGCTCTATTCAATTTTGTTAGCTATATTCAAGTCTTATTATCGATCTACAGGACATTACCGGTCCCGCAGAAGGACAACGTTAGTGGCCCACTCTACATGGCTTGGCTAGAAGCTCTAACGACGAACATGCCTCCTTTTCTCCTTGTAAGAGGCAATCAGGAGTCGGTGTTAACTTTCTTTTCATAATAGTAATAATAATTATTATGCCAATGTTTTTGTAGCGATTATTAAAATATTATCATTGCATTGTATTTAATGTACTGTACATGTTATGTCATAATGTGGGGTCTTTGCAAGCGCCCGACATAGACAATACCCGATGTCTATGTCGGATTTTTCGTAGCCAATGACCCTATATATATATAGGTAAAAAATAATAGCGATTGATTTCGCTACAAAAACACATAAGATAGCGATTGAATCCGCTAAAAAGCTCGTAAAATAGCAATTGAGTCAAATTAACAAGAGGCCGAACTACGAATACCGAATTAATAGCGATTGAATTCGCTAAAAAAAACGGGGTTCATAGACTATAGTACAGTACATAGCGACTGATTTTGCTATATAAAAATACCCAGACACCAGTAGATTAGCGATTGAATTCGCTAAAAAAACGGGGTTCATAGACTATAGTACAGTACATAGCGACTGATTTTGCTATATAAAAATACCCAGACACCAGTAGATTAGCGATTGATTTCGCTAAAAAATTAACCAACGAACTGGAATCACGGTGATTGATTTCGCTAAATGATCAGCACATTGACTAATTAGTACCATATGGTAACCTAGTTTCAGATAGTTTAAAATTGCTATTAGGGTTTTAAAAAAAAACAAGTTAAATTTCCTGCTTTCGATCAATCAGTCAGTCAAAATAACAAGATTCAAAAATTAAATTTTGAAGAAAAAAGTGATTTTGATAACTGAAATTCAACTTTAATGCTATTAATTTTTTAACTAGACGCAACTTTAAAAATTTGGCAAAAAGTAAATTTAGTACAAAGAGTTCATTTATCTAGTTATTTTTTAAAAACTATAACTCGAATAAAGATTATATTAGGCAATACAATTTAAAAAGTTTCAATGATCTTGTTTATATACTGTATATATTGTCAAAAGACTTTCGTGCAGATGTTACAGTATCGCAGTCTGTGAGCTAGTTAGAGTTAACATCTTTAGATGTGGCAGATCTTCAAATTTACTATAATTTACATGGTGAGCAAGTGTCCCTTCTTTTTAACAACGACCATTTTTTAATAAATGCCATTGTCATTTCCTTATAATATTAATATTGATTTGCAAACAATTCATGAATTTCGTTAAATTAAAAGTTTTGTTTAATTAATTTTTTTTACTTGAGTGAATGAGCTTATCGTTTTCACACCCTAAAATAAAAAAAAATGGACTGGCTTATGAGATTTACGTTCATCAATATTCTGCTTTTGATCCCTACTGGATACTTGTAATACATCTATAAAGATGACTAGAAAAATTCATTTTTTTTGGTCTTAGGCTAGTTCATGGCAATGACAAATAGATATTTTAATCATTTTAACTTTAAATTTCCGTGAATGTAAATTTACGTAAAAAATGTGAGCAAACATTTGAATTCGTCTGCTTTGAGATCAAATGGTTATTTTAGCAGGCAGTTTTTCAAAACATATCCGAAGATACCAATAGGTTTTTTTTATGTGTCGTTAAATATCTTTTGTTTATCTTTTGGCTATTGAGATACTTTTTGAAATTACATTTTGAGAAAATAAAAATAGGTAACAAAAGGTACTAAAAGTATCTTGTAGTCTTTTTACTGTCATCTTATCTTTTTTAGTGTGAATAAATAACGAATTTCAGTAATTGCTTGTATTTTTTATCACCAATATAATGCCAACATAATGGCGAAAAATTAAATGGTGGCTTCCTGATTCCTTTTCTTTTTTCCCCCATACGATACTATTACTACTACAATGAAAGCAACAATACCTATAGCTCAAAAACCAGTTTCATTATGATTACTCTGTTTGACTTAAAGACGTTTAGATGGACGTTGGCCAAATTGAGCGCATTTTGGACGGTTATTTCAATCTGTAATTGGTAAGAATGACCACTTTTGCGTCTTTTTATTTTGATCGCATTTCGCAAATTCTATTAATGAGCTTCCTCCAATCAAGTTTTCAGCGTCCTCCAAGCAAGGGTTTTTGTTCGTTACTAGTTGAGTGGTGTCGTTGTTATTCCATTACCATTTCTGGCCCTCCTTTCCATAATATGCCATTAAAGCAAATATTGCCTTTTTTGATTGATTTATTAAAAATTTCGATAAAACATTTATCTTGAACAAAACATTTACCTTAATGCGCTCTTTTATTCTACTAGGTCGCTCTAGTTAACGCATACAAGAAAATGTTTAAGTTAATTCGAATCAGGAATTTTTAAATCTTTTATTAATCGATGGACTGAGATAATTAATAGATAGGCCTATACGGGAAAGAAACCTACGTCTTGTCTCGGTTGTTACAGTGTAAAAAAAAAACTAGATTCGACCTTGTTACTGCTTTCAATTTAATTAATATATTAGATGACTATGAAACCAGGGATTTTTATTGTAAATAGTATTGATTATTTTTATTTTTTTTTTAGAAAAATTTGGAAAACTTTCATTTAAATAAATTAAGAACACCATAATAAATAATTTCATTTTTAGTATTTGCTTGTATTTCCCATCACCAGCATAGTATGTAATATATATTTTTCCGCACTGGAAAATAAGCTAACAGCATTAATCACCGTGAATACAATTGTTAATTAGCTCAAAAATCAACTGCGGTTTAGTTGTAGCTGTTACATTTTGGAGGGATTAGATGTGCGTCCGCTAAATTTGGCACATTCTAGACGATTATATGCGTCTGTAGTTGGTGTGAATGACCATTTTTGCGTCTTCTTATTTTGGTCACATTTCGCTATTCCTATAAATGCACTTCCCTTAAAAATATAGTCAGCGTCCTCCAAGCAAGAGTTGTCGATCGTTTCTAGTTGAGTAATGTCGTCGTCATTCCATTTGAATCTCTGATCCTCCTTTCCATCATATGCAAATAAAGCAACCATTGCCTTTTTTATTGGTTGTACATAAATCGAGATAAAACATTTATCTTTCACTGGATGGCATATAGCTGCCCCATTCTTTGCCCATTTCTGCTCTATTCCGCCTTTGCAACGCCGCGGGACGAGGACGTTCCCAGATTCGACAGCATCATCATAGCTAAGACAAATATTTCGCTCTTCCATTAGTATTTTTCATTCTTCCAATAGCCGACCGGATTGCAATTGGATAATCGTGCCTCTTTCAAAGCAGGATTAGCAGAGTTCTTTGACACTTTGAATAAAATAAAATAAATCAAATTATTGTTCGATACGTAAGTGCAATAAAATGTATAATATTTGTCAATCATAGTTCTTAAAAGTGCCTATATATACCTAATGATTGTTTTGTTGTGATTTCGTTTTTATTTCCAACTATATTAAAGAAATTGGGGATTCTGTTCAGTTTTCAATTTCTCAATTTGACTTTAAATAATCATTATGATATGGCATCTTACCCTGAGATTTAGTAAAGCCAACATTTCTTGTATCAGGTCCCAATTGCTCCCCTTTAGTACCTTATTAAATTGAATGAACCATTCATATATCAAGTATTATGTGTAAATATATGCTATGTATTACCATTGCCCCCAATTCCAAAACGTTCTTCGAATTTGGCGCATTCTCCGTTATTTCCGTCAGTTATGACTGGTTTAAAAGTCCATTTCTGTTTCAGTTCATTTTTGTCACATTGAAACGGTTCAAAAAAGGGGAAGCCATTGTCATCAATAGTTTTTGTAGAGACCTGCATGCACAGTGGCAGCCATCCCTTTTTCATCTCAATCTTGCTCTCAATCTGACTCGTTTCTTTAATCCATTGCCACATCTGGGATTCATGACTTGGATTGTAAGGAAGCAATGCTATCAGATAAATATTTTGTGGCTTGGTTCTGAAAACAGTAAAGCATTTATTCTTGACTGGGTGGCAGATGTGGGATCCGTTGATCGCCCACTGTTGTTCTCTTCCATTGTTGCATCGTTTTCGTTTGACAAAATCAGTTTTGTCAATATCTAAGCCATCGTAGTGAATGCAAATATCTTGGTCCTCATTCTTGAAATACCCAATAGGATTGCAATGAGATTTTTCAAATTTTTTTCATAGCAGAAGTGGTAAGGGGAACGATTCCTTAAAAACAGATTTTTTATTTATTAACACTTCCTCATTAGATCCAATAGAGTCACATTAAATGCTTAAAACATGTAGCCAATTTCTATATACCGTTAGATTTACTGCTCGTTAAACCGGTTGTTGTCGACATTAATGCACTGATACTTCTTTTCGTCGCTTGGTATCACATGAGGAATTAAAAAAATCTATTTACATATAATTAGATTAAACTTAATATTGGGTTCTACTTATTGAATTCTTAGTGGTATTCTTATCTTTTTCATTGGTTCTTGTTGAACTGCTGATGAATGCAAATTTTCTTGTTGTACCTATTTTAATATAATTTTTTATTCCCAATTTCAAAATTTTTATTCGAAAGAAAAATAACTTATGCAATATAAATACGTCAGTAATATACTCTATAATTTAACTGGACTGGTGCTTTTAAAAAAATTGTTTTAACTGCTGAATTTGAAATTCGATTTTTAGTATACGTTTACAACACATTTACCTGTTGAGCAAAGTTACTTGTACGGTTAACGAAAAAAAATACAAAAACGAATTAAAATGAACCTTTTTTTTTAACGAACGAAATTTCCAAAATCTAGAAAAGTCTTTGATTTTCAATAAATCTATAATTTTTACGACCCGTAAAAATAGCCAGCTCGGTGTCCTTGGCCACTGGGGATTAGGGAATTTTATCCCTCAAAAAGCGAAAAAATAACGAAAATTTTCATTACCTTTTAGTTTTTATTGGTCCCTAACGAAAACTATCGTTCTTGAAAACAAGGAAACGATCAAAGAAACCGAAAACCAAAAAATTTGTCAACATTTATTGGCCGACAGCACTTCATTTATCTGACCTAGTTCCGAGACTACGAACTTATAATTTAATCAACATTTTCCATCTTCATTTCCAATTAATTAAAAAAACAAGAATAAGACAAAATATTTAATAATTAAAATACACTTTAAGCAGAATTATAATATAGGCTATTGAATTAGTGCATATTGTTTTACTGTTGGGTTTACTGTGACTTTAGGTATCGGTACAGTTGTTTTCGTGAAATGTCAATCTTTGTTACATTTACATCATACCCGATACTAAACCCTTTCCATGATATAGAAAGAAAGATACCGATCAGTATACTCTCAGCACGTCGGAGATTTTTACATCCTTTGTTAAGTGTAGTCCAACCGATATGTAGCTATTATGGCTCTAAAACGGGTTTCTAGCTTTTCAAAGTGAACGTAGTTATTTTTCATAGATATAAAGTCATAATCTTTGTTTGTTGCTTTTATCGCCAATTTATATAATCGTTCCTTCTATATGGTGTCCTAACAATAAACACTGATCAAATAGCCTAAATGACAACGCTAATCAAAGTGGAAACCTCCCTATAAAATCTGACGAATTGTAAAACATAAGCCTATTTTATAAAGTTTAGCTTACAAAATCTTACTTTGAGATTTGATTACATCTGATTCTTTGACAGTAGATGCCAATGGATCCTTGCCAACACCTTTAAAAATAATAAATTGAATTTATTTACATGTTATTCATTCAGATTTCGTAACATAAACAGTAATCTTGTTGAAAATCTACCAGAAATGGGATCCTTCCCAAGCTTTTCTTTCAGTCTTCCACATTCTTGGTAATTATTATTTGTATCTGTTACCGACGTAAAAACCCAATGCTGCGACCGTTCATTTTTGTTACATGCTTGTGGTGCTAAAACGGGGTAACTGGTAACAGGATCGATAGCTGATGCATGAACCCCCATGCACCATGGTGGCATTCCTTTTTGCATTACAATTTTGCTTTCAATCATACTCGTTTCTTTATTCAATTTCCATCCCTGAGCGTCGGCTATTCCGGTATCATATGGAAGTGTTCCTACAGCAAAATGTTGATCTTTTACTTGGACAACGGTTAAACATTTATTCTTGGCCGGCTGGCAGATCCGAGATCCGTTAAATGTCCACTGTTGTTTTCTTTTTTTGTTGCATTTTCCTAGTTTGACAACATCAAACGCATCTGCATCTAAGCCATCGGAATGAATGCAAGTATCTTCATGCGCATTCTTGAAATACCCAATGGGATTGCACATAGAATGCTCCATCTTTTTCATGGAAGTTGTGGGATGCGACGATGATTTACTTAAGGTAGCATCAATATTTTTAGCTACTGATTTTTCGGTTTGGCTTGTCGCTATAATTTTTAAAAATTAGAAGGTGTTATTGTCAATTTAACGTGTAATTTATAAGATATAAAAAAGTAGCCTACAATCTGATTTGGGCGTGGTGTTATTGAATGAACTTGAGTGGTCCGTGTTACTGGTTACTGCGGTAATGGAAAAGAGAATATAAAACAACACCAACGTAAGTAAAATTTTTAACCAATTTTAAAAGACATTTTAAAAAACTTGATCAATTTCTAATGAAATAATTGATGAAATAATACTGACAAAAATATTACCGTTTGATTTACTTGTCGATGTGTAGATAGTTTTAAATGTTGATCCGGTGGTACTTTCCTTTTCCTCTATTAAAAACAAATGAAAGGAATTGGAAAGAAATTTAAATGTAATGGTATTCTTTGTATCTTATGTAATATAATTTTTTGGGGGTTGAGTTTATGAATCCAAGTCGATGGATCGTGGGAGCTATATTAGTTATGACATAAAATGATAATCCCTTATAATAAACCACAGTTGCCATCTTATTTTCCATTAAAAATTAGATGGGATAGATAATACAGATAGTCACACCGCCGTGATGTCATGATTACTTTATTTTATAGAATTACTAGCTGGCCCGCGTTTCGGCTTCGCCCGAATATATTTTAAATTTTTTTTTGGTTGCATTATCTATTATTGATCTTTAATCGACGAATCAGAGAGACCTGATAAGTTTTTGTTGTATGATTTGTTTCGAATCTTCCCAGTCAATCCGTAATACTTTAAACTAAATTTTACAATAAAATTACTTTTACTCCTTTGTTATTTTTTTCGTTAATCCATAATTAAAATCATGACCAGTTTAAACAACGTCTCGCATATTTCAAGTTGATCCGTAATAGTAGTAGTGTTCTCATAACCCGTAATAACAACTATTTTACTTTTTATTTTGCTAATTTGGCATTTCTCAGGCGGCCTATGGCCACCTTCGCTCCAGGCTTAAATAAGGTTTCTTAGTAACTCATGAATAGTTGCAAGTGCAGTTTTGTTCTCTGAATGACATGTATGCAAGTTAACCACCGTGGTTTACAGTTAGAGTTAATATCGTTAGCGTTGATATAAGCTTTCTAATATTTTCCTTAAGAACCAAAACTACACTTGCAAGTTAAAAGTTTTTTTATTTCGACCAATCAGGAATTTCTTGCCACAGAACGATCCACAATCTTTTTGTTTTATATATATAGATGGAACAAATGAAGGATTGCTCCCATGGCGTTTCATTTATTTAGTTTCCCAGTTAAACCAACCTATTATCTAAAATGTTTATACGTAAATCGATTGTTCGAATGCACCTGGTCAGTTTCAACATTGTTTCAACAGCCACTTCCATTAATAAAATTTTGTCAATAATCTTGAGAAACTACGAATCAAACAATTTCTTCGAGCCCAAAGGGCGGAGCTGAAAAGTCATGATAATTTCAACCTAGGGACTGTTTTTTTTTTTTTTAACTTTCCGGTTTCTGTTTGCACGAAATAAAATACAAATTCCTGCATAGGAATTGTTTTCTAAAACTTAATTTCCGGTTTCTGTCAAGTGTATACACGGAATAAAATTAAATAAAATTACTGTTTTTTTTTTACTTTTCCATGTCTGTAGCTTTGACAAAAACTTTCAAAAGCAATTTACATTTTAGTTAGATACTAAATATTTGGTTGATTTCCAGAAATGAGCTTATATATACACTGTGTAGAGAGTATAATTTCACTTTCTACGGAAGTTGTATAGGAAATATATAGTTTAGAACACATGAAAACTGCTTGAAATAAAAAAAAACGTGCTGATACCTTTAAATTTGTTTTCAGTGGGTTTGAAATGGATGCTTTTCAATCCAATGTGACTTTCTTCGGTATTTTCTGAAAAATAAAAATATTGAAATTCGTTACCCAAAAAATGTGTTTCATTGACATTCGTTGAGATCATGCTTTCGCCATACCCTGTGAAATGTCTACGTTGCCACCAATGCTTACCATTCCCAGTCTTTGCTCTTTAATACCTATTTAAGTTATTAAGTTTAATTTATATAACTATTATTATAAAATGTGTAATAATGGCTTTTATATAAGTAAACAAATCAATATTTTTCTTACCCCTATTAGAATCTACTGGTAGCTTAAATTGGCAAATAACGGCTTCGACGGCTTCGACGCTGCTATTTGATCCACCTTTCCCTTTGACCAAGTAATAGGCCTAACCATTAAGTGTATATCCAAGCCTCTCCAACTCTTGGCAGTTGCTGGCAGGGCCATAAAATCGTGGATCAGTGGCCTTTGCATGTTCCATTTTATCTCTCTCATCTTCACTGTTAAATAGAAATTTAATTTATTTTGGTTTTATTTATTTTTGCACTTCTTTACTATACACTATCTTTATTAAAATAAAATGGCATTCACAGCTCCACACTTAAGTAAGAGATAAAGAAAGAGTGAAGCTTAATTACATGGTTGGGTGCAGCGGTAATAATCGGTAAGGTCGTTTTCGTCGCAATAGTAGTTTCTCGCCTGTTTCTGAATTGCTGGCTAGCATTAATGACTCGAGACTTGAAACGCGACCTCTCAAATGGCGGATGATTTTCTTATCTTCAAAAACGGTCTTCTTCAAAAAAGAGATCTCGTTTTTATTTTCGACATTCGATCGTTTAAATTTGTTCCATCATTTTCCTCAAATTTAGCAAAATTTGTGTCCCTTGTTTGACTAAGCTGACTTGCCTCTGTCGTGAATTTCAGATGAGAGTACAGTTGTAATAGTAAAATAAGCTTAAAAAGAAACCAGAAAGCTTTTCGAATGTTCTTTTTCATTTCTTTTCTTAGTTGAAAATTGCAGGGAAAGAATCAAAGAATCGCACTTGCGAGAATATGGTTCTGAAACTGTCTACGTCGATGTAAACGTTGATCGAATCATGGCATATTAAAACGATTCGGATTAATACGTGTCACCTGCTTGGAAATAGAATTTTCTCATTAAACACCATATCATTTCCCATTGGCTAAACTCTTTCCGTGTTTTCAGTTATAAAGTATAATACTACTCACTTTTTCTTGTGAATTACAAATCCGGTTTCCATGAAAAATAAGCCTCCCCAGAAACCAATTGAAATATAAGTTACAAGGTCATCATATATCTAAATAAAAAATGAAAAAGATTGCAGAATGTCAAGTGTTAAGTTGTGGTGAGATTCATTAGAAGCGGGGGTTTAATACATCTTAAATACTACCTGAAGGACAAAGACAGAAAATCCAATCAGAGTGTCGGAATATGCCCAGATTTGCAGTCCATTGTTATTACTTAAGGTTCTATTGCTTATTGTTGCCATTTTGAATGAGCTATTCGGCCACCAAATCAAATTGATCTTACAGGTTCGATATTCTTTATTGCACTGATGACATAATGCACTTTCAAATGAAGAAAGCATGGCGTTATTATTATCTGTGAATATTAAGCAATACTATATTTATGATACCATATATAAATCTCTCTAATACCTCTCACATATTTATTGCAGAAAAATTGATAAAAACGCGATGTATAGCATTTATTCACACGATAACCGCCCAATAATCTGTATTGTGCTGTGTGAAAATCGTTTATTCTTGTTTTACAAATTATATATATGGGCTGGCCAGTGTGATGAAGTTTTCCAATGTAATAAATACAACATTCGGCAACCATGACACTTGTTAAAACTTGATGGTGAAATTTTTAGCATTACGATAAAATGATAGGCATGAGAAGTAGTTTCCTTGTTTAAGTAGTAAAACTTCAATTAATTAATTACAACTTTTGAATTAATGGTTATCACATATGTCACAGTACTGTACGCAATACAGTGCGTGACCGAGGGAGTGATATGGACACCCATAGGAGTAGTATTAGAAAAGCCACTATTAGAAGAATTTATTAATTTTTCAGGCTTAATATGGTTTCTATTATTATATTTGATAAAACATGAAATTCATCAAAAATATTTGTTTGCATATTCTATCTTATTATGTCATTAAAATAGATCGACGCCAACATAATTATGTAACCACTTTTATTATTTTTTGGTAGAGTGTGTACGAACTATTAAGCTAAACTGGTGTAGACATGTGTAGACCAACTTCATTCCTCATTTCAACTCCCATTGAATCGAAACTTAAAAATAATACTGAATTAGTTATTTCACTGAATTATTTCAATATAACATTGTTGAATGTCAGTAAAATGAATTATGTCCATGTGAAATGTTGAATGCATTTCTCGAACATTTCACAATGAAACCTAAAGTAACGTTCTTTTAACTTCTCTCCTGTTTTTATGTCATTCTTGACTTTTGAGTAATTTATAAGGCATTATTATTAAAAGTAAATTAAGAATAAATATTCTGAGAGAGTGACATGAGACGGATAGATGGCGTTTACTACACAATGATAGCATTTTTTTGTCTATTGGGATTGAATGGGACTGGGATATTGTCCAACATAATTTTAAAGTCAATCCAAAATTGTGGCAGGTATAATTACGAAGGATTACCTTGCGGAATAGCATTACATTACAAAAGTCAGTGTAATGCATCTTAATGAGATTAGGCTTACACTTGCCGTAATCTATTCATAAAGTATATTGAGAAAAATTCCATTATGAATAAATAATCAAAAATAATGAAGTAATAATGCAAACAACGATAGAAAAACTACCATCAAACTGAATCAAATGTAAGGATTTGCAATTAATTGCAAGCCAGTGTAGTTTTTTTTAGCGAAGCGAAAAAAACTAATAAAACTAATAAAATTAAATTAAAAGACATAAATAATGCGATTTATTCGAGCCAGCTAAATATTGAAAGCAAAACTAAGTAGTGTTCATGATACACTTGCAGAGGATGATAATTTCGTCAGTAGCTTGTGATTTTTTTGTGGTTTTTTTTTGCATACAATGTTTTTTCTCAATTTTAATTAAAATCTCGATTGTTTCGATTTTTAAAACAGTATTCGTTACTTACAAAAGAAAATTATAATGGAAAGAAACAAAAAAGTAAAAAAAAACTATTTTTCTTTTCGCACCAAATTTCAAATAATGTTAAAAGTGTCACAGTCAGCTCCTTTCGGTCTCTCGGGAAACTAACTGAAATAGTTGCTAAATACCATTTATTTTGATTTATTTTTTAGAGAATCTAATTTCACCTAACTTTCTTTAATAATTTCTAATAATTTAAAAATTTATACTCATATAAACCATGTCCAAGCTGTAGCAAACTCCTCGCATCTTCTCATTCATTCGGTCGAACATTCAATCACTCATATCTCGAAAACGGGCGAAGGAGTAAATTGGGGGTCGGGATGAAACCATTAATTTAATTATTTAACGCTCATTGCGCAGTAGATAACATTAGCATTTGAAAAAAAAAATTAGTGTGAAATTATTAAAAGCAAATAATTATATAAACTCTGGGAAGAAATAGAGAGAGTTGGTATGTTTTAGCTTACCAAAGTAGTAAAAAAAATTGTCAAACATTCATATGAATTTGATTACAATGATCTAATACAAAGCTATACATCATGCTTGTTTCAATTATATTCAATTATTTTCAAATAATAACAAATCAGAGTAGGTCAATGAGAAAAAAAATTTTGCCGCCAGTTATGAAATTTAAAAAAAAATCCGCAGAAACTTCGTTTATTTGATGAAATAAAAGTTTATAATTATCACATCATAAACAGGTTTAACAAATAACAGGCGGTCACTTGAAATTCCGAACTGCCACACTGGATAATATAAGAAATTGCAATTAAACTATGAATTAAAATGCTGCGCCAATAAGAATCAGAAAATAAATTTAGAGAATTTACTCTATTACATTATATCCAAAGCCCCGATAAAATTAAAATATTAAAATAAATGTAGTTCAGAATATTGGTAAGAAGATTGCACTCTGCATATCAGTTATCTTCAATACTTAAAAAACATACAAGTGCTTACAGAACATCTACCGACAGATCTTCTTCTAATAACCAACCACTAAAGTGGTTCATATAATCAACATGGTGAGCAAGTGTCCCTTCTTTTTTAAACAAATCAATGCGATCGCCCTTTTTCAAACGGAGAATAGACTGAAATGAGGCAAAGGACGAGTAAAAGCCACTGCCACTAAATGCCTTTCCTATAACAGTCTTATTATTAAAACGCAAATGAATTTGAATGTAGCTCATTGTGTAAGCATCCTTGCAAAGTGAAAAAGAAAAATGATAGATTCCGGGTTTAGGGGCTGTAAATACTCCTGTTGTCATATTCAAAGCTCGCCCAATATTCAAACGCTCGATGTTGAAGCGAATAACTTCGGGTTGATCGGTATGACCAATGGCTGCGTTTCTCTGAACGTAGAAGTAAACACCGGGGCTGGATTTTATGTCCAAATAACCAATTACTTTGCCTGTAACTAAAAAATCATTGATGGAGATTTAAATACCGTTAATTGTTTTCTATCGTGAGTTATTTATGTAAGATAGTAAAAAATATTGAATTTATCACCAGAACAGGAATCTCCTACGCATCCAGTGAACGATGGTCTGAAGTCGCAAAATACCGCTGCTATTTTATTAGAATTTCTCTCCAATTTAGTCAAGTAGATCCCATTTAGAGTGTGGCCCATTAAATTCAAATCACGACAGCTGAATGGGAACTTATCATCGCCTTTGTTTTTTGTATCGTCGTGCCTTTTATAGGGGAAAAATTCTAGTTAGAGACTAAAGTTTTTACATAAAGATAAACTAAATGAATTATTTTCTTAATTTTTTTTTAGATAATATTTTTTAAATATAACTCTGTCTATATCTATTTAACGTACGCGTAGAAAACACATTAACAGACCTTAATAATTGTAATGGAACCAGCTGTGTTGGTCGTTTGTTTCTCTTAAATGTTTTGTAAGCAGGAGGTAATGCTGATATCTCGTAATGATTTTGGTAATGTGCATTTTTCGAAAGCTCGGCATTCAAATGGTCTAATTCGGTTCTCATGTTTCCTACGATACGTTTTAACTCGACTGTTTCTCCTTCAAGGAAACTATTTTTCTCTTCTAGAACCACAATTCTCTTTTTCTGATTCCGAACCTCGTCTTCTAAACGTTCTGAAAAATGTCATTTGATAGCATCAGAACAATTAATTGAAATACTTGTTTAATAAAATAATTTCAAATTGAATACGTAATCTAGCTAGAAACAATTGAAGGCTTACTTATATTTAAGAAGTATGTATCTTTATTACCTGAATTACTAGTGAAAGATGAAGAAACAGCATAAAGAAGCAAACAGAAAAGTATCCCACTGAAAGGAGCAAACCCCATCTTGTTGTCTGTACTAATTTTTCTGTTCGAAGATCAAACTTTCTCTGACAGGGACGTGTCATTCATTGTGACGTGTTTATTCAGAACCAACCTCATATATAAATCGTGTTGGCAACAGTTTAAAATAGATAGACACTCAGAGATAAATGAGTTTCAATGAAATAATTGTTAAAATGAGTAACCCATGCATTTTTACAAATAGTCCATTAATATTTGCACTAATTCGTTTTCAATTTTTCCAATAGTTGTATATTTCCTTTCCCTTCCGTGCTTTAATTGAGAATGACAAACCATTATTAGAAAGCAAGAGTGCTTATTGTATTATTTAAAATCAAGTATGCATGTAGTTTATATAAACGACCATTTTTATGAATCCCATTGTCATTTAATCATAATATTAGTATTGATTTTGAAACAATTTATGAATTTCGTTAGATTAAGATTGTTTTTAAACAGTTAATATGAAAGTGTTTCTAGCTTTAAAAAAACTAAGATTTTTTTTTATTTTACGACGTTAATTATGAGTAAGCATGAAAAATGTGATTTTTTGCTAATATGGGCAAGATTTCTCTACTATAAAGTTGCATATCTTGATGCAATTATTTAAGATCGAGACAAAGTAATATAGAACATTTTGATTATGGAGTCATTGAAATTTTAAAAAATTATCTTAAAATGAGTTTGAATGAATGAAACCTATGTGCATTTACCTTATTAGTTTTTTACTTATATTAGTTTTTGATAGCTCATAGATATTTGACTGTCTTTGATTGAATATCACGATATAGTATAGACCGAAGAAAAAATTTATTTAAAAAAATGTAAAATCAACACAAACGCCCAACATCATTATGACAATATTTTAGATTAAAAAATTAACCTTAACGCCATTATAATTATAACATAATAGTAGGATAATCTGGGGGAGGGCTTAATTCGATCAACTGGTAATATGGAGGTGGTGGTTCCTCGTCGTTGGTACAGGCGTTCCCATGATTCGAGAAAAACACGCCATTCCCTTCTGACAATGAGCTGATAACGTAAATTCTTTGTGAGGGCTCACTAATATTCCTATTCGTGGCCGAGGTCGATCTGGCTCTTATCATTTTATTCGTTTCGTGGATGACGACGCTGTTGGTGACTAAAGCTAGAGAGCCACAAACAACAAAGGCAATGCCGATGACCATTTCTAAAATATATTTGTTCAATTATTAACTCGGTAATATTTAAGTGTGTTTTTAAAGTGATTAAATGAGTGGAAATATACGTTACGTCACTGAACTTCTGCGTCACTATTCGCAATCTTATATCGCTCCGGATATTGGCATGAACTTAACCGTTTTCCCACCCAAAAATGATCACAAAGCAATGTCGACTGGCTAAGGGGAATTTAAAATTTCAATAACAATGAAAGTGTAAGTAGAGACAGGAAAGTTAGCTTATACATTGGTATTGATTAAATATTTGTCTAGTTGTGAAACATTAAAAAAAGATAAATAGAAAACACTGCTCGTCTTGGGGCGATGACAATGACGATACATCGTTCAAGAATTTTTACTATGTGGAACGTGTATAAAGTATATGTAAATTTACGTACAAAAAGTCGAGCTAAAAAATGAATTAATCTTCGCTACAGCAGCCAGTTTTTCAAAACAATATGATATACAAATAATTAAATGATATACAGAATAAAATATGCAAAGAAATCGTCAGGTTAAAAAAAAGTTTCTAGGAATCTTTTATCTTTGGTGCATATTTTGCTCATGGGATACTTTTCTCAATTAATTTTTAAGAAAATAAAAAGGAGTCAAACAATACGAAATGTACCCTTAAAAAAGAAAAGGATACAAGCAGGGTAAAAAATGAATTTCAACAATTGCTTGTATTTTCCATCACCAAATTATAATACCAACACAATGACGAAAAAAATTCATTTTGATGGTGGTTTCCTGGTTAATCATCTTTTTCTCCGTGCGATTATTTATAACCACATTCAAAGGAACCATAATTAGCTCAAAATTGAATATGTGATTGAGCTGTTTGCGGCTCTTTTAAGGACGTATGGTTGGTCGTTGGGTAAAGTTGGCACATTCTAAACGATTATATGTGTCTTTAATTGGTGTGAACGACCACTTTTGCGTGTTCTTATTTGGGTCGCATTTCGCTATTATTATAAATGCGCTTCCTAAATAAAGATTGTCAGCGTCCTCCAAGCAAGCGTTTTTCATCGTTACTAGCTGAGTAACATCGTCGTTATTCCATTTCCATGTGTGATCCTCATACCCCTTATATGCTTCTAAAGCAACCATCGCTTTATTTACTTGTTTGATATAAATAGGGGTTAAACATTTATCTTTAACTGGATGGCATATGAGTTTTCCTTTCATTGCCCATTTCTGCTCTATCCCGCCTTTGCAGTACCGCGGGACGAGGACTCTCCCAGAGTCAATTTCATCATCATAGCTAAGGCAAACATTTGTGTTTTCATTCTTCCAATAACCAACCGGATTACAAGTCGGATTAGACAATCGTGCCTCCTTCAAAGCTGGATACACAGATTTCTTCGAAGCTTTGCATATACAGCATCATGAAATATATATTTGTTCGATATGTAAGTATAATACAAATATAATATTTGTCAATCATAATTAAATTAATTTATTGAGTGTCTTTATACCTAATGATTGTGTTGTTGTAGTTTCGTTTTTACTTCCAGCTATATTAAACCAATTGAGAATTCAGTCACGTTTTCTAATTCTTAACTTGATCAAAAGAAAATAATATCAACAAGGCGTCTTACACTGAGATTTAGTCAAGCCAGCATTCTTTGTATCAGGTCCCAATCGCTCCCCCTTAGTACCTTGATAAATTGAATAAACCATTATTACATCAAGTAGGCCTATTAGGAGTAAATATATGTTATGTATAATTCATGCTCTGCACACCATTGCGGCGAATTCCACCACGTTCTTCAAATTTAGCGCATTCTTGGTTATCTACGGCAGTTACAACTGGTGTAAAAGTCCATTTCTGTGACCATTTATTTTTATCACATGGCATTGGTTCAAAAAAGGGGAAGCCATAGTAATCAAAAGCTTCTGTTGAGACCTGCATGCAAAATTGTGGCCATCCTTTTTTTATCTTTATCTTGGTCTCAATCTGACTCGTTTCTTTATTCCATTGCCACTTCTGGGTTTCATCGCTTGCATTATAAGGTTCTAATGCTACCAATGTAATAGTTCCTTGGTTTCGAGTAACAGTAAAGCATTTATCCCTGACTGAGTGGCAGATGTGGGATCCGTTGATCGCCCATTGCTGTTCTCTTCCTCCGTTGCATCGCTTTCGTTTGACAAGATCAGTTTTATCAATTTCTAAGCCATCCGAGTGTATGCAAATATCTTGGTCCTCGTTCTTGAAATATCCAATAGGATTGCAATGAGGCTTTTCAATATTTTTCGTTGCAGAGGTTTGATGTGACAAAAATCCCTGATTAACATCTATTTTGAAAAGAAAAAAAAGAAAGACTCTCTAGTTGAGATGTGATAAAATGTGCATATCATTCTCAATATCTAGCATTTGCATAACAGTTGTAGCAGTAAGGACTCAATTCTATTTACTTAATTCAGTCTCAACCATTATTTTCAACCATTAATAATAATAATAATAACATATCTGGACTTATGAAGCACCCTTTACAATAACTTTATATCAATAAAAAGTGCTCCTATGGTGTTACAATGGTAATTATCGCTATTTGATGGATATAAATTAATTAATTAATCTGATATCTGATCATAGCTAAATCTGATCATAGAAATTAATTTCCATTCTGAACTTTTTTTTCTTATGTCAAATAAACTAGATTGTTTTATACTGATTACTGGTTTACTGAAAAAAAACCTATAAAACACTTGGCTCAATTTATAAAATTAATCATAATAATATTAAAATGATAACCTTCATGCATGGCGACAAAACCAATTCGTTCCTCCCTAAAACCTTTTTCAATATTAAGTATACCAAGTATTATGTAACAAACTCTCACTTTAACTTAAAATAAATCGGTTTGCTTTCATTCTTACTTTCTTTTAGTCCTTTTGGAAGTTTGAAACGACAAAACACCACTTCAATCCCACTCGTGTCTGAGCGGTCCTTCCCGTTAACTAAATAGAAACCATTTAATGTGCTGTAGCCGAGGATTCCTAACTCTTTGCAGTTTTTAGCAGGGCCGTAAATTTTCAAGTTGGTTTTATTTCCTTCCTCTGTTTTATTTTTCTCTTTCCCACTTTAATAGATGAAGCATTACATCAGTTAGGTATATACTTTTTGAGTTGTAAATAATTAGTTTTTTAATAATTACAAAAGTAGTTTTGGTGGTATTAATCTTGCTGGCCGTCTTGACAATTTGTGTTCGGTAACACCCGTTTCCAGTAATTTTGCGAGTCCTTTCATAATATTTGACTGATTTGACTTTAAAACGTCGTCTTTTAAAGTGATGAATCCAAATCTTTCCTCCTTTGCTATTTAATCAAATATAAACGATAACATTATTGCTAAAGAAATAAAGCAATACTTTTGTGTAAATACTGCTGTGGTTTTTACCTTCTTTTAATCCCGATTCGTGTTTAAATTGGCAACTGATGATCTCAATTTTGCCATTGTTGGATTTTTCTCTGCCTTTTACCAAGTAAAAGCCATTCAAAGTGTAGCCAAGTATCGACAGCTCTTTGCAGCTTGTGGCAGGGCCATAAAAATACTTTTCGGAAACTATTTGGCTCTCCGTTTCGTTCTCCTCTTTTCCACTACGTATTTTTTAATAAAACCATTGATATATGATGCGAGGTATTAACTATAATTCAAATCTCAAATGTTACTTTAATAGTTGTAATGGAAGCAATCGCCCAGGTCTTTTGATTCGATCTGGGACACCTGACACACCTCCACCAGCTGGTAAACTTACGAGACCAAATCGTTCCTCCTTGACTTTATAAACGTGCAATTATATTTATTTTTCATTATTTACCAGTTTGTATGATTATACCTTCTTTTGATCCTTGCGGATGTTTGAATTTGCAACCGACAATTTCAACTTGACTTTGATTCATTTCTGTCTTTTCTTTAACCAGGTAGAAACCGTTTAGTGTGTAACCAATCTTCAACAACTCCTCGCAACTAGTAGCTAGGGCATGAAATTGCGTATCATTTTGTTCGGTTTCAGTTTTATTTTTACTTTTTCCTCTTTATGACCGAATTTTTAGAATTAATATAAAAATTAATATATTAGAAATATATTTTTTAAATACTTACAAGGCGTATCTTAATGGCAACAATCGTGCTGGTCGTTGTTTTCGGACAAAAATATTTTCAGATTTTTCTGGGCCAGGATTCGACTCGAAGTAATTCAAGTTTGTATCACGATATAGAAGGTTTTTTAGTCAATAACCTCCTTACCTTTATTAATGCTGCTGGATGTTGCTGTAACCTTTTGATGAAAATATACATTAAGTAACAGTGTTAACTTGAAAAGAAACCAGAAAGTTTGGTGATGACTTCTTTTCATTTTGGAAAGTTTAACGCAGCGAAATGTTTCAAGGCTTCTAGTTGGGAACGTGGCACTTTTGCAACTAATATCCACGTCTCAAATATGCTAAAATATATTTCTATCGTTGTATATAACTGTTCAACAACTTTAAATGTTCAAAACTTATGTAAAGGGCACCAGTACTTGCAACTGCATTTTTCTTGTTTTATCGACATTTTTTATGATTGAGAAATTTACTTAGCAATCGAAACAACTGCCTGAGCTCTTTAATAAGCTTTTCAAAATTTCGGCATTTAGAATAAAATAAAGATTTAATGATAGTCGTATTCGTTTTAAGTTATTGTTATAACTATAGTAGTTCAATTCTTCTGGTTTATTGTAGTAGTTTTATTGATCTAAACTAAATAAGGGAGGAAATCCGTCACGATCATCGCACTAAGTTTCGTTAGGTTGTATTCATTACAGCCATTCATTTTAAATAATAAACTTCAACATTTTTCTTTTTTTAAACAAAAATTGCTATATTTCATTATTGTAACATTTTTCCATTGCCTTTGCATAACCTTTTCCATGCACCACAGCTCCATTCCAGCGGCCGGTCATAGTACTATTTATCCTTTTTATACATAAAAAGCTCTTAACCCGGAGCGGGGATCGAACCTAGAACGTCATTTGGGAAGGCCATTGAGTTACCGTATTGGACAAATTACTCATATAAGAGACTTCAATTTCGGAGCATTTATACGCAATAATATGTCTAATACTTTGGCCGGCCATGTCTAGGCAAAAAAAATGAAAATGTTTTAAAATAAAGCATATGATAAAAGTACGATTAACGACATGCCTGTTACTACTCATTCAGCGGCCTATTATTAAGCCGGCTGGTTCTTAAATTTGAAGCTCCGCCATCATAGGAATTGATAGCTTGTTATGATATTGATTCTCCATTTAGCTAGGGTCTGTATTTACTTAGTTAAGTGTTTACTTAACGTCCCCTTGACTTACGCGACAGCTTTGCCAAGGGGAGTTCTAATACATTTTTGGATCAAGAAGATTATTTTCATGCCAGTTACATTTTGGTTTAAGTTCATTTTAGTCATATTTGGGATTATGTAATTCAATTAGTTTTGAACTATTTTCTGGTATCAATAAAAACTAAAATGCACTAACCAATTCAAATCTAAAAATGGAATTTTAAAAACGGAAGAGTGAATAAAATAATAATAATCAAGCACTAACAACTTAGTGCTCAGTTTTTAAAAGAGAAGTAATAAAAAAAAGTTTTAAGTAAAAAAGGGCCTTCAGTATTAGATGACATAAGCAAGGCGAAAATCTATTTGAGAACAATACAAAATCAACATAAATGCCCCACATCATAATCACAATATTTTATTTAACAATTTATCTCGTCATCATTATAATTAATAGTAGAATAATCCGGAGGAGGGCTAATTTCAATCAACTGGTGATATGGAGGTGGTGGCTCCTCCTCATTGGTAAAGGCGTTGCCGTGATTCGAGAAAAACACGCCATTCCCTTCTGACGATAAGCCAGCGATAACGTAAATTCTTTGTGAAGGCACGCTTATATTCCCATTCGTGGTTGAGGTCAGTCTGGCTCTTATCACTTTATTCGTTTCGTGGATGACGACGCTGTTGGTGACTAAAGCTAGAGAGCCACACACAACAAAGGCAATGCCAATGGCCAATTCTGAAACTTTTTTTCAATAATTAAATTGGTAAATTTTCAGTGTATTTTTTAAATGATTAAATGAGTGAAAAAACTACTTTACCATTATGATTTGATGAATCGTATGTTGTGAGGTCATACCCAAAGATTACGATTATTAACAATGATGTAAACAATGAGTTGATTGCGTTATTTCTCACGATTTTTCTATTCCTTTAAGATTAATTTAAGATTTTCGTAAGAGGAATATTTTTTGCCCATTTAATATATATGATTGAGTATAATAATACTCACTTTTTCTTGTGAATTACGAACCCAGTCGCCATGAAAAATAAGCCTCCCCAGAAACCAATTGAAATATAAGCGACAAGGTCATCATCTTTTAGGTCATACAAAAATATCTAAATTTAAAAATAAAATGTATTGCAGAATTTCAAGTTTTTAAGTTGGTAAAATTCATTTCGAGCTGAAATTTAATATATCTTAAATACTACCTGAAGGACAAAGACAGAAAATCCAATCAGAGTGTCGGAATATCCCCAGAATTTCATTCCATTATAACTTAAGGTTCTACTGCTTCTTGTTACCATTTTTTGTATGATTTAATCGGCCACCAAACCAAATTGTTCTTACAGGTTCGATATTCTTTATTACACTGATGACATAATGCACTTTTAAATGAAGAAAGCATGGCTTTATTATTATCTGTGAATATTAAGCAATATCATATTTATGATGATGATGTATATACCATCTAAACTTGATAAATCTCTCTAATACCTCTCACATATTTATTGCAGGAAAAATTGATAAAAGCGCGATGTGTAGCATTTATTCACGTGATAACCCAATAATCTATATTGTGCAATGTGAAAATCTTTTATTCTTGTATCGCAGATTATAAATGGGCTTACCAGTGTCCTTGAAATTCAGCAACCATGACACTCTTTTCTAAACTTGATGGTGACATTTTTAGCATTATGATAAAATGTTAGGCACGAGAAGTGAAGTTTCCTTGCAAGTAGGAAAACTTCAATTGATTAATTACAACTTTTGAATTAATGGTCACCATATGTCACAGTACTGTACGTAATACAGTGCGTGGCCGAGTGGGTGATATATGGAAACCCATTGGAGTAGTTTTAGAAAAGCCACTATTAGAGGGCTTTATAAATTTTCCAGTTTTAATGTGGTTTCTATTATTATATTCATATACTGGCAACAAAAATTTCTGTAAAAAAATTTAACTTCATCAAGAATATTTGTTTGCATATTCTACCTTATTATGTCATTATAATGAGTCATAATCATGAACCACTTGTTATTATTATTTGGTAGAGTGTGTACCAACTACAAAGCTAAACTGATGTAGACAGTTAAGTGTAGACTTACTTCATTCCACTTTTCAACTCCCATTTAAAGAAAATTCAAGAATAATTATTAATTAGTTATTTTACTGAATTATTTCAACATAACATTGTTGAATGTCAGTAAAATGAATGTTCATGTGAAATGTTGAAAGTCTAGTTTTGTATTTATCGAACATTTTACAACGAAGCCTTAAGTAAAGTTCTTTTAACTTCTCTCCCGTTTTTTTCTGTGATCCTGGAGTAATATTTTTTTAGACAGCTTCTAAGGCATTATTATTAAAAGTAAATTAAAAATAAATATTCTAAGAGAGTGACATGAGACGGATAGATGGCGTTTACTACACAATGATAGCGAAACTATCTGTCTATTGCTAGTCGCAGCGCGTGCGTCGCTGCGAGGTTCCCGAAGGGATTCTTCATTGACAAGAACAAATTAAAAAAAAAGAATTAATGGAATTCGTGAAATCTACTTTAGTGATGCGTGAGTAACTGTCCTCCATATTGGCGTAAAAAATTACTGTATGGAATTTGAGCATGCATCTGGTAAACAAATTTGGGTTTTATTTTCTTCCTAAATTTAATATTAAATTATCCCTGACGTAGTAAAATGTATTTTACTACTTAAGGCTTTACTGTGTTTAAATGTGGCGCCCTAGAGAGCAGACCCCCACATCTTTATTTGAAGTGCCATCTAGCGAAAAACTAAATTTGATGGCCCCAGGCTCCCACAGCTTTGTATAGAAATGGCAACCACGGATTCAAAATAAACAATTTAAAAGATGCATTTTTACGTAAAATGGTACGAGTCATCAGACTTAAAGGGGTTTTATCCGAAAACAGTTGTTTTTCTTTTTCTTTTCGAATTTTATTGCAATTTATTTGGAAATAAAACAAAATTGAGTTGCTACTTTTATGTTATAAGAAAATTGTTTCATATATTATCCATTATTACATCCAAAAAATAGAAAAACAGCTTATAATAATTTAATTAGCCTAGATTAACTTGTTTTCTGTTTTTTTTTATTAGAAAAAATACAATGAAATTTTTCTAATTAGTTTGTTGAAGAATGTGAGTCATTGATAATAAAATTTCAAAGCGTTGATAATAATAAAATAAAACTATTCGGATTATTCATTTAATAAAACCATAGCCTCGACAATAGTTAATGTCTAGCACAGTAGCGATGATTCATTCATTAAAAAAAAAAGACTACGTCAGGCCTTACTCAGGCTATTTTCCCCTTAAAAACTTCAATGATAAATATAAATGATACCTAATATACTGGTAAATTTGTTGCATTATGAAAACCATCATCGTTGATAATAATGGATATGGTCATTTATTGTTTGAGCGATAAATGAATTAACTGTAGGGGAACGCTAATTGATATAGTTTAGGGCTGAAATAACACTTGAAAGCATTGATGATGATCGTTGTTCAGAAAAGATAGTTTAATCTGCACTTGACTGTAAAGCTTAGATCCATTTTTATCATTTTAGAGCGTCTAAGCGTTATTAAAATCTCTAGCGCTCCCCGTGCTTATGTTTAATTTGTATCAAACGAATCATTTAATTACAACCTAAAAAATTCAAAAAAATTAGGCAACTCAATAGGCCAATCTACAGTATACGCGTAACATTTATTGTTTATAAAGTGATGTTGTCTTTAAAAAAAATAATCATCGTCAATATAAATTGGTCAAGTTGCGTATCGGTATAATTTTAGTTTTTTGGTACACACTTTATAATTATTGATTTATCGTACATCCGTAGTCCTTAAAACTCGAGCAATAGTGCGGAAAACGTTCTACTGTTATTATTGTCTTTACTGCGGGATGGAACAATACGAAAAACATCTTTCTTTGGGCCTCTCTTGTGTAATGTGTAAAAAAATTGAAATCGTTTTGTTTTCAAACTTTTTCTCAAACCTGGCGGATGAAATATAAACAAATCGGACGAAAAAAAATGTTCTTAGTTAGAAATCCAACCGGTAGGGGGAAAAATACGCAAAAAATCCCTACCTCTTACATTCGATCGATCTAGATATATTCTTTGGCGCATGAGTCCAGTCTACACTGCCGCCACCTATTATGGATCATAGGAACCAAAAGTAGCTCATGCACTCCACTACCGGATAGAATCCCTTCGGGAAACTGCGATTGAGTGGGACTGGGATATTGTCCCACATAATTTTTAAGTCAATCCAAAATTGTGGCGGTTGTAATTACGATGGATTACTATGCGGAATAGCATTACACGAAAGTCAGTGTAATGCATCTTAATGAGATTATACACTTGCCGTAACCTATCCATAAAGTATATTGAGAAAGATTTCATTGTGAATAAATAATAAAAAATAATGAAGTAAACAAAGATCGAAAAACTACCATCACACTGAATAAAATGTAAGGAGTTGCAATTAATATTCTGTGTATAATAGTAATGGTGCACCGATAATAATAGATAAATGAATACATAGAACTAATTTTTAACTCAATAAATCTAGAAAAAAATATGGTAAAATTGTGCAATAAAGGTATTTTAAAATATTGATAAAAATATTGCCCATCGCATCAGAAATCATCTGTAATTAATGACATGCTTATAACTGAATGGCTTATTGAACATCTGTCGGCAAATCTTCTTCTAATAACAAACCGCTAAAGTGATGCAGATAATCTTCATGAAAATCAATCGTTCCCTCCTTTTTGAACAAATGAATGGAATCGCCCTTTTTCAAACGGAGAACAGACTGGAAAGAGACCAAAGACGAGTAAAAGCCACTGCCACTAAATGCTTTTCCTATAATAGTCTTATTATTAAGACGTAAATGGACTTGGATGTAGCTCATTGTGAAAGCGTCCTTAAGAAGCGAGAAGGAAAACTGATAGATTCCGGACTTAGGGGCTGTAAATACTCCTGTTGCCATATTCATCGCTCGTCCAATATTCAACCGCTCAATATTAAAGCGAACCACTTGGGGCTGATTAGTATCGCCAATAGCTGTATTTCTCTGAACGTAGAAATATACACCAGGAGTAGATTTTATGTCCAGATAGCCAATTAAATTCTCCGTTGCTATAAAAAGAGTTTTTATTTAGCATAAACTTTTTTTTTAAAGTAAAGTAATTTTTTTCACCAGCACAAGGGTCTCCTAAGCATCCAGTTAACGGTCTGAAGTCGCAAAATACTGCAGCTAATTTATTTGAGCTCATCTCTAATTGTGTAAAGTAAATTCCATTGAGGGTGTGGCCCAATGAATTCAAGTCTCGGCAACTGGATGGCAACTTTTCATTCGCAATATTCTGCGATTCTTCTCTCCTGGTTTTATTTTATTTCAAAGATAGGTAAAAGGGTTGATCAATGTACATTTAATTCTAGATAATATATCTATATACTTTATCAATTGTAGTGGAAGCAAGCGTGATGGTCGCTTGCTTTTTAGTGCTTCATAATCACTTGGTAATGGTGCGCCATGTTGAGAAGGGCTGCCATCCTTGCTATCGCCATTTTGAATAGGGTTTAAGTCGGTTCTTATGTTTCTTATGATAGTCTTAAGTTCAAGTATTTCTTGTTCGTGGTTATAGTTTTTCTCTTCTAGAATGTCAATCCTCTTTTTCTGATTGCGAACCTCCTCTTCTAAACGTTCTGAAAAAAAGAGAATTGTTACTACCAGTATTATTACAATTGTTTTGCATAGAAACAAAATCACAGAGCAATCATTATGACGAGATAGTACCTTCGTTAGCTAGATTCTTGGTCAACGACAATGAAACAGCGAAAAGAAGAACAGCAAAAAGAATCCCACTTACGGGAGGAAAATTCATCTTGGTAAGTGAACTGATTTCTCTCCTCGTAGTTCTTTTTCTGACGAGGACGTGGGTTTTGCTGGTACAAGTATAAATTTAGATGGACCCATGACACCCAAATTGTAATTAAAAAGCTACAAAATGCGCACCAATTGAACCAACACACTTCCTCTATTAAATCGTGTAGGCAGCAGTAAATATATATATATATACACTCATAAAAAGAGCATACGTTTGAATAAA
The DNA here is from genome assembly GCA_030141595.1 of Chydorus sphaericus. Taxonomy (NCBI): domain Eukaryota; kingdom Metazoa; phylum Arthropoda; class Branchiopoda; order Diplostraca; family Chydoridae; genus Chydorus; species Chydorus sphaericus. The sequence continues at coordinate 10,667,967 of CM057929.1, read as the reverse complement.
ATTTCTTAGCCATCCATTGCCATGTGTGCACTTTAAAAATAAAGTTGCCCAACAATTTATTCAGTTCAATGATTCCCATAACTATTTGTTGGTTCTACTTATTTTTTTGTGCCATAGTTAATTTCACAAATAATAGATATTTTTAATTTCCGTTTTTTTCCACTGTTCTATATTGTATTTATCGTGATCAGCATAAGCTAGAATGTATTGTACTTCAAAATAAATAACAGTTACTGGAAACTTTCTGTTTGTCTATCACATGTATAAATTCTTTCTGATTTTAATAGTCACTCTAACCCAGTTTTCCAATTTCTTTTTAGTTTTTTTTTCTTTATTTATGAAGTTGAAAATATATATATTTGTTTGACTTAACATTATAAGTATTATGTATAATACTCACTTTTGCTTGCGTGAATTAAAACCTAGTTCTTATGAAAAATAAGCCTCCCCAGAAACCAATTTAAAAATAAGCGACGAGGTGCACGATTTCAATTTTGAATTAATGGCATTTATCCCTGAGGGTTATATTTACTTTAGTAAATACCGAAAGGTGATTAATAAACGTAGTGCAATTGTAGTCTGCTAGACCCCTACCAGGGACTCTAGACTGTTTATTACCCAAGTGATTGCCAGTTTAGATGTTATGAAAGTAATTTTTATTATATTACTTAGTTATAAGCATTCAAAATAGACAACCGCATTGAAAAAATACTAGTTAGCTTATTTATTTATATTGGGAGTACTCTTAGGTAATTTAAATTTCGAGTTGAATGAACATGTTTCAAGCCTTCAAGGGGCTTCAACTAAGGATCTATAGAAATCACGAGTTCGATTCAGATCTTATTGAAACTTTGTGTGAATAAAGAACACTTGTTACCCCTTGAGGATTTGCATTTTGGGCCATATCTGTGGTGTAAAAATATATTTATGTCAATGAGTAAACTGTGTTGTGATCTGTCAAATTTGACTTCAAAACACAGCTGATCGTCCCTCATTCCCTAAAGACAACTCTTTTTTATATACAGTCCCATACTAGCAAGATTGAATATCGAGCCGGATGGTTAAAGCCTTAACCAGAAAGTCTATGGATATGTAGTGAGTGGGTTCGAATCGTATAATAGGTGTAACTTTTTTTTTCAAATTCCACATTTATTCAAAATGATTAACTCCCTTACTGTGCCGCACAAATCTGCATTATATCTAGTTTTTTTATGTGTCTAATGTATATGTATTTATGAAACAAATGTATTGCACGACCACAGCCCGGCAAGTGACTACGACCTTGTCGAGGGGGGCACCCGCCAGGCGGGTCCCTCGACGAGCGGAGTGGGAGTTTGCCGGGTGGATTTCCTAATATTAGTTATATAATTGGGCATTACATTTGTAATACAATTTATAGCACACATATATTTATTATTTTTTTAAAACTAATTTTGAGAAAACTTTAGAGATTAATAGATTTAAATTTCTTTTTTAAAATGATATTGGATTAAACGGAGTGCCAGTCAGAGACTATATCTAACATTAGGATCTAATATTATGAATAACATTTCACATCTAAGAATTGAGATCTATTAAAATGAAACACCTAAGTTTTAGTGGGTTTAGGACCAACATTAATATTCAAATATAACAGTGTTATTATAATAACCTACTACTAATACTTAAAAAAAATAATCTGCAGTTCTTCCTATCGCCATCGTTGAGTTATATACCCTCGGTGAGGAGAGCACCCATGAATAGTCGGCGGCTCGGTTAGATAGGTTAAAAGCCAAGTCAGAAAAACATATGATATATTGACGCAATATCATCTAAATAATACGAAAAAAATATATATTTCTTTTTTCTTTCATAAAGAATTTAATGGTCATTATCACATCACTCTAGATTGTTATGGTATTATAAGGCTTTCAAATTTATTTTGTGCCTGGGTATTCAAAGCTTAAAATAGGAAAAATCCTACGGCAGCTACAATAGGATTTTTTAGCCTTATAATACCTAGGTGTTTTAAGGTTTCAAATATTTCAGCAAGCAGCATAATGTATTCGAATAAGGTCTAGACTAAGGTGCTTACTGTACATCATCAAGTGGCGCAGTGGCAACATCTTGGTCTACCAACTCGGAGGTAACAAGTTCGAGCCCGTCCTGCGAATACTTTGATACTTTTGTTTTTCAAAATAAGCTCAGAGAAGTTATGTTTTAAATCTTTTATAATAGGTGAAATACAGATACCTAATTACACATATAATGGTTTTCCATTTCAATTACAACTATAATACCCTTATAATAAATAGGTTTCACAAATTTAGAGTGGTCTAATTTTATCATGCATAATTTCGTTTGAATTTATTTACCACTTAGGCCCACCATTTAAAAAAATTAAATTCCATGTTTTCTGGTTTTTCAACTTAAGACTGTTTCTATTTTTGTATATATTTATAGTGTAGTGTGTTAAGTATATATATATATACTGTAAATAGAGCAATTGGCAAGTATACGCGATCGTACGGAAAACTATAATGCGGTTTATTTCAAATTTCAATCACATTTAACTTTCTTGGTTCTTTACTTATTCATTAAGGCGTCATATATTCTAATTTTACTTCATTGGACACTCACTCATAAAATGTATTTTGAGTGATTTAGTGATTTATTTAGTTGAAGTATGCAATAAGAAAATAGGAATATAAATTGTTTTGTATGATTGCAACACTCTTATTGCCTGTCACCGGCATTACCGCTGTAAGAAAACCAACGGCATAACTCTAGTCTCTACATCACTGTCGATTAGAAGGTCAATGTACATAATTCAAATTATACAGCCATGTGAAAATGGAAACGTTTACAATAATACACATCTTAAATCGATTCTCTGTTAGAAATAGTCTCCGGTTGGCACCCTATATTTGGATAGTTGTTCTAGACTCAATATTACTAGGGTTTTTGAACCATTTAACGAGGTGGAACCGACGAACCGTGTAACGTACTTTTTAAATCGATTAAAAGTACAAGTTTTATAAAACAAAATTAGTTTACCAACTTTTCTTAGTTTTCGGTATTTTTTTCTTTTCCCACCCTTTTTCTGCTTCCTCTAAATTATTTAATAAAATTGCCGGTTGCTTCTTTCGTAAATAAATTATTTTTACAATTCATTTGCTTAATGGGATTAATTGATTAACTAAAATAGGGTTAAATTGAAAAAAAAATTTATATTCCAAAAAATCAGACCCGAGGGATGATAATTAAAAGATCTTGTTTTTAAGCTTTCACAGCGGCTGAAAACTACTTAATTTAAGTGGTTTCAGTTTCAAAAATCAAGCTTAATAGTGCGTTGGATACTTATTGGACATGTACTTATTTTTTTTATGTACTTAATAAGTCAATATTACTTAGTTTATAAAAAGGTTATATTAGTGGTTCTAAAGCTCTGACATATTTATTTTTAAGAATACTTATTAACCAATGGCCACTTAAAAATATCAAGACTACTTAAAAAGCAAAGGCACTAATTGATTTTCAAATTACTTAAATCGATTACAATAATGAAATATTTAAAATAATTATTTTATAATTAACTTTTGATTGAAATGTGTATATATTGCTTCATGCCAACATTACCTTGCGAAGACTGTGCAAGTGATGTAACTCGCGGCGTTAGATGTTACACAGTGTAACTTTTTAATTAAGTTACGGGTTTTTGAAACCGTATTTATAGTTTTTAAGATTCAAATGAAAGTGATAACGTTTTATTTTTCTAAATACTATATTTCAAGAACGATAACGATCTTTAACATTATTTCAATGTATTCAGATGCGCGGATGCGCCGTAACATAATACATACAGTTCATTTACTAATATTCTAGAATAGCGTGACATTGGGCAGTTATGACCCTAAACATTCCCAAAAATGCGTGATTTTAATTATTTGCAACTAACAAAAGCACATTTTATACTTAATTATTTTGCAGAAATACTAAAACAAGAATTTCGAAGCTTAAATTTTTAATATTATTTTTAAAAACCACTTACTAAAAAGAAAAATACTTATTTTCAGTGGTTGAAATACTTATTTTCAGTGGTTGAAATCCACTGATTAAATAAAAATACCACTTCAACAAAACAAACTTAATTTTGAATCAAGATACTTAATTTTTTCATGTACACTTATTTTTTAGTAGTTTAAAGTGTAATTTAATAGTAAAATTTGGCACTGATTAAAAAAAGTATCTTGAACTACTTAAACACTGAAAATTAAGTAGTCTTCCGCTGCGGTGTTGGCTCAATGTACAATTACTATCCGAAGGACAATGACAGTAAATTCAATTAGGGTGTCGAAATATGCCGAGCAGCATTTCAGTCGATTGTTACTTAATTGCTTCTTCAATTCAAATTGTTCTTCCAAGTTCGATATTATTTTTTGTACTGATGTCATAATACACATAATTCAAATGAAGAAAGCATATCGTTATTATTATCTGTGGATATTAAGCAATATTATATTTATGATAATGACGTATATGATAGTGACTGCCGATCGAAGATTGACCGTAGACCGTACCAGCGAGCCGGAGTACAGAAAGAGTATATCAACTACTGAGACTAGTGATGTCAACCTAGTTTTTTTTTTCAAAAACTAGGTAAAGTAAAGTAACAATTTTGAAATTTACTTAAACTAGGTAAAGTAAAAGTAAATTACCTAGTTTTTCCAAAAACTGGGTTAAGTAAAAGTAAAAAATGGCCAAAACTAGGTGAAGTAAAACTAGGTAAAACTAAATAAAGTAATACTGGCTACACACCGAAAAGTTTAAACAGGGTTTACTTAAGTCCGAGTTTTGGCCCTAGATAAACCTTGATGTGAACAGTCACAGTTTTGCTTAAATATTGGTTTAAATCTGCTTTTATCCACCACTTATGACAAATCCTAAAATCTGATCTAACAGATTTTAGTAAACCAAAGCTATTCCTTGAATAGCAATGGAATTGATGTGAACGCATGTAGTTTACGACCAGTTTAGAGCCCTTATACCACGTTTAACTTTAAAACTACTTAAAATTCACACCGACCGCCAAAACTTGGGTTTGTCGAAAACTCGAATTTAACCAGGTTTAACGCAAAACCAGTTTAAATTTTGCTCAAAATGATCCTAAAACCTAAGATTTCAACTATTGGTGTGAACGTAATTTTAAACTAGTTTTAAAGTTAAACGTGGTATAAGGGCTCTAAACTGGTCGTAAACTACATGCGTTCACATCAATTCCATTGTTATTCAAGGAATAGCTTTGGTTTACTAAAATCTGTTAGATCAGATTTTAGGATTTGTCATAAGTGGTGGATAAAAGCAGATTTAAACCAATATTTAAGCAAAACTGTGACTGTTCACATCAAGGTTTATCTAGGGCCAAAACTCGGACTTAAGTAAACCCTGTTTAAACTTTTCGGTGTGTAGCCAGTATAATCGGTAAATAAGTTACTTAGTTTTTTACTCGGTACTCGGTAAAGTTACTTAGTTTACCTAGTTTTATTAACTCGGTACTCGGTAACAGAAACTAGGTAAAAATTAGGTTAGGTAATGCCATATTCACACTCAAGCCTTATACTGGTATAAACCTTATTCTGGAAAAAAAATCTCCATTTGCGCCCATGCAAAAATAAATCTAGAATAGGGTTTATGCCAGAATAAGGCTCTAGTGTGAACATGGTATAAAAGCAATTAAAACTAATAGGTAAAGTACTTTTAAGAAAAGTAAATGCTAAAAAACTAGGTAAAACTAGGTACTTTTACCTAGTGTATAAGTAAACATATTGTAACTTTGAGACACATGACGAAGACGATTACTTCCAGTATATGATCTAACCCATCCCTTGGTTGTAATAACTGTATACCTGACTCTTCTGAGAACTAACGATAGTTGTACGTCTCTTCTTCTCTTCTTTCGAACCCTGGGTGTTTAAACGAGAGTCAAGCTTAGGATACTAACTAGTGAAGGTGGAGTGGAGAAGCCTTTCCCTCGGAATCACCTAAAACAAAGTGATCTGACTGAACAGTTACTCTCTTCTTTCTGTGAATCTCATCTTGCTACGTGAATGGTGCTGGTTTTCACGTTATAATATGTAGAAAATAAGTATTTAATATTGTCAGTTTCTTTTTATATCTCAAGCAATTCATTAAATCTATACCCAAGTATAGTTCATTTTGTTGTTCTTTAAAACCTACAACGGGTTTTTACATTAGGGTTACACAAAATTCAATGAAAGATAAAAACAAATCTGCATCTAATGAGTTATCATTTTATAAGCGCAAACCATACATTTTTCATTTTTAGGCTTTTAAATATTTTGACTTTGTTCTATAGTCTTTTCCTTGTATCGATGAGAAACAAATTTCTATAACTGACCTCGCCCTTGGGCAATCTTTTGTTCTTGCATTAATATTTTTTTTTTCAACCAAACTTTCTCTGATCAAATTATAACTCTTACAGATCGGGTTAAATGCAAACATTTAAGATCTATAGAGCAAAAACCAGAAAAAAGGACTTCACAATTAATTTCAGGAGTTCTACATTTTATAGGAGTTCTTCATATAATGATAAGTCATTCAGCACATTTCCTTTCCTCTTTAGAGCTTAAAATATGCTTAGAAATAACAATAGTTTAGAATGCAATGTTTCTATTTGTAAATTTTAAAAAATCAAAGAAGTTTTTTTTCGATTTTTTACGAGGTTTTTTTCTATTTAAAATTTATAAGAGACCTGTAGTAATGAAATAAATAAAACTCGAATTCCACAGCAAACCCATGTATTTTAATTTAACAGTTTACCATCACATCTCAGATAAACAGATCTCCCTAAGCACGACTTCAAGACTTAAAGTCATGCTTAGGAAGATGTTTCACTTGAAGTTCAAGTGAAATGTTGCAATTTTCAAATATGCTGTGTCTGATAGTGGTGCGCCCAAAAAGGAATAAGTAAATGTATATATATAATTAAATTTTTACTCAATAAATCCAAAAACCCCAAGAATGTGGTAAAATTGTGCAATAAAGGTGTTATCCATCAAATCAGAAATCGTAAATTATTAGTTACGTGCTTCTAACTGGGTGGCCTAAAGAACATCTATTGCTAAATCTTCTTCTAACAAGAAACCGCTAAAGTGATTCACAAAATCCTGTTTAAAATCAAGCGATCCGTCCTTTTTGAACAAATCAATGCGATCGCCCTTTTTCAAGTGGAGAACAGACTGGAAAGAGGCCAAAGAGGAGGAAAAGCCATTGCCACTATATGCTCTTCCTATAACAGTCTTATTATTAAGACGTAAATGAACATGAATGTAGCTCATTGTGTAAGCGTCCTTGGAAAGTGAGAAAGAAAACTGGTAGATCCCGGGTTTAGTGGCTGTAAACACCCCTGTTGTCATATTCAAAGCTCGTCCAATATTCAAACGTTCGATATTAAAGCGAATAACTTCGGGTTTATCTGTATGACGAATAGCAGTGTTTCTCTGAACGTAGAAGTAAACACCAGGACTGGATTTGATGTCCAGATAACCAATTAGTTTTCCTGTAAAAAAGAAAAAAAAACAATTAATGAAGTTGTATACGTACAGTTAATCGCTTTCTTTCTTCAATTATTTATATACTACGATAGTATAAAAGATTGTATTTTTCACCAGAACAGGAATCTCCTACGCATCCAGTTAATGATGATTTAAAGTCGCAAAATACGGCTGCTATTTTATTGGAATTTTTCTCTAATTTAGTCAAGTAGATCCCATTGAGAGCGTGGCCCATTAAATTCAAATCACTGCAGCTGGATGGATACTTATCGTCGCCTTGGTTCTTTCTATCTTCATGGCTTTTTTATAGCAATAGAATAAAAATTGATTTTTTTACAGGGAAGATTTTATATTGACTTAAATTATTGATAATTCCGTCTATATCTGTTTAGAGTGTGAAGAGACCAAAACACTAGCATACCTTAATAATTGTAATGGAACCAGCTGTGCTGGTCGTTTGTTTCTCTTAAATGTTTCACCAGCATGAGGTAATGAATTGTCATATTGATTAGGTATTTGGTCTCGGAAATTTCCATTTTTTGTCAGTTCATTTTTCACATGGTCTAGTTCGGTTCTCAAGTTCTTTACAAGACTCTTTAACTCGATTGTTTCTCCTTCGAGGAAACTGTTTTTCTCTTCTAGGACAACAATTCTATTCGTTTGATTGCGAACCTCGTCTTCTAAACGCTCTGAAAAGAAGTCGTTTAATTGATTCATATAAATTAATTCAAATTATTTTTAAAGAAATAAATCATGAGTATTTTTACAGACATAATTTTCATATAGTCTACTTAGAAACGAATAACGTGTTACTTAAATTTAGGAAGCATATATCTTTATTACCTGAATGAGTAGTAAAAGATGACGAAACGGCATAAAGAAGCATACAAAAAAGTATCCCACTGAAGGGAGGAAACCCCATCTTCACAAATGTATTTTAAAGTTTTGTGCTCGAAGATCGATCTCTCTCTGACGGGGACGTGTCACTCTCTGTGACGTGTTTAGTTAGAATCCACGTCTTCCATAAATCGTGCTGGCAACAGTAAAAATAACACCCACACATAGATAGGTTTAAGTAAAAATATCTATTAACATTAGTAGTGCATGCATTTTTACACAGTCCATTAACATTTGCATTCGTTCGTTTTTAATATTTTCGATGTTTTTATATTTCATTCTTTCACCTTGCTTTAGTTGATGTTGAATGGACGATTATTAGGAAGCGAAAGCGCTTGTTTCATTACAACCAATTTTGTGCATGCATTATTCAAACAGAAATTTTCCTTCTCACGATAGAATAAACCCGATAGAAATTTACCATTATATGAGTCGAAATGAATTCATTTCGATATTGTTTATTTTCTCAACAAAATTATTCATTAAAAAAATGTGGCGTTTTTAAAGCTCAAGAAAGTTTTTGCAATTAAAAAAATATACATGACATTTTTTAGAAATGAAATCATCTCATTCGACCATGAAGGAATTATAGGGATTTTCGTTTATTATTGTATATTTATTGTAGTTTTATTTTGATATAGTGTTGAAGAGAAATCCCACTATTTCATTTACGGCACTCTCCCAACGGCCCAAGTAGTTATTGGTAATAAAATAGTACATCTATATTGCATTGAATTACGACGTACAATTCTTAGGTTCGATTACCGCTCTGAGCGGGTGTTTCAGAGTTCTCTCCTTTATTTCCAAGAAATAAATACACTAGTGTGCGAAAAGATTTATCTGACTGACTGAAATCAGGTGTACACAGCTCGTACATTTGTATTTTTTTCGCTGGTATAGTCAATTTGTTAATAAATTTATGCGAATGCTCTAACATATCTTTATTATGTGTTATCGAATTCCTTAATAAGTGGAATAAGGGTTTATTCAATACTTAAATTCCTATTTTTTTTAAGAGTAAAAAAATAGATTGAGATAAAAATCTTGATTTTTGAAAATAAGGAAAAAATTTAATGATTAAATACAAGGCGCTTCATGGCGATCTTTGTTTTTAGAAAACAACAATAAATATTATTGTTATATTTTTTAAATTTTAATTTATTGAAATTAATACATAATTACTCACGACTAAGACTACTAAAACAATCTAAATTAGTCCGACTCCTCCAATTAAGCCTAATAATTTTTAAACGAATTATTCTAAAAAAGAGTGAAAAGAAAAGTACTAAAAGCGAGGTTTACCAGTGCCCCTCCGATTATTATTTTTCTTGCTTTTTTCCCTATACAGGCCTACATCAAACATCTGTGGTTTCCATGCATACAAAGAGTATTTGAAAGCTCCATATTATTTCTCATTCTCATGGTTCTAATATATTTTATACATTTATAGATTTATTTAAATTTTGATTAAGTTTCAAGCATATTGTTTTTTTCTTGTTTTGATCTAAATAAAGTTTGAAATAGTTATTTAAGAACAAGGGAGTATTTTAATTTTTTATGTATGAAGGTCAACGAGAAGGGGGAGGGTTGGTATATTTTGCGGCTTAGTAGCCTAGCTTAGTACTCGCATAAAATGTTCTTAGTATCTTAAAAGCTTTTTTGCTCATTTATACATATAAATAGTAAATATTTCTATTTCACTTTTCACAAAGAATATAGCAAAAAATGCACTTGAAGAGTTGACTACACTGCAACTTTCGTCCCTTTTTCTTGGGTGACATCCGTATTTAGATATATTCTAGAATTATTGCAATATAATAACATACAACTGATAATAAAATTATGATAATATATTTTTTCATTAATCAAACAATTACGAGTATGAATTGTTGTTTAATATGCATAAACGTATAAATAATTGTATAAATATACTGTCTGAAAAAGCAAGGTCATATAATAATTAAATAACTTTTTTAAATTATCACTTTTTTATAGAAAATGTTTTGGAATTCTAAAAATAACGGTGTATACTTTTTCTTGAGAAATTTAAAAAATTAACTTGAGAAATTATAAAAATATATATAATATAAATGTGCCGCTAGCTCCACGTAGAGGTAGAAAGAAACACTACACCGTGAGGATGTAAGATGATCCAGCACAAGTGAAACACTATTCATACAATAATTAACAACTCGTAATTATTTCTTCCTTAAATTGTTGTATTTCATTATAAAAGTTAAAGTATATATTTAACCTCGCGAAATTTTTAATAAAGAATAAATAAACGTGTGCTTAGCGCCACGTAGAGGCAAAAAGAAACACTACAACATGAGGGTATGAGAGGGCTACGTCAGATCTAAGTAGACATCTTCAGTTGAGAGGATCTCGTGTCGCATTTTAAAAAGAGGACAGAATTTTCGAACTTGTGTCGTAAAATTCAGATCTCGAGTTATTCGTTAAAGATCTACTTTTTGTGACAACATTCAGTTTTTTTCTAAAAAGATCCAATGTAATTTTTAAAGATTTAAAGTCGAACCGAAAAGACTTAATGTCGATGTAAAAAGATCACGAAAAAAGAGAAAAAGTTCTAGGGTCGATTTAAAAAGTTCTTAAATACAGTACTAGGATCTGTAGTCGATATGCTAAATATCCAATATCGACAAGATCTACTAGGTACATGCCGACTAAAACCGTGGACCAAATTTATGAGAATTTCTCGTCATCGGCCGGGGGTATATTAGAATGTCAAACTATATGGCAAAATAAAAAAAAATAAAAATGCGCTTTCAAATTAGAAATTATCCGATATTTTTATCTGGTTGATAATGACAAATACGAGAAATAAAGGAATACTTAAAAACTATTTTTATGTAAGTGAGTCTTTGATTGCATAAAAAGGCACTTTTGTCACAAAAAAGTTGGTTTTTTGTCGCGAGTTTCTATTCGGGTTTCTCTATCGTCCCGTATAATATGCGGGGATGAGTAGATGGTTTAGCATTGAAACTCATGAGAGTATTTGCCAATGCTCGGTAGACACTTACGTACAGGGTCGTGTTTGTCCCAAAGTAGCCCCTAGGCAGTAGAAGCCAATTTGCCTATTCGTCGTATTTCTAATCAAAAATTTATTTTTTTCGCGACCAAAATGGCAATTTTTCAAGGGTAGTTGCTTCGATGAGTCATGGGTAAGCGAAGCCCTGGAAATTTTACTTGTTGAATACTACATAGTTTGACATTTTATTTCCGATTAGTTTTCCTCGACATCCCAGAAAGTCACTATAAAATTTTATTTTAATCACTAGCAGAACGAAGGTAATGGCTGCGTGAGTTAAGCCCTCTGACTAGTCATCCGCGATTCGTCGATTATAGCAGTGAACAAGTAAGAGGAAAACCAAATAAATGCAACTTTCTAAAAAGCGGATTCTAAAAAAGTGCGAGAGTTTTCTAGTTCTTAAGAGATACCCAGTGCGCGGAACCACATAAGATAATCCATTCGTTAAACCATTTTTATACTTAAACAACTTCTTCAACAACTCTTTTACGCGATATAAGGAGGCAGTCTGCCATGTCCCCGTAGATGCTGATCCTTTTTGATGGTCCTATTATTTGTCATTCCTCCAAAGACCTTTGTAGAAATTAGAACCGATAAAGGGTGGCATTTTGGGCGCACTTTCTGGGCAGTTGCTGTATTTAGTACCAAGCCCTGATAGGGGCCCAGAATTCGAAATTTTTTCATTTGCCCAGGGGCCCATTTTTCCTAAAAACGGCACTGGGTATTTGGTGTTCTTAGGGAGTACTTGGCTTCCCCAAGTAGTATTTTTTTATAATTGTGTTATTACTTGCTGGGCCAGTCCTCATTTTAAAATGATTTTTTGGTATGCTGCTATCACCCAAGTTCCAAGAGGATGTTTCCGGCCCTAGCAACGTATGGAATTATTTTAAGAAGAATGACCCTGATGCCAATCTACAAGATCTGTGAGATCCCTTAAGACTGTTCTGGCGGCTCAGCGTCCAATATAATTATATGATAAGGTAAAGAGTTATTTGAAAGAACCGTCTATAGTTTATCCTATTAATTAGGCAATATTCTGTTACTTTAAGGCATTTCAAGAAACATGGAATTGATCCTGGCTGCAAGAGAGAGAGACAAGCAACGCCTTTCAATATGCGACACCATCACCAACCAACAAAGCACAATGGAGGTGTGATGAGCAGGGTCGAAAAAGAAAAACAAAAATTACCGGCTCTACAGCATCTGAATCTCGGCTGATTATCTTCCTTTCAGAAACGGCAACAGCCCATACTTTTTTTGTTTATTAAAACCTTAAATCCAGCCTATCAAGTGCCGTCGCGTACAAGAATCAGTGAGCGGCCTCATCCCTTCCAAGGCACAAGAAATCTTAACGAGAGTTGCTGATGAAATGACCGACGCTCGATGGATCGTTACAACGGATACCGGACGTTCATCAATGGCCATGACCGCATCGATTTCTTTTCTTTTCTTTTTTTACCGTTCTTGGTCGATCTATCGGGACTTGGGTTATGATACTGGGAGTTTATCAGTGGTCGTGATCACTGATTTTTTTACTTTTGTGATTGATTTAGAAAAAACATGGTTATTTCGAAGGTTCCATTGTATTGGAATTAAAAAGCTAACTTGCTACACTGCAGCTGGCCACGCCGTCGTCCTTAGCGAAGTATTCGATGAAGTGAGAAGGAAAACTGATAGATTCCAGGTTTAGGAATTGTAAATACCCCTGTTGTCATATTCAAAGCTCGTCTAATATATAAACGTTCAATATTGAAGCGAATAACTTCGGGTTGATCTGAATGACGAATTGCAGTGTTTCTCTGAACGTAGAAGAAAACACCAGGACTGGATTTGATGCCCAAAAAACAATTAGTTTTCCTATAGAAAAGAAAAAAAAATTTGTTCAGATGTACGTACAGTTAACTGCTTTCTTTCTTCAATTATTTATACTACTATTGTATTAAAGATTGTATTTCTCACCAGAACAGGGATCTCCTATGAATCCAGTTAATGATGGTGTAAATTCGCAAAATACGGCTGCTTTTTTATTAGAATTTTTATCTAAGTTAGTCAAGTAAGTCCCATTGAGTGTGTGGAATAATAAATTGGTGTGGTGTGGAACCAATAAATTCAAATCACTGCAGCTCGATGGAAATTTATTATCGCCCATGTTTTTCGGTTCGTCGTTTACATAAAGAAACACTTATTTATTGTTTTCAGTATTTTTTATAGGTAAGATAATATACTTTTGAGTTTATTTTCAGTGTTTGTAAAATTCCGATTTTTCGTGAATCGATTCAGTCTGAATCGAAAAATTTAAATTCAATTTTTTTTGTTGAGATTCAGATTCATTAAATTTGAACCTATTGAAATCAAATTAAAAACTTCAGATTCAGATTCAACTGTAATTTTCCTTGAAATTGTGCCTAAAAGTAATGCGCAGTTTTTTTTTTTAATTTATATCATGAAAAATTATTATAATTTGAAAAGCAAATAATAATTTTACTATTTTTGATTTTATTCGATTTAAAAATTAATAATCAGGTCTTAAATTAAATTACAATATGGGCCCCTCGTTTGGTTTTCATATTTTTAAAAGATATGTATCGAAAAAAACTGAATTAACTAAAATGACCATATTTTAATCAAATAAGTATTCAGATTATCGCATATTTTCAAAGTGAATTGATTCTGCACGAGGAAATTGTGTGTCACTTTTATTAGGAATTTGGAATGGAAAATTCCCTTACAAAGTCTTCTGCTCGAAGATCAATCTCTCTCTGACAGGTACGTGTCACTCTCTGTGACGCGTTTATTCAGAATCCATGTCTTTCTCTAAATCGGGCTGGCAAGAATAAAAAAAAAACGAACCCAAATATAGATAGGTTTCAGTAAAGATATGTATTAATATTAGTAATGCATACATTTCTACATAGTATATTAACAATTTCATTTATTGGGTTCAGTATTTCCGGTGGGGTTTATATGTTTCGTTTCCTTCTTTTTCCGTGCTGTAGTTGATATTGATGGGCGATTATTGTTTAGCGGGAGCGCTGGTTTAATGATAGCCAAGTGTGCATGCATAGCATTTGCAAACAGCCATGTGGCTTCCCCCCAACAATTTGATATTTACTTAGGAATGTAAATTGGAATTAATTCTTTTACCATCATTAATTAATTTAACGAAATAAATAAAATAATTTTTTTTAGAAATCATACTTTTTCTTTTACAAAATTAACCTTATGAAATTGAAGTCATCTCATTCGACTGTAAAATTTCTTAGACCTTATAAGCTTGACGCATTGCGACGAAAAAAAAATCGAAGAAAAAATAATTTGAAAAAAAATAATAGGAACTGCTCAGCATCGATCCTTCACACTCTCTTACGTCTACCTTCGGACTCCAATACTATATCGCTGCAAAAAAATCGCTGAAAAAGTTCCTTCAATGGCTTATAAGAAGTGTATAATGGAGTCCCTCAACCTTCTCCATGGCACTGCCATCACATCTTTGGTAAACAAATTCAGCTCAACCTCTTAAGTTGGCCTTGAATTCACAGCTTCTTGTGCAGTTTCAATTATTAGTATGTGTGTATTATAACGGTGCACCAATAAGAATGAGCAAATGCATTCATAGAACTAATTTCTAATATGAATTAAATCCACAACCCCAATAAAAATAGTAAAATAGTGGAAAAAGGTGTTTTTCCCCTTACACATTCGATAACAGCGGTTTTTAATAGCATGCTTGCAATTACATTGCTTACAAAACATCTATTGGCAAATCTTCTTCTAACAACAAACCAGTAAAGTGATGCAGATAATCGTCATGATAATCAAGCGTTCCCTCCTTTTTAAACAAATCAATGCGATCGCCTTTTTTCAAGCGGAGAACAGACTGGAAAGATACAGAGGACGAGTAAAACCCACTGCCACTAAAGGCTTTTCCTATGATAGTCTTATTATTAAGACGTAAATGAACTTGGATGTAGCTAACTGTAAAAGCATCCTTAAGAAGTGAGAAGGAAAACTCATAGATTCCGGACTTAGGGGCTGTAAATACTCCTGTTGTCATACTCAAAGCTCGTCCTATATTCAAACGCTCAATATTGAAACGAACTACTTCGGATTGATCGGTATGACCTATAGATTTGTTTCTTTGAACGTAGAAGTAAACGCCGGGAGTGGATTTGATGTCCAAATAACCGATTAACTTCTCCGAAGCTATATTAAAATAACAATTAAATTGAAACTAAATTAAATATCAGAAGAAAGATGTCATTTTTATTTTCTTTTTTCTCACCTGAACAGGAAGTTCCCAAGCATCCAGTTAATGGTCTGAAGTCGCAGTAAACCGTTGCTATTTTATTAGAACTTTTCTCTAATTTAGTCAAGTAGATTCCGTTGAGGGTATGGCCAATCAAATTCAACTCAGTGCAGCTTGATGGAAACTTATCATCGCTTATGTTTTTCGGATCATCATATCTTGTTTTAAGACGAAAAGAGTTTTTATTTTTTGAATAATAAAGTTAACTAAATTATTTTTAGGTTACGATCTTGTAAATGGATAACTAAAAAACAATGATAGACCTTAATAATTGTAATGGAAGCAGCCGTGCTGGTCGTTTGTTTTTCTTATGAGTTTCATCAGCATTAGGTAAAGATAATGTGTCATATTGGTCAGGATTTTCGTCATTTTTCCTCAGCTCAGCATTAACATAGTCTAAGTCGGTTCTCATGTTTCGTACGATACTCTTTAGTTCAATTGTTTCCCCTTCAAGGAACTTGTTTTTCTCTTCGAGAACCACAATTCTATTCTTCTGATTGCGAACCTCGTCTTCTAAACGTTCTGGAAAGAAATTAACACAAAAAGTAATTAAATTGCTTAAAAAAAATTATTAGAAAATCTTTCAAATATTTTCATTTCAATTACTTTTTTTAATGTAATTTTTTAAATAAAATTAAGTGAACTACTTAATAAAAATGCTAATTG
Organism: Chydorus sphaericus; assembly: GCA_030141595.1. Classification (NCBI taxonomy): domain Eukaryota; kingdom Metazoa; phylum Arthropoda; class Branchiopoda; order Diplostraca; family Chydoridae; genus Chydorus; species Chydorus sphaericus. The sequence continues at coordinate 10,651,496 of CM057929.1, read as the reverse complement.
AATGCTTAGTGAACAATATTCTTAGAAACAAACGAAGGTTTACTTATATGGTTACCAAGGTCTTGCATTACCTGAACTACCAGTAAAAGATGACGAAACAGCATAAAGAAGCATGCAAAAAAGTATCCCACCGAAAGGAGGAAACCCCATCTTGATAAATTTACCAAGTTCTCTGCTTGAAGACTGAGCACTCTCTGAAATCAGGTACGTGTCATTCTCTGGAACGGGTTTATTTGGCATCTACGTCATCTGTAAATCGTGTTGGCAACAGTTTAAAATATACGCCTACATCTAAATAAGTTTTAGTAAAAAAAAAATTAAAAAAAGTATTCCATGCATTTTTACATATTCCATTTGGATTTATTCTTTTTCAGTATTTCCGGCGGTATTGTATTTTCTTCTTCTCCCGTGCTTTATTCGGTTTGGATGAACGATTATTAGAAAACGAGAGAGTTTGGTTTATTTGCAACCAGGTGACGTACATCCGTATTTTTAATTATCTATTAATTTTCTTTCGTTCGAATAGCAAATACAATCTTTCAAATTTTTGCCTCTTCTACCGATGAGTTATTTGTTCTTCAGTGCTCTACGTTCTTAGACTCGTATTGTTCAGCTTGACGAGCTGATTAAGAATATCATAATGTTTGCGTGTACAAATTAGGGGGGGGGGGGGGGGGGACGGACGAAAACTGGGTTCAAAGTTTTTATATGGAGGTCCAGAGAACCTTATTGCACAGCAAACCGTTTATTTTAAATTACCAGTTTAACATGACATTTAAGATAAACAGATTTTGGTTATCAGAACTAAATAAGAAAATTTTAACCAGCCAAACTGAATAAACTAGGGAGTTTAAATCATTATTTTGTGTATTATAATGGTGCACGAATAAGAATAAGAAAATCAACCAATGGAACTAACTTCTAAAACAAATTAAATCATAATAAAACCCCATTTAAAATAGTAAATAGTGCTATAGAGGTGTTTTTGGTAAAATTTTATCAGAAGATTGCAGTTTTCACATCAGCTAACAGAGATTTTTAATAATAGCATGCTTACAGGCTTACAGAGCATCTATCGGCAAATCTTCCTCTAGCAAGAAACCACTAAAATGGTGCAGATAATCTTCATGAAAATCAATCGTTCCCTCCTTTTTCAACAAATTAATGCAATCGCCCCTTTTCAAACGGAGAACAGACTGGAAAGAGACCAACGACGAGTAAAAGCCATTGCCACTATATGCTTTTCCTATGACAGTCTTATTATTTAGACGTAAATGAACTTGGATGTAGCTCATTGTGTAAGCGTCCTTAAGAAGTGAGAAGGAAAATTGATAGATTCCGGGTTTAGGAGCTTTAAATACTCCAGTTGTCATATTCAAAGCTTTTCCAATATTTAAACGTTCAATGTTGAAGCGAACCACTTCTGGTTGACTAGTATCGCTAAGGGCCATGTTTCTCTGAACGTAGAAGTAAACACCAGGAGTGGATTTGATGTCCATATAACCGATTAACTTTTCTGTAGCTATATATTAAAATAAAATAGCCGTAGGAATTAAATTAAGTCTCGTTAGGATGTTTTATTTTTGTCTCTCACCAGAACAGGAAGCTCCCGAGCATCCAGTTAATGGTCTGAAGTCGCAAAATACCGCTGCTATTTTATTAGAATTTTTCTCTAATTTAGTCAAGTAGATTCCATTGAGAGTGTGGCCAATCAAATTCAGATCACTACAGCTAGTTGGAAACTTATCATCGCTTATGTTCTTCGGATCGTCATACCTTTTTTAATAGCAAAAATTGATAAGTAAATTTAATCGAATTAAACTGTTTTTCAATATTGTAGATGATATTAACGTTTGAATTTTAAAAAATGATGTTTGACCTTAACAATTGCAATGGTAGAAGCCGTGCTGGTCGCTTGTTCTTCGTTAATGTTTCATCAGTATAAGGTAACGATGCATTATATTCATTTGGTAATTGATCGTGGTAATGTTCATTTTTCGTGAGCTTGGCATTCACATGGTCTAATTCGGTTCTCATATTTCCTACGATATATTTTAATTCTTTTGTTTCTCCTTCAAGGAAACTGTTTTTCTCTTCTAGAACCACAATTCTATTCTTCTGATTGCGGACCTCGTCTTCTAAATTCTCTGAAAAATAAAATTACTTTAAAACAGTTCATTGGGCTACTTTTTAAACACAATAATTTTATTTTTAACGAGATTCTTATTTTAAAAATGAAGGTTTACTTATATTTTATATTTAACAAGCTGTAAATTACCTGAACTACTGGTGAAAGATGACGAAACAGCATAAAGAAGCATACATAAAAGTATCCCACTGAAGGGAGGAAACGCCATCTTGATAACTACACTCAGTTTTTTGCTCGAAGATGGATATCTCTCTGACATGTACTTTCCGTGTCGCACTCTGCAGCGATTTTATTCAGAACCCACGTCATCTATAAATTGTTCTGGGAAAAGTTTTAAATAAATTTCAACACGTAGATAGGTTTCAGTAAAATAAACTACATTGTGATCAGTAATCCGTGTTTGTGTATATATAGTTTATTAATATTTTCATTTAATCATTTTAAATATTTCCGAAGGTTTTATCTTTCCCTTCTCTTATGCGTTGTAATACATAAACTGATAGGCGATTTTCAAAAAGCAGGAGCGCTCTAATCATTCAAAACCAATTATGCATGAAGTTTATGCAAACAGCCATTTTAATAGATGTCACTGCCATTTAATTAAAATAAGAGCTCATCTCTTATTTTTTAAATTTTTTTTCTTTAAAAAGAAAAGAAATGTACGGTAAAAGGATTTATCATCCATGCGATCATTTTCATTTAATGTTAAACTTATTTATATACACTAGCAATTGTAATGGAAACAATAAGCATAATGTTCGTTTGCTTTTAATTGCTCCAAACTCACTTGGTGAAGATGCGCCATGTTGATTAACCTATCCTCAGTTTGATTAAGTTTAGCAGTGAGTATTGACATGGGTTAAGTCGATTTAGTGTTAATTCCTTACTTATCTCGTTTTTTATGTTTCTTACGATGTTCTAATAAGTTCACTAATTTCTTGTTTTTGGGTTTCTCTCTTCTATAATGCTGTTTCGAATCTATTTATAAACGTTCTGAAAAAAATTAACTGTTGACACCGACTTTTTCGTCTCATTTATTCAAAATTACCCATTAAAGTTTCTTAATGCCGTAGATACTGGAAGTACACCTTTCATTTTCCCATAAGCGCACTGGTAAAAGTGTCGTCATGTTTTTCACTTGAAATATATTTATTTATCACTATGAACTATTTCAGATTTTAGTCTTCACTCCCCATCGAGCCATTGGTAAGTATAATTACATTTCAATATTTCCCTCATTTACACAAAAGTTAACCATCCGCGTTCAAGAATTGTATTCTCAAAGAGATGTGATTTTTATCTTCATATGAAATAGACATGATGTTGTCTTGAAATAGTAGGATATGAATAATACATCATAATTACAGGTACGTTCTTTTATGCTTAACGCTGCTAACGATGGTGCAGCTTTAATAAACAAACAAATAGGAAATACATTGTTTAACTTGACACAAAACGACTTTATAATAACAATTGTTTTAAATTGGACTTTTTCATTGATCTTGTAATAGCCATTTAATCTGTAGTCCTGCCCAGGTGAAAAAGAAACGTAATTAGCTACGTCGTTAGGCATTTAATCCCGTCTTAAGGAAGTTTATCACATTTTAAGGCAATTAATCACGTCACAACTTCATGAATTAAGAATACCGCATAGTAAGAGACAATTAATTACTTAGTTCAATACAATGAAACAATACAAAATACAAATAACAATCAAGTGAAATTGCTCGGAAAGTACAGACATTAACAGTTTTGCAATAAATAACATGTCCAAAGATCAGTTTCGTTAAAGTTTTTCTGTTCGATTTTTTTATTTGCCTGCGGTATCTTCCGGCGTCGTTGGAGTTTTCGCTCTGGGAAATGGGTTACTTGGGTTATTGATTTTGTCTGGATAGTGTTAGAATACTTATAGTAAGACTGACTCAACTTGGAAGCTTCGCTGTGCGATTCAGAGACGGCGAGAGGACGTTTGTATTCTTCTTAGAATTGATAGCGAAGAGAGAACGTTTCTCTTCTTAGAAACGGTAACACTAGGGAAACTGCGGATTGATACACTTGGGAGATATAATCAACGATTCAGGGCTGTTGAACAGCTGATTCTATGATCGATTCCTAACAAAGAGGAACTAAGTAGATGCAAAACTCAAAGACCAAGGAGGAAAGAGGTCATTCTGACTGTGAATACTACATCTTAAGGTTTTGTCTAGTGCTGTGTCGTATTTTGTGTCGTGTTCAAATAATTGTAAGACATTAAACCAAATTGAAGAAAAAAAAACAAATACACAACAGGTTGATTTTTGAATGCTGCTTGTATTACTACTTGATTAAATGCATATTCCATCACCCTAAAACTATTAAAGATTCTCGTGGTCAATTATAGGAAGGCAAGTAGGTCGTCATCATTATAGATGCTTTGTAGTCGATGCTATTCAGTAGTGATTACACCGCCACGACTGCCATTACGTAGGTTTCAATAAAGCACATGTTTACTCCTCTTTGTATGTTGAAGTAGCCATTCAAGGCCCAGTTGGGGCCCCAAGAGTTCCTGCCTTTTATTGCAATAAGATGTATTTTATAATGCATAATACGCTAAGTAGGATAATAGTCGATAAGAAACATGAAAAGTAAATGATTCAAATCTTACAGATCCAGTAATCGATTCCAGCTGAAGTTCCCCAGCCAACGATATTCACCGCATGGTTGACGCTTCCGGTGTTGCAAGTGGGATCAGAGTAAATACCAGACCTTAAAGACATCGAGAGAGAGAGGAAGAAATTTTAACCTTTTAATTGTATAAAGACTTGGCGGTTTTACTTTTACGTTCCTCTTGTAACATAATGATTATTAATTAACGGAAATAGGGGAGAATTTACAGGTTTAATTTGAAAATGACGAACAGTTCTATTTGTTATAATGTCTAAATTGAATTAAACAATAGCTGATTGATTAAATTTTGACTAAGTTAAGGAGTTAAGGGATTTATTTGCTTTTTTTAAGGGATTTATTGACTTCTTTTTTAATTTGAAAAGTTGGTTTTTTCTATGTTTACTGTTAAAAAGTTTAGAAGCTAAAAAAAAATATTTATACTAAATTAATTGTACTTAAAGTGTGAATGCATTTTATTTTACGACCCGTTACAAAAATATTGAACTTACCCGTAAGAATAGAACGAGTTCACAACATTCATAGCGACAGAAAGGGTTCCATACTGCATAAGGGCATTTTGTATAGTAGTAACGTTACCGGCAACCCCATATACTATGTTTGTATATGAAGAAACTTGGGCTACTTTTGGTGGGGTGGTCGCAGTTACACTGCAAGTTCCAGCCAGTCCGTTCTTTAATGAAAACATTATATATTTGTTTTCCAAATGCTTAACAATAAGTGGAAAGTAGCGTAATTTGTTTACATACCCCGGAAGTGTAAGGTAAGACGGCTTGTGAAACAGCACCTCCAATATTCTTAAGGTATAACCATACGTTTGATGGCCATCCTCCATTACAACCATTGGTGCTAGTGTATGGGTAGCAGCTAGTTGACTGTTGTTCACTGAGTTTACAAAAATTTAAAACAAATTTTAACAAATTCTTTTTTGTTTTATTTTTACAATTGAAACTAAATAATTACCTGAGGCTTATGGAACCTCCGTGTTTCAGAGCCCAGGCACACTCAAGTGAGGCGATGGCAGAAAAGACATAGCAGGACCCACACTTTAATAAATTAAATAAATCGCGAGTTAAACTAAAAGGAATTGAATTTGTAATTTTGTAAGGGCTACGTTTGATAAAAGAACCAATATTGGCCTTTTGTATAACCTTTTTCTTATTGAGACAAAAGTAAAACACTGCTAAAGTTTGATTATGATATTGAAGCATAACTTTCGAACTAACCATTATATGGTTTAATTTTTGTAACTTTAACTTGGAAAAACGGTAATTGCAAAATTGTGTAGATATATTTTTTTTTATTAACTTGCCTGTCCTTGGTCTTTTACTGTATTGTTGCATCCGGCTATGTTTCGAATGTCAAACTGCAACAAAAGAGTAATAATTAATGCAATCTTTGATTAACATCAATAGATAGGTATGAAACTTGTATAATACCGATGTGCCTCCGGGCTTGGTTGTTGGTGCGAGCGTTGTTACAGGCCTAGTCGTGGTCGCAGGCCTAGTCGTTGTAGTGGCAGGGCGAGTTGTTGTAGTGGCAGGCCTAGTCGTTGTAGTGGCAGGGCGAGTCGTTGTAGTGGCAGGGCGAGTCGTTGTAGTGGCAGGCCTAGTCGTTGTAGTGGCAGGGCGAGTCGTTGTAGTGGCAGGGCGAGTCGTTGTAGTGGCAGGCCTAGTCGTTGTAGTGGCAGGGCGAGTCGTTGTAGTGGCAGGGCGAGTCGTTGTAGTGGCAGGCCTAGTCGTTGTAGTGGCAGGGCGAGTCGTTGTAGTGGCAGGCCTAGTCGTTGTAGTGGCAGGCCTAGTCGTTGTAGTGGCAGGGCGAGTCGTTGTAGTGGCAGGGCGAGTCGTTGTAGTGGCAGGCCTAGTCGTTGTAGTCGCACAGCACGCGTTACAGTCACAGTTACAGGTGCTTGATGTTACAGCACGGTTTACCACTCCTAATATTTCAACAGACCGACCACTGGGTTGTACCGTGGGCGGGAATGTGGGAAGAACAAGACCAAGGGCAGCCTTTTTCTCTGCGGCACTCTGAAATTAACCCGCAATTTTGGGAAACATTTTAATAAAAAGACTGTTATAAGATTTTTGGTTAAAGTATAGCTATTTTAGTTTTCAGAAACTAAAATAACTTACTCTCAACTGAATTACATATATTTAGTTTATTTAAATAGTGCATCATGATATATTTACTCTATTTAAATATTCACTTTCTCCTTGAGAATATTAGATAGCATAAGGCCAAGATAATAATACCATTTAGTGGCTTATTACTAAGTGGACTCACTGCTTCAAACTAACTTTCCGTGACACGGTTACACTAGTTTTTAATTGCTATAAGCATACCAAATCAGAAAACTGGTTGATGGCCATCTTGTAGGTTGAATTTTTAGAGTTGTGCTCGGCAATAAGGGATAATGTTGTTGCAAAGATTTGCTTGTGTACATCTTCCTCTGCAGGCTGGTAATCTTTGCCATTTTGTGCCTTAATTTTGAAATAATGAGAATATGGTGCATATTACATTACTTTACATTAACCATTCCTCGTTTTACCAAAGTGCAAAATAAAATAAAAAATTACAGTTAAATTTTTTTTAATACCTTAAAGGTCACCCAAAGAGCCTCTTCACGCTCTTCGGCGGTTGATTCTGCGAACGAGGCTGGTAGGAGAGCGGCGCAAATGAAGAAAAGACTAATGAAGATATTCATCTTGATGATCAGAAAGTTGGATTACTGCTTGTTATAACTGATAACGTTCAGTGTGCCGTTTTGCAGAAAATCCTCGGGTTTTTATACTCAGAATTTCCATACTAACAGCATGTTTCTTTTTTATTATTAATATGTTGTATGTTTCTAATTTTTAATATGTTTTATCACGAATCTTTACATAAATTTATTTTCTACCGAAACACTTGTGAATGAACAATGCAACTTAAATATCATTATTCCTTTTCAGTATTAGCCGATGACGCAAATGAACCAATTGGTTTTTTTTATAAATGTGATGAAGAAAAGACTAAGCTATTAATTTATATAATTGTTTAACACGAATATGTGGCCAATTGTGCCTTACTGAAGGTTATATTTTAGTACAATAAAAAATGCTTCTATATACCTGATATGCTTTCAATGAGCTTTCTGACAGATGCAATCTGTCATCACGCACACATATTTTTCAGAATTTGGAATTACAGATTTTTATTGTATTAAAAAAATAGAATCGTTTTAAAACACGAATTCGTGTATTCATTTCTGAAGTCTATTGAAATCTTAATATCCTAAATGGCTTCAGTATATTTCAACAGCTGCGGCTTCTGACGCACTTAGAGTAGGTATTTAGTGAAATGACGCCAATTCTAAATCAATAATGGGGCTATTACAATGAATTACTTTTAAAACCTTTTCTTTATCGCTACTGAAGGTTATGGTGTGTCATGTTGTAGATTTGTATTAATATGTACATTTGTCATCCTTGGCACCAGCTGATCACATGGACAGTAATTACGCATATACATCAACATTTTTGTATAATCGTTTGTCTGGACATAATTTCAAATTAAAAGCCTAATTAAATTATATTAAATTATCAAACCCCCGTCATATTTTCAACAAGTTTTAGTTATTTATATTGATTTTTATTTTGTTTCTAGTGCTTATTCACACTTCTTATGTCCAAGGTTTTTAAGTATTGGCAGTAGTGACAAAAGTCATACGGTATTGAATTCCGTAGTTAATCGGTTGTTTGTCATTTGTCATTAACATTTATTCAGCAATAAATCTATAAGTGTTAGCAAGTAAGACTTCGTGGTTCCCGGAAAAGAAGACTACTGACTAAAAAATTATATGATGCTTAGATTATACTTTATTGTAAATTCATACAACTCTGATACTGCTATCGGTGCTTTTTTATGCTTGCCTTGTAGTATACATTGTAAATGTAATTTTTTTTCTAATCACATTGCTAAGGGTTTGTTTTCATTGAAGGAGGAGCTTAGAAAATAGAGAACGATGATGGAGTTGAGTTTTTAGAGGCCCTTTAATATAAATCCAGTATGGTAATGTGCACCAACGCATGCCGCGCATGGTACTTTTATCACGTCTCATGTTTTTTGGTAGAAAGAAAATGGGAAATATATAAAATTGAATAATGGGTTTTGAATCTGAATTATTTAAGTCAGGGGTTCTTAATCGGTGGTGTGTGCACCCAGAAGGGGTGCGCCGAGCTTGCATTGGGGGTGCACGAAATGTCCAAAAACGAAATTTATCAATAGGGAAGTATATGGGCAACCATATACAAAAATTTTTTGGGGATGTGGTGTATGGACAAAAAAGATTACGAAGCCCTGATTTAAGTCTAAGTTAGTCGTATCATTTTTGCTAATGTGGCAATTACGTAACTTACATGTATCAAATATAAGATGAATTTGCTAAATGAAAGTGATTGCCGTAGTCGGTGCCTATGAGAGGAATCTTAATATGTGATTAATGAATAATTAAAGCTATAAAGTAAAGGAAAATTATGAAATAGCATAAATCAATTAGAGCAAAATGCATAATTTTAAAACTTCAACAAGATAAAATCAGTGTTCCTGAGACTCAATTTTTTTTTAATCTGACTAGATTCAAGATTCAAGGACATTTTCAGGTTTGAATCTGACTAGACTCAAGATTCGATTACTGTTAAAAAACTGAGTCGATTCGTGGGATTCAGACTCAGACTCGATTTGAATCTTGCTTTCTATTATGTCTCTTCCTGCATTGCCTATTGTTCCCCATATATTCTTTCATTCCCTAAATTGTCCACTGAAAATTGAAACGTTAAGTTAAATTCTCGCAGAAATTGCATTGCGTGGTAGTGAGTACAACACCAATTTTAAAAGTGGCGAGGATGCGCTTATTTACCAGATTCAACAGACTCATTTTGAAAAACATTAGACTAACTCATGACTAGGTTCAAATTTATTTTCAAGCAGTAGACTAACTCGACTCGACTTCAAGACATTGAGTCTTGAATCTGTCGAATCGATTCGTCATATAGTCGACTCGACATTTAGTCTCAGGAACACTGGATAAAATATACTATTAGTCCTTGAATATTTCTATGGAACATAGCAGTTGACCATTAACATATAGCTATTATAATTACGTAACGTTTTTTGATCAATATTTGAGGAATAAAACATTTTTTTCTTTGTAAGAATTTAAAACTATCGTGTTTATACTTGAGTCCGGCTTTTTGGCGGTAAATTTGGAAATTTTATATTTTTTTCATTCGTCATTTTTTGCAATATGAAATGTAATCTACATCTATAAAACAAAAAGAGTACGGGTTTGTTTCAAGAAATTCCCTGATTGGTCCAAATTTTCTAGGGGGAGGGGCTTAGAGAATGCAATCTAACTTATAACTTGCAAATGAAGTTTCAGTATTTGAGGAATAAATGTGATATATTATTAACGCTAACGCTATTAACGCTAACACGGTGATTAACTTGCATATATGTCTTTTAGAGAACAAAACTTTACTTGCAACTATTTTCTCGAGTGCGAAGAAACCTTAGTTAAGTCCTTGAACGAAGGTGGCCGCTCAGGCCGCCTGAGAAATGCCAAATTAGCACAATAAAAATGTAAATAGTTGTTATTACGGGTTATGAGAACACTACTACTATTACGGATCAACTTTATGGATTAACGAAAAAAATAACAAATGAGTAGAAATAGAAGTAAAAATTTAGTTTAAAGGATTACGGATTGACTGGGAAGATTCGAAACAAATCATACAACAAAAATTCATCAGGTCTCTCTGATTCGTCGATTAAAGATCAAGAATAGATAATGCAATCACACAAAATTTAAAATCTATTCGGGCGAAGCCGAAACGCGGGCCAGCTAGTAAAGGATAAACTATAAAATAAGGTTAATTGTGTAATTCATTACCTAATACGTTTATGTTAGGCGATGTATCATGATGTATTACGTAAACAATTATATTAGATGATAAAGTTATTACAATTAATCAGGTAAAATATAGTGGCTTAGTGGCTAGCGGATGAAAATAGTATGCAATTTAGTGTGTGGTTTCAAAAGTGGACTATTAAGATGTGATAAATAATTACTTTTATTATTACTTAAATTGTTTTCCTGGGATGCTTAATTTAATTTAACTTTTAAAAATCTTAATTTCAAATTTAAAACAATGGCATACCCCGAAGGTATATACCGGAACGGGATCTTGTTTTTGGGGGAAAGTAAATATACCATTCGACACATCTTTTCAAGAGAAATCGTTTGATGCAAAAATCAAACGTGTAGAACGTTGACCTACCATTAATTAGATAACTAATAAAAATCAGGGTGGACTTTGGAAAATAGAAAAAAAAATTGTGACTTTGGACGCGTTTTTCAGGCAATAAACTTTGTTGTTAGTTATTATACCCGTTCTGTATACTCAATAGAAATCTTTGAATTAAATGTGTATCTTAATGTGTTAATCAATACATCAATTGCAAATAATTGCATTAGTAGTAAAAGAATACAATTAAATAAGGGACATAGGGTTGAAAAAGAAGTAAAGATAGCATACGATACTATCACAACAGTTCGATGTTTTTAATCAGAAGAATAGCAATACATATCGATAACAGCAACTAAGTTCTTTATACAGTCAATTTTCCCAGTTGTAATTATTCCTGAGGTACACTTATGTTTAAGTTTATGATGGTCTAGCAATACAATGGGTACAGTAAATCTTGAGTGGAGTTTGAAGACTTTCTATAAATTCTATTTTTTATTAAAGGTTTTTTTTCTATTCCGACCCATGACCGATTGAAGACTCGATTTTTCTCACGCATCTTAATCAACGCAATTGTAATCTTACCAGTTGTAGCGAATATATTTTTCTGTGGCCAAAAATTAAAAATGGAGCTAAGCGATTTTTGAGTTTTTATGTACGGTCGGCAATAAAACGGCTCAAGTTTAACTTCTTTATTATATGGAACATTGATTAAAACGATCAGAATCATACTACCTTTTGGGGTCCCTCTCTTGTTTGCTTTTCAATTTTATTTTACTGGGAAATGGCAGAACATTTTGGACCGCATCTAAAAATGGATCACGAAATCAAATTTTCGAACCATTTCTACCGCCGTTACAGAAAACTAAGCATCATCGCAATCGTCATGATGCTCTTGGTATAAAGTTGTTTGCAATTTACTTTTGATTGTTTTATTTAAATTGTAATTACTTTACCACTTGTAAGGAATTGGTAACCTATTCGTGGTTCTTCTCAGAATACTTGAAACAAATTTTCAACCCAACAGTTTTGACTGACTGGTATACAGGAAACACTTCAGATGGAAGGTTTATAAATCTATTCGATATTCCTAACAAAACAAGAAAGGGTTTCATTAAAGCTCTCAATGAGATGACACTGGATAGTTTCGAAAGAAAAATACGGAAAAACATCATTTGGAATAGAGAATTCTAATACAATCATCCCAAATAGGTGTTATCGGTGTATTTTTCGTTTTAATTCGGCTGGCATCACTGTTAAGCAAAGAACTTGAAAAGAAAATGGCCAAAGACCAACACATCATACGCGACTCGGACGCACAGTTTCGTCCTGAGCAAAGAGCGCTTTTGCCGCTCTTTCATTGGCCAGCGTTGCCTTCGGATCCCAGCACTCAAATCAGCTGACAGTATGAAAGCTGTCTACTAGCCTTTACAAAAAAGCCAGCACGAAAGCACATTGGGAAACAAAACAAATAATTGATTATTACTCTGAATTGATAAAGAGTAATTGTCATGGAATTTTTCTCGTCAGATAGTGATGAGGACGAAGGGATGGTAAAAGAGCCTGCTTTAGAAAATGAAACTGAGGCTGTAAATAATGCCACAGAAACTGACATGTCTTATGAGGATGATGAGAATGAAGTAATATTTGATGATGATGAAGAAAATGGTGATGAAGAGCTAAATGTCACTAGAGGTATCTTGATGGGGTCAGAGAGACATGGTTTGGATGAGCAAATGAATATTTTGGGAAAGGAATCAGAAGGAACCACTGTATCACAGCCACCAGTGGTACGTAAACAGTTGGAAAGAAGAGCTATTTGTAGAAAAGCCCTGGAACGATTAGCAGCTAATCATGAAATCAGACAAATCAGGGTATTTTATATTTTATTTTATTTCTAAAATTTAAATTTAAATATTTTTTGGTACATTACAGAAACAAAGTGGAGAACCAGCCAAACGTCGTCAGATGGGAAATACTAAAAGTTCTAGGAACAGAAATATCAAATCTGTCTACCGAGAGGTAATTCATTAAATGCATAAATGCCAAAGGTTTTAGTGTAGAGTTGTTTTTATCTCCGTTTTCCAAAAATACATAAATTGAGTACTTTGGCAAAAGAGCATGATGACCAATTTGATTCCAATTACTCTATGGAGTCAGGTAATGTATGATAAGTAGATTTGTATAAACTTACCTAACATATTTTTTTCTTTAGCTCTCCAAAATAAAGAAGGATACAAGCTCAATGAAAACGAGTTAATGAAGATGATATATTAATAATGTTAGGACCTAATTACTTAAAAACAATTTTCATTTGAGCAGGCGAGTGGAGAAGCATCTGGAAAGCGTCTTGGAAATACCATTCGTACTAGGAACAGAAAAGTCAGAGTCATTTTCAACCTGGTAAGATATTGGCCAGAATATAAATTTGTTATTCGTCGTCATGTAATATTTTACAAAATTTAGGCTGCAAAGATTTCGGCAAAATTCGACGTTGATTTTATTATCCATCACGCGTGCTCAAACGACACACATTCTTATGTGGATCAAAGGGCGTTCTGAGTGTATGCTAAATACCACAGTTCAAGTCCAATCGGGACCAAATATACTGAACAGTTTGTTCGTGGTTACGCGATTGCATTTGGTGAGCTTTAGCATTATAGTTAAACGTTAATACCAATCATACTTTAAAAAATAAACAAGATCTTTTATTATAGGCCTTCGGGTAAACTGGTATGAATAATGGCATGACATCAATTATTTCATTATAAGGTCCTAGTGTTTTACGTATGAAAGTAGCATAGCTGATATTTTGGTATTTACAGTTCAAGTAAAATTAATCAATGTGAAAAACTCGTGAACGTAAGACAAAAAACAAATTAACAAAAAAAGTAAAGTTGGGTAAAGAGTACCCAAAATAAATGTAATCATAATTTTTTTAGTCCTCAGCTAGGTCTGATTGCTTAAAATAATCGGGCCCATTCAAAGAGTCGGCTGTGCCCCCCTACGGGGGTCCCACCCGACCTTTGAACGTTCCACCTATTGACGTATTAAAACGATAAATAAATAAAATAATTGTACTCAACCGTACAATATTTGATTCATAAAACCTCCCACCAAACTCAAGCGTAGGCCTACAGGAATGAATTCGTCTGCTTTAAAATCGGTTTCAACTTTCAGCCGCATGCTTTCAGCTCGGTTTACAGTTTTTGAGGAAGGGGTGGTTTCTGGTTAGAGATTGAGTCATTGAGACTCCCGCCCTCGTCTCGCAAGAGAGAAATCTAATGAAAAAGGGAATTTCGTCTGCTTGACGCTAAAACGTAAGTTGGCAGTAAACGTTTGTTTTTTGCAAAAGACATTTTTCTAACTCCGACGTTATTGAGATGTAATAATTTATTCTGCTAATTATCATATAAATATTTCTGAGTTCTTTTGCTCGATTTGTGAATTGACCCCTAAATGCCCATACTCCCACTTTTACTTTGATAAATGATTTAAATTATTTCTAAATATACGATTTTAATTTAATTTCTACCAATCGTAATATTTTGAATTTAGAAATCAATTTTAAGAGTAAAAACATACTTTTATCATCTAATTTACAGTTTCAATTTAGAATCTGTACCCTTGCTGGCCACATAAACATCCCAGAGTCGCTCCCCGGCCCGAGCAGACGCTTTTTTCCAAAGTATTAAAGGCCTTCGGTAGATTTTAAAGAAAAATCTTTAACCCTCAGGGATAAATATATGTACAACATTAGAGACAAAAAAAAGGGAACGAATACCCTTCCCACTGGATCGACTTTAACTGGATCACATCTCCTGGATGGAGAGGTGATGAGCTCAAAAAGTATAATTGACAAAGTTATTTCAACAGCTGGAGTTTTAAAAAAGGTTGGTATAAAGTTTATTTTTAAAGAAACAAAAACTTTAAGATTTAAAAAAATAGTTTCAGAAATTAAAACTTCATTCAACTTAAGTATAGTTTCTTACCTGCACAAGTCTCCTAAGCAACTAGTCTAAGGTCACAATCACAAAATACGGCCACTATCTTATTAGAGCTCATCTCTTTTTCTATTCTATCTCTTCTTCTATTCTCTTTTTCTATCTATTTTCTAAGGGACCAGGAGGCCAAACTGAAAAATGAAGCAAAACCACTCGAAAATAACACTTGTTTCAATTTGAAATCAATTTTTTAAATTTTTAAGATGAATATTACATTTTAATGCTATACAGATGGAGCCCTACACTCAATTTAGTTACATATTTACTGAATTTAAACATATAAACCCATTTGCCCCCAGCTCTCAGCAAATGAAAATAAAGTTCGAACACAAAATATTGATTTTTTGAATGCTGCTTGTATTACTACTTGGTTAAATGCATATTCCATCACCGTAAAACTACTAAAAGATTCTCGTGGTCCATTATAAAATGCAAGAAAGTCGTCGTCATTAGGGATGCCTTGTAGTCAACGTCATTTTGTAGTCTTCACACAGCGACAACTGCCATGATGTATTTTTCTATAGAGCACTTATTTACCCCCCTTTGTATTTGGAAGTAACCACCTAGTCCCCAGCCTGGTCCCCAAGAGTTCCTGCCTAAAATTGCAATCAATTATTATGTTATTATTATTGTTTTTATTTAGTAGAATCAATAAATAAATAAAAAAGGTAACTAATTCAGATCTTACAGATCCAGAAATCAGTTCCAGCTGAGGTTCCCCAGCCAACGATATTCATCGCATGGTTGACGCCTCCAACGTCGCAAGCAGCATCATTGTAAATGCCAAAGCTATAACGAAAGAAACCGATAAATGCTTCCTTTTTTCTAATTGTATCGCAAGTCTTAATTATCCATAAAAAATTAAAGATCTTCCCCATTTTTTTAAATATTCCAATCGAGAATATAATTTGTTTGTTTTCTTAGTTAAGTTTTCATAGTCAGGGCCGGGTCTACCCCAGCCTGGCCTCCCGGCACCAAGCCCATTTTGACAGTTTTATATGAAATTTTTCAAATTATTCTGCTAATTTTGGAGGTTTGGCCTCTCAGAAGGCCGTGGCCTCCCGGCACGTGCCCGTGGTGCCCATAGACTAAACCGGCCCTGTTCATAGTTACACCGAATTATTTGTATGTGTTAAAGAAATACGAATAAAATTAAAAAAGAAAAGCACGTTTTCCCCCCTTTGACTTGCCACTTGTAGTATAGACAACAGGAAAACTTTATTATTAAACGTTTCTTTGGGATTCTAACGCTTTAAATTTCTTTGTTATGGTTTATGTGATTACTATATTAGCTTCGTTTGGCAGATAAGCTTTTCAAGTTGGAAAATTTTGAGGAAATGTACTTGTATATGATGTGGTTAATTCTTTAAGCAAAAATAAAATAAAAATTACCGCTCCTTGATTTTTGACCGGATTGTTGCAGCCAGTAGTTGTCCGGATATCAAACTGCAAGCAATGGGCATTATTTAATAAAGTGTATTAAAGTTAATTGGTGAGGATTGGCATGGAGTTTTTAAATACCGACGCTGGGATTCCAGGCTTCGTTGTCGGCGCAAGTGTAGTCGCAGGCCTGGTCGTGGGGGCAGGTGTAGTCGCAGGCCTAGTCGTAGTTGCGGGCATAGTTGTAGTCGCAGGTCTAGTCGTAGTCGCAGGCCTTGTCGTAGTCGCAGGCCTGGTCGTGGGGGCAGGTGTAGTCGCAGGCTTAGTCGTAGTCGCTGGCCTAGTCGTAGTCGCAGGCCTAGTCGTAGTCGCACGCCTAGTCGTAGTCGCAGGCCTGGTCGTGGGGGCAGGTGTAGTAGCAGGCCTAGTCGTAGTCGCTGGCCTGGTCGTGGGGGCAGGTGTAGTCACAGGTCTAGTTGTAGGTCTAGTCGTAGGAACGATTGTAGTCGTACAGCACGCGTTGCAGTCACAGTTGCAAGTGCCCGATGTTACAGCACGATTTACTATCTCTAATATTTCAACAGACCGACCACTGAAGGGTTTAATATCGGAGGGCAGAATAAGACCAAGGGCAGCCTTTTTCTCTTCATCAGTCTGTAAAAAAAATATTTTGGTTGATTTTATTAACTTTGAGAATCTCTTAAGACTTTTGATTTCATTTTAGTATGCAGTACTATTATTTTAGTTTTCAGAAACTAAATTATTTTTCTCTCAATAGAGTCATTTAGTAGTTTTTTAAAGATTGATTTGTATATTTAAATATTTTACAGCTACTCCTTAATTAATTAGAAGATAGCATAAGACCAAGAATTCCATACCATTTAGTAAGCGTTTAATATTACTCTTTCCTACTAACTTTCCGTGACACGCTTATACTATACTTTTGAAATGTTATAAACATACCTTATCAGACATGCAAGTGATGCCCATCTTGTAGCTTGAATTTTTAGAGTTGTGCACGTCAATAAGGGATAATGTTACTGCGAAGTTTTTCTTGCGTGCTTTATCCTCTGCTGGATCGTAATTTTTGCCGTTGTTGTTGTTGCTGAATTTTGAAATAATAAGAATATTGTGCATATTACATTACTATAGATTCATCAACTCTCGTTTTACCAAAGAACAACAAAATTAAGAATAAAAACAAAGAATTACCTTAAAGGTCACCCAAAGAATTTCTGTGCGCTCTTCGGCACTTCTGCCAAAGTAACCGACAGAAGAGCGGCACTAATGAAGAAAAGACTAATAAAGATATTCATCTTTATGATCAGAAAGTTTTAATATGTTTTATCACGAATCTCTACATAAATTGTATTTTTTTTAACCAAAACACTTGTGAATGAACAATGCATTTATCCCCTTTTCAGTAGCCGATGACGCAAATGGACTAATCGGTTTTGTTAAATGTGATGAATAAACGGATATCGTGGCTTTCATTATTACTGAAGCCTAGTTATTATCACCATTCATGCATTTTCATGGTCGCTATTCATTTATAAAATTGTTCAACACGAATGTATGGCCAATTGTGGCTTACTCTGAAGATTATACAGAATATTTTATTATATTCAAAATTCTTTTATATACCTGATATGCTTTCATTGAGCTGTCTGACAGCTGCAATCTGTCATCACGCATATACATTTTTTTCAGAATTGGGAAGTATACAGATTTTTATTGATTTTTGCTTAATAGAATCGTTTTAAAACACGACTTCGTGTATTGATTTCTGAAAGCTATTGAAATCTTAATGTCCTCGATGGCTTCGACATATTTCACCAGCTGCAGCTTCTGACGCACTTAAAATCTAATGACGCCAATTCTAAATCAATAATATAGGACTATTAGAACCAATTACTTTTGAAAACTCTTCTTTGTCACTGAAGTCTATACTTTGCAATGGTGTAGAATATTAATATGCACTATTGTCATCCTCGGCAGCAGCAGCTGATCACGTGGACATCAACTACATGTAACATACAACAAAATATTTTTGCTATTGGTATTTTTTAAACTAATGGCGTAATTAGATATAATTAAATTATTTAATCCCTGCCGTGTTAATCAACAAGTTTTTGGTGATTTATATTGATTTATATGTTGTTTCAAGTGCTTATTCACAATTTTGTGTCCGAGTTTCATTTAAATATTGGGAATAGCATTGACAAATGTCATATGGTATTTAATTCTGTCGTTAATTGATGGTTATTGTATTATTGATGAGTTGTCATTATAACATGTATTCAGTAATAAATCTAGACGTTTTAGCAATAAAAGGAAAGCCGCGCGTTTCCCAGAAAGGAAGAATACTAATTTGAAAAATGTGATGATGCTTAGATTACACTTTATTGTAAATTCATACAACTCGCTGATAATGTTATTGGTGAGTTTTTATGCTTGTCTAATAGTATATATTATATATATATATATATATATATATATATATAAGAATGTAAATATATAAGAATGTAAATATATATATATATATATATATATATATATATATATATTTACATTCTTCCAATCACATCGTTGGGGATTTGTTTTCATTGAGGGAGGAGCTTAAAAAATATCGAACGATGCAGTTGAGTTCTCAGAGGTCTTTTTAGTATTAATCCAGTATGATAATCTGCGTCATCGCATAACACTTCTATTATGTCTCATGTTTTTTACGAGATTTTTTAATGAACAAATTCAAGTGGTCTTGAAATTCGAATTTGACTGTCAGTATGAACCATACTTTTGTTTCTAAGGACTTAAACTAATTTGACCATACCATTTTGAACGGAAGGCTGTATCACGGTAGAACCACTGAAATCCTTAAATTAAAGTAGTTCTCCGCCGCTGTGTGACAGTTAACAATGTTCAAAATCAATGCAAACCTGGACATTTTAATATGATGAGCATTATATACATCTGAACAGCATTTGTTTGCTAACATGCAATAGAAATGTGAGAGGCCTTCATTTGACGAGAATATGGTATTACCGTTAAGTATTGAAACAACTGTTGACCCAATACTTTTTATGGCCCACTTCCATCACTTTACCTTTAATTATTACATCCGTTCAGTACACTCAGTCGAAAACTTTGAAATATTAAGTGTGTTCCATATTGTGTTAATCAATACACCAATTGCAGCTAACTGCATTAGTAATACACAAGCACACAATTGAATAAGGGACATGGGGTTAAAAAAGAAGTAGAGATTATGGTATAATATGATAGTATCACAACAGTTCGATGTTTTCGTTTGTTTTTTTTTAAATAAGAAGAACAGCAATAATACATCGAAAACAACAACTTATAACTAACTCCATGCAGTCCGTTTTCCAAGTTGCAATTATTCCTGCAAGGTACGCTAATGCTTTAGCCTTATCTTAGTCTATAGTTTTGCTATTCCGACCCATGATGGACGGAGGACTAGATTTGTATCCCGTATCGTAATCGGAACGCAACTAAAATCTTCCCACATGCAGCTAATATGGCCAAAATTAAAAAATTGAATTATGCGATTTCCGGAATTTCCATGTAAGGTTAGCAAAAAAAAAGGAAACGGTTCAAGTTTAACTCAAGTTAACAAAAACATGCATACTACCTTTTGGAGTCCCACTCTTGTTTGCTTTTCAATTTTACTTTACTGGGAAATGGAAGAATATCTTAGACTGCATCTCAAAATTGAACTATGAAATCAAATTGTCCAACCGTTTCTACCGCTGTTGCACAAAACTATGCGTCGTTGCGATCCTTATAATGCTCTTGGTATAAATATTTAAAGAATTCATTTGTTATTATTTTGAAATAGCAATTAATTCTCATAGGAATTTTGGAATCTATTCGTGGTTCTTTTCAGATAGATTGAAGCAAATTTTCAACAGAATGGGAATTCTAATACAATCACCCCAAATAGGTGTTATTGGTAAATTTTTCGTTTTGATTTGGATGGCTTCGCTGTTAAGCTAAAAACTTGAAAAGAAAATTATCAAAAAAGTCCAATTGCAGATAAACGATTAAAATATTTTAATCTTTTAAACCAATTTGTTGAAGAACTCAATAGTTGCTTTGGTTCTGTACTACTCGTCAGTATGGACGGTGCAACAGTGGTAAAAAAATCCTTGCTAAAGACCAGAATTTAGCATTCACAGCTTTTGTTGAAGAATTTTCAGTGCCAATAATCCCAATTTACTCTCGATTTCTTATTATTCTATTTGGGTGTTACTACCTGCAAATGAAGGTATAAAATCTAAATCTTATACATACAACTAATTAATTTTAAATTACGGTATTTTATTAAATTGGTTACTAGCTGGCCCGCGTTTCAGCTTCTCCCGAATAGCTATTAGATTTCTTGATTGAATTCTCTATTCTTAATCGGTAATTGACGAACTTTAAAAACTTTCCAATTAATCTGCACTACTTAAAACTAAATTTGTACTTTAGTATAGTTTACTTTAAAACTATTTTACTTTGAGTCTTTGATGTTCCAAATAGTTATTTCTCAGGCAGCCTACGGCCACCTTCGTTTCAGGGCTTTAAAAAATATTTCTTTAACTCATAAAACACACTGGAAATTCAGTTTCTTTCTCTAAAACATATATATGCAAGTTAATTAATAGGCTTATTATAGACTGTGTTCTTTTAAGCTCTAAAACTACATTTGCAAGTTAAATGTTCAACTGCGTTCTCTTAGCCCTCCCCCTCCAAAATTTCGACCAATCAGGGAATTTCTTGAAACAAAGCCAACGACAACTTTTTGTTTTATATATTGGTTATAATAATAAAGGCAAACTGCAAACTACTTGGATGCCCGAATTATTAGTGAATATTCTTCGTTTGATCCCATTAGAAAGTTGCAGGTGAAGTTGTGAATAAGCTACGTATTTAAAGTAATCAACATTTGGTGATTGATACTAATTTTGACACAGCTTGAGCCCTTATCACTTCAAGTTTCGGCAAACACAAATAGTTCTCTAATGACTGCCTGTGATTGTTTTAATATTGAAGAGATAACTTTAAATAATTCTTTAATTAAAAAATATGTTAAAACTTCAAAATTAGTTTTTGAGCCGATTATGGATAATTAACTTACGAGATTTTTTGTTTATCCTCCCGAATAATTTACTTTCCTCTTATAAGTGAATAAAAAATTCATGATTTTGTCACAATTAAAACATTTTTTTAAAAGACTTTTGAAATCATCTTTTAAAAATGTATTTATAATCAACCATGGCAACAATCACCGGATAAGATGGAATTAACTGATTGGAAAAGTTACAGAAGTAAAAAAAAAAAATTATCTGATTCTGGCTTTGGAAAGGCTTTGAATCATGGTATCCAGCTTGTCCTCCCTCTTACGGCATCCGAAAAATGGAATGTTGATAAGAGAGAATCTTTTGGCGTCAATTTTAATGATGTCAGATGATTCTAAAGGCCGGATTCTTCTGTTAATCGCGCCGTCGTTGAAATATTCTCCGTTCATGAGGACGAAAACGAGTCGAGCGTAGCGGGAATCCATCGTACTGTTGATGTAATCTGATTCTTCGTCATCGGATTTGCCTCTGGGAGCAATCTGTCTTAGGTAACCTTGGGTGAGTATTGGTATGATGTAATCCACCTGTTAACATATAAAAAAAAATTAATTAAATAAATAAAAATCCCTAAATAGTTCAAAATAGTTCAAAAATTATTTCAAAATAAATTTAATAAATAATTACAAATCTTAAAAAAGAATTACAATTTATTATTAAAATTAATTCAATTAAAATCCCTCAATTAAAAGAAATTAAAATGATAAATTGTTATTTAAAAAAAGGTTTTTAATTGATTGAAATTGATTGAATTAAAATTCTTGAAATAATTATATATTTTTTTAATTACCTCTTGATACCACCGGTAGATGGCCTCTGGGCACAATTCAAGTTCCTCCGCATTCTCTTCGAGAATCAGTACGCCGAATCCCAATCCGAGATTCCTGATTCTCTCCGCCACTTTCAGAGCTAATTCGTAGCCGTCTTGAGCAAAAGTCAGCATTACAACTTTCTTAATTTCAATCATATTTAATTTCTTTTTCAAATCTTCTTCTTCTTCTTCATCGCCAATTTTATTCAATTCAAATTTTGAAGAAACGGCGCGAATGAGCGGAGAAGAGTCCATCACCAGATTGACGTCCGCCCTGCCGATGATCTGCTGGACAAACTCACATTTAGTCGAATCCGCTTTCTTGGGCTCCAATAATTCTGTAATAAATAATTAAATTAAATTAAATAAGAAATTGAAAATTTTTTGAAAAAATGCATTTTTTGTTTCAAATTCGGTTCGATTTTAAATTTTTAAAACATTTTCAAGTGATCAATCCCTAAACACACCAAAGTGATCATCCCTAAACACACCTAAAAAAATCAATTTCTTAAATTTGTTCTAATTTAAGATTTTCATATTTCCAGCTAATTAGTCCCTAAACACACTTTTAGTCAATCCCTAAACACACTAGATGACCATCCCTAAACACACTTCAAAAATCAATTTTCTAAAATTCGTTCTAATTTAAGATTTTCACATTTTCAGCTGATCGATCCCTAAACACACTTTTAGTCAATCCCTAAACACAGCTCCAAAAATCAATTTTTTCAAATTTGTTCTAATATAAGATTTTCATATAACCAGCTGAAAATCCCTAAACACACTTTTTAACAAGATTTACCATCAATGGATTTCTGAATTTTTGTCAGAATGTCAACCCTCTTCAACTCGTACAGTGCCGTCAGCAGGTCTGCCAGGGTGGAGCCCTTCTTCAGGGCATACTCGCTGATGATTTCCAGGGTAACTCCTTTCGAAGAAGCGAAATTCTCAAATCTCTGTGAAATAAAATTCTAAATTACTAAAAAAAACTAAATATATTAAATTAAAGTCACATTTATGTCGAGCATGTCGAAACCGAGGAGACCAGCGAGATCCTTCCAGTTCCCGGGGAGACTCTCCTTGGTCCCGTCCACAAACTTGGCCACATCGTGCAGCATGGACCAGCCGGGGGGAGAGCAGACAATTTTATTCAGGGAAATCTTTCTCGCTTTGGGCAGCCAGACTTCTGCAAGTGCTGCAGTCACATCTTCTTGGCTCCGCTGGGCACTACTCTCAATTTCTCGCCTCAATTCCTCCAACTTCTCATCTGGCTTGTCAACAACTAACCTGTAAATCAATTAAAAATTACTTTAAATGAATTAAATGAATTTATAACTAAATTATACTCCATCATGACGGTTTTATTTCAGTTATCTCTGAATTTATGTCGAAATTGGGAAACCCCCAATAGATAATAACAATGTTGGACGCCATCTAGCGGTCGATTTTACAACTACGTTGTGAATTGAAAAGGATTAAAAACTATGCATGATTCGGTCACGTTGCACGAGGGCTGACATACGTCGCCAGTTAGCAGCGTGACGTGCAACGTGACCAACATTGGCAACGTTTAAAAGGCCTTTATCAGTTGGCGCGTCAGCCAGCGCTGCCTGGCGGTGCATTAATCTAGAGCTACCTGCATAGCGGTGGCGCTAGTGGCCACTCCAATATTAACCTACTTTCTATATATTTTTTTCTCTCTCTCTCTTACAGGTCTTGTAGAATAGTATTTACGGCATTCACTTCACGCCTCTCTTGTTCGTGATTTTCGCGTGAAACCTTTCCAGAACTTTGTCCTAATACTAAACTTGCAATTCTTTGAAACAAATTTTTAATAAATTAAGTTAATTTTCAATACAGTGCTGTGTGAGTTCATCTGAAAAAAAGGCTATCTACCTGTAAAATAAAAAAGAAGAAGAAAACAAACTTTTATAATCCGGACATAATACGCAGCTAGAGAGAGAGAGAATTACCAACGTGACGTGAAACGTGAGTACGTGACCTTTCAAAAAAAAAATTTAATTAAAAAACCGGTTTTCCAAAAATAGTTTTATTTATTTATTAAAAAAATTTATTCTAGCTTATGTAACTAGTTTTTAAAGTTAATTTTATTTTCAAGAATTTAGATTAAAATAAAAAAAAAAAAACTGGTTTTTCAAAATTTATTTTTTTTATTAAAAATTTTATTCTAGCTTATAAAACATTTTTTTAATTTTTTTTAATTTTTTTAAGAGTTGAGAAAAAAATATAAACGTTACGTAAGAAATAAGAATGTGTAGGTGTGTAAGAATAAAAGAAGAAGAAAGAAAAAGTGAGGGTGGTGATGGAATTATATTCAGAAGGAAAAGAGTGGGCGGATTAGGAATTTTATCAAATTATGTGTCCGAACCCACTCAGAAGTGGACAGAGAAAAAATCGATGGCTAAAGGTGTCTTCGATTTTATTTGTGTAAAATTGGCAACGCTGTTGAGCTTTCTACTGGACTCGTACCTGTCAAAAGGGAACAAAGTCACAACTAGTAAACATGAAGAAAATACTAGTTTTTTAACAAGATTCTTGTTACATAATAATTTTTTAATGATGCCAATCAGCTGAGTTTCTTAAAAATTAATTTGAATTTGGTTTTCAGTATCTGCTGTAAGTTTGAATTTAGGAAAAAAATTAATTTTAATTTGATTGATAATTTTTTTTTTAATTTCTAGGATGGGAGAGATTGTTGTGCAATGAATCCTAGTGGCGGTGGACAGAGTCCCGGCAGACCCCAGCAGAGGAAGGCGGAGAGGCCTGAGAAGCACCTCGTGCACTGGTTCAGGAAGGGTCTGAGGCTGCACGACAACCCGAGCCTGAGGGAGGGCCTGCGAGGCTGCTCCACGTACAGGTGCGTGTTCATACTGGACCCGTGGTTCGCTGGTAGTTCCAATGTCGACATCAACAAGTGGCGGTTCCTGCTCGAGAGCCTGGAGGACCTGGACCGAGGCCTGAGGAAGCTCAATTCCAGGCTGTTTGTCATCAGGGGTCAACCTGCGGGAGTCCTGCCTAAATTATTCAGGGTAATCCCACATTTTTCTGAATTACCATAAAAGTAAATTTTTAAAAAATTTAATTAAAATAATTAAATAACTATTTAATTCAAATAAAATTTTTAAATTAATTTTTTTTAAGAATAATAAAATATATTTTTCATTTTTTTAGAATGAATTAATTAATGTATTTTATAATAGGATTAAAAATAAATTAATAAATTAATTTTTTTTTTTTTTAAATTAATAAATTAGGAATGGGGTACGACGTGTTTATCGTTTGAAGAGGATCCGGAACCTTTCGGTCGCGTTCGGGATCAGAACATAATTACGATGTGCAAGGAATTGGGAGTTGACGTTGTTGCCAGACCGTCACATACTCTCTACCACCCTCAAACGTAATAATTTAAAAAATATATTTTTTTCTTACTTTTTAATTAAAACAAATTTAAATAGGATAATTACGAAAAATGGAGGCAAGGCGCCACTTACCTATCGCCAGGTACAAAATATTTAATTTTAATTCTTTATTTAATTTTTTTTTATGATTAAAATATTTTAAATATATTTTTTAAAATATATTTTTTCAATTATATTTTTTTAATGATTTAAAATAAAAATTTATTAATTCATTTAATTTTGTTTGTATAATAATTTTTTTTTATTAATTAATAATTTAGTTTCAGAATATAATAGCGACAGTAGATCCCCCGCCACCTCCCGAGCCTGACGTAACGTTCGACTGGATCGGTAGAGGTTACACTCCTATTGAAGAGACCTCTGACGGGCCGGATTGCGATGATAAATATTCAGTCCCCACTTTAGAGGAATTAGGTAAATTTTCAAGTATATTTCTAAAATTTTAGATTTATTTTTTATATTAAAAATGAATTATTTTAAGTTAAATTTTATAGGAAAAAAATTTAGTAGAAAAAAAAATTAATTAATTTAATTAAACACTAAAATTTATTTTATTCGAATTTAATAAGGTTGAATTGCAATTCATTATTTCAAAAATTTTAGATTATTTTAGATTAATGAATTATTTTTAAATTAAATTTTCTAGGAAATAAATTAAGTCGAAGAATTAAAAAAAAGTTCATTTTAATTATTTTATTTTATAATTTAATCAATTAATTTTTTTTAAATTTAATTTTAATTGAATTAGGTTTTGATACGGACGGGTTGATGCCGGCCGTATGGAAAGGGGGTGAGACTGAAGCGCTGTGCAGGTTAGAGCGCCACCTGGAGAGGAAAGCATGGGTCGCCTCCTTTGGCCGCCCCAAGATGACGCCACAGTCTCTTTTAGCCAGTCAGACCGGGTTGAGCCCTTACCTCCGCTTCGGCTGCCTATCTGTCCGCCTCTTTCATCAACAATTGACTAATCTTTATAAAAAGGTATATTTAATTTTAAGTAACTTTTTGAAAAAAAGTGTGTTTAGGGATTGACATCCTAAAAGTATTGAAGTCTAAATTTAAAAAAAATCGAATAAAAAAATAATAAATTTAGTGTGTTTAGGGATTGGTCTGAAAAGTGTGTTTAGGGATCAATATCCAAAATTAGAACGGATTTGATAATAAAAAAAAAAAGTTTTTTCGTGTGTGTTTAGGGATTTATCAGAAAAGTGTGTTTAGGGATTGATCAGTCGAAAATATTAAAATCTTCAACAAGAACGAATTTAGGAAAAACAAGTTTTTGTGTGTGTCTAGGGATTGGTCGAATAAGTGTGTTTAGGGATTGATCAGCTGAAAATATCAAATCTTGAACAAAAACGAATTGAAGGGAAAATAATTTTTTAGTGTGTTTAGGGATTAGTCGGATAAGTGTGTTTAGGGATTTTTCAGAAGTGTGTCTAGGGATTGATCAGCTGGAAATACCAAAATCTTGAACAAGAATGAATTTTGGAGGAAACGAATGTTTAGTGTGTTTAGGGATTGGTCCGATTGGTGTGTTTAGGGATTGATCAGAAGAAAGCCCAAAAATTTTAAAAATTTGAGAGAAAATATTTT
Source organism: Chydorus sphaericus (assembly GCA_030141595.1). Taxonomy (NCBI): domain Eukaryota; kingdom Metazoa; phylum Arthropoda; class Branchiopoda; order Diplostraca; family Chydoridae; genus Chydorus; species Chydorus sphaericus. Next base: position 10,624,030 of record CM057929.1, on the reverse strand, counting down.
TGTTTGTGTTTAGGGATTTCCAAATTTTATTTTATTTTATTTTATTCATATTAAATTATAGATAAAAAAGGCGCAACCACCGCTGTCGCTGCACGGTCAGGTCCTCTGGCGGGAATTTTTTTACTGCGCCGCCACAAATAACCCGAAATTCGACAAAATGGAGGGAAATCCTATCTGCGTCCAGATTCCTTGGGATACAAATCCTCAAGCCCTCTCAAAATGGGCAAATGTAAATTTTAATTTGTTTTTCTTTTTCCAGATTTTTGAATTAAAATTTATTTCCTAAATTATTCAACAAAAATTTGATTCAATTTCATTCACATTTAAATTAATTTTTTTTCTAAAATATTTTAAACTGATTTAATTTGGAATAATTGATTATTTGATTTATTATTATTTAAAGGGTCAAACTGGATTTCCATGGATCGACGCCATTATGGCGCAATTGCGTGAGGAGGGTTGGATCCACCATCTAGCCCGTCACGCAGTCGCCTGCTTCCTTACACGTGGAGACCTCTGGATCTCCTGGGAAGAAGGAATGAAGGTTTAACAAATCACATTAAAAAAAAAAAAAAAATTATTAATTTTAAATTTTAAATTAGGTTTTCGAAGAGCTTTTGCTGGATGCTGATTGGTCCGTCAATGCCGGCACTTGGATGTAATAAAAATATTTTATTTTTTGGAGTTTTTAAAAATAATTAATTAAAAATAAATCTAATTAATTTTTAATTTTTATTAAATTATATAAGAATTATTTTTTATTTATTTTTAAATTTTAAGCGATATTTTAAAAATATTTATTTCAAATCTAAAAATTATTTTTAAAATTATTCAGGTGGTTGTCTTGTTCCTCATTTTTCCACCAATTTTTCCACTGCTATTGCCCAGTGAAATTCGGTCGTAAAGTGGACCCTAATGGCGATTTCATTAAGTATTATTTAATTCATCTAAAATTAACCAAAACTCAATTTATTTATTTTGTTATTCCAGGCGATATCTACCTGCCCTCAAAAATTTTCCTGTCCAGTAATTAAATTTATATCTTAAATAAATTTATTTTATGTTAATTAAAATATTAATTTTAAATAGGTATATTCATGAGCCGTGGATGGCTCCGGAATCGATCCAGCGGTCAGCCAAATGCATTATTGGTAAAGATTACCCATTACCGATGGTCAATCACCAGGAAGCTTCCAGATTAAATATCGAAAGAATGAAGCAGGTCTATCAGAGACTAACTCAATATCGAGGTAACCTATTAAAAAAATTAATTAAGATTTTAAAAATTATTTTCTTTAAAATTAAAGATTGAAAATATTTGATTTTTACAAACAAATTTTAGCGATTTTTTTATTTAATTTATTTAATTTTTAATTTTTTAATTTTTTAATTTAATAAATTTAAATATTTGAAAAATATTGAGGTAACTTAAAGTAAAATAAAGAATTAGTAAGCTTTTTTCAAAACTAATTTTTATTTTCACTTTGACAAATAAATTTTAGCGATTTTTAAATTTTATTTTGTAAGTTTTTAATTTTATTAAATTTTATATAATTGAAAAATTAGGAATTAATTCTTCGCCTTCAAATCCGAATAATACGGCGGGAAGTAACAAAATGACATCGGAGCAGCATCAATATAATGCGGAATTATCCGCAAATTTGCGGAACCAGACCTGATTTTTTTTTTACCTAATATCATCACAATGTAAATAATTTGGATGAAAAAAAATAATTGTACCTCTTTTTGTAACCGTCATTTTTCCGGGATTTTTTTTTTTTTTAAGAAATTTTTTTTTGCAAACTTTATACTCTCGATCTGTTTTTATTTTATTTAAATGTCATATTTTTGTGTTGAGTGAAATAAAACATATTTGGAATTTTAATTGATTTGATCATATTTTGATAAAGTTTAATTGCATTTTTAAAAATTAATTTTTCGATAATTGGATTTAATAAGTATAAGGATTGAACATTCCTTATTTAAAATTCATCGTTAAATCTTACTTTATATGACACGAATTCGTACATATACATCACTTTTTCACTTCAGCAGAAAGTATTTTTTTAAAACATAATTTACAGATTTAAAGTGTGGCAGAAGAACTCAGTAAAATTTTAGGGTTTGTAACCCTAGGTCATTTGACTTGATTAGAAAATATAAAGCGTATAAAATATGATTAATTGCGGGCATTTTATTAAAAAAGTATACATGATTAATCAAAACTTGAAAAAAATGTGTATAGGACTTGAATGAGGTTCATAAAATTACTATTTTATGAAAATTATTGGAAAACTTTGAACAAATTAGAGATTTTTGTCGATTTTACGTAATAAGAAATATTTATTCGGGATATCTACGATCCGCCCTAGTTTCGACAGCTTTTAAATGAGACAGATCCTTTTTGTTCGGGAGAAAATAGTTCACGCTCTCGTACGTTTGTTTGAATATATTCGTATTTATATTTTGTATTTTGTAATATTGTTTGCTACTTTGCTGTAGTTATGATTTTAAAAATGTATTTATTTCAGTGGCCTAATTTAAATGAACAATAATGAATAATGATAAAATTAATGTCTAAAGGAAGTCTACGGCGACCTTCTAACCTTCTTAAATATCATGGCTCTATTTAAAAAAAAAAGGAAAGTTATAAGAAATAGCGGCCTTATATCACAATCATAATGTACTAGTTTTGAACTGCTATATTTCAAGCTCAAGCTGCTGTCATATCATTTTAAATTTCACCTGAAAGAAATCGCAATCGTTCTGAGTTTATCTCAAGAATTACAAGAAACGAAGCTATAAGAAAAAAATTTGCTATGCTAGCTCTAATACAAATGGATAACAATTTCTCTAAAAAACTAAAATTATATGAAAGTTATCAATAATATTCTGACAGGTACCAAATTTGCACATAATATGTATATGATGTTTACATGTAATCACTTAAATCACATAAAAACTTAAATAGGTGACGTATAAGGGATGTTGATGATAAATCAAACATTTTGTTTTTGGTGATATTCCCAACTCTGAATATTGCTATCCTTTTCGAAGATGGTCTCTATATTGGCTCGAATGTTTGCGTTGTAATCTGCGTCATCAGTACGATTTTAATTGTCTGTTCCATATTAACATTCTTCTGAAGGAGGAAGACTATTTAGATAAATTTTCTGGGTGATGGAGATAAAAATTCTTGCTTGTTTAAATTTTATACTGAATAGACAGGTTAGTCTCTGATGGCAGGTAAAAATGAATATTTTATTAGAACTGTTTATTTTTAAAAAGTACAGATATTGAAAGGAAATTTCTTTTTTCCGATAATTGTTTTTCATATGATAAGTATGTTCTTTACATTATATATTCTCTGTTTCTTACAAATTCAATATGGTATATTTTGCCTTCCAAACAATAGACCTAAATTCGTTTAAAACCATTTCTATTTTTGAGTTCGGTAAGGCAACCAGTGAACGGAACATCATGAAGTCGAAATTGACGATACATCTGACGAAACTTCAAATTCAACGTTAACGTTTGACGTTGTGTCTTAAAAAGAGGATTACTTTTACGCTAACGTTTGACTTATATTATATTCAAGGTGACGTTAACATGAAAAAAAGTCAAGGTTCAAATTTCGAGAAAAATGGCAAAAGTTTGTCTGCGATTCCTTCTTATTTTTGAAAAGTGTGGAAAAAACAGCAAAAGAAAAACGGAGTAAGAAATCTGTACTTCGAAAGTACAAGTCTTGTAGGTGCGTCTGACGTGATCGATTTGGGAACCCGTCCAACTAGGTCCGCCATCTAGAAAGTGTAAGTGCTCTTAGCGCTATTATTTAACTTTAAAATTAAATTTAAAAAAAATCTTTCCTTTAGCCATTCGCCTGTTTTCGATTAATAATTATAGATCCATCCCGTAAAGCGCCTAGAGTTTAAGGCAAAAATCCCTTGTAGGGGAAATGTGATCGTTCTCCCGATTCAGCCAACGTTGCACCTCCCAATAAAGTGAGACAAGAGAACATAACAACTGCTTTAGATCCAAGTACGATTGTGAAAAAGATGGAAAACGAGAAAACCACCAAAAACTGCCTCCAAAATTACAAGCAAAAATCAACAACAGGGTTTTTACTTTTGTAGTGGCCGATGCCTTAGCGTTGAGTACAGTAGAGAGCGTGCATTTTCGTGACTTAATACGAGAAATCGAACTCAGTCCAAATCGTGTGTGTGAAAACTTTGATACTCCGAATAGTGACTCAGTTGTTTTAAATTTTGAAGATGACAAAAGACGTAAATCCCAAACAACGCTTGCTATTTGTTTATCAGTGGATGCTTGAGGATCTAAAATTGAAGGCGTGGCGGCCCATTGGCTTTGTTTAGACAAAAGGGGGAAAATTGTTAGGAAATTGGTTGGAATTGCTTGCAAAAGATTTAACGTCAACTTTTGTTCTACAAACCTCGTCGTTATTATGCCGCCCCTAATTTTTCTTTTTCTTTCCGAATCAAATTATTTTTTAGGTTCCCCCAAAATGATAAAATTTTGAAAATGGTGAATGATGACATGGAGGATTATGGTATTCAAAACAAAACTTGTCATGTAGTAACCGATAACGGTTATAACTTAATGAAATCTTATTAACAGTTTTCTGTATAAATAGAAAAATAACTGAAGCAATTAAAAATATCTTTCCCATTTTTATAGGAAGAAGAGGCTAAACGAAAGAGAGAAGCTGCCAGAGTACGATGGCTAATAAAGAGAGTTTCTGTGATGATGACGAATCTACCAGAATTGCTCTACCTCTAATTTTGTATACTTAAGCATTTCAATAGTGTTTCGCTACTAAAATCTGCAAAAACAATAACTTTACTGAGATAATTTAATCGTAAAAAATATCACCTTCCTCGTGACTCCTTAGATAAAAAATATTAGTAGTTTCGTAAACTGTGTATTATATTTTTATAAAGCAATTAATTACAATATAGTATAGTAATAGGTCTTAATACTTTCGTGAACGTAGAGATAAAGTTGTGCTGCAACTTTATCTAATTTATCTAGTTTTTCTCTCTCTACAGAAAGTAATCATGTGTCGCTTCTCTAACAGCGTACTCATGTACCGCCTTCCGGTGTCTTGCCTGGCATGAGTCGGCCAGCGTCACACAGAGAACAACAGGAAACTCATGTTTCACCATCCTAAGTTTTCCAACCCCGGTCATCGCCCCACTGTTTGGTGATATTATTGTAGTCGGCTACTACATAAATGTAGCTACTTAATACTAACCGGTAAGGCGGTAAACACTATCATGAAGTTACCCAACACTGATGTGGAATAGCGATTCTCAACCAGCATCCAACTGGTCGTTAACCACACCGAAACAGCGAAAACCTTCAAGAATTCACCTATTACTTGCATAATTTTTTTTTTAATAACAAAGAAACCAACCGCCATTTCAGCTTAGTGAAAATGCGATATAGAAATGGAAATATACATATATACATACAATACTTTTTCAACTACTAGACTGTTCATAGAGATAAAGATCACATTTTTTTAAGGGAAGCGACAACTGCTAAGAATATTACCTTAACCACATAAACATTATCAGAAAATAAAAGCCAGATATATACAAATGTAATATTAAGTTTATTAATATTCGAAAAAGTCATCTAACTTCATTTAACCAACAAAGTTATTGCTTTTCAGTCTCATTGTAAGACTACAACAAAGTATATGGTACGGGGAACTTGAGTTTTAGATCAAAATTTCATAGGAATAAATGAAATACAGTAATTTATCGTAAAAGTTGACATTTAAAAATTGGTTTCGGAATGCGATAAAATGTTTTAAAATTCCGGATTGCGTAAGCCCAAAAGACTAGATAAAGGGATCAAAATCGTTTAAACAGCGTTATTATCGTCGACCTTTGGTTTAATAATGCAGGAAAGGATCAAAGAAGCGACAGACGATAGGGCCTCAATGATGGCCACAGCGACTAAGAGGTTGTAAGCAGAGGTCATCAAAGAAACGAGGCCATCTCGGATGTGTCTGAATTGTGGGCTACTCTTGTCCACTCCCCAACGCTCGATCTCGATTTCTGCCATATTAAGAATTGAGTTCCATTGTTGAGTAACAATTGCGGCTGTGGCAGCAAATATGATCATTAAAATCAGAATACCAGCTGCAAACTGAAAGAAATTAATATTTAGCAATGGGTCAGAATGTCTTGTTTTTCTTGTTTTTAAAATAAACGTTACTTACAATTCTGATAAGCCACTCGTTTGTTTTGGAAACGGCCACAATTCCAAAAATCCCAGTAATAATTGAAAAAATGCCGACTGAAATATTCATTATGTGTTCACCATTTAAATCTACGTAAATTGCGAAGCCTCCAATTGCCTGTAATTTTTAGTCAAATATTATAAGTGAAAAATAACAATCCATATTTATTGTTTTATTAATTACCAAATTCAATATGCAGTCTAGGACGAGAAAAAAACGTAGTATTGACACCTTCGTGCAGGTCATTTTTGTATAAACGTAGGTCTTCTAGAGGTACAGTAGTTCTGAAGCTATACTTACACTGTACCCAGCTTTTTAATGTAATTTTTTGTGAATCGAAGGTTGCTTCGCCAGGGTATAGTTCTGGCCGACGATTTTTCTGACTCCACCCAGACACCACCTTAAAGCATCGCCTGAAGCAAATATGAGCTGAAAAAAAGAACTTTGCTGCAGAAGTTCCCACTAATGGTTTTGCTTGACTTATAGTGCTCGCAGAATCGTCTGATCCAGTGGGCGTAAACTCTTTGCATTTATAAAACGGGGCTTTCCAGAATCTATCCAGGATATCTTTAATTCTGTATTATTACAAAAAAAAAAAGATTGTAAAGACATTGTTGTTAATGGACTTAAGAGAGTTAAGAAATTGGTGGTTTTTAATAATGTAGTTAATGTAATAAAGCATAAAAAATATATACAAGAACGTCGAATCCGGACGGAATTGTGGTCATAAAAATTACGCTCCAAGTTCCAACAGTCGCTTCTGAACATTATTTACGCAGTTTCTTTTACGCGGCCAAAGGTTGAAGCTGATAAGTCATGTGTTTGCTCCAATTAGCTTGAAATTTGTTCGTATATTTTGAGGATAAACAGAAAGTGAATAATAAAAAAATTTCCTTCTTTGCGAAATTTTATCTGCGCTCACATACGAATTATCAGCTTCGTCCTTTGGGCGTTCAGAATAGGGTCTGCAGCTCATTTCAAAATAAACTTTGCAATCTTTTCAAAATATGAAATTAAACGATGTATTGAAAAGAGAGTTAAAAAAGCGATTTGAAAATATAGGTAATACTGAAAACAAGGTTTTAAAATCTTGAAAGTCTTGAACTATTCACAAATACCCGAGCTTGAATAATTTGGAACGCTAAAATGTTCACAATCAATGCACAATATAGAAAGAACTTGAGGATGCTGATTAATGGTAGTCCAAATTTTCTTAAATTGCGGATTTGTGTCTTCCAACTGTTTTAAAACATTCATCTACTGATCATAACGAAGGTCTTATGTCGCGTACTCTCAGACTAAGATATCTGACATGAACATATTTAAATAGAAAAGCCATTGGGATATAGTATATACAACCTTCTTATTTACAGCTGGATGTTTGACATATAAGTGGAGCTTTGTTATACTCCTTGAAAACAGATTTTTTTACACTCTTTCTGAAGAATGAAAATGTTATCATTTTTCTTATTTGCATATTTCAATATTTCCTTGTTTCACTATTCCAAAACATACAGTGTTGGACTAGGAGAACGATTTAGGATCTAACATTTAGGATTTAAGTGCTAGCATTTAAGATCTAACAATTAAGATCTAATTTATCCCTGAGGGTTATGCTTTAGCATACCGAAAGGCCTTAACTCATGGCAATTAGGGGTCTGCAGAGCCTGCCACGGTCTCTGGGACGTTTAATACAGAGCACATATGCGTATTGTCAAATATAAAAGTATATTTTTTGCTCAAAACTATATTCTAATGCCTGAAATGGCTTTCTTACCTTTCTATATTGCAAATAATAGCTTTAAGAACATTTATTAGTGTATGAATACATGATACATCATTAATGAAGAAAAAAAAAAGTTCCAATTGGGTAGGCTATAGAAATCTTCATTTCAAAATGAAATGAATTGCCACCTACCTAAAAAAAGCTAATTTTCCCTTCTTCCCTAAATTTGTTTTTGAGCAGGATCTGTGCGACTTTTTTTTTAATTAATCGGAATCGTGAACCGTGTAGCTTTGATAGTTGACATGTTTTGATTCATGTCAACAATGAAGCAGACGACATGCTTTCAAGTACTACGATAGTCAATTGGGCATAAAGATTATGTGAAAAATCATAATAACCTACATATTAGAAATAAGGGATTCTTCGTAACAATTTAAAATCCCGATACTGATCTTCTTCATCTTTTATTTATTTTTATGCACTTACATTAGCTCATGTCATGAGGATTCCTCCACTATGTATGTCAGAATTCAAGATTTTCATAAAACATAATTTATTTGGGTGAGAATTGAACCCAGATCTTCTGATTTAGAGTCCTGTGCACTATCCATTAGGCCATACCTTCATGTTACTAGTGGCAATAATATCACATATATTAAAAATAAGGGATTCTTAAAAATAAAAGTTCTGTGCTCTAACCACTAGACCACAACGTGCTAATTCAAAGCAGTGATTTGTATATGTATTAATTATACTGGTAAACCGAATATGGGCGATTTCCCTCTACAATGCCATTATACTGGCTGGGACGTTCAAAGATCGGGCGGGACCCCGTAGGGGGACACAGCCGACTCTTTGAATGGCCCCCATTAATACTGACTAAAGTACTAAACTATTCAACAGATTCCAGATATTACGTCCATTGTACAATAACTGTAAAACTAACTATCCTAAGCACACTCAAATTTGTAGGGTATCTTTTAAGGTATGAAGAGTTGTTAAGATAGATTTTAGGTCAAGAAATTTCAACTTTGTAATAGGAACAATTCTTTGAAAATGTCTTAAGAAAAAAAGGTCTTAAGAATAGAATGTTATACCCTTTAATTACCCAAATATTTTATGGTTTCAATCTTAAAGGCCCTTTCAGACTAGACGTTTTTCGCCTGACGAAAAGCAGAAAGCAGAAAAAGCAGACGAAAAACAGGCGTAAAATCTTGATTTTTCGCCTTTGTTTTCTGCTTTTCAAAGTTTGCAAATTTTCAAACTTTTTCGCTTTCTGCTAGCGAAAAGCAGAAAGCGAAAAGCAGAAAAAATAGTCAAACCAATCAGAACACGAGATTTTGTCACGTGGGGCGTAAAATGACAGGCAGAAAACTCTCCGTAGTGTAGAAGGGGGGTTGCGTTTTTTTTTTCTTTTTTCGCTTTTTGCTTTTCGCTTTTCGAAAGGCGAAAAGCAGGAAATCTGTCTAGTCTGAACGGGCCTTAAAGCAATCAACTCGATGTTAACGAAAGTTGTCTAGACTGATGCCCCTCTCTCATATAATCTAGTAGCTCAGTGGTAGTGTCCTCGACATTGACTTGAGTAAGCCGGCAGACCACATGGTTCGAATCTAACCTACACTATGAATGCGAGATTTTTTTTCGATTTAGATTTCGACTGCATTGTTATTATTTCCATAATACCCTTATACTAGCCATTTGCATGAAAAAATCCTTAGGATTATAATGCTTCTGTGATCTTGTTTATACTATACATTTCCCCACTATAATTCTTGTAAATTTTTCAGATATTATAAAATTTATATTTAAGATATAACATTTAAGATCTAACATCTAACATTTTGGCAGACGAGCAGGTTCGAGCATAAGATTACCATCTCCATTATGAGAAATAGTTCGTCAAAGTTGGTCAGCTAGTTCAATTAGCTAGGAGGAAATAAATGTGGCAAACACGCACCAACGTAAACAATTAGGCTAATTGTTTACGTTGGTGCGTGTTTGTAAACATTTATTTCCTCTGGATTGCTACTAGCAGACGGGAACTTTTTTTTGGAGGAATCACTATGACATACATGCACTAACGTAAACAAACAGTAGGGCAACTTTGACGATTTTTTTCTCACCTTCCCATTTATTAAGGTGAAATACCTTCATAATTCAATAAATTATAACTTCAATCCAATGCGTACTGTTTCCGCTTCTATTAGTGTGACAACTATAAATGATACATGTATACACCCACTTTTTTTAAAGAAAAGTAAAATTTTTAAGGATGTTTGCTTAGTTTTAATAAATTATTTTATTGACAATGACAGATAGGAACCTTTATTTTTCTCGTAAAATGACTACTTGACCAGATAGCCGAGCTGAAATTTAAGTTTTGGAATTAAATAAAACTTTTAAATAAAAAATATAATTGCTCACAGTATCCTGACAATAGATAAAGCCAATTTTGTGCAGTAGTCTTGTATACTACCAATTAAAAAGATATCCAACCCTCAAATACTTTAATTAGTAGGCGTTTCGAAGAATTGTACAAGGTAGGTAATTTCGTGTGTTAATTCGGGAGTTCAATGAGTCCATAGTAATTAATTGGTTTCCCAGCATTGAACGTACTGATTTACCCAAGTCTCCTGGCAACAGACTTTGTATGCCATAACACAAAATATGTACAAATAGCGACTAGAATGAGAGTACTACTACCAGATAGTTTCACTACTTCACAAGCTATCACATCAATGGCGTTCGAGCGATTTTTGTTTTCTGTTATCTTTTTATTTGGCTGCTGGGTGAAATTTTGCCATTTGACTATGGTGGTTTCGTCAACTCTTGATAATCAACATGTAATCGTTGCTGCAGTAGAGGTAGCATTTTGATTTTTTTTTACAAATGAATAAAGAATGTTGAATAAAATCGCATTTTGCAATAAATAAGGTGCCCAATGGAATGGAAGTAACAAGAAACGCTACAGGTCACATTATTAAATTTGATGGAGCTGACTGGAAGGTAATCCAATGGTTGTCAGCTGCTCACATTAATACAATGTAAACCATAAACGATAAAAATAAATATATATATTGAAAAATAGCTTTGTATTGTTGGATTATTAGATTTGATGTAATTCCTATTAATCCTTTAACAAATCCACTGGATAAATCTGGCGACAAGCTTGGAGTTCTACATTTAGTTGGGAAAGGGGTGAGTTAAACCTGTATTATCTTCGATAATATTCTTAGAAACGTATTTTTTTTAAGGAATACGATATTGTGACAAACGTGGTTCCTACTCCTCCTCGGGCTGCTATCGTCGACTTTTCTCATCCTATTGCTTATATAGCAGTTTCCTATCTCATTCCATCTTCTTATCAATGGAACAACATTTTTTCTGCTGCAAAACCATTTCAAACTTGGGTAACAACTTACAAAAAAAATTAAGTTACATAAGTTCCCTATTTAAAAGAGAACAAAAATTACCAAAAACTAAATTAATTTTGCTTAACTTGTACTTTTTTTAAAGGTTTGGGTATCAATTTTAATGTCAATGCTCGTCGTTTTTGCAACTTTTATCTTAATTGAAGTAATTGGGAAAAAGAACTAAAGACGAATTGAATTTGAAATGATTTTTTACGTAATTGGGATTGTACTTTATCAAGGTATGCATAAAAAATGATTTCTTTAACTTTGAATCGCAATTCTTTGAATCTGTACTCTGTACATTAGCTTCTGCCTATAGATTAAGCAAGAGGCTCGCAATTCGACTTGTTATCGCAACATGGAGTATTGGTGCATTGGTATTGATCAACTACTACAACAGTCTGTGCATCTCTTTCTTTACCATCTCCATTAAAAAACCAATTATTCAATCAATCCAAGAACTGCCGAACCGGCCGGATATTAGGCTAGTTACGGACAAAAACCGGAATACCGCAGCTTTACTATTAGTATATTGCTCTAACTCACATAAGGCACCATTCTCGAGCGTGTTTAATCTATAATCAATATTGATTTTACGTTAGTCAGCGGAATCTGGATTGCTAAAAGGGCTGGGTGACAAGTTACGAGCTGATCCTGAATCCCTTTGTAATTTACCAAGTCAATGTGTTGATCTTGTCAAACAAGGGAAAGCTGTATACACCAACGTATGATGTTTTATTATTTATTGTAAAGAAAACTTTGTTATTAGTCCGATGGAACCCAAATTGTTTCCTTTTTGACCACCTTAAGGGGTGACAATAATTTGTTTTTGTGTTAACTAGTTAACTTGCTTTGTTACTCGTTCAACGGTTAAATATTTGAAAGTATTTAAACTTCTTTCATTTAGTATAAAAGTGAGTATATAAGAGTAATATTTTTTTTTATTATACGGAAAGTGGGGGTGTGCATTTTGGTAAACAAAAAGCTTCCTTTACGGAATTGTTAAATTTTTATAAAATTTTTTGATTGGGTAAACATTCAAAAGCAAAATAATAGAAAGTTATATTTCCATAATTCCATTCATTTATTTTTAATTTTGTTAGTAATGCAGTTGTCTAACGCATTGATAAATTACAGGGTAGACAAGTAATGTTGATGAAGGTTTTAAAAGAAGATTTTGAAGCCACTCGAAAATGCAAAATGGAAATGAGCAAAGAAAGCTACATGGAACTTCAATTTTCTTGGGCAATGCAAAAGAAGAGTCCCTACCTGGATCCGTTAAACAAAAGGTCTGAAATCGTAAATATTGCCATAAATTAAAATATAATAATATTTAGGCTAATAGATTGAAATTATGTATTTTCCAATTTAGTTTTATGAGATTACTTGAGGCAGGGTTATTTAGAAAGTGATTCGAACAAGGGTTGCCGAAAGTCGAAGAGTGTATGTCAACTACCAAAACGAAAAAAGACCAAACTGCCGAAGGCCGACAACCTCTCCCTCTCAAAGGATTCACCGGAACATTTATTATTCTTTCCGTTGGAACCTTGATCTCTTTAATTGTTTTCGTTTTAGAAACTTGTGTAATTAGCAGAATCATTGTAGTTTCAAGTAATTTTTACCAATAGCATAGTTTTACTTTTCATTACTAGCTTTATATATTATCTTACACGAGTACGACGACCTTTAATATATGCAATATATTAATATATTTTAATATATGCACCATTGCATATATTAAGTACCGAATGCGACAATACAAGAATACTTGCTTAACTTTTAACACCACCGATATTGATCGTTATTTATATATTAATTTTCGTCATTGATTACAGTAAGTATTCATATTACAATCAATACAACTATTTATCATCATTCGAATTCAGTTGTACAATAAATTATTTTAAAAAACAATTATTTAATATAGAAAACAGGAAACTCATGTTTCACCATCCTAAGTTTTCCAACCCCAGTCATCGCCCCACTGTTTGGCGATATAGTGTAGTCGGCTACTACATAAATGTAGCTATTTACTACTAACCGGTAATCACTATTATGAAGTTACCCAACACTGATGTGGAATAGTGATTCTCAACCAACATCCAACTGGTCGTCAACAACACCGAAACAGCGACAACCTTCAAGAATTCACCTATCACTTGTTTTTTTATTGCGATATGTTCTTGTTCTTTTTTTCACAGCCATTCTCAACAGCTTTCATAATTTTTTTTGAATAACAAAGAAACCAACCGTCATTTGAGCTTAGTGAAAATACGGTAAAGAAATGGAAATATACATATATACATACAATACTTTTTCTAGACTTCTAGACTAGACTGGTCATAGAGATAAAGATCAAAATTTTTTAAAGGAAGCGACAACTGCTAAGAATATTAACTTAACCACACAAACATTATCAGAAAAGAAAAGCTAGGTATAAATAAATTTAATATTAAGTTTATTAATATTCGAAAAGGTCATCTAACTTCATTTAACCAACAAAGGTATTGATTTTCAGTCTCATTGTAAGGCTATAACAAAGTATATGGTATAAGGGAACTTGAGTTTAACATCAAAATTTCATAGGAATAAATGAAATACAGTAAATTATTGTAAAATTTCATATTTGAAAATTGATTTCGATATGCTATTGTATGTTTTTTTAAATGCCGGACCGCGTAAGCCTGCAGTACTAGATAAAGGAATCAAAATCGATTAAACAGCGTTATTATCGCCCCTTGATTTAACAATGTAGGAAAGGGTTAAAGAAGCAAAAGTCGATAGGGCATAAATGATGGCCATAGCGACTGAGAAGTTGTAAGCAGAGATCATCAAAGACACGACAAAATCTCGAATGTGGCTGAATTCTGGGCTTCTCTTATCCAATCCACTATTTTCGATCTGGATTTCTGCCCAAGTTACGCCCAAAGTCTCCCATGTCACGACAATTAGTAGTAACAATACACGATTTGATTCAAACCATAAGAGCCTTCCTGGATCACAACCTTTGTCAGTGCCCAAAAAAAAAAACAACAGAAGAACAATTGAAAATTGAATATTATCTAGGTCTATCCGCAGTGTAAACTTTCAACCATGGCACGATAACCACTCACCCACAGCGACAGATGTGGAACCAAATAAGAGATAGATTAATAAGGGATCCTTTGGAATTTCCAGCATGTTTACTTAATTACAAAGCATATCAATAAAGAAACATGACATTATCCCCCCCCCCCTTACTATTTTAAATATTAATGTTGGTGTGGAAAGATCAAATTAGATTTTTGAATTTGATACTAGCTACATTCAAGCATAAGATATTTCATTTCCAACTATGTTTACTAAGGAAAAAAATCGATTGAATTTGCAATAAGTATAGCCGTATAGCGCCATAGCGCCAAATTTTAAATAGTAGTATTATAGGCTAATATTAATTTATCACTAGAAGATAAAAGAAGGGAATTTGACGAATAACTTCTACCTAAAACATATATTTTGATGATGGAAAGATTGTTTTTTCCTCTCCACAATAATTTTTGATGATTTATTTTAAAACAAATACGAAATACAGATACAATTATTTTGTAAAACGATCCAAATAAATATCTTATTTTCTTTTTATATTATTATATATTTCTAAAGAAAAACTTTTATACGCACATTACTAATTAATGTGCGTTTCGCCGTGTTAATGTGTGACCTTCAAATTAGCTATATAAGTAAACATATGTTCCAGGTAAATTAATATGTTTTGGAAATAACTTGTGTGTACAAAAAGTTGTCATTTTACGTAAATTTCCCATTTTAAGAAATGACACGAACAAGGGCCCATACACACCCACGTTTTCAGTTAAACGGCACTATAAATGAGCCCACGAAAACTAAAAATGTGTCGCGTTTTTCACATCGAATTTTTCTCTCTAAAGACCTGATCAGCCAACGGTAAGTTTTTGTTGCAATTTTTCTTGGGTGGTAGTTTCAAATGTAGATCTTTAAGAATTAGATCAAATATTTGGGAATCTATAGCAATAGAAATTATAATTAACTATACTTTGCACTCGACTTTGCATATAGACGAATTTCCGGTATCGTACACGTTCTTTAATATCATTATCCAGACCGGAATGAGGCGCTTTTTTAATTATTTTTTATACAATTCCGTATATAGAAACAATGTTGTACAAGAACAAGAACAATTTAAAAAATCAATCAGCACTACCAGAATTGGTGTTGGTCTCTGTATTTTGATCATCTTTCCCCTACTGATCCAAGCAGCTCCATTCAACAACTTCACAAGTAAGACTTTTTTTATACTACTAAAGACTCAATTTACAATTTCTATTATCAAAACGAGGGATTGTCTACATTCTTCATTTTAATGTGCGATTTAAAAATGAAAATGAGAAATAAAATGGATTTCTCGGGTTTTATTTTGATTTGTTGTGCAATTTTCTGCATTTTTCCCTTTCTACACAAAAAATTTTAAAGATTTTGGAAAACCAACCCCTTTTAATTTTTAGAATGAAAAATAATATATTTTTTTAGCCACCACGCCGCAGCCAGATACGTTGCTTACGTTCCGTAGAACAGTGGAGTCAAGCTTTTCTGCCGCGGCGGTGCCAATTTGGCGTTCAAGTTATTCAAGACACTGGCAAATCCAGGGGGGGGGGGCGGGGGCGATCCTCCCTCCCGGAAAAATTAACATGGGAGAGATAGGGATTAGGTAAAATCGCCCCCATGGGCCCCATAAGACCAATGGTAAATGCCAATACTTGCTACATCCAAGCATCTGACGGCTTGTTCTAGAATGTTTGCCCTGGAGCCACAAAGAAATTGATTCTGCATTACAACTGCGTTCAAATAGGTCACAATATCCTGTAATAGGCACACAGTATTACTGAACACTGTAAAAAAACATGGTAAAATGGTAGTAAAAATAATTTATTTCTCCTGCTACACCTTCCCATGTCCCATCATTCCATGTTTGTTTCATCGAACATCATTAAAAACCATTTAGTACTAAATATACTTGTTAAAGTCGCTGAGTGTCGAACGCAATACCTGCTGTATGTAGCAGATGCTTACCAATGCGTCACTGAGCACTGACTTCTGCTGGCCTTTTTTTAATGTGTTCATTGTGACTGAGTAAGAACATAATGATTGTGGTCCGACCAATCATCTACAGCCGATTAATACATAGTTTCATAAATGTACATTCCCTTAAATGATAGGTCTACTTCGTGGATATTATGTGGTGCCCGTAAATTAGTAAAATGTAAATTAGTAAGCTTTGTTGCAGGCTACACTCTTTATTGTATGACGGCGGGCCACTTCGAAAAGATCAAAGTGTTGGAAAAATGAAAACTGCAGTCTACTGTCAACATTAAAATAATGTACATTTGAAGGCATAGATCTTAACAATTTACCGATTATATATTACTTCTGACTGAATTCAACAGCTCATTTGGAAATTCACTTACTTAAAAATAGCAGTGTTTTGTCCTATCACTTTAAAAAGTGATATTTAAAAATTATAAAATCCCATTACCACTGAAAAACGTGAGAATTCAAAATTATCAAAATATCCTCTCTTTAACGCTTCTCAATTATCATCTCAAGTTATCACGGAAATTTTCATTTTTTTTGTTCAAAAAGTTATATTTAAAAAAAAAACTTTGATTAAGCTGACAATATCTCGCTACCTATATCGCAGTCAAAGGTGGTTATTGTATGACCTACACAAGCAAGCTGCCCAACACTTTAATCAACTTTGGACGATGCAAGCCCGGGAATACTATTTAGAATAGCTGGAAGTTCCTGCCCTTGGGGGCGTCAGCTCCAAGTTTGGTTTGCATCAGCGACACCATCTGCGACCATGTCGCTGCTAATGGCAAAAAGTACTTGGTCCCCAAGAACGCCCATGATGTCTCCCAACAGTGGATAGCTTTATCTAGAAATCGTTTCACCAACGGACTGACTTGTCCCAATAAGTGTGCCGAAATCGCGTTTATTCCAAAAGTACCCCATCACATTGAAATGAAACCATGCAACAAGACTAGCCCTAATAAAAAATTCATGACTTTCACTTCAGACCAACAATTGATTAAGTTTTTGAAGGGTTAGATTATTGAAAGGTCTGATTTCAAACACTTGCGTTTTACATTGTAGACATCTAAGCAAAGTGTAAGCGGTATTTTAAAGTGGATGTTTCATAGTAATACACGTAAATTTGTGTAATTAAAATTCTTATCTATTTTCTAGTGTTTTTCACTTTTACTTTCCCCAATTCAGCAAGGTACTGAGTACTATGTGTCGCAATTTTTTTTACAGACTTATAGAATCAACAATTCACTAGGAACAAAATTCCAGTAGAAATAGCTACCATTTGGATTAGCAGGATAAATGGCGTCTATGTCCTCTTCTTACCCTCGCAGTAGAACAGAAGAAGCTGGCATTAAAGTAAAAATCACTCGCCAACTAAACACACGTGCTTTGCTCTGTTTCATTAGGTGAACAGTCTACTAATGACTGCGCTTTAAACTATGGCCAGATTTCGTTACGTAGTAAAGATTAAGTTATAAGTCCATGAAATCGAACGAAAAATGTTATGTATATTCTCTCTTAGACGCTTGCTTTAAGAGAATTTTTTTATTTAGTAGAATGAACTTTTTAATGCACAGTACTATTAGAAGATACTTGCCTTTAAAAGGATAATTGAACAAGTTTTGATTTTTGAGTGTCACATTTCCCGCTTTATATATGTGGTTGGGAGAGGCTGACATCATGACATGAATACTGTAATTTGTTGTAAAAAAACGGGTAATAAAATTCAACTAAAAGAAAGTTTCAGATAAAAGTGTTAAAAAAACAAGAAAAACTACTTAGAAGAGTGTAATGGGTATTTAATATTCGCAATCGAATCGAAATAAGGGCCTTTACTGTGTATTTTGGATAATAATGAAGGTTGAAATCTATTTATTCTATTCACTATTACAAGTAAGGCTATGTATAATGATGAGACTACGTTTTGGTTCTTTCGCAAAAACCAGCTCGCCTTGATTTTTTTATCACTCAATTACTAAGGCAATGATGAACGGGATAAGAAATTTAATAGGGGGATAATCTGTGTGACAATAATATTGAAATAAGCAAGAAAATATTTTTATCGGATACATGAAATCCATTTTGAGACTAAATGTTCTCCTTTCTCATAAGATTCAGTTTGGCTAATCTATGTTTTAGTGAAACAAAAAGTAACTAAAATCTTAATGAAAAGAATACAGTTTTAGTGGTATAAAAATAATAGCAAAACAGAGTTTGAAATTAAATGAACAAAGATATTGAGTTTATCTATTTTTATTTTTTTTTTAACAAGTAAAATCGTTTTTACTCCAGTAAATGTGCTAATTTACTCAGTAACCCCATTTATATTTTTTAAACATACAACATGGTTTTTCTCCCATTCGCGTTCGTTTGTGCACGGAAAAATGATGTATATATGTGCAGTAGACTGTCAATGTATTGAAAATGTTATTTACATTCTGATGAAATGAAATAATAATTGTGCCGACGCACTTGCAAAAAACAATCCAATCATCTGGATAGATAAAAGCACTTTTAATTAGCACAATCCGATCGATGTTTGGATTGTTTACAACTACCTTATTGTTTCCCGAAGTATATCCCTTGACCCTTCCTGTTTTCACAGTTTTATAACTGCACTATCATTACTGGCGTGCAGTAGTCTATTAGTAGTTCTAGCCGAAATGGAAACAGTGAATCTCGAGTGGAGTTTGAAACCAATCACTAATTTATTAAAGATTTCTGGGATTCCGACTCACGATGGTCGGAAAATTAAATTTTTCTTACGAGTAATTATCAACATCATTGTTGCGTTGTCCTTATTTACCAATTTATTTTTCAATGGTTCTTGGTTTATCAACGAGCTAAAAGAATTTTGGAAGAGGAAGACTCGACAAAAATTTGATACAGAATCGGAAAAAGGAGTTCGAGTCCTAAATTTTATACATGTCTTAACCGTAAACATGTTTCAAAATATTCTACCATTGGCAATACCATTTTTATTTGCCCTTGAGTTTTATTGTGCTGATAAATGGAAACAAATTGTTAATTCTATGGAAAAAATTTAACCTCGAACTCAGACTTCCGATAAAATTTTATCGCAATTGCAGGAAAAAGACTGTGTTTGTCATCATCATGTTACTAATGGTAACAACCTATTAATACATCAGTTTAAGATATTAGTCAGTTAATATTTATTTATAGTTTTTTTAAATAATCATTTTTGTTGTTGTTTTATTTAGGAATTGGCTTTATTTTCATGGCAACACTCCAATACATACATACGTGCATATCATCCTACAAACATTAAATAAAAAAATGTCTCTCGTCCACTCACTACAATTAACCAGACAATATTGGTATTAGTTGATGAAGAAGCAAAATATTCACCACTAGCGCTTTGCATTGGGATCTGGATACAATCAGGAATACTAGGTGTTATATACCTCTTCCTAGTTCTTGTTCTTATGGCCTCGTGTTTGGCTAAAGAACAAAATTCCCGAGGAGGAACTTGATAATTTTAGACCCACAAATAATGACGACCAATTTTTCCCTTCTCCAATTCTAGAAAAATGGTTGAAAGGTTATGACTTGTTTAATCGTTTCGTTGAGGGAATCAATAGCTGCTTCGGCCCAATACTGCTCCTCACAATATGCCACATTTTTGTGATGACCACTTATTATTGGAATGGATTTCAATTTAGTCTATACAATACTATTTCTAAATGGGTGGCGTTCGAGTCTTTCGTTAAGTACAATCTGTTAAAACTTAAAATTAAGCCTACTGTATTCTCGACTTTTAATTATTATCGTTGGATGCTATTACCTAAAAGTAAAGGTTGGAAGATGATAATTCAATTTTTTGTACACAGAATGCTGACGCAATCATTATTTCTTATATGTTTGTAGGCAAATCATCTTGGAGATCGTGCAGCAAGTCAAAATCACTTTTCCTTTCACACCCATCGGCAGTTACAGGTAAGTCTCGCCGTATTTTATTTCAGAAAGTGATAATAAAAGCATCTATACTTTTCTTTAAGTTTGAGACAATTACCCTTCAAATTTCAGCTAATAAAAATAATTTACAAATAACTGCATGTGGCTGGTTTAATGTGGATATCACCCTTATTACAAAGGTAAATACTATTCGAATAATTATTTATTCATTTTTAATTTATTTTAACTAATTTCCCAAAATGTTGTATGCACTTATTCCATTAAAAATTATTTTATCAGCTTATCGGAATCACTATTGCGTACACTATTATTTTTCAAAACTGCCTTTGTGTGGAAAGAGAAATTTGGCTAGAAAAACTTTTCAAAGCCAAGCAAAAGTACAAACTCGCCACAAAATTGCCATAAAAAGGTTTCATCTACCATTAAAATTATGTTTTCTACATTGTTAAAGAAATTAATTCAAGAAACATTTTTTAAGATTAAGATTGGTACTATGTTCTGAGATTTAAAAAAAATTGTTTTGAGAAAACTTTTGTACTGAATAATATTATCTATTTCACTGACTCTCTGTTTGTGTGAATAAACCAGTTCAATCTATTATTTCTTACAAGTGCATAGATAAAAATATACTAACATTCGATTATTATTTACCTTGTAGTTTTATAAATCTGAAGATTATTAGGATCTACAATTCGGCTAAAAAATGAGATAACAAAAAATATTAGCGGTTCAAATCCGCTTGAATGAATGCAGAACTACGAGAATACTTACGCACAAATAATCTCCAAAAGGTCACAAAAAAATCTAGAAAATATATTTAAACTTTCATCAAAATTCTAGAATTTTTGTACACCCTAGGAAAGAGTAGTTTTGATTTACATAGACTTTCTCAAATTGTTTATTGTGTAATATTTTCATACTTAAGCACACTAATAAATGCCCCCCCCCCCTTCGGCCGGGAAAATTAACATAGGAAGGATAGGGCGCTACCGGAAGTTCCATAAGGCCCATATATTAAATGGCCCCTTCGAACCAAGGGCTGGATCCGCCCTTGTTTTGCTTACGTTATTGACTTTGTTTAAAAGTGGAAATGAATAATTTAAGTATATACAGCAAATAGCCTATAAAACATTATCAAGAATAACAAAAACAATAATATGAGCTTATTATATTGCCTGGCTTGGATTTATTACTGAATAGAACACTGCGACAAACAAAACGTGCCGGGCTTCAAATAAACCTGGCGAGGGATATTGTTGTAGGATATATCTCCTTGATAAGCGATCTTCTCATTCAAGTATTTCAGTCCAGGCTCGTGCAATAAAACGTGAGGCTCGACAGTAACCGATGGGTGCTGCAGGACGTCCTGACGAGGCAATATCAAAAGCGGTGGATGAGCAGCTTGAACTGCTACTTCCACGATGGTCTACTTAAAAATAAAATCCAAAAGAATAAACTTAAAATCATTTATAAATTATATACTCTATGGATATTATTACTTGCCTTAGAAAAGATGAAAAATAAGTATTGATTTTGAGTGTAAAATGTCCTTTATATATGTGGTTGGGAGTGGCTGACATCATGACATGAATACTTTTATTTGTTCCAGAAAAACGGGTATTCAGTTTCAAGTAAAATGAAGTATATATATCAATCGACAGCAGCTAATTAGTTGTGGGGGAATCATTAGAGCTGGCAGCGCGTAAACTTATACACGTTCGAAAGATAAAATTGTTGAAAAACAAGAAAAGCTACTCAGAAGAGTGTTATGGTTATTTGATATACCTAAAAGAAATATAAGGGCCTTTAATGTGTTTTTTTTTGGATAATAATGAAGGTTGAAATCTATTTTTTCTGTTCAATAACACTATATATTTCAAGTTAGTCTATGTAAAATGATGAGACTACGTTTAAGTTCTCCTGCCAAAACCAGCTCGCCTTGGTTCTTCTATTACCCAATTACTAAGGCAATAAGGAAGTGGATAAGAAATTCAAAAGAGGTATAAACTGCGCTGATAGTATTTAAATAAGCGGGAAAACATTTATCGGATAGACTATCAGAAGATTGAGTTTGGCTAATCTATGTTTTAGTGGAGCAAAAAGTAACTATAATCTTAATAAAAAGAATAAAATTTTAGTAGTAAAAAAATAATAGCAAAACTGAGTTTTAAATTGATCTAGTAAAACTTGGTTTATCTATTATATATATATTTTAAATAAAATCTAGTAAAACTTTATTTTACTTCAGCAAATTCGTTGTAACTATATTTAGGTCGTTGAGCTGAACACGAATCAAACAAGAACAAAGCCAAATTTCAATGTAATCCAGTGGCTGTCAAACGCTTTCAAACGAGTGCCATCATCAGCGAGGAAGCTGTTCAATATTGGAAGCTGACCTACTTAAAAGTGCCAGAAATCATCCCTTCATTATTTGCTTTATTAACTACGCGACAAAAAGACACTTGTTGAAAATGAGGTTTCAGGATAAAAAAGAGATTCTTCTCCAAGTGACCAAAGGAATTGCTCACTTACACTCGATCAACAACATTCGTCGGGATGTGAAACCGACCAATTTGCTCGTCTACCAGCCAACAGAAGGTGTCGAACCTGTTTTGAAGGTGGCGGATTTTGGTATCTCCAAATTCATCCTGCCCGAAGCACGTGATATGACCAATACCAATATGGTCAATCCGAAAGGTACCAGAGGTTGGATGGCTCCTGAACAGTACGGCTCTTCTCGTCTGGGTCAAGAAGTAGACATATTTGCCTTAGGATGCATCTTTGGATACACGTTGAGTATACCGAAGGAAAACATCCATTTTGAGATGACTTGGATGAACGCGTTTACTTGGTTAAGAAAAGGAGGCCCATGATTTTTACTCAACTGGATTTGAAGCAGCATTACTCAGAAGTGTTTCTATTGATTGGAAACATGCTAGAGATGCAACCCGAAAACCGACCGACAGCACAAAATGTTTTGACAAATGCATTCTTCAATGCTGCACCGTGAAAACGAAATTAACCAAAATCACAAGTTTTATAGGTGAAATGGTAAAACTATTCATAAAACTATAAACTTTTTTTTTCTTTATACTTCATAGATATGTTACGAATTTTTCAGATATGCAAAGGAAACTTTATACTATTCCAACATTATGATCATTAAACCAAGAAATTATAATAATCCGCATCTGAATTGTTATAATTATGGAAATAGAAAATGGTGAATGAATGGTATACCTAGAATCAAATACAATTGTCTTAGGCCTTTTTTTAGAAATACACAGAAAATTTACCGTGAATAGTTTTTAAATTTTTAGTTTGTAAAACAATGAAGTCTTAAAAATGCAAAACGCATGCGAGTACTAAAATTGAACCAATGACAAACTGTGAAATGAAATTTATCGCTGTCATAATGCAAACCCAACCCGGCTTGACTTAATTCTTCTTCAACTCAAGGGCATTGACTTGAAAGTCAAGACCAACGACCAAGGATGTTCTCTCTTTTAATGACCAGAATAATCACTCATTTTGAACGGGTGGCACGATAGCATTATACAACAGAAAGATAAACTTCATAAATGCCAGCATGCCACAGTCCACACATCGTATCTGCAATCAGCTTTACATTACATGTTTTACAAATGCAGCGAACAGATCGAGTAATGGCCCATTCGTTGCCATGTGACTCTGTTGATACGCAATCTGAATTCGATTGTGAGTGATGTGATTTTTTCAACGTACTTTGAGAGCAGAATATTATTGATTTTAAAACTTTAATATTCATTTAAAATATTTGAAAAATATTTCATTGTAAATTTAGAGTGAACGACCAGGGCATTGCCGACCAGTTAATTCAACTGGCTCGGGGCTTGGTGTTAGATATCTGACATTGTAATTTGCATTTACGATAAAAGGCAACCATACTCTGTGGAGTTCTTTTGCTGTAGTGTAACATCTGCATTCATTCAATATACTATTGTTAAAATCTCTATGCGTTATCCTTTCCTAAAAAGAAACTGTTACGGGATGACGACCCAACCATAACGGATAACGAAAAGGGAGAAGGAAAATGACGATGAGACGTAATGTAACAACGCAGTAAATGGCTCAAAGTTAAGCGATGTAATGGACACTGACACGTACACGATTAAGGTACGATAAACGATAAGGCATTAGTTCGGCTCAAAGAGTTACACGATGAAATTCACGATAAAAAGAGAGAAATAATACTAGTCAATAGCTCACGGAGTCGAGACATTGCAAAATTTGATGGGGCTCGACTCGAGAACGATTGACTGGAAGAAGAGGGGTTTAAGACGGGCATTTGGGGATTGCATTGAAGAATCAAGTTTTACTTTAGTACTTGTAAGCTTATCATAAAAATTATCAATTCAGTTTGTCGTAAAAACTATAACGCTGTTTTAGGGACAGCAAAATTTTGCAAAATAATTTGATTTCGAATGAATGTTTTCCCGTTCTTAATAGTACATCTTTTTTAAAAGGTGATATATGTTTTCAGCTTTGAACAGTTCCCATAATGCGGGATCAATGTTATTGCGGATTTTGGTTTATCAAATTTCGAGTTATTTTTTTTTTCTACCTAATTAGGATGTCTAATCATAAATTTTGATGTCTATAATTATGATAAATACAACTGAAACCAATAAGAATTCAGAAATTAACTATCCAATAAAAATTCAGCAAAAAATAGGCCTAACAATAAGAATTCACCCGAAGTCCCTCCACCCAAGTCCGTAACCTTGATCCCGCTTCTTTATATTAAATTATTTATTGTTGAAAAGAGATGTATCAACAATATCATGTTCTAAAAAAAAAGTTGGAAGTTGTTCTTGAGTGAGAGTGAGGCCTATATATGAGCCTCAGATACCCGGAATCAGTCGGCTCCTGAATCGAAGTATCGATAAAGAAAATGGGTTCATAAGAGCAAACCTTGTGAACACAAGAATGCAAAAATTTTTAAAACATGAAAACACACACAAAAGAAATAATAATAACAGTAAAAGATTGACCTAAATTTCGCGAAAAACGTTTCTATTTATTTAAAATAACGAAATTTTTTTTTGTTTTTGTTATTTTGAAATCCATTGTTACAGTTAGTTGTATTGTTAACTGCAGCAAAAATGCTGTAGTTAAAAATGTTAAAAATTGTGATTGTTATTGTTAACTTTAAGAAGAATAATTGACCAATAAAACTAATTTTGATTTGCGGTATGTGTATTTAATTAACCAGCCATCCTACACCAAAAGTACTTAAAATAATGTAATATGTAAGAGACTGTTTTTTAGTACCAAGCAAAAGTCCAAATTTGCCCTTTATCGCCAGCTTTACAATATTCTGTTATTGCTCTTATTCCATGAGCGTCTGAATCATCTTCAAAAGCCAAACAAGACCCAAGGTTAAGAAATTGATTAGTACTAAGAGCAACCCACTGTTGACGTTTTTCATCATTGATTATATCCCAATGAAACACATCTTTAGTTAAACCTTCTGTAAGATCAAAAGGGACTGACAGGCATTTGTTCCAGTCATTACACAGTAGGGTTTTCTCTCGATCCCACTTCCAAAGTTGTCCTTTTTCCGATGGATCGCAATCTGCCTGGATTATTTTGGCCCCATTTTTCGATACTTCTATGGTGCCCGTAGTTTCGACAGCGAGACATTTGCCGTGATTATTCATTAATGGATAACTTCTTTTAGATTGATGATAGAGATGTATTTTTTGGCTCAATTGGACGGCAGGGTGGGCTTCATGTAAACAAAAATCTTGTCATTAAAATTTATAAGTGGTAGAATAATCGTTTATGACCCACCTGTTGTTAACTGAACATTTTCTGATTTGGTATTAATGTCGTTTCTTTTTTCCATATCTTTTTATTAAAACAAAAATTAAAGTTATTGATTTTGTATGTTTCTTTGCCCTTTTTACACACCAGTTTTCAGTTGGTTGTTTTCAATTTTTATGATGCCCGATTGAGCCAATGTAGTGGTCGTTTCCACTTTGAACTCTGATTGACTGAATTCTTGATCATTTTCAAACCTGTAATCGATTTTCATTTCATTTAGAACTCATTCATACTATTATTTCATAAGAACTCATTTTTAAAAAAATTAAATTTTATGGTGTGATTTAAGGACCAAACTAAGCCTAAAACCGTTTTGTTGATCAAAAGATTATTTTACCAGGCAAAAGACCATATCTGTCCTTTTTCTTGGTCATTGCAGTAATCTGTTTTTGCTCTTACTTCATGAGAATCTGAATTTTCTTCGAAAGCCAAGCACCAACCCATAATATTAAGAAATTGGTTTTCACTCAGTGCTATCCATATTTGACTCTTCTCTCTATCAATAATGTCCCATTGAAATAATTCAGAAGTTTTTCCTTCCGGGTGGTCAAATGGAAGCGAAAGACATTTCGCCCAATCGTTACACAGCCGGTTTTCTATACGATCCCATTTCCACAGTTGACCTTTTTCCAATGGGTCACAATCCGCCTGGATTATTTTGGCACCATTTTCGGACGGTTTTATTGTACCTGTCATTTCTACAGCGAGGCATTTTCCATACTCATTCATTAAAGGGTAGCTTCTTCCAAATTGGTGGTAGAGAAATATTTTTTGATTCAAATTGACTGCAGGACGGACTACATTCACACAAAACCCGAGAAATTAATTTAGAGGTTTTAAAGGATTTTAAAAGCTTTGTTGAAAAATTTAACTACATTGAGTATATACCTGTTGTAAGTTGAACGATTTCTGGATTACTAGGTAGCTCTGTCCTTTTGGTTTCAACTATATTGGTAGTAAAAAAAGACATTTTTATATTTAACGGATTGAATTGTAAATTTATGCAAAAATCTAAGTATTCTAAAAGATCACAACTTTAATATTATTTGATTTGATTAATAGAAAAGAGGTTCATTTAAATTTCACCATTATTAAATGGCGTGTCTTTGCCGTAGCATATCTTAGCTGTTTCTTACTTATTTGTTTGGAAGGCATCGATGTTGGTGTCTCAAAGGGTCGGGTTGAAAGGAGGAAAGTTGGGTTCAAAAGGTTGCCATTCATATCCAATCTTGTTTGAGTTGAAAAAACAAATGGAATCAGAGTAAGTTCAGTAGTTGCTAGTTGTTCAATTGTATCATGCGCTGACTTTGGTGTTTTGATCTGAGATTCAAGACTCCTATAAAGTACATTCTCGTTTTGGTTTGATGGTTCTGTAATTCTCTGTCGAATTCCAGGTTTAACTGTGGTGATTATTTTATTATTTTGGCCAAATTTACAGAAGAAAGTTGTTATTGTCTTTTCTTTAGCTCGAATCATGTAGAATCCGTTGAGGTTGTATCCAATTGATTCAAGGTCGTTACAGCTTGCAGGACCGATACCATTTTCTGCTGTAGCTCTTCTGGTTAGTTCATCATTACTAAGCTCTAATTGCAAGATATTTGGAAAATTTGGATAACTGCAAGAGCATGGTGGGCTCCCTATATTACTGCAAAATCGTGATTTGTTTTTCGAAGTAGATGATTTAACGTTGACTTTGTTGACATCTTCTAATATTGTTTGACTAAAGTCGCAGTATATCGTTTTTATTTTTACGGTATTTAACCAAACAAGGAAGAATCCTTTCATGGTATAGCCAATGGCACGAAGATCGCTGCAGCTGTTAGGCACTCCTCTGTTCGAATTAACGGATTTTTCCGTACTATTTTTCATATTTTTTTTTAGTTCAAATTTTGGAGCGTCGGGATTTTCAGGGTACAGAAATGTGCAACCCGTAAAATTAATTCTAACATTGCCGCAAAACCGTAATTTTTTTGACGATTCCAAATTATTGCCTCTCCTATTGTAAGAGATTATTTCCTCTGTTTTTGAGTCTTTATAATATTCTTCGGCCATATGTTTAAATTCGCAGTAGATTGTCCTGGTTCTCTTGTTATTAAACCGAACTAGATAGATTCCGTTTAAGCTATGCCCAAGAATTTGTAGATCTTTGCAGTTGGCTGGTCCTGTACCATTAACATCCGATGCATTCAATGTGATATCATCTGTGCTCAGCTCAAACTTAATTACGTCGGGATGATCCGGATAGTAACAAGTACAGGGCTGACTCCCAATGTTTAAGCATTGCTCTTCGAACTGTGACGTAAGCAAATCTGATGACGTGGATAGTGGATTTCTAGTGGGGAATTGGTCGGATTTTATTGATTGATGTTCTATTTCATTTTTCTTCGAAATAATTATTTCAGGGGTCTTGGAATTAGCAATATCTTTGTTATATCCTACGTTTTGTTCATTTCCAAGTTCCTGTCCATTCCAATCCTTAAAAGCATTCAGATTTGAACAAAACATAAAAATGAATGAAAACATAAAATGTGCATGTCGAAACATAAATATTAATGAAAAATAGACTTACTAAAGTACTATATTGCGTTGTATCCTGAAGTATAGTTTTGAAATTTTGAAATAGGACTATTGCTAACAAAGCCCACCCTTTAGTTTTTGCCATTTTGAAATGTTGTATTGGGTGATATACATCGAACTATCCAGTTTACTAACGACTGCCTGAAATTTCGTGCTGACGCTTCAGTTTTTACTCTGAACAAATTATTTCAAAAGATGTTCTGTATTGGTTTTACTAGATGACCTAAAGTGCTGTATCATTTCTATTTTTAGTATCGTAACGAAATTTAGTATTTAAAATTATAACAAAAGGTTTCCTGTATTGGTTTTTGCCAGGTGAAAAATTTGCTGTATCATTTCTATATTTATTTTTAATTATTTAGGAAGGAGCACATGTATTATCCATGCATGAAATTGAAATTCTGACGAATTAATCCATGTTGTTGTATATATTTACAATTTTATTGCAAGTTGAGACTAGGGAGTCAATTATATGATATATATGAATATATTCGAATATTTAATAATTAAAACAATTACATTATCAGACAACAAACTCTCGGAAATCCCCATTTACCACGAGAATAACAAGATGAAATTAATATCGCCGTTCAAACAGTCGCGAGCTGCTCGGTAGCTGATACTTTGTACTACCTGGGAGAAATTCTTAAAATCCCTGTGCGGTAAAAGCGTTAAAAACTTAATATTGTTCATAAAACCAAAGTTAAGACTCTCATCGGTACATAAGGGGAGTATCGTTGGAATCAGCTATCGTTGGAATGGAAACCTCACCAAATCGGTTATAAAACTTGGAAAAATGTGTGAAGAAAATCCCATTAACCATCCCTACAGTAGGGAACTACATCAAAATCCGTTGGAGCACTTTTTTTTGGATCATTAGTGGCAGAAATGGCTTGTCGACAACGACAACCTTTCTCCAACCCAGTTCAAGTATGCTCTACGAAAGATTACAGCAAGTCGAGCCGGTTCACAAATGGTAATTTAATTTAAGCGACTGATAATTTATAATTGGCTTATAAATCATAATATATTTTTATTATAAGCAAAGGTTTCCTCAATGAAAGGCAATTGTTCTCCAGCAAGCGGAAATTTTCGATAATCCAGACGACGAAGTACCAACAGCAGATGGAAGCGATACCGAAACAGAAGAATCCTTTTTAGAACCAAGTTTTCTACTTGAAAAGAAAACCAAGAAGCCAGCTTATTAAAGCTTCGTGTGCGGAATCATATGAAGGTATACCTGGTTCAAACCTGACATCAATTCTTTATAATAATTTTTAAAAATAAACAATAACATTTTTCATCTGTGCCTCAGTTAACTGGACCTTATAAAGTAGTTCAAAGGCCATAATTTTTGTCAACCAAAAAAATAAAATAATTATATTACGTAATGAAAGTCGCCAGCTAGATTCGAATTTTTAACCACAACCATTACTTATAACATTGTATGTGCGCTAGCTAAACCACCTCCGCCACTTGTGATACAAAGTGACACATAAACCAAGCTGTAGCTATGTATAAAACTGATAATCTGAATTTTTAAAAAATACTCTATTTCAATCCACACCAATATATTTAACCCTAAAAAAACCAGGTATCTGTTGTCAATGTTTACTTGGAGCTGCGGTAAAAATCAAATATTAAGGAGTACAATCACGAGGCTCAGATCACTAAAATACCGCCTGTTTCTGCTCCAACAGCGTTGCCACGTTTACACTTTTGTGACTGCGTAAAAAGTTCAAACCACAATAAAGCAAAAGCAAAATCGTGGATAATACGTTTATTTTCTCAAGTTTCGGCTATTTTTTTGCGAATATGTGTTTCCGAGACCCAATGAAAATATATTTTTGCGAAAATTTTCAAAAAATCTGCGAAACTTTCGATTCTGTGAAAACGCAAGGGGCGATAACAAGCTCGAAATAAAAGGTTTCGCCCCAAACTTTGCGAAAGTATGTTGTCATAACCGACTTGCACCTGTATTCGCTCAAAAGTAATCGTATCGAAAGCAAAATTTTCGATTGTGCGCGACGCAGAATCGAAAGTTTCGCAAAAAAAGCGAAATTTTCGATTATGCGTTGCGCAAAATTCCCTTTGGATTTTTGATTACTTTCGAGCGAATACAGGTGCAAGTCGGTTATGACAATGCAATGCAAGAAAGTGTGTTTTTCTAGAGATTAAGGGAAACTTTTCCTACCTTTACCTCTAATTCTGAAAAAGAGCTCCAGGTATTTTTTTACCTTAATCTCTAGTAATCGTTTATATATTTTCAACGAAAACTGTATCGTATGTATTAACTTACAATGTACGACGTCATTCATATCACTTTCTGTAAAAATTTAACTAAAAGGTAAATCCTATCCCTATTACTCGTTTTTTTCCCTTTTCAAGTTTATTCATGCGAATTGAAACAAACATATAATGTATTTAAAAAATGTATATATACATACTTTTTGTCATATGGCATCAATAAAAAGTTAACTTCGGATATAATATTAACCGGATGCAGTATTGAAATTTTAGCCACGCCAGCGCCGTTTTGCATGCTGACTATTTCCTAATCCAGCAAATGAAAAAGTGTTATCTTTGAGTTAGGAGGTATTTTAAAACGTCTTTACAGCTCCCCGTTTTAAAAAATGGAAAGAAATGACAATTTCATTTACTGGTTTCTACTAAGACTCTTGCTAATATTCATTCTGAATTTCCGTAATCATTTAACAGTACAGGCAAGTGAAAGTAAATTTAAAGAAATGAGTTTTACTGATGAGTCTCCCAGAAACGAGAATAATATAAACGACCGAATGATTCAAATTGAGGCTCGGAGTAATCGACAAGAAAACGAAATTGGGATTTTGAAAACTAAAGCAAGTGAAGATAGGAGAATCATCAATGACCTGGAAGGCCGAGTAGCCGTTTTAGAAGCATCATCAATCATCACCACCGAACTTGGGCGACCAAAACGACCTGCCCGCTTACTTCCAGTTAGCATTCTTTAGTAAGAAAGTACTATTTACTGTTATGTTTTTGCTTTATGTTCATATCGGCTAAAGCTAATCTTTGATGCTAATATAGTTTGAGAACATAATTGCACAATTCCTTTTTATTCCAGTGGGAAACAGAAAAACAACAGTGAAGAAGAAGTCGAGCGCTTTTATGGTCCTGCTACCAGCTGCGACGAATTGAGAAAACTTGGCTACACTCTAAACGGTCACTACTTGGTTAATTCTAAGATCCCATCATTAAACAGCAGTAGTAATAAAATTGAAGTCATTTTTTGCAAATTTAAGAAGCCCTTGGGTGCCAACGAAAGTGAGATTACGAAGTATAAATTTTTATAACAGAAGTGACGTTTTAACTATTTATATTTTCATATAATACAGGTGATAAAGAGAAACGATTGGGAGCAATAAGCATAATGGGTATGCATCAACGATTTTACATCGCTTTGTTTGCACATAAAATAGTCAATTAAAAATATCTCAATTCTATATTTTTACAGCAAATCATAATAGTGAATCATTTCCTATTTCTCAGCATCTCACGACCATGAATCCACAAAGCCACTCTACAGCTGACAAAGAGAAACGATTGGGAGAAGTAAGCACAAAACGTATGCATCAACGATTTTATATCGCTTTGTTTGTATATAAAAATAATCATTTAAAAATATTTCAATTCTATATTTACACAGCAGCTAATAGAAATAGTGAATCATCACTTATTTCTCAGCAGCATCTTACAACCATGAAGCCCCAAAGTCAATGCATCCAAATTAACCATTTAAAAAGATCTGATCAAGACCTTTGCCTTACAACCGCCCGTTCTAAAGGTGGCCAACCTGACATTGAAGGTCTTATACTTATCCAATTTAAATGCGATAAAGATCGCGACGAGCAGAAATGGGTACATTATGGGAAACACATTTGCCAAATTCCCGGGGCTAAATGTTTAACTGTTTCTCATTACCCAGATAGTACAGAGACAGATGTAGTTTTATCTCCCTACGACCCAAGAGACAACTTTCAGCAATGGTCGGTCGATGTTAAGAACGGTAAACAGGTTGTGAATGATCAGGGTTATTGCTTGGCGGTCGACGAATATGATATGGTTAATTCGAGTAAAAAGTTAGTGGTGGGAGCTAAAATTAAAGGACAGAAATGTATTTGGCAGAAACAGGGAGTAAAATGGAGGTTCACTGGGTTGTCTCCGCTTGCAACTTGCTTCCCGTCTTCGGCTTTGAAAAAAAGTTTGATGAAATAGCTCGAATAAATACATAATTTTAAATAAATACACTTTTAAAATCTAGAGGGGGGGGGGGGAATAAAACGACTGTATTGTATTATATTGAAATAATATTTAAGTCTATATTCGAGCAAAAGCTTTGGCAGTTTACTTGCACCTCATCTTCGGCTGTAAAAAAACTAGGCGAAGCAGCACGAAAAAAATAAATGACTGAAAAAAATATTTTAGGAGGGCAGGATTAATTGGATAGCGTATATTATTTGATAATATTCAAGCATATTTTGTCAAGCCTATATTGAGCCTATCAAAATCGTTTTACTTTTTATTAAAACAAACTATGCTTATGACTTTGTTCAGGAATGTTTATTGTTGAAATACTATTTTACGTCTACTGGGATCCAAATTGTTAAGATTTGGTGGCAGAAAATACACGATAAAGGTGTTAATGAAATAAAATCCTTTTTTGTGTTTTAATAAAGTTAAAATCTGTTAATTTAATTTATATCTGGGATGCGTCTATGACAGCCAAGGAATGTCAGCTTTTAGAAGGGATGAGCGTTTAGACAGCACGGATGAGTGGATTTTTTCTTTTTATCTATGTTTACCTAGCTGAGAACCAATGGGAATGGAGCTGACTTTTTGATTACTTGTTAACCTATTCTTTGTTTACTGAAAAGCACAAGATTTTTGGTTTACCATTTCAGCCTCCTAGGTAGGAGGTTTAGTTAGATGAGTTTCGTGTTTTTCTTTTTAAGGTTGCACTAATAACCTTGATGTGGGATGCGCATTAATAGAAGCTTTTATATGAAAATATTTTAAAACTTCTGATAGGGTCGAACTCCGTATCTCTAATCACTAGATAACGACGCTAACCGCTCAGCTACGCCGACATATTTTGTTCTATTTAAAATTCTAAGGAAATCAGAAAATGAGGGCTTGAACATTTTTCCCATGTGTTGTCACCGCATATAATAAATCGTTATAATTTGCTTAGATCGAACGATAAATACGGCACGGTATGATTATTTTTTTCGTCATGAGCCTATAAGGAATCGGATTCACTTCAACTTCAACTTTCACGCAACACAACAATAATTCAAATGAATTAAGAAATAAAATTCTTAAATCCTCAGTTTGAATGAATATGAATATGAATTGCATTCGATTATTTCAATTCAAATCTGATCCCTATTAGCTATGCATGTCTAATTTTAATAAACTAGTAGATTAAATAAAAAAGAATAGTGGATTTGGCAACATTTAAAAATATAGCAGCCGAAAATCGATACATGAAATAATTCACACGTGAAAATCTCGTCGAATTAGTTGAAAGAGTCAGTCAGTATCTCTGAACGGTTGCCCCAACATTTGAATGTCGAAAAATGAGTGACTCTCAAGCAGAGCCATTTTTTTCACGTGACGGTCGATGGGGTGCAATATAGTTTAAGGGTGGTGTACGATGATTTCATCAAGTTGCAGCAAGGTAACTATTTTTGTTTTTGAGATGTGACACGTGAAACAAGATTAATTGCATTCTAAATCTTAATGGCGACTGATGTAGGCGGGGACTACCCCAATATCTTTATGCAACATGCTTCTGAGTTTATTAGAAAACTGCCTATTGCGGTTAAGAAGGACATGGTGGTTAAACATCCAATAGCCGTGAGTCAACAAGGTGAGTGTTTAAGAATTTCTGAAATGGTATTTGATTGCTAACTGTGGTTCACATTAATGTTATATTTAGTCGTTACAGGTTACAGGCTCTATCTCTGAAAAATTTCCAAGTGAGGAAACTTATCATGACAAAGCTGTTTCCCAAGAAGATAGTGTGGCTATTACTGAAGAAAAAGGTGCAGCTGAAGACGAAGAATGTCTTATTGCTGCCTATCTCCATTCCCAAGAGAAAGAATTGTCTACGTCGTCTCTGCTGGTTCAACCCATGGCAGCCATCATTGCAATCAAAAGTATTTTTTTTTCTATTGCCTTATATTTTGTTTTTATTCTTGATCATAAAGTTTTTCAGCTATTCCACGTTCGGGTGCATTGCGTCCCGTTGCTGGTAAGACAGCAACCCGTACAGTACCTAATTCTCTTACCATTGCATCAACATCTTCTGCTTCACACGGCAAGGGAAAGAAAACTTCAAGCAATGCCACAAAAGGTATTAATTTAAAACCCTTTCTTTGTAAAGCCCTCCTACAGATTGCTTTTTAATTGTAAAGAAACTTTTTTGGAGCTTTGCTTGTAAAAAGGCTCTTTTCTGTTTGTAGCTCTTTTGTTTTTGGAGCTCTCCATGAAGAAGCTCATCTCTTTTCGGAGCTCTCCGTAAAGCATCTCTTATATGTTGTAGCTCTCCGTAAAGAATAAGCTCTTTTGATTTGGAGCTCTCCGTAAAGTAGCTCATCTATTTTCGGAGTTATCCGTTGAGACGCTCTTATATTTAGTAGCTCTCCGTGAAGAAGCTCTTCTCTTTTTGGAAGTCTCCATGAAGAAGTTCTTTTTTTTATTTATCTCTTTGTTAAGAAACTCAATATTGAGGAACTCTTCCTTATATTTTCGAATATAACTTCCTTAATATTTTTGAATATTTCATTTTTATTTGAGTGTTTGAATAATATGTTTGAATATTTTTTTAATATTCCAGTTAGTTCAGTTCCTCCTGCTTCAGCATCTGAAGCCTCTAGTTCACAAAGCAAGGAAAAAGCTGTTCATAATAATCCTCCGAGAGGTACTCATTAAAAATCTTATTATATACATTTTTATTGCTTATTTTTCTTATAAAAATATAAATAATTTGTAAAAAATTAAGTTTATTTTGGCAATGAAAATTTTAAATTTAAATTTATCTTTTTTATAGGAACGGATGTGCCAAGGGGCAATGACCAGCTATGTGCAGTCTTTTCTTGCTCTTCGGCCATTGCCAATGCCGTACTGGCTGCTCGTCAGCCGAGGGCCTCTTCTTGCGCTAATTCAGCTCCCTCAGTTTGCGACACGTCGAAGGATGCAGCGAAAAGTTATATTATTTTTTAATATTTTTTTACAGAATTTCATAGGTTGCTGGTGAGATGAGGCGGCGTAACTGCTTGGGACTGTACCAATAAGTTTAAAAAGATGACCGCCACATTCAAGAAAATCAAGAAAAGGACACGGGAGTCAGGTGGCGGCCCGCCCCCTTCATGGCCCTATTACGAAAAAAATGGAGGAGCTTATACAGTTCGACGTAGCAGTTAACCCTAAAACATTCTCCAATATGGCGCTGCTGGAGTCTTTTTATTTAATGATGACAGAGATGATGAGGTAATATTCATCATTTTTATAAAAATTTGCAACTGAAAGTTCTCTCTAAACCTATCCGAAGATGCTTGGAACATTGAGCAATGTTCGGCGTGATATTCCAGGCGACTAGGGATGAAGCACAATTCATCATGGTACCATATACCTGGAACGACAGCTAGATACGGTTCTTGTTCTTGCTCGTCAAACACTTAAACCACTAAAAAGTTCGTAAGAATAGGAGTCATTATGAGAAATTGCCAAATAATTCAAAAAAAAGTAGATGCACTCAATTTCAAACAAATTTAAAATCCTGAATGAGGGCAAAAACCTTTTTCGCAGCTATTTTACATGTCTCCGCTACTCTCTCAGAAGAAAAAAAAGAAAGGAAATACGGAGTGTTTTTTTCTTTCTTTCTAAAAACGGAATTTTTTTAAGTTAATTGCAATCCGCCTGACGAATCAATAGCAGTAAAATGTATTTTGAAATCGCATAAAATATTTTTACCTACTCCTCTACGTACAGCTCGTTTTTAAGATCAATATCGTATAATCAGACCTACTTAGACCTACTCTAGCACTTCGTCAACGGGTAACAGTGTGGCTCTTCTGCTTCCAGCAGCAGCACGGCGTCAATGAGTAACGCTGTGGCTCTCATTTCGTCTGCTTCCAGCAGCATGGCTACTTCTCCCATGGCATCTACAAGGTACGCTGTGGCTCTTATTGCTGCAGCGTCTAGCAGCACGGCTTTTTATAGCATGGCTTCAACAAGCAACGTTGTAGCTTCTATTGGGAGCCACAGCGACTCCAGATGAATTTAAGACTGCCTTGAACCTTAGCGATAGAGAACCAACACCAATGCGCGTACCCCGAAACAAATTTTCCCTCCTCTTTGGCCCTTCACCGGTGAGTCAAGCTCTTCGGGATCTTCCGGCACCTTCGCCTACACAGCTTGCTTATCCAAGGATTCCGGATTTACCCGCTCTGCCGGCTTCTCCGCCTGCACAACTGACTATGCCATTTCTTCCGGACAATCCGCCTGCACAGCCGGCCATACCTGCTCTTTCGGCTCCTCCGCCTGCACAACCGGCTATGCCAATTGTGCTTTTTTAGCGATCTAAAATGTCATCTGTTAAAAGTTTTACAGAGAAATTCATAACGTTTTCCATTATTCAAATCTTTCACGTCTC
This sequence comes from Chydorus sphaericus, assembly GCA_030141595.1. Classification (NCBI taxonomy): domain Eukaryota; kingdom Metazoa; phylum Arthropoda; class Branchiopoda; order Diplostraca; family Chydoridae; genus Chydorus; species Chydorus sphaericus. The sequence continues at coordinate 10,586,435 of CM057929.1, read as the reverse complement.
AAGTCTAATAATATTTGAGTTGGAACTGTATATTTTACCGTCAGAGTATGTTAATGTTAATTTTACAGACTCAACACTTGAAAATGAGCCATCCTCAGAATGTGCTGAGAATGAAATCGTTCTTAAGGTAGCATTTGGAATTCTTGATGAAAATCTCAGCGTATAGCATTACTTATTTTCTCTTGATTTTTAGATACCAACACTAAATAACGATCTAGAAGACGTATATCAAGAAGATTCTGAAGATTATAGCTACTATGATGACTGCATTAGTGTATCGAGTGTATCAGACCTTACAAGAGTATCTTTTCAAGAAGCTGAAGGTGACCTGAACAATCCCCCCTTCAACCATTATGTTACTGGTGCACCTCTTTCTCTGGCTGAATCCATCGGCGTGTGGCAGACACGGAGCCATATTGAATTCATTCAATGCGATGACTAATTGAGACGACGTGGATGGGAAGGAAAACACCTGTTAAGGTTGAAGCATTTATATGCGACGCACCAGCAAGGGCATGGTTAACCTGCACAAAATCGCACTCTTCGTTCCTTCGCGGTTGCTCCAAATGTAAAGAGACCGGTGTAATTATTCGCGTCTTAAGAGAAAACGGAGGCTTCAGAAACAAATCTGATGGACTTCACCATCACGGCTACCCGTCTGTTAAGTGAGGCGGGATCAATCGTAGCGTTGTTAATGAAGCGATTTTGATTCAATTAGTACCGTATCACGTTGTTCACATTAAATTTAATTGTATTTACATTATATAAACGAGAAAAATTTGAGTTTTGATTTGAAATTTACCTGGTCAAGTCATCAACTATAAAGTGTCAATATGTAGGAATTTGTTCAGCGTTGAACAGTTCTACACTGATTAAACCAATAATGATATGACTTTTCGATAAATAGATATTTTGATGTGAAAAGCCCTGATCTTCGGTCGAAATAGACCGAAAATAGCATTCGATAAACGCGTTCAGTAAGAAGTTTAGTATTCTAACGATGCATTTTTTCAAACATACTTCTAACTTTTATACGAAAAAGGGATTTTTGTTTCAAAAATGTGGGAAATCAATGCAAACTTAAAAAATGTGTTGTTGTTGATAAATTCAGTTAACTCCTTTATTCAGCAAGGGAAAATATATTTGTTACTTTAATGCAGCAAAAGAGATGACACTAATAATGGCGTATACTATACGCATTATACCCATCATCACCAAAGTTAAATTCACGAACTTTTGCCACCCTTGACTAGTTTCCATTATATGTTGCTAAGACATTTTTGTTTTTAAATAAATAGGAAAAAGGCAAACTCCTACTTACAGCCTCGTTTCGCAAATTTCTCTCTTGCTACAAAATTTTTTTTTTCAAAAAAGGAAATCCAATAAAAATGGTTATTATATGTGTGTAGATATTGTCCCGCATAAAGGTTTACCTACATATAAGCTAGTATTGAGGTACGTATTTAAGTCCGCGCAGCTTTGATTGATGTAGCCCCGAAATTTAAAATTTGAGGTTTAGGGATAAATGTTTACCGAAATTAAATTTACTGCTGGTGGGACCAAACTCTCACCCTATCACGAGTGCGCTATTAACTCAACCACATGAGCTGTGAAGAGAAGGATGCTTCTCCCCTTTATATCGTACTCGTTTGGGAACGTGTGACTTAGAATACTTTATCTCTTGAACATATAACAACTGTTTTATTAGTTGAATTATTACTGATGTGAGAACCTAGCCCATGTAAAGTCTCGATTTTTAAATAAATATGAAATGAGCAATTTTATTAAAATATCATACAAATCATCGAACTTCATAGTTTAGTAATAATATAACTTCAAATTACGAAAACACATCTGAAAAATAATATCTTTATTTATAAAAGTTTTTTTTTCCATTTTCGGATTTTTAAAAATCTTCTTTTCCTTTTTTTTCAAAGCTTTTTTGCAATAACGAGAAAATAAAACGTTTTTTTTTATTATTCGAAGAAGAACACGGTTTCTTATTTCAAGTGTATTTCTTGAAATTAAATTTCGAAATAAAAATAATTAAAACAAGATACAAATTAAAATTTAAATAATTATAAGTGGACTGCAGCCTGAATGAAAAATTTTAAATTTTTTGAGCCCTTTTGAAAAATAATTGTTTAGCCAATTTAAAAAAAAATTATTTCGTTCTCCTTTCACATATGATTGAGTTTGACTACAGTATCTTTCAGTATGTAGCAAAAAGTAACAAAAACCTTAACGAAAGGAATCAGGGCTGTTAAAATCGCTTCGATAGTCGATGAAATAGTATCGATCGATACTTTTGCGATGATTTGCGATTATCACGCGATCCTTTTAAAAACTGGTATCGATCGATGAAATCAGCTATACCGATACTTTTCAGACTTTTTTAGTAAAAAAAAACAAATTTCTCTAGTAAAATTCCTGGCTGAATGCAAATTTACCATTTTTGCCTCTGTAGAACGGGATAAATTTCTACATTAAGAAGGATCTATAGTAATTCTACATTTTTTAAATTGGCGCGTATTTCAAATTCGCACTCTCCGATAGCTTCAAAGGTTTCCCCCCTATCTATGTACTTGCGTTTTAAAATAAAAGTATCGCAAATCATCGATATCGCTATCGCCGATGGTTTTGTCCACCGATACTCTACGATTATCGCGCGATGCTATTTTTATCCGGTATCGCTATCGCTATCGGCGATACCGGCAGTGAGTATCGATTAACAGCCCTGAAAGGAATACAGTGTAAGTAGTGAACAAGTTATAGCAAAACTGAGTTTTAAAGAAACCTTTACATAGTAGAAACTTGACTTATCTATCATTTTTTTTTTATTGTCTAATATTAAAACCTTTTTTACTGCAGTAAATTCGCAGGCTCGCAGCACGGTCAAAGAAATCGAATTGACTCTTCAACACTGAAACTTTTCATAGAAACTCCACGACTAAAACACCATTGTATCAACACTAAATGGAAAAAAAATATTTATGTAAAGTTAAGCTGTAAAAAATTAAGAGGTTTAGTCTTTTTCAAAGAAATGTTTTCCATATTTTTATTAAATTTCTTGTGTATTGCTAATTTTAAAAAGAAATAAGCTTACTCGAAGAACTAATTGGAAAGTTTAAGTTTTCAATAGTATATTTTGAAATATATTTAAAAATAAATAAAAAAAGAAGTAGAACAATTAAGTCTTAAAAATGTACAACGTATGCGAGCAATAAAATTGTACAATCAAAAACTCACATGAAAGTCGTCCCTGTTATAATAAATATTAAAACCGGCTTGACCAGATTCTTCTATTTAAGGGCATTGACTTGAAAGTCAAGACCAAGTTTATTCTCTCTTTTGATGACCAGAATAATAAGTCATTTTTAAGTATAGATGAAATGAGCAATTTTGTTGAAAAACTATCAAACTATCGTTCATCACGAAAACAAATTTGATTCTTTTTTTCCATTTTTAGATATTGGTGCATTTTAAAAAATTAAAAAATTAAATTGGCGATTAAAATTAAACGTTTTTAATTATTCCAAGAAGAAAATGGTTTCTTATTTCAAGTGTATTTCTTAAAATTAAATTTCGAAATTAAAATAATAAAAAGAAAGACACAAATCAAAATTTAAAAAATTATAAGTGGACTGCAACCTGGATGAAAAATTGTAAATTTTTTGAGCCCTTTTTGAAAAATATTTTTTGGCCAATTAAAAAAAGAATTGTTATTCAGCAGGAACAGCCTCCTTCTTGATCTGAAGCTTGCTGGCCTTGATTGGTAGATGGGCGCAAATCCACAGCTGATTTTGATTAAAAGAAAAGTAATGATAAAAATTATTCAAACATTTTAATTTTCAATAATTAATTTTAAAATAAATTAAATTAAAATTAAATCAAAATAATATATTTGAATTTAAATTAAATTAAAAGATCCCAAAAATTAGCAATAAAATTAAGGATAAAAAAATTAATTTAATAAAAAAAATTTAATTTAAATTAATATAAAATTTAATAAACATTTTTTTTTTTAAATTGAAATATTCTTAAAAATTCAAATAAATAAAAAAAATAAAACAAAAAATAAAACAAAAATTAATACAATTATTTATTGATGAGACGAGAAAATAATGATAATAATAGGTGAGGAATACACAAAAAAAGGAAATCTCAAATTTTTTTTTCTTCTCCAATGGAAGACGGAATTTTTCAATTATTTTTATATCGTCAAGCTACCATTGAATATTAAATTGTATGAGAAAAAAAAGGAATATGGATTATTATTATTATATTTAATTAACTTAAAAAGAAATTGGTGATTTTTCAAGACAGAAATTGATTTTTTGTTTTTTTATTATTAATTAAGTGCATGTTAACAAGCGCAGCCGCCCTCTGCTGGTTTCGTCTCCACCGGCGAATTATTCAAATCGATTTCCGTAACTAAAAATAAAAATTTTAAAAATAATAAATAAAAGACATACATGCAAACGTAAAAAATAAAACATGCAATAATTAAAAATAAATAAGAAAAAAATTCTTACTGTCCTCTGGCGGTTTCTTGTCTGCCTCCATACCCGGCAACGCTGCGGCAACGCGCCGGAAGAGCTAAATAAATTAATAAAAATTATTTAAAATATCGAATCATTTTTTAAACTAAATTTTTTATTCTAATATTATGTAAAACAATTTTAGAAATATAATTTATTTATTTTTAATTGTTGTCTTTTATTATTTAAAATAATGGATAATTAATAAATCTATATAAATAATTTAAAATATCTTCAAAAACTGAATTATATTATTTATAAAATACTTTGAATTAATCGTGATAATTAAGAAAAAAATATAAATTTAACAAAAATATTTTAAAGAAATTTATAAGTAACTAAGATAACATTTGATGGAATCAAAAATGTCTATATAAAAAAATATGTAATTAAAAAATCCAATTACATTGCTTGCTTCTAAATTTAAAAAACTTATATATTAAATTTAATTAGAAATTTCAGAAATTTAAAATAATTAAAAAGAAAAAAAATTAACATTTAAATTAGATTTAAAAATTACAAATTTAATTCGAAATTTCAAAATCTCTAAGTAATTTTTATTATATTTTTATAATTACCTGTTTGACATTGTAACCTGCTTTAGCACTCGTTTCAATAAACATGACGTTCAATTCACGGGCTTTGCGTTCTCCTTCTTCAGTCGACACTTGGCGCTTGTCAGACAAATCCGTCTTGTTGCCAACCAGCATGATAATCACGTCGGATCCTCTCTCAGTCCTTACGTCATCGATCCATTTTGAAGTCTGATGGAACGAGTTCGCATCTGCAAAAAAAAAAAAAAAAAAAAAAATTAATATAAATCCCTAAACACACTTAATGGTGATCGATCCCTAAACACACCCAAAATTATTTTTTCCTTCAAATTCGTTCTAATTTAAGATTTTAATGTTTTAAACTGATCAATCCCTAAACACACTTTTGGTGATTAATCCCTAAACACACCCAAAATTATTATCTTCCTAAAATTCGTTCTGATTTAAGATTTTTATGTTTTCAACTAATTTATCCCTAAACACATTTTTTATGATCAATCCCTAAACACACCCAAAATTATTTTCTTCCTAAAATTCGTTCTAATTTAAGATTTTAGTGTTTTCAACTGGTCAATCCCTAAACACACTTTGGGTGATCATTCCCTAAACACACCTAAAAAAAATTGAATTTTGTAAAATTTCTTCTAATTTTAAAATGTTGATAAATACACTAGAAATTTGAATAATTACTGGTGATGTCATAGACAACCACAGCTACGGTGGAATCCCTGATGTAGCTTGGAATGAGGCTCCTGAACCGCTCCTGGCCGGCGGTGTCCCACAACTGCAGTCGAACCTGTGAGAAAAAATTCATAAAAATCTTTGCAACTACTAGCGGTGGGGTGTTCGAGAGCCTCACCGTCCTGTCCTCGAGGTACATGGTCTTCGAGAGGAAGTCGATACCGATCGTGGCCTGGTAGGTGTTGTCGAAGCTGTCGTACATGAATCGGGTGATCAACGAGGTCTTCCCAACTGTTTCCAAAAATCAGATAAAAATTAATTTTAAATTAATTTTTAAAAAATATATAAGAAAGGTTAATGACCAGACTGCTCCCCAAGGAAGACCAACTTGAACTTCCTCAAAGGATTGGAAAATTCATTCGAAGTCGTCATTTCCGGCCGATTTTAAAAGATGATGCCGATGACTCGATGATGCAACTGGAATTATCTTTAAAGTTTTGATCAATGTAAATTATTTATTGTGGAATAACAGCCCGAAGAAGTAATAAAGGCGTGAGAATACACAAAAAGAAGCAGCCAAAAAATCGGTGATGTGACACTTCGTGATAGTTGGTTAGACAAGTTGACTGCCTAGTCGACTAATTTACTACCAAAGTCGACTACCGAGTCTACTTCTTCAATTTAATCGTGATCCACGTACAATACAGCATTGCATTTATAAATATTTCAATATTAATTAGTTTTAATTGAATTAAAATGTTTTTAAAAATTAATTTAGTAATTTTAAAAGTATTTAAATGAATTTAATTTAATTTTAAAGTTTTAAAATTTGGTTTTGGCAACTCTGCTGTCACTTTGTGGTAGTTGACTAGACGAGTCGACTGCAGAGTCTGCTTTCCATTTTTAATTCATTATACAGCATTGTCATTGTAAATATTTCAATTTTAATTCATTTAAATTAAATATAAATGTTTTAAAAATTAATTTAACAATTTTAAAAGACTTTTAAAGAATTTGGTCTGTCAGAAATGTCGTTGGCAACTCTGCTGGCATTTTCATGGCCATCTACATTCATATAGATCATCCCGGGTAAGTGTCAACTAGCGCCATCGGCTCTAATGGGAAAACCGGTAGCGGACAAATTCGGCAACTTTAAGGAAATCTTAAAGTGAGCCATGAAAACGGATTTTCTCCACTACTCGTGTTGTTTCACAAATGTCTACCTAGCCTAAAAGTGTAAAATTCTCATAAAAACCAGTTTTACAACACTTGAAATTTATTCAAACTTACGTAATCTTGTCAAGTATTACTCAATCTTTGAATTCAACTGGTCTTAAATAACTTTAAAATTAGTGAATTCGAAAAATTCTATCCCTTCAGCACTTTGAAGGTAAACTCCAATCATACTTTATTCAATTAAGTATTAAAACACATTTATTTATATTCAGGGGCCTATCCCTTATGACTGGAAGGATCTCCATTGGTGTCAAGCGAAAACCTTGCAGTGAAACCACCAAGATGGGTGAGGAGCCCAAGAGGGCCAACTTCTCGGCACTCACCAACCCCGGGCCCAACGGCTCACTCAAACCGGGCCCGTCACCAGCCGGTCCCGCTGGTGTCAGGAAGATTGTCATAAAGTCCATCAAGGAATTGCCCAAACTTCCAGATAACTATCAGGTTGACTATCCCTAAACACAAAATATTTTTTTCTTGAAATTCATTCTAAAATTCATTTTTGACATTTTCAAGTAGTCAATCCCTAAACACACTTTTTGGTGATCAATCCCTAAACACACTCTAAAAATTAATTTTTCTCAAATTCGTTCTAGTTTACGATTTTGATGTTTTCAAGTGGTCGATCCCTAAACACACTTTTTGGTGATCAATCCCTAAACACACCCCAAAAATTAATTTTTCTCAAATTCATTCTAGTATTCATTTTTGACATTTTCAAGTAGTCAATCCCTAAACACACTTTTTGTGATCAAATCCCTAAACACACCCCAAAAATTATTTTTTCTTAAATTCGTTCTAGTTTACGAATTTGATAAAATCAGCTGATTTCTGACACTTTTTTTTTAAATCTTCACAGGAAGTTGCATGGAAAGATCTAGAAGAAGCGGTAGTGGCCATCCAGCAGTCCAAGTCGATAAATAAGGCCCTGGAGGATCTCTACCAGGCGGTGCAGAATTTATGCAGCCACAATTACGCTCCGCTGGTGTACAGCCGCCTCAAGAGCCTGACAGAGGGCCATGTCAAATCGGGGCTGGATAGGCTGGCCGGTGCCGAGTCGACGGATCCCGGAATATTCTTGAAAATGCTGAACGATACTTGGCTGGCCCACTGTCGCCAAATGATCCTCATTAGGAGCATCTTTCTCTATCTGGATAGGAAATATGTGCTGCAGAATGCGGGAGTCGCCTCCATTTGGGACATGGGACTGGAAACGTTCAAAGTATGTCCCACATCCCGCAATTTTTTGAGGAATTATTTTTGATTGAAATGTCGAGAAATGTTATCTAATCCCATTTCCCGACTCCCGTTGAGCTTTTCACGATCCCCACACCCCGCAATTTTCAGACAAACTTAATTTCAATTGAAATGTCTAGAAATGTTATAATATCCCGTTTCCCGACTCCTGTTGAGCTTTTCACGACCCCCACACCCCGCAATTTTCAGACAAACTTAATTTCAGTTGAAATGTCTAGAAATGTTATAATATCCCGTTTCCCGACTCCTGTTGAGCTTTTCACGACCCCCACACCCCGCAATTTATTAATTATATAATTCTTTATCGATTTCAGGTTCACATTATAGGCGATTTATTGGTTCAGACGAGGACAGTGGATGGTCTGCTGCTCTTAATCGATCAGGAGCGATCTGGCGACACAGTAGATCGATCCTTATTAAAATCCCTCTTGCGGATGCTCTCAGATTTGGGCATTTATCACGAAGCCTTTGAAATCAAGTATTCATTTTTCTAAAAAATATTTATGTAAATATTAAATTATTAATAATTTATTTATTTTAAACTAGATTTTTGGCGGCAACGGAACGGGTTTACAGCTCAGAAGGTCAACGTCTTATGCAAGAGCGTGAAGTACCGGAATACCTTGCTCACGTCGACAAGCGGCTTCACGAAGAGAATGAGCGCCTCCTACATTACCTCGACCACTCTACAAAGTAACTTACCGCTCTCCCAAATCCCGCAAATTTTCAATTCTTTTATTTCTCTTTAATTGATAAAAAATTATGTTATTTCCCAACTCCCGCCCTTTTTTCAACTCCCACATCCCGCAATTTTTGAAATGTTTTATTTTTGATCAATCATTCAGAAGTGATTGAATTTCCCGTATTCCGCCCCTTTTCGATTCCCACATCCCGCAATTTTCTAATTATTTATTAATTTTCTAGGAGAGCCCTGATCAGCACTGTCGAGAGACAGTTGATTGGAGAGCACATGACGCAGATCCTGGCTAAAGGTCTGGATACTCTGGTGGAAGAAAATAGGATCTCTGACCTGCAGCTCACCTTCAATCTCTTATCCAGAGTTAAAAATGGTAAAAAAAAAAAAAAAAAAAATCTATTACAAATTTTAATTGTAGTTAAATAATTTCATTTGGTTTTATTTTTATTTATTTAAAATTGGAATTAATTTTAATTAATATTAAATTTTATTTTTAATTATTTCAACATTTTCTTTATTTTTTTTATTTTTTTGAATTTTTACAGGTCCTGCGGAACTATGCACCTCTTTCTGCACCTACGTTAAAAAGCGCGGGAGGACCATCGTCATCGATCCCGAGAAGGACAAGACGATGGTTCAGGAGCTTCTCGACTACAAAGAGAAATTAGACAACATTGTAATCAACTGTTTCGGCCGCTCGGATAAATTCGTTAACAGTCTCAAAGAATCTTTTGAGAATTTCGTCAATCAGCGACTTAACAAACCTGCGGAGCTTATCGGTACTAATTCCCATCTCCCCGACTCCCACACCCCTCAATTTTTTCTTTGAATCGTTCAGAAATGTTGTCTAATCCCGTTTCCCGACTCCCGTTCATGATTCACGACCCCACACCCCGCAATTTTTCAAACTCTTATTTTTTCTTGAATCATCTAGAAATGTCATCAAATCCCGTTTCCCGACTCCCGTTCATGATTCACGACTCCCACACCCCGCATTTTTTCAAACTTTAATTTTATTTAAATCATCCTGAAATGATATCAAATCCCATTTCCCGACTCATTTATACCACACCCCGCAATAATTCTCAACTTTTTTAAAATTTCAGCCAAATTCGTCGATTCTAAGCTACGAGCCGGCAACAAAGAGTGGACCGAAGAGGAGATGGAGCGCCTGCTGGATCGCATCATGGTCCTCTTCCGCTTCATCCACGGCAAAGACGTCTTCGAAGCCTTCTACAAAAAAGACTTGGCTAAACGTCTTTTAGTCGGAAAATCCGCCTCGGTGGATGCAGAGAAATCCATGCTGTCTAAATTGAAGCAGGAGTGCGGAGGTGGATTCACTTCCAAATTGGAAGGAATGTTTAAAGATATGGAATTGTCCAAGGACGTCAACGTTGCTTTTAAGCAGTACATGGCTCACACTAATCAACCTGATGTGACTGGAATGGATTTGACGGTGAATATCCTCACTATGGGGTACTGGCCGACTTACGCACCGACTGAAGTCACCTTACCGGCGGAGATGGTCAAATTTCAAGATATTTTTCAGCGGTTTTATTTAGCCAAACATTCCGGAAGGAAATTGCAGTGGCAGCCGACTCTTGGACAGTGTGTTCTAAGGGCTAATTATCCATTAGTAAGTTGATTAACTTTTAGTTTTCCCGACTCCCAAAACCCCACATCCCGCAAATTGTTGGAAAAACTTTTTTGAGAAAATTAGATTTTTTCGACTCCCACACCCCGCAATTTTCCCGGCTCCCGAAATCCCACATCCCGCATTTTAAACTTTTTTTTCCATTTTGTTTGAAATGTAAAGATTTGGTGACAAATCCCATTTCCCGTGAAATTTATTTAAATCCCGCAATTTTTTATAGGGTTTGAAAGAGCTGCAAGTGTCCTTGTTCCAGACGCTGGTTCTCCTGCTTTTCAACGCGGGTGTTGATGAGCTTTCTTTCGAGGATATTAAAGCGGGGACCGGGATCGAAGATGCTGAACTGAGGCGGACTTTGCAGTCGCTGGCCTGCGGCAAAGCCAGAGTCCTCCAGAAGGCTCCTAGAGGAAAAGATGTCCGAAATGGGGACAAGTTCTCTTACAACGCAGAGTTCACCAACAAACTCTACAAAATCAAAATTAATCAGATTCAATTGAAAGAAACGGTTAGGAATTTTCCTTAATTAATTTTAATTTTATTTCGTATCAAAATAATGTTTTAAGAGATCTAATTTGTCTATTATTTCAAAATTTATTTTTAAAAAGTTATTCAAATTTTAAATTGCATTTATTTAATTTTAATGAAATTGAAATTATTTAAAACTTTTATTTCAAATTTTAAATTATCCTATTTAATTTTTTTAAATTGCAAAATAGTTATCGGTTATATTTATTAAATTTTAATTTAATTAATTTCTATTTATTTCTATTTAAGTTGAATTCATTTGAATTTTTTTCTCTCTGATTTTTGATAGACTGAGGAGCAGCAAGCCACCGAAGAGAGGGTCTTCCAGGATCGTCAGTATCAAATTGATGCTGCTATAGTTCGAATTATGAAGGTATATTATTAAATTAAATTAATTAAAAATATGTGTTTAATATTAAATGAAAAATATAAACATTTTTTAGATGAGGAAGACTCTGACCCACAACTTGCTCATCACTGAACTGTTCAATCAGCTCAATTTCCCCGTCAAGGTAATTTAATTGTATTAAAATATTATTTAAAATAAATAATTAAAATAATTAATTTTAATTTACAGCCAGCTGATCTGAAGAAGAGAATTGAATCCCTCATTGACCGGGACTACATGGAGAGGGTAATTTAAAATTCTCACATTTAAATTAATTAAATTACTAATTAATTGTTTAAATTAATTTACAGGACAAGGATAATGGAAATCAGTACAACTACGTGGCGTAGTATAAATACTGATTTGTGTAATTTAATTCATTTGAATTCTAAGAAAAGAAAAGAAAAAAAATTAAAGAGCTCCAGTTTTTTTTATTATTCTTTCTATTTCCCGTCTTATAATGTGTAATGTGTTTGTCAAATGTCACCATAACACGATAAGAATAAATAAAAAAAGGATTAACTGGATATTATTTTGTTTTGCTGTCTTAGAGAGGAAGGTAGATGAAAAAATAAACAGGCCAAATGTGTCTGTTGCGGTTTAAGACCATTTTATAAAACTCTAAGGGGTTTTTTAGGTTGATCACATGATTTCCAAACCAGAGATTATTGCAACATATAAAATTCAAACTTGACACTGATAAAATAAAAAAAATAAAATTTTAGAGAAAGGCTGTTCACAGTTAATTATAATAATTAGCGCGCGATTTAAATGTCGAGATAAGTTTATGTGACAATTTTCTGCAGGAAATGTTTACAGTTACACTTCCTTGAAAAGGGGCTAAAATGCATTAGCTCTTATGGGAGACTTTGAAAATTGGTATCCCGTCACCAGAGTTGCCGGTTCTCAGCAAATGTTAAAACTTTTTCTGACGGAGCTCTATTCTTTTAAGACCAAATACATATTAGTACCGTTGATTAATGGGTCCAATTTAGTCAATTATATTAAACGTATTGTTTCCCGCGCATTTAAAAACATATCTATTTAAAGTGAAAACCAGGGGAGAAAAAAAAAACTTTTTCCCCGTGATAAATCGATAAGAAATTTGACTCTAAAGCTGCAGCAATTTGCTGCTCTTCACTTCGTTTTTCACCCTCTTCTGAAACCATAAAGAATTGAAATTCAACATCTGTTTAACAACCACCCCAATTCCCATAGGGAAGGGGAGAAAATGAACCAGATGGGTCATTGAAAAGAGGCGGAAACTTGAGAGTCGGCAATTTTGGATGCTGTGTGACAAACTCCTAGAGGAGCCATTCTCGAGAAGGAAGTTGAAGAGTAAAGGCGTGTACTTCAGAGTTTGGCGGTTTGGTTCAGTAATATTATGTACCGAATGGACATTCTCTAAATGCACTTCTTCACTCTTCTTTTCTAATTTAAAGAAGATAACTATATTTTAAGATACGTAATCATAACATTAGTTAACCTTTAGTTTACTTTTTTTTTGGTTTTAGTATTTTACTTTATGCAAGTGTAATCCTCAGTGTAAAGGCTCTTTGGTCAAGTAGGTTTAGTTAATTTAAGTATGTTTTTAACCTGAAAGATTAATAAAAATAATTTGAATTGAAAACTTCTATTAGTGCATATTCGTATTGCATTGAGATTTTAAAAGTTATTCTATAATCGAATCTTTAGGTTACATTTTTTAAAGTTTTATTCATATAAAAATTGCAAAGACTTCAACTAAGTTGGTTTAGTTAAGTTTCAACAATGATTAAAGCACAAATTGATTAGTTATTCACCATTGATATGACGATTGATTGAAGTTAAGTTTTCTTCTTTTATACAACCCCGTGAGCAAAGACTTGAACGTATTTGTATTGAATTGTAGCCATTTAGTCCATTATGTACAGTACGTTCAAAATGGAAACTTTTTAATATTTTTTGCTATGTTCAAGTCTTTTCTCTTTAGTATAGAAAGCAGAGGTTTCTTTCTTTAGAAAAATCCTTAGAAAAGTAGAATTCGTGTTGACGACTTAAGATATTATACAAAATAATAATTAAAAATAATAATAATAATATGTTGGTCTTTTGTTTTTAGAGATAATAATTTTTAAATATTAGGACACTTACAAGAAATATAATTACATTTCACATGTAACACTTGATGTGTAAAATGGTTTTTTATTGGTTTCAACAAAATGTACAATGATGGTTTTTGTTTCTTTTTCATTTACCTCCAGTAACAGTCCTTCTCTGTCTATCCAGCCCTGACCAAATACGGTCTTTCGATCTTCATCGTATAGGACCTATACGAGCTCCTATGCTTCGTATATCCAACGAGAACAAAAAAATACGATATTTATTAACATAAATCACTCATAATATCGTAATAAGCATTTAAACATAGATAACATCTAGGAAATTTCCTGCAACCAATTGTTCTTAAAAATTGGTCTTCAAATTGGTCAATAAAACTCTCCACATCATCGTGGTTCTTTAAAAAAAATTACGTACTTAATCCATTACGTTTTGAGTTATACGAAACTGGATGGACCTGATCGTGATATGGTAATAAGCGTAAGAGAGAACAATGTTTTGGGGCTTGTTTTTTTTTTAATTATACCGAACGTTGTGACTCGCAAGGGCCGGTAGTCATACTTGCGACCGACCAGAGTGGAGGGCCATGAGCCCAAGTTGGACAATATTGTTTTATTACCAAATAAGCAGGGCAACGACTCGGTTAAACGGCGACACAATCGACCTCAGTAGACAGAAAACGCTGACTCGACAGAGGTCATGGATTGGCCCGTGTGTTGAGTGTTGTAACCGCCACGGTTGAAACCGCGGCCACCACAGTTTCCGCCACGATTGTTGTTCCATTGATTCGGAATATATAAAATTCTTTGCAATATGGCCAGATTTCTGGCAACGGTGATAGATAATTGGGCAATTGAATTATTGTACTGTCTATTTTGATTGTAAAAGCTGCGACCGTTACTACGGTATTCGACACGTCCACGTCCGCGACGATTATAATTATTATTCTTGCTATTATTTTTATAATTACGGCGGTTATCTGGCCTATGATTGTTGCAATTTTGTGATTTCTTATTTTGGGGTGGATCCCCTGAAGAGCTGCGAGAACGTACAACTGTTTCCTTATTGTCTTCTGCTACCGCCTTCTCTTCCTGTTTTAAAGAAAGAGATTCAAGCTTCGTAAGAACTGAATCGACTTTGCTTCCTAACATCATTGTTTTGTTGTGGGCAGAAGCGATGGGGTCTCCCTCTTCTCAAGCATTTTTACTTTCATAGCTTATCTCGCAATTTACAGCTGTTTGTACGACGGAATCAAAATCATCGGTTGACTTAATCTTTCCCCAAATCACGCTGTTTTTATTTAAACCACGCAGGAAAATTTATTTACGAATATTGCTTTGCATTTTAATTGTCTGTTGAGGAACAAAGTTACGTCTACCAACCAAAAGCTTTCCGCATGCCTTTTTTAAATATTGCCTTTATATAAATGGTTAATGCGCTCGCAAAAATCTTTCACCCGCATAGAATCCGATTGACGCAAATATTCCAGCTCTATCTTTAATTTAACCTGTTCTGCTTCATCGCAAAATCTATCATACATTTTTTTCTTCCATTCTGGTAGTAATAAATTTGGTTGCAGAGTATCATTGAATGCTAACGCAATACCATGCAGACGCTGAAAAAAATACTTCTTTGTTTGTTCGTCAGACCATTCTGCTGCCACTGCCACTCTCTGTGCATCTTTATACTACTGCTTGATAGATTCAGATTTAACTTGTAAAAAGAGGGATACTAGTCTTTTGGGTGTGTGCCAACATATCAGTGAGATGCTCGGCTAACTGTTTGGTCGAATTAGAAGAAGCATCTGCAATTGCCTTTAACATTTTAGAATGTTCCTTTTGAATTACGCGAGCATCAGGGAACGTAGTTCGTGGTTTCAGATGCTTTTTACGCCTGTCATCTATGCTTTCACCCTCTACGTGTGGTGGCGCTCTTTATGAGGTAGCGTGCTGTCGTCTATTCCTGAACCCTGACCACCAGATGGCGCAGATTACACATTAAAGGTGTGCGGTCTACATGGCTGGGAATGTTGACCATGGTGGGAACCGCTTTGGTCAACGTTGTACCATGGTGGAAACCGCTTTGGTCAACACTTTTATAAACAAGTTGTTTCATTTGAAAACTTTTTGCAGACTGACAGCAGCCAACAGCGATTCTCCGTAATTGTTGCAAATTTTTTGGTCTCCACCATGTTTAAACAGGAATCAGACGGAGGTTAGGTGATCCTTTTCCGTAGCTAGGAATAATGCAGTCCGTCCAATTGCAATGACAGTGACGTTGATGTTGACTAAGTTCAAATGGCTCGTAGTTTGGTGAAAAGACATTCGTACGCTGCTCCCGGAAAGGTTTTTTAGAGTTTTGAAGACAAAACAGGATCGTGTTTATCACGCTGCGAGAGATTTCGATTCTAAAAATCAGGAAATAGTACGTTCTTAAGATACCAATTCGATGGTTTTTTACGAATAGTTGGCTGCTGACATTTATCTTAACATTGAATTCATTTACGAATTTACAAATAGAAAGAAATAAACAGAAGAGACTTGAGAAATATTAATGTCTTTTTTCCGGTTTTTTATTAGCAGTTTTTAGGTTAGTGACTGAACGACAATAACCATGGAACATAGGCAAACTCAAGATCTATAGTTTCATTGAAGAAGTCGATGAAGGGTAGGGTTTAAGGTTTTAAATAAATTCCGATGTCGTGTCATGTATCATTGATGTAATCGTACATGGTGCTGTTAAGATTGATTAGTTCATTTTCCAAGTACAAGGATGTGGAGGAACCATTGTATAACCGTCTATTGCAATCGAATTATCATTTATAATTAATTGCTGATGGCCGCAATTAGTTAGTATAGGGGAGACCGGGGCAAGTTGGCACATTGTCATACACCTTGGGTTGTATCAGATAGGTTATTAAGATTGGAAAATGATTTTCTTTTCCATCCCATGAAATGAAATGTTGTTTCAAAACTACACCAGCAGAATTCGTAGAAAAAGAATAGAATAATTACAGCAATTTGCTGTAGGGCTCGAAACCGGTTAAGCTTCAATCGGTTTGAAACGGTTCGGATACGGTTTCAGTTTCAACCGGTTTGGCGTTTTCATTCATTTTCCGGTTACCCGGTTAGACTTTTCCTTAACCGGTTTTATCCGGTTAAACCGGAGAAATATGCATGTATTTTTGCATGAAAAAACAATATCATATCATTTTTCCCGCTCAAAAGCGTAGTGTGCACTGCGCATTATCAATGTGAATTTCTAAATTATCGATATAATAACCGTCCAATGACAAAACGAGTCAACGACGGAGTAAACAAGACGATGACAGAGCATTTTACAATCAATTTTCAAATAATTCGGTTCTCCTTCTTCAAAAATTTACAACTCTCACCAGACAGTTAAAATATAAATTGGGAGATTACATGGGGATGTTTTATACGAGGGGTTCCCGACTCTTTTCCCCCCGGTTTAGGCGGGAGAAATGGGGGAAAAGAGGGAAAATTCTGCTATCTCTTTACATGTAAAAGGGGGGGGGGGGGAAAGGAGGGAAATAATGGGGGGGGGGAATATTTTCCCCTGGTTCAGTCTGGAAAAGAGTCGGGAACCCCTTGGTTTTATACGGACGTACTTGTTTTCTTTAATCAGAGATGTCGCTTTATTGGGTTTAATTCGGGTTAAACCGGTTAAACAACCTATTTAAGAACCTGTTAACCCTAATTAAAAAAAATATTCGTTAACCGGTTACAAACCGGTTGACCCGGTTCAGCTTTACAACGGTTCGGTTGGACTCGGTTGGACACATTTGACGAGAACGGATTAACCGGTTTGGCTCTAAAAACCAGAATTCTTAACCGGTTTCGAGCCCGAGTCCAACGTTAAAATTTTTTTTGGAGGCCGTGAAAAATGTTTTAGTGAATAACATCTAAATCTCACATGGAAGCAGACGAACTTAACTTAACCAGAACCATCTAACGGTAAAATGTGACATTTTGGCTATTCTGAAAGAACCAGTCGGCAAAATCACAAATTTAAAATTTAAAAATGGGAAAGACCAACGTGCCCCTGGTACCAACTTGCCCCGGTGTCCCTTACTTTTCTACCTGAATGGGTAAAGCTCTACATTTTCGAACCAGCAAATATTCCCCAATTGGCGATAAAAATGTACATACTGGTAGTTGACAAGTTTTCGAGGCAAAATGAATCATCGTGGGCCGCTAGATGAAGTTAAGTAAATGTTTTACCTCACAAGGTTTCGCAATATGATTGTTGAATCTCAACAGCCAAAAAATGTTATTGTTTTAGAGCCTCGGTCTCCATAAATTGGCGATGTCTCACCATCTATCTGTTACCATTACTATGTGAATATGAATGATTCGTTACGTGGCACTGATAACCACGTGAGGATTTCTAGTTTAATGCAATTAATTTTACTTTAATTCGATTGGCCGATGAGTTTAATGTAGTGTATTTCTACTGGATGATTTCTCCTCTTTTCGAGTCTAGATAATTTCTTACAAAACGGACCACAATTGAAAAAGACTAGAATAAAGAATAATGATTTAAAATAGGGCATTGAGAAGACCAAGCAAAAAAAGCACATTAAATGAAAAGAAAATTGAGAGAACAACTGGGCTAGTTAGTTAATTTAGTTCCAGTTTTGATAGTTATTGCAAATATAGTCTTCACAATATAGTTCTCTTTCATTAGCAACTGTATTTAATTGTATGTTTCGTTTATTAATTGCAAGAATAAATTGAACTACCTCTGTTATAATGGTAATGGTTGACTCCAATTGTAAAGACGTGTATTCAAAGTTCACATATATGTCAAACATTTAATGTTGATCCCTTGAATGTCTCGAATTCAAACCCCATTACTTTGAATTTGCCTACTTTGAATTTGAAATATCTTAATTATGTGATTCAAACTTTTAAAGCCAAGTCCTCTTCTAACAAGCAACCAGTAAAATAAGTGCTTCTATCGTCATCAGGCGACGGGCTAAACAATCCTAGATTTTTGTACAAATCAACTTTGTCACCAACTTTAAGTTTCAAAATGGATTGCAAAGTTACAAGCATGCTCATCCCGTATGTGTAAGACTGACCAACTTTTACCCCGTTTACTCGAATGTCAACCCTAAGATTGGTTCGAAAGTTGACCAAATTCAAGACATCTCTTATGCCAGTGAATTGAAAATGGTAAATTCCGTTTACAGGAGCGGTGAAAACCCCTGTTGAAATGTTCATGGCGTTTCCGACATTCAAGCGCTGCATGCCGAAACGTAGGACTTGGGGGACAACACTGTTTTTCTGAAGTGTGTTATTTCTCTGCACGTAGAAATATACTCCGGTGGAAGTCTTGACATCAACATATCCAATAAATTTATCAGCAGCTATGGAAAAGAAATAACTTTTATTATTAAGTCCTCTTGTTACTTCTGCGGAGAAAATCAACAAACTGTATGATTCCGATTTAGGATTTTCATTTTGAAAATTGCAAAAGGCAACTCCAATCTTGTTTTCGCTTGGTCTCACCACATATAAACCATTTAATGTGTAGCCGATTTCGTTCAAGTCATCACAATTGGTTGGATAAGGGTTCTGGGTTTTATTGTTGGGCTTTCTTAAATATTTTAGTACAGAAAAAAGGAAAACAAAATTAATAAATTGATAATTCACAATTTTTGTTATTTTTTCTTACTTGTTATATAGCAAGTAGTTTGGTAGAATTCGTACTGGGCGTTTTTCTCTCTCCAAAAGTCCAGCCTTGGGAATGCTATCTTTGTTTGACAAAAGTAGTCCGAGGATCTTGTTCTCTAACTGCTCTATTTTTGTTTCATAATTTTTGTTTTTTAGTTCAAGATTTGAAATTCTATCATTTTGATTTGCATTTTCTGCCTCTAAACGGGTGATCCGGTCTAAGACTGTGGATACAATTACAATTGTTTTTAGTTTTTACAGTTTTTTTGGAAAAAAGTTCGTGATACAATACCGTCATCATCAGCTAAAGTCGTTGAGATTGGAACAATGTAAGAAAATATAGAATACAACAGTAATACCATTGACAAAATTTTAATAAAACGCGTATCCATTCTTATCATTAAACAGTTTTAATTGAAAGACAAAGAGAAATAGACTGTGCAGATTCTGTGAAAGTCAAGTAATAGACTTTTCAACTGATAAGCCATATATGCTATGTATATATTATCTGCGTCATTTATCACTTGAGTGAGCACCAATAAAGTACCTATCAGTGGCAAAATTCGTGGAATTAGTTTCCGCAACCATTGCCACTCCAGTGTTCCAAAATGAATTTTTTTATGGAAATTGATTAAGGTTAGAATAAATAAAAAAATTAAAAAACAGTTCTTTGAGGCGATAAAAATAATTCATCATGATCTTTCGTAGAGCTTTCTTTCAAGATCTACAAGATTTGTATTCGTATTCATATTAGAAATGGTAACATGGTGCTACAAATAACACAAAAATGCTGTTTTAGGGATATGATCTTAGCTAATATGATTATTTCGCCGTAGCCTAGATTATTTACAGTAAAAAGTGGCAAAGAATAAAGAAAAAAATGTACTGTAAATATTTTAAGTTTGCATTTATTATGTGAAATAGTATATGGACAATATATTGAAAATAAGTATAGGACTGAAAAATTAACAAACTTCATGTTTTGGAACTGGAAAATAAAACATAGAGAACATCTTAAAAAATTATTCTTATTGCTTGCAACTTTTTGTTTAAAAATATCAAGCTGTTCTCAGGCTAAAGAATAATCTACAAATAAAATATTGTCTGAAAATTTGTACATCCTATCTTAATTTTTCAAAAATTTTATGCCACATAGGATACGGTAAGCTCATCCTTGTGTTCCTATTGCGATCGTATTCCTATTACCACGAACTATTGCGTGGTAAAATGGATAAACTCTTATTAATATGAAAAACCGATAAAATGGATGCCTCATTCAGCTCGTATTTTAGATGTATCATGGATAGAATGTTTTTCATTACTTTACAATAATAAAAATTTATCGAAAGTTAAGTGGATAAACCCTTAATAATATGAAAAAACGATAGAATGGATAAATGGATTTCAATCATTCAACGGCCTTTGGTGAACAATTCGAATATTTTTACAGCAAGGCAGGTAGTCAGCCTTGCACTTGCTATTACCCTGATCATAAAAGCGTTCCCCAATTTGAACTTGGTACCGATGAATTAACCAAAATGGCTTCCACTGTGAATGGTTCTGGACCTGCCAGCTGTCAGGATCTCAAAGCGTTAGGCGCTACCTTTGAAGGATTTTATATGGTAGGCCTAAAACAACAGCGAGTTAAAGCAATTAACTGCAATTTCAACAATGAAAGCCTACAAAATACAAAAAATCATGAAGCGAACTTGAAGAAAACTTCCACAAAAGAACTTGAAAGTGGAATATCAACAAAACCAATTATCTGATTTTGTGGCAATTTTAAAGGAAAAAATGCACTTACCTCCATTCTGATTATCTTGTTCTTATATTTTGTATAACATTATTTATTCTTTTTAATCTAGATGAGTCTTCAAAAACCATGCTAGTAAATGAAAAGACTGAAAAAGTCTAATTGTTAAGGAATAAGCATCTTAGGTGCATGTCCTCGGGTTCCTTGAATCCATATGGCCCATACGAGTCCGATTGCAACCAGAGCGAAAAAGATCAACATTGGAAATGGCGTGGCGATATGAGCATTTGCAACCATTCTGGCAAATTCCTTTCGAAGGAATATGGTGGAACTTCTTTCAATTTCGAAAAAGAAAAAGAACAAGACACTTACGATCTGAAATTGTTGAGTTCAGGGTCATCAGTGCACGATCAGAAATGGAGTGTGACAGATTCAGGACAATTATTAGAAAGCATAAATGGTTTGTGCTTGGGTATTTTACAATTCAGTGTGGATCAACAGAACCCCCTTCTTACTATCAACCCTTGTGACAGTAGGGCAGTTATGGTCGTTTGTTATGGTTTAGTGCTGTTTGTCTATCTAACCTTATTACTAAAATTTATAATTTAAAAATATCTGGTATAGTTTAGTTAATCGATATATATCCAACGTTATATAATAGGTTATAGTATAGTATATCACAGGGAGTGTTCTTTTGTTTTGTTGAATACACTTGTTGAATACACACAATCGGAAGACAGATGGTGCAGCTCGTCCCAATATTTACTAGATCTATGTATAACTCTTTTTCAAATATTCTTTTCAGTTTTATTATTTTTAAACAACAATTGATTGTACAATATATGTCTAAAAGTTGCTGAAAACTGTCAAAATAATCTTTGAAAAAAACTATTCTACATGTATAATTATATTTCATTGTGAAACAGAAAACGAATGATTAGGTTAATTGCTTAATTAAGGGAGTATAATTTAAAAGATAACGTCATCATTTTTCATTGATTCAGGATACAAACCCGATCTTGTTCTTACACTCTAATTCTACCAATAACAGGTAGAGGGCATGACTGGACTATGTCTCCTCAATCCTGCCCACCACACAGTGCATGTTCCTTTTACTGCACTTACAGGTCTCCACAATGCTCGCTTAAATTATTTCCTTATTATTTTTCACTCGATAGCGATTTTAATAGAGCCTTTTCATAACTAGACAAATTTTTGATTTATTAGAATATCAAACTTTTATAGCGATTCATTGAACAAAACTGAATTAACTATAAAAAAAGATTGATGTATTTAAAACGCTAAATTAACTATTCAAATATTATTGGCAAAGGATGTAACGCAAAACGTCAGAAATCTAAATATATAAATTCAATTAAAAATATATAATTTAAACAAATCCCATTTAACACGCTGAAAAAAGTTGGGTTCATATAATTATACTTACATCAAGTGGATACAGTTTGTACGCGTATTCAGTTAAGCTTCACGTATCAAACTGTGGAATATTCCGTCGTGTTTGTGATACCTTAACCTTTGAGGGAAAAAAAATGAGAAAACCGAATTTCAAGACGATTAGACTACTTCTAAAATTTATGTTATTATTTCAGATTTACTCTCATCACTGTTTTAAAGCAGAGGTGACTGAGAATAATTCAACTGAATGTTTTGACATAAAATGCAAAGTTGGTGAAGAAACAGGCTTTAAGGACCAGATTTCTGAAAAGGATGCAGGACTAAGGGTTTCTAAACGACAAAAACGGCCTGCTCACTTGATACCATTGAAACTACTTCGGTAACTTTACTTCAATTTGCTTTTATTTTACTAATTCACATTTCTCTATATTATGTAACTGTATACTTTTTAATTATTACAGTGGAAAAGAGAAAAACAAAACTGAAATTTCAAATACACGATTTTATGGGCCTGCAAAGAGCTGCGAAGAATTGCTAAAAATTGGTTACACACGAAATGGATTTTACTTGGTAAAAGGAAATACCACGTCAAACAAGAGCGACGTTGAAATAGTGGATTGCATGTTCGCAAGCCCCAGTGGAGTTAAAGAAGGCAAGAAATCAAATAAAATAGCATAATGTGGAAATAATATTTAACTCCAGTCAAATAATGTACTTTTACTGTGGGGTAAATAGTAAAAGAGAAACGTATTGGTTTCATTTATTTGAATACCAGTTTGATTAAATCCAATCGACGTAGATCTATTGAGACATTCGTAGAACTCGGCGTCGAAACTTTTAGTAAAAGTGAACACGAAAGATCGAAACGACCTGGACGATTAATTCCATTACAGCTTCTTAAGTATTTAATTTACAATTGCAATTTTTCTCGTATTATTTATTAGTCGATTACCAATAATGTAGACCTTATCATAGTTGGATCGGGGAAAATGTGACAAAATAACAGCGGCGGTGGCTACATAGTGTTGGGGTTGGCAAAGTACACCGCTGCTATTTTGCTTTTTTCGTATAACCTCTGTGAATAAGTAAACACATTTTTCCGTCTACAGGGCGTTGCCATGGAAAACACAATACAGACGAAAAAGTGTTCACTTTTGACAGAGATTGGATTGGATGGGAATTATAAAAGTAAGACTACATGGAATTTAAACAACATTATCTTAGATGTGTTTTGTTACTTATCATTTACTTTTATATAGCTACAAAAGAAGAACGATTTGGCATCATCAACACAAAGCCGCAGCTCACTTACTAAACCAATGAAAAGGAGACCGAATGTGACCCAAAAGACGAATACCAATACTGTAAATGGTGTGGCAATCAAAATATATGCAGTTATTTGGTAAATTACTTTCAAAGGAATATCTTGGAACTTCTGGTGGTCCAAACATAAAAGATGAAAAAATCTTTTTCATCAGTTTAATGGGGGTGGATGAACCGGTAGATGATAAAATTGGTCAAAAATGGAGATTTACAGATGCGGGACAGCTGGTAGATAGCAAGGATGGTTTGTGTTTAGGTTTGGCATACAACCGTTTTGACTACACAAACGCAAAGCTAACTTTGAGAGTTGACTCTTGTGACATGAATGAGCATGGACAGTTTTGGTCTTTTGTCTTGGTTTGATTCTAATTTCTATGAATTGAAACTATCCTCATGATAACAGCATGTTTAAAATGTGTTGATCTTTTATTGTATTGGCGTTACCCTTATCCATGAATACACACAATTGGGGGAAAATCTAGTAGTTGTAGGGAAAATAAAGTACACCATTTTTATTTGACTTATGGAAGATTGAATTGATAAAAACAACTGAAATTTATTAAGTTTTAGGAAGAATTAAAACACAGTAAAAATTTCTTTAATTCTATCAAAAGTGAGTTTCCTCTTTTCGTACCCAAGCTAAGCATTCAGGAACTTTTGCGAAAATGGAATTTAAATAAAGTTTATATTAATGGAAATAGCGCGAAAACAGGCAAAAATAGGATTTTGCGTATCGTAATAATAGAACTTTGCGTCTTATGATAATAATACTTAATACAGTAGACTATACAGTAATCGTCTAAAGTATTCGATCGCCCCCTGGGCCCGTGTGGCGGCTTATGGAAAAGTACCCTTCCCAATTTTCGGCTAAACTATAGAATGCGACTACGCTTTTTCGTCAATTAGTTTAATCAAATCACTTAAATCTCTTAATTATTATATTGAAAAAACATAGGGTTTTGTGTAGGAAATACTTAATTAACTTTAATCATTGAAATAACTTAATTTCTTTAAAATAGTTTTAATGAAATTAAGTGTGTCATCTCGAATGGACTTAAAACTTTAAAAAACTAAAATTTTTAAAATTTAAGTAATTTAGGCAAATTAAGGGACTAATTTGACAAACCAAAACTAAATTAAACCAAGTATTTTCATAATTTTAGTATATTAAGTATTTAACGAAAAAGCATAGTTACATTCTATATTTTTACCGATGGTTTTTATTGCGATTCTTGTCCGATAGAAAAATAGGGATAATCGCCATCGCAATCGCTGATACCAAAATGTAGTATCGCTTACTAAGCCTGATACATACATATATTATAATAATTTTATCCATGATTAAAAACTAGTTCGCTATTCGTCATTACTAGAAATATTTATCCTTATTTGAAATTATTTGTATTGATAAAAGTTAACTTAGGAAATAAAAAGAGCTTATATTTTAATCAAAATTTAAAAATAGTAATAATAATATAAGTTTGTCTCCATTGATTCTTTTGAATAGCATAATAGTGAATTCGGTTCCAGGAAGTAAATTAATTTTTTTTACAATTATGGAAAAATCCATAAAATCAACGAATTTAAATGTTATTGTACAAAAAAAAATTTAATGATTACTTTGATAAAAGATTAAAATCCCAATAGCATTGTAAAAATATGATAATAAATAAATAATTTGTGGAACTAAATTCTCCAGGTACAACGTGTACTTTTACCTGGACAGAAGCAAAAACCTGCTTTTATCCGTAAGAGTTTGACTCCAAGTCATCAGTCTAATTGAAGATACAAAATGAGCTTATATTCAACAAGATTTTTGATAGGATTAATTTTATTTACTCTTTTTCAAGTGGCAGTTGTACTAGAATTTCAGCTGGAAAATGAAATGGTATAACCTTTCTTACTTTCAAATAGTTTTTTTTCAATATTCCAAGCACAATGAATAATATTAATTTTGTTATCACACAATCAAAAGCCTGCACCCGTATACAATACAACCGATTTTGAAACTGATTTACAATATCCCAAAAGACATCAAGAAAAGCTGATCGAAACTCAACTAAATGAATTAGAAAACAATACGGAGGATGTAAAAATAACCAATAATCTACGAGATCAACATGGTCATAATAATTTGGAATATAATACTTACTTTTTATCCGAAAGAGCGGTGGAAGTATATACTGAAAAAGAAAAAGGGTATATTTTAAGAAAAAAAAGATCAGCTGCCAATAATTCAACGGCATTGGATAAGCAATTTGAACAGTTCTGCAGCAGTGTCGGAAGTCAGCCATGCACTTGCTATTATCCTGATCACAAAAATATTCCACAATTTGAACTCGGCATCGACGAACTCACAAAAAACGCGTCTGGTTTAAATGGTACTGGGCCTGGCAACTGTCAGGATCTCAAAGTTTTGGGAAATAAACTAGAAGGGCTCTATTTGGTTCGCTTTAATTCAAAAAGAATTAAAACAATCTACTGCAATTTTAATAATGAAACCATACAAGATACGAAGAATCAAGATCAAAACAAAAAAGATACTCATCCAAAAGAGGGTTCTATCGGACGATCATCTAAAACCATTATTCGATTTTGCGGCGATGTAAAAGGAAAACGGTGTACTTATCTTTATTCTGATTATCCTGATGCTCCCCAAATGGGGAATGTAAATCTTGTTAGAAAAGAACCTACAAGCTGTAAAGATCTTTCTCTAATTGGGCATATTCTTCAAGGATTTTATATGGTTCGGTTGAATACCATCAAAGTTAAAATTATCTACTGTGACTTCAAAAATCAGACTACGGTTGGCAACAATAAAGGAGCAAATACGGAATGTATTTCGAGTTTGAATAATAAAAGCCAATCATTGTATTGTAATGGTTTGGGAAGTCAACCATGCTCTTGCTACTACTCGAATAGTCCAAATATCTCGCAGTTTGAGCTCAGTAACGACGAAACCACCAGAAAAGCATTATTAGATAATGGACCAACTAGTTGTGAAGATCTTAAAATCATTGGTTACACCATTAAAGGATTCTACATGGTTCGGTTTAATGAAAAGATTTTAAAAACAGTATTTTGTGAATTTCATGAGCCATCAATGAATAAAGATAATCCGTATTCAAATACTACAACGATGATGTCTTCTTCAAGTAAAACAACACAAATTGAGGTTAAAACTACACCTATAAAAATCACCACCAGAAAGTATATGAAAGAATTATCGACTAAAATTGCAACATTAAAACCACAAATTCGACAGCAAAATTATGTTAAAAATCCAGGTCCGTCAATTTTCACTATTTTGTAATAACAATAGAAGAATTTCACTTTTTGTTATAAAATGTTTGATACAGGTTCTATAGAACAGTTTTCGAAAACCACCCCCGTAATAAAAAATTACGGAACATTTTATTTACTGAAGAATAAGCGTAATAAATGCATGTCATGTGGTTTTTTAAATCTTCGTTTTCCATACGAGGACAATTGTGATCCAAAAGACAAATACCAGCATTGGAGATGGTGCAGTGATAACCAATTATGCAATCATTTGGGTAAATTTCTTTCCAAGGAATATTTGGGTTTAGATAGATACCCAAATGGAACAACTGAAAAAGGTTTTCACATTAAATTATTGGAGTCATCTTCATCTAAAGATGTTGTCCAAAAGTGGAGTGCAACGGGGTTGGGACAATTGGTTGATATTGAAGATGGTTTGTGCTTAGGTGTTTCATACAACAGTGTTGATCGTCAACATCTTCTGATTGGTGTTCAATCTTGTGACGAGACAGATGATGCACAGTTCTGGTTTTTTGAGAATATTTGGACACCTACTTCAGTTTCAGCATCAAGACCTCAAGTTGTGGGATTTACTTTCCCGGGAAAATCAACAAGTAACTTAATTTTTTACGAGCTTTTCAATTAAATACATTATAATTCAATATATTATCGATTTTAGTAGTTATATTTGAAGTTATTCATACATATTGTGTTTAGGTTATCCCGCTTTCGAAGCCTCTGAAATAATACCATTAATTCGAAAGGATGGGAAAAGCTATTTATTAAAGAATAAGCGTAATAAATGCATGTCATGCGGTTTGTTAAATCGGTATGGCCCATATGAGGACAATTGTGATTTAAAAGACAATTACCAGCATTGGAAATGGTGTGAGGATAACAAACTATGCAATCATATGGGCCAGTTTCTTTCGAAAAAGTATATTGGTGATTTTACTGAACGAAATGGAAAAACTGAAAAACTGTTCCACATCAAAATATCCTCTTTGTCAAAAGATCTTGTTCAAAATTGGAGGGCAACAGATTTGGGACAATTGGTAGATATCAAAGATGGTTTGTGTTTAGGTGTTGCATACAACAGTGTTGATCGCTTACACCTTCTGATTGAAGTTAAGTCTTGTGACGAGAAAGATGATGGGCAGTTCTGGTCTTTTGAAAGTATTACATTTTCTACATCAGAAGCTATGATTCTCCATAGGTCAATCAAAATTGGGCCGCTACCAATCAGAGCCAAATATTGAGCAGCACTGGTTTGTGCTTGAGAGCGGAAAAAGATTCTGATTATCACGATGTTCACTTAACCGTGGAGACTTGTGACCATCACAGAAAAAGATAGATCTGGTCATTTACAACCATTTGATTTGATTGGTTATAAAAACATTTCTTTAAAAAAAATTAAATTAACGGTTGCAACTTCAATTCGTATTTCTTGGTTGTAAAACACATTGGGAAAATGCAAATATGCCACTAAGTCTTTAGATTTGAAATTCAAAATAAACACTATTCACCAATCGGTGCCTGCTTTTCATCAATTTTGGTCCCTCATTCTTAAATATTTTTTAAAATGGGGGCCTGGGGGCGTTCCTAGTTATTCAAATTTATTTCGCCCACTTAAATTGAGTTTATTTGGTATTGGCAAATTATAATAATTATTCATAAAATGACTTGTACGAATCAGAGAATTTTTAAAGCAACCCAAATTTGTTTTGACCCCCGTCATGCAAAAAAATTCATCAATTTTTTAAAAATTAACATGGTAGATATAGACCCCCTCAGGTTAATCTGCACTATACTGTAGATTTAGTGTATTTAGTTTCAATTCGAAAAAATTAAAACACCCAAATTCACTAAAAAGATAAATATAGTCAACATGTGCCGTAATTGTAATATTCGATTGATAGATGGCTGTGGTTTCGATTTAAAAAAAATATATGAACACCCGTATATGGACAATATATGAATGCACATTATTTCCCCCTTTTTTAAATAAAAGATCTGCCTGAAAATTGCTAGGATTCCCTATATAGACTCTTGCCAAGACACATTAGTAGATGTGGCGTTTTTTTTTTGCTTTGCATTCCTGAAGAAATCTTATTGTTTTCAATTTTCGCAGACGGCCTAACGTGTTTCAGCGTTGCTCTCTGGATAAATCTTTGTGTGTTGGTAGAATGTTTCTAGAGAGAAAGGAAACGGGTTAGCCTAAAATAATGCAGTTCGTCCCATTGCAACGTCAGTAACGTTGGGGTTGACTTTGGTCAATTTTAAAATGGTTCGTAGTTTGGTGAAGTTGTTATGCTTGGGTTTCTTCTTTAAATTGAATTCACTTTTACTTAAGTGGGACTTGATTTATAATCATTGAGGGGCCAAGCACGGCTTAATTAAAATACATATTAATTAACTCAAAGAGATGCGTTTTATTCAAAAGATCTTTAAGCGCAACGGCACTGCCAAAGATCACGCAAAGGTTCTAGATTCAATGCAAAAAAATTCATAAACATTTTTCCTGATTGAAATAAAAAAATTTATTTTGGTAAGCCGCAAAATAGTGTTGTAAGTTTGGATGGACCCTGAATAGAATCCGTGACCGCCAAGCAAAGAGTTCGTTTAGCAGTCATGATTTCACCGGGTTGTTAAAAAACAGTGTTAGGATTTTCAACTTATTTGTTTCGATTATATACGTAAGTAGAAGGAATACCGTTAACAGCGCGAATGTTATTGCGCTTACAAGCAGTTCTTTATTGTCTAATAATCTAAAATTGTCGAAATCAAAGTCAGTTAATTTACCTACGCCTCGTTGGAGACGTTTAAGTTCGCAAGCGTTTTGATCATAGTAGGGTGGACTTGTGGAGTATTCCAGACCACCGTATGATGAGTACGAATAATGAAATTAGTTGATTAATCTTCTGTTAAAATACCTAATGAAGGAGTTTTTATGGGACAGTTAACGCAATCCTTCCGCAATTTGGTATTTTTGAGTACACAGCTTGTAGCTGAGTACGTGATATCCAAAAACCATTGACCTTCCCCTCCAGGATCGCTAATAAACCGCACTTTGTTTTTACCCACTGTAAACAAATGTGTCCATCCCATTAAATTTTTGGTTTAATAGCTGTAAAAACTTCGTAATCAATTACTATTGGATTGGTTTCTACTCTAGGTACGTTACAGTATGACGGGATTGCAGGATCCAAAATCCCGACGGGTACCTGTTTACTACAATCGCATGCCGAAATTTCAATAGTAGAGATAGTGGAAGGAGGAATAGAAAAAAGATGGAGACGAATTGTAAATCTGTGTAAAAAGTAGCGAGTATTTTGTTGCAAAAACATATTCTAGCTGTCCCTTATTGTCCGAGTGCTTGTGATTTCGATTCCTTTTCTTAAATATCTTCAAATATTTGACTAGAAAAGAACTCCTTACTATGTGAACATGAATGACTCGTGACGTGGTACTGATAATGCTATGATGATTTCTAGTTGACTGCAATTAGGTTTACTTTATTTCGATGGACCGCCTTAAAAGAAATGTTTTCTGGTCTTCGAGATGAATTTAAATGTAGTGTATTTCTGCTGGATAATTTCTCCTCTTTTGGAGTCTAGCTTATTTCTTACAAAACGGACCACAATTGAAAATGACCAGAATAAAGAAAAATGATTTAAAATAGGGTATTGAGAAGACCAAGCAAAAAAAAGCAAATTAAATTAAGAGAAGATTGAGAGAATCACTGGGCTAGTTAGTTAATTTAGTTTGGGTCGTCTTTTTTCGCTAGATTAGCAAATCAAGCGAGATTAAATATCGCTTTTTCATTAGCGAACAAACCTCTACATAGTTCAACTGATTTGCGAATGCATTCGCAAACCAAAATTCATTAGCGAGAACATTCGCAAACGGACCCCATTAGCAAATACACTCGCAAATATGTGTGCACACAGGAAAACATTGGATAGCGAATGCATTCGCAAATACAACCCATTTTCAAATATATTCGCAATTCAAATGATATATTTATGTGCACCAAATATTGGTTGGTGAATGCATTCGCTTTTGAATACCATTAGCGGATACAATCGCAAATCAACAAATATTTTGGTTAGCGAACGCATTCGCCAATGAATATCATTTGCGGATGCAATCGCAAATCAAGAATTGTTTTGATTTGTGAATACATTCGGTAATTAATCCAATTAGCGAATATATCCGCTAATCAATCAATTTATTCCAGGATACAAACAGTGGGTATTGGAACCACCGACCACGTAGCTTAAATAGTGGGTAGGATATCTTTTTTTTTTTTTACTTTTGCTTTCCATGTTGGGCACGATCAACAAAGAGGTCCATGTTTCCGATCGACAGACTCTCATTCATCACTGGATCGGATATGGAGTCTATTTGTAAGACATTTTAAGCCATGGTTTTTCAAAGAATTTTTGTTATTATATTTGAAGGCTGAAGGAAGTCTACAGGTTGCCGAAAATATAATAGGAAAACGAAAAATAATTTAGTTTTTTTATATTTTTGCGTTACATATACTTTTATTTTTGTGTTTTTTAATTTTGTGATGTATAACATAAGATTAAAATTCGTGAGACTTTTTCGTATTTTTTTGCATTTTTCTTAGATTTGTTTGCATAAACTCCTCTTTTATTTATTAAGTTGTATGACGTGTCCACTTATATTATTATCCCATTGATCCTGGGCCGTTATTTTAGATGCTATTTTCTAGTAGATGATGCTAGCATCTACTAGTTTTCTTCCTTTTTCTTTCCCATTTCTATCCACGGGCCCTTACCTGCTGTTAACTTATTTCGCCGGTATATTTTTTGAGGAAGATGGGATAAACTTCATATTTTTATCTATTATTATATTTCTAGTTTATAGTTACCGATATAGTTCATTTTTCGAGAATTTTAGTGGTTTATTTTTCATTTTCTACATAGTGGGTTTCTGATAAACATCATTTATACGCACGATTTATAGATGTGAAATATCTCAAGTCATCAGACTGATTTGGTTTAGGTCTAGCTGTGAATCTTGTGATTTTGTTGGTCTTGCTGTGATGATAAATTAGTTTTAAATTAATAGAAATATGCATAGATGAAATTGTATCTTTGCAATTGCCTGTTGTTAAAATACCGAAAATTTTCTCATCCTGATTGGATTTTTAACAATTATTGTAGCTTTTTTGTTGGAATTAGCCTTCTATTAAGTCATGCTAAAATATCACTTTATTAAAGCTATCACCCCCACGGCCACGCCAAAGTTTGAAAATAAATTCATAGTAACAAGATATCATAAATAGGGACTTGTCTTTCTAGACTTCGATATTGTCTCGTTATCTACATTTCTTTTGATTTCTACCGAATGTTAGGCCGATTTCCTGCATAATAATTTAAAATATGTGTTGGTTGATTGCGATTATATTCGTTGATTGGATTGATTGGAGAATGTTTTTGCGAGGCATTTTGTTTGGGTCCGCCGATAAAAAACGTTCTCATTCGCGAGTGCATTCACTAATGGGGCTCATTAGCGATTGTTTTCGCTAACCAATTTTTTTGGCTGCAGTGGTTAATATGTGTTCATTCGCGATTGTATTCGCTAATGAACATCATTAGCGATTGTTTTCGCTAACCAATTTTTGGGGGATGCTACGATGGATATATTTTCATTCGCGAGTATATTCGCTATTGGGAACCGTTTGCGAGTGTTTTCGCTATTGAATTTTTATTCGCGAATGCATTCGCTAATCAGTTGGCCCTTATATGGATTTGTTCGCTATTGAAAAAACGATATTTAATCTCGCTTGATTTGCTAATGTAGCGAAAAAAGAAACCCCATTTAGTTTCAGTTTCGACAGTTATTGCAAATATAGTCTTCATAATTTAGTTCTCTTTCATTAACATCTATATTTATTTGTATATTTCGTTTTATTAATTGCAAGAATTAATTGAACTACCTCAGTAATAATGGTAGTGGTTGACTCCAATTGTAAAGACGTGTATTCAAAGTTCACATATATGTCAAACATTTAATGTTGATCCCTTGAATGTCTCGAATTCAAACCCCATTACATGCCACACAGGCCTACTTTGAATTTGAAATATTTTAATTATGTGATTCAAACTTTTAAAGCCAAGTCCTCTTCTAACAAGCAACCAGTAAAATAAGTGCTTCTATCGTCATCAGGCGACGGGCTAAACAATCCTAGATTTTTGTACAAATCAACTTTGTCACCAACTTTAAGTTTCAAAATGGATTGCAAAGTTACAAGCATGCTCATCCCGTATGTGTAAGACTGACCAACTTTTACCCCGTTCACACGAATGTCAACCCTAAGATTGGTTGGAAAGTTAGACAAATTCAAAATATCTCTTATACCAGTGAATTGGAAATGGTAAATTCCGTTTACAGGAGCAGTGAAAACCCCTGTTGTAATGTTCATGGCGTTTCCGACATTCAAGCGCTGCATGCCGAAACGAAGTACTTGCGGGATTACGCTGTTTTTCTGCATAGTGTTATTTCTCTGCACGTAGAAATATACTCCGTTAGAAGTCTTGACATCAACATATCCAATAAATTTATCAGCAGCTATGGAAAAGAAATAACTTTTATTATTAAGTCCTCTTGTTACTTCTGCGGAGAAAATCGACAAACTGTATGATTCCGATTTAGGATTTTCATTTTGAAAATTGCAAAAGGCAACTCCAATCTTGTTTTCGCTTGGTCTCACCACATATAAACCATTTAATGTGTAGCCGATTTCGTTCAAGTCATCACAATTGGTTGGATAAGGGTTCTGGGTTTTATTGTTGGGCTTTCTAAAATATTTTAGTACAGAAAAAAGGAAAACAAAATTAATAAATTGATAATTCACAATTTTTGTTATTTTTTCGTACTTGTTATATAGCAAGTAGTTTGGTAGAATTCGTACTGGGCGTTTTTCTCTCTCCAAAAGTCCAGCCTTGGGAATGCTATCTTTGTTTGACAAAAGTAGTCCGAGGATCTTGTTCTCTAACTGCTCTATTTTTGTTTCATAATTTTGGTTTTTTAGTTCAAGATTTGAAATTCTATCATTTTGGTTTGCATTTTCTGCCTCTATACGGGTGATCCGGTCTGAGACTGTGGATACAATTACAATTGTTTTTAGTTTTAACAGTTTTTTTGGGAAAAAGTTCGTGATACAATACCGTCATCATCAGCTAAAGTCGTTGAGATTGGAGCAATGTAAGAAAATATAGAATACAACAGTAATACCATTGACAAAATTTTAATAAAACGCGTATCCATTCTTATCATTAAACAGTTTTAATTGAAAGACAAAGAGAAATAGACTGTGCAGATTCTGTGAAAGTCAAGTAATAGACTTTCCAACTGATAAGTCATATGTGCTATGTATTTTTCTGCGTCATTTATCACTTGAGTGAGCACCAATAAAGTACTTATCAGTGGCAAAATTCGTGGAATCAGTTTCCGCAACCATTGCCACTCCAGTGTTCCAAAATGAAATTTTTTATGGAAATAAATTGATTAAGGTTAGAATAAATAAAAAAATTAAAAAACAGTTCTTTGAGGCGATAAAAATAATTCATCATGATCTTTCGTAGAGCTTTCTTTCAAGATCTACAAGATTTGTATTCATATTCATATTAGAAATGGTAACATGGAGCTACAAATAACACATAAATGCTGTTTTAGGGATATGATCTTAGCTAATATGATTATTTCGCCGTAGCCTAGATTATTTATACTGTAAAAAGTGGCAAAGAATAAAGAAAAAAATGTGCTGTAAATATTTTAGGTTTCCATTTATTATGTGAAATAGTATATGGAAAATATATTGAAAATAAGTATAGGACTGAAAAATTAACAAACTTCATTTTTTGGAACTGGAAAATAAAACATAGACAACATCTTTAAAAATTATTCTTATTGCTTCAAAATTTTTTTTTAAATATAAAGCTGTTCTCAGGCTTAACAATAAGCTACAAATAAAATATTGTCTGAAAATTTGTACATCCTATCTTAATTTTTCTAAAATTTTATGCCAAATAGCATACGGTTAGCTCATCCTTGTGTTCAACTATTGTGTGGTAACATGGATAAACTCTTATTAATATGAAAAAACCGATGAAATGGATGCCTTATTCAACTCGTATTTTAGATGTATCATGGATAGAATGTGTTTCATTACTTTACAATAATAAAAATTTATCGAAAGTTAAGTGGATAAACCCTTATTAATATGAAAAACCGATAGAATGGATAGATGGATGGATGGATATTACAGTGCGTCATTCAGTTCATATTTTAGATTTTTCATTTATAGAATATTTTTCATTACTTTATTGTAATAAAAATTGACTAAATGGCTCCTAACTATTATAAATTTACATAGACCATCGCCTATTTGGAGGGAAAATTATTTTTTTATACTAAAAAAAGTATTCCACCACATGTGAGGAATGGACTGTTAAAAACTCTTTGGAATAATAAAATTTTAAAACTTACCACATGAAACTGGATTCGTAAAATATTTTAAGGAATAATTTTTCAATGGAAATGAGTATAACTTCTTATACTGAAAGAAAAAATTACTTTTGTAACGGAAATATATATTTATTATAGTCATCGATTAAATTACAAAATGACAAAGTAGAATATCTAGCTTAATGTTGGGCGAGATAAACTGAAATCACAATTAAGGACAACTAAGCTGCCAAACTAAGCTGCATACTCAAAGGAAACTAAAGCTATATTTTTAGATTAAAAACAAAAGGTGTTCTAATTTTATTAAAACATTCTGCCAATTCACATACTTTGAGGATATAAATCGATTTGAAATATCAAAATGGCTACGAATTTTGAAGTATTTTTTGTAGGATTGATTTTACCGGTGCAATTTCAAGTTACAGTTGATCTTGGCATTCACCGGAAAATAGAATGGCCATTTTGATATTTCAAATAAATCGATTTGAAATATCAAAATGGCTACGAATTTTCAAGTATTTTTTGTAGGATTGATTTTACCGGTGCAATTTCAAGTTACAGTTGTTCTTGGCATTCACCAGAAAATAGAATGGTAAACTAAAACATAAAATTGCAATGAATAAAAATATTAAAAAAAGATTATTGAAACTGTCACACAGAAGCCTGTATTTCAATACGATACAAAACCCTTCAAAACTGATTTACAAAAGAACAACAAAAACCAAGAAAAACATGTCGATGGTGATTTGAATTCGAAAAACGTCTTTGTATTCAACAAATCACGGCAGAGAACACTGAAACTGGCAAAACTCACTCTGCAAGAAACACGAGATCAAATGCAAATGATTCAATCATTCAACGGCCTTTGATGAACAATTCGAATATTTTTGCAGCACGGCAGGTAGTCAGCCTTGCACTTGCTATTACCCTGATCATAAAAGCGTTCCCCAATTTGAACTTAGGTACTGAGGTACCGATGAATTAACCAAAATGGCTTCCACTGTGAATGGTTCTGGACCTGCCAGCTGTCAGGATCTCAAAGCGTTAGGCGCTATCTTTGAAGGATTTTATATGGTAGGCCTAAAACAACAGCGAGTTAAAGCAATTAACTGCAATTTCAACAATGAAAGCCTACAAAATACAAAAATCATGAAGCGAACTGGAAGAAAACTTCCATAAAAGAACTTGAAAGTGGAATATCAACAAAACCAATTATCCGATTTTGTGGCAATTTTAAAGGGAAAAAATGCACTTACCTCCATTCTGATTATCTTGTTCTTATATTTTGTATAACATTATTTATTCTTTTTAATCTAGATGAGTCTTCAAAAATCATGCTAGTAAATGAAAAGGCTGAAAAAGTCTATTTGTTAAGGAGTCTTAGGTGCATGCACTGTTAAAAAATATTTAAAAAATCGAGTATTCAAAGATTGTGAAAATCGAAGGTTAATTTTAATGCTAAATTTCTGGTTGAAAAAGTAACTGCACATATATTTTAAGACTAAAGTTGAATAATCATAGTCAGATGATGCTATAGCAGTAAAGATTTTGAATAAATAATGAGACAAACAATATGTAGGAAATTGCGATTCTGCCGTTTTCAAGGGTTTTAAACCCCCGAAAAAAAGTTACACGCTTTTAGAGGGTTTTTGTTCTTGAAAAACGAGAAAGATTTTTAACAGTGTGTCCTCGGGTTTCTTGAATCCATATTGCCCATACGAGTCCGATTGCAACCAGAGCGAAAAAGATCAACATTGGAAATGGTGTGGCGATATGAGCATTTGCAACCATTCTGGCAAATTCCTTTCGAAGGAATATGGTGGAACTTCTTTCAATTTCGAAAAAGAAAAAGAACAAGACACTTACGATCTGAAATTGTTGAGTTCAGGGTCATCAGTGCACTATCAGAAATGGAGTGTGACAGATTCAGGACATTTATTAGATTGCATAAATGGTTTGTGCTTGGGTATTTTACAATTCAGTGTGGATCAACAGAACCCCCTTCTTACTGTCAACCCTTGTGACAGTAGGGCAGTTATGGTCGTTTGTTATGGTTTAGTGCTGTTTGTCTATCTAACCTTATCACTAAAATTTATAATTTAAAAATATCTGGTATAGTTTAGTTAATCGATATATATCCAACGTTATATAATAGGTTATAGTATAGTATATCACAGGGAGTGTTCTTTTGTTTCGTTGAATACACTTGTTGAATACACACAATCGGAAGACAAATGATGCAGCTCGTCCCAATATTTACTAGATCTATGTATAACTCTTTTTCAAATATTCTTTTCAGTTTTATTATTTTTAAACAACAATTGATTGTACAATATATGTCTAAAAGTTGCTGAAAACTGTCAAAATAATGTTTTAAAAAAACTATTCTACATGTATAATTATATTTCATTGTGTAACAGAAAACGAATGATTAGGTTAATTGCTTAATTAAGGGAGTATAATTTAAAAGATAACGTCATCCTTTTTCATTGATTCGGGATACAAACCCGATCTTGTTCTTACACTCTAATTCTACCAATAACAGGTAGAGGGCATGACTGGACTATGTCTCCTCAATCCTGCCCACCACACAGTGCATGTTCCTTTTACTGCACTTACAGGTCTCCCCAATGCTCGCTTAAATTATTTCCTTATTATTTTTTACTCGATAGCGATTTTAATAGAGCCTTTTCATAACTAGACAAATTTTTGATTTATTAGAATATCAAACTTTTATAGCGATTCATTGAACAAAACTGAATTAACTATAAAAAAAGATTGATGTATTTAAACCGCTAAATTAACTATTCAAATATTATTGGCAAAGGATGTAACGCAAAACGTCAGAAA
The DNA here is from genome assembly GCA_030141595.1 of Chydorus sphaericus. Lineage (NCBI taxonomy): Eukaryota > Metazoa > Arthropoda > Branchiopoda > Diplostraca > Chydoridae > Chydorus > Chydorus sphaericus. The sequence continues at coordinate 10,547,980 of CM057929.1, read as the reverse complement.
TCTAAATATATAAATTCAATTAAAAATATATATTTTAAACAAATCCCATTTAACACGCTGAAAAAAGTTGGGTTCATATAATTATACTTACATCAAGTGGATACAGTTTGTACGCGTATTCAGTTAAGCTTCACGTATCAAACTGTGGAATATTCCGTCGTGTTTGTGATACCTTAACCTTTGAGGAAAAAAAATGAGAAAACCGAATTTCAAGACGATTAGACTACTTCTAAAATTTATGTTATTATTTCAGATTTACTCTCATCACTGTTTCAAAGCAGAGGTGACTGAGAATAAGTCAACTGAATGTTTTGACATAAAATGCAAAGTTGGTGAAGAAACAGGCTTTAAGGACCAGATTTCTGAAAAGGATGCAGGACTAAGTGTTTCTAAACGACAAAAACGGCCTGCTCACTTGATACCATTGAAACTACTTCGGTACCTTTACTTCAATTTGCTTCTATTTTACTAATTGAAATTTCTCTATATTATGTAACTGCACACTTTTAAATTATTACAGTGGAAAAGAGAAAAACAAAACTGAAATTTCAAATACACGATTTTATGAGCCTGCAAAGAGCTGCGAAGAATTGCTAAAAATTGGTTACACACGAAATGGATTTTACTTGGTAAAAGGAAATACCACGTCAAACAAGAGCGACGTTGAAATAGTGGATTGCATGTTCTCAAGCCCCAGTGGAGTTAAAGAAGGCAAGAAATCAAATAAAAATAGCATAATGTGGAAATAATATTTAACTCCAGTCAAATAATGTACTTTTACTATGGGGTAAATAGTAAAAGAGAAACGTATTGGTTTCATTTATTTGAATACCAGTTTGATTAAATCCAATCGACGTAGATCTATTGAGACATTCGTAGAACTCGGCGTCGAAACTTTTAGTAAAAGTGAACACGAAAGATCGAAACGACCTGGACGATTAATTCCATTACAGCTTCTTAAGTATTTAATTTACAATTGCAATTTTTCTCGTATTATTTATTAGTCGATTACCAATAATGTAGACCTTATCATAGTTGGATCGGGGAAAATGTGACAAAATAACAGCGGCGGTGGCTACATAGTGTTGGGGTTGGCAAAGTACACCGCTGCTATTTTGCTTTTTTCGTATAACCTCTGTGAATAAGTAAACACATTTTTCCGTCTACAGGGCGTTGCCATGGAAAACACAATACAGACGAAAAAGTGTTCACTTTTGACAGAGATTGGATTGGATGGGAATTATAAAAGTAAGACTACATGGAATTTAAACAACATTATCTTAGATGTGTTTTGTTACTTATCATTTATTTTTATATAGCTACAAAAGAAGAACGATTTGGCATCATCAACACAAAGCCGCAGCTCACTTACTAAACCAATGAAAAGGAGACCGAATGTGACCCAAAAGACGAATACCAATACTGTAAATGGTGTGGCAATCAAAATATATGCAGTTATTTTGGTAAATTACTTTCAAAGGAATATCTTGGAACTTCTGGTGGTCCAAACATAAAAGATGAAAAAATCTTTTTCATCAGTTTAATGGGGGTGGATGAACCGGTAGATGATAAAATTGGTCAAAAATGGAGATTTACAGATGCGGGACAGCTGGTAGATAGCAAGGATGGTTTGTGTTTAGGTTTGGCATACAACCGTTTTGACTACACAAACGCAAAGCTAACTTTGAGAGTTGACTCTTGTGACATGAATGAGCATGGACAGTTTTGGTCTTTTGTCTTGGTTTGATTCTAATTTCTATGAATTGAAACTATCCTCATGATAACAGCATGTTTAAAATGTGTTGATCTTTTATTGTATTGGCGTTACCCTTATCCATGAATACACACAATTGGGGGAAAATCTAGTAGTTGTAGGGAAAATAAAGTACACCATTTTTATTTGACTTATGGAAGATTGAATTGATAAAAACAACTGAAATTTATTAAGTTTTAGGAAGAATTAAAACACAGTAAAAATTTCCTTAATTCTATCAAAAGTGAGTTTCCTCTTTTCGTACCAAGCTAAGCATTCAGGAACTTTTGCGAAAATGGAATTTAAATAAAGTTTATATTAATGGAAATAGCGCGAAAACAGGCAAAAATAGGATTTTGCGTATCGTAATAATAGAACTTTGCGTCTTATGATAATAATACTTAATACAGTAGACTTAGGGTGTTTCAAAAAACACGACTTTTGTCAAATTACGTGGGCGTTTGGATATATCATGTGAAATGTGTAAAAAATAATTGAGGTAAAATATTTTGAAGAAAAATTTATATTTGACCACCCCACGACCAAAAAAACCCTAAAAATGACCATTTTTACGTAATTAAAAATTATTACGTAACGATATGTTCACGTAATCACAGCGGCGTTTTCACAACATATAGAAAATACCTTATACCCAGCTATGGTAGAAAAATTGGACCAAAAAATCATCATTTAGCCTACCCACCGAGCGTTTATAAATACTAGTATATACCCAATGCCCTTAACATTATGTAACTTTACTTTAGGTTTAAGAATCAAAATAAATTTTATACAGTCATTTTCATTATTGTGTTAGAAGGAGGAGTATCAAATGTGTATTTTCCCTGATTTGGTTTTTTCAAAAAATAATAAATATTAAACCATATACGAGTTATAAAATTTGTGGGTTGGAGAGTAGTATTAATTTATTTCTAGCCGATATAACTGGCTGTATGCATACATTTTTCCAAATATTTTGAAAGAAATATATTTGTTCTGATTCTATTCGGCCTCTTAAAGCATTCACTGTCTTTGGTCATCATCAAAACTCGTGAAGTAGCGTTTCGAAAAAAAACCATCTACAAGTTATAGCAACTCCTACATGCAGCATTTAACTGATACACTATGCGCCAGATTGGTCCAGATGTCCAAATTATTGTATTTTTAAATTCTTATTTAGATTTAAAGAACAAGATATTTGAAAACTTATGCGTAGAGCCAGTTATATATCATTGTATTGTAATGGTTTGGGAAGTCAACCATGCTCTTGCTACTACTCGATAGTCAAAATATCTCGCAGTTTGAGCTCAGTAACGACGAAACCACCAGAAAAGCATTATTAGATAATGGACCAACTAGTTGTGAAGATCTTAAAATCATTGGTTACACCATTAAAGGATTCTACATGGTTCGGTTTAATGAAAAGATTTTAAAAACAGTATTTTGTGAATTTCATGAGCCATCAATGAATAAAGATAATCCGTATTCAAATACTACAACGATGATGTCTTCTTCAAGTAAAACAACACAAATTGAGGTTAAAACTACACCTATAAAAATCACCACCAGAAAGTATATGAAAGAATTATCGACTAAAATTGCAACATTAAAACCACAAATTCGACAGCAAAATTATGTTAAAAATCCAGGTCCGTCAATTTTCACTATTTTGTAATAACAATAGAAGAATTTCACTTTTTGTTATAAAATGTTTGATACAGGTTCTATAGAAGAGTTTTCGAAAACCACAACCGTAATAAAAAATTACGGAACATTTTATTTACTGAAGAATAAGCGTAATAAATGCATGGCATTTGGTTACTTAAATCTTCGTTTTCCATACGAGGACACTTGTGATCCAAAAGACAAATACCAGCATTGGAGATGGTGCAGTGATAACCAATTATGCAATCATTTGGGTAAATTTCTTTCCAAGGAATATTTGGGTTTAAATACTTACCCAAATGGGAAAACTAAAAAAGGTTTTCACATTAAATTATTGGAGTCATCTTCATCTGAAGATGTTGTTCAAAAGTGGAGTGCTACGGGATTGGGACAATTAGTAGATATTAAAGATGGTTTGTGCTTAGGTGTTTCATACAACAGTGTTGATCTTCAACACCTTCTGATTAGTGTTCAATCTTGTGACGAGACAGATGATGCACAGTTCTGGTCTTTTGAGAATATTTGGACACCTACTTCAGTTTCAGCATCAAGACCTCAAGTTGTGGGATTTACTTTCCCGGGAAAATCAACAAGTAACTTAATTTTACGAGCTTTTCAATTAAATACTTTATCGATTTTAGTAGTTATATTTGAAGTTATTCATACATATTGTGTTTAGGTTATCCCGCTTTCAAAGCCTCTGAAATAATACCATTAATTCGAAAGGATGGGAAAAGCTATTTATTGAAGAATAAGCGTAATAAATGTATGTCATGGGGTTTCTTAAATCGGTATGGTCCATATGAGGACAATTGTGATTTAAAAGACAATTACCAGCATTGGAAATGGTGTGAGGATAACAAACTATGCAATCATATGGGCCAGTTTCTTTCGAAAAAGTATATTGGTGATTTTACGGAACGAAATGGAAAAACTGAAAAACTGTTCCACATCAAAATATCGTCTTTGTCAAAAGATCTTGTTCAAAATTGGAGGGCAACAGATTTGGGACAATTGGTAGATATCAAAGATGGTTTGTGTTTAGGTGTTGCATACAACAGTGTTGATCGCCAACACCTTCTGATTGAAGTTAAGTCTTGTGACGAGAAAGACTATGGGCAGTTCTGGTCTTTTGAAAGTATTACATTTTCTACATCCGAAGCCCAATTCAAGAAATTAGATTTTTCTGATAAACCAACAAGTAATTAATTTTGGAATGATTAAACTTTAAATATTACGATTTGAATATATACATGACTACATCTTTAGTTTTCATAGGCCACGTTACAAAATCAACTATATTTATACCATTAAACCAGAAGGACGGAAAGAGATATCATTTGATGAATAAACACAACAAATGCATATCATCGAAAAGTACCAACGAATTGGAAGTTGGGGCAATACAGTCCAATTGCAATGCTACAGAAGCAAGGCAACTATGGAAATGGAGTGGCGACAATCTATGCAGTGATTTTGGATGTCTTTCCAAGGTTCAGAAATATGGTCAAAATTTTCAAGTACTCCTAGGGGAAGAAAACTATGATTCTCCATGGGTCAATCAAAATTGGACCGCTACCAATCAGAGCCAAATACTGAGCAGCACTGGTTTGTGCTTGGGAGCGGAAAAAGATTCTGATTATCACGATGTTCACTTAACCGTGGAGACTTGTGACCATCACAGAAAAAGACAGATCTGGTCATTTAAAACCATTTGATTTGATTGGATATAAAAGCGCTTCTTAAAAAAATATATATATAACGGTTGCAACTTCAATTCGTATTTCTTGGCTGTAAAACAAATTGGGAAAATGCAAATATGCCACTAAGTCTTTAGATCTTAAATTCAAAATAAACACTATTTACCAATCGGTGCCTGCTTTTTCATCAATTTTGGTCCCTCATTCTAAAATATTTTTTAAAATGGGGGCCTGGGGGCGTTCCTAGTTATTCAAATTTATTTCGCCCACTTAAATGGAGTTTATTTGGTATTGGCAAACTATATTATTTATTCATAAAATAACTTGTACAAATCAGAGAATTTTTTTAAGCGACCCAAATTTGTTTTGGCCCCCGTCATGCATAAAAATTCAATCAATTAACATGGTAGATATAGACCTACGCCCCCTCAGGGTAATCTGCACTATACTGTATATTTAGTGTATTTAGTTTCAATTCAAAAAATTAAAACAACCAAATTCACTAAAAAGATACATAAGACATACATGTGCCGTAATTGTAATATTCGATTGATAGATGGTTGTGGTTTCTTTATTTATTATTTTGATTAAAAAAATATATGAACACCCGTATGAAAAATATATGAATATACATTATTTTCCCCTTTTTTAAATGAAAGATCTGCCTGAAAATTGCTAGGATTCTCTATATAGACTCTTTCCAAGACACATTAGAAGAAGCGATTGAAATTGGAAGCAGATTTATAAATAATTGTGAGAATCTTTATATCGACCATTTTCACCAGTTCTTAACAAGTATCATTTTCAGGTATATCATTTCACATTTTCTTCATCTGATTCTAGATTGTGCTTAATACAAATGAGTACTTCGCTTTAAAACTCTTGTATATACTGTCGCCTTCGACATCCGTCCCAGATCTCCAGTAAGAAATGTAAAAAAAAAATTATATTTGATTATTAAATTTACGGTTTGGTACTGTACCCAATAAAGTTATAAGAAACTCTTTTCAAAATGTATTTTTGGTATATTGAGGAGGAGTGATTAGATTTTGTAGCGGTAAGCTATCATTGATCAACGAGAAACACAGAAATGTTCTAGCGGTACATCAAATCAGAAAACTGCATACATATAGTAAAACATCCAATTGGAAACAACCAAACAATTAGAAAGAATGAATTATATTGGATTTCGTATACATTTCGCTGACGTGGAGAATGCGCACCCATTGAATTTCATCGACGTGTTTGTCGATCATTCTTGTTGGATCTTTCAGCGATATAACAAGCGTTAATCCTAATTCTTCTATCAATTAGTTTCTCATTATTATAAAATGAGAAGAATCCAATTAAAAACAGTTTTGTTTCTTTTTCGACTCTTGCTACTGATTCTAATTTACTACCATTACCAATTTACATTAGTGGCGGCGATTGAAAATAACAGCGGACCAAATCTTCACAACGAATTGGCCAACACTGCTGGTGAGAATGGGATGAATTTGAATGAAAGAATGAAGCAAATGGAGGATCGAAGTCGACGCCAAGAACAAGAAATTGTTCAATTAACAACAAATGCAGTTATAGACAGGAAGGTGATTAATCAACTGAAAGACCGGGTAGCACAATTGGAAGAAGCATCATCTCTTCCTAGCTCCTTAGTACGATCTAAACGTCTTTATCGACTGCTTCCCATCACCCATGAGTAAGCTCAAAAATGAGAAAATTGTAATCTATAAATAGGAATCAATGGTGTATTTTGAGTTGCATTTCTAAATGATGCATAGCTTTTAAAAATACAATTCGCATAATTGTTAATTAGTAACGAATAAAAATAATCTGATATAGTGATTAATACATAAAGTCTGATTTATTTATGAAATTTTATAGTGGAAAAGGAGACACAGATAATAAAGAACAAATCAATCTTCAATTTTATGGCCCTGCCACCAACTGTGACGAGTTAGGCAAACTCGGATACACTCTAAATGGGTATTATTTGGTAAAGAACAAGGGCCAAGATTTGGAGAGTTCCAGAGGGAACATTGATGTCGTGCATTGCCTATTTCAACAGCCACTGAAAGGGTCCATAAAAAAGGGTATATTATTTTATTGTTTCTAAGAAATTGTGGTGCATTATATTTCGTATTATTTTCTGGCATTTGAACTGTATATACCTCACTATATTATTTAAAGATATCAAGGAGGAGCGATATGGTCCCATTGTTTTTACAAGCTCAATGAAGCTATCGTCAAATCAACATGGTTCAAGTTTAAATTCCTTTTCAAAATTTTAATTTAAAAAAATAAATTCATGATTCTTTTTATTATGGTCCTTCGTAATACAGATAGGAATGAAATGTCAGCAACTGTTAAGACCACCTCACAATCACAAGGTGTGTATATTTATTGCACTTTGTATTATTTTATTTATAGCAGTTTTTATTAATGGGAATATTTTTTTGCAATTAATCTTAGTTAACAATTATAATTAAGGATATTATACTTTCATTTTTAAGGCATATACATTTTATAGATTAGTTTTTATTATTTTGGGGTTAGATGTTACGAGCTCATATTCCAGTTTGGCGAAGTATTACGGATCCACAACGGAAGGTTTGTGGGCAACAAGTAAACTCACTTATTCACCAAGTACAAGTATACATTTAATGAACACCCAGCTAAATTACTTAAATCTCTCTTAATAAAATGTATTGATTTTTTTTAGGAATGAGCTCTGTTTTTGGATCCTCTAAATTAATATCAGTAAATGAAAAGGAAGGAAAAAGTTTTTTGTTGAAGAATAAGCGCAATAAATGCATGTCCTCGGGAATCTTAAATAAATATGGCCCATATGAGTCCAATTGTAATCCAAACGAAAAAGAGCAGCATTGGAAATGGTGTGGTGATAAAAACATTTGTAACCACTTGGGCAAATTTCTTTCAATGACACACGTTGGTAGCGCTGCTGACGGAAATGGAAAGATGACGAAAATGTTTTCGATCAGTTTATCGGGTTTTGATCAATCCAATTTTGCTGATCAAATATGGAGGGCAACAAATGTGGGACAAATAATGGATATAGAAAATGGCTTGTGTTTAGGTGTTGCATACAACAGTGTTGATCGTCAACACCTACTGATTACAGTTAAGTCTTGTGACCTGAAAGATGATGGGCAGTTCTGGTCTTTTGATAGCATTTTGACACCTACTTCAATTTCAACATCGAGACCTCAAGTTATGGGAAATAACTTTCCCGAGAAATCAATAAGTATTTAATTCATTTATTACCTTCCTCATATTTTACTTTTACGGTTTTTTAAACTCAATACATCACCAATTTTAGTAATAGTATTGTTGATAAAAGTTTATATAAGTTTAATAATAAATATATTTACAAAAGTTATTCATGTATCTTCTGTATAGGTCATCCCGCTATCGAAGCCTCTGAAATGATACCATTAATTCGAAAGGATGGGAAAAGCTATTTACTGAAGAATAAGCGTAATAAATGCATGTCAAGTGGTTTTTTAAATCGTCGTTCTCCATACGAGGATAATTGTGATCCAAAAGATAAATACCAGCATTGGAGATGGTGCGAGGATAACAAACTATGCAATCATTTGGGTAAATTTCTTTCCAAGGAATATTTGGGTTTAGATACTTACCCAAATAGGACAACTGAAAAATCTTTTCGTATTAAATTATTGGAGTCATCCTCATCTAAAGATGTTGTTCAAAAGTGGAGTGTAACGGGGTTGGGACAATTGGTAGATATCGAAGATGGTTTGTGCTTAGGTGTTTCATACAACAGTGTTGATCTTCAACACCTTCAGATTGCAGTAAAATCTTGTGACAAGCAAGATGGCGCACAGTTCTGGTTTTTTGCAAATATCTGGGCTGAAGTTTCAATATCAACGCTCAATCCAAAAAGTAAAATATCCAATTATAAATTCCTTGATTAAATCCAGTTATAACATTATGTTACTGGAATTATACAGGTCCCGTTATTGAACCAACTAAATTGGTACCATTAAAACAGAAGGACGACGGAAAGAGCTATCATGTGGTGAATAAACACAACAAATGCATATCATCGAAAAGTATCAACGAATTGGAAGTTGGGGCAATACAGTCCAATTGTAATGCTAAAGAATCAAGGCAACTGTGGAAATGGAGTGGCCATAGTCTATGCAGTGATTTTGGGTGCCTTTCCAAGGTTCAGAAACATGGTCAAAATTTTCAAGTACTCCTAGGGGAAGAAAACTATGATTCTCCATGGGTCAATCAAAATTGGAGCACTACCGTTCAGGGCCAATTATTAAGCAGAAGTGGTTTGTGCTTAGGGGCGGAACAAAATTATTATTCCCACGACAATGTCTTAACCGTGGAGTCTTGTAACAAGAATAGAAATGGGCAGATCTGGTCATTTACAACCATTTGATTCTGAAAAATTATAAAAGCGCTTCCTTCGATATGTTTTACATAAAATGGTTGCAATTTAAATTCCGCACATTTCTTGGTTGTAAATTACATTGGGAAAATACACATATGCCACTGAGTCTATACATCTCAAATGCAAAATATTAAATGCTATTCACCAACTGGTGCTTTCTTTTTCATAAATTTCAATCTATCATTCTTGAAATATTTCTGTATTAAAAGTGTATGATGTCTATAATGAATAGACTACAATGAATGTTTCTAGGCTGAAATAAAAACTAGATAACAGATGAGTGTCTTAAGTTTCGATTATAAAACAACCAAACCCACTAAAAGCTTGTCAACAAGTACCGTGGTTATAAGATTCGATTGATAGATGGCTATACTGCAGTTTCGAAAATATATGTAAATACATATATATAATAATGAACGCTCGATTGAAAAACAACAAAAGCTTTATTGCTGGCGGCGATTGAAAATAACAGCGGACCAAATCTTGACAACGAATTGGTCAACACTGCTGATGAGAATGAGATGAATTTGAATTATAGAATGAAGCAAATTGAGGACCGAAGTCGACGCCAAGAACAGGAAATTGATCAATTAACAACAAATGCAGTTATAGACAGGAAGGTGATTAATCAACTGATTGGCCGGGTAGCACAATTAGAAGAAGCAGCATCTGTTCCTAGCTCCTTAGTACGATCTAAACGTCTTAATCGACTGCTCCCCATCACCTTTGAGTAAGCTAATAAGTTTTGAGAAAAATTGAATCTATAAATTGAGTACTTTTATCGCACTAATTTATGCATATAAATGCGCAGCTTTAAAGTATATTTATTGCATACCGTAATTAGCAATCAGTATGATAAATACAAATGATCCGATGCAGTGATTGATCTTTTAACTCATTTTTTTTAAATTGCAATAGTGAAAAAGGAGACACAAATAATAAAGAACAACAAATCAATCTGCAGTTTTATGGTCCTGCCACAAACTGCGATCAGTTAGGCCAACTCGGATTTACCTTAAATGGCTACTATTTGGTTAAGAACAATGGCCAAGAATTAGAGCATAACAGAGGGAACATTGATGCCGTGCATTGCTTATTTCAACAGCCACTGAAGGGGTCCATTAAAAAGGGTATATTATTCTATCGTTTCCAAGAAATTGTATATTTCGTATGATTTTCTGGGCCTTTGAACTGAATACAGTACCCACCAAATTATTAAGTACGGCGCGCGTTTTTCCGTAAGCGCACGGGTAAAAGCGGCCTCCGCATTTCGACTGGGAAAAATCGAATTTTGGAGCTGGAATTTTTTGTGATTTTTCCCAAAGTCCCAAAAGACTAATCTACATGCTAATTTAATTTGAGACGTCAGCATGCAAAACCCAATGAGTTATTGATTAGGTCTTCTTATTAAGTACGGCCACTTTTTCCGCCGCTTTTTACGTGTATTCTTATGGCCGAACGTCTTCCGCGAAAAAAATCATAACTTTTGAATGGCGGCTTACTTAATCATCGGACTAGAGACAGCCTATACGTATTTGATGGTTCTTTAATCCTAAGTTTGAAAAGTTTGAAAAAAGTAGCTCCGACTGGAAAAATAAATTAGGAAAAGTCCGGTCATAATCGTTTCTCCTATACCCGCTGTAGAAAAAAGACCGCGTTGCATCAAGGTCATTTTTTTTGTACAGGCGGTATAGGAGAAACGATGTTTACTGAACTTTGCCTATTTTATTTTTCCCGTCGGAGATTTCTTTTTTTTAAATGATTAAATTAGGGTTGAAGACTGTTCAAATACGTATACGTTGTCACTATTCCGATGATTGAGGAAGCCGCCATTCAAAAGTTATGATTTTTTTCGCGGAAGACGTTCGGCCATAAGAATACACGTAAAAAGCGGCGGAAAAAGGGGCCGTACTTAATAAGAAGACCTAATCAATAACTCATTGGGTTTTGCATGCTGACGTCTCAAATTAAATTAGCATGTAGATTAGTCTTTTGGGACTTTGGGAAAAATCACAAAAAATTCCAGCTCCAAAATTCGATTTTTCCCAGTCGAAATGCGGCGGCCGCTTTTACCCGTGCGCTTACGGGAAAACGCGCGCCGTACTTAATAATTTGGTGGGTACTGTACCTCTCTGTATTTTTTTTTTTAGAAATCAAGGAGGAGCGATTTGGTTCCATTGTTTTAAAAAGCACAACGAAGATGTCAGCTCAAAACGGTTCAAATTTAAATTCCTTTCAAAATTTTAAATTTTTAAAATGTATTATCAACATTTTTGTATTATGGTGCTTCGTGATAAAGATCTAAATAAAATGTCATCAACTAGAGACGGCTAGCTGAACTGTCTGGGGCGCTGGTCTCAGAGCCCTGGATGCAGTTCTGTGGTTCGAATCCCGTCTAAACCTGAGATTTCTGCGCCCAAAGTGGCTGTCGGCTCAAGGGTCCAATGGTGACGCCCATGGATATGATGTTAAAGAACACAATGTGTTATCCTGTGTGGTATAGCACTCTTCGACTAAGTTGAGCGCCTTTGATCATGTATGTAAAGGGCGCTATATATAAATCGATAAACTAATAATAATAACTAATAATAATAATAACTGCTAAATCCATCGTACGATCACAAGGTGTGTATATTAGTTTCAGTTGAATTTTTTTAAAGGTAAATTAGAATGTTAAGTTAACTAATATAATTTAGTATGTAAATTATATTCTACTTGACCTTTTATGGCAAACATTTTATAAATTAGTTTTTATCGTTTTGGGATTAGCTATTACGAGCTCACATTCCAGTTTGGCGAAGTACTACGGGTCCACCACGGAAAGTTGGTGGGCAACAAGTAAACCCACTTATCCACCGAGTACAGGTATACATTTATTTTACATCCAGCTAAATTACTATTATATCTTTCTTCATACAATGTATTGATTTTTTAGGCATGAGCCCCGCCGTTTTGGTATCAGCGAATGAAAAGGAAGAAAAAAGTTATTTATTGAAGAATAAACGTTATAAATGCATGTCATACGGTTTCTTAAATCGGTATGGCCCATACGAGGACAATTGAAATCCAAAAGACAAATACCAGCATTGGAAATGGTGCGATGATAACAAAATATGCAATCATATGAACCAATTTCTATCGAAACAATGTCTTGGTGATTCTCTTGAGCTAAATGGAAAAACCAAAAAAAATCCACATCAAATTATCGTCCTTGTCCAAATATCTTGATTAAAATTGGATAGCAACAGGCTTGGGACAATTAATAGATACCAAAGATGGTTTGTGCTTAGGTGTTGTATACAACAGTGTTGATCGTCAACACCTTTTGATTAAAGTTCAGTCTTGTGACGAAAAAGATGATGGACAGTTCTGGTCTTTTGAAAGTACTACAATTTCCACATCAGCACCCCAATTTAAGAAATTAGATTTTTCTCTTAAACCAACAAGTAATTAATTTTTCAATAGTTAAACTTAAAATATTATGATTCAAATCTTTTGTTTTTAAAGGTCCTGTTATCGAAACAATCAAATTGATACCGTTAAACCAGAAGGACGGAAAGTAATAATATAATATAATAATATTAAATATTACTCTTCTTAAGACGAAAGTATTTCATGATCAAATGTATGCTTATAATTTAAATATTAAAATATTTCGATTTGGTTTCAGTGAGGTGGAAAAAGGAATATATCTGAAGAACAATCTGCTCAACGGATCTACGGTAATCCTGCCAACTGCAATGACATAGGGAAATTGGGTTACACCCTGAATGGCTTTTACATTGTGAATGGTAGCGAAAAGGCTGGACGATTTGGAGTTGTTTTCTGTCAATTTATGTTCTCCGTTAGTTTACTATTTCCGCTAGGGAATTATAAAAGTAAGACCACATGGAATTGAACCAACATTATCTTAGATGTGTTTTATTACTTATACTTAATTTTTATTTTTCGTGCTATTGCTACAAAAGAAGAACGATTTGGCATCATCAGCTCACACAATCGCAGCTTACGTACAAAACCAATGAAAAAGAAACAGTACTACATTTGAAAAATTGAACTTATTTAAAACCGTTTCAGTTGATGTATCGTCACTAATTCAAAAAGTAAATGAAGACGACGAGGAAAGATATTTGTTGAAGAATAAGCGCAACAAGTGCATGTCCTCAAAAAAATTAAATCAAGATGGTCGTCCATGGTGGACTCCCACCAAGGACCGTCCACATGAGACCGAAGATGACCCAAAAGACGAATACCAATACTGGAAATGGTGTGGCAATCAAAATATATGTAATTATTTTGGTAAATTACTTTCAAAGGAATATCTTGGAACTTCTGATGGCCCAAACATAAAAGATGAAAAAATCTTTTTCATCAGTTTAATGGGGGTGGATGAACCGGGAGATGATAAAATTGGTCAACAATGGAGATTTACAGATGCGGGACAATTGGTAGATAGCAAGGATGGCTTGTGTTTAGGTTTGGCATACAACAGTTTTGACCACACTAACGCAAAGTTAACTTTAAGAGTTGACTCTTGTGACGTGAATGAACATGGACAGTTTTGGTCTTTTGTCTTGGTTTGATTCTGGTTTCTATGAATTGAAACTATCCGCATGATAACAACATGTTTAAAATGCGCTGATCTTTTATTGTATTGGCGTTATCCTTATCCAAGAATACACACAATTGAAGGGAAAATCTAAGGACACCATTTTTATTTAACTTAATATCAAAGATTGAATTAATAAAAACAACTGAAATTATAAAGTTATAAGAAAGAATTAGAATAGAAGAAAAAATTGCCTGAATTCTATCAAAAGTGAGTTTTCTCTTTTCGTACATTGCGAAAATGGAATGGAAAAAATATATATTAAGGGAAATAGCGAGAAAACAGGCAAAAATGGGATTTTGCGTCCAAAGTTACTACATAGATTTACACAAAAACCCCAGGGTTATGACTTACACGTTTTTTCCTGCTTATGTATCTTCTGTATATGACCAGGTCTTGTTAATTTAAAAGCCTTTTATATTATTATTTAATACGGTAGACTATACAATTCGTAGATGTATAAAGAAATGAATGGAAAATTAATTTGGTTGAATTTAAACCAAGTTGTTTGTTTATTTTCTAAAGCAAATAAATAAGCAGTGAATAGAACAAAACGGATATTTTGGTGTTGATTGATAGTAGGCCTATGTCAAACATCAGAAAACATTACCACAAAAAAAACATCAACACCACATGACAAACTGCATCAATTTTATGTTTTTTCGTATTTTTTCAACGAGATTACTACATTTGCAAGTAGAAAGTTTATCTGCATTAGCTTAACCTTTCCACTTTATACATAAGATTTTAATTCAACTTTGGCATCTCCGACCTAAATTGCCAAAATAGTGTTCACAATCGTTACTAAATAAATAATACTGACGTGATTACTGATCATTGATCATAGGCTAATTCAAAAGAAAAAAAATGAGGATAAAAATCCATTTTTATGTGAGAGAGAAGAATAATAATACTTCAAAGAGATGATATATTTTTTTTTCTAAAATACATAATATAAATTTATTTTTAAAATAGTTAGAGTAAAAATTGGCAATCGTGCCTGGTCTATTGGTGTCTCATTTATATTCCTTCGCCCTAAAGAAAACTGAGTCTATACTTTTTAAACTTCACACACAGATATGTAAATTATTATAAAAATTTATAAATTTATCCATGATTGAAAACTAGTTTGATATTCGTCATTACTATGAGTACCCATCCTTATTTGAAATTATATATATTTAAAATAGTTAACTTAGGAAATAAAAAGATTTTATATCTCAATCAAAATCTAAAAATGTAATAATAATAAAAGTTTGTCTCCATTGATTCTTTTGAATAGCTTAATCTTGAATTCGGATTCAGGAAGTAAATTAATTTTTTTACAATTATGGAAAAATCCATAAACTCAACGATTTTAAATGTTATTGTACAATAGAATTTTTTAATTATTACTTTAATAAAAGATTAAAACCACTATAGCATTGTAAAAATATTATAATAAATAAATAATTTATGTAACTTAATCCTTCAGGTACAACGTGTACTTTTACCTGAACAGAAGCAAAACCTGCATATATTCCGTTAGAGTTTCACTCGAAGTCATCAGTCTAATTGAAAATACAAAATGAACTTGAATTCAACAAGATTTTTCATAGGATTAATTTCATTTTCTCTTTTTCAAGTGGCAGTACTAGAATTTCAGCTGGAAAATGAAATGGTATACCCTTTCTTATTTTCAAATAGTTTTTTTTTCAATATTCAAAGCACTATGAATAATATTTTTGTTATCAAACATTTAAAAGCCTGCACCCGAATACAATACAACCGATTTTGAAACTGATTTACAATATCCTAAAAGACATAAAGAAAAGCTGATTGAAACTCAACTAAATGAATTAGAAAACAGTATAGAGGATGGAAAAATAACCAGTAATCTACGAAATCAACAGGTTCATCGTAATTTGGAATATAATACTTTCTTTTTATCTGAGAGAGCGGTGGAAGTATATACTGAAAAAGAAAAAGGGCATATTCTAAGAAAAACAAGATCAGTTGCCAATAATTCAACAGCATTGGATGAGCAATTTGAACAGTTCTGTTCCAGAAGTCAGCCATGCACTTGCTATTATCCTGACCACAAAAATATCCCACAATTTGAACTTGGCGTCGATGACCTAACAAAAAACGCGTCTGGTTTAAATGGTACTGGACCTGGCAACTGTCAGGATCTTAAAGATTTAGGGAATAAACTAGAGGGATTTTATTTGGTTCGCTTTAATTTTAAAAGAATCAAAACAATCTACTGTGATTTTAGTGATGAAACCGTAAAAAATACGAAGAACCAAAATCGGAACCAAAAAGATACTTTTCCAAAAGAAAGTTATATTGGACGATCATCCAAAACCATTATTCGATTTTGCGGTAATTTCAAAAGAAAACGGTGTAATTATCTCTATTCTGATCATCCTGATGCTCCGAAAATGGGGAATATAACATTTGTTAGAAAAGAACCTTCGAGCTGTGAAGATCTTTCTCTAATTGGTCACATTCTTCAAGGATTTTATATGGTTCGGTTGAATACCATAAAAGTTAAAGTTCTCTACTGTGACTTCAAAAATCAGATTACGGTTGGAAATAATACAGGGACAAACACGAAATCTATTTCGAATTTCCATAATGAAAGCCAGCCATTGTATTGCAATGGTTATGGAAGTCAGCCATGCTCTTGTTACTACTCAAATAGTAGTATTTTACAGTTTGAGCTCAGTAACGACGAAACAACCAGAAAAGCATTAATAGATAATGGGCCAACTAGTTGTGAAGATCTTAAAACCATTGGTTATATAACGAAGGGATTCTACATGGTTCGCTTTAAAGCAAAGATTTTAAAAACAATATTTTGCGAATTTCATGAGACATTGATGAAAAATGATGGTAATCACTTAACTTTACTAAAATCCACACTTAAAGATGCAACATCATTTAAGAAGCTTACTACGAGAGGATCAAAAATTGAACAGACTTTATTAAATGAGAAACCGCCAAACGGCATTCAAAATCCATATCCAAATACCACAACAATGTCATCCTCTTCAATTAAAACAATAGAACTTGAAGATAAAACGACACCTAAACAAATAATTACAGAAAAATATATTGGAGAATTATCTACTACAGTTTCAAAATCAAAGCCTCAAATTCGACAGCAAAATTATGATAAAAATCGAGGTCCGTGGTATTCTTAAATTATGAACTTTTAAAGTCAGTACATTACCAGTTTTGGTTATAATATGTCTCCATCTTCTGTATAGGTACTCCCGCTGTCAGAGCCTCTGAAATTATACCATTAACTCGAAAGGATGGGAAAAGCTATTTATTGAAGAACAAACGTAATAAGTGCATGTCATGGGGTCGCTTAAATCGCCATGGTCCATACGAGGACAATTGTAATACAAAAGATACATACCAGCATTGGAGATGGTGCGATGATAACAAAATATGCAATCATAAAGGCCAGTTTCTTTCACAAGAGTATATTGGTAAATATATTAAGCCGAATGGAAAAATCGAAAAAAAGTTCCACATCAAATTATCACCGTTGTCACAATTCCTTGATCAAGAATGGAGGGCGACAGCTTTAGGACAATTGGTAGATAGCAAATATGCTTTGTGTTTAGGTGTTGAATACAACATTGTTGATCGTCAACGCCCTCTGATTAAAATTACATCTTGTGACGAGAAAGATGATGCACAGTTCTGGTCTTTTGCAAATATTTGGACGGAAGTTTCAACACCAAGGACCACTGTAAAAAGTAAAATATCCAATTATACATTTCTTTACAAAAAAAAAGAGTCCTTGGTAATATACTGAATGATAAAGTTATGTTTACTGCAATTACATAGGCCCCGTTACAGAATCAGGTAAAATAATACCGTTAAGCCAGAAGGACGGAAAGAGCTATCATCTTATGAATCAACATAACAAATGCATGTCATCGAAAAGTATAAACGAATTTGAAGTTGGGGCGGTACAGTCCAATTGTAATGCTACAGAAACGAGGCAACTGTGGAGATGGAGTGGTTATAGTCTATGCAGTGATTTTGGATGCCTTTCCAAGGTTCAAAAATACGCAAAAAAATTTCAAGCACTTCTAGGTGAAGAAAACTATAAGTCACCATGGGTAAATCAAAATTGGAAACCGACCGATGAGGGGCAACTAATTAGCAGCAGTGGTTTTTGCTTGGGAGCAGAAACGAATTCTGGTTCTCATGATGTTCTTTTAATCGTGGACATTTGTGACGAGAATAGAAAAGAACAGATCTGGTCATTTATAACCATTTGATTCTTATCAATTATAAAAGCACTTCTTTAGATATGTTTTCCATATGATGGTTGCAATATGAATTCCGCCTTTTCCTTGGTTGTAAAACACATTGGTAAAATACAAATATGCCCCTAAGCTGCTATTCACCGCAATCGGTCCTTACTTTTTCGTAAATTGAAGTCCGTCATTCTTGAAATATTTTAAAAATTTTTAAGGTTATTAGTTATAATGAAGAGACTACAATACATGTATCAAAGCTGAATAAATAGGTAAGTGTTCTTATTTTAGTAATTTTAAAAAATAACAAAAACCAAACCCCCTAAAAACTAGTCAACAAGTAGGCCTACCGTGGTTATAAGATTCGATTGATAAATGACTATACTGCGGTTTCGATTTGAAAAAAAAATTATATGAACGCCCGATCGGATAACAACAAGAGCTTTGCTAAAGCGTTCTAAGTAAATCTTGAACGAGTTCAGCGATCATTCCTTAGAGTGCTTTGAGTATTTTAACAAGCGCGTGTTTCTTAAGCTTGGTTCACACCGAACATAAGAGTTTTCGTTTCGTAAATTTTATGATTTGGAAATTTTTCGGAAATATTTCGGAAAAATACAATTCGTTTTTGTTTCGTTTTTATGATTTTTGGTGTGAACGGGGTTGCATGCATACGAAAACTATCCGAAAGGAATAAAAATTTTGAGAATATAAAATTGGTAACACTGTAGTTGATGCTAGGAGTCGTCTGCCACCGGGGTAATTGGTATTTCATTATTCAGATCTGTCAAAAATTTGACAGATCTTAGCCGAGTAATGGCTAGCAAAAAAAAAGGATTCCAAGAAATATCAGCAAGAAGAAGAAGATGAATCTTTTGATTGGGATAAAGAGGGACTTATTCTAAAGTTGATTGCGTTAGTAAAACTTCATCATTGTCTTTATGAGATTAAAAATAAACTCTATAAGAATATCATTGTGAAGAAAAACGCGTGGAAAACTATTGCTCAGGAAATCGGATGCAATGATTACTCATTTTTACTTGTCTAGTTCTGAATAATTAATAACGAGCTCATTTAATTTACAGGTCCTGCTGAGGCAGAGGATCGGTTCAAGAAGCTGCAAGACAAGTTTTCTCGAGAAAGGAATAAGCCGTCAAAACCAAGTGGGTCTGAAGCTGCAGTTGAAGAGTCAACGTGGGAGTATTTTGAAGACATGAGATTCTTTGCCAATCACTTCAAAACTAGAGTGTGAGTCATTTATTTTAAATTGTTTCTGTTCTCTGTGCTACAATTATTTATTTTACATTATCAACAGACGCAGCACTAATCTATCCAAGAAGAAGAAAAAGTCTCCTGAAGATCATTCCTCTTTTTAAAGCGACAGTCGTGACAGTGATGGAGTTGAGCTGAGTGACAGTAGCATAGGATTTGAACCACCGAGTCTCACAGTTTACCTTGGTGGAACTGAAGAGGAAGAAAATGGAGCTTTGTTGCTGGCAGCTACAGAAGAAAGTGCCACAAACCATCATTTTTTAAATATTGAATCCGGTGAATTAACTCCTATAGTATACGGCTCCCAGGCTCATCCACACCTCATAGAGCCTCGTCACCGAAACCAAATGTGTTAAAGAGAAAATTGCACGACGATTTGAACGACTCCAGCATGAGCTGTAATAATTCCACATTTGTTTTGGTTTTAATTTAAGTTATGATCTTAATTATTTATTTATTTCTAGCACCCTATCGACCAAAACGATGCAGAACTGAGAGCAATGCTTCGGACACGGACATCCTGAATTTTGTCAGTAAAATAATAAAGTCTGATTCTGCCTCTGCGCCAGAGAAAAAAGAGGAAGGAGTTTGGGAAGTATTTGGCAGAAATGTTGGGCTCCATCCTTCTCATTTGCCTCCAAAGCAAGCTTTGGAAGCAAAGAAAGGAACTGATGGCATTTTGTACAACATAAATCTATCTCTTTTGTAACTTAATCAGCCTATCAATGTCTAAATAAATTGCAGAGCAAAAAATAAGGCTTTTTCCTTTGTATTTAAGTAATTAGAGCAACTGACAGGGAATTTAAAACAAAATTAATCAGATTCAATTGAGTCGCTGTCCGATTTCGAATCAGGAAAAGCAGGTTCATTTTGACGGCCATCATAGTTAACCCAAGATGATTGCCAATTAAGGACATCTTCACGTGTAAATTAATCGGCGAATTCATCACGCACGGAGACAGCACTCATCGTGAACCGATGGCCATAGATCGAATCGATGGGAGCCATACAGGTACCAGGGGATTTCCTCCACTGCCCTTCAGATACGATACGTCCGTGGCCGTCGATTTGATCAGCAAACGCGGACGGACAATATAAATTTCTGCTAAACGCCATGCAGTAGTTATGCAATGCCACCGCCACTTTCGTGAAGATTTTAGCATTCCTTGGCTTGCAAGCAATTTCGGTTTCAAAAATTCTCCAACGCGCAACCAATATCCCAAATGCATTTTTCTATAATTCTTTTAGCCCGTGACAATCTGTAATATAAAATAACAATTGGAGAAAATTTGTGATTATATATATATTTGGGGAAGAGGGGGAGGTAACAACTGTCATCTATTTACCGATAATTAAAAATATTTTCTGATTCCGTCAACCGGCCGGGTAAGTAGTTGATGAAAAAGATTTGTAAAAGAAGAAATGTTCTTGCAGTACAACAAATCAGAAAACTGCTTTAAACATAGTAAATCATCCAATGGGAAACAACCAAGCAGTATTAAGAGAAAAAATGCAAGTACAAATTCTATTGGTTTTCGTATACATTTCACCGACGTGGAGAATGCACAAAGATTGAATTCATTGACGTGTTTGTCGATCATTCTAGTTGGAGTTTTCAGTGATCTAACAAGCGTTAATCCTAATGCTTCTATCAATTAGTTTTTAATTATTATAAAACGAGAAGAATCCAATTAAAACAGTTTTGTTTCTTTTCCGACTCCTGCTACTGATTCTAATTTACTTCCATCATCAATTTACATTAGTGGCGGCGATTGAAAATAATAATAGCGGACCAAACCTAGACAACATATTGGCCAACACTGCTGGTGAGAATGAGATAAATTTGAATGAAAAAAATGAAACAAATGGAGGACCGAAGTCGACGCCAAGAACATGAAATCTATCAATTAACAACGAATGCAGTTAAAGACAGGAAGGTGATTAATCAACTGAATGACTGGGTAGCACAATTGGAAGAAGCATCAGCTCCTTAGTGCGATTAAAACGTCTATATCGACTGCTTCCAATCCCCTATGAGTAAGCTAATAATTTTTGAAAAATTGAATCTATAAATCGGGTTCTTCTATTGCACTAATTTATGCATAAGTGAATAACTTAAAAAATATTTATCGCATACCGTAATTATGATAAATAAAAATGATTCGATTTAGTGATTGATATTTTAACTCTCATTTCTTTTTTAATTGCACTAGTGAAAAAGGAGACAACACAAATAGTAAGGAAAAAACAAATCTGCAATTTTATGGCCCTGCCACCAATTGTGACGAGTTAAAAGAAATGGGTATTATTATGGGTATTAAAGAAATGGGTATTATTTGGTAAAGAACAAGGACCCAGAACTGGAGAGTTCAAGAGGGAACATTGATGTCGTGCATTGCTTATTTCAACAGCCACTGAAGGGGTCCATAAAAAAGGGTGAATTAGTTTATGGTTTCTCAAACATTTTATATGTCGTATTGTTTTCTGACAGTTGAACTGAATACCTCACTGTATTTTTTAAAAGATATCAAGGAGGAACGGTTTAGTTCCATTGCTTTAACAAGCACAACTAAGCCATCAACTCAAAACGGTTGAAATTTAAATTCCTTTTCATAATTAAAATAAATAAAAAATGCTTTATCAATATTTTTTTTTATTATGGTCCTTCGTGATAAAGATCAAATTAAAATGTCACCAACTGCTAAAATCATCTTGCAATCAAAGGGGTGTGTATTTATTTGGTAAAAGTATACAATAAGGAACTCCCCTTTACTTTTCAATTTCCATTTCCTTTTGCAATTTACTCATCTAACGGGATAGAGGTTAAATATGGGGATTTGGGTGGGGAAGTAATTTTAAAAAAGTAACATTTACTATAGTAAAGGGAAAGGTTTTTTCCATTTACTGTAGTAAAAAATTATTTACTTTTCTTTTAAATTACTTGCCTACTCAACTCCATATTTAACTTTTACCCCGGCAAATGGCAAAATGCAAAAGGAAATTAGAAAAATTTACTTAACTACTACCACACACAAACTTTAAAGTGAAACCTACATACTAAATAAAATTTTAATAACCCGACTTTAAAATTAATTCTGGGGGCATAGCCCTCCAACCCCCAATTTTCACCAATTAGATTAAATTTTACTATATACTTTAAAGTTGTTTTAATGAATATCCAATTTTCAGGCGAAAAAAACTGACGTCCACACTTGTTGAAACCACTACAGCAACTGAAGGGGTGAATGCCCAGAGCTTTACCGGCCAGCTGTTTTCCGTCTTTCTCATTTTACCGCTAAAATTCCGCAACATTGCCAATTATGAAATAAACTGATTCTTAAAACAAATGAAACCAGCCTTAACCCCATATAATTTTTTCCCCACACATTACTGAGCCATTCTACATTTACTGTTCTACGGGTAGTTCTGCCCTATTGTCAGGTAATACGACCATACAAATCAATAAACCTAATGGCACTAAAATAACCTAAATTAATTAAGATTGTAACAAAATGGGGGGTTCAAAACAAAAGAAACAGCCCACCAAAGTTGATGACGTTGATCAAGAGTTGCATTGGACCCAGTGGCGGAACGAATGTAAAGCCCTTCGGGCGGAAAAAAAGGATTTGACTGCAAAGTGTCATGAAGTTATGAATAAGGTTCTAGAGTATTATGAGGTAAAACTTTAAAATTTTCCATAAAAGGAAATTAAAACTAATCTAGTTCAATAAGATTTTGTCCGGTTCTGCTACGGCTCAAATTGTTGAAGGCCCTCCCACCAAAGTTATTGATGACACACTTGAAATCCTAGCACTTATGAAACAGGTATATTTTGTCACACTTTCTTTTATTCTACACCAATATTGCTTTATACATCATATTAAAAATAATAGCACATCAGTATGCGGATTCTTGCACCAACACCACCTCCTTCTAATGGTCCACGAGCTGTAAACAAGGTAAAAATAAAATATATTAGCCAAACTTAGCCAATTAAACATTTTAAAAAAAACTTAATTTAGGCAAATCACAATCTACCATTACTAGACTTCGATATTGGCGGAACCAAAAGTCAACTTTTCCCACAGACCCAAGTTAAACAAAAAGAACCTCAAGCCGAATCAGAGGAGGAATTTGAGCTTCCAAGAGAAAAAGATGATACCTTTTCTTCTACAAAAAGCATGACGTTGCCCTTGACACAAGTTTCTATTTCCCCACCACCCAACCGTAGAACTTACAACTCTAGAGGACAAGTTATAGTAATTAATGCAAATTAATATCTAATCACACAAATACTAATACAATAAAATTATGGCAGGCAATCACTGAAACACAGGAAGCTACTAATAGTGGAGCAATCAACCAGGCTTTTGTGAAATCCACCACTACACAGGTATTATAAATGCTAATAATTCTATACCATCCACTTATACAATTTACGAACTAGGATGACGACGAAATACCTGAGCCGTCATTGTACATGGAGGTGCCTCAATCTTCCCCGCGTCAAAAGCGGCCATTGGAAATCGACGAATCCAAAGCATCATCTTCTGGATCGGATCCATCGCGACTTGAGCCATCTGGAAAGAAACAGAAGGTAAAAAATTAGCATAAATTATTAGTAATCAAAAATTTAAAATTATTTTAAAATAGTCTTTCAGAGTTCTACATAATCTATCACACAACACACAACGAGCGATTGAGAACATCATCGACTTAAAATTGAAGACTCAAAAAGAAGAGGTGATAAATAGATCCGATGAGGAAGAAAGGGCACACAACATGAGTTTGAGCAAATTCATATCCCAATCTTTAGATATACTTAGCGATCGAGCAACACTTAAACAAACGAAGCTACACCCAGTAAAACACAGCAAAAAAACATGCATCGATCAAGAAGAGAAAAATTGGTTCATAGGTAATTACCAGTTTTTAAAGCTCCAAAAATTAAATAATTTCCAATTTGTTTACAGACTACATGGCAACCCAATGGCTCAAGTTGAAACAAAAAGAATACGAGGGTGAACCTGGCTTAATCAAGTTGAAAGAAGATGTCGAAGAATGCTTCAAAACAAAATTACAAAGTGTCTGTAAGCCTAGAGCTCGTAAATGAAAATATTTAATAAACAAATTTGGCAGCATCGCATAATCTATACCTTTTAATGTATAAAATTAACACCAGGAGCCAACACCTTTGAAAAATTTAGTTCCACGTAGTCATTATCAACTGATACACACAAAGATTATATTGAAACAAAGTGAAATTTATCCCACCATGGCTTCATTCTCAATCTTAGATAAGTATAATACACAAATTACAGCGTCAAAAATGTTCTTTACTTTCGGTAGAGACCCATTTTCATATTGGTCAATTTATAAAATATCAGTTTGTGCATCCATTATGACCCCATCTGACTTCTACAAACTTATGGTCGAGGCCAAATTTATTGATAAAACTAACATAAGGTGTGATCTATGTAACCAACCAATGCAGCTAAACGTCAACAATGACGAGGCCGACAAAGTAAAGTATGATTGTAAAAAAACCTCAATAAAACCTGGAAAATTCTTTCCCTCATGTTGTAACACATCAAAAACCGCACGTACAAACAGCTGGTTTTTTAAATCAAAGTTGTCTCTACCAGAAATCCTTCTTCAAACCTACTCATGGTGGTACAAAGTAAGCTTGATCCAAAAATTTACAAAATCTAATGAATATTCAAATTTTAAAACCTTATAATTAGGATTCTTTCACCTTCATGCAACGAGAATATGGCTTCACAAATAAGACAATGTGTGATTGGGCTAGCTTTTGTAGAGAGGTTGCTATAGACGAAGTGATGAAAAAATCTGAACAAATAGGCGGACCGGGTGTCATCGTCGAAATCGATGAATCGAAATTTGGAAAACGTAATATTACTTTTACTATAGTTCCAAAAGACCCCAAACTAAACTCAAAATATAAAGGTAAATACCACAGGGGGAAACGCGTTGAGGGCCAATGGGTATTTGGTGGTGTTGAGCGTGAAACAGGAAAATGCTTTTTAGTTCCCGTTGAAAATAGAAACGCTAAAACATTAATTACCCTCATTGCGAAGTGGATCAAGAAAGGCAGTATTATTATAAGCGACTGTTGGAAAGCTTACAATTCAATCAGGTATCAATACTAATTCACTGGACTCACTGATAATATTTAAACTTTCCTTTCCCACAGCAAAATAAACGAGTACAAGCACTTGACCGTCAACCACAAACTTGAATTTAAGAATAAGGAAACGGGGGCCCATACCAATACAGTGGAAGGAATGTGGCGTCACGCCAAAATGAGCTGCCCTGCTTTCAATCGCAAAAAGCAACACTTTGTCGGCTACTTAGCAAGCTTCATGTTGAGGAAGAAGTGGAAGAATGCTGACGACAGCTTCTCAGAATTTATGCAAGCGGCAGCAAGATTGTACAGCAACGGTAACCCCCCAAAAGAACAACGATACATGGACTACGACGAAGAATACAACTCAATAATCTTTGATGGCATTGACCCATATGAATCAGAGACAGATGAATTGGAGGAAGATAACATCGCCCATAGGTAATAACCATATCTTATCTAATCAATAAACAATACCTGATCATAATAAGTGTAGGCATCAATCAAGTAAATCACTGCAGCAGCCACCAGCCCATCTAGCACCTAGCAAACAACAACAACCAAGGTAAATAAAAAATTTAATGATAAAATAAATTAAATAAAAATCAATTTAATTTACCAGAGTTATCGCTGGCAGAGGAAACATCTCTTCACCAAGTATCGACAGTGATTCACAACTCCATAAAGGCCTCCAATCATCAACTATCCCTTCTCCGCCAGGTATCGACAGTGATTCACAACTCCATCCAAGTCTTCCATCGTCAACTATCCCTCCACCTCCTACTTTCCAACAAGTAGTCCCCAATCGCAGTCTCCACGCTGACTCCCTGGTCACCAAAGCCCATACTGATGAAGAAGTCCAGTTCGACAAGCCCACTCCATGGAAAACACCAAGTCCTGCCACAAAGTAAGGAATAAATATTTTAAATAACCATTAAATAAAGCAGTCAACTTAATTAATATCATTTAGAACTCAATTACCATAATGATAAAACCATTTTAGATCAATCAGCAATGTCCAAATCACTTCCGATGCCATAGTCAGTCCCAACGAATCGATACCCAGTGACCAACCAGCTACTTCCACCATCTCCAATACGAAAAGAGGAAAACCTGTAATAAATTTAGAGATTAGTAAATTAAATATAATGAAAATATTTATAAAACTTTACCAGCAATCATCTCGGGGCAAAAAGCGCTTTGTGACAGATCAAGACAAAGAAATGGCAACCACATCTCAAGTCCAACCAAGTCCAGCCACACAATCCTTGACCTGTGAAAATATATTAACCAATCACACATCAACGTAATGTTTTAATTAAAATAAAATATTAAAGATCCATCTAATTTAAAAATCAAACTTACGTTTGAAGTGAGACCATCCGCCATCTTGAATCCACGACGACTGCGCCATCAACTTTCTCCATGACTCTTCGGTATTCTGCAAAAAAAAAAAAAAATTTAATAAAATAACTCACTTCTGTTTCCAGGTCCCGACTAAAGAAATCATAAAGACATAGGCGAGAAACAAGTGATTACCTTAAATAAAATTTACTGACTTTGCTTCATAATAAACTAAATCCAAAACTGATGCAAACGATCTCTTTTCAAAAACACCCATTCTTGAAAAAAATAAATTATACACAAAAAACCAGCGTGCCCACCCACCACAACAGCCACTGGGCATCTGAGCATGGCTTTCTCTTTCCCCCAAGTAGGATACACAACAACTACCACTCCATGTTCAATCCCTAAACACATTTTACGCATTGAACAAATTTCGACTGCTACAGTCACACATTCCAGCAATCAGTTTCTCAACAGTTCTAGGATTACAGTGCTCCTCATTTCAAAACCCATTGCAAAATTCTCTCTATTGTAAATTCAACACCCCTTAATCGAAATTACTTAATCAATTTCCTTCAACAAAATTGTAATTTTCTAATAAAATTTTGACTTCTTTTGAAAACTTAATCAAACAAAGTAACCATGCACGTATGATACAAAAATTACCTTAAGTAAATTATCAGAAAATTTTCCATTTACTACAGTAAAAATTTCCATTTACTACAGTAAATTCCAGTTCCTTATTGTATACTTTAGCCATTTATTTCAGTTCAAATTTTTTTTAAATATGTAAATTAATTTTTTTAGTTAACTAATATAATTTAGTATATTAATAATATTATACTTGATTTTTTTTGGCAAACATTTTATAAACTAGTTTTTTTAATTGTTTTGGGGTTAGCTATTACGAGCTCATATTCCAGCTTGTCGAAGTACTACGGGTCCACCACGGAAAGTTTGTGGGCAACGAGTAAACGTAAACCCACTTATTCACCGAGAACAGGTATACATTTATTTTACATCCAAATAAATTACTATTATATCTTTCTTCATACAATGTATTGATTTTTTAGGCATGAGCCCCGTTTTGGTATCAGCGAACGAAAAGGAAGGAAAAAGTTGTTTATTGAAGAATAAACGTTATAAATGCATGTCATGCGGTTTCTTAAATCGATCACTTAC
The DNA here is from genome assembly GCA_030141595.1 of Chydorus sphaericus. NCBI lineage: Eukaryota > Metazoa > Arthropoda > Branchiopoda > Diplostraca > Chydoridae > Chydorus > Chydorus sphaericus. The sequence continues at coordinate 10,519,598 of CM057929.1, read as the reverse complement.
TCACCAAGTACGAGTGTACAATTATTTTACATCCAGCTAAATTACTATTATATCTTTCTTCATACAATGTATTGATTTTTTAGGCATGAGCCCCGTTTTGATATCAGCGAATGAAAAGGAAGGAAAAAGTTATTTATTGAAGAATAAACGCGTTATAAATGCATGTCATACGGTTTCTTAAATTGGTATGGCCCATACGAGGAAAATTGAGATCCAAAAGACAAATACCAGCATTGGAAATGGTGCGATGATAACAAAATATGCAATCATATGAACCAATTTCTATCGAAACAATATCTTGGTGATTCTCTTGAGACGAATGGAAAAACCGAAAAAATTTTCCACATCAAATTATCGTCCTTGTCCAAATATCTTGATCAAAATTGGAGAACAACAGGCTTGGGCCAATTAATAGATACCAAAGATGGTTTGTGCTTAGGTGTTGCATACGACAGTGTTGATCGTAAACACCTTTTGATTAAAGGTCAGTCTTGTGACGAGAAAGATGATGCACAGTTCTGGTCTTTTGAAAGTACTACAATTGCCACATCAGCACCCAAACTTAAGAAACCAGATTTTTCTGATAAACCAACAAGTAATTAATTTTTCAATAATTCAACTTAAAATATTCAGATTTAAATCTTTTATTATGAAAGGACCTGTTACCGAAACAATCAAATTGATACCGTTAAACCAGAAGGACGGAAAGGACTATCACCTGATGAATAAGCACAATCAATGCGTGTCCTCAAAAAACAGAAACGAACTGGAGGTGGGGGCAGTACAATCCCCTTGTAATGCTAGAGAAACAAGGCAACTCTGGAAATGGTCTGGCAAAAGTCTATGTAGCAATTTTGGATGCCTTTCTAAGGTTCAGCCATATGGTAAAAATTTTCAAGTTCTCCTAGGAGAAGAAAACTATGATTCTCCATGGGTCAATCAAAATTGGAGTTTAACCGATGAGGGACAACTACTAAGCAGCAGTGGCTTATGCTTGGCTTCTGAGGAAAATTCAGATTTGAATCAGGCTTTCTTAGTCATGGAGATGTGTGATGAGAAAAGAAAAGGCCAGTTATGGTCTTTTGCTATTGTCCGTCTCTGATTATTGATCGCAGTCTTTTGCTCAAACACGCAAATTCTTAGAATAAGTTACAGCAAACAAGGGGAAATATAATGTAAAACTATTTTCATTTTGAATTTGTATTAGTTGCATTCAATACACATTTATAGGGGAAATTTTATGAAACATTTTTAATCCTCTCTCTCTTCCCCCCCCCCCCCAAATAAATAAATATATAATAATAACTATACAGTTGGCTTGGCTATGCATATTTTATTCGCCTTGTAGTTTACTTTTTTTTAGATATCCACAGAATTATGCTTTTCAGAATTTCCTGCCAATTTCTTTTGAAACTATCAAAAACAATTTATGTAAGATCAACAACACAAACCGTTTAATGGTATACAATTTGTAAGAGTAGAGATAAATTGGAAAACAAAAAAAAATTTCCTTGCATACTGTTTAAAATCTTATTTTAACTTCAATATATCTACTTGGATTCCCGCAAGTAGACGAAATAATTGAAAATAATAAAATTTAATAGATTACTATTTTAAAAAGTTAATTTAATTTTTTTAATTTTAATTCGAATTACTTTAAATTATTCCTCCTAGAATACATAATGCAATGCCAATTATTCATTGGTTACTATTACCAAAAGAAAACGAATAGCTCTACATTTTAAGCTAATATTTTTTAAATCTCATTATTGCATTTGAATTCAGTTGAATTTTTCTTAAATTGAAAATTCATAAGCTTCGCTTTTTTTTCATCCTGGCCAACAGATAATCGGCTGACTACAGATGAGAGTTTTTTGTCAAACCCCTATTGGCCTACATTTATCGACCTCCGATCAATTCTGTTAGAGCTATAAATAATTTAATACGCGTTTAATTTGACAAAAAAATTTGACAACAAATTAAATTTTGTAAAAGCACGGGACCAAAAGAAATACTAATTATTGTTTCATACTTTCATGTTATTCTTTATGTTGATTTACATTTCACCACATGAGACTTGGTGGGTATATAAACATTTTAAACACTAAATGAATGTCCAAAAACTAGTGAACACTGCTTAAAATCAGCCCCCTCATAATTTGTCTTGGTATGGTTTAAAAATAACAAAGCAGAAATATCTCCAGGGCTCCGCACTAGCGTACCTCCAGAACACTATGCGAGAAGCCAAAACAGTCAGGCCCATACCAGGAGATAAAGGAGGAGAAACCGTTTCTTACCATGGTACAAAAGACTGTTGTTGATAACTTAACGATGCGTCCTGGAGCAGATAAATAAAATTTTTGGTAGTCTTTCCTGTTTAACCTTTGATTATAAAACTGTATTACATAATCATATAATCTTAAATCTTTGGGGTAAAAAGCATCTAAATGTAATCAGAAAAGAACAGCGATACTGCAATAGAATTCGTGACTATTGTGAGAGACGGCATAATTATTCATCACGACCCTTTTCTACGCCAAAGAAAATGATTCGAAATTGTCGATTGTCCCTAGGGCCCACGCGTAAAACGCTTGAGTTTTTATGTTCTGAATAGCCTTATACTCGAATTCATGAAAAAAAATCACTTTTTATTGATTACAATTGCATTTAAATAAAAAATAAGATTAAATGAATAAACAATTATACATAGATTTTTTTTATAGTAAAATAAACTTAAAATTGAATCCAATAGACTCCTGCAATTATTCTCATAGAACAATTTAACACAAATAGTTTTATTCAGGAAGTAAAATAATGACTTTTTCGGGATATCCGCCTCTTAATATTCAACTAAAAGTTTAATTTAATAAACCCTTTTTCGTTTAAAATTAGACCCACAGCAACCAACATCCAATAATCGATCCATGGATCCAATAGCATATTTTTATCATGGGTATTTTATACAAGTATAGTAACATACGCTCGAGAATTGAACTAACAATGCAGGGATATACAGTACAGTAATTTTATGTCAATTTTTTGTTTGAATCTCGCAGATACATTTAAAAACTTTAGCGTCAGTATAACTTATAAAGTCATCAGTACGCTGACTGAAAATTCAACATGGCTTCAAAATTATTTTGGATAGGATTGATCTCACTGATGCATTTTCAAGTTACAGCTGTCCTACAGTTTCAAAGGGGAAATGATGGAATGGTTAGAATCACTATACTTAAATTTCGAAGAAAGTTTAAATATTTTATTTTAAACTACTTAAGTATATCAGTTCTAAAACACAGAGGCAAGCATCAATTTATAATAAAAAAGATGATAATGAAACTGATGTACAACCAACTCACCAGACCAACCTACTCATTGAAAGACGACCAAAAGAATTTAAAAATAATACGGAAATAAAATTAAGAGAAATTCAATCTATCTTATCTCAAGAAAATGATAATCAATGGATTCTCTCAAATGTTTCGATACAAAGCATTCAGAATAGTTTGAAATCGAAAACTCCTCAATTAGAAGGATACATAAAAGCGGGCAATAGCCATACCATAGGAAAAATAAGATCAAAGTTACACAACTCAACAGTATTGGATGAGCAATTTAAAGAATTCTGCAGCAGTGCCGGCAGTCAGCCTTGCACTTGCTATTACCCTGATCACCCAAACAGGATATTTTTTGGTTCGATTCAATTCTAAGAGAGTTAAGACAATCTATTGTGGTTTTAAAAACGAAATGGTACAAAATACAACAGGGCACCAAGAAGCAAACCTAAAGGGAACTTCTACAAAAGATTGAAAGAAGTTATTAACGCAACATTTTCTACTTAAATTTCCAAAATAATTTGAGAAATCTTAAACAAGACAAATATTACTATAAGCACATGTTAAAATAAATCGAATGTGTTTTTAATAGCTGCATTTTTAAATAGTCAATGGGCAAAACTTATCCATTAAAAAATACAGTTAATCTTCAGATGGGGTTTGTGTTGTATTTCATTCAATATGTTATTTATCCTTATTCACTGAAATCATTCCACCCCCTCGGGGTAACGGGGGTGTATATGTAGTGAATGACCGGGCACTGCCAGTCGTTACACTCAACCAGCCCGGGTAGGGTGCTCCAAAATGCATCAATATTTTTTATTTAAATCGGCCTTCGAATATGGCATTTCAAATGTAGAGAAAAACATTCTGGCCAAAAATCAGATTTAAAAAAAATTATTTAGACCTCGCGCAATGACTTTGAAATTTTGAATTTCTTGAATTTTTGCGGTTGCGTAACCGTATTTCTTGCCATTTTCAAATCTCAATGTCGGCCTTTTTTCTAAAAATCAGTAAGGTTCTCTTGAAGAGATTGTACAAATTTGGTTATAATCGAAAGCAATTTAGACCTCGCGCAATGTCATAATATTCATTCACTTTGGTATTTTTTATGAGTTTTTCCCATAAGAGGTATAGGAAAAAAATATTTTTTTGTGAAAAAATAAATAATATTTTTCCGCCGATTTTTTTTATGAACTTTGATGCTAATATCATTTAAATAAAGATTCTGGAAAGAAAAAAAAATTGGAATGCAAAAAAATATTGTTATCGACTTGCGAAGTTTTCTAATGCTATAGCTTCATAAGCAATAACAGACCAAAATCATGAAATTGGACACGCATTTTTAAACTGCGCGAGGTCTAAATCATCTCCAATTCTTAAATTATTTATACACTATCTTCAAAAGAACCATAAGTATTTTTAGACAAAAGGCCGATATTGACATTTGAAAATAACAAAAAATACGGTTATGCAACCAGAAAAGTTCAGAAAATTCAAAATTTCAAAGCTGTTGCGCGAGGTCTAAATATAATTTTTTAAATCGGATTTTTGGCCAGAATGTTTTTCTCTACATTTGAAATGCCATATTCGAAGGCCGATTTAAATAAAAAATATTGATGCATTTTGGAGCACCCTAAGCCTGGATACATGGTTCAAGCCTGGATATATGGACATATGATTCAGGCCTGAATATAATATGCTTCAAGGCTGGATATAATATGCTTCAAGGCTGGATATATGGTTCAAGCCTGCATATATGCTTTAAACCTGGATATGCTTCGGGACTGGATATATCATATATGCTTCGAGCCTGGATATATGCTTCAAGCCTGGATATATATATGGTTAGAGCCTGGTTATATGCTTCAAGCCTGGATATATATGGTTCGAGCCGGGATATACGGTTCAAGCCTGGATATATGCTTCAAGCCTGGATATTTAGGCTTTTTAGTTAAATCAGAAATGACGACGAATTTCGTCATTTCGCAATTTGCTTTTGATTGTTTTAGTTTCTGACGTGCTGAAATATTGGAGTGATGGGCTAATTAGTCAAGGTTTTTTGCTTCTGAAAAGTATATGGCTTTTCCTTTAATACTGTAATAGGCTCAAATGATTTACTTGTACTATTTACTTTTTCAACTGTTATTCTAATTGTGAGGTAAAAATGCACATATACAAACTTAAAATTCACAATTTAAAATCCCGAGATAAGTGACAACATTTTAAAAATCGATAAAAAAAAATGGAACATACTTTGACGGAACATTAAATTTTTTCTTATCAATTTCTTATACATTTCAAGAGAAAATAGTTTCGACTTGAAGTCCAAAAGTCGACGAGTCAAAAAAAGTCGACGAAGAGTCGACTTTTCGACTCGACTTCAATCTGGGCTTGTTGACTTTTTGTCGACTTCGACTCGGGCAAAAAAAAAGTCGGTACAAGGCTCTGATCGCAGCTAATCAAATTATTAAAAAATAGTCTGAATACATTTTTAAAAAGTCTCTTTCCCTTTAATTAATTATTTTATTCGTTTAATATTTTTTTAATATTGTAAATTATTAACTTACCAAAAATGGGCTGAAACGTAAAAAAATTACATTCATCGTTAAATAACCAGGGAAAAAAAACAATGCAAAAGGATATAAAAGTTCGGGAAAATAAAAAAAAATCGAGAAAATTCAGAAAAATTAAAAAATTCAGCCAAAAATTAAAAAATTCTGATTAATTCCAAGAATTCTTGAAATTCTGAAAATTCTTGAAACTTCTCAGAATTCTCAAAAAATGAAAAATATTCTAAAAAATTCTTACGAATTTTTTGCCTTGTACACCCAATAGTTGAGTGGTCAACCCCTCGGTGAATCAGCTTTAAAACAAACTCAAACTAAGTCAAATTGGTCGGGAAAACGACCAGCAAATCGGGGTTGAAATCGGCAGGTAAACGAGACGGCAAACTGGTCGGTACGATCGGTAAGTCGGTTGAGAAGCCGATAGACTCATAACGGCTCAACCGGGCCTGCGGCCGGCAAATTGGTCTTTTAACCAACCGGTAAACTTATTATCAGATCAATAAGGCCTGCGGCCGGCAAAATAGTCGATAAAGAAGCCGACAAACTCGTCAGATCGATCGGGCCTGCGGCCAGAAAACTTGCCGTCGATAGTTGACAAATATTTTAACTTCTCCCCGTGGTTTTATCCCCACAAAACTATATTTACAGCAGCGCCGCTGCTATTTTAATTAAATTTGAAATAATTTAATTAAGTTTAACTCAATATTTTTCAATAAAATTGGTATACATCGATAGAGGGAAAACAATTATGCATCTTTTGAGCCCTAATTTTCCAATTTATTTTACAGCACTGGAGATATCCTTCGTTCCACTCTGGAAAATATTAAGTTACTAAGTACCCGGCAGCTGGTACCGTATATTCAGCGATAACGAGAAATTTTTTTTTTGAGTCTTATTAGACTCAAGATTTTTAAAAGTTGTGAAATTTGAATCTGGCTAGACTCAAGATTGAATTCTATAAAATTCAGGTGAGTTTATTCATGCGACTCAGACTCAGATTCAGTTTGAATCTTGCTTTTAAAATATTAATATATTAATATTTGTATTTGTAATGCACTGTTTATCAGTAGGCCTATACAACCAGCTACATCAGAATCCATACCATCATCTCAGACACAAGATTCAAGATACTTACTTGGAAAAGCAAATGACAAACTCAAGGCTAGATTCAAATTTTAGTTTAAAGGGGTAGACTAACTCGATTCGACTTTTGAGTCTTGAATCTATCGATTCGATTCGACATTTAGTTGACTCGCACTGAGTCGATTGAGTCTCGTCATCACTGCGTATATTCAATATCGGGCTATAGATTGACTACAATCCATAACAGTTTTAGAGCATAATTGGACCAGTTTTTCTAGTATATACGAGGTACTATAGGGGCCACACCGAAAGCTCTGCCTAGGGGCCACGTCCGGCTAAACGCGGGCCTGATTATCCCCTACTACATTGTATATTCAATATCCAGATGTATCCTTTATTGGCTATGTTGACGTCAAATCTTAATCGGGCGTTTATTTCAACTTCCAGTTTTTGCTGATAAACCTAATACATTAAATTTATTATGATTCATTATATTAGCCGCATATAACTTGACATTAAGCTTACAAGAGGAAATTAAATATATTATTTATTTTAAAATAGACAAAAAAGTGAATGCATTAGACCACTACAATGATTTTTGGGACAGTTTTATAGAAATATTTTCATTTCGGGATATCCGACTCGGCGTAGTCTAATATTCATCTAAAAATAATAATTTTTTTATGACCACATTTTCATTTGAAAATAGATAGCATATCTTTATCATTGGTATGTTATACAAGCCTAGTAACATATGCAAACGTGTATTGAACAAACTATGCAGAGATATGCAGTAAAATCACTCTATGCGGCTTAGATTGTGTTAAAGTTTGTAGCTTGAGTCAAATTCTTTACCTACAGCCTATTTTATAAATCAGTCACCAATAAGTCAATTGAAAATACAAAATGGCTTCAAAAATATTTTTGATGGGATTGCTTTCAGTGATTCATTTTCAAGTTACAGCCGTATTAGTGTTTCAACAGGAAAAGGGAATGGTAAGAATTACTATACTTCTATTAAAAAAGAAAGTTTAAATATGTATTATTTACTAAGAATATAACACTTCTAAAACACAGAGGCGTGTACCAATATATGATAATAAAGCTGCTAATAAAACAGAGGTACAACAAAAACACCAACTACTGATTGAAAAACGACCAAAAGAATTTGAAAACAATATTGAAATGGAACCAAGAGAAATCCAGTCTACCATAGTCCAAGAAAATGATAATCAATGGATTCTCTCAAATCTTTCGATGCAAAGCATTCCGGATAGTTTGGAATCTAAAATATTATTCATTCCTGAACAAAAATTGGAAGGATACACTGAAACAGACAATAGCCGTACGATAAGAACAGCAAGATCAAAGTTATACAATTCAACCGTATTGGTTGAACAATTTGAACAGTTCTGTAGCAGCGCCGGTAGTCAACCTTGCACTTGCTATTATCCTGACCATCCTAGCATCTTCAAATTCGAGCTGAGCATGGACGAAATTACCAAAAATGCTTCTGGTTTGAATGGTACAGGACCTGGAACCTGTCAAGATCTCCAAGCCTTAGGCTACACTTTTAAAGGATTCTTTATGGTTCGCTTCAACTCTAAGAGAGTTAAAGCAATCTACTGTAGCTTTAAAAAAGAAACGGTAGAAAATACAATAGGACACCAAGAAGCAAACCTAAAGGGAACTTCTACAGAAGAAGTTATTAACAGAAGACAATCAAAATCCATTATTCGATTTTGCGGTAATGTCAAAGGAAACCAATGCACTTACCTCTTTTCTGATGACCCAGACGCTTCAAATATTAAAACGAAGAAAACTGATGAAAAAGAACCTTCCAGCTGTGAAGATCTTCGTCAAATCGGCCACACTCTTCAAGGATTCTACATGGTCCGATTAAATAACAATACAATAAAAGTTAAAATCGTCTACTGTGACTTTTTAGGTCAAACTCCAGATGGTAACAAGAACATAACTGTGCCTTCTAGTTTGAAAACCAACAACACAGACCCTCCATTGTATTGCAAAGGTCTAGGAAGTCAGCCATGCTCTTGTTACTACTCCAACAGTCCAAATATCTTGCAATTTGACCTCAGTAATGACGAAGTAACTAGAAGAGCATTAAGTGAGAATGGTACAGGACCATCGTCTTGTACTGATCTTCAATTCGTCGGTTACAAATTGAAAGGCTTTTTTCTGGTTCGTTCTCATTCGAAGACAATTAAAACAGTCTTTTGTGATTTTTTAAAAACACAAATTGAAAAGGAGAAGAACAATCAAACTTCACAAAGTAAAAATGGAGATAGACTAGAGTTTCAATCCCTTTATCAAAATAACAAAACACTTTCTTCGTTTACGGCCCCAATCAAAATAAAAGATCAACAAACATCTAAGAAACTAACCACTGCGAAAGATATGGCACTGTCAACAGCAATATCAACATTAAAACCTCAAACAAAAGTAAATGACTACGATAAAAATCAAGGTACAGTAAATTATCTTTTTTTTCTTAATTTAACACTTGAATTATTAAAAAATTGTGTTAATTTAAGAATACATATTTCGAACAGGTTCTGTTGATGCATCTTCAAAACCCCACATAGTAAATGAAAACGATGGGAAAAGCTATTTGTTGAAGAATAAACGCAATAAATGCATGTCTTCGAAATATTCAAATCCACATTATGATGGGCCTCCTCTTCCATATGAGGCCAATTGTGACCCAAAAGACCAATATCAATACTGGAAACGATGTGGCAACAAAGGTTTATGCAATTATTTGGATAAATTCCTTTCAAAGGAATTTATTGGAATTGACGCTGACGGCAAAGCATTTTCTATTAAATTCATGGAGTTTGATTCATCTGGAAATATTGATCAAAAATGGAGAGCAACAGATGTGGGGCAACTGTTAGATAGCAGTGGCTTGTGCTTGGGTGCAGAATATAAAACTTGGGACCAAGCAAAACTACTTTTTGGAGTTGACTCTTGTAGCAAGAATGATGATGGGCAGTTTTGGTCATTTGAAAATATTTTGACGCCTGATGTCACTATTTCAACACCAAGTATAAAATTCAAATACTTCTTTTCTGAATAACAAATATTTTTTTCTATTTATTTTACTCATGAGTTAATTTTTCACTTTAGATTCCTTAAAAGGATCAACTAAAATGATTCCGTTAAATCAGAAGGACGGAAAGAGCTATCATCTGATTAATAAAAGTAACAGATGTATATCTTCGAGAAATATAAGTGAATCGGAAGTCGAGGCAATACAGTCCAGCTGTAATGCAATAGACGGAAGACAACTTTGGAAATGGAGTGGCGACAGCCTATGTAGCAATTTGGGATGCCTTTCAAAGGTTAAGAAATCGAGTACATATTTTAGAGTACTCTTGAAAACGGAAAAATTTCATTCTCTTTGGGTCAATCAAAATTGGAGGGCCACCGATCATCAGGGCCAAATTGAAAGCAGCAGTGGTTCGTGCTTGGGGGCTGAAGAATATTCTAACGATTTTTTGGTAAGAATGGAGCCTTGTGATAAGACGAGAAAAGTACAATTATGGTCTTTTTACATTCCTTAATTCTAGCTGTTTGTATCACTTTTTCTTTAATGAAAAACATAATTAATTAGCAGAAAGCATTGGAAAATGTATTGTTATTTCATTTTGATTCCGGATTTTGGTTGGTGGTAATACACACAAATGAAAAATTACAAAACCCCTTCTTCAAAAAGTAATGTAGCTCTTATTAAGGTTGACAAGATATATTTATATAAAAAAAATTAACTTCCACTACTTTCATTGTTAATTTTGTTAAACTCATTGGTAAATTTCCCCCGTAGATTATCATTTGTACGGTTTTTTCTGTTAACATAAATTCTGGAAACGACCAGACCTTATTTATACTTAAAAGCAAGTAAGCAGCAAGATCACAAAAGTACTAACGCCACCAGATGAGAAAAATGAACTTTTGTTGAATCTCACAAAGTTATATTATTTAATCAAAAGTACACACAAGTCGTTATTTGTTGATGAAAAAGCGCAATAAATATATTTCCCCGAGAAGCTTAAAAACGTTGGAATCGTACAGTTCAACTGCAATCCTAATGACAAGGGCCAATAATTGAAATGGAAGGGGGGGGGCAAATCTAGAGAAACTGCGATCAGAAAAACAATTATTCTTATCTCTTGAAGCTAGCAAGTCTAAAACCTAGCGGTTGAATCTGAGGTTTTATCAGTCTTTTGAATCTTGACATAAGTATGTATATTAAACGCATAATATAATCATTGTTTATTTGTTTGTAAATTATTTGACCAATTAACTCATTGAATTTGATGAATTGATTGAATGATTTACATTCTCATCAAATTAACGGTCATTGGCTGATCGAGGATTTTCCATCAAATATCACCAGTTTGTAAGAATCCCTTCGGGAATCTCGCAGCGTTGAACGCGCTGCGAACCGCCAATACCGCCATCTATTTTGGATCATAGGAACCAAAAGTAGCTCATGCACTCGACTGCCGCATAGAATCCCTTCAGGAAATTCGTAGTGGTCAAATATTATTGGTCTGAAACAAGAACACACTAATGTTCTGACAGCACAACCAATCAGAAACTACACAGTGAAACATACATTCAGAAGCAACCAAGCAACAAGTGAACATCCAATCGGAGGAAGGAATGTGATTGGACTTGGCATGCATTTCGCTGACGTGGAGAATATGCACTGATGTGAATTCGTCGACGTGTTGTTCGATCATTCTTGTTGGAGATTGCAGCGATCTAACAAGCGTTCGACTTAACCCTATTATCACTTGGTTTTCACAATCTAAAAATGAGAAGAATCCAATTTAACAATGGTTTCATTCTTTTAAGACTCTTGCTATTTATTCAAATTTACTACCATTGCCAATTAACGTTAGTGGCAGCGATTGAAAATGGACGCGAATCTAACCTTAACAACGAATTGGCTACCACTGGTGAGAATGGGATGAATTTGAATGAAAGAATGAAGAAAATGGAGGACCGAAGCCGGTTGCAAGAACAAGAAATTTCTCAATTAACAACAAATGCAGTTAAAGACAGGAAGATGATTAATCGACTGAATGACCGGTTAGGACAATTAGAAGAAGCGTTAGCTATTTCTAGTTCCTTAGCACGATCAAAACGTCTATATCGTCTGCTTCCCATCGCCCATGAGTAAGTTAATAGTTTTTGGGAAAATTTAATCTATTTTTTATTTATGGAAATGAATAAAATACTTTTTATTTATTTTTTTAATGGCGCATAACTTTTTTTACTCCCATAAATAATAATCATTAATATATATGCTATGATGAACATTAATCTCTCATTTACTTATTTTTAATTTAGAGGAAAAGGAGAGACAACAAATCATAATAAACAAATAAATCTGCAATTTTATGGACCCGCCACCAACTGTGACGAGTTAGGCAAACTCGGGTACACTTTGAATGGTTTTTATTTGGTAAGGAACAAGGATCAAGAATTGGAAAGTAATAGAGGGATCGTTGAAGTCGTGCATTGCCTATTTCAACAGCCACTGAAGGGATCCATAAAACAGGGTATACTATTTTTGTGTTTCTCAGAAATGGTATATTTTGTATTATTTTCTGGCCTATCTACAGTATCTCAATTGCATTTTTCTAAAGATATCAAGGAGGAGCGATTAGGTTACATAGCATTATCAAGCACAGTGAACACGCTCAGTACTAAAAAATCCACGGCTAATCCATCATCTGATAGTAAGTCAATATCATGAACATATTATGCCTTAATTTGAATTATAAGAAATGTATCTGGTCATAAATCTTTAATGTACTGTAAATTTATAATTTTCCAATTTTGAGAAATTTTCTTTAATTCTTCTGCAATTCAAATATAATAGAAGAACGAAATAAAAATATTTTATACTGGTGATATTATGACGCATGTTTTTTGTTTCAATCTGTAAAGGCCGATTTGGGGAATATTTTATTGCCAATTTAATTTTAGTTAGTAAAATTTTAAATTTCGGATATATATACTTGCAATTTGAAGGTTTACATTTATTTATTATTTATATAGCTCCAGTCCAGTTTCTTGTACAATCCAGTTTGGCAAAGTATTATAAGTCGACAACGGAAGAATGGTGGGCTACAACAAGTAATCCCTCTTATTCAACAAGTAAAAGTACTTATTTATTTAAACAGCATCCAGCTAAATTACTAAAAACCGTTCTTAACAAAATGTATTGATTTTTGTAGGAATGAGCCCCACTTTCGAATCCTCTGAATTGGTGCCAGTTAATGAAAATTATGAGAAAAGCTTTTGTTGAAGAATAAGCGCAATAAATGCATGTCCTCGGAAAAATTCAGTCCAAAGGGTAATGGTTTCCATCTTCCATATGAGGCTAATTGTGATCCAAAAGACAAACATCAATATTGGAAGCGGTGTGGCAACCAAAATATATGCAATCATTTTGGCAAATTCCTTTCAAAAGAATTTATTGGAACTGATGCTTACGGTAAAGTATTTTCCATCAAAATCTTGGGGTTGGATACATCTGAAAATGTTGATCAAAAATGGAGAGCAACCAATGTGGGACAACTGGTAGATAGCAGTGGTTTGTGCTTGGGTGTACAATATAAAACTTATGACCAAGCGAAACTACTTTTCAAAGTCGACTCTTGTGACAAAAACGATGATGGACAGTTTTGGTCATTTGAAAGTATTTTGACGCCAGCCACTATTTCAACACAAAGACCCCAATTCATTAAGGAATTTCACTTTTCTGATAAAACAACAAGTATGAAATTCAAATATCACCGAATACCATGTTTTACTTCTTTGAGTTATAATGTATATTTCTATTTATTTAATTTTAATTTCGATTTCGATTCCGTTGTAAAACCAACTAAAATGATACCGCTAAACCAGAAGAACGGAAAGAGCCACCATCTGGTTAATAAGCACAATAAATGTATATCTTCGAGAAATATAAGTGAATCAGAAGTTGAGGCAATACAGTCCAACTGTAATGCAACAGAAGAAAGACAACTTTGGAAATGGAGAGGCGATAGCCTATGTAGCAGTTTTGGCTGCCTTTCAAAGGTTAAGAAATCGATACATATTTTAGAGTACTCTTGAAACCAGAAAAGATTAATCCTCTTTGGGTCAATCAAAATTGGAGTGCCACCGAACATCTGGGCCAACTTGAAAGCAGCAGTGGTTCGTGCTTGGGGGTTGAAGAATATTCAGATTCCCACGATACTTTGTTAAGAATGGAGCCTTGTGATAAGACGAGAACAGGACAAATGTGGTCTTTTTATATTCCTGAATTCTGATTTTTTTAGCTTTTCTTTATAAAAAAAAAAATTATAATTTACAGCAGGTGTTGGAAAATGTATTGTAGCCTCGTTTTTATTTTGGATTTTGGTTGGTGATAGTACACACGACTGCAGACAAAATTTATAATAATACCATTTTTTCGTATCTATTAAAAAAAGATATGTAGTTGACACCAAAAATGACATGGAAACATAGCACCTGGATTTTTTAAGCAGATTGGAAAATTTCTTGATTATTAATAAGACTTTTATGATGAAACCAAATGAAATAGCACATACATAAAACGAAAGAGCATTTCAAAATAATAATCTGCAAGTCAAATAAATAAATCAAGAAATGTATACACAAAATTGTACTAGCAGATTTCATTGAATTTTATTTCTAATATTCTGTTGTTGGCGTATTTATCTACGGTTCTTCCAATTGATAAAAATGTTAGATTTTTATTTAGAAATCCAAGTCTATTGTTAGGCTTTTAATAGAATCGATTAATATTGTCGGGATTATATCAAAATCATTCTTAAGTGTCGGGATGAAAAAGTGGTGTTATTAGACGGCTTGACATAAGTAACCATTTAGTATACGCCAATAATTCAAGATGAGGATTTCTAGCATTTAATCGTATGGATAAAACATTAAATAGTTTATATATTTCACGTCGCTTTCAAAAATTTTATTTGTAATTTTATAATTCAATACAAACATTAAAGAAGAAATGTAAAGCATGACTGACTTTTTTTTTATTTATTCATATGGGCCAATATCCATTATCCCATCCAAATTCAAATTACTTATAAAATATAATTTTACGAGAAAATATTCACAAAGAGAAACGTATTTTTGTTGAATAGTGTAATATAAATGATTTTATTCAGGAAGTAAAATTAAATTCAATTAAAAAATATGCTTCAATCCATTTCGAAAAATCAAATTTGATCACTAAATTATCATTTTAATTTGATAGAAAACAGGAATGTTTTTACTATTGTTTCCTGCGCTTACTAAAATGACAACCAATTTACCATATCTGAAACTGAATATCGAACGAAATCAACTAAATTAACCAGTATATACAGAGAAATTATCGCAGCACGACTTGTATTTAACTTTGTTACGAAACGTGTGTTACTTTTAGGAAACTTCTTCAAGTCTAAGTTATCAATCTATATTTTAAAAATAAAAATGAATATTCATTCCGAAAGCTTTTTGATAGGACTGTTTACGTTAATACATTTTCAATTGGCAACTGTGTTAGAGTTTCAAACGGAAAAGGAATTGATAAAAAAATGGGAAGGATGCATTGAAACAAATAATAGCCCTGTCATAAGGAAAACAAGAGCAAATTTATATAATTCAACAGTACTAGATGCGCAATTTGAAGAATTCTGCGGCAGGTTTGGCCATCAGCCATGCACTTGCTATTACCCTGATCACCCTCATGTTGTAAAATTTGAACTTGGTACAGACGAATTCACCAAAAATGCGACCAATGTGAATGGCACTGGACCTGGCAGCTGTCAAGATCTTAAAAAATTAGGATATACGCTAGAAGGATTCTATATGGTTCGATTCAATTCAAAGAGAGTTAAAACAATTAACTGCAATTTCAATTATGAAACGATTGAAAATACAACAAAGAAAGATAAAATTATAGACGAGAAAATTGTAAAAGAAGGTGATAGCAAGAGACCAGCAAAATCTGTTATTCGATTTTGCGGTGGTGTTAGAGGAAAACAATGCACTTACCTCTATTCTGATCATCCCGATGCTCAACAAATGATGAATATGGAAGGTGGTCGAAAATATCCTTCCAGCTGTGAAGATCTTCAACTAATTGGACACATTCATCAAGGTTTTTACATAGTGCGGTTTAACACCATAAAAGTTAAAATCGTCTATTGTGATTTCAAAAATCAAACTAAGAACGGCTTCAAGGCTGCAAATATGGAATCTATTTCAAATTTTGGTAGTAGAAGCAAGTCATTCTTTTGTAATGGATTAGGAAGTCAGCCATGCTCTTGTTACTTCCCAAATAGTCCAAATATCTTGCAGTTTGAACTAAGTAATGACGATAGAACCACAGAAGCATTGCTAAATGGACCTACAAGTTGTAAAGATCTTGAATCCATCGGTTTCAACCTTGCTGGATTCTACATGGTTCGTACGAACGCTATGGTTCTAAAAACAGTTTTTTGTGAATTTCATCAGACATCCATAAAAAAATATGAAAGCAGTTCTTCTATGCAAACTACGACTCTCAGCTATGAAACTTCCGTTGCACCAATGACCACTTCTAACAATAATGTTGTTCAAAAGAAATCATCGAGTGATAATCAGAATATAACTCAAAATAAGGGAACTAGTGCTTCTCTTACCAAACTGGTGAATGAGGAAACACCAAGAAATAGTCCGAAAATGTCAAATGCAGAAGATATTGCACCATCGACTGCAATGACAACTTCCAAACCTCACATTTTGCTGAATTGTTCTGTTCAGAAACCAGGTCCAGTATTAATCCACACTTAATAAACCTATTTTTATTTAACTAGTTTAATTGCGTATTCATGTTCTGCACAGGTTCTTTCGTTAAACCTTTGAAAATCACACAAGTAAATAAACAGGACGGGAAAAGCTATTTACTGGTGAATAAGCGGAATAAGTGCATATCTTCGGGGCTCCTAAATCCTAGCGGTCCCCACGAGTCCGATTGTTATCCGGATGAAAAATATCATTTTTGGAAATGGTGCGATGGTAATAAAATATGCAATCATTTGGGCAAATTTCTTTCAAAAACATTCGGAGGAACTACTAGTGACGAAAATGGAAACACGAAAAATGTTTTCTTTATTAAACTATTGGATTTGGATACATCTAAATATATAGATCAGAAATGGAGAGCAACAGAAGCGGGGCAGCTGGTAGATAGTAGTGGATTGTGTTTAGGGGTTGAATATAAAAGTGAAGATAGTCAAAACCTTCTGTTGTCAGTTGATTCTTGCACAAGGAAAGACGATGGACAGTTCTGGTCATTTGCAAGCAGTTTGGCCTATAATTCAACTTCAACATCGCAATTTTGGGAATCACCTTGTTCTAACACCACAAGTAAGCAATTTAATGTTAAGTTTTTATTTCAATATGTTAAATAAAACTAAGTATGCATCTTATGGCCCAGTTGGAGAATTCACTAAAATGAAAATGACGATAAATCCGAAGGACGGAGAGAACTATCTTGTGTTGAATCAGCACCAGAAATGCATATTCGCGAAACGCTCGAATGAATTCAGCAGGGTTCAACTGGTTCAGTCCAATTGTAATCCCGATGAAAAAGGGCAAATTTGGAAATGGAGTAATAATACTCTGTTCAATGATTTTGGTATTATTACCAGGTCTAAGTCTTCTACAAGAAAAACTCCGACGGGTCTTCCGATTTTTGATATATATCTTATGAATCGAGTAATATACGATACATTGCGTGATCAAAAATGGAATGCATCAGGTGGGAACCAATTAATAAGTAGCGATGGTTCGTGCTTGAGTGTTGACAAGAAATCAGATGCTCCTGGCGCTTTTTTGTCCGCTGGTATTTGTATCGATAGAGAAAAAGACTCTCTCTGGTATTTTCTGTCTACCATTTAACTTTGGGTGGGGTTTGCTGTTCGTCTAAAATAGATTTGAAAAGTATGGAGGCCTATATACACGATTCCCCCCTTCATCAGCCATATTATAGTGGTGTACGGCCCTTCTGATTAAAGTTCCATCTTATAACGAAAGAGATGATGCACAGTTTTGGTCGTTTGTTATGGTTTGGGTTTTATTATAAAGAAAAGCTTTACGTTAAAATCACGAAAGTTTGCATAATTTACTATAAACATTGAAGAACATTATCTATCTATTACTACTGTGTATTTTCTGTTGGTAAAAGAATACATAAATTTGTATTTTAAAAATAAAATAAAAGTTTTAAAGATTGGATTCACCTAAATGCTTATTCAAAATATACAAATGAGCATTTTTAAATATAACAGGTCAATGCGGAAACCTTTATTTTTCATTAACTGTAAAAAGTTTAATTCTAGTAATTTGTTTTACTCATGTTAATCATTCCTTGTTTACTCATTTTAAAAAGAAAAACTCTAATCAGATAATATTATATTTGTCCGTTTATTATATAAAACATGAAATTGATTAACTAAACTGAGATAATTCAGTACAAGGTTTTAGGAAAATAACAACTAGGGTTATTCCGATCCGCTTCCAGAAAAAATTGAATAAATCGATTTCTAGCGAATGATATTCGAGTCGAGAATCAATCGCGGCCAAAATTAAAGGTCGAACGGAATCAATTCCGGTTTCCCAGAATTGAAAAAAAAAATTGATTAATCGAAATTTTTAATGTTTTTAATTTATTAGAAGCTAGTTTTCGTAGCCCAGTGAAACATATTTGTACAGAAAACATCCCTTCATATTGTGATAGATTAAACATGCGTGGAAATCGAGGCAAACAAGCGTGAAATATTATACCAATTGCAGAGGTTTGCGTTTGCAATGAGAATAGTGCGTAAAACTGCCGCGTGGAAAAAAGACGATAGAAAATAATGAAAATTCAAGTTGATTTTCATACTGTCAACTCCATCTTGCGAAAGACTTCAATCATTTTTTTTCTAATTTCTTGATTTAAAAATGGGTAGAAAATTTGGAAAAGTAGCAAAGTTTATTAAAGTAGCTATACTAATTCAACTATACTGCTGTCATAATTTGGAAGTGGATGTAGTTTCTCCTTGTCAAGAAAATCTGAAAACTTGTGATGAATGTAATCATCACAATGGAACGTATATTCGTTCTCTCGGAAAAGAAATTGAGAAAGATCTTCAAAGGACCAAACGACCTTCAAGAATGATACCGATGCTATATTTTTCGTAATTTATTTTGGTTCCTTTTTAATTCGTTTTATAATAAATTAATAAAAATACGCTTGTAATATAGTTGTATCCATACTAATTTATTATATATAGTCAAGGAAAAGGGAACAGCACTGTTACAGATACGAGGTTTTGTTGGGCCTTCTACTAGTTTTGTTGAGCTCGGCTACACATTAAACGGTTATTACTTGATTAAAGGCAAGAACCAAACTAAAAATGACCAAGTCGAAGTACTCGGTTGCCAAATTAAGCATTCCGATGGATCTAAAAAAGGTATTAAATAAAGAAAATAGCATAAAAATTCACCAAATTAATTAGCCAAAGAAGAAAGCATAGGATTCATCGATAATCTTCTCATACCATACAACCGCATTTTTCATAGAAATTGCAAAGATGACTTACTAGAGCGCTGGGCATGGAGAAATGGAACTCGTCTTTGCATCATTCAATTGAATTTATGCCTTCCCTTTCAGCAAAAGAAAAGGTATATGTTGATTTATAGTTGGCTCCATACGATGAAACCCAACAATGAAATCCCAGGAATAGAAAATTGGCAAAAGGGGCAACATTTGGAGTGCTGATAATTTGATGTGTCTTTATGGAGAGGCTCCCATTGTTTGGCAAAGAGAACTCTCGTATTTAGCTGATATACTCCAATTCTCCTGGATAGCAATATAGGGTGCATTTCGTGGACCCATGTTCGAGTTTACTCCTCCCCCAAGGCCCAAATGCGCCAACTTCAATCAAATGTAATTTTGTGGTGTAGGAAGAAATCACTTCTCTTTTCCTCTTTTGTCTTTTTTAAAGGTTTAATTTAACAAAAAAATGGCAATCTGATAATTTATTTTGGTTAAAAAAAATTACATATAATCTTTTACATTTTTTAATTAAAAATATCTAATGATCCCATTGGTACTAGTAGTTTCATAAGACTTATCTTCACCACGATAAAGAATACAAAGATTTACAAGCATCACTTTATTGATTTTAATTAAATATATAATCCACAGTGGCTTGAAAGAAATTAAATCGACAAATTTAACAACCTTTTCTCGTTCCAAATAACCCAGTAGCAATTATGAATAGTCTTCGTAAATATTGTATAGATAAAACTAATTGAATGAAAATGTTTTAAAATTACATATATGTGTGTGTGTTTGTGTGTATTAATCACTATAAAATCCCAGAAAAATATTCGTCTAGATGTTTTTTTATATACGTGATTTTTTACTCCAAAATAAAAAAAGCTATATACTATATTTGATTTAATCATAGAAATTATATTCATACGTTCAAACGTAGCCTTTTTAAATTATAGAAAAATAAAACTGTAATGGGATCTCTACTGAGGAAACTAATTCTGATTTTAATTACAGAGCAATTGGTTCTAAACGGCCAAGTGCTGTAAAATATTTTAAATCTCTGTAAAGCTCAAACAGGAAACATAATCGTAAAATACTATAACGCCTACGTTAGCTTTCAAAACTAGGACCCATTGATCTTTTCCAATTTCAATACACACGACTTCGATGGTTTTAGTCGTGCTCATTAGTAGTCATATCGCTTTTTCTTTTTAAATGGCCAAGCTAGGAAAATTTGTAGCTGGAATGCTTTTATTTTTACTATTTCAAGCAGTTGCGTTATCAGAGAATCAACTCCAAAGCTTAAAGGTAAAACTTTAGAATTTAAAATGGAATTGTCAATAAATAGCTTAATTCATTAAAATTCATTAAACACAGGGGAATTCATCTTTGGACTATACCGCTGATGGCGATAAAAGAAAATACCAAAGTACCGATAGAAATCCAATACACAAAATCCAAACGAAAGAGGCATTTCAAGAGAAAGAGGGGGCATTATTCTTGTCAACGGGAGACAACAAACATTCTCTAAGAAGCATTAGATCAAATCCCTTCAATGAAACATTGCTTGTTGAACAATTTGAACAATTCTGCAGTAGCGATAGCAGTCAGCCTTGCACTTGTTACTACCCTGATCACAAAAGTGTTCCACAATTTGAACTTAACCCTGACAAATTTACTCAAAAAGCTTCTGGTGTAAATGGTACTGGACCTGCAAACTGTCAAGATCTAAGAAATGTAGGTTACAGTCTAACCGGATTTTACATGGTTCGTTTCAAGCCAAAGAGAATCAAAGCCATCTACTGCGAATTTAGCAATCAAATTGTATCTAACGCGAAAAACGAGGTCACAATCGTAAATGAAAATTCAGAAAATAGGTCAAATAATAGTTTTCGATTTTGTGGCGGCGTTAAGGGGAAACAATGCACTTATCTTTATTCCGATAATCCTGATGCTCCGCAAATAAAAAATTTCCCCTCTAGCAGCATTATGAAAGAACCCAAAAACTGCAAAGATCTTCAACTAATTGGACACTATCTCAACGGATTCTATTTTGTTTGGTTAAATAGTATAAAAGTCAAAATCGTCTACTGCATTTTTTCAAATAAAGACACGGATGAAAAGCTAATCAGATATAGCCAATCTACTCTAACATCGAAAAATACAGAAAAGTCACCATATTGCCATGATTTAGGAAGTCAGCCCTGCTCTTGTTACTACTCGAATAGCTCCAATATCTTGCAATTTGAACTTAGCACCGACGAAATAACAAAAGAGGCATTGAGTGACTATGGGCCTTCCAGTTGTAAAAATCTGGAGTCCATTGGCTACACCTTCAAGGGATTCTATTTGGTTCGATTTAGTGACAAGATAATAAAAACAGTTTTCTGTGAATTTGATCAAACAACAGTTAATAGGAACGATACTAATGTAGCTTTAAAATTTACGACGATGAAAAATAAGAAAGATTTGATTCCATTTCTGAATCCATTGCTTATGAACACGAAACCTTCGAATAGATTCGCCTACAGAATTCGAAAGCAACCTGATCAGCAAATGACCAGCACTAAAAAATATATCGAAATTTCAACTCAGGTAGGAACAATAGAACCAACAATTCAAACCACATATACCATTAAGCAATCAGGTAAGAATAAACTATTACGCTATCTATTTTAGTACTTAATATTCGACATACTTTTTTAAATTTTTCATACAGTTTCTTTTATTGAACCTCGTGACACGATACCGTTACATCAAAAAGACGGTAAGAGCTATTTGTTAATGAATAAGCATAATAAATGCATGTTCTCCAGAAGCTTAAACCAATTCGAGATTGGAGTTGTACAGTCCAATTGCAATCCCAATGACAAGGGCCAGCTATGGAAATGGAGCGGGAATCGCCTAAGCAATTCAAATGGCCAATTTGTGTCAAAGGTTCAAAAAGGTACAAGCTTTGAACCAGCGACCAGAAAACAAACTCTTATTTTTGAAGTACATTTGCGACCGCTCATCACATCTCAGTGGATCCATCAAACGTGGGATTCAACAGCAATGGGTCAATTGGTAAGCGACGATGGCTCTTGCTTGGGTGTTGAAAACAATTCCAATTCCCATGGTGCTGTTTTATCAGTTGACTTTTGTGATAAGAAAGAAAAAGGACAATTTTGGTTTTTTGTCAGCAGTAATTGGGCTTCAATGTCAACACTACGGCCTACCCAACAAAGTAGGTTTTTTTTAAAATTTGAAATTAAAATAACAGTTTTTTAAGTATTCATCTTTTGTAAAGGTTCTCTCAGCAAAATACTACCGTCGAACTTCGGAGATGAAAAGACCTATCTTGTGATGAACAAACACAATAAATGCATGTCGTACTCGAGACAATTTCAAATGATCCAATCAATATGTAATTCTACAGACACTACGCAAATTTGGAAGTGGAAAGGTAGTAGTCTGAGAAATGTCATGATGGACCTGTTTGTTTCTTTGACCCGAAAAGGAACGAGCTGGGTTCCAAAGACAAGGGAACCGATTCCAATCTTTGAAGTCAATTTATTTCGATCGTTAATTACATCGGAATGGATTCACCAATCATGGGTTTTAAATGATATTGGTCAGCTGGTAAGCATTAGCAGCAATAAGACGTGCTTGGGGGTGAAAAGCAATTCAGATTCTCACGATGCTGCTCTATCAGCTTACCCTTGGACAGTTTTGGTCTTTTATTGCCGGAAACAGTTAACTATTATAAACTTTTTTGTATACATTCCATTTTTTTCTTATTTTTTGTTTTGAGGGTTGTTGGTGAATGTATTTACAACACATATGGTTTTACATATTACCTAATATGTATGCACCTGGAAATATAAATAATTTTTGTCTTCAGATGCTGTTTCAATTTTCAATAAAAAATATAGTGTTTGAATATCTTAAAACTGTTATTAATTTGTATATAGGCTTTAATAAAGCTCGCAAAAAATTTTAATCCCACATAAGCTTTTGGTTTCAATGTAGTTTAGATAAATCAACTTTAAAAGTTGAGCAATTTGAACAGTTCTGTTCCAGAAGTCAGCCATGCACTTGCTATTATCCTGACCACAAAAATATCCCACAATTTGAACTTGGCGTCGATGACCTAACAAAAAACGCGTCTGGTTTAAATGGTACTGGGCCTGGCAACTGTCAGGATCTTAAAGATTTAGGGAATAAACTAGAGGGATTTTATTTGGTTCGCTTTAATTTTAAAAGAATCAAAACAATCTACTGTGATTTTAGTGATGAAACCGTAAAAAATACGAAGAACCAAAATCGAAACAAAAAAGATACTTTTCCAAAAGAAAATTATATTGGACGATCATCCAAAACCATTATTCGATTTTGCGGTAATTTCAAAAGAAAACGGTGTAATTATCTCTATTCTGATCATCCTGATGCTCCGAAAATGGGGAATATAACATTTGTTAGAAAAGAACCTTCGAGCTGTGAAGATCTTTCCCTAATTGGCCACATTCTTCAAGGGTTTTATATGGTTAGATTGAATACAGTAAAAGTTCCCCTGTGTGACTTACGGTTGGAAATAATACATGGTTAGGTTGAAAACAGTAAAAGTTAAAGTTCTCTACTGTGACTTCAAAAATCAGATTACGGTTGGAAATAGTACAGGGGCAAACACGAAATCTATTTCGAATTTCCATAATGAAAGCCAGCCATTGTATTGCAATGGTTTTGGAAGTCAGCCATGCTCTTGTTACTACACAAATAGTAGTATTTTACAGTTTGAGCTCAGTAACGACGAAACAACCAGAAAAGCATTAATAGATAATGGGCCAACTAGTTGTGAAGATCTTAAAACCATTGGTTATATAACTAAGGGATTCTACATGGTTCGCTTTAAAGCAAAGATTTTAAAAACAATATTTTGCGAATTTCATGAGACATTGATGAAAAAAGATGGTAATCACTTAACTTTACTAAAATCCACACTTAAAGATGCAACATCATTTAAGAAGCTTACTACGAGAGGATCAAGAATTGAACAGACTTTATTAAATGAGAAACCACCAAACGGCATTCAAAATCCATATCCAAATACCACAACAATGTCATCCTCTTCAACTAAAACGATAAAACTTGAAGATAAAACGACACCTAAACAAATAATTACAGAAAAATATATTGGAGTATTATCGACTACAGTTTCAAAATTAAAGCCTCAAATTCGACAGCAAAATTATGATAAAAATCGAGGTCCGTGGTATTCTTAAATTATGAACTTTTAAAGTCAGTACATTACCAGTTTTGGTTATAATATGTCTCCATCTTCTGTATAGGTACTCCCGCTGTCAAAGCCTCTGAAATTATACCATTAACTCGAAAGGATGGGAAAAGCTATTTATTGAAGAACAAACGTAATAAGTGCATGTCATGGGGTCGCTTAAATCGCCATGGTCCATACGAGGACTATTGTAATCCAAAAGATACATACCAGCATTGGAGATGGTGCGATGATAACAAAATATGCAATCATAAAGGCCAGTTTCTTTCACAAGAGTATCTTGGTAAATATATTAAGCCGAATGGAAAAATCGAAAAAAGTTCCACATAAAATTATCACCGTTGTCACAATTCCTTGATCAAGAATGGAGGGCAACAGCTTTAGGACAATTGGTAGATAGCAAATATGCTTTGTGTTTAGGTGTTGAATACAACATTGCTGATCGTCAACGCCCTCTGATTAAAATTACATCTTGTGACGAGAAAGATGATGCACAGTTCTGGTCTTTTGCAAATATTTGGACTGAAGTTTCAACACCAAGGACCACTGTAAAAAGTAAAATATCCAATTATACATTTCTTTACTAAAGAGTCCTTGGTAATATACTGAATGATAAAGTTATGTTTACTGCAATTACATAGGCCCCGTTACAGAATCAGGTAAAATAATACCGTTAAGCCAGAAGGACGGAAAGAGCTATCATCTTATGAATCAACATAACAAATGCATGTCATCGAAAAGTATAAACGAATATGAAGTTGGGGCGGTACAGTCTAATTGTAATGCTACAGAAACGAGGCAACTTTGGAGATGGAGTGGTCATAGTCTATGCAGTGATTTTGGATGCCTTTCCAAGGTTCAAAAATACGCAAAAAAATTTCAAGCACTTCTAGCTGAAGAAAACTATAATTCACCATGGGTAAATCAAAATTGGAAACCGACCGATGAGGGGCAACTAATTAGCAGCAGTGGTTTTTGCTTGGGAGCAGAAACGAACTCTG
This sequence comes from Chydorus sphaericus, assembly GCA_030141595.1. Classification (NCBI taxonomy): domain Eukaryota; kingdom Metazoa; phylum Arthropoda; class Branchiopoda; order Diplostraca; family Chydoridae; genus Chydorus; species Chydorus sphaericus. The sequence continues at coordinate 10,493,697 of CM057929.1, read as the reverse complement.
GTTCTCACGATGTTCTTTTAGTCGTGGACATTTGTGACGAGAATAGAAAAGAACAGATCTGGTCATTTATAACCATTTGATTCTTATCAATTATAAAAGCACTTCTTTAGATATGTTTTCCATATAATGGTTGCAATATGAATTCCGCCTTTTCCTTGGTTGTAAAACACATTGGTAAAATACAAATATGCCCCTAAGCTGCTATTCACCGCAATCGATCCTTACTTTTTCATAAATTGAAGTCCGTCATTCTTGTAATATTTTTAAAAAATTTAAAGGTTATTAGTTATAATGAAGAGACTACAATACATGTATCAAAGCTGAATAAAAAATAAACTAAAACAGGTAAGTGTTCTTATTTTAATAATTTTAAAAAATAACAAAAACCAAACCCTCTAAAAACTAGTCAACAAGTAGGCCTACCGTGGTTATAAGATTCGATTGATAAATGACTATACTGCGGTTTCGATTTGAAAAAAAAAAATTATATGAACGCCTGATCGGATAACAACAAGAGCTTTGCTAAAGCGTTCTAATGTAAATCTTGAACGAGTTCAGCGATCATTCCTTAGAGTGCTTTGAGTATTTTAACATGCGCGTGTTTCTTAAGCTTGGTTCACACCGAACATAAGAGTTTTCGTTTCGTATTCTTTTCGTAAATTTTATGATTTGGAAATTTTTCGGAAATATTTCGGAAAAATACAATTCATTTTTTTTTTCGTTTTTATGATTTTGGTGTGAACGGGGTTGCATGCATACGAAAACTATCCGAAAGGAATAAAATTTTTGAGAACATAAAATTGTTGGCAACACTGTAGTTGATGCTAGGAGTCGTCTGCCACCGGGGTAATTGGTATTTCATTATTTAGGTCTGTCAAAAATTTGACAGATCTTAGCCGCGTAATGGCTAGCAAAAAAAAAAGGATTCCAAGAAATATCAGCAAGAAGAAGAAGATGAATCTTTTGATTGGGATAAAGAGGGACTTATTCTAAAGTTGATTGCGTTAGTTAAACTTCATCATTGTCTTTATGAGATTAAAAATAAACTCTATAAGAATATCATTGTGAAGAAAAACGCGTGGAAATCTATTGCTCAGGAAATCGGATGCAGTGAGTCACTCATTTTTACTTCTAATAATGGTCTAGGTCTGAAGAATTAATAACGAGTTCATTTAATTTACAGGTCCTGCTGAGGCAGAGGATCGGTTCAAGAAGCTGAAAGACAAGTTTTCTCGAGAAAGGAATAAGCTGTCAAAACCAAGTGGGTCTGAAGCTGCAGTTGAAGAGTCAACGTGGGAGTATTTTGAAGACATGAGATTCTTTGCCGATCACTTCAAAACTAGAGCGTGAGTCATTTATTTTAAATTGTTTCTGTTCTCTGTGCTACAATTATTTATTTTACATTATCAACAGACGCAGCACTAATCTATCCAAGAAGAAGAAAGAGTCTCCTGAAGATCATTTCTCTTTTTAAAGCGACAGTCGTGACAGTGATGGAGTTGAGCTGAGTGACAGAAGCACAGGATTTGAACCACCGAGTCTCACAGTTTACCTTGGTGGAACTGAAGAGGAAGAAAATGGAGCTTTGTTGCTGGCAGCTACAGAAGAAGGTGCCACAAACCATCATTTTTTAAATATTTAATCCGGTGAATTAACTCCTATAGTACGGCTCCCAGGCTCATCCACACCTCATAGAGCCTCGTCACCGAAACCAAATGTGTTAAAGAGAAAATTGCACGACGGTTTGAACGACTCCAGCACGAGCTGTAATAATTCCACATTTGTTTTGGTTTTAATTAAAGTTATGATCTTAATTATTTATTTATTTCTAGCACCCTATCGACCGAAACGATGCAGAACTGAGAGCAATGCTTCGGACACAGACATCCTGAATCTTGTCAGTAAAATAATGGAGTCTGATTCTGCCTCTGCGCCAGAGAAAAAAGAGGAAGGAGTTTGGGAAGTATTTGGCAGAAATGTTGGGCTCCATCCTTCTCATTTGCCCCCAAAGCAAGCTTTGGAAGCAAAGAAAGGAATTGATGACATTTTGTACAACATAAATCTATCTCTTTTGTAACTTAATCAGCATAATAAATAACTTAATGCAGAGCAAAAAATAAGGCTTTTTCTTTTGTATTTAAGTAATTAGAGCAATTGACGGGGAATTTAAAACAAAATTAATCAGATTCATTTGAGTAGCTGTCCGATTCCAAATCAGGAAAAGCAGGTTCATTTTGACGGCCATCATAGTTAACCCAAGATGATTGCCAATTAAGGACATCTTCACGTGTAAATTAATCGGCGAATTCATCACGCATGGAGACAGCACTCATCGTGAACCGATGGCCATAGATCGAATCGATGGGAGCCATACAGGTACCAGGGGATTTCCTCCACTGCCCTTCAGATACGATACGTCCGTGGCCGTCGATTTGATCAGCAAACGCGGACGGACAATATAAATTTCTGCTAAACGTCATGCAGTAGTTATGCAATGCCACCGCCGCTTTCGTGAAAATTTTAGCATTCCTTGGCTTGCAAGCAATTTCGGTTTTAAAAATTCTCCAACGCGCAACCAATATCCCAAATGCATTTTCTATAATTCTTCTAGCCCGTGATAATCTGTAATATAAAATAACAATTGGAGAAAATTTGTGATTGTATATATATTTGGGGAAGAGGGAGAGGTAACAACTGTCATCTATTTACCGATAATTAAAAATATTTTCTGATTCGGTCAACCGGCCGGGTAAGTGGTTGATGAAAAAGATTTGAAAAAAGAAGAAATGTTCTTGCAGTACCACAAATCAGAAAACTGCTTTAAACATAGTAAATCATCCAATGGGAAACAACCAAGCAGTATTAAGAGAAAAAAATGCAAGTACAAATTCTATTGGTTTCCGTATACATTTTCCGACGTGGAGAATGCACAAAGATTGAATTCATTGTCGTGTTTGTCGATCATTATAGTTGGAGTTTTCAGTGATCTAACAAGCGTTAATCCTAATTCTTCTATCAATTATTTTTTAATTATTATAAAATGAGAAGAATCCAATTAAAAACAGTTTTGTTTCTTTTTCGACTCCTGCTACTGATTCTTATTTACTACCATCACCAATTTACATTAGTGTAGTGCGATTGAAAATAAAAATAGCGGACCAAACCTAGACAACATATTGGCCAACACTGCTGGCGAGAATGAGATAAATTTGAATGAAAAAAATGAAACAAATGAAGGACCGAAATCGACGCCAAGAACATGAAATCTATCAATTAACAACGAATGCAGTTAAAGACAGGAAGGTGATTAATCAACTGAATGACCGGGTAGCACAATTGGAAGAAGCATCAGCTGTTCCTAGCTCCTTAGTACGGTCAAAACGTCTATATCGTCTGCTTCCCATCGCCCATGAGTAAGTTAATAGTTTTTGGGAAAATTTAATCTATTTTTTATTTATGGAAATGAATAAAATACTTTTTATTTATTTTTTTAATGGCGCATAACTTTTTTTACTTCTTCTTCGTCTTTATCGACTGCTTCCAATCACCTATGAGTAAGCTCATGATTTTTGAAAAAAATAAATCTATAAATCGGGTTCTTCTATTGCACTAATTTATGCATAAATGAATAACTTTAAAAAATATTTATCGCATACCGTAATTATGATAAATAAAAATGATTCGATTTAGTGATTGATATTTTAACTCATTTTTTTTAAATTGCAGTAGTGAAAAAGGAGACAACACAAATAGTAAGGAAAAAATAAATCTGCAATTTTATGGCCCTGCCACCAATTGTGACGAGTTAGGTAAACTCGGATACACTGTAAATGGTTATTATTTGGTAAAGAACAAGGACCAAGAACTGGAGAGTTCCAGAGGGAACATTGATGTCGTGCATTGCTTATTTCAACAGCCACTGAAGGGGTCCATAAAAAAGGGTGAATTAGTTAATGGTTTCTCAAAAATTTTATATTTCGTATTGTTTTCTGACAGTTGAACTGAATACCTCACTGTATTATTTAAAGATATCAAGGAGGAACGGTTTGGTTCCATTGCTTTAACAAGCACAACTAAGCCATCAACTCAAAACGGTTCAAATTTAAATTCCTTTTCATAATTAAAATAAATAAAAAATGCTTTATCAATATTTTTTTGTTATGGTCCTTCGTGATAAAGATCAAAATAAAATGTCACCAACTGCTAAAATCATCTTACAATCACAAGGTGTGTATATTTATTTCAGTTGAAATTTTTTTTAAATAGGTAAATTAATTTTTTTAGTTAACTAATATAATTTAGTATATTAATAATATTATACTTGAATTTTTATTGCAAACATTTTATAAACTAGTTTTTTTAATCGTTTTGGGGTTAGCTATTACGAGCTCATATTCCAGCTTGTCGAAGTACTACGGGTCCACCACGGAAAGTTTGTGGGCAACAAGTAAACGTAAACCCGCTTATTCACCGAGTACAGGTATACACTTATTTTACATCCAGGTAAATTACTATTATATCTTTCTTCAAACAATGTATTGATTTTTTAGGCATGAGCCCCGTTTTGGTATCAGCGAACGAAAAGGAAGGAAAAGTTATTTATTGAAGAATAAACGTTATAAATGCATGTCATGCTGTTTCTTAAATCGGTATGGCCTATACGAGGACAATTGTGATCCAAAAGACAAATTCCAGCATTGGAAATGGTGCGATGATAACAAACTATGCAATCATATGAACCAATTTCTATCGAAACAATATCTTGGTGATTCTCTTGAGCCGAATGGAAAAATCGAAAACAATTTCCACGTCAAATTATCGTCCTTGTCCAAATATCTTGATCAAAATTGGAGAGCAACAGGTTTGGGGCAATTAATAGATACCAAAGATGCTTTGTGCTTAGGTGTTGCATACGACAGTGTTGATCGTAAACACCTTTTGATTAAAGGTCAGTCTTGTGACGAGAAAGATGATGCACAGTTCTGGTCTTTTGAAAGTACTACAATTGCCACATCAGCACCCAAACTTTAGAAACCAGATTTTTCTGATAAACCAACAAGTAATTAATTTTTCAATAATTTAACTTAAAATATTAAGATTTAAATCTTTATTATTAAAGGTCCTGTTACTGAAACAATCAAATTGATACCGTTAAACCAGAAGGACGGAAAGGACTATCACCTGATGAATAAGCACAATCAATGCGTGTCCTCAAAAAACAGAAACGAACTGGAGGTGGGGGCAGTACAATCCCCTTGTAATGCTAGAGAAACAAGGCAACTCTGGAAATGGTCTGGCAAAAGTCTATGTAGCAATTTTGGATGCCTTTCTAAGGTTCAGCCATATGGTAAAAATTTTCAAGTTCTCCTAGGAGAAGAAAACTATGATTCTCCATGGGTCAATCAAAATTGGAGTTTAACCGATGAGGGACAACTACTAAGCAGCAGTGGCTTATGCTTGGTTTCTGAGGAAAATTCAGATTTGAATCACGCTTTCTTAGTCATGGAGATGTGTGATGAGAAAAGAAAAGGCCAGTTATGGTCTTTTGCTATTGTCCGTCTCTGATTATTGATCGCAGTATTTTGCTCAAACACGCAAATTCTTTGAATAAGTTACAGCAAACAAGGGGAAATATAATGTAAAACTATTTTCATTTTGAATTTGTATTAGTTGCATTCAATACACATTTATAGGGGAAATTTTATGAAACATTTTTAATCCTCTCTCTCCCCCCCCCCCCCAAATAAATAAATATATAATAATAACTATACAGTTGGCTTGGCTATGCATATTTTATTCGCCTTGTAGTTTACTTTTTTTTAGATATCCACAGAATTATGCTTTTCAGAATTTCCTGCCAATATCTTTTGAAACTATCAAAAACAATTTATGTAAGATTAACAACACAAACCGTTTAATGGTATACAGTTTGTAAGAGTAGAAATAAATTGGAAAACTAAAAAAAAATTTACCTTGCATACTATTTAAAATCTTATTTTAACTTCAATATATCTACTTGGATTCCCGCAAGTAGATGAAATAATTGAAAATAATAAAATTTAATAGATTACTATTTTAAAAAGTTAATTTAAATTTTTTTTAAAAATTTAATTCGAATTACTTTAAATTATTCCTCCTAGAATACATAATGCAATGCCAATTATGCATTGGTTACTATTACCAAAAGAAAACGAATAGCTCTACATGTTAAGCTAATATTTTTAAAATCTTATTATTGCAATTGAATTCAGTTAAATTTTTTTAAATTGAAAATTCACAAGCTTCGCTTTTTTTTCATCCTGGCCAACAGATAATCGGCTGACTACACATGAGAGTTTTTTGTCAAACCCCTATTGGCTTACATTTATCGACCTCGGTGATTATTGTTTCATACTTTCATGTTATGCTTTATGTTGATTTACACTTCACCACATGAGACTTGGTGGGTATATAAACATTTTAAACACTAAATGAATTTGTTGTTTATTTTAACATAACATGTCCAAAAACTAGTGAGCACTGCTTAAAATCAGTCCGCTCACAATTTGTCTTGGTATGGTTTAAAAATAATAAAGCAGAAATATCTCCAGGGCTCCGCACCAGCGTACCCTTCAGAACACTATTCGAGAAGCCAAAACTGTCAGACCCATACAAGGAGATAAAGGAGGAGAAACCGTTTCTTACCAAGGTACAAAAGACTGTTGTTGCTAACTTAACGATGCGTCCTGGAGCAGATAAATAAAATTTTTGAAAGTCTTTCCTGTTTAACCTTTGATTATAAAACTATATTACATAATCATATAATCTTAAATCTTTGGGGTAAAAAGCATCTAAATGTAATCAGAAAGGAACAGCGATACTGCAACAGATTCGTGACAATTGCGATAGATAGCATAATTATTTATCATTACGATTTTCCACGCCAAACAAAACGATTCAAAATTGTCGATTGCCCCTTGGGCCTATGCCGCAAATACGCTAAATTCGAATTCGTCATTTTTTTATTGACTGATTAAATTTTCATTTCAATAAAAAAAAAGCTTAAACGAGGAAATAGTTATACATAGATTATTTATTAATAGACATAAATAAAATAAATGTCATTAGACTGCTGCAATTATTCTTATGGGACAATTTTATACAAACAATTTCATTCAGGAAGTCAAATAATTACTTTTTTGGGATATCCGACTCTTAATATTCAAATAAAAATTAAATTTAACGACCGCATCTTCGTGTTAAAAAATATCCGTAGCATTCAATAGCATCCATTGCATCCAATAGTCGATCCATAGATTCAATAGCATATTTTTATCATTATTGGTATGTTATGCAAGGATATAGATTAGAATCATTCTACGCGGATTTTTTGTGTGAATCTCGTAGCCACAGTCAAAATCTTTACCTACAGTCTAACTAAAAGTCATCAATAACTTGATTGAATATACAAAATGGTTTCGAAATTATTTTTGATTGGATTTCTTTCAGTGATGCATTTTCCAGTTACAGCTGTATTTGAGTTTCCAAGGGAAAAGGAAATGGTAAGAATTATTACACTTAAATTTCAAAGAACTTTTAATATTTTGTTAACCACTAAGAGTTAAACACTTCTAAAACGCAGAGGCATGTATCAATATATCATAATTCAGCCGATAATGAAACTGGTGTACAATCGACTCGTAAGACCAATCTATTCATTGAAAAACAACCAACAGAATTTGAAAATAATATTGAAATGGAACCAAGAGAAATTCAATTTAACTTAGTACGAGAAAATGATAATCGATGGATTCTCTCAAAGCTTTCGATACAAAGCATTCCGCACAGTTTTGAATCAAAAACTTCATTCACCCCTGAACAAAAATGGGAAGGATATGCAAAAGCAGACTATAACCGTACCATAAGAAAAATAAGATCAAAGTTATCCCTGAGGGAAGTTAAATTAACTCAGAAATTGATAAATTTCTGAGTTAGTTTACTAACGAAGGTCTATAGCCGATTAAGTCGACTCGAAAAAATAGCTACACTGGCCCAGTTTTTGGTTTTGCTGAAACTCTCGGAACTCGGAGGTTCCTTTTCACTCGAATAGGTCGACATTCTCCGGAGCCAGAGGTCCGATGTTTCCCTGTTTGAATCGATCTGGGTCGCTCATTTCGCGTGTAAACGAAATTTCGACCACCCATTGTGTAAAAATCTGCACGGGCAACGGTGTTGGGTGGAAGAATTTTTACGAAATTCGGGAATATGCGGTACACAATTTATCGATCAATTAAGGACTTTTTAAAATTGTTCACCATTGACGTAGATTTTTTTAAGCAGCACGATTGGATAGACAAAGAAATTCTAAGGCTATCACCAAAAGGAAATTTCTCTGTGACTAACGCAGAATTAGTTATCGAATTAAAAGTGGGATCAAAAATAATATCGAGAACCCAAGGGATCAACTCGGCCTAGATTTCGCGGAAATTATATTCCGAGAAAAAAGAGAGTAACTTTTGGCTTTTAATTGATGCTAGCTCAACCGAACGTCGTATAATCACGAAAATTGGCTTAGAATGATGGCTTGAATCTCAGCTTCAAGCCTATATTTAATTTTAAATTTAATAATGAAGTTAGTCGGAAAATTAAAAACGTTAATTCAAAGAATCAAAAATTCGAAGAAATAGCTGGACGAGTCCTCAACCAGTCCCTAGAGTCCAACACTCGAATCTCGACAACAACAAAAAAACTGTGACGTTATCATACCGTTTTTTGTCCTAACTAATTTGTTTGTTTTAACAATAATTCGAACGAATTGGAATATTCACGGATATTCAATTCGATTCAATTTATTAACAATTCACAAAAGAAAAATACGAAACCAGCTTACTTAATGACGAACTCAGAATAAAAAAAAACTCTTCCCGAAGGGCTGAAGCACGGAACGTGCACACTTGTACAATTCAACCGTATTGAATGAGCAATTTAAAGAATTCTGCAGCAGCGCCGGTAGTCAACCTTGCACTTGCTATTACCCTGATCACCCAAGCGTCCCAAAATTCGAGCTTAGCATGGATGAATTTACCAAAAATGCTTCCGGTTTGAATGGTACAGGACCTGGAACCTGTCAAGATCTCCAAGCTATAGGGTACGCTTTAAAAGGATTGTTTATGGTTCGCTTTAATTCTAAGAGGGTTAAGGCAATCTACTGTAGTTTCAAAAACGAAACGGTACAAAATACAACAGGACACCAAGAAGCAAACCTCAAGGGAACTTCTACAAAAGAAGTTATTAACGGAAGACCATCAAAATCCATTATTCGATTTTGCGGTAATGTCAAAGGAAACCAATGCACTTACCTCTTTTCTGATCATCCAGACTCTCCAAACATAAAAAATAAGATATCTGATAAAAGAAAGCTTTCCAGCTGTGAAGATCTTCATCAAATTGGCTACACTCTTCGAGGATTCTATATGGTCAGATTAAATACCGTTAAAGTTAAAATCCTATACTGTGACTTTTCTTTCAAAACTCTGGATGACAACAAGGACACGAGTTTGACATCTATTTTGAATACGAATAAAACAAAATCACCATTTTATTGCAATGGTCTAGGAAGTCAGCCATGTTCTTGCTATTACTCCAACAGTCCAAATATCTTGCAGTTTGAGCTTAGTAATGATGAACCAACTAGGAGAGCTTTAAGTGAGAATGGTACAGCGCCAACCTCTTGTCAAGATCTTGAATCCATCGGTTACTTTTTGAAAGGTTTTTATCTGGTTCGGTCTCATTCAAAGATAATGAAAACAATCTTTTGTGAATTTTCTAAAACACCATTTGAAAAAAAGAACAACGATTCAACTTCAGGAAAGAAAAATGCAGAACAAACAGAGTTTAAAACTTTGATTTCAAATACTACAACACTTTCTTTGTTTAAGATTCCGACGAAAATGGAAGGTGAAACTACAACTAAACGACTAACCAATGAAAAAGAAGTTACACTGTCAACTGCAATCCCAACATTAAAACCACAAACAAAAGTAGATGACTACAATAAAAAACAAGGTACCCTAAAGTAGTTTACTTTTTTAATTTATTCTGAGTAACGTTAAAATAAGAATATATATTTCATATAGATTATGTTGATGCATCTTCAAAAACCCATAAAGCAAACGAAGATGAAGGCAAAAGCTTTTTGTTGAAGAATAAACGTAATAAGTGCATGTCCTCGAAAAAAATGGGCAAATTCCTTTCAAAGGACTTTCTCGGAATTGCTGCTGACGGCAAAGTTTTTTCTATAAAATGCTTGGAGTTAGATTCATCTGAAGATATTGATCAAAAATGGATAGCAACCAATGTGGGACAACTGGTAGATAGCAGCGGTTTGTGCTTGGGTGTACAATATAAAACTTATGACCAAACGAAACTACTTTTTACAGTTGACTCTTGTTATAAGAATGATTCTGGACAGTTTTGGTCGTTCGAAAATATTTTGACGCCTGATGTCACTATTTCAACACCAAGTATAAAATTTAAATACTGCGTTCTTTTCTAGATAACAAATATTTTTTTCTATTTATTGAAGTCATAAGTTAATTTTTCGCTTTATATTCCTTAAAAGGATTCCCACGATACTTTTTTAAGAATGGAGCCTTGTGATAAGACGAGAAAAGGACAAATGTGGTCTTTTTATATTCCTGAATTCTAATTTTTTGTAGCACTTATAATTTACAGCAGGTGTTGGAAAATGAATTGAAGCCTCGTTTTATTTCGGGGTTTGGTTGGTGATAATACACACGCCTACAAACAAAATTAACAATCGTACCATTTTTCGTCTCTGTTTAAAAAAATTATGTTGCTCTTAAGGTTAATAAGATATGTTAATACCAAAAATGACTTGCAAACATATCACCTTGATTCTTTAAGCAAATTGGAAATTTTATTGATTATTGATAAGACTATTATGACGAAACCAAATGAAATAGGCCTAGAACAGACATAAAACGAAAGAGAATTTCAAAATAATAATCTGCAAGTCAAATAAATAAATCAAGAAATATATACACAAAATTGTATTTGGAGATCTCATTGAATTTTATTTAAAATATTCGGCGTATTGAACTGTGTTGTTGGCTTATTTAACTGCGGTTAATTGAAATTAAGTATCCTTTGTTCCATAGGCGCCGACTTCCAAAACTTTCAGAAGAGGAAAATCTAAATAGCTAAAATCCTATAGGAATCTATCGATTTCAGAGGGGATGCCTATATGCTATGTTCCTCAAAAGTAAAGGGCGAAATTTATGCAGAATACTATAAAGATTTTACAGAAATAATATAGAGAATGTGTATTGAAGACTGAACCTTAAAAAACGGTTTTGGGGCTACTGTTTTCATCTATCGAAATTCGGTCTGATATGACGCCATGATAGGATAGAATTTCAGAACGTAAATGAAAAAAAGCTAGCCCTAAAAATCGCTACATCATACAGCTATAGAATTTGCTTTAAAACTAATATTTGAAGCAAAAAATATAATAATATTGACACTACCACTGTGTATTTACGACAAGATATTGATACTTACATATCATTATACCGTTATTACTATCATACAGTAAAAATCTTGTAAGAATTAAAATTATTAACTTTTTAGAAATCCATCGGATGAACATTGAGTAGGTTTATAATTAAAATAAAAGAATAAACTCATTTACTAGTTAAAAAATGCACGATTTAACTTTTGAGACTTCAAGTATCCAAAATATATGTTCATTTGGCACATATTTCCTCCAGTTTTTTTTTCAAGTTGATGTGCTTAGAAATAACGGTATTTTAACAATACGGTATTCACATTTTTTAATTCAAAACATCAAAAAGGTAAAAACTGAATTTTTAAAACACACATAGTAGTTTAAAAATACATGAAAACTGCATTGCACATTAAACCCGTTTATTTTTATTTACCAGTTTACCATTTCATCTTATACCATGTTCACACTGGAGCCTTATCCTGGCATAAACCCTATTCTAGATTTATTTTTGCATGTGCGCAAATGGAGATTTTATTTCAGAATAAGGTTTCAGTGTGAATATGGTATTAGGTATAAAAAAAGGTGATGAAATTATTTTTCTGTGTATAATATTGGTGGGCCAAGGCGGGGAGTGGAGAACCCCTGGCATACAATTGGAGGGGAAAATTTTAAATTATGAAATGTTCAATTTTAATAGTAAAAAATAACATCGAAAAAAATAGAATTTTTATCAATGCGTTTCTGAACATCCTAATACCCGTTTTTCTAGTTGGTCGCACACAAACTCTTATAAGAACGGAAGCTTGAACAAAGATCCATAAATAACCATAAGATGAGGTAGGTCTACCACCTGGTCATCATACTCATCAAAATCATGGCTGATTATATGTGATGGCTGTCAGATTTCGTTTTTTAATTCTGTACTACACTTACGTGTTTGTATATTTTTCATGAAATTTAAAGCAAAAATAAACCAGATTTTTACTTATTTTGTGGAAAATTTTTGTTTTGATTGCTCTTTTTTCATTCTAATTTCAAAGTTTATTGATAGTAGAGAAGTTCTCGATTTAAGTATTATTCATTAATAAAAAAACAGAAACTATTTTTGTGTATGATCAGTATCATTAAATATTCCTATGACTCGTATATTGTTATCAGTGTTTTTCACTATCAAAAGTGATATCTATCAAAAGTGATATTTATCGTGATATTTATCATAAATGATAAATGATAGGTAGTGATAATTATCACATTTTTACTTGGTGATAAATGATATGTATGGGTGATAAAAAAATTTCAAAAACTATGAATTTATCGTTTATCACAAAACAAAATGGCAACACTGGTTTAGAACGAAAATAGCAGTATTACACTATACCAATTTCCATTTACATTGATTTGTTTCGATAAAATTCGAATGAATTCGATATGAATCAAAGAAAAGTGAATAAATAAGCGTATTCATAGGTAATATTTTAATTAATGATGCATTGACTATATTCTAATTATTTAAAGCTTTTTTGTATTTTCATAGCATTTTTATAAATTAGGGCAAATAATATTAACGTAATCAGTTATTACGTCTCTAATTATGACATATCGTTGAACAACATTGAAATTGCTAACTGATGTACTTTAAAGGACTTATCTAACCAACTTAACGTGAAGCAGAGTACAGTCTAATCACTAATTTAACTTTTTGAATTGCTTATTAACTCTCTGAACCGATAACGAAACAGGCAAATATATTATTTTATCAATCCAATTTCAACTAACTAGACCAGCGACCATCTAACTAATTTAATAATTTAAAAAGTAATTTTTTCATATAGAAGCTCCCACACAGCACCGGGTTGTCCAAAGATTACCTAATTTTTGTTTTTTACCCCAGATTTCATCCCTGTACTTTTGGCTTATTTTAAGATGAGGGGATTCTTTTTTTTAATATTATCGTTTTACTCCTGAGACTTTGATCATTTCTGAATAACCAATTTTCAACTTATTGAAAGTTAATGTCATGATTTTACTCCTTTGACTTGGACGATTTTCGAATGAATAATATTACCCTAAATTTTATTTTCCTTTGGTCTACTAGTCATAACTCTTCTGAATATCGCATGAGAATAAAGGTAAAGTAATTATCTTACCCAAGAAGGAAAAAAACCTTTGGCGCCCCGAGAGATTCGAACATAGAATCTCTAAAGTGCTAGGCGCGCACTCTAACCACTAACCATGACAGTTTTTACAGGTGTCAAAATTTTAAGAATATATATTGAAAGAGCACATGTGCCACGCTATACACACACGCATAGTCATTCACTAAAATAAGTTTTTTAAAAGCTTATTTTTTATTATTATTTATGTGAAACGCTATCATAATAATTATTTGGAAAATGAACTTTACTCTCCAATACAATTTGAATTTCATTGATGCTACTATCATTCAAAGCAACTGGTATTGCGTACGTAACAGTAGGTAAAATGTTGTCAACATAATCTTATCCTACAGTTACTGACGTTGTATAGGACTCAAGCTACACTAAGTAAAAAAGTTGGCCGAAAGACATTCTCTAGTGGCGCATTGGAACAGCACTCGTCTCCCATCATCAAGGCTTCAGGTTCGAATCTCGGTATGTCACTATTATTCTATGATCATGTAAATGTGTGTATGTGTCAAATAATGTGCCAACCTGTCAACCAAAGATGATCAGTGGGAGATGGAGAGGAAGAAGACAATTATTTCATTTACATTAAAATATTTAACAAAAATAATGAGATTCATAGATAATGAGACTCTGTCTTATTAAACCCCTGCACCGTAGCCAAACCCGCATAAAATTTCCTAAAAAATGTACATTAATCGGTTAACTTTAAGTTGCACCGAAGGATTAAAAAAAGTTAATCTAAAGATATCCTGGTGCTGTGTGGGGGGGGGGGGGGGTGATAAATATATCATCACTTCGGAAAATTCGTGATAATATGATAGGTTATCATTTATCCTTTTCTCTCGTGATATGTATAAATGATAAAAAAAATTATCACGTTTTTCGTGATAGCGAAAAACACTGATTGTTATAATTATTTGAACTCAAAAAGAATTGATGAACGGAAGTAACCTTTAAAAGTAAACGCCAATAATTCAAGATTGAATGATTTCTTGCATTAAATCGTATGGATAAAACATGAAATAATTTATATATTTTACGTCGCTTCAAAATTTTTTAGTTCCAATTGTATAATTTAATACAAACATTAAAGAAGAAATGTAAAGGATGGCTGACTTTTATTTATTTATTTATAGTGGCCAATATCCCATCCAAATTCAATTTACTTTAAAATTATTTTTTTTACGAGAAAATACTCACAAAGAGAAACGTATTTCTATTAAATAGTGTAACATAAATTATTTCATTCAGGAAGTGAAATATAATATGCTTTAATTAATTTCGGAAAATCGAATTTGATCAACACATTAATTTTTAAAATAGAAAACATGTTTTACTATTGTTCCCTGCGCTTACTAAAATGACAATCAATTTACTAAATCTGAATCTGAATAATCGAACGAACTCAACTAAAATAACCAGTATATACGTCAGAACTTTAAGCAGCACGACTTGTATAACTGTTTTACGAAACGTGTGTTACTTTTAAGAAACTTAAATCTAAGTTATCAATCTATCTTTTAAAAATGAAAATGAATATTCATTCCAAAAGCTTTTTGATAGGACTATTTTCATTAATACATTTCCAATTGGCAACTGTGTTAGAGTTTCAACCGGAAAAGGAATTGGTAAAAAAATGGGAAGAATGCACTGAAACAAACAATAGCCGTACCATAAGAAAAACAAGGGCGAATTCATATAATTCAACAGTTTTAGATGAGCAATTTGAAGAATTCTGCGGCAGATTCGGTCATCAGCCATGTACTTGCTATTACCCTGATCACCCTTATGTTGTAAAATTTGAACTGGGTACAGACGAATTCACCAAAAATGCGACCAATGTGAATGGCACTGCACCTGGCAGCTGTCAAGATCTTAAAAAATTAGGATATACGCTAGAAGGATTCTATATGGTTCGATTCAATTCAAAGAGAGTTAAAACAATTAACTGCAATTTCAATAATGAAACGATTGGAAATACAACAAAGAAAGATAAAATTATAGACGAAAAAATTGTAAAAGAAGGCGGTAGCAAGAGACCAGCAAAATCTGTTATTCGATTTTGTGGTGGTGTTAGAGGAAAACAATGCACTTACCTCTATTCTGATCATCCCGATGCTCAACAAATGATGAATATGGAAGGTGGTCGAAAATATCCTTCCAGCTGTGGAGATCTTCAACTAATTGGACACATTCATCAAGGTTTTTACATAGTGCGTTTCAACACCATAAAAGTTAAAATCGTCTATTGTGATTTCAAAAATCAAACTAAGGACGGCTTCAAGGCTGCAAATATGGAATCTATTTCAAATCCTGGTAGTAGAAGCAAGTCATTCTTTTGTAATGGTTTAGGAAGTCAGCCATGCTCTTGTTACTTCCCAAATATTCCAAATATCTTGCAGTTTGAACTCAGTAATGACGATAGAACCACAGAAGCATTGCTAAACGGACCTACAAGTTGTAAAGATCTTAAATCTATCGGTTTCAACCTTGCTGGATTCTACATGGTTCGTACGAACGCTATGGTTCTAAAAACAGTTTTTTGTGAATTTCACCAGACATCCATAAAAAAATATGAAAGCAGTTCTTCTATGCAAACTACGACTCTCAGCTATGAAACTTCCGTTGCACCAATGACCACTTCTAACAATAATGTTGTTCAAAAGAAATCATCGAGTGATAATCAGAATATAACTCAAAATAAGGGAACTAGTGCTTCTCTTACCAAACTGATGAATGAGGAAACACCAAGAAATAGTCCGAAAATGTCAAATGCAGAAGATATTGCACCATTGACTGCATTGACAACTTCCAAACCTCACATTTACCTGAATTGTTCTGTTCAGAAACCAGGTCCAGTATTAATCCCCACTTAATAAACCTATTTTTATTAACTAGTATAATTGCGTGTTCATGTTCTGCACAGGTTCTTTTATTAAACCTATGAAAATCACACAAGTAAATAAAATGGACGGGAAAAGTTATTTGCTGGTGAATAAGCGGAATAAGTGCATATCTTGGGGGCTCCTAAATCCTAGCGGTCCCCACGAGTCCGATTGTTATCCGGATGAAAAATATCATCTTTGGAAATGGTGCGATGGTAATAAAATATGCAATCATTTGGGCAAATTTCTTTCAAAAACATTCGGAGGAACTACTAGTGACGAAAATGGAAACACGAAAAATGTTTTCTTTATTAAACTATTGGATTTGGATACATCTAAATATATAGATCAGAAATGGAGAGCAACAGAAGCGGGGCAGCTGGTAGATAGTAGTGGATTGTGTTTAGGGGTTGAATATAAAAGTGAAGATAGTCAAAACCTTCTGTTGTCAGTTGATTCTTGCACAAAGAAAGACGATGGACAGTTCTGGTCATTTGCAAGCAGTTTGGCCTATAATTCAACGTCAACATCGCAATTTTGGGAATCACCATGTTCTAACACCACAAGTAAGCAATTTAATGTTAAGTTTTCATTTCAATATGTTCAATAAAACTAAGTATGAATCTTATGGTCCAGTTAGAGAATTCACTAAAATGAAAATGACGATAAATCCGAAAGACGGAGAGAGCTATCTTGTGATGAATCAGCACCAGATATGCATATTCGCGAAACGCTTGAATGAATTCAGCAGGGTTCAACTGGTTCAGTCCAATTGTAATCCCGATGAAAAAGGGCAAATTTGGAAATGGAGTAATAATACTCTGTTCAATGATTTCGGTATTATTACTAAGTCTAAGTCTTTTGCAAGAAAAACTCCGACGGGTGCTCCTATTTTTGAAGTACATCTTATGAATCAACCAATATACGATAAATTGCGCGATCAAAAATGGAATGCATCAGACGGGAACCAATTAATAAGTAGCGATGGTTCATGCTTGAGTGTTGACAAGAATTCAGATGCTCCTGGCGCTTTTTTGTCCGCTGGTATTTGTATCGATAAAGAAAAAAGCTCTTCCTGGTATTTTTTGTCTACCATTTAACTTTGATTGTTTATTGTCCTTTCTGAATTTGTTTTAATTTATAGATGTAACAGGTGGGGGTGGGGGTTCTTTGGTTGCCTAAATTACATTTATTTGAAAAAATATGAGGGCCTATATACACGATTTCCCTCTTCATCAATAACAATATTATAGTACTATTGGGCTCTTTTGATTAAAGTTCCATCTTATGACGAAAAAGACAATGCGAACTTTTGGTCATTTGTTATGGTTTGATTTTTATTATATGCAGAAAAGCATTACGTTAAAATCACGAAAATTTACATCGTTTACCATAAACATTAAAAACGATTATCCATCAATTACAATTCTGTATTTTCTGTTGGTTAAAGAAAACAAAAATTTCAATTTGGAAAAAATAAAAAGTTTTATAAAGATTGGATTTACCTAAATGCTTATTAAAAATCCACAATTAAGATTCAATATGGGAACCTTTTAGTTTTTTTTTTATTAACTGTAAAAAAAAATTCTACTCTTTTGTTTTACTGTATGTACAGTAGCCATCCAGTTATTAAGTACGCCGCTCGTAGTCCCATAAGCTGGCGTATAAAAGCGCCCTCCGAAATTCGATTCGGAAAAATCGAATTTTTGAGCTGGATTTTTTTCTGATTTATTTCTTTTTCAAAGCTTATTTGTGGTTCACTAAGTATTTTAAAAAAAATTGTGTTTTGCAATGTAATCAGATAATATAATGTATTTGTCTTTTATTATATTAAAAATTAAATGGATTAACACAGGTGAAATTAACACAGGTGGTTGCCTATAGAGTTGAGGTGGACAAGTTCACCGTTGCTATTTTGGCTGGTTCATACTGCAGGGAACAAATGTAAACATATATTTTTGCATGTAGCGTGTTGCCATAAGCAATGGAAAAATGATCAACAAATGAAGGGTATGAAAGCTGATCAAAAACATTTCCAAACTATGAAGATATTCAAATAATTTAGCACACTCTTCAAAGTATTACATGGTTCTGTTGAATATCACAAAGCTTAAAATCGTTTACTACGTTTTTAAAAATCAATCTAAAGACGGCAACAAAACTAAAAATGCGAAGTTTATTTCAAATCTGAGCATTTTAAACCGGCCATTCTATTGAAATGGTTTAGGAATAAGTCAACCATGCTCTCGTTACTACTCAAATTTTCTAAACGTCTTTCAGTTTGAACTAAGTAATTACTTCGTTTTAACTGAGCGTTTATTAATAATAGACCTACAAATTATAAAAATCTTGAAACCATCGCCCACATCTTTAAAAATAACTCACTATGTAAATTACCATTGTTTACCACCTACGCTTATTACTGGGGAAAAGTTTCCACTAAAAAATTGTAAAAAATTGACGAGTACAAAGGATTTTACACCATCGATATATCATCGTGGTAGATGGTATGTATATATATAGGGCAACTTCAAAACCAAATGTTAAACTAAATTATTGTGATCGGAAGCCAGATTCAGTAACAATCAATACTAAGTCCATCCATAAAAATTACCAATACCATAAACATTATCGCGTTCTTTCGTAGCCCAGTTAAACAAATTTGTACAGAAAACATCCCTTCATATTGTGGTTGATTAAACATGAGTGGAAACTGACGCAAACAAGCGTGAAAGATTCTACCAAGCACAGAGGTTTGCGTTTACAAGGAGAAAAGTGCTTAAAATAACTGCCGCGGGGAAAAAGAGACGACAGAAAACAATGGAAATTCGTATTGATTTTCATACTGTCAACTCCATCTTGCGAAAGGCTTCAGTCATTTTTTTCAAATTTCTTGATTTAAATAAAATGGGTAGAAAATTTGGAAAGTATTCCAAGTTACTATTTAAAGTTGTTCTACTAATTCAACTGTACTGTTACCATAATTTGGAAGTAGACGCAGTTTCTCCTCGTCAAGCAACTTGTGATGAATGGCATCATTACAGTGGAACGTACTTCGGAAAAGAAATTGAGAAAGATCTTCAAAGGGCCAAGCGACCTTCAAGAATGATACCAACGCCATAGTTTTCGTAATTTATTTTGGTTCCTTTTTAATGCGTTTTATAATGAATTAATAAAAATACGCTTGTATTATAGTTGTATCCATACTAATTTATTGTATATAGTCAAGGAAAACGGAACAGCACTGTTACAGATGGTTGTGACGAGGTTTTATGGGCCTGCTACTAGTTGTATTGAGATTTCAAAGCTCGGCTACACATTAAACGGTTATTACTTGGTTAAAGGCAAGAACCAAACTAAAAACGGCCAGGTCGAAGTACTTGGTTGCCAATTTTAAGCATCCAGATGGATCTGGAAACGGTACTAAATCAAAAAATCCGACAAACAATAAGAAAATAATATATTAAAATCAACTAAAAACTAATTCGTCAAAGAAGAAAGAATAGGATTCATCGATATTGAAATAACTAAATCAGTGAAACGGAGGACTCAAGAACAATATGGAAAAATAGGTTTAGAAGGTGTTGAAAATGTTGATGCTGACCGACTTAAACGGCCTGTTCGACTTACACCATGGAAAAGGATTCTGTAATAATTCATAGAATATTAACCTACTTTAAATACAATAAAGTACTATATGTTTAATGTCATGATGTGATAAAATTTAATTTATTTCAATAGTGAGCAACGCCAAAACAATACGGAAATTGAGTCAAAAACACGATTTTACGGCCCTGCTTCTAGCTGCGAAGGACTTGGAAAGCTCGGGTACACTTTAAATGGTCTTTACTTGGTTGCTTGCAAAGATAATTCAATTAAAGAAAAAATTGAAGTGATAGAATGTCGTTTTAAACAACCACAAGGATCTAAAGAAGGTAAGCAATTATGCTTAAATGTAATTTTAATAATAAATCACAAATTGTCTTGATAGCTAAAGAAGAACGAATAGGATTCGTCAATATAGAATCAAAGAAAACCAAAAATGTTCAACGTCGACATTTGAATGCTTTAAAGGAAACAGAACTGGCAGTAAAAAGAGGGAGCAATCGTATAAAACGACCTATACGATTACTGCCGCATCACATTCTCTAATAATTTTATGCATTTAATTTTATAAAAATTAGAGTAAGAGTTTGTGATTTTATATGTTGCAGTGGAAAAAAGAAAAACGGCACTGAAGAAAACTTAGCTGCTGAACGATTTTACAGTCTCCCTAAAAGCTGCGGCGAGTCGGGAAAACTTGGCTATACACTAAATGGTTATTACTTGGTAAACGGTACCGCTAGTAGCCACCACATTGAAATTTTTCTTTGTAAGTTTCAACAGCCACTTGCTGCAAATGAGAGTAAGTACAAATATATTAGCTCATACCATTTTCATGAAATCACATCTTAATGTCATGACTTCAATAAGAGAATGAGGATTAAGGTAATTCTAGGCCTACCTTCCCTAATTATTAATATGCGGCAAAAGTAGGTTACCTTACCTCAAAATTTCAAATTCAAATCTTGTTTATCCTATTTGAATACTTGAAAGTTATACGTTGCTGATCCTGATCGAGTTTTTCTAGTTTCATCTAAGGTTCATCATTTTTTTTTTATTTTTTTATCCCTCCATTTTTAGTGAATTGTTTTAACTCCACAAGGATTCATTCTAAAAGTGAAGGCTTAATCACGATATAGAAGGGAAGGTATCAGATAATCATGCCCCCGACACGCCAGAGATTTTATAATCAGTTCCTTAGTTTCCCGATAGATTCGCTACCAAATGTAGGCTAACCGGTACAAACTCTTACGGCTTTAAATATAGGGTTTTTAGGTTTTTAAAATGAGTGGAGTTACTATTTTTTTTTTAATAAATACGCTTATAAATTGCTGTTTTTATATATTTCAATATTTAAGATTTGTTTCGTCAATTTTATCATTTGTCCATTAGAAATTCGGGGTGAATCTTAAAGATGCTTGATATAATTTAAAAACATTTTCATCCAAAAATCGTTGGGTTTAAAGGCGTTAAAACTCTCTGGATGGCCCTTGGAAGTAAAAACGATTCAAATGTTGAAAGCATATTACAAACAGGATATAAAATTACAATTACAATTAAACGTTTAGTTTTTAGTGTTTATTGTGGAAAAAGAATAAATAAAAATAAACGTTTAATTGTAATTGTAATTTATATGAAATATGTATAAATATGCATATTTATACGCTTTAAGTAAGTTTCATAAGTACCTAAAAATTGAAATAAACCGTTTTAGTAAAGGGTGTATCATTTTCTAAAACCATAAATCCTAAAAATTTCAAAACCAAATTCAACATATGAAAGAACCGGAATTTATGAATTCTGGTGTTCAATTGTGTTAATGGGAGGGAAACAATAATGAGTTACCACAAATTCAAAATTAGGCGACATGAAATCACATCATAAGTCTCTATATAATATTGTGCTATTCAATAATGTCCCCTGCATATTTACTGCATATTTGTTTAAAGTTTTATCTACCATAACTATGCTGAGTTACTGAATATCCATACTCAACTGCTCAACTGATTGCAATACATAGGTTTCAAAGAAGAAAGTTTCCTCCTCATTCCCAAAGCAAAGGAATGGAAGTGATTCAAATATTATATGTATAAATTAATACATTACTTTTTTATGTAAATGGCGGGGATTTCTTTACGTTCATAAACCTAGTACTGCCTCAGGATTCTGGTAGAGACAAGAGCAGCCAATTAGTGGAAAAAATCATACCAGTAAATCAAAAAGATGGAAACAGTTCCTTGTTGAAGTCTTTTGCAAGGACTTGGGCTGATAATACAACACCAACATCCCAATTTGTGCAATCTCCATTTCCGAAAACCCCAAGTAAGCAATTTAATTTTAGTTGTTTACTATTGAGTTTTGACTTTTATACCCTACAATATTCAAAAAATTAAGTATGCATCTTATGAACAGGCCCAGTTAAAGAGATCAATGGGCATAAAATGATAAAATTAAATCCGAAGGACGGGGGGAGCTATCTTCTGATGAATCAGCACAATAAATGTATATTCGGGAGACGTTTCAATCTGTTCGAAGCTCAACTATTTCAGTCCAATTGTAATCCTCGTAACAACAAGGGCGGATAATGGAAATTTCTAGAGGGGGGCCAACCAAACTAGGGGCGCCAATGTTTTGGGCCATGAGGGCGCCAAATAAGCACTTTAAGTTCAATCGCTTAATATAGCTTCGTAGGACCTATATAGAAAAATACAGGGTAAAATAACAGCAATTTTTTTCAAAATGTTGCGGTTATTCTAATGCTAATTGTTGCTCATTTAATTCCCATATGTTATCATAAAAGATTTACTATAGCTACAGACTAATCGTTGGACATTCGACTATAATTTGGTAGTTTGCCATGACCGGTGGAGTCATAACACTGCTTAATGCTTTTCAAATAAATTTGCCATTTCTTGTAACTTAGCCAAGGAATGTGCGATTGAAGCCCTGGCTGCCATCTATATCAACTGTAAAAATTGACTTTCGTGGCCAGAAGATGTTCAGTAGCAACGCCGTCTGTGTGACTCGGGTACCGAAAGCTATTAGATGGGAATTTGGGCGGTGTTCATGGGGCACCCGAGGTGTGGTGAGGTAAAGCCGGGCTAGACCCAGCCTTTTTTGTTCTTTTCAGAAAAAAGCAATGGTTGGTTAAGGTACCAAGTATGAAAATGAGTAGTAAGGGCTGTGGCATAGCTCTTCAGTCGGTTCAAGTTCGACTGGTTAAGGATTACATTGAGGTTACCGGTAGTGCTTTGCACTTAACGAATACGAAAAATTAACGAAAACATGGGTTGTTTACTAATAACGAAAACTAAATTTTCAAAATGTTTTAGAGAATATAGCTTACCAAGTTACCGTAAAAACTGATTTTTGATGTCTTTGATCTTTTAAAAGTTTATTTTTTCTGTTTTGATTACCAAATTGGCGTCCCTTGGCCATTGATGTCTTGGGAATATGGACCCTTCCTTTTCAAGCAGTAAACGAAAAAGTAACAACAAACTTCGTTTCGTCTTTTGAAAATGTTGAGAATGCTTTTTGAAAAATCTTCGTCAAATTTTACTAACGAAAAATTTACGATAACGAAAGTTAGCTGAAAATCCACTAACTGCACACCACCAGTTACCGGTCACATACAAGTTATCGGCTGTGCTCGATCGACAGTGGCCGGCTTGAATCGTTTCGTAATTAACCCGTTCCCGTGTAAGAACAATACCGCAAAAGATTTTTTTCAGTTGTGACACGGAACTTGTTTAATAAATAGTGGTAAAGCCTATGCGACAGCCGTGGGGACACAAGCCTACTTGACATTACATATTAATTGACGAAGGCATAGTCACCGGTAAAAGAAAGTTGGTCATCACCAATCTGGTGGTTCACTCCTTCTTAGTCTTTACGATTCTACTGGGATATGAAGGTAAAATAACTGGTTAAACAGTAACCACTCATCGCTGTAAATTAACTACTCATAACCAAGTCCTTTTCATAACTCTGATCCAAAATTCTTTCTATAAAATGACCCATGGTAAATTTCCGAATTAATAGTTCTAATGGTGAAGTAATAGTCCAATAACAGATTAAAACTGATAAAGATAATCCTTTCCATAATCCTAGCTAATGTATTGCAAAAAAAAGTATTGCAAATTGTAAGTTGGCGGACTGAAGTTCGTGCTTTTCATTGAAAGGTCTATAGATCACTTTTCCACGATTTTCCCTTTCAACGATTATTTGATATACATCTTTTATATTATAATTATTAACCTTAAGAGTACTAGGATAGAAAATCATGTCATCAAGATTTAGATGCGCATTTTGGCGCCAGGGAAACTTTTTTTTATTATTCGGCTCCGCAGGACCGATTTTCCCGTTTTTGCCTCTAAAGCATTCATTTTTGCAGCAGAAAGCGCCTTCTTATGTGTTATATGGACGCCCTTTACTGATCTGAAAATTGGGCACCTCAAAGGCGCCCATCTGCAGTACATGAGATAATCCTAATTCCTATAGCTCATGAATTGGGAAAAAATGTATCGCATATAGTAAGCTGGCGGAATGTTCGTGCTTTTAATTGAAAGGTCTATTGATTACTTTTCAACGGTCCCCTTTCAACGATTAGTTGATATACTTCTGTTATATTAAAATAATTAAGTTAAACAGTACTAGGATAGCAAATCATCTGTCATGTGATCAACTTATAGCGCATTTGGACGCCACGGAAACTTTTTTAATTCTTCGGCTCCGCAGGACCGATTTTCATGTTTTTGCCTCTAAAGTTTCCATTTTTTGCAACAGAAAGCGCCTTCTTCTGTGTTATAAGGGCGCCCTTTACTAATATGAAAGTTAGGCGCCAAAAAGGCGCTATTGACCTTACGGGGGGGCCAAGACCCCCAAAGCCCCCCCCCCTATTATCCGCCCTTGCGTAACAAGGGGCAAATTTAGAAATGGAGAAGTGGTCGTCTGTTCAATGATTCAGGATTTATTACTTAGTCTATTATAGAAAAAACACAGATAGTATTAGTATTTTCAAAGTACATTTAACGACTCGAGAAATAGTCGAGGAATTACGCGATCTTAATTGGAGAGCCACCGACAAGAGTCTTTTAATAAGTAGCGATTGGATGTGCTTGAGTGTTGACAAAAATTCAAATGCTCCCGTTGCTATTTTATCCATGGATTATTGCTCCATGGAGGAAAAGGGGCATTTCTAGTCTTTTATGACTGTAATTTAAATCAGCTTTGATTATGTATTGTCTTTCTTGGATTCACTTTAAATTTTATAGATTAGGCAGGTTGTGGTGTGGTTTTTATGCCTCAAATATATATTGATGTTGGAAATCTGTTGGTCTGTTTACATATTTCCCTCGTTGATCAATAATATTGTTGTGCATGCTTTTAAAAATCCAATATACCTTTTAAGGCTTATTACCTTTTATTTATAAAACAAATTAATGGTAATAGAGCTTAATGTATTCCAATCAAATTCATTAGCTCTGTCTAAGCTTTGAGTCTTTGATTGAGAAATAAGCTAAACTGGGTGTGTGTTTGTTTGATGAAAAAGAAAATAAGACTATTACACGAAAAAGGTTCTAATTGGAGAAAACCAGCCAAGACGAGTATCATGGAGGAGTACAATTGGACTTTGCATGCCTTTCTAAAGTCCGACTCAAAAAGGTTTTTTTCCCCTTGAGAATCAGATTGCCGTTGTTCCTCTGGAACTCGAACAATCTGGCTGTTATCAAGTTGGCTATTTTAAAACTAAAAATAGACTCCGAATTTAATCTTGCCTAGTTACACAGAAAAAGCAGTTTTCATTTACTTTTATCGTAAAATCGTGTCTTTCATATAAATTGTAATGGAAAGTCAATAGAGCGTTGCTACGTTGGCTATGGAGAAATGAAACTAAAATTGTAATATTGAAATGGATGGTTGCCTTTTCTATACGCTCCCCAAAAATTATTTCACCTGGCAAATTACGACTCATTCATGAAATCCCAGAAATAGAAAATAGAAACAAAAGGGTCCATATTATTAACTCTGATCATGGGATTTGTATATATGAATCCCTTCTATTTGCTATGAATAATAAATATGCTGTACTTGTACGAGCAGCATAAAAAGCTCTTGCATTTCTTTGTTCCTGTTTAAGAACGTGGCAATCTTCCTGTTTGTGCGTAATTCAAGATGCATGAGACTGGTTGATCATGAAAAAAAAAAATTAAGAAAAGAGCCTGTTAATATAGATTTTCAATAATAAGAAAAAAAACAGTAAAGAGAAATTGCAAAAAATAAATATACTGATAGCTGTCATGATTTAGATTCTGGCTTTAAAAAAATCACTAAAATCATTTCCTTTAAACTTCATTTATATTGGGACAAATAAAATAACGAAATTAAAAATTATATGATGGAATGCAAGTATTTTACATTTATTACGTGAGTGAATTAAAAAACCTGGATGCAGTTAAGTTAAAAATTTTAAAAACAACGAATTGGTTCGAAAAGAAAACCTGCCTGGTTCTACAGAAAACCTATTAATCTTTTGTAATACCATACAATAGCGCTTTTTATAAACATGGCAATGGGAAGCAAATAGACATTAGGTATAGAAAAATGTAACTCACATTTGTAACATTCAAAAGAATGGATGCCTTTCCTTTACGCAACAGAGAGAAAGCGATATTTATTTACACTCGGCAACATAAGGATCAGTAAGATGTATAAATAGAGCAAACAGAGTATTCGTCTAAAATAATGACTTAAGTTCGACTGTGAATTGATAGCTGTAGCTGTAGAAAATACGAAGTCTCATTGGAGATAGATTGAAAAGGATGTATCTTGGATGGACTGATAAAATAAACATTTATACATACAAAAACTAGATGTTTTCTATATTAATTTCACTTTACTATTTATTATGAGTTAAATATAAACAACGAACTAAAGAAATACAGGAAATATAAATTTCAAATTCAGCTGGCAGGGCGATACTTAAATAATTAAAATGAAATTGTTACTGTAAAAATAAAATCCAATTTTTATTGTAGTGGACTATCGGTTCCAAATGACAAAGCAATGTAAACGTAGCAGACAAGCAATGTAAACGTGGCAGATTATTTTTTCGGATCCGAAAAAAATAATATAAGATAATATTGAAAGTATGTATGTATGTATGTCTCAATTTATCTACCGCATTCTCGCTCAATTGATCGAATGACGGGGTGGGGTTAGGCCCGCTTCAGCCTTTTGCCTAAGCGACGAATACTCATCAGCTCAGGGTCGGCGATGCCAAGATGTTTCATCTGGCTCACTAACAGTAGTGACAAGAGACATGTCTATGGCTTTGTGTGAAACAATCTATACCATATGATAACCCCGGGAATCGAACCCGGGCCCCTCGTGTGACGTGCTGATGCCTAGATCAACCAGGTCGGACTCAAATAAAAATACATCATTGACTGAACAATTTGAACAGCTCTGCAGTAGCACTGGAAGCCCCCCTCCCCCCGTACTTGTTATTATCCTGATGATAACCAAAATGTTCGGAAATTTGAATTTAGCACTGACCTATTTACTGCGGAAAGCCTCTGGTGTGAATGGCTCCAAATATAAAATGGAAGTAGTTGAAGGTCGTGAATTAGAACTGGATTTATCGTCTTCCAATGATGAAAAATCAATCCACAATAGGGAAGTTCGATCTGAAATAGGATTAAATACTCTAAGAGAATTCTATCTGGTCCTTCTCAACAATACCAAGAGAGTGAAACCAACTTACTGCGATTTTAACCAAACAAATAATCATACCTATAAAGTTTCAGCAACCCAAGCATTTTCAACACATCAAAAAGTTGTTACTGGACCTTCTTTAGTAAAACGGCTCAAATTTTGTGGTGGTGTTGTTGGACAACAATGTACTTTCTACTATTCTGATCACCCCGATGCCCCACAATTCCTATCGAGATCTAATTATACAGAACCTACCAGCTGCGAAGATCTCAAATCCATCGGTTATTTACTGAATGGTTATTATATGGTTCGGTTAAATATGACCAAAGTCAAAAAAAATTACAACTATCAATTAATGATTCAAAAACGAAAGATTTTAAACAGGAATTCAAAAATAATATGATCTTTCTGAGTGAAAGTAATCGAAATCTTAAACCAACAGCCACAGCTCAACAAACCGAAACTTTAAAGTCAGGAAATAAAATTGAAAATTTATTGAGTAAGTTGTCACTCTTTGTAGATACACTTAAATTTACTGGTTTCATTATTAAAATTTACAAAAAATGATCAACTAATTCTTCTTTTGTATCAAACAGATAGTGAACCAAGAATTTTTGAGCCTGTAGTTGCAGGGCAACACTTTGCCAATAAAATACAAAATAGGATGGAATATACGACTAAATCTCAAAGTATGCATACTAAAAGCCCGATAATCATAACATAACTATGATTATGATTTTCCCGAGTTAAATGCAACTATTCTTATAAATGAAACTCTTAAAATGTATTATTCTTTTCTAATGCATCAGGTATTTTGAATCAACCATCTACTTCTGGAACTGCAGTTGAACAATCTGGCTGCAATAAAGTTGGCATTTTTAAAACCAAAAATAAATTTGGAAAGGAATCTTGCCTTGTTATACAGGAGAGATAGTGTAATCCTATTTTACCGTACAGTCGTGCTTTTCATCAAGATTGCAATTAAAAGCCAATAGAACATTGGGCATGGAGAAATGGAACTCACATTTGCAATATTGAAATAAAGCAATATAGCACTTAATAACACGACTTGATATATTTCGACTTGCTGATCTCCTCTTCTACGAATATCGAATTGTTACATTCAACATTCAGCTTCTCCCACAGGGTCAAATCCTCCAACATCAGCGCACCAAGACTAAAACTCTCCAGAAAGAGAGATTCTTGCAGTGAAGCAGCTATTTAAAATTACAATGTATCAGATCATAACTGAATTTTCCAATAATTATAAGAATTTGAACGAAAGAATGAAGAAAATGAAGAACCAAAGTCGTTACCATCAAGAACAAGAAATCGCTCAGTTTAAAACAAATGCAATTGAGGACAGAAAGGAGATTACTAGATTAGTCAACTAAAGAGATGGTAGCACGGTTAAAAGGGCAATCGACTATAATTAGCTCATTAGTTCGATCATAACGGCTTTATCGACTGCTTCCAATCACCCATGAGTATGCCACAATTTAAAGGAAATAATTGCAATTTATTTAACAAGATCCGCTCCTCGTATCGACCTGATGGGTTCGGACTTTTTTTTAGTGATATAGGATTAGGATTGGAAATTAAACTTGATTTAGAATAGAAGAGAATCAACAAACAAAACTACCCCAGCTGGCTAAGCTCCCTAAAATAATAAGAAGATGAATGAAGAGGGGAATGTAAATGGCTTGAAAAATAAAAATAAAAATATAGCAACGAACATATATGTAAATGAGGTATCCATGCCTGTCAGTAAATCTGTCACGGATATATATGTATATATTGCTTGGACAAAATCATCATCCAAGTATGAACCTAAATTAACATGATGTGAATAAGTTGGATTAAAAACAATTTCTGTTAAAACTGATTACGATTTTCGATATATACTTTAAATCGAAAATAGGAAAACGTATCGAAAAGCGAAATTTGAAAACCTAAATTCGTAACATTCCGAAATTCGATGAAACCAATCGATAAAAGAAATATATATATATTGTTTAGTGGTAGGTGGAATTGTCGATTTTTTTCCGAATGGCGATATTAAATTAACGCTAATTATGATAAAATCATTAATAAAATTATTTCAAATGCTAAAATAAAATGCAATTTAGTTAATCTCAAAAAATCAAATGCAAATAATGATGCTTTAAGCAAATTAATAAAACATAGAATTAATCACTCTGAAAAACGTTTCCATATTTAGGCAAGATATACTAGGCTAAATAATTCATCATATGGTGGCGCATCGGTAGCTCACCCGCTTAGGACACTAAAGAATGTTGGTTCGAATCTCCCTACAGTCATAAGATTGAATCTTGAGTAGAAAGCTGAATACGGAGTTAGCAGTCAGATTGTCAGCGTGGCGTAAATATACAATTTTTATTTTATTTTTATAATTCGCGTATCCATTGAGATCTCCGTTTTCCGTTATTTACAATTACCGGTGTTCGTTTTAAATAATTATCGTTTTTCGATTTATGTTTTTATCAATTAGCGCTTCAACTAATCGGTCTAAAAATATCGAGATTAAATTATATCGCTTATTTGGAAATCATTTATCGATATTTATTTTTACGAAAACCGAACTTTTTTTTAACAGTGAAATAAGAGTTTAAATTGTATAAATATTACCTACCCATTATGTTGCTTATAGGCATAATAATTGAGATCTGCTGTCGGTAAACTTTATCAAGAGAATAAACGAATATAAAAGTTTGACCGTAATGAGATTCCAATTCATTTCCCAAATGAAATAGAAATTCGAAAGAAAACTAAGAATAACTTGACACTAATTGGACTAGTTGTTGGTAATAATCAAAATTTACAAAAATAAAAACAAAACAACAAATAGTCCGAGAAAGTTAATCAGATAAACAATAACAAGGATTTTACTCGCCAGTAAATGTCAATAACATGGATCGTATACTACCACAAACTTCTTCTATCGTTCGTGATCCATCCCTAAAAACATATTGTGCATCAATCCCTAAATACACGTACCTGTATAGCTGCAGCCCGTAGGCTACGAGCTATGAAAGCTATGAAAGCCATGGTAGCTATGAAAGCCATGGTGGCTATCAAAGCTATGAGGGCTATCAAAGCTATGAGGGCTATCAAAGCTATGATATAGCCAAGACATCACATTCAAGATAGAGGAGGCGCCACTCCTCGTTGGAATCTATGGCAGTGCACCACGCGGCAACCGCTACTGCTCCCCTATGATTTCTACGGCTCAAGAATGTTTCAGACGAGGGTGGCGCTATGGCGCTGCGATCGATGCATGACGGAAAAGAAATTAAAAAAGATCTTCAAAGGAACAAACGACCTTCAAGAATGCTACCAAAGCCATATTTTTCGTAATTTTTTGTCCTTTTTTAATTAGTTATATAATGAATTACGCTTGTATTATGTATCCACTAATTTATTGCATATAGTCAAATCGGAGGTAACAGCACTGTTACGGATAAGAGGTTTCATGGGCCTGCTTTTAGTTGCGCTGATATTTCAAAGCTCGGCTACACATTAAACGGTTATTACTTGGTTAAAGGCAAGAACCAAACTAAAAACGACCAGGTCGAAGTACTTGGTTGCCAATTTAAGCATCCCGATGGATCTAAAATAGGTAATAAATAAAAAAAATTAAAAAACTAGAAGTTAAACAATAAGAAAATAGCATTAAGACTAACCAAAAACTAATTAGTCAAAGAAGAGAGAATAGGATTCATCGATATTGAAATAACTAAATCAGTGAAACGAAGGTCTCAAGAACCATTTGCAAAAATAGGTTTAGAAGCTGTTGAAAATATTGATGCTTACCGACTAAAACGGCCTGTTCGACTTTTACCATGGAAAAGGATTCTGTAATGTTTCATAGAATATTGCACTACTTGAAAAATAATAAAGTACTAAACATGCTTAATGTGATGATAAATTTATATTTATTTTGAAAGTGAGAAACGCCAAAATAATACGGAAAATGAGTCAAAAACACAATTTTACGTCCTGCTTCTAGCTGCGAAGAACTCGGAAAGCTCGGGTACACTTTAAATGGTCTTTACTTGGTTGATTGCAAAGATAAATCAATTAAAGGAAAAATCGAAGTTATCGAATGTCGTTTCAAACAACCGCAAGGGTCTAAAGAAGGTACAAAATTATGCTTGAATGTAATTTTAATAATAAATCACAAATGTTCTCAATAGCGAAAGAAGAACGAATCGGATTCGTCAATATAGAAGCGAAGAAAACCAAAAATATTCAACGTAGACAATCAAATGCTTTAAAGGAAACAGAACTGGCAGTAAAAAGAGGGAACAATCGTATAAAACGACCTATACGATTACTGCCACATCACATTTTATAGTAATTTTATGCATTTCATTCTTATTAGAAAAAAATGGTTGTAAGAGTTTTTAATTTTATATGTTGCAGTGGGAAAACAAAAAACAACAATGAAGAAAACCAAGTTGTTGAACGATTTTACGGTGTCCCTAAAGGCTGCAGGGAATTGGAAAAAATAGGCTATACACTAAATGGTTATTACTTGGTGAACGGTACTGCTGGTAGCCATCACATTGAAATTTATCTAAGCAAATTTCAACAGCCCCTTGCTGCGAATGACAGTAAGAACAAACATTTATTACTTCATGTAGTTTTCATGAAATCACATCTAAATGTAATTTATCCGATAAGAGAATGAGGATAAAGCAATTCCGCCTTCCCTAATTATTAATATGCGGCAAAAGAAGGTTACCTTACCTCGAAATTCCAAATCTTGGTAATCTTATTTGAATATTTTAAAGTCACTTTTCGGATCCATAGTTTTTCAAGTTTTATCTAAGGTTCATAATTTTTATCCCCTCATTTTTCGTGAATTGTTTCACCTCCACAAGGATTCATTCTAAATATAGCGAAGGTTTAATCGCGATATAGAAAGAAATATAGCAGATCAGCTTGTACCCAGCAAGTCGGAGATTTTATAATCAGTTCCTTAGTTTCCCGATAGATTCGCTCAAATTCATTCAAAAAAGTTACTATTTTTTAAAAAATAAATAAGCTTATAAATAATTTTTTGAAAAAAACATTTCAATAAAGATATGTTTCGTCAGTTTTATCATTTGTTCATTAGAACTTCGTGGTGGATCTTTAACTTTATATCCTTCTCCGCGGGCACTTCTCTCCACCAGTTGTTTTCCCGAACGCGGCGCCTCAGTCGGCGAATACGGGCAACGAGGCCCCAGCAGAGAGTGACTCCTCTTCTTCCTCAACTTCATCTACTGAGCCGCTTGAAGTTAATGTTACGTTACCCATGCAAGTGGGCAGTTCTGTAGCAGATAACACTGTACAACAATAATGCAATACAGTCTACAGTGGCTCTAGTTTGTCTAAATATTTATTTATTTATTTTCATTTATTTTTCATCAGCCCGAATACTCCTTCATATATATATATATATGTATAGCGGAAGCCCTGGTTAGGTGGGCCCATGGTTCGATTCCCTTGAGCTCCATTTTTTTATCTTTCATATAAATATATGGTCTTAGCCTCGATCAGGGAGGACTACGGTTCGAGTCCCTCGAGTCTCATTTCTTATTTTTTTCACACGTCAATCTTTTAAGTCACATATAATGCACCAGTAGGTCATCCCCCAGGTACGCTTCCTTACCAGTACTGGGTTCGATCCCACCGACACTCTTAAAGGATACTTTAAAGGAATAAAGCAAAGAAGTTAATAGAAAATTTCGGATTCACCCCTCATTTTTTTTCTTTTTTCTTCTATTCTCATTCAAACTCTTTATGCCGTTTAGGTGCAGACTGGGTCACTGTTGCGTTTGCACGAGAAATAGGGTCTATTGCTCACCCGATTGTACCTGTAACGCCGAAGATCCACGTTTAAATTATCCCCATCCCAGACATTGACGAAGAAGAGGAACAGGTTACAATCCCGTTAGTAGAGCAAGATACACTCGATTTCCTAGGCTTCGATAACACCGAGTACGAGGAACAAGACATTTCCATAAACGTATCGAGTGATGAAGACGAACCTATTCAAAACAACATTATTGCTGATCCAGCAATAATCCAGGCCTTAAACGCCATAGTCAATGGAATGCAAAACCACCAAAACGCGATGGCACAGCAGACCCAACAACAACAGTAAGCCATGGCAGCTCAACAGGCGGAAATTGCAGCACAACAGACTGCTGAGCAAATTCAACATGCTCAGTTGCAAAATCAACAAAACCAGCAGGGTCCTAGACCTGCAACCCTGCTGACCATCCCGAATTTTTCAGGTGGTCGTTCCGATAACTTAGCTGACTGGGAAGCGGCAATCGAACGTGCCACTGTGGCAGAAAATTGGAATTTTAAAATGAAACAAAGGGTGGCTATTAGTAAAATTACAGGTGCGGCCCTTTCATGGCATGACCAGACCGGCATCGCTCTTTTGGAATGGGGGCTTTGGATAGATGGACTTTTGTTCCGACCAAGACTATCCATGCCAGAATGGTGAATTCTTGTTGAAGCGAGACGACAACTTCCAACCGAATCTGGCGCGATTTACGCAATGGAAAACATGAAACTTTGTCAATTGTGCCCTGGCGTTGAGCAGATACAATCCCTTATCTTATTCGTGGCCTTAATCGACCAAAAATTGTGGCAGCTCTTTTGGCCAGAATGCCAGATAATATTACAGATTTTATCAATTCGGTGCGTGAACTCGAGCAGGTGGGGTATTTCTTCCTCATTGACACCCAACACACCCGCAGCAGCTGCGGTCGTGTACCAGCCTCAACAAGCGGTAGCAGCTGCAGCTGTTCCTCACTTTACCCTACCTACGGAAGGCCCCAATATCCCTCCAACGGTAGCAAACGATCCCCTATTAGAGACGGTAAAGGCACTCACAACCCAGATGTCTATGCCGGCCACAGCGTCCAACAACTCAAGCGTTTAGACCCGCAGGCCCGCATCCTTTCTCCGTACCCACCCAAGAGGCACCTAGACAACAAACTCAGCTTCAGGGCGGCTCGGCACAATTCGATAATCCCCTCCCAAGAAGGCCCATGAATGAGCTTTTGTGTTTCGCCTGCAACAACTATGGCCACTTTGCTAGGGACTGCCCTCATAACATCGCCGCTTCTAACTACTACCAGGGAAACGAGGAGGCCGACCTGATGGGGCAAAGTTGACAGTCCGAACATTAAAAGGCCCCTCCCGCTATGCTATGATCTTAATTAATATAGAGGAAATCGGTGACCTGCAGGCCATGGTTGATTCAGGAGCCGGTGGCGCGATTATTAGGGAGGATTTGATCGCTCATTTAAAACCTTTCCGTAAGGAAGGAAGTGGTTACCTTATTGCCTTTCATGGCGTAAGGGTTCCTACCCTAGGAGTAGTAACTCTTACCGTCTCTTACTAACCTTAGTGGTATAAAAATATTAATGTTGTCGCTGAATCTATGCACCCAAGCATCCTAGGGCACGATTGGATGGAGCCACTCAACGCTTTTACCGGCTTTCAAGACGGAAAGGCAACCGTCATCTTAATTCCCCCTACCTCACCTACTTTTACCCCAGACACAATTATAAATATGGCTTCGACGGATTCTTCCAGCGTCCGCACAGCCGAGTACTATTTCGAACGCGAGGAAAGAGAAGAAACCGACGGCAGTATTACCGTCATCAAGCAAACGGCCCAGAGGGTCACGTTCGTTTCGTCAATGAACCCACAATTCACATCTATCAAGAAGATGGTTATATTGGAGCGGGGGTCTGTTGAATTGTCGATAGGGTTGGTTCCTCCAATCCGCATACTCAGTGGATCATCCCAAACTGCGTCATACGACGGGGGAGCTTGGGACCCACGTGCCAGTTATTAACCTGGGTACCAAGCCCATAATTTGTTGCGTAGCCGACACGGTGGTCTCTTTAGAGCCCTTGAAAGGCGACCCCATCCTTATGGACTCGTTACCGAATGGTTTCTTTGGGTTTCAGGAACACTGGAACAACCTACAGAACTTCCAACTAACCTAAATTTCGGAGATAAACTCAAAAGCCATGAACGGGAGGAACTGATGAGAGTCTTAAAGAAATTATATGATATATTTTTTAAGGTATGTAGCAAGTCATTTCGTTAGGAAATGAAGATTTCTATAGACTACCCAATTGGAACTTTTTTTTCTTCATTCGTTTAGACTTCTAAATTATTTATAATGTATTTATGCAATAATAAATTTCTTACAGCTTTTATTTGCAATTTAGAAAGCCATTTCAAGCATTAGAATATAGTTTTAACAAGCGTTCTCTGAATGTCGGGCAAGTAAAAGGCCTGTTTTTGGTGGCACGGAAAAAGTTAACTAAATCCGGGATTGGTATTACGTCAAAAATAATTATACCATTCGACGCGGAATTCAAAGCCGAGTCGAATGGCAGACCAAGGCCCGTATCATTAATAATTTATTGGATAATCGCAATAATATAGGGACAGTTTGGGGGGAAAACAAAAAAAAAATGCTCGTTGTTTGCCGGCGTTTTTCTCTAATAAAACTTGACCTAAAAAATATTTTGAAAAACCAGAATTGAAATTTGATGAGTTTTCTAGAATGCATTTTTTTTTAAATTCAATGCGCCAGGGCCGAGAAATATGCAAAATAAAAAGACACCCTTTCTGGCACTTTTTCCTTGATTGAGAAAAAAGTAATGCTCATCAGTCATTGGCCCGTAAAAACGTGTTTGCCCGCCGGACACATATATTTGTATCCACCAGGTAGACGAGTTGGCGAAAGTTTTTAGCGGGAAATATTGGACCAATAGCAGTAAGCTTTCTTTTCTTCTCAATCTAAAATCCTCAAAATTCTCAAAATCCTTGTGCCATTCGACTCGGCTTTGAATTCCGCGGCGAATGGTATAATTATTTTTGACGTAATACCAATCCCGGATTTAGTTAACTTTTGACGTGCCACCAAAAACAGGAAAATTTCTCTCTTTTTCTCAGAGAACGCGTGTTAAGCAAACAATGTAATTTTATATTTCGCAATACACATATACGCTCTGTATTAAACGACCCAGAGACCGTGGCAGGCTCTGCAG
The DNA here is from genome assembly GCA_030141595.1 of Chydorus sphaericus. Taxonomy (NCBI): domain Eukaryota; kingdom Metazoa; phylum Arthropoda; class Branchiopoda; order Diplostraca; family Chydoridae; genus Chydorus; species Chydorus sphaericus. The sequence goes on along the minus strand of CM057929.1, from coordinate 10,456,718 downwards.
ACCCCTACTTGCCATTAGTTAAGGCCTTTTGGTATGCTAAAGCATAACCCTCAGGGATAAAAATTAAACTTCAATAAATATATAGTAATAAACGATATAAAAATAAACGATTAAAAAAAATTCTATAAGTATTTTTTTAATCTTCTTGAACTTAAGAATAAGAAAAACTTTCTTGAACTTTAAAATCACCTATATTTTTTAATGAATATTTTTGTTCGAAAAATAAACATTATCGAATGAATCCGACTCTTATCATGGTAAAAGAATGATTTGCATTTTACATTGGGTTCATTCTATCGGGAAAACGGCAAATGTCTATTTGCATAAGCTGTGCAGCATGCAGACTTCGTTATAATTAAACAAACGCTCTTCTTTTCTAATAATCGTCCATCAATGAGCATGGTAAAAGGAGGAAATATAAAAACATTGAAAATATTAAAAACGAACGAATAAAAATGTTAATGAACTATCTAAAAATGAATGCATTACTAATGTTAATAGATATTTTTACTTAAACATATCTATATGTGGGCGTTTTTTACTTGTTGCCAGCACGATTTACAGATGACGTGGATACTGAACAAACACGTCACTGTAGAGAATGCCTCGTCCATGTTAGAAAGATATCGATCTTCGAGCTGAAAACTTGGTAAATTTATCAAGATGGCGTTTCTTCCCTTCAGTGGGATACTTTCTTGTATGCTTCTTTATGCTGTTTCGTCATCGTTCACTAGTAATTCAGGTAGTAAAGACACGTGCTTCTTTAATATAACTAACCCTTCATTCCATTCTAAGTAGAGTAGTCTAAGTAGATTAAATAGAAATATTTTATTCTAAAAAAAATTTCAATTAATTGTTCTAAATCAAGCAATTGACTTTGGTTTTTGTGGAAATAATATGATAAATATTTTTTTCCAGAACGTTTAGAAGACGAGGTTCGCAATCAGAAGAATAGAATTGCGGCTCTAGAAGAGAAAAACAGTTTCCTCGAAGGAGAAACAATCGAACTAAAGAGTCTCGTAAGGAACTTGAGAACCGAACTAGACCATGTGAAAAAAGAACTAACAAAACATGGGAATTTCCGAAGCCAAATTCCTAATCAATATGACACTTCATTACCTGATGCTGATGAAACATTTAAGAGGAACAAACGACCAGCACAGCTGGTACCATTACAATTATTAGGGTATGTTTGTCTATTTGTCTCTTCACACTCGAAACAGATATAGATGGAGTTATCAATAATGTAAAGTAAATATATAATCTTTCCTGTAAAAATTCAGAAAATTAAGATAACCTTTTGTAAAAAAAAACCCTCAATTTTTATTCTATTGCTATAAAAAAAGCCACGAAGATAGGAAGAATAAAGGCACTGATAAGTTTCCATCCAGCTGCAGCGATTTGAATTTAATGGGCCACACTCTCAATGGGATCTACTTGACTAAATTAGCGAAAAAATCTAATAAAATAGCAGCCGTATTTTGCGACTTCAAATCATCATTAACTGAATGCGTAGAAGATTCCTGTTCTGGTGAGAAATACAATCTTTTATACTATCGTAGCTATACATACTTGCAGAAAGAAAGCAATGAACTGTATGCACATCTTAATTAATTTTTTCTTTTCTTTTCTACAGGAAAATTAATTGGTTATTTAGATATCAAATCCAGTCCTGGTGTTTACTTCTTTGTCCAGAGAAACACTGCCATTCGTCATATAGGTCAACCCGAAGTTATTCGCTTCAACGTTGAGCGATTTAATGTTGGGCGAGCTTTGAATATTACAACAGGAGTATTTACAGCCCCTAAATCAGGAATCTATCAGTTTTCATTCTCACTTTCCAAGGACGCTTACACAATGAACTACATTCATGTTCATTTACGTCTTAATAATAAGACTGTTATAGGAAGAGCATATAGTGGCAATGGCTTTTCCTCCTCTTTGGCCTCTTTCCAGTCTGTTCTCCACTTGAAAAAGGGCGATCGCATTGATTTGTTGAAAAAGGACGGATCGCTTGATTTTAAACACGATTGTGTGAATCACTTTAGCGGTTTCTTGTTAGAAGAAGATTTACCAATAGATGCTCTTTAAGCCATCCATTTAGAAGCACGTAACTAATAATTGACGATTTCTGATTTGATGGATAATCTTTATATCAATATTCTAAAACAAATTTATTGCGCAATTTTACCACATTTTTTGGGGTTTTGGATTTACTTATTCCTTTTTGGGCGCACCACTATCGCACGCAGAATATTTGAAAATTGCAACTCTTCACTTGAACTTCAAGTGACAGATCTCCCGCCCTAAGCATGACTTCAAGACTTAATGCTTAGGGAGATTTGTTTCTCTTAGATGCGATGGTAAACTGTTTGATTAAAATACACGGATTTGCTGTGGAATTCGATTTTTATTTATTTCATTACTAAAGGTCTCTTATTAAAAAACTCAAAAAAATTCTTTGATTTTTAAAAGTTACAAATAGAAACATTGCATTCTAAAGTATTGTTAAGTTTAAGCATATTTTGAGCTCTAAAGAGGAAAGAAAATATGCTAATTGACTAATCATGATATGTAGAACTCCTCTAAAATGTAGAACTCTTGAAATGAAATGTGTAGTCCTCTTTTCTGCTTTTTGCTGTGTAGGTCTTAAATGTTTGTATTTAATTCGATTTGTAAGAGTTCTAATTTGATAGGAGAAAATTTGGGAAAAAAAAAGTTATGCAAAAAAAAAGATTTCCCAAAGGGCGATGTTAGTTATAGAAAATTGTTTCTCATCGATACAAGGAAAAGCCTATAGCACAAAGTCAAAATATTTAAAAGCCTAAAAATGGAAAAAGATATGGTTGACGCTTATAAAATGATAACTCATTAGATGCAGATTTTTTTTGCTCTTGGATTAAATTTTGTGCAGCCCTAATGAAAAAAAACATTGTAGGTTTTAAAGAACAACAAAATTAACTCTACTTCGGTATAGATTAAATGATTGCTTGAGATACAAAAATAAATTGAGAAAATAAATACTTATTTTCTACATATTTTTACTTATTATACAGCCGATATACACTTTCAGTACTCCGGCTCGCTGATACGGTCATTCTTCGATGGGCAGTCACTGTCATATACACTATGATCTTAAATATAATATTGCTTAATATCCACAGATAATAATAACGCTATGCTTTCTTGATTTGAAAGTGTATTATGGAATCAGTAGAATAAAGAATATCGAACTTGGAACAACAATTTGAATTGGTAGTTGAACTCGTATAAAAAATGGCTGCAAGAAGCAATTAAGTAGCAATCAACTGAAATGCTGCTCGGCATCTTTCGACACCCTAATTGAATGTTTTGCCATTGTCCTTCGGATAGTATTTATACATTGAGCCAGAGCTTAAAAAGAAACCCACACAGAACAAAGAATCTTTTTTTATCCGGAAAGATAACTTTGAGTTATTCACTGTATAACCACATTTACGGCGTTTTTTTGTTGATTTGGTCGGGTTCAATGCTATTCTGAGGATAACCTTGTATTTGCGTTAAATAATTTTGGATTATTTTAATTTCTACTATTTAAAGAAATTAGATAATTTATTTTCCTTGCTTATCCCTTTACTATCTCATTTGTGCTCGTCAATACATTACTTTATTTAATTCCTTTGTTATAGACAGTTGGCATTGTCTGGGAATAGAACTCGGGTCCTACCGGTCGGGAGACTCTTCCAATGCGCCACTGCAGACCAGGGCTGTTAATCGATACTCACTGCCAGTATCGCCGATAGCGATAGCGATACCGGATAAAAATAGCATCGCGCGATAATCGCATAGTATCGGTGGACAAAACCATCGGCGATAGCGATACCGATGATTTGCGATACTTTTATATTGAAACGAAATGACATAAATAGGGGAGAAATCTTTGAAGATTTCGGAGAGTACGATTTGAAAACACGCGCCAATTCCAAAAATACAGAAATACCATAGATCTTTCTTAATCTAGAAAAATATTTCGATTTTCAGATGCTAAAAATGGTGAGTGTGCATTAACTCAGGAATTTTACTAGAGAAATTTGAATTTTTAGAATAAAAAGTCTGAAAAGTATCGGTATCGCTGATTTCATCGATCGATACCGGTTTTTAAAAGGATCGCGCGATAATCGCAAATCATCGCAAAACTATCGATCGATACTATTTCATCGACTATTGAAGCGATTTTAACAGCCCTGCTGCAGACTACAATTGTACAGCCTTTTGTTGCTAGTGTACATTGTGCATGTAACGACATTTAAAGATTACAGCAGGGTGAATCATTAAAAAATAAGTTAAGAAATAATGTAACTAATATTTATCCCCCCTGCCGTATACAAATGGCTACATATGCTATATGTACATAGTTTAAAGTGCCACAATTGATTTGTTTTCCATATTTCTTATTGTCACAGAGATGCGCACTTCAACACAGCGCCACTGTCCAGTACATCAGTGGATTGGCAATTGTGGTCTGCTACCATTTTCAAAACATAGTTACCTTTATGAAGGAAGCAGTCTATGCAACTATTTTCTATATTATTCATCTTGCTCAATGTACCTATCTATATATTAAATTTTAAAAAAAACGAGATATTTATAACGGGTGAAGCTAGGTTCACACTGGAGCGTATCGAGCCTTATCAGACCCTATATGTGCCTGAAAGGCATGTTTTAGCGTATTTTCCTTCATATAGGGTGTTTATCTAAATTTTGGTGCATGGGTGTCAGACCACTTCCATATCACCAGTCGATTGAAATGAGTCCTCCTCCAGATTATTCTACTATTAATAACAATGACAACGAGACGAATTGTTGAATCTAAAATATTGTGAATCTAATGTTGAGTGTTTGTGTTTATTGAACAATTTTTAGTATATTTTATTTTCTCTTCGTTCTAAACTCATCAGCATCGCGAAAACAAAACAAAATAAAATAATTTAAAATAATCAATCAGTGGGGGGGGGGGAGAGTGACGATTATGATCTTGGGAAAATCTTAATGATGGATAAATTTGTTTCCAGTAACTATTACGTGTTGATAAATCAATTTATCGACGTATATTAAATGCCAATTTATGAATACAATTTGATAAATACAATAGCACAGCAAAAAATGGAAATTCAAAATTAATCTTTTCGGTGAACTTTGTTTAACCTTGTCATGTTAAAAAAGAAGTAGAAACCAAAAATAGTAATCGGAATCGTTGAACTAAATAAGTTGTTGGACAACTTTAGTTTTAAATTGCACCCATGGCTATGAATTTTAATGACTAGTTTTAATGAAATTTTATTAAAACCTATGATCTTCTTATGAATGTATATATAAATATTTTTACTGTTACCTACACGATTTAGTAGAGGAAGTGCGTTGGTTCAATTGGTATACATTTTGTAGCTTTTTAATTACAATTTGGGTGAAATGGGTTCATCTAAATTTGTACTTACCAGTAAAATCCACGTCCTCGTCAGAATAAGATCCACGAGGCGAGAAATTAGTTCATTTACCAAGATGGGTTTTTCTCCCGTAAATGGGATTCTCTTTAGTGTTCTTCTTTTCGCTGTTTCATCGTCGTTGACCAAGAATCCAGCTAACGAAGGTATTATCTTGTTATAATGATTATTCTGTCATTTTTTCCCCGTGCAAAACAATTGTAATAATACTTGTATTAACAATTCTCCTTTTTTTCAGAACGTTTAGAAGACGAGGTTCGCACTCAGGAAAAGAGGATTGACATTCTAGAAGAAAAAAACTATAACCACGAACAAGAAATAATTGAACTTAAGAATATCGTAAGAAACATAAGAACCGACTTAAACCATGTCAGTGCTGAGCATACTCAAAATGGCGACAGCAAGGATGACAGCCCTTCTCAATATGACGCACCCCTACCAAGTGATTATGAAACACTCAAAAGCAAGCGACCATCACGCTTGCTTCCACTACAATTAATAAAGTATATAAATATAACTAGAATTAAATGCAAATGACCATATCGATAATTCAATTTACCTTTCTTTGAAATAACAACCAGGAGAGAAGAATCGCAAAATATTGGAAATGAGAAGTTGCCATCCAGCTGCCGAGACTTGAATTTACTGGGTCACACTCTCAATGGAATCTACTTTACACAATTAGAGATGAGCTCAAATAAATTAGCTGCAGTATTTTGTGACTTCAGACCGTTAACTGGATGCTTAGGTGACTCTTGTGCTGGTGAAAAATTACTTTACTTTGCAAAGAAAAGGTTATACTAAACTTAAACTTTTTATAGCAACGGAGAGTTTAATTGGCTATCTGGACATCAAATCTACTCCAGGTGTATATTTTTACGTTCAGAGAAATACAGCTATTGGCGATACTAATCAGCCCCAAGTGGTTCGCTTCAATATTGAGCGGTTGAATATTGGACGAGCGATGAATATGGCAACAGAAGTATTTACAGCCCCTAAACCCGGAATCTATCAGTTTGCCTTCTCACTTCTTAAGGACGCTTACACGCTGAGTTTCATCCAAGTCCATTTACGTCTTAATAATAAGACTATTATAGGAAAAGCATTTAGTGGGAGTGGCTTTTACTCGTCTTTGGTCTCTTTCCAGTCTGTTCTCCGTTTGAAAAAGGGCGATTGCATTCACTTGTTCAAAAAGGAGGGAACACTTGATTTTCATGAAGATTTTCTGCATCACTTTAGCGGTTTGTTATTAGAAGAAGATTTGCCGGCAGATGTTCAATAAAGCCATTCTGTTATAATCATGCCATTAATTACAGATGGTTTCTGATGCGATGGGCAATATTTTTTTCAATCTTTTAAAACACGTTTATTGTACAATTTTATCATATTTTTTCTGGGTTTATTGAGGTACAAATTAGTTCTATGTATTCATTTATCTATTATTATCGTTGCACCATTATTATTATACACAGAATATTAATTGCAACTCCTTACACTTTATTCAGTGTGATGGTAGTTTTTCGATTTTTGTTTACGTCATCATTTTTTATTATTTATTCACAACGAATAAATCTTTCTAAATATACTTTATGGATAGGTTACGGGACTTACGGCAAGTGTATAATATCATTAAGATGCATTACACTGACTTTCGTATAATGCTATTCCGCATAGTAATCCATCGTAATTATAACCGCCACAATTTTGGATTGACTTTAAAATTATGTGGGACAATATCCCAGTCCCACTCAATCGCAGTAGACAGATAGTTTCGCTATAATTGTGTAGTAAACGCCATCTATCCGTCTCATGTCACTCTCTTAGAATATTTATATTTTTAATTTACTTTTAATAATAATGCCTTAGAAGCTGTTAAAAAAAATATTACTCCAGAATCACAGAAAAAAACGGGAGAGAAGTTAAAAGAACTTTACTTAAGGTTTCGTTGTAAAATGTTCGCTAAATACAAAACTAGACATTCAACATTTCGCATGGGCATTCATTTTACTGACATTCAACAATGTTATGTTGAAATAATTCAGTAAAATAACTAATTCATAATTATTCTTGAATTTTCTTTAAATGGGAGTTGAAAAGTGGAATGAAGTAAGTCTACACTTAATTGTCTATACCAGCTTAGCTTTGTAGTTGGTAGTCACTCTACCAAATAATAATAAAAAGTGGCTACATGATTATGACTCATTATAATGACCTAATAAGGTAGAATATGCAAAAAAATATTCTTGATGAAGTTAAATTTTTTTACAGAAAATTTTGGTTCCCAGTATATAAATAAAATAATAGAAACCACACTAAGACTGGAAAATTTATAAAGCCCTCTAATAGTGGCTTTTCTAAAACTACTCCAATGGGTTTCCGTATATCACTCACTGTCACGGTCACGCACTGTATTACGTACAGTACTGTGACATATGGTGACCATTAATTCAAAAGTTGTAATTAATCAATTCAAGTTTTCTTACATGCAAGGGAACTTCACTTCTCATGCCTAAAACTTTATCATAATGCTAAAAACGTCACCATCAAGTTTAGAAAAGTGTGTCATGGTTGCCGAATTTCAAGGACACTGGTAAGCCCATATATAATCTGCGATTCAAGAATAAACGATTTTCACACTGCACAATATAGATTATTGGGTTATCACGTGAATAAATGCTTACACAACGCGCTTTTATCAATGTTTTCCTGCATTAAATATTTGAGAGGTATATTAGAGAGATTTATCAAGTTTAGATGGTACATACATCATCACCGATATAATATTGCTTAACATTCACAGATAATAATAAAGCCATGCTTTCTTCATTTAAAAGTGCATGATGTCATCAGTGAATTAAAGAATATCGAACCTGTAAGAACAATTTGGTTTGGTGGCCGAATAAATCATACAAAAAATGGTAACAAGAAGCAGTAGAACCTTAAGTTATAATGGAATGAAATTCTGGGCATAAACCGACACTCTGATTGGATTTTCTGTCTTTGTCCTTCAGGTAGTATTTAAGATATATTAAATCTCAGCTTGAAATGCATTTTACCAACTTAAAAACTTGAAATTCTGCAATACATTTTATTTTTAAGTTTAGATATTTTTGTATGACCTAAAAGATGATGACCTTTTTATATTTCAATTGGTTTCTGGGGAGGCTTATTTTTCATGGCGACTGGGTTCGTAATTCACAAGAAAAAGTGAGTATTATTATACTCAATCATATATATTAAATGGGCAAAAAATATTAATCTTTCGAAAATCTTAAATTAATCTTAAAGGAATAGAAAAATCGTGAGAAATAACGCAATCAACTCATTGTTTACATCATTGATAATAATCGTAATCTTTGGGTATGACCTCACAACATACGATTTATCAAATCATAATGGTAAAGTAGTTTTTTCACTCATTTAATCATTTTAAAAATACACTTAAAATTTACCAATTTAATTACTGAAAAAAAGTTTCAGAATTGGCCATTGGCATTGCCTTTGTTGTGTGTGGCTCCCTAGCTTTGATCATCAACAGCGTCGTCATCCACGAAACGAATAAAATGATAAGAGCCAGACTGACCTCAACCACGAATGGGAATATAAGCGAGCCTTCGCAAAGAATTTACGTTATCGCTGGCTTATCGTCAGAAGGGAATGGCGTGTTTTTCTCGAATCATGGCAACGCCTTTACCAATGAGGAGGAGCCACCACCTCCATATCACCAGTTGATTGAAATTAGCCCTCCCCCGGATTATTCTACTATTAATTATAATGATGACGAGATAAATTGTTAAATAAAATATTGTGATTGTGATGTGGGACGTTTGTGTTGATTTTGTATTGTTCTCAAATAGATTTTCGCCTTGCTTATGTCATCTAATAGTGAGGGCCTTTTTTTACTTAAAAATTCTTTTTTATTACTTCTCTTTTAAAAACTGAGCACTAAGTTGTGAGTGCTTGATTATTATTTTTTTATTCACTCTTCCGTTTTTTAAATTCCATTTTTAGATTTGAATTGGTTAGTGCATTTTAGTTTTTATTGATACCAGAAAACAGTTCAACATTATTTGATTTACATAAGCCCAAATATGACTAAAATGACCTTAAACCAAAATGTAACTGGCATGAAAATAATATTCTTGACCTAAAAATGTATTCGAACTCCCCTTGGCCAAGCTGTCGCGTAAGTCAACACTTAACTAAGTAAATACAGACCCTAGCTAAATGGAGAATCAATATCATAACAAGCTATCAATTCCTATGATGGCGAAGCTCGCAAAAAAGCCAGTGAGGCTACCACTGATGAAACCAATAAATTTAAGAACCAGTCGGCTTAATACTAGGCCGCTGAATGAGTAGTAACTGGAATGTCGTTAATCGTACTTTTATCATATGCTTTATTTTAAAATATTTTCAATTTTTTTTTGCCTAGACATGGCCGGCAAAAGTATTAGACACATTATTGCGTATAAATACTCCGAAATTGAAGTCTCTTATATGAGTAATTTGTCCTATAAGATAACTCAATGGCCTTCCCAAATGACGTTCTAGGTTCGATCCCCGCTCCGGGATAAGAGCTTTTTATGTATAAAAAGGATAAATAGTACTATGACCGGCCAGGCGGCCACTGGAAATGGTGCTGTGGTGCATGGAAAAGGTTATGAAAAGGCAATGGAAAAATGTTATAATAAAATATAGCAATTTTTGTTTAAAAAATAAACATGTTAAAGTTCATTATTTAAAATGAATGGGTGTAATGAATACAACCTAACAAAACTTAGTGCGATGATCGTGGCGGATTTACTCCCTTTTTTGAGTTGCGGTCCTCATCCGGATGCCTTGTAATTATTTTCAGGGTCGCGGGGTTTTGCTAAATTAGCGAATGGACCGATATGAATGTCGCTATTTTATTAGCTAGCAAGGCGATTATACATCGGTCGATTTTATTAGCGAATGCAACGGCTATTCATCGTATCTTTAGCCATTGCACTGGCTAATGAGGGGTAGAACTAGCCCTTGAAACGGCTATTCATCTTCTATTTGCCAATGTAATGGCTAAATAATATTTATTTAGCGACTGTATTGGCTTACAAAAATATCTCCAGCCATTACACTGGCAAAAAGAATTGATTAGCCTGTGCTTTGGCTAATAAAATTGACCTATAGTAGCCTTAAAATCACAATTTTAGCCATTACACTGGCTAAATAAACTCATTAGCCAGTGCTTTGGCTAATAAAATCGACCTATAGTAACCTTTGAATCAATACTTTAGCCATTGTACTGGCTAAAAGAATTTATTAGCCAAGGCATTCGCTAATAAAATTGACCTATAGTAACCTTTGAATCAAAACTTAAGCCATTACACTGGCTAATAGAATTTATTAGCCAATGCATTCGCTAATAAAATCGACCTATAGCAGCCTTTAAATTCAAAACTTTACCCATTGTACTGGCTAAAAGAATGTATTAGCCACGTAGATTTGGCTAATTAATCACAAATTTGAAAACCAATATTACGCCATGTATTGCGAGCCGTTAACACAACTTTTTAGTTCTAACCCCTTAGATTTTTTTTGGATATAGTGCCACAATGTCATTCAATTTGTAATGAAAACTTAACATTGAATTAGTATTCCTAAACATCAATCTAGTAGTTGTACATAAATGACGTCCGGAAAATTTCCCGGATTTTTTACTCGTTTTGGCCCAATAAATTACGCGATAACTTTATTCAAGTAATAAATAAGAAAATATATTTTAAATAGATAATGTCCGCCAAAATTTGACGAAAATAAATAACATGCCTATTAATTTATAAACAAGGTACACAATTAATCATGTGTGTAAACTTTTATAATTTATCACATTTCCTAACTTGGAAAATTTATTACTTTAACAGTTTGGAAATCATCTAATTAATTATGTAGGATATTATTACATGAGCTACAAGACAAAATATTTCCGTGTCCGTTGCTGGGCTCTTATGGCGAAAGGACTGCGTGTAATATGTTTTTGTATTTCATTTAGAACTTAAGAAATCCACGTTTATTGTTAGGGTTTTTACTATAGGTTAATTTTGAAAATACACAAGAAGTGCAAGGAATGTATTAATTCATGGTAATTCTTGGGACAAGAAAGTGGTGGTATCCGTGTTATACGGCTCGATTTTTAATCTTGTTCAGAAGCGTTTTCGATTCTTTGTAAATATTATTTGGTAATTATTTTGGATACCAAATACATTGCGCCAGATCGGTTGTAAAAGTTGCGATTCAAAGGCTCCTACAGTCCCATAGGCCGATTTTATTAGCCATAGCACTGACTAAATGCATGGCAATGGTTACTAAAGGTCGATTTTGTTAGCCTGTCGTAGTTAATAATTATTTTAGCCAGTACAAAGGCAACCCTTACAAAAAAGACGCGGGTTTTGATCATGACCTATAGATCATGACTCATGATCTTATGGAACTGACCTAATCATGCTATTATCTTGATTAAGTCATGACTCCATAGATGATGTATAACTCTGAAATCATGCTGTCTTTAGCTAGGGATACATGACATCGTCACGACGGTTTTGTGATTTTTTATCTATAAATAAAGGCGCCACAGCGATCCGAACCTTGGTCTCCCGGATGGCAGTCGAGCGCTTTACCTACTGAGCTATCCAGAATAGTGAAGTATTAATAGTTAGTATATATACAAATAACGAATAGAGTATTGGAATGGAATTGATCTACTAAAAAATAATAACAATTAAAACGATTAACTATAATATAATAATACTCTACAGTAAAGCTAACTAAAATAAACTAACAAAACTTTTTTTTATCATATAAATAGTTATAGTACACCAATATACTTTAAATGTATACATTACATGATGATTATGTTTTTATTTGGAATAATGCTGTGTTTCATAATAAAAACATTGTTTAGATGTTATACGATTCATACTGATGGGCGTTTAACAAATATTGCTCTTGAAATTACATATACGTTTTAAATGTGTATAGGATGTCATGACGAAGTCCTGATGTGGTGATGACCTACGATAGTTACAGTTTGCTTCATTAATATATATTAAAATATTGCTGAATTTAAACCGTGCAGCATCATTGCATCATGATGAGAGTGATAAAATCAACCTAGTACTGCCTCTGGATCCAGGTAGAAACAAGAGCAACCCATTAATGGGAAAAATCACACAGTAATTAAAAAAGACGGAAACAGCTCTTTGTTGAAGTCTTTTGCTAGGAACTGGGCTGATACTTCAACATCATTTCCTAAAACCCCTAGTAAGTAATTCAATTTAGTTGTTTACTAATGAGTTTTTACTTTTATACATTTAATCATATTTAGTATTCTAAAAATTAAGTATGCATCTTATGTACAGGTCCAGTTAAAGAAATCAATGGGCATAAAATGATAAAAGTAAATCCGAAGGACGGAGAGAGCTATCTTCTGATGAATCAGCACCAGAAATGTATATTCGGGAGACGCTCCAATCTGTTCGAAGCTCAACTATTTCAATCCAACTGTGTTCCTGGTGACAAGGGGCAAATTTGGAAATGGAGTGGTGGTCGTCTGTTCAATGATTTGGGATTTATTACAAAGTCTACTATAGGAAAGACGCATGGATAGGATTTCCTATTTTTTAAGTACATTTAACGACTCGAGAAACATACGATAAATTGCGCGATCTGAATTGGAGAGCAACCGACAATGGCCTTTTATTAAGTAGCGATTTGATGTGCTTGGGTGTCGACAAAAATTCAGATGCCCCCAGTGCTGTTTTATCCATGGATAATTGCTCCGTGGATGAAAAGGGGCAATTCTGGTCTTTTATGGCTATCATTTAAATTAACTTTGATTATATATTGTCTTTCTTTCATTTATATTTTATTTACAGATTTGGCAAAAATATATATTGATTTTGAAAATATGTTGGTCTGTTTACATATTTCTCTCGTTGATCAACAATATTGTTGTGCATGCTTTTGAAAATTAAATACACCTTTTAAAATGCTTATTGTCACGTAGAAATTATGTGCCGTGTAAATGAGGACACATGACCAAAGATTGCTTCTACCTTCTTTGAATAACATTATACCCGTCGTATGAATGTATACCTGACTCTTCTTGGAATAACGATAGATGTACGTCCCTTCCTTCCTTGACTTGGACTTTGGATGTGCTAACATTAGTCGTAATCCTTTTTCTAACCTGCATTGTTACCTTACATTACCCTAGGAAACAAAATAAGTTTTCAATTCAACTGAGAGGAAGCAGAGCTATAAATGGAATTGTTATTGTGAAAACTCCCATTTTGTATCATACAAGTAATCGGATTAAAATGACAAAGCACTAATGTATGTACTTAAAAAGTATAAACAGAAAACGAAACAAGGGATGCTAATAGGTTGTGTGCGAGTGGATTTCGAAATATTCAGTGGGTTTCACAACGTATGACAATAAAGATGTAGTCTTCAGAAGATGTATTTAGTATTAAATGGCACTTGGCTTCGGAAATATTTATTATGGTTTCTTTCATCGGTGCATAATTTTCAAGGAGTTGCAGATCAATTAATATAATTTCAACAAATGTTATGGTAAATTGTTTATTTTTAAAATTTAACCTTTCATCAGTTGCACTCTGTCAACAGGACCAATTACCCAAATATAACATAACTGAAGAAAAATAAAATCATAAAATGTTAAAATGTTTTCCATAATACACAATGACACATGAACGAATCACTTTTAAAGAGCAAGATATATGTGAGTTGTTCTTTTTATCTCATGAAGTACTGGAAGGGCAAACTGAAAGTGACAATAGTTGCTATTTATATTTTTTTTAAAATCGTAAATATTTCAACATTTGACGATTTTTAAGATGCCATTTTAAAAACACAATAAAATTAACTCATCGACATAAAATATTAAATCAAATTATTGAAACCTCAATCAATGGTGGGAATGTTTGAAAATAAAAATAAAATCGAGATCTTTATTGATGGAGGTCTATTTTGTCTATAAAAAAAATAATATATACCAAATTAATTTTTTTTTAATGTGGGAAATTGAGAAGTTTCGATATGATAAAAATTATGACACTTAGAATACTATATATTGTTAAGCAAACATTTGTTCAGTCAGTGGATTGACTTTGGAATATCAAATAATTTTATTTCGTTTTTATTCTTAAAACATTCTAATATACATTGTTACAGTAACGTTGTTACAACAATGAAAAAGGATTTAAATGATCAAAGATTTGAAATGCAAAAAATACTTTATTCTGAAAAGTATATTAAATTATAAATTAAAGTATAAATCAAACTGTATATTAAATATAGTAAGTTTAAAAACAAATCTTTTTTGGCACATCAATTGTGAAAGATAATAAGACTTTTTTCTTAAATCTAAAATAAACCCTCGAATAAACCACCCTGTATCTGTTTCGATTACATTTCCTGTAAGTATCCATGGCAAATATGAAACATACACACAAAATAGTAAAATCATCATGATTAGTTTAAACTAATGGAAATTGTGGCGAATACCGATTGAATAAAGCCAAAAAAAAAGCCACTCAGATGATTTCTATTGGGATTTGAAAACATTTCACTGGCGTTTGGGTTAAACGTTAGTGTTGTGTGTTAAAAGGGTTTATGATTGAATATACTTCCGAAATCACTCTTGTTGCATTATCTGACAAACTTACACGCACGTTTATTCTAACTAAAATATTTTACACTTTCTTTCTTCATCGCAAAATGAAGAAAAAAGGTTTCAAAACTTTTGGATTAATGTTTCGGATCTTGCTTTTAGTTAAACTATATCACCAATTCGCTTTAGTAGAAGCGATTGAAAAAAGTAGTGAATCAAATCTTGCATCAGTTAGTCTAAGCAAAAAAAGATGTAAATGTTGAAATAACAGCACAACCTACATCATATGATGTAGACATAGGTAAACTAATGCACATTTCCAGAAAATGATTAAATAAATACGATGTAACTCTTTAATAAAATAATATCTTTATGCACCAGGAATGTCGTCAACAACAACAAAAACCTCATTTACTTCTAGAAAAGCATTGGAAACCCCTGCTTGCAATCATGTTCTCAAATTAATAACTACAAATAAATTGGGAATAAAGCAATATTGCTTGCTCGCAGAGACAAGAAACGATAATCTTCTCATACCATACAATCGCGTTTCTCATAGAAATTGCCTCGACGACTTACTAGAGCAATGGGCATGGAAAAATGGAACTCGTCTTTGTAACATTCGATTGAATGTATGCCTTTCCTTTGAACAAGAGAAAAGTTATATTGATTTATACTTGGCTCCATACGACCCAACAATGAAATCCCAGGAATGGAAAACTGGCAAAAGGGGCGACATTTGGAGTGCTTATAATTTGATGTGTTTTTATGGAGAGGCCCCTCTGTTTGGCAAAGGGAACTCTCGTATTTGGCTGATACTCCAATTCTCCTGGATAGCAATAGAGGATGCATTTCATGGACCCATGTTCGAGTTTACATCTCCCCCAATGCTCCAAGGCCCAAATGCGCCAACTTCAATTAAATTTAATCTTGTGGTGCAGGAAGAAATCACTTCTCCTTTCGTCTTTTGTCTTTTTTAATGGTTTCGTTTTAAAAAAATCCCAATCTGGTAATTTATTTTGGTAAAAAATTAAACATATAATCTTTTACATTTTTAAATTAAAAATGTAAAAAATTTCTAATTTTAATTTCAAAGCAATTGGTTCTAAATGGCCAAGCGCTGTAAATGATGTTTAGTCGCTGTAAAGCTCAAACAGGAAACATCATCGTGAAATACTATAATGTCTACGTTAGCTTTCAAAACTAAGTCCAATTTATTTTTTTTCAATTTCAATATACATGACTTCGATGGTTTTAGTCGTGCTCATTAGTAGTCATATCGCTTTTTTTAAATGGCCAAGTTAGGAAAATTTGTAGTTGGAATGCTTTTATTTGTACAATTTCAAGCAGTTGCATTATCAAAGAATCAACCCCAAAGCTTAAAGGTAAAACTTAAAAATTTAAAATGGAATTGTCATTAAAAAACTTAATTTATTAAACAAAGGAGAATTTATCTTTGGACTATGCCGCTGATGGTGATAAAAGAAAATACGAAAGTACCAATAGCAACCCAATATACAAAATTCAAACAAAAGAGGCATTTCAAGAGAAAGAGGATGCGATATTTTTGTCAACGGGAGACAACAAACATTCTCAAAGAAGCATTAGATCAAATCCGTTCAATAAAACATTGCTTGCTGAACAATTTGAACAATTCTGCAGTAGCGTTGGCAATCAGCCTTGCACCTGTTACTACCCTGATCACAAAAGTGTTCCACAATTTGAACTTAGCCCTGACAAATTTACTCAAAAAGCTTCTGGTGTGAATGGTACTGGACCTGCAAACTGTCAAGATCTAAGAAATGTAGGTTACAGTCTAACCGGATTTTACATGGTTCGTTTCAAGCCAAAGAGAATCAAAGCCATCTACTGCGAATTTAGCAATCAAATTGTATCTAAGGCGAAAAACGAGGTCACAATCGTAAATGAAAATTCAGAAAATAGGTCAAATAATAGTTTTCGATTTTGTGGCGGCGTTAAGGGGAAACAATGCACTTATCTTTATTCCGATAATCCTGATGCTCCGCAAATAAAAAATTTCCCCTCTAGCAGCATTATGAAAGAACCCAAAAACTGCAAAGATCTTCAACTAATTGGACACTATCTCAACGGATTCTATTTTGTTTGGTTAAATAGTATAAAAGTCAAAATCGTCTACTGCATTTTTTCAAATAAAGACACGGATGAAAAGCTAATCAGATATAGCCAATCTACTCTAACATCGAAAAATACAGAAAAGTCACCATATTGCCATGGTTTAGGAAGTCAGCCCTGCTCTTGTTACTACTCGAATAGCCCCAATATCTTGCAATTTGAACTTAGCACCGACGAAATAACAAGAGAGGCATTGAGTGACTATGGGCCTTCCAGTTGTAAAGATCTGGAGTCCATTGGCTACACCTTCAAGGGATTCTATTTGGTTCGATTTAGTGACAAGATAATAAAAACAGTTTTCTGTGAATTTGATCAAACAACAGTTAATAGGAACGATACTAATGTAGCTTTAAAATTTACGACGATGAAAAATAAGAAAGATTTGATTCCATTTCTGAATCCATTGCTTATGAACACGAAACCTTCCAATAGATTTGCCTACAGAACTCGAAAGCAACCTGATCAGCAAATGACCAGCACTACAAAATATATCGAAATTTCAACTCAAGTCGGAACAATAGAACCTAAAATTAAAACCGAATCTACCATTAAGCAATCAGGTAAGAATAAACTATTACGCTATCTATTTTAGTACTTAATATTCGACATACTTTTTAAAATTTTTCATACAGTTTCTTTTATTGAACCTCGTGACACGATACCGTTAAATCAAAAAGACGGTAAGAGCTATTTGTTAATGAACAAGCATAATAAATGCATGTCCCCGAGAAGCTCAAACCAATTAGAGATTGGAGCTGTACAGTCCAATTGCAATCCAAATGACAAGGGCCAACTATGGAAATGGATCGGGAATCGCCTAAGCAATTCAAATGGCCAATTTGTGTCAAAGGCTCAAAAAGGTACAAGCTTTGAACCAGCCACCAGAAAACAAACTCCTATTTTTGAAGTACATTTGCGACCGCTCATCACATCTCAGTGGATCCATCAAACGTGGGATTCAACAGCAATGGGTCAATTGGTAAGCGACGATGGCTCTTGCTTGGGTGTTGAAAACAATTCCGATTCCCATGATGCTATTTTATCAGTTGACTCTTGTAATAAGAACGAAAAAGGACAATTTTGGTTTTTTATTAGCAGCAATTGGGCTCCAACGTCAACACTACGGTCTACCCAACAAAGTATGTATTTTTTTAAATTTGAAATTTAAAAGATAACAGTTTTTTTAAGTATTCATCTTTTGTAAAGGTTCTCTCAGCAAAATACTACCGTCGAATTTCGGAGATGAAAAGAGCTATCTTGTGATGAACAAACACAATAAATGCATGTCGTACTCGAGACAATTTCAAATGATCCAATCAATATGTAATTCTACAGACACTACGCAACTTTGGAAGTGGAAAGGTAGTAGTCTGAGAAATGTCATGATGGACCTGTTTGTTTCTTTGACCCGAAAAGGAACGAGCTGGGTTCCAAAGACAAGGGAACCAATTCCAATCTTTGAAGTCAATTTATTTCGATCGTTAATTACATCGGAATGGGTCCACCAATCATGGGTTTTAAATGATATTGGTCAGCTGGTAAGCATTAGCAGCAATAAGACGTGCTTGGGAGTGAAAAGCAATTCAGATTCTCACGATGCTGCTCTATCAGCTTACCCTTGTGACAAGAAAGAGGAAGGGCAGCTTTGGTCTTTTATTGCCGGAAACAGTTATCTATTATAAACTTTTTTGTGTATTCTATTTTTTCTTGTTAATTGTTTTGACGGTTGTTGGTGAATCTATTTACAGAAAATATGGTTTTACCTAATATGTATGCACCTGGAAATATAAATGATTTTTGTCTTCAGATGCTGTTTTAATTTTCAATAAAAAAAAATACAGTATTTGAATGTCTTAAAACTGTTATTCATTTTTATATAGGCTTTAATAAAGTTTACCAAAATGTTTAATCACACATAAGCTTTAATTGGTTTTAATGTAATAGTTTAGATAAATCAACTTTAAAAGTAATTAAATAAATATACAATCTCTAAGGAAACGGAACAGTTTACAAAATATGCTCTATTTTGAGCGTTGACAAACACTGTTAAGTATTAAAGTCTAACCCGGAATCGATTTTAAAATAAAAATGCTGCTATGCTTGAGTAGAAAGAAAAATGAATAGCAATTATTCAATTTTATATAAGTATATTAAGACTATGCAAATAGTTGTTGAAAAGATAAAGCAACAGTCAAAAACTAATTTCAATCAAAGCACGCTACCAATCACACTTTATAGATGTCACTATATAATGTTAAAAATTGTATGTTCGGTGAAAAAGTTTAGTGGTAAGATATGATTGGTTTCTTATAAACACGCGCCATATCAGTACATCAAATCAGAAAACTGCACAAAATGGCTTCTTACACAGCGGAACATCCAATTTGAAACCACCAATGAATAAGGGGGAAATAAATGTAGAAATTCCATTGGGTTTCGTATGTATTTGGCTGACGTGGGGAATACACATCACTGATTGAATTAATTGGTGTGTGTGTACATCGTTCTTGTTGGAGATTTCAGTGATCTTACAAGCATACATCCCTCTTATCCGTTTTTCCTAATTATAAAATGAAAATAATCAAACTCAAAACAGTTTTGTTTCTTTTTCGACTCTTGTTATTTACTCAAATTTACCACCATCACCAATTTACATTAGTGGTGGCGATTGAAAATGGAAATGAATCCACCCTTAACGCTGACGGGCCCAACTCCATTAGTGGGGAAAATGGGATGACTTTGAATGAAAGAATGCAAAAACTAGAGGACCGAAATCGGCATCAAGAACAAGAAATTGCTATACTAAAGAGGAATGCAGTTGAAGACAGGAAAGTGATTAATCGATTGGAAGGCCGAGTAGCACAACTGGAAGGAGCATCAACTGCTGCTAGCCCCTTAGTACGATCAAAACGTCTATATCGACTGCTTCCCATCACCAACGAGTAATTTGCTAATTTTACAGAAACTTCTATCTAAATGGGAGTCAATGGGCTTCTTCTATCTGTTTTTTCATGTTGTATATAAGCCTATTAAATGGCTTGAATAGCAGTCATAATAAATAACCTGATATAGTAATTTGTAGTTAATCTCCATTTTTTTATTTAGAGAAAAAGGAGATTTGAATAACAAGGAACAAATAAATCTGCAATTTTATGGCCCCGCCACCAATTGCGATGAGTTAGGCCAACTCGGATTTACTTTAAATGGTTATTACTTGGTTAAGAATACAGATAAGGAATTCGAGAGTAAAAGAGGGGTCATTGATGTCGTACATTGTTTTTTTCAACAGCCAATGAAAGGGTCCGTAAAAAAGGGTAAATTACTTTATTGTTATTGTTGTTATTGTATCACCAGAAATTGTGTATTCGTACTGTTTTCTACGCATATCGTATTTATTTAGATGTCAAGGAGGAGCGATTAGGTTACACTTTCTTATCAACCACAATGAAATTGCCGACTCAAAACAGTGCGGGTTTTAATTAAGCAATATATATATTTTTAAATCTCATTGAATTCTTTTTTTTAATTCTAGTACTTCAAAATAAAGAAGAAAATAAAATGTCAGCAATCTCTAGCTCCACCATCGATTCAAAAAGTAGTGAACATAAATTTTTATTTTTAGCGTGTGAAGTTTTTTTGTTTTTTATGATAAATTAGAGATTCAAGATTCCAACACATTTTCCTTTGAATAGTTTATGTAGATTCTAGATTTGATTCAAAAGTGTTGATCCTACATTAAAAATAAAAACACAATATTTTTTATTGTTTTCCGAAATAAAATTTTTATGTTTCACCTACAGCTTTACCTGCCAAGGAACTTAAATTGGAATCCACACCCAATACTATAAAATCCGCGGCTACTCCGTCATCTGGAAGTGAGTTAATATAGTGGGCATATAATAAGTTATAAGGGTATAAGAGCAGACAATAAATTCAAACTAAGCATTTACAATTTTGATTGGTTATTATTATTACTGCTTCTATAATTATGAATATGTAAATAGGATCTCCGCAGATATTTGGACCAGACAATAAAGCGACAGTAAAAACACAGTTGAATAACGTGGAATATGCGACCAAATCTCAAGGTAACACCTGTGATAATTCAATGATTTTCCCATTAGTTTCATAAATATAACCATACTGTTATAAGGTTACACGAAATATTCTAAAAAACCTTACTTTTCGTTCAAATCTAAATATGTATAATTTTTCTATATTATAGGTATTAAGTACTCGACACCTGTTACTAGGAAACGAATAGAAGAATCTGTGTGCAATCAAATTGGATATTTTAAAACAAAAAATCGATTGCAAATGGAAAGTTGTCTGACTATACAACAAAGCAACTCACGTTTTTTTTACCACACAATCGTGCTTTTCATCGAAATTGCAATGGAAAGCAAATAGAGAATTGGGCATGGAGAAATGGAACTTACATTTGCAACATTCAAATGAATGGATGCCTTTCCTTTACGCAAAAGAGAGAAAACTATATTTGCTTACACTTGGCAACATATGACCCATTCATGAAATCACAGCATTGGAATATGGGTAGAAAAGGCGAAATTACAAATATTGATAATAGGATGTGTATAAGTGACGAATCTCCGATTGTGATGGGAAATAACTACGCGGAAACTCCATTGGCACTGGCGGGTACCGGTTTGCCATGCAGTGTTTGGTCTTTTGTTCCTATTTTAGATGGTGACAAACGTCCTGTATGCGCTGAATTCAACATCCGCGAAATTGAAAGGCCATTATCAAAAAGTAAAATGCCTAAATAGAGCCAGCGTAGTGTATTTGTTTAAAAACAATGACTTTGATTCAGTAGCTGTCATAATTTAGATATTGGCACAAAAAAGTGTTTCTTAAACTTTGGTTCATTTAACACTTATAGGGCTACCTTATAGGCCCCTACCTGCGCGTCACAGAAATCAAAAAGAGAGCTTGAGGGCAGCGCCAAATTTGAAAAAAAAGGTGCCCTTAAGCTATATTTTTGAACTTGGTGTACACACAATAATTCGGAAGCGGCGTTGTCAGCTGGCGCACAGGTAGGGGTTGAACAGCCCGATATGTGAAAAAGTAATTAGAATATAAAAATAGAATGGCGATTATGTAACTAATGAAAAATACAAAGAATCGGTCTAATTGGCGATGAACGTTTACCTGTCAATTCCATTTTTTGTACAGTATATTCTAGTAAATTAGGTAAACTAATTTTTAAAAATATCATGAATGTTGTCTAGTTTCCTTGCTTCAGTCAGATGATAAGAAAATCTGAAAATGTGTCCTCATTTTCATTTTCATAGCAATTAAAAAAAGAAATTTCACGAATGATTGAACACACAATTGATTAATAATTATATATGATTTAGTATAAGCATTTAAAAATAGAATAGAGAACCTCTAATAAATGGCGATTTATTAGAGGTAATAAAAGATCCATTTTATTTATAAATAACAAAGCACTGTCGATGAATAAAGATAATGGTGAATATTCGATTGAAACAATAGGAGAAATCCTATTGACTTTTAGAAAGAAAACTCTAATAGACCTAACCACACTATTTCTAAAC
Organism: Chydorus sphaericus; assembly: GCA_030141595.1. Taxonomy (NCBI): domain Eukaryota; kingdom Metazoa; phylum Arthropoda; class Branchiopoda; order Diplostraca; family Chydoridae; genus Chydorus; species Chydorus sphaericus. The sequence continues at coordinate 10,433,832 of CM057929.1, read as the reverse complement.
ATAAAAAATATTTTTATGTGGCAACGGTCCAATGTATCACGCTAGTTTCTCATATATTTTTTGTGAATAAATTAGAGAAATCTATCAACCAACAGTTTTATTTTTTTATTTCTACTTTCGAAAAGTGTGCGTGTTGTAATTTATCTGCAGTTCAAATATTTATTGAATTAAGTAGTTAGCTTGCATTCCATTGAAAATATAAACATAAATAAACATTTTTTTTTGGTAAACGCATCAAAAGAATATTTTATTGCATTTCATTAAAACGGATATCAACGCGAGATTGAAAACCAGAATAAATACATGGAAACTTTTATTTTCGTGTATAATATATTAAGGTAAAATAATGAACTTTGTACATGTTGGTATACGAAATGTAGGAAACTCAATTCAACGAATTCATTTAGTAGTCAGCCGTCGTTTGGGAGAAAATGGCGAAGTTAAGAGGGTGTATTGGAATAATCTTAGTTACAATATTTATTAAAGTGGTTCTACTAAATGAATTGAACGAACTGAAGAATATACCAGTATGTATCAAGAATTTTAAATTCCATTTCTATTAACCGTTGTACTATACTCGTATAAATCAAACCAAAATTCTAAATCCCAATTAAAATGATAAATAATCTATTCATGTTTTATGGTCTTGGGCCTACTTGTTTGTATATTCTTAGCCCAATAGTATATGGATCACAAAGAAAGCAATCCCAAAAATAATAATTAAGAAAACATTTTCCATTTTTTCAATAGGAGAAAGGGCCACATAATACTTTTAACAATAGCGATAAAATTAGCCACTCCGTTCAAGACGAAGCCGAAGAGTTTGAAAATCAATGGAATATTGAAAGTTTAAATTCTCCAGAAACGGCGGTTTCAATGTCAGAGGAAAGACAAAATTGTGGAAACGAATCTAAAAACCCCTATCTTAGAAAGATCCGATCAGAAGTAGCATCAAGTAGCACCACGTCATCCCAATTTCAACAGCATTGCAATAGTTTTGGAAGTCAACCGTGTACTTGCTTTTATCCTGATCATCTGGATGTCATTCGTTTTGAAATCAGCAATGACGAACTTACTAAGAATGCCTCTAGGAGTGGAAATGGGACGGGTCCAACCAACTGCAGCGATCTTCAAGTAATTGGTCATACTTTAAGAGGATTCTATCTGGTCCGTCTTAATAATACCAAGAGAGTTTCACCAATCTACTGTGAATTCAAACAGACAAGAAATAATGGCAATCAAGGCGTAGTATCCCAAACTCCTCAATTAAATAAAAATGCTATTGACACTTCTCCGCCAAAAAGGCTTAAATTTTGTGGCGGTTTCGTGGGTCAGAAATGCACCTTCTTCTATTCGGATTACCCTGATGCCCCACAATTTTCTGAAGGTAAAAATTCTGGAGAACCCACTAGCTGCGAAGATCTAAAGTCGATTGGACACTCCACGAATGGATTTTACGTTGTCCGCTTGAATAGAATCAAAGTTAAAATTGTATTTTGCTTTTTAAACTCAACATTTGGAAAAGATTATATCAAGCACAGAGCAATAAGATCAGAAATATTACAGAAGACCAAAAACAAAACACAACTATGTAATGAAGTTGGGAGTCAACCCTGTTCTTGCTATCATCCTAGCTTTTTGAATATTCTACAATTTGAACTGAGCAGTGATGAAGTCACTAGAATCTCGACAAGAGAAAATGGAACTGATAGCCCTTCCAGCTGCAAAGACCTTGAGTCGATTGGTTACACTTTGAAAGGCTTCTATATGGTTCATTCCAATAAAAAGATAATGAAAACTGTCTACTGTGATTTTATTGAGTTGCTGAGGTATACAACTTCGAATGATAAAAATCTTAAATCTACCAGACCGGAACCAAAAAATAATACCACTAGTCGAAACAAAAATGATCGCAATCTTAAACCAAATGCAATCCCTCAACACACAAAAACTTCAAAACCAGAAAATAAAATCAAGGTGGAATCTTTATCGAGTAAGGTGTCGTTTGATGTAGATATTACACTTACACATTCATTATTTCCCTTATCCGTATTTACCAATTACAATTATACAATACTACACGTCACTACAGCAACTAATTTTTCTTTTGTTTCTAATAGGCAGGAAACAAGGACTTTTTGAGCCCACTAGTGTCGGACAATACTTGTCTACTGAAATGCAGAGTAGGATGAAATATACAACTAAACCTCAAGGTAAGATAGCATGATTTATAGATTACGATTTTACCTAAAGGGTTGCTATAGTAAATGTTTAGTCTTCGTGGCGTAAATAAAACATTAAACAATTTCCTTTTTTGCATCAGGTATTTTTTACTCGCAACCTTCTTCTCGGATATCGCTAGAACAGTCTGGTTGCCATCAAGTTGGCTATTTCAAAACTAAAAATATACTCGGAAAGGAATCATGCCTAGTTGTACAGCAAAAATATTCTGGTTTTTTACCATACAATCGTGTTTTTCATAGAAATTGCAATGGAAAGCCAATAGAGCGTTGGGCATGGAGAAATGGAACTCAAATTTGCAATATTGAAATGGTTGGATGCCTTTCCTTTACGGAGCAGTCGAAAAATTATATTTATTTACACTTAGCACCATCCGACCCAACTAAACTATCTCAGCATTGGAATATTGATCAATCAGGAAAAATAATGGACTCTAGTAAATTAATGTGTCTCTTTGAAGAGTCTCCATTTGTTACGAGAAAGGATTATGCTGAGACTCCTATAGTAATGAATGCCAATGGAGTATGTATTTTATGGTCTTTTGTTCCCGTTTTAAATGGTAATTATCAACCTGTATGCGCCGATTTCAAGGAAAAGACACAAAGTATGCTTTCATAATATTCATCTTATAAAAAAGTTTCAACAATTAAATGAATAATAAAGTTAAAGCCATCATTGTATTGAATGAACAGGTAAAAAGGATGATCTGCAGATTTCCTTCGATAAAGCTGTTCAAGTTTCTAAATCACCAGTAAAAATGATCAGCAACTATCCAGAAGCAAAAACAAACGGTATAAAAGGCGCATTCATAACGTAGCTTCAGACATACTTTTTAATATCTTTAAAATACTCATAGATATAGTTGTGATCAATGAGATCAGTTATAAGAAACTAGATTAACATATCTAGCGTAATATTAGTATATTACCTTCAATATTTCATGTCATAGGTTATAAAACTTTGAATCAAGATGTAATAAATGTAATTATAATGGCAGTATATAATGGAAACAATGTTCTATTTTTTTTTACAAAGGGAAAAACGGAAATCCAAATACTGAAATGCTGGAAGCAGAAAACAATCAAAATATCAAAGCCAAGTTTTAATCCAAATGCTTTTTCGCCTAGAAAATTTCTAACAATTGATCGCCCAATTAGTAAGTTTTCTTCATAAGTATATCTCTTCTTATTAATATTTTTTGAATATTCACATTATTATCTTCCATTGCGTATCAAGGAATAACTAATAAAGATGCCCAGTGGCCCCCTCCCCAGTCTATAAACCAGTACTTTCCTGGTATTATGGGTATGAACAATATGGTATATTTCCCAGCAGCTCAACTAAAAGGTAATCTTTTATTCCTATAATGTAAAAAGGTATTCCACATCGTTGGTTAATAGGGTACTTTTATTATACTATCTTAGGTACTTAAAATAAATTATAATTCAGTAAATAAACTACTAAATGTATACCTAAACAGTCCTAAGTTTCATACCTTAAATTATTTTAGATCACATTTTAACAAAATAGCAGCACGATTAAAATGTGACGAAATAATTTTTTTTAGGTAATTCGCTAGGTAATAGTGCTCAAAATTCGTTGAAAAATCAACCTGCTTGCAATCCAGTTGGCTATTTTAAGATTCGCAAAGGCCAAAATTGCCTGGCAATACGAACGAACGAAATAAACAATATAAAAGTAAACGAAGTGGTCCACAGAACCTGTAATGGAAATCCAATAGAGAGTTGGACATGGATAGATGGAGTTCACATCTGCAATAACAATCAACAAAAGAGCTGTCTCACCGTTTCTAGCTATTCCAATTGGAATTATAATGTTTTATCTACTAGTCCAGGAGATTGTTTTCTAGATTTGACCGATTACAACAATCCAAAGACAAAAAGTCAGTATTGGAAACTAGATAAAAGCACTGGAGCAATTACTATATTTGCAAAAACACTTTCTATGTGTCTGTCTAATAATTCGCAAACCACTCTTCGTTTTCCGAATTCCGTTGAGACATCGGTGATATTGAGTTACAACATAATAGGAGAGAGTAATTGCATCTCTTGGGATTTTATCCCGAATCCTGGTAATCAACTATGTGACTAACGTTTCGAAAAGCTATTCCCAATGAGCTGCCTGCTTGACGACCACGCTTATATACATTTGGAATCATTGTCCCTATCCATGTTTCCCAATAATGATATATGTTATCGTTTGCAGATATATTGATTGAATACATTATGATATAGCAATCTGACTATTTTTGGCGCATTAGTCAAAATTTGATAAATTTTAGAATCATAAGATCTTAATATGCTCCCTTAAGTGATTTACAATAAAACACAACTTACTCTTAAAATTTGTTGAAAAACTAAGTAAAAGCTAATACAGCGCGAAATAATTATATTGATAGAATTCAATGACGGGTTAAATACTAAAAAACTACTTTCCATTCTAAATTTTGAAGTTAAATTAGAAATTAGCGAATTTCGTTGAGACTCATTTAAACTTGAAAATTGAAACCTGCAATGATGGGAGTTGGCATTGTTCTTTTAGGGCCATTTATTCTCGCTTTAAGTTCTTATTATTAACAAGTATGCACCCGATTCAAAATAAATTTTTTTTATAATAATGGATATTTAAAACATAATTAATTTTTATACCTTACAGCTAGTTGTACAGAAAATGTAGATTGTCTCTAACTATGTAAGCTAATTTAATCGAGTCAAATTTTAGTAGTGGGCGAAATAGTAAGATATGATTATGTAGATTTGGAAAACAGATAATGCTGTAATTAATAGAACACTGTTATTACAGGGTAAGGAAATGACTCAGGCGTTAGACGGGTTGTTCTCGCGAGATAGTTGTATTAAGTGCCATGACTCGGCCTAGTGTGGCTAGGAAATACGCTCTTATAGCATGCGTTCATGAGAGAGAAAAAAGGGGATCAGAGAGACATCTAGTATTATGCGGGCCTATTTACTCCTCTATTTACTCTTACTTGGGAGGAGGAGTAAATAGGCCTGCACAACATTGTTGAATGTTGATTGAAAATACAAAAAATAAAAGGCAATACTTAAATAGTAAGAATTATTTTTAAATTATGTTCTATTACACTGTCTTACAACAGCAAAACCATGTGTAAAAATTTAAAATTTAAAATATTCCAAGAGAATAAATTAATTTTATTAATCTCCTTCCATGCTTCATGTTTTTTTACGGCTTTATTTATTTACATATTCAACGTTTTAAATATATTTACGTTGTAGAAATGCTTTGCTGATAACTTTTCATGCTATTCATATTATTAATATCACACATCCTGTAATAAATTCCCTTGATATTTTCACCCACCATATCGAATCAATTGTTATAATGTCTCTTCGGTATTGATTCCAAACAACACGAAACGGTGAAAATCAAAATGTATTGGAAAAATATTAAAATTAATCGTAATAAAACTAAATTTAAACGCACAATTACCATAACTAATAAATAATGAGAAGAGTTAAAGATGAATATTTTCAGAATCAGTTTCGCATTGAGTTTTGAGACAGAATCTCTTATTTTTGAATAAGAAATGGGAAAGTCAAGAGGGCAGATAGTTATTTTTATTATATGTGTAATTCAACTTGCTCTACCAGATCAAGGTGAAATGAAATCCAAGACGGTAGGAGAATTTGTTTAATATTTATTTATTACGCCTAATGTATGAGTATAGGAGAATTCGTTTTTTTGCTCTTGCAATATTACTCTAGATTCTCATGTAAAAAGAAACACTTTTACCTTCATAAATTTAAACTGGGTATTTGACATCTTTTCTTTGTGGAATTGATGTATTATTTTGATATAAGCACTTCTCCAATGAGCCATTAATAGAATAACAGGGCTAGTACTCCGATTGATTTGAATAATCAAATCAGGGTAAAACTAGATGATGATTCACGTTCAAAGAATACCACATTAAATGCAACACGAAATCTGTAAAAAATACATTCAGTATAGAAATTCACGTTGTTAATTTTCAGGATGTAAGTAGAATCCATACTAAATTAAATACGGAGTGGAAACAAGAAATTAAAAAAAAATATTCAAGAAACTAAAGATAACCCAAAAATGAAGAATTACAAGATAAATGCAAAAATAGAATCCAATAAATATAAAATGGAAATAGTTGAAGATCGTGAATTAAAACTGGATTTGTTGTCATCAAATGACAATTTAGACCATTTTAGAGATAAAAAATCAATTCACAATAGGGAAATTCGATCTGAAATAGGATTAAATAGCTCATTAGAATCGCAATATGAACGGAATTGTCTAAATGACGGGAGTCAACCCTGCACTTGTTACTACCCAGATCATACTGAAGTTATTCATTTTGAAGTCGGAAACGATAACATCACTAGAAATGCGGTTACAACTGGGAATGGAAGTGGACCAGCGAATTGCAGTGATCTTAAAGCCATTGGATATACTCTACGAGGATTCTAACTGGTCCTTCTCAACAATACCAAGAGAGTGAAACAAACTTACTGCGATTTCAATCAATCAAATAATAATGCCTACAAAGTTTCAGCAGCCCAAGCCTTTTCAGCAAATCAAAATGTTGTTACTTGATCTTTTTTAGTAAAACGACTTAAATTTTATGGTGGTGTTGTTGGTCAACAGTGTACTTTTTACTATTCGGATCACCCCGATGCCCCACAATTCCTAGCGAGATCTAATAATACAGAACCTACCAGCTGCGAAGATCTCAAATCCATCGGTTACTCACTGAATGGATATTATATGGTTCGGTTCAATGGGATTAAAGTCAAAACTGTCTACTGCAATTTAAAACCAACAATTACATTACCAAAACAAGAGACCAACAAGAGAAGCAAGCGAGCAAAAATATCGCCATTGAAGAACAGTCCCAAAACTAAATTTTGCAATGGAGTGGGAAGTCAACCTTGTTTTTGCTATCATCCTAGATTTGCAGCTTTTCAACAATTAGAGTTGAGTAGCGACGAAATCACCAGGCGTGCTTCAAGTGAGAATGGAACTGGGCCTTCGAGTGAGAATGGGAGCTGTGAAGACCTTGCGTTAAATGGTTACAGATTTAAAGGCTTCTATGCGGTTCGGTTTAATAATGGCAAGTCGATGAAAATTATCTTCTGTGAGTTTCTTTATTTGGAAAAAGCTAAAACTGGCAAAATTTTGAACGATAAAGACCCGGAATCCGAAAAAAATAAGAGGGGGTCCATCTTTAAAGCAACTTCAGTTTTTGCCACAATAGCAACAAATTCAAAACTGGCTGCCAAAAACAATAGTCCTACCGCAAGTAAGAATTTTTTCTTGCCACACTTTCTCGCACTCACTTTCTCGCCACGCCAAACTTTTGTTGAGAGTCTGAAGCGTTAACCATTCAGCTATATGGACCAATACATAAAAGTCTTTGCTTACTATATATATTTTATTATGTATACTTAAGTTCCTTTTTACTAAGTATTATTAGGTAGAGGCTAAGTGGACTTGTTAAGTAATTCCTTCATAGTAAGTAAATTATAGGTTCCAAGTACACAATTTCTACTATTAATTGTATGTGATGTATCAACTTAAACTAAATAAGTAGATCCCATATATAAACTTAAATAAGTATTCCTACCATACTTATTAAGTATGGCAATAACTTAAATTTCTATCTACTTAGCTCTACTTATCAGGTGTATACTTATTAAGTATAACTTAAGTAGAGTAAATTTTTTAGAGCATGCTCTCCCGTTTTTAAAATTTTCTATCTTTAATGCGTATCCAATGAGTGAGTTTTTATTGCAGGTCTCTTATTATATTTTTGGACTATCTAAATAATTATCTTTTATAAAGCTACTAAGCGGTTTGGCCCTCCTTTTGTGACAAACAAGAACCATCTTGCTTGAGACCTAAAAAATATGGTACATTTCATAACAAGTAAATCAAAAGGTAAGCTGTTAGTTCATAAAGAATTTACACACTTGACATCGTTGGTGAATACTTAAAGTTAAAATAGACTAAAATTAAAGACATACATAAACAGTTTCAAGTTTCACATGTTAAATTATTTTATCTCATATTCTAACAGAATGGAAATAAAATAAAATAAAAATATGATGAAATATTGTTTGTATAGATGATTCACTAGCCAGTACTCCAAAATCATTGAAACATCAACCTGGTTGCAATCCATTTATTGGCTATTTAAAGACTCAGCGTCAAACATGCCTGGCAATAAAAACGAATCAGAAAGGCAATATAAAACTCAACCAAGTGTACCATAAAACATGCGATGGAAATCCAATAGAGCGTTGGGCATGGATAAACGGAGCTCACATCTACAACAATCACCAAAAGAGCTGCCTAACCGTTTCTAGCTATTCTAATTGGAATTTTGCTACTTTCTATGATAATTCAACAGATCTGTTTCTAGAATTGACTGATTACAATCCGAAGAACAAAAATCAACAGTGGAAAAGAGATAAGAGCACAGGAGTAATTTCCATCCTTATTAGTTCAGTTTCGATGTGTCTATCTGATAATCTGAAATCCACTCTTCGTTTTCCGAATTCTGTTGAAACGCCTGTGAATTTGGATTACAACATAATAGGAGGGAGCAATTGTATGTCTTGGTTTTTAATTCCAGTTACGGATGTTGATGGAAATCGCCAAGTATGTGACGATTTTTAATATCTCAATGCGTTAGGCTCAACATGTGGCCTAGGGTGTCCCACTTTCCACTTATATTTTTTTATCTTAATGTCCTTCACGATCATGCTGGTGTAATGTGGCCCTCTTGAAGACTATACAAATACCAATCAAACAACCAAACCCATATTCCTAAAGAATGATTTCTTTTATTGTTGGCAGATATATAAAATGAATACATAACACACGGGATACATAATGTGACTATTGTTTGTGAAATTTTTCAAAAAAAATTAACTAAGAGAAGTTCGTTCTTATTTATATCTAATGCGTACAATATAATACAGGAAGCCCTACTCTTCTTTAAACTTCTTAAGAAAATTAAAACGCGAAGGCGCCGTGAAATAAATGTATTTCTAAATGTGGCAATCGAGTTAAATACGACGGGTTGTTTTGTTAAGCAAACAAGAAGAAACAGTTAGCAGTTTTTTCGAAGTTGTCGAACTTTGTTGAAAATGAAACCCTTGAAAGTTGAAACTTAGAATGATTGGTTCTTTTTTTCCTTTGTTCTTATTTAAGATTATCTTAATCGGCACAAAATAAAAAATAATTAAGATATCCTACAAATCGCCAAACAAAAATATTTAAGCAATTTGCCGATGGACAAAGAAGAAATTTGAAATCGAATATCGCTATGTGAGATGATTTCCCCAAAAGTCAAATTTGAGTGAAATATGATCATTGGATAAATACAACCTACACTTTTAATACAACCTAGGAAAGCTGTAATTAATGAAACATAGTTGATTGAATTGAAAACTAACCATTGCTGGCAATACTTTTTTACTATGTAATAATTTTCTGTTATTTTATTATCATTATTAATTGCTGCAAACTGTTTTACAACAGCAATAAAAAAATATATACATTTTAAATAAAATTTGTTCCAGGAGAATACATTTTATTGGTCGGTTTTATTGGTTCTCAAACATCAACATCCTGTAATAAATGTCCTCGATATTTTCTACAATAATGATATTGAATCAATTTTTATAACTATTTTCGGTTGATTCCAAACGATACAAAGCACTAAACATTAAATAGCATTTTAAAGGATGATGATTTTGGCAGGAAAAAAAAAAGATTTAAAAAACTGGTAAAAAAAAACAATTACCATACTTGATGAGAAAGAAATAGCTTCGTGCATTCTGAACCAGTTTCTCGTGAATATTTGAACCATTCACAATTACAATTTTTGTTAAGAAATGATAAAAGTTAAAGGTTGGGTAATTATTTTTATGTGTCTTATTCAACTTGCTCTGCCAGAAAAAGGTGAAATGAAATCCAAGGCTGTAAGTAGCATTCTTTGAAACTAACTATTCTTAGTATAGTAGATTTAATTGGACGCGTTTTTCCTTCGAACGCATTTATAATGACAAAATTAAATTGCTATTTGTTCACCTTTCTGATGTAAAACATCATATAGCTTGACATACCTTCTAATCTTTTGATCTTTTTGTAAAATTTATGCATTATTTCTAAAGAATATACAACTTTAGCAGTGAATTAAAAAATAATAACAGGACTATATAAGAACCATACTGAATAAAACTTGGCGATGTACGATCAAATGCTAACCTCTTTCGAAACAACATATAAATAAAACATCCAATATAAACATTTATATTTTCCATTTTCAGGATATAAGTAGAACCCACAACAAGATGAACACGGAGTGGGAAAAAGAACATGAAACTACTATTCAAGAAACGAAAGACGTTCCAAAAGTGGAGAATAATAAAATAAACGCAAAAACTGAACCAGAATTGAAAAGTGTCAAAGCTCGCGAAAAAGAAATAGCTCCATTGTCATCCAATAACATCTTATACCATTTCAGCGACAAGATGGATCAAATTCAAAATAGGGTAATTCGATCGAAAATAGGGTTTGATAACTCGTTAGAATCGCAATTTGAAAGGAATTGCCGAAGTGTTGGAGGTCAACCGTGCACTTGCTACTATCCTGATCATATTGAAGTTTTTCATTTTGAAGTCGGAAACGATAACATCACTAAAAAAGCTTTGATGAATGGTACTGGACCTGCAAATTGCAGTGATCTCAAAGTAATTGGGCATACTCTGAGAGGATTCTATCTGGTCCTTCTTACCAACAATACCAAAAGAGCAAAACCAGTCTACTGCGATTTCAATCAAACAAGTAATAGTTACAGTAGTTACAGTAATCAAGTTACAATGCCTTTTTTACTGAATCAAAATGAAATTAAAGTTTCTGCGCCAAGGCGGCTAAGATTCTGTGGTGGTTTGGCGAGTCAACAATGTACTTTCTACTATTCTGATTATCCAGATGCCCTACAATTCCAACCGAGATCTAGTAATACAGAACCTACAAGCTGCGAAGATCTCAAATCGATTGGTCACTTTCTGAATGGATATTATATGGTTCGATTCAACGGGATAAAAGTTAAAACTGTCTACTGCAGCTTCAAACCAACAATTATTAAAAAGGACGAAAATAAGATGAGAAGAAAACGAGTAACGCAAAAGAATAGCACAAAAATAGAATTGTGCGATGGCGTGGGAAGTCAACCGTGCTCCTGCTATCAAAATAGATTTTTAAAAATTCAACAATTAGAGCTGAGCAGTGATGAAATCACCAGGCTTGCGTCAAGTGAGAGTGGCGAAGGCCCCACTAGCTGCAACGATTATGGAATTATTGGACACACCTTAAAAGGATTCTACATAGTTCGTTCTAATGGCAAAATAATGAAAACAGTTTTTTGTGAATTCGAACTCGTAACAAAATCGGGAAATAAAAGAATAATTTCAAAAGAGATATCAACTGAAAGAATTCAGAAATCATCGGTCGCCTTCTCAACACCAGTTTCAACACCAAAAACTCGCATTCCATTTCAATTTTCTTACCGACCAGTTTCAGGTAAATAATTTTTAAAATACATAAAATATGATCGACGGTTTCCGAATCAAACATATTCCCAGGTGCAGACACGAAAAAGATGGCATATTACCCAAAAACCAAACTAAAAGGTAAAAGGTTATAACGCAGCTATGAAGCCTACTCAATATTTTAGGATAATGTAAATGAAACAGAACATGAAAAATATGCTTATTTTGTAGATGGCACGCCGATAGCTTTTTCTGAGAAACCACTTGATCATCAAGACTGCCATCCGATTGGATATTTCAAAACAAAGCCAGATCATCGTACTTGCCTGGTAATACAAATGGACCGTCGAATTAATATGATAGAACTGGGCCGTGTGATACACAAAACTTGCAAAGGTGATTCAATAGAAAGATGGACATGGATAAATAGAACCAACATTTGTAACATTCAAAAGAAAAATTGTCTCACTCTTTCTAGCCACTCTAATTGGAAAATTAAATCCTCAAATAATATAGATTTACAGAATGATTTGTATTTAGAATTGACAAAGTATGATCCATCCAACAAATATCAGCAATGGAAGGTGAATCAAAGAAATGGATTTATCTCCAGCGTTGGTGAATTTTTTGCTATGTGTTTAGCTAGTTCCTCCTCTTTTACTTTTCCAGACTCTGTTATAACGCCTTTGATATTGGAGTACGATTCAAGATGGCAATGCCCCCAATGGTCTTTTATACCAATCCTAGATTCTACAAATCGTACTGTATGTTACGATAACAAATATCTAAGATCTGTATTCAAGGAATAACCGTTTTGAGAGTCACCCTTATTATCCAGAGAAATAATGTATTCTAATAATTATACGAAATTCCTTCCAATATATCTATGCGATGCCAGACGAGAGATTTGTAATCGATGGGAAATTTTGTGATTTATGTTAATCAATAAATATTAATTGGACCAATCTGACAATTATAACTGAATTTCTCTATATTTGGTAGTTGAAAATGTCGAGTAGTTTCATATTTTAAATAAAATATTTGGAGGCATTTAAGCAGCTTATGGTTTAATTTTAAGCACCTAGAATAAATTAAGAATAACCAAACATAATTGTTTGTTTATTTTCATTTAAAATGTGGTTTAAATGTATCCCATGTCAGTTCTACTAAATAAAATTATTATAAAAATATTACATATTTGTGTGCCCATATTTAAAGGAAACAAAACATTAAACTAGCCGTTTTCACTTTCTTCCTTGTACCTAGCATCTACTAGCCAGGGTGCAAATCAGTATGATACATCGAATTTAACTTAAAATTAAAAAAAACAAAAAAAACAATAAAGGTGAGCTATTTTTCATTATTTGTAACTAAAAAGCTAGACACATTCATAAATGTGTGATTGCCCCTACATGCTCAGTGTGTCCAAAGTAAAATAAAGAACAAAAAAATGGGCAAATATAAGAAAAGTCGAACTTAAGTCCCTTTTTATTGAATTCGTGGTGTGTAGATATAAATTGATACTAAACTTATTCGTAAATAACATCATAAATTTTTATTTAAGAGTCATAGTTTCAAAACATCTTTAAAGTAAGAAGTTTACCAGAATATGATAGAAGCTAGAACAACGTCTTAACGTAGATTATTCTACAACCCTATCAAGATTACTCTTTGAAATAATTTTTTTTTTTACAGAAATATATCCTGCAAATTTACAAAATTATAGCTCTTCAAATAATTACTATGAAAGATGCGATGGTTTCGACTACAATTTCTAAACCAACTCAACTGATTTCTTCACCACATGCACATAATGTACAGAACCTATAGGATTTTTTATGTACTTGGTTCGTCCTACAGGTTCAATTATTAAGTCCTTTAAAATTAAACGTTTATCTGTTGCCATTTTACCCCTCTGGCAGGATCGATCAAAAATGGATTTAAATTAATCCCGAGAAAATTGCGAGCAGCCAAGATGATTTGCGTTTAAGGGTTGAGAATTTGTATTTGTTTTGCAGTGCAGTGTCTATCAAGTATGGAAGTTAATATCCTAATTTGTGTTAAGTTTGTAAATGCTTACTCGGCAACACATAGGAAAGTATTCACTATTCTAACCGAAGCAAACGGCCATTAAATAGTTATATATATACATGTCATTGTTCTTATAAATTCCAGTGTTACTTTTTGTAATGATAAATAATTATTGTAAGATATGTCGTTAAATGTATCAATAAAAATAACATCACAAACGTAAATATATTTTTAATGATTTGATTTTACATTGAACAATATGAAAATGATTCAGAAAATTGTGCTTATTGGGATGTATCCTTCCAATTTATTGGAAATATAGTAAATGATGAGCTCCAAACTGCAGAGCGTTCAATAGCTTATACTCTTTAGATAAATTTTTGTCTATCTAGGAAAGGAATAATGTTTCTCCGAATACCTTTTTTTCAATTCATCAATGTTCAATCAATTCACCCAGTAATAAAATTGGGTAAAAAATGAAATAAATATAACACTGATGAAGTTAATGATATATTTCAAATAATTCAAAGAAAATAAATAACGCCGGAAAAGTAACAAACGAAATATAGGGAAAACAGTTTTTAAAAATAGAAAATTCATAAATAATATTTGTGTTAACAAAAGAGTTTAATTGTATAAATGAGCATTTAGATTGAATATATTTTAGAAAGTCAACTCTATCGAGTACTTATTTCCAATCATTTTAGCTTTGAAAATGTTCAAGTTAAGAGGTCGAATAGAAGTATTTTTTATACTGATCTGCGTTTTTCAAGTAACTCTTCCAGATCAAACGGAACCTGAGGCTGTACTGGTAAGCAATACATCGAAATACTATTTTTTACATGATTTACAGGAGTTGCAAAAAACATTTTTCCCCTAAAAAAAAGTGAAATTATTGCCAAACTACTCTTACTTCCAGTTTCATAACTATCTACTATTATTACATTTAAACTAATCACAATGGTTTCCTTATCTTGACAAAGTCGAGATGGTAACCATTCGATTTCTAATTCAATATGTCTTATTTCGTTTAGGAGAATTAAGACAGCATTGTTTCAAGAACGGGATTGGAAAATTCACCTAAAGATATAACTGAATTAACGGGGGAAAATTAATGAAAAGATGTATGATGGCCGCAATGTAGAAGAGTTTGAACTTCATTACGGTATGAAGATTGGCAATGAAATGAATCTAAGGAAGGCTCGATCAGCACTCATATCAAATGACTCCTTAGAATCGCAATTTGAACAGCACTGCAGCAGCATTGGAAGCCAGCCGTGCACTTGCTTCTACCCTGATCAGAATGTCACCCAGTTTGCGGTCAGTACTGATGAAACCACAAAAAATGCGGCTGGGGTTAATGGTACAGGACCTTCTAGCTGCCAAGACCTTAAATCCTTCGGTTACACCCTAAAAGGATTTTACTTGGTCCGTTTGGATTCTAAAAGGCTTAACGCTATCTATTGCAATTTTTTTTATGAATGACAGTAAGAGCCAATTCACAAGAATTAAAGAGACCAAAAGAATTAACGAACTCTCAAATAATAAAGGCCTAGTTTCTAAACGTTTAAGATTTTGTGGCGGATTTAAGGGCAGTCCATGCACTTTCTACTACTCGGATCATCCTGATGCTCCACAATTTGAAATCAGCTTTCATAAAAACAGACAGAAAAGTATTATTGAAATTCATGATACAGAGCCCGCAAGCTCTGAGGACTTTCAGAATATTGGACATAATCGAGAAGGATTCTATATAGTTCGTTTCAACGCGCTTATTAAATTAAAAATCATATTCTGCGATTTCAGTAATACCGTGAAAAAAGAAATGACGAAAGTAAAGAATATCAAAGCTGCTTGCCATGGTCTGGGTAGTCAACCGTGCCACTGTTTCTATTCAAAAACCTCTAATATGCCTCAATATGAGCTCAGCACTGATGAGATAACTAGGAATGCGCTAATTCTTAATGGCGCGGGCCCTACAAGTTGCGACGATTTGAAATTCATTGGTCATAACCAAACAGGCTTTTACATCGTAAGGGTTAGTCCAAAGATCATTAAATCCGTCTTTTGTGAGTTAAAAGAAGAAATTGAAACTAATGAAACAACATTAAAGCCCACTATTAATGTAACGACAGTAACCTTAAAACAAAATACAAAGGACAGGATTTTGAACCTTCAAATAAATTTAACCAACTAAAAATCAGCAACAAATTTTCATTTGAGGCAAACAATAGCACATCAAAACCCTACATAAGTATTGATCAAACGAATAAAAGAAGCTTTCAACTGGTGAACAAACATGGTAAATGCCTAGAAGGGTTAACTACAACACCTCAAGTAAGGAAGGCGGATTGTAACCAAATAAAATCTAAGCAAATTTGGAGATGGAGGAACAATCATATTTGTGATAAGGATGCCAACTGCTTGGTCGTTGAGTCGCAAAAAAGAAATCCTTCCGGCGTTTCTTATGATGAATACTATGAAGATTCATAACGACAGGAATGGAAAGTGAAAGTTTCATGTCAATTAGTCAGCATTGGCTTATGCTTGAGTGCACAAGATAGTTTGACAAATATTTTGGCTATAGGTTAAAATTGTTCCGAAGAAGATCAAGGTCAAATATGGACTTTTGTTTGGTTAAAGGGATAAATATACTAAAACTATAGCTTTAATTTATACATTCAATGTTAAATTCAATGTGAATTATGTCAACCAAAGTCCACCCATATGATTACATGACATCAATTTTGTTGAAGATTAAAAATAAAAATATATTTAAGAAATATTTATAAATATCCAATCATATTATTTATAATACAGTATAAAGCAGAACACTCTTGGGAACAGAAAAAATTCTAAAACATTGTCTGATTTTCATGTAAATTATGTGTTTCTTTAGTTGGGTTTGTAGCAATCAAAAGAATATACGAATGAAAGCAAAATTTGACCAGTTCTGACCAATTTTCTCTTTACTGCATCTCAATGTAAAAATAAGACATTTTCGCTAAAATAAACATAGGTTCAAGACTCAGTTATAGAGTTGACATTTAATTTTGTAATTAATAGTGTACTTTATTGCATCTATTGTTTTGGTGAAAGTCTGAAAGAGAGTGGTCGGGGATAACTCAGTAGAGATTAAAAACTTATTTGGTTGCTACAGAGACCAAATTCATGGAGGTATTATATTGGTCGTTGTTGATTCAAAACCTACACAAAAAGGAATTTTACATAAATGTTGTCTACATGATAACTATTCAATTCACCAACGGGCTTGCATATCATTCATCTTGCACCCTCCATTAACATTAGTAGAAGCATAAAAGAATGAACTTGAGGTTAATCCTAATGCTGAATTCAATAACAATGTTGAGAACGAGTTATAAGTATGGTTTAAAATATGGTTTTTTGAAGTTTTAAGGTTCTATGAATTTACAATTGCGTTAATCTAAAAATCAATCAATGCAAATTGACATTAACTGTTAATTGATTATTGAGATAAAACAAACGAAGATAAAACCAATATTGAGAAAATGATTATTTGACGTACAATTTGACGGCTTCGCCCCCAACTGCCGTGAATTAGAGAAGCTTGATTACACCTTACACTTTAAACGGATGTTATTTAGTTGAAAACAGTGACATTCATGAATCGTCAAGCATTAGAGCATTCGTTGATACTTGATATTGTGCATTGTTTCATGTTTCTGGTATATGGCTTTTATAAGGTATCGCAGAAGAGAGACAAGGATCCGTTGCTTTATCAACAATAATAGATCTCATCACAAACAAAGAAAGTTTTGTTATTAATCCTCTGTTTTCAGTCAGCTTTTGTTTTTCAAACATTTCTTCATCGTTAGACTAACATAGTAACGATGATAAACTAATACATAATATTCTATTTGTAACTAATTGCATATTGTATTTGTCGCGCTACACTTTTTCGAATTCCGCTGAAACTGCTTGGTGAACTGCGAACATTTTTACAATATTATTAAAAGAAGTTAGTGTATATATTCCATATTGGATCTTTCAAATAGAATTTAATATATTTTTCTTAAAGGAAATTGAATTTTAGAAAATTAAATTTTTTTCAGTATTTCCACATTTTTTTTCTCTAGTAGGTACTCGGAATGGAAATGACAAATTATTATCTTACATTAAGTTCAACTTTGAAATATTTAATTTAAAAAATATATAAATTTTTATTTTTTTTCTAACCAAAGTAACAGGCTAAAAATACAAATCAATTTGTGATTATCCTTACATATTCGTCAACATTATTATTTACCATTAAAAACTATTGTGGACACTATGGTCAAATTAATCAATGAAAATTCCCCAGTGAACTTTGAATATACTTTTAATAAATAACGAGAATCATAAAATGTGTGCTTATTCAGATGTACCCTTCCCATTTATTGGAAATAAAATGAGTTATAAAAGCTGCATACTATTGGAAGAAAATAGTTTTATGGATTTTAATGTATGAATGCATACTTTTTGTGTGCAATAAAAGTCCGGAAACTGAAAGTAGAGTTATTCTTTAGTATTCAACAGAAACATAAGATGAGTGAGATTAAATGACGAGTATGCTGGGTTCCAACCATTTTACATTTGAAAATGGTCAAGTTAAGAGATCGGGTAGGAGTTAGTTTATTAATGATGTGCTTTATTCAAGTAACTTATCCAGATCAAACGGAATCAAATAAAGTACTGGTAAGTAGTATAAAAATATTACTTTTCAACGATATTTTGTAGAAGCAGTATAATTAAATGCCTAAAACATAATGAGAGAGTGATGAAATACTTCCTTGTCTGTAACTGAAAGAAACGATTATTTAATACTGTGCAATAAAAATTAGCCATAGTGTTTTACTTATCATGACCAAATTAAAGTTTATCTATCATTCGATCACGTTTTATCTCGTTCAGGAGAAGAAAGCAAACATCATTTATAAGGCGGGATTAGAAAATTTAGTTGAAGATGCAACTAACATAAAGCAAAGAACCAAAGAAATGTCAGACAACGGTCAAAATTTAGCAGAAGATGAACTTAATTGCTCTCTAGAAATTGACAATCGAATCAATCAAAGGAAGGCTCGATCAACACTTATTTCAAAAGACTCTTTAGAATCACAATTTGAACGATACTGCAGGACCATTGGAAGTCAGCCGTGTACTTGCTTCTACCCTGACCATAAAAACGTCACCCAATTTGAACTCAGCAATGATGAAATCACTACAAATGCGTCCATTGTGAACGGTACAGGACCTTCAAGTTGCCAAGACCTTAAATCTATTGGTTACATTCTAAAAGGGTTTTACTTGGTCCGTTTCAATTCTAAAAGATTTACCGCTATCTATTGCAATTTTATGAATGAAACCAAACCAGACAATAAGAATAAAGAATCAGAAACAATCAAAAATACCATTCAAGTCTCTAACGATAACGGTCAAATCTTACCAAAACGTTTGAGATTTTGTGGGGGCTTTAAAGGTAATCCGTGCACTTTCTACTACTCGGATCATCCTGATGCCCCACAATTTGAAATCAGCATTCATAAAAAAGAACAGAAAAACGTTATTGAATTTCACGACACACAGCCCACAAGTTGCAATGATCTTCAAAATATTGGGCATAAACTGAAAGGCTTTTATGTGGTCCGTTTCAATGCCATTAAACTAAAAATCGTGTTCTGCGATTTCACCCAAAATATGGATATTGATTTAACGAAAGATAAAGATACTACGTCTACCTGCAATGGTATTGGGAGCCAACCGTGCTTTTGCAACTATCCAAGCTTTTCTAATATCCCGCAATTTGAACTGAGCAATGATGAGCTAACTAGAAATGCGTTAACTGTAAATGGCACGGGTCCTACTAACTGTAAAGAATTGAAATCCATTGACTATGCCTTTAAAGGTTTTTACATCGTACGGATTAGTTCCAAGGAAATAAAAGCAATCTTTTGTGAGTTTGAAGAGGAAACTAAAACTACTCTGCCAACTTCGAAACCTACAAGTAAAGTAACGCAACAAGTCACGTTGAAACGATACATCGCATCAAATCCCAAACATTTTGGAAATTCAAACCAATTCAATAAACAAATAAAAGGCTCACAAACTTCATTTGTGGTAAACAAATTCACATCAAAACCTCCACTTATTTTTAATCCTACTAATGAAAGAAGATATCAATTGATGAATAGTAAAAACGGAAAATGTCTACAAGGTTCAACTATAGGATCTCAAGTGTTGCAGATGGACTGCAATCCAAAACAATATAAGCAAATTTGGAAATGGAGAAATAATCATATTTGCCACGACGATGGAAATTGCTTGGTCGTCGAGTCGGAAGAAAGAAATCCTTCGGGCGTTTCTCATTGGGAATATTATGAAGGCTCTAAAAGGCAAGAATGGAAGTTAACAGATTCTGGTCATTTAGTCAGCATTGGTTTATGCTTGGGTATGCCTGATAATTTCAATAGTATTTTGGTTGAAGTTAAAAATTGTACCGAGGAAGAAAAAGGTCAAATTTGGTCTTTTATATGATTAAGCTAAGATTGGCCTAAATGTTTTTTTAAAAGTGTGACATTCTGTTTGAACATATTTTATAAATGTTTAATTCGAATTTCACTTTTCTGATTATCTGAAATCAATTGTGGGGGTTTGGTCTTAATAAAGAATTGTAAAAGAGAAGTGAAAATCTTGTGATGGCTGATGTTCCTGCCGTTTTAATAACTAGTTTCATTAAAACACTGAAAACTTAGTCATAAATCAACTGAAGACAGAAATAATTATCATAAGAGTAGAATTTTTCAAATAAAGAAATTCAACACATTTACGCAATAAAGTCATTGTGTTTTTCAATGTAAATAGAAGAATTTTTTTTCTAAGTAGAAAGCATTCCGATTTGCAACTTACACTATATTAATTAATATATGGAAGATTGGTTTAATTTAGTTTTTTCATTGTTTCATTCGTCGTTTTGGAGAATGAAAGATGTGGTCATTGAATAAAGTAGACAAGATTGAAAACCAATTGGATTGCTACAGAGACAAAGTTCATGGAATCATTCTATTTGTCATCGGTGATACAAAGCCCATGCTTTCAGGTAGAAAATAGACAAGGTTGAAAACCAATTCGATTACTACAGCGACAAATTTGATGGAAACTTTCTACTGGTCATCGTGTCATCGTTGATTTTAAACTCACGCTTATAGAATTTATCGCCCACGGATCGTACCTCTCAAGCCAACATTGCAGCAGCATTCGTCTGCTGTGTGCACTGCCCCCCACAGGCCGCTTTTAGTGTAGCTTTGTCGGAGCGGTTCGAACGGCCGTCGAGCCTTCAAGTCTGCAGACGAACTCTTTTAAAGCGAGTGAATCACATGTCACATTTACACAGTGACAGTTTTTCAAGGTATCTCGGTTTGTTTATAACGTCAAGTCTCGTCGAGTAAGGAGATAACTTCACTGCATTTGATCCTGAGACACGCTGTACTTATTACACTACATTTCAAATGCGAAAAACGTACGGTAACCGTCTAACAGCATGTGGTTCACACGCTTTAAAAGAATTCGTCTGCAGACTTGAAGGCCCGACGGCCGTTCGAACCGCTCCGACAAAGCCACACTAAAAGCGGCCTGTAGGGGGCAGTGCACACAGCAGACGAATGCTGCTGCAATGTTGGCTTGAAAGGTACGATCCGTGGGCGATAAATTCTATACAGGCAAAAAGGTACTTTGGCAACGCAGGCAACATTTTTTATGCGTGGCAATATCTCTTATCGATTTTTCCATCGGGAAAACTTATCATACTAGTTATATTTTCAGTTATCTCAGGTGACAATTTTTTCTCCATCCTTGTAGAATGAGAAAAATCCAACCAAAAACGATTTTTGGTTTCTTTATTAGACTCTTGTTATTATTTCAATTATACTACCATCACAAAATTACATTAGTAGTAGCGATTGAACCTAGAATGGAATCAAATTTCACTAATGACTTCATCAATCATGGTGAGATCGAGATGGATTTTAATGAAAGATTGAAAGTAATGGAGGACAAAAGTCGATACCAAGAACACGAAATCATCTATTTGAAGAAGAATGCAGTGAAAGACAGGGAGATCATTAAGCAACTGGAATGTCGCGTGGCACAATTGGAGGCGACATCAGCTGTCACCAGCTCCTTAGTTCGATCAAAACGTCCCTATCGACTTCTTCCATCTACCTTCGTTGAGTAAGCAATGTCTTTATCTGGTTCTTTAAAAATATATATAAAACAAAGATTAAGTGATCTAGTGTCACTTACTGGCATTAGTAATTATTAAATTTATGTATAAAAATAGAAGAAAGGGCGAGAAAATCAATAATCAAGAAAATAGTGAACAATTTTACGGCCCCGCTGCCAACTGCGATGAACTAGGGAAGATTGGTTATACATTAAACGGATATTATTTAGTAACAAACAACGATCTTCCCGGATCACCAAACATTAAAGCAATCGTTGACGTCGTGCATTGCCAATTTCAACAGGCGTTGAAAGGATCTGTTAAAAAAGGTACAGTACTGGTCTAAACTATTGAGGCATCGTCTGCTCTCCCATAAGATCCTGTGTTATAGGCCTCTTGCGAAAACTTGAATATAAAATCGAATTCGAGGGATAGAAATGTTTTGAAGAGTGCTTTCTGGAGATAAATGACTGGGCTATCACTGAGTAAAAGAAGAAAAAAAAGCCATCGCTGGCTAGTCCACAGTAGATTGTGACAAAATTATTGGGGCTATCCCTCCGTCACCCATTGAAACACGTGTAAAAGTGTGCATCACTTACCGATGGAAAAGAGGTTCTAAAACTAGAAATATTCCAATGAAACTTTTTTCTCAAATCAAGCACACACTAACACTTAATAAATGTGCTATACAATTCACAATTCACACGGTTTACTATTTTTAGAAAATCCGTAAAGTGAAGAGAAACGCTTTTTTCAACTTTTCACGAAAGTAAACAATAGGACGTCTGTCTACTTGAGGCACCCGGAGGTGAACATGTATTTTTACCAATAGATGGCGTTCAGGCTCAGTATCGAGTGCTATAGCCTTTCGCCTCGATAACAGCCCGGCAACGGTCTGGCATCGTATTGACATATCTAAGATCTTTTATTGTAACACGATTCCAAATTTTTTGAAGCGACTCTCACACTGCTTTCTCAGAAGTCCGAGCCATTTGGGGCATTTTTGCTTTAATAAAGTCGAAGAACTGTTCTATTGGGTTGAGGTCCGGTGATTGAGGCGGCCATACTAAAGTGATGAGCTCACCTAAAGAATAAGCCTAAAAATTTAGTATTGAGCAATAATATAATTTTTAAATCATTTACCAGCATATGCTTTTCGCTTTAGATACTCTTTATTCATAATGGCGGTGTGCTTTGGGTCGTTGTCTTGCATCAAAACAAACCCACGCCCAATCAATCTTTTCCCGGCCAGAATAGCGTGGTGGACCAGGATGCCGTGATAAATCTCCTTATTCATTATTCCTGTTTTTATTTGATACAATTTTTAAGTATATCATCTACAAAATATTAGGTGTATAAAAAAAGTAATACCGTACCATGAATGTGTTTCAGCGGTGCGGTGCCTTTGGCTGATATTGCTGCCCAAACATTGATAGATCCGCCCCCATGTTTGACCGTTGGTATTACGCAATTTCTTTTAAATCTCTCGCCACGGAAACGACGCACAATTACTCGCCTTTTTGTGCCAAAGAATTCAACCTTAGTTTCATCCGTCCATAATACTTGGTGCCATTGCTCCAAGGTCCAATCAACATGGTCTTTAGCGAATTGGAGCCTCTTTCTAACATTAACTGCCCGTAGCAAAGGCTTCTTCGCCGCTACTCTTCCGTCCAGGCCTCTCTTTCTAAGAGCTCGTTGCACCGTACAAACCGAAACTTTTTTTTAATCTCCCGGGTAGAGTTGAACTCAGAGGTCAATTCGACTGCCGTCTTCCGCCTATTTCTTATGGAAAGAAGTCGTACATAGTTTTTCTCACTTTCAGTCAATGCTTCTCTACGACCCCTCCTACCAAGATTATCGCAATTTCCTGTCTCCCTATACTTTTTTTAAAGTACGCTCTACAGTGCTTTTAGAACACTTTACAATCTCCATAATCTGTTTAACTGTATGTCCTAAAATTTAAAACAAATCAAACTAAATAAAAGACCATTTTCAAATAGTTTTAAAATATTTACCGGATTTCCGTAAAACACAGATTTGAGCACGTTCCTCAACACTATATTCGCGTACTTTCACCATAATAAACTCAATGAAATCAACGTGTAAGAGCTCTTAATTTCTTTTCAGACTGAGATAGCCATGTGGTCAATTTAATTAGCCGCTGGCAATTATCGGATGTACCGCGATTAGTAATTCAATTGTTTTTTTTCTTTTAAGTAAAACCTATAATGATGCGGCTAATTGGTTAAAAGAGCACAGAGTGCGTCAATGACAGCTTATATTTCTTTGTGTTATTGATGGTATACCATCATCTGCTATAAAATCGCTGAAAAAAGAGATCACTCATCATTTCTACTGGACCAAAGTTGAAGAGTCTATAGGAGCCATCATCATTAAGTGGAAGGTAAGACTGTTTCGAAAATTAATTTCAGCCATGATGTGAAACAGTACAATTTAACATTAACGTCTCAAAAGGAATGGCTAACCCACATGACGTTCTTTTGGGTGCGAGTGACATGGAGGAGCGACTCGACTTCTCCCGTCGCCACGTAGAGAAGCCTCTTTCATTCTGGAAATCAACGCTGATCGTCGATGAGATTCGATACACGTGAGTATTTGTCTTTTAATCATTTAGGCTTCCGTTTCCTATTCTAATTTATTATTCTTAAGTTTTGACAGCAAAGGCAGGGTGTACTACTACTGGGGGTTGAGCATCGGAACATTCCCTGTTCAGTCATTTTCGTCGCTTCCATCTCGTGTAACCCCTCTCAAACGTAGCTTCAACCGGTAAAAGGAAGGATGGACACTCAGCAATATCTAAATTTTCTGCAAGTATTGCGAGAGTTATCTGACGAGCCACGACAACGCCTTGTATACGACCACTATCCAGTGCACAAAGCGCGTGCAGTTGCAACCTGGCTGGCGAGCAATCCTCATTTTGACGTCCTCGCCTGGCCGAGAAAGTCTGCCGACCTAATGGCTATTTCTAATTTATTTGAGGAAATTCTTTTTTATGTAAATGATTTACAATGTAATGTAAATTCTGTCGAAATGTTGGAACAATTGGTTAGATCAGCATGGGAAGCGATTGCAACTCCCAATTATGTAAAAGGATTGATAGAAAATATTCCATCTCGTTGCCGTGCCGTTATTGAGGCCCATGGCGGCCACACTCGATACTGAGCCTGCAAGCCATCTATTGGTAAAAATACATGTTCACCTCCGGGTGCCTCAAGTAGACAGACGTCCTATTGTTTACTTTCGTGAAAAGTTGAAAAAAGCGTTTCTCTTCACTTTACGGATTTTCTAAAAATAGTAAACCGTGTGGATTGTGAATTGTATAGCACATTTATTAAGTGTTAGTGTGTGCTTGATTTGAGAAAAAAGTTTCATTGGAATATTTCTAGTTTTAGAACCTCTTTTCTATCGGTAAGTGATGCACAATTTTACACGTGTTTCAATGGGTGACGGAGGGATAGCCTCAATAATTTTGTCACAATCTACTGTGGACTAGCCAGCGATGGCTTTTTTTTTCTTCTTTTACTCAGTGATAGCCCAGTCATTTATCTCCAGAAAGCACTCTTCAAAACATTTCTATCCCTCGAATTCGATTTTATATTCAAGTTTTCGCAAGAGGCCTATAACACAGGATCTTATGGGAGAGCAGACGATGCCTCAATAGTTTAGACCGGTACTGTATAGTCTGGAATAGAATGTATTATATAGTTTTTAGTATTGATACTATAATAGTTATTAAACTTACTTTGAACGGTTTTTATTATTTTTTTAAGGTATCACAGAGGAGAGACTAGGCAGCATTGCTTTATCAACAATGATGTATCTTATCACAAACAAAGAAGGTTTTGTCTGTTTTCAGTCAAATTTTTTTCCCAAAAACATTTCCTCGTCGTTTGACTAGCATAGTAACTAAGATGATAATTAATTGCATGTTGTATTTGATATGCTTTACTTTCTAGAATTAATCTAAAACCGATTTTTGAACCACGAATATTTCTGAGAAACTAAAAAGTGAAGCTCCAACTAATGAGGTATATTTACAATAGGCACACAAGCTAAGACGCAAAATGTGGGCATCACTACTACTGAGGCTTCTTCTTTAACTAAAAGTATACTCATTTTTAATAATGAAAAACTACTCTCTTACCTTTTTTCTCCTGAATACAACCGATAAAATTGTGTAAACAACATTTTTCTTGCATCAAAACATTATAGTGGAACGATCAGAGTTCACCAGTACCGAGAGTGTAAGTACCAGTACCAAAAGTGTTCCCTCTAATCCTTTCTCATCTCAATCACAAGGTACAAGTTAAGAATATTAATAGCCTAAGCATAGTTTTTTTTCTCTTTACAAGCTTCATAAGTTTAAGATGTATACCTATCAATAAAAAAGCGCTTTAAATAAGTTGTAGGAGAGTTGGAATGATGTAGATTTGTGACATTTACATAAATTTATTTCTACGTTGAAATGGGTAAATTTTATCTTATAATAAAGCATCCTTTATTTCATGTAATAGGGTTACCCACAAAGGAGCACAAACTCAATAAACCTTCAATCAACAAAAAATCTGTTTCCGAATTAAATGCAGCTATGAATCCTGGTCAGACTGATAAAATATTTCAATTGATGAATATATAACGGAAATTGTCTGGAAAGGTGGATTCACGGATCTCAAGTGCTTCAAATGGCGTGTAATTCAAAACAAAGAAAGCAAATTTGGAAGTGGAGGAAGAGTCATATTTGCCACGAAGATGGAAATTGCTTGGTCGTTGATTCGGAAAAAAGAAATCCTTCGGGCGTTTCTCATAGGGAATATTATGAAGGCCATGAAAAGCAACAATGGGAAGTAACAGCTTCTGGTCAGTTAATCAGCATAGGTTTATGCTGGAGTGTACCTGATAACTTAAGAAGTGTAATGGTTATAGTAAAAAATTGTTCTGAGAATGACAAAGGTCAAAAGTGGTCTTTTGCATGGCTTAACTAAGACATCAATCACAACTAATGGGAATATAAATCCAAATTTGGTTTGTTCTACTGATAATTTAAATTGGAAATAAATGGCATATGTTAAACTCCGGAAAATATTTTATTTTTTTTTCTAAAATTTTCAATTATTTAAAATATTATTGTGTTTAAAATATAACTTTGACACCTGGAAATATGCATTTCATTAGAAAAAAGGGTTTTCTACAAAATGGCTTCTATAGTATTTAAAACATTGAAGTATATCACGAATTAATTTACTAATGATAAATTCCATGATAATTAATTGCATTCAATATTTTTGACAGCTATAGATGCTAAACCCTCGTTCTTAATTTTTTTACTTATCTTTAAGCAAAAATCATTTCAAAATCATAAAAAGGGTTTACTAATGAAATCCATTTACAACAGGCACACAAACTATGAAAGAAAATATGAGATCCACGTTTAGTAACATTGGCAGAACTATGAATCCCTTAACTAAAAGTAGGTTTATTTTAATTTATATAGAATAATACCACCACTTTTTTCAATTTATGTAGCGCTGATAAAATTATGGTCTTCTAATTTTGTTTCTCGAGAAAAAAAAACAATATTTTGGAATGCCACTTTTTTATTGTTGAATCCATTAATGACCTACTTGTTTTTTTTTCTCGGTCTTCACTTTTTTTACAGATAAAATGAACTGCTGTTAAAATGGTTAGCCATGTTTTAAGCTTCTGAATTTTATTCGATTTATTACAGTTGTTTTCGACTCTTCATCTTCTACTGCTCTGATTAAAAGGGCGGGACAGCAATCAAGTTGCATTCCACTTTGGAAATTGAAAATTGGAGAACCACTTAACTGCCTCACTGTACAACTTACGAAGTACTTTGATCGTGCTATATTAGGAAAATGCCATCTCATGCTATAAGAAGGAAACAGGGTCTTTGTGGTCGTTTTACGAAAGCTAAGCTTTGATGGATGAATTCAAAAACTACCTTATTATTGCTAAAGCATATTAAAAAGAATTATTTTAGGGACAGCCTCTTCAGTTTTATCGCCCAAGAATTCTCCTGACTCGCTCTCTTTCCTGCACTCTTTTTGTCCTCCGGTGAAAAATATTTTTTTTAGATTTAGATTATTTATCACTCTCTTTCTTTCTCTTTATACAATATAATAGTATTTTTGGTCTGGTTATTATTCTTTCTTTTTTTCATGTGATTTTTATTTTTTTGAAACCCGATAGTTCTGTATTTTTTTAATTTTTTGAAACCCGATAGTTCTGTATGTATACCTCTTCAACTCGGGATAGGTCTAAAATATACCATAATTTTTTTTTCTATTTGCTATTATAACAAAATGTAGCATATATAGTTCTTTGGATATTACACATTCGGAAAATAACAATCTAATTTCAGTTCCATTTCGTATTCGTTTATTTGTGGACATATCTGAAAAAAATAGGAGAGTAAAAAAAATCTAAATGCGATCTCAGATCAGGCATATCCGGAAAACATTACATTCAATCTAAAAGAGACTATTTAATATTAGATTGTATTGAGTGTAATCACTTGGACTAGCTGTTGTTCAGAATTTGGTTATAGAATCAAAGTTGATCATAATTTTATGAATCGAGTATTTCTTCGAAGTCTACATGAACATAACAAGGGGTTAAGTATAAAAAATGTTTAAAAATATTGAGAGATAAATTGGGAAATCAATTGGACTTTGAAAAAAGAAAAGAATATGGAACGATAAAGCCACGTCTACTACTCAGGGAAAAGAATAATTATGTTGAGTCCTTCAAATTTCATTTAAATTCCTGGTAGTTTTATCAGTACTTAAGTAATTTTTTTTGCTACTTGCTATTTCATTCAAGTTGTCCATTCATATCAATGAAGTTAACGTTAAGTAGATACAAATTTTATGGACAACATAAAAAATTCGATAAAAATGAGCAATCGACTCTTTTTTACTCTTTTTCTTGAAGGTAGAAAAAAAAGAAAACGAAGAAAATGGTAAAATTGAAAACAAAATCCAAAAAATATAAGAAATTTGCTGCTTTTACCAACTTCTGTGACTTTTCTTCATCTGCGTTTTCTTCGATCTTTGCCGAAGAAATTGAATAAAAAAAAGGAGTTGGTTGGCTCCCGATAAAATGACATCGTGGCGAAATCGATTAAAAATCCAATCGATCTATTCAAAATTTAAAATAAAACTGATGACGTGGTGACAATCATTTATATCTACAAAGTTGTCACCAATTGAGCCGACTGACAAATCTACAGTCAAAGAAAATAAACGCAAAATGCTTCGCACTTCAAACTGAACAATTTTATAAATCAAGAATCCACATATTGAGAGGTATAGTCCGCTTTTAATCTCAAATAATGATTATTTAAAATACTTTTGAATAAAGCAATACAAGTATTTTAAATAAAAAATGATAAGGACAACGTTTTCTCAGTTAGAATTTTCTTCTAATTCCTAAAACTTCAAAATGTTCCTATCTTACAGCGAATACCAAGAAAAAAACGAGTGATGACTACCTGGTTGATTTTTAAGCTGATTTTGGTATTGCAGCTGCCTTTCCACCAAATTTTCTCTGTCGAGGCAACTGAAAATCAATTGGGTCCTAACGTTGCGGACATTACGTCAGTCAAAGAATCGAATTGTGAAGACCGCATTGCCAAAATTGAAGCTAAAGGTAATGAGCAAGAAAAAGAAATTACTAATTTGAAAACTATAGTAGTTGAAGATGGAAAAACGATAAATTATCTGATTGAACGGATGGCACGCCTTGAGCAATCGGTGAAAACCAGCGAGGCAGGAAGTGACGTGGCTACCCTGACACGATCAAAACGGCCATATCGACTGATTCCAGTGCAAGAACGCAAGTAAATTATTGATTGTAATCAGTTTAGATATTGCTTAGTGTTAATTGGAAATTAATAAATATTTTTAAAAAGAAGGATTATGGAAAAGGAATACGGGTCTAAGAATAATGAAGAAGACAATTCTATGGGGAAACCATTTTACGGCCCTGCTGCAAGCTGCGATGAGTTAGGGCAGATAGGTTACACTTTGAACGGTTATTACCTAGTTAAAGGTCAGACAGATTCAAAAACTGCCGCGATTGAAGCCATTTATTGCTATTTTAAGAATACTGGTGAACCCAATAGAAGTAAGAATATATTCAAGTAAAATTATTATCTATAGATGTCAAGGATTTATAATTTTCTTTATTTATTTTTTTAATTAAGGAATAAAAGAGGAGCGATTTGGCGTCGTCACTTTAAATGCCCCAACAGCAAAAACCAAAGGTACGGCGCAGTTTGACACATAATTGTCAAACTTTATAAAGAATATATAATATTAAATATATTATAACGAAATTCCGATGAATTATTAGATGTTTTCCGTACATTCATACATGATCTAATTGCTCATCTCTAGCAGATGATCAATCAGACATTTTAATGAAATCTTTGGACCATACGGCAAAGTCTCTTCAGAGTCATTTACCAAATTCGAATTGAACTTTTAATTTGAACTATGCTACAATCCCACTTTATTTACCGAATTTTCGATCATCTACTAATAAGACTGAACAAGCTGCAATTTTTTTTTTATATTTTTGGCACTGAGTGGTTTAATAGATAAATGAACTTATGACATAATTATCCAAATAAATTTCTATGTTTTGCTAAGGTAACGTTAAGAATCAGTCAACGAAAAACCAAGCCAGCCTCGTTGAACATAAAGTACATGCAACAGGTAAGTTCAGAATAAAGTTTTGCTAAAGTAAAGTTGCAATCGATTACTAATTTGTTTTTCTTTTCACTTGATTACAGACGAAAATCTCCAAAGCAATTTCACATTGGGTGGATCTAACGTTGCCAATACAAGCAAATTATTACCACTTTCGAATCGAGTTGACAACACCACCAAAACAAATACAGGTAAAAAAAATAAAAAAATTTAGAATCATCTTTCTCATCAGCCACCACATTGACTGTTTAATAGAATTATCCACTATTCAGGTAAATAAATTGATTGCTCTCAATTTTACTGGTGGAAAAAGTTATCCATTGCGGAATGAAAATGGAAAATGTCTATCTGGAAACATTGGATCTCTAACTTCAAATGGTATTGCAATGTGCCAGGCTTCGTGTGATCCATCTAAAAGAGAACAGCGTTGGAAATGGATAAGTGATCGCTTATGCAATGATTTCGAAAAATGTCTTAGCTTTAATTTTGTTGAGCAAGGAAAATTTCACGACAACCCAGACACGGGTAAAATTAGGATAGAGAAATCTTTCTTCTACATATTTCAGTTTCAATACACTAATTTAGACAATAGGCAGAAATGGGCAGCAGTTTCCGGGCAAATAGTTAGTAACAATGATTCGTGTTTGGGTGTTGTTGACAATTCAAAGACGCATGGGTCGCAACTTACTCTTATCCCATGCCATAAGAAGGAAACAGGGTCTTTGTGGTCGTTTTACGAAAGCTAAATCTTATTTACTTCTAAACCATGTTAGAGAGAACTATTTTAGGAATCCATATTCATATTAAAATATGTTTTAATAATTGGTCCGAAAATAAGTGAATGTAAATTTATCTTCCCTATCTCTGTAATCTCCAAACAAAAAAGTACATTTATTACAAAATATGAACTGTTTAAATATTTAAGCTTCGTCTGCTGTTCTGGATTGATTTTTTCCCTTGTTCAAACAAATCATTGAACAAACAAGAAAATATAAACATATTCCGATATTCGCATCTACTTCAAAGATGTCCGTTTTAAGATCTAACCTTATATATAGATATAATTGCATTCTTCCGGTTCAGAGCTTCAGGCCCTTTTAAGCTTATGCAGATTTCTGTGTTCCGTCTCTTTTCTTTCATCCCATTATTCAATATTACAATGTTCTTACGAAATTCAGCCTATATCAATAATTGGCCACAATATTGTGCGTATCATAAAAAATACACATGAAAAAATAGTTAATGTCTTGCTATTTATATTAAATTAAAAATAATAATTTAACGTGTTATCGTGTATATTAACATTCTAGGCCTACTTAGTTGAGTACCTTTGGTCATCTTTCAGTATATGTTAAGGCACTGTAAAAATCGATGACTATTACTATAACCTAACACATAACCGGTCTCCGCGCTATAAGCTCTACAGTTTTATCGCCCCAAGAATTCTCACGGCTATAGCACTGCCTCTTTCTTTTTATCCTCTGGCGATAAAGAGGATTATTAGTAATCATTCTCTTTCTTTATGTTTACATTATAGGCCTAACAGTATTTTTTCTTGTTATTTTTCTTTTTTTTTTATCTGTCATTTGATTTTAAAAATTTTGAAAATCAATAGTTATATAATTAAACATATCTCTCCACTTCCTAAAAGGGTACTCGGAATAGATTTAAAATACAGGATATATTCTTTCTGTTGATTCTTGTACGAAAATGGAGAAAATATATACATATTACATGTATAGCTCTTTGGATATTATATTATATATGGAAAATCAAACTTTTCAATTCCAGTTCCGTTTCGTATTCGCCAATTTTTGGCTTTTGAATCATGGTTATATCAAGCATATCTGAAAAATTGCATTTAATTTAAAAGAAACTAATTCATATTTCATTGTACTGAGTGTTAAAAAATACATATTTTAAAAACATTATAATTACCTTGGTTATACCACCAATCACTCAAAATTATAACCACACTGATTATTCCTACTATTGGTACGATTGGAGCGAATGATCCCATATTCTTTGTATTTGAAAAAAATTATGAAATAAGTTAGGGCATTATAAGCTTTACTATTTCAAAACTTTTCTTATGCTGTACTTAACTAAAATAGAAATAACAACACACTTGGAATGTTTCACTTTTCAATTTTAAAATATTATAAAAAAAAGTTAGTGTATATATTCCATATTAGTTCTTTCAAATACAATTTAATATATTATTTTTCTTAAAGGAAATTGAATTTTAGAGAATTACATTTTTTCAGCATTTCCACATTTTTTTTTTCTATGGCAGGTACTCGGAATGGAAATCACAAATTATTATCTTACATTTAGTTCAACTTTAAAATATTTAATTTAAATTTTTTTTTTACCAAAGTAACAAGCTAAAAATACAAATCAATTTGTGGTTATCCTTACATATTCGTCAACATTATTATTTACCATTAAAAACTATTGTGGACACTATGGTCAAATTAATCAATGAAAATTCCCCAGTGAACTTTGAATATACTTTTAATAAATAACGAGAATCATAAAATGTGTGCTTATTCAGATGTACCCTTCCCATTTATTGGAAATAAAATGAGTTATAAAAGCTGCATACTATTGGAAGAAAATAGTTTTATGGATTTTTATGTATGAATGCATACTTTTTGTGTGCAATAAAAGTCCGGAAACTGAAAGTAGAGTTATTCTTTAGTATTCAACAGAAACATAAGATGAGTGAGATTAAATGACGAGTATGCTGGGTTCCAACCATTTTACATTTGAAAATGGTCAAGTTAAGAGATCGGGTAGGAGTTAGTTTATTAATGATGTGCTTTATTCAAGTAACTTATCCAGATCAAACGGAATCAAATAAAGTACTGGTAAGTAGTATAAAAATATTACTTTTCAACGATATTTTGTAGAAGCAGTATAATTAAATGCCTAAAACATAATGAGAGAGTGATGAAATACTTCCTTGTCTGTAACTGAAAGAAACGATTATTTAATACTGTGCAATAAAAATTAGCCATAGTGTTTTACTTATCATGACCAAATTAAAGTTTATCTATCATTCGATCACGTTTTATCTCGTTCAGGAGAAGAAAGCAAACATCATTTATAAGGCGGGATTAGAAAATTTAGTTGAAGATGCAACTAACATAAAGCAAAGAACCAAAGAAATGTCAGACAACGGTCAAAATTTAGCAGAAGATGAACTTAATTGCTCTCTAGAAATTGACAATCGAAGGAAGGCTCGATCAACACTTATTTCAAATGACTCTTTAGAATCACAATTTGAACGATACTGCAGGACCATTGGAAGTCAGCCGTGTACTTGCTTCTACCCTGACCATAAAAATGTCACCCAATTTGAACTCAGCAATGATGAAATCACTAAAAATGCGTCCATTGTGAACGGCACAGGACCTTCAAGTTGCCAAGACCTTGTCAATCTATTTGTTAATGTGAATCTATTGGTTACATTCTAAAAGGGTTTTACTTGGTCCGTTTCAATTCTAAAAGATTTACCGCTATCTATTGCAATTTTATGAATGAAACCAACCCAGACAATCAGAGAGAATCAGAAACAGTTAAAAATACCATTCAAGTTTCTAACGATAACGGTCAAATCTTACGAAAACGTTTAAGATTTTGTGGGGGCTTTAAGGGTAATCCGTGCACTTTCTACTACTCGGATCATCCTGATGCCCCACAATTTGAAATCAGCATTCATAAAAAAGAACAGAAAACGTTATTGAATTTCACGATACACAGCCCACAAGCTGCAAGGATCTTCAGAATATTGGACATAAACTGAAGGGCTTTTGTGTGGTCCGTTTCAATGCAATTAAACTAAAAATCGTGTTCTGCGATTTCAGTCAAAATATGGATAATGAATTTACGAAAGTAAAAGATACCAAGTCTATCTGCAATGGTATAGGAAGTCAGCCGTGCTCTTGTTACTACCCAAGCTCTTCTACTATCCCGCAATTTGAACTGAGCAATGATGAGCTAACTAGAAGTGCGTTAGTTGTAAATGGCACGGGCCCCACTAACTGTAAAGAATTGAAATCCATTGACCATGCCTTTAAAGGTTTTTACATCGTACGAATTAGTTCCAAGGCAACAAAAGCAATCTTTTGTGAGTTTGAAGAGGAAATTAAAACTACTCTACTAACTTCGAAACCTACAAGTAAAGTAACGCAACAAGTCACGTTGAAACGACATATCGCATCAAATGCCAAACATTTTGGATCTGCAAACCAATTCAATCAATAAATAACAGGCTCAAAAACTTCATTTGTGCTAAACAAAGTCACAGCAAAACCTCCCCTTATTCTTAATCCTACTAATAAAAGAAGATTTCAATTGATGAATAACAGTAACGAAAAATGTCTGGAAGGTTCAACTATAGGATCTCAAGTGTTGCAGATGGACTGCAATCCAAAACAATATAAGCAAATTTAGGAATGGAGGAAAAATCATATTTGCCACAACGATGGAAATTGCTTGGTCGTTGACTCGGAAGAAAGAAATCCTTCGGGCGTTTCTCATTGGGAATATTATGAAGGCTCTAAAAGGCAAGAATGGAAAGTAACAAAACAGGAACAGCTTCTGGTCATTTAGTCAGCATTGGTTTATGCTTGAGTGTGCCTGATAACGAGGAAAGTATTTTGGTTGAAGTTAAAAATTGTACCAAGGAAGGCAAAGGTCCAATGTGGTCTTTTATATGGTTAAACTAATATTCACACATATTTTTATTTTAAAGTCTGCCACTTTTTTTAGCAGATTTTTATAAACGTTTAATGCAACTTTCACTTATTTAATTTTCGTAAATTAATTGTGGCGATTTGGTCTTAATAAGGAATTGTAAAAGAGAAGTGAAAATCTTGTAATGGCTGATGTTTCTGTCGTTCTAACAACTGATTTAATTAAAATTGATGGTTTAGTGAGTAGATAGTAATTTATTAAACACTGAAAACTTAGTTATAAATCGATTGAAGACAGAAATAATTTAATAAAGAAATTCGTCTGTACGTAATAAAGTATCGTACGTAAAAATGTTATTGTTCTTTACAGTATAAATAGAAGATTACTTTTTATAAGTGGAAAGCATACCAATTTGCAACTTATATTAATTAATATTTTGATACTAGTATTAAATTTGGAGGATTGGCTTAATTTAGTTTTTTTTTTCGTTGTTTCATTCGTCGTTTTGGAGAATGGGGGGTGTGGTAATAAAGTAGAAAAGATTGAAAACCAATTGGATTGCTACAGAGACAAAGTCATGGAATCATTCTATTTGTCATCGGTGATATAAAACCCATGCTTTCAGGTAAAAAATAGAGGAGGTTGAAAACCAATCCGATTGCTACAGCGAAAAGTTTGATGGAAACTTTCTACTGGTCATCGTTGATTTCAATCTCACGATACAGGCAAAAAAGTACTTTGGCAACGCGCAGGCAACATTTTTCATGCGTGGCAATATCTCTTACCGATTTTCCAACGGGAAAACTTAGCATTCTAGTTATATTTTTCAGTTATCTCACAAGTGAAATCTGCATCCTTGTAGAATGAGAAAAATTCAATCAAAAACAGTTTTTGGTCTCGTTATTAGACTCTTGTTATTATTTCAATTATACTACCATCACAAAATTATACATTAGTAGAAGCGGATGAACCTGGAATTGTACCAAATCGCACTAATGACTTCATAAATCATGGTGAGAACGAGATGGATTTTAATGAAAGATTGAAAGTAATGGAGGACAAAAGTCGATTCCAAGAACAAGAAATCACTTATTTGAAGAAGAATGCAGTGAAAGACAGGGAGATCATTAATCAACTGGAAGATCGCGTGGCACAATTGGAGGCGACATCAGCTGTTGCTAGCTCTTTAGTTCGATCAAAACGTCCCTATCGACTTCTTCCATCTACCTTCGTTGAGTAAGCAACGCCTTTATGTAGTTCTTTAAAAATATATAAAACAAAAATTAAGCAATCTAATCAGTTCGTTATTACTGTTTATTTATACATAAAAATAGAAGAAAAAGCGAGAAAGTCAATAATCAAGAAAATAATGAACAGTTTTACGGCCCCGCTGCAAACTGCGATGAACTAAGGAAAATTGGTTATACATTAAACGGATATTATTTAGTGAAAAACAGTGACCTTCCCGAATCATCAAACATTAAAGCAATCGTTGATGTCGTGCATTGCCAATTTCAACAAGCGTTGCAAGGATCCAGTATGGGCTGTAATAAAATTTATTTAAAAATATCAAAATACAAACGATAATAGTTTTTACACTTACTTGAAACGGGTTTTATTGGCTTTTATAAGGTATCGCAGAGGAGAGACTAGGAAGCTTTGCGTTATCAAGAATGATGGATCTCATCATAAACAAAGAAGGTTTTGTTACTTATCGTCTGTTTTTAGCCACGATTTTCCCGACATTTCTATATAGTTTGAATAGCATAGTAACTACGTTTATGACTAAAAGCATATTGTATTTGTGATGCTAAACTTGTTATAGAATTCCTTTAAAAATGTTTTACAATTTTTTACAAAATTATGAAAAGGATAATTCACTAATGAAATATACTGAAAATAGGCACACAAGTTAAGAAACAGAATGCAGGTATTACTACTACAGAGGCTACTGATTCAACTAAAAGTATACCCATTTTTAATCATGAAAAACTACTTAATTGCCTTTTTCCCCCTAATACAACCGATAAAATTGTGGTTATTTTTTTCGCATCAAAACATTCTAGTGCAACGGTCAGATTTCACCAGTACCAAAAGTGTTTCCTCCAATCCTCCCTCATCTCAATCCAAAGGTAAAGTTTAGAACATAAATAGCTTATTTAACAATAAAATATTTTTTATTTCATGTAATAGGCCTACCCACTAAAGAACAAAAACTCAATAAACTTTTGATCAACATAAAAAAATCTGCTTTCGAATTAAATGCAGTTATGAGTCCTAGTCATACTGATAAAAGAAGATTTCAATTGATGAACAATAATGGAAAATGCCTGGAGGGGTTTAGTATTGGAAGTCGAGTATTACAGATGAATTGTAATCCAAAAAAATCTAAGCAAATTTGGAAATGGAGGGAGAATCATATTTGCCACGAAGATGGAAAATGCTTGGTCGTTGAGTCGGAAGAAAGGAATCCTTCGGGTGTTTCTCATTGGGAATATTATGAAGGCTCTAAAAGGCAAGAATGGAAAGTAACAGCTTCTGGTCAATTAGTTAGCATTGGTTTATGCTTGAGTGTACCTGCTGATAACTTGGAAAGTGTTGTAGTCATAGTAAAAAATTGTTTTCAGGATGATAAATACCAAAGGTGGTCTTTTGTATGGCTTAACTAAGACGTCAATCAGAACGAAGGGGAATATAATTCAAATTTGTTTTGTTCTACTGACAATTAAGATTGGAAATAAATGGCATATAATATAATGCGCTAAATGTTTAATTTTTCTCTTAATACTTACAAATAAGTTAAAATAATGTTACATCTGATTCTATGAATAAATAAATGTAGCATAAATGTATATACAATAGGGCCACAATGACAATGTACTTATATAATTTATTAAATAGACGCATTCTTAATAAATCATATTTGCAAAAAATACGTTTGAAAAAAAATTTAAGTTTGAAAAAAAACATATTTTAATTTTATCCACCATAATTTTTTTAAACCTTAAATGCATGAAAACATAATAAATCCCTCCGAATATGATAACATGAAAAACTTAAATTTTTGAAGTTTTTTTTTTATTTTACAAGAAAATTGGACGGTTAATTTGAAAAAAAATTACCATATTTACAACTATTTATAATTGTGATGCCACGAATAATATTCAATTATTTTAATTTTCTCGAAATAATCACTTTTAATTTATAAAAAATACTTTTTGCGCTACTTGCTAGAAAGCATTGGTAATCTTTTTATGTTGTATGTGGCTATGTTTGAACATCGCAGAAAAAAAATACTTTGATGGTAATGTTTTAAAATAAATGTTCTGGTTTAGCCAATTAAATTTTGTTTAAAAAAACGCTAAATGTTTAATTTCGGAAATAGTGCTTTACATCTGAATCGGTTAATCGGCTAACCTTCGGACAGATTTTTTTTTCTTTTATGACTGGCGCCCCTGATGGACAAAATGCCCGGTTTTACGCGGACTCCATGTGACATCAGAAAACTGCAATAAATTGTTGGTTACATTTTAAATAACAACTTGAAGAATAATTCAAAAATAAATATTTCCTAACTCAAATTCAAACAATGGCCTCCTAACTCAAAATATCATTGGGATTTTCCGTATGGGAATGATGACACTGACATAAGCTTTATTTTTTACTTATTCTGCAGGATATAAAAATGGCGCCTAATGCCGAAAAGCTATATTCTGAGTTTAAAATAAAGACAATATCAACAGAAAAGATGATATCTATCCTTTCCAACGAAACTGGCATTGCAATATGCTGGTATTTAGAGGAATACTGTCCATTAGTTACATCTCAGCATTTGAAAATATTCAGAAGTACTGACGAAATATATAATGTTCAGAATTGTTTTTTGTATATCTGGTGGTATTTGATTAACTGAAATCAATTTTTTAGAACTATTTATATATATTTATGATTCTAAACTACATGTATAATAAAGATTATAATGGTAACTACGTCTCCGAATTCTAAATATAGAATTTTTGGTTTTATTTAGAAGTATTGACACAATAAATTAAAACGAAGCAACTATTCTAATCATTATTCAACGGAAAATAGCCATTCTAGCTTTAATTTTCAGTTATCTAACACATATTTTTTCGGCTTCCTTGTAGAATGAGAAAAATCCAGTCACAAACTGTTTTTTTTTCTTTATTAGACTCTTGCGTTATTATTTCAATACTACCGCCACAAACTTGCATTATTAGTGGGAGCGATTGAACCTGGATTCGTATCTACTCTTACTAATGGGTTCAACAAGGATGGTGAGAACAAGATGGAGAAGAAAAGTCGATTTCAAGAACAAGAAATCGTATATTTTTTAAGAAAAATGCAATCGAAGATAGGTAGGATATTAATCAACTGGAAAGTCGCGTGGTCCAATTGGAAGCGACATCAGCAGCTGCCACTATCTGCTTATTAGTACGACCAAAATGTCCCTATCAGCTTTTTAAGTAAGAAATGTGCCTTTGGTAGCGATAAAATATTCTTATGGATTTAAAATAGGTGGATATTGATATCAACGAATGCAATTTGACACTAATTCTTGATTTGTTCCTAAATGTAGGCTAAATGGAGATAAAACCAATACTGAAGAAAACAATCAACAATTTAATGGGTCCGCCTCCAACTGCAATGAATCAGGGAAGCTTGGTTATACACTTTAAACGGTTATTATTTATTGCAGTTGTTGATGTTGTATATTGTCAAATTCAATATGCTCTGC
Source organism: Chydorus sphaericus (assembly GCA_030141595.1). Classification (NCBI taxonomy): domain Eukaryota; kingdom Metazoa; phylum Arthropoda; class Branchiopoda; order Diplostraca; family Chydoridae; genus Chydorus; species Chydorus sphaericus. Next base: position 10,393,512 of record CM057929.1, on the reverse strand, counting down.
AGGGATATGTATTGGATAATGTTTTCACAGCTTTTCAAATGACAATTACATTGACATTCATAATCATAATAATAGCTGCATTGGTTTAAATGAATTTTGTTCATTTTTGATAAGGTATCTCAGAGACACAGCTCAGAGACTAGGTTCCGTTGTTTTATAAAAAAAAATTTTGACTACATCACATACAAAGAAGGTTTTGTTCGATCGAATGCTTTCAGTTAGTATTTTTTGAAACACTTCTTCGTTGTTTGACTAAATAATTAATTAAATGATCATTTTGCCGGACGATCACTGGCAGCACATTAGTGATGCTTTACACGTGATTTAAGCCATTCCTTTTTCTTATATTTTCAATTTTATTTGATTTAATACAGTTGTTTTTGACTCATCATCTTTGTCTACTGCTCTGATTAAGAGGGCGGGACAGTAATCTAGTTGCATTCCACTTTGGAAATTGAAGATTGGAGAACCACTGAACTGCCTCACTGTAATGTGAGGTGTAAGATGTATATACTGTGAATGTACGATGTATTTTGAACGTACTATATTGTGAAATTGCGATGAAAGTAATCCGTCTGAGTAGAAATGGTCAATTGTTGAATCGGCAAATGGAATGCGCATTTGCCAACATGGATCGGGAAAAGGCCTTACCTATAATCCGAAAGGCATTTTGGGTTCGACTGTTTCTTTAATGAGGCACGACGAAGAGGCTAAAACTCAGTTGTTTAAGATAAATATTGATTGGTGAGCGTATTCAGCTTCAGGTCTTCTCCTTATGTATCGAGCGAATAAGAAGTGCAAAGGTGCGATAAAACATACAACAAGTGACATTTAGTACTATTAAACAATTGCTGATAAATTTCTTGAGTAATGTGCTAAATATGAAATAAAATAATATAAGTTTTGTCATTTTACTTTTTTTTAAATTCATATTTTTAGGTAAAGGTTTAAAAACTTAGGTATTAGCAATCAAAACTTACTTACTTTACCTACTTTTTTAAAAAAAACTCGGTAATTTACTTTTACTTTACCTAGTTTGAAAAACAAACTAGGTTGACATCGCTGATGTAATCGAGTACATGTATTTTAGAAATCCACACTTTAAGAAGGAGGATCATGAAATCTAACTACAAATAATAACTATACTTTACAAAATACACTTTTAAAAAAAAAATTATAAGAAAGCATACTTATGTAGTGAATGACCGGGCACTGCCGGTCATTGCACTCATACAGCCCGGGGCTTAGCATTCGCAAGTCCCACTACCTTATGTACTCCCCCTTTCCCAGGCTATATAAGCCTGGTGCGAACCCGCATCATGCGGAGTTCCTTGGTTATGGTTTCAATACAATATACTATCCAAGCAGAGTCTACTAGCGTTATCCCTTAATATAAGAACCTGACAGTGAACACAGCATATATAAACATTCACTATACTTAAGACATTACCTGTCCCTTATTTGAACATAATACCTAGAACCCTTATTAGAACGCTCTAATCACTAGGCCACTAAACGTTGTTAATTCATGCCTTAAGTAGCTGCATATACGGTTTGATGCCTTTTTTTCTAAATATAACTTAGTAAATGCAATTATTTTTATTGTCAAGTTAAAATTAAATTATATTCAATATTATGTGTCAAAACTTTTTTAATGGATCCTTGTAACTTGTTTATTTTTAAGTCCTACATGCTTCACCATACTATTAATAAAGAACGGCGTTTTCTAAGTTTTTAATCTCTTATTTCGAATGGGAAAATTATAATAATGAATTCACTTCGAAATTTAGAATACGCGAATACAACTAATCGGACGGTGTAACTTTTCGTAGGAGGAAATGGGTAGATTTTGGAACATGGCATGTTGATAATATCGTGTTGTAACTTGATCAACTCATGAGAATTTATGCTTTAATATTAACATGTTTACATCATGTTCCAATAAATCATGAACAAGTCATGTAATTACTATGACCCTTAATGCTTTATCATGACTTTATCTCGACGGATCGTGATGGGGCGTGATGCGTTTAAGATAAAATCATGTTTTGGTCTGATCAGAGAACATGGGATTTTTTTATAAGGAATGACAATCAATTCAAATGCTAATAACATATAAATGAAAATTCATGCTTTATTTACTGTTTTTAGACATTTGATTCATATAAACAGTTTATATAATGCCCAGGCTACTCTAGTGACTCGGGCGTGGTGGTAGAGTCACAAGTTTGACATGAGACTTTGCACCAGTTGAGCATGTATTCGGGATCTGCCTGACACTCTCCACTGCTCGCCCATTTAGAACACCACCAATTGGTATCTACGCAACAATTGGGATTGCAGGAACCCGCGCATTCGAGCATCGTTTTTGGATCTTTCCTGTAACACCCTCCATTGGATACCTGAGAACTGCAGTCATTATTCGGGTTCAAATTAGTGCAGCTGTCGTCACCTTGCCTATCAGAACCTATATTCACAATTTAAAAAAATTGAGAAAGAAAAGATTAGTAAAATATTCAATTATCTTTATGAAAAATTAGTAAATATACCTCCAGGAAGAAAAAATGCTTCCCCGATAATGGAAAAACACATCAAGATACTTGCAAAGAGAAGGAAATTGCAGCGAAAGAAGTCCATTCTTTGTTTCAATCGAAAAAAATTGTACGTGGCTCTAGTTGCTTTAACTCTACTTTGTACGACGAAGTACAGTAGCGTGTCGATTTCCTTTCCATTATATAGCGACATTTGAATGTGAATCATCATCAGCAGGTGTGAACGTGTAGAGCTCATCCTCGAAGCGCTTGGGAGATAGCTGCAGACTTTCATAAAATGTTTCGGTCGTTCAGGTAAATAGAAATACATTTTTAATATGAGGGCCAAGAAAATTTGTGTAAGTTAAAAAAAAGATGGACGATAAATGGAGACGTCAAATTAATATCCCGAACGTTCCAATAAAGTTTTTAATTACTGCTGGGATGTCACCAAATAATACAGATAAAGTGAGCGGGGTGTCGAAAGAAAATTAAATTTCTGGATGACAAGACACTGACAAGGAATTTACTTAATAATACGTAGTATAGTGGTAATAATCAGGGAAAAAGAGTAGGAAATACGGAAACATAAACTAGTATTACCGAATATAGATAAAACCATTTTTAAAACTAGGATTGTTCTTTTTTGCTATTCTAGGTATGTATGTATAATTTTCGACTTCGCCATCCATCTACTTAGATATAAGTCGATGCTTAATAATAACGATGATGTTATTCTAATGCTAGTTGGTATATTGTTAGTATTGTACATGTATTGCTGTCTTAATCAATTTTAATTTTTTCGATGCCTTACTAATCGTAAATACCTGGAGAAATAAAATTAATTAAATCCTTTCAGTAATTTTTTTTATTACTGTCGGTGATAAGCGACAAAGAGAGCGAACTCAGTTGTGTAAACATTAAATTTAATATTATATCTTTTGAAAGTGTCCTAGCGCCTACACTTGGTTTTGAAATGGGTTTTAAACTATTAATCATTTAAATAGTAACGACGTTTTGTCCTTTACTAGGCCCAGAATCCAGCTAGCAGCATTTTGTTAAGTTCTAAGTGGCCTATAATTTTGTTTTATATGTTTTAGATTTATTCATTTACCAATGCATTTTATTTCTTTAAACACGCATATCATTACCCATATAAAGATCACACAAAGCTGTGCACTAGGCTATATATAGGCCTACATATATCTTATTCATGGGCAAAATGAATTATCGTACAACCCACTCCGCCGTAATAATCGCATGATTTCGAGTGAAAATGAAGCACTGTAAGGGCATTTCCAAAGAATAAGTCTGGTATCCCGACCCTTTTCGTGTCCAGTGCCGCCGTGAGGGGGGGGGAGGGGGTCTACTGGGTGGTTTTGTCCCGGGCGCCAAGTCAATAGAGGCGCACGGGACCCAATATCCATCACGTGTAGGGCGCTTATATACCGTTTTTACTCCGGGCGCCATAAAGGCTCACGGCGGGCCTATTCGTGTCGGCACCTAATAATTTTGACCCCGGATCACCATCTTACCCGGTTGATCATTCAGCACTTTTCATTAAGTCAATTTTCACGCTTAGTGGAACGACTTCTGGTTAGCTCCGGCAGCACTACCACATCATCAGAGCCCACGTTATTAGTTGCTAAAAATAATACGCAACGTAAAAAACCCCTTGAATGTGATCGCTCCTTCAAGCACTTAATGGTTCGAACTACCGTTATTAAAATATCAATATTTTTTTTATATCAAAACGATCATTAAATATAATAGACTATTCTTGAAAAAATAAACAATAAATAAACAAAAGACCAGCTTAAATAAAAAGAAGTTTGATTGAAAATAAATATAAATGTGTTTTCAGTTGATCGAGCGCTCTTATTTGGTTTTATGTTCGCTCATAGCAAAAGTATTTTAGGAATATCGCTTTTTATGTAATAATTGACGTGGAATTATTCCCAGCAATGCAGCATTCAAATTCTAGAAACCAGTGATTGGAACGTCACGGCCAAAATTCCGTCGTCAACGTCGCAACAGTCGTCAACGTCGCAAAACTAAAGCACGTCGAACGTCCTCAAAAAATCGTCAACGCATAGTCAGAATTTTCCCCCGTCAAAGTCGACGTGAACGTCAAATAAACGTCAAGTAAACGTCAAGTGGGAATTCATAATTTTTTTAAATAAATATAAACGGCAGTCTTCGGCGCTGTAAAGTTTTATAAATTGACGATTGACTTTTTGCCTCTTTTTTAAAAATGCTCGTCAAATGTCACCGTCGAACGTCGGCTTTAAACTTTTTACGCGTCAACGTCCCGTCAAACGTCGTTTTTGACGTCACGTCACGACGTTACGTCGAATTTGACTAAACGTCGCACTTGACGTTCCAATCACTGCTAGAAACAGTGGTGTAATGTCTCAGTCGCCCACTTTGCCTCCTGTATTCTAAATGGCAAATTTAAGGAGATGGTTTGGAATATTCTGCATGATGTTCCTTCAAGTTGTCCTATTGGATAGTCCAAATGCCGTAATATTGAATTTGATTATCTTTCAATGCAATATATTTATGTTTCTTTGAAACAAAGATTAAGATTATTTAAGAATTTTGATTTATTTATTTTTCCTTGAACGACACATGTTTATTCAAATACTGCATATTTCTGGACTTTTGTTGTAATTTTATTTAGGAACCAATGAAAGCAATAAAGGTAAACATTCAGGATTCCATTGTAAGTAAATCAAAAGAAGATAAACCCCAATCAAAAAATATTGAAAAACAGGAGAAAAAGGTCCCTCATAAGGCATCACTCGATAGGAACGTAAGATCAATATCAAATGATTTTCTACAATCTCAATTTGACCAACATTGTAAAGGATACCAGCCGTGTACTTGTTACTATCCTGATCACCCCAATGTTACAAGTTTTGAACTCAGTACCGATGAAATCACAATCAACGCCTCTGGCATAAATGGTACAGGACCAGGTAATTGTGAAGACCTTCAACGTCTAGGTTAGTCACTTGAAGGGTTCCACTTGGTCCGTTTAAACTCAATAAGAGTTAAGGCTATCTACTGCACATTCAATAAAACAAATCTAAATAACACCGCCACCAAGGTATCAAGAATCAATAGGGCTTTAAAAGTTAAGGAACTTTCAAAACCAAAAACTTTAAGATTTTGTGGAGGTTTTGGAAGTAAATCCTGCATTTTCTACTTTCCTGATTATCCTGACATCAAAACTATCAATTTTAACAGAAGCTCAAATAACACATTAAATGAAGAAAACAGTAGGGAAGGCCCTAAAAACTGAAAATCTCAAACAGATTGGTTATAGTCTGGCTGGGTTCTATGTGGTACGTTTAAATGCAATTAAATTAAAGGTGGTTTACTGTGATTTCAGTGAATCCTCAACTGAAAATAAAATCTTAAAGACAATGTCGGAAAATAATGTCTCGACTTTACAAAATAATGTCTCAATGTTGTCGAAATTTTCTAAATGTTGCAACGGAGTTGGAAGTCAGCCTTGTTCTTGGAATCATCCTAATTTCCGAGACGTTTTATAATTTGAGCTTAGCAGTGATGAACTCACAAGAAGTTATTCAAAAGCAGATGGCACAGGGCCTTCAAGCTGTCTAGATCTTGAAAAATTGGGGCACATATTAAATGGTTTCTACATGGGAAGGTATAAAACCAGAATATTAAAAACCATATTTTGCAATTCAAAAAAGAATGCTGCTGAATCTCCTAAAATTCCTAAAGGAGAAAAAGCAAACACAAAGAAAAAAATCAAACACGAAAACAAAATAAACAATTTTTTCAGTCAAGTAATATTACAAACAACCCCGACGATTCTGGTCATGTATGAAAAGAAAGAAGAAGAAAACTCGGAGATCTTTACTGGTACTTTCATATCTTTTCATACCATATCGTCATTATTAAATCACTAAATAAATGAATTGGTTTTAATACAAATAAATATCAAGTTATGTTATTTAATTTATAGAGTTCATTGGTGACAATGAAATTGACAACAACTCTCAAGGAAAAAGAGAAAAAACCTTCTAAAGGATTAGGTTAATTTTATTTTATAGATGTACCTATCATTATAGTTTTACACAAAAACTTTTTTTCATGTAGGTGCCCAAGGAGGAAATATTTTAAGTGATGCCCGTGGTTTTATTGGTATACAAAATAATCTTTAATTTGCATGCAGCTATCTATAATTTCAAAAATTATACAACAATTAGACATTAACACAAAGATGTAAGAAAATGATCTTATTTGTTTAGAAAATCTGTTGCGGGGTCGTCGAAATACTTTCAGTCGTGGGAGAATGAGTAATCTGTTGAAAAATAAGCATGGTAAATGTCTGGCTGTTTGCAAAAACTGTACAATTTACCCAGCAGAAAATGGAGCTAAAATTTTCCAATCGTATTGTAACCCCAAAGAAAAAGGACAACGTTGGAGAGTAATGGGATACTATATATGTAATGGTTGGAACAAATGCCTCTCTCTTCCAAATAATGGCAACCACGAAATTTCACATACAATTCACAATGATGTAAATAACGATACTTGGCGACAGATGTGGGAATTTGAAAATCCCGGGCGAATTTTAAACTTCAATGGCCAATGTTTGGGTGTTTATAACGACTCAGATGCCGAAGGTGGAGAAGTGGAAGTCCAAAAATGTATTAAAACTAACAAAGGACAATGGTGGTTTTTACACTTATAGATTCTTGATTCTGTAAAAATCTTGTATGATTTTACAAAAGAATTTATTCCATTTGGATCGCACCTCTCATCCAACTTTGTAGCAGCATTCGTCTGCTACGTGCAATGCCACCCTACAGGCCGCTTTTATTGTATCTTTGTAGGATTGGCTGGCCCAGAATTGACTGTAGGCTAGACTGCAGGCACTTGTAGAACGACCGGTACGACAAAGTTACTGTAAGAGCGGCCGGTAGGGGTATCTCGGCACACAAGACAAAAGCTGCTGCAACTTTTGGTATGCTTATATACGATCCAAATGGAATAAATTCTATAAGCGCGGAGGAATACAAGTTTCAAGGTCATTTCACCCATTTTTCTGTATGTGTAACGTACACAACGTAAAATAGATATTTTGCGTGAACAACTTTACTGTTTTTATAATATAACTAATAGATTGGCCCAAAAAACTAATTCTCATTCTAAAATGAAATAAGGACGGATTTTAAACTATAGAGATAAGAATTGTGATTAATTTCTCCAGGGAACATAAATTATAGGAAGAGAACGATAGAAAGCATATAGAACGCAAATAGGCCTACAAAAAGAAGTCTCCCGTACAACCGAAATTTCCAAATTAAAAAATAATTAAGGTTAATGGAATTTTAGTTTATTTTCCAAAAATAATTCTCTCTGAAAGGAATAAAAAATCTAGTTCAAATGCTTAAATATGCGAGAATTAAATAGATCAATGGAAACCATCATCGTTTAAAAAATCAGGAACAAAACAACAAAAAAAGAAACACGAAAAAATGCCACGAAATAAATGTTGACATATTTTCATAAAAAAAATACATCAAATGATAGCACGCAGGCGGCTTCACTTCAGTCTTTAGTCGCCGTTCTATGCTTTAAAATGATAATAGCAGAACCCTGGTTTATAGTATTTTCAATTATACAATTTGGAACTGTTTTTTCAAGTAAATTTTTAATAAACGACAAACAGGTATGCGTATATAGGCCTACTATTTTTCATGCTTCAAAAAACTGATTGCATTACATAACTTTTTTTAAATTGCATAGTTCTAATCTAACAATGTTTTCTATTGCTTGCATTCTAGAACATTTTAATCGAATAAAATATAGATTTGTATGTATATGAATCTCCTTAAAATGTTAAGCAACTTTTTAAATGACACCTCGTATTTTAATATTGTAAACAGGAGGACAGAGCAACAATTGGTAATGTGGAACCTATTCCAAGACCAGGAATAGTTTATGAGAGGAAAAATTTTAACGAAATCCAAGATGGGAATCAAGCTAGCAAAAGTTTTTGGTTCTCCAAATTCTTCCCTCACAGGCAGAAAGATCATTACTTATCAATGGATATAAACCTTAACAGACAAATTCGATCATCAGCATTAAATGATTCAGAATTGTCATCACAGTTCGAACGATATTGCATTAGCGCCGGAAGCCAAACTTGTACTTGTTACTACCCAGATTTTCCCAATATCACAAAATTTGAGCTTAGCATTGATGACGCCACAAAAAATGCGTCTGGTACCAATGGCACAGGGCCTGGGACCTGTAGTGATCTCAAGGCCGTTGGTCATAACTTGACGGGATTTTATCTAGTTCGTTTCAACTCGAAGAGACCTAAAGCAATTCTTTGTGATTTTTCAGAAAATAGCAAGAAATTTACTACATTGAAAATGTATCCAAAAGTGGAAGACAAAAGCATTTCATATTCAAACACTACTCGAATGTGTGGAGCTGTTCGGAATCAGCCTTGTAGTTTCTACTACTCTGATTATCCTGACGCTCCTCAATTTGAAGGTAATGACACTTCGCTCGATATTAAAGGAGGACCTACTAATAGTGAAGACTTAAAACTGATTGGGCATCGTTTAAATGGATTCTATTTGGAACGAATTAATGTTTTGAAAGTTAAAATAACATATTGTGACTTTGACCATTTCGTATTCGTTGATTTTTGGCTTTTCAAGCATGGTTATATCAGGGATATCTGAAAAAATTGCATTCAATTTTAAAGAACTAATTTAATATTTCATTGTACTGAGTGTAAAAATATATATATATTTAAGAAATACTATGATTACCTGGGTTATACCACCAATCACTCAAAATTGTAATCACACTGACTATTACTACGATTGGTACGATTTGAGCAAGTGATCCCATGTTTTTTCTACTTTAAAACCAATATAATAAATATGAGTTAGGACATTATAACCTTTACTGTTTCCAAAGTTTCTCATACGTATTTAACAGCAATAACGACACACCTTGGATTGTCTCACTTTGGAATATTCCCTGTGCACAATTAAATGTTTTTTATTTAAAAGATAGTGGTTCACTAGCGTGAAGAATATGTACACCAGCAGCAGTGATTCTTTGAACCACAATAAGATGCAATATTCTGCCAAGGCACTAAGCCATCTATAAAAAATGACGAGAAGAGCGTTAAATAATATTAATAGCTGCCATAGTACAGAACAAATGAATAATACCATATACCATAATAAAATGACAAAATATATTCTAACACAGAATGTATTGAATAATAAATACGATTGAAAAGTGACGGAGCCCTTGACTTAAAATATTGTATATTTTCTGCACAGTAAGTTCCCATATATATACCGTTTAAAGAATTCGATTATGGGAATTTTTTAGTTATAAATTACATTTATAAATTAGTTTCAAGTTTTCTTCGTTTGCATGGTCCATTTATTGTAGATTTTTTAAGTGGCTTCAATCATGATTAACAAATAATGTTGAAAAGTGATTAATAAACATGAAAACAGAAATTTGCTTTGTCTTCAAACTTCATTGCATCTTCATCAAATTCAAGCTGAACTTCATTTCAAGCGAAACTTCATTTCATTTGCATCAAATTCAAGCAGATTTGAAGTCAGGGCAGCCCTATTTATAATCAATAATAATTAAAATAGGGGAGTTGAATTAAGATGAGATATTTTTTTTAGATATCACGAATTATTACGTTGATGATAAGAGATTTCACGGAGCATATCATGGCTTTTGCTGACACGGTTTTATTCTGCTTTACTATGTCTGAGAATGGATAATAATTACAAAATTTATATTGTATATTTGACTTATGCAATTCATATACCTGATGGAAGATCGAAAGTGCTATTCAAACAAGTGTCGACGCTTTTTTCAGCCTCTTTCTTTTGCCCCGGAGATAAAAGGGAGCCATCAATCATTCCTTTTTTAAGGTTACCCACATTCATGGTATTTTTTTCTCTATCAAACTAAATCGCCATAATATAATTCGCCAAACAACAAAGAAATGCTTATGTAAATTAGGAATGTATTGACTTAAAATTTACTTACCGCATTCATTAATTCCAAAATGCATTCAACAATCCCCTAAACAAAAATATTTAGAGAAATATTATTGCGAGCGTAGCGAGCTTAATAAGTCATTTCTTCTCCTATTCAGGGCATATGTATCCTATAGTAGTCCTCTCAGAACTTTCTGGACCCCTGAGGCGTGTTTGTGGTTCCAGATTATTTTAGCCTTTCTGGGATTTTTCTTTTTAATAAACTATAGTTCATTCGAAAGGGACTTTCATTATCTAGGTCAGTTTTTGGGGGATTTTCGTTTAAATAAGTAATACATTTGTTTTACCCGTTTCCTTTTTGTCCCATAACGGCCCACGCAATTTCAGTGCCTAGCAACCGTGGAATTTCCACTTCCATGGAAAAGACAGACCCGTTTCTAGGGGGAATGTCGTCTGCCTGCTTGTTGATATACACATACAGAGAGCAACTCGGTATCCAAGTACTAGTTACCTATTTTGTACAGTACTTTGACTGAGGCTTATGAGAATGGACGTAGTGAACGAACTAAAGACCATTTCAATTTTTTTCACGAGTCATAACGCGTAAGCTTTTAATATCAATCAGTATATCAACTCATTTATATATAGCTTCTTTATGGGAAATAAGATGAACATTTATAGGCCTACAAAACCACCCTCATCAAAACAACCACTTCCAATTCTATTCAATCGAAATCCATCACGTCTCATTAAGATTAATTCAGGCGGAGCGTACCGCGAGCAGAAAAGCTCGCTTTACTATCTTAATAGTTAATGCAGTGTTTGTTTTGAATATATACCAGAACATCGTCTTTGGAAATTTTGGTTGCATCTTGAAGAAAAGGATGAACGTTAAAAGTGCATGTACTTGTCAGTTCTTGCTGCTTAGGTGAGAGGCATACCCACTTAAGAAAAGAAATGAACCATTTTAGAGAAATATTCAATACATAACGAAATTATTTTGCATTATAGCTTATCACATAATACCAATTCATTGGTGGGCTTTTTAACCAATTCATCTGGTATATCTATAATAAAGTTAAGGTGTTAACATTCATGAAACTTAGTAGGTATCTTGAATCTTGATAATTTAATAATCAACTACATAATTTTACAAACTAAATAATTATCACAATTTCAACTTCAAATAACTTTAATCTATAACAGGTCTCTTATTTAAAGTTGTAAATAAAACTTTAAACTATAATAATATCAAATATAGCCTTGGTAAAACTCTCTAAATAATTTCAATTTTTATCTTTACTAGAATGTAATATATGCATCATTCAAATTTTACCCGTGAATTTAAGAGAGAGAACAACTCTTGTAATTTCGTTAAAAACAGCAGTGACGAGTTCTGGAGAGGTAACTGGTGGGGGTATTGCCGCGGTTTCTTGAACCTTTTTAAAAATACAATATAACGTGAGAAATAATATAAAAAAAATATAGAAAGAATAGTTACTCACACTTGCTGTAAGATAAATGATTGCCACAAATGAAATGATTAAAGTAAGGCTCCTCATTTTCTACAATTGGGTTTTCAAACGAGCTGTATTAACCAGTTAATTGTGTGCTTTTCTTGAAGAAAGAATGAGGAATGCTGGCGTTGGAAAGGCGTCTGTTGCTCTTGTACGTGCGCTTAAAAGACTGACCTTCAAATACAAAGTTAGTCACTAACGTATTATACATGCCATGACGGTCGTTGCGGACAGTTAGAATTTCCAATTATAATGATATCTGAAAGTCCTTGAAGTTTACGAAAATGGTGAACATAAATAAAACAAATTGTCAGACACAAAAAGAGGAAGGAGAAATTTCCTTCATGTATATTTAAAATATCATTGAATAACACGCTGTACAATTTTAATGGCTTCACTTAATATGTGAAGCGCATTGCTAACCCATGCCATAAAAAGAATACAAACGACAACGAAAGAAAAGGACAGTATTTGGTGACACTTTTACTCATTTTAAAAGGAAAATAAGTTGCTTAGAAACCCGAAATTTGCATATACAATATAGAAGTACACTAAAAGTTTAGGCAACTCTACTTGAATAGTTTAAATTTGTGGGTAAATTTATAAAAGGCTCGCCGGTAAATTAAAGCATTTTAATTCGAGTAAATCAAGAGTTTGAAACCTCTTATATGTCTCTTGGCTCGTGTTAGATGTTGAGTAATGCTTAAAACCATTTAAGCCTTCAAAATTTAAAATGACTTTGATGCCAGTATGACTCTGATAAGCAGCATTTAAAATCGATGTTTGAGCACATAAATGGAATATTATTCAATGCAAATCGCATTTGAAAAAATCCCCATGTTTGTGGAAGAGCAATGGATTTAATTGAACTTTACGTGTAATTGACGTGACCTGACGTTTTACGTCAAATTTGACTTTCGAAAATTGTGACGATAGATGGTATCCGTTCGACGTGGTCGTTTTTTGTAAAGTTGACTTTTGTTGTGATCTGTCCTATTTTATTTTCTATAGATATTGATATATATATATTTAAAACATTAAATAAATATATAGAAAATAGTATTTTTATTTCAATTTTATTATTTTTAAACTTATTTTCTATAGATTTATAGATATTGAAATATAATTAAATTTATTGGTTTGATAGCAATTTGAACAAATAAAATAACCGGAAATGAATACAGCAAAGCACCAGAATTGATTGCTCACATTGCAGCTAGTTCAGAATAACGATTCAAATATATTTAAAATAGTTAAACTTTATGTTGGAAGCACTGTCGCTCTTGGAAATCGGTGCAGAAGAGTCAGTTTGATTTAATTTTAAAAGAAACATGGACACTTCAAAGTATTGGTTGGCAATAATGTTAATTTTACACTCCCATGTACTTTTAAAAAGTGAATTAAATTCTCGAACGAATACCCAAGAGGCAAGTTTTTCTTTTCCACTTAAATCAGAGTATGATTAACTAAATTTACTGGGCTATTATTGTTTATTGTCAATCACAGAAACGGTTAGAAAACTATATATTAGAGCTACAACCTTCGATGCAGCATGAGCAGGTTGCTGGATCAAAGACCAATAGGCATACCAGAGAATTTTCACCTAACCTATCATCATCACGTTTCGACGAGCCATTTGAGAGATTATGTAGAGATGCTGGAAGTCAGCCGTGTACTTGCTACTATCCCGACCATCCGGATGTAACTCAATTTGAACTAAGCGCCGACGACGTCACAAGAAATGCAACAGGGAAAAATGGAACTGGACCTAAGACCTGTGAAGATCTTCGTTTAAATGGCCATGCCTTGGGTGGATTTTATATGGTTGTCTTTGATACAAAAAGAGTAAATATTACCTACTGCAATTTTAGTAATACTACTTTTGAGACCAATGAAAAAATTGCACAAAGCATTTTCAAACAACGTGGCACCACATCCTCGTCACCAATTCTACGGTTCTGTGGTGGCGTTGGAACTCAGCCTTGCGCTTTCTACTACTCTGACAACCCAGATTCACCACAAATTGAAAGGATTAATAACTTAAACGATTCGTCAAAAAGTAGTGGTCCAATGCCGTCCAGTTGCGAAGATTTAAAAACCATTGGTTACAGACTTAATGGGTTTTACTTGGTTCGATTCAATGGAGTAAAAGCTAAAATTGTCTACTGCAATTTGAATTCATCAATTGAAAAGACTGTCAAAGAAAGAATCAAAAGGGCGCCTGGAAAACAGAACAGTTCAAAAAAAGTTTCGCGATTTTGCAACGGAGCTGGAAGCCAGCCATGCTCATGCTACTATTCAAAACAGCAGACATTTACTTTACAGATTGAACTCAGTATTGATCAAATCACTAAAGATGCTTCCAGTGAGAATGGGACAGGACCTTCTAGCTGCGAAGATCTTCATTTAATTGGTCATACCATCAAAGGATTCTACCTGATTCGCTCAAATAGTAAGAAGATGAAAATAGTCTTTTGCGAATTTAAAAATCCTATAGTAAATGAAACAATCAACAGAGACGGAATTGATTTAAAACTAACTTCTGGAAAAAGTTTTCTACCGAACTTGAGTTCAAGTTCTGACTCCTACTCGACCACGACACCCTTCGATTCGGCAACTTTACAAACATCTACGATGAATAAACAAGGTAGTAAAATGTTGTACTTTTCTCTCTTGCTAAACTCGTAGTAGTTCAACTGATTTAAGCAATTAACATCTTAATAAACTATCATTTTTGCTTTGGAACAGTAATTAAATTGAACGAAAAGATTCCTGGAGGCCTGGCCCATAAGGAAGAGAAAAGCTATCCGTTGAAGAATGAGCTCGGTAAATGTCTTGCAGTAAGTAAACTGGGTTCTCCCTCTGAAAACGGTGCTAAAATTATCGTGGCAGATTGTAATCCATCGGAAAAAGGACAGCTCTGGAAGTGGAATGTAAACAACCGATTCTGTAATGATTGGAATAAATGCATTACTATTTATCCTGAATGGAAAAAAGTTTACACCGATAATATCATTCAATGGGAGAATGTGGATGGCAAACCATTTCAATTTTGGCTCCCTGGTTTTGTAATAGCTGGGATCGGTGGCACCCAACTGTCGAATCCTTACGGCTGGTGTTTAAGCAATGCACAAATAATTTCCAATCAGGTCGAAGTATCTGCGACGGTCGAAGTATGTGATGTAAGAAAAAAAGGACAATTATGGTCGTTTTACAGGTACTGAATTTGAATGGTACTGTATGGATTTGACAATTTTTTGGCAATGTAATAATGTCTGCATTTTTGGTGGTTGTATTGCACGTTTTGTTATACAAGCACTAGTGACCAGTTATTTGCACTTGATGATTCTCCCATCTAGAATTTTTGTGAAGGACGAGAAATATAATGTTTTAAATACACATTTTAAAAAGGCTCTAAAAGTACTTTGTGATTGCTATGTGCTATTATTTTAATTATACCAAGTATTTACAAGTCACCCAGGTACTCAGATGTGTAGGCCTAATGACTTGTAAAGGATGAGATTTTTAGAGAATCAAAGTTGATCATAAACTACATCTATTTCCTTTATGCATATTGAAATTTCATCAAATGAAATATACTGTTCAATTCAATAGCTGCACTTAATATGCTCAGCGCATTTCTATTTGTCAAGCCACAAAATAAAAATACAAAAAAAACCATATTATTTAATATTCAACGAAAATTGGACAAAAGTAGTATAATAAAATACAGTAGTATATTTTAAAAAGATTTAAATATATGTATCCGTGGAAAAGTATACGTCATATTTAGGAGAATAAGACTAACGTACTAATAGCAACTCATTGTAGGATTCAGTTAGTTGATCTTCCTTACTTTAAAAAAATGTTGAAGTTAAAGAATTCAAGTGGAATCTGCGTAATGATTTATCTTGAAATATTTTTATTAAGTGAATGCAACCCAAGCTCTAAAAATTTACGGGTAAGCTAGCTAATTATTATTTTAATTGGTGTTAGAAATAAAATTTCATTAAAAATGCTTTACAGAATGAAAAAGAACCCAGAAAAAATAGTATAGATGTTTTCTATCATCAGAATTTATCAGAAAACGAAGAGAACAAAGTAAATGATACCAATTGCCTTTTTTTACAAACCACAGAAAACGAAACCGAAGAACATGATTCGCAATCAAACATTTCTGCTAAAGAAAAGACGAAAACTAATATTAATAGAAATATCCGGGACATTCTAAATCATAGTTCGAAGCTATTTACCTTTGAAGAGCAATTTAAAAGACTATGTCGAGACGTTGGAAGTCAACCGTGTACATGCTACTACCCAGATCATCCCAATGTAACTCAATTTGAATTTAACTCTGACGGAATAACTAAAAATGCGTCCAAGATCAATGGAACAGGACCTAACAATTGTGAAGATCTGAAATCGTTTGGCCACGTTTTGAACGGATTTTATATGGTTCGTTTCAATCCAAAAAGAGTAAAAATTATATACTGCGGGCTCAACCATACGACTCAACTAATCCGCCAAAATGTAACAAGAATTCAAAACTATTTAGAGATAGATAGTATCAAATCTTCATCCAAAGTCTTACGGTTTTGTGGTGGGGTTGGTACTCAACCTTGTCTTTTCTTCTATTCTGATCAACCAGATTCGCCACACATTGAACCAAGAAGCAACAAAATAAATACATCGAATGACAATGGTTCAATACCTACCAGCTGCGAAGATCTTAAAACAATCGGTTATGAATTGAAAGGATTTTATTTAGTTCGTTTTAATGGAATTAAAGTTAAAATCGTCTACTGTGACTTTAAGTCGATAACCAATGAAAGTATCCTCAAACAAAGAAACACAAGAGCAATTGTCAATCAAAACAAAAAAGGAAGAAGCAAAGTTTCACGATTTTGTGATGAAGTCGGGAGCCAGCCCTGTTCTTGCTACTATTCAAAAGAGCCTAATACTTTACAACTTGAACTAAGCAGTGATCCAGTGACTAGGACTGCTTCTAGTGAGAAGGGTACAGGGCCTGCAAATTGTGAAGATCTTCAACGCATTGGCCATAAAATCAAAGGATTTTATATTGTTCGCTCAAAATTTCTTAGGATGAAAATGGTATTTTGTGAGTTTCTGAAGATTGGAGAATCAAAATACCAAACCAAGGGACATAAAATTAAGGAAGTTGGACCTTTAGCACACGAAGATTTAATTGGTTGCCTCCCTTATCTACATTTCAAGAACGAAGAATTCAAAGCATGCGTGATGGTTAATGATACAAATCGTGGATCGCTAGTCGTTGCAAGTAGATGCAGTAATAACAACACAAAAAGTTTTTGGGTAAAAAAAGGAATGCATCACATCTGTTCAATTTACAAACCTCAATGCCTGACATATAGAATCAACTCTTCTGTTGGAAATGTAACGTTAACGGGATACAACGCAACTTCAAAAGCACAGCAATGGACCATGAACAATGAAACAAACCAGCTTGTGAATATTGAAACGTCGCATTGCCTAGAACCTTATGGAAAGAAGCCTTCGCACAGGGCTTATTTGATTTTGCAGCCCTGTGACCCAGAAAAATACAAAATGAAATGGTCATTGAGTCCAGTTACGAATCCTACCAATGACAATCGCACACAATGTATAACTAATCAAGTGAGTACTGCGTCATCTTCTTTTAAACCAACTACGCCAAGCCTCCAACAATATTCTCCAAATAACAATAAGTTCAAACCGTCAGCCCAACCAAAAACTGATGTCGATCAAATAGTTTTTCCAACAACTAAAATGAATCAATCACTGGGTATGATGATTTTTACATTTTTAACTAGCATAAAAAATTGAAATCTAGCCATTGTGTCAATAAGTTTATTCTAATATGAACCAGGTTCTGAGTATAACCGACAGATATCACTTAAAAATGAGGATGGAAGGAGCTATCTGCTCAAGAATGAGCACGGAAAATGCATGGCTGTGAGCTCCGGTTTTTCCAAAAAACCATCCGAAAATGGTGCCTATATCATCCAGTCAAATTGTGACCCATCAGAAAAAGGACAACTTTGGACATGGAAAGACAAGGGCCGCCTATGCAATGGTTGGAATAAATGCCTTACTATTGGTTTTGAATATAAAGGAGGTCCTTCACAAGATATAATGCATTGGGGCAATATTGATGGAAAAAGAAATCAGGACTGGTATCTGGGGTATTCTAAGGATCAATTGAATCAATTAGCTGCTATGGGTTGGTGCTTGGGAGTTATTAATGATGCAAATGGTGATTCAGCAAGATTAGTGGTTGATTTATGTGGAAAAAGACAAAAGGGACAGTTTTGGTCTTTTTATTGGAAGTAGTTTTTTTCTAAAATTAAATATTTCAAATTAAAAGATAATACATGGACAATGATTAAGTCATATATAAGTATACATTTTTTGCTAAGTAACTGTGTTCGGTGGTTGTATTTGCAAAACTAATAAAATAAACATCTGTTCGTATCTAATACTGAAAATTCACTTTTCGTAAAAAAAATGGCTTTCAAAATATCAAAATATAATGAAAAGTTTATTGATTCAAGTTTGAGTAAACAGAAACTAGCAGAATTTTCTTGTTGTTTTTCAATATTTTCTACCAAAATTGGCACAACAAATGCGATAAAGTGGCAGCGGCACAGTTTTCAAACCCTAAAAACAAAGACAGCAGCCGCTAGTGCTTTTATTTCATTTATCCTACCCGTCTTAAGATAATTGTATTCGATTATAGTATACTTACGTAAAATTAAAACAAAATACTAAATGCTGTAAATTTAGAAACACAAATTCATTGGAGTGAATCAATTATTTTTATTATCACCATTCTTAAATTATTACTTCCTTTCCAATTATTATAGATATTTTTTTATAAATATTGCTTTTTTAATGCAAGAAAAACTTTCCATACCTAGTCCTCGGTTCATTTTGTGTAAATGCTTTATCTGTACACTTAATGCTATTGATTGAAGTTTAAAAAGCGTGTAATCAAAACAATAACGTATTGACATAAAGAAAAGTTTTTAAAGTAATTATACCGGAAATAAAAATATGAAAAAATTAAAATGAAACAATTTCATATTAAATCCTGAATGTAAAATTGCTTTTTGAAATTTGAAAGCTAATAAATATAATCTGAAATAATATATTCAGTAAAACAGCTAGTGCTAGAAACCACTATAACTATGCGTGATAGTCAGTATCTTTGGTTTTAACTTAAAAAATGATCAAGTTAAAATATTTGTTCGGACTTATTTTATTTTGCCATTTTCAAGTACTTTTATCAAGCGAATTTTCATCGCACACAGAGACTATAGAGGTAAATTTTAACTAACGGATTTATTAAAACTGAATGACGATGAGAAATGAATACAAATATCCACTCAACTGTTTTGTAATTTACAGAAAGGGCTAAATGAAGTAAAAACGGCAATGGCCGATCGAAGTGTCAAACCGAAGAAAAAGGTCGATAAACGTGATCTTATAAGGCTTTAACCAATTTAAAGTCCTCGATTTTCGATGATCAATTCGAAACTTTTTGTCGAGACACTGAAAGCCAGCCATGTACTTGCTACTATCCCGATCATTCTGATGTAATTCAATTTGAACTCGGCACTGATCAAATCACTATAAATGCTTCCAGTGTAAATAGAACTGGACCAAGCAACTGCGAAGATCTTCAATCAATTGGTCATCATCTAATAGGATTTTACATGGTGGGATTCAACCCCAAAAGAGTTAAAATAATCTACTGCGAATTTGATCAAATAAAATTTGAGCAACTTAGCAACCATTCTGCAAACATGCCAAACATTTTGAACCAGAGTGACAAATATAATAAAACTTCATCAAAAGTTATTAGATTTTGTGGTGGGGTAGGAACTCAAATGTGCACCTTCTATTATTCTGATCAACCCGATTCTTCAAAGCTCGAAACCAAGAACAATAAGGAAAATGCCATGAAAGGACCAACAAGCTGCGATGATCTTAAATACATTGGTTATAAGCTTAAAGGATTTCATTTACTGCGTTTCCATGGAACTCAAATAAAAATAGTTTACTGTGACTTTGATACGTCAATTAACAAGGAAAACAAGAAATCAAACACACAGAAAAATAAAACAGTTCCAACAAATGTTAGGCGATTTTGTGATGGAGTTGGAAGTCGGCCATGTTCCTGTTACTATTCAAAACAGCCTGGTATGCTACAATTAGAATTAAGCAGCGATCAAGTCACTAGAAATGCTTCACATGAGAATGGCACAGGCCCTGCCAGTTGCAAAGATCTTGAATTAATTGGCTACACGGTCAAAGGATTTTACGTAGTTCGTTCGAAGAATCTAAGGATGAAAATGGTATTCTGTGAATTTGCCAAGGAAGCAACACAAGAAAATGAAAACCAAAGTAAAAAATCATTAGCGCCTGTTACATCTAATGCCGATGTTTAAAAAATCTCAACTTCAAAACCAACAGAAAACGTGAATATTATTTGGAATAATAATTTTCCAAAGATAGAAGTTTTAATCAACAAGATCGACAATAAGTCACAAACTAGTATGATTTTGATTTCATTGGTTACTCAAGTTGCTTTCCAGTCGAAATTTAAAAATGTATGATGTATTAAATCCGCGTATTTTTTAAATAAAGGTACAGTTTTTGACTTTAACCGAAAGACACCAGTAAAAAACAAGGATGAGGAAAGCTATATGTTAAAAAATGGTCATGGAAAATGCATGGCTGCAACTTATTCGAATCCAAAAACTCGTGCTGAAAGCGAAGCTTTCATGAAACAATTGGATTGTGATCCATCAGATAAGGGACAATTTTGGAAATGGAAAAACCACGGCCGTCTTTGCAATGAGTTGCATACATGCCTGACTATTGATTTACATTATGAAGAGGGTTATTCACATGACATAAAGCATTTGCACAATGTTGAAGGAATTAGACATCAGGAATGGAGTCCAGGAAGTTTTGATGGTCAAATATTGTCTACTATTAGTTATTATTGTTTTGGCGTTCTTTATGACTGGGCTAACAATGGAGCAAGGCTAGCAGTGCGGCCATGTGAAAAGAACGAAAAAGGACAAATTTGGTCGATTTATAAGAAGTAATTTTGGTCAATTTTTCTTTGTTTTGTTTTTAAGGGTTTAACATGGTAGGAAATGGCAATTTTAGATTCCTCAAAATTTACAAGGAATATGGTTGGCTATATCCTTAAACAATTGATTTTAAATTATTATCTTGGTGTCTGTATTTTGAAAATTGAAATGAAATGAAAATGAAAAATATATTTTGTAAAACAGTAAAAAACTTTTTATTTTTTTATATTTTTACAATGAAAAATACCTGAATACATATGGAATACAATGGACAATGCATGACTACTTAGCTTTACAACTATAAATAAGAATCATATTTTTAGAATTATTTTTAATGGATCAATCTCATTATTGGAAACACAGCTGCTCCAATAGGTATTCCAGATAGTAGGCCTAGAAAATTTGCCTGAATTTTAAAAGATATATGAAAAAGTTAAAGTTTTCCTTCTGAATAAGAATTTGTATTTAGAATGTGTATTTTATGTAACGACAAAATGAAATAAATAATAATAAAATAAACTTTAAACAACTGAGAATTTAAAAGCAGCCTGCATTGGTTTTGACAAATAAAAATTTAATTAAAAAAACGCAGCGATGGTTCAGTTATACGGTCCAGTGTTCCGGATTTGACAAAAAGTCAGATTTGGACAACTCCAAATCAGATTTCAGTTAGACATTTAAGCAGCAGGAGGAATAGAAAACAGCTGTACATTTATCATAGCAAAAATGAGTAAATAAAAAAAATGTGGTAGCATTCGGTTCGCATCAAATCTCGTTGGCCGTGGCAAAAACTCGTTGAATGCTCCCGGAAGATGCTGGAATTCCAAACAGTTCTCTGGCGATCAACAGTGAGAGGTGAGGAAAACAATAAGCTGAGCTGATCTCTTCCAATAAATTAAAGGTCTAGAGACTTTTAAAAAATAAGCTTGATATTGGTACTAATTACTAATTATTTCAAAAGAAGGATTTGAATTGTAGCTACACGTCCGAGGGTGTTCAAATCAAATCCGCCACTTTTTCAAAACTTTAAATCCGCTCCAAAATCCGGATTCGCATTTGATTTGACTCTAAAATGCGGAACACTGATACTGTCACTCGCACAAGCAGTCTCTCGGTCATTGCGGCGTTGCATCTTTTTTCGCATCAAAATGGGGAAGTTTTGAAATGTATAAAAAAAATCATAAACATTTCGTGAGTTCGGCGATAAAGACGCAAAATCGATTGAAAATACGATCGATTCATTCAACATTAAGAATAAAGCTGATGACGTGGTGACAAAATCATTTTTATCTACACAGGAGTCACCAATGTAGCTGATTAACAGATCTACAACCAAAGAAAATAAACGCAAAAAGAAAAACGTCCTTCCGAATTCGAATTGAAAAAATTCTATGAATTAGGGATCTACTTTTTGAGGTAAAATCAGCTTACAATCTTAAATTATGACCCTTTCAAATACCTTTAAATAAGACAATATCAGTATTTTAAATAAAAAATGATTTTTAAAAAGACTTTTTTCCCCTAATTATGATTTTATTCTGATTGCTTAAACGTCAACGTTGTTTCTATCTTACAGTAGATATCAATATGGGAAGAAAAAACGGAGCGATGACTACCTGGCTTCTTTGTAAGCTGATCTTGGTATCGCACCTGCCTTTCTACCAAATTTGCCCTGCCGAGGCGGCTGAAAATCAAATGGATCCGAACGTTACTGACATTAAATTAGACACGAAAATTAATTGTGATGACCGAATCGCCAAAATTGAAGCTAAAGGTAATGAGCAAGAAAACGAAATATTGAATTTGAAAACTACAGTAGTTGAAGACAGAGAAATGATAAATTTTCTGAGTGAACGTGTGGCACGACTTGAGCAATCGGCGAAAACCAACGAGGCAGGAAGTGACGTGGCTATCCTGACTCGACCAAAACGGCCATATCGATTGATCCCAGTGAAACAACACAAGTTAGTAATCGATTAAAATAATTTAAGATATATACCTATTCCTTAATCTTAATTGAAAATTCATAAATGATTTTAAAAGAGAGAATAAGGAGAAAGAATACAAAACTAAAAACAATGATGAAGAAAATTATGTGAGGCAACCTTTTTACGGCCCTGCTACCAACTGCGATGAATTAGGAATTATTGGTTACACATTGAACGGTTACTACCTGGTTAATGGCAAGAAAGAGTCACAAATTCCCGCGATTGAAATCATTTATTGCTATTATAAGAATACTGGTGAACCAAATGGAAGTAAGAATACTTTTAGTAAATCTCTTTTCAATAGATGCCAAGGATTTAACATTGATTTTTTATCAACAATTTTTATTTATTTTCTATTTAGTAATTAAAGAGGAGCGATTTGGCGTCGTCACTTTAAATGCCCAAACGGTCAAATCCAAAGGTACAGTGACAGTTTCTTGCATTATTATCTAATATCTTCTCTTTAATCTAATCTTCTCTTTATAGTAAATATGTAATAATATTTATTATACCAAAACATAATTATTCATTTAAATTTTAAACACAAATATATTTCTTTCTTTTTTCAATTTAAATTAAAAATTCCAGCTAATTAATTTTATTTTTTTGAAAGTAAACAAAGAGGAGCGATTAAGCGTCCTCACTTTAAATTTACCATCGACTCAATCACAAGGTTTGTACAGGTTCTCGCATTAATAAGCATTATTATCATATATTACTGTATTTTAATATATTTACTCCAAGTATTTTGCTTATTATTATTATTGCAATTAACAAATTGATTTGCTTAACGTATTATTGCTCATAGAGGAGTGTGATTTTGATTATGCCAGTAAGTCTTTTGACATAATAGCACTAACACTAGCACTTTTAAGTTTAGAAGACTAAATTTTTTGTCCAATAGTTTTGACCCCCTCTTATTTGTATATTGAACATTGAAACAAATGTTTCTTTTTTTTCTTTTTCTTTGCCAATAGTCAGATATTAATAATTATGCTTGTATACTTTTTAAATTTTTTATTTAATATACAGACAGCAAGGGTATTTTCGAGCCATCAATTCCCACTACATTAACAAGACCTTCAACTTTGAGTTCAAAACTGCTTTCGAAAGAAACGACATCGTTGATCGTAGAACCAAATTCAACAGTGATTAGAAAAGGTTTATACCACACCTAACACTTCAGTTACTACTAAACCTAAATCAACAGCAACAAATTCTGAACCGATTACTAATTATTTAAATGTTAAAATCTCTTAGCGATAAGATTAAAGATTCATAGTTATTTTTAACGTTCTTATCTTTTTCCTAGGAAAATCGTTTAAACTGGGAAAAAATATACCTTTGGAGCATAAGGATGAAAATAGCTATTTGCTTAGGCATAACATTGGCAAATGTCTTGCTGTTAGTACTACAGGGGAAAACGAAACTCTGATAATGGGGCTAAAATAATCATGTCCGATTGTAACCCCACTGAAAAAGGCCAACTTTGGAAGTTTATCACGTTCAATTATGCTTCTAGAGGTCAAACAAGTGAAGCTTCCAGACTTTGCAATGAGTGGGAGAAATGTTTGACAGTCGATTTTAAATGGAATGGTGGATATACATCTAATATCTTTCACTGGGAAAATATTGGTGGCGAGGAACGTCAAAGCTGGTATCCATATGACCGGTTAGGTAGCATTAGTCACTTTGGTTTATTATTGAGTGTTAATGAAATTTCTAATCCTCAAGAAGTTGTGTTAAACACTAGGGGAAAATCCTATGATAGATGGTCTTTCTATACTTGGAATAACTGACTATTGATTAAATCAATATTGGTTTTCGCACTTGGTAGAATTGGGCAAACAACACAAAGGTGATGGGTAAATAAATATAAATAAACTGGCAAATAAACAAAAAACTCACGAAATATAATATATTGCTATTAGATGCATCTTGCGTGAATGCCATAACACTATGAAATCTAAGTATGAACAAAGTCATAGGCGCCGAATTCCAAAATTTTCGGAGGGGGTAACGGTATGGTTGACATGGGAAAATCCAGAAGGGAGCGAAACGTTTAAAATAAGCTAAAATCCTAGCTAAGGCATAATCCGTCGATTTCAGAGGGGGCGCCGCACACATTGCAAAATTTCAGAGATTAGGTCGTTGCCAATGGGAAAAGTTATTTTCTTAATTTAAATGCACAAGAATTACTTGATTATTTCTGTAGCTCTCATCCCAAGTTTCATAATTCGGTAATTTTTATCGATTTGACGTGATTATTTGATTTTAAAAAGTTGTTCATCGATGATATCTTTCGATGGAATAATGTGGTTTTGTTGGTGGTAAAATATTTCAGTCCTGGTTTCTACTGTTGGTCAATTGACAAATTTTAATGCTTGCACCTGCTTTGATAATCGGATGTGAAATAAATCAGATATTTATAAATAGATACACACACATAAATGGATATGTAAATGAAAAATATCTATGTATATGAGCATGGATGTAAGTTCTGGTAAGTTATGATAAATCAACATATCAAGCCACTGCTATAGCCAATCACTTTACAATTGAGCTACCGAGACGACATTTACTCCCTAATTTTATGTGTAAAAATATTGCTAGAATAGACTGCTTTCTCAAATTCGAGTATTTCAGTATATTCATTTATTTAAACAATTTAAAGAATTCAGTAGGCAGTGTCAAGTTCCCCCCGCTCTATGACCGGCGTAAACATTCTCTCATTCCTTTTGGATTTCATCATTCTCTTACTTTACTTAATCTACTTAATTTATTTAATTTACTTAATTTACTTAAATTCTTCTATTTACTTAATTGTAAATCTCCCCACCCAAAACCCCAATTTTTGCTTCGCGACTGGTCCCGATTATAGATCTTTTCAAGCTTATAACGAAATAAATTAAGAGTTTGAAGTGATTTAATTAAACTAATTGACGAAAAAGCGTAGTCGCATACTATAGTTTTACCGTTAAACAGTGCGGAACATTCTGTACACAATCAATGAATAAAATGGGAAAAGTATCCGGTATTCGTACACTAACACAATTGTATGCATAAAAATATTGAAATATATCCAGGATGAAACATAAAATTTCAAATAAAATGAATTTTATTGTATTTGACAGTTTATCCAAACGTTAAAGTAAAAAAAAATCTTTACGCAATAACTTTTTTTTATCGCGACACATTCTTTCTAATGCTTTAATAATTCATTGCTGCGTTTAAACTATCCTTTCCTCTCCTAGTGCATTTTGAAATATTTTAGAAATAAAATGTACATTTTTTAATAACGTCAGCAATACATGGCCAAAGTCGAGTGGCTCTCAGTGAATACTTAACAGTCGCTGAGGGTAAACGCGAAGATGAAAAAATGGATTGGAATACTAACGTTTATTCAACTTCATGTTTTGTTTGCAGAAAACGTAAGACAACTATAAGATATCAAACATTTCTAAACCGAATAAAATTAGTCAAACTTGCTAAATTGCATATATTCGATACCGATTTTTCCCCTTTAAAAATTCAAAGAAATTGGTATATACCCGAAATCAATCATAGTGAACTTTTCGACAAGGTTTAGAAAATATTAGATGTACCTGCAAAAACAAACAGACACTTTGAAATAAATGATTTATTATGGGTTATTAAAAATTGAATTATTACTAATTGATTTATTACTTATAGGAGTCGCTTGATTCAATAATTGAAGCTCACCACCAACAATACAATACTACTGCAAGAACGAACCTGGAAAAACAATTGCAACCTAACGATTTTTATGACAAATTGTTTAAAAGAAACGAAAACCGAGAAAATGAACTAAAAAATAGTTATTTGGATTCAAAATTAGAGATAATGACAATCAGAGATCATAACTTGGAATCAATCCATTTTAAGAGAATCCTTAGATCACTAAAAAATAAGCCAAGTTTATCAGAAATGGACCAACAATTTGAACAATTCTGCCGTGTGTGTCTTCCATGCACTTGCTATTACCCCGATCATACGGACGTGGTTCAGTTTGAACTCAGTACTGATGACATTACTCGAAATGTGACTAGCAAGAATGGCAATGGGCCAGCAAGCTGTCAAGATCTTGAACACATTGGTTATCATTTAGATGGATTCTACCTGGTTCGTTTTGGCGCTGCCAACAGAGTAAAAACTGTATTTTGCAGTTTTTCAAATGCAAAAAATCATAATAATAAACAAAAATTTCCAGAAAAACAAACCTCATTGAAACAAAATAACGATGTAACGATGACTTTAGTACAGAGTTACGATAAATCATCTTCTATTGTTAAGCATATTCGGCTTTGCGGAGGTGTTGGCAGTCATCCTTGCGCTTTTATGTATGCTGATTATCCAGATATCTCTTATATTGACCCGAAATCAAGTGAATACGAAGCAAGACCTACTAGTTGTCAAGATCTTCAGAAAGTTGGTTATACTAATAAAGGATTCTATTTTATTTATTTAAATGGTATGAAAGTCAGAATTGTCTTCTGTGACTTCGACCCTAGTATGGGAAAGGAAATAGATGAAGGTCAAACTGCATTATTAACTTCTAAACACGATGCAGTATCGTCACCGGAACGTCTAAGGTGCAATGTTGGTATCGGAAGTAAACCGTGTTCTTGTCACCGTTCTGATCATTCTGATAAGCTTCAAATTGAGCTTAGTACTGACGAAGTCACCAGGCATGCTTCAAGTAAGACTGGACCGGGCCCTTCCTCTTGTAAAGATCTTGAAATTATTGGTCATACTCTTGAGGGGTTCTATATGATTCGGAACAATGGAAAGAAAATGATTATTGTGTACTGCAAATTTTATTCCAAAGAAAAAGAAGAGGAGAGAAAAACCATGAAATCTAATTCTATGACAAGACCAGTGGTGAAAGACCTCGAAATAACATCGAGCACGATATCAAGTACCATCAGAGATCTTATAATATCTACATTCGAGCCAACAAATGTGCCAGTACGAGGTAATCAAGTTCATTCGAATCATCATTCATTTTATATATTTTTATAATTATTAGTTTTTCATGTAATATACAGCAGGCAACAGGGTTTCAATCGAACAATCGGCACCCAATCTATTTACTAATTTACCAATTCAAAATGCAAACACTATTTCAAAAGAAACTAAGTCGCTAATTCTAAATCCAGCTACAACATTGATTGGAAAAGAGGTTTTTAAGATAAACACTCCACCTACTACCACTCAAATTACTGCTACATCAACTGATAGGGCTACTACCAAAGCAAAAAGTATTTATAATCTGAATTAATTACCAGAATTAACAATATTGTTAGTGCTTTCTGTTTATAATTTTGTATATTTCCAGGTAAATCGTTTAAATTGGGTAAAAAGATACCATTGGAGCATAAGGATGAAAATAGCTATTTACTTAGGCATAACACTGGTAAATGTCTAGCTGTAAGTACCATAGGACCCAAACGAGACTCTGATGACGGGGCTAAAATAATCATGTCCGATTGTAACCCCTCTGAAAAGGGACAACTTTGGAAGCTTACAACATTCAATTATACTTCTAGAGGTCAAACAAGTGAAGCTTCCAATCTTTGCAATGAGTGGGATAAATGTCTTACAGTAGACTTTAGATGGTATAATGGCTATACATCTAATATCTTTCACTGGGAAAATATTGATGGCGAGGAACGCCAAATGTGGTCTCCATATGACCGGTTAAGTAGCATTAGTCATTTTGGTCTTTTTTTGAGTGTTAATGAAAATTCTAATCCCCAAGAAGTCGTGTTAAACTATATGGGGAAATCCTACGATAGATGGTCTTTCTATACTTGGAATAACTGAACTTTGGTCTACATTAATTTTTTTTGTCACTTGTAAGAACTGAATGTAAACCTCAAAGGTGGTGGGTAGATGAATACAAAAAAAACTGCAGAATAAAAACACGAATATGTATTACTTTATTAGGCCTATTATATCTGAGAATATATAATTTAAAAAATCGGTATATTTTATATTTAATATGTAACTCATACCTGGTGATAGAAGATCAAAACTGCTACTCAAATAAGTGTCGATGCTTTTAGAGCCACTTTTGCCCCTAGAGTCAAAAGGGAGCCATCATACATTCTTTTTCTAACTTTACTCATATGGGTGGTATTTTTTTTCTATCAAACTAATTCGCCATAATATATGGCAAACAAAATATTTGACTAGGAATTTATTGTCTGTTAATTTATTTACCGCATCAATTCCCTCCAAAATTCGTTCAACAGTCACCTAAAGAAACAGATAAAAAAAATTAATTTATGCAGTGTTGAAATCTAATATAACTTAACGTATAAGGCAGAAAAGTTGTGGGTCTGTACCTCTATGGCTGTCAAGAAATTCCCTGATTGGTCCACATTTTCAGGGGGCGCTAAGGCGCTTAGAGTAAGCAGATAAAATTTCAATGTGCAAGTGTAGTTTTAGTTCTAAAGGAAAATGTGAGAGAACTTTACCCTAACGCTATTAACACTAACAGTATAAAACACATAAAAAAGTTACAAAAGAGATGAAATATCTGCCAGTATGAATAAAGACATTTCATTAAATATATATAATTAACCGTGAAAAAAAATTATGTTACATCAAGTGAACGTCAAGTCCACTCGAAAAAGAGACTAGGGTCGCTTGCTTATAGGCTATGGCACTGCTAAATATGTCATATTGACGATTAACTTTTTCCTATTTTGAATAAATGCACGTAAAACGTCACTGCCGAACGTCGATTTTCTTTTTTTCAAGCGTCAAGCGTCAACGTCTCGTCAAACGTCGTATTTGACGTTCAGTCAAGAAGTTTTGTCATATTTGACTAGACGTCACACCTTGACGTTCCAATCACTGGTTTCTTCCACCCATCTGCATTATTATTAAATCTCCTGGAATATTTATACTTCATTTATTGCACGGCAACATGTGCGTCATATATTGGTGTAAAATATAAACATTTAAGAGTCAAAATCGGAAAAGCACAAAAACGAAATGCAATGCACCGATTGAATTATTTTTGTTATGACTTGTAAATTTGCACATCGTCAGAAATACACGAGTAAAACATACAGAGGTTGCCAGTTACAGATTAGAACCTTTTAGAGTACTACGGTCTTTTTTCGAATTTCCGAACATATCAATGGCACAGAACCAAAAAATGGATCGGAATACTAGTACACATGCAACTTCAACTATTAGCAGCCGATAAAGTAAACAATAATTAACAAGCATCGACAGCAAGCCAACATGCGAAACAACAAGACCCGCTCCGCCTAAACCCTCGCGAAATTGTTGTTTGTTCGGTTAAGAATCAAAGTAAAAGAAAATGAAATGTGAATAATCCAAGTTTATTTTGACACACTGAACGAGTTTTAAATTGATTGAACACAGGAAACCCCTGAAGTCTAACGTTATTTCATTAATTCATCAAGTAATACATGGATTATAGCTTTCACAATAGGAGGTGCACAACTTCACACCTAAATAAAGGTTCACAAAAAATTACAGTTAAATCTGTTGCGTTGTGTAACCGGAACTTGCATAGGCGTAGAGTTCTCATTTTCTCGGAGGGGGCTCTCCCTATATCTCTAACGGGGCTCAAAAAACGGAAGTCCATAAGACCCTGTACATTTTATCCGATCCCGGCTGGGGCTGGAGCCCCGGATCCCCCGCATACTTTACGCCTATCACTTCAATTTGCAAAAATCTGAATAACCCTGAGGCGTTTACAATGTTAAACAGTAGGGCTATACCGAGAAGGCTTTCGTCTGCTCAAAAATTAAACGCCTATAAACCCTCTTCGAGTATGATTACATACTCTTCACTCGGGGATAAATAAAATCATAGTTTTATCATTCTTACTAAATCTTATCACTTAGCAAGAAGTAGTTTACGTAATTTTTTTAATTCCCTTAAAACGAAAACTGGTTACAAGATTTATTCAATTAATCAAATTTAAATTGCCGATGCATATATGCAGCATAGTGTTTTCTTTCTTCTTAAAAGGATAATTTTCTCTCTTCTTATAAATAAGGAAATACTATCTGAAAATGATCTACAATTTGAAGAATTCTGCCACTAGAGTGTTCCATGCACTTGCTATTATCCACATCACACAGATGTGATTCCGTTTGCAATGGACGAGATCGCCACCTAGGAAGTAAGCAGTAGCTATATAGTTCTGCGTTACTGCGAAGTAGCAGTATATCTCTCAGTTGTAAAGGAGAGCAATTGAGAAAAACGCATATTATTAAACTATATAGCTACTGCTTACTTCCTTGGTGGCAGTTGTTGAAATACGTTTAAGCTAACGAGAACTTTTGGATAACATTCTAGACAATTCTACAAACCATAACTTTTCACAACAGTTGTTTAAACACAAGCTCCATTCTTTATATTTGTCTTATCATCAAATAATTAGTGCATTTTAACAAGTGCAAAAGTTTATTCCATCTCCACGATCATGCCCTTTCGCTTATTTTCTTCAATTCATTTTTTTGTTTTTCTTCAAATTGTAATCTGCCTTAATGTCAAACATTCTATAAAAAGGTAAGCATCTCTTTACAATAATATTAATAAAATTTCTTGAGTTACTGTATGTTACTGTGACTGTTTTATTGCATCTCAATATTAAATCTGGTCTTATAATTTAAAATAAGGAGGATTCGCAGCCCTGTCTGGGACTACTTCACAAAACAAGGGAGGTATGGTCATAAAGTGACCGAGTGCAACACCTGTATGGCATCTCTGTTATCATGCTTGTCTTGTATCCCCTCTCAGACGATTCCAATCTGCAAGCTCTCGTAGCCGTTCTGGTTACGATCGCATGAATTTGCCCTGATGAAATACCACCCTCTAAATTACTTATCCCTCAACCTCACTGAGTGGGAACATCTCCTTGTGCAGCTCCTTGGCGCCACATTCGTTGCTCTGACTATAGATATTCCCGGC
The DNA here is from genome assembly GCA_030141595.1 of Chydorus sphaericus. Classification (NCBI taxonomy): domain Eukaryota; kingdom Metazoa; phylum Arthropoda; class Branchiopoda; order Diplostraca; family Chydoridae; genus Chydorus; species Chydorus sphaericus. The sequence continues at coordinate 10,361,324 of CM057929.1, read as the reverse complement.
ACCGATAGTATTACACGACAGTGGTGGTCAACTTCATCAACGAGCACTTGCAGATGGATTCAGGGTTGCTAAAAAGGGTTCTCCTTCCCCGAGAGCCACACGGCACAGAACATAGCATACAGACTCATCTTCATCGCAAGGGAGTGGACCATTTTCGATAAATTAGTAATGTTGGTCACCGATAATGCGATCAAGATGATATCCGCTGCTAGGTGTATTCCCACTTGGAGGCACTATCCCTGCTTCGCTCACACACTCCAATTAACAATAACGGATGCTCTAGCTGTCACCTAGTTAGAGGGACTTTTAGCAAACGCTAGAGCAATCGTCACTTTTTCCCATTCGAGCACCATAGCGGTGGACTATTCGAGCACCTACAAGGTGGAATTCAACCTGCATTTGCTGAGTAGTCTTCTTGAACTGAAGGAGTCCATGTGTGATGCGCTTTACTGTCGAGAGGTTAATCGGTCCCAGTTGGATCTATAAGACTATGAATGGGAGATGCTGTCAGAGTTGGTTAACATATTGCCCCCCCCCCCCCCTTGAAGAAATTACGACCCACTCGTCTTCCCAAAACATATCCATCGCTATCCAACATTATTGCAGCAGTCCGGCTGCCTCAGGCTTCATTGTTTTCGCCCCCCTTCGATGAGTAACCGTATCCGGATTCCTTGTTGAAAGAGCTTCAAGAGTAATTTCTCAGTGGCCTACATTTTCGATTCCGTAGTATTGATCTCAGCACCTCGATTTTGTCATCTTCATAACTTGATCCCAGGTAATAATAAAAAAATGGAAAACAAGTTCACTACATTTTCTTCTAGATTCAAACATCTGCATTTAACCAAAGAGGACCACACAAGTGCTTAGTCACGCCTCCGAGGTTTAATTCATTTCTCTTCCGAGATTGAGCCAAAGTCATCCTAGGACCTGTTCGCCGATTCCGGAAGTACTCCAAGCGTCTATTTTTCCATCTGCCGTATTAGTCATGATTCATATTTGGCATCCAGCAACTTCCGGAGAGGAAATGGGTCGAAATGGGAAGCCAACCGGCTGGTATTGGTGGCTGACTGCGCGGATCCGCCTATTCAAAACCGCAACATAGATCCATTGAGGTGGTAGTGTGGGAAAAACAAGGTGGTTTTGGAGATAGTTATGGTATGACTCAACCGCATGTACGCAAATTTCTCTGCATTCCGGCGACTTCGGTAGAACTGGAGCTAGTATATCGGCATATTAATGATTACATAAGCAAACATATTATGTGAAAGTTTATGGTTGAACAAAATGTAAAAAAATAAAAATAGAAATCGCGAATGTATTTTTTTTTAATTAATTGTTTTCTTTTTCGTTCTCTGTTGCTCCCTCCCCAATAAAACAATGTAATAAAAGTGTTATAAAAAAGCTTCATCTGCATACCTCTACCTCGTTGAACTATTATTTTCGTATTCTAATGCATCTCTTTTATATAATTTTGGAATTTTAGTAGTTATTTTTAAACAACATTAGAACAGCCTCAGCAGTACGTGAATACTGAAACTTGAGCTAAAAATCTTAAACCAATCTTTAACTTTTCCTTTCGCCCTTTTCCATCCAAAATATTTTAATATAATTTGAATCTTCCGAAGGTTTTTCCAACAGAATGAATTTGTCGTCTAGAGAATTGACGCTTTTTTCTCCCATTCGACACCGTGCTAAAGGCCTCTGTGGAGAAATATTTAAACAAATGAAGGAGTTGCTGAGCTAGCCATTTTTTTGTCAACTATCTAAGCTGATCTGTAGGCGACACGAGTACGATAAATGAAGTATCAAGAACCAGGAAAGAGAACGAACCATGTTAGCGACTCCTTCAGACCCAGCTGGTCTTCAATTGGTAAATATCACCGTGTTTACCTCGGCGAAGAGGTCGGAGAACCTACGAGCTCAACTTTGGGGCTTGTATATCATCAGATTAATGGTTACATAAACAAACATGAATTATTTGAAATTTATTGCTGAATAAAATGTACAAGTTAAAAATAGAAATCGTAAATGTATTTTTAAAACTCAGTTTTTCCTCTTCGTTTTCCGTTGCCCCCTCCACAATATAATAATCTAATAAAAATATGTTATAAAACACGCTGCACGTGCATACCCAACTCTCGTTTAAACTATTATTTCCTATTCTAATGCATCGCTTTTATATAACTTTTAAGTTATTTTTAAACAACGTTAGAACAACTTAATCAGTATAGTACGCTGTGAAAATTTTGAAAAATCAAGAGGTTTCTAGTAAATAGTTAGAAGCCATCGGAATAATACGCAGTTTCAATTTTCTGGTATTCATAAATGGCGAAGCTAAGGAAATTTTTTGGTATCCTAACGCTTTTAAATCTACAAATATTTTTAGCAGGCAAAGTAAGAACTAATTTACCAAATAAACTTTGTTTCTTTTAAAATCTTTTTCAATAATAAAATAAGCAGTTATAATGTAACTTTAAAAATATATAAAAATCACCATTTTCTACTTGTTATCTACCAACTATCTAACCTTATTTACTAAAATTATCTGGCTAAGGGGGAAGGATAAATGAATGAAAATATATTTGCTACATATTTTAACCATATAAAATAAATTAAATAATTGTATAACATTTTTAAAAAGTAAATATGCTTAAAGAAAATTTGCTTATTCAATATAGAAGTTTCGAGAACCCACCGTTATAATTTTTTTATTATAAATTATAAATTGTTTTCTGTTTCCAACAGGAACCATTCGGTTCTGTTGAAGTGCGCCGTTCTCTGCAACAACAAAACGACACACCAACGACGACCCAAGAGAAAAAATCTCAATTGAAAAAATCGGATGAATCCGCAGTTCATAAGAGGTTATCGGTGGAAACAATCGACAACTGTAAAAATGAAATGGAAAATATTCACTTGTTGGACGAAACCCCAAAAACGAGAGATCAGAATTTGAAAACGACCAAACTCCATAGTTCCGCAAAAAATAATTTTAGATTATTGGAATTGGACCAGCAATTTCAACAATTCTGCCATACGAGTCTTCCTTGCACTTGCTATTACCCAGATCATACAGAAGCAGTTCAGTTAGAACTCGAAGCTGATTACATCGCATGTAATGCGACTAACGAGAAATGCAATGGACCAACAAGCTGTCAAGACCTTCAACGAATTGGAATTACTTTGGCTGGATTTTACCTGATTCGTCTGAATTTAACGACAAAGGTCAGACCCGTCTATTGCAGTTTTTCAAATCGTACAATTCAGGAAATGGAGGAAACCAACTCAGAAAATCAAAATGATTTTAAACAGAATAAGAAAGCATCAGGCATGTCCGTACAAAGTTTAAGCAAATCATCTTTAAAAGCCAAGCCTATTCGGTTTTGCGGAGGTGTTGGTAGTCTACCGTGTGCTTTTATGTATGCTGATTACCCAGATGCCTTGATTCTTGATCCGAATGTTGAAAACTTGTCCAGTCATCATAAAGCAAAACCTACCGGATGTCAAGATCTCAAGAAAATCGGATATGTTAATAAAGGGTTCTATTTGGTTCTTATCAATTCCATCACAATAAGAGTTGTCTATTGTGAATTTGACATGGATTTGAAAAAAGGAATGAATAAAGGTAAAATATTAACTCTGACAAAGCAAGACAAAATATCCTCACCAGGACCCAAGAGATGTGATACTGGTATTGGAAGTCAGCCATGTTCCTGTTACTATCATTCTGGTCCTTCTAATACCCTGCAAATAGAAATCAGCACTGATGAAATCACTAGGTATGCTTTGAGAGAAGATAAGGATGGGACGAGACCTGCCTCCTGTAAAGACCTTGAAAATTATGGTCATACTGTTGAGGGATTCTACCTAGTAAGGGCAAATCGAAAGAAGATGAAAAGTATATACTGCAAATTTAATCTTAAGGAGCGAGAAAAAGATCGACACACTTCATCAAGTCCGACCCAACCAAATTCAACACCGAACCCAAAGGGGAAAGTGAGCGAAATTACGGCCAATACAAAATCAATGAATATTCAAGATATTGTTTCTACACTCCCACCAGCCATAGCTCTGATAGGTATTGTTTAATAAAATCAATACTTAAAAATTATATTTGATTACTAAATGTTCTTTAAATGTACACCAGACAGTGAAGCTTCAATCAAACAATCCGTACCCAACCTTTCGACCAAAGATCCAAATAAAAAATCAAATCTAATGCCAAATAAAGATACTTCATCGGTAAACCCTAAACCAACATTTAATCAATCCCTCAAACAGAATGATGAAAAAGTCAAAGAAGAAGATGAGCTGAAGCGAGACTTTGAGATCCAAATTGAAGATTCTTTGGCTAACTGGACCATTGATACCATGGGCTGGGATAAACCAACAAAATGTGATGGCACGCGATATTTGTTAAAGAATGGCCACGGTAAATGCATGGCTGTGAATGACCCGAAATTAGCTTCTCAAAATGGTTCCGCTGTAGTCCAGTCTGATTGCAATCCTTCGGAAAAAGGTCAACTGTGGATGTGGAAAAAGAATCGTCGGCTGTGCAATCATTGGGATAAATGCCTCAGCGTTATAAATTATCCTTACGTCGAACTATGGGAAAATATTGACGGTAAACTAGAACAGGCGTGGTCCTTTTTTCAAAATAATTTGTATACAAGGGGTTTATGTGTCATTCCTCGTTTTAATTCGACTGCAAACGAAGCAAAGATGATTATTGAGATATGTGAACCGAAGAAAAAGGGGAAATCTTGGAATTTTTACAAGGAAATGACTGAAAATTAAGAAATAATGCATATAACATTATAACACAGGATAGTCTTTGCTGTGAATGATAAATGTTGATTGGTAATGAATCAAATAAGTATATTTCTAATAAGGCGAAAAATCATGGGTAAGGTAAAGACGAATTAAATACAAATAATTTGTGTTCAACTAGATATCTAGAAATAAGAAAAAGGGCCAAGACATTTAATCTATAATATTATGTTTTAAGAATAACCACAAAAATATGTATAAGCCTTTGAAATTGTAACAGAAATACAATTGGATTTTTCATCAATAAAACTTCTCTTTAAAAAGACAAACTATTCTAAACTTCTTAACTTGTTAGCAAACATCGCAATAGATTTTATAAGGGTAAAGTTAATAAAAGTTCGCGTGCCTTTTAGTATTTAGGCCTACTTATAGTATCGCTAAAGGATGTTCTTTGAATCATCTATTAGAATTGTCCAAAAGAAGGAACTATTCAGATTATATTATGTTAGAAAATGGAATGACTTACTTGTTTGTGATAGTACCGGCTTTAGGAAGGGTTGTTTATGTCACTTTAGTTACGGTCATCTCTGATGATGTTCAGTTAAATTTACGAAACATTCAAAATGAAGACTGTCACCGTGGGTGACTCAATAGGTGTTGGTTTGAGTCCCGGTCTTCACACCCACGGTGCCCCTCTTGCGGGGCAGAGTCCCTGTCTCAATAAATTGATAATTAGTTGTTCAAACACTCGATATTAGAATTAAACACTGAAATGTTGTAACACTAGATGTACTACTGAATTCGCACACTAATACGGGTGATTAGGAATATACCTTGTGATCACTTCTCTGGTTGAATATTGACTGACTTACTTGATATTCTTCTCTATCCCAAGACGACTCGGTTCTCTAGATGTGCGCCCGCTTCTCGTCATACAGTTGACGTCGGATCCGGTGACGACTGGCGATCCTTTTCCAACATATTATACTTATGATCTTCTTAAAGACATCTTGCGATGACTAAATTAGTTTAATAGTAAAAGTCGATTGTAAATCCAATGGATCCATTCCATTATCCAACTTATAACAACGTACGACTTGATTGGTCTTTATCTATCAGTGAACAAAAATAATCCGACTGGATAAATGAAATAGGCGAAAACATCCTTATCCTATGCGACTATAGAAAACAATAATAATTGCCTTGAAGCAATAACGTGGATTTTTTCTACAATGGGTATATAGGGAACTAATAATAACTGAACTATATTGATATATACTATATATACTATACATGTGTGTAAATATATAAATACATAACAAGAGTAGAATTGTGCATGGTGCATATTTCAACCAGAGTCCTGGTTTTTTTAAACACAGTGTTCTATAATTAATGGTAATTTTTTTGAGAGTCCCTGTAGAAGTTTGTAGAAGTTATGTAAAGCACTTCAAGTGCGATTCCCTGCTAGAGCATCAAGATATACATACTTATGATCTTGTTAAGCCCATCTAAATGGAGCTAATATATCGGTAATCGAGGATTTTTTTTTATCTGATACAAATCAGAAAACAAAATTGCATTTTCGGTAAATCGATTGTAAAACCGATCGATTTATTTCCATATTCTGTTGACGTGGAAGAAGAAAACTTGACTTACGTGGTGGTTAATCGTTTTAACCAAACGGTACACACAAAGTTTGCTTAGTGATACATTCATTTAGACAAAGAAATTAAACGGTAAAACTACGCATTGAAGTTTCAGCCAAGAGTCAACTGTGTGAGTTATGTTTACTTTTATAGAATTATAAGCAAGTTAACATGAGCAGTATATTTCAATAAGAAATTATAAGCAGCTATTCATTTCTGCTGTTTTAGGCCCTAAATCTAATTCATGAAATGCTTTAATATTTTTTCCTAATAAGGTTTTTATCAATATGGAACGGAAAAAACGAGAGAAAACTACAAGACTCCTTATTAAGCTCATACTCGTATTGCAATTATTTTTTTGTCGTTTTGGCATACTTGAGGCGAGGGAAAATCAAATAGAACCTAGAAAAAGCGAATCTCAACCAAACAATGAATCTAATTGTAATTACCGCATGGGTAAAATTGAAGATAAAAATCATGAGCAAGGAAAGGAAATATCACATTTAAAGACGACGGTAGGCGAAGACAGAAAAATGATAAATTTGCTGAGTGAACGCGTGGCACGACTCGAGGGGTTGAAAACAAGCGACATAGGAAGTGACACGACAATCCTGACACGATCAAAACGACCATATCGATTGATTCCAGTGCAATCTCGCAAGTAACGTATTTACTAAAATACCTTGAGACATTGGTTAATTCTAATTTTTTTTTATATGTTTTTTTGCAAACAGGGAGAATACAGAGATAGAAATCGGGTCTAAGAATAACGAAGAAAATAATTCTGATAAGAAACTCTTTTACGGTCCTGCTACCAATTGCGATGAATTAGGAAGGATTGGTTACACTTTAAACGGTTTCTACCTAGTAAACGGCAAGAAAGACTCGAAAACTGTCCAGATTGAAGCAATTTATTGCTATTTTAAGGACATTCGAAAGGAAGGATCCGATAAAAGTAAAAACATATTTTTAATAAAATACTTTTGAATAGATGCCTACGATATATTTATGAAAGACATTTTTTATTGCGTACAATATCCGTTTTTATAAAGAATTTATATATTTTTAAAACGTAGATAAAGAGGAACGATTTGGTGTCGTCAGTTTAAATGCCCCAACGAATAAACCCCGAGGTATGTGCACATTGACGGTTTTAAATGTTATGATAACTTCAAGTCAATATACTCATTATGAATATTATACCAATACTGAAGCGAATCATAATATATTCTTTACACAGAGGATAAACAGAATATCTTCAGCAAGTCTTTGGACATTCTACAAAGTCCTATGCCAAATATGAATTCAACCCCTAGCTTTAACTTCGCACCATCCACTAAAGCTGGTAAAATTGTATTTTTTGCGAATGTATTTTTTTGCAAGATATGTTTAACTAACACATATGCAATTAAAGTATCAATATAAACTATAATGTTTTGATTTAGGTAACTTTAAGGACCGAATTGAAGATCCCATGGTGAATTGGCCCATTGATACCATGGACTGGTTTAAACCAACAAAATGTGATGGCACGAGATATTTGTTGAAGAATGACCATGGTAAATGCATGGCTGTGAATGACCCGAAATTAGCTTCTCAAAATGGTTCCGCTGTAGTCCAGTCTGATTGCAATCCTTCGGAAAAAGGTCAACTGTGGATGTGGAAAAAGAATCGTCGCCTTTGTAATGATTGGAATAAATGCCTTAGCGCTTTTAAACTGGACGTCGTACTATGGGAAAATATTGATGGCGAAATAGGACAGGAATGGTATTTTATTGGAAATAATTTGTATGCAAAAGGCTGCTGTGTCCTTCCTTATTTAGATTCGGTGGCAAATGAAGCAAAGATGGTAATTGAGATGTGTGCACCTAAGAAAAAAGGAAAATCTTGGAATTTTTACAAGGAAATGGCCAAAAAGCCCGAGTGAATGCATGTGACTTGGGATGGAGAATAGTCGTTATGCAGATAGAGTTTTTTTTAGCTTAAGCACATTTGATAAGTTTCTTTAATATTTTTTTTTTGTAAATGACTGCAATTTTGTCCACGATAAAAATACACTGGGTTTTACTGTCCAGCAACATGTTTCGAAATAAAAATCTTTAAATATATTCACTTAATGAAAAAAACGTCATCTTAATCTCAATCTTTTTTATTGTGCACGATTCAAAATAATTCAGTCGGAGACTGAACCACCCTATCAATCGGCGAGCATGAAGTTCGCTTACCTTATAAAAGTTAGTATATAAAATTATAAAAAGAAAATGAATTATATATTTATACATAGATGAACAAACAAACATTCATAAATATATATATAAATGACAAAATATATCAATATATATTAAGGTATTAATATGATATTACAATTATTAGGGCCATATAAAATTTGAAAATTGAATTTCAATTTCAGTGTATTAGTTAAAAAAGAAGTTTATACCTTTCTTTCAATTCATTTTCCCGTTCAGTCCATGTTTTTTATTGACCAACATCCCGAGGGGAATAAAATTAGTTACAATGATCAATGAACTAATTTCCTTCTTTTAGTGCATCTTCTTTGTTCAATTTTAGAATTCCAATATTGAAGTATTAATATTATATTACAGTTATTAGGGCCATATAACATTTAAAAATTGACTGCCAATTTTATTTTTTATTAGTTAAAAAAGAAGTTTATGTTTCATTTAATTTATTTTTCCATTACAGTTTTTTATTGACCAACAGACCGAGTGGGAAAAAATTAATTACAATGTTTAATAAACTCATGTCCTCTTTTAGTGGATCCTCTTTGCTCAATTTTAGAATTCCAATAGGAATCTATAAGCAATGACAGAGCAAATATCAGAAATACTTACAAGAGTAAATAAATCAAAAGCTTCCATTTAATAGTTGGAAGTCATTGGTGTAACTCGCAGTTTGCATCTGTTTGAATCCATAAATGTCGAAGTTAAAGAAATTGCTTTGTATATTCGCGCTTATGAATCTACAAATATTGTTACCAGACAAAGTAAGGAATTTGAATCTTGCAAACGTTTTTAGTCGTTTTTTTTTCACTTCTGACTGTCTTATATAATTAATACATCAGTCATTGACGATTTTTTCCCAATTTTAAACAAACGGAACAGTTGATTATTAACCATCCCCCACAAGAATGGCCAGGTTTTGATCTTTTCTTGGCCTGGTTCAATTTAAATGAACACCGCCATTCCCAAAGAATGTTTTCTAATAAATTTTTTTTTAGGTTTGGAAATTAATTCGTAAAATTTCTTTTGGGTCGCAAATTTATTTTCTTGATTTTTTAATACAAATGCTTACTCGTCAACGTATTTTTTTTAAATGTCGCATCCAATTTATCAATAGATACAGAATGAATTTAGTTTGTTTTAAGTAAGATAGCTAGGCGACCTTTTCGGCTCGCGGCCAATAGCATAATTTAGACTTTGCCTAGACTAATCTAAATGAGACGTGATGGATTTTTTTTGCATTAATTAAATTGAAAGATGGTATTTTGATGGGGGAAGTACCTATTGTTCGTATTTTTCCCCATTTGTCGAAAAGGGAGGGGGTGTAGTTATTTGACTGTAACTGTAACTTGGTAACTACAACGGTGATTGCATGGATTAGCTGTGTAACTCTATATACTATATATGAAACTATTTATTTCATAATTAACATTGATGGCTTTGAAACTTAAAATAGTTATGTTAATTGGAACGACAATGAATTACATAACATTACATAACCTATCCTATGAAGATTCCTTTCCAACTCCCCTCCTGATATATATTTTATTGTGTATGTGTTCTTCCTGTTTATTAACGGATTATTACCAGGCAGGATGTTTTCCAATCATTATCTTTAATGGAACTTATTATTGTTTGTCATTTCAGTAGCTTGTGAGTATTATAGCCTAATAATGGAGTTTTTACACTCTTAAGTTGTAAGGAATATCGCATAAGTGGTATCACTAAATCAATAGCCTAGATTGGGTTTTATAGAAGTCATCCAAGAAAGCTTATCCATTTCTGTTATTTGAATTTTTTTAAGCAATCTTACTATTCGTTTGAATTACGATATAACAACAGCAGAAGATCATGCCCCTTAAAACATCCGGTTGCTAGGCAATAGTATAAAGGCACTGAATAAAATTAGGTAGAAAGTTTTACCACTAAAGCGTAAGTTTCGCTACGCTAGGGCCTTAGAAACCGTCAGTGGTGCCTGTGATAATTTTTATTTTTATGAAAACATTAATTAGAAAATTAAAAACGAGTATTGGCCATATCAATTTAACAATTTCCATTCTACCCTTTTTCGCAATAAATCAAAGGCTGCTGGATGGACGCAGATCTTACAGTGTGAGATACGCCCTTACAAATTGCCAAATTTACGTCGTAAATTGAGCAAGCCGAAACGTATTTGATACAGTATTGGAGGCCAAGTACATACATGGTTAAGATATTGCCTTTGTCAGGTCCAAAAAAAGAAAAGAAAATTAAAACTTGAAAAGGAAAAACAAGATTTTTTAGCTTATTTCATTTAACCGCGATTTTTGTTTTATTACCAACAGGAACCATTTCGTTCAATGGACGAAGTTGATATGCACCCTTCTCATACCAGACAACACAACATACAAGCAACGCCCCAGGATTATGCATTAAATTTGGGTGATTTTGACCAATTCAAAAATATCAACAAAGTTTCAATTCCAAAAATAGACACACAAAAATTCAAAGATCGAAACTTGGAAACAACGACTTTTAAGAGAATCCTTAGATCCACAAAAATTGAGTCAGGTTTTTCAAAACTAGATGAACAATTAGAAGTTCTGCAGTGTGAGTCTTCCATGCACTTGCTTTTATCCAGATCATGCAGATGTGATACAGATTCATCTCCACACTGATGGCACGACTGAAATTGTGAATACAGAGAAGGGCCTCGGACCAACAAGCTGTCAGGATCTTCAACAAATTGGATATACTTTGGATGGATTCTACCTGGTTCGCTTTAATTCAACCCAAAGAGTAAAAACTGTTTTCTGCAGTTTTTCAGATAAAACTGGCAAAATAGTTCCAAAAACATCCACCTCTTTAAATCATAATGATGCAATAGGCATTTTATCACAAGTTTACTCTAAATCATCTGGAAAGAAGTTGATAAGATTTTGCGGAGGTGTCGGTAGCCGCCCATGTGCTTTTTTCTATTCCGATTATCCGGATGCCTTTCATGTTAAACAAGTTGTTAAAAACCCATCATATGACCTTGAAGCCAGACCTACCAATTGTCAAGGACTTCATGAAATCGGCTATGCTCATAGAGGATTCTATTTGGTTCACATAAATCCCAGCAACGTTAAGATTATCTACTGTGACTTCAACAAGGAAATGGAAAAAGAAATAGATAAAGGCCAAATGACTCAGAGGCCCTATACAATATCGTCATCAAAACGACAGAGATGTAATACTGGTGTTGGAAGTCAACCTTGTTCCTGTTACCGCCATTCTAATGCTTCAAATAACTTGCAAATAGAAGCTAGCATTGACGAAATCACCAGGTACGCTTTAAGTGGGATGGGGCCTTCCTCCTGTAGAGATCTTGAAAATTTTGGTCATACTCTTGAGGGGTTCTACATAATTCGGGTGAATGACAAGAAAATGAAAACTATACACTGCAAATTTCAGCTTAAAGAGAAAGATAAAGGACTAAAAACATCATCAAGCATTGAACCTATACCTGCTAAACTAAGGGGGAAAGCACGTGAACTCACTAATAGCACGAAATCTAGTAGTATCATAGATATTGGATCTACATTGAAGCCAACTGTACTAGCGAAAGGTATAGTTTACAAATCTAAATATTCCTTTTAATTTGTATACTTAATGATTTAAAATGTTTTACAGACAATGATGTTCCAATCAAACAATTGGTACCCAATCTTCCAACTGTAAATGCCAATCCGTTTGTGAAACAAACTACCTCGCTTATCGTAAAACCGACTCCAACATTGAATCAGTCCCAGTTACCACACAACGGAACATTCGAAGAAGACCGCAATAGCATGCAAAATACAGTTGAGAACCAAATTGAAGATGCTATGGTAAATTGGACCATTGATAATATGGATTGGGACAAACCAACAAAGTGTGATGGCACGGTGTATGTGCTGCAGAATGGCCACGGTAAATGCTTGGCTGTGAGCTCATCTGACCCTAAATTCCCTACTCAAAATGGTTCCCCTGTAGTCCAGTTGGATTGTAATCTTTCGGAAAAAGATCAACTGTGGAGGTGGAAAAAGAAGCGTCGTCTATGCAATAATTGGGACAAATGCCTTACTGTTTTTAAAGCTGATGTCGTACTTTGGGAAGATATTGATTGCGAGCCCGAAGGGCGAGCTTCTAATCCAGTCGTTGGAAATTGCACCGCTAGATGGTGCTGGTGAATCTCCACTGGGACTCGATTTGAGGTTTCAGATTTTTCTTTTACGCGTGAGTATATCCATTTCGATATAAAACCAATGGCTGAACCGATTTCTTTTTGTAATAGCTCATTCAATTCAGAATGTGGCAGAGATGAGGATAGAAAAAAAATTGATTAAATCTCGAAAAAAATTCTTACATTAAAAAAAAATAAAAAATGCGTAAGTCTGGCAGCGTTGCTTTTTTGACAGGAGCCCTTTTTGACAAGTTTTGGCGGTTTAGCTGTAAAAGGCAGAAAATGATAAAATGTTATTTTAATGTTTTTATCAGAATGCAGCAAACGAATAGATTTATCAAATATTACATAACTGAAACGGGAGGGGGGATTTAATTCAGTCGGAGATTGAATTATTCTAACAAGGGCGAGCCAAAAAGCGAGCTTTTCTATCTTAGTGAAATAGGACAGGAATGGTATTTTATTCGAAATGATTTGTTTGCAAAAGGTTACTGTGTCCTTCCTTATTCTGATTCGGTTGCAAATGAAGCAAAGATGGTTATTGACATATGTGCAGACAAAACAAAAGGAAAATCATGGAATTTTTACAAGGAAATGACCAAAAAGTCAGAGTGAACGCATGTGACTTGGGATGGGAATTTATCGTTTTGCAGCTTTATTTTGTAGTCTAAGCACATTTAGATAAGTTTTTAAATATTATTATTAAGTGACCACGTGTGGAATTTTGACCACGGTAAACAAATCACTGGATTACAATTTAAATAAATTCAATCAATGCATTTTCATGTATTTTAACTCGTGATCCACAAAAAAAATAATAATTAAAACAATATTAACCGATTGTTTTCATTTGATATCAATAAATTAATTAGTATCGTCGGGATCGAGAAAAAAATTTAATCGATTTATTTCCAAATACTGTCGATGTGGAGGGAAAAAAATTTACTTCCGTGGCGGAATAACTATTTTGAACTAAAAGGTAGACACATCACTTCGAATTCAAGCAATATCGAAGCAAATTTGGTATTTGAGATGTGTTTAAAAAGAGAATGCTATTTAATTGATTTTAAGAAAATGGTAAAAATTCAGGGTGAGCGCATTAAACTTGGGGTGAAGACTTTAAAACATTTAATTGAAACATTCAAAGCATTTCTATAAAATATGTTTTGGGTTTGCAATACGAAATGTTTGATTATAATATAAATGTTAGATATTATAATTTTAAAAATGTATCAAATTCTTATAGGATAAATATAAATAGTTGTCGTTTCTCAACGTTGAAACGCACATCGCCCCAAGATAGCCCTAAACGAACTATAACGAGAGGCTATGTTATTGTTGTAGCAATCTTGGTTCAGTGTGCGTTTCAACGTTGCCCGAATGGTAACATAAGCTTATTTTTAATGGGATAAAAAAAATCATGGCTTAGGATAAAAAGATTTTAAAAATACAAAGATAAGCTGCTCAACTAAAAATCTAGTTATAAGAAAATATAGGGTAAGACACCTAATCAATAACTTTTTGTTTCAATAATATTCACAAAAATATGTATACTACTTTCAAATAACAAAAGGAACATAATTGGAATTTTGATCGATGACATATTTCCGCATTCAAAATAAAAATTACTCGAAACTTCATCAAAGTTCTATCATTTTAACAAAGCTCAAGGATTTCTTTTGAATAATCTATTATAATTTCCCACTATAAAGAACTTTTAAGATTGTATAATACTTATGATCTTGATAAAGACACCTTACGATATGGCTATAGGGGTTTAATAAAACAGATTCCAATCAATCCGACTAGATAAATAAAATAGGACAAGTCCAGTTAAAAACCTTCCCCTATGCCGACTATAGAAAAATAAATAATTGTCATAAAGCAACACGGACTTTTTCTACAGCGGGTAGTATGGGGATAACTGATAATAACTGAACTACACTGATATATATGATACATGCTATACATATGTATAGATATATCAATACATAACAAGAATGATTTGCATGGTGCGTATATTACAATGATTTTTTAGTCCTGGAGTTTTTTTTTAGACACAGTATTCTATAATCAATAAAAAATACATAAAATGAAAATTGGAATAGTTTATTTCATTTCCATGATAATGGCCTTTCGCTTATTTCCTTCCATCACAATTCGATTCAATTTGCAAGAAACATAATGCATTTTTCAACAAAAGTTCTCTCCTTTTTCCAAAAAATAAGAAATCAAAGTATATAATAAATGCAGGCGATCCAATTTAATTGTTAATTCATTTGAATTTGTGTCGAATCCTGGGTTGTTGATCCCGCAGCAGCCGTAGTAACAGTTTTTGATTTCATATTCTTTCGTTTAAAACAATCGGGCGTCTTGAATTCACGCGGAGTATACGAGGGCAAGAAAGGTACGTATGTTGCCCACTTTTGTCTACTCAATAAATTTCCATGTTAGACCGTTTAATTCCACCATTTAAAAACTATTAACGTGAAATGAATATTACCTTTTGAGCCATGGAGTAATAAAGGGAATATCGTAAGTGCATTCTGATTTTTTATAGTTGTCCACTTCGGTTGTTTCATTTGTTTCATGAGCTAACCATTTGGTCAATCCTCTCTCTTCACGAGTACCTACGTTTATTTTTGAAAATAATTTTTTATAGTTATTATAATTATATTATAATATTTATATTATAATATATTATAATTATTTATATATCTCGTATAAAAATGTTATATAAAGTCGTAAATCATTACCTGGAACAGTGTTGTCTAAGAAAAATCCGGCTACTCCCGCAGTAAACATAGTCGTGCTCAACAAAACGGTAGTAATCTGGTCGAAAACGACGGAACCGGAGTTTATGACGCCTGGATTTTTACCCATCCACTCCGAAAGCACCTTTAGATAAAATAAATTCAACTATTGACCAGATATAAAATGTAAATATTGGTTTATACCAATGAAAAGAAGATGGAGAATCCGAGAATGAGTAAATTCCTCGACGAATTCAAATCAATGAACTGCAAATTTGAAAGACCAGTGGCCGCAATCATGCCAAACATGACGCAGAACACGCCTCCAATAATAGGCTCCGGAATCGTGATGAAAAGGGCTCCTAATTTCGATAAGACTCCGAAAAAGAGCATCATCAATGCAGCTGCTTGGATAACTCTCCTGCTCCCCACTTTAGTGACTCCGATAGCCCCGATATTCTCCGAATAACTCGTAGTTCCATTACCAGTGCCCCACAATCCTGCTAAAATGCAGCCAATACCCTCCACGGCAATACCACGGTTCATTGCGTGAACCGGTGGTGGCTTAGCTTCAGCCAGCCGAGCACAGGCATAGTAATCACCGATACTCTCGATTGCTGATGCTAGTACTCCGGCGAGCATACCAAAAACGGCTGCAACACTAACGGTCGGTAGACCCCATTGCCCCGGATAGGGGACCCTGAACCAGGGTGCTTCGTAGAGGATTTGGAGTTTTGAATCTGTGCGGGCTTTTGAGGTGGGATCTAGAGCGTCCGTAGCGGTTAGAATGGCGCATAAAATCCAAGTAATTCCTATACTCAGTAAAACCTATTAATAATAAAAAGTAGATAAGTGTTAGCCATTAGTTTTATTCGATCGAAGTGTTCAGTATCTTTGGGAGATCATAAGATTCCACAGGTAATGATAGAACAAATGTTATGTATCTGAAACATGTTTTGTATCGAAATTAATCATTACTTGATTTAAAAAAATAAAGATAAGAAAAGAAAACTTTGTAACATGTATCGTTTGTCTGTTTTCTTATACATGTAAAGTAATTAATCCTGTTTTCTTATATAAGTAAAATAAATAATTCATCACACTTTCTATATGTATTTTGCCAAAATACCGCCAAAAAAGTCATGAAATAGATTTTGATTTCTTATTATTTAAATTTAAAAAGATAAATATTAGTCTTTTAAGATGCTCAACAATTTAAAAGCTATGCTACATTGTTATTATTATAACTGGGGAGGGAGTAATAATTTAACCGAGGGGTTGCCCACTTGATTTCTCATGGTTCAGTCCGTGAGAAATAACTCCTATCTTTTAACAGGGAAAGTGAGAAAAGTGAGAAAAAAGTGAGAAATTATACATGTGAAATTTTTCTCATGGTTCACCCAGGAAAAGAGTGGGCAACCCCTCGAGTTTAACTAACTATTTACCGGTAAAAGTACGAAAACGTCGAGCCGTTTAACTCCAATTCCTCTTTTGCCTGTACTCTCCTGTACCTGGTAAACGGGCACAGGGCATTTCACATTCCGCAAATATTGTGAAAACACAATCACCAGCACGATCGTCCTAAATTTAAAACGAAAATATTAACCCGAATAAACAGAATTTAAATTTTCTTTTCTTTTACAAAGCTGCAATTCCCCAGTTGCCGCCGGCCATCCTTCCAGCCGGTCCGAAGAGGGAAATGCCCACCATGGTGATAGCCGGGGCGATGGTCAACGGGGTGATGAACCGAAGGACAAATCCCACAACACCTTAAAAAGGAAAACCAACGAAAGATTAAAGTGAAAGTTTTTGGAATTTCAAGGGCAAAATCGATCTTTTATGCTAATCTCTTAAGTGATAATGTTCTACTAAATTCCAAGAATAAATAAGTAGCAGGTAACCCAACTCCTTTTTTTTAAATCCTTACATGGGCCAGTTTCATCGTTACCAATTGATCTCTGACTCAAATAAAAGAATCTATTCGAATTTTTTGTGTGAATTTCAATTTTAAAATGAATATTTACTCGAATATATTTGAATATTTGCTATATAGAAATCGAATTATTAAAATGTAAATAGATTAGAGTCAGAAGCTCTAAATTGATGTATCACAGTAACAGAATTTATAGACCTCATCTTGCTCACTCCATTTAATCCAGCATTGTCATAAAAAAGTAGTTTATATAATAATAGTAACGGAGTTTCTTTTCATACATAAAAAAAGTGGAGTAGGACGATGAAAGAAAAAACCCTCCGAGCGGAACATAAAAAAAAGGCAAACTCACCGAAAAGTCCGATTGCAACTTGAAAGAGTGATGAGACTATGATAGCTCCTTGAACTTCTCTCATGCGAAGTTGCCATAATTCCGTTTTATCCTCGTAAGTCATATTGGCTATGACATCTTTCGCAGGGCACTTCCATTCGGGCAGGTTTAAAATGGCGAAAGTTGGGACCAAAAATGCAAAAGTGCCTCCCTGGATGATGGGCAGGCGGACTCCGAGAGTGCACTGGAGGAGCGTGACGATGCCAGAGACGAAGATGATGGTTGATACCAAATGGCTCCGAACCGGGTCCGATTCTTCGATGCAGAGAGCGTGACTCAGGATGAAAGGCATCGAAATCGTCCCACCGAACATGGTCAAATAGTGCTTTAGAAGATAATAACAATTTTAAAAATTCAAAATTACATGAGAAAATCTATAAAAGAAAATTTAGAAATCGGTTTAAGCCCCCCCCCCCCCCCCCAATCTTGTTCAGATTTAAATCTTTGTAAATCTCTCCAGAAAATCAATTTATTAGAATCAGAGCACATCATAGCTGAACTAAGTATAATTCATCATCATCCATATAGTATCCATGAGAAATAGGTCGACATGGCTCTTCTTTTCTTTTCTTTTTTCTTGTTCCCGCGCTTTTTTTCAAAATTGGTGGGGGGGGGGAGAATTTCATAGTACGCACTTCCGGGACAATATGTAATAAATAGTGAGAGTGTGCACCGTCACATGTGTAAACAAAACAAAAGAAAAGAGAGAGAGAGAGAGAGCTGCTCGGGGGCAGCGCAGCGAGAAAGTGGGACAAAACCGGATAGATGACCTCAATCAAAACACTGACAAAAGTAAAACAAAAAATAAAATTCTTACCTGGAATCCTAGTAGGAAAGAGAGGTGCCATGGAGGTATATCGTCTACCGCGTACAGAAGCCGGTTCTGCTGTTGACTATTGTTCACTTTGTCAACTTTAATTGGCATGATTATTTTCTCTTCCGCTAACGCTATCCCGTTTTCCGCTTTCTTATTGGGACAGGTAGTATTCTGATTAATGACATCTTCCACTTCGTGCTTTTTCTCTTCCTATTATTTTAATTTAAATTAGAATTTTTTTTAAATCATAAAGAGAATGTTAAAAGTGAAAGGACAAACCTCTTGAAGATCAAGTGCTGGGTTAACCTGTCCGTCCATAATTTTCTAAAATTTCCGGGTTTTTTTTTTAAAGAGAAAATCTGGGGAATGTCCGTTGGCTTCAAAAAGGGATTTCCTACTGATGGCGTTTCACCAGCAGTCACTTGATTTTTGTTATAGTCCCAGTGGCGGAAGAGAAAACTTATAGGTAGGTACTATTCTTCTATATATATACCTGGGTTGAGTGATTTCAAGTTGACTTGGTAAGTCGACTTTTTCTCTTTCCCCTTTATATTATCATACAATTGAATTCCGACTGTTACTATATTCTTCTTTATTCATTGTTATTTTGTCGTGGCATAGAATATTATCCTCTCTTTTTCTACAGTTTATATGTGTACTTATTATTAAATTCACATATATTTCATAGTTTAACAATATATTAACATGATTCTATCTATTCCAAGTCCATTGTAAAAATAAAAATAGCACTTCTTAATAATATCAACTAATTAGATTGTGTAATAATTTATAATTGACCCGTATGTGTATTTAGTGTTGCAATAATCAAGGGCGTCAACAACGACCTCAAATGTCTGTCCATAAATTTAATTAGATAAGCAAAAAATAAATTATTCATATTTTAAAATAATGTATATATTTTACTTTAAACAATCCAAATAAATTTTGAGCTTTGTATGGCAATCCTGATTTTTTTTGTCCATTAATTGAATTATTTAAAGCAATTAATTCCTTAAAGTTCAAAAAAAAAATTGTGACTGAAAGTAAAATGATACCAATTGATCTTGAATTGATCTGCGTAGGTATAAACCAGTTTCTATATTTTACTATATGGATTTATGGTCGACGTGACCGATCTCACGCAATTAAGTGACCATTCATATTATTATTATGCGACCACAATGTCAATATTGGGTGTGGGATGATTAAAACAAGGACAGGTCCCCCATCTTATCCCATCTTCAGGGTTAAAATATATTTATATGGTGCATTTTTAATCCGGTTTTTTTTTGTTTTGGTTAAGGAAGTACGATACGAATCATGTTTTTTTCCTCCTTTTCCATATTCCCTATATGACCCAGAACATTACCAAAAATATAATTGAGGAAAAAAATTTACATAAATCTTACTTATCAACAAGGTTACGGTATATCAATCAAGGAAATCATACATATTGAATATCCAGCATTGTATTTATGGCTATTATTGTGAAATAGTAGAAATAGAGAGAAAATTTACCTTGATTTTAAATTAGAATTAACTGATTATAAATCCTCACATTTGTTAGAGAAGTTGACCTTGGTGTATTATTACCAATCACGTATCAGGGTCGTTAAATATGTATATTTATTTGTCATCAATAGAGAGACTCATAAAAATATATTTTCACATGTTCAGAGTCCCAGCCTGATGACAGTATACACAGCACGCAAGTGTGCTGATATCGCTTTTAAAATAACAATAATAATATGATGCTGAGCCATATGCCACATGTAAATTTTATTTATTTGTGTGTGCCTATACATCAGCGCTATCTAACATCGTAATGTTGAATCAGTTTTACTAAATTATTATTTTATTTTTATTTACAACGAACAAAACAAATAAATCAATTAGAAAGAACCAACTAAATTATCCAGTTTCTTTTTGGTTTCGAAACTAGCGCTTCAAGCAGATTGAGGGGCATTTTCTCGGCCTATGGCTGGGAAGAAATGGTACAAAAGTCGCCCAATTTTGCCTTTTAAAAAATTAGTTTAACAAGTTTTAGTCAGTACAATTCAAGTAAGGGAAGCTTGAAACAAAATATTTTACTTTTTAAGCCAAGGAGTGATTAATGGCAAGTCGTAAGTGGTGTCACTATTTTGTTCACTGGGATTCTTGGTATTGGCGCATTCTTTAGCGGACCATTGAATTAATCCCCTCTCTTCTGGCGTGCCTTTTAAAATAATTAAATCCAACATAATTTAAGTTTGAAAAATATATATATGTAAATGTAATGCGATATACGCAGAAATTCATTGAAACTCATACAAACTTATTAAAATTTTTTGGGTTTCCCCTTTCCAAGGCCTTTCAATCGTTTAACTTTTATTTTTTCCTTACTCATCTTACATCCTCTTCAAGCTACCATTTTTTTGCTGGTAATACCTGGAATCGTGTTGTCAAGGATGAATCCGAACAGACCACCGACAAACATGGTAGTGCTGAGTAAGACGGTTAAGACCTGATCAATTACTGCAGAGCCTGTCTGGATGACACCAGGATGGGAAATAATCCATTGCGAAATCACCTTATAATAAATATTTAAAATCATTTCAATATTTGGCAATGTATATTTTAAAATACCAGAGGAGCAAATATGGAAAAACCCAGAACGAAAAGATTCCTCGAAGAGTTGAGATCGACAAATTGCAAATTCGATAAACCTTTTGAATAACAAAACACTATGATAACTAAACTTGATTGTTAACATTCATAAAACGTTTATAGTTTACCAGAACCAATGATCATGGAGAAAACTGTACAAAATATGCCTCCAATAATTGGTTCAGGAATGGTAACAAAAAAGGCGCTCAATTTCGAAAATATTCCGAAAAAGAGCATCATAACACCTGCAGCCTGAATCACTCTCCTACTACCAACCTTCAATTTTAATTCGATTATTTTAAAATCTATTCAAAATGGAATCAAAATAACCAAATCACTTTGGTAATTCCAACAATTCCAATATTTCCTGAATAACTCGTCGTCCCATTTCCAGAGCCCCAGATCCCGGCTAAAAGGCAACCGATCCCCTCAATAGCTATTCCTCGGTTCATAGCGTGACTGGGCGGCGGCAGAGCCCCTGCGAACCGGGCGCAAGCGTAGTAGTCGCCGATGCTCTCGATAATAGAGGATAAGACGCCCGCCAAGATTCCTATGACCGCTGCGGCGCTCACGGTCGGAACACCCCATTGGCCTATAAAATACAAAATGCTGATTATCAACCAGATAGAAACCCCAATTTTTTAAAGTAGTATTTTTTTTTACCTGGATATGGAATGCTAAACCAAGGGGATTTGTCAATAATTTCAAACTTTGTATCAGTTCTAGCGCCAGATTTTGGTTCCAAAACGTCCGTTAGTGTCAAAATGAAGCACAGAGCCCACACAATTATGATTGTCAATAAAAGCTTTTTACGATAATAAACATCACAACATCAATCAGAAAAAAATGGTTTGATAATTTGCATTTTTTTTTTACTGGTAAGATTTGGAAAAGATGGAAGCGTTTCATAGTGAATCCTCTAGTACGACTATCACCCCATTCAAATGCGGGAAACGGGATCGAGATGTGACGAAGATACTGAGAAAATAGGACAACCAACGCCATCGACCTAAAAAAAATATATTGTGAAATGTTATATTATAATCAACAGTTTATGAATACAAATACAATAAGAGCTAGCGAGTAGAATTGAAACTCACGCTCCAGATGCACCCCAGTGCTGACCAACCATGCTCCCAGCAGTCTTGAATGAAGACAAGCCTAGCAAGGTGATCGTTGGAGTTATAGTCAGTGGTGTAATGAATCGTAGCATGAGACCAATAACACCTAATATACACAAAATTACCAAAGCATAATAATATGTTACTTCTACTATTTCGCGGGATATCCGATAATGATAGTACTGAGGCTAAATTATATTAGAAAAAAATGTATCTTTACATTAAAAACCAAATTTAAATAAAAACAATATGTTATATTTATTTCATTTTTTATTGAAAACGAAATATACCAAATGCTCCGACAGCAATTTCGAATAAAGAGGCGACGATGATAGCTCCTTGAACTTCCCTCATTCGAAGTTGCCAAACTTCTGTTTTCTGCTCATAAGTCATGTTGAGCATCTCCTCTTTTGCGGGGCACTTCCATTCGGGTAGATTCAAGATAGCGAAAGTGGGGAAGATGAAAGCGAGAGTGCCCCCCTGGATGATGGGCAAGCGCACTCCGAGAGTGCACTGGAGGAGAGTGATGATGCCCGACACGAAGACGATAGTCGACACCATCTGACTTCGCGCAGGGTCCGTCTCTTCGATGCACAAAGCCGGGCTCAGGAGAAATGGAATGGAGATCAACGAACCAAACATCCCGAGGTAATGCTGCCAATAAACAAAAAGTCAAATAAATGAAAACTTTTTTTTTGGCTGGATTTTACCTGGAAGCCAACAAGAATCGTAACATGCCATGGGGGTATTTCATCCACTGAGTATAAAATAGCGTCATCATCTCTTATTATTCGATTGGCACCGTTGTCGACGTCAACTGCAGTAGATTCGATTTTCCCTGCTTCTCCATTTTTTCGACTTAATTCAGGTTCTTGTTTGAGGTTCATTATTCCACCGATTTTCTTTTAATAAAAGTGTATTTATATATTTCCAACTTATAAATGTATGTAGGCCTATATGAATATTAATTACCTTATTAAAGTTCGCTTTAAAACTGCTGAGGTCTAATAGAACAGGATTCACGTGATGATCCATGATGTTTGCGTTGTACATCCTTTACGAAACCTTTAATGTAATCGACTGATGCAATAATGAGTATACAGTTGTAAAATAAACATATCGCATTTGAGTTAGATCGAGAACATTATATTATCATACAATTGAATTCAAACTATATATATTCTTTTTACGAATTATGTTTGGTCACGCAATGGTAGTGTTCTACATGGAATCTAGCAATTTTTATCCTTTTTTCAAGGTCTTCCCTTCTACACCATCGTCTCCTATGTATGACGAACTATTGTTCATACTATTATTCCAATGAGAATGAATCGCCGCCAGGGGAGGGTCACTGGGTACTTTGTATCCGGGCGCTCGACCGAAAGGGGCGCAAGAGACCCAGAAATTTGCCATTTTTGGGCGCCTTTTTTCCGGTTTTAATCAAGGCGCCACATAGGCTAGAGGCGGCACTGCTTAAAACTTTATTAACACATACAATTAATTGGTTAATAAGTGTTTTATTAACAGTTAGTATATTAAATTAAATAATTATATAGCTATTACGTAAAGGGGCCTATTTGGTTAGTGTTTGTATTGACCATTAACATAGCTGAATAATCATACAGCCGCCGCCGATGCCTATACTGAACAATCGTATAAGGCTTATATAATTTTTTTTATTGATATCGGAACTAAAATAAATGAAATTCACAATCTCGATTGCGAAAAATTGAATAATACCACTTAAATCTCTCTTAAAACCATAATGTAGGCCTACTGCCTCAATATTCTGGTTTTAAGGACGATCAAGTACCTAGGTGGCCCCAATAATTTAAGAAGATGCAATAGAGGCGGTTCTTTTGCTAAATATAGTTTCGATATTGGTTTATGTAGATATATTTGCAGCGTATACCGAGTTTAATTATAAACAGAATGTGTAATATTGATTTTAAACAACTATGAACTCTTATCGCAACAGAGTGAAGGTAATTTTCTTGTTTTATGGCTGGGAAGAAATGGTATATAGGTTGCCCACTTTTGCCTAAAATGTACAAGGAAAACATTTATAGGCAGTCAATCGAATATATGCTTTGTAGTTTATATCTTTACTTTTTGAGCCAAGGAGTGATAAATGGAATATCATATGTGATGTCATTGTTATCTCCATCAGAACTATCTGTTTTAGTGCCATTCTCCTTAGTGGACCATTCTATCAGTCCCCTCTCCTCTGGGGTACCTTTAATTAAATTAATTTGGTTATAATTAAATAAATGAATTTTATTTAGTATGTAATAGCCTATATTATTGCCTGGAATAGTGTTGTCAAGGATAAATCCAAACAGGCCACCGACGAACATGGTAGTGCTGAGCAAAACGGTTAGGACCTGATCAATCACCGCAGAGCCGGTCTGAATGACACCAGGATTGGAAATGATCCATTGCGAAATCACCTTAATATTTTAACAAAAACAAAATAATTATTTTTGAAAAATATTAAGCAATTTTTATTTTTTATACCAGTGGAGTAAAAGTGGAAAATCCCAGAACGAAAAGATTCCTCGAAGAATTGAGATCAACAAATTGTAAATTCGATAAACCTATATTACAGATATAATAGTTTATAGATTGATTATTATATGCTTAATATTTATATTAGGTTTTTTTATAATTTACCAGAAGCAGTGATCATTGAGAAAACTGTACAAAAGACACCTCCAATAATCGGTTCAGGAATGGTAACGAAAAAAGCGCTCATTTTCGAAAATATTCCAAAAAAGAGCATCATAACACCTGCAGCCTGAATGACTCTTCTACTACCAACCTGTAATATTAATTTAAATTCTTTAAAGAATTCTATTAAAAATTGAATCAAAATAATAAAAAATCACTTTGGTAATTCCAACTATTCCAATATTTCCTGAATAACTCGTCGTCCCATTTCCAGAGCCCCATATCCCGGCTAAAAGGCAACCGATCCCCTCAATAGCTATCCCTCGGTTCATAGCGTGACTGGGCGGTGGTCCAGCTCCTGAGAGCCGGGCGCAAGCGTAGTAGTCACCGATGCTCTCGACAATAGAGGCGAGTACGGCCGATAGGATTCCTATGACCGCCGCGGCACTTACGGTCGGGACACCCCATTGCCCTAAAATGGCATTTGAAAATTATAAAAAAAATTACTCAATTCAAATTAATCTTAATTTAAACCTGGATATGGGATGCTGAACCAAGGAGATTTATCAATAATTTCAAATTTAGTGTCGGTTCTGGCCCCAGATTTCGGTTCTAAGACTTCGGTAATTGTCAGAATGGAGCACAATGTCCACACGAGGATGATTGTCAATAAAAGCTAGAAATATTACTAAAAGTTAATACCAAATTATTAATTCATTTGATTGAATATAAATTGATTATTACAGGTAAGACTTGGAACAGGTGTAAACGTTTAACAGTAAATCCTTTATTCCTGCCGATACATTTAAATGCGGGAAATGGGATCGGGATATGACGAAGATACTGAGAAAATAGGATAACCAACACCATCGACCTAATTTTTAATTTTTCAAAATATTATGATCATACAAACAATTTATTAATAAAATTATAAGAGAAGAGTTTATATATACTCACGCTCCAGATACGCCCCAGTGCTGACCAGCCATATTCCCAGCCGTTTTGAATAAAGACAGGCCGAGCATGGCAATAGTTGGAGTGATGGTTAGTGGTGTAATGAATCGAAGCATGAAACCAACAACGCCTATATAAAATAAATGAATTTAGAACCTATAAATAGGTATATGGTAAGTAGGTTTACTATTTTTGGTTATTCGTGCATTGCATTGACTAATTGGTATTGGAAATATGCCAACATTTCCAAAATCATCGAAATATTTGAATTTTTTTATTGGGAAACAAATTCTAAAGACATAATGTGAAACTTTTAAAATAAAAAATAAAAAATAAGTTGTTTTAAGTTATATAATTATAATAGTTCGCAATAAAGTTTTTAAACAAAAATGGTAAACTTTCATAAAATTTAGATTTCTTTCAATTCAGAAAACAATATAGTCTACTAATACCGTTAGATACTTAAATTATGGGGAAATATGCAGCATTCTAAGTAGATTATAAGAAACTGGTTTATAAAGTAATTCAGTTAAAACTCCTAAAAAACTAGACGACTTGAAATTGTGGGAAATAAAACTATTTAAATAACTAAATTGACAATATATATACCAAATGCTCCGACAGCGATTTCGAATAAAGATGCGACGATAATAGCTCCTTGAACTTCCCTCATCCGAAGTTGCCAAACTTCTGTTTTCTGCTCATAAGTCATGTTGATCATCTCCTCTTTTGCAGGGCACTTCCATTCGGGTAGATTCAAGATAGCGAAAGTGGGGATGATGAAAGCGAGAGTGCCCCCTTGGACGATGGGCAGGCGCACTCCAAGAGTGCACTGGAGAAGGGTGATGATGCCCGACACGAAGACGATGGTCGACACCAAGTGACTTCGGGCAGGATCCGTCTCTTCGATGCACAAAGCCGGACTCAGGATAAATGGAATGGAGATCATCCCACAAAACATGGATAAAAAGTGCTGCAGAATAGAGAAAATATATTTTAAAAAGATGTAATCATCATTATTTCAAATTTAATTTGAACTATTTCCATTCAATCAGGATTTAAGTTAATATGATTAAATATTAAATTAAATTAGAGAATTATCCACTATAAAAGGTAAAATAAAAATAAATAAAATATAGTTCATTTGGAATTTAGTTTATATTATTTAAATTCGAGATTAAATCTTAGAGTTCTTACAGCTAGATGTAAAAATGATCAACTTCATAACTAAATGTAGACTATTTTTTATAATTTTTTTTTTCAATAATTATTACGTAGACAATATTTTATAGTTTGATTCAATATAGAACAGATATTATGCATGATTAAATAACTGGTGCGAACTGGATAGCTTATATAATAATAGCAATTGTATACCTGAAAGCCAACAAGAATCGTGACATGCCAAGGGGGAATTTCATCCACTGCATACAATACACCGTTCGTCCTGTTATTCTTATTATGACTTCCTTCACGGTCGTCGCCAATAACAGCCGATTCATCCAGTTTGGCTTCATTTATCCGCTTAGGATCTTCGGGAAACTCCAATGTAACATTTTCTATTCCACCAGTGTCCTTTAGTTTGAAAAATACTGTCAAAATCTTTCTCATTTTTCAGGAAGAAAACCCACGAAAAGCAAGTATATAAACTTTTATCGGCAAAATCTAAGTTTTTCAAATACAAATTAATTCATTATTCATTAAAATCTACTGCCATAGATTAATCTTACTATGATTACTCGATAAAAGTGTTTGAAAAAATGGTATAGTTAGTTTTTAACCATAAATTTTGTAACCTTCAATTAATTTTTTTTTCATCTTTTTTAACAATGCTAGTTAATATTGGTATTTAAATAGAAAATTTACCTCGTCAAAACCTGGATTTTGTAGATCTAAGTTTTTACAAATATCTTGATTCATTGTTTATTCAAATCTATACTCTATCTTGCTATGATTATTCGACAAAAGTGTAAAAAAATTGATGCAGTTAGTTTTTCACCACAAATTTTGCATTAAATGTTTTTGAAAATCTTTGAAAACTCAATTTTTTCATCTTTTTAAACAGTGGTCGTTAGCCTAATATTTGGATTTAAATAGAAAATTTACCTCGTCAAAATCTGGATTTTGTAGATCTAAAGCAGGATTATCGTGAGCCATGGTTTTTATTTTGCGTCTTACATGTGACCTTCCAGGTAATCGACTAGCTTCAGGAGTTCCTCGTAACGCTTTCTTTGTAGTATATGCACACGCAAGCAAGTAAAGCGAAAGTTGTCAAACCAACTATTTATTATATAATAAATGGTTTCTTTTTTTATTTATTTTCTTTTTAGCCAAAAAACTCGTTTGCAAATCATTATTATTATTGTTACATAAGCTGTGAGTATTACTAAACAGTATTTAATGAAGATTGTGGAGCTCTATTACTTTTACTCTTAAATATTCCACAGCAATTTGAATTTTCGTTGTTGTAAGAGCGCCTACAGCATTGCCATTCTTTAAAGGTGGGAAGAAATGGTATATTCTCAGCCCAAGGTTGCCTATTTCCATAATAATAAAATAACAGCTGCATCATATTGCTTAGTAATTATTATGTAATACTTTTTGAGCCAAGGTGTTACGTAAGGTAAATCATAAGTGTCAATAATTCCACTTCGATTTATGCCTTCATTGTTATGTATTTCTGGTGTCGACCATTTGGTCAATCCTCGTTCTTCCTCCGTTCCTTTTTTATTTAAATGTTAAAAATTGATGTATGGGAATTACTTTAATATTTTTTCCTAAAGTAGCCTACCGGGAATGGTGTTGTCAAGGACGCAGCCGATGAACATGGCTAGGAACATACTGGTGCTGAGCAGAATGGTTAAAATCTGATCCAAGAGCTGGTAACCGGTTTGAATGACGTCAGAGTGTTCCGTCATCCATTGGGACAAGACCTTGATATGACAACATTTGGTATATAATTATTTTTGTAAACTTGATTTTTAAAAATAAAATGAAAATTCAAACCAAAGAAAAGAAGATGGAAAAGCCCAAAATGAGTAAATTTCTACTGGAATTTAAATCCACAAATTGTAGATTAGACAAACCTGTAAAATTAATGAATTATAATAACATGTTGTAACGTTAATAAATGTAAAGGTGATAGCCTATACCTGCTGCTGTAATGAGACTGAACATGACGCAAAACATCCCTCCCATAATGGGATCAGGAATCGTAATGAAAAGAGCGCCACATTTCGAAAGTAAACCGAAAAAGAGCATCAATATCGCTGCAGCTTGAATCACTCTTCTACTACCAACCTAAACATAAAAATATTAGCCAAATTAAAGTATGGTATTTAAAGTTCATTTAGTTCACTCTAGTAATGGCAATTGCTCCAATATTGTCAGAATAGCTCGTAGTCCCATTTCCAGTGCCCCAGAATCCAGCTAAGAGGCAGCCTAAACCTTCGATCCCGATCCCTCGGTTCATAGCGTGACTTGGAGGCGGCCGAGCTCCCGAAAGTCGGGCACAGGCATAGTAGTCTCCTATGCTCTCGATGGCGGATGAGAGGACACCGGCAATCATCCCAAAAACGGCTGCAAAGCTAACCGTTGGTACTCCCCATTGACCTAAAATGTGTTGACCAGAAGAATTTATTATTACTATTGTCTAGATCTATTTTTTATTATTATGTAATGTTACCTGGATAAGGGAACCTGAACCAAGGAGATTCGTGCAGGATTTGAATTCTAGAATCGGTTCTTATGGGCGAATTCTCTTTGAGAACTCCGCAAATGGTTAATATGGCACATAGTCCCCATACAATGATAGTGCTTAGAAGAATCTGTTATAAATTAGATTTTTTAATTATATAATATTTGATAAGATCTTAAGTAGGCTAGCTCTTTGAATTAAATCATACAGGTAATAGTTCAAAGAATCCCAGCTTTTGAAATCTCCATTTTCCTTCTTTGTAGAATGGAAATGGGATTTTGGCTTTCCGTAAATATTGGGAAAATATAATAATCAGTACAATTTCCCTATTAGCAAAATGTATAATAATTTAAATAGTTACTTTTGTTTTATTGAATGTTATAATTACAGCCCAGAGATGCCCCAATGTTTTCCAGCAAGATTACCAGCCGCTTTGAAAAGGAAGAGACCGATCATCGTAATCGCTGGGGCGATGGTCAATGGAGTAATAAACCGCAAAACCAATCCAATTATTCCTTAATTTTAATAATAATCTTATTAAATGTTTGTAAAAATATTTAATTTCAACTATATTTATATACCAAAGAAACCAAGAGCCATTTGAAAGAAAGATGAAAGTATGATTGCTCCCTGAATTTCTCTCATTCGGAGTTGCCAAACTTCAGTTTTATCCTCATACGTCATATTAGCCATAACTTCTTTAGCTGGGCATTTCCATTCGGGTAAATTCAAAATAGCGAATGTGGGGATCAAGAAAGATACTGTAGTCCCTTGAACAATGGGCAGTCTCACTCCAAAAGTACACTGGAGGAGTGTAATGAGACCCGAAACGAAGATGGTAGTAGAGACCAAGTGACTCCTCGCAGGATCCGTCTCTTCCATGCAAAGTGCAGGAGTTAGGATGAAAGGTACAGAAACGGTGGCACAAAACATGGAAAGGAAATGCTTCAAAAAGAAAAAAAAATTAATTTGTCATTATTTTTTATTGGCACGTTTCATGAGATCCGAGTATTATAGTAATTTACATATCATGCGATGAATGGCAAACTGGGATGAAATGCTATAAGCAGGAAGTTCATTGTAAACATAATTTTCTTTTCATACTTTTAAATAATACAAAGAAGTCAAGGACGATGCATTTCATGGTCAAATAAAACCAAACAAAGAGAGAGAGAGAGAGCTAAAATAATAATAGTAATAATTAAATACAAAGACGCATTACTTGGAATCCGAGTGCGAAAGTGAGATACCACGGCGGTTCATCATCCACTCCGTAAAGAAGTCCATGACTTGGAGGAGATTCGCTTTCTAAAGTTTGCTTAGGTTGCTCGTTATCATCCTTTTTCAATGTTTTTCGTTGTGTAAGACTATTACTTCCAGTTCTATCACTCTCAATAATCTTTACAGAAATAATTAAAATATTGTTAAGTATTATGAATTCTTTAAAATATATTTTTAAGCACTACTGCGTCATTTACCACTTCAAGCTCTATTTGTGGATTTGGTTCTCCCTCAAATTCCTTTAATAAATATTTTTAAAACGAATCAAAACAATTGAATTCACACCTTAAATTAATATTTACTTGATTTTCCAATTTCGATTTATTGACATCAAAAGCAGGATTAACGCAAGCCATCGTCTTTCACGTGGCCCTGTAGGTTGTCGACTGATGAAATGTCTTTTTTCTAAAGCTTCTTTTGTATGATAAAAGCCATGGTCTAATCAGTTAGATCTCAATACATAACAGGAATGTAAAATTGAATCACACTATTTCAAGAAAAGAAATCGAATTTATTTAGATTATTCTCCTGTTATGTCCGTTCCTTATTATTATGTAAATAAAAACATTCTATGTTGTATGCAATGCATAAATCACTATTTTACACAACTATTGCTACCAGGAATGGAGTTGTCAAGGACGCAACTGATGAGCATGGCGATGAACATCATGCTCGTGCTGAGAAAAATTGTTAAAATTTGATCAAGGAGCTGATATACAGTTTGAATGACTTGAGAGTGTTCTGCCATCGATTGAGACAGGACCTTATTTATTGTACAAATGTATGGCATTAATATATATATATATTTCAATTATTTTAATTTCAAAACAATAAATAAGTAAATTAAAATAAGTAAATTCCTACTCGAATTCACATTCACAAACTGCAAATTAGATATACCTATTAAATAAAATAAAATTAAGAATTATTACATAGCTTTAATTCGTGTTATAGTATTAATTGCCTGCAGCAGTGACTAGGCAAAACATACCCGACCGTGACTAGGTATTAAACATTCCTCCCAAAATGGGATCAGGTATGGTTAGAAAAAGGGCGCCGCATTTCGAAAGTAAGCCGAAAAAGAGCATCAATATTGCAGCAGTTTGATACATACAATTATTATATATAAGTCTGAGAACTTAATATTTTCTTTCTTACTTGTTTCAAATTAATTTATTCGGAATGGTTATTAAACATTTTATTTTATAGTGACGATGTAAGTGAGAAGTTACAACGATAAATATGAGTAGGCCTATATCGAAGGGCAAACGACTCTTTTATTTACTCGTTTTCTTTGGCCAAGAAAAGGAAGAAACCCCCTTGAAAAGTAAGAAAAGGTGGTCAATTTACGGGGGAAACTGTAAATTAGTTTACCGATTTTTGTCTAGAAAAAGCAAGAAATTGACTGCCTGTTACCGCATTTTCTTGCTTTTCTATGTGTTTTCTTCCTTTTCTTCCCTTTTCTACGCCCAAGTAAATGAATAAAAAAAGAGCCTCGGCCTATATTCGACAAAGTTATGTAGGCATTCTTGTTATAGTACTAAGAAGCACTTGAATACACTTCTCAAATAAAATGAGAACAGTAAAACTTTATTGTTTATTATACTAACGCACATGCTCTCTTGTTCTAAACGCCGTTTGTATCATGATGAAGTAACGTTGATATGCGAAGTCACTCAGGTGCAAAGTGTAGTGATAGAAAAAATAGAGCAAGGCCCTATATATAATAATATGAATATAATTTCAAGTATAGCTATTGTTTACTTCTTTGGAATTGTTATTACTATTTTTTAAGATTGTTTAATAACGTTGTAGAACATGATCTTAGCTCTTCGATGCTGTTTTACTATAGTTTTATAAGGGGCGAGGGAAAAATAGAAATGATAAAATGGTGGCTTCTTAATTCATTTAAATAAAATTTAATGAACAGACCGTTTTTCTGATTGAAAAATAACTTAAAGTTAAAACAGTTAGATTTACATGAATAAACTACACACTTTTTAAGAACTCGAATTTATTGTCATTTTTTATTGTTTTACATGAGGGACTAGTATAAATGATGTACGATTATACAGCATCTGATGATGGAGTAATGGGAAAAGCTACTTCACTCTTACGAGCTTTACTTTTCCTACAGCTACAGCATTGCCATTCTTTGTAGGACGGAAGAAATGGCACCTTTTCAGCCCATGGTTGCCTAGAATACAAATATTTTACTTATTTCATTGGAATCGATTATAATATCTACTGTATTATATATAATACTTTTTGAGCCAAGCTGTTATGTAAGGAAGGTCGTAAGTGTCGTAAACTTTCTGGCGAGAGATTCCTTCATCGTCACTTTTTCCACCGTTTAGTGATGGGGCGAGCCATTCTACCAATCCTCTCTCCTCGTCCGTTCCTTATTATGTAAATGTATAGACATTCCATTTGGTTTTAAATGTATATAAATCACTGTTGTACAACAATGGTTATTACCGGGAATGGTGTTATCAAGTATGCACCCAATGACCATAGCGATGAACATGCTGGTGGTGAGTAGAATAGTTAAAATTTGGTCAAGAAGCTGGTAACCGGTTTGAATGACGTCGGAGTGTTCCATCATCCATTGAGACAGGACCTGGATTAAACCATAAATCATAGAATCGTTCTAGCTAAATTAAAAAAATAAATAAAAAAGAATTCAAACCAAAGAAAAGAAAATGGAGAAGCCTAAAATGAGTAAATTTCTACTCGAATTTAAATCCACAAACTGCAAATTCGATAAACCTATAAAAAAGTAACATTGAATAAGGGGGTAATTAGATATGTTCAATTCATCATATGTAATTAAGTAATTGCCTGCAGCAGTGACGAGGCCGAACATGACGCAAAACATTCCACCCATAATGGGATCAGGAATGGTTAGAAAAAGGGCGCCACATTTCGAAAGTAAACCAAAAAAGAGCATCAGTATTGCAGCAGCTTGAATCACTCTTCTGCTACCAACCTAGATCACAGTGTATCAATAAAATTATCAATTCAATCAATCAAATCAAATTTCAAATATTAACCCTAGTAATTGCGATCGCTCCAATATTGTCAGAGTAGCTCGTCGTTCCGTTTCCAGTGCCCCAGAATCCAGCTAAGAGGCAGCCTAAACCTTCTATCCCGATTCCTCGGTTCATAGCGTGACTTGGAGGGGGTCGAGCTCCCGAAAGTCGGGCACAGGCATAGTAGTCTCCTACACTCTCGATGGCGGATGAGATAACGCCGGCTATCATCCCAAAAACAGCCGCAAAACTGACTGTCGGTACTCCCCATTGCCCTTAGTTTATAAAATAAAAGTACCCAAAGGAATTATAAAAACTTTGGTTTAAGATATTGAAGGGGTTATATACCAGGGTAAGGGAACCTAAACCAAGGAGATTCGTGAAGGATTTGTATCCTAGTATCGGTTCTTATCGGCGAATCTTCTTTGAGAACTCCACTAACGGTCAATATGGTGCACAATCCCCAGACAATAATCGTACTTAAAAGAATCTGTTTAGTTAAAAACAAATTAGTTTATATACACGTTTATAATAGTTTAATTCATTGTTATGATATTACAGGTAGGAGATCGAAGAATCCTTTTCTTTTAATCATCCATTTCCCTTTTTCGTAAAATGGAAATGGAATTTTTGCTTTCCGTAAATACTGCGAGAAAATAATGATCAACACAGTTTCTCTAAATTAAAAAAAAGTTATAATTATTTTAGTAAATTGGTTGAAAAGCATATTTATAAAGCACAAATCATACAGTCCAGAGATGCCCCAATGTTGCCCGGCGAGGTTACCAGCAGCACGGAAAAGGAATAGACCAATCATCGTTATGGCCGGGGCAATGGTCAATGGGGTGATAAACCGCAATATAAGTCCGATAATCCCTGAATATATATTTAAAATATGAAAACTTATATCTAAAAAAGTATATAAGAGAATAATACCAAAGAAACCAAGAGCCATTTGAAAGAAAGAGGACAGTATGATTGCTCCTTGAATTTCTCTCATGCGGAGTTGCCAAACTTCAGTTTTATCCTCATACGTCATGTTAGCCAGAACTTCTTTAGCTGGGCATTTCCACTCAGGTAAATTCAAAATAGCGAACGTGGGGATCAAGAAAGACACTGTAGTGCCTTGAACAATTGGCAACCTCACTCCGAAAGTGCACTGGAGGAGTGTTATGAGACCCGAAACAAAGATGGTAGTTGAGACCAAGTGGCTCCTCGCAGGATCCGTCTCTTCCATG
Source organism: Chydorus sphaericus (assembly GCA_030141595.1). Classification (NCBI taxonomy): domain Eukaryota; kingdom Metazoa; phylum Arthropoda; class Branchiopoda; order Diplostraca; family Chydoridae; genus Chydorus; species Chydorus sphaericus. The sequence continues at coordinate 10,325,949 of CM057929.1, read as the reverse complement.
CACAAAGCCGGAGTTAGGATGAAAGGTACGGAAACGGTAGCACAGAACATGGAAAGAAAATGCTTAAATCACAAGTTTAATCGAATTCAGTTTGATGATATATAAATTAGCTATTACTTGGAATCCTAGAGCGAAAGTGAGGTACCAAGGTGGTTCGTCATCTACCCCGTAAAGTAGTCCATGACGAGGAGGTTCTTTTTCTAGGTCATTATGCTCATTTTCCTCTTCTTCCGTTTGTTTGGTTCGGTTTTGGAGAAGAAGTTTTATACATCTCTCACTCTCTTTAACCTTTGGCATTTTTTTCATTCGTATTTATTTTAAATTGATTCTTTTTACATCTGTTTTGTTACCTGGTTCTGCTCAACACGAACTCCTCCTGGTGGAGCATTTTTCACTTTAAGATCCATTCCGGCTGATGTATCTTCTGTAAGTGACATGTTACAAGGAGGACGATCGGCACGGACTAAGGTTATGTGTGAACTGTTGTGATAGTGCAGTTATAGCATAGTACTAAAAAGCACGTGAATACACTTCCCAAATAAAGTGAGAACAATAAACGTTATTGTGTATCATACTAACGCACATGCTCTCTTGTTCTATATATACCGTTTGTATCACTGAAACTCTTGATTGTGTATAGCCTTGAACATTACATAACGTTGATATGCCAAGTCACTTGTAGTGCGAAGTAAAGTGATATACTGTACATAGAATATAGAACAGGGTCATACGTGTAATTTCATAAATAATAAATTAATTAATTTAAGTATAACATTGTTCACTAACTATACTTTGGAATTATTATGATTAAAAAACATTTCTTTTTAAAGGTTGTGGTAAATGATTTTAGCCCTTTGAATGCTGATTAAATATTGCTTTTTTTTGTGGTAGATAAAAAAATGGTTTGAAAGCCAGGATGCAAGGAAATTTATACAATTATTTGTGATGAATATTTTGTAAAACTTCTGAACTAATCTATTAATTTCTTGCTAGTTATCTTATTTTAGTTTTCTTTCGGTTATTTTAATGATTTTTTATTTATTTTATTTTTCTTATCGGAACAGTAATTAAAACAAGTAATATTTGAATTTATTTAATTTTTTAAGGATTTGTTGTTTGTTTTAGTTTTTGTTCTTTATATTGGCCGATTTTCTTATATATTGCTGCAATGCTGCTGATTAATTAAATATGAAAACAACTATATATAAATTATTTCAGATAAAAATGTTTTATTTATATTAATCTTATTTTTTATTCAAGCATTCAAAACATATACATTATTTAAGTCATGTTCTTTATTTTAATTGAAGTATTATAATATTTTAATAAAATAAAGTTAACCTCTATGCCTTTGTTGGTGGAAAATTCCTACCGTCTAACTAATGTTGGGCGGATGCATGTGTATTAACTGGTAGACTTATTGATAATAGATCACAGTTAGTAGTATAATTATTTATTATGTATATATATATATATCTGTATGTATATATATCTTATGTATATATATCTTATGTATATATATCTTATATTTATTATTATGCACCGATTCCTTGCCCGAATTTAAATATTTCATATAGGCCTACATATGGCCACACAGTCCAACAGTCCCACTAACACTTTCGTAGCTTTATAATTGCGAGCGAAGCGAGCCTAATATGTCATTTCCCTGCTATACATTTCCCCTTGGGGGCATATACGTCATACAGCAGTATATAGTCTCTCCAAACTTTTTCTGACCCCTCCGGCAGTTTGTTGTGTACGCTGTTTCTGACGATCTGGGATTTTTCACATAGGTATGTTATAGCTCATTCGATAGGGAATTCCGGGCATCTAATTATCACATTTTTACTTTTCATCGTAATTATACTTAAAGATATTGATTTTATTAAATACCGGCAAGTTAGCATCAATCCGTTTCCTAGCAACCATATGTTATTTATTTGTGAATTCGTCTGCTTCTGTCATTCTCTGCTGTCATCCCGTCAAAAGTCAGAACCACGTAAATATGAAAAACTTCCTAATTTTTAATTTAATGGATCTTATTTATTATTTTACTATTTTTTCAGAAGTGGTTTTAGAATAATGCCTAAAGTATCTTGCCAGCAGTTACCTTCCCATGCTCTGAATTTGAGGTCCATCTAGATAAGTTTTTATTTTTCGTAATGTATTGTACATTCAGTAAATCTAATCCCATTTTTGTACATTGAAAGTTGCCAGGATGCCTTATTATTAGACTTGTAGCTCTTTTTACTGCCGATGTGCATGGGGCAATGCGTAGCAGTTATGTACATCTATGAATGTTTTCATGCATAAAGTGGTTCTTCTCGAGCACCTGCAATATTCCAATCACTTTCTAAACCACCTGTGTGCTAGCCTCTTCAGCCAGTGCTAAGTGTTCACTATGGATTAACATGATGCTGGTGCTTTCTCTCGTTATATATTTGATATTTGTCTGCATTATTTATCTATAATGAACTTCATCTCTAATGCGTAAGCTCATTGCTTTTAAGTGTGAACATAAGTCTCATCATATATTGAACTGACACGTAAAACCCACTTGATTTATACTTTGGGTTATACTCTATTATCTTTTCCTTTTTATGCTATGCCTTAAATCCGCATGACGCATATTTCATTATTATGTAGCCAAACAAATTCAATAAACTCATTTTGTGAAACCATTTACGATTATATATATTAAATAGTGTTTTTCGCAAAAAAAAATCAAAGATATACCATTGAACAAAAATACCCCAATCATACCATTAGCAACCCAATCGAGGTAGGGTAACAACCCAATCGAGGTAGGGTAACAACCCAATCAAAATAGGGTGCTGGGAAAGAAATTAGCACGCGGGATGGGTTAGGTTAGGCTAGGTTAGGATTGGTTAGGATATATAAAATAATCATAATTTATAACACCACTTGTAACAGTCACAGCAGCAGTGAAATAACACCAAAAATCATATAACCAACCAGACGATTATTCCAATCAACCCATTACCCCTAATAAAATCCGTATCAATTCAAATACATTTGTTATTTTATTTACAGTAATTTTCATTCAACTCGCCCTAACCCAAATCTATCAAATCTCTTGAGATTAATTCAGGCGAAGTCTGAATTACCCTATTAACCGCGAGCAGAAAAGCTCGCTTTACTATCTTAATATATACCAGGGTAAGAAGTAAGATATTTATACGTACTGAATTCAAGAAACCGCTGAACATTTATAAGGAAAATTACTTATTCGTCCATACATTAATGCAAATCATAGCTTTTAAATCCAAATAGCTCCATGTGTCAAATTAAACTCTAAATTAAACAGTACCATTTTAAAAATGAAAATGAATTCCAGTCATTCTCACAATTTAAATTAATTTTTACCACGGAAAAAACTAAGCGCAATTTAAAAAAATATAATGTAATAACTTTTATTATATTCACAGAAATCCAAGAAAATCTCAGTTTCAACACAGGTCCTTCTTCTAAAACGAATTTTGAGGACAAGTGTATATTTTGTAATAAAAAGGAAATGAAACACAAGAAACAGAAGCAAAAGCTTCATCTCTGCTCAAAAAAATCCACTCAAGAACCCATAGTGGAAGAAGCTCGGATCATGGAGGATCGCGAACTACTAGCAAAGATTGAACCCAATGGAACTGTTTCGAATGTAATCAAGTACCACAGCCGTTGTCGATTCAACTACACTAGCACTGCAAATAGAAAAAAAGAAGAACTCCCAAGATTCTGGCCTTACTTCTGAGTGGCATAAAACTAGGAGAGGACAAGAGAAGGCCTTTGCGTTGAACAAATTGGAAATCGGCGATCGAATATTGAAGAATGAAGAAATTTTACGAGTAAAAGATGTCTTCCAGCAGTATTTACTTCGATTAAAAGAGTTTGTCGTGGACGAAGCTGTTGTTCATGAAGAGCGCTACAAACTACATCACTTCCTTGAAAAAAAGGTTCCTATGGAGAGCGTGGTCAGTGGACTGATAATCCAAATAGGGCTAAAATTCTCTTCAAGTGGAATATGCCCATCGAAGAAGCATTTAAGATGAGATTTGACGAAGAGGATAATTTAAGTGCGGATGTTGAGGAACTTGCTTTTGCTATTCGGAAAGAAATTCTGCAACAAGTTACCATCGAATCTTACAGTAAATAATAATTTGATAAAACAAATGAAACAAATTACAAGTTATGTGATTTCTAAATTTATAGGTAGATGATATTATTGTTGGGGAGATGGAGATTGAACACCCTTACTCGGGCTCTTCTTCGAACATCTAATAATCGGTTCTGAAGGACGCCGGAACGAATCCGTACCCAAAGTAAAAAAGAAGCAGATCGAGTCTTTCGCCTTTGATACAATTTATGCGTTTCATTTATGTTACCAATGGTAGAGTGAAAACCTCAAAGTATCTCCTTTTGGGTCTAGCGATGAAAACAATCACCTGCAGCAAGAAATCAGTTAATGTGCTGAACCGTTTCGGACACGCAATCAACTATACTTGCGCAGAAGAACTGGAGACTGAACTAGTTTACGGAGCATCATCATCAGACAGGCTTCTTCCGGCTGGCTTGGCCGACCTTTGTTACCTTCGCACAGGGCTAGCTTTCGACAATTATGATCGTTTTGTCGAAATAGTAAACGGTAGAGACACTCTTAAAGATACTGTGGGTATTGTTTACCAGGACTTTAATGAGAATATCAACCGTTCTTTTCCTTCAACGACGTCCGGATAAGGGTATTCTTGATTAATTCGGTAACCAATCATGAATACCCTTATCTGGACGTCGGAGATGATCCTTTAAATCTTCTCCTCTTTATCTCGAGCCTTATTATAAGAAGCCCAAGAATTTGAATGTTCCAATGTTATCATTTGATGATCCATGACGGAAGATCACCCCACGTTCAGTTAAAGAAGCTTAACTGATGGACTTTGCCTGGATGGGTAGCATTGGACTAGATTTGATGGACATCCCGATGTGGACTGGGTTCAATTATTTGATAGCTCATGATGGGTATCGTTCCATGCAGAAAATATGCTAACTTCCGCAAATAAACAAGTCACCTACCTCCACTTCCGTTGTTTGGAAACTATGAAAATGACTCAACGAGTTAGAGAGGAGTGTGAACAACGATATGCGATGGTTACCTTGATCTTGCTATTGTCAGACTTGCTCTAGATATCCGTAAGTAGAAGAAAAATCTCATTTTGGCGATCTGTTTATTCAACTAGGAGGTTTTCATATCCCGTTTAATTAGGCGCTTGGCAAATTCATTGAGGAATCAGGAGGTCTTTTCGTCTGAACTGAAACAAAAGTCTTGGCTCAAGGCAAAATTAAGGGCTTCCTCTTAGGAAAACATAAGAGCAAATGCGAACGAGTTCACGAGATACTTGCTGTTTCTTTTAAGTCTCTCCACTTTAAGCGCTTCGTGGAAACAGAGGCTGGAATATCTAATGAAGAAATTCGAGATCTGTTTACCCAAATGAGTCAAGATGTTCCAATTGTTCCTGTTTCTATCTCACCAGCCTTTGAAGAGGAATTTGACGTTATGAACTGTATCGCAAGGACAGAGTGGATGGAAAGCATGGACGTACTGCAAAGCTTTAAATTATGTACGTCAACTTCATGGCTCTCTTTCACCAGACGTCTAGAGCATCCATGTCATTCTGAAGATTTTTGAAATTTTTTTTGGCTTCAACCACCAGAACTATGTGCGTTGATTGACGCGATTTCTTAACAACCTCCAAAACGAGATACTCATCCAGGTATTACGGAAGAGTTCGAAAATGGTGCGCTATCCACTAGGAGAACCAACAAGCGGTTTTCTCGTATTCCCATAGATCTTACACTCGAACAGACTATCAATGCACACGCTGCTAGTTCTCTAACTGGTAAGTGTATAAATGAAAACATTAATAAGAAAAAGGTAATAGAAAACGATTTTTATATGTATTACAGCTCTGACGCACAGAATTTCTGCACATCAAAGGTGGGCTGTCACTGCATTACAGAGAACTGCAATCGTCTCACACTCTCACACCTTCTCGGTAGTTTAGGTACTTAAAACATATATCAAGAAATTTAATTGACTGAAATGACAGAAAATTACGATATAGGATAAAATATTATTAATTGGCTGAAAGATTTAACTATTTCACAATATATTTGTTTTTTTTTTAAATAGGACTGAATTGGAATGAGGATGTTTCAAACGAGACTCGTCCTAACCACATGCGACAGGATCGCAAGCAAAGGGAAAAGGCTAAGGAATTCATTCAAAAATGCAGCGATCCTTTTCAGCCTAACCGCCGATGATGATGTCCTCCTTATCAACATTTTAACCGGAAAAGCAGCTTCTCATAACACAAAATCATTTGTCCTAAATGTGATCGACATTGGGGCGAAAGCAAGAGACCACTTCATCCAATCTGTTTCAGCCCGCTCAAGTGCATTTGGGGTGCCGATTCGACGTCAAAAAGTTTTCAATTTTTCTTACAATGCAGCCAAAGTACAGAAGAAAAGTGCTGACGGAACTAAAGTGATAGAAGTAAAGATGGGACGGGTATTATGGGCAGCATTTTGGCGATTTTTTTAAAGAAAAGAAGGTGGACATGCAATACGTTTTGACATTCCCCCTTACTAAAATTCCTTTGTATTTTTAACTTGGGTGGATTAATGGTAAAAACTAAGAAATCGTCCTTGTATGAAATTATCCAGTTCTCCAAGTTGCAAGAAACTACCAGATTGCATAGACTTTCCAATTATTGGTGGATTTTTCCTGTTGCACCTTTTTGTCGATGGAGTTGTATCAATAAGAACTTCAGATTCGGATGTATTGGCTATCGCACTTAGGATTAATTTCCCTCTTTATTTCTTTTTCTGAACATTTTTTAAATAATGTTCTTTTCATTTACGGAAACTTTTCAGAATTCGATAAAAAAAGCTCATTTTTCTTGAAGTTGGGCTCCAAGGTAAAAATACTTTACGCTTCATCGATTTAAAATCTTTAGCTGCTGATCTGGGTCCTCTGCTCTGTAAGACAATACCCGTTTGTCATTCCTTCACCGGATGCGACCAGCTTCCCGCTTTTGCGAAGAGAGCTAAAAAAGCGTCCCTTTGTTTTGTTGGAGAAAAATTCCTCATTTCAACGTGCTTTTGATGATATCGGAAACGAGGAAAACCCATCTCAAAGTGTAATTGATATAGTAGAAAAGTGTATTTGTTCCATGTACGGAAGCAAGTCTGCATCCGTCAATGCCATCAGATTCGATTTATTTATAAATTGCAACAAAAAGTGCAAACACAATGGTAAAAAAACCTATGGGATCTGTTCAGGGCATTGACGGGAGCAGCATGCCTTTATGTCTTTCTGTGCTAATTTAACAAGTTTATCGAGTCAATCACATTTTTATGTCTTAGAACAATGCTACGATTCTTGAACTACATCTTTCTTTGCTACAAGAGAATGGGTGGAACCTTAACAATGGTTAATTCAAACTAAACTTGTTTGAAGGAAGAGAAAAAAGAAGCGCTTCCGACAGGAGGCTGTGCTTAATTCTAGAGAGAGAAAATAAACACGGAATTTATTTTATTCAATCGAAGTCGGAACGTATTCTGGTCGATGACAATTTTGGCTAGAAGAAAATCCAACCAATATATTTTTCTTGAGAAAGCACCAGAGTACTCGGAATCAAATCCAAGTAATATTAACCTAGAGAACACACTGGAGTATTTGAAAGACCTTTAACTACTGGCCCTACTTGTTCCATACCGCAGACCGCTGTGTTCTTCTCACCTACGCTGTTTCGTAAAATAAAATACAACTTTATATCGTTATATTTTGACTGCTTGTAATCTAATTGCTGATCATTGTGTGCTGTTAACTTTTACCAAGAGGATATATAAAAGTAGATTGCGCTTACTTTACAGATTAATTAGTGGGTTGTGGTAAGGTAACCTACTACTTTAAATTGTAAATCTAGCTGCTATATATTCAGCTGCCTCTCCGTCGATACCATCAACACCATTTAGAGGCGCCACGAGAGTCCACAACGTTTGAACAATCATCATTAAATACGCCGCCAAATCTTCCACCAATAGTGCATACGCAATGGTTTGGTTCACAAATCAAGATTTTATCTTCATCGGCCAGCATTCAATCAGCATCATCAGTAGAAGAAAGTATATATTTCGGTAACACCGCTTCTACAATAACAGAATTCAACCGTATGCTGACAGCTATAAGAAATGCTGAATGCGAATATATGAATTGTGAACAAAATATGAATTGTGCGAAAATAAAACCCATTGTCTACCCTTTTGCGCCAGACCGCTTTGTTTTCCTCGCCAGTGCCCGCGCAACATTCATCAATGTATAATACAACTTTTTGTTATATTATTTTCCAACCTCTCTAACGTGCTCCTCATCCCTATAGAAGAGGGACTTTTTTACTGTACGTTCATGCATTATTACTCAAAATACACCTCTGATAACTACATTGCCTCAGTGTCATCATTCTTAGTTGGAGATCAATGTCGAGAAAAATTTTGTTTTCGTCAAGGAACATTCATTTACAGTCAAGCACTCGACGACAGGTACCATCTGCACTTAAAGACACGATTAAAAATCTGCATTTATGCAACCAAAAGCAGGCGAGATACGATTAAGAATAGATAAAAAAAAACTCTTAACGAATTTGTTTGTGTAGTTTCACACGTTTATGCATCGAAGATGACCCAAATGACTTGATGCTGCCTATCTTTCAAACCCTGGGTTAAACGTTCCTTAAAGTACTTTAACTCAATACATTGGAACATTTAAAGTTCAAAATAAGCGCCTTGTGAAAAGTTATCATGAACAATATAATCAGTTATTCAGTTTCCTTTAAAGATCATAGCTACTGCGATTTTTCTCTCTGAGTTAACTACTGTAAAATAAAAGGTTTGTTTTATTTGAAGATGCTGACTTGTGGTGTTGCATAATACACCTTTTTATTCTAACAACATTTTCCACTATTTATCCTCACCTACCTATTTATCCCAATTTATTTTATTTATTGTAGTAAATTGTGCATAATTTTAAAGGTCTCACGCTATAATGAGGGTTTTTTTATACTACTTCACGCATTCACTTCTTATTCATCACGCCTTTATAGCCTCAACTTTCCCGTCGAAGCTAAATAGCCTGAGCTCTATATTTGTGTACGGTTCTTCAAAGTCTTTTAGTAGAGTAGTATAACAAAACAAATTTTATTCCAGAAAAACAGGCGAATTCATTCGAGAATTTTCAAACATACATCCAAACACACCAAATTAATTGTACAATTCGAGGAATTACCTTTGTTACAATGGGATCTTGGTTCCCATTTTGAATCCCGTTATGACCACCAAAACTTCGACCGTCTAGACGTACTTACTCAACTCATATCATGCCTTAGAGAAAGTGACACAGAATCCTTAAAAGATCTTATTTTTCAAAAACAGACTAAAAGTAATATTGCCAATAGTTTTTCATGGTGGGATTATACTTATTATACTCTTATTGCTATTGCCATCTTTGCCCTTCTTTCCTTTGCTATCAAGATACATATTCTCATAAATCCAAACCCAACTTTTCGAAAATTCTTTCGTAATTGCTGTGCCTAACGTACAAATATCCCAATGCCATCCTCACCCATTGAATTAAAATCCCTCACATCTTCCAACAAAAAGAATAAAAAGAAAACCATGATCATACATCGGTTTCCTTTGTTTCCTGGAGAGAAATCTGGAACGACGGCTGCCCCATCACAGCAGCCTAACGGTATAACAACAGAGACTATACCTACAAGCACATCCCCCTATCTTGAGATTTTCATCTACCTACCTGCCTGGCGAGTAACACCCGACTACGAGAAAAAAAATGAAAAAAAATTATGACTATAATTTTAGCAATAAAGTTTCTTTTCCTTCTAAGAATAACTATCTTTTCACGATGCCCTTCTCTAAGATTTTTTGCGTGTTCATTATTCATTTTGTTCTTACAATGTACGCCTTATTTGCATTCCCCCATATATTTTATGTCCCCCCCCCCTATGGTTCCACCAAATCATTTCCCCTACATTTCCAAATCGTGATTTACTGCGACAACGTCCGCAAACCTTCAGTCGTCAGTTAGACAACTACAAACCAACTCTTTCCAATATTTTCTTGAACATTTTTCAACACGCCAACGTACACGATTGTGAAATTGAAGTGAATTCCGCTGTGGAAAAATTAAGCATCAACGGGAACGATGATGTCTTTACGATCGATTGGAGCACGTTGACCAACCCGCTTCTCACTTCCCGTGAAGCAATTGTAATGGAAGAGTACCCAATTGCTTGCTTCCGTAAACAAATGGGAGTGTTAGCTTTGGTCATTGACGATCATAAGCTCAACAAAGCTATGGCTGAAATAGTATTCAACAAGGGTATCCGGAGCTACACTCGACGTCATCCGAAAACTACACCACGATCTTTTGCTGAACCCCGCTTCGGAGCTGCCTTAGTCTACGTCGTCGATAAACAGCCTTAGCCGGACTGGCTCAAAGTCCTGGAGCGAAATCGACAGGAAACACTGGATATCCACCGCAAAAATAACGAGGTATTTAAAACTCGTAAAGAAATTGGAGGTATTTCTCAAGAGGAGGAGCTGGAACGAAAGTATGATGACGCTTTGAAGAGAGAAGCAGATATAACAAAAATAATAGAGGAATCCGAGCAATTGCAATTTCCAACAATTGATTATAACAATCCATAGACACCATCAAGGCCATTTTTAACCACGGAACAAGCTGCTTTAGCAGGAGTATCATATCTTGAAGCTATAGAGAAACATTCCTGGGAATTAGTTCCAGCAATTATGCATAAGGAAGAGGCAAATAAAATCTGTCGAGATTTATTAAATCTCACAAAAATAACTTTTCTCGGTTACGCCATTCATCCCGAACCACCAGTTCATCATGACTATATTTTTTGGCCCAAAGCGTCACGTCACTACCGATCTAACAATAAGACCACTACTTCTCAACAACGTTGGATGGCCAACAAAATGTGTCGTAGCGACGATATGAGACGCCAACGTTTCCTATATCAATTCACTCGACCTGGTCGTTCCATCTTGTCAGCACATGAAAATGCTTACATAACAGACAGTTGCTTAACAGCTAGAACTGTATCAATACGTTTATAAAATGGGTTTTTATCAACCTAAGCATCAATGTAAATTTTTAGGAGAAACCGCATTCATCGATTTTCTAGAAGTAGAAAAAAGTATCCGGCTTAAACAACGAATTCATGGTAATAAAAAATTTGAAATTTCTCGACAACAAACATGTCCTATGCAAAAGAATTTATCGTAAACCATGGAATCCAATATTCTACCGAATTTAAGTTAAATTATTATTGATAAATTTGAAGAGGAACAATTCCAAGTTAATCAAGAAGATTCTGAATCTGACGACGACATGCCGCCTAAGGTTAAATTCCAAGATCTCCCTAAATTTTGTGGTAGTCCTTACGAGGACGTTATCGATTGGATAGATCAATACAAAACCATTTGAGCCTATAACAGCTGGGATGATGCAGATTTGAGAAAATTCTTCGACATATACCTCGATTGCACTGGTTGACAGTGGTACCAGTGTAAGTACTCGACCTTTAAAAAAATATATGATGAATGTGGCTGAATTGTGGTTTACTTCCTCGTGAAGATGACCCACATGACTTGCTGCTGCCTATCTTTTGAACCGCTGATCGATTTCACCTCGAAGATGACCCACGTGAGTTCTATTGCCTCACTTTCCTACATTGTAATGTTATTTGTTTTATTTCTACGATCAAATGGCATGACTTTGAGTCCGTTTTTTTATCATCGGACCTCACAAGCTGTTGTTCCCTACTATTTGTATTTCTTAAATACATGTGTGTTTATCAACCTTAATTTGTTGTAAAACACTAAAATTACTTAACATTTAAAACCCTTACAATTAACAGACGATTGTTAAGTCCATTCAAAAACATCTTCCAATTATATCGGAGCTTTTGAAACTCGGATATACTGATTTTCAAAGAGTGTAGCTCTTGTGTAGCACACGCTAGGGTATTGATAAGGACCAAGCTAAAGAGTCCCAATCAAGGGCTCCGCTACACTATTACTCAGAAATATGCATTTTGTAGAAAAAAAAAATGTTAAAGAACGTGTAATTGAAGAACATGTAAAGTTAAGATGGACCTCTAGAATTGCTCGTTTTTTGTGAATTTCTCCGCCAAAACGGACCACTCATGAGCAACCATCTTACCTTTACACTGTCTTATACTAATGACTGGTTTTAAAAATGGCTTTCCGCCTAAATTTTCTCCACTGTTAGCATTTTTAACCTTAAATCTGGTATTATTTTATTTTCACACGAACCTGTGTTACTAAACTAAACATTTACGATACTATTTTCTTAATCACTTTGTTAAATTACCTTAATATATATTTTTTTAAGTAACATTACGTTAACTTTGTTAACGCCAAGTAAAGAAATTAGCGCTTTAGAATTCTTCCTTTCGACAAATTACTTTACCAAAACGGAGAGCTCTAGAACACCGCCTTTACTCGACGCCTTCCAAGCACATACTGGCATCCAAAATGGCGTTATTCCTCTTACCTTATCGTCTCTTTCCTGTGTAAAATGAGGGGGAATTTGAAAGGGCTGTATTTGAAAGAGTAATGCTGGTCATCCCTCATTCTTTCCCCTTTGTTCAAAGCGCCTGAAGGGATCATTATTCATTTGTACCTTTTGGCCTTCGAAAGTCTCCCCAAAGATGATATGAGGAATTTTCTTCTTTTCAAGCTTAGAAATAACCTTGAAAACATAAAAAAAATCCAGACGCTATTTTAAATCATTATAAATGATTTTACTTAAACAGTAACTTTAAATAATATTATTTAAATGTTTTATAATAACGTAACTTGTGTTTCCAACGATTTAATGGATGCAGTTTCGTTGTTATATCCAAAATTCCCTTTAAGAACTGTTATTTATTTAAATCTCATATCAATTTCCCGAAGAAACTAATAATTAATGGATGAATTTAGATTTTTTTGTATTTGTTCGTTTTCGAAACTCTTGAAATATATACATGGCAATGCTGTACAGCGCGAATTTCAAACGAGTGAACGATACAAAGTAGGAAAAAGAACGTTTTTTGTAGGTATTGTTGTCTTGTTGTATCATTTTATAATATATTTTAAACAAATATTGATGCTGTCTAATGCCAATGCTGAATAAACGCGAAACATTATTAAAATAATCAAATCTTTTAGATACAAAAAAGGCGTTTATTTATTTTTCACTCAAGTACAACGAGGCACAGATTCTATTTCTTCAAATTCTCTCTTCGTAAACATTTCCAATAAAATCTGCATCAATACTCTGATAGATATCTGCATCCACATCTATTTAAAACATGAATCAATTTCCACTAATAAAAACATAAAATAATTTATTTAAAAATTACTGCTAGGAGCTGTAAAGTGGAAGGGATTCCTCAGCTGCCTCCTAGAAACCCAATCATTCTGCCTCATCTCCATCAAGTCTTGAATCATGAATCTGATCCTATTAGAAGCTCTATCCTCTTCGACAACACGATCCAGTCTCATATAGCAAGCTTCTATCGGCTGGTATCCCTCTAGATCCCTGCCAACGATGGCCAGAAGCCTACAGAGGCACTCGACATCTCTTTCTTCATAACCTATAATAAAACTTGGGGGAGAAGATGAAGGGCTAAGGAGGTACTCTCTGACCATTTTGAGTGGCATAAATCCAGTTTTGAATAATTCTCCTATAAATCTGAATTTCAAAAATAATTTTTTGATTTATTTTAGAGATAGTTATAATTATTTATTACTTGATATTTCCTAAACATGCTCTTCGATCTCATTGCATAATTTAGAGTTTTAGCATCAATTCTTCCTGAAATGAAATTCAATGTTAAATACTTAAATTGCAAAAAAATCTAAAAATCAATTTTAATATTTAAAAAAAATTAATAAACAAGATCATGAATTATCAGCCTTCGGGCATTAGTTTGTCTGTGATTTCAAAAGCACATATAAACTTATTTACAGGCCTACCATTTAAATTATTATTGCTTAGATTTATAATGTATCGACACGTTTTGTATAAATCATTGGTCAACTATCGATTGATTATATAACACAATTCTGATCAATCTGGAATTCCCTATTAGTCTTAGTTTTAGATTTTCGTTACTGCAAAGGTATCAGCATTTTAGGCAACATTTTTTTAAATAGCCTGATACGTAGTAATGACGTAGGGGATAAAAGTGTTCCCGGCAAACTCCTGCTCCACTTGCCGAGGTACCCGCTCCGCGGGTACCCCCCTCTTTTAACTTATTACTTTAATTTTAATAACAATATTACTTTTAATTTATTCAGTAATCAAATAAGCAATTGAACAAGATAAGTTGACCATAAGATTGTTATTTTTCTGTTAGAAGCTAGCCAAAAACAATAAACAAAAATGCATAGGAATGAAGTTCCGAATGGGAATCGAACCAATTAAATCCGTTCACTGTGCTGTTGACCTAACCCACTAGACCATACATGTTTGTATGTGAGTGTTTCTTGCAAGAATATTTATTGTTCATACTCTAACAGCATATGCGCCTGATTAAGCAAATTAAGATAGTAAAGCGAGCTTTTCTGCTCGCGGTTAATAAGATAATTCAGACTTCGCCTGAATTAATCAATGAGATATGATGGATTTCGATAAAAGAGATGTGAATGAAATTAATTTAAAATTCTAGGACGAGTGGAAATGGAGTAATAATTGGAATTATTTGTGTCTGTGACTGATTAATATATAGATAGATGAATGTAAATAGTTTGACCAATTCAAATAGATACATTTGGGCAATAGTATTGTTGGATGTGGCACCACATGCATATATCAAATAGGAAGAGTTTAAAGTCGAAAAAGATTTGAAATTTGGAACATAGATATCGAAAATAGAAAAAGAATTAATTTAAAATATAAATACAAAGTTTCAAAAAGAATCTTAGCTGGGAATAATGAGAAGAATTCTCTTAACAACTAAGAAATAAATTGTTTGACATGTATACGATTTAAATAGGAAGAGTCGATTACTTCATCACGGATAGTACATAAAGGTTATACTAAACAGCAACCCTTCACGCCACCACGTACATAGAGTAGAAGTCAAGCAGACGAACGAAAGCAACATATGGTTGCTAGGTAACGGATTGATGCTAACTTGCCGGTATTTAATAAAATCAATATCTTTAAGTATAATTACGATGAAAAGTAAAAATATGATAATTAGATGCCCAGAATTCCCTATCGAATGAACTATAACATATATATATGAAAAATCCGAGATCGTCAGAAACAGCTGTCACACCAAACATGCCGGAGGGGTTCGAAAAAGTTGGAAGAGACCATATACTGCAGTAAGGGATCATATGTCCCCAAAGGGTAGACATAGCAGGGAAATGACATATTAGGCTCGCTTCGCTCGCAATTATCTAATGCTCTAATTACTTAAATTTATATCCATCAGGTAGATTATGGACAGCATGCATAAATGCATTATTGTTCATATTGTTTCAAAAATGACATGGCATCGTAGGAAAAAAACGTTACGCTGCTAGTGCGATCGAACGCGGGTCCCACCTATAATATGAAATAATATTTTTAATTAATTATGTAACGCTTCTCGAGCAGCTGTCATCTATTTACGAGACCCCACAGTCCCACTAACATCAAATATTTTAATAGAGTGCTTGCCTCTTTTTTTTATTCATTGAGGCAAATCATTTTTAAATATGTGCGCTCAAACTTTGAATCATAACAAAATCGACAACGCCATCTGTAAATATTATAGCCAATTAAAATAATATCATTATTTTGTACTTGATTGAATCAGATTTTAAACCCCCTTAACCCATGTAACTCAATTTTACGGTTCTTTCTGTGCAAAAATGTCTAATTTTGGTCCATTATTCGTGAAATGCATCCAGAAACATTGAGTGGAACTTTTAAGCAATAAACGCCTCCGAGTCCCAGCCAGACTAAATTTGAAAAATACGTAGATTTATCCCAGGTCTAGGGGCCTTTAACGCGTCACAAAAACAGGTACTACTGGTCCCAAAAATGTTTATTAAGCGCAAATCCTATTATTGGAAAATGGCAACGTTCGCAGTCTAAAAATCAACATTAAATTAACAGGCCAAAAATAGTAAAATCTGATTTAAAAGGCAATTAGAAGCTAGAATGGGCCAGTTTTTTGTGTAGAGGGTCAGCATGTTACGATAAACGTAGAATATATCTAACTATAGTATTTTACGCACAATATATAATTAAAGTCAAATAAAGTCAAAATAAAATTGAATAAATGCAAACTGGCAACACTGTTAAGTAGAAAAAAATGTAAACAAGCTGAGATGGGAATAATGACGATTCCTTCAAATACTGAGAGAAATAATTTTGATAATAATTATTGCCCATAAATAGTAACATAGATATAATATATATTTAGGATGCACGAATCGTAATGTTTTATTCTAATAAAGTTGAATAATAATTTAACATCAGTCAAGCCATAAATTTCCCGATCCCGAAGGTTCCACAGAGGCTTTATTTTGAGAAAAAGTACGAAACTAAAAAAAAATACTAAAAAAGAATCCTGGAAAATAAAGTAAAATCTGAGAAAATCCAATTAATTCATGAATTTATTAAAAAATAATTCTATAACTGCTAAAATTCAATTAAAATATTTACAGAAGGTAAGCTTTCAGTGAGTTTCCTCTGATTCAATATCAACCAGACTCGGTCCCCTCTTGTCAAACTGGACCTGGCATGAAGTGATGAGCATCGTGCAAAAGCTGCTTCCCTCTATTTCCAGGGATTTCTGAGTTTTGCACAATCGTGCAAAGATTGAAGAGAATATTGGCTCAGCAACCGCCTAAGAAAATAAAATTTGTATAAATTTTAAATTATTAAACTATTTATATTAGTGAATTAATTTCACTTTTCTATGAAGAAGTTTTATGACAGCTACCAGCTGATCAGCGAGCGTCTGTATCGTCTCCTCTGAGATCCATCATCTATTGTAAAGTATATGTGTGTTGTACATAACTTGTAAATATCCAATATAGCTATTCCTTTCCCACTTCTCGTCTCTCTCTTTATTCTCTGCGTAGAGGGATTTGGCGGGAGTGAGTAGTATGACATTAAGGGGGGAGAAATATCCGATAGTTTATTAGGTTATCCGTAGTATTTAGTTATCCATTCCTATACCGACGGCCTTTCTAGGATTCATAGCTAGACGTGAATTTCTAAAGTCAGCTTGTTGAGAATGCCCATGACAGGCTTTAATAATTCCTTTAAGAATCATAAAAAATAGATATAAAAGCAACTATTTTAATTCAAATATTATTACCTCCATAGTACCAGTAATATTAATTATATTACAGGCCATTTTCTAGAAATAATTTTTACAAAGGTTTTGTTAAAGGAGAAAAGAATGTCAACAAGCCAAGAAAAATACTAAGAAGAAGGCTCGCTGTAAAAATATTACTGCGCCACCTGGTGGAAGGAAATTACAAAGAGTTCTAATGTTTTGTTGATTTATCTTTTAGAATAATTGTATTAAAAACAAATAAAAAATCAGATAATACTTATTATTTATATTATTATTATAGATTATTAGATTATCTTTAGAAACTATAATGTTCATGTTTCAAATATTTTTAAAAACCATCTAAAACTATTTTTAAAAATTTAAAACGTTCGTAAAAAAGTGTAATATTTATGCCACCTGGTGACAAATCTGAAATTCCTACAGGTGTCAGGCCTGTCGACCGTTTCAACTGTCATTCTCACTTTTCAATATTTACATGCCGGAAAGGGAAAGTGACAGCTCTTAAAATTAAGATGACAATCAAATTCAGGAAAATTCTATCAATATTCTTATTTATTCTAAACGGCTTCGTCTACTCTTTGACCAGTGAATGCCTTCACCCATTGGTATAAATTTCATAATTATTTCTATATAAACTTTTTTCATATTAAAAATTATTACAGAAATCTTGCCCTTAGTGCGTTAATTCTTGTTATTTCTTCATAATTTTCAACCGAAAAACATTCGCATTGGATTTCTTGGGTACATGACTTTATTTGTCTCTTTTAATAACATCCGATAAAAGGTACCTTTTGCATTAAAATACTTAACAACCATTTAATTTATTATTGAAATGTGTATTGATATGCCATGTAACGGATGATCGGTCTTTGCAGGGAATTTCTGTTACTAATATGTCTTCAAATTAAAAGGATCACAAAAATCACATATAGTTCTTCCTAATTTCCAAAACGATGAATCTTTCTAAGAATAAATTCTTAGAATGATTCATCGTTTTGGAATTTATAATTGGGATTTATAAGCCTATATTTTTCTAAGAAATTATAACCACGATTAAAATATTCTAATACTTATACTATAACTTCTATAATATTAATGAATAGGCATAAATAAAAGACCTGCTGGTAGGATATAGTTAATTTGAAGTTAATCTATTTTCATTATAAGAAATTTACAATATGAATTTTGAATGTCGAGTCAAAATACATTTTCAGTGTTGGTTTTTGAGTGGACCGACATGCATTGTAGTAATGGATATATATTGGTTTTGTATATTCTAACCTCGGAATGGTATATACGACCAATATGCCTGCTATTACAGTACTTTCCGGGCAAGAAGTGTGATGAGAAGAACAAAGCCGAAGTCGAGGCGGTTCGAGTCAAAAAAGAGAAACAGGAGGAGTTCAGCTACACATATTCTGTATGCTTCATGGCAAAGTCTATAATTGATTGGTTTGGAAACTCTGGTGCCATGGATCACTTGACGGATCAACGCTGTTTTATCACCAACTTTACGACAATTCCATATGGTTTGTGGAAGGTTTCCGGAATAGGCAACACCCAGCTCGAAGTGAAAGGATTGGGCTGTGTCGTGATTGTTTCGGTAGCCAACTGGAAGAAGCATGCGGGAGTTCTCAAAATGGTGCTCTTCGTTCCCGACCTTAAAATATACCTGTTTTCAATTTATATTATCATAACCTTATCCTCTCCTTAATCAAAACGCATTCCACTCTTTATATTTCTCCCTTTATATGGTTACCCTATGTTTATGCACGTAGCGAATATCTAAACTTTTCCATTAGTAAGTGCGCATCATTCTTTCTTGAACGTGGTTCCTTCAGACTGACGCTGTCAGAACCTAAAAGGGGCCGTACATATATGACGTCCAGGGTTTGGGGGGAGGGGGGGGGGGTCAAGCCAAACTGGACACGCCATAAGAGCCGTAATGTTAAATACCCGGACGCGGAGGGATGGGGGTGGTGGTATAAAATCCGGGAAATTTTCCGGACGTCATTTATGTACGGCCCCTAAACTCCTTTAAACCTTCCCCTTTCCTTTTCTCTTTCTATGGCCTTCATACAGAACATAAAAGCTTGCAAATTTTTGAAGACTCTTCGGAGTCTATTAGTAGAAACCTAACAACGCAGATAACATGTTGCCGTATAATACATGTCACATTCATAAAAGGAGTTATAGAGAGAGCGAGAGAGAGAGCGCTTCTATCAAGGTCATATATCAATAGATGATTATATGACGGGTTTAAGTGTAGCGTCGTGCTCTATCCCGTCACTTATTTATAAGCGTGACGGTGCATCTTCAGCGTGACATGAAGTGTAGATTAGTGCAATGATTGAGCATATTCGATTCGTGAATATTCGTGCATAACATCTTATAGGAATATTCGTGCATAACATCTTGACCATGCGAATTTCTTTATGTGATTTATTCTCCCATCTCTATCATGTACTCCCGATCCCTATATAAGAGTAACTTTTGAAAAAGATTGTATGATGACAGAGTGGGACTCTGTCTATAAGCAGTTAGTAAAGAGATTGGAGAATTCTAAGACTAACGGAGTATCGCTATTTTGAGGGTACTACAACAGCACAAAGACATACGCGAAAAGCCGCTAAGGCAACACTGACGGCCAATACTCACTAAGTATGAGAGTATTGGAGAGAGAGCAGCATCACTCTCGAAAAAGGAAATAAATCAACGATTAGAGAAGCAATCGTTGAGGTACGAGGATTGAATCGTACGAGATCTTGATCGTCGTCAAGAGGATAGTGAAAGTTACTATTACCGAGGACATTACCGATCACGTGACTGGTGGCGGTAACAAGGACGATTGAAATAGCAACAAGCCGAATAAAATTAAGGAGATTCTGAATTTGATGACGACATGCCGCTTAAGGTCAAGATACAGGATCCCCCTAAGTTTTGCGCTGGTCCTCACGAGGACGTTATCGATTGGATTGATCGATACGAAACAATCGGAGCCTACAACGACTGGGATGATGCAGACTTAAGGAAGTTTTTTTATCATCTATCTCGACGGCCCGGCAAGACAATGGTATCAGTGTAAACATGTGACGTTTCCACAGATCTGGGTCAGTACGCCCGCAGTGATGGCTGGCAATGTCGTACAGGAACAGGCCGTCAAGGGTACAAAGGAGTTATTTTTGGAAGAATTCCAAAAAGGCAACAATAAGCTTTTCATGGAGCGGAAGTTGCGGTCGCGTATGCAAGGAGAGGACGAAAGCCCTCTTGCATACTATTATGACATCATGAACATGTGTAGGATTCTGGATCCTAACATGGATGAAAATACAAAACTGGATCATCTTTATCAGGGACTGAAAAGATCGATTTTCACAAGTGTGTACATTCAGAAGCCTGAAACTTGTGAAAGTTTTTTAAAATTGATAAAGCTGCACGCCGAAGCCGGCGATATGATTCGGAAGAATAGTTCCCGAGTAGGGATGGTACTGGCCGATGAGGAGCCCACTGAAGAAGGGGCATCCTCTGACCAGTTAACTTCAGACCTGTTGGCCTTCATTGGGTCTCGTCCGAAGTATAAGATTCCTCAAGCTCAGCCCAGGCCGACTTGGGATAGTTTGCTGAATGAGATAAAGGAATTGAAGGAAGCTTTAGCCGAAGCCACAGGTACTCCCGATCCCTATATAAGAGTAACTTTTCTCTGTATGTTTCATGCATTTTACTCTGAATAAACGTCTGAGAAACTACTATTGCCGCAATACACAGAATTTTTGAAGGAACCTTTTTGTGTTTACTTTATTAAATCAACCCGAGCATCACTGAAATATTATTTATTTAAACGAACAACATGTAACGTATCCCAATTCAATATTTTGCGACATTGATACATCTTTTGTATGGTTAAGGAACATTTTATCATTTAATGGAATAGAGGAATACGTTTTTTAAATCTATAAATTCTGTAATGAATAGGGTAGATAAAAACATACATAGTTTTAAGTTATTTGGAGCTACTAAATTACTGGAAAATCCTTACCACGCAGTAGAATCTGCTTCTTTCTCTTATGAAACATGCAATGGACTCGGACTATTGTAATTATTAGTTTTACTAGTTGAAGAATATTAGCGCACACCATCAATCTCCTATACCATGCAATCTCTTTGTGTCCTCTATCATCTTCTCACCTCTCTGATGTGCTCCTCCTACTATAAAGGGGGAGATTCCATACTGTATGCTTCATGCGTTTTACTCGAAATGCACCCCTGAATAACTAAATTATCACAACTCTTGGATAGCAAATCGGCCCCTGATGGTAAGCCTGCTTTTGCTGTTTAGTTTTCTAGTTTAGTTTGGAATTCAGAAGGAAGACTGTTGAAATTAAAGTAAGTGTGACGCAGGTTTACAGTTAAGAGATTTTAAGACTGTAGCCACGCGAGAATTAGCTCACCGGTAGCTCAACCTCCCCTGTTATTGTGGTTCCATCTTCTTAACTGCGTGAGATTTTGCGCATCTGACTCATCAGCATTGCTTTGCACCCTTTAACTGAACTGTCGTTCGTCAATATGAAGCCGGCTGAGTAATCAACGTATCTGAGGGTAGGGGAAGAAATTAAACTGTTTCACTGCGTAAAAACAGCCCTGACACAAATCAGTCCAGGTAAATTTTGCTCATATTTTAAGTAAATCTAAGAGAGGACTCGCATTCGTGGAATAGTGATCTATGAAGTTTTGAAAATATCAAGTTGCTCCGAGGAATTGTTTGATTTTTTTACGTTGGTGGGTGCTTCCATTTCCACTGCTGCTTAAACTTTGATAAAACTGACCTCGATGCCTTAAGCGGAGATGATGTGGCCAAGGAATATAAGACTCTGTTTTGACACAGTTCTGTTTTTTCTGGATTTGCCTTTTGGCCATTTTCCCGAAATCGAGTAAGTACTTTTTCGAGATAGTAAATATGATGCTCCTAATTAGTTTGCCAATCAAATTCTTTAGAACAATCTTCATCAGTGGCATGAATAATGAGGGGACATTCGCGCTTCCCATTGGTAATCTTGTAAATCGATAGTGCTCGAAGTGAGTGGTGAAACTCGTTTTTCCGCGGTCGTCTGGGTGAATCTCTATTTGATGATAACCAGATGTCTGGTCAATCGAACTGAAGACCTTACTGTGTAAAAAAGAATTTAATTCGTCTGCTATCAACGAAAGGGGGAAAATAAAAAAATGGCCCCTTTCGGTACCTTGTTAAGTAACCTCATGTCTTAACAAAACCGATATTTTCCAAGGGTCTTTTTTGAGACGAGTAGGCAGGGCGATGAGTATGGTGCTGTGGATGGTTCTATTATTCCGGCTTCTAAAAGTTGATACAACTCGTATTTCAGCTGCGGTTTCAATTTCGGCAGGACGCGAAATGGATGAGCTAGCTTCGGTATTCCATTTGTAATGATTCTTGTCGGTATTACTGATGAGCATCCCAGTTCGTCTATGTTGCTTACGAATGAGGGAGAGAATTGTTTGTAAAGTTTTTTTTAGCTTTGTCAAGGTTAGTTCCTTTACGTGATCGATTTTGAATTTTTGTTGCTATACAGTTAGAACTGTATCAAGACGTTTAAAATTGGTGTATTATCAACCAGAGCACGAGTTTGAATTTCTTGGCAATTAAGCATAAATTGATTTCCTAGAGGTGGAAAAAAGTGATACTGAAGTGGAACTGTACTTGTTACTTTTAGTAAGTACATTTATGTGATATTTTATAACATTAACATTTATGTTTATATTAATATTTTCGGTTACTTCAAATCCTACTGACATTCGAATATCAAATGGCAATGCTGATTATATGGTAATTAAAAATTGGAAATTTATGGACAATAAACATGCCCTTTACAAAAGAATATGGGAACCTATATGAAATCCAGTATTCTGACACTGACACTGATTCGTCGGATAGTTCGAATCGTGACAATATTATGTGCTACTGAAGCATTTCATTTATCCCAATATTTTATACGTTTAACAGTTAGAACTGTATCAAGACTTTTAAAAATGGGTTTTTATCAACCTAAACATGAATGTACATTTTTAGGAGAAACCGCATTCATCGATTTTCTAGAAGTTGAAGAAAGTGAAACTGAAATAAAGTTGTTCTATTTAATCAAAATAAGTTAGTTTATAACATTATTATCTATCACATCGGAGGGTTTTTTAAAGCACGGGTTTTCTAAACTACTACATGCTAATACGCATTTTGTA
The DNA here is from genome assembly GCA_030141595.1 of Chydorus sphaericus. Classification (NCBI taxonomy): domain Eukaryota; kingdom Metazoa; phylum Arthropoda; class Branchiopoda; order Diplostraca; family Chydoridae; genus Chydorus; species Chydorus sphaericus. Next base: position 10,302,211 of record CM057929.1, on the reverse strand, counting down.
ACAATTTTCATCTAAAAATAATGAGTCAAGTTATAATGGATATATCTAGAATTGCTCGTTTTGATGAATTACTCCGCCAAAACGAACAACTCAAGAGCATCCATCTTACCTTCACACTGTCTAATATTAGTGACTGGTTTAAAAATATGGCTTTTCTACCCGATCTTTCTTTGTTCCTACATTTTAAAAGCTTAAATCTATGAGTATAATTTCATTTCTACACGAACCTGCGTTACAAAACTATACATTCACGTTATTATATTTCTTTAGAACTTGGTTAAATCATCAAAATATTGTCACGATCACAACTTTAAGTATTGACACCGTGTCCAGAAGTAGGCCTACACAATACTGATTAGGCCTACAGAGAACAATAGCTTAAGAGAAAAGAGAGAGAGAGCGGGAGAGTATAACCACCGCGGGCCATTACACGACTACACACGGCACAGCGGGAGTCTCGAGGCCAAACTCGGACAATGTCCGCACCACATGGGTTGGCTGCACAGCATGTGTTAGCATCGATAACCCATGCTGGGTGACTAACTGCTCTCTGTACGAAGAGTTATAGATGAAAGTTGCACGGGAAGGGCTATGATTGCGTCGTTAATTATACGATATATATTATACGATGTATTCGCGAAAGCGAATAAATAACATAACTTATACCTATCTGTATGCGAACTCTTAATGCATAATGTGACCCTCCTATATCTCTACTGTGCTCCTCGTACCTATAAAAGAGGAGCACCTTTGCTGTACTTTGGAGGCACTATACTCTGAATAAACGTCTGAATAACTACATTGCGACAATATACCTTTAAAAGTATCTATAAGGCGCCAAGTAAAGAAACAGATGCTCTAGAACTGTTCATTTCAACAATTTAATTCACCAAAACGGAGAGCTCTAGTACACCGTCCTTACTTGACGCCTTCCAAGCAACTACTGGCATCCAAAATGGCGTTCCTTCTCTTACCTTAACGTATTCTTCCGGTATGAAATGCGAGGGGGAATTTGAAAGGGCTGTATTTGAAAGAGAAATGTTTGTCATCCCTCATTCTCTCCCTATTGTTCAAAGCGCCTCAAGGGATCATTTGTACCTGTTGGCCTTCGAATGTCTCCCCCGCGATGAAGAATTTTCTTCTTTTAAAGCATAGAAATAACCTTGAAAACATTTTGAAAATAACCTGACGCTATTTTATATAACTAAAACTTATTTAGAGATAAACAGGAACTTAAAAACGATATCATTTGAATTTTTTATAATACGTAACTCGTGTTTCTTTTTATGCTGCTCCATAAAAAGTTGAACACGTTTTTAATGGATTTAGTTTCTTTATTATATGTAAAAAACCTTTAAAATACTGTTATCTATTTAGATAAAAATTGATTTCCTGCCCAGTAAATAGATATAAATATTTCTCTAACGGTCTAACCAATAAATAAGGAATGAAATCGAGTGTTTTAATATTTAATCTATTGTTATTGAAACTCTTCAAATATATACATGGCAATGCTGTATAGCGTGAATTTCAAACAACACAAACTAGGAAAAAGATGCATTTTTTAGGTATAATTATTGTTGCCTTATTGTACCACTTTTTAAAATTTTAAATAAATGTTGCTGTCCAATTGCCAAGATTTTTTTTAGTTATCAAAACTTTGAAATACAAAAAAACTAAAAAAGGCGTTTATTTTCAAGTACAGCGAGGTACAGATTGTATTTCTTCAAATTCTCTCTTCGTAAACATTTCCAATAAAATCTGCTTCAATACTCTGATAGATGTCCGCATCCACACCTATTTAAAACATTAATTAAATTATCATTATTTAAAAAGTAAATTAATTTATTTGAAAATTACTGCTAGGAGCTGTAAAATGGAAGGGATTCCTCAGTTGCCTCCTAGAAACCCAATCATTCTGCCTCATTTCCATCAAGTCCTGAATCATGAATCTGATTCTATTAGAAGCTCTATCCTCTTCTATCACACGATCCAGTCTTCTATAGCAAGCTTCTATCGGCTGGTATCCCTCTAGATCCCTACCAACGATGGCCAGAAGCCTGCAGAGGCACTCGACATCTCTCTCTTCATCACCGATAAGTCCACTTGGGGGAGAAGATGTAAGGCTTAAGAGGTATTCTTGGACCATTTTGAGCGGCATGAATCCAGTTTTGAATAATTCTCCTATAAATCTGAATTTTTAAAAATAAATTTTTTTATTCATTTTAGAGATAGTTATTATTAATTATTACTTGATATTTCCTAAACAGGCTCTTCGATCTGATTGCATAATTTCGAGTTTAAGCATCAATTCTTCCTGAAATAAAATTCAATGTGAAATATAATATATAATTAAATTGCAAAAAATCTAAAATTCTATTTTTAAAATTAGAAAAATTAATTAATTTTGGGAAATTGAAGATAGAATCTGTAAATAATTAAATAAAATCTGAGGATATCCGTAAAATAAAATAAAAATTCCAGAAAATTTGAATGACATCTAAAATAAAAATTAAAAAACAAGTAAAAATTCTGAACAAAATTTGAAAAATACGTAGATAGATTTTCGAGAAAATCTACGACAAATTTCAGAAAATGTTTTTAAATTACTAAGAAAGAATCCTGGGAAATAAAATAAAATCTGAGAAAATCCAATTAATTCCTGAATTTATTTTTAAATAATTCTATAATTACTAAAATTCAATTTAAAATATTTACAGAAGGTGAGCTTTCAGTGAGTTTCCTCTGATTTTCAATATCAACCAGACTTGGTCCCCTCTTGTCAAACTGGACCTGGCAGGAAGTGAGGAGCATCGTGCAAAAGCTGCTTCCCTCAATTTCCAGGGCTTCCTGAGTTTTGCACAATCGTGCATAGATTGGAGAGAATATGGGCTCAGCAATCGCCTAAGACAATAAAGTATTTTATAAATTTTAAATGAACAAATTATTTATAGGAATTAAATTCACTTTTCTATGAAGGAGTTTTGTGACAGCTATCAGCTGATCAGCTGTTCCAATATTCAACTTCTGGAATCTGGAATGAAGCTGGTCAAAGTTGGATTCAGTCAGCTTGTTGAGAATGCCCATGGCAGGCTTTAATAATTCCTTTAAAAACGATAAAAATTAGATGTTAAAGTAATAAATTATTTTAATTCTAATATAATTACCTCCATAGTACCAGATTCAATATTAATTACATTACAGGCCATTTTATAAAAAATAGTTTTACAAACGTTTTTCAAAGGAGAAAGAATGTCAACAAACCCAGAAAAATACTAAGAAGAAGGCTCGCTGTATAAATACCATCGCGCTACCTGGTGGAAGGAAATTACAAGGAGTCCTAATGTTTTATTGATTTATCTTTTAAAATAATTGTATTTAAAATAAACAAAAAATCAGATAATATTTAAATATTTAGAAATTATAATGTTCATGTTTCAGATATTTTAAAAGTTGTCTTAAAATTATTTTAAAAAATTTAAAACGTTCGTAAAAAAGTGAAATATATATGCCACCTGGTGACAATTCAGAAACTCCTACAGGTGTCAGGCCTGTCGACTGTTTCAACTGTCATTCTCACTTTTCAATATTTACATGCCGGAAAGGGAAAGTGACAGCTCTTAAAAAGATGACAATCAAATTCAGGGAAATTCTACCCATATTCTTAATTCTAATCGGCTTCGTCTACTCATTGACCAGTGAATGCCTTCATCCATTGGTATAAATTTCATAATTATTTCTAATTTTACTTTTTTTTTTATATTTTAAAATTATTACAGAAATCTTGCCCTGAAATAAGGGGAGGATTTTTGAATGTCCACATCGTTTCCCACTCTCACGATGACGTCGGCTGGTTGAAAACAGTTGACCAGTACTATTATGGAGGTTTATCAACTCATCAATTACATAATTTAACATTTCAATTAATTATTTCCTCCTCTCTCAGCCAACAACTCGATTCAGGATGCTGGCGTGCAGTACATCTACGACTCAGTCGTGCAGGAGTTGTGGAAAGACCCGGAGAAGAGGTTTGTCAGCGTGGAGATGGAATTTTTCGCCCACTGGTGGAAGGACCAGGACCTGGTCACGAAGAAGAGGGTTCGAAAACTTGTTGAGAGGTATAGCATAATTTTTTATTCTAATTTAAAACAAAATTAAATCAACTAGTAAGATTTATTTCAGGTTTATTTAATCATATTTTAAAGAATTATTGTATAAATTTTAAAAAATTTAAACTAATTTTCTTTATATTTTTGGAAAATATTAAAAAAAGCTTTTATCTTTATTAATTTTTTTAATAATAAAAAAATTAAATCAATAAGATTTATTTCAGGTTTATTTGATTATATTTTAAAGACTTTTTTATAATTTTTTTTTTAATTTGAAACTAATTTTGTTTATATTTTTTAAATCGTGTTTCTCTGGTTGGATTATTTTTTGCCAGCGCCCCAAGCGGCGTAGGGTCCGTTGAAAGGGAGAGTTAAATATTTGTCGGATTTCATGTAGGCTGCTAAATTAGGTAATTGCTCTATCCTGTCGTGATAATTTTTGAGATTCGGGAAAGCATTCAAAATTCCCGCTTCGAAGTGATTGTTGACATCCAGTAGCTCGTACATCAAGAAATCAATATAGGTGATCTGTAAATTTAAAAAATTAGTTTTTTAAAAATATATTATTTTAAAATTAATTTTAAAATTACGTGATTGCCAGCTAGATAAGGGTGATCCCCCAGAAATTCGGAAATTTCTTTTAATTTCAGTTTGAAATTTTCTAAATAATCCGCTCTGCTTTTATAAAATAAATCCATATTCGTAACTCCCTAATAAAAAAAAAAATAATAATAATTAATAAATTAAAAAATTTAATTAAAATAAGATTTTTTTTTACGAAAATATCTTCTCCGTAGCACATAGTTGTCCACCTGGATCGCATATCCAGAGCTTCAGCTTCAATCAGATCAACTCTAATTTTCTCTTTCTCATCGATCGGAATTAAATCATATTTTCTTCCCAAATATTTCAATATCGCCATCGTTTGAGATAATTTTACGTCATCGTCCACTTAATATGGAATCTAAAAAAAAATTTATTACACAATTAATTGTAAAAAATAAATAATTCATTTTAAAAATTTTCTATTCAATTTTAAATAAATTATCATTTAATATTTTAAATAATTGAAATATATAATATAATAATATAGATAATAAAAAATAATTATTTTAAGTAAAAAATTAATTAATAATTACATTAGGAAAATCGAGTCCCAAGTTAAATTTATCTTTGAACCATTCGCTCCGATCGTAATTATCTCCCAGATAATTGTATCTCTTATCTTCAAATTCTGCTTGGACGTAGACCAATAAAAGGCGGACTGGTTGACCATACTTAAAAAATATTAAAAAAATAATTTAAACAATTAATTATACAATAATCAAAATTTCTATTTAATTCTTACCGATCTGCAATTCCAGTACCCAAATTTAGCCATTTATTTTCTGGTTTTTAAAATATGAAGAGAAAGCGAATCAACTTGTCTTATCGAGAGCTCGTACTACACTAAAATCAGGATATCCTAAAATTCATTTGATAAGTTGACAATTGAAGTTTATTGAGGATGTCTCTCTTTTAAAAATAATTTTGGCATCTTTGCGCTAAAGATTCTATTTTAGAATCTTCGATTAAACTTAAAAAATTATTTAATTCGGCAATATCGCGCGAATGATTCTTATTTTCAAGAATCTTTAGCGAAATTTAGCTTTATCTAATCTTTTAATCAATTTAATTAGGAATTACGCGCTAAAGTTATATTTTTTAGGGGCCAATTAGAATTTGTCGGGGGCGGATGGTGCATGAACGACGAAGCTGCTGCATCCTACATCGACATCATCGATCAGATGACTCTCGGTCTCAAATTCATCAACGACACCTTCGGCCCTTGCGCCGCCCCAAAAGCAGTCTGGCAGGTCGATCCCTTCGGTCATTCCAGAGAACAGGCTTCCATCTTCCGAAGAATGGGGTTCGATTACCTCTTCCTAGGTCGGATAGATCACAAAGATAAAGACGATCGGCTATCATCGAAATCGATGGAAATGATGTGGAATTCTTCCCAAAGTCTTAAAAATGCCGAAATCTTCACCGGAATCTTGTATAATACCTATTCTCCACCCAGAGGCTTCTGTTTCGACATCCTTTGTGGGGATGAACCCATCGTAGATGATCCAAAGAGCCCAATGTTCAACATCGATCGTCGGGTAATCAAATTCGATGGTTCGATCGATCATTTTAACTAATAGTTTGTCTAGTCTAAGGAACTTGTGATGTATATTATGGAACAATCGAAGCACTTCCGATCGAACAACATCATCCTGACGATGGGAGAAGACTTTCACTACCAAAATGCCAATTCTTGGTACAAAAATCTCGACAAATTGATCAAGTAAAATCAATTTAAACTCATTTCCAGACCATCGAATGATGATTTTATTAATATTTGAAGGTATATCAACAAGATTTACGAAGATTCGAAGATTCGATTGTTCTATTCCACCCCATCCTGCTACGGCGAAGCTGTTCGATCATCGACCGATCATCTTCCGACGAAATCGGACGACTTTTTCCCCTATTCGAGTGATCCACACGCATTCTGGACGGGTTATTTTACTTCTAGGCCATCATTCAAAGGTCTGGTGCGTCAGAGTAGCAATTATCTTCGAGCCTGTAAGCAACTTTCATCATTTGGATCATCTAACAATCATCTGATGATGTTTAAGAAGAATATGGCCATCGCTCAGCATCACGATGCCGTTAGTGGTACTGCTAAACAGCACGTCTCCAATGATTACACTCTTCGATTGAATCAGGGGATCGTTGGATGTTTTGGCACCATTTCCGATGGTTTTGGATCATCTGGAAAACAAGATTTCTGTCTCTTACTGAACGTTAGTCAGTGTGACGCTACGGAGAGGAATGCAACCATCGTAGTGACTCTTTACAACCCTCTTTCGGTCATATCATCATCTATAGTTCGATTACCAGTTTTAAATGGGTTTTACACCATCACCGATGGTTCGGAGATGATCGAATCGATTGTAGTACCCATCCCAGAGATGATCCTTCGTCTTCCAGGTCGACAGAGTAAGGCTACCCATGAACTGATCTTTAGAGCGGATCAGTTACCTCCTTTAGGCATTCGATCATTTCATATCGAACCTAAGTCTACGATCCATCATCAGAACCAATTGAAAACTATCAAACTACCATCGAGTGAAGATGTTGTCGTCTCCGGTTTTGGAAGATCTTTGGTTTTCGACCGTCAAACTGGACTATTGAAGCAGGTAGATGATCGATCGATGATCCAACAGCTTCTCTACTACCCTGGGATGATCGGAAACAATTCTGAATTCCAATTTCGATCATCTGGCGCCTACATCTTCCGTCCTAATGGCACTGAAGCTCTACCCGTCGGTAGAGTGAAGAAATTGATCACCATCCGATCATCTATAGTCATTGAAGTGCGCCAGATTATCAATCAATGGTCCACCCAAATCTTTCGATTGTTTAAAGATGATCCAGACTTTGTAGAAATCGACTGGATCATCGGATCCATCCCTATCGATGATGGCATCGGTAAAGAGATCATCTCTAGATTCACTTGCAAGGATCTCAAGAATGATGGCATCTTCTACACCGATTCCAACGCCAGGGAGATGCTCAAACGCAAGATCAATTTAAACATCGAAGAAACCATCGCTGGAAATTACTATCCGGTGAATTCCATGGCTTACATCCAAGATATATCATCGAAATCGAAGATGATCATCTTAAATGATCGCTCTCAAGGCGTTTCAAGCATTAAACCGGGTTCTTTGGAGTTCATGGTGATTACTTTCGATGGTTTATTAAAGTTAAATCAATCTAATTTCGATCATTTTAAAGGTTCATCGAAGATTGCTTCACGATGACGCTTTCGGAGTTGGAGAAGCCCTGAATGAAACAGAATTTGGGGTTGGAATGTCAGCCAGAGGATCGTTTTGGATGGTCCTAGATGATCGAAATGGGGTCGCTCGTAGATTGGCTCGGAGAAAAGCATTTCCACCGATTCTATCCTTCATCCCGATGCAGATTTGGCGACAAAATGATCGAATGGAGGTAGTAAATGTTTATTTGAAATTTATTTGATGATTTTTAGATGATTTTTTATTTATCAGGGATCTATGCTGAGTCGACCACTGCCATCGAACGTAGATCTACTGAGTTTGGAGCCTTGGGATGATCGTGGAAGAGTTTTAATTCGATTGGAGCACATCTACGAAGTTGGCGAAGATCCTGTTTACTCTCAACCCGTCACAGTTTCTTTAAAAGTAAGTAATTCTTTGTAATTCTTATTATTTCATGTTTAAATATTTTTCAACTAATTTTATAGGATCTATTCGTCGTATTCGATATCGAAGAAATCGAAGAAGTGAATCTATCGGCTAACAAAAAAATCCGGAAGATCGATGGTCCTGAATTTGAGATTACCCTAAGTCCGATGGAAATTCGGACTCTAATCGTGACCACCAAATCTTAATTTTTTATGTGATTACTTCCAATTAATTACTTTTAAATTTACTTAAAATTTGATAAATAATCAAAAATCACTTCTAAAGTGACTCTCTCTCTCTCACTGATAAGAAATTTTTCAAAGTGATATCAAAATTTCAATACACTAAAATTCTGTCTAACGAAAAACAGAATCTCGGAATATTTTAAAATCCTAATTAAAGTTTTTAATATTAAAATTCTTAAACTTCAATTAAAGCTAATTTTTAGTCTACATGGTAAAAAATTTATGTTAAATGGTTTTTAAATTATCTTGAAAAATGCAATAGTTAAATTAAAATTCATGAAAATTGTGATTTGAATAACTATTAATTAATTAACTATTAAATATAAAAAAGAAATAAATCAGAATTCCAAAACTATTTGAAAATTTTCAATTGTTAACAAAAAAAGTAAATTTTATTGCTTTTTTTAATTTACACGTTATCCAATTAAAATTCAAATCATCGAGCTTCGAGAGTGAAGGTGAAGTCGTGCTTCTTCTTAATCTTAGTGAGCATGACTATAAGGTGCATTCCTGATGTGACCTTCCCTAGTAATTGAGCTGGAGCTAGGGGCTCGACGTGCTTCAGACTTTCAGGGGCGTTGAAGTAGTTGAGCGGGAAGAGGAGGCTCCAACTGCCGTTCATGTAGATGCCCACGTCCGCGTTGTAAGAGGCCAACTCTTTATTAGGCTTTCTATCAGAATACTTCACGTTGGAATCGGTTTGGAAGTGATCTAAATTGTACAGTGGCAACAGCACGAAAATCCCAGGAATTGCCTAAAAAAATTAATTAATCAAAATTAATTAAAAATTAAAATCTGAAAAATAAAAAAATTTATTAGAAATGACAAATTATTTCAAAGTCTAATTTCTTAAATAATTTAAATCAAAATTAATTCAATTAAAAGTAATCCAAACTAATTCAAATAAATTCAAATCAAATGAATTAAAATGAATTAAAAGTAAAATTAATTTTGAAATAACCTTTGAGACGGAATTTCCAACGAGTTGTGGCGATTTATAGCAGGATTCCCCCCACTTCTGCACGAAATTCGGTGCAAATTTCGGGTTCAACTTGATGCTAACTTCTCCATAGAGGTTATCAGCTTGTTTAACACCCAAAATCAGGGTGTGAAAACGCCTAATCGGCCTCTCTATCGGTCTGTCTTCTAACACAGTCACTTGGGGTTCATGAAATCCCGAGATATTATTTGATAATTCTTTGATTGATTCTCTTTTCATCAGATAGAGGACAGGAAAAGCGGGGAAAAGAGAATATTCCATTTGATCGCACGAACTACCAGCTGTTGAGACGTTTATTCGACCTGGTTTTCGAAGGTCTTCCCAATAATTAGCTAAACTATTCGCTTCTTGCAAGCGATTTTGAGATATTTTAAGATTCTTCTTCATCTTATCTCTGAGGGTTGCCAGAGTATCGCCTTGCTCAGCGTCGCTAACTAGAGCGACTAGATCGGAGAGGGAAGATGGATCATCATCACCTTCCTTTTCTTTAGATTTAAAGAGTTGAGTTTCGATGGCATCTAGTTCGATTTTGTTCGATTTTTTCAGGTCGGTGATCTCGTTTTTGGTTTTGAGAAAGTACTCCTCCAAATCGTCCAGGTGCTGGCCAATTTTCTTCCTTTGGGATAAGGCCTGATTGAGCTTTAACTGGCTCTCCCTTTTCACTTCTTCGAGCTCTTTTTTCAACTGGAGAAAATCGGCAAAATCCTTCACCGTACTCGTCAACCTGTAAATTTTAAAGAATTTTTTTTAAAAGAGGATAAAAATAAATTCAAGAATTTTTCTTCGATTTTAATTAGGAAAAATTCAGCGGATAAAATGATTTTTAAATTTAAAAAATCTAGAAAACCTGAAAGACCAATGTAATAATTTATAAATCTCAATTGATTAGTAGACTCCAAATATTTTAGAAAATTTAGCCAAAAAAATCTGAGACTTAAAAAAAAAAATTGAAAGAAAAATCTTGAAAATCTTGAAAAAATATTTAAATTAAATTTTGTTACACATGAGGCTTTTGAGCATGACTTTCAGCATGAGAAGGTTTCTGCTTCTTCAATTTGAGGATGTGGAGGGCGTAGGGGTTGTTTGGGAGGCTTGAAACATCCCCCGAGTGGCTTGAGACCTTCCTGCAGAGCGGGCAGGTGAGCGAACCTTGAGAATGAATCTCCTGAAAATTAAAAATTAGAATTTTAATTCAATTAAATCAAATATTTATTGTATTACTTTGAGGCATTCCAGGCAGAGAGTGTGGGAGCAGGGAAGGAATTTCGGTTTGCGGATTTCTGAGTCGAATTCGCAGAGGCACACTGAACAAGTAACGAAATCTTCAGTTTCGCTCTCAGTGAAAGCAGTCGCCATTTTTAAAATACCAGTAGAAATAATAATTAAATAACAATTAAATGAGTTATGAAAAGTGTTTGACAGGTCTCATCTCATCGACTACCTGTTTTTGTTATTTGTTTACATTCTTTCATTATCTGCGTTAATGGTAAAAGAAATATATTTAACCGGTTAGATTCTCAGTGTTAGAGTAACGTCTGCGTCAATGATGAAAATTTTAATCGGTTAAATTGTTGTTTAATTGCCATGTTTTTCAGGTAACGTCTGCGTTAAATTTAATAATTAAATTGTTAACCGATTTATTTCTCTGTTTTTCATAAAAACTTGAACGGTTATTTGTTAAATACTTAAATTTAGAAACGTTTAATTTTTTTTTTAAATTTTAAAATCTTTAAGAAATGTTAACTGAGTAATTTCTATTTAATAAGTTGAAATAAAACAAATTAACCGATTAATTAACGTTTTATCACAAAAAATTCAATTTATTTATATCTTTGTTTCAACGGGCTTCCAGAGTGAAAGAGAATTCCGATTTCAGTTTCGGAGACCGAGTAATCATCACAAGGAGGTGCATTCCACTGCTAACATGACCAAACAATTGAGCAGGAGCCAAAGATTTAACATATCTATAACTTTCAGGAGCATTAAAAAAATTGAGTGGGAAGAGGAAGCTCCAGCCGGAAATCTTCCCAGCCGAACTGGCAACCATCGTCATCCCCACATCGGCGTTGTGGCTCGTAAATCCGGCCGACTTTTCATACCTCGGCGGTAGATCTGTTGCGAAAGGCTTGAAATCCGGATTCACCATCGGAAGCATCACAAAAATTCCCGGAATGGCCTAAAAATCAAATATAAAATAATAAAACTTTATTTTTAAATTAAAATTTTAATAACTGAAAAAATATAATTAAATAAATGGTTTAAAAATTATAGTTATTTATTATATGAATTTAATTCCTAAATAAAAATTTAATTTTTAATTTAAAAATTAATAAAATGAAATTGGAATTTTCAATAAATTTCAAACAATTTTTCTGGGAATTTAAAAGCAATTAAAAAAATTAATTAGAATTCATAAATCTAAAAAATACGATTTAATAAAATTACCTGAGAAACAGTTGGAGAGAACAATTTAGGCGAATTAAAACAGAATTCTTCGAGTTTCTTCACGAAAATCGGAGCAAATTTCGGGTTCACTTTGATATGAATTTCACCTTTCGATTCATTATAAAGTTTAACCCCCAAAACAAACGTAGAAATTGGACTATTAACAACAGGCCGATGAACAACTTTAGTCTTTTCTATCTTCTTCAACTTCTCTTCCACTTTTGGCTCATTTACATCTCCAGATGAAACTGATAGATTCCTCCTTTCCATCAATAATTGAATGACACTGCAAGCAAAAGCTCCTTTAGAATTAGCGACTGAAATCTTCTCCTCATTTTGATGCAATTCGTCTAAATAATTCGACAGATTATTCGCTTCTTTTAGTCGATTTTCAGAGAGTTTGAGGTTCTCCTTCATTTTAGATCGCAGAGAGACCAAAGTGTCGCCTGGTTTGGCGTCGACACTGCCCAGAAGCTCCTCACTATCGTCATTGACAGAGAGCTGGGCTTCAATTTGGGATATTTCATGCTCATTATGGTCTTGAAGCAGAATTAAATTGGATTTGGCTTTATTGAGATGCTCTTCAAGGTGTTTCAAGTGCTGCTTAACCTTCTTTCTCTGGATTGAGGCTAAAGTGAGCTTGCAGCGGCTCTCTTTGCTCACTTCTTCAAGCTCTTTCTTCAGAGTGAGGACTTCTGCAAAATCTCTGACTGTGCTCGTCAACCTGCAGAAAAGTGGAATCGGGGGATTAGAAAGTGGAGAGAATGAAGAAAGCAAGGAATTATACACAGTGGGCTTCTTGAGTTTGAGGATGTGGAGGGCGTAGGGGTTGTTCGGGAGCTCAGACACATCTCCAGAGTGGTTGGAGACCTTCCGGCAGAGGGGGCAGACCAGCAGACAATCTCTGGATTGAATCTCCTGGAAAATAATAAGAGAGTTTAGAAGATAATATAGGTTTTGAATGTATTAAATTACTAATAGGCATTGGAGGCAGAGAGTGTGAGAACATGGAAGGAATTTGGGCTTTCGAATTTCTGAATCGAATTCCAAGAGGCAGACTGAACACGTGACGAAATCTTCTGTGGAGTCACTTTCGAATTTGGCCGCCATTATTTACGGGAAAAACCTATTTTGTTTGGAATCATATAATTGTATTTGAATTTTTTAAAAATACAAATAATGAAGCAACCTGTTGGAATATTTTTTTTTAATGGAATGCCGACAGCCGGCTAGAGTGAAAAAAGACGTCTGCTACGTAGAGTTGAGTACGCAGAGTTGCCATACAGTTTAATTGTAATCCTGAAAGCGAAACAATTCCTTAAATCATTTTTTTTTTGAATCAATAAACGAGTTAACGAGTCGTTGAGTAAATACAAGTTAACAGATAAAATTATTTTTTTTGTTTACTTTACTTATTTCTGTTACATAAATTCGTCTTCTGTTCGAAGCTACTCAAGGAATTAAGGTTTGAGTTAATCAATACTTTGGAGTTTGGACAAATAAAATAAAACAGGTGTGGTTTTCTTAACCATTTTTTAAATCATTCAGTTCAACCCTTAAAAAAATGAATAGCCTAGAAATTTCCTGAACTTTATTCCATCAATGGACCTGTAGTCGACGAAGGAAGAACAAACGAGTCTTTACGTTTTTTCACTTACATTACACACCAAGTAGACAAAAACACATGACCGATTCGACAACCGCAAAGATCCCGATTACTTCGACAAAGTCGTAAAATATGACCGCCAAAAAGTGCCATTATATACTTCTATGCAGGATTCACCATGTCAATTTCGTTATTTTTATCATAATAATTGTTTATTTAAATTCCAAATTTTGTTCAATCAGCAAAGTAATAAGTTTCTCTTATTAATCATGTTTTTCATTTTCTAAACGGTTTTTCTTGTTCTATATAGGCCTATTTTTTAATCTGGCGGTAAAAAAACTGACGCAAAAAACCTTCTTTAGATTGAATTCAAATTTTTTCAAATTTACTTTAGAAGCCCACAATTGATTTCCTCTTTTTTCTAAATTTCTGGATTTATTTACTTATTCTTTCAACACATCCTGTCGCTCCTTATCTATATAATGTCGATGAGCTCCCCCCGTCTAGGCTTAACTATATTACACCGCGTTGATGATAAGAATAGTAAATGCACGATTCTGCCGGCCGGCACGAAAAATATGCCCATAAATGGGCATCATATTCGTACACGCATTCTAAACAACGTGATTCTGAATTTAAAAAAAAACAAAAATCTAGAACGCGGATCTCGACACTATATTATTATTCTAAAAAATCACATGACTTATTAAAGTTTCTCTATTATTTATGTTAAAACTAACAACTTTGAATAATAAAATGTGTAAATATTTCAAAAGAAAACTGTTTAAAAATGTATATTTGCAAGGATAAACTCAACTTCAATTATTTTTAACTGCTCTAGACTTAATTACTATTAGAGTATATGTGATCAATGGGCAGCATATAAGTGTATGATGACGTAAGTTCATTAATAAGTCTGTGTTGACTTAGGGTATTATGACTTGCATTCCAAGTGACGTTGTTATCGTCTCGACATTCTTTTTCTTTCCAGTGATGATAATAAGTATGTACACGTAGCGCACCTTACTGACATCATGACCAAAAAAGGAGATGATTTTTAGACCTACTACCCACCTGATTTAAGCAGCGTTGCCGTTGTACCAATTCACTTTCACTTTCTGAAACTATTTAAATAATATCAAACGTTTAATGAGACAAAAGTTGAAAAGTAGAACAAAGTTTCGACATTGAAAACACAAGAAAGAAATATTTAAAGCTGAAAAAATTGGTCTTATCTCCATTTTCACCGGAAATGTGGCAACGTTGTTCCGCCCGAGGGGCCTTATAGTCTTCCGCCAGGCCCATTTCAAATTCACTTGCTCACGGCACCTCCTTCTCGTAACTTCTCTCTCTAGGTAAACTAATTCAAACCTTAATTAACTAAATAGAGCTTAAACTATAACTATACTATTTCAATTTACAGTCGTATATTATAATAAATTAATCGGAAAATGTGCGACGACGAAGTAGCAGCATTGGTTATCGACAACGGATCGGGTATGTGCAAAGCCGGCTTTGCCGGTGATGACGCCCCACGTGCCGTCTTCCCCTCCATCGTCGGACGACCCCGTCATCAGGGTGTCATGGTAAGTCATAAAATTTGAATTAATTTTGAAAGCTTACCTGAAAGTGTTTTTTTCTTGGATTAGGTTGGTATGGGCCAGAAGGACTCTTACGTTGGAGATGAAGCCCAGTCCAAGAGAGGTATCTTGACCCTCAAGTACCCCATTGAACACGGTATCGTTACCAACTGGGACGACATGGAGAAAATCTGGCATCACACTTTCTACAATGAGCTCCGTGTTGCCCCAGAGGAGCACCCAGTCTTGTTGACTGAGGCTCCACTGAACCCCAAAGCCAATCGTGAGAAGATGACCCAAATCATGTTCGAGACCTTCAATACCCCAGCCATGTACGTCGCCATCCAGGCTGTGCTCTCTCTGTATGCCTCTGGTCGTACCACTGGTATCGTCCTTGACTCTGGTGATGGTGTCTCTCACACCGTTCCCATCTACGAAGGTAATTTTTATTTTAAATTAATGGGCAGTTGAGATTTTAGCTTTTGAATGTGTCTGAAATATGCGTATGAAAGCGTGGCGTTGCTTTATTTTCTTTTATTGTAAAAGCCTAAATCAGGCAGCATTTTTAGCTTGATCCAATCTCTTTTATAAAGGCTGGAAAAGCGAGAGTTCCAATACTACTATCAAAATGAAGGGTATATGGGGCGTCATTGGGGAGACTAAATTCCAATGTTGAGAAAGTCAGACATTGGCTCAATGCTCATTCAATGTTAGAAAACTTATATAGTTAATAGATAGACTCGCTCAATACCCATTCAACACGAATGAGAAAGGATAGATATTAGGATTTCCGAGATAATTTCTATATCATTCTAATATACGTCCAGGTACCTCCAATATAGGATTTTGCCTGGGCTAGTAGAAAGTTTAAAAGATCAAGCTAGTTGTTAGGCTAGTTCCTAAGCTTCCGTACAACTAACTTTTTACGTGATTTACGTATAAAAAAGGCTGACTAAAACCAATACACTTTGGTATTGATCAAGGTCACTGGATTGGAATTTCGAATGCATGGAATAAGATAAGAAATAAAAATATGATGAAGAATTCAACCTATGGTTACAAAATAAGTTGTTCAAACAGGGTATTTATCTGAAGTAAAGTCTTGACTATAAGGATGAGTTTACAAACATATTAAGCTTGTATAATCTAGAGAAAAGGGATTAAGTGATTATATACTAAAGGATGTATTATTGAATGATAATAGGTTATGCTCTACCTCACGCCATCCTCCGGTTGGATTTGGCCGGTCGTGATCTCACCGATTACTTGATGAAGATCTTGACTGAGCGTGGTTACAGCTTCACCACCACCGGTAAAACCTAACCAAACAATTATCCACTCTTGTAAAATCAAACTAACATTTCTGAACTCAAACAGCCGAGCGTGAAATCGTTCGTGACATCAAGGAGAAGCTGTGCTACGTCGCCCTCGACTTCGAGCAGGAAATGGCCACCGCTGCCTCCAGCACTTCTTTGGAGAAGTCCTACGAGCTTCCCGATGGACAGGTCATCACCATTGGTAACGAACGTTTCCGTTGCCCAGAGGCCATGTTCCAGCCATCTTTCCTCGGCATGGAATCTTGCGGACTTCATGAGACTACCTACAACTCGATCATGAAGTGCGATGTCGACATCCGTAAGGACCTGTACGCCAACACTGTCCTCTCCGGTGGTACCACGATGTACCCAGGCATTGCTGACCGTATGCAGAAGGAGATCACTGCCCTCGCCCCACCCACGATGAAGATCAAGATCATCGCACCCCCAGAGCGCAAATATTCCGTCTGGATCGGTGGATCCATCTTGGCCTCCTTGTCCACCTTCCAACAGATGTGGATCTCTAAGCAGGAGTACGACGAGTCCGGACCTTCCATCGTCCACCGCAAGTGCTTCTAAGCGCAATATATATATTTTTATTGATGATGATGTTGTTATGTTTTGTATTGATATAATAATGACGGATTTGAATTCAGTGTGGTTTATTTGTGAGCTTTTCTTTTTAAAATGGTATAAAAGAATAACCACATATTTGTGTTTACCTTTTTTTCTATTTGAAAAAGTTTGATTAGATCACAATATAATTTTGGAGAGAATGATTTTGTTATATAACATCGGACTTGAGAAATATATATTGAAGATGACCAATTTTTATGAATTCTTTATTGGGTGATACATTTAAAGAACATCATCCATGCAATATAACAATTGTTTACTTTAAGTCTTTATCACAAAACGTGCTTTTCGAAAATATGGTTAAATTTTTTAAGATACTCAGTGAGTGAAATGAAACGTTCAAACGTTATTTTTAAATATAAAATTCTCGTATAAATGCTAACTTTAAATACTTAAATACGGTTTTTAACACTGGCTTAGAGTCGAATTTTGTTTTTCTCGAATTAAAGTTTAAATGGAATGTATCGTGAAGATATATTTTCATCTGATTGTTATTTTGCTTTGCTATATGTACCGAATAAATTTGTCGAAATTAAATTTTAAATTTGAATTTTAGAGTTATAAAACGGCACCAAAAAGTCTATTGTGGTCTTTGTTAGATACTTTTCTCAGGAGAAATGCATGCAAGAAATAACTAAGAACTATAAGGGTTTTGGATTGAATATATTTGATTCACTTAACCACTAGATTGTTGAAACTTAAAAAATTCAGGAAATCTTACCTCTCGATACCGATGAAATATCTCCCTGGATATATTTCAAAAAGTGCCGTGGACTAAGGGTTGTCTAATTATCTCTAGACTAATTTGAAATTTAAGTTCTTCATGCTCAAAAACTCATCTGGTTTCAATAAATACTTTTCAATAATAACTTCTAGAAAATTTTAAGTTCAAATGCTTACTGTAGTGACAAAACCATTCCAGCATTTGCAAGGAATTGTCTCATATATTTTAAGTTTCTACTCGTACTGACTAAAGTTTTCTTTTAGACAAAATCAAATTAAAGTACAATGGGAACAAAAAGCATTTGAAATTAACAGCTAAATTTAGTCGTTAAGTCAATAAGGCGGTTTCTCACATTGATTGATATGACTTGCATTATAAGTGACGCGTATTTATCGTCTGGTTTTATTTTTCTAGATTGTAGATAAGTGTATACAAAGTGCTTACACCTTAAGTGATGAATTGATGACCAAAAAAGGAAATAGTATCTGGTCAAAAAAAATCCATGTGATTCAACAGCATTGCCATTATTTTAAATTAAAATCACCATTTGAAAAAATTATCAGGTATTTTAATATTTTAATAAACAGAATTAACTCAAAAACAAGATCAAAAGCGTAAAATTACCATTTGAATTTATCTTATAGGGGAATATGTTGAATTTTTCTATAGACGATTGCTCCAATGTGGCAATGTTGTTTCGTCTGAGGGAGTTTAAAAACTACCCACCGGGCTGATCAATATTCACTTGCTTACAGCATTTCCTACCTGTGGCTTACTCTCCTTCTCTCTGGGTAATAGGATTTCATATTGAACCAACCTAAAACAGTTTAAACATTTAATTACTATATTTAAATCTTAATGGTACAATACAGTTAACCAATCGATAAAAAAAATGTGCGACGACGAAGTAGCAGCATTGGTTGTCGACAACGGATCGGGTATGTGCAAAGCCGGTTTCGCCGGTGATGACGCCCCCCGTGCCGTCTTCCCCTCCATCGTCGGACGTCCCCGCCATCAGGGTGTCATGGTAAGCCCTACAACTTTAATTAATTCTGAAAGTAAAAAAAATGGCCAAACTAATTTTTTTTTCTTGGACTAGGTTGGTATGGGCCAGAAGGACTCCTACGTTGGAGATGAAGCACAGTCTAAGAGAGGTATCTTGACCCTCAAATACCCCATCGAACATGGTATTGTATCGAACTGGGACGACATGGAGAAAATCTGGCACCACACTTTCTACAATGAGCTCCGTGTTGCCCCAGAGGAGCACCCAGTCTTGTTGACTGAGGCTCCACTGAACCCAAAGGCCAACCGAGAGAAGATGACTCAAATCATGTTCGAGACTTTCAACACTCCAGCCATGTACATTTCCATCCAGGCTGTGCTCTCTCTGTATGCCTCTGGTCGTACCACTGGTATCGTCATGGACTCTGGTGATGGTGTCTCACACACCGTCCCAATCTATGAGGGTAAACATATAGATTGATCATTAAATTTAAATCTTGCATTAGGCTGGTTATTTATTATTTCTTTTCTTCATATTATTTTAGGTTATGCACTTCCTCACGCCATCCAGCGAATGGACTTGGCTGGTCGTGATCTCACTGACTACTTGATGAGGATTATGACTGAACGTGGTCATGCCTTCACTACCACTGGTAATGCAAAACCATAAAATCGAACTCCATTTAAAACTATTCATACTCAATCGAACTATATTATAGCCGAGCGTGAAATTCTTCGTGATATCAAGGAAAAGCTCTGCTACGTCGCCCTCGACTTTGACCAAGAAATGACCACTGCTGCCTCCAGCACTTCTTTGGAGAAATCCTATGAGCTTCCCGACGGACAGGTCATCACCATTGGTAATGAACGCTTCCGCTGCCCAGAGGCCTTGTTCCAACCATCCTTCCTCGGCATGGAATCGGCTGGTCTCCATGAGACTACTTACAACTCAATCATGAAATGCGATGTTGACATTCGTAAGGACCTGTACGCCAACACTGTCCTCTCCGGTGGTAGCACAATGTTCCCAGGCATCGCTGACCGTATGCAGAAGGAGATCACTGCCCTCGCCCCACCCACGATGAAGATCAAAATCATCGCACCACCAGAGCGTAAATATTCCGTCTGGATCGGTGGATCTATCTTGGCCTCCTTGTCCACCTTCCAACAGATGTGGATCTCTAAGCAGGAGTACGATGAGTCTGGACCTTCCATCGTCCACCGCAAGTGCTTCTAAGCGAATTATAAATATATTAATGATGATGATGTTTTGCTTTGTATTGATTAAGTATCAATGGATTTGAATTAATTTTGGTTTATTTGTGAGCTTGTTCAATTTGTAAGAGAATAAACACATATTTGTGTTTATTTTTCGTCACCTTAAAAGTTTACTAGATCATAAGAATTTATAGAGAATGATTTTGTCATAAACATCTGACATGAGAAATATATATTGAGGATGACATCATTGAGATACTTTCTTTTAAGAGCACTTCATATATATTAGTAAGGAATTTTCTAAACCGATTATGAATGAAAGATTATAAAAACGTTATATCAGCTCTTTATCAGTTTATCATTAGTCTCCTTCGCTTTTAAACAAACAAATTTGGTTCAAAAATGTAAATACAATGTTGGTCTTTTCCAGAACAGTATCATGAAAACTTAAAGTTGCATAAAAGTTTAATTCTAATTTTGCTTCTTTTTTTTATTTTCTGGAAGCTATACTTAAAAGTGGAATTAGAAATGTTATACACTAAATTAGTCTAGCAAGTAATTGACATGATATAACTTCTTTTCCAAATTGAATCAACTCAGGAAAAAATTAAAAACTGTTTAAAGATATTATTTTTTCATACTTAAGCCTAATATAATTGAAACATAAGTCAAAGCTAGAAATAGTAAGAACTATCTACTCTTCCTATACCGATGGCCCCATATTTTGGCTTTGTTTTTGATTTCATAAAATTAAGGTCTTAGTTGTTTGTAAAGTTGTGGCCTATATTTTCACGTTATACATTTTTGTTTACTGAATTTTTTCTACTGGTATTAATCACTTTTTTTATACTAACCACTTGAAGTATAATAAATGGTTCCTGCAATGGCAATATTATTTCAGAAGTTGAGAAATTCTAATAAATACATTTTTGAAATGCTACGACTGTAATCGCTTTGGTCATTATGCATGTAGTCAGATTGAATGAAAACATCAACCATTTCAAATTGATAACTCAATTAAGACACAGAATAATACAGCCAATAACGGAGTATCTGATATTGATTGGTATGTCTTGTGTTTAGAATGACGTATTTATCGTCTGGAAATTAATTTGTTTTTCATCATATTAGATAAGTATAGTACACAAAGCGCGTCTGTCAGGCATTATGACCAAAAAAGGAATATTTTTTCTGGTCAGATATATCTTTGATCAAGCAGCATTGCCATTTTTTCCCATAAAACGTCTTCAATTTATAAAATTCTTTGTTGTTTTTGTATTTCAAATCATTAAAATAATACCATACACTGAATCAAAGCAGGAAACTACCATTTAAACCATTTAAATTCTGGGGAATTTTCTACTATTCAATGCGCTGTTGTTTAGTCTGGCAACGTTGCTTTGTATTAGGAGGTTTAAATACTCTCAATCACAGCTGACACAATTCACTTGCTTCCAGCATTCCCTTCTCGTAGCTTCCTCATTCTCTGTAAGTAGAATTTTATCTTGACCCAAAGTAAAGGAAAATCACTTCTAAAAACAAAATTTTTACTTACAGTCTTATAAACTATTCGGGAAAATGTGTGACGACGAAGTGGCAGCATTGGTTGTCGACAACGGATCGGGTATGTGCAAAGCCGGTTTCGCCGGTGATGACGCCCCCCGTGCCGTCTTCCCCTCCATCGTCGGACGTCCCCGCCATCAGGGTGTCATGGTACGCTCTACAACTTTAATTATTTGGGTGATCTAAAATGGCCAAGCTAAATACTATTTCTTGGATTAGGTTGGCATGGGCCAGAAGGATTCTTACGTAGGAGATGAAGCACAGTCAAAGAGAGGTATCTTAACCCTCAAATACCCCATCGAACATGGTATTGTATCCAACTGGGACGACATGGAGAAAATCTGGCACCACACCTTCTACAACGAACTTCGTGTTGCCCCAGAGGAGCACCCTGTCTTGTTGACTGAGGCTCCCCTGAATCCAAAGGCTAACCGAGAGAAGATGACCCAAATCATGTTCGAGACCTTCAACACCCCAGCCATGTACATCTCCATCCAGGCTGTGCTCTCCCTGTATGCCTCTGGTCGTACCACTGGTATTGTTCTCGACTCTGGCGATGGGGTCTCTCACACTGTCCCAATTTATGAAGGTAAAATTATTTAATACATTTAGTTTGTTGATATTTTAAACAGTATGTTTGTCTGCCTTTGTATACCAGACCAGTTCTTTAAGTAGATTCTATTTTTCTCTGAAAATATTAGGTTATGCACTACCTCACGCTATCCAGCGGTTGGATATGGCTGGTCGAGATCTCACCGATTACTTGATGAGGATTTTGACGGAACGTGGTTACACCTTCACTACAACCGGTTATATAAAATTATATTCAATTTGCCTTCCTTCCAAATCATGCTAAAACTACTTTAAACTGTTTGTATAGCCGAGCGTGAAATTATTCGTGATATCAAGGAGAAGCTCTGCTACGTCGCCCTCGACTTCGACCAAGAAATGACCACTGCTGCCTCAAGCACTTCTTTGGAGAAATCCTACGAGCTTCCCGACGGACAGGTCATCACCATTGGTAATGAACGTTTCCGTTGCCCAGAGGCCTTGTTTCAACCATCCTTCCTCGGCATGGAAGTTGCCGGTCTTCACGAGACAACGTACAACTCGATCATGAAGTGCGATGTCGACATCCGTAAGGACCTGTACGCCAACACTGTCCTCTCCGGTGGCACCACGATGTACCCAGGCATTGCTGACCGTATGCAGAAGGAGATCACTGCCCTCGCCCCACCCACGATGAAGATCAAGATCATCGCACCCCCAGAGCGCAAATATTCCGTCTGGATCGGTGGATCTATCTTGGCCTCTCTGTCCACCTTCCAGCAGATGTGGATCTCCAAGCAGGAATACGATGAATCCGGGCCTGCCATCGTCCACCGCAAATGCTTTTAAACATTAAAAGATATATGAAAATAATCGATAGAAGTCTTCAAAAATTGCCTATAAGAAATAAATCAATAAAACTTGTTGTTTTATCGACCTTTCTCTGATTTAAAACAGTTATGTAGGCCCTAATAAATTGTATATAGATTCAAAGTCTTGTCATTATTTTTTTTTATAAAAACTTAAAAAACTCGACGTATAATAGCCTACTTTCCCGTTCTGATAATTAATGTGTAAGATAATAATATCGACTATGACTATCACCATGACAAGCAATGGCGTACACTAGACCCAAGTCAGGGAGAAACTCGCGATAGTTGTTAATATTATATAAACACTATAGCTTCCTATCTTAATCTTTTTTGTAAATGAGTCACGTGATACTATAAAGATAATATTTAAAACTATATCTGTAAAATAGTTTCTTCGTGTCTCCTAAATTACTATTTTTAATTAATTCATTCATAAATTTCATATCATTTAATGGATAGAACAAAATGTTTATTTATGAAGTGTATAATACTACTACTAGCGCAATTACTATAAACTTTTATCCGTTTATAAAAAGCTAATTATTTTATCTTGGTTTTAAACTATGAATAAAGACTAGGATATTCTTATTACATTCTTTTAAGGGGCATTTAAAGGACTTAAGTATATATTTGAAAATGATAAATTATAATTATGGCGGCAAGTTGAAATGATTCGTCTTGCACATCTTTTTTGTCATTGTCATAAAAGTTTACACAATAAAAGTTACAACAGAATAAGATTAAACTGGTTGGAATATCTATAACAATATGCGCAACAACATCACATGACTAACTATATGTTGGTTCATATTATTGAGAATATAGTATGTTGATGTCATTTCAAAACACCGTTCGTGTAAACAAGACAAACTAGGCCTATTCTGTGCTTTCTCATTGAATTTATTTAATTTCTTATGGATAACACAATTATTTCAAAGAATGTTTTCTTATTTTATGTCACCTATTTTATCTTAATCAACTTAACTAATTCATCAGAGGTGCATGCATAGAATTGAATACATACTCAATTAATTTTAATTTATTTTTACAAAATTCAAAATTTACTTTACAGATGACTACCCAGCAAGATCCACTACCATTAATATGTGGATTAGATAGCCATCAGTTAACTAATTATTCTAATTCCAATCGAATTATTGGAGGAATTGAGGCTAGGGCCAATCAATTGCCTTGGCAAGCCTTTTTAATCATCCAATATTATGAATGGGGTATTATCAGCTGTGGTGGAACTTTGATTAGCGACCGATGGATTCTCACTGCTGCCCACTGCCTCGATGGGTAATTCAATTCAATTATTATACAATAACAATAAATTAATACAGTCTAATTTGATAGATTTTACCATCAGAGGGCCAACAACATAGAAATCTTTCTAGGGGTTCTAGATACTAGCCATTTAACAGTTAAAGATTTGATTGGTAATAAAGCTATAAAGAAATTTGAGAGCCGCATTTTCCATACTAGTCCACAGTGGGAGGATGAAGAGAGTAGGCCATTGGGCGACATTGCTCTTATCCAGCTGCCTATAACCATCGAATTTTCCGGTATAAGTATAGCATATTTGTTGATTAAGTTCGAGTTAAAATATGAAATGTAAATTTCTTTACTAGAAAGTATAAGGCCTATTTGTTTACCTAAATGGGACGATATTGACCATGTTGGTCATGACGTCATAGTCAGTGGTTGGGGAAAAACTGCAAACGGTAAATATAATATTCATAATATATATATATATATATTAAATACTTTAATTTTTTTACTAATTTCTAAATAAATATTTCTATAGCTTCAAGTGGAAGTGATTTTTTAATGGTTACAAACACGACAGTTTTGCCCAAAGATTCATGCAGTCAAGTTTACGGTCCGGATATCATAACGGAAGACATTATCTGCGGAGAGGCGGACAATAAACACGGAATATGCCAAGTAAATATTGAAAAAGTTGTTGCAAAATTACAAAATATTAAAACTTTAAATTGAAAAAGGGGGACAGCGGTGGACCAATGAGTTACCAGGACCCAATATCTAAAATTTGGTCCCAGATCGGAGTCATTTCATTCGTCTCTATCAGAGGCTGTGAGAGCGGCGAGCCCAATGGGTTCACCAAGGTTCAATCCCATTTAGACTGGATTTATCGGACAACAGGACTGCCTAATCCCAATCCCAATCCAGCAACTACCCGAAAGCCGACTTCAACGTCTAATAGACACACTAATTTCAGTCCTAATAGCTCTCAAAGTTTGAATAAATCAATTAAACTTCTAATAATTATCTTGATACTTTATATGTTAATTATTTTCTGATGTATTAATAAACGTTGAACTTGTTAGAAAAAGAATCTTATCTTTGTATATTTACTTTTTGGGGGAAAAAAAGAAATTATAATCTGAAGAATTCCGGATGTTTAAAGTGTTGTTCTGATAATCTTATTTTGAATATTTATTTTAGGGGGGACCTTCACGCAGGAAGGGCGACGTATTTTAAAGTTGTAAAGATAAATCTTCCAGTGCACCACCTCATATATTCCCTAAGAAAGGCAGTCGAAGAAAGTTCTTCTCTGTGAACGGATTTTAAAAAAAAATTAGTGTCGGTAAAAATGCAATTTTCCCGTCAATCGAGACCGATAATTTGCTTCGCAGTTTTGTGTATTTGTTTGATTAGTGAAAGTGTTGGAATCTTTGGAAGAGATGGCTACCTGGTAATTATTATTTTGACTTTAATATTTAATTTTTTATTTTTAGAAAGTAAATTTTAATTTATGGTTTAGAGAAATGCTGGAAAGAAGAAGAGAAGTGTCGGTCTGACTCAATTGCAGCAGCAGCCGCAGCAGTGGCAAGAAATTTTCCGGTCATCGGACGGCAATAGCGTTATTATTCGAGTGATGGCTAACCCGACAAAAATAGCATCTGCAAATAATAAGAGCTCATCATCGGTGATTAGCAGCCTGGTGCTTTCAAATCAGTGGAAAATGAGTAGTCACCCGACTGCCGTTATCAATAAAAAAGCGAATAAGACTTTCGATTTGTCATCGACAACTTTGAGCTCTCCGATGACTTTTCTACTGAACTTGACTACTTCTCCGTTCACCACGACGACCAGCTCTCCGATGACTGGTCTATCGTATCTAACCACCTCTTCATTCACCACAACGACCAGCTCTCCGATGATGATTGTTCTATCGAACTTGACAACTTCTACGTTCACGTCAACGACCAGCTCTCCGATAAGTGTTCTATCGAACTTGACTACTTCTCCTTTCACCCAAACGACAAACTCTCCGACGACTTTACTATTGAACTTAACAACTTCTACGTTCACGTCAACGACCAGCTCTCCGATAAGCGTTCTATCGAACTTGACTATTTCTCCGTTCACCTCAACGACCAGCTCTCCGATGATGACTGCCCTATCGAACATGACTACTTCTCCGTTCATCTCAACGGCCAGCTCTCCGTTAAAATCTATAAAATCTTCTTTAACTTCTTTTAAGACAAATAAAACATCTTTAGTAACTGGAAAAACTACGTCCTCCGCGACTAGCTTTCCGACCACTCCTTTTATGACAACGTCTCCGTCAACTAGCTTAAAATTGTCAACGAGTTTTCCATCAATAGTTCGTTTGAATTTTACTGAAACCCAGAATTCGACATTTTCAATAACGGAGAGTTCTCCGTCGACATCTACGGACAGCTCAACGCCGGCAAGCTCTACGTCGACATCATTAACCTCTTTATCCTCAACAAATACAGTCAAAACTCTGCTATCCTCGACGATCTTAAGCTCTCCGATGACGGAGAGGTCTACATCTCCAAGCTCTCCGATGACGGGGAGGTCTACATCTCCAACCTCTCCGATAGTCAGTTCAGCGCTCTCTACCAACTTTCCATCAACCGTTTTACAAACTGATAAATCACTATTATTATCGCAGAGCTCTGCGACCTCTCCGACTTCAAAGGAAACCTCTCCGTTCATATTTTCAACCATTTCCAGCACATCATTCATCTCACCGGAAGATGAGATAACCGTTCCAGAGTTACCTTACTGGACTTTGATTGAAAGAAGAACTACTGCAAATACAACGAAGAGCTCTACATCTTCAATAAACAGTACGAAAACGGAATCATCTACAGAAAGCTCTTCTATTAAGCTAAGTGAAACGTCAAATACGACCCAATCAACTAGTATTGTGAATACGACCTCTCCGCCTTCATTGTCATCGATCAGCAGTACGGTTAATTATGATATAACCTATTCAACCAATAGCCAATCAACAGTCAATTCATCCAATCCAGTTACACAAGCTGGAAACTTGAAGCTATTATTACCGGCTGCGCAAGAAATCCAGCTCATCAGTATTAGCTCAACGACCTCGCCGTCAACTGAATCAACATTGTTGGACATGTCATCTTCGAAGAGATCATCGACAGCTTCAACTTCCTCTACAACATTGGCGGTGAGCTCTTCAACCTCTTCGCTTGAGTCACCGATGATTTCTGCAACTGAGATAACAGTGGTTGAGACGAATAAAGAGGAAAATAATCAAACCATGACGACATCTTCAGCCGCATTGCCAGTTCGTATCGTATCCAATGAAAATTCTACAACCGAAACTTCCGGCGGAATTTCTTACTATTTTAAAAATGAATTTATCATTATTTCTATTGTTTTATTTGCTGTAATATTGAACATTTGCTCCTGTTTTTAATTGCTTATTTGAATTCACCAATCAGAAATCGTTTTATATGGTTGTTAAAAACAAGAGTTTCACATACAGTATATCTCCGCCGGTTGATAATAAACAGTGTTGAATATATAATTGTCTTCTATCGTTTAAATGTGCATCAGAAGAACTAAGCAATCGATCGTTTGAGAAAGTTAAATTGTAGAAATAATACCAAAACAGAACTATTTTATTCTGTAAATTTATCACAGAAGCCAAAGTGTGTTTTATTTTCAAAATCATAATTTCGTCCCATTAGTTTTTATTTCAAAGTTCAGCAAGTTTTGTATTAAAAATAACGGAATTGAATTGAAATTTTACAAAGATGAGAATAGGCTTGAAGCAATAGCATATCTACTAATACAGCAAAGCGCGCTTTGAAGCTCGCCGGGTTGATATGAGTAATTCAGTTCCACTGAATCATCTTTAAAACAACTTAAAAATATTACGCATGTGCTGGTTAATCGGCCGGCAAGTTAGTCGGTTAAGTAGGCGGCAAACTGAACGGTATATGGTTGGGTTTATCGGGCCTGCGGCCGTCCAATTTTTCGGTAAAGAAGCCGGTAAACTGTCGGTAAAGCAGGCTGTAAACTTCTCAGTAGCCGGCAACATGATCGGCTTTGTATTCAACGGGCCTGTGGCCGGCGAAATTGTCGGTTAAGCAACCAATAAATAAATTACTTTAATAGGGCCTGCGGCCGGCAAAATGGTCGGTAAAGAGCCGGCAAATTGGCTGTTTCAATCGGGCCTGCGGCCGGCCAATATGCCTTATATAGGTGTGATCAATTTAAGTTCATTTGCAACTGTTTATCACCATAAGACTACGTTGATACTAGCGCCACCGCTAGTTGTAATCATTTTTAAATTAAATTTCATTAACTTTAACTCAATATTTTTTACCGGACTACAACACATAGAAAAAGCAAAAAATTCTGCATCTTTTGAGCCCTAATTTGTCAAATTTAGTTACATAAGACGACGTTAACGCTAGCGCCACCGCTAGTTTTAATCACATTTTAATTGATTTCATTAACCTAAACTCAATATTTTTTTACCGAATGACAAACCATAGAAGAGGGAAAACATTCTGCACCTTTTAAGCCTAAATTTGTCAAGTTTGGTGCAATTGTAATCGAGTTCTTACCGAGACAAACAGACACAGACACACACACACAGACACACACACACACAGAGCGCGGTTAAAATTTCCATGCTACCGGATTAGAAGCTCCGTCTACGCGTCGTTTTTTGAGCGAAGCGAAAAAAACGACGCTGGCTCGCAATAAAATACATTTGAAAACTAAGAGAAAGGTCATGCTGACGAAAAAATCAGTAAGATGTCAATCTTATCTTTTAACAAACTCAAGCGTACAACGACTTCGTTTGATTTAAAATGAATCTCAACCTGAGGTGTGCGTAAATGGTTTGGCTTTGCTCACGACTAATTAAATAAAAATTAAAATCAAAGAATATTTCAAATAATGAACTTTTTACAATTTATCGATTAATCAAACAATTATTCGAAGTTTTGCGCTTTAAGCTTAAATCTGTACTGCTGGAGTCCCATTTCGGATCCTTTTTCAATAATTCTGTATTGAAAACCAAATATGATAAATATTAAACAACATAAGAGACAGTTCTTTATTAAAATAACAAAAAAGTTAACTATTATGATTTTGCATTGAAGCGAGCCTAGATGATGGCCGCCATTGACGCCCTTAGTTTCGTTCCTAGTGCCTGAGATCGTCGCCTAGAAGACCTGAATCGTCGCTGCATCGATATCTCGCGTTTGGAGAAAATCAACAGCTCTGTCACTCTACGTGAGTTCGTTTTATAACATGGTAAGTGGGGGAATTTGTCCACTCTTAAGCACATTGCTGATTATCCGCCGGCCGAGCAGGTCACCTCACTACGTATGCGTGTGACCACTGACATGCTTCTGACTATCTATATAGTCTTGAATTTAAAAGGTGGGACTACTATGACTAATATTTTGGATGAGATTTTTTCCCACTTGCTGAAGAAGAGGAGCGCTGCCCTTCATATTGTAGAGTTTGAAGAGTGCAAGCAGGCTCCGGGCGAGAAGTTCGACCCTTTTTATATTTGGTTCCAACAGGTAGCAAAGTGCGCACAACTTTGCCCCCATTGCTTTGACAGGCGGATGACATCAAGAATCATTACCAGTATCCTTGACCAGGAAGCCCGCAAAAAGCTGCTGACTATGTTTCCTTTCCCTACTGTAAATCTACCTGTTACGACGTGTAGGAGTGAGGAATCAGCTATAACTAATGAGCCCATGTTACGCGGCGCATCGAGCAGCCAGCAGGTTCAGCAGACGTCGAGTAGACGCGACAAAAATAGGGGCCGCAGTGGTTAAAAATCCGCGTCTCTAGCGTATGAAGGAGCGCTTATTGGCGCATGTATTCAAGATAGTATGGCGGAAGCAGGGCCGCGTTTACCCATACCTAGCACAGGCAGTCGCCTAGGGGCCGCAGATTAAAGAAGAAGAAAAGGGCCACATTTTTGGTTTTTTACTCATTAAAATCCAGTTCTGCCTAGGGGTCATGCACGACTTAGTAATAAACGAAAAAAATGCTTAAGAGTTCGAAAATGGACTAATCATTTAAATAAATAACGAGTCGGGCTTAAGAGAAAAGAAATGTCCGTGGTCTAATAAACTTAACTCCGCTCTATTTGCATAGGATTTGTAAGTTCACTCATGATCGCTAATCCCATGCATCTCGTACACCATCACACCCCGAAAGGCCTTGTTATAAAACATATTTTACATATTATGCCTTACCAAATCGAATCGTGTAAAATCATTATTAAGCAGAAGGCTGGAACAGGAACTCAAAGCGAAGGACGTTTCATGTTTGAATACAACATACTCGCATCCCCAATAATTATCTATCGAAGCCTAATGAAAAATAGTCCAACTGACAGCTTATTTACTTGACCTAATGAAACTAACTAATTGTCTGTGTAAATTAATCCAAATACCAATCCACTCTTTACTTAACAATTAGTCTAATTAGTTGTGGGTTTACATCCGTATCAACAGAATAATATGAATTGAAGGCCGTTCGAATGTCGACTACGTCTACTCTTTCTCGAGTATAAAAGAGAGTGCCAATCTATTCCACTATCAACTCGTAATCCAGCGTAACAAGTATATACATTCCAAAAATGATTCGCCCAATCTTGGTAAACTCCGATTTCAATTCTTATTATATCTAGTTATCGAACCGATATTTATAAAATGCACATTCAGATGGTCCTGAGCCTGATGGTCATTGTAGTCATCTCCACTCCCGTAGATGACCAAGCGGCTGGCGATAGGACGTTCTTCCGCATCAGACGTTGTAACAGAATCGCTAGTCAACGTAGTACGTGCTCAAACAACTACGCAAGTAAATATGCTGCAATATTCCTATTAGCTCATTAGAGAAAGATGTATCTATGATAGTTTGATCTCCACAGCTTCATGCACGAGCAACTCTAACTGCTCCGGCATCTACGGAGTTTGCAATTCTTACTCCACTTTGACAGGACCGTGGGGTCGCACGTATGACAGTCGTTCCGGCTCTTATTGCACCCAGTCCCTTACCAATGATCTTGGAAGCTGTTCGTCTTTGGCCTCGACTTCATCCTGTTAACTCCTACAATACGAAACCAGCTCGTATCTGTTCTGGCGTTAACATTTATTTGTATTTCTAGCTATAAAGTCCTTTCATCGGGAACTATTATGATTTCACATTGAAATACAATTTTAATTAAAGCACTTTTCCTGTAATATTTATGAAAAAGAGGTTGCATATTGAAATACCTACCTCGTACTTATTATTTTCCTTCATCACATACATATATACCTACGTCAAACTCTCACGATATCATGTGAGAAACCATCATAAGATAGTTTCTAAAACGTAGATTTTGTCTACACTTTTCTTCGAGTATAAAAAGGATCGGACCAAATGTTTCACCAACACGTTGTCCACACAACTAAATCTACTAAATCATAGAAAAATGATTAGAAAAGCGAAAAACAAATATGAGAAAGCCAATCTGGCTTTTGCTGCAGTCAGTCCGCAACTATATTGGATGTAAGCTACTTTTCTGTGGCTTCACCGACACGGTGCTTACAAATTCTACTATGAAATCAGCTCGTACTCGCTCCGGCGACAACGGCTGTTTCTCTTTATTGTTTTTTTTTTCAGCTAGTACTATTATGGGCAACTGTTAGGGTACCATATTGTAATACAATTGAAATATTACATTGGACAATTTATCAGAATGTTGAGAGATGAACACGCATAGATATTACGAAACCAGTTCGTTTTATCTACTCTATCAAATGTGCAGTGTTTGCCCGATTCATTTTAGTTTTGAATTAGATTACAAGTTCCAATTCAAATAAATTAAGTCTTGGAATATATTCAAAATTAAAATTAATCGATTATTAAATTCGTAAAAAATAAATTGAAATTCAGATTCAAATTAGATTCAAAATACTCTTTATTAGTTTCAAGTAACACTCGTATTTATGAAATTAAAAACAGCAAAATCTTTAAAAATGCACATAATTATCGTTGCGCTTTAACAAGAGCAATATGCTCTAAGAGTGTGTCGCTCCAGCGGGAACTTTTGCAAGCGAAAATCAACATAGTAAGGCTAAATAGGCGCTCTTAAGCCGCATTAAAAAAGAGTGTAGTGTTTTGATCGTTAAATCCCTATTCTTGCCACCTCAAAGGGTGGCGCTCATCAAATGTTTTCAAATAACAGTAAATCAAAATGTCGATTCAATTTGGAAAAATTGAATTTGATTCAGATTCAAATTAAATTCATTTGCAAGTAAAAACATTAAATATGTTGTTTCAAAATATATGAATCGATTCGACATTGAATCCGGCAAACATTGCAAATGGGACTTCTTCATTGTACTTTCAGATAAAATTTTTATGCGCAACAGTTGTTTAATTGTCAAAAAATCTAATCAATCGGCCAAAAATAATACATGCGCATTTAAATTGGCAAGTGTATGAAGTACTTTTTCGAATTATTATGTATCGAATAGCAATACAGTTGTTGTATGAGAATCTAGAAAATCATGAAAGTTTTGTGAAATGTTTTCCCGTCGGTTTCTTCACCCCCCCCCCTTCTTTCGCAACATCCTGTCTGCCCTCTCCTTCCATCCCTCTCCCTCAGAATATTCAGTCTTCCTCTCTCTCTCTCTTGCCCTCTTTCCTGTGTGTGTTTTAACTAAGACAATACAATGGCCACTGGTCAGAATACTGGTGGACCCCAAGAACAAAACATGGCACAGCCGATTTTGAACCAATTTATAAAATAACGGTGCGTTCGGTGTTCATGCAGACGTTCACGCGGACGCTCTTGACGGTGATAACTTCGAAGAGGCAGAAGACCAGCGTCAACCCCGAAAAGCTTATGTGGCCTCTGAGTCGTGAAAGGAGAGAGCGAGGTACCAAGCGAGCCTAGATGATGGCCGCCATTGACGCCCTTAGTTTCGTTCCTAGTGCCTGAGATCGTCGCCTAGAAGACCTGAATCGTCGCTGCATCGATATCTCGCGTTTGGAGAAAATCAACAGCTCTGTCACTCTACGTGAGTTCGTTTTATAACATGGTAAGTGGGGGAATTTGTCCACTCTTAAGCACATTGCTGATTATCCGCCGGCCGAGCAGGTCACCTCACTACGTATGCGTGTGACCACTGACATGCTTCTGACTATCTATATAGTCTTGAATTTAAAAGGTGGGACTACTATGACTAATATTTTGGATGAGATTTTTTCCCACTTGCTGAAGAAGAGGAGCGCTGCCCTTCATATTGTAGAGTTTGAAGAGTGCAAGCAGGCTCCGGGCGAGAAGTTCGACCCTTTTTATATTTGGTTCCAACAGGTAGCAAAGTGCGCACAACTTTGCCCCCATTGCTTTGACAGGCGGATGACATCAAGAATCATTACCAGTATCCTTGACCAGGAAGCCCGCAAAAAGCTGCTGACTATGTTTCCTTTCCCTACTGTAAATCTACCTGTTACGACGTGTAGGAGTGAGGAATCAGCTATAACTAATGAGCCCATGTTACGCGGCGCATCGAGCAGCCAGCAGGTTCAGCAGACGTCGAGTAGACGCGACAAAAATAGGGGCCGCAGTGGTTAAAAATCCGCGTCTCTAGCGTATGAAGGAGCGCTTATTGGCGCATGTATTCAAGATAGTATGGCGGAAGCAGGGCCGCGTTTACCCATACCTAGCACAGGCAGTCGCCTAGGGGCCGCAGATTAAAGAAGAAGAAAAGGGCCACATTTTTGGTTTTTTACTCATTAAAATCCAGTTCTGCCTAGGGGTCATGCACGACTTAGTAATAAACGAAAAAAATGCTTAAGAGTTCGAAAATGGACTAATCATTTAAATAAATAACGAGTCGGGCTTAAGAGAAAAGAAATGTCCGTGGTCTAATAAACTTAACTCCGCTCTATTTGCATAGGATTTGTAAGTTCACTCATGATCGCTAATCCCATGCATCTCGTACACCATCACACCCCGAAAGGCCTTGTTATAAAACATATTTTACATATTATGCCTTACCAAATCGAATCGTGTAAAATCATTATTAAGCAGAAGGCTGGAACAGGAACTCAAAGCGAAGGACGTTTCATGTTTGAATACAACATACTCGCATCCCCAATAATTATCTATCGAAGCCTAATGAAAAATAGTCCAACTGACAGCTTATTTACTTGACCTAATGAAACTAACTAATTGTCTGTGTAAATTAATCCAAATACCAATCCACTCTTTACTTAACAATTAGTCTAATTAGTTGTGGGTTTACATCCGTATCAACAGAATAATATGAATTGAAGGCCGTTCGAATGTCGACTACGTCTACTCTTTCTCGAGTATAAAAGAGAGTGCCAATCTATTCCACTATCAACTCGTAATCCAGCGTAACAAGTATATACATTCCAAAAATGATTCGCCCAATCTTGGTAAACTCCGATTTCAATTCTTATTATATCTAGTTATCGAACCGATATTTATAAAATGCACATTCAGATGGTCCTGAGCCTGATGGTCATTGTAGTCATCTCCACTCCCGTAGATGACCAAGCGGCTGGCGATAGGACGTTCTTCCGCATCAGACGTTGTAACAGAATCGCTAGTCAACGTAGTACGTGCTCAAACAACTACGCAAGTAAATATGCTGCAATATTCCTATTAGCTCATTAGAGAAAGATGTATCTATGATAGTTTGATCTCCACAGCTTCATGCACGAGCAACTCTAACTGCTCCGGCATCTACGGAGTTTGCAATTCTTACTCCACTTTGACAGGACCGTGGGGTCGCACGTATGACAGTCGTTCCGGCTCTTATTGCACCCAGTCCCTTACCAATGATCTTGGAAGCTGTTCGTCTTTGGCCTCGACTTCATCCTGTTAACTCCTACAATACGAAACCAGCTCGTATCTGTTCTGGCGTTAACATTTATTTGTATTTCTAGCTATAAAGTCCTTTCATCGGGAACTATTATGATTTCACATTGAAATACAATTTTAATTAAAGCACTTTTCCTGTAATATTTATGAAAAAGAGGTTGCATATTGAAATACCTACCTCGTACTTATTATTTTCCTTCATCACATACATATATACCTACGTCAAACTCTCACGATATCATGTGAGAAACCATCATAAGATAGTTTCTAAAACGTAGATTTTGTCTACACTTTTCTTCGAGTATAAAAAGGATCGGACCAAATGTTTCACCAACACGTTGTCCACACAACTAAATCTACTAAATCATAGAAAAATGATTAGAAAAGCGAAAAACAAATATGAGAAAGCCAATCTGGCTTTTGCTGCAGTCAGTCCGCAACTATATTGGATGTAAGCTACTTTTCTGTGGCTTCACCGACACGGTGCTTACAAATTCTACTATGAAATCAGCTCGTACTCGCTCCGGCGACAACGGCTGTTTCTCTTTATTGTTTTTTTTTCAGCTAGTACTATTATGGGCAACTGTTAGGGTACCATATTGTAATACAATTGAAATATTACATTGGACAATTTATCAGAATGTTGAGAGATGAACACGCATAGATATTACGAAACCAGTTCGTTTTATCTACTCTATCAAATGTGCAGTGTTTGCCCGATTCATTTTAGTTTTGAATTAGATTACAAGTTCCAATTCAAATAAATTAAGTCTTGGAATATATTCAAAATTAAAATTAATCGATTATTAAATTCGTAAAAAATAAATTGAAATTCAGATTCAAATTAGATTCAAAATACTCTTTATTAGTTTCAAGTAACACTCGTATTTATGAAATTAAAAACAGCAAAATCTTTAAAAATGCACATAATTATCGTTGCGCTTTAACAAGAGCAATATGCTCTAAGAGTGTGTCGCTCCAGCGGGAACTTTTGCAAGCGAAAATCAACATAGTAAGGCTAAATAGGCGCTCTTAAGCCGCATTAAAAAAGAGTGTAGTGTTTTGATCGTTAAATCCCTATTCTTGCCACCTCAAAGGGTGGCGCTCATCAAATGTTTTCAAATAACAGTAAATCAAAATGTCGATTCAATTTGGAAAAATTGAATTTGATTCAGATTCAAATTAAATTCATTTGCAAGTAAAAACATTAAATATGTTGTTTCAAAATATATGAATCGATTCGACATTGAATCCGGCAAACATTGCAAATGGGACTTCTTCATTGTACTTTCAGATAAAATTTTTATGCGCAACAGTTGTTTAATTGTCAAAAAATCTAATCAATCGGCCAAAAATAATACATGCGCATTTAAATTGGCAAGTGTATGAAGTACTTTTTCGAATTATTATGTATCGAATAGCAATACAGTTGTTGTATGAGAATCTAGAAAATCATGAAAGTTTTGTGAAATGTTTTCCCGTCGGTTTCTTCACCCCCCCCCCCTTCTTTCGCAACATCCTGTCTGCCCTCTCCTTCCATCCCTCTCCCTCAGAATATTCAGTCTTCCTCTCTCTCTCTCTTGCCCTCTTTCCTGTGTGTGTTTTAACTAAGACAATACAATGGCCACTGGTCAGAATACTGGTGGACCCCAAGAACAAAACATGGCACAGCCGATTTTGAAGCCAATTTATAAAATAACGGTGCGTTCGGTGTTCATGCAGACGTTCACGCGGACGCTCTTGACGGTGATAACTTCGAAGAGGCAGAAGACCAGCGTCAACCCCGAAAAGCTTATGTGGCCTCTGAGTCGTGAAAGGAGAGAGCGAGGTACCAAGCGAGCCTAGATGATGGCCGCCATTGACGCCCTTAGTTTCGTTCCTAGTGCCTGAGATCGTCGCCTAGAAGACCTGAATCGTCGCTGCATCGATATCTCGCGTTTGGAGAAAATCAACAGCTCTGTCACTCTACGTGAGTTCGTTTTATAACATGGTAAGTGGGGGAATTTGTCCACTCTTAAGCACATTGCTGATTATCCGCCGGCCGAGCAGGTCACCTCACTACGTATGCGTGTGACCACTGACATGCTTCTGACTATCTATATAGTCTTGAATTTAAAAGGTGGGACTACTATGACTAATATTTTGGATGAGATTTTTTCCCACTTGCTGAAGAAGAGGAGCGCTGCCCTTCATATTGTAGAGTTTGAAGAGTGCAAGCAGGCTCCGGGCGAGAAGTTCGACCCTTTTTATATTTGGTTCCAACAGGTAGCAAAGTGCGCACAACTTTGCCCCCATTGCTTTGACAGGCGGATGACATCAAGAATCATTACCAGTATCCTTGACCAGGAAGCCCGCAAAAAGCTGCTGACTATGTTTCCTTTCCCTACTGTAAATCTACCTGTTACGACGTGTAGGAGTGAGGAATCAGCTATAACTAATGAGCCCATGTTACGCGGCGCATCGAGCAGCCAGCAGGTTCAGCAGACGTCGAGTAGACGCGACAAAAATAGGGGCCGCAGTGGTTAAAAATCCGCGTCTCTAGCGTATGAAGGAGCGCTTATTGGCGCATGTATTCAAGATAGTATGGCGGAAGCAGGGCCGCGTTTACCCATACCTAGCACAGGCAGTCGCCTAGGGGCCGCAGATTAAAGAAGAAGAAAAGGGCCACATTTTTGGTTTTTTACTCATTAAAATCCAGTTCTGCCTAGGGGTCATGCACGACTTAGTAATAAACGAAAAAAATGCTTAAGAGTTCGAAAATGGACTAATCATTTAAATAAATAACGAGTCGGGCTTAAGAGAAAAGAAATGTCCGTGGTCTAATAAACTTAACTCCGCTCTATTTGCATAGGATTTGTAAGTTCACTCATGATCGCTAATCCCATGCATCTCGTACACCATCACACCCCGAAAGGCCTTGTTATAAAACATATTTTACATATTATGCCTTACCAAATCGAATCGTGTAAAATCATTATTAAGCAGAAGGCTGGAACAGGAACTCAAAGCGAAGGACGTTTCATGTTTGAATACAACATACTCGCATCCCCAATAATTATCTATCGAAGCCTAATGAAAAATAGTCCAACTGACAGCTTATTTACTTGACCTAATGAAACTAACTAATTGTCTGTGTAAATTAATCCAAATACCAATCCACTCTTTACTTAACAATTAGTCTAATTAGTTGTGGGTTTACATCCGTATCAACAGAATAATATGAATTGAAGGCCGTTCGAATGTCGACTACGTCTACTCTTTCTCGAGTATAAAAGAGAGTGCCAATCTATTCCACTATCAACTCGTAATCCAGCGTAACAAGTATATACATTCCAAAAATGATTCGCCCAATCTTGGTAAACTCCGATTTCAATTCTTATTATATCTAGTTATCGAACCGATATTTATAAAATGCACATTCAGATGGTCCTGAGCCTGATGGTCATTGTAGTCATCTCCACTCCCGTAGATGACCAAGCGGCTGGCGATAGGACGTTCTTCCGCATCAGACGTTGTAACAGAATCGCTAGTCAACGTAGTACGTGCTCAAACAACTACGCAAGTAAATATGCTGCAATATTCCTATTAGCTCATTAGAGAAAGATGTATCTATGATAGTTTGATCTCCACAGCTTCATGCACGAGCAACTCTAACTGCTCCGGCATCTACGGAGTTTGCAATTCTTACTCCACTTTGACAGGACCGTGGGGTCGCACGTATGACAGTCGTTCCGGCTCTTATTGCACCCAGTCCCTTACCAATGATCTTGGAAGCTGTTCGTCTTTGGCCTCGACTTCATCCTGTTAACTCCTACAATACGAAACCAGCTCGTATCTGTTCTGGCGTTAACATTTATTTGTATTTCTAGCTATAAAGTCCTTTCATCGGGAACTATTATGATTTCACATTGAAATACAATTTTAATTAAAGCACTTTTCCTGTAATATTTATGAAAAAGAGGTTGCATATTGAAATACCTACCTCGTACTTATTATTTTCCTTCATCACATACATATATACCTACGTCATTTCTCACGATATCATGTGAGAAACCATCATAAGATAGTTTCTAAAACGTAGATTTTGTCTACACTTTTCTTCGAGTATAAAAAGGATCGGACCAAATGTTTCACCAACACGTTGTCCACACAACTAAATCTACTAAATCATAGAAAAATGATTAGAAAAGCGAAAAACAAATATGAGAAAGCCAATCTGGCTTTTGCTGCAGTCAGTCCGCAACTATATTGGATGTAAGCTGCTTTTCTGTGGCTTCACCGACACGGTGCTTACAAATTCTACTATGAAATCAGCTCGTACTCGCTCCGGCGACAACGGCTGTTTCTCTTTATTGTTTTTTTTCAGCTAGTACTATTATGGGCAACTGTTAGGGTACCATATTGTAATACAATTGAAATATTACATTGGACAATTTATCAGAATGTTGAGAGATGAACACGCATAGATATTACGAAACCAGTTCGTTTTATCTACTCTATCAAATGTGCAGTGTTTGCCCGATTCATTTTAGTTTTGAATTAGATTACAAGTTCCAATTCAAATAAATTAAGTCTTGGAATATATTCAAAATTAAAATTAATCGATTATTAAATTCGTAAAAAATAAATTGAAATTCAGATTCAAATTAGATTCAAAATACTCTTTATTAGTTTCAAGTAACACTCGTATTTATGAAATTAAAAACAGCAAAATCTTTAAAAATGCACATAATTATCGTTGCGCTTTAACAAGAGCAATATGCTCTAAGAGTGTGTCGCTCCAGCGGGAACTTTTGCAAGCGAAAATCAACATAGTAAGGCTAAATAGGCGCTCTTAAGCCGCATTAAAAAAGAGTGTAGTGTTTTGATCGTTAAATCCCTATTCTTGCCACCTCAAAGGGTGGCGCTCATCAAATGTTTTCAAATAACAGTAAATCAAAATGTCGATTCAATTTGGAAAAATTGAATTTGATTCAGATTCAAATTAAATTCATTTGCAAGTAAAAACATTAAATATGTTGTTTCAAAATATATGAATCGATTCGACATTGAATCCGGCAAACATTGCAAATGGGACTTCTTCATTGTACTTTCAGATAAAATTTTTATGCGCAACAGTTGTTTCATTGTCAAAAAATCTAATCAATCGGCCAAAAATAATACATGCGCATTTAAATTGGCAAGTGTATGAAGTACTTTTTCGAATTATTATGTATCGAATAGCAATACAGTTGTTGTATGAGAATCTAGAAAATCATGAAAGTTTTGTGAAATGTTTTCCCGTCGGTTTCTTCACCCCCCCCCCTTCTTTCGCAACATCCTGTCTGCCCTCTCCTTCCATCCCTCTCCCTCAGAATATTCAGTCTTCCTCTCTCTCTCTCTTGCCCTCTTTCCTGTGTGTGTTTTAACTAAGACAATACAATGGCCACTGGTCAGAATACTGGTGGACCCCAAGAACAAAACATGGCACAGCCGATTTTGAGCCAATTTATAAAATAACGGTGCGTTCGGTGTTCATGCAGACGTTCACGCGGACGCTCTTGACGGTGATAACTTCGAAGAGGCAGAAGACCAGCGTCAACCCCGAAAAGCTTATGTGGCCTCTGAGTCGTGAAAGGAGAGAGCGAGGTACCAAGCGAGCCTAGATGATGGCCGCCATTGACGCCCTTAGTTTCGTTCCTAGTGCCTGAGATCGTCGCCTAGAAGACCTGAATCGTCGCTGCATCGATATCTCGCGTTTGGAGAAAATCAACAGCTCTGTCACTCTACGTGAGTTCGTTTTATAACATGGTAAGTGGGGGAATTTGTCCACTCTTAAGCACATTGCTGATTATCCGCCGGCCGAGCAGGTCACCTCACTACGTATGCGTGTGACCACTGACATGCTTCTGACTATCTATATAGTCTTGAATTTAAAAGGTGGGACTACTATGACTAATATTTTGGATGAGATTTTTTCCCACTTGCTGAAGAAGAGGAGCGCTGCCCTTCATATTGTAGAGTTTGAAGAGTGCAAGCAGGCTCCGGGCGAGAAGTTCGACCCTTTTTATATTTGGTTCCAACAGGTAGCAAAGTGCGCACAACTTTGCCCCCATTGCTTTGACAGGCGGATGACATCAAGAATCATTACCAGTATCCTTGACCAGGAAGCCCGCAAAAAGCTGCTGACTATGTTTCCTTTCCCTACTGTAAATCTACCTGTTACGACGTGTAGGAGTGAGGAATCAGCTATAACTAATGAGCCCATGTTACGCGGCGCATCGAGCAGCCAGCAGGTTCAGCAGACGTCGAGTAGACGCGACAAAAATAGGGGCCGCAGTGGTTAAAAATCCGCGTCTCTAGCGTATGAAGGAGCGCTTATTGGCGCATGTATTCAAGATAGTATGGCGGAAGCAGGGCCGCGTTTACCCATACCTAGCACAGGCAGTCGCCTAGGGGCCGCAGATTAAAGAAGAAGAAAAGGGCCACATTTTTGGTTTTTTACTCATTAAAATCCAGTTCTGCCTAGGGGTCATGCACGACTTAGTAATAAACGAAAAAAATGCTTAAGAGTTCGAAAATGGACTAATCATTTAAATAAATAACGAGTCGGGCTTAAGAGAAAAGAAATGTCCGTGGTCTAATAAACTTAACTCCGCTCTATTTGCATAGGATTTGTAAGTTCACTCATGATCGCTAATCCCATGCATCTCGTACACCATCACACCCCGAAAGGCCTTGTTATAAAACATATTTTACATATTATGCCTTACCAAATCGAATCGTGTAAAATCATTATTAAGCAGAAGGCTGGAACAGGAACTCAAAGCGAAGGACGTTTCATGTTTGAATACAACATACTCGCATCCCCAATAATTATCTATCGAAGCCTAATGAAAAATAGTCCAACTGACAGCTTATTTACTTGACCTAATGAAACTAACTAATTGTCTGTGTAAATTAATCCAAATACCAATCCACTCTTTACTTAACAATTAGTCTAATTAGTTGTGGGTTTACATCCGTATCAACAGAATAATATGAATTGAAGGCCGTTCGAATGTCGACTACGTCTACTCTTTCTCGAGTATAAAAGAGAGTGCCAATCTATTCCACTATCAACTCGTAATCCAGCGTAACAAGTATATACATTCCAA
Organism: Chydorus sphaericus; assembly: GCA_030141595.1. Lineage (NCBI taxonomy): Eukaryota > Metazoa > Arthropoda > Branchiopoda > Diplostraca > Chydoridae > Chydorus > Chydorus sphaericus. The sequence goes on along the minus strand of CM057929.1, from coordinate 10,259,752 downwards.
AAATGATTCGCCCAATCTTGGTAAACTCCGATTTCAATTCTTATTATATCTAGTTATCGAACCGATATTTATAAAATGCACATTCAGATGGTCCTGAGCCTGATGGTCATTGTAGTCATCTCCACTCCCGTAGATGACCAAGCGGCTGGCGATAGGACGTTCTTCCGCATCAGACGTTGTAACAGAATCGCTAGTCAACGTAGTACGTGCTCAAACAACTACGCAAGTAAATATGCTGCAATATTCCTATTAGCTCATTAGAGAAAGATGTATCTATGATAGTTTGATCTCCACAGCTTCATGCACGAGCAACTCTAACTGCTCCGGCATCTACGGAGTTTGCAATTCTTACTCCACTTTGACAGGACCGTGGGGTCGCACGTATGACAGTCGTTCCGGCTCTTATTGCACCCAGTCCCTTACCAATGATCTTGGAAGCTGTTCGTCTTTGGCCTCGACTTCATCCTGTTAACTCCTACAATACGAAACCAGCTCGTATCTGTTCTGGCGTTAACATTTATTTGTATTTCTAGCTATAAAGTCCTTTCATCGGGAACTATTATGATTTCACATTGAAATACAATTTTAATTAAAGCACTTTTCCTGTAATATTTATGAAAAAGAGGTTGCATATTGAAATACCTACCTCGTACTTATTATTTTCCTTCATCACATACATATATACCTACGTCAAACTCTCACGATATCATGTGAGAAACCATCATAAGATAGTTTCTAAAACGTAGATTTTGTCTACACTTTTCTTCGAGTATAAAAAGGATCGGACCAAATGTTTCACCAACACGTTGTCCACACAACTAAATCTACTAAATCATAGAAAAATGATTAGAAAAGCGAAAAACAAATATGAGAAAGCCAATCTGGCTTTTGCTGCAGTCAGTCCGCAACTATATTGGATGTAAGCTACTTTTCTGTGGCTTCACCGACACGGTGCTTACAAATTCTACTATGAAATCAGCTCGTACTCGCTCCGGCGACAACGGCTGTTTCTCTTTATTGTTTTTTTTTCAGCTAGTACTATTATGGGCAACTGTTAGGGTACCATATTGTAATACAATTGAAATATTACATTGGACAATTTATCAGAATGTTGAGAGATGAACACGCATAGATATTACGAAACCAGTTCGTTTTATCTACTCTATCAAATGTGCAGTGTTTGCCCGATTCATTTTAGTTTTGAATTAGATTACAAGTTCCAATTCAAATAAATTAAGTCTTGGAATATATTCAAAATTAAAATTAATCGATTATTAAATTCGTAAAAAATAAATTGAAATTCAGATTCAAATTAGATTCAAAATACTCTTTATTAGTTTCAAGTAACACTCGTATTTATGAAATTAAAAACAGCAAAATCTTTAAAAATGCACATAATTATCGTTGCGCTTTAACAAGAGCAATATGCTCTAAGAGTGTGTCGCTCCAGCGGGAGCTTTTGCAAGCGAAAATGAACATAGTAATGCTAAATCCAAAGGTGAAGCAGACTAAATGCTTCACCAACACGTTGTCCACACAACTAAATCTACTAAATCATAGAATTATTGAACAGATAAAGGAAATGAAAAGAGAGTAAAATTCTGATTAAAATTATACCTATTGTTTTATATATTGACTAAGTATGTAAAAGTTGTCAATTTACAACCGTAAATTATTAATTTGCCTATTTTCGAAGTCTTTTCTTCCGCATCTTTCTCCTGCCCACGGACACTCTCATTTATTTTCCCATTTAATGAAAAGAATAAAGAAAAAAGATCCCTGTCATATTGTAGGGGAAACTGGGGATGAATGTAACGCGCAGCAAATGTAACAAAAAGCTTTTCTCCTCTTCTAAAACTTCTAAAATTATGATTTTAAAGCCACGTGTGTATTGTTCTATTATCTATCGGATTAGAAGACTTAAATTGCTACGGCTATTCAAGTTTTCAATTTATTTTCATAAAACCATTTTTTGAAGTGAAAAGTAAATTTTCGATCTTGTTTTCTTTTTCTTCTAATTTTTCTAATTTTATAAAAATTATTAAATTAATGACAATAATGTGATTTCCTGTTCAAAGCTCTTCAAAATAAATATAAATATTCTATGTTTTAACTTTAATTTCCCTCAAAATTCCATTTAGAATCAAACCAAGTGTGTTTGCAAAAAATGTAACAGCTGGTGTTACATTCACTGCGCATGGCGCCATCTTCCAAATATTCTAGAACTTCCGGAAAGTGTCGCCTGATATGCTCTCTTATTGTTAATCCTTAAGTCTTTATAAAGTTTTTAAGTATTTTGTAGATATCACATCACAATGGATGCTGTGGTTGTTTGTTTACACTATAAACACCCCAAAAATCAATACAAGTGCCTAATTATGTAATTCATGAACGAACTTCATATTTTGTCATCCTAAATCAGTAATCATAAAGTTTACGACTATTGAAAGACATTAAACCGTGAAACTATATACCGGTTTTATTTACCGCGTGAACTGTTACAAATATCCCTGCACATTAGGGGTAAATGTATCAAGGCTTGTATGTGAGTATGTGTCTTGGCTTTTACATTATTTTCCCCGTTTAAAATCAATTTAAAAATTCGAAAAAAATCCCGGCAGTAGGAAAGATCGTTAGCTTTGAGATCCCGTATCATTTATTAAAATTTGTTGAGTAGAAAAAAAGTTAAGTGCATAAAAGCGAAAAGTGTTACATTTATCCCCAGTCTCCCCTATTGTATTCAATCAATTTATATACAGATCAATTATATACGGAGACGGCTAGCTGAACTGTCTGGGGCGCTGGTCTCGGCTTAGAGCCCTGGATATACAGTTCTGTGGTTTGAATCCCGTCTAAACCTGAGATTTCTGCACCCTAAGTGGCTGTCGGCTCAAGGGTCCAATGGTGACGCCCATGGATATGACGTTAAAGAACACAATGTGTTATCCTGTGTGGTATAACACTCTTCGACTAAGTTGAGCGCCTTTGATCATGTATGTAAAGAGCGCTATATAAAACGATAACTAGTAATTACTAATAATAATATACCGCTTTCTCCACATGAAAGATCGAATGACGGTTTAAGCAAGGGAAGAGGTGCAGCCTTATCAGGCGCAACTCAAGTGTGAGTAGAAACAGCCTATGCAATCGCACCCGGGCCAACTTGGTGAAAAAGTGCTGTTCCAGACCAGGCTGCCAAGTAAGGACAAGGTCTTACTTTTTATATATTATTTTTATTCGTTATAAATTATAATGATTTCTTTCCGTTATAATTTTTTATCAAAAGTTCTAAATGGAATTAATAATGTCACAAGTTGATTTCTTTTTATTTTCTCAAGAAGGTGTTTTTAATTTTTTTAACACTGTTTACAGCGAAGGCCTACAGTGATTTTTTGCCACCAAATAACTCGATTTTATGTGGGCGCCGTGTTAAATGAAATACTTTGATGTTCACTAGAATCGAACCGAACATCAAGTAGTATAATTAGTCATGTTTTACACATTTGCCTAAGTTAAATCTCTTAGAACAGTTAACTATCTTACAACAGCGCCTCTTATGCAAATGTATTACTTTTTGTTACTTAATGATATAAATTTATTATCATAACAATTTGAGACAAGGTCTATGTTTTAATATAGTAAAAACTAGAAACTATAACTACCGATAGTCAAATAGAATTGTTACTTATAATCTAGTGCCTGCTACTTATTTATATCTTTAAATTTAAATCAGTTTTTTATACAGCACCAGCACTTGGCAATTATTGTAACCCGGAAAAATGATCAAAGTAAAATACTAGTATCGTACACTCTAAATCTTTTGGGTATTGTAAGGCCTAACAATTGAATCCACAATACCGTATTTTAGGGTCTTACAATCTGTTTTTCTTACAATTGAAATAACAATAGGGGTATTTTACGTTAATATGACTATTTAACTTACAATGTGGACCTCCTCATTATTGTATGATAGAATAAGACAATCTTGTACCCGTACTGTTATTCTTACAATTAAACAATTATGTATTTTAAATATAAAATGTCTTGCCCTTCTGTGGATACGAACCCACACGTTTCATTACAACTTTACAAGTTACTTCAGTGAGCAGGACGCTATACTGACTGCGCCAAATGGACCAGACATTCAGAGGCACACAAAATGTCCATAATCAAATGATAAAAGTAATAAATATATGTTTAGATTACTCATATTGAACTTATGTTTAGATTATTTAATTAGAATTGCAACTATATGTTTGATTCAATAATAATCAGAAGTACCATTACAGTAACCTTGTTTTCTAGAAAATTTATTTGATAATTGGTTTATTTCCTACACCCAATGGAAAAAACTCAAATTTCTTTCTCTGCTTAAAGAAAAACAAAAAAAATATTTTTTTTTATTTCATAAAAATTAAATTGAAAACATGTCCGTAAAACCGGACATACAGAAGTGGTTACGGTTAGTGGTGGTGGTGTATAAGTGGTAACGATTATTTTCAATACAAGTAATAAACGCACCACTGTAATGCTGTTTAGTAAAGACCCTCTGTAGCAGCCGCTAGTTGGAAGTCCGAACTTTAGACAGTTGACTTAACAATTTTTTTCTAGTTTTCTTATTGTGACGACTTTAAGTCTACAACTAAATTCTTGTGAATGGATAACATTACAATTAATCCTGTTTTATAGTGACAAACTGGCAACATGCATCAAATAACTACATGGACCTGGATTCTACACATTTCTTTCCAAAAATAATTTTGTTTAAAAATATATTCATAGCATTTCTACTATTACGTGTTTGCATATGTGAATGACTTCAGGTGAATGTGAAGAGGAATGTACATTTGTAATGTTTAATAAAGCATTCTTCAAAGAAATTGGTTTGTCCATCCGAACTCTTGACGAACTCGTCAACTTAATTCCAAGAGGTTTAGTGCGTAAAGTATCCATATCTTTCAATGAAAAGTTAAAACCAATACCTATAGGTACTTCTTTTATTTATTATCGCTTAGTATGCAATAAGTATTAGCTAATCATATTTTTATCATCAGGGTGAATTCTTACTAGCTCAATTGCAACTTCTTCGCTTACTCTACCAGCCCTGAGCTAGGTAACCATACTATCCGCCGAAACGTTAAATCAAACACCTCCAGGTACTACTGTTAACTGATTGTAACTTATCTAAGAAGTTTTAGCTGATTCTGCTTTATCAGATTCAATGGATGACAGTCCAGTTGCAGCTTCTTCGCCAATATCATTATATCACCAGGTATTACCGTTTATTATTCATCTTCTTAGTAGCCTAGTCACTAAACTTCGTTATTAACACGTAAAATCTACGTAGCTTTCTGCTTCTATGTCTAAACCCCTAAAAAGACCACACTTCGTTACTGAAACGTAAAATCTACGTAGCTTTCTACCCATAGACCGTCTGGACATTGATACTTTTTTTCGATACTTTTTTAATTTATACGTTATCTTAAATGGCTTAAGACGAGGGAATTGACACCAGTGATACAATAAATGCGTCAACGGTATATCACCTTTTCTTTTATTATTATTATTTTTTACATTGATTCAATAGTTAATTTTTTCCACGTTTAAACTTATCACAGGCGAGCTGTCATGCATGATTTTTCTAATTCTACTTCATCCACAAATTATAGGAAGGACAAGAAAAGATCAAGATGATGTGATTGAGAGATTGGCCTGTTTTTTTTAAAGGTATTACCACATATATTTTTTTTAACGCCCAGTAAACTAACTCATACAATTTTCATAGAAAAATACAGACTTGGATTGTTTTCCTGGAGAAGAAACCCGATTACCTTCAACTGTTCTACAGCCGATAGCCTTCTCGTTCTCTGGTGAACCAAACGGGCCGCAACAACTTGTGTCTTGCATTTTTTGTGGTTATTGACCATTTCAAAGACATTTTCGTTCTCTTCTTTTTTAATTTTCCCGTTAATTACCCAATATTGATATTGACACGTTTGTTTACATTCTTAGATTTTTTAAATTAAACGTCCATACCTAGTCCACCCACTGCTGCCTTCATTGACAATCTCGACGTGTGAATGTTGCAAACTGAGTAGGTCAATGGGTGTGATTATCTTGTTGCTGGATTGTGTTAAATATAATTCCTTGAGTTCTCGGATCTCACAGCTCCGTTAATAAACGAAAATTAAGATTTTACTGTTTTATAGTGGGTTTTAAATTGCTAGAGGCAAAGCAAGTAAGGGGGCGCAACGGTAGGATAAAAATAATAATTACAATACCGTATTGTAATTGAAAAAAGGTATATTGCAACGTTAATTAAAATGAGGATTACAATACCATATTTTTATTGAATTACAATATACATATTGTAACCAGCATTTCCCATTATTTTCCTGGTTACAATATAGGCTTAAAATACCATATTGTTAATTACAATTAAAAATTACAATATCCTATTTTAGTAACAATCGTTTTCCATTTTCAATTGTAGTTACAATACCCTTACAATACCCCCAAAAGATTTAGAGTGTACGCTTCTGCATAGATTCGATCCAGCTACCATTATCGTTAAACACACGTGGTGATTTATTCTGTAGCTTAGTCACCTACGCAACTAATGATAAATATTGAGAAGTCTAGCATTACTTGTATAAAACCGACAATCTAAGAAAATATTCATGATAAAGTTTACATGGTAAGCAAATGTCAATAACTAGTTATAATGGTTTAAATACCATCAAATTCGAAAAGCGTAATTTGGCATCAATGCGGCTGTCCCTTTTAAATGAATTGCAATCAATTGTAGTTTATTGTAATGTTCCACATGTGTGTATTTCATAGGTTGGTATTTGGTCACTATCTATCCCATTTAAACTGATTGCCAATGAATAATGATCAAATCGCATATATGTATCGTATTGGATGGTAGGAACTTGAAAGGTCGTCCGCAGGGAGTATTAAGGAGGAATGGGCCGTATTCGTATAACTGTCATAGGCGTTAATACTTCATCACCAGTAGCCCCCTAGTGGCACATTATATCACTACATGCATTAAATGCCGTGTATTCTAATACACGAGTCATTTGGTCTATATGGTCTCTTTTGTCAAAGACTCTCCTTGGCTGACACCCGCTAGGATTAAAAACAAATATTAACTACCTTTCGGCAATTTACTACGTAAATCTTAACCCTCAGATATTAGATGTTGCCCAATTTTACTTGTCGTAGGCAAAATATTCATCATAGAAACCACCGAATAAAGGACTTGAACCCTCAGGATTAAAAGTCCCGCGCTCTACCGACTGAGCTAACCCGGCCATAAGAACTGTAGCTAAAGGCTTAAATACAATCGTATCCTTATAGCATGAACAAAAGGCGCTAAACAGCAGGTATAGAAACACAGACGTACTATACTTGAAAATTGGAACTCTGTTCGCATGACGGCACGAGTCTCATATGTGATTATAGCGCCCTTTCATTCGCAGGCGGTGGATCATGTCGGAGGGAAGATTTACTGTCGCTTTGGTTCAATAGATCAAATAAACTATATTTTATGTGGCGTTTCGAATTATGAACTACACAGCTTGGATTTAAGCTTTTGATAGTAATTTTTTATAGGTTTATTCTCATTTCGCGAGTGTCTCATTTTGTGGACCAGTACTGTATATCTGTTACCAACTTGAAAAAAATAATAATAATTGAAAAAGCTATAATAGTAATAATAACAGTGTGATACTTTTAAGATGCAATTTTACACCGTAAGGATCCTTATATTGTGTTTTATTTCTCTATTTCTAAATATATTTCAAATCAAACAGATGTGACATACCATATAGGCTCTCTTAAATATTAAATTAATTATCTTTCACATCCTTGATTCAATCTAGAAAATCTGGATTCATGACTCGGTATCCTGACTCATGTATTTTTCACAGAACAGTGTCAAAATTATTATACCTCGTTACCATACCGCCAGGTCCCCAGGTGTGATAAAAAGAAGATTAAGTACTGCTGTACTAAGACGGTAGTCATCATGTGCTTTCGATGCAGCATTTGGAAAACTTTGTATAATATTCATTTTAAGAAAATGAAATTTATTTTACTTTTTCTTATCGTAGGGTTAGTTACAATAACTCAAACTGAATCCGCTTCTTTGAATGGCTCTCCATCAGATGAAGTAATACCAAGTTCAACATTTGTTTTATATTTCTGGTTATTCGTTTTTTAAAATTTAATGTTCATACAGGTTGGAGAAAATCAGAACAGTGAAGTTCAGGTGATTATATTAACTTAAATATTTAATTAATTAAAAAATATTTATAATATTTACCTTTTATACGATATTCGGAATTTCTATGAATATTCTAATTTGTAAAGGAATCACCATCAAAAGATGATAAAGAATGGGTTTTCCAGACCTCCGTCGTTGGCTACTTCACGTGGGTTGATGATACTACTACTAGTTCTCCGCCGTGGTGGTGGCAAAATAACAACCCATCATCACCTTCAACAGACTATTACCCCTTTGACGGATTCACATTTTCTAGTGCCAATACTAATCAAGCCAATTTCCAAAATGTTTTGTTGATGCTTATCTTTATCTCATTGGTCTATCTTATTGCATTTTTAAATGCAAATTAGTCATTATTATTATCCTTTTGCTATCCAAGTCGTTCTACTTAATTCAAAAATGTGCGTAAAACATTAAATAATTGTAAGTAATCCCCATAAGTTAACGGAGCTGACAATTAATCTTATTTAAAATGGCAATACACAATTTACATCTATTCTTTATAGTATAAATATTTGAATTATAATAATATTTGCATTGTTTGCAATGAAATAAAAAAAATTTAGTGACATTAAATAGGTAACTTTGCTAATATGTGATAAATTATATAAGCTGAAATTTTCGTGAATCCGATTCATCACAAAAATGGAACTTGATTTATTAGTGAAAATAAAGACTTCAAACTTACCAAGCTCGCATCAGCATTATCTTGAATCCGTATTAGTAAGCTGTAGCTTGACCGATAACATATTTTTTTTAAAGCGTCTAGCAGCTTTACTAGTGAAAACCAATTTAAAGTTAATGAAAGTAACACAATCTTGTTTATGGCATCGTGAAATAATAACGAATCTGATAATGACGTCAATTTAGTACGAGTATATCATGGAAAAGATAAGAGAATTTTATCCTGTAAACGTTTGAAATATTAATTCGTCAAATCATCTTCACATCAGGCCAAAGATGATTGACTATCGTAATTCTTTCAAACTGTACACAATTCTAATTTTAATATTGGTAGTGCTATTACAACATTGTTCGTGTACTAAATACAATCCAGTTCATATTCAAGTAAGTTATTCATACAAATACTATTTTTTACTTTTAAACAACTGCTTTATTTTTGTAGATTAAAAAACGTGCATGGTCGTTTGATACTGATTCTGAAACTGGGCCAGGAATTGGATTATTAACCTCTGCAATCACTACGGTAAAATTGTACTCTTAAAAAATGAATTCAATAATAATGTACATCAATCATCAACCCAGGTAAGAACAACTAAATCGTTCACAAATAAAGCTGAAATCAAAACCGAGAAGAATACACAATCTACCACCGAGTTGACTACATCAACATCACCCACAGCCACAACTAAGATATATTACAACACAACCACGGTTCCATCAATAACAACTACAGAGGATCTTATTGAAACTTCCACTGATTCTTTCATAACCACGAATTCGAAATCAGGTTAAGAATATCAATTTTTTGTGCCACGATGTTTATTTAAATTAAAAAATTTTATCTTGATTTATTAATAAAAAACAGAGGAGAATACTTTATCTACAACAGAATCGGCTATATCAACAATAACTAAGAAAGATATTACAATCACAGTTCAATTGATTACAACTACAGAGAATGATTCGACTGATTCTTCCATCAGCACAAACTCTAAATCAGGTTGACAATGTTATTCTTTTGTATCATAGAATTTAAACAGTTGATATACTGTAACTACTACTTTTATGAACAGTAACTGAGATCAGTGATGATTTAATGGTTGACCAAATGAGTTCCAGCACCACCGTTGGCATAAATAGATCAAGTTTTCCGACGGTGCCAATTAACAGAGTCTCGACGATTGCCTCTGGTTCTAAATCTGGTATCTTTCATGGCCCTTACGCCTTCCTCCAATTTTTGGTTCTCTCATGTATAACCATATTTCAACCTCAACTTACCATGTATCTCCAATAATTCGAATTTAAAATGTTTATTAGTTAAAATTAGTTGAAATCATTTGCTGAATAAGAACATTGTTGGACATTTTATAGGGAAGTAAGCACATTAGAGATAAGCGGGGGGGGGGGGAGTTAAGAAATGAGGCAGGGCCGACAGATAATTTACGTAAAAATATGATTCTCAAAGCTTATATCGAACTAAAAATTCTAAAATGTCTAAAAAGAAAGGATACTTGTGCAGGTTGGTTTACTATATGATGTTTATTGATTTTTTTTTGGTACAATATATTATATGAATGGCATAATGTATATATACGGTCACCTATTGGTATGCATGTTCAATTTTTATTAATTGATTCAATTATTGTTTCATTTGTATTATATATATATATATATTCGATAATCAAAAGAGTACATTTTAAGATGTCTTTAAAATCAATAAAAAGGTAAATTAATGCTACCGGATAAAAATTTGGTGCATTAATTTAACGAAATATCTATTACAGATCAACGAGAAGTCTTCGAAGGATCTTGCCAGTATTCGATTTGGGTATTTCTGCAATAAAAACCAGGCCGCCACGGAGATGTTTAAATGAAGATACTTTATCTGTTTCCATAAAATGACCAACGAAAAACATGTATAACTACTGTTATAATGTTAAATAATTTATGATGAAATACCATGTAAAAAATTAGTCAACTCCTCTTCAGTCACTGATGACCCAGCTTTCTTTACTACGTAAGCTTTTGGGAGTTCTCCTGCAATTTCATCAGGAATACCGACCACTGCAGCATCCACCACGTCAGGATGTTTAAGAATAATATGTTCCAATTCACTGGGTGCAACCTAATAGTAATTAAAAATTATCTTTTCCTTGTAATAAGTTAAAACTAAGGCAATATATTGTTCTACCTGATTGCCTTTGAATTTGATAAGTTCTTTAAGTCGTCCAACGATGAAAAACCAACCATCTTTATCATAATATGCCAAGTCTCCAGTTCGGAGCCACCCGTTGGAATCTAAAATTTCTGCCGTGGCAGTTGGATTCCCTTGATAACCTTTCATAACCATCGAACTACGTAAGCAGAGTTCACCAACTTTCCCAGCTCCTACTAAAGCCACTTTAAAGTTATCTTGATCCACAATCTGAAAAAAATCATGATATAAATTGATATAAATTTTTATTGTGAAATAGATCAACTTTGGCTTCGATGAAAGGCATAATGATTCCGATGCTCCCAGTTTTCCCGAGATGCTGATTCCCTCCGCGAGGAGTAGTATGAGAGACGTTGCATTCCGTCAACCCGTATCCTTGCATCAAATCCCATCCAAATTTGGACACTATTTTTTCCAACACTTCTGAGCTGAGTGGAGCAGCCCCACTAAATACCGATTTGACGGAACTGAGGTCGTAGTTATCAACAATAGGTAACTTAGAGAGCATGGTAATTATGGGCGGAACCAGGGGCATCAAACTGACCTGTAAAAACGTGAAAGTGTACTATATAACTGCTAGTTTGGTAGTTAAATATTATATATACCTTATGCTCTTGAATAGCTTGAAGCATGCCAGTGAAACTGAATTTGCTGAAATTGATGAATTTGGCTCCTAGAATTAAAGAGGCGGAGCCCATCAAGCAGCCATACGTATGGTAGAAAGGTAGCATACCGAGGATAACGTCGTTTTGATTCATCTCACGCCACCCTGCTCTATACAATAAATATTTATGGGATTCTAACATTTTAAACAGTTTAAAAAATGTAACTCACAAAAAAGAATAAATTGCAGTCATTATGTTTTGATGGGTAATCATCACTCCTTTGGGCATGCCAGTGGTACCACTGGAAAAGAAGATGGCAACTAAATCATGTTGAACATCAAAAGATGGTTCAGTGAAATCTTTGTTGGGTTGGGCGGAAGAGGTAATAGCAGAAGCCCATGAACGAATTTGAAAATCGTATTTAGTTGTCGGATTAATCGACGATTGAACAGCTGCATCCACAACTATGACTCGGTGAGGTTCTTCTGAACTGATTTTGTCTAGTTGGATTAATATTTCCGGGGTACAGATCCACAACGTTGGGCGGGTAATCTTAACTACGTTTTCCAATTCCACTAAATGAAAAATAGAACCATTTAAAATGACGATTCAATAACCTGAAATGAAATTCAATAATTGAAATTTGAACAACATTTTAAATTTTATACAAATAGTGTAGCTTGGATTGACCAGTGTCGATACTCCTCCGCATCTTGAGATTGCAAGAAAAGAGACAAAGTATTCCGCACAATTCGGGAGGGCCAGAGCGACCACTTGTCCTTTTAATAATCCAAAATCATTTTGAAGAGTCGTTGAAAGTGTATCAATTGCTTTCAAAATATCCTCATAGGTCCAATGACAATTTTCAGGGGATTTCACCTTATTTATTTTGACGAAAAATATTTTAAAATAATTTTCAAAGTATTAAGTAAAATATTTTGAAACTTGTTATAGGCTAATACCATAGCAATTCGATCACCAGGATGTTGCGTTAGCTTCTCAATTAGGAACTGGTGGAAAGTAGCTGCTTTTACATTAGCATCGTAATCAATTTTGCACTTAAGAACTCCTTTAAAAATTAAAAATTATTTTTAGTAATGAATTCAATAAAAAGTTCGAAGGCTATAATACCTTCTTCGTCATTGGGCATTTTGAACTATATAGCTCTTAAAGAATTTGAATTCAAAGAAATTGAAAATTCTGGACCAATGTAGACACGTCAAGGGATTATCTCTGTCTAAATGGTTTTAAACAACAATAGCTATAATAAGTCAGCGTATTACATTTATTTTCAAAAACACGTCCTTATCTCGAATGAGCTGCATGACCCGTACGGGAAAACCCAATTCATCATATACGATGATCTGGAGCACTTCCTGTCTACCTGTCTAGGATCTAAAAGTGTTCAATGAATGTGGCCGAAAGTAGCAAATATAATAACTAGTGCAGTCTATCAGAAGAGGCTACTTTATCTTTTTGATGGTCCTTAATTCTGTATACATTGTTTAAAAAAAGATTAAAACTGCGCTCGTATTTTGGGTCTCTTATAAGCGACGATTCAAATACTATGATTTATCGCGCCTTTTCTTTCATAGGTGGAGTACAGCTGAAAGAAGATCGACTCAATTACCGGGGCTTAAATGCACGTGAAATCCAATTAATGATATTATTTACTAAAAATTTAACGTCTCGATTTGTGAACTGTATAGTTTGAGCCGCAGCTTTTCATAAAACAACTGAACGGATTTTACATTTGGGAAATGTTATTATTTTTAAATATATTAAAATTCTAAAATCATACGAATATAGTTTGAAATGGGACTGTCTTTAAAGAGGGTTCAAAACATTTCATACATTACCTGGCTCAGAGGCAACCTTGATCATCAAGGAGGTGTCCCAGGGCGAGGCCTGATCATTGCCCTTAGTTCCGGGCTGACCCTTTATTCAATTATCCCAAATGTGTATAAATCGGGAGTGTAGTGTGGCCTATAAAACTCAATTAAATTAATAAATTCTAACCACGTCACATTCTGGCATTAATCGAAACATTCGTATTTCAGTATTCAAAAATTGATCTTTTAGCGTTATCTCAGAATAGGCGTCTTAAATAAATACCATGGGTATGTAGGAATTGGATTATCAACAACAAAATTAACAAGGTAAAAATAAATTAATTTTTTCAAATAAATTTTGCATAATAATATAATCACTATAAAAATTTTTATATCCTTATTCCATATCTTCTAGTTACCGGCCCTTGTTTTTTTTTTCTCTTACTTTTGATTTTATACACAACTATAATTCAACTATATTACCAATTTAATATTCTCAATTCATAAGTGTATTTTAAATGACGATTAATACTTAAAGTTCATTTAAAATCATTTTCTGAATGAATATGCATGTCAAACTAAAGATAAAATTGGTTAAAACAAAGAAGTAAGAAAATTGTCGTATCTTTTAAAGGGAAGTATAAGAAAAGTATTTCATAATCATGGAGGGCTTCTAATATTAACATATCCACAAACAGCGCCTAAATATGGTACTGCACGAATTGATAACGGATACGGATTAGTGGACTGTTTCATGTAACACATTTTAGAGATAGGGTTCCAGGTAATATGGCTGCAACTTGGATTACTCAGACAATTTCCACGACATACTTCGTGTGATGTAATAGCACTGAGGCTTCCGATATCATTTCCCGCGAAGTCACAACCATTCGCGTACACAAATTGACCATAGTTCCCACTTTGCCATATAAATGGTCCTAATATGTAATTTAAAAAAAAATTATATTTTTAACCTTTTTTTCACTGAAAATTTAATTACCTTGTCCACCATTACAGTTAGTTGAATTCCAGCAGTCATTTGCATCACAGTTGTACAAACGGTTGATACTCAGAAGATCAGTCTAATAGAAGCCAAGTAACTTTTTTAAACTTTAAAATGTAATTAAATAAAAATACTTTAGTGAAAATATCTTTGCTTCCAATTCGACTTCCATCGTAGGCAAGCATCACAGGGATAGTAGGGTCTATCTGTGCAAAATTACTGTAATGCATCATGATTCTACAAAAAATTAATACATATTATAAAGAATTGAAAAAATGTATTGATAAGAAAATCATATTGTTTTGATTTAAATACGTGTGTCATATGGTGTGCCCAGTAATTGCCTTCCGACGGAGCTATCCTTTGAGAAAGCTCCTTCATTTCCTGTTTTAATCGCAATAATAATTTATAAATTAAAAAAAAAACATTTCCAATTAATTTTCAAGAAAATACCTTTTATGACGTTTGCCATGTTGACGAAGATGTAGCTATCTCTGTCGTAACGTTGTTGCACATGTTCAAACCCAACAGCGTGCATAAGCTCGTGCTCGACGACACCACTATTATCGGCACACCCGCTTCCCAATGTGACTGTCTGGACTCCGCCAATTTTTCCAATATAACTAGTACACCTTTGTTGTCAAATAAAAAAATTATGCATTTTAATTTTATCAATTTACTTTTAAGCATTACCCTCCACTGTTAACAATTGAAATGTAATTAACTTGTGTTGTACGAGGAATGAAGCGAATACAGGTGTAACTTTGGTACTCTTGCATTACTTTCTTTTTTACAGCTTGCTGATTGGTACCTTAAAATATGTGTGATAATAAATTTAAATTTTGTTAAAATTAAAATAACTTTTTTTTTAAAGGGAGTTATTTACTGAAAGTAGAAGCCATCGTATACGGAATTTGACCATTTGGCCAACGATTTATGCTGGCAATTGCTCTAATCAGAGTTGGTTTTTGTAATATGTCGTTTCCAAGTAAAAAACTTGCATAGCCTCCAGGAGAAAGTTCCTCGGACGAGTAGCCTTGATTGCAAACAGACATTTAAACTATGTACTAAGTAAAATTTACCATTTGATTAAATATGCTTACTTTCCCCGTGGCTAGGACGACCATGAACTGTGAGAGACACACAGCTGAAATACAATGCAAGCCACGAAAGAAGTTTTACTGTCGGCAGCATCTTCATAGTCTAGAATAAGACGTTACAATGATTAAACAAAATCGAATCGGCTATTTTCATAAAAAAAACTATTTCATCTCTTGTTAATGTAACCTTGTGTTTGCCGATTGGTTTGTGAATTGAATCAAACTCGATTTTCGAATAATTCGCGAATTGATTCATTTAGAAAACCCGTGAATCTGAATCAAGTATTAAATATATAAAAGTGTCGGTTGAATTTATTCGTTTTTAATCCCTCTTTCCCCCTTATGCCAAATGTACGCTGCCGATTTCCTTGTTTTTGACGCTCGATTTATAGAATCTGGCACTGAGCTGAGGTGCTACTTGAAAGACAATGATAAAATTCTATGTTCAGCAAGTATCCAACCCAAACATTCTAAGCTCTTCATTTTTAAAGAAAACTAGTCTTTTCAATACAAAGTTTTTTTTTCAATCGAATAAAAAAATTAACTTGAATTACAAATTGATTCTATTTCAAAATGGACCTAGTAAACACTGATGTGGCCATATACTAAAGAAAATATCTTGATAATATTTACCTGGCGAGATATTGTGCTATGCGATGCTAATGGGTAAAGTGAAAAAATGTAAATAGTGACATTGAAAACAGATGAAACTGTTACATTTATATACTGCCACAGCAATTGGTATTATGACGTGGGGTAAACGTTTCCGAATATTTTAGTGACGCACATGCACTGCACTGGACTCATTAGTTTGCATGGCAAACTAGTATCTTATTTTTAAAAAAACATTTGGTTGATCAAAACACCCAGTTTCATCAAATGTTCAAAGAAACTTAAAGCCAGATATTCGAATGACGCACATTCACCAAACTTGTTTGTAAATGGCAAACTGATAGCTTTCTTTAAAGAAAAAATTAATTATATGAACCAAAGCATCCTTTTTCATACCGTTTTCAAAGCATCTTTTATGTATTCGATATTTAATTTAATAGTTAAAAAACGTGAAAACATATTTGGAAATATACAAAGATGCGAAAAAGTTAAATGAATCCAAATTTTTGAA
This sequence comes from Chydorus sphaericus, assembly GCA_030141595.1. Classification (NCBI taxonomy): domain Eukaryota; kingdom Metazoa; phylum Arthropoda; class Branchiopoda; order Diplostraca; family Chydoridae; genus Chydorus; species Chydorus sphaericus. The sequence continues at coordinate 10,242,897 of CM057929.1, read as the reverse complement.
CAGTTTATTAAATTCATTTTAATCAGGTGGTTATGTTAGGCTGTTATACTTCCTTATTGCAATACATTCATAACTGATATATACTGCTAGCCTATCAATAACTATAAATTCATAATCAATTAAGATGAACACGTGCTCCAAACACTTTTTTGTCTCGTCTTTCAGGTCACTTTTCCGAGGTTACTTTTCGAAGGTAAAACAAATTTCAAAAGTTTTAATTTTTTTCAGTTACTTTAGATGCTGGTTGGGGGACTGCAATGAAAAACACATCTGTTACCGACAGCAGTATATGTGTTTCTACCTGGTCGGAGCGGAAGTAATTTGTTATTAAAAAAATATGTACTACTTTTTCATATTCCCAATCACCATGAGAAAACTTAAACGATATTTTCAATTTAATGTTTATGCACCATTCTGTGATACCAGGTACAGTCGGTTTGGTTTATACTCTCGATTATGTCTTCAACGTTCTGCTACGAACCTGGTTAGAATAAGACCAATCTATTGATCCTATTTATTGAAAAATTATTGAAGATTTGGAGGAAAGGAATTTACACCGTAAGTTGAAAATTACGATTTCTGAAAAAGAGTATCAATAAATGTTTAAATATTTAAAATATTAATCGCTTCCGGAAGCTAGTCGTTCGCTGGACGGACAATGTCGCCAACGCATCTTATTTTTGTAACTGGATAAAACTATAGCCGAGTGCGCTCAAGATTTCTTAAAATTTATTTCTCCATCATCTTAATTGGGCGTTAAATAAAAGACGACTTTTTGATCCTGTTATATTGTACTTCCCGAACACTTCACCGATATTTTACTCTGTGTTTAGCCTATAGATAATTGTCAGTTGGTTGTCTACACAACATATATACGTTCACATAAGTTACGGGGATTTCAATGCTCAAGTGATCAAGATTTTTAATTTTTTTTTTCATAAAAAACTCGAGATATTTACATTTTCCTGATAGTACGTGTAAAAGACCTTACCCCTCTTTTTCCGCTTCTTTGCTTTAGTCTCTTTTTTAACACAGTGGCTTGTGGCGAAAAATAAAATTATCTCACATTTTATTAAATAGAGAACTTAAAAAAACTTATTAAATGAGGGTTGAATTCCCCGTAAGTTCCAATCATAACCACCCTTCAAAAAAAAATCTCCTGAAGAGCTACTCTAGGGTGTTTAAAAAAACACGACTTTTGTAAAATGACGCGGACTTTTGGATATATCATGTTATTCATGTAAAACGCCAATTTTTTACTATAGATGACTGAAGGGTCTATCTACACTGTGTGAAACCGTCGCAGTGATAACATGAACAGATAGTCACGTAATAATTTGAAATTACGCAAAATGGTCATTTTTAGGGTTATTTTTGTTAAGGGGTGGTGAAATGTTATTTTTTCTTCAAAATATTTTACCTTAACTATTTCTCACACATTTTACATGATATATCCAAACGCCCGCGTGATTTGAAAAAAATCGTGTTTTTTTATTTTGGAAGCATTAAGTTTTAAGAATCAATGTTGAAAGTAGTAAACAAATTGATACAAACTAATACACACAGACACACGCAAACATGCGCTCACCATCATATTCAAAACATATGGCCTATTCACATATAAAGGTAGTAAAATACAAGTAATAAATTGTTTACTTTTTACAATAGTAAGAAAATCAATCATATTATGCATAATTGATTGGCTATCAATGATAGCCAACCTACAATATATAGATATTGTGTACAGTGTACACAGTTCCCCATATCAGGCTGTTCACTAGCCTAGAATCACGATATAAGGAATTTTTCACGTTGATGCACGTCTGTAGAAATAATTGTTAATTTAATTTAAAGAATAACATGCAGAATAAAATGCAACTTAGTTTTGGAAGGAGTCTAAAGCCAATTACAGTTTTAATGGCATTCTTCGGACAAGAAATAGTAATTGACAAAACCAAACCGAAAGGGAAAGTCTATTCATTCCCCATTTTCTTGATCAAAGGGATCATACTAACTACTAATATCATGATTAACACAATGTCGTTCATAAGTATTTCCGTTACGTATCGAAGATTTAGTATTCCCGATTACGGTCAGTTATTCCACGACTTGGTGGTAGTCGGCATACCTTTATCATTTACGGTTATGAGATTTTGGAGTTGTCGCTGGAAGAAGTTGCTGTCTACCTTACCAATCTGATATGAATTTTCAAAAGAATTTTATCGAAAGATCAGATATTGTGCTTTTGTTTCGATATTCTTCTTTGTACTTGTTAGTTTTTAATAAGTTACAGAAAAGGATATTAGCTTATTTCATTAATTTAAAAATATGTTATTTACATATTTCAGGATGTATCTATTTGGATGTATCGAAGCATGAGACAACATTCCTGGAAAGAAATCTATTATGTTCCACGTCCATTAGCAATAGTACTCGGAAATGTGTCCTACATTTAATCGAGTTTGATATTACTTGTAGTTGTAGTTGTAGATGGAGTTTAAAGCCAATTACAGTTTTGATGGCATTCTTCGGCCAAGAAATAGTAATTTACAAAAATAAAGAGAAAAGGAACTCATATTCATTACTTATTTTGGGGATTGGGGTGGCAATACTGTTAATCAACATCGTCATTAATACCATGTCTTTTATGAGTGTATGCATTGTTTTGTATCGAAACAAAATAAGTACGACCGATTATGTGAACTTCGTCGTTGGTCATGTATTCCACGACTTGGTGGTAATTGGCGTGCCTCTATCATTTACAACTATACGAATTTTTAGTCGTCGTTGGAAGGATTTGCTGTTTACTTTGGAGCATATTCAATCCGATATGAATCTTTCAAAACAACTTTATCGAAAGATCCGATATTGTGTTTTTGTATCAATATTCTTCCTTGTTTTCGTAAGTATTAAAAAATTATGGAGAAGGGAATTTGAGTAATCGTGGGTAAATTTCACTCATTTTTGTAAAAATTGTGCTCTTTTTAGGACGTATCCGTTTGGATGTATCGAAGCACGAGACAAGTGTACTGGAAATACCTTTTTTGTGTTCCACGCCCACTTGCAATAGTACTCGGAAATGTGTCCTACATTTCAGCAAGTTTGGTTTTGACGATGCTTGTTGCTTTCATATCTATAGCAATGGCCGTCTTAAAAGAACTGAAAAGGAGAATGGATTTCATTCATCAAAACCAAGAAAAGATAAATCCAATACAATTGTCTCTTGCACTTGAAAAATGGAGAAAACACTACGAACTTACTTGCTCTTTAGTGGATAGTATAAATTTCTGCTTCGGCCCGTGTTTACTAACGTTTCTTATGTTTGCGTGTAACGTGTTCATTAGGTACTCCGGTATGGCTATAATTAAGTATGAAAAAGGGAACAGTGCAGAATCAATCTCAAGCTATATTCTGGAAGTGGTAATCGTCTTCATTCACTTTTTTGTGATAGTCTATCCGTCCCAAATATTGAAAGTTGAAGTAATTTTAGACATATAAATTGAAAAGTACTGGAAATTATTCGGCTAGTCTTATATACATTTTTTCTCTAGGGCGAACTCATTGCAAAATCCGTCCAACCCATTCGTAATTCAAAATATCGGCAGCTGAAAATTCAAGTAGGAGTATTTAACCTATAATAATAATTTATACGCTGTTTCAAGATAATCATACTTTAATTTTTATGTAATAAAGTTTCAGACTATTCATTTGCAAATTTCACAGTCACGCCCAACAATTAACATCATGGGTTTAATTAATTACGACTTTGCTCTGATTTCATCGGTATAGTATGCACTTGTTTCCATGTACCCAAGACTTCATTTTAGCGTGTGTTTTTTTGTAATTTTTAGCTTTTGGGCCTTTCGCTGTCATACAGCATATTTTTTTACCAGACGATTCACGGGTTTAATACGAAACAAAAAATGTTGAAAGTAAGTAGCAAGAAAGCTACATTGGTGAATAGTTCAGTTACAACAACACCAATGTCAAACTCACTTCTTGACAATGAAGTTACGTTCTAAGAAAACATTAAATAAGTTTAAATCGTAGTAGTTGTGTATAGATGGGAAGAAAGAAGTCCCGAAATTACCCGATATCACTCATAAGTCATAACAGAATGATTTAACAGTAAATTATTTAAGGTTTTTATGTAGTTTTCCCAAAGTTCAATCACAATTTTCCCTTTGTTTACTGACATACTGCACAGTACTCTCTTAGCTTAAGTCCGATAAAAAAACAACAATCTAGTCGAATTCAATAAATTTGAGTATAGTATCTTGACTTTTCTTTTCATTTCCGTGTTTTATCATTCCCTATACTAGCTTATTGACTTTTAAAATTTGTGATGAATAAATTTTTATGTTTAAAAGCTGTCATACTAATTTTTTTTAATTTATGAAATAAAGTTAGGGCAACATATAAAATAAATATGAACATGAATAGCGCGAAAGAATATATGCCAGCACCAGAATGAATATAGGTATAGTAAGTCAAAATGGGAACGCTTCCAGTCAATCGGCTTTCCTTGTGTCTTGAACTTCTGTCTTGAACTCTGATTTTCACTAATTATCTGTAAATAAAAGACTAGATTTTTGTTAAATGAACAGTCACTTGTTGCATCTTATAATACCTCGTCAAAATGTTTCATAGATGGTTTCAAAGTATCGATCGTTTGTGTTTCGACGACATCTTTAACTATTGTTGGAAGCACTAAGGAATTGTTTCTCTCATTCATAAGTTCGAAGTTGCCATTTTCCGTTAGTTTGCTATACTTTCCCTGTGCTTCAAGTTTTCCCTGTAAAAAATAGCTCAAATTTGAGGGCCATGATACAAACCGTTAAAAATAATAATGTTATACGAATAAAATACTTTCGATTTGAAGTATCAAAATGTCATCTACATTTTTTAGATACTGGAGCTGATGAGTGACGAGAATCCGCAATTTTCCGTTAAGAAACTCACGAATTGCTTTCTTGAAATTTTAGTTCCCTACATTCGTATCAACGGCACTTAAAGAATCATCCAACAGATGATTCTTATGTCGGCTTCAACGTAGAGACAACGAACTAAATTGACCCGAGCCTTCTGGACACCACTTAAATTGATTCCGTTTTCTCCTACGACTGTTCGGTCGCCTAATTTAAATCGAGAAAAATCGATATCTAGCGCTGTAATATTAATTATTTTCTCGTTTTATTTTTTGCTGAAATCTGAACCACAGAGAATATTCTCTCGTAACGTTCTATCAAAGAACAACCAAGGGACTTGAAAAGCATATGAAATGGTTCCTCTCTCATCACAATTGCCATCATGTGGTTTAAGTTCCCCCAACAGCACATGAAGAAAAGAACTCTGAAGTTAAATAGGAATTATCATCTGGTATATTGACCCGAATTTTCAAATAACTTAGTGGCAAATTTTTGTAGGTTTGTTGTTCTTTAAATAGAGGGAAACATTTTCGGTGATCGTCTGGTAAATTATATAAAATAGCAAACGATTGTAACCAACAGAAAAGCATTTAACATATATACTTTCCCACTTCCGACTGATTCAGCTATTGCCAAAATTTGGTTTAAATGGGCTGTGAAGGACAGGTTTACTAAGGTTTGTCCATTGTCGGATTCCTCTTTACTTGAAAGAAATGCATTCATCAACAGAAATGCCTAGAGTTAAACAATCGATAAATATTTTCTTTTCCTAATGGATTTAAGGTTTTAATTGACTTACGAGAAACCATTTCTTAATTCAATTAAAACCGTAAATGGGGGATGCTGCCCAAACAAATTGTGTTTTTAAATATTTAGAGAATAGCTAGTTCATATTCCTCACTCGTTCGTCTGTCTTCTCAGCGGTTCTCATTCTCAAACTTCCGAAGACTTTTCCCATCAAACTTAAAAAGGGAAACATATTTTTTTCAAATGTAATAATTTACTTTAATTTCCAATAATAAATTACTAATTCCTCCTTTTATAAAACATTAAATAAAAAAAACAGTTCTTGACGTACTTTGAAAGGAAACAAAAAGAATAAGAACTCCCATTCCAACTAATGAAGAGGGTCCCATGACGAAGAAATAGAGAATCGCTGTACTAATCAGAGCCTGGAAAGGTGCTATCCATATTTGGTTAAACATAAGCGCAAACATGTCTAGACGGTTTATATCGTTAGACATCAAATTGACTAGTTGGCCCACATTGGTTTGTCCAAGGGCTGCCTGACTCAAACGTAGACACTGTAAAAAAATTAATTACTTACAGACAATATTTATTTACATGGTAAGAGAAAAGTTTTTTTTCAATTATACGACGCATAACAGGATGCTATATTTACTCAATTTTATATACTAAGGTAGGGCGAGGTTATGCAGAAACCAAAAAAGAACAGAATTACCTTTTTGTGAATTAGTGATCAAAACGCTGCATTGATTCGAACGCTTACGCTACTATTATACTCAAACTGGTAGGTTTGGCACATCAATGAATCAAATATTAAAGATAGAACTACAGCAGTATCATACAGGTAATTTTCTCCAGCGCCCATTTTGTTATTTGTTTCAGAACCAAAACAGTTACGTAGCAAAAGACCCAAACAAATAGGTTGAACAATTTTTGTGGCAACATAATTTTCAAAAACATCGTTTTATAATTTGAAAGGTATGGTTATAATTAACTCACTTGATGACACATTCTGGAAATGCATGTAACAGTCCAAAGAGAAAATACCGTATTCCGCAACACTGAATAAGTATCTTAGTCAAACTAATTTTTCCAGCTTTTTCATTTTCATTGCAGACGGCAATCTGTTTTTTTTGTGAATTATTTTATCCATGTCCTTCAAATGGACATAAACAAGATAAAATGGTTACGGCAAAATTTAGCTTAAAGCCTAAATATATTATTTAAAACTTCATTAAGTAAAATACGTTTTTAAAATATGTTCTAATTCATTTGAGTCATTTTTAGGAAGAACCCCATTGATGCCACTTGTTTCAAATTCTCTGCGATGTCCTATTCGTGAAATAGAAAAAAACCCACCTAATAAAATTGGCAATAGAAAAATATGTAAATTGAAATAGGAATGTATAAAAAGAATTCACCAAAAGATCATCTTGGAAATCGCGCTCCCTCTTTTCCTTGAATTAACTTCCCTCTTGATTTCTATCACTTCATTTATTGTCTCGTTTACTTTACTCTGACTACTTTTTACTAATACGATATACATTGTTTGTATGCTTGCGCTTGTATGCTTGCTTGATTAGTATCAGAATGGAAGAGGCTCTATTCAAATAAGACAAAAAAAGTTCTCGTAATAAGTACTTTTTACCAAAACAAAACATATATTTATTTCCCGAAGGGATTCTAACCGCCAGTTTGATGGCATCTGTTAAAAATCTTATGTGTTGAGATTTGGTGTATGGCCAAAGTTGTCCCTGGAACCCAATAGATGGCGTTGCTTAAAAAGTCCCCCTTATGCGCTACCGCTGTGGGCTTCCGGTGAACGCGGTAGTGGTGCCATTCGAAAGAGGAGGAAGTGTTTGGTGTAGTAGGCTGCTTAGATTATTTTGCTTTATTCTATCCCGGGGCAATGACGCAACGCGATCGAGTGCTATGGGTGACCGGTGGCGTCACCTGGCAGTAGAATCTTGGCGGCACATTTGAACACATCAAGCAACAAAGAATATCAGATGCATATATATTCTATGGTCTTGTGGTTAATCCCATACAATGATATTGTAATTAATTCCCTTGTCTTATCTTCACAAATTTTAACGTAATGTCATCGGTGCATGGTTACCACCACATGTTACCTTAATTTGGTGTTATATGAGGTAATCAAAAACTATTTTTACGTCAAATGGGTTAGGCCATCAATAATCTAATGAACTAATATAGCTATAAGATAACCAATCGATTTATTGGGATTGCAATTACTTTGAATTTTACCCAATAAGATTCATTTAAATTATCAATACTTTACTTATAAAAGATGCAAATTACTGTATGAAGCATTTAATGGTTTTATCCAGTAAATTCTAAATTTTAAAGTTTAATTGGTATCATCCTCGCAGTACCAACAAATCAGCATCATCAGATCTAGTAATTCAGCATCATCAGATCTAGTAATTCAGCATCCCCAGTTCTAATAAAACAGCATCCTCAGTTCTATTAAAACAGCATCATCAGCTCTATTAAAACAGCATCCTCAGTTCCAATAAATCAGCATCCACAGCTCCAACAACCAGCATTCTTAAAACCATTTAACCAGCATCCTCAGTTCTATTATAACAGTATCCTCAGTTCTATTAAAACAGCATCCTTGGTTCCAATAAATCAGCACCCTCAAATCCAGTAAATAAGCATCATCAGTTCCAATAATTCTGCACCCTCAGTTCTATTGAATCAGCATCCTCAGTACCAATAAATAAGTGTCCTCAGTTCGAATAATTCAGCATCAGCAGTTTATTAAATCAGCATCCTCAGTTCAATTACCAGCATTTTAAAAACCATAAAACCAGCATCCTCAGTACCATAAATCGGCATCCTTAGTTCCAATAATTCAGAACCTGAGTTCTATAAAATCAGCATCCTTTTTTCCAATAAAGTAGCATCCTCAGTTCCAGTACACAACATTCTTAATACAAAAAAAACACCATCCAAAGTACCAATAAATGATTATACTCAGTTCCATAACAAGGCATTCTTAAACCCATAAAACCAACATCCTCAGTACCAATAATTAGTATTCTTAAGTTCCAATAAATATCCATCTCCAGTAAATCAATAAATCAGTATTCTTATGTTCCAATAAATAAGCATCCTCAGTTCAATTAATTAGGCATCCTTAGTTTCATTATTTTAGTATCCTCACTTTTAATAAATCAGCATCCTCAGTTTCATTACCAACATTCTAAAAACCCAAAAAAATTGTATTTTTAGAACGAATAAATAAGCATCCTCAGTTCTATAAAACGGCATCCTAACAACCAATAAATCAGCATCGTTAATACCTTCAAATTTTTCTCCTCAGTACCAATAAATCAGTATTCTCAGCTCTAATTAATAAACATCCTCAGTTCTAATAATTAAGCGCCCTAATTTTCATAACATCAGCATGCTCACTTCCAATAAATCTGCATCCTTAATTATAAGGCATTCTTAAAATTATAAAATCCGCATCCTCAATTCTACTATCATCATTCATACTATCAGCATTGTATTAAACCAGCATCCTCAGTTCCAACTATTTAGCATCCTCATTTCAATTGCATCAGCATCCTCAGGATTATTATATCAGTTTCCTCAGTTCCCTAAAACGACATCCAAACAAACAATAAATCAGCATCCTCAAGACCGTTAAATTCGCATCATTAATTCCATTAATTATACATACTCAAAACAATTAAATTTGCGTACTCAGTTCCAATAAATCTGCATCCTTTAGTTACAATAATTCATCATCCTCAGTTCTATTTTATCAGCATCCTCAGTACCGATAAATTAGCAATCTCAGATCCAATAATTCAGCATCCTCAGTTCCAATAAATAAGCACCCTCAGTCCTATTATAACAGAATCTTCAGTACCAATAAATAAGATCATTAGTTTCATAAAACTGTATCCTTAGTTCCATTATATCAGCCTCTTCAGTCCCATTAAATCAGCATCCTTAGTCCTATTAAATCAGCATTCGTAGTTCCAATAAATCAGCATCCTCAATTCCATTAAACGGCATCTTAAAAACCAGTAAATTAGCATCCTTAATTCGATTGCATTGCCATTCATTATTTTTAATTCACCATCCTCAGTTTCATTATAATTCATTTAATATATTAAAATTCAATAATGTTATCCTAAAAATTAATAAAATGGCATCCTCAGTTCCATTCAACCAGCATCCTCAGTTCCATTCAACCAGCATCCTCAGTTCCAATAAATTAGTATCCTCAGTTCCATAAAACGGCATCCAAAAGACTAATAGATCAGCATCCTCAAAACTATTAAATTTGCATCCTCAGTTCCATTAAATCAGCACCCAAAAAAAAATAAAATCAGCTTCCTCAGTGTAATCGAACGGCATCCTAAAAAACATAAAATCAGCATTTTCCTTTAAATGTCACTACTTCTCTTTTTCAATATGAAATCTAAAGCAATTCAGATTGGACGATTATATTACCCGCATTTTGTTAGGAGAACAGGAATAAAACCGTCGTTGTTTCGTGGTATAAGATGATACCTTATCTCAAAGAAGTTTGCGTTTATTTGATAACGACATTAGTTTGTCCTTCAACTATTACCACAATAGCTGCCAGACATAGAATGTAGCTCTTCCCACGGATAGCTGCCAGACATAGAAGGTAGCTCTGTGATTCAAATCCGTGCTCATGTAGGATGCATGGCCTTTTTAGATATTAATATCATAGAGCACGGCCGCAATAGAGTGACAGGCCATAGAAGCAATGACGTTCGATATAATATTGACTTCAATAGACCCTTTAAATAAGACTAAGAGCTTGATCTTTTAGAAGAAGAGCGCAACGGATGGAGAAACGTGTTTTCCTATCGAAGTTCAATCTATCGTATCCAAGTTAAATAAGCTAACGTTGGCAAAAATATGATAAAAGACTTAAGACAGGTGACGGGACGTTCAAAGGTCGGGTGGGACCCCCGTGGGGGTCACAGCCGACTCTTTAAGGGGACCTGGAACCCAGCTTTTTTGACGGGGAACTAGTGTTCCCGCGTCATAGTTTGGAGTCAGCAATAAAGTTCAATGGCAATGAGTGATTCGGTGTTTACGAGGCGTAAGTGGTCGGATATTTAAAAAATGTAACTAATATAATTGCATTTGAAGGTTTTAATTTTTCCATGATTGAATGTGATTATTTCAAAGATGGAGAAGTAAAACCGTAAAATCAAATTCAATCTACTCTACTAAAAAAATAACAATATAATAGGCGTATAAGGAAATTTCATTCATTCTAACCGTAAATGCTTTCCTTTGCCTCCAGCAAGACAGACCTTAAACGGTCAGCCGCAAACCGAGCCGCAGACTCTTCAAGTGGTGTCATATTGTTTTAAAGTAAAAGATTTCTACCACTAAACATAATTTGATATACATAAAATATATCTTAAATGATGGAAAAAATTTCTAAATTATTCACTCTCTTAAATGGTTATATTAATTTTAGCAACATTTTAGCCGTAAAAATACTTGAAAATAAACCGATCTTGTCGACCGTAAATGCCGTTCGTTGTACCCACCAAGAAAGGGCTCACACGGCAAGCCTCTTAAAGTGATTTCACTGTTTTCTGATAATTCTTCCAATAAACATTATTAGATACACACGATTTGATCTTGAATGATAGAAAATGTTCCAATTTATTCCCTTTCCTAAATGGTCATCAATTGAACCAACATTTATATCAGCATCTTAAGTTCAAATAATTCAGCTTGGAACTTAAGCATCCTCAGGTCTATTAAATCACCATCCTCGCTACCAATTATTCAGCATTCTCAGTTTTATTAAATCAGCATGATCAGTACCAATAAATCAGCAACCTCAGTTCCATATTACTTTGCATTTTAAAAGCCATAAAAAAAGCATTCTCAGTACCAATAAATCAGCATCCGAAGTTTGAATAATTCAGCATCCTTAGTTCTATTAAATCGGCATCCTCAGTTCCAATAAATCAGCATCCTCAATTGTATTACACAACATTCTAAAAACCATGAAAACACCTTTCTACGTACTAATAAACCAGCATTCTCAGTTCTAATAATTCAGCTTCCTTAATTGTATTAAACCAGCATCCTCAGTACCAATAAAGCAGCATACTCAGTTCCAATAATTCAGCATCCTCAGTTCAATTAAATCATCATCCTCAGTACCAAAATCACCATCCTATGTTTGTAAGAAAAAATTCAACATCCTAAATGGTATAAAACCAGCATCGTCAGTAACAATAAATCAGCATCCTCAGTTTTAATAAATGAGCATTCTCAGTTCCATTACAAGGCATTCTAAAAACCAAAAAATCAGCATCCTCAGTACCAATCAATCAGCATCCTCAGTAACAATAATTCGGCATCCTCAGTTCCAATAATTCAGCACCCTTCGTTCAATTAAATCAGCATCCTCAGTACTAATAACTCAGCATTTTCAGTTTAAAAAAATCAGCATCCTTAATTTTAACCAGCATCCTCAGTTTCATTTATTTACCATCCTTATTTCCAATATATCAGCACCCTCAGTTTCAATAAATTAGCGACCTCAGTTCTATTACAAGGCATTCTAAAATCTATAAAATCAGCATCCTCAGTTCAATTAACTCAAAATTCTCAGTACAAATTACTCAGCATCCGAAGTTTCAATAAATCAGCATCCTCAGTTCTATTTAATCAGCTTTCTCAGTACCAATAAATAAGTATCTTCAGTTCAAATAATTAAGCATCCTTAATTCCAATAATTCAGAATCCTCAGTTCCAATATTTTAACATCCTCAGTTTCAATAAATTAGCATCCTTAGTTCCATTACAAAGCATTCTTTAAACCATAAAATCAGCATCCTCAGTACCAATAAATAAGCATCCGAAGTTTGAATAATTCAGCATCCTTAGTTCTATTAAATCGGCATCCTCAGTTCCAATAAATCAGCATCCTCAATTGTATTACACAACATTCTAAAAACCATGAAAACACCTTTCTACGTACTAATAAACCAGCATTCTCAGTTCTAATAATTCAGCTTCCTTAATTGTATTAAACCAGCATCCTCAGTACCAATAAAGCAGCATACTCAGTTCCAATAATTCAGCATCCTCAGTTCAATTAAATCATCATCCTCAGTACCAAAATCACCATCCTATGTTTGTAAGAAAAAATTCAACATCCTAAATGGTATAAAACCAGCATCGTCAGTAACAATAAATCAGCATCCTCAGTTTTAATAAATGAGCATTCTCAGTTCCATTACAAGGCATTCTAAAAACCAAAAAATCAGCATCCTCAGTACCAATCAATCAGCATCCTCAGTAACAATAATTCGGCATCCTCAGTTCCAATAATTCAGCACCCTTCGTTCAATTAAATCAGCATCCTCAGTACTAATAACTCAGCATTTTCAGTTTAAAAAAATCAGCATCCTTAATTTTAACCAGCATCCTCAGTTTCATTTATTTACCATCCTTATTTCCAATATATCAGCACCCTCAGTTTCAATAAATTAGCGACCTCAGTTCTATTACAAGGCATTCTAAAATCTATAAAATCAGCATCCTCAGTTCAATTAACTCAAAATTCTCAGTACAAATTACTCAGCATCCGAAGTTTCAATAAATCAGCATCCTCAGTTCTATTTAATCAGCTTTCTCAGTACCAATAAATAAGTATCTTCAGTTCAAATAATTAAGCATCCTTAATTCCAATAATTCAGAATCCTCAGTTCCAATATTTTAACATCCTCAGTTTCAATAAATTAGCATCCTTAGTTCCATTACAAAGCATTCTTTAAACCATAAAATCAGCATCCTCAGTACCAATAAATAAGCATCCTCAGTTCAAATAATTCAGCTTCCTCAGTTCCAATATTTCGGCATCCTCAGTTCTATTAAATCAGCGTCCTCACTTCAAATAATCCAGCATCCTTAATTCCAATAATTCAGCATTCTAAGTTCCAATAATTCAGCATCCTCAAATTTTGTTAAACCAGCATATTAGTACCAATAAATCAGCATCTTCAGTTTCAATAAATTTGCATCCTTATAGTTCCATTACAAAGCATTCTTAAAACTATAAAATCAGCATCCTCAGTACCAATAAATTTGCATCCTCAGTTCAAATAAATCAGCATCCTAAGTTCAAATAATTCAGCATCCTCAGTTCCAATTATTAAGCATCCTCAGTTCAATTAAGTCAGCATCCTCAGTACCAATATATCAGCATCCTCAGTACCAATAAATCAGCATTCTCTGTTCCAATTATTCAGCATCCTCAATTGTATTAAACCAGCATCCTCAGTACCAATAAAATTGCATCCTCAGTTTCAATAAATTAGCATCCTCTGTTCCATTTCAAGGCATTCTAAAAACTAAAAAAATCTGCATCCTCAGTACCAATAAATCAGCATCCTCAGTTCAAATAATTCAGCTTCCTCAGTTCCAATATTTCGGCATCCTCAGTTCTATTAAATCAGCGTCCTCACTTCAAATAATCCAGCATCCTAAATACCAATAATTCAGCATTCGAAGTTCCAATAATTCAGCATCCTCAAATTTTATTAAACCAGCATATTAGTACCAATAAATCAGCATCTTTAGTTTCAATAAATTTGCATCCTTACAGTTCCATTACAAAGCATTCTTAAAACTACAAAATCAGCATCCTCAGTACCAATAAATTTGCATCCTCAGTTCAAATAAATCAGCATCCTAAGTTCAAATAATTCAGCATCCTCAGTTCCAATTATTAAGCGTCCTCAGTTCAATTACGTCAGCATCCTCAGTACCAGTATATCACCATCCTCAGTACCAATAAATCAGCATTCTCTGTTCCAATTATTCAGCATCCTCAGTACCAACAAATCAGCATTCTCTGTTCAAATAATTCACCATCCTCAATTGTATTAAACCAGCATCCTCAGTACCAATAAAATTGCATCCTCAGTTTCAATAAATTAGCATCCTCTGTTCCATTTCAAGGCATTCTAAAAACAAAAAAAAAAATCTGCATCCTCAGTACAAATAAATCAGCATCATCAGTTCCAATAATTCAGCATCCTAAGTTCTTTTAAAATACGTCCTCCTATCAAATATATCATCATCATCAGTTCTATTGTGTATGTATCCTTTGCTTAAATAAATAAGCATCCTCAGTTCAATTACTTGGCATTCTAACAGCTATAAACCACCACACTCATTACGAACAAATCAGCATCCTCAGTTCCATTAATTCAGCATTCTCAGTTCTATTAAATCAGCATCCCTAGTTCATATAAATCAGAAACCTCAGTTATGTTAATAAATCAGCATCCTCACTTCCAATTAATCAACATCCCCAAGTCTATTAATTCCACATCGTCAATTCAATTAAATCAGCATCCTCAATGCCAATAAATCAGCATCCTTAATAGTTCCAATAATTCAGGATCCTCGATTCAATAAAACCAGCATCCTAAGTACCAATAAATCAGCATCCTCAACTTCAATAAATTATCCTCCTCATGTACATTACAAGGCATCCAAAAAACCATAAAATCAGCATCCTCAGTACCAATAAATCAGTATCCTCAGTTCCAATAATTCAGCATCCTAAGTTACAATAATTCAGCATCCTCAGTTCCATTAAATCAGCATCCTCAGTACCAATAAATCAGCATCCCCAGTTTCAATAATTTAGCATACTCAGGTCAATTAAACCAGCAACCTTAATTCCAATCAATCAGCATCCTCAGTTCCATTACCCAGCATTTTAAAAATCAGAAAACAGCATCCTCAGTACTAATAAATCAATATTCTCAGTTCCACCAATTCAGCATCCTAAATTGTATTAAACAAACTCAGTGCCAAAAAATCAGCATTCTTAGTTTCAATAAATTACCATCCTCAGTTCCATTACAAGGCATTCTAAAAACCATAAAATCAGCATCCTCAGTACCAATCAATAACCATCCTCAATTCCAATAATTCGGCATCCTCATTTAAATTAAATCTGCATCCTCAGTATTATTGAGTCTGCATCCTCTCCTTAAATAAATCAGCATCATCGGTTCTATTTAGTCTGTATCCTCTGTTCAAATAAATAAGCATCCTCAGTTCCATTACTTGGGATTCTAAAGCCATAAAACCATTATACTTAAAACCAAAAAATCAGCTTCCTTAGTTCCGAAAATTCAGCATCCTCAGTTCTATTAGATCACCATCCTCGTTAGTTCTTATAAATCAGCATCCTCCATTGCATTACACAGCATTCTAAAAACTATAAAACAAGGTAAGTACCAATTAATCACCATTCTCAGTTCGAATAATTCAGAATCCTCAGTTTTATTTAATCAGCATCCTTAGTTCCGATAAATCAGAATAATTAGTTCCAATAAAACAGCATCCTCAGTTCCATTACCCAGAAATCTAAAAACATAAAAACCAGCATCCTCAGTACAAATAAATCAACATCCTCAGTTCCAATAACTAAGCATACTCAGTACTAGTAAAGCAGCATCCTTTAGTTCCATAAAACCAGAACCCTCAGTACCAATAAATCAGCATCCTCAGTTCCAATAATTCAGCATCCTCAGTTCCAATAATTCAGCATCCTCTGTTCTATTTAATTAGCATCCTCACTTCCAATAAATCAGCATCCTCAGTTCCAATAATTCAGCATCCTCTGTTCTATTTAATTAGCATCCTCACTTCCAATAAATCAGCATCCTCAGTTCCATTACACAGCGTTCTTAAAACCAAAAAAACAGCATCTTTAGTACCAATAAATCGGCAATCTCAGTTCCATTAAATCAGCATCCCCAATTGTATTACACAGCATTAAAAAAACCACAAAACCAGCATACTCAGTACCAATAAATCAGCATCCTCAGTTCCAATAATTCAGCATCCTGAGTACCAATACATCAGTATCCTCAGTTCCAATAATTCAGCATCCTCTGTTCTATTTAATCAGTACCATTACTTCCAATAAATCAGCATCCTCTGTTCCATTACACAGCATTCTAAAAACCAAAAAGCCATCATCTTTAGTACCAATAATTCGGCATTCTCAGTTCCAATAATTCAGCATCCTCTCTACCAATCTATTATAGCAGCATCCTCATTTCCAATAAATAAGCATCTTCAGTTTTATTATAGAAGAATCTTCAGTACCAATAAATCAGATCATCAGTTTCATAAAACGGCATCCTCAGTTTCATTAATTGAGCATCTTCAGTTCCATTAAATCAACACTCGCAGTTCCAATAAATCAGCATTCTCAGCTCCATTAAACGGCAAAACCGTAAAATCAAATTCAATCTTCTCTTCATAAAAAAATAATAATATAACAGTCGTATAAGGAAATTACATAAAATCCCAATCATTTCAGTCGCATTAATTAATCATAGTTGTGTAGAAGAGGAGAAAAAAATAATTTTACTCGGTTACGCCTTTAAATCTCCCGCTTTCCTCCTTGAGAAACCCCTTTGTTTGTGTGAATTTCTAAATAGCTAAATAAGGTTGATCGAAATGTTTTAGGAATACTAGGATTATTTGAAGAATATGTACGAATATTTTTTTTTAAATAGTTTGTTTAAAATCCCTTCGGGAACCTAGCATTCGGAACGAATGCCATCGGAATTTGTTTCTCTTTTATTTTGATTCTATATTCAACCACGATATAGAAGGAAAGGTAGCCGATCAGCATACCCCTCGTACGTCGGGAATTTTATTATTAGTTCCTTAGTTTCCCGATAGGTTTCGCTGTTAAATGTAGGCAAACCGATATACAGCTCTAATGGCTCTAAAACAGTTTTATACCTTTTTAAAATGTCTCTAGTTGCTATTTTGAAATCGATTAATAATCATCGAATGATAGTTTTATATATTTTGATACTCAACACTTATTTCGTTGATTTTATCATTAGTTCATTAAATATTTAGGGTAAATCCTTAAGTTTATGTCGTTTTTCTAGCCGCTGGATACAAACGCCGCGTTAAAACTCTCTAATTGCCCTGAAGCGGTAAAAATCGGTTAAAATAAAAACTAACATACTAAAACCGTGATAGAAAACAACACATTTAATTTGATATAAATTAATTTTAACACAACAAAAGTAAAATAAATTTTGAGGATCAAATAAATATATTATAGCTCTAAGCAGGTTGAGTTGTATAAGCTAAACACTTCTATAAGTACTTTAATATTTAAATAAACCGTTTTAGTACCATAAGCCCAATGTAAAGGATGGCCTACATTTTAGATCGTACCTATTGGTAAACATTGGAACTAATCTCAAAATTCCCGACATTTGCTGCTGTACGTAAGGGTATGCAGATCGGCTACCTTTCCTTCTATATCGTGATTCAACCATAATTCAGCTATATATGATATTAATTGATATTAATAATAATATATATGATATTATTGAATATCTTAAAATCATAAAGTGTATTTTAAATGACGATTTAATAGCTTAAGTTCATTTTAATCATTTTGTCTGTGAAAAATGTATTGATGAGAAAATCATTTTTCTTAAGTTTTAATACGTGTGTCGTATGGTGTGCTAAGTAACTGCCTTCCGACGGAGCTGTCCTTTGAGAAGCATATTCATTTCCTGTTTTAATCACAATAATATATTATCAAAACAATAAACATTTCAAATTAATTTTCAAGAAAATACCTTTAATGACGTTTGCCATGTTGACGAAGATATAACTATCTCTGTCGTAACGTTGTTGCACATGTTCAAACCCAACAGCGTGCATAAGCTCGTGCATAAGCTCGTGCCCAAAATTCCCATTTTATGACGCTGTTATGGACAGAAAAATTTGAAACCTTATTTGATTTTCATTGAATACTTTTTCGTCGAGAAGGATATTTTGAAGCAGATTTTTCTAAGAGTACACATTTTTTAGGACATGATTTTCATATGTGAATAGGCCTACTTTAGAATTCGGGCTCAAGGTTTTGAACTTGGATGGAGGAACTTTCGAATTATGAATTTTTATTGGTTTCTGTTGATAGGCATTTAAAAATATATGATTATGCATCATGTTTGCGCAGAAAAAATAGAACGCGGAACATTAATCCCGCTTTCTGGAATAGTATTCATAGTTGAAAAAATAGAAGAATCGATTTACTTATTGCAGCATTCGACGCGAAATTAGAGTTGAGCCGAATGGTTGAAGTCCCTATCTATTATTAGTTACAAGATATTCGTAATAAATTGAGGACACTTTTGGTAAGAAGCCGAAATTGGATCATATTTTGCCGCCGTTTTTCTCCTATATCTCAGCCATTTGGCATCGAATAAAAAAAATCATTGGAGAAGATTGATTGAACTTTCGCGTCCACTGCTTGTTTTATTTTATTTTTCACGTTGTCTGTGTGTCAATGTGTGAGAGAAGAATAGCCTCAATAAATGTGTCACAATTTCCGTAAAGCAATTGCAAGTCAAAAGCAATCTCTTAAAAACATTTGAATCCCTCTTACTCGATTTTATGTTCGAGTTTTCGCAAGAGACTTCTTCCACAGGAATTATGGGGAATTATGGGACTCTTAACGTAAATCTAGAAACAGATGCTGTAAATGAGTCCTAAATTGGATTGTCAACAGTTACATTTTATATTTTTAAAATCAATTCTATTAAACTAGTTCAAAATAAATTTCAAGTAAAGTGGAACATTGGAAATATCTACCATCGTTAATAAAAATAAAAACATTTCAGCCATCTAAAAATAAAAAGCTTGAGAAATAGCAAGCAATTATATTTTTTTTAAACGTGTTTTCCGAAGTAAGCTCACTTCCCCATTGTCCAGCTAATTTACTGAACATGCTTCGTTCGTTTTCAAGCAAAGTAGACGGCTTGTCAAACTCCTGTATTTTAAATTCATAATTAAAAGATGTGATAATGCGCTTTAAATGTAATCATTTAAAAATAAATCTCAATGTATACCTTTAGCTGCCCAGCATCCATTACCATAATGCGATCTGAATCCATTATTGTATTCAACCGATGAGCGATGGTGAGTACAGTACAATTTGCAAACTTCTCCCGGATCGTTGACTGGATGAATTCATCAGTTCTTGATAAAAAGTAGAGACAAGTGTTAGAACTCAAAATAATTGTTTTCACATTAATTTGAATTACTGTTCTACCTTTGATCCACGTTTGCCGTGGCCTCATCTAAGACTAGAATCGTATTTTTACGAAGAATCGCTCTGGCTAAACAGACCAACTGTCTTTCCCCAACAGAAAGATTGGATCCTCCACCACGAACAACAAACTCTAATCCTTCTGGGATAAGTTCTTTAAGTTTAACGTCTTCCAAAGCTTTCCATAATTTCTCGTCAGAGTACTGTGTAAAAGGATCTAAATTCATGCGCAATCTCCCGGAGAAGAGAACAGGATCTTGAGGTATAATAGATATTTTTGAACGAAGTTTCTTTAGCTTTATGGTCTTGGTATTTATTTCGTCAATTAATATGGTGCCCTTAATCTTTGTAAGACGAAATAAAGAAGCAATTAAAGATGACTTCCCTGCTCCTGTCCGACCGACAATACCAATCTTCCAATTTTAATGATTAAACTATTTTAAATTGAGTTAGACTGCAAATATTTAGGGGAGACCGGCGTTAGTTGGCTCACTTTTTATATCCCACACTTTCTATCCTACTCAAATTAATTCTGATAAAATGTATATATTATAGCAGATCAACATCTATTCTAAAACTGTGCCTTGGGGAAAATTAATATTGAACAACTTTTCGGTTTAATGAAAAAGAGCAACTAGCCCCAGTCTCACCTACACAAAAAGCATTTTATACCTTTTCTTTTGGATTTATAATGCAGGAGATATTTCTTAAAACTGTAACACCAGTTTCTTCGTATTTCATGAACATGTTATCAAACTGTATTCGGCCCTCTTGAGGCCAACTTGTACTAAAAAATGCGTCTAGTAATCATAAAAAAGATACATATTAGTAGTAATTTTAAAAAATCACATTTTTCGTGTATGGGAGCGTATATGGGGGTGTTTTCTTACGGAAGTTGAGGTGACTGTTTTCTATATGATAGTTAAGTTGGTCTAGAACTTTTAAATAAAATTACGGAAACAAATTTACGTGGATATTTTATCGTCTCAAAATCATTAGTAAGGCTAGAGTTATGGAGTGAAATTCAATAATTTTTTGCTTCCTTTTCTCTTATTTTATGCTATTGCTGAGACCTTCTTAAACAAAAAAATATTTTCTTCAAAAATATGGACATTCGAAAAATACATTTTTAAATTGAAAACTGACGTAATTTTTTCCATGTTTTAAGTGTTCGATAGGGTACAATATCACTCGGTCAGACTAAAATGGCTACTTTTAGTAGATTTTTATCGTAATTATTACCTGATTCACCCTCGTTTTGACCTGTTTCCAAATCAAAATTGGTCTCTGATGGTAATTTACTGTATTGTATAACTCTTTCAACAGCAGTCATTGAATTTTCCGATTCCGTAAATTGACGAATACACCATTGCAGATGGGTTACCAAGCCCAGGGAAGAAGAAATCACTAGCCCAGCTTTACTGCCACTCAAAGCTATTTTGAAAAATAAAATTTATGTAAAAAAATGGTAATAAATATGAATATATTAATATAAATTGGCAATATACAAAACAATAGAATAATGTTTAATAGTTTGTTTACTAGGTTATGTCATGTGAAATACTTTATAAAAATCTAGTAAACCTAGTAAAAAATTGTTTTGTATCTAACTTTAACCTAGTCTGGTATAATCCTACCAATTTCAATGCTAAAACTTAATTAATCTAGTAGAATCTATTTTAAAAAGAGGGTTCTATTGTATAGTTTGAATAAGTTTTAGTAGGATTATAAAAAATGCATAATGTACTATCTCGTAGAACCACGCATGTGTACGCCACGCAAGAAACATACAACACACAGGCAATATCACTCCAGAAGGCAAACCACCTTATTGTCGCTAATAAGATCCACGAAACTGATGTGTTAACATCTTGCAAATGATCAAACATTTCCTGAAATCTGACTTCACAGTTTAGGGCTCTCAAAGTCACCAGTCCATTCAAGGACGACGAAGCCTGAGTGAACACAGGACTTCGACCTAAGTTATTTAAGAATATATATATAAGTATGTAAGCTAAGGTAATTTAAAAAAATATGAAATCGAAGATTATACTTATGGCTTCTAGTCGTTTAAGACTTCGAGATGTTTTCATATACATTTTTGTTAAACAAAATAACGCTAAAACTAGAAAACGATGGGAAGTATTAGTCATGGGTTGACTATACTCACTACAACTACAACGCCAATGCAGAATAATGCATACTAAAAAATACAATATTTATGTATAGGAGTAAGCACATATATATTTTTTTTAATTAAGGGTTGGATCAAATTACAAAACACGTGCTCAGCAAGTGCTGAGGGAGCTGATCATCCATGCATCCTAGATCCTTGGTAAAACGATTAAAAATCTGCCCTGTAATATTTCAAAATCACTTATCAAACAATCTCCTTGTAGAAAAACAATTTTGTAATTGCTTTATGGGTTATACCGACAGAGTTTCGCTCAAAAAATGATATCGGTGTACGAATAATGGCTTGAAGCATTTTAGTGTGAAGGTTTTCCGACGATCTGATGCAAATGATGAAGAAATGAAAGGTGCGTAAGAAAGAAAAACTAACGAGGCAGCTGATAATGATAGCGTAGATGTAAATCCCAGTGTATGCATCCACATCTTCTTGCCACGATCTGACTGATTCCCGTACTTCAGGTTCCAAACTAGGTTTTCTTTGCTGGTTGCTGGTAAAAATGCTGAGCCAATAGTCAGACGCATTCAAGAAGACTTGAGTAACAACAGATACGATGACGAACAGAATACAAGAAAAGAAGCCAGCCCCAGAATTAAAATAGGCATAGTATGTTGAAATTGGGATACTTCCAACCAATCGCGTTTCTGTGTCCCTAGAAATGTGATATTCCTCATTCGACAGCTGCAGATAAATAGATTGAAACATTTTAAGCTACTACATTATTCCAAAGGCTTTTTATGGTACTTTACCTTGTTTGACATAGATGTAGACGACATTAAAGTATCAAGAGGTTATATATTTTCATTGGTTTTGGTGGAATCAATGCCAAATAGACCCAAAGTTGGAGCTACAATGTGATCTTCATCGGTTTTTATTATTAGGCTATCATGTTGAATCATTTCTTTGTACGTCCCCTGTGCTTCAATTTGCCCCTAAAAACCAGGTACATTTTAAAAGTTAAATATAAATTATATTTTGAAACTGTTGAAATAAATAAATACTTACCTTTTTTAGTTGTAAGATTTTATCTGCATTCTTGAGATACTCAAAATGGTGAGTGACGAGAATTCTCATTTTTCCTTCCAGAAATTCGCAAACAGCTTTTTGAAAAATGTAATTCCCAACATGGGTATCAACGGCACTAAAAGGGTCATCCAACAGGTATATGTCGGCTTCAACGTAGAGGCAGCGGGCTAAATTTACTCTAGCCTTTTGGCCTCCACTCAGATTTATTCCGTTTTCCGCAACGATTGTTTGGTCGCCGAATTCAAATCTAGAAAGATCTATTTCAAGTGCAGTAACTATGATGACTCTCTCGTATCGTTCAGCGTTGAAATCTAGCCCGCATAGAATGTTTTGTCGTATCGTTCCACCCGAAAACAGCCACGGAATTTGAGATGCATATGAAATCGTTCCTCTTACGTCACACTTTCCATTAAGAGGCCGAAGTTCCCCTAATAATAAATGGAGGAGAGAGCTCTGAAAAAAATCAAGAAATTTAAATTTGTTTTCAGTAGAAATCCGTTGGAGAGAAAGAGAGATAATATTTGTCGTACTTTCCCAGAACCAACTGGCTCGATAATAGCTAAAAATTGGTTTGCATTGACCGAGAAGGAGACATTTGCAAGGGATTTTTCATTTTCAGAGTCAGTTGTTGTCAGTCCTGGCCATTTCACTATCACATTCTGACAATCAATTCTATTTTCACCTATATTTAAATCACTAGTTTCTTCCGCATCTAACATATCAGTTTTGGCAGAATATTCATCCAGGAGCAGATATGTCTAAGAATAAACAATAAAACCATTTATTTTCTTACATTGAATAAAATCATAATGATTGTGGTAAGCCCAGTTTATTAGCCCGCCATCCGATAACCGATATAGTTTGAATGTGCCAATAACTGATGTCCAAATGAAGTAAATGAACATTAACATTAAACTTTTAAGCTCCTAAATATACCATAAAAGTTCTGTTTATATATAGAGAAGTTATGACGTATTAGGCTTTCACATTTTAAACGCTTATCTTAAAGTCAATAAATTAACAGTCCCTTTAAAAACTATTACGTAGGCTATACATTTACCTCTATTCGTCGAATTGACATTCTGGTTTCTGCAACACAACTAATTGATGATGGAAAATGAACTGCCGTACTAATTCGTATATTATCAAAAAGGGTTACTGTCAAGAAAACCTGAAATGTAAATTATTTTTTATGTTATTTTAAGTTTTCAAAAATAATATTTTTTAATTCAAACGACCTTATCTAGAGTAAGAGCATCACTGCCAGAAAGGATGTGCACCAGGAAAATTAAAAATATAATTAATTTTGATGAGCAGAATGGAACACTCTCCTCGATAGCTCGGAAGAAAGCTGTTTTTCGCATGACATTTAATTCTTGCCTTAAGTGATAATCCATTATAAAGTAGTTTTTGCAAAAAAAAAATTATATTTTTTTTGAAACGGAGTATTAAGGTTTTATGCCTACTTGCGGCACAAGTAGATCATGTTTTCGAATAACTCATCCCAGGCAAATAGTTTAATGCCCCGCATCCCTCCGATGATTTCGCCCATATTTCTAACTCGTTCGTCTGTCTTCTCGGCCGTTTTCATCCTCAAATTTCCAAACACTCTACCCATTAAAACTAAAAAAAAAGGAATATAAGTTTTGAAAAATGTATCATACTATTTTTAAAAAATCATTATTTAGTTTCTCTTACTTTGAAAAGGGACAAAAAGAATTAGGATAGCGATTCCAACTAAAGAGGGAGCCCCAATTATGAAGAAATACAGAATCACAGTGCTAATGATAGCTTGAAGTGGCGCTATCCAAATATTGTGAAATTTCAAGACAAATCGGTCTAAGCGATTGACATCGTTGGACATCAAGTTCACCAATTGACCAACATTAGTGTGTCCAAGAGCCTCCTGACTTAAGCGCAGACACTGCACTCAAATAAAATATTATCTTTGGTAATTTATAAAATAAATTGCAATACACTTTGCTTGACACTTGAACAGGGTTTTGAATTATAAAAATCTCTTGCGTGTACGCAGAGTTTTCAAACGCTGATAAATACAAATAATAGCAGTAATTTGAACAGAGCAAGCATAGTTCTGCTAGTAAACAGAGCAGGAAATTGTTTAAAATGTCTCACATTTTTACCAAAGAACTCACGTTACCTTTTTGTGAATCAATGAGCATAATGCTGCCTTGATACGAATGCTCATGTTATTATACTCGAACGCGTCAATATGGCACAGCAACGGTTGCAATATTGTAGGTAACACTACAGCTGTTCCATATAAGTAAGCTTGTCCCATTGGAAAATCATTTTTAGTTTCGGAATCAAAACAATAATGCAATAGCAGTCCCAAACTGAATGGCTGAACGATTCTTTAAAAAAAACATGGATAACATTAAAACATAAAAATAAGCAAATTTAAATTGTATGCTAGATATTATTATACTTGATGAAGCAATCCACAAATACATCTAGCAGCCCAAAAAGAAAATATCGTTTGCCATAAGATCGAAACATGGCATTTGTCAAGCTAATTTTTCCAGTTTTCCCATTTTTATTTTTTGTTAATTCTTGTTCCCACTCCCTTAAAAAATGATGAAAATATAAGTGTGGTAGTTGTAGAAAATATGCCCCCTAATAAATAAAAACATACTTTTCCAAAAGGTATTCAAGTTCTTTCGAATCATTTTCTGGGAGGAATGAATTTACATCACTTATTTCAATATCTCTTTGATTGCCAATTCGCAAAATGGGAAACACCCACCTGGAAAACCAATTTGAGCTGGATTATCAGGCATTTTGATTTTAAAAAAAGATTGACTTACCAGAAAAACAGTTTAGAAATAAAATTAGCTCGTTTTCTTGGATTGGGTTCATTCAAGTTTTCCGTTCTTCCTTCCATTTTATAGCAAACTTCAGTCTGCGATTTATTTTATAGTAGTATTAATAAGCGTGCACTCTTTTATTGTAAGCAGGTAAGTTGTAAATGAAGCAAGATTTGATTACCGATTTTCAAAGCGAGTTTTCACAGTTATTTTAAATGAGTTTATCATGCTAATTCTAAGAACTAAACAATGAAGTATTTTTAAAATTAAATAGCTGTAATGTTAAAAATATAATAATCACGTTTTCACCTCTTTACAGGTTTGAATCAAGTTTTTAGTAAATTTTTTTGTTCTAGAAGTCGTGCTTGTATGAATTCAAAATTTACTCTGCCTGTACTCTGGACAATTACGTATTTATAAAAAATAGTTCCTATAAAATGTAGACCAAATGCAATATAAAAAGAGATTATAAAAGTATGAATACAAAAAATATAACAAAGCAACATGTGAGTATAAACAGATGTTTACAAATCTTTCCGGGTTTATTTGGGGTAAAAAAAAAATAGAACGAAAAACTTTGATCACACTCGTTAACTCAATTTCTATTTTTTTTTTCAACTATTAAATTATCTATTAAAAAATATATTGGATTCCCAATATATTACAGCCCATATTTATTTTTTAAGATCTTCTATTCTATTCTTAGTTGATAAAAATAAATTATAATGCATACTTACGGGGAAAAAGTTCCACGTCAATCATGAAGACTGCGATTTTAGTCCGCCGAAAATGCTAAGGTGATGTCAAATGAAACGGCTTTTTTTCTTATTTCTTTTTAACATAGGGTAGTCTTGATAAAGCAGTACGGTTCAGCAACTTCCACAGTTGGCGGTTGCCTAAACCCACGGCCGTACGGGTGTGTATCTGAGTACACACCGGCTGTCTAGGCACGCGTCTATTCTCTCTCACTTCTTCTCACACACTCGTGTGGTACAGTAATCCTCCACTCCCTGTCAGCTAATCTAAATCTGTCTTTACAAGTCTTATAGTGAAAGATGGTATTTACGTCTACGGCTGTCATTTTTACGCGCTTGTCCATCGAGACAAACGATGCCATCAAATACCTGCCATAATATTACAGCCCGATATTCTTTAACCCACATGCCACTTCGTTGGATTGAAAGAAGAGCTATTGACTAAAATTCCACATAACTTGTTTAATAGATCCATAAAGGAGACGCTTAAGCTTCTTAGACTAATTTCATAACCACAAATCAATATGGTAGGAACAAAAATCAATGTTAGTCAACTGTTTACATAATAGTTTATTGTCGGAAAACAGTATACATTATGGACTATACATCATGGAATCCTTTAAGTAACTTGCGAACTGCGAGCTCACGCACACAACTTCAAAGTTTCAGATAAGATTCATAGATTTCTTTTATATACCCAATGTTAAAAAACAAGAGTAAATTTTCATTATTAAAAAATTTAAAAACTAATTATTTTTAATGCGCTATACGCATTTGATATAACTTAATTGAACATTTTATTTATATTTTTCTAATTATAAATGATCAGAAGAAATTTCACTTCCCCATGGCCCAGCTAATTTACTGAACATACTTTGTTCGTTTTCAAGCAAGGTAGAAGGTTTGTCGAACTCCTACATTTTTAAAAGATTTTTAGAAAATGTTACTCCCTAAATATTTCTTATTTTTTATATATTTTTCTTCCATACCATTAGTTCTCCAGCATCCATTACCATAATTCGATCTGAATCCATTATTGTATTCAACCGATGAGCGATTGTTAGTATAGTACAATTTGCAAACTTCTCTCGGATCGTCAATTGTATAAATTCATCAGTTCTATATTTAAGTATAGGGGCAAGTGTTAAATACTTGAAATATTGTCCATGTATTTATTAGAATAACAATTAATGAATTTGAATTATACCTTTGATCCACATTGGCCGTGGCCTCATCTAGAACAAGAATCCTGTTTTTACGAAGAATCGCTCTGGCTAAGCAAACCAACTGTCTTTCTCCCACAGAAAGATTGGATCCTCCACTACGGAGAATAAATTCCAATCCTTCTGGGATAAGTTCCTTCAGTTTAACGTCTTCCAAAGCTTTCCATAATGTCTCGTCAGAGTACTGTGTAAGAGGATCTAAATTCATGCGCAAACTTCCGGAGAAGAGAACAGGATCTTGAGGAATAATAGATATTTTTGATCGAAGTTTGTTTAGCTTTATCGTCTTGGTATTTATTCCATCAATCAAAACTGTTCCTTCTATGTTTGTAAGACGCATTAAAGCAGCTATTAAAGATGACTTTCCCGCTCCTGTCCGACCAACGATACCAATCTGAAAATTTCAAATACACTTGCTTTAAAATTACAAAAAAAGAAAACACTAAATCAACAAATGAATACCTTTTCTTTTGGATTGATAACACAAGAAATGTTCTTTAAAGCTGTTTCACTAGTTTCCTTGTACCTCAGAGACAAGTTAATAAACTGAATGTGACCCATTTGAGGCCAAGTGGTATTAAAAAATGTTTCTGAGAGTTAAAGAATATTTAAAATAGTTTTGAATCGGCAAGTTAAAACAGCTTATTATTTGGCATACCAATATGACAATCTTTTTCCAAATCATCTGCCTCTGAAGGTATTTTACTATATTCAATAACCCTTTCAACCGAAGTCATTAAATTTTCTGTGTCGGTGAATTGACGGATACACATTTGAAGATTTGCTACTAAACCCAGGGAAGTCGAAATCACAAGGCCAGCTTTACTTCTATTCAAAACTAATAATAACAAAGTAATGTTTATTTAGATTACGAAATAAATAAATGATTTTTACTTCCACGTAGAGCCACACATGTGTACGTCACGCAAGTGACATACAACACGCAGGTGATATCACTCCAGAAGGCGAACCATCGTGTAGATGACATCAAGATGAAGGAAACAGAACTGTTAACATCTTGCAATTCATTAAAAAATTTCTGGGATCTTGCTTCGCATTTTTGAGCTCTTATAGTAACCAATCCCGTCAAAGATGATGAAGCATGCGAGAAAACAGGACTTCGACCTAAATATTTGAAAAAAATGAATAAATAGTGACAAATAGTGAAAAAGTGATAAATAGTGAAAAATTAAGATAAATTATTATAATACTTGTGGCCTCTAAGCGTTTCAGGCTTCGAGATGTTGACATATACATTTTCGTCAAGTAAAAAACCGTTACCGCTGGGAAAATTATTGGAAGGATCAGCCATGGATTGACTATACTGACCACAGCAACAACTCCCACACAGAACAGAGTATACTAGAAAAGGGAAACAAGTTAAATTTTATATTTTTGTTTTAGAATTTAAAATAGTAAAACAAATTAATTTACAAAACACGAATTCAACAAATATTGAGGCAGTTGGTCATCAATGCATCCAAGGTCTTTTGTAAAACGATTTAAAACACGCCCTGCAGTAAATTTAAATCTTTTTTCAATTAAGAAGCAAAACATTAAATATATAATTCTTTTAAATACCGGTTGAATTTTGTTCAAAAAACGATATGGGTGCAGAAATAGCAGCCTTTATCATTTTAGTATGAAGTTTTTTCGAAGATCTGATGCAAATGATGAAGAAGTGAAAGGTGCGTAAGAAAGATAAAGCAACGAGACAGCTGATAATGATAGCGTAGATGTATATTCCAGTATAAACATCCAAGTTATCTCCCCACCAGCTAAAGATCGTGGAATTGTTTGAATTTGATTGAGACAGATCAGCAGGGTTTCTTCGCTCTTGGTTGCTAGTAAAAATGCTTAGCCAGTAGTCAGATGCATTTAAAAAGACTTGGGTAGCAATAGAAACGACGAGAAAAAGAACGAGGCAAAAAAATCCACCCCCAGAATGAAAATATTCATAGTATGCGGAATATGGTACACTTCCAGAGAATTGAGCTACTTTGTTGGTCGAATTTTTACGTTTCATTTTTGTCTGTAGATGGCAAATCAAAGGTTTGGAAGTCATACTCGTGTTAGTATTACAAATCCCACCCAATCGGTGAATTAATTATACCTGTTTGCAATTTTCTAAGAACGAAGATTGAGGAATGCTAATTTCACGACTCGTTGGTTTGACTGCGAAATTATCTTTATTCATTTGTATTAGGCTCTGATGTTTGATGAGATCATTGTACGATCCCTGTGCTTCGATTCGCCCCTATACGAAAATTTACTGACAATGTTAAATTAATACATTCATAAAAACAGAAACAATACTTTCCATTTGCATGATCAAGATGGTATCTGAAAACTGAAGATACTTGAGATGATGGATAATTAGAATTCGAATTTTGCAATCTAGAAATTCTCGAATAGCTTCTTGAAAAATGTGGTGCCCAACTTGAGTATCAATGGCACTTAGAGGGTCATCTAACAGATATACATCGGCTTCAACATATAGGCAGCGAGCTAAATTGATTCGAGCCTTCTGGCCTCCACTAAGATTAATTCCGTTTTCCCCAACAATAGTTTGATCGCCCAATGTATATCTAGAAAAATCAACATCTAGCGAAGTGACTGTAATCACTTTTTCGTATCTTTGAGCGTCGAAATCTAGACCACATACAATGTTTTGCTGTATCGTCCCACCAGAGAAGAGCCATGGAACTTGAGATGCATACGAAAGGGTTCCTCTGACTTCACAGTTTCCACTCAGAGGTGCAAGTTCCCCCAATAGCACGTGTAGGAGAGAGCTCTAAAATTAATCAAGGAAAATTGATAGATAGCAAAGTGTAGCAAGCGCGTTTATGGGAAAATATTTAAAATATTTGAGGAAGTAATGAGAAAATGCTTACTTTTCCAGAACCAACTGGTCCTAAAATGGCCACAATTTGGTTGGCGCCGATATTGAACGACACATTATCAAGTGTGTTCGCATACCCGGATCCATTTTTAGACGATCCTGGCCATTTCGCCGTTACTTGTTGACAATCGACTAGATTTTTATCCATCTTTAAATCACTTGCATCTCCATTCTCCAACAATTTATTTTTTGGAGAAATTTCATTTAGAAGAAGGAACGTCTAACAATAAACCAAAATTAGGTTCAATTAAAATATTAAAATTAGAAAAATTAGTTCTTTTGCCCATGAATCCATGATCCAACACAAATTCAATTTACAAAAAAATACTCAAATTCAACACCTTTTTATGTAAAGCGACTGAAATGTGATTTGAACAAATTAAAACATTATAAATCCGTTTTAACTTATATTTTTTAGGTTGGTTCACGGCATCTTAAGTCAAAATTATGAATAGAATGAACCTCTATTCGTCGAATCGATATTTTGGTTTCCGCTACACAGCTGATCGCTATTGGAAATTGAACTGCCATACTCATTCGAATGTTTTCAAAAAGGGTGACTGTCAAAAAAACCTGTACTGAAATTATTTGATCAATTGCTCAAAAAATAAGATTAAATTAAACGACCTTATCGGAGGATAGAGCGTCACTGCCAGAAATAACATGAACAAGGAAAATAAAAAATATGATTAATTTTGAAGAACAGAATGGAACACTCTCTTCGATAGAGCGGTAAAATCCAGTTTTGTACATTACACTGACTTCGTTTCTTTATATAAAAAAATTTAAAATAAATATATTTTGTGTGCAAGTTCAAACTCATATAATAAGTGAGCCAATGGTCTACTTGCGAAATAAGTTGATCATCTTTTCGAATAACTCCTCCCATGCAAACATTTTAATGACTCGGATCCCAGAGATGATTTCACCCATATTTCTCACTCGTTCGTCCGTTTTCTCAGAAGTTTTCAATCTCAAGTTTCCAAAGATTTTTCCCATCAAAACTTAGAAGAAAAAAAAGTTAAAACTCTCGTGCAAAATCATTCTTTAATGAGAATGAAGATTTAATTTTGTTTTATTTTTAAAAATCTTCTAAAATCGTGTTTACTTTGGAAGGGGACAAAAAGAATTAGAACGGCCATTCCAACTAAAGAGGGCGCCCCAATTATGAAGAAATACAGAATCGCAGTGCTGGCAAAAGCTTGGAGTGGGGCTATCCAAATTGCGTGGAATCTTAAGACAAATCGATCTAACCGATTTACATCATTTGACATCAAGTTGACTAGTTGACCTGCACTTGTGTTCACAAGAGCCTCCTGACTCAAGCGTAAACACTAAGGAAAATAAAGGAAAAAAGTTATGTATATTTATATGAATATATATATTGACATACTGTGTATACAATACATATTTTAATATTTTTAAAGAATGTTATTAATGTGCTGAAATTAATATAAACTATTGTCGAAAGATCGTAAATCAGCACTCTTCACTCAATTTTAATTATGCTAGGAAGACCTATGTTAAAACTTAAATGAAACTAAATTAAATCACTGGAAAATGCTATGCTAAACTGGTTTACAATCGACAAATATTCGCATTCGAGAGGATTGAAGTTAAATTATAAATTAAAGTATTAAAGTACTAAAAGAATCCAAATGTAAATTAGTATAGAGAACATAACTTAATAGTAACTAAGGATACTGTTCTGTTTGTCTTTTACAAAATAATACTATTTACCTTTTTATGAATCATTGAGCACAATGCTGCTTTAATGCGAATGCTCATATTGTTATAGTGAAAAGCATCAATTTGGCACAACATAGGTTGCAGTACTGTTGATAGAACTACAGCTGTTCCATAAAGGTAGGCTTCTCCAGTTGTTAGAGTAGTATTTGTTCCAGATTCGAAACAATTGTGTAACAGTAATCCCAGACAGAAAGGCTGCACTATTCTTCATTCGTTTGATAAAAGTAAATGTTTAATCTTAAAATTATTTTATTTTATCTGATTGTCTATTGTTCTATTTTACTTGATGAAACAATCCACGAATACATCTATCAGCCCCAAAAGAAAAAATCGTTTCCCATAAGATCGAAACAGTGCGTTTGTCAAGCTAATTTGTCCACTTTCTCCATTTTTCTTTTTTCCCATTCCCTTTGTCCATTCCCTTGAAACAGTATAAATAGTAATACAATAAGCAGTAAAATAAATGTTTTAAACATTACTGGCGTAACTAAATTTACTTTTCTAAAATGTATTCCAATTCTCTCGAATCATTCTCTGGGATGAATGCATTTATGTCACTTATTTCAATTTCTCTTCGACTGCCAAGTCGTAAAATTGGGAAAACCCAACTGGAAATGGAATTTGACAAGATTTAAGAGATTTACAAACAGTTTTTTTCATACAAATTGAGGAAAAAATTTAGTTACCAGAAGAACAGTTGGGAAAAAAAGCTCACTCGTCTCCTTGGTTTAATTTCATTCGTGATTTCTATTTCTTCCTTCATTTTCTAGTAAATTTTCGTGGGCCTATATAATTTAATTTGATTTCAATATCGGGATTAATTGACAAACTTTAATTGACAAATCTTTTTCTTTGACCGTGTTAAGGTAAATTTTGAATGTTGCAGGGAAATTTTGATTGAATCAAACATTTTAAAAGTGGTATCTCGGAGTGATGTTTAAGATTTTTTAGTTTGATATTATTTCAAAAGTGAGTTAAGAAATAGGTTTAATTATTTACATTAAATTTATGATTGAGTATTCTATTTTCTCTGAACTTAATATCCATGTGTCTGCATATAGAATAGTGGTGCCTATGCGAGTTAAAACCGTCTATGAAATGTTTTTTTTTTTTTTTTAAATAGAAGCATAGGTGCCAAACAATCTAGGCCTAAACTAATAGATACAGTAAATAAAAAAAAACAATTTCTGTTTTTTAACAAACGATTATTAATATTCTCGACTTTTAAAGTACGGTGGAAAAGTATTGAAGAGAAAAACTAAAAAAAAATTATAAATATTTTTGTCGATTGATCCAATTTGTCTATGAGAAAATGGGAATACAAGGTACCTGATACGACTGTTTTCAGTAAGAAACTACAAGTATATATTGATTTGATGAGTCTCCACAAGTTTTAGGAGAACTATAGCATCGAAAATTGATGAAACTGTTGCACGTACGTATGCAGCAATCATGGGGACGAGAAATTAAAAATATAAAAACTCCATACATTAATACTAATAGCTCGCGCGTGTCTATTATACCAAATTTTAAAAATAAAAATGACCGATTTTTTAAGCTTATTGAATATGCATTTAATTTTATGTTATAGTACCCAAATAGCATTAGGCTACTGTAGTTATACTTATAAAAACAAGTGTTGACGACTCCCACGTGCCAAATAAATTTTGTTTAGACCTTTTATATTTAAAATCCATTATTTATATTTAATTTTATATTCCTATATTTACGATGGAAAAATAAGTGAATATTCACAAATACACATTAATACTGATAATGGCTTGCACGTGCCAACTTATTTTTTTCGAATGCTATTTTTAGAACTTATTAAATTTTAATGTAATTCGTTTCACCAAACGATCCTATTGAAGCGTACAAATAACTTGGTACATTGATTTTATCAATTAAATAAGAAACGCAGTAAAAAAATCAAATTGTTATTGTAAAATATTAGAAACTGTAGAATACACCATGCAAAAATTTAAAGCGCATTTCTTTTCTCTTAATCCTACTTTTAAAAAATAATTGGTGAATTCCACAATTTATTAAATATTTTGTTTTAATTATACACGCTCATCTACTTAAATCATAATTTGGAACAGGTTGGCGGTTCATCATCATTCGGGTGAGTCAATTGATTAGGCTGATAAACAGTCGGTGGAAGCTGGTAATTGACGCTACTCTCATTAAGCTTCCACATCATTTGCTGAACCTGGTAGATTTTCGGAGTAGGATATTGTGTAGCGTTCTCAGTGTCGCCAGGTTCCACTGGGTATTGCTGCTGCTGAGCTGGTTCTTGATTAACCAGAGCAGTGTCAGACACCTGATAAGGTTGCTGAGCCGTGTTGATAACGCTGACCGTCTGCATTTCGTTATGAGTCTGGAGAGGAGTTATAAAGGCCGGCATGTTCTTGGCTTTGGCAATCACTGCGATGTTAACAATGGCCATTAGGATGCCACACACCAAGAAAATGATTTCAATGACATATTCGTCACCTTTATTTAAATTTAATAAGAGATAACATATAAATCAGTAACATATCTGATAAGCTAAGCTCATTTCTGCTATTAATTTAATTTTATATACTAAAATAAATTGATTTAGTATTATGTCTTACACTCGTCGCCGCAATAGCCTCCATAGAAATGAGTGATGCCCCATGAGAAAAGGGAAATTATGATAAACGCTGAGAAAAGAGAGGCGATAGCCAAACCTAAAACCAGATTCCTAGTTCTAATAAAATAATATTGAAAGGTATAATAATATTACTGCTAAATCACTGATTAACGTTTGAAATATACCCTATTATATATAGTTAAGTTGATTTACCTTCTCTTTGAAAGATAAGCTCCTGTAGAGATAAAGATTATTCCACCCCAGAAGCCTGTTGAGGCGAATACAACAGTTCCTCTGTATCCTAACCCATAAAAGACTCCCTAAAATTAGTGTGGTATGATAAAGGCCTTCTTAAATTCACCAAACATGAGGTTTTAAATAATACCTGGAGGATGAACAATATAACTCCAATCTGAATATCCAAAGCAGCTAAAACTTTAAACGCATCGGCCATTCTATTATTGGATTAGATTAATTGATTCACATAATACAAAATACTCCCTTCCTTGTGGATTTTAGGTAGCCAATGTGGGCCTAGTTAATATATTTTCTGTCTCATCATACGTATCTTGTTGATTGGTTAACGTGAAAATTTTATCATAGCAGAGGGTCTACTAGCTCATTACAGATACTCAAACTACATGCTTAGTATACAGCTATTATCAATAAAACATTATCAAATTATGCAATATATTTCATTGCAGCTGTGTATTTTTATCGTTTGAAAATTGTTTACATTGTATTTTTTTAAAATGAAGTTTCATTTAGAATTATTAGCAGTGCTGCTGTCGTTATTAGAATAGGGTGGTGAGGCAGAGGGTAATTCAACATTTGGCTCGTAATCAGGAGGTGGCACCTGATAGTGATTAATAAAATTAGTGCTATCTATTGCTGGATTGGGCAACAACACCACTTGCTGGAAAGTGCCATTAGGATTCTGCGCATAATAAACAATATTGCCAGACATTGCACAAGGCTGCGCTCCGATAGCGTCGCTATCATCTTTTTCCAATTGTTGTTTTAGAAGTTATTGAATTTTAAATGCATTTAATTTCACGACGATCCATTTGAAGCGCAAACATGATAGTATATTGATTTTCTTGATTAAGTAACTTAAATAAGAAAATATACTCCATGGAATGAATGAACAAATAGAAAGTTACAAATTGTTATTATAAAATAAGATAAAATTGTACTATATCATACACGATTTCAAATAAATTGTATTTCTCTTAATCCTACTATTTTTTTTTTTCGTTTTACAATTGGTGATTATGGAGTGGATTATTTTAACAGGTAATCAAATAGGTTATTTTTATGCAAAAAATAAAGAAATAATAATCATTTGGAATAGCTTGGTGGTTGATCAACATTTGGGTGAGCCATTTGATTGGGCTGATAAGCGGTCGGTGGAAGCTGGTAATTGACGCTACTTCCATTAGGATTAGTCATTACTTGCTGAACTTGGTAGGTATTATTCGTAGAAGGATATTGTGTAGAATACACAACGTTGCCAGGTTGCATTGGGTATTGCTGCTGCTGTTGAACTGATCCTTGATAAATCACAGCAGTGCCAGACACCTGATAAGGTTGTTGCGCCGTGTTGATAACGGTGACCGTCTGCCCTACGTACTGAGTCTGTGGAGGAAGTATGAAGGCCGGCAAGTCCTTGGCTTTGACGATCACTGCAATGTTTACAATGACCGCTAGGATGCCACTCACCAAAAAAGTGATTTCGATGGCATATGCATCACCTACATTTTAAAATTGAAATAGGCCAATAATATAGCCGTGACCGATTTTTACAAATATTAAGGGAATTTGCTATGTCTTACACATGTTGCCGCAATATCCTCCAGAGAAATCATAACTGATGCCCCACGAGAAGAGACCAATCATGAAAAGAGCTGAGAAAAAAGAGGCGATAGCTACACCCATAATCGAATTCCTAAGTCTAATACATAATATATAAGTGTATATATTACTAGTCTAGATGACCAATAAACATTTTAAATGTAGTTAAGTTGCTCTACTTACCTTATTCTCCTTAAGAGATTAGCTCCAGTAGAGATGAAGAGTATTCCTCCCCAGAAACCTGTAGAGGCGAAAACAACAGTTCCTATGTAACCTAACCCATAGAAGACTCCCTAAAATAAATTTGGAATTTAGTGATTTAGCTGTCTCAAAGTGATCTTAATAGTACCTGGAGGATGAACACTAAAACTCCGATTAGAATATCCACAACAGCAAGAATTTTCAACACATCAGCCATTATTGCATATACTTTTGAAAAAGTCTGAAATATACTCCGTTCTTTATGAATTTTTGGGAGGCAGTGTGGGCCTAAGTTAAACCTGCTCCTCAAAATGTCCGACGTATCTTATTGATTTGTTATTGTTATAATCTTATCATAGTTTCTGTTCGTTACAGTTGCTCACGTGACATAACCATGTATAGCTACTATCAATATGAGATTGCCCAATTTATTTTATTAATGCAGCGTTTTTAACGTTGGCGTGTAAAAGAATATCAATTTTTTTAAAGTTTTATTTTGAACTGTTAGCAGCGTTGCTGTCGTTATTAGAATAAGGTGGTGGGGCAGAAGGTAATTCAACATTTGGCTGGTAAGCAGGAGGTGGAACCTGGTAGTGATTACTATTAATATTAGTGCTATCTACTGCTGGATTGGGTAAGAACACCACTTGCTGGAAAGTTCCATTAGGATTCTGTGCATAGTAAACTACATTTCCAGACATAGCATAAGGTTGATGTGCTCCAATAGCGCCAATATCACTCGGACGATAGGCGGGCGGAGGTGCGAATCGAGCCGGCGAAGTGATGCTGGGGGCCGGCAACTTCCTAGATTTGCCAACAATAAGTCCATTGAGGATTGTGGCTACGATGCTGCTCACTAAGAGGGCGATTTCGATTGCATATCCACTGCCTTAAAAACATAATAATAGAAACTCGAACTTTAATAACTATACTTTTTATCAAATTAATTGTGTTACTCACAGAGACTGTAGCAGTAACCATCTTCGAAAGCACTAATTGCCCAAATGAATAAAACTATCATGAAGAAGGCTGCGCATAGAGACAGGGTTGCCATACTAATTATACCATTCCTGGGTCTATAAAATAGAAATGATTTTATTTATTTAAAATGGTATTATAAAATACTACACTTACGATTTACAGACAATCATCGAGCCTGTAACAAAGAAGAAAGCGCCTCCCCAGAAACCAGAAGAGATATAAACTGGGCCTCCTATATAACCTAAAGCGTAGAATGCTACCTGATAATATCAATTATTAATTGCATTTCATTCGAACCAGTAATGTTATATAATAAATACCTGTAGGCCGAAAACTGCAATTCCAATTATAATATCAAAAACACCAAGGACATTCAGTGCTACATTATCCGCCATATTATAGTTTTTCAATCATATACGCATCACTGAACTTGGGTAAATGAAGAACTTATCGTCTAATATAGCATTTTTTTAAATATAAGATTTACACGATAGAACATGTAGTCATGGATATATACTATCAGGGCGTATAATTAAGTTGTAAACATCTCATCTCAACACTTGGTTGTATAATTACGTCTCGTGATTAACTGATAACTACAGAGTGGGTATGATATACTGTAAAATGACATGTGCTGCACAGCACACAGCAAAATTTTCATTATAACTAAGAATTTTTATTTTGAAAAAAAAAATAAAGAATAATAATAACTGTGTATAAAATGTTATAAGATTTTAAGTGCATGCTGAACGGCAGTATTGTAATTTGATATAAACTCCAGTAGGAAATGGTTATAGTTAATATAATTAGTTATTTGGATTGCTGGAATTTTCAGCATCTCCGTAATTCGGGACTTCGTTCCGATTCAAAGGGTTTCCAGCATTATAACCAGCATCAGATATCGAATAAGGTTGATGCTGCTGTTCATTGGCGAAAATTTGGTATGGTGATCGGTTATTATCAGGCAATTGTGGTTGCTGAGCTATAACAGGGGACAATTTTTTTGATTCCACGTGTAAAACAGCATTGATAATTATGGCAAGGATGCCGCTCACTATGAACCCAATTTCGATGTAAAATCCTTCGCCTATTAAGACATGTAATTATATAGTTAAACTGATTTGATTTACTAAGAAGGCAAAGGGAGAAACTCACAAAATCTAGAGCAAGAACCGCCAAAGAAATAACTGGCTTGCCAAAGGTAGAAACAAGTCAGGAAGACGCCAACAACAATAGAGCAACCGGCCATACTCGTTATCTTATTCCTATTAAGATGAGGCCTATTTTAAAAGAATTCACAATAAAATAAATTAGTTTTAAATGTACGCGTGTCCCAATTTTTTTTATTGGTTAGTATACTCATTTATTGTTAAGGCGATTCCACCGGTGTAAAAGAAGATGGCACCACCCCAGATACCAGATAAAGTGTAAACGGGGAGGCCAACGTAATCAGGTAGAAAGAAAATGACCTATTGAGTGGAAACTGGAAATAAGTATGATGTTTGTAATGGAATCTTTGTATAATATTGGTAGACTATACCTGGAGGACAAAGACTACAATTCCTAGAATAGTATCTAAAATAGCACAAACTTGCATTTCTATGTCCAATTTTTTGACAATATGTGATGTACTGTATGCTGCTCAGTGGTGAAATTAAACTTAGCTTAGTTGGCAAATAGCTGCGACTATTTTGTACGCACTTAAGCTGCTGGTGAAATAAGACAGTGGGGAACTGATTAGGGTTCTAATCAGAAGCAGAAACTTCATATGTTACACGGAGTAATTTCTATGTTGCACCACTAGCAAGTACTCTGATTATCATATGCGCTTATTATATGCTCATAAACCGTGCAACTGAGTTGGAATGATTCATACCTTTATTAAGTATAATAACGGATCATACCAGGGTAATAAAAACTATACAATTATTACATGCAGTTTTCGGGGAAATTATTGTAATATTATGGCATTATTGTGCTTTAAAAATATATTTATTGCGAGCCAGCGGAGTTTTTTTGGAGCGAAGCGGAAAAAAACTATAGATCCTAGAACATATGCAAACCTAACAAGAACTCATTTATCTTCGCTAGACCGACAATAATACGACAACAGCTGATTCTTAATCTTTTTTTTTAAATTTTAATACAGCTATACTGGATTACTATATCTATAAGGCGAGCTGAAAAGCTCTGCTTTACTAATATCTTATATAGATCAATGGAATAAATCTTGCTGATTCTGTTTGGTGATTTGCGACTTGGTCGGAAAGGTCATCGGAATTCCAAGTGTAGATAATGCCACAAATGAAATAATAAGACTCTTTTCTATTGCTATTGATGCACCCTCTACTGTTTTCAAAATAGTGGATGATAAAGGGCCTTTGATTGATGTAACTGTTAAACAGCTTTGGTGATCATAAAAGCGTTTATAAGCGAGGTCATTATGCCGCATACTACAACTGCAATTAATATGCAATTAACAGCACCGAGGCAGAAAGTAAAATGTAAATTTCGACTTTTTTTTCGAAAAATAATATTTTTTTAAACTTAAAAAAACTCCTACTTTTGTTCATGAAATAAAAAAAAACGAGATAGGCGGTTAAAAAGGAAATTCAATTTACTTTCTTTTTGCTGTATATTCAATTTGTACATCTCTTTAAGTTTTGCACTTATTAAGCTAAATGTGTGAGTAGGTACTGCGGGGCTATTTGGGACATATAAAAGTAAGCCATATAAAAGTAAGGGGAAACAGCGCGTGTGGCGCGTTTTCGACCAAAAACAGTTTTAGACATATTTCGCCATTATGGCATGCTATTTTCTATAATATAAACATATAACCATAATATAACCACGAGAAAGCAAATTAAATTCGCCCTCCGTGGGTGAGTGGTCTAGCACGTCGCTCCTTTAGTGACAAAGCCACTTTGGAGGCCTAGGTTCAATCCTTGCCCGCTAGTTCACATGAACCAGTTAAAGGCTAAATTTCCAACCCGAACATATACGGATCTCGAAAGGGTTGCAAAAGACCCGTTAGTAGATCAAGCAAATTAAATTCTGATTCTAACTGCTATCTAAGTTTTTGACAAATCGGCGATTATTAGTTCACAATAATGATTTTATAAAACTGTCCCAAGTAGCCCCGTTCTTTTTTTACGATTTTGAAAAAAATGGACTTCATTTAAAAAGTTGTATTAAATTTTGTATTGAGAATTAAGACATTTTGAAAGAAGATGTAAAAAGAGAAAAGAATAGGCTACAAGATACACTTAAATGTTTTTATCAAACATTTTTCATTAAAGAACTAAAAACCCCGAAAGCACTTAAAAATTTTTTTGTCTCAAGTAACCCCGCTCTCCCCTATCGTCTGTAATAGTTTATTTTTCCCCGGATGGGATCGAATTTATTCGATACCGGAGGTTCTTCATCGTCTTATTCCCCCCTCTTTCCTCCCCTTCTGGAGTGGCTGTGAAAACCTTTATTTCGCTCCCCTTCCTCGCTTCTGATTGGTCTTAGATACGGATTATACGTAAAATACGTATTATATGGAAAATACGTGTTATACGTAAAATACGTATTATACGTAAAGCACAGCGGGCGATGATTTCTATTTGGGTCAGCTTAGGGTGTTCTTGTTATTGGGCGACCCTTAAAATAAGTCCTATCAAAAATAAATTTTGCAGGGAGACTATTCAAGCTCCTAGGATTTAATTTCAGAGACCCCTTAATTATATTCATGCTAGGTCATCCGTTATGCATACAATTCACGCTTTTTCACGCGTTTTCACGCTGGGGGACCCCAAAAAATAAGATTTCATCAAAATAAAAATTCACACTTTTATTTGAGCGCATTTCACACGACATGCGGAGACCCAAGCAAAATATCCAAAAGTAAGGTCAAAATGGAACACCCTCGGCCAGCTATGAAAAGGATTCATTTTGCATAATAATTTCATCCATAAAATTACCAACGCAAGGTTTGCATTGGTAGTATATGTTTCAATATTCTGTACATAGTTCAATTCCAAAAATATACAAAGATGAACTGTATTTTTATGGAATACATTAAAAAACTTTCTATTCTTAAAATTCCCGTTGACAAACAAACACAATAGAACAAGTTAATTTGATTGGGGAACCAAAAATTCTTGATGTAAAATAATGTATCTCTTATATTTGCTCTCTTATTAGTGGCTGGAAGATGAGAGTCGATTGACTTTTTCTTTGCATAATACCACACATATTTCCGGGTTAATTACAGTTTATTAATTACCAATTTTTTTTTATTTAGACCTTATTTAAAAGTTTCAGATTTTATTATCAGCGAACATTCGTATTGCTCTCGTGACAATATTTCAGAATTTTTTTTCTTTTTCTTTAAAAAATAAGCCTTTTATTTTTATAAAAACTAATTAGAAATTAGTATTTTCAATAGTATAATTTAATGTTAAAAAGCAAGGATATTCAACCAATCGTTGATCACCCTTATGCCCAGGACTCGTCCGGGATTTGAACCCGGTACCTCTCGCACTCTATGCTAGAATCATACCCTTAGACCAACGAGCCGTGAGATCTGTACAAATTTTATCATTTTTTAAAAATCCCTTTAATTGAACCATATCGGCTTATACATTATGTGTAGGCTTTTTGTAATTGTTATTTTAGTAGACTTTAAACTGTTTTAAGTTTATGCCAGTAGGGTATTGCCTTTTAAATGCATTAGAAATTTAAACTTTGGAACTTTATTTTTTCCACATTTAATTACAACCAGTACAAGAACTTCCGCCGACATCTTCCATTGAGAATTGATAGATAAATAAAACC
Source organism: Chydorus sphaericus (assembly GCA_030141595.1). Classification (NCBI taxonomy): domain Eukaryota; kingdom Metazoa; phylum Arthropoda; class Branchiopoda; order Diplostraca; family Chydoridae; genus Chydorus; species Chydorus sphaericus. The sequence goes on along the minus strand of CM057929.1, from coordinate 10,199,898 downwards.
ATGTTAAACATTATTACATAAATATACCTGGTAGATAAGGTAGATCTTGTTGAACAATAAAATGTTTATGGCTTTTAAATTTAAAGATATGACCGAAATTTAAACCTAATAATACGGTAGAATATTAAACGCTTTTGTCTAAGTTTTTGCCAGCATATCTTGATACACGTAGAATATATCAAACTACCATACTTTATACCTAATTTATAATTTATGTAAAAAGGCAAAATACTTTGATTAAATTATTACGAACTGTGTCTAGAATCACAGGTAAAATGTAAACAAGTTGAAGTGCTCGTCATCAAATATCAATCCATTAAATGGGTTGGCATCTCCGTTATCTTAAGTAACTAGAGATACTTTTATATGAAACAAATAAATTTAGCTGTACTGCTACGTAACTGTTTCTGGTGAAATACTGGGACGGGAAAATGAAAGCTACAACCGGGTGCAGTCAGAATATAAATACAGCGCAAGTCAATGTTACGCCACCATAAGTAATGACCACCATATGTTACTTCTAGTCTCTGTATTTTTTAAAAATTTGGATTAAGAAGTCTAATAAATACTGATCCTTCTTACCTATAATAATCGGAATTTTAGCATTATATGGAAAATAAACTACATAACAGCATATATGCGACCATTGGTGGTATTTGCGGTGGGCTGATTCAGAGTTTCAGTTTGGCCAATCATCAATTGAACATAACAACCTTATTATGTTCGACTATTTAAATATTGAAGAGACGTTTCTTTATTGCTTCAACTCTTTAGTGACTTAATCAATCATAAAAAGAAATTGTAATTGCGATAAAGATGCCACAAACTAAAACAAAAATTAATCTTCAACTATAACACATATTGCTTGGTAAAACAGTAAAAAAAAAGTTATTTAGTATCCAAATCTAGTATTCTAGAATCTAGATGATGACGATTTACGCATGCCACTGCAATTCCCTACAATGCAATTCCCTACAATGCCAGGGTAATACAAACTATGCAACTATTAATATATGCAGTTTTGGAGAAATGTATTATAGTAATGTTCAAATATTACATTATAAAATAATAAAAAAATTATGCATAGAGATCAGTGGAATGGCTGGTGGACGGTGGTGTTTGATAATTTGTGACTTTGTCGAAATTGCCATCGCTCCGTCGGAATTCCAAGTGTAGATATTGCCATCAATGGAATAATTTGATGATGGAACATTTGATAGAACTAATATTTAAGCAATCTAGCTTTTAAAACATAGCATATCTTTATCTTATTAAAAACACAAATTTATGTTGAAATTTATCATTGAAAGTTGATGATTTCGCCCATAAATCCCCGTGTTGGCACGCATCCGCGCGCGAATATGTCGAATGCATGCGGGGCTTTAGTTTTACGAGCGATTTACCGATCTTCAACAAACTTTTACACCTTTAAAACTACATTTTTGTTGAAATTTATATATACTGCCATGTAGCTCTTTAAAGTTCTTTCTATTTCATGTTTTAAAAGCTAGATCAAGTGTAAGTTAAACCGAATACACTTAGCGGCAACTTTTTTCTTCTTCAAACTGAAATTGCATCCTCTATTTTTCTTGAAAAACAATAAAACTAAGTCCCACAAGTCTAACTAAAAAAGAAATCCGTTCAAAAATTCCGAGTCTGAATGCCTATAAAAACCGCAAAATAGAACGTTTTCCGTAAAGCCGCCGGGGAAAAAATTGCCTAATTTTGGATTGGGCGGGCCAAACTGGCGACGAAAAGTGGTCCACATATTTACCCGTAGTTACTGTTCCTCTCTCTTCTTTCATGGTTATACTTATTATCCATCCGGAAGGCTATCCCACTATACCTTAAAGTGGGTGAGTGATAGGTTGAATGGAGCCATCAGTAAAGTGAAAGATAAACTATGATAATCATTATTGTAAATACAATTTTAAAATCACAGCATTCACATTCATTTGTCGATAAGAGTAGTATGCCAACTGCCATTGAATGTGCCCTTAGGTAAAAATATTCTACAGTCTGTAATTGGATATCCACGAACTAATGATTCTTAGCAAAACAACATGCAACCACAAACCTATTAGTAAATAAGGACCCTAAGATAGTAAAGCAGAGCTTTTCAGCTCGCCTTTTGGATAACAGTAATCCAGCATAGCTGTATTATACAAAAAAAACGTAATAGTAGTCTGGTCATTAATGATTTAAGGGCAGATTCAGTTGTAACCAACGTTACCTGCAATTAAACGTATATATACTACCCCTCATCCCCGACATCTCCTTGTCGCACACACGAAAACCATTTAACCTTACTCAGGCAAAGAAAGTGTATGTGTAGAATTTCGGACAGGCACGGGCCAGTGAAAAACAATTTGTCCATAGACAACCAGTAAACTTATAATCAGTAAGTGGAAATGTGTATTTTGGACAGACACTGGACAGTAAAAAAAATGTCGTCCCTAGTGAGGAAGTAAGCTTAAAACCCACAGTAAGTGTGTATGTGTATTTTGGACAGACACCAGACAGTGAAAACATTTTCGTCCCTAGTGAGGAAGTAAACTTACAAACAAACAAACAGTAAGTGTAAATGTGTAAATTAGACAGACACCGGACAGCGAAAAAGAATAAGTCCCTAGACAGGAATGTTTGTTCAAATCAACGCGGCCTCAGGGCGAAGCTGATAAGTCGTACATAAGCGTGAATAAAAATTCCTGACAAAGGAAGTGACAAAAACCTGGACAGACACCAGACAGCAATAAAAATATAGTCCCTAGGTTGAAATTTTTATTCACGCTTATGCACGACTTATCAGCACCGCCTACGCTTCGTTTTTTTCGCTTCGCTCAAAAAACTTCGCTGGCTCGCAATAATAATGCATGAATATCTTATCATATGAAGAATAATGTGCATTGAATCATCAACAAGCATATCAGGTCTCTTCAACGGGCGGCTTTGTTATTCTGTTTATTTTTCCGCCACAGGAGAAGTATCATTGGTATGCTACGTATCAGATCAGCACACCAATTGATAGGACTGACCAGTTTCATAAATAGTTTTTTAGTCTTTAAACCATTTTGGCAAGCCATTATTGCGAGCAAGCGGATTCTTTAGGAGTAATTTGAAGTGATCGTCTTAAGGGCTGAAGACGCCTGCTCAGCAGCTAGTAAAATTTGAAATGAACTATTAAAATAAAAAAAAGCATTAAAACCAATTCACAAAATATAAATTTTAATTTAAAAGCGTCAGCACTTCTGAGAGAGTGCCAAACGAGCATGGAAAGAGAGGGGAAATCGGGATTCGGCACCACTTGTATAGAATTATTCTACACCTTTGGGATTACTCTCTACTAATATTGTGGCCAAGTCTTATATAAACAATACTAAATGAATTATAACACAATAAATGTAGATTTGAGGTGAAATACTGTCCTTTTATTGGGACACCATAAGACCCCTCATTTATGTTGACAACTAGAAAACGTGACTGATTAGCAGACGAGAAAACGCCGCGGAGTTGCCATTCATCCTTGCGGAATAATGAATAAATCCGCAACAATTATTGCATTTCGATCGAACCAATAATAATAATGCATACATACCTGCAGGCCGAAAACTGCAATACCAATTATAATAACAAAAACACCAAGGACTTTTAATGCTACATTATCCGCCATATTCGATTTTTTCAATCATATACGCATCACTGAAGTAGGGGCTTGTCGTTTTAAAGATATTTAGAATATGAGATTTACAGTACATGTGGCCATGGAAACATACTATCAGGGCATATAATTAAGCTGTAAACTTCTCATCTCAACACTTGGTTGCAATTACGTCTCGTGATTAGCTGATAACAAGTAACAACAGAGTGGGTCTTGATACTTTAAAATGAAATGTGCACAGCACACAGCAAGATTCCATTATTTGTAAGGATTATAATTTAGAAAAAAAAGATTCATAGAGATGTTTAGTGCATATATACTGAACGAATGTATTACTCAATTTAGTATTAAGTTGAAAATCAGTAAGAAAGCGTTAGTTAATATAATTAGTTTTCTTTGACAGGATTGAGAGCTGTGTTGCTGGAAGGTGCAATGCCTCCGAGTTTTGGGACTTCGTTCCGATTCGAAGGATTTTTAGCGTTATATCCAGCAGAAATCGAATAAGGTTGCTGCGGTTCATTGACGATAATGATGTTTGATGATGGGTAATTATAAGGCGATTGTGGTTGCGGAACTATATTAGGGGTTAACTTTCTTGCTTGGATAATCATCACAGCGTTGATAATTATGGCAAGGATGCCGCTCAATATAAACCCAATTTCGATGTAAAATCCTTCACCTATTCAATTCAAGGCATATGATTATAGTTTAATTTTTATTAATTTGACATACTAAGAGGAAAAAGAGAGAAACTCACACAGACGGAATCTAGAGCAAGAACCGTCAAAGAAATAGCTGGCTAGCCAAAGGTAGAAACATGCCATGAAGATCCCAACAACAATAGAAACTCCCGTCATATTTACTATCTTATTCTTATTAAGATGAGACCTATTTTAATGAAATTCCCAATAAAATAAATTAGTTTTAAATGTACTTTTAGCCCAATTTGTATTGGTTAATATAATACCCATTTGATAGAGCGATTCCACCGGTGGCGATGAAGATGACGCCACCCCAGAAACCGGACATAGCGTAAACGGCGATGCCAATATAACCAAGTGCAAGGAAAATTACCTATATTGAATGGAAATAACTAGACGTTTTTATACTTGAATCTGTGTATACTATTGGTATACCTGGAGGATAATGACTACAACTCCTAGAATAATATCTAAAACAGCACAAGTTAGCATTTCTATTTTTTATATATAGACAATATATAGGCCTATGATATGCTCAGTGCTGGTGAAATGAAACTGAGTTTAGTTGGCGGACAGCTGCGACTATTTGATACCCACTTAGGCTTCTGGTGAAATGAGGCGGAGGGGGAATTATTGTGGTTCTATGTTCTAATCAGAAATATAAATTTTATATTCACATGGCGTATAACTCAATGTTGCACCACCAGCAAGTAATCTGGTTATCATACGAAATTATACGCTTATAACCCGTGCAATCAAGTTAGAATGATTCACTTCTTTATTACATGTATAATAACGGATCATGACAGGATAGTACAGTCACTTTGACTTGGATCATAATTAGTATTAGCAAACATATTTGTAACTAATATCCAAACGAAGAGGAATATCTCATATAGATTCCAATGGAAAGAGATGCCGCCCCCATACTAAGGATTCCATAACTGATGCTACGTCTGCATCTCTTATGAAAGAAAGGCGCAGAGTTAATTCGATTATAAGCATATCCCATAGATATATATTGATACTTGGCGGTCAAAAACTAATAATCCAAGAAAAGATACTTGAAATAATAGCAAAGTTAATTTATTTAATTCCAAATATTATAATTTAAAAGAACTGTTCAATTGTATATTTCACGTAACCAATTTACCATGACGACGACTGACCATAGTTTGTGGAAAAGATGTGGCAAACTAAAACAGAAATTAAACTTCAACTATAACACTTATTGTTTTGTCAAACAGTGAAAAAAAGTTATTGGCATAAACTTTTGTGCCATGCATATCTAGCTGATTATTTGAATAAAATGAGAATGAAGATTTATTTAATTTCACTCAGCGATTCTCTATTTAATTAAAATGTAATGATATGGTCGAGGATATGGTTGAGTTTTGTTACAACAACCAGACTGGGTTTGTTTTAAAGCTGATTCAGTGTAGCTGAATTACTCATATCCTCCCGGCGAGCCACAAAGCGCAATTTACTATCTTTATATATTATTCTTCCAAAATCATTTTAAAATTCAACCACAATTTTTTTTTTCATCTTTTGGAATTCATTACTATATGGTCACGTGCTGGACTGGTTAGATCAGTAAAAGCGACCTTGATATAAAAAAAAAATATAGCATATATGATTCTGAGAAGAAGAAATATGGAGCTTTCCATCTATCGAAATTTGAAGGCCGTTGACTGGTACTCGGAATCAGCTCATATTACTAGAGTAAAATCACTAAAGGATTTAATTGTAGGCTAAAGCTGTGTCAAATTTTCAGAACTCATTTTCCATTATCAAGGGCAAAAAGGGAACGTCGATAAGTATAAAATATAGGTCAAACGTGGTCATCAGTTACACTTGTTCAAGTAAACTCTCTCAAGCAAGTTCTCTCTTCTGTCCGCTCGTCACATTTTTCTTAATTTATACATCTTTTTATAAGTCGACATCCAACGAAAATGGTAATTATCTCCAGATTTCAAATGACTTAAGTGACTTAAAGAAGTAACTTAATCTACAATGAATAAATAATTGTACACACCATTGCCACTTTAAAAAATATGTTAATAAAATTAATATTATTTATGCTTTTTATTTTATTTCTTAGGGTAAAGGAGCTTCCAAGAGCCGTAGGGAGAGACGAAGCCTCCTTTACAAAGAAATGAAGCAGTCCCATAACCAGGCTATCTGCACAGACCAGAGGAGGCCTCCACTTCACTCTACACATCCTATTGATTATCAGCCAAGGCCGTCTACTTCTAGCCAAGAAATTACCAATAACTACCCAACTGGCCCATCTCTGGAAGACGTCGCCTGTTGGAGACGATTGACTCGTCAGTTGGCCGAAAAGGAAGCTGAGAAACAAAGTGCCCTCCAGGACATTCAGAGATTTAACCAGGAGAGGCGTGAGAATCTATTAGAAAAGCAGAAAAAGGAGCGACTTGAACTGGTTCTACTGGAGGAAGAAGAAGAAGAGGAAAGATCGAGAGAAGCCCACATTGAAACCAATCGGTACATCGAAGAAGCTCTCACAAAAAACTACCGTAAAAACCAGGCTGCTGAGGACTGGCGGAAGCAAAAAATTAATTCATCAAGCATGTTTTAACGTATGCAAAGAGGGTGACATAAAAAATGAAATGCGATAAATAGATGTAATAAAATCAATCTTTATATTCTTAGTTCATGATTATTTTAATTTTATAAAAAAAGAGTCTTATAAATACATGTATATTTGTAACTATAATATTTACTATTGACTATTGACTATTTTTACCATGAGAGGCAGCTGCTGGCCGTCATAATTAGTATTAATCAAACATATTAGCTATTAATATCCATATAAAGACTATCGTATAGATTCCCATGGAAAGGGAGGCGTCCGGCATACTAATATTCTAATAACTCCATAATAGCCAAGTCTGCGTCTTTTATGAAAGAAAAGATATAGATTAAATTGGATTCAAGCATGTATTTTCTCAGCACTTCTCAGCACGAAATTAGACCAGTGAGGAAGAAGATTTTGCCACCCCAGGAATCAGGGGAGATGTAAAATGGCTCAAATCCCATGTGATATAATAATTCGTAGAATATAATATAAAGAAAGAAAAATGGGAATATTAGTACGTTGGATATAATAGTAAGTGATACTATATATACTGTATTGAAACCGGGAGGCCAAAAACTAATAATCTAATAAAGATGTTTGAAATAATGGCAAAGCTAACAATAATTAATTCCATTCCAAATATTATAATTTAAAATAAGTGTATATTTCAAATTACCATGAAGACGACTGACTACACAAAGGGCTGGGGAAAGATCCAAAATTCCTGGAAAAGAACAGCTGGAAGGATTCGTGTACTCTGAGACTCGTTGTTACCATAGTTATACTTGACCATCCGGAAGGTTATCCCACTTTACTTGAAAGTGGCAAGGTGATAGGTTGGATGGCGCAATCAGTATATATATTTAAATATAAACTATAATAATCATTATTGTAAATGTTGACAAAAAATTTTAGCAGTTTAGCCGAGGGGTTGTCCACTCCGTACTAGGGTGTACGAGAATTCTCGAATTTTTCATGAATTTTCTGTATTTTTGAGAATTTTTGTATGGCTCTTATGGAGAATTTTTGCATAAAATTCCGGGGTGTACGAGAATTTTTTTGAGTGGACAACCCCTCGAGTTTAGCACAATCGTAGCATTTACATTCATTTGTCGATGATAGTAGTATGCCAACTGCCATTGAATGTGCCCTTAGGTAAAAATATTTAAAAATTCTACAATCTGTAATTGGATATCCACAAACTATTGATTCTTAGCAAAACAACCTGTAACCACAAACCTATTAGTAAATGAGGACCCTATTATTCTATACTGCGATAAGCGCTAATTACAGTTTGAGTATAAATTTGTTAGAAATATATTGTAAGAGTTATTATTAATTTCACACATTATTTCATTCAATTACATAGATTTATTTGACGGTCGGTAATAATGGGGTCATTTGAGTTTGGTAAGCAATTATGTGGTCACTCGACACCATCTGAAATTAATTCAGGTACCAAATTACCATCAACATTGTCAAATGTCGAATAAGATTGCTGATAAATGTGCTGTCCATAGCTGCTGTTTAATGGAGTATAAGGTGATTGTGGTTGCTGAATCAAGACAGGCGACTCTTTAGCTTCTTTTATAAAAAATTTGTTGATAATCATTGCCAAGAAGGAGCTGACACCAAATGCGATTTCGATGTAGAAACCATCGCCTTGTAACGTATGTAAAAAAGCGAAACAATGATGAGCTGTTTGATGTAAACGATGAACATAAATTAAAGAGAAAAACTCACAACTATTGGGACAAAGATCTCGTGTGAAGGGTCGAATAACGAAAAAGCCAGTCATGAAAGCTGCTATGCCAGTAGATGCGGATGCCATTATAATTAATACATTTCTTGGTCTTAAATGGAATAGCAAAAAAAGTATTTAAATTTTAGATTTAATAAAATCATTATGATGGTTTACTAATGTAATTTACATTCTGAATAGAGATAGAAAGCCGGTGACGAATAAGATTATGCCACCAATGAAACCTAAAGAGAGGTATACGACGAATCCCGTGTAACCTAATGCGAATAATGCCGCCTTGATTGTAAATGAAAATGTTATCATCTATATTGGCTATTGCGAACAGCTGCATTCTCTGATATAATGCATATTTATACCTGAAGGCCTATGAATTTTAATCCAAGAAGAATATCCAAAACACCGAAGATTTTAAGTGCATTACGTGCCATTATTTTTTCATTAAGTCATCTACATAAAATATTATATGTACAGTACAGAAACAAATAAGTTTAGGCGAGTATATGCGTATTATATTGCTACAAAAATATATTATGAACTCACGAAACGAGAAGAAAAACACGTATAACCTGGCTAGTAGAAAAAATAAGATTCCATAGTTGTTGAAACCTAACTGCTGATAAAATATATCTTGAGAAGATAAGACACCAGGTTGTAAATAGCATGCGATTATAATATCAAATACTACACTTTTTTGAAATAGTAGAACGCATGCGCTATTATTATTACTATTATTATATGAATCATATAATTATAAATATATATAATAAAGCCACTGTGGAACCTTCGGGATTGGGAAACTTATGGCTTGTAAAATAGTTGTTGTCCTAAGATATCATATTGCGATTCACGCATATAGAATAAATAATAAAAGTTTTACCGTTTGTATTCTTTAATTTAATAAAATAAGACAAGTATCAAAGGTTTTTAAAAGAATCCTTAAATCTAAATTCGGTTTGTTTACATTAGTTATTTTATGTATTTTGAACAATGTTGTCAGTTCGAATTTATTCAACTTTATTTCGATTTTTTTTTTACCTTAATTATATATTGTGTATAAAATACGCTAGTTTGATATATTCTACGTGTATTATGACACGTTGGTACTCTACAAAAAAAAACTGGTCCATTTGGACATTCGATTACTTTTTTAATCGTGTTTTACTTATTTTTAGCTGTTTATTTGTGAACGATATTTTAGTAGCAAAAGGTTGCCATTTTCCGAAATTAGGATTTGCGCCTAATAAACATTTTCGGAACCAGTAGTATCTGTTTTTGTGACGCGTTAAAGGCTCCTAGACCTATATATAATAATATGTATTTATCAGAAGTACTCTCTCGTGTTTTCAGAAAAGTAATATCATAGCTCTTCTAAAGTTTAAAATTTTTGTATTGCTTGATAATGTAATGTGAACTGGAAAATCATTCATTATAAAAAAAAATTATCTTTCTGGAAGGTTCTGTTCTATCGGGATATAATCCGTTCTGTCGGTACTTCAATTCAAATGCAATTACCACCCTTGCCAGATATTGAATTAATGTTGCTGCTGTTGTTGATGCCCAGTGACAAAACCGGTGTTGTTATAGTAGGCCGCTAGTGGGTTCTGAACGGTAATACGTAACTGTTTTGCTTTGACGTTCATAACAGCGTTGATAATTATCGCAAAGATACCGCTCACTATGAACGCGATTTCAATGTAAAATCCTCCGCCTGTTATCAAAGATTATATACGGTAATTAGCTGAGGGGTTCTATTTATATTTTATATACGTAACAACACCAAGAGAAACTCACAAAGGCCGTATATAGAGCAAGAACCGTTGAAGAAATTACTTGCCGCCACAGAGTAGAAGCATATCATGAAAACTCCAGTACCAATAGAGATGAACGTCATAACAATTATCTTTCTTCTATTGAGAGGGCTATATAAACATGAAATTATAATAAGTAGAACAAATTGGATTTGCTACATTATCAGTCCTTCGGGCTATTTAGTATTTACTCACTCGTTTGATCCGGCAACTACAGCGGTGACGAAGAAGATTAAGCCACCCCAGAAACCGGAGGAGATGTACACAGTGACACCAATGTAACCAAGTGCGAAGAAAGTAATCTATTATTATGGTATTGAAAGAAATGAAGTAGAGTTTATATTTTGTATATTATAAGTATGCGATATATAATAACTATTACTTGAAGGATGAAGACTGCGATTGCAAGAAGAATGTCTAAAATAGCAAGATATGTCATCTCCATTTTTGATTATATGTTAAGACTTTATTACTTCTAAATGTAACTTATATGAAACAAATAAGCTTAGCTGTACTGCTACGTAACTTTTTCTGATGAAATGGGATGGGAAAATGAAAGCTATAACCGGGAGCAGTAAGAATATAAATACAGCGCTAGTCAATGTTGCGCCACCATAAGTAATGATCACTATGCATATGTTACTTCCAGGAATTTTTTGTTACAAGAGTTGGATTAAAAAGTCATAATAAATTACACTGATCCTTCTTACCTATAATAATGGGCAATTGAGCATTATATGGAAGATAAAGCACATAGCAGCATAATAAGCTACATGCGGCCATTGGTGTTATTTGTGGTGGGCTGATTCAGAGTTTCACTTTGATCAATCATCAATCTATCATGGTTGCTGATACGCCTCACCTTATTATGTTTGATTATTCATATGTTGTAAGAGGCGTTTATCAATCATAGAAGAAACTAGCTGGCCCTTGTTTCGGCTTTGCCCGAAATGACTCTACCGAAATGACTCTACCGAAATGACTAAATGACTAAATTTGTATTGATTGGTGCCTGTGTGCATGCATTGATTCGCAGTGTTACAACCCGTAATAACAACTATTTACTTTTGTTATTCAACCAATTTGGCATTTCTCTGGCGGCCTGAGCGGCCACCTTCGTTCAAGGGCTTGAATAAGGTTTCTTAGCTACACATGAAAATAGTTGAAACTAAAGTTTGTTCTCTAAAATATATATATGCAAGTTAATCACCGTGTTAGCGTTTTAATCATTAGCGTTAAATAAGCTCTCCTATAAATTACTCATATACTTAAACTACATTGGCAAGTTAAAAGTTCAACTGCATTCTCTAAGCCCCTCCCCCTAGAAAATTTGGACCAATCAGGGAATTTCTTGAAACAAACAGAACGATTCCATTTCTGCTTTATACATATAGATGAATTGTTTTTTCAAACAGCGAAAAAAAGTTATGGCCATAAGCTATTGTTCCATCCATATCTAGCTGATTTGAATAAAATGAGAATGAAGATTTACTTATGACACCCATAATAAGTTATTATTATTATTCGTGTGAAGAATACTATTGTAATCATATGCAGATTCCTGGGATAAAGGCGACTGATGTACGTAACCATACTAATGAGCACATCAACATTAACTCTTTCATCAAAGAAACATATGCAATGTGAATGTTATTATGATATGTATATAAATACAGCATTGCGGTAATGGTGTACGTTGAATTATTGAATTAAGTGCAATACTTAATGTAAGTTCTATACTCAATCAAAAAAAAGTTCACAATGCAACACTTATCAATTAAATAATGCTTATTAGTTAGTTTCATTCGATTAGATCTATAATATCAGAGTTGAGTGATGTTTGGTTATTATTTGTTCCTTGATTGCTTATTGTCACTTGCTGGAAGGTACCATCGGAATTTCGAGTGTACACATTACTATGAAGGCTGCCATAATTCAAATACATGTGCTCAACGTGCTGTACTGCACTGCTGTTTAATTGATGATAAGGCGGGAGTGATTCCTGCAACTGTGTACTCACTTTGACGATCATAAAAGCGTTTATAACTATGGCCAAGATACCGTTAATTACAACTGCAATCAAGATCGGGTCGACAACATCTAATTTGAAAAAAAAAATAGTTTAAAAATCTACAAGTTACTAAATATATTCTTATAAACGGCGCTTACAGAATAAGTCATAACTATCGGTAACTATTAGCCAAAGGAAGAAGACTGCCATGTAAATTCCTGTTAAAATAGAGGTAGCTGCCATACTTATATTTAAAACATGACGAAGAACAGGCCAACGCCCATGATAAAAAGTTGTAAAATAAAATAAATGTTAACATGTTTAATGGTAGTGTGACGCACTAATGTATATACTCACTCGATTGATAGAGCTGTGATTACACCAGTTTTGAAGAAGATAATGCCACCCCAGGAAGCAGGTGAAATGTAAAAAGGAACTAATGAAGGAACTAATTTGTAAAATGTCACCTTATATCACAAAAGATAAATGAATATATATTACAGAATGGCTAATTATAAGTGAGTAAAACTATAACAACCAAATTATATACCTGGAGGCTCAAAACTACTAAACCAAGAAGAATGTCTAAAATGGCAAAGCATTTTAACTCCATATTTTTCTGAACGATGTATGATATATACAGAAAAAACTTGATGAAACCCAGATAAAATTATAAATACTGCAGCTGATTATAAATGAGACGGGAAAATGAGCGTGCCAAGCAGTAAAAAAAAATAACCACGATTCCATGCTGCTGATAACATTTTATCATTTCGCGGTATATATGTTGCTGATAGAAAAAAACGGCTCCACAGGATTACTTTTCCACAACTTTTTTCTTAATGACAAAATAAATAATTGAGATGCAATGAAAATTAAATCAAATAACTAAAATTTAAGAAAAAGGTATTTAAATTTTGTTGTTTTTTGTCTCTGTAACTTAAGTTTTTTAGATATGCAGTCTTGAACGTTAATAGTCGAATTTAGGTTAATAAAAACTAATGGATCAATAATTTTTTTGTAAGAATCTGGATGAATTAATTGTGATTAATTAATATCATTAAAAATGCACTGAGCATATGCATAATGCTTATATCATGTGTACTATACATGTATTCTTAGTACATATTTATGCAATAAGCAAATAATAATAGCAATAAATAGTTATTCCCTGAATATCTCTTTGATATATCATATATCAAATCTGTTGTAGGCCTATTAAACTATATAATAAGACTTGATCATTATTGTCCTCGTTATAGCTGCCAAAAGCTCCGAATGATGACAATATATCACTATTTTAAAATCATGTAAAATTGAACTTGATACTTCAATTTTCAATTTTCAAAATCTTGGAATCTATCATAATATGGTCAATCGCTAGAAACCTAAAATCAGGGAAAATGACCTTGATTTAAAAACAAATAGTATTTATGACTCGATTTATGATTCTGAGAAGAGGAAATATAGAACATTCCATCTATGGAAATTCGAAGGCCATCGACTGGTACCAGGAATCAGCTAGAGAAAAATAACAAAGGGGATTTAAATGTAGAGACCAAATTGTATCAAATTTTCAGAACTCATTTTTCTTGATCAAGGACATGCAGAAAGAGGACGTTGATAAGTATAAAATGTGGGTCAAATGTGGCCATCAGTTCCTCTTGTTCAAGTAAACTTTGTCAAGCAAGTTCTCTCTTTGTCAGCTCATCCAATTTTTCTGCATTTTTTCGTCTCCTTATTAGCCAGCATTCAACAAAAATGGTAATTATCTCCAAATTTAAACTGACGATTCGTCTCCTTAACCAAGTGACATGTACACGACATTGCCAGTTAAATAAAATATTATATTTGTTAATTAAATGACGAATATTATACATGTTTTTATTTTATTTTTAGCGCCAAGGAGCTTCCAAGAGCCGTAGGGAGAGACGAAGCCTCCTCTACAAAGAAATGAAGCAGTCCCATAACCAGGCTTTCTGCACAGACCAGAGGGGACCTCCACTTCACTCTACACATCCCATTGATTATCAGCCAAGGCCGTCTACTTCTAGCCAAGAAAGTGCCAATAACTACCCAACTGGCTCATCTCTGGAAGACATCGCCTGTTGGAGACGATTGACTCGTCAGTTAGCCGAAAAGGAAGCTGAGAAACAACGTGCCCTCCAGGACATTGAGAGATTCAACCAGGAGAGGCGTGAGAATCTATTAGAAAAGCAGAAAAAGGAACGACTTGAACTGGTTCTTCTCGAAGAAAAAGAAGAAGAGGCAAGATCGAGAGAAGCCCACAATTCAACCAGGAGAGGCGTGAGAATCTATTAGAAAAGCAGAAAAAGGAACGACTTGAACTGGTTCTTCTCGAAGAAAAAGAAGAAGAGGCAAGATCGAGAGAAGCCCACATTGAAACCAATCGCTACATCGAAGAAACTCTGACAAAAGACTACCGCGAAAATGAGGCAGCTGAATTCCGGCGGATGCAAAATCAAATTCAACAAGCACGTTTGTATAATTTCTGTAAAGAGGGTGACAATGACATCAATAAAAGTAAAATAGTATAAATAAATGTCTAAAAAAATCAACCTGTGTGTTAGTGCATGATTATTTTGAGTTTATTATTAACCACATTTAAAAAAAAAACTTGAAAAGTGAATTTGATCATTTGTCACTTGCGAGTTAAATATTGTTCATATTCATTATTCAACAACTCTTATTTGAATTTTTACATTTTAGAGAGGCAGGAAAAAAGACCTTATTTACACATTATGCACATAAACTATATAATATTTTTCACAAAAACTTAAAGATGGCATATTTAACTATTCAATGAAACCATTTAGAAAATATAATTAATCGATTGTAGATATGCATTCTTTTTATTTAATTGATCGTTATTTAAATGCATTTGATTGATTGGTTTTAAGTAAAAAGATATAATAACTATAGAATATCTGCGAAATGGTAATACTATTGAATTATCTAATAAAACTTTTAAAAGCAATAATCGTCATTATCATATATGTTGATACTGCGATACTAGAATATGTAATGATCTTCAACTTCATATGTTTCTAACTAAACTTATTGTTTGTATTGTAAAAATAAAGCAGTATTTACAAAGCCCAGTAAAATCAACGAATTTTAAACGCAATCGGTTATAAGATTTGATCAGTATTAGTAGAATAATGAGAAGGAGAGCTGACAGTCGAGAAAAGCTCGACGTTGGTCAATCAACGGTTCTCTCTTATTGGTATGGTTGAGATTCGTAGCAGCAACCGCTCCATCTGATATTAGCCACATTAATAATCCCACCGGACCGGGGT
Organism: Chydorus sphaericus; assembly: GCA_030141595.1. Lineage (NCBI taxonomy): Eukaryota > Metazoa > Arthropoda > Branchiopoda > Diplostraca > Chydoridae > Chydorus > Chydorus sphaericus. Next base: position 10,184,036 of record CM057929.1, on the reverse strand, counting down.
CTCTGTTTTTTTTTTTTTTATAGTTTAGATTATATAAGTATTTCACGTACATGTTATTTGTAACAAACAAAAAATATAAACGAATAACTATTTCCAAGAAAAATGGGTCGTCCACTCAAATAAAAACCTTTTAAATTCAACCATTAATTTTGTTTTTAAAACCCCTGAATTTGTTTTAATTTGGTCACGAGCCAGATCAGAAACACGACCTTGACATTAAACAAATCACATTCGGAGGAAAAATAATTATGAAACCTAAGTTCCGTCTATCAGAGGTCATCGACTGGTTTCCCGGAATCAGATCATATTATTCGAGAAAATCACTAGGGAATTCAAGTGTACTAGAGCTGTTTCATGTTTTCAGAACTCATTTTCCCTGTATCAAGGACGAAAAGAGAACGTCGATATGTATGAAATGTAGGGCAAACTTGACCATCAGATACACTTGTTCAAGTAAACTCTCTCAAGCAAGTTCTATCTTACAGTCAACTCGTCCAATTTTCCAGAATTTATACATCTTCTATAAAGACAAGATTCAACGAAAATGGTAATTATCTATAAATTTAGTATAACGATTGGTCTTTAAATTTAATTCCTTTAAGAAGTTATGTAAATGTAAAATGTAAATAATGTTTTAATTAAAGACGAATATTATTATTTCTTTAAACATTGTTTCAGCCCAAAGGAGTACCTTCCAAGAGCCAGAGGCAGAGAAGCCTCCTCTACAAACAAATGAAGCAGGCCCAGGCCGCCCAGCATAACATGGCTTTCTGTACAGATCGGAGGAGACCTCCACTTCACTATGCACATCCAACTCATTATCAGCAAAGGCCGTCTACTTCTAGCCATGAAAGTATCAATAACTACCCAACTGGCCCGTCTCTAGAAGACGTCATCTGTTGGAGACGATTGACTCGTCAGCTGGCCGAGAAGGAAGCAGAGAAACAAAGTGTCCTCCAGGGAATTGAAAGATTCAAACAGGAGAGACGTGAGAATCTATTAAAAAGGCAGAAAAAGGAGCGCCTTGAACTGGTTCTCCTGGAGGAAAAAGAAGAAGAGGCTAGATCGAGAGAAGCCCGTATTGAAAGCAATTGGTATATCGAAGAAGCTCTAACAAAAGACTACCGTGAAAAGCAGGCAGAGAACTGGCGGAAGCACAATGAGATTCAGCAAGCAGGTTTTAACGTCTGTAAAGAGGGAGACATAAAAAGTGAAATGGGATAAGTAATTGTAAAATACAAAAAAAAAATCAATTCTTTATGTTAATCGTTGTTATTATTTTAAGATTTTTATAAACTATTTTAAAAGAGTTTGAAAAGTGAGGATGTAATTACTAAATAGTCACCTTGCGGGTTATATATTAGGCCTATTCATAATTAATTCACGTTCATTATTGATTTTTTTTTATTAATACATTTATAAAAGATTCAGGAAAGTGTGATCTATATTCTAAACTAATATACTATTTTTGTTAGAAAAAGTTTAGGATGGAGTGATATTATTTCACGAAGCCATATTATTAATAAATCTATTAAATAAACCAAAAATAAACTAAATTATTTAATTGGCTGTTTCAATTCGTTAAATCGATTGGTTTTTACAAAACAACGAGTTGGTCGTTTTAATGAAAAATATTTTGAATGTAAGCCTACATTCCTTATTACCAATAAATTAAAATATATAAGGTAAAAGAAAAACAAATCTAGCATCATTTGATTCCCAATTATCAACTTGGCGGGATTTATATGAAAGTGAGAAGGTCAATAGATACAATTTTAATTGGCCTTCATGAACCCAACTTCAAATCTCTTCTAGTCCCAATCATTAATCATTATTGGCTAGTACGTGCAACTTAATGTGTATCTGTAATGTATTGATCTTAATTGTTACAAATTCTATTTATTTCCAGCTATACTTTTTACTTTATAGTTACTTTTTTAACGTTTCTATTTACGCCGTTTGGTGTTAACATCACCAAATCCAAGAAGAATAGCTGAAATGGCAATATAAATCGAATATGAACTTCTATTGATCTTCACCTCCAAATGTAAAACCAAACTTGTTTGTATATTGTGAAAATAAAAGCAATGTTTTAAACAAATCCCAGTACAATAAACGAATTTTAAGTGCATCTAGAGGGAGCTGACAGTCGAGAAAAGCTCATTACACCCTGTTAATTGAAAGAGCACTTTGTTCTCAGTCACCTCATTCTCAGAGTTCACTCGCTGTTCCTCTATTTAATTAAAATGTATTGTTAGGGCTGAGATGCGAGTTGAGCTATACTTAGCAGCCATTGATGAACTGTTCCATCTGATATGTAATTATATACATGTATAGCCACATCAAGGAATAGTTGATCATGACATTAATAACTTCCCAAAGAGTTTATACGGTACACAGCACCTTTGTTCTCAGAAATCCAAAATTAGTTTACGGACAAAGGCGCTTTTCTGATAACCAATGTTTTAGGCCATCGATGAAAACTTTCCTGCTCTTATTGTAATGCGATTCGTCACTAAAGTAAGTCTTGCAAGCAATTCGTCCAGCTTCGAGGATTCAAATAAAAGTAAAATATTTTATTATAAATTGAACTATTCCTTCATTTCTTTAAATTCCCGATCTACTTATTTATATTTAATGAATATTTCTGATGATAGGCGACGTAAATGGAGAATCGTCAGGGATTTCATATGGTGGTAGCTGCCTTTGATGTGAGCTAATCATTAATATATTATCACGCACAAAAATGTGTGTAATACTGATGTAGCGATACATTTTTATTTCTATGCATTATTATTCTTCCAGGTTTTTCCTTATTTCACTTATACTCGTCGAAGCGGAAACATTACTTACGGAGGCCTAACTTATGATATTTTAAATTGGTTGGCTCAATACTCCAAGATACAGTAAGTAGTCCAACAGTTCGATATTTTGGTGTCTTATTTTAAAATACTTTACATCCAAATTGAACGTGTTTCATATATCAGGCTGAGTTTCGTTGACATTGGTCCTCATCAACTGGAAAATGGGGTCATTCCGCTAACTAATTTACTCATAACAAAGGTATAATGCTACATTATCAACATTTTTATTTTCATTTTATGTCAATACCTTCACTTAGGCTATCTTAATATTTTTACCTTTATAATATGATGAGGAAAGGTGGTTGAATTTGTCCCAATGGTGTTTCCACCAAAACTTATGGGATTAGACCAGCAAGTCGACTTTACCTACCCAGTAGCTATTCAGTATTACCGTTTCATGATGCCTTATCCTGAGAAAGAGGAAAGCAGTTATCGATTCTCGGCAATTCTTCGACCTTTCAATTCAAAAGTTATTTCCACTTCCATACATAATATTTTTACTCATCTGGACTCACCTTAATGTATTTATATCAGGTTTGGTTCTTAATTATAGCGAGTATAATTTCGATGATCTTGCTCCTATGCTTGCATCAACGTTACCATCCAGCATTAATTCGTCATAATATAAGTTCCTTTCTAGTTGACAAGGTTGGGCGTAACGTATTGCTTGCTATATCGATCTTCAGTGGTCGTTCAGGATTTGGTAATGAATAGGTCATTATATTTTGTATACTAATTATATTGTCTGTATTATTCCCGGTATACCACAAGGTAACTACTTCGTATTGCCTTATAAATCACCTTTCTCATTTCGCATTATGATTGGCATGTGTGTGCTAATGCTCGTCATTCTGGTTAACTCATACATTACCGTTTGTATATCATATTTAACGGTAAGCAAATTCAAGCCAATCGTGAAATCTTTCGAAGAATTGGCTGCCAGCAAAGAATATCATATAATGCAAGTAATGAACTCGGCATTCGCCAACTTCTTAATGGTATAGCCTATACTTATAGCATACATTTCCTGAATTATAATGATTGTTGATTCAATTAAAACAACAGAATACTACTACTGAACCTTACAAGACGTTGGGAAATTCGTTGAAAAAGAACCCTCAAATGCTATTCAATTTCAAAACAGAACCGTATAACGCAATTCTGAAATATAACGGTGTATACGTCCAAGTATTACAATGCACGAATCAAGACAGATATATTTTTAAAATTACTATTATTTAATTTATAGCAAGAGGCCGAGATTCGATTCCGTATTGGTTTAGATTTGAAGCGTAACGGTGGTCAGTGCCGTTTCACTGCCTCACCATTCCTAAATAATAACTGGGAATCGGTCGCAATGGCAATGCAGAAAGATTATCGGCACAAAAGAGAGATAAATAAGGGGTTTGTTATCATAAAACTATTGTTAGTTAATTTTTTAAAATACCTAATAAGTGTGCACAATCAATAACCAATCAATAGCTTTCAGTAAAGTAATATGGGCTTCATACTCTTGATTTACTTATTATTATTTTTATTTTTTTTTACAAAGGATGATGTATCTTTGGGAGATTGGTCTAGGGCAATATTGGTTCTCTAAATATGTGCCCAATATTGACAAGTGTCTCATCAAAGATCGACGTTCACTACGTGAGGAGGTCCCTAATACAAAACCGTTGACAACAATCCAACTCTCTGGAGCTTTCTCATTGCTGATCGGTGGTTTTTCCCTCTCAACTTTGTGTTTTGTAATAGAAAATATTCTTAGCTATCTTAAACATGAAAAGGGGGAAAATTATTAATAATATAGAATAAATAAGATGAAAACGTTTATGATAATCCTGCTGCTAAATATTTAAAAGCAAGATTAAGCTAAGTAGTAGTAGTAAAAAGTAAGATATATATATGTACATCCACTTCATACCTTATTACGTGCGTTCTAAATGAAGGCGAATAAAAACAGGATATAAATGTTAATTTTTACACAACATTCTATTTCATTTGATTTTGTTTAAATATTTTATAGTATTCATTATTAAGTTAGTTGGGAATCATCATTATATGATTAGGAGCCATATCATGAAGATATGCGGTACTGTACTTTCAAAAAACTAAATCATTTTGAAAAAAAAATTAACTAGAAAACTTTAAAATCTTATTTCTATTTTACTAATTCACTTATACAGAAATGTAGAAAATTAGATTGGATAACAGGAGTAAACAAAAAATAAAGTATTTATTAACCGATTCAAGGTTTTATTTCCATTGCGCATATTCTTATTTAAAATCTATAATAAAAATCAGGATAAGATTTACATTTTCAGCGTCTGAGTGAGAAGTATGTCAACAATTAGCTACGCAGTTAAGCCTGTATATGGTATTGGTATAAAATAAATAAGACGTAAATAAGATATACTTAAAAAAAAATCCATACATTCGTGTCTGCATTTTTCGGACTTTTTTTGTCCGGGTAGTTTCCGTTTATTTCGTGTGATGGAGCCACGTTCAAGATGTTGAGCGACTAACGTAAAATAAAGGTGTAGACCCTAACCGAGGACTTCATGACGATTGCATTCACATTTTTTCACATACGAACACTCTTATATGTAGAATACACATGGTGATAACAAAGACATTATGTCCAAAAAATGCGGACAAAAAATGTCGGGAATTCTTTTTTTTTTTTTAACCGAGATGTTGGTATACATGTCATATGCTATCCTAATAATAATCTGACTGATATAATTATTTGTAATGTAAGCAAAAAATGTCCCATTCCCGAACCATGGTTTAAGAGATGGTTAGAGTTCCCCAGCTACAAAACCATAAGACTTAGAGACTAGTTTCTGGCTTACAGACCGTGGCGATCCAAGCGGAGATTTTTTATTTTTTTATTATAAGAAAAAAATTGGAGTGGTAAAGATTCGAACTAAGAACCTAGAGCATCGTAGTCAGGCATTTGTCCTCTGAGCCATCCTTTTTCAGGTATATAAATCTTCATATGGTATGAGGGTACCTGAGGGATTACGCAAAAGTTTAGAGTCAAGACGCTAGATGTCACTACGATTTGCTGTAAGCCGAATATCCACACACACCTGAAGGTATAAACTGGTCCCAACGTCTTATGGAGTGTGGAGCTGGAGAACTCTTAAACCATGTCCGACCGTGATACCGTCCCTCATGATCACGAACTTATTTTTTATAGATAGCTATCGATGAATAAAATCACTCTCTCAAAACCGTGTTTCAGATATAGCATATACAAAATACAGCTTCTTACTTTGATGCTCTCTTTTTCAAACACATCCCCACTGTCATACGGCAACTGTGACGTCTCTCAACGAAAGTATGGTCTCTGTCGCGACAAAAATTTCATGGCATGATGTAATTTCCAAATGCTCCCAACTTAGTTTCTACAAGCTCATAGTTGATCGACAATTTACCAGTTTTTCTTTTCTTTTGTGAGATGTTTCCCTCAAAATGACATGTACCCAAAGCATTCGTGATACATCAGAAGTCATACCACTCGATTGATATGTCATTGTCATTTTGTGAAATCGAGGATATCTTCAAAGTTTTCTGTTTTAGAGCTCACGACAGTTCTTAGTATCATGCTTTAAACTTCAGCAGTTGGTTCGACAAGCGCACACTCATATTCCCATTTTAGAAACAACAGAGAGAAATTTTTACGCAGTTGGAAACGGAACAGCTCTTAAGAATGGTGTCGGGAATGGCACTGGAGATATTTCAAATGGTAAATTAAAAACCCACTTTAAAACTTTGCTTAAAACTTCAATAACTATTTTTAATTATTATCCGTTGATTCAGATGGTAATAGTTATCGCGAAAATAGTCCATGGAACAATGCTCGAGGGTGACCTTCATGGAGCTCATTTCAGAGTTTATGCTCTACAGGTAAGTAAATTTTAATAATGCACTTTCAAGTTCTCTCTTCCTTATTTTACTTATTATTCGCAGTATCCACCTTTCATGTCCATGGTAAAAGATCCAAATGTAATAAACAATACTTTGTACCAAGGTTTGAGTGTCAGTTTCGTTAGCTATATTGTTCAACACTTCAATTTAAGGTAGTAAAAAGAACATATTATAGATTATATTGTTCAGAATATTAGAACGTATTGAGAGTGATTGACTTATCCAGCTTGGAATACGTCAAGGAAAACGCAACAGAAGTAGCTAAAATAGGGCAAATGTATGCAGCATTTAAATCTCTGGAAAACGAGGAAAGTCTCAAAATAATTATTTCAAAATTTAATAAATTAACAACTGAATGATAAAAATGTTTAATCGGTAAAAGGTGGTGGATTTTTCTTCTTTGCCTATGGCACTGGGGGTGACAAACAGCAATAAATCAGTTTTTGATTTCAGTACCATAGCATTTCAAGAGACGTTTCACTTTCTCGGCCCTTGGCCAAAAGAAGAGAGTAGATTGACTGCTGTCATACGGCCTTACAATTTTGAAGTTCATTTAAATATCATATGAATGAAAAAATTTGCTTTTAAACTAATTTATTATGTACAGTCCTGGATCACGATCATCATGACGACTTTGATTCTTGCATTGTTCATTACCACTTTGGGTTTCGTTTATCGCTACTGTTTCCATCCCAAGATTCTACACGATTCTAGCTCTTTCTCCCACAGCCTAAGCGATACTCTGATTTACATCATGTCCATTTTATTTCAGCAAGGTAAATTCTTCCAATAATTTCAATTAACACATTCTTTCTTATCACAAATGTATCACAAATGTAAAAATATAAAAGGGAATCGTTTGGGAGCCAACAAACCAGGACGGTTAAGTTTTCGGCTGGTAGTGGGCTTGTGGCTCTTGATGACCGTTGTCTTGGTAAACTTGTACACGAGCACCATTACCTCTTATTTGACGGTTGTCAAATTGGAACCCATCGCAAACACGCCAGAGGAGTTGGTCAATCTTTTTGAATACCGCCGTGGAAAATGTCTGATAACAATGCAGAAAGGTCATCCATTGATGAAAGTTATTCGCGTAAATATTGAGGGAAAACTCCTTTAAAAGGAGAAAACTTAAATTAATAAACTATAATTAATTCAGAATATGGAGTACTTACCTTACAAAAAGATGACAGAATGGTCAGATAAACATCCGGAATTCCTCACCAATTCCTACAATGAAGTTACTGAAAACATTGTCGATAATAGCTGCATTCATATTGGAGTAAAAATATCAGAAGTATTTAATGTAGTATATGGTTGCTTTAGATGATTTTTTTTGTTCTTTTTCGAAGACCTCAATATCGAGTGCATTTCGTATCAATGCGGATTATAAGAAATACGGAAAATGTCGACTGGCATTGGCTCGACCACTAGATTTCGCCTGGATTTCAGCATTTATATTACCAAAGAATAGTCGCTTTACCTCAGTTGTGAATCTCAGGTATTTAACTCTAAATTCCACACAAAAATAATTACACAAATAATTTATTTTAAACGACAGTATAATGAAGGCTATGGAAGCGGGCTTGATTGAATACTGGAAAAGGTGGAGCAATGGTATTTCACTAAACATGGACATGTGCAAGATTTCAGGCAAAGATAACAAGGAAAGTCGAGATGGAAAACAGAAGCCAATCAAGTTAATTGAACTGACAAGCGCTTTCTTTGTTTTGGGTATTGGTTATGCTTTGGCAACGGGAACGTTTTTATTAGAAAAAATGATCCACACTTTTTTAGTACACTTTGGAACAAAGAAATACTGACTTGAGATACGTCAGCGTGCATAATAACAAAAAATTGAAGAATTGAAAAATTCCAATTTGAATTATCCTTCATAACTGTAATCATTATTTTATTAACAGTAGGATCTCGTAAAGTTTCGACTTAAACATTATGAATAAGTGAAGTCAAAGGGAAAAATATATGCTTGTATGTTGTAACAGCAATGCATTTAGTAATGATGAATAGATTAAGCCAAAGTTGAAGTTTATTGTAAGCCTATGTTTAATAAAATATAATCAATGTGTAATGTTTTCGTGTTACCATATTTGCTAATTCAATCCTAAAGTAAATATAATGCTGGCGAGAGTTACATATCTAATTGAAACCATATTCGATAATTTCATACTAAGCTTTATCAGTACTTCATGAAATTAATTATCAAGAATTATATAAAAATATAACAGTATATTTATCGGCTGCTTCTACATACAAGTACAGAATGTTGTTGTGATGCGCACATATAATGTTTGGTTTTGTACATTTTTTTCATCGGGTAAATTTCATTAAATTATTAGTTTGGGTCGTTCACGTGACTCCAGGTGTACTGAAATGGTAGGTGGCCTTGGTGCTATCGATTAGTTCAATATTCTCTTTGGGATCGATGGCTATAGTCATTGTTTCTAAATAGTCCGACAATTTTTTATTATCACAGCTTTTTTATTATATTACTTTGTTGTTTTGTGTTAAATTTTGAATCTAAGAACACGGATATAAGGACGTACAACTTTTGGGTTGGATAGTATTATCTGACATGCCAATAATGGGAAATACTATTTTAAAGGAAAAAAAATTTTATCTGACCGACTTCCTTACTTTAAGTTATCGAGATCGAATATTTTATTTTATCTCTTGCATTATTTTTAAAAATTAAACTGATAGTTTTCCCCCCTATTTTTCAGTATGCATAGGATAACAATCGTTAACCAAAGATCTGTTCATATTTTTCGTATAAATTTAACATATGATCTAATATTTTAGTACATCAAATAAAATGACTGAAAACAATACAGTATCGTGCCGCTTATAAAACAACTTGCTTATAAAATCGGTACTGGCCGCCAGATGGCCCTCGTGCCTTGGATATACAAAACCGCGCACTAGTCGATTTTATATGTGAGGCGGCACTGTAGCCTATTATTGCAATAAGAAAATAATAGCTATAAATTGACTCTTAATTTCGTCTCGTTAATTTTAATGAATATTTACGTTGAGAATCGGTGACGATAACGACATTTAAAAACTAAAAAGGCAGGGAGGCTCTGTCACATGCCTCTACTGGTTTTAATTGCTCTATTGAATAAATCTTGGGTATTTTTTTTACTTTTTACTTGTTCGATAAGCGACCAGACCCTATAGCTAATATCATGCTCCTATATTACCGGGCTGACACTGCAGTGCATGTACTAGCACCGTGCTAACGTTTCTGCTATCAAATATTCGTATTTTTGCCAAAGCATTGGTCTATATTGATCTTTCTAGTTCTATTGATCGTTCTAGTCGTTTCTCATGAATTTCGTTCTGTTAAAAATATGACTCACTTCAAGCTATATTTGCACTTAAGAAGCTTGCAAAGAAAATAAAATGGTTTTTCGTTAGAGAGTGCTACGCTTTATATTGAAGCTTTCATTTCAAATGATGGATTTACTTTTTGTACAATATGTTGGTCACCATACGTCTGGTATGTACAACTGAACTTGTTTTAGTGATGATTTACCGATCCCTATTGTTACATATTCACTTTGTCGCAAGCTTTAAAAAATAATTTTGGTTAGGTCGTTGATTATAAAAACGCGCGCCATTTACATATTCAACACTGTCGCCTTTATTTTTTTTTCACGCAGTTTGTTGTTAACATCACCAATCCAAGAAGTTTTTTTGGAATGGCAATACTATTAAATCATTGAATAAAATATTGTCAAGCACTAAAAAGTATGTAGCATCAGTGGAATAAGACGGAGAAAGCTGACAGTCGAGAAAAGCTCATTACATCCTGTTAATTGGAAAAGCACTTTGTTGATTTATTCTCGATTACCTCATTCTCAGAATTCACTCGTCGCTTCTCTGTTAATCTGTTTAATTCAAATTGTATTGATAGGGTTGGGATTATAGTTGAGCTATACACAGTAGCCATTGACGAACTGTCCCATATCTGGCATGCAATCATGTGATACCAACATTCAAATTAACAGTTCAACATTTCATTATTAACTTTTCCAAGAGTTTACACGGTATACAGCGTCACTGCTCTCAGAAGTCCAAAATTAGTTTCCGGACAACGACGCTTTTCTGACGACTACTGATAAAAACTTCACTCCTGTTATTGTGATGCGAAGCGTCGCCAGAGTAAGTCTTGTAAGCAATCACATCTGGCTTCGAGGTTTTAAACGAAGGTAAAATATTTTATTATACCTTTAAATGTTCTTTCGTTATTGTGTTAAATGATTTATATACTTTACATTTATCAAGTAGTCCTGATAATTGAGGTAAATGGAGAATCATCAGGGATTTCATATGGTCGTGGCTGCCTTTGAAGTGAGTTAAATAAATACATTTATACATTATTCACACAAGTTTTTGTTTTACTAATAGGTCAATACATTTTTATTGTCTATATGTTATTTGTAAAGCTTTTCCCTTATTTCACTTATACTCGTCGAAGTGGAAATATAACTTACGGAGGCCTAAATTATGATATTTTGAATTGGTTGGCACAATACTCAAAGATACAGTAAGCAGTACGAATACTTAGTTAATAATTATTTTAAGAGAATACTGTGTCTTATTTTAACTTAAATTATATACTGTATACATTAGGCTGAGTTTCGTTGACATTGGTTCTCATCAACTGAAAAATGGGATCATTCCACTAACTAATTTACTCATAAGGAATGTAATGCTACATTAATAACATTTCTATGCTTTAGTTTTATCTTATTTTTACATTTATGATATAATGAGGAAAGGTGGTCGAATTTGTTCCCGTGGTCTTTCCACTAAAACTTATGGGATCGAACCAGCACGTCGACTTTACCTATCCAGTAGCTATTCAATATTATCGTTTTATGATGCCATATCCCGAGAAAGAGGAAAGCAGTTATCGATTCTCGGCAATTCTTCGACCTTTTAATTCAAAGGTTATGCACACCATCTTATAATATTGTTTTCTGACTCAACGGGACTCAATTTCATGTATTTTTATATCAGGTTTGGTTCGTCATCATAGCGAGTATAATTTCGTTGATTTTGCTCTTAAGCTTACACCAACATTACCACCCAAAACTGATTCGTCATCATAGTTACTTTCTAGTTGACAAGATTGGGCGAAATATATTGTATGCTCTAGCGATCTTCAGTGGTCGTTCAGGATTTGGTAATAAAAAGGTCAATATGTTTTGTATACCAATTATATTGTTTGTATTATTTATGGTATACTATAAGGTAACTACTTTGTATTGCCCTATAAATCACCCTTCTCACTTCGCATTATGATTGGCGTGTGTGTACTAATGCTCGTCATTCTGGTTAACTCATACATTACCGTTTACATATCATATTTAACGGTAAGCAAATTTAAGCCGATTGTAAAATCTTTCGAAGAATTGGCTACTAGCAAAGAATATACAATAATGCAAGTGATGAACTCGGCATTTGCCAACTTCTTAATGGTATAGTCTATACATATAGTATACATTTATTGAAAATAAGCTATTATAGAATCATTATGAACAGAATACTACTGATGAACCTTACAAGACGTTAGGAAATTCGTTGAAAAAGAACCCCGAAATGCTATTCAATTTCAACACAGGACCATACAGCGCAATGCTGAAATACAACGGTGTATACGCCCAAGTATTACCGAAATAATTATGAATAATGAATCAAGATATATATTACATTACTTGTTATTACTAATATTTACTTTATAGCAAGAGACAGAGATTCAATACCGTATTGGGTTAGATTTGAATCGTAATGGTGGTAAGTGCCGTTTCACGGCCTCACCATTCCTACATAATAACTGGGAATCGGTCGCAATGGCAATGAAGAAAGACTATCGGTACAAAAAGGAGATAAATAAGGGGTTTGTTATAATACAACTATAAAAAAATATATTTTTCAATACCTATTAAGTGTAAATAGCCAGTAACCAATCAATAACTTTTACTAACGTGAAAATAGGCTTCATATTTTTATTCTTCTTATTTAATTTTTTAAAGGATGATGTATCTTTGGGAAACTGGTCTCGAGCAATACTGGTTCTCCAAATACGTGCCCAATATTGACAAGTGTCTCATCAAAGATCGGCTTTCACTACGCGAGGAAGTCCCTAATACAAAGCCATTGACAACAATCCAACTCTCTGGAGCTTTCTCATTGCTGATCGGTGGTCTTTCCCTTTCAATTTTGTGTTTTGTTCTAGAAAATATTCTTAGCTATCGTAAGCATAAGAAGAATAGTTCTGTGATTGTAGAGTAAAGGTGAAAACTCTTATGGACCACGTATTAAAAAAATATTTAAAAGTAATAATAAGTGATAGTTTATTTAAATAATTGATTCAGTTCTCAATTTAAAACATATGGTTCGGCCACTTGATACCTTATTACGTGCGTCCTAAATGAAAACGAAAAAAATTAAATATTATACACTTTAACACTTTTCTTTATTTGTTTTTGGTTGAAAAATATTATATAGTATTGGTTACTTAGTTAATTAAGAATAAGTACACTAACCCATAGCGTAGAGATACAGTATTACTTAATAAACTAGAACAAAGCACTCTGCAAATCTTATCTTGATTTTACATTAACCAATTAACCAAAGAAACGGGGACAATTGAAATATCAGTAAACAAAATACAAGGATTCATTTCCATTTCCATATTCAAATAGTAAACCTTTGATGCAAATTAGAATAATATTGACTTCAGCGGATGAGTGAAAGAATTTTGTAAAGCCAACAATTAGCATTTCAGAAAGTTAGCCAGTAAATGTATTGGTAGAAAAAAAATAGATATCAATTAGTTGTTTGTAGATTGGGCTGTACCCACCCTATTGATGCTGGGAAACTACGTAGTCGCCAAGAAAACGAACAAAGGGCCAAGTTTTCACCAAGTTATCACCGTATGTCGAGTGTTGCAGAGTTCAAAGGATAACGAAATCTATTATAGCATGTAGATTAAAACGAAGTACCAATAGTCTACGAATTGTTTTTATTTGGCTTACATACCTCTTCTGATAGGCATAAAAGTATGGCACTGTTTTAGGGACAGCGATATTCTTTATTACTATGACTAATCGCATCACATCACCATGGGGCCGAATTTAGTTCATTTAATCTAAACCATTTTATGACTTTCTTCAAAAACTTTATCATGTGTCAGGGCTTTCTGGGGGTAGTACTACCCGGCCCTACAACGAGCCATAAGGCGTAAGACGTTTCATTCTTAGCTCTGCGTGGTGGCAGGATTTGGAACTACATGGAAGCCTCAATACGTTGCCAAGGGATGTGATGTTTATTCATTTCGCATTAGTTTATGGGATGTAATAACTGGAAATATTGGCTTTTATTCGTGATGTTTTGAAGCAGGTAAGTGTATTACAAGATTTAATGTGGCAATAATATTGATACACATACGCATATCTTTAATTTTCTTATTTTTTTTTAGGTGTACAGGTTGTAGTTGGGGCATGATTTTCTTAATGAATCGTTTGCTGATACTCATCACCTCTCAGGAAGCTTTCCACAGAGTGGGAACAATATATCAGTTAATTTGGTAAATTATTTTTACAAATTTAACATTAGTTCATTGGTTTACTATAATTTTCATTTTCCACAGTCATAGTGTCCAGCAAGTGAATGCAAATTTTTGCTGGAGGTAACAACTAAATTGACCGAACCACTGTTATTTCTGAAGAACATGTCAAGAAGGTAACCATTTAGGAGAGACCGGGGATGCTTGGGCCAAAAAATTGAAACTCGCTTTATAGATTTTTAGCTGTTTTATGTAAATAATTTAATAAAAAAAACTTTTGTGTGTATAACAACTAAACTAAAAGAGATACAAACATAGATAAATATAGATGGCTGGCGTAATGCTACCAGTTTTGGGTTGGAGGCACCTAGCGGATGTTTGCAGAACGTGATGTCGTTTCCCGAAGGTAAGGTTATGCTTCTATTTGATCAAATGGAAATAGCTGGAGTCGTATGGTTTTGTTATTGTTTTCACTATTCTATCTATTAGACGTTAGCGTAGTAGCAGACGAAAATTGAGAAAAAATGAAATCGTAGCCCCATTTACAACAGCCATCTATACTTCTATTATATCTATATTCTATTATATCTATTACGTCTATGGATACAAACGTAATATTCAGCCAAGAGAAAGTAAATTACATTTCCTTTTCAAATACCTACCTCATTTTTTTGTTGCACGAACACAAAGTTTTAAAAACTGCTGTTTTTTGACAAAAAAAGTAGAAATTTACATTTTACCCTCCACTTCCCAAAATATTTTACATTTTTAATCAAAAATTTGTGTCGAGATGCGGCATAGTAATGCTCTTGTTTAGTGAAAAAATTGATTTTTTTCGTATCGGGAATATACTCAAAACCTCGTTGTCCCACCTAGCCCCTGTCCCAACCAGACCCGGTTTCCCCTACTTTAAAAAGTGTATACTGAATCATATTAATTTATATTTAACTACAGACTTTTTGGTGCAGCTTCACTGCTGGTGATTTCCCTTGAACGGCTTGGGGTTGGCTTAGGCTTGCTAACCATTGCATTGCGGGTTGACATTGGCTGCCAACTCTCTCAACATCCTGGCCTGCGCTTGGTTTGTTTACTACATGTTTGACGAAATAGGGCTGTACCATAGGTAAATTTTATTAAAATTAAAAAGTTCATGTTTATTTATTCATTATTTTCTGGTTTTTATGATTTAGCTTGCTAATTTTCCCACCGAATAACGCTCCAGTCTCCTTGTCAACCCCTTCTGGATTGTTAAAACTTCAGATGGCAACTTGAAAGTAGCCTTTGTGGTGTTAAAAAGCCATTGTAACTTTTTTTTCTGTCAGAAAGTTTCCTATTTCAAAACGGGTAATTATATCCATTTTACTTTCAAACACACATTTTTGTTAAACAACTTTTTCCCAATAGTTTTGTAGGGCTTTAAGTTTTCAAAGGGGTTTTAAGTTTTTTGTCTTCTTGAAGCGCTCTTCTCTAATGTACCGGGCATTAGCTGCCATGATGCCACCCTGGATCCTTTACTTGTTGAGTAATTCGTCAGCAGGTAGTGTGACATTGATTTCGGTTGCTGGAACTGCTCAATGCAATGCTCTTAGAAATGCCACTCGTCCATGATGAAGAGAATATAGCCACACATGTAAGCGATTATTGCTATTTCGATACCAGGCTCTGGTAAACCTAAATGGCAATAATGCTTTAGTTATTTTTTTTTAAATATTTTCCAACATTTTTTAAAACCAAAATTGTTTGAAAGTTCACATGTAAGGTCAAAATTACCTCAAATCTATGTGTGTGTTGATGAAGGTGGGTGTGGGGTGTGTTGAAGGGGGCGGAGGGAGGATTACTTGCCTTACGGGTCAGATTGTTGAGAATGCACCCAAGGTAAGGCGAGAGGGATGAAAGAACGTACAGTATGGTCCAAATAAACTTGAGGGGCCCATAGCACTAAACAGGTAAGGGCCCCTCAAGTTTATTTGAACCATACTGTATTTGGCCCGCCTCTTGTCGTTCCTCTCTGCAATCAGCAACCTATAACCTCTCTCGCTAGACCCACGTTTAAGTTAATTGAGATCTTTACAAGACCGGTGATGAGCGAAGTGTTGAAAGCGCAGGATGCTGCCCAAGCATCTCTCTGGAAGTTTCCTCCTATCATATGCCGCCAGCCACTGAAGCATCGCTCCACATTATCGTTCGTCATCGATGCCGACAACACCATGTCGAATTTATTGACCCCCAACAGATCCAGAATGAAGGCGATGGTCAACTCGGTGTTTAACACGACTGCCTCGTAGGTTTCCTCTGTAAAACAACACCTCAAAAACAACGCCTCAGCATAATTTTATTAGCGTATTTCTGTAGCTTGGTCTTGGTAGGCATGGAAGCAGCCCGATCGTGCAGATCCTTGTGCCAGCGCTTTAGCCATGACGAAATTTTTTCTCCAGCCTGTCAGCCTTTCGATATCGGCCTTGTAGTACGATATCCTTTTAGGTAACCTCTTCCTGGTATGCTCTTTCTCGTTTCTGGGGGTCATAACGCTAAACCACTATCGAAATTTTTAATCAACTTGATTAAACCCGCGCAGCTGTCGACAAGTTTGCGCTCTTGATAGAGCTCCAACGAGGCAATAGTCTCTCGACTAAACCCCTTCTTCATCGGTCCTACCTTCTGTTTCTCCGGGTTGCTGGGATCGAGATCTCGAGCGTTGAGACCGCAAATGCCCTTCAGGAGCTTCCCTTTCTCGATATCGTAGATCTGGCGGATTGGCTCGGAAGAGACAGCCTCGTCTTAAAATGGGATTTGGAATAATTTATTAATAGATTTTTATTATGATTTGGATGACACTGTGACATTAGTACATTCGATAAGAAATTCACGCTCGAAAAGCTGGCTCCGGACATCGTTCATTATGTGAACTACGTCCATCTTCAATAAGAGGCGACGGTGGGGTTAGTTGATCTTTGGTCCCTCTTCTAAATCAACCTAGTCGTCGTCATCATCTGGTTGCTGGATTGTTTGAATTGGATGATTGATCGCTGGGCTGAGGTTCCCGTCGGGATCGAAGCATGTGATAGTTTTGCGATTTTGACTAGCCCGTCCAAGTCATGGATGAAAAAAATTTTGATTTTTCAACCTTCTCGATGACTTGCTTGCGTAATGCGTACTGCTGTCCTCCTTTCAGTGCTCTGACATAGAAATAAACGACTGAGCTTTTTCAGATGGCTAGGGAAAATAACAGATTAGCTGAAATTATGCGCACTATTTTTTTTAATTACGGTGCAATTAGGTGTCCAAACTAAGTCTAGCATCTTGTTGGCGAGAACGTTTGGGGCTGGGACGATACCTCCCATGTCAACTCTGCCGTAGTACCTCCCCATGTTGTTCTTGTACCGCTTCAAGCGGGCAAAGGTCATTTCATCGATTCCTAAACTACCGGTTCGCTGTCTTGGATCCAGCAAACGAATGGCTTCCATTGCCAATCTCTTCTCGACTGTTGGAGGAACTCCTAATTCACTGGTCATCTTGCCGGTGTACGCCCATAAAATGGATTGCCCCGGATAGTTAAACATGTATTTCCTAAAAACGTCGTATTAGGCTGATCCCACTCTGCTTTTCAGCTCGATTACCCCCACCTGATGGTGTCCGAGTTCCACTTGGCTGTTTTGGTTTTCCCGTAGTTGCACAACTAATGATTTTTTTTTATTTTATTGATCAGATTTCATTTTATGGATATCATTTGGAAGTATACGTACTTGGGAACCTGGATTACCTGAATGAGTATAAGAGAGCTTCGAGAATCACCTTGTTCTGCTGCGATAATTATCTTCACTAAGCTTGACACAAATTGTTTCCCAATGAACTTAATCTGCTCTTTTATTTCCTCTTAGGCTCTTTTCTTCTCATTGCTACGAGTTAAGGCCACCCTAAAAATTTTTATAACGAGTTTCTTCTGAGAAGTAGTTCTGACGAATCGGATTGTTTTCTTCCTCACTTGTACACCCTCGACTGCCCTTGATCGAATATACGCTCATCTTCAAGAGCTCATTGTAAAACATTGATTTACCTTTTAATGTTTCACAATAGACAAAATATTTTCATACGCGGTTCATAATCAAACCAGTTATCATCCTCGTCTGTAAAGGATTCCTGATCTGATCACAGGGCTGATATGGACTGTGCAAGGTTAATTGGTGACAATAATGAGATTGCAGTACCTTCAGAGGGATTGGCCTTAGATTCTTGTTTAAATTGTTGCATTTAACGTTGCAAGAGTGAAATTTAAAGTTTTTTAATGACTTTAATCGGCTGGTATTGTATACGCATAAAAATGGTTTTGTGCAACCTTTTACATTAGTGCAACATCGTTATTTATTATTAGTTGGGTAGTTCGCGTGACTCTGGCTCGCCTGTGATGGTAGTAAGCCATAGTATTATTGATTAGTTAAATATTTTGTCGATCGATAACAATGATAAAAAGTCCTTGAAGTACGAATCCGTTCCAGTTTTTTTATCTCCATCTCATCCTATCTTTACTGTTTCAATGCTAGTTGTTAATAAAAATTACAAGGATTAATAGTAATACAACTTATTTTTAAATTCTCTTTTAGATTGCTTCGTCATCATCTCAACCGATTTCAAATTTATGTCAGCAGTACTACTGCTTAAAAGACAACTTAACTAAAAGACACGATAGATATAGAAGAAAAATCGGGTTTGATGTAAAATAATTTTACTTAATTTGAAAAAAGCGTTGACTGGGCATACGTGTTATGATAAATCCATAAGGTAAGAGTGTTATCTGACACACACACACTGACAATTCATTTATACGAAATGTTAATTTAATTTAATTTTACTATTTTTCAGCAAATGCATGTAGATGAACTGCGACACCTTTTAATTCAACCCCTTACTATTATCTATGCACTCATATGCATGAGAAAAAACAATTGAGTAAAGATGTAATTATTGTGTGTAAATATATTTTTTAATTGTATACATATTTAGTCCCTGAAGTAAAACTATTAAATAAAATAACCTATTTTAAAAATGAAATAAATTACAATGAATGGACTCATAAAGTTTTAAATGTGGATAAATATTAAACTTCGTGTAATTTTGAAAAAAAACAGGGAAGCTTTCATGACAGCATTTACTGTTTCAATTACTACAGTAGCCACCAAATTATTAAGTACGCCGCGCGTAGTCCCATAAAAGCGCGTGTAAAAGCACCCTCCGAATTTCAGCTCGGAAAAATCGAATTTTTGACTGGAATTTTTATGATTTCTCCCATGATGGCAGAAAGCTAATATATTGTTTATTTTAGAACCAGTAGGATCGTTGCACAGAAGTACAATGGTATTGTATTCAATAAAAGTTTTCTCTAGCTATCCAATAATTCCATTTCCTCAAATTGGATTTGGGAAAAAGATAACCAATCCACTCAAAACCCAGCAACTAATTTAGTTTTCGATTTTTTATTAACAGAGAAAGAAGCACTTCCTGTTTCTTTTGCTATTCTTACGTTATTCGCGCTACCTTTACGAAAATATGGACTGTTTTTTGCTTTGGCCTGTGTGTAACCAGTTGGATTTCTACATCATGGCAGAAATCTGGTTGGTTATAGGTAGGCTGCCTAAAGGGTTATTACTGGTTGTAAAAAAAAACCCAAGCTACCAGCATCCATCTACTGGTAATTTGCCGCTTCTCTGTCATTGCTATTTCCCTAGTGGAAAATGACCAGCTACTAATCGGCAATTTACCCGTTGCTTTTTTACTGGTCGGTAGCAAACTTAAAAGCAATGTACATTTTGCCTCATATTATTTTGATATTGCGTTGCTATAATAAGACTTATTTTGCTTGGTATGATAATAATAAAGTAATAAACTAATTAGAGTATATTAGTATTAATTGGCAATATTGATAATTATAGTAAGGCTCTTTTCGTCAAATGCTAACGTAATATTAAATGTTGACAACATTTTCGGAGTCAATTATGCGCACCCACGCCGCGGCGACGCGGTGCTCGAAAATAATTCATTATCATATTAATTAAGAATGAATAAGAAGGAAGAACTCAACATGGATAATTTCACACCATTTTATTTTTTTTAGAATATATACCTCTTTTTAGTCATACCCTAGAAACCTATTAGTTAAAACCTGTAAATAAATGTATTCTATAGTTATATAAGCTATTGTATAGTACATATATGCCATTGATTTTTTTCACAGTTAATCAGAATAAGTTCACTCTCTCAACTTGACGAAATCACTGTCATGAACCTATAAAAATGTTTTCAAAATTTACACGTATTGTAGATTATAATAGTGATTATAATAGTTCTTTGCTCTTCTCGTTTATGTAGAAATTAATATTTTCAGCTGCTGAGCTGACGCAATTACGTATACTGCCATACTGATTGTTTCAATAAAAAAATTCCCAAGATTACATTTTTTTCAATCTTTCTCGTAGACAGCATTGATTTGGTGGAAATTCCAGTTCTTTACTCGAAAACTCTGATTGTTATCCAGCGATAAACTCAAAAATAAGTTGTTATGCTTGCCTAAGTATATTTATATATTTATTTCTAAGCCTTCGTAATGCATGCCCGCTATATATGATAATCAAATTAAATAATAATTCTACTGTTATAATAATTAGAAGTATTGTGGAACAACCTAGATAATAACGAGATAAAAACTATTTTTAATTGTAAAACTTACATTTAAAAACCCACGTTGACGGTAAATTACTAGTTGGTTACTCGTGGGTAAATTACTCGTTGACTGCCTACAGGCAGTTTACATGCCGGGTTTGGCTCAAATCCTAGTAGGTTTTTAGCCTACCGGTTGCAGCCGACAGACGGGTAAAAAAAACAATGAAATACCAACCAGCTGCCCGTGAATGTTTTATTATAGAAGTCAATAACCAGTATATACAGTTCATAATACAGTAATACCAGGCTTACAAAAAGATATGTAAATGATGATGATATCACGACAACCCTGATTTCCCCATAGAAAGCTAGTTCGATTTTTTTTATTTAGATTGCCATTTTCTCCATTTTTAAGCACCACGGGGAGAGGGAGCAATGGGCTTGACATCTTGAAGTAGTGATTATTTCTATTGTACTTGTTTCAAAGCAGATTTTAAAATTGTTCGTTGCATATTTACTTGTAATTGGCGATTTCGGTGGAATATAAATGCATAGATATTTTGTGACTCACTGATAAGCGGCTTATGCGGGTCCAGCAAATGACGTAAGGACAAAACATGTGAAAGGGATTCAGGGAAATTATTATAATAACAAAAAGAAACTATGGAAAAGGAACACTTCATATTTTGCAACAAAACTTTAACGTAAACGTAATAATTTTTTTAAATTCTTTTTCGTAAAGTAATGGGTTTTACTTATATTTTGAAAGTAAAGCATGACTTTCTTTCATTGCGTAACCATCCGCCCACAATGTTTTCCAACCGACTACGATGTACAATGTTTTCAAATTCCAATGAAAAAATCATTGGCTTCACAGATATATTTATTTCAGGAGACAAAAGAGAATAATTTTGCAGCGTTGAAACCAGAGAGCTCTTAAAAATGGTAGCGAGGGTGATTCTGCAATTATCGAAAATGATAAATTAAGCATATTTTCAAAATTTGCAGAAAAAATTTCGTTAGAATTTCTTTTTAAAGTTAATTCAGATTTTAGGTGTCCATGCAATGATGGTTTATGGAACTATGCTTGAGAGTGATTCTATTCGTGAAGCTCAATTCAGAGTTTATGCTGTGCATGTAAGCTTTTATTTTAATACACGTCCAATAAGCTTCTTTTTCCTAACTTTTCTTCACAATTTTGCAGTATCCACCCTTCATGTCGATGATTAGAGACCCAAATTCCAAAAACAGTACACTGTATCAAGGATTGAGTGCTAGTTTCGTAAATTACATTGTTGAAGCCCTGAACTTAAGGTGGTTTAGAGGAACTATTTTAAATGTATTTGCATTCCAGCCTATTTCATACTCAATTTATCTAGTCTGGAATACGTCAACGAAAATGCAACCGAAGTGGCTAAAATAGGGCAAATGAATGCAGCATTTAAATCTCTTAAAAATGAGGAAAGTTACATGTTATATTTTTTAAATTAGATTAAACTAATTTTCAACTGAATGATTCTAACTTATATTCGATAACAGAAGGTGGACTTTCTTCTTTTCCTCTTGCACTTTTACTAACAGGTAAATCAGTCGGTGATCTCACTACCATAGCATTTCGAGAGATTTTTCTGTTTCTCGGCCCTTGGCCAGAAGAAGAGAGTCGATTGACTGCTGTCATAAGACCTTACAATTTGGGCAAACCTGCCCATAAAACATTTTTACATTTGTAGACCTGGATGACTATAATCACTTCAACTTTTATTTTTGCCTTTTTTATTACCACTTTGGGATTCGCTTATCGCTTCTTTTTAAGCTTTAAGATAGGCCTACTAAACGACTCTGGCTCATTCTCCCACATCCTAGCCGAAACTCTAATGTATGCTATGTCCATTTTATTGCAACAAGATAAATTCTTGCAATAATTTAAATGATTAAGCTTAATAATGTTATGTCTTAAATGTATGTGACATACAAGGGAATCCTTTGGGAGGCTGTAATCTAAAACGGTTAAGTTTTCGGCTGGCAGTTGGCTTGTGGCTCTTGATGGCCGTTGTGTTGATTAATTTGTACACGAGCACAATTACTGCATATTTGACGGTTACCAAATTGGAACCCATCGCAAACACATTCGAAGAGTTGATTAGCTTTTTTGAACCGTGGAAAATGTTTGTTAACGATGCAGAAAGGTCATCCAAATCTTGCAGTTATGAGGGTAAACATTTTGTAAATAAAATCCTCATTAAAAAGGAAAACTATTAACTGTAATTTATACAGGAACAACAGGAATACGAACCTTACAAAAAGATACTCGAACACTGTTAAAAATCTCACCCGTTTTACCGTTTTGGCGCTCACCAGAAACAGGTAGCGCACATCGGAAAAGGGGGGAATCCCTACGTCGGGGACAAAACAGGTAGCCCCGTTCGAAAGCGGTATTAAGTCCCCCCTCATTCAGGCAGAGCCGTACCTTTAACAGGGACAGTCCTCCCTTAAACAGATAAGAGAAAAGATTTTACCTCTCTCTCGATATATGTGCTATCTAAAATAATGATTTAACCATGAATATTTAATAGACTTTTATTTTATAAATTTGCTATAAATATTCAAATGATTACATGATTGAAATGAATGATGAACTATAGACTAAGCCGGTTTTATACACGTTACTGCTACATAACAAGCCTAGTTCAACGATCCCATTTTTCGATGGGTTTGAATAATATATCTGTTTTATTCTAAAAATACTACAACTTTTCATAAAATGAAATCATAAGTATCATCATAATATGCATCTCTAAAAAAAAATTTAAGGCAGGATAGCGCGACCTGAACTTTTTAACCCGGGATAAAGAGAGAGAGAAAGAGAGAGCAACACTGTGACCTTCGTAGCTCATATTTAAAAGGTATAGGGGGGAATAAGAATAATGACCCCTTGCTCCCAAGTGATCACTTTTTCATTTTTTTTTATGCTAACGCGTTTTATTTACTTACTTATATTTTTTTTTATTATACGATTTATGATAATATATTCTCAAATACTTTAAACAATAAAAGAAAAATTTGGATTGTTTATGTGAGGTATCAACTGTAAAATTTATACTTAGATATGATAGCCCAACGCGACTTTTTCTGACCCGGGATAAAAAGAGAGAGAAAGAGAGAAACACTGTGACCTTCGCAGCTCCCATTGTATAGAGAGAAAAAAAAGCTCCACGCTTCCATGCTCCAGCCGACCACCTTTTTTACGTTTAAATACAATATAATTTATTATGTGTCCTTGATATTAATTTTTCTCATAATGAACTTTATAGTATCAAAACAAATACATATTATGCTTGCTTTGATTTTCTTTTTTAGCTATAATTCATAAAGATAAATGAATAAAACGTATAATCGCACCAGGCGAGTTGAGGCATGTTTAAGCGAACAAATCGTTTGTTGTTGACAACTTGGCAACGACGCACCCCACATTTGACAGTTTCTAAGCAACTAGTCAGCGTCTCATCGGATGTTAACAAGTCGTCGACTCGTCGTAGTGCTTTTTTCAAGTTTGTTTACACTTTTTCAAATATAGTTTTACTAATTAAATTGTGCTCTGTTGTTTTTATATTTCCACTGAATTCACATAAGATATTGTTAACATTTGTGGTAAGTAAGTTGCTGCTGTTTTTTTTTTACATTACGCGGCTTATAACCTTTTAAAAAGTTTGTTTACATTTCCCTAGACAGGACATTACACCATGCATGGAAAGTTCCCAAAACATGAGCATCAAATGTCTTAATTCACCAGCATCACTTTATTAAGGTATTTATTTTTATTTGTTTTACCTAACTGATCACACTTTTAATGCCTCACATTTATAATTTCTCCCCGTAGGCTGATATGTTCCACGATTCCACATTGCATCTCATCATGTTCCCTGGTATTATTTTTTTTATACTGTTACTATTTTACAAATTTATATTTATGCTGTCATTTTTTTACATGTGAATTCCACAATTAGTCAGCGAGCACCAGTATCATCACTTGAATAAACAACTCAATCGTTCAAGCAAACTTTATTTGCTTTCTAATCCATTCCTGAGGTATACAATTTTAAAATATTTTTGTCACATCAGTATGCTAGCTTTAATTATTAATTTCTAATTTTATTTGTCTCTAGTTGTGGGATGGGATGTACGAAACCCAGGGAACTACTAGTTATATCATCACCAAGAAAATGATGACCTCAACTCAAGAAAAATAATTTAAAAAGTTCCATTTCTAAATTAACCATAGTATTTAGTGGTATACTGCACCAAAATTGTATTTTTAATTTTTTTTTTATTTTTTTAATTTTTTTGTATTCATTTTTTAATTTTTTTATGTATTTCTTCTTTAAAATACACGGTGGTCTAGTCTAATTTTATTTGCATTTTTTTAAATCAAAATAAAATTCGCTCTTTCTATGCAGAGCTGTATTTAGGGCTAGGTTTTTTTCTATTTATTTAAGATACTCAATACTGCCCATTTTCGGGATTATTAAATACCGAATTATGGTAGGGACTTTCCACCGTTTTTAGGGGTCCACTACCGCTCAAAAAATTTCGGTAGAAAAAGCTACCTAAAACTGCATACACGATTATCGGTAGTTTTTACTACCGGAAATCGGGTAAATTTTTTAACAGTGAATGGTTCGATAAACATCCGGAACTCTTCACCACTTCCTACAATGAAGTTACAGAACATATTATCAATGAGGGCTGCAATCATATTGGAGTAAAATATTTAACCTAGTATGCAGCAACAGTTTTCTTTAACTCAATTTTATACTTACTGTTTATAAGACCCTAATATCGAGCGAACTTCGTATCAATACTGATTATAAGAAAAATGGAAGATGTCGTATGGCTTTGTCTCGACCACTAGATGATAAAGTCTGGCTGTCAGCATTTGCGTTGCCAAAAAATAGTCGCTTTACCTCAGATGTGAATACCAGGTACTGAACTCTTAATTCCACAAAAAAACGCATTTACCAAAGAATTCATTTTACACAATAGCATAATGAAGGCTAGGGAAGCGGGTTTGATTGAATACTGGAAAAAATGGAGTCATGGTATTTCACTAAACATGGACATGTGCAGAAACCCCGAAAGGGAAAGTGGAAATAAACAGCTGAGATCAATCAAGTTAATTAAATTGACAAGCGCTTTCTTTGTTTTTGGGGGTAGGTGTCGCTTTTGCAACAACCACGTTTATATTGGAAAAAATTATATGCTCTTATTTTATCAACATGAACACCGAGCCATCGTTACAACCAGCTTGCGCATCGCGACCCTTAGAGGGCCGCATAGAAAGTAGCGCCACCGCTGCGCCCCATAGAAATACCCCGACAGAGGGATACGAGGTAGCCTAGCGGATAGGAGCGCCGGTAAGCCGGTTCGTATCACCGTGGCCGGCACCGGGAGGGAGCGGGGATAGGAGGTTTGAGACCCGGTCCTGGAGCTTTCTTATTGGCTTTTTCAGCTATTTTTTTTTTTTTGGCTTTGGGTTTTATTGCATTCTTATTGGTTTCTTAGTTAATTAGAATATTTAAAAAACTATTATTATTAGTACATTAGCCTCCAATATAGGAAACTAAAAAGTGTCGGATAGGACCTGGTAGGCGATTACGTCATAGGTGGGTGAGGAGGTAGGTAGGGTGATGGGTTAGTTGGTGGGATACGTATGTTACGTTAGGTTCATCCAGGTTAGGTTATTTTATATTAATTTTACAAACTAATTTCGGCCACATTGGCGACACCGCCGAATTTATCGGTGGCGTTTTTTTCTACATGCCCTTACGAGCCGTCGCTCGCAAGCTGGTTATAACATCTGCTTCAGTGTCTAGGGTGTCTTTTATCCACTCTGGAATTGATAAAAAATGGCAATTTCTTTTCTTGAAATACGCCAGCATACATTATCACAAGAAACTGACCAATTAATAAATTATAAGTTATAGAATTCAATCATTTTTTCAGATTTTGCAGACCCACATAATTAATTTTAATTTATTATGTCTTAAAATGTAGTATGCCGTTTACAGTGGCATCTTCGCTGTTACTGGAATCTGTTTTCTTGGAGTTACTGCATATCAAAGAGGAATACTAAGTTACTGATAAGCCTTCATTTTATTTTTACGTAAAAATATGCCAGGCTACCTGCGTGAACGTTAAAAATTATAACGTTAATTTTAATGATATAATGATATTATAATAATTTACTGAATGACAAAAAATATATGGTTAAATTAAATAATTAATTTTAAAAAATGCGGTTGAAAGGGGAAATTCTCGACAAATAGGAGAAGGAGGATAATCTACAGATTCTCCCGATTCTTCAGAATCTTTGGAGTGACTAGAACCTTTCGAATCTTTGGAAATATTAGATTCTTTCGAATCTTCACAATTTTGCGAAGGAAAGGCAGAAAATCCCTACGAAAAGATTGCAATCATGGCAACGGCAGTAAGGATTGAAATAATGGCTACTGTTCTCCTGGTCGCTGCCATATCAAATAAATTATCAAGTTTGATTTGAAAAAAAACCTATCGCAATTTCGTATTTCCTAGTACTAAAATTCATGGTGGAAATCCTTCAATATTGTCTCGAATGTAGAGCGCACCCTGTACCATAAAAATATATAATGAGATTTTTCAAACTAAAAATAAATATTGTATAATCTTTAAAATTGTACCTTGTAGCTTGGTTATTTATTCCCTGCTGCTTCACTCGTTTGCAATAATGGATTATTAGATTATTTTGAGTGTGCCATCGCCTATGTTCTAGTCCAATTAATAAATTTGTTTTAGGTTTTTCGTAAATCCTTTGTGGATTTGTTTCATTTTTTAAAAATTTTATGTTTACATTTTGATGCTGTTGCTACCATTCCTATATTTATACTATATATATATCATTACAACTGTTATGTATAAATATATACGTCTGTGTTTGATATATTGTGAGGTGTGATTTTCAGACTTTCAGTATGGCACATTTCTTATTTTGATAACCCTCGTTATTTATGGTGTTCTCAGTGACTTCGACTTCAAACCTTTAATCTGACCCTATTATCAAGTGAATAAGGTATTGACACGTGATATTGGGATGTGAGTGCAGTGTCACCCGAGAGAAATATCTTATTACGTTGACATTTATCCTTTTTCGAAAAAGAGAGTGAACAAATGTAAATCCGCTCCGACCGGCCGTCAAATGTAACCTACAGAGCATTTAAAAAAATTCAAATAGAGTTTCAAAATCGAAGAGAATAAGATCGAGGAGATGTTATAGAGCCGTAATTGATTATAGTAAATAATCGGTGAGACGGTGACACCCTTCTCTGAGAATATTTTATCAACTTTCAAACAGTATTTGAGAACAGTATGTATTATATTGTTGAAGCTACGTAAAAAGACTACTCAAATTGTTCTAATAAACGCTGTTTTATCCGATCAATACATGAAAGGGCATAATGTCTTTTCATTTTGCATAATTGTATATATAATTGTGATTGATGGGTTGGTGGCTTGCCAATATTTTTAAATTCTCTTAAAATGGACATGATTGATGTTAGATTTTCCCTTATTTTTGTCATCATCATTAGAGATACGTTATATATTTTGAGCCAAACAAGGCCCATTGTAGCAATAGGTTCTATATTATCCATTATAAATAGAAAGTACGATAATGTTTACCAATTACAACCGTTACATCTGCGTTAAGTTACTTTTTTTAAAGTTACGTTTACGTCAACATTACACACCTATCAAGAGTAAAAGATTTATTATTATTAAATTAGGCAATCACTACAACTATAATGTGTGTGCTATTTTCTAAAGCTAGGTATGACTATAGATAGGATTAGATCAGAGTATATAGTTTATTCGTGATTTCTTCTGTCCCGTATCTTCTTCTTCCGTGTGCTGTTTTTATTTTCCTATTTCAGCCGAATAGAATTGATAGCTGATGAAGAAATACGTCAAAGTGGTCCCCATCAACTGCGCAAACCCTCTGTTAAAAGTTGATAGTAAATTTTGTTTCAGTTTAATATACCGCGGGAATAAGTCCTTTTCCGATGCTGAAGAAACCACTTGCAGTAATTTGAGGGTCAAGCTGCGACACTTGCCCAGCAAATGACGTAATCTATATTTTCAAATATAATTTATATTTTTTAACTATGTTCTTATTCATTGAAAAAAAAAACTGGTTTTACTACTTACTTGACGTTGTAAAACAAGGTTGCCTTTGTTGGTTTTAAAAAGTACCAAGCTTAGTTTCCGTGACTATAATATGAAATGTAATAAAAAATAAAACTCTCAATATTAAAATGCTCACCAATGTAGATAACTCATTACAGATTAATAGAAAAATGTTTTACCTGATTTTTCAACTGGTCAGCACTGAAACTAATTAGAATCAAATCAACAAAATGAACTAACAAAATGGAAAACATGACAAAATATATGGTCCAGCCACGACTCGAAAGAGAGGCGACCATCACGTAAACAAAAAAGACGGTGGCAGCAATAAAGATGTAAGAAACTTCTAAAAGGAGTAATGGGCCAAATGATCGATTAATCAGATTAATTGAGGAATAAATCCGAACGTGCTCGTTTTGAAGTTCTTTCAACTGATCTATTCCATCATTCGAAATTTTGCGAACAATTTTCCCAATAGTTCGAAGTTGATTCGCTACCAAGGAGCATACGAGACAGAAGAGAATCAATAAGGACATAGGGTAGACAAATGCAACGAGCGCAGCAATTTCCAGAAAAATCCGGAACGGTGTCTCTTGTTCTGTAAACATTTCAGTGACTGTGGCTATCGATAAGAGCGCTACCTGCGTGAATGCGATCAATTTTTTTGATTTTTAATTTATGATATATATGCAACTATGTTCAATTTAATTTAAACTATACTGAAGTTAAAATGTAGGTGATTCCTGCTGCTGAAAGTTTCCGATACTTGGAAAAGTGATGCTGTTGTTCAAGCTCAGACATCATCTTAGAAAGATAGTTTTCCGTCTGATCTAATGAGTTCCTCAACTTTCTGAAGAATCTGGCCATTTTAAATGCCGCAAAGATGTAGATTCCAACAGTACTGATAGCCATGCTCCCGTAGTCTACCACAATAACGTTCCATACGAATGTATTGGGACCGGGCTTGTCCCCAGAAACGTCCTTAGCATTGCTCAAATAGGCGACGGTTGCTGCTTTCTGTGAATTTCCGTTTACGATAGTCAACAGAATAATGTAGATGATTAAAGTAAATAAAAATGCCAAGAAACTGTGAAACATTTGCAGCCATTTCACCAAATTCTATTAAAGGATTAGGAAAATATAATCATTTAGATTGAAGTTCAGTTGTAATTTGTTGCTAGAACATTAAAAATCAACTTACTTTTTGGCTTGGATTTAAATAAATCCCACTAATTGGTAAGAAAAAATCGATAAAATGATTCAATGCCAAACAAGTATTGGCCTCATACTCATGATTTTGACGACTACTAAAAGTTTTGACGGATGATTTCTCAACCCCATTTGAAAAAATCCCAATTGGGAAAAAGTTCTTTACGATGTTTTTCATCACGAAGTTAGTATAAAATTATGTTTAACTTGTTTCCCAGGAAATAATACCGATGTTGATAAATGATTGGAAACTAGGAAGAAGACTAAGCAACGGCCACGGAATGTGCAACTTCGTGAAAATATATACCATAAAACATTGTTTTATATGGATGCAATTTTGCTGCGGTAATTATTTGTGATTGATTGACTGCTTTGTCACGAAAAAACGACAAAAAATAAGACAAAATATTGTTATGCTGTACTTTAGCTATTTTGCGACCGGCTAAAATGTCGTTCAATATAAATCGATTTTATTTGTGACATACAATTACAATATGCCAAGTCATTTCTTAGTTATCGTCATTTCTTCATCTGAATTCATTCCATTATTATATAAGAACACTTCTAATGTATTGATTTTTATTTATTATTTATTTCAAAGAAAATAATTAGAGGACAAAATACATATTGAAAAAGTAAGTGCCTACAATTTTGTCGTTCCTTGGATGAGGGATGGTCTTCTATCCAAAGGTGAATTTGGTCATTGGTTGATAGTGTTGTCCTTGAATAAGTAAATTGGCATTTGAGGGTCACGCCGGGGAATGGCTGCACTCTCGGTAGCTCCCTATTTTCTCAATTGGGACTAGCTGTAGACCACTGTTTTAGAAATGGAAAGTAGTCGAGACTTTCATGAGTTTTTCAGTTAAATCTGTTTTAAAACGCGATTGTATACCGTACCTGAAGTGAAAAGTTTGGCGACTGTATCTGGCTAAAGTAGAATTTGCTATAGCTAATAGCTAAAGTAACGGCCTCTTTCGACCCATTCAGTTGCTGTTTCTCTCTACGCAGGGCGTAATCATGTGTCGCATTTCTAACAGCGTACTCTTATGCCACCTCCCGGTGTCTGGCCTGCGTGCAGTTAGCAAGCATCTCGTATAGATCAACAGAGAGCTCATTTTTCACTATTCCGCTCTTTCTAACTTCGGTCATCATATGCGGCTACTACGTAAAATTAGCTACTTGCTACTCACCGGTAACAACTATCAACACTGATGCAATTTGGTTAATCTCTAAAAGTTGGCAACTATCAACTAGCCGGCAATCAACGTCCTAATAGCGACCACTGCCAAGACGTCACACATCATTTTTTTTATTGCAAAATTTCTGTTGTTATAATTTCTGCGGCCAATCCCCACAGCTTTTATAATTTTTCCTTTTGTAATAACAAAGCAACCAACAGCCACTTGAGTTTAGTGAAAATACGGTATAGAAATGGAGATATACATACACATTGATGCCATTGGGGTGTTATAAATTTTACATTTTTAAAATTCTCTATTTTGAAAACTCTAACTAAATACTTTCATTTTGATTTGGGTTTGTACTTGATGGACGAAGTCATTGTCCAAACAATATGTGTTTAGTCATCGTGATTCAAAGTTTATTTGGCTGCTAAAAAAGCACACTAACAAGATCCCGTTTCGAGATATAGGTCCAGATAAAATTGTTTATTGTTATTAGTTGAAAGATATCTTGCAGTTGCATAATGATTTTTAAAAAATTTAACCCTCTTATTTGAATAAGGAGAAGAGCCATTTCTGATATCTGGCTTTATATATATATATAATATATTCCGTCGGTATAGGAGAAATAATATCAATTATAGACCAAAGACCTCTAAAGTGAATGAAACTATTTCAATATATTGGCCCGTTTTAGTATTGACCAGGGCTGAAACTACAGTTTAACCTGCCCTTCAACACGCTTCACCCGCAGTTTAAGACGTTTAGCCTAAGAGATTTTTGGCTAAATCACAGCAGAATCAGCATGGCATTTTTAAAATTAAAAATCCAATAACTCTCGTCTCACTACGAGCCCATAATAGATAGGTGATGTAGCAATTCTTTTTTTCTCTCTCTCTTTTTTGTAACATGTTTCCCCCATAAAGACGTGTACCGAAAGCATGCATGATAAATCAGAAGTCAAGACCTAAACAACTCGATTGACATTCGTTGTACCTAACCAACAAGGATATCTTGAAATTTTCTCCTTTAGAGCTCTGACAGTTCTCCGTATCATTTTTTTTTAACTTCAGCACTTTGTTTAACAAACAAAAAGAATTTTTGCTATAGGGAAACAAGAGAGTACATTTTCGCGCAAGTGGGAAAAAGACAGCTCTCAAGAATGGTGTTAGGAATGTTTCTGAAAATGTTAAAATTGACAAGCTAAATGCTTATTTTCCCCCTTCGCTTTTAAATTCAATAACTAACTTTTTTATTTGGTTCATTCAGATGGTAATTATTAATGTAAAAATAGTTCATGGAACAATGCTTGATCATGGTATTCTTCGTGGAAGTCATTTTAAGGTTTATGCTCTACAGGTAATTATTTTCAAAATATATCTCCAGTAAACTTTGCGTCCTTCCTTACTTTTATGTCGATGATAAAGACCCAAATTTCAAAAATAAAATTTAGTATCAGGGTTAAAGTGACAGTTTTGTAAACTACATTGTCCAAGACTCCAAGTCTCCAACTTAAGGTAGTATACAAGAAACTGCTTAAACTTTTTTTTTGTACTTTTGAGTGTTCCATTTATTTAGTTTGGAGTACGTCATGGAAACGCAACAGAAGTGGCCAATATAGGGCAAATGATTGCAGCATTTAAGTCTCTAAAAGACAAGGAAAGAATTATTTAAATCCTAAATAAGTTTGCAGCTGAATGATCATAATTTGTATTGGATTATAGAATGTGGACTTTTCTTCTTTGCCTATGGCACTGGGAGTGACAAATAACAATAAATCGGTCGTTGACACCACCATTTCAGGCAAAGATACCAAGGAAAGTCGAGATGGGAAACAGAAGCCAATCTTTAATATTTTTAATTAAACCACTAGTTTTTTTCATGTGCTCTATTAAGCGAAGCCGAGAACAATCGTTAAGTAAAGATCAGTTGATATTTTTCACATAATTTTAAAATCTAATCCATTGTTTTAGTTCCTCAAATGAAACAACTAAATACAACACAGTATCACCTCGCTTATAAAACAACTTGCTTGTAAAACTTATAACGGGCGCCAGGTGGCCCTCGTGCCTTATTGCGTACAAGAAACCGCATACTAGTCGGTTTTATAAGCGGAGCGGTAGTGTTGTCCATTATTGCAATGAAATTAATAACTATGAATGGACTCATAGTGTTAATTTGAATGAATATTAGTGCTGAGAACCAGTGACGATAACAATATTTATATTCGATTTGAATGTTGATTTAATAGCAAAATGAATTTGATTTGAAAGGCAAGAAGGCTCTTTCACCTGCCTTTACCGTTTTTAATTATACTCTATTGAGTAAATCTTGAGTACATTTTTTAGAATCATAGAAAACCCGATAGCTATCATGCTCCTATATTACCGGGCTGGCACTGCAGTGCATATACTAATACCCTTCTAACGTTGCTGCTATCAAATATTTATTTGTATTTTTGCCCGAGCTCGGACAATATTGATCAGAATCGGGAATGAGAGAGTTGTTGCACGGGCAACGGAGACACGTGTTCAGCAATCTAGTCGTTTCTCGTGACTTGCGTTCTCGTAAAATATGATAGACCAGCCAAACTCACCTCCCCCCTCTACCCCCTTTATTATACTAGATTTTTAAAAATAAATCTAATCATTTAAGATATCATCATTATATAATCTTTTCTTGGTTCTTTGTATATCATGTTTGACGACCTTTAATTCTTTTTGATTACGTAGAAATAAATATATGCTGGATCATACCGATAGACATAAACTACATATATGCTGATCAGTTGATTATAATTTGTTGGGAGATGAGGGAATTAATGACTCAAGGCATAGTCGATCTACTCGCAAGAGGTGTATTACGGGCCATGGCGCGGCCAAGAGTGACTAGATAAGCGGTTACAAGCATGCACGAAAGAGAGAAGAGGGGGGATGACAGAGACATCTAGCAGTGGGCGGAAGAATAGCATAGGCCTCGTAACAAATTATTCTTCTGATAGAATTCAGTTTCGAGCTCGTAAAACGAAAAACCCACAAAGTGCGTCATATGGCATAGAACCGTTGCTTAGCATCCATATTACTACCCATAGCATCGGAAATAAAAAAATCTTTATTGTGTGGATGAATTATGCATGATTTGTCTAGAGTTTTGACAACTGTATTCGATATATACATACACACACACACACACACACACACACATATATATATATATATATATATATATATTTGTTTTCAAACAACTACTTCTGTCATAGTTGGTAGTTGTAGGTCATAGTCAAAGGAAGGAAAGTCTGATTTTTTCGTAAAATGCGATGTATGTAAAAATGCAAAACTATAATTTTTGTTTCTTATTTTCCAGGAAGTAGATTTTTCATCAATGCCTTATGGACCATCACTCGGCAATCTATCCCTAATAGGGCTTACTACTATAGCATACCAAAAGAATTACAATAAGTCCATGGCCGAAGGAAGAGAGTCGACTGACTGTTGTAATTAAACCATATGATTTTAAGGTATCATATCATATTAATATCTTATCATATTAAATTTTTAGTAGATTACGCCTGATTCAAAATTTTTGATTAAGTCTAATGCCCCATATAAGACTTGGACGATGATCGTTATTTCAACATTGATCCTTGCTTTGTTTTTAACGTTTTTGGATTTATTTATTGCTTTTTTAATCCTAAACTAAAAAACAGAAACACTCTTTCTCTAATGGAATTAGTAATTTTCTTATGTATACCGTGTCCATACAACTTCAACAAGGTGAGCTATTAACAAAGAACTGGGATCTTTTTGTTTCAATATTTCCAACCATTTCAGGGAGTAGATTGGGTGCAGATAAAATGGCTCACTCGACTTTCCGTATCGTATTGGGTCTTTGGCTTTTAATGACTGTTGTATTGATTAACTTTTACACCAGTACTATTACCTCGTACTTGACGGTGACCAAATTGGAACCGACCGCAATAACACTGGAAGACCTGGTCAATCATTATAAACAGTGCCATAAGAAATACAATGCAAAAAGGCCATCCCTTGATGTCTTAATGGCGTGTAAGTTGCATTTACAATTTTGTTTGACACACAAAACAACTTATATAGATCATTTAAATAAATAATTTGACATAAACAAAACTCAAAATATGGTCCTTACAAAGAGATAACTAATTGGTCTGAAAAACATCCTGAATTCTTTACCAATATCTACAATGAAACCGTGGTTTTCAAGCACAGTAATACTAGGACCTTGAGTCCGTCAATAGAGTCTTTTGGATAGAGAGAACGAAGGTGTACCTGTTGATTGATTATAAACATGACAATATACCGATTTGAAAGCAATCTTTTTTTAACATATTTTAAAATATACTGCTGCATGCTTCTTTCTATACCTTCCCATATTGAAAGATAGTAAGCATTGTTTATGAAAACTAAATCTACTTAAAACAATGACAATAGCAAACTAATAAAAAAAAATAGCAATGTCATGTAAGTCGACGGATAAGCCCTGATCCAAGAATAAAGCATTAATTTGTTCTCCTTGGAATCAGTAGGACTTTCGCGTACAAAAGGATACAATACGCAAAGTCAAAATTGAAAAATGCCATCATTATATGAGTTGGCCGTCCAATAATTTCATTTTCTAAAACTGGATTTAATGAATACAGATCAGTCAATTCCGTCTAAAGTCAGTGGTTAATCAAATTTCCTTTTTAGATTCATGGACAAAACAAACCATTGTTACATTAAGCTGTAACTTCCAGGAAATGTATTCAATCTCCCAAGTTAATGAGATATCCTTTCAAAGTAAACATTATTTGATAATTTTTATACATAAAACCAATATCTAGCAGAGATGTGCTTCGATTGCTTTTGATATAGAATCCGCGCACTTGTAAGCTCCTCTCTTGAAAAGCTCTCTTCTTTGAAGTCTCTTACTTCTCCATTGAAAAGATTTATAAATGACTACTAGACTACGTCGATTGCTTTTGATATAGAATCCGTGAACTTGAAAGCTTTTCTTTTTGTTTTATAAATGAACGCTGGACAATAAAATGCAGCAATAATTGGTTCTTCTTTGAAACAGTATCTTTGCGTAGAAGGGACAAAGACTCAATTGAAGTGCAATCAATACGAGTTTTCCCTATAGATGTCCAATAATCTCATTCCCTCAAATTGGATTTGAGAAATAGATTAGCCAATCTGAGCAACAGTCGAAAACTAATATAGTTTTCCAATTTTGTTTTGTTTGTGGGAAAAAGAAACACTTCCTGTTTTTTTTGTTCCCGTTACTGTACAGTTCAATGTAAATAAAACTCTTCAGAACTCAGTAAATTGGTTGATTCTCCCAGCTCAGGTAATCAAAGTTCCTTTCAAAGTTAGGATGATTTGCAAGTTTCTATACATGAATCTATTATATCTACCAGAGATGTGCTTCGATGGTGTTTGTTATAGACTATATCGTTATATTAGTTGAATGAGGGGGAAAAAATATAAAAAGAGAAAATAGCATTTGTTAGATCCAGTACCTGGCATGAATCGGCGCTTTGAAGGCAAACTTTTCTTCGCTGATGGTTTCGTGTTGGAATCAAGATCAAAATAAAACAAGGTATAATGTTTTGTGTAAAATTCAATAGTTGTGTTAAAACAAGTATAGTTTTTTTTCTCTTTTTTAATTTATAAAGCAGATTAAAGTGATAACGTTGAGAACTTGACAAGTAAAGGTAATATATAGAGCAGTTTTTGAAAACGTTTACGCTAGAAATGTTTTGGTTATAAAACTGGTTCTCAATAAATTTCTTTTTTTAATTAGTCCAGTTTCTTATAAGGCCCGTTTTTAAAAGCTATTTATACTTTTACTCGTGTTTTCTTTTCTGTCAATTTTGACGTAATCAATAGATAGAAATGTGTGAAACGTATTTCCATTCATTTTTTTAAAATGATAGCAATATTTTACTGTTTCGACTTCGCTATACTAGGTTTACGAAAGATAGACAAACGATACCACCTAACCATACCTAACCAACTAACCAAATAAAATTGTTGAAAAATCCAAAAATCTTTTTAAAAAATCTGAAAAATCCAAAAACTTTCAGAAAATCAAGATTTTTTCCCATTTTCGGATTTAGTTGTAATGTAACAAGTACACTCAAACGTAGATTGGCCAAACCCTTAATTTAAACGAAAATGTAGATTTGGCCGTTGCATATTTTTGTTGTTCTATTTCGGCTAAATGTCAACATACAGATATTTCGCTACTCGTGATAGGCCAGTGTGGGTTCTACATAGAACATAACTATAACCATCAGAAATGGATTAATGGCGGTCTGAGCAGTTATCATTATACAGAAAAGAAACTATATGGAAAAGGAGCTTATTGTGTTGTAGCTTATTGTTGACGCCGTTTCGTATAGTACCTGGCTTTACTTCATCATTGGAAGTTATGAGCAACCAAGGCCCCCCTCCATTAAGTAAACATCCGACCAAAGTGTAAAATGTTTAAAAAATTCAATATGCAAAACCAATCATTGACTTACACACAGGTATTATTTATTATAAAAGCACAAAGGAGATCGTCACTCCGACGTCGTTGAAGGCCGAGCTTGGTGTCAAAATAAGCGGCTAATTTTTTCTTGATTTTGGTACCCGTTTTGTTGGGGTTTTTGGGATTTTGGGGACGCACAATTTTAGGCCGAGGTCGGGTGGGAGGAGTTTAAGAGATATATTAGTTTAGATGGTAAGCTTAGAGCTTATGATCGACCTTCGCTTTAAAATTGAATAAATATTTTTATTTTTTATTATGTGGATTCAGATAGTAACTATTCATGTGAAAATAGTTCATGGTAGTATGCTTAAGAATGGTGCTCTTCGTGGAGCTTATTTTAAGGTTTATGTTTTACAGGCATTTCTTATTAAGTTAATTCAGATAGTAGTTGTTCATGCAAAGATACTTGCATAATTTCTGCATTAAAGCAATATGAGACGAGTAATTTTAAAAATAGATATAAAATTTAGTAATAACCATTTCATGACGAGACCGTGACGAGACATTCCAATGCCTTAGCAACTCAGATGAGTAAGTCCCAAAAAGATTAATAAATGAGCGATGGACAATAAAATACAGCTATAATTGGTACTTCTTTGAACCAGAAGTATCTTCGTCGCGTAGGAAAGACAAACAAGGGTACAATTGAATCGCAATCAATACCAGTGGCGGATCCAGGGGGAGGGCGACCAGGGGGGGGGGCCACCCCAATTAACACGGTAGATAGATAGCAGGTTGCGTAAAATTGCCCCCGGAAGTCACATAAGACCAAGATCGAGGTCTGAATTCACCGCCGATCAATACGAGTTTTCCCTATAAATATAAAATAATCTCATTCCCTCAAATTGAATTTGAGAAATAGATTAGCCAATCTCAGCAACTAATCTCATTTTCAATTTTTTTTTTCATTCATGCAAAAAAGAAACATCCCCTATTTGTTTATTCCCGCTTCTGTTCATAAAGCTCTGTAGATTTCAGTAAATTGATTCTCCCAGGTAATGAAAGTCCCTTTCAAAGTACGGATGATTTAGTAAAAACAGTCAGTAACTAATCTAATTTCCAATTTTTTATTCACGTAAAAAAGAAATACTTCCTATTTGTTTGTTCCGCTTCTGTTCATAATAAAGCTCTGTATCTAGGTTTCAGTAAATTGACTCTCCCAGGTAATGAAAGTCCCTT
Source organism: Chydorus sphaericus (assembly GCA_030141595.1). Lineage (NCBI taxonomy): Eukaryota > Metazoa > Arthropoda > Branchiopoda > Diplostraca > Chydoridae > Chydorus > Chydorus sphaericus. Next base: position 10,144,653 of record CM057929.1, on the reverse strand, counting down.
TCAAAGTGCAGATGATCTGGTAGTTTCGATACCTACACAAAACCAATATACATATCAGAGATGTGCTTCAATGGCATTTGTTATAGACTCTTTGTTTATTTAAGTTGGGTCAGATGTGGAAAAAATATAAAAAGAGGAAATGTTATTTATTAGATCCAGTACCTGATCTGAATCGGCGCATTGAAGGCAAACATTTCTTCGTTGATGTTTTCATGTTGGAATCGAGATTAAAATTAAAACAAGGTATAATGTTTCTTATAAATTGGCTAATAGTTATGATGCTGCAAGTTTAGTTTTTTTCTCTTTTTTAAAGTATAAAGTAGATTGAAGTGATCACGTTGAGAAAGTCATAAATAAATGTAATATATAGTGCAGTTTTTGGACATGTTTGCGCTAGAAATTGCTTAGATATTAAATTTTGCTCGTTACTCAATAAATTTCATTTTTCCATTAGTCTAGTTTCTTTTAGTGTCCGTTATCTTATTGTTTAATAAACAATTAAGATATTCAAAAAAGGAGAACATTTCACGGAAGTTAGAAACAAGAAAGCTCAAAAGAATGGCGGCAAGGGTGATTCTGGAAATACTGAAAATTGTAAATTAAGCATATTTTCAAACTTATCATGAAAATTGAATAAACTTTCTTTATTCAATTTTGTTCATTCAGATGTTAATTGTTCCTGTGAGCATAGTTCATGGAACTATTCTTGAAAGTGATACTATTCGTGGAGCTCAATTCAGAGTTTATGCGGTACAGGTAAGTATTTTTATAATACATGTCTAATAAGCTTTCTTTTCCTTACTTTTCTTTACAATTTCGCAGTATCCACCTTTTATGTCAATGATTAGAGACCCAAATTCCAAAAACAGAACTTTGTATCAAGGATCGAGTGCTAGTTTCATAAATTACATCGTTGAAGCCCTCAACTTAAGGTGGTTTAGAGGAACCATTTTAAAATCCATTTGTATTGTAACCTATTTAGTGATCAACTTATCTAGTTTGGAATACGTAAAAGAAAACGCAACAGAAGTGGCAAAAATAGGGCAAATGAATGCAGCATATAAATCTTTGGAAAACGAGGAGAGTTACATAATAAATTGTTATTATTAAATTAAAAGATTCTAGCCAAATAATTGCAATATTTGTGGATAATAGGAGGTAGACTTTTCTTCTTTTCCCCTTGCGCTGGGACTGAAAAGCAATAAATCAGCTGTTGATTTAACTACTATAGCATTTCAAGAGATTTTTCTGTTTCTCAGTCCTTGGCCAGAAGAAGAGAGTCGGTTGACTGCTGTCATAAGACCATATAGTTTTGAGGTTCGCTGAAATGTTCAATGAATTTAAGCGAACCTAGTGTCCATAAAGTATTTTCATATTTGTAGACATGGATTACGATTATCATTTCAAGTTTGATTTTTGCATTATTCATCGTCACTTTGGGATTCGTTTATCGCTACTTTTACAGTTCTAAGATACTACACGAATCTATGATTTCATTTCCACACAGCTTAAGCGATACTCTTATGTATATCGTGTCTATTTTATTTCAACAAGGTAAATTTTTGTAATAATATAAATTATTAACATCTTTCTTTTCATAAATGTTTATAACATACAAGGGAATCGTTTGGGAGGTTTTAATCTGACACGGTTAAGTTTTCGGCTGGCAATTGGCTTGTGGCTCCTTATGACCGTTGTGTTGATTAATTTGTACACGAGTACAATTACTTCTTATTTGACGGTTGCCAAATTGGAACCCATCGCAAACACATTCGAAGAGCTAGTTAATCATTTCGAGCAACGCCATGGAAAATGTATGTTAACCATGCAGAAAGGTCATCCAGTTCTGGAACTTTTCAGTGTAAATATTATTTAAAACATCTTTACAAAAGGGGGGAAATATTAACTATAATTAATACAGGATCTACAGGATGAAAATATACATTACAAAAAGATAACGGAATGGTTCAATAAACATCCAGAATTCCTCACCAAAGCCTACAATGAAATTACAGAAAATATTATCAATAAGAGATGCAATCACATTGGAGTAAAATTTTGAACGTAGTATACAATATGAGTTTCTTTGTATCAATTTTGAACTGTTTTTTAAAGACTTTGATATCGAGTGAACTTCGTATCAATACGGATTATAAGAAAAATGGAAGATGTCGCATGGCATTGTCACGACCACTGGTTGATAAAAGCTGGATTTCAGCATTTGCGTTGCCAAAGAATAGTCGATTTACCTCAGTTGTGAATACCAGGTACTAAATATTAAATTTAAAAAAAAAATTACTCAGAGGATTTAATTTACGAAATAGTATAATGAAGGCCATGGAAGCGGGCTTGATTGAATACTGGAAAAAATGGAGTCATGGATTTTCACTGAACATGGACATGTGCAAAAATCCTCAGGAAAGTCGAGATGGAAAGCTGAGGCCAATCAAGTTAATTGAGTTGACAAGCGCTTTCTTTATTTTGGGGGTAGGTGTAGCTTTTGCAACGGCCACGTTTTTATTAGAAAAAATTATATACACTTCTTTTACCCACTCTGGAACTGATAAAAAATAACATTTCCTGCCTTGAAATATGTCAGCATATATGTTCACAAGATACTGGGAAATTAAAAAATCAGAATTAAATGTTATGTTTATTTCGTGTTATTTATGGTGTAGTTTTAATTTTATGAGACTTTAATGAGCACAACATTTATGGTTTTCATATTACTATGTATCCACTAATTCAACCCAAAAGTTAATAACCTGACGTAATTTAGATATCAAATAACCAATTTAAAATTGCTCCTCAATACTTTATGAAATTCTTAATCGCTTCGTTATTTTCAAAAATATATCTATCGGCTATTATTGTTTAAAAATACGGAATATTGCTCCTATACGAACATAAAATGCTTGGTTTTGTAATCTTGTACATCAGAGATACAACGTTGAGTTATTATCAGTTCGGTCGTGGCTTCAGCTGTTCTAGTAACCTTGATTAGTTCAATAAGCCTACACTATCGGATCGAAGTCACAAAATCCGTTTTTCCGTCGCTATTTCATTCTGCGTGTATTTGCTGTTTCAATGTAAGTTGCCAAGTGTTAACTGAAAAATCGGAGGGCAATTAATAGTTATTTATAGTAATATACAGTATGCTGTACACCTTTATTTTCGAATTATTATTTAGATTGCTTCGCGATCTCGGCCAATTTTGAATTGACGTCTACAGCCCTACTGTTAAAAAGACAAAACTTAACTAAAGGGCGATGGAACATAGAAGTAAAATTGAGCTTAGATCTAAAAGTATTTTTATGTAATGCAAAAAAGGTGACAGGGGCACAGGGAATATAATTACATGCTTAGGATTGTTTAGGTTGAATAAGAAATATGTGGTGTCTGACTTGTCGTTTATGAGAAATCTTGCTTAGTTTTATATTTGTTTTGCAGCAAATAAATGTATATGCTCCCTCTTTAGTAAAACATGTAATTTTTCCCTATGCTCTAATATATGCTCAGGGAAATGGTCTAGTAAATATTTGATTATGTTTTTCAAGTAATTTTATATTGAAATAGTTTTGTTTCTGCATTAAAAGACTAAATACAGGAGCCTATTTTTACAATAAAATAAAAGGATTATGATTTTACTTACTAAATTAAGTTTTTAAAATAAAAAGCCTTTTTAATAGACATTCTCTGATTATCCATTGCCGATTATTCCATTCTTTCTTTAAATTGTGAGACGAGCGACTGACTTTTAGTGTGAGTTGGCAAGTTGGTTAACGTATGTGACTCATGTTTCAAAGATCACGCTGACATAATTCCAAACGCGTTTAACAGATCATCTTCGCTTATACTTTAAAAAGACAAATAACTGTGAATATGACGTCCTACTGCGGCCACTAGATTTCGGCTTGATTTCAGCATTTGCTTTATCAAAGAATATAGGCTAGTCGTTTTACCTCAATGGTGAATTTCAGGTACTTAACTCTAAATTCCACACAAAAATAATAAAAATTCTAAACAAACGAAGTCGAAGGAAAAAATATACATGCTGTAACAACGATGCATTTAGTAATTATGAATAGACTAACCCAACGTTGAAGTTTACTGTAAGGCTATGTAAAAGAAAATATGATAAGCGTATAATGTTTTCGTGTTACTATATTAACTAATTCAATCCAAAAGTAAATAATGCTGGCGCGAGTTACATATCTAATTGAAACCATATTCGACAATTTCATACTACGCAGTACCCCACTTTATCAGTGCTTCATGAAATCCATTATCTTAGCATTATATATTTTAAAATAAATTTATTTATCGGCTGCTATACAAGTACAGAATGTTGCTACGATGCACATATATAATGTTTGTTTTTTGTATTTTTTCATCGGGACAATTTCGTTGAATTAGCTGTACTGAGATAGTAGGTAACTTTGGTGCTATCGATTAGTTTAATATTCTCTTTGGGATCGATGGCAATAGTCATTGTTTCTAAATAGTTCACCAATTTTTCCTTCTCTGTCTCATCCCAGTTTTTTAAATTAATTTGTTACTTTGCGTTAAATTTTGAATCTAAGGACACTTGTAAAATTTTTGGGTTGAAGAGTATTATCTGACATGCCGATAGAAAACTTTGCTGAATTTATTTTTACTAATTTAAAGGAAATAGAATTATATCTGATAGTCTTTCTTACTTAAAGTTATCGAGATCTAATATTATATTTTATCTCTTGTATTATTTTTAATTAAACCGCTAGTTTTTTCTACATGCTCTAGTATGCACAGCCGAGAACAATCGTTAATAAAGATCTGTTGATATTTTTCTCATAATTTTAAAATATAATCCATTTTTTAGTTCCTCAAATAGAACAACTAAATACAATAGAGTACCACCCTGCTTAAAAAAGCAACTTGCTTATAAAACTAATACCGGCCGCCAGGTGGCGCTCGTGCCTTGCTTACAAGAAACCGCGTACTAGTCGGTTTTAAAAGCGGAGGGGCACTGTTGTCTTTATTGCAATCAAACTAATAACTATTAATGGACTCATAACGTTAATTCGAATGAATATTAGTGCCGAGAACCAGCGACGATAACAACATTTATATTCGATTTGAATGTCTTGATTTTAAAGGCAGGGAGGCTCTTTCGCCTGCCTCTACCGTTTTTTATTATACTCTAGTAAAGATCAGTTGATATTTTTCACATAATTTTAAAATCTAATCCATTGTTTTAGTTCCTCAAATGAAACAACTAAATACAACACAGTATCACCTCGCTTATAAAACAACTTGCTTGTAAAACTTATAACGGGCGCCAGGTGGCCCTCGTGCCTTATTGCGTACAAGAAACCGCATACTAGTCGATTTTATAAGCGGAGCGGTAGTGTTGTCCATTATTGCAATGAAATTAATAACTATGAATGGACTCATAGTGTTAATTTGAATGAATATTAGTGCTGAGAACCAGTGACGATAACAACATTTATATTCGATTTGAATGTTGATTTAATAGCAAAATGAATTTGATTTGAAAGGCAAGAAGGCTCTTTCACCTGCCTTTACCGTTTTTAATTATACTCTATTGAGTAAATCTTGAGTACACTTTTTAGAATCATAGAAACCCGAAAGCTATAATGCTCCTATATTACCGGGCTGGCACTGCAGTGCATATACTAGTACCGTGCTAACGTTGCTGCTATAAAATATTTGTATATTTGGCCGAGCTCGGACAATATTGATCTGAATCGGGAATGAGAGAGTTGTTGCACGGTCAACGGAGACACGTGTTCAGCAATCTAGTCGTTTCTCGTGACTTGCGTTCTCACAAAAATATGATAGGCCTACCAAGCTCACCCCCTCTCTACCCCCTTTATTATACTAGAATTTTCAAATGAATCTAATCATTTATGATATTATCATTATATAATCTCCTCTTGGTTTTTTGAATATCATGTTTGACGACCTTTAATTATTTTTGATTCCTTATAAATAAATATATTCCGAATCATACCGATAGACTAAATATATGATGATCATATATAATGATAAATAATTTTAGGTGCACTGGCCTTCGCCTCTCAATAAAAATAAAATTTAAAAATATGTATAAAGTACATAATGTATCGATGGTTTGTATGTTTATTTGCAACGAAAGTACTGAATTCATATGATAGCTGACCCTGTGGGTAGGCAACAGAAATCATAACCACCGATAGATATTTCGTTATTTTCACAGCCAGCTATAGACATGTGTGTATAGCAACATAAGATTTAAAACAATATTTGCACTTCAAAAGCTTGCAAAAATGGTTTTTAGAGAGTACTACGCTTTAGATATAACCTTTCGTTTTCAATGATGGATTTACTTTTTTACAATTTGAATGCATCATGGTGTATGTTGATAGGTGGGAAATTCAGCAGAAAATTACGTTGCTTTCCAATTTCGTGCTTATTTTTTCGTATAAAAAAAACCCCACAAAGTGCGTCATGGCATAGAACCGTTGCTTAGCATCCATATCACTACCCATAGCATCGGAAATAAACAAAATTATTTCTTTATGGTTGGATAAATTATGAATGAGTTGTCTAGAGTTTCGACATCTATATTCCATGTATATATATATATATATATATATATATATTGGTTTTTAAACAACAACTACTGCCATAGTTTCATCACACTGCTGGCAAGCAAAAGAAGAAATAGGGAACTCTAGATATTTCGGGTTTTTCGACAAGCCTTGGTTAGTTCATCCTTGGAGCACGAAACGAAGATTTTGTGCCATAGAAGCCTATTCAAAATATAAGTAACAAGTGTTATTGGCGCACTTTTACTTAATATAACTTTCTTTAATCAGCATGTTCTTTTTACCAGTTAAAAATATTTTGATAACCACTGACGAAAACCTGTTGGTTGTGGTCTTAGTCCTTGGTTGTATGCTTTTGTCATTCTTGGTGAAGTCATAAATGGAATCAAGTGTACAAATATATTTGACGTTTTTCTTGGTAGTATCCGTTAGATCATTGATTAATGATCCAGTTGGATGTAACTGTAGTCTTTTTGTGAAAATAGCTTATTATGGTTTTTGGAGGAACCGCTCGAGGAGGTAAAATTGAGAATGACCTTCTTCGAGGAGCTAATTTCAAAGTCTTGGCTTTTCAAGTAAATATTTCATAATATTAAAAAACGGTCTCTCTTTATAAGTAAAATTGTGAATGTTACAGTATCCCCCTTTAATGTCAACCATCAAAGACCCGTATGATAGTAGCAAAACACTGTATGAAGGATTGAGTGTCTGCTTCATCGACTACATCGCGCAGGCTTTCAATTTAAGGTAAATAACATTTCTCATTATTTAAAGTGATTGGATATAGATTGCTTCTTATTCATTTTATAGCTTGGAATACGTACAGGAAAATTCAACAGAGGTTGCCAAGATAGGACAAATAAATGCAGTTTACAAAATTGTGGAAAGGAAGGAAAGTCTGATATTTATTTTTTAATACGTATACATAAAGATATATAATATTTGTTTCTTGCTGTTTATCAGGAAGTAGATTTTTCATCAATGCCTTGTGGACCATCACTCGGCAATCTATCCCTATTAGGGTTTACAACTGTAGCATACCAAGAGAATTACCAACTTATAAGTCCATGGCCGAAAGAAGAGAGTCGACTGACTGCTATAATCAAACCATATGATTTTAAGGTACACTTTCATATGGTAAATTTTTGTAGCAGATTAAGTCTGATTCATAATTTTTGTTTGTGTCCAATTTTCCATTCAAGACTTGGATGATGATCGCTATTTCGACGTTGATTCTTGCTTTGTTTGTAACGTTTTTGGGATTTTTTTATCGCTACCATTTTAGTCCTAAACTAGCAAACAAAACCGCAAGCTCATTCTCCGACGAAATAAGTAATTCTCTTATGTATACCGTGTCCATACAACTTCAGCAAGGTGAGCTATTAGTCTATTCCATTAACAAAGAGTAGAGTTCTATATTTCCAATGCATTTCTAACCCTTTCAGGGAGTAGATTGAGTGCTGATAAAATGGCTCACTTGACTTTCCGTGTCGTATTGGGTTTCTGGCTTTTAATGACGGTTGTATTGATTAACTTGTACACCAGTACTATTACTTCGTACTTGACGGTGACCAAATTTGAACCGATCGCAATAACACTGGAAGAGCTGGTCAATCATTACGAACTGCGCCATAAGAAATGCATGTTGACCATGCAGAAAGGACACCCCTTGATGTCTAAATTGCGCGTAAGTTGCATACATTTTGTTTGACATACAAAAAACTTGACAACAAAAACAAAATAAACAGAGCTCTGAGTATGGCCCTTACAAAGAGATAATAAAATGGTCTGAAAAACATCCGGAATTCTTCACCAATATGTACGATGAAGTTACTGAAAATATAGTCAATAAAAGCTGCATCCATATTGGAGTAAATGAAAACTATATAATTAAAAGTTTATAAAACCTTTTATAAAATGAACTTAAATTTTATCAAAGACCGTGACATCGAGCGGATATCGAATCAACTCTGATTTTAAACAGTATGGGAAATGTCGTATGGCGTTTTCTCGACCAATGGATTCAAGGCTGACTTTATACTTTGCATTACAAAAGAATAGCCGTTTTACTTCAATTGTGAATCACAGGTAAACAAAATTATAAATGTTGTACACAGAAATGTCATTAGTTTATTATTTGTAAAATTAGTATAATGCAGGCAATGGAAGCAGGATTGATCGAATATTGGAAAAAATGGAGCAATGGAGCTCAAATGGTTATGGATACATGCAAGATAACAGCTAATCAACTTAGTAAAGATGAGAAACCGAAACCAATCAAGTTAATAGAGTTGTCAAGCGCTCTTTTGGTTTTGGGTGTTGGTTTTGGATTAGCAATGTTCTTTTTTCTGCTTGAAAAAATTATTTTTATTGCAAAAATGATTTTTCATTAATAGCAAAAGAATAGGAAAAAGAAAACCTTTCAAAATAGGAGAGTGCTGGACACATACATTCAATGGAAATCAATATCTTTAATACGATTTGAAAAAATCCCAGTAATTGGAAATGTGCTTATAAAAAAAATTATGTTAACTTTTACGAATGTTAATTTAATGGCTAAAGACAAGGCAAGAAAATCTTAATTAAAGACCAAGTATTATTTATTTTAAACTAGCCGATCTATTTGCTACTTTTTAATTATAATTGTATTTTGTATACCGGTAATTGTTTGGAAAATAAAATATTATTAATTAAAAAATTAAGCAATCCTTCATCATTGTAATTCGTTTCCGTTAAAAGTGATTTTTAATCCCAAGGCTTGCAACAGTGAAATTTATGTGACTTGAGATAATATTTATTTTTTTAAATCATCAAATAGTTTTCTTGGGGCTGGGAAGAAGAAACTCAGCTATGCAACTGAGAAAAAAAAAGATTTTTTTAAAAAGCTTCCAAGAAGTACTATCCTGTAGTGGTCATAGTATTGTAGTATAAGGGGCATATCTTTATCTTTTAAGCATTCTCGCATGCATTTTTAGTGTTCCCTTTTTTACCTTTGTGATGAAACAGAACAAGTAACGAGTAATTTTTACGTATAAATCTCATTAACAAATTCGCTAGTTTCGATAAGATCATTTGTCTACATACCGTAGTATACCTAGTATAAATTGGCACCTCACACTTAGTTCCTTTAAAATAAAAATCACTTCCTTAGGGTCAATGTTTGCATTTGTCATTCACTAGGGGCTGTTGGTGAATCTTCAATTAATTTTATCAACGGTTATCACACTAATCCGATAGCATTGAAATGTGTACGAAATTAAATATATTAAGGTATTTTTGCCAAGTAAAAACAATACATTTATAGTAGCACGTGTAAGCAATTAATAAAAAGCAAAAACATTTATATTAATTGCCTAAGTAGTTGTGATTTCTATTTTAAAAAGTAAAGTTTTAAGATAAACAAAGATAATTTGCATCCCCATACTGCAAGATAGGAAAAGTGTTTTTCCGTAAGAAAATACATTCCATCGTAGGGGAGTTAAGGAGTTCTACTGATTGCTCTCGTTTTTATTCATTTTCTTGATTGTTCCCACGTACGATTTATATAAATGTGTTATCTATCCGGGAAAAATCAGAATGAAATCGAGCTCAATCATTTCTACTATCTTGTGGGCTTTTCCTGTGATCCTTTGAACATGCACTCTTATGAGCAATCAGTGGGAGTGTTACATACTTCTGTTGACTACAGAGACTTTCTATCGATAATGTATGCAATAAAATAACGCATGCTATACATAACTTTAATTATTTGCCACTGTTGCCTTGGAAGGCTGCTGGAATGGAAGCTTTCTGAATTATAAAAACACTTTAGCTCAAGTATCGACTGGACTACATACAAATTTTTCATGAGACATCGTTAAATAATTTTGTTCGACACCCGCATGAATCCTACTCTGTGTACTGGTAACCTTGGTGCTATCGATTCCTACAATCGATGACCGAAAAATCTTTGCAGAGATTTGTGGAGTTTGAAGAGCGTAGTCAAACTAAGTCCGTGCGACCACTGCATGAAAGGCATAGAGCAAGTTTACTTTCAGATTTACTTGGCTGATAGTGTGTTTAATCAATTAATAATTTAAAAATGATAGTGGATCACTTTATGCATCAGCGCAATAGTTTAAAAAAATATTAAAAGATCAAAATTCAATAACATATTTCTTGAAACCCGTTGCGCTGACGCGCACAAAAAGATCCCAGGAAGGTTGTTAAACACACTCCCAGGCAAGTAAATATGATAGTGTAAATTTCTCAATATCCCTCTCACGGTCGGGTGGTCACTAGGATTTATTTATAAATGTTTATACCACATTATCTTGTAATAAAATGGTTTAATATTTGGTTTCTCTACACATGAAATGACCCATGAATCCCGATTCTGAAAATAAATTTACACCCAATCCAGGTTCAACATTTTTCTGCATTGTCCAGAGATGATTAGTAATATAAGATAGAAAAGCTCGCTTTTTTGCTCGCCCTTATTAGAATAATTCAGTCTCCGACTGAATTAAATCAATAAAGTTAATAGAGTTGTCAAGCGCTCTTTTGGTTTTGGGTGTTGGTTTTGGATTAGCAATGTTCTTTTTTCTGCTTGAAAAAATTATTTTTATTGCAAAAATGATTTTTCATTAATAGCAAAAGAATAGGAAAAAGAAAACCTTTCAAAATAGGAGAGTGCTGGACACATACATTCAATGGAAATCAATATCTTTAATACGATTTGAAAAAATCCCAGTAATTGGAAATGTGCTTATAAAAAAAATTATGTTAACTTTTACGAATGTTAATTTAATGGCTAAAGACAAGGCAAGAAAATCTTAATTAAAGACCAAGTATTATTTATTTTAAACTAGCCGATCTATTTGCTACTTTTTAATTATAATTGTATTTTGTATACCGGTAATTGTTTGGAAAATAAAATATTATTAATTAAAAAATTAAGCAATCCTTCATCATTGTAATTCGTTTCCGTTAAAAGTGATTTTTAATCCCAAGGCTTGCAACAGTGAAATTTATGTGACTTGAGATAATATTTATTTTTTTAAATCATCAAATAGTTTTCTTGGGGCTGGGAAGAAGAAACTCAGCTATGCAACTGAGAAAAAAAAAGATTTTTTTAAAAAGCTTCCAAGAAGTACTATCCTGTAGTGGTCATAGTATTGTAGTATAAGGGGCATATCTTTATCTTTTAAGCATTCTCGCATGCATTTTTAGTGTTCCCTTTTTTACCTTTGTGATGAAACAGAACAAGTAACGAGTAATTTTTACGTATAAATCTCATTAACAAATTCGCTAGTTTCGATAAGATCATTTGTCTACATACCGTAGTATACCTAGTATAAATTGGCACCTCACACTTAGTTCCTTTAAAATAAAAATCACTTCCTTAGGGTCAATGTTTGCATTTGTCATTCACTAGGGGCTGTTGGTGAATCTTCAATTAATTTTATCAACGGTTATCACACTAATCCGATAGCATTGAAATGTGTACGAAATTAAATATATTAAGGTATTTTTGCCAAGTAAAAACAATACATTTATAGTAGCACGTGTAAGCAATTAATAAAAAGCAAAAACATTTATATTAATTGCCTAAGTAGTTGTGATTTCTATTTTAAAAAGTAAAGTTTTAAGATAAACAAAGATAATTTGCATCCCCATACTGCAAGATAGGAAAAGTGTTTTTCCGTAAGAAAATACATTCCATCGTAGGGGAGTTAAGGAGTTCTACTGATTGCTCTCGTTTTTATTCATTTTCTTGATTGTTCCCACGTACGATTTATATAAATGTGTTATCTATCCGGGAAAAATCAGAATGAAATCGAGCTCAATCATTTCTACTATCTTGTGGGCTTTTCCTGTGATCCTTTGAACATGCACTCTTATGAGCAATCAGTGGGAGTGTTACATACTTCTGTTGACTACAGAGACTTTCTATCGATAATGTATGCAATAAAATAACGCATGCTATACATAACTTTAATTATTTGCCACTGTTGCCTTGGAAGGCTGCTGGAATGGAAGCTTTCTGAATTATAAAAACACTTTAGCTCAAGTATCGACTGGACTACATACAAATTTTTCATGAGACATCGTTAAATAATTTTGTTCGACACCCGCATGAATCCTACTCTGTGTACTGGTAACCTTGGTGCTATCGATTCCTACAATCGATGACCGAAAAATCTTTGCAGAGATTTGTGGAGTTTGAAGAGCGTAGTCAAACTAAGTCCGTGCGACCACTGCATGAAAGGCATAGAGCAAGTTTACTTTCAGATTTACTTGGCTGATAGTGTGTTTAATCAATTAATAATTTAAAAATGATAGTGGATCACTTTATGCATCAGCGCAATAGTTTAAAAAAATATTAAAAGATCAAAATTCAATAACATATTTCTTGAAACCCGTTGCGCTGACGCGCACAAAAAGATCCCAGGAAGGTTGTTAAACACACTCCCAGGCAAGTAAATATGATAGTGTAAATTTCTCAATATCCCTCTCACGGTCGGGTGGTCACTAGGATTTATTTATAAATGTTTATACCACATTATCTTGTAATAAAATGGTTTAATATTTGGTTTCTCTACACATGAAATGACCCATGAATCCCGATTCTGAAAATAAATTTACACCCAATCCAGGTTCAACATTTTTCTGCATTGTCCAGAGATGATTAGTAATATAAGATAGAAAAGCTCGCTTTTTTGCTCGCCCTTATTAGAATAATTCAGTCTCCGACTGAATTAAATCCCCCCCCCCCCCGCTTCAATAGAAATACAAATTATTTAATTCGAATCTACCTCTCTTTTTAGAAATCCACGCCCAGCGTTGCCAAGCAGCACGTGCACAAGCAGCAAATGCAAATCGGCACGCCTAAAGTTGAAAATCAAGATCCGCTCCTCGTATCGACCGGATGGGCCGGAATTTTTTTTTTTAATGATTAACACACGATAGACAATGGAGAGGGAAAATAAAAGAAAAAGGCTTAGTAAAATTAGAAAAATAACAGCAGATGTATAAGCTACCTGAGAATGACTGAGACCACATCAATAAAAAATGAATCAGCAGAAAATGGAACCAACTTAAAAGAACGGCACGATTATGAGAATTGTATCTACTTTATTTTCTAGTAAGAAATGAAAGTGGAGAATGATTTTTTGAATCGTCAAGATAACTCAAAGAGATAAGTGCACTTGATTGATTCAAGCACTAATTAAGTTATGACTGCAAGGCACTTGGATTAGAAGAATGCTACGACACAGAAAAGTTATTAGTGGAACTGATAATGTAACTAATGTGGTAACAAATGTTTACATGTCAAACGAGCCGGCATAGTACCATATAGTATATAAACGCTTTATTGCCAAGGAAAAAAATTCATCATCTCATCATAAAGGGTCAAATTCTAATTCTGACTAAAAAATAAATAAATTATATGAACAACAATATTATAAGTAAACAACAAATGAGTATTTAAATCCCACAAGAGCAAAAATAAGTACCATCGTAAAAAAATTGTCGACTTTAAAAACCGAAAAAACTAAATATTTCTGACACAAGAAATAAAATAGACTACGAAAAAACAATAACAAACATGCCATCTGTCAATAACATGTACTACAGTTTTTCCGATCTCAAATACCACAATACCGAGTTGGGATATCCCATCCCTAAAAACATCTTTTAATCGTCTGCTGTATTTGACGTATAATACGTATATTCCGTATAATACGTATGTTCCGTATAATACGTATGTTCCGTATAATACGTATGTTCCGTATAATACGTATGTTCCGTATAATACGTATCTAAGACCAATCAGAAGCGAGGAAAGGGGAGCGAAATAAAGGTTTTGAGACCCCCGCTCCAGAAGGGGGGGGGGGGGAAAGAGGGGAAATAAGACGATGAAGAACCTCCGGTATCGAATAAATTCGATCCCATCCGGGATAAAATTGAGACCTCAAGGTCCTCAACTCGAGTCCCAGTAGAGATTCACCAGCACCTTCTAGCGGTCAGATTTCCAACGACTGAAATACAAGCTCGCCCTTCGGGCTCGCAATTATAGTATATTGTTGACTGTATTCTACTGCCAACCAGAAAACTGAATCATACGGAATTGGGGAGAGAGTAGGCGGGGCATTTATAAGTGCGAGAAGGTGATTGATGTGAAGTTTCTAGAAAATTATGTAATACACCAACAGACTTCTCTGTTCTTACCCCTTGGCCTTTTTACTCTTGCAGTAGCTCACTCTTTTTCATTTCTAACATCAATTTTTAAAAATATGAAAAAATGAATGTACTTACCGGAAATCAGGAGCACCGCTAGGAATGCCAGCTGCATCATCGTTGTCGTCAATGAAGGCTTTGGCTATGTGAATAGTGGAAAACAATAGTAAGAAAAAAGAAGAGAATGTGTCAACTATCGAGAACTAGCACGACTCAATGTGTGTTTAGAACGGTACGCGCTCTGATTTCTGACTATCTCAAGATCGTCCTTCTAATGTGTTTTTTTAATACTCGAGGTTATAGGAGAAAATTGAAAAAATCGATCGCTTTCATATAGTTCCTAACTGTTATCCCTGTACTGGAAATTTGCTTGTTCCGTTGTTATCAATTGTTTTAACTGATACATCGGGCGATGGTCATTTTAATCAGATGCATTAAATATGTCAACTTTGAATTTTTAGACACATTACAATTAAATGAGCTTAATTTTGGACGTTTTAAAATCCAGTGTGTAATACCCCCTTTTTAAACACATAAACATATGTGGTGAAAAATGATAGCCTCAATAATTGTGTCGCAATCTAGTATGCAATGGCCACCGAAGCCAAATTTTTCCCCGTCAGTAGCATTGTCTGATCGGGATGTTTTCTCTCGAAAACGCCAAAAAACAAATTTTTATTCCCAGTAGTTCATTTTATTTTAAACTTTTAGTCAGAGACATTTTGCACAGGCTCTTATGGAGAAACCGGCGATGCCTCAATAATTCAGACCGGCACTGTATTTAGTTTCTGTTATTGGTTTTCATGTTCGTACAACCATGGTAACCAATAGTTAAACTGCTCAAACTATATAGTTTCAGCTATTGGTTTTCATCTTCGTACAGCCATGGTAACCAACTGTTAAACTGTTCAAACGTTCACACATAAGACAAACCAAGGACATACTAAGTTTACATGCGCAGTGGCTGAAAAAAATCAAAATTATTATATAACTTTTTGAATTTTTTCATTCACATCACCAGTTAAATCTAGGTTTAGTAAAATCTATATTTGAGATTTAAGAAAAGAAGGAAGTTGGAGAGTAAAATTAAATCAACCAAAAATGGCACCGTTCATATAAAAGTTTAAGTTAATTGTGATGCAAATCACCTTATCTCTAAGTTGCAGTAGGGTTAAACAGCAACCGTGAGTTTAGCCTCCTACAGCAGACAAAAACTGTCTCGCCTTAAAACAATTGATGTTGGATTGGATTTTTTTCTGCTTCGTGCAGAACCCCTATGAAATAGAAGTAGACTACTAAGAAACTTATATTTATAGTTCTACACTTCCTATTTATTCAACTCAACAAGTGTCCACCGATAAAGAGTTATAAAAGTGCCACCTCAGCTTTGCGACCACTCAGTGTCTGGTTGCTAGAGACTAGACTGAAATAGTTGCTATATCAAAACTTCTAATTCATAATAGCGACCCCAAAATAAACGCTTTAAATGTTTTACAGTAGTTTAGATATAGCATTATTATATAAAATAATTACATCGCATATTATAATGCACATATTATAATGCACTCTGGACTCCACGGCTTTAGAGGCCATCAATTGACTAAAAATGAAAATCTGTCCGCTACTATTGTCATTTATTAGCATTATCAATGACCGTGCACGACCCTCATCATTAGACTTAGGGTCATCCAGTAGAAACTCAATATTTTAAGCTTCTATGTAGCTATGTCGCTTCTCAAATTCTAGAAACGAAAGTCCACGCCCTGCGTCATGGGATACAACCGTTGCCAAGTATCCATATCACTAGCAACATCATCGGAAATAAACAAAAGTATTTCTTCGTAGATGAATTATAAATTATTTGTCTAGTGTTCTTGACAATTTTTATTCAATATATATTTTTTTCAACTGCAATAGCTTTATCGCATTGTTGTCAAGCAGAAGAAGCTATAGGAAACAATATATGAGTCGTGTTTTTCGATTCCTTGCCAGTTCGTCCTTGAACCTGGAAAGAAAGGTTTGTACAATAGAAGCTTATCCAGAATATAAGTTGGTAACAAATGTTACGTTTTCGTTCTTTTTTATCAGTCAAAGAATCGTTTAACATTCCTTACGGAAATCTGTTGAATGCGGTCTGAATGCTTTCTTGGTGAATTCATAAATGGAGATAGCTATGCAAATGTATTTGAAATTGTTTTTGGTAATACCTTTTAGAGCAAATATTTATGGTAAAGATGTGTAACGTACTTCAATTTTGCAAAAAAAAATCAGCTAGTTATGGTTTACGGAGGAACGGCTCGTGGAGGTAAACTTGAGGACGACCTTCTTCGAGGATCTCAATTCAAAGTTTGGACTTTTCAAGTGAGTCTTTTTTGTTAAATGGTTTGTGATAAACCCCTTATTTATGGAAATCTTAAATACCACAGTATCCTCCTTTAATGTCAATCATTAAGGACCCGAATGACTTTAACAAAACCATGTACGAAGGATTGAGTGTCTGTTTCATCAACTATATCGCTCAGGCTTTCAATTTAAGGTATATAATTTTTCACTGATGGAGATTGAATGTGCTGATTTTACTTCCTTTTTTAGCTTGGATTACGTACATGAGAATTCAACTGAAGTTTCTAAGATAGGACAAATCAATGCATCGTTCAAAACTCTGGAAAGGAAGGAAAGTCTTCCTTTCTCTAATTCGCGTATTAAAATGTAATGCATTTTTTTTGTCTCGAAGTAGGAAGTAGATTTTTCTTCGATGCCTAGTGGGCCATTATTGGGCAATCAATCACTAATCGGGTTCACCACGATAGCATACCAAGATAATTATCAACTTGTAAGTCCTTGGCCGAAAGAAGAGAGTCGACTAACAGCTGTAATACGACCATTCGATTATAAGGTATTTGAGCTAATTCAGTATTATATTTAATTTCTCACACTTCATTCTTGTTTTGAATGTCCATGGGTATGTTAAATTCAAGACCTGGATGATCATCATTATTTCAACTGGGATCCTTGCATTGTTTTTATCTTCTTTGGGCTTTGTGTATCGCTTCTATTTTAGTCCTAAAATAGAAAGCAGCTATCCAAGCTCATTTTTCAAAAATTTAAACAATTCCTTTATGTATGTCGTATCTATTCAACTCCAACAAGGTGAGCTATTTGAATTATCTTTTCACAAAGAATATGAATCTTTTTAATTAAGTGTTTCTAAACATTTCAGGGAGTAGATTGGGTGCTGATAACATGTCCCGCTTGACTTTTCGGGTCGTATTGGGTCTCTGGCTTTTAATGACTGTTGTAGTGATTAACTTGTATACGGGAACCATTACTTCTTACTTGACGGTAACGAAATTGGAACCCATCGCAACAACGCTGGAAGATCTGGTCAATCATTATGAACAGCGCCATAAGGAATGCATGTTGACGATGCAGAAAGGTCATCCCTTGATGTCTAAATTGCGTGTAAGTTTCGTCCACACTATTTAAGATATTTTAAATACTTTATATAATAATTACAAATTTAAAATAAATAAACAGACCTCAGAGTATGGACCTCACAAAGAGATAATCAAATGGTCAGATAAACATCCGGAATTCTTCACCAATGTCTATAATGAAGTTACTGAAAATATCGTCAATAAAAGCTGCATTCATATTGGGGTAAAATAAAAGATATTATTAAAAAATTATTTTTTCAGCAAATTTAGTTTTATTGCATGTTTAGACCAAGATACCGAGTGGATTTCGCTTCTCTTCGGATTACAAATTATATGGAAAATGCCGAATGGCGTTTTCTCGACCAATAGACTTGAGGTTGACCATATATTTTGCATTACAAAAGAACAGCCGCTTTATTTCACTTGTGAATCGCAGGTATTTGGGGGGAAATAGTTTTATTATATTAAGAATTTTTTTCAAGTAAATTTTAACTTTTTAGTATATAACCATATGCTCTAAAAAATTGTAATCTTACATTTCTTTTGGTAATAAGTATTATGCAGGCAATGGAAGCCGGATTGATTGAATACTGGAAGAAATGGAGTAATGGTGCTCAAATGAGTGTGGATACGTGCAAGATTACAGCTAATCAGCTGAGTCAAGATGGGAAACCCAAACCGATCCAGTTAATTGAGTTGTCGAGCGCATTTTTTGTTTTGGGTGTTGGTTATGCTTTGGCAATGCTATTTTTTCTGATTGAAAAAATAATTCAACTTTCAAAAATGATTTTCAAAAAGATATAAAAACAAGGAGCATAAACGAAAAATATTTCATTGCATATAAATCATTGGCTTTGCTTAGAATAATCTTTTTTTTTCTGGTGAGTATTATTTAATAGTAGCCGCGTTAGTGTTTATACCACGTAATTAAATTCATTGCAATTCCAAGAACAGTCAGTTATACATACATATGCTCACCCCAAGAGGAAGGGTTCGGCGAGGGTGAGGAAGGGTATGCCTCGCTGTTTCTACACGCGTTATGATATCGAAAGACAAATAGAAGTAATGCAAACGTTGGCATTTCTGTAGCAACTAGAAAATTCCTATTATTGATCACACCCATGTCAAGTTATTATAATCAATTGTAATTTCTATGTAACTTTTATTGGTGTTTGTATTGTCTAACTTATTTTCTACACTAAAATTATATTTATTTGTGTACCAGCAAAGATCCAAATAAACACTTATCCTATAGTCTCCTTGAACCTACTGTTAGCTGTTCAACTATAAACTAAGATATTCGACCCATAAAGCATAGCTTTTCAGCTTCTCTTATTTATTTATATGGTAATTTAGCACAGCTGTTTTATTTTAAAAATAGTTATTATCAACGCATCAATAAGTTAGTGAGTATATTAGGATTAATGATGTGATTGTAACTATAACTGCATACAATGTTACACGCCTTTCAAATAAATTTGATGACCAAATTTAACAATCCATTTTTTCAATCTTTTCCCATGATAAGTAATAACTAATATACTTCTAAATGGTAAGTAACTTATATTGTATTGAAACTTTTAACTAACTTCGCGAAATAAATGCAACACAAGCTACGTCCTCTGATTTGCTTTAAAATTAAAAATATTTTATATGCATTACAAAAATATGTATTCGAATCATTTAAAGCCCATTTTAATACAATTGTAGCTATAATTTATTTGATTTTTCTGTGTATTTTCATTGGGATTGGTTAAATTAACACATTAAAAGAACAGATATTAGAAGATCACCGAGTTTTGGCGTCGATGAAGGTACATTTTAAGATTTACATTTTTAACATTTTAACATTCTAAAGATTTTCTTCAGATAATTCAATAATTTTTATTTCATTTATTGCCAAAAAATACACAGAATCATATATTCATTTATAAGATATCTCCGGCAATATTCCAAATACCACATTTGTCATTGCAAGTGAACCCGATCATAGACTTTTCTAATCAACAAAAATTTAAAAATTATTTGAATTAAAATAATTGAAGCATAAGTGCAAGCAGGTGCTTTAGTCTAGCCAACGGGATAATTATCGCATATCAATTTACGCCCATTAGGATTCTCTGGAAAGTGTAAAAAAGACCAAATCTGTGTTTTTTCTTCTTGATCCCCACATTCATTGGTGATAAGCTCTGAATTGTGTTTGATTGTTAGGCACCTATTCCTAAGATAATAAGGGCGAAGCTGGCGATTTTCACTTTTCATTTGCCAAACAATTTTGCCCTGAATAGTACCAAGATATGGCAGGAAGCTTACATTCGCAGATCCACTAATGTCTTCAAAATTATCAGTTTCTCTGAAAACGCTTATGCATCTTTTCTCAACATGGTGACAAATAGTATACATGCCATCTTTAGATGATACTAGTAACCATTGCAGTTTCGTATTTATATGGGTATCATCGCAATTTCCCCAAAAGTTGAATCCAAAGCAGTGACCTTTTTCTTCATTCTTCAAATATACTGGATTACACTTTATAACTCCCAATGTTATCCAATCAGAACTATTAGACGACAGGTCACTGATTCCTTAAAAAATAATAATATACAACAAAATAACTGTTAAAGTTATTTATAATAACTTACTCTTCGATGAAATGGTACTTCTATCTGTAATGGACAAATAAAAGTGAGAGCACAAAGATGAAAATCATTTTATCAGTAGGCTAGTTTTTACAGCTTATTTGCAGAAAATATAAAGACCAATATTTTACCTTCTGCTTTTATTTTGTTTTCTTCTGAGCTTACAAAGCCAATTCGTTCCTCGTTCGCTAAAAAAATAATTGATTATTGATTTCCGTGTCTGATTCCTTCTCTTATTATATGACTTACCTTCTTTGGATCCCTTTGGTTTTTTGAATCGGCATGAAATAACTTCCATAAAACTGTTATTCGATTGGCCAGAGCTGTTGACCCAATAATAGCCATTTAACGTGTACCCTAACTTACTCAGCTCGTCGCAGTTAGAAGGAGGGCCATAAAATCGCGTATCAGCAATGTCTTCACCGTCCGTCTGGTTTTTCTCTTTTCCACTGCACATCAAATAGGAACATAATTGATAATGTGAATTAAATTATATAGTTATTCATTACAAAAGTAATTGCAGTGGTAACAATCGTGCAGGCCTTTTTAGTCGTACATCTCCTTCACTCAAAGCCTGAAGGTTCTCCTCATCAACATCTTTAAAAAAATACAAAGAGTCATATAGGGGGGTGGGGGTGTTACCATTTTCAAAGGTAGTATAGGACTTACTTGTATCTTTTCCTATTGAAGCAATCCCAATTTTTTCCTCCTTTCCTGTCATTAAAAAATAAGTGGTGACAGAGTTTCATATATTTTTTCCGATGCTTCAAAATCATTGCATTAAATTGTTTTTATTTTATTTTTTACCATCTTTGGATCCATGTGGTTTTTTGAACCGACAGAGTATGATTTCAATGCTGTTTTTGTTCGTTTGGTTCTTACTTTTAACCCAATAATAACCATTTAACGTGTAACCTAGCGTCCCCAACTCGTCACAATTTGAAGGAGGGCCGTAAAATCTCGGAGCATTCGCATTTTCCGTTTCATTTTTTTCTTCGCCCCTACGTGTATAATACAGTATATGAGTATTTTTGGTTATATTCATAGTAATGTGTACAATGGGTACGTACAAAATATATTTTAATGGTAGAAGTCTAGCTGGTCTTTTTAACTTCGGTAGGTCTTTGATGTTTTGTACTGATTTGGTAAGAAATAGTGTTTTGGATTTACTGATTTTTAGACCAACAACCCCAAATCGCATCTCTTTTCCTGTTAATGTTCAAATTAATATGAGGTTTTAATGGCTATCATAATCTTCTCTACATCCTAAAGGCCATTCTAATTCTTTTTACTTTCTTTGGCTCCGTGCGGTTGCTTGAACCGACAAAAAATCATTTCAATTTCACTAATATTTTGTTTTTCCTTATAGCCATCAACCCAGTAGTAGCCGTTTAATGTGTAGCCAAGTTTTGCCAGCTCGTCACAGTTGGAAGCAGGGCCATAGAATCGTGTATCGGTAATATTTGCATTTACGGTTTCGTTCTTCTTTTTGCCACTGAGTTTACAATATAAATGTACGAAAAAGTGTTTAAATGAATTTTTGATTGAATAAGTATAAATGAATAGTATTTCTTAAGCTAATTACTAGAGTAGATGTGGTGGTAATAACCGTACAGGTCGCTTTGATCGATCGAAAGCGCTAACGTCGTCAACCAATGCAGTTTTTAAAGTCGAAGTTCGATGTTGCACAGCTTCTACTGTAAATCTATGATAAAAATACAGCTGTAAAAACAGGAAAATCCTGAAAACTAGCCTAAATCTTTTCTTAGAATCTTTTGTCATTATTTCAGGTAATATATTTAGCGTCCTGGTTGATACATATATTTCAATCAACTGTGTTCGATTTTAAAAATGAGTACGTGGAACCCGCTGAGCTATGCATTTAAAAAATGACGATTCGATCACGTGTCAATTCCACGTAGGAATTTTTCAGCTAATAGAAGATGTGCTTTGAGCTTACAATCCCTGTTATACTCAAATGCTATATGACCCTCTTTACCCATTTACAAGATCCACTTTCGTTAGAACGATTCCTCATGTTAAGTTGTAAACTTACACCCAGGTTTTGGGTAAATACCACTACCTTTAAAGCGGCTGCCTAGTAAACTCCAACAGGTTTCTATAATTTCAGACCTTCTCTACCACATTTTCGGGGTTCTATTAGCTTTCAATTTTCTTCAACTTCTAAGCATTTGTTTCCAATTATATACAAAAAAAATATTGATCGTAACGAATGTCTGCTGCCCAGAAGTCATTTTCTAGAACTAGTTAATCAAACAAATGAGGGGAACCCACCGCTATGGATGCTAGCACGAATCTTCAAATGAATTATATTGCCTATCAATTCTATCGATTTATAAAATCATAAGGGAATTGAAGGGAATTTGTATTTATTTTCAAAAGGCTAACAAGTAATGGCCATCGCCTGTACTACATACACGTATTTTCCGTAGCCTTTGAATTATTACAGTATTCATAGAAAGGAATAACAAAATCTTGTTCGACAGAAACAACATTGATTGAATATCAATAAATGATACCACTGAGGGTAAGAAGTAGGATATGAAACATGAATAAATCTTCAAAAAAGTTACTGAGGAAACTTCAGGATAGAGGGATTTGAAGCATTCTAATAGCTTTACAATTATCATAAATCTTATTTGCATAGCCTGATTCACTATTTTAAAATAAATTTAACATATGACATATCGTACTATTTATCATTTAATTTCATTGAGTTGGAATGAAGTATTTAACCAAAGTCTCATTTAACCTTTGTTTACGTAAAGTACTTATTTATTGGCCAAACACACTTTTGCCAGTTAACGTTCATTCAAGTATATTCAGCCTCTTTGCACTTAAACAACGAAAATGATAAAATATTCTCTTATTTGATGTATTCTAGATGTAATAGGACATCTTGGTACTTTTCCCTAATAATTGGACTATTTCTTCAAATTTTTCGTGTTTTAGTGTTGTGGTTGTTTTCTTGTTGATTTTGTCCAAATATTTAGTTTGCCTCATTTTCCGAAATTAGAATTTTGGGCCGAGAAAAATTTTGGGAACCATCAATAGTACCAAATTTTGTGAGGCGTTAAAGGCCTAAACCTTCGGTATAAGTGACATCCTCAGAGATTACAACTATTTTGATAGGGGACTCTGCCAGCAATTCTCAAAGAAAAAAATGAATCACTCGCTTACATTATTTCTACGCTTCATCGGTCCTGCTGTGACGTACTTGCTGGGGATTGAAGAACCGCAGATAACTTCAAAATTCAAGAGGCTTTAAGAATGTAGATGTTACAGTTGAATGTACAACTCATTGTTTCCCAATTTTTTGGACTACTTAAGCATTCATCGAACTATATAATGAAATCATGTTCCTCGAAACAATGCAGATAGAATGAATATAAATAAGTCTCATATCACTTCCCAGGTAGCGAGTACAGTACAATAGAAATCCATCATATAGAAACAAATAACAATTTAGGTGCTATACTCCAGTATACATGGCATACATGAAAAGGTTACAATCTTGAGTTATTTCTATTCTGTATGACTTTCTAAGACGTACTTGCTAACGAAAGTGAAATTTTGTTTGGTGGACATTGGATGGTTAGGTGGAACATTTGATATGAATCAATCATAAAAAGACAAAAAAAAAATCAGATACTGAACCAGTAATATGCTCAGATGGAAAAAACACAATCTTGCATTACTTATTTTCGATACAATTGCCTACGACGCACTTTCCTGAGAATACTACATAGGTGGACTTTTTTTTATAAAAGGAGGAGGATTGAAGAATCGTAGCTCAGTTACAAACGGGCTTTAAGAGCAAAGTCGTTCAAGGATTGATACAGGATAATATAGGATTTTGAAATGTTTAAACTACTTTTATTACCATTGCAGATCAAGCTGGTTCTCTTATATTGGCTAATGATGGTGGATGGAGCCAAGGAAGAGGGCGATCTTTTCAGAGGAACTCTATTCAGAGTCTTTACTTTTCATGTGGGGACATACTACCAAATTTTTTGGAAAATGAATTCTTTCTCATTCTTAATATTTTACCCATAGTATCCACCTTTTATGTCAATCACCAAAGACCCTAACGATAATAACAAAACCTTGTATCAAGGATTGAGTGTCGAATTCATAAATTTTATCGCTCAGAGTTACCATTTGAAGTATGGTGCACGCAAAACTTGTCGCAATACTATTGAAATGATGAATGTTAATGAGGTTTGAAAATACATTATGTTTTCCACTTATTCCAGGTTGGAGTACGTTCGAGAAAATTCAAAAGAATTGACAACATCAGGACAAGTCCACGCTCCACATAAAGCACTGGAAAGAAATGAAAGTTTATCAATTAAAAATTATTTTTTTTAATTATTTTTTTTTTAAACTTTGAATTAATATTCCGTTCTAAGTAGGAAGTGGATTTTTCTTCGTGGCCTATGTCTTTTGGAGTAACGAGTTCAAATATATCAACAATGGAGTTTACTACCATTGTTTATCAAGAGACTTTTCAACTTTTGGGTCCTTGGCCAAAAGAGGAAAGTAGATTGACTGCCGTTATTAGACCCTATAGCTATGAGGTTAAACAGAATTAGACTGGGAAATATTTAACATCTTGACTAAAATTTTACCTACTTAACTTTAGACGTGGATTACAATAATCGTCGTGACTTTTATCATCTCTCTATTTCTCACTATTTTGAGTCTTTCCTATCGCTACTATTTCGTTCCTAAGAAGATAAACGACTCGAGTTCTTTATCACAAAGAATAGGAAATTCTCTTATGTATACGGTTTCGATACAACTACAACAAGGTAAATAGTTAAACCATAATCAATTACCATGATTGAAGTGGTTTTTTATTTTATTTTAGGGGGTAATTTGGCATCTGATCAAATTTCCCGTTTGAGTTTTCGCCTTGTGGTGGGTCTCTGGCTTCTGATGACCGTCATTTTAATTAACCTGTATACGAGTACTATCACCTCTTATTTGACGGCTGTCAAGCTAGAACGCAACGCAAACACATTGGAAGAGCTGCTTACTCTTCACGAACAGCGCCATGGAAAGTGTCTAATAACAATGCAAAAAGGTCATCCAATACTTCGCAACTTCAGGGTAAGTATATGAAAAGTATACGTATAGGTAAGTCTTTTTTTAAACATATTCCGCTCAATACAGGAATCTGAATATGGACCTTACAAAAAGATAAGCGAATGGTGGGATAAAAATCCACAATTCTTCACTAATGTCTACAACGAAGTTACTGACAATATTATCAATAAAAGCTGCGCTCACATTGGAGTAAATACTTTATTTTTTTCATGTATATGCTATACTTCGATAAAAGTGCATGTAGCATTTTACACGATTAGACTCTGATGTCAAGTGAATTTCGCATAAATCAAGATTTCAAAAAGCACGGAAGATGTCGAATGGCGTTGTCTAGACCACTTGAGGATTTTCCTTTCATATTATCATTTGCATTGTAGAAGCATAGCCGTTTTGCCTCAATTGTGAATCCAAGGTTTTGAAAAATTCAATCATTTTAAAGTTAATATATAATTTTACTATATTTTTTCTTTACTGTTTGCTCATTTATGTATAGTATTATGCGAGCTATGGAAGCTGGTTTAATAGAAAATTGGAAAAAGTGGGGTAATGGCGCACCGCTTAACCTGGATATGTGCAAACTAACCGACAACAACTCAAAATTAGATAAAAGACTAAGACCTATCAAGCTCATTGAATTGTCTAGCGCTTTTCTTGTTTTGGGTATTGGATTTGCTTTAGCAATCCTCACTTTTCTACTAGAGAGAATTATCCATTCATTCAAATAGAAATATGAATGAAAGAAAGAAAACAAAATCTAATTAAACTAACCCAGTGTGTACGTTATTTTTCATGAGGATTGTACACTATTAAGACTCTCGTATTTTCAATCAGGAAAAAAAATCATTGGTTCATTTAAATTAATTTATTGCTTATACTCAACTGAGCCCATTTTTACTTTTTTATCTTAAGTGTTCGCACCATACCTTACTTATACCTACATATTTTAATATAGCCAATTAATTTAGTTACATGGTGCTGCATGACTATTTTTAAGCCAACAGACTAATTGCTATACCACACTTGGCTATACTATTTAGGTATCACTTTTAGTATCGCACAGTATAAAACGAAAAAGAAATAACCAAAATTTCTATTATGTCGTGAAAATCATTTATTATTCTTGTTGTATTCTGTCAGTAGATATACGTCTATTTAATTATAATACCTCTGTTTGGTTTTTTTAAATAATACACATATAAAAATTATCCATTTTTATATCAATTACTATCCATTTTACTACTTTTTAAAATACTGTAATGCTGGAGTAATATTTTAAGCTTACCTAACGTCATCAAATAAACGGCCTGATGTCGTTGCAGTGTATAATTCTGCTTGTTAGACATGTCTATGGGACGTACTATACTTTTTTAAGAGAATCCTATGAGATGCCATTTATAATTTTACTGATAACAAATTCTTCGTATTTTAGCAAAACCATCTGCCTTAACATGTATAAAGAATGAATCCCTCGTTTTTTTAATTTTTATGTCACCTAGTGATAATTTATTTATTTTTTAAATAATAACGGAATGGTTTCATCTAGCTCTGTCTGTGTAAGTATATAATTGCTTTATTTTTTCTCTATTCAAAACATAAAACAAATGTCTTTGGTGAAATAAAACAATAGTTTTAATTGGGGATTTTAGTGGTATACTTTGGTCATACTGTATTAAGTTGCAGCAATTACAGAAAACTTACTTCTGGTTATACATTATTACCTAATATGATGTCACTATTGTTGTGATTCTTGTGCTATGTATTATCAACCTTCAATATAACTGTAAGTTCTTCTGCTAGATACCGCTTTTGTTGATGTAATCGAGCTACGAGGGCCAAAACTTTGACGTGCTTGATGATAAAAGTGTTTGTCAGTATTGCTACGGCACCGCTCAACGAAAACAAACTGATGATAACAATCCCTATTGCTTCACGCAGTCAAGTCATATTAATAAATATTACTTTGCTAAATAGTTATAATTGAGAAAGACTTACTATCTTCATACAAGAATTTGGTGAGCCCAAATGCGAGATAAAATATCATGAAATTGGCGCCCACAAGAAGCATTAATCCAGCTCCGTTAAGTATGATTGTTCCGTATGGACCCGTTTCCCCCCATTTGAACTGCCGCCTACCGAACGGTCATTGACCTTCTTTTGTTTTGCCCTCATTCCGGTTGCTGTTTAGCAGCCCCCTTCTCTACGGGCCGCTCGAGCCGGCTCTTCTGCCCACGCACTGTACGTTTTCCTCGCTAAAAGTGACGTCCATCTTTTGTACAGTCAAATCAGTTTTTTCATTTATTGCTTATATTGTGGTTTTCCTAAGAATAAAGAAGCGGTTTTCCACACTCTCTCTCAATCTCTTACGATCCACAACATTTTGGTGACCACGACGTGACTTAAAATCACGATTAACTTTGTGTGTGTGTGTGTAGCCCCCCTTAAAACCTCGTGTCAACGTGACATCCCGTCACTCACGTGGTGGATTTATACGTGAAATAGATTCCTGCGGTCCTGATTTATCATCTACCAACCCAAGATCTGCTGCCCCAGTGCCTTCACATATTCATCCAGCTACACCTCACTCACATCGGTGGCTCCCAGCAGTCACCCAACGCCTTTTCAAAATTTCACGAAGGAACAACCCCAAGAATTCCAAGTCCAATGTGCTTCAGAAGCAAAAGAAAAACCTGAAGCAGAAGGAGAAGAAGGAGAAGCGACTACAAGCTGATAACAACAACTCAGAGCCAGCTGCACCACTTTCTGCTGCGTCCACCAGCCATCAGTCATCAGCCACAGAGGCCTGCGAGCAGCATCCATCATTGCAGCAGCAGCTCCCCATCAAGCAGAATCAACGGGTCGTCATCTCTCATCCAAAGATTCAAGTCGAGAAGAAGATTCCGGCGTTGATGGACCTTGATCTAACAAGGATTCCAGCTAAACATCGACTCGGTCCAGCTCCATCTTCTAATACCTTGGATAGCTCTACACCTACCAGCCTTTCTTCTAGCCACTCGTCACCTGCTCACGCTCCCGCACATTCAACACGCATCGTTAAAGAGAAGGTGTCGGTTTTCAAACGACTCGACGTAAATTCCTCTTCTGCAACGACACCGGAAGCCGTAAACGTGACGAAATCTTCTGTGTTCAACCGGCTTGGAAATCACTCTCTTCCCGCACCGGAGGTCAACGTGACGCAACATCCGTCTCCACCGGCCTCCTCCTTTGCATCATCATCTCCAGAGAGTTCCGTCACTCAATCGGCAGCAGCTACATCATCGACCTCCTCTTCTGCTACGTGTCCAGTCCTTCCCACAGCACCGACGACACCAGCTGCTCCCTCAATCGCTGCAGAAGGTTCATCGGAATCTTCCGACCAAGTTTTGGAAGAGGTACTACGACTCACGCCTGATACAGAGGACGAATCTATTCCCCTCTCCCCGACTGCGGCTCCTATCAAGGTCAAAAGCGTGATTGTCGTCCCAACATCCGGTGGAAAGGATCGGTCCATCACAAAGAAGAGGAGAACCGAGCGAGCGTCTGAACGAACGAAGACGCCCGGATCCAAGAGTGCCGCACAGCAGCGTGAGAAAACAACGACAAAGAAGCTTCCTAGCAACCCTTTCATTCTTTAAATTGAATTCAAATGATTTGATTGAAAATGTTGAATAAAGAACTCTTGTCTCCCGCTCTGTAGTAATTAAAGCCTCTTCTCTCTAGTAAAAAGGAAATCCTTCGTAAACACTCAATTAGAATTCCGTCCAGCTTCTAAAGTTGGGCCACTAGAATTTGAAATCCTCCGTCCGGCTTCCAAAGTCGGGCATCCATCCTTCCAGCTTCTATAGTTGGGCATCCCTTTCCGTCCAGCTTCTATAGTTGGGCATTCCCTTCCGTCCAGCTTCTATAGTTGGGCATCCCATCCGTCCAGCTTCTATAGTTGGGCATCCCATCCGTCCAGCTCCTAGAGTTGGGCACCACTCCGTCCAGCTTCTATAGTTGGGCATCCCATCCGTCCAGCTTCTATAGTTGGGCATCCCATCCGTCCAGCTCCTAGAGTTGGGCACCACTCCGTCCAGCTTCCAAAGTTGGGCATCCCATCCGTCCAGCTTCTATAGTTGGGCATCCCCATCCGTCCAGCTCCTAGAGTTGGGCACCACTCCGTCCAGCTTCCAAAGTTGGGCATCCCATCCGTCCAGCTTCTATAGTTGGGCATCCCTTCCGTCCAGCTTCTATAGTTGGGCATCCCTTTCCGTCCAGCTTCTATAGTTGGGCATCCATCCGTCCAGCTTCCATAGTTGGGCAAAATT
Source organism: Chydorus sphaericus (assembly GCA_030141595.1). NCBI lineage: Eukaryota > Metazoa > Arthropoda > Branchiopoda > Diplostraca > Chydoridae > Chydorus > Chydorus sphaericus. Next base: position 10,114,324 of record CM057929.1, on the reverse strand, counting down.
CATCGATACAAGCAGGATCTTCTTCATCACACATCATGAATGAAGATGACGGAGCGGATTTCTTTGGGGACGAGTCCGGAAATGAAACATCCGACTCAAAACGAACTGTAGTAGTTAGCCCTAGTGGATCCACACCTCCGGCTGTCATCCCGAAGAAAACAAAGTCTTCCCCTCATTCAGCAACATCATCGGTCGATCAACCAAGTAGCGCACAAGATGCTGAAGCCCTTCGCAACGATAGAAATCAGCGTCAACAACCTATTGTACTGGATTACCAATCAAGGAGCACGGCCAAAGCAGCTCATACCCGCCTTCGGAAACGAATCCGTCAACATATGTCGGAAGGCGGAGACATCGTGCAATTGGAAGCGTATGAAGCAAGTCTTCACGATCTTGGCGTCCAAATAACCACTCTTCATCACGAGCACGTCCGCAACCTTGGAAAACTCACAACGGACCAGCAAGATGTGGAAACCGAGTGGCTGTCCGAAGTCCGTGACAAACACACCAAGATAATTCAGGAGACGTACGAGTACAAGAAGAGATCGACGTCAAGCTTCACCGTAAACGATCTGGCCGCTACTCCCGCAACTGATCTTATGTTGAACGCCGCCACCGTCGGTGCCGCTGCTCTTTCCTCGACCGCTCTCACTATTGCGGCCCTAAAGACTCAAGCCCCAACAAACGAGCGAATCGTGAGTAAAGTAAAGTCAAAGGCGTCTTCCCGTCACAGCAGGATCAGCCAGGCCGAAGCCGAAGACCTCTTGAAACGTGAAGCAGAACGTTTACAACAACAACGAGCCGCCGCCGACGCAATCGAACGTCAGAAGGCCGACTTGAGAGCCGCCGAATTGCAGCTCGAGCATCAAAGAAGACTTGACGAAATGCAAAGAAGGTTGGACGAAGCAAGATTGGATCAGGAGAGCGTAACTTCCGATTCCTCTCAAGCCAGCTCATACCGTGCCATCCCCAAACAGCCCACAGCTAACACGGGCATTGGGAACCCCCAAATGACAAACTGGATCAAGGATCAAGCTACAAGGTGCAAGGGAAGGATAAATCAACAAGTGGATCCTCCTCCTCAACCAAATGCAACCACGAAGCTCTTCCAATTGAATCCTCCTCCAGTCAACACCCTTGTAAAGACAAAAGCAGCATCATGGATTCATCAGCGGATCCCTAATCGACCCGTTCGTGGTTCAAGTGGCCCGATGGTTGCTCATCTTCCGAAGCCTACAATCGAAATATTTCGAGGAGACCCGATGATGTGGCCAACATTCATCTCTTCTTTCAAATATTTGGTCCACGATGTCATCGACTCCGACGCCCAGCGCTTCGCCTATCTAATGGGATATTTGTCGAAAGAAGTACGCGCCGAGCTTGGCCACTCTCTTTCACACCCAGACCAGTACTGGAACGTCTTAGAAGAGCTCGAGGATATGTACGGCCACCCTCATCTCGTCTCAAAGCGTCATATGGATCAACTGCTCTCCCAACGCCAAGTTAAGGAGGAGGACAAGCCCGCACTGTTCTCTTACATTCAGAAGCTGCGAGGAGCAGTAGCGATGCTGAGAGATGCCGGCTACGACCACGAGCTTCAGTCAGGAGTAACTCTAGGCCAGTTAGTCGCAAAACTGCCGGGAACAGTCCAATCGAAATGGGCTCTTTACTCTTACGCCTACTTGACCAGTCCAGACCCAAATGAGCGAAAGATCCTAGACATTTCCGACTTGTCCGATTGGTTGAAAACCATTTCAATGGCGGAAAGGTTGCTCACCATGAACAACCTATCATTGTCGTCGTCCACTGTTTCGAAACCATTCAACACTGGGACCGGAACAAAGGAGAAATCTTCGAGGAAGGAGGATCGCTCCAAACCATCTCATCCTTCGCAACAACAAGCCCGGACGTTCTCACCAACTATGCTGGCAACTTCAGTACCGGAAAAGAGCAGCACCAAGAAACCAACTGAACAGAAATGTTTCTGCTGCCTCGGACCGCGTCACAGCATGTTCAAATGCGAGAAGTTCGCCGCTTTGGACGCTCCATCAAGGATAAAGCTGGTGCAGAAGAATATGCGATGCTTCTGTTGCCTAGGAAGCGGCCACAGTTCCAAAGAATGCACATCTCTATTCAAATGCCGAGTAGAAGGATGCGGTGAAAAGCACAATACCCTACTCCACGAACCGAAAGCTGCAGTTTCAACTCCTCCGCCTAATCCACCTTTATCCAAACCGGAGGACAAGAAGGCGAAAACATGGTCGTTCTCAGCAATCCGACCTGAAGAATCGGACGCATCGCCGGACAAAGTCACTCTCCTCAGCGTCGTCCGACTTGAGTTCTCTCACAACGATAAAAAAGTCGAGACGAGCGCCTTGGTGGACAATGCTGCCAACGGATCACTTCTAAGAGACGACATTGCCAACGAGCTGGGTGTACCCGGTAGGAATCGACCAATGAAGTTCAACACGTTCCACAGCCAAGATCCATTCATCCAGTCGAGAGAAGCCAACGTCAACATCAGCGCTCCCGGTGGTCCAGTTCTTTTCAACGTGGATGCCTATACGACTCCTACACTCAACTTGGATCGTCGTGTTTTAGATTGGGATCGCGCCAAAGAAAAATGGCCCTACTTGGCACACTTGCCTTCACCACTTCCGCCAAACGGAGACATTGGAGCCATCATTGGAATGGATGTTGTACGCGCCCACCTTCAGAGGGAAATAATTGAACCTCCTGAAGGAGTCGACGGTCCCTATGCCGTCCGAACCGACCTAGGTTGGTGCGTCATCGGTCCAGTGGACGAGGATTATATCTGTAGCCCTTCCAATGAAGTCTTTCTCAAAGAGGCAACTCCAACTGAAGCTTCTTCCTGTTTCTCTATCGCCCGTCAAGTCGACGCCCCATCAGCACCGGACGATCGTCTGCACAAACTGGTTCTTGACTTTTTCAAATTAGAATCGAATGGCACTAGACCGAATGCTAAGATTCGTCTGTCTAAATTGGAAGAGCGCGCTGTTAATATAGCCGAAACCACCATTCGTCACGAAAAGCCAGGAGACAAGTACGAGATCGGCCTACCTTTCATCAGTGAAGAAGAGACCCTCGTCAACAATCGCCCCTTGGCTCTTTCGATGCTTGAACGCCAGCAAATCCGTTTCAAACGTGAACCAGACTACGCCAAGGTCTACGCAGAACAGATGCACCAATATGAGCACCTCAATTTCTCAAGACGTCTCACTGAGACTGAAATCAACGACCGAAACCCTCGCCGCTGGTACATGACTCATCATGGCGTCACGTACCCGTTCAAACCTGGCAAAGTACGCGTCGTCTTCAATGCATCTGCCGTCTTTAAAGGTGACACCTTAAACAAGAAGCTATTGCCCGGCCCGAACCTACTCAAGGACCTTCCTGGATCCATCACTCGCTTCCGAGAAAATGAGGTCGCTGTATCCAGCGACATAGTGAAATTCTTCCACAATGTTAAGGTGCCGGAACGGGATCAACCGTGCTTAAGCTATGTTTGGCGTCCCCCAGGAGTAACTGGACCCATTGAGACACGATGTATGACAAGCCATCCGTTCGGCGCTGTTTCCAGCCCTTTCTTGTGTCTCTTTGTCCTCAACAGAGCAGCTGAAGACTCTCAACTTGATTTCCCTGAAGCAGCTCAACGAGTCAAAAACAATTTCTACATGGACAACTACCTCGATTCCTTCTCAACGGTAGAGGAAGCCAAGTCCGTTTGCCTTGACATCTCCGAAATTATGCGAAGAGCCGGCCTCGAGTTGACTCAATGGTCGTCTTCTTCAAAAAGGCTCCTCTCCCAGCAGCTATCTCCCAGCATCGGACCTGATAGTGCCCAACATTGATCTAAACACCGATCCTCTACCTACTGAACGAATGCTCGGTATCCGGTACGATCCCAACGCGGATATTTTCGAATACAAAATTCGTATTCGCCCGGAAGTGACAACAAAAAGGGAGATTCTCGGAGAAGTAGCTACCCAATTCGACCCTCTTGGATTTCTCGCACCCGTTACGATCGAAGCAAGGATCCTTCTACAGGATATTTGGCGATCGGGAACCAAATGGGACGAACCAATCGTCCCCAAACTGCTCGACATCTGGAAGAAATGGGCGACTGAACTGCCGGAAGTAGAAAACTTATCTATTCCGCGCCTTCTATCCTGTCAAGGAAGACCAGTAGAACTCCACGTCTTCTGCGACGCATCCGAAGTTGCTCTAGGATCTGTGATCTACACCCGCTGTCCCATTGGAGACTCCTTCATGGTCAACATCATGGCAGCAAGAGCAAAGGTCGCTCCCATCAAGCCCAGCACCATTCCGAAGCTCGAACTTGAAGCTGCTGTCCTCGGTACCCGGCTAGCCAACCACTATTTACGGGAAACCCGGCTGCCAATCATCAGCATAACTTTCTGGAGCGACAGTGAGACCACTCTTCATAGGATATGGTCACAGAAATGCAAGTTCCAAGCCTACGAAGCCAACAGAATTGGTGAAATTCGGGAATCCTTTGAACCCAACCAGTTCCGTCACATCCCTGGACTTCTGAACCCGGCCGATGAACTCTCTCGTGGAGTACCACCGAAGTTGTTTACAAACAATCACCGCTTCATCAAAGGCCCAGATCATCTTCATGGATCCGACAAAGATTTCCCTCCATCGATCAGGCCCATCGAACCGCTCGAGGATCCAAGCGTCAAACCTCCTAGATGGATTGACACCATTGGCGTTGATAAGAACCGCCCAATCAGCAAATTGGTCAACGACTGCAGCGATCTCGTCAAGCTGAAGCGTGTTCTAGCTCTTTGTCTCCGCTTCATTAACAACATTCGACGCTCCATCCTCGAAAAGAAGTTGTCTACTTCAGAAACTTCTTCAACCGGAAGCCCCTCAGTACCAAAAACGGTTCAAGTCAACGAACTTTCTGAAGCCCTTTCGGTAGCCATATCTTTGGCTCAAGAAGAATGTTTCTACGAAGAGATCGAATCATTGAGAAAGCGAAAGACTTTCCATCATAGTTCACGTCTTGCTCCGCTCACTCCTTTCCTGGACAAGCAAGGATTACTTCGCGCTGGAGGACGTTTGAAGAAAGCTCCTCTCCCTTTCTCGGGAAGACATCCGATCATCCTGGATCCTTCACATCATCTTACGCGGCTCATCATCGAACACTATCATAAAGTGTTTGTACACGCTTCTGTAGAACGACTCCTTGGCGAGCTCCGGCAGAAGTACCTCATCGTGAACGGTCGTCGAAAGATCCGTCAAATAGTCAATGAATGCGTCGCTTGCAGGAAAGTTAAATCGACGCCACAGATCCCAATGATGGCAGCTCTTCCCCCTGAACGAGTTTCGCCAGATTATCCCTTCACTTGGACCGGGACCGATTACTTTGGACCGTTTTACATCAAGCAAGGCCGCTCTGTCATCAAGAGATACGGCGTTCTGTTCACGTGTATGTCTACTAGGGCAGTTCACCTAGAAGTCGCCCATTCGCTAACCCAAGATTCTTTCATCAACGCCTTCCGTCGTTTCGTCTCCGTCCGAGGTCGCCCGGCCACAATGTTCAGCGACAACGGGACCAACCTCACTGCTGGTGAAAGAGAACTACGTGAAGCCTTGGACGAATGGGACCCGGAACAGATCGAGCGTTACATGGCCAACAAAGGGACCAAATGGCGTTTCTCGCCACCAACAGGATCACACTTTGGTGGTGTATGGGAGCGCCTCGTCAAATCATGTAAGACAGCACTCAAAGCCGTCCTCCAAAACCAGACGGTTTCAGACGAAATCCTCGTCACTGTGATGGCCGAAGTCATGGCTCTCCTCAACAGTCGCCCCCTAACACACATCAGCGTCGACCCAGCCGACTTGGAGCCATTGACTCCAAATCATTTTCTACTCGGCCGGCCACAACAAGATCTCCCACCTTCTCCGTTCTCTTCGCCTCAAATCCCTACTAAACGTCAATGGCGCACTACTCAGGCGATAGTGAACCAATTCTGGAGACGGTGGATGACTGAATACGTGCCGTCCTTGATAGAACGGAGAAAGTGGCTTTCGGATCGTCGCAACCTCATTCCCGACGACATCGTCCTCGTTGTCGACTCCAACACGCCCAGGGGTTTGTGGCCTATGGGTCGGATCGTCAAAACGCTTCCAGGAGACGACGACATTGTGCGCATCGTCGAGGTCAAGACGAAGGACGGATACTACGTCCGCCCTGTTAGCAAGCTGTGTCTGCTCCTAGCGTCAGAAAGCAGCGCACCTGATCCCGGCTCGGCTCCGCCCGGCCCAGAAGAAGATCATGATTAACGGTCCATCGGGAACTTATATATGTATATTTGTAAATGTGTTTATTGTGTACAGTTTCGTTTCCCTTACTTGGAAACGCCCGGCTGTGTTCCGTATGGACCCGTTTCCCCCCATTTGAACTGCCGCCTACCGAACGGTCATTGACCTTCTTTTGTTTTGCCCTCATTCCGGTTGCTGTTTAGCAGCCCCCTTCTCTACGGGCCGCTCGAGCCGGCTCTTCTGCCCACGCACTGTACGTTTTCCTCGCTAAAAGTGACGTCCATCTTTTGTACAGTCAAATCAGTTTTTTCATTTATTGCTTATATTGTGGTTTTCCTAAGAATAAAGAAGCGGTTTTCCACACTCTCTCTCAATCTCTTACGATCCACAACAATGATTATATAACGCCTGTAAATATTGAAAGAAAAAATGCAGGCTTAAAGTGGAAAAGTTGATACGATTGTCGAGCTAACTTCGACTTCAATGCAGTAACGCCTTCCATGATCAAAAGAGTGCCTCCCCAGAAACCGACGGAGATGTAAACAACAGCCCCCGTATAATTCAATGCGTAGAACGCCAACTAAATAAATACAAGAAATAATAGTGTTTTCTTTACAATTCATAAGAAAAAATTTACATTTAAATTGTCTATTCACTTTCCAGCTGAAAAGTTTCATATAGAGTGGGCGGGATTTATATAGAATATTAATATACATAGATCTATATAGAAAAAGATATAGTTTTTCTATAGTAATCTTTGTAAACTTGACCACTATGTTAGAAAATTTTAGCTGAGTTGTTTTTGTAACTTATGCTAAAAATCTCAAAGAATATAGTAATTTTTACCGTATAATTCAAACATACCTGAAGGACGATTGCGAATATTCCGTTTACAATATTAAAGATAGACCAGAATTTCAGGTGCTTTTTTGAATATTTCTTTCTTTTGTCCCAGAAAGCCTCGTCTTCCCCATGACTCACTGTAGTCACTGAGTCATCGTGTACGCCTATATAAGGAGTGAACCAGTAGCAATTTTTGAAGCTGCTCTGAACGATTTGAAGAGGCAACAAAAATGTACAGCATTTTGAAAGTATATTGATTTGAAAACGCATCTTATCACTTTTTTAAAGTGAGAGACAGCTTATCGTGGAATATAGACAAATAACGTGGGTTGTGCTTATACTTTAGATAGATAATAAATTCAGTATCATTTGTTTATTCAAAATGTTTAACTCCCAGTTGAATTACGGCATGTTTCTTGTCTATATACTATACAATAAAACTATACAACTCCAGCACAGCCTGTATTTCTAATTATAGTACTTATATACAGTAGTTGTCATTAAAAATGGAAAACTTGATTTGTTTCCCATTTTAAACTTACTGTTCGAGAACCATCCAATAAAAGATTTTAAGAGAAAAAAGATTAATATAAGAATACCAGTTTGAAATAAATTTATTTTTACACCCGAAATATAAATAGTTTTCTTAGATTGTTGCCGATAAATTGGCAACTTTTTTCTCACCAATTACTCGTTGTTGCTCGTTGTTTCCTCGTCGTTGGTATGAGCATGTTAATCATGTTTACATTTGACATTTATCTTATAAAAGTGTTCAAACTATTAATCCCTGTTTTTGTGCTATTATTAGCCACCTGTATGATATAGTAATATGACATAGCCTTTTGAACCCTTATTTAAAAACCATGAAATAGTAGCATATTCTATGATGTAGGTATGACTTTATTGAGGATCTTCAATCGTCATGCATATTACTGAATTGAAACAGCCTGACGAAGGATAAATTTAAGTCGGCTATAGTAATTTGTAATCCTGTCATAAAAGTTCAGGGAACCTCTGTTGCTTAATCAAAATGGTAACGTTGGCCAACATTTTTATATGATAGATGATGCAAGAGTTTATCCACATTGCGAAGACTCCACACATCGCGAATGAAATTACGATAGCAAGTCCTATTGCTGTGAACGATACATATATGTATAATTAACGTTTAATACAACATTATTTGAAATTATAAATTATACATATATTTTTCCATAAATCATTAAAAAAAACTTACAGTCTTCGTATTTATATTCATTGATTCCCAATGAAAGGTAAAATCCTCCGAAAAATGCGCCTACTAGAATCATCAATGCAGCTCCGTAATGTATAACAAGAAAACGCCTGTATAATATTGTATAATATAAATTTAATAATAAAATTATTTTGTTATCCATATGATTTATAGATAAATGTTAAATTCTTTTGATAATGAAGTAACATACTTTGTTTTCAGTATAAGGACGCCTTCTATTATAAATAGGGCTCCTCCCCAGAAACCGGCGGAGACGTAAACAAGATAACCAGTGTAATTCAAAGCGTAGAAAACTATCTAAAATTAGCGTGATGTTAGTTTAAAATAATCTCATTCAATATTTTAATGTATATATTATGCAGTTATTCTAATTATTACTATACATTTTAATGCTATTAATTATTCATTTTTCAAACAAATTGAATATTTCCACATGCTGCTTTATATCATAGATTTTAATTTCGAATTTTTGTTCGCAAATTTTTATGTGTACAATACAAATTTACTTCAGTGAGAAATCCCTTGGGTATATCCAGCAACTTTAACATATATATTAAATCTAGCTTATTTTCCAAGTTTAAGAAAGTTTAAGAAAGTGTTGAAAAAGAGAAAAGAAATGAGTTCGTTCATAAACAGTAAAATTAAATAATAGTTGAAATGGATTCTTATAGCATAAATGTTTAAGTTAAACTATTGGTCAAGAAAAAAAATGAACGATTTGTATAAACATTTTACCTGGATGATGATAGTAACTATTCCGGTAATGACATTGAACATAGCATACAATTTTAGGCACTTCTTTGAATATTTCTTCGTTTCCTTCAACTCATCCATATCTATTACATCTTCATTTTGTAGTGAGTCTGCCATTGTGTGATCCTAAAACAGATTTAAGACACTAATAAATAGAAACGAATGATTGAAGGTTTTTTTTCAATAATGCACCTAGTAAGTCCGAGCAGGTACACTACAGCATAAATAAGCCTACTGATATTGAAGATAAACTGATAAATAATATGGTAAAGCTTGTGGGATTTTAAGTCTTATCATTTACGTCAGAGGAAGTTGCTTCATCCATTTCACACAAATGTCGGTTTCCCATCGTTATTCTCCTAAATTTCAATAAACCTCCAATTGCCTTTGAATGTATTGTAAACTTGCAAACGTATTGCTTGCAAGTTACATTGTGGCTACAAACCGAGTTGTACAAATCAGTATTCTACTAGTCTACCACTAAAACTAACTGTTGCAACAAAAATTTATTTTTACATTTTTGTAATTTTGATTCTTTTCAATCCTCTTTATTTAAATTAAAAGTTTTTTTAGGGATGATATATTTAAGCACTTGTTTAATTGGTTCGAGAGTGCAAATAGGATAAACACACTTTTTGTATAGGTTTATCCACTAAATACAATTTTTATTAAAATAAAAATTTGCCGTATTCTTATCGTCGTCCATTAATGAGGTTTAATTATGGATATGCTAAAATTCGATTTGGGATTCTCAATAATGCTTTGTTCGTAGGAAGGCGGCGGCTCTTGCTGGTATGCAGGGGGACAATTATCATGATGGTATATTGTTTCATTACTGTTTAAAAGGTTTCCAGACGTCATCAAGTTGCTCTGATGCCTCTGCTGTGAGCTGTTTACTATGTAAACATCATTTTCTGGTGAATAATAACTTTCATCGACTGCTGACGTTGCAGCGGCCCTTGCTGCTAATGAAAATCCCGCGCTTGTGGGGTACTGGATTATGCCATTAAGTTGGTAGTTGGTCATGCAGTTTACAGAAGTGGCGACTATACCGCTCAAAGTAAGCATGATTACGATTACAAGTCCAATAACTACACAATAATATATCAATCGATTATGTATTTCGATCGATTATTTAAAAAAAATCAAAATCATACCATCATCAATGTATTCTGGGATTCCGGCTATAGAGAAGAATAGCATCATAGCAAAGCCGGGAATCATGCATATGGCTGAGAGCACCATTAACAGCTTAGGCCTGCACATATATGGTTTAAGTTTTAGTAGAATTTTATGTCATAGTTTGAGATGATGCAATATAGAATAGATTAACTTGTCAATTTTCAGCGCCACGGTGCCTGTAATGATGAAAAATGCACCTGCCCAGAATCCAACTGAAACGTAAACGAGAGTGCCAGTGTAACCGAGGGCGTAGAAAAGGGTCTAGATAATTATAAGAATCGATTTTTAAAATATGGATTTAGATTTAGATGGAAAGTAAATTAAGCTAAATTAAGTTTAAATGAAAACAACTCAAATCATCATCATTCGATCAGTTATTTGATAGTATGCACCACTACAAATAAAATAATGAAATTTGGTCAGTGTACCATTCCGGTATAACTCATATCGGATATATATATATGTATATATATATATTATTTTAGGTTAGTTTGCGCCTTGTATAATAAAGTTAATGTGAAATTTATGACAACAATGGAAATATTGGTTGCGGTAAAGAATTATTGTAGATGTGTAAAAAATTTTTTTTTGCATTTTATTAGGTATTTTAAAAATATAAATGGAATTGACATTAGTTGTAGATACTATTAGTAGGTAACATATAGTATAAAAAATACCTGGAGAATGACGGCGGCTATTCCATTTAAAACGTTGACGGTTGCCCAGAATTTAATCCCATCAGTTGATTTTTTCTTTATTCTCGTGCTTACCATAACAGCATCACCGTACTGTGCTGCCATAGTTTTATTAGTTCTTCAATTTAAATACTATGCACACACTGTAACAATACAAAGAATTCCATTTGTTTCTCCTTTTATTACAATTTTTTTCTAAAATCAGTAATTTTTTCGAATATACAAATACTTAGGCATTCATTTTACCAACTGATAATTGCAACCAAACGCATCAGCCAGACTGATTATTGTACAGGCCTTATCGAATTGGGTTGTTTATATAATAATGGTCTCCGATTAAAACGGATATGCAGCGTGTATTCCATTCTGCAGCGTACCTTTTTAGTTTTTAATTATAGTAGCTTAACAACGACGAATTTTCATAGTAATTGTGTTCATAAAAACAGCTGCTATACATCAGGTGATACATATTATAAATTTAAGTAGTATTGAAAAGTGACATCAGCCATCTTGACGGCAAGACATTACGGCTGAGAAGCCATTAATAAGTGCCAAATTGTATGCCTTCCATGTTAATAAAAAAGTAATGATACATTGCAACTGATGAAAAATAGTTTACTAATAACGGCAAACTTACAATCACCACAAGCGTATCCATAATCACTCCAGGCGCTAACGGCCCAAGAGTAGAAACCAATCATAACCAGGGATGCGCATAATGAGGCCAGTTGGAAACCCTTAACAACACTTTGAGAACTAAAATAGAGGGGGAAATGACTATACAATAAACATCCTTTATTCTTAGATATAGGAAAGCCACTTACTTGCTCTTTCTCTCCATGACACCTGTAGCGATAAAGAGTATAACCATACCAAAGACCAGTAGAGGCGTAAAAGAACCAGGAAGCATTCTCTTTCCAGGGTCCCATGTCCTGAATGTTATTGTGTACAACATTGTACAAGCCGTAGAATACTATCAATTATATAATATGATAAAAAAATGCTGGGCTTATAGATTTATTTGTAATTTTTAAAAAAGGGTATAGAGGGGTCATTGTAGTAGTCTACAAATTCTTTACTTGAAGAATGAACACAAAAGCTCCTAGAAGAATGTTTAATAGCCCTCCCTTCATTTTGAGACGGCGAATGAATAGCGCACAATAAAATTTAGCCTGTATCTGTACTCTTTGTAGGGCATGGAATAGCTGTTTTAAGCATATAAGTAATTTGAGCAGACGAAAAAACCTCATCACTTCGAAACTAATAGACCGATAAGATGAGATTATTCGTGTTTAGGAATAGCGATAAACTCATCCTAAAAATATGCTATTGTAGTTCAAATTTCAACTATAACTTTATGCATATAACGTATATATAGGCCTATAATTACTTCATTATAATCGATATTGATGCTCAAAAAGAATCAATAACCATTTTTCGCCATTTTCCCAACGCCAATAGATAGAAGTAAAAATCGGTAGGAAAAAAAAATATTTGTTGTCTTTAGACTTAAGCTAAACAGAACTGGCAACCTTGCCAGTGGCAAGGAATAAAGCTCGGAATAAAGGATATCTTCCCAGAAGTCGATTGAAATGAAAACTATACAGCCATTTTCATCCAAGGCATAAAATATTAGGTAGGTATAATCTTAATAATATCGAAGCCAACGTAACATCTTGTTTTTCCTTCAAAGATATTTTTTGAAACAAACAAAAAAAAATATTATCCAAGTATATACATGTATTGGGTAAAGATAAGTGATAAGAATGTCTACTGCTATGATATCTTTAAAAAAGACGTCCCATGTAAGTGTAATATTCCGATCGAAGCAATATATATTTTATGACTAGGGCACCAGTCTAAAAATACTTATTAGGGAGGATTTCATCCAGAAAAAAAACCCACAAATAATAGCCTCGTCTGACATGTTTACTCTCCGCCATAATCGTACAACATTTAAATGATGATGCAACGTTTTATATCACACTGAAACAAAAACTGATAATGATGGTGGAAAATCACCGCGTTTACAGAAACAACACATAATTTTTTTTTCTGAGTCACCGCACCATACGGTTTTAACTTGGATTGCTAGTTAGTATCTCCCTCCAAAATTAAACGATAATTTATATTGTAGCATAAAAAAAAACGATTATCATCTCACATACCTTTAAAAATGAATTAAATTATTGGGACGCACATTTATAATTTCGGGCATAGTATACGCATATAAATATTCAACTCGTCCTAATTACTGTTAGCAGAGTACGCAGGAGGTAGAATGACTTCATACAGCTCCTGATAGGGAGGTGGTGGCTCCTCTGGCCAAAATTCTGCCATTCGTTCCACAGCGTTCTCCTGTTGAAGTGACGATAGACCCATAAGGTTCACCGTGTAAATTCTTCGTGGAGGTTGACTATTAGGATCCACGAAAGTCGTTGGTATGTGTTTCCTCTTATTGATCTTTTTGATTACGATGCTGTTGGTGATCATAGCTAGAAAGCCAATAACCAAAAAGGCGATTTCAATGACCCTTTTGATACCTTTTTTATAAATAAATTTGAATTTTATAAAGCAACACGTTTTTAGATATCAAGTAATAAGAGACTTACAAAAGCTTGAACAATCATTTATGTTGAGGATATTGATTGCGAGGCCATAAACAAAAATTATGATAACAAGTAATGACGTTGTCAAAGAACAAATAGCGATATTTCTTATAGTTTTCTTTTTTCTGTGTAATACAATTTCAAATTATAAAATCTTTATTAAATTGCATATAATTTAATATGCAATTTATTGACTAACTTTTTCATGACAATTCCGATTCCTGTTACGCTGAAAAGTAAGCCTCCCCAGAAACCAATGGAAATGTAAACGATGAGGTCAACATCATTTAGGCAATACAATACCATCTAAAATTATATGTATAATATTATTCATATTTTAATGTAAATAAAAAGCATTACCTGCAGTGCGAAGGCAATAAAACCGATGAAAATGTTACAATAGCCCCAGACTTGAAGTCTATTTTTGTTTTTATTTAAAATACTACCGTTACTTGTCATTTTATTTTATTTCTTTTAAATATTAGAGATCCAAATACCAAGAAAGTCTCAGAGAAACTGCTGACATTTGCTGGGATCCGACATGCAGTTTATATATATATAGGATCATTAGGATCCACCTTGAAAAAAAAATATATCTTTAGATGACACATATTTTGGCTTACTGACCATGAACTAGATATACTGTTGAAATGGTGCATGCTTAATCAAACTTCATACAGGGAAAACGGTGGCAGTTTTAGATAACCTATTTATTGATCTTGTCAGGATTTTATGCTTCTTTTTTTACTATCGTCATTGCTTAATATTATGTGTAATAGTCAACAACAAGTTTTCAATCATATGATTGAGCAAGTTTTGATTTTTTATTTCACAAGAAAACAGAATCCAAGGTTTTTCTTAAGTCACTTAGTTTGAGTAAATATTTTTATTGGGTTGTTTCTGCCGATTCCGAATTTTTACGGAAACATTGGTATCGTGGGCGATCTGATGGTGTAAACATGAAAAAAGAGTTGCTGAGTAATAGAGGTGCAGCTGCGACAATCACGATAGTTGTGTAATAGAAGATGGCACGATAATTGTGTGACTCTAAAACATATCATTAATAAGAATATTCCGAATGAAAATCTAAACTAAAATAAATAACTGATCCAGTCAGAAGTAAATTGACATATATATGAAATTACTGCAAACATTATTTACACCGTATACTAAAACAATATTTTTAAAAAGGTTCTATCACGTAAAAATTATGATTTATTTCTAAAAATTATATAAGATATAAAACTTTGCTTATGCACAAATTTACATTATAATAGATTTCATTAATTTTTTTGTATGGGGTTTCTTTTACTATTTCGTACCCCTTTAATATAGATAGATAGACCAAAAGATGACTGTAGAGACCGCACCATTAATCTTTCATCTAGTCTGGGTTGTGACATGAAGCAAAATGGTAACGTCTGTAAAAAAAAAACTAATATTTATTGATGTCACCATGATGTCACTGATAAATTTAAAACGATCAATCAAACAAAAACTTAATAAAAAGAATTACGCCAACTTCCAACATGACAATAAAACTATTTTACATCATTGACGCTCAAGTTGATAGCGTGGAATATGCTGGAGGGGCAATCATTCTTTTGTAACTTGCGTCTAGTAACAAGAAACAAGCCTCGGACTCGTGATACTAATTATACTAAATTGAATTGAATACTAAATTGGGGAGGAAACAAGTTGGATTTATTTACTCTGGATATTTACAGTTACAATCTACATGTACATAGACGAATACTTATATGGATGAATTGAGATTGGAGAGAATAGATGAATGAGAGAATAACACTGATATAATACAATGTCGGACTCGTGTCGACTTAGAGAGAGACTCGTGTCCTCTTCTTTGTTGTAGAGAGAGAGACTCGTGTCCCCTTCTTTGCGGTTGACGAATACGACTGTGTGTGAGTCTCTGCCTTGTGCGAGACTCTCTGTGTGAGGCTCCGGTGATGATTAGAGACTCGGTGAGACTCGTTCGGTTGTGTTAACGAGACTGACGATAGAGCGGGTGAATTACCCTCCTCGTTCACTCCTTCGGTAGACTTCCACCGCAGGCGGGGGTGGTTGTCTCCCACTGATGATACATCCGGTAGATGGCGCCTATTGTTGTTATTGTTGGACTTTAGAAGTTCCAACACACTGGGGGCCCGGACGGGAGTGACGGGATGCGGATGTGTGTAGATGGATGGATCCTTGGCTGGAACTGATACTGCATCTTGAACTGAAACAGATGAAGTAAGAGAAAGAACTGGAATAAGATCCGCCTCTCTTGAGGCTGGAACTGACTCTTCCGGTGTGGTTTCCGGAGGATGGATTAGAATCACTTCTCTTCCAGCTGGATTGATTTGATGAAGATGACGCACAGGGCGGACGAGTGTCGCTCCGGCGTGAGTACGAAGAACGGCCATCCTGCTGTTACCATTCTTGCCTTTGAGGAGGTGAATGATGGTTGCAGAAGGCGTTTCGATCCTGTTGGATGTTGAGTCTGGAACCAATGCTGGATACTGTGGCTCTGGAATTGTTGAGATGATACCAGTAGCTCTGATATGGGCTACACTGGAATTGAAATTGAGCGGATACGCCTTTTCATGATTGGCTGTATAGCTTGGATTGGTAGAGAGAGAACCGGCATGATGAATACTGGTTACCTCGAACGATCTTAAATCAGATGTAGTTGGTGATGGATCGGCAGGAGCATTGAAGTGTTGACCTCTGATGGATCTATACTTCTTACGTAGATCGGCTACTGCAGATTGGTAATGGGGTTGCATAACCCTCTTGTGGGCTGCACGATTGATGAGTCCATTGATGAACTGTTGATGAATAGTTGAAATACCTACTCCCAAATTCTCTGCGGAATCCTGAAGCTGGATTGGATTATGTTGGCATCCGCCGTTCATAACCGGCTGGATACTTCCGGCGAGACGAATGAGATGACTGGAAGAGTCCAATGATGGATGAAACTCTCCAGAGCTGGATAGATGGATTTGTTGTGGCTGAAGCAGCTTGTCGTACTCTCGACGGAGTGCGGCATGCAGCATGTTGTTGATCCAGTAATCCAGGGCGGATGAGGTTTCTTCCACCGTGAGATCTGGAACATTGTTGAGCTGGATAGGCGTTTCTCTTCCGGCGATCGTCACCTCCATTGAGGCAGACGGAAGATAACGTTGACGTCCTTTCCGGATGCGGTTGATGAACCGGAAGACGTATGCTGTCACTCTGACTAGCGGATCTGTAGACACGAAACAATTTGACATACAAGATGAATATACTTTGGATAACGACGGCGGAAGTGTTGGTCCAACTGGGCTGAGGAGACCAGCATGGACTTCAATTGGAACCAGCTTCGATTCGGCTTCCACTTTGTCGGCAGAGATATTGGATTTACTCTGTGTTGGAAGATCAGCTGTTGAGCAATCTTCTTTTGTACGAGATGAACTAGATGAAACTGTCCATCTGTTGGATGGATTGACGATGGCTTCGGCTGAAGCTACTTTCTTTGGAAGAAGAGGAATAGCACCCTGCTGGGCAGCCAATGTCTCTTGGATAGGCAATGTAATGCTAGGAAGAGCAGCATCATAAACATGTTGATCTTCGGATGCAGCACTGGCGACGACGGAAAATGATTGTTCTGCGGATGCAGCCCTGCCCACCTCGGCGTTGGCCTGTTGAGGCAAGCTTAGACTGGATACGCTGTTGAGATCTTGATTGGTATCTGATGACTTGGCTTCTACTAAAACTTGATGGCACTCCATTGGTGTACCACTAATGGCAACAACCTCTTTGTTTTGAATGGTTGCCGTATTGGAGCTGGAAAAGTCTTGATTGGCATCTGATGGGAGCCATAAGACTTTGGTTGAGTCAATACCGGCCACTGCCTGGCTATTGACTGCTCCTATTGAAACTGGATGAATAGACTCGGCTTTAGATGAAACAAGAACAACACTTTTGTTTTGTTGAACTTGGAATAATCCGGCGAGGCAATCCTCTGCTCGGACTCTGGCTCTTATCGCCGTTTTACGCTGGTCGATAAACCACTTGAGTTCTAATTTCTTTTCTTCGAGATCGGTTAGGAATGAAAACACCTCTGCGTGAGTTGCTTCTAATTGCTGCCACTCATCGTTGAGTTGAGCAAGCAGCTGCTTAACAAAAGGCTTGTCTGCTGCAGCGATGGCCTGGTTAAGCTCATCTACTGCTTCCTGGATGCTCTCGATCAGCACCATACGATGAATCAACGCATCTTCTTTCTGGAATTTTGACATTGCTGAATGGATAACGGAACTTGACTTTCCGTACAATAACAAGCAGACGACTTGTGTCGCTCTGATTCTATTCTTTTCAGTGGAAGTGGAATTCGAATTGACGACAGCGAAAGACAATCTCTCAGCTGTTTGATACTGAACCCTTTAGGGCTTCAACTCTTTTTTTTTCTTCTAAACGTTGGAAACGGAAAGAAAAATTTTAGAATATGATATAAGAGCGCCAAACGGGCTGCTGTACCTTTCTTTTACCAAACGGAAATTGGAAGAATACTAAACGAATGTTGAATGACAGCGCCAAACTGGGCTGCTGTAAGTTGTACCTTTGATTTGTTTACAACTTACAATGAACGGCTACTTTGATGACGTAGACCTTCTTTGGAGACCGAGAGTTTTCGGATGTGGTACAGCCCTCTTTTCGGATGAAGATGATGAGATTCGGAATTGATGGATACCGGAAGTTGATGACAAAGAATAACCGTACCCGTCTAATGGGCAACGGCTTTTTTGATTTGAGTTTGTCGTGCCTGTGAAAGGGCTACGGCTTTGTTGATGGAATTGTTCTATGGACGATACTGCTACTTGTGGGGTAACAGCAGCGCCTCTTCGATTTGGCTGCCGCTTTGCTGGTGCCTCTTGATGAAGCTTAAGCGGCTTTTCTATTTGGAGATGATGACGACGACTTGTAGACGAACAGCACTCTTTGATTTGGAGTGATGAGAGAGCGACGGCTGTCTGCTCGATGACGTCTGTCTGACGTAATGAATCGGCTGCGGCAATGAAGATTTCGACGAATAGAGCTCGGCTCGTGCTGAACTCGTGAGCTCCTCTTGATGAGAATGCTTAATAACGATGAATGGGAGTGACCGGGCCTTGGATGGCTCCGATATCGACGGATAAAGCTGGATACAAGTCGGATGGAGAACCGTTCACGAACGGCTTCTCACGTGTTACGTCGTCTGATGCGACTTACGTAACGTGAAAAATCAGGAATTAGCTCGGCCTTGCAGTAGGCACGAATAACTTACAAGCAATAATACACTTGATGATGGAGGATAAAGAATGGAAACTGGACTTTGGCGGATAAGTAAAGAATGAAATTGCCACCTTGCGTTGTGAAAAAGGTAAACAATCAAACTGGCGCCAAATGCGCTTACTGAACAAAGAATGAATTGGAATCGAAATTTCTACACAAAAACAAATTGGAAAAATGCTAATTACAATCCGGGTCACGGCACCATTTTGTAACTTGCGTCTAGTAACAAGAAACAAGCCTCGGACTCGTGATACTAATTATACTAAATTGAATTGAATACTAAATTGGGGAGGAAACAAGTTGGATTTATTTACTCTGGATATTTACAGTTACAATCTACATGTACATAGACGAATACTTATATGGATGAATTGAGATTGGAGAGAATAGATGAATGAGAGAATAACACTGATATAATACAATGTCGGACTCGTGTCGACTTAGAGAGAGACTCGTGTCCTCTTCTTTGTTGTAGAGAGAGAGACTCGTGTCCCCTTCTTTGCGGTTGACGAATACGACTGTGTGTGAGTCTCTGCCTTGTGCGAGACTCTCTGTGTGAGGCTCCGGTGATGATTAGAGACTCGGTGAGACTCGTTCGGTTGTGTTAACGAGACTGACGATAGAGCGGGTGAATTACCCTCCTCGTTCACTCCTTCGGTAGACTTCCACCGCAGGCGGGGGTGGTTGTCTCCCACTGATGATACATCCGGTAGATGGCGCCTATTGTTGTTATTGTTGGACTTTAGAAGTTCCAACACATTCCACTAAGTTCATGATATGGTGGTGGTGGATCCTCGTAATTGGAATGGGCAGCAAGTCCATAATTAAAGATATTATCCCTATCATTCTCTCTTTTTGATAAGCTGACAACGTGGACGTGGTAAATTGTTTGTGAATGATGACAAATATTCTGATTCGTGGCTGAACTCGATACGGCTTTCATCTTATTGTTGTTTTTTTTTGTAGATAACGACGCTGTTGGTGATTAAAGATAGAGTGCCAAAAAGAACAAAGGCAATCTCGATGAGCATTTTGGTACTTTTTATTAAATTTTTGACTTTGAAATTTTTCTGATGTGTTTTGAAAATGAATGAAAATTACTTTACAGTCGTAAGTGTGGCGACGGTTCGCGGCGAGATCATAAATAAAAATGATAAGTATCAACAGAGATGTAAAAAGTGAATTGATTGCATCATTTTTCACAGTTCTCGTTTTCTGAAACGAATTGTTATTGTTATTGGAAAGCTAAGAATTTATTCAAATTCGATTAAATTATGAATCAATACTTTTGCTTGTGAATAACGAAAGCCGTGGCAATGAAAGATAAGCCTCCCCAGAAGCCAATGGATATGTAAACGACAACATCAATATCACTTAGGTCATGAAAAAAATCTAAAATAAAATAGTAAATTGTTTATTTAGTAGAGTAATTAAATATTAACAAAAATGAAACCTGAAGAGTAAAGACACAAAAGCCAATAACAGTGTTGAAATAGGCGCAGAGTTTAAGCCAATTTTCAAGCAAAATTGTACTGTTCTTTGCTGCCATCTTCAATGAACTTGGTCAAAAATTCAAATATTATTCTTACAAGTCCGATATATTATTTAGTGTACTGGTTACAAACACTTTCAGACAAAGAAAGCGATGTGTTATTACTATCATCAAGCATAAATCAATGTTATCCTATTACTACCTATATATGTTTTATGTATTTACAAGACAATCTGTGCCCGGGAGCCAATATCCGGGCAAATTGTCCACAGATTCAAGACATCAGTTTTTAGCGATATCCATCGTCTTAGCTACATCAGGAAAAAACGGCATCTCGTGATAACCCGATAACCTACATTTTTGTGATGTGAAAATCCGTTATCCCATATTTATATTTTTCAAAACATGCGTATAGGCTTACGAGTGCCCTTGAATTTATCATATCTCGTAAATCAAAATGTTGCGTAATTTTCTAAGAGCTTAAATTGAAAATAATGACATTAAGATGAAACGGGTAAAGAGGCGACCTCTTTACCCGTAGTGAAATTCTGCAGACGAACATACCATAATATTTTTTAAGCGTTAAGAACGAAATAAGACTACTACTAAGAATAAAGAAACCCCGTTTGCCTATTCAGTTCACAGTTCATAGTTCTGGTTTACAGGAGATGTAAAGCACCCTTTTCGTACCTACCAAATGTACTCATACGTTACTCATATTTCCCGTATTTGGTTGATTTAGTTAAGTGTGCATCATTATCTTTATTATTGATGATGAGGTTCTTTACCTCTTCACACTTTCTCTTCTTTTTATATCATGCTCTTGTAGTTACGACTTTCAGATCGAAATTATATAAGCCCTATATTTTTGTACGGCCCCCCTACCAACTTCTTAGCATTTGGCTATAAACTATCTAAAAGGCTTTGAAAACTGCATCATAAATTATTTCAGAGAGAATTTTGAATTTATTTTCACAATGGTTTAAAAAAAACAGATATTTCAAAACTGAGGCCATGCTGAAATGTATGTTAATGTTTGACATTTTTATTCTAACATCACTACTTATTTTCAGATTGAAGTGAAATAAAGAAATGAAGCGCAACTTCAAATTATTATCAAAGATCAAAATTTGATTCAATTTTTGGGGGTAAAAAATTGAGCAGAATGTTTCAATAAATTACTGAACATACTTTGCTTGTTTTCTATCAAAATAGCGGGTTCATCAAATTCCTAAAAAATTATATCGTTTAAGTAAAGATGGCTTTTTAAACATTTGTTTAACAGTTGTCTGCAATATCATACCTTAATTAAACCAGCATCCATTACTATAACCCTGTCAGAGTCCATAATTGTATTCAAACGATGTGCGATGGTTATGACTGTACAATCCTGGAATTTATTTCGGATCGTTGTTTGAATGAAATCATCTGTTCTGTTATAGATATGAACATATATAACAATGATTTGGCTACAAGATGAAAATTCAATTCATGTACCTTTGATCGACATTGGCCGTGGCTTCGTCTAGAACGAGAATCTTATTTTTACGAATGATTGCTCGAGCCAAACAGACCAACTGACGTTCACCAACTGAAAGGTTCGATCCTCCATCTGTTAACTTAAACTCCAATCCATCAGGAATGGATTCCTTTAATTGAACATCTTCTAAACATTTCCACAAGACTTCGTCGCTGTATTCGTTGAAAGGATCCAAGTTTTTCCGCAAAGTTCCCGAAAAAAGAACAGGGTCTTGCGGGATAATTGAAATTTTTGAACGGAGTTTGTGAAGCCCAATTCTACTGGTGTCTACGTCATCGATTAAGATCTTTCCCTCCGATTCTGTCAACCGAAACAAAGCGGCAATAAACGAAGACTTTCCTGCTCCTGTACGGCCAACTATCCCAATCTATAGGTTAAATTAGTTAGTTTGAATCATTTTATTTTATGTAAAGTGTTCGGTCTGGAAGGTTCATACCTTCTCTTTTGCTTCAATAATACAAGAAATATTTTTCAAAGCCGTTTGTCCTGTTTTCCCATATTGTAAAGAAACGTCAATAAACTGAATTCTCCCATTTTTAGGCCAACTTGATTTTGAAAATGCCCCTGTTGTAAAAATACTACGTTACCAAATGTACGTTACAAATGTAATATGTAACATAAACCAAATTATTTAATCACCAATGTCAAAGTTGAAATCATTCTTGAGACAAGCTTCTGAGGGTATTTTACTGTATTCCATAACCCTTTCTACAGAAGTCATTAGATTTTCTGTTTCAGTTGCTTTTCGAACGCACAATTGCAATTGAGCAACCAAAGACATTGCAGAAGAAATTTCCAATCCGGCTTCACTACTACTTAAATCTTGTGAAATAATTGAAACATGATTTGAATAGTATTAGTTAATAACATCAATAGTGAATGTAGGATTACTTTCACCGAAAGAAACACAGGTGTATGTCACGCAAGCGACATACATCACGCAAGTGAAATCCGTCCAGAAGCCAAACCAACGCATGGTTGCTAATAATATCCACGACACCGACGTATGAGCTTCCTGGAAGCTATCAAACATTTGGTGGAACCTTTCTTGGCATTTGTGAGCTCGAATTGTAACCAACCCAGTTAAGGACGAAGAAGCGTGGCTAAAAACAGGACTGCGGCCTACATAAAATTACAACAATTTAAATAACAGTAACATTTAAATACATATTTTAGTAGAATATTTACTTATAGCTTCTAGTCGTTTTACACTTCGAGATGTGTTTACATAGAATCTGGTTAAATAAAATAAAGCAATTGCCGGACAAACAACAGCCAGGATAAGCCACGGATTGACCACACTAACCACAACAATGGCACCAATGCAGAACAAGGAATACTAGAAAATACCAAATATCTTTTATCGCTATTATCCCAAATTTTTTAAACCGATTTTACGAAAATGGTGTCTAAAAAATTTTGTGGCAGCTGATCATCCATACATCCAAGGTCTTTCGTAAACCTATTCAAAATTCTTCCTATGAAATCAATTAACTAGTAAAACCTCCTGAAGGCATATGTTATTTAAGTACTTAAAATACCAGCAGAATTGTGTTCAAAGAAAGATATAGGAGCTCGAACGACGGCTTTAAACATACTATTATGAAGCTTAATCCATGATTTCGTACAAATTGTTAAAAAATGAATAGTACGCAAGAAAGAGAAAACCACCAGAGAACCAATTATGACGGAGTAAACGGATAAACCGGTAAATACAACATCATTATCCCTCCAACTTTGAGGCTCAAGTGCAGTTGAATTGGTTTCTTTCAATTTGTAAGTTTGCTGGGAATGGATAAATATGCTTAGCCAATAATCAGAAGCATTAAATAGTGCTTGGGTAACGATGCACAAGACTAGAAGTAACAGGGCAGAAAAGTAGCTAGCACCAGAATGAATGTAATTCCAATAGGTGGAAAAAGGAATGCTACCAGTGATTTGAATCTCCTTATCAAAATGTTCACCAGTTTTTTTAATGTTCTTTAAAAAATGTACAAAATATTCATAACGAATTGCTAACAAATTATGAAATTATTTTAAAAGCAAACCTCATCACAAACTTTGTTAGTTATTGCAAGCGCCTGCTCTCCCTTTTGTTTGTGTATTTTCAGGTCTTTTACTTCATCATCGTCGTCGATAGATTCGTCTTTAATTTGATTGAATGTTCCGATACTACTTTCAGCGAGTTCATTATAGCCTTTTAGTTCTTCCAGCTTTTTCTGTACAAATGTTTGATTTTTAATGTTCTCTAGTATTCTAGCTAAAAATTGAAAACAATGTAATAAGTAGAAACTTACATTTTCAATAATCAAAATCTGGTCTACGTTTTTCAGATATTTGAGTTGGTGTGTGACAAAAATACGGATTTTCCCTCGAAGAAACTGGTGAATCACATGGTCAATTATATGACGTCCAACGTCACTGTCCACCGCACTAAAAGGATCGTCAAACAGGTATATATCAGCATCGATATAAATGCAACGAGCTAAACCGATTCTGGCCTTTTGACCACCACTAAGTGTAGTTCCCTTTTCACCAACAATCGTTTGATCTCCATTTGGTAAAATAGTTAAATCCTTTTCGAGTGCTGTAGCTTCTATCACTTTTTTGTACCGCTGGGCATCGTAGTCAAGTCCACAGAGAATATTTTGTTGGATCGTTCCGTCAGAAAATAGCCAGGGTGACTGGGATGCGTAGGCAATAGTGCCTCTAACTTCACAGTTTCCCCTTTGAGGTTTTAACTCATCAAGTATCACGTGCAGCAGAGTGCTCTGGGAATAAATTCAATTGTTATTATATTTTAAACGTTTTATGTAAAGAAAAAAATATTCCTCAATTCAATCACTGATTTTAATTGTCATACCTTTCCACTTCCAACTTGTCCTATAATTGCCAAAATTTGGTTCGAATGGACTTTAAATGAAGCGTCATCTAATACGATATTATCTAGGGAAGCCTCATTTGGTGAAGTTCCTGGCCATCTCACTGTCAAATTTTGACAAGTAACTTTACATTCAACTAATTGACGACCATCCTGTGCCTTAGCTGGTTCAATATTCGATGGATCATTACAAGAGACGACTTCGTCCAAAAGTAGAAATGCCTGATAAATTCGATAAAAGAAATAAGTTGCTCAAAATTGATTGATAAAAGTGAATATTCTACTTCTATTCGTCGAATAGAAGTATTAGTTTCCGCAACACAGGTAATAGCGGTCGAAAAGTAAACTGTTGCATTAATCCGTATGATATCAAATAGGGCAACAGTTAAGAAAACCTGAATTTTAAAATGTTGCTAAACATAATTTATTTTGTGTGATTTGAAAGTCAAAATAAACCTTATCAGCTGTTAATTCGCCATGACCAGAAATAATATAAACCAAGAAAATAAGGTAAATAATTAGTTTAGAAGAGGAAAAAGGCACACTGTCGTTGATAGCTCGGTAAAATGCTGTTTGACGCATGACTTTTACTTCAGCTCTACTCAGGTCGAAGACAATCAATTTGTTTAATAAATGTTCTAACCAAAAATTATATTTATGTGGTTTATACTTGCGGCACAAATTAACGATATTGATAAACAATTCCTCCCAAGCATGCAGCTTGATAACTCTCATTCCTGACACCATTTCACCCATGTTTCGAACTCTTTCATCCGTCATCTCTGCGGTTTTCATTCTTAACTTTCCAAAAGTTCTACCCATCAAAACTAGAAAATCAATCGATCATTTGATTAATATACTCTTCAAGTAACAATTTTAATAATTGTCGTTGTTTACTTTGGAAAGGAACGAAAAGAATGATCATACAAAGTCCAGTAAAAGATGATATTCCAATTTCAGAATACAGGATAGCTGTTGCAATCGCGATTTGAAAAGGTGCGATCCAAAGACTGTGAAACATGTAGGCTAAGAGATCGAAACGGTTTACATCATTCGACATCAAGTTGACTAGTTGGCCCAAATTTGTCTTTCCAAGAGCTTCTTGACTTAGTCGTAAAACCTATAGATTGAAAAAGAGGCACGAAACAGTAAGGTTTTAAAAAATAATCTTTTATGTGGTTTAGTCTGATACCTTTTTATAAATAAGAGAGCACAACGCTGCCTTGATGTGAATGCTGATGTTGTGAAATTCATACAGGCACGTGTGAATCACTAAAGCAGCTAACAATGATGGTAGAACGACGCCTGTGCCATACAAGTAAGCTATAGCTACATCATTGTTATCCTCATTATTAGCTTGAAAATGATTTCTGAGCAATAGTCCTAAACAAACAGGCTGGGAAATTCTAAAAAAAAGAATTGGTAAATCCTATTTATGAATTTAATGTGAAAGCTAATCATTAATTACTTAAGAAAGCACTCCACAGTGAAGTATAATACGCCATAAAGAAAATATCGTTTTCCAATGGTTCTAAGCAGGGTTTTTGTTAAACTTGGATGTTCACCTCTTTTAATCGTCTGGAGGCAACTTTGTTTGATTTCGACACTCCATTCCCTTAAACATGAATCAATTATTGAGAGATATATCATTTTATATATCAACTTGATAATTTACTTGTCTAGATTCTCCTCTAGTCCTTTTAATTCATTTTCTGGAAGCATTGTAAGTATGTCGTCGATTTCAATTTTTCTTTTACTTCCTAGTTGAATGATGGGGATTACCCATCTAAGAGAAGTGGGCAGTTATTTTTTTAAAGATATGAAAACCATTATTTAATGTCATTTACTCACAAAAAAAGAAGTTTGGATATGAAATTCACTCTTTGAATCGTATTGCTTCTACTCTCCACTATTTTATCATTATCTTTTGTTTGAGAAAAATATTAATTTTAAATAAAATAAAGTTTTTTATAAAAAAAACTTACAGTATTTTCCAAAGTGTTGTTTCAATTCTATATTTTCTGACATTTTCCCATAGTATTAAAATGAGCACTCTATTTTTCAACTGCTGTATTCTTACTTACCGGCAGGCAAAGTGAGAACAATACACATTTATATTTGTACCTTTATGAGATTCGACGTTTTTCTAGCTCCTGTTGCATTGTGACGCAGCTGCACATTTAGTTAGTCAATAGTCATTACATCGATTGAGTGGCAAAGTTTTGTTTTGTTTCGTTTTTATTCATTTTCTTGTTTCTCTACTTCCATCTGGTTGACGGAGAATAAGTATTTTAAAAAGAATAAGAATTTAACAAAGTTAGAAGCAATGCTGAGATTCTTCCAATCGATATTTATTATTGATTTCAAAAATAGATTTACACAAATGTAATAGACCGTAATTTAACATTCATTGGTTGATATTAGGGAAACGGTCTGAAATTCTTGAAGCAAATTTAACCTTTTTCACCTTAAATATATTGGATTTTGTGATAAGGCATATCCCATCAGGTTTTTTTTTCTTGTTTATGAAATGAAAATGTAAATTGATTGATCCTTACATAGGTATTAAAAATCGAAACTTATTTGACGATTGTCTGCATCCGTAATTGGAATGAAAGACTAAAAAGAGCAGTATGCTCTTTCTATAAAGCTGTGATCAAGTTTCATAGACGTACTAACAGAACTATAAAAATTAAATTTGGCTTTGATATTTAATTGGTTGATATAATTGGTTCTGATTTTTAAATGGGAGACACGCGTTTTAATTTACTTATTTATTATATACTCACTTATTTATAATTTTTTAAAAATTGTTCTTTGTTGAAATGTGAAATGCTTAAAGTAAAAGTTTTAATTCCCGAAACCTATGTAAGCTAATGCAATACATAAATAATGGGACACAATATCATAAAATCCCAAGTAAATGGAACCGCAACTCAAACCGAACACAAAACCAAAATTTTAAACTACAAACGGGACGTCAATACGGGAATTGCCTTTAACTAATTTAACATGCAGTGTCATTATTGATGAAAAATAATTTAATTTCTGAATAATTTAGTAGCCAAAATAGCTAACAAAATGGCTTCTATCGCAAAAAGCTGATCTAGATTATGATGATTCCTTCGATTAAAAAAAATATAATAAGTTAATAAACTGAAAGAATTTAGACAAACGCAACCGGCGATCCAGATCATCCTGCTGTGTTACTATATTCCATAGGAAAAAAAATTCGGCCACCTTCTGACTTATTTTAATATGATCCAATAATTCTAGACAAAGGAGCCCCGCTGAATTTGGATCGATTAAACGCTTTTCATAATTCATATGGTAATCACGTGAAAGGGGCTAACCGTAGAAAGAGGTCATCATTAAGCTTATATAGTTATAGCAGTGTAGATTGGGTCGGGTGTATAAAAATACATTATCCCTTTGAAGAAGCTGAAAAATACCGGAATAAAAAAAAATCCCGTAGACAAAAATTGTCCCGCGTTTTGAGTTTTTTTCGTGCAGCATAGGTACAAAGCTTGCATTGTTTTGTTTGCATGAATAAAATTGTTCGTATTTTTTGCGGATAAACAGGCACCGGAAACTGAAAACATAGTCTCTATGCACAATTTATCAAATTTCCCCTTCGAGCTTCGCAACAAATGATTGACAACGAATGAAATGTAAATATTATACAATTAATAGGCTTTTAGTTCGGTAAGTACAATCTTCTATTCATATATAATTCAAATACATCATTTTATACGTTTGCTGTTCACGTGATAAGCTACTTTGGAAAATAATAGTAGTTTTGCTTACTGATAATTTCATAAATTGCAAAGCATAACCTTCAGCGATATCAATGCTTTTGAAAGTGATACAAATTATATCCAGTGTTGATTGAGAATTCACGTCATTAGACTAAATTTCTACTGTGCACGTTTCAGAAGCTGCATCTGTCAAAATATGCTGTAGCCATCACAAAAAGCTAAAAGTAAATATGTTTACAAACTCGTACTTTGTGCATAACTGGTTTCATGTCTCTACTTCTCTATCGATGTGAGTCCCGAGAAAGAAATTTGATTACTATATTTTGAAATGGAAAAAATTAAAATTAAAAGTATGCTTCCTATCATATTTATTGGATGTGATGTTGATATTAAACCAAATTTGGAAAAAATTGATTTATCTGGATCTAAATAAATCATGCACCTTTTTATGTATAGACATATGATGTATAAATAGTTCTTTTATGTCGAATCATAAATATCTACCCAGACCAGAATCATCCATTAAATGATTCAAATGAATAGATAGACCACGCAAATGATATGAATTGGCTGTTTCCAGAAATTTCCTATAAAAATGGTAGCATAGTGTAATAAAATAAAATAAAAACATGAAATCAATGGAATAAAATATGGATGTGAATGAAACTTAAACGGAATCACCATTAAATCACGATTAGTTTACCCAAATCAACCAGATAAAAAAATCCACCCTTAACTTCAAGCAGGATGATGCATTTGAATTCTTTTTAACATAGTACGTTTATACAACGGAACTTTTTGACGCGGATAGTAGTGGAATAAGTGCCACGTTCCCACCTAGAAGTCATCCAGCATTTCTCCGATATTGGTAGCTTAAAATGAAGAGAAAGCCTTGTAAACCTTTCTGGATTCTTTTTAAAATGACATTGCTATTTAGCTTATATTTTAATCACAGTGTCATAAGTGAAGGTAAGAAAACTAAAAAATTTCTTCCGAATGGTTCATAATAAATAAAAATGTGAATGATAGGCTATATTTTAACAGATTTACATCCCAGCTCAGATGTAATTAAAAACCTCCATGATCGACATCAACGACCTGCCCGATTGCTACCATTAAGATACATTTTGTAATGTTTTATCTTTAAAACAATAATAAGAAAAAATACATTATTTAAGTTTAAAATTCATTTTAAAGAGGAAAACCTAAAAACCAAACAGATTCCCGATCCTATGGCCTCGCCTCAAACTGCGATGAATTGCTGAAGATTTGTTACACACTAAACGGGTTCTACTTGGTAAAAGAAAAGGCTGGACCAAGCGCAACTCAAATAGAAATCGTTGCTTGCAAATTCAGACAGCCACAAGGATTCAAAGAAAGTAATTCGGAAATTAATTCATGAAAATAAGTTAATAATTATAATAATTAATTTGTGGTTTTAAACAGTCAGTGAGGAGAGATTAGGTTTCGTCAGTTTACCAGCAAAAGGAAATGTGTATAAAAGAATGAAACGGCCCGCGCGATTGCTTCCATTACAGCTATTATGGTAAAATTTTACATTTTAGTAATACAGTGTGCATTTATGGGAATATAATATTACGGTAAAGGAGAGAGACAAACGAAACCGAAACCGAGTCTTTTTTTGAAGCGCGTTTTATGGTCCCCCTACAAACTGCGAAGAGTTGATGAAACTTGGGTACACATTGAATGGACGTTTTTACTTGGTCAAAGAAAGGGAACAACCAAATAACAGTATGGTTGAAATTATCAATTGCCAGTTTAAGCGAGTCGATGGAGTTAAAGAAGGTAAGAACTACACAGATTATGTGGCATACCATTTAAATAGTCGAAATTGACTTGGTCTATTTTGTTGAAAAAGAGGAAAGATTCGGGTTCATCACTTTAGAAGCAAACGTTGAGAAATCAAATCAGCTTAAGAACATGCTGGCAAAGATAGGAACGAACGGAGTTAAACATAATTTGTCAAGACGTCCTGCAAGATTAATACCTGCAAAATATTTTCTGTATTATTAGAACCTTAAAAATAATTAAAACGGCTCTTATCAATCAACTAATAATTTCGTGTTTGATATTAAAAGGAAAAGTAAAAACAATACAGGAAATGAAAATCAAGATGAAAAACAATTCTACGGCCCTGCTAAAAGCTGCGATGAGTTGGGAAACCTTGGCTACACATGAAATGGTTATTACCTGGTCAACGGAAAAGACAAATTTGAGAGAATGAGGGTTAAAGTCATCTTGTGTCGATTTAAGCAACCACAAGGAAAAGATGGTAGTAACTAAATAAAATTGAAATGAATATTTTAAAATGCAATCATTACTTATTACTATTGAAGAAGGCTTAAAGGAGGAACGAATCGGGTTTGTTGGCATGAGCGTAAATGGTGAGCATTGATATATATTATTAAATTTAAAATGTTAATTCATATTCTTGTATTTGATTCAAGAAGGAAGCAGCAAGAATCAGTCAGATTTATTAGAAATGAGTACACACTCCAGCACGACTAAGTCAGATAAATTTGCTGTTTGTATTATCTTTCTAGATTAAAGGGTTCTATTTCATATAGCTTTCAAAGAAATTTAGTTTTAGATATCCAACTAAAAACTAGGTACATCACAAAAAGTCATGATCACCTGGAAATCTCTTTGGAATGCGATTAGAGTCACTGATTTAAACATGAATTAGAAAGAACGTGAATATATGTATTAATCTGCTGATTTCGTGCTGGTTAGTAAAGATTTCAATAAAACTAGCTTTTGAATCATGGGATCAGATTATATCAATGAGTAGAAACTAAATGTCTAATGCTCCATTAGGTTCTAGCAATCGTCTAATAGGAGATAAAAAAAGCTACTCAAGTGCTCCAAGTTAAATTAGAAAAGCGGTGAACCAAGGCATTTTTGAAAACTAAGATAACATTCAATTTAAAATCACTAAAGAATGTATCCAATACTAAAATCTATTGGATAAGATAACGACAAAAAGTAAACTGAAATTAGTAATAAATTTAAAACAGCAATTGTATTTTATCCGAAATTTTCAGTTCAATATCTAAACGTTTTCAATTTGTTGAAATAGGTTTTAAGGAAGTCTTGCCCCATCCCACTAGCGCCAAGAAAAAAATGGAAAATTCCAGTTGCAATCCTATTGGATATTGGATGAATGAGGAACAAGACACTTGCCTCCATTCTGATAGCCTCGATGTTGACACGTTTGATGGCGTCAAACGACGGCGCTGCAATGAAGGAAGAGAACAGCAGTGGGCATTTAACGGATACCATATCTGCCATCCAATCAAGGATAAATGTTTCACTATTGTCAAAATTAACGATCAAAGTTTAATTGTAGGGTTGATGCCATACAGTGTTAAAGATAAACAATATCAGGAATGGCAATGGAATAAAAACACGGCTCAACTTGTGAGCTTTATCAAAATTAAGGGGGCATTATCATCATGGTGTATGGAGGTGTCTTCAACAGCTTTCCATCCCATGAGTGGTCATCCCTACATGGAACCAAAGCAATGTGACCAAAATAAATGGTCTCAAAAATGGACTTTTAGACCAATAATGGATGAAAATAATGATCCGAAATGTGCAAAATTTGACGAACGTGGAGAAACTCGCCACATTGGTGATATATTTAAAATTAGATTACAAAATTGGACTTGTGAAATATGATTTTTTTTTCATGGAGATGTCACGCCAAACATCAAAGAGGTTGGCGTTACTAAATCCCACAGTGGTAACTTGAATTTTGAAACTGTTTTAGAATTAAAATTATCTTTGGCTGGTTCCTAATTATATTGTTTTGATTTAAACAAAATAGTTGGTAATAAATACGGTCTTATCGCATCTGTTAATGGAAGTCCTGGAATCACGACAACCAAACTATCATGTAGACACCAAGTTAACTATATCTAATTGTAATTCAAATTGAAATATGGAATATTAATAACTAAATTCTGTTAAATATTAGTTTCAAGAAACTCTGGCTACCCCGATGTAATGAAAGAGACTGGACTATCTCATTGAAGCCCTGTTGGATACTGGAAGAATGAAGAGTGAAATATCTGTCTTAGTTATGATGATGCTGTCAACGTTAGACGTAGGCCTATAGTAATCCCTCTACGCTGCAAAAGCGGAATAAAGCAAAAATGGGCAATGCATAGAGAACACATCTGCCATCCTGTAGAAGATAAATGCTTCTCCATCTTGCGTGATGCCAAGAAAAATATAGATATGGTTGCACTCTTGCCATTTGATGAACAAGAGGATCAAAAATGGAAGTGGAATAACGATGACGATTCCATACTCATCTTGTATCATCATACAACAACTTGTGTTTGGAGGACGCTGACAATTTTTTACATGGCACTTCTTTTATAGAACCCTTACAATGCGCAGAGAATAAGAAGGCACAGCAGTGGTCATTTGCTATCATTAAAGATGCAAATAATCGTCCCGAATGTGCTAATTTTAGCGAACGCGTCCATCAAAACTAGTAGCTTATCCAAAATGAAAGTCAATTATTGAGCTGATAATTAGTATTTATTCTTACTATGAAAAAAGAACCTCTTTAGGATAATGATAGCAAAGAGGAAATCCTATATCCTTTTAGACTTAGTTTCCCCGTTTCCTCTATATTTCATGATACATTGGTGACGACAAAAATACAAACATTTATTGAAATTCGCGATGTATGTGCTATATTGATGGGAGTTGCAGTGAATGCTGTCGATCCTCCCGTTAGTTGTGCTCTTTTAGCACAAAGTACTTCGGTACTTGTGTCTTGCATACATATGTCAGTAGAACTTACGATTATCGGGCTTGATAATAAAAAAAAATTAACATCGCGATTTTGAAAATATAATATCCGCTTACTTGTGACCATAAATTATATCAACGTTTTTGCGGGCATACATAAGGTTTTCACTTTTCTGCTTTTTACATGGCGAAAAAGTCTAATCTGAGCGAACTTTTGTACACTCCTTCTGCGGCGATCACCCATATTATAAGCACATTAAAGAACAGAGAATCTATTCAATATTTGATGCAGTGTTCCATCTTTTTTGGCAAAAATATAACTAACTTATACATCATTAACTTTTTTAACATCATTTATACATTTAATATACGCTTCTTAAGGTGCGAATTTCTAAAATACACCTTTTTTTAAGTAAATGCCTGTACTAATAATATACTAAAGTACATAGTTGAAATTGACAGTTGCCAAAAACACGATTTGTTTTATTGTATTTTTTGTTTACTTCCACCATTTTCATAAATAGAGGGACAAAAAAAACATTGTTGTAAATATTTAATTAATTAATTAAATTGTTTTATCCTTCACCTTAAAGCATTAATAAAAGAAGAAAAAACCTGCTGTTAATTTTTTCCTACTGTTTTTTTTTTCAGATAGTGGGTTACGTTTTTTAATGCAAAAACCATATTAGTAAATTAAATTATTGGCAATTATTTAATGGTACAATATACCACTTTTTGTATGTGTTATCGATATTTTTTTCATCGCACGTTTGTACCCCTTCACTCGATTCAAAAGGATAAGATCTGAATACGCCTACCATGCAAGATCTGGGTTCAACAACCACAAAAAATTGGCCGGTTTTAATATTCATTTTAAACAACTGAGTTTTAGCATTTTCATTGCGCTTCATTAAAGATATTTCCGGGCCTGCAATGCCTTTTGGGTGGTAGGTAAGACATTTGTTAGATCCAAATTGACAAATGCGTATTCCAGAATTTCCCGATTCAATCAATGACCATTTCTGCTCAGACGAAGTATCATCGCATTCTCTCAATATAGTACGGTCCTCAGATAAGTACTCCGAATGTTGTACAGTGAGGCAGTTGAGTGGTTCTCCAATCTGCAGTTGCCAAAGCGGAATGCATTTAGATTGCTTCCCCTTCTTAATCAGAGCAGTAGAAGTTGAAGGGTCGAAAAAAACTGTAGTAAACCGAATAAAATTTTAAAAAGTTAGGACGATGTAAAGCTCATGTTTGCCAAAAAAAATTAAAGGACAAAAAATTTGATCAGAGATGATAGGAGGATTTATAAAAGTGATGATAATGATAGGAGGATAGGAAATAAAGCGTCAAATAAATATAAATTGAATACTAAAACTATTTAAAACGTTTAAACTAAAATAGCTTACGTGCTTTTTTAAATGCATCAGTGCCAAATGAGTTCATGTTGCTTTCAGGGAATATCGGCGATTCCGAAAAAGCTTGAACACGCAGCAATAAAAAGAATTACTTTTTTATAAATTATTTTTAGGTAGCAAATCTTCATTGACATACTTGAGATTTCATTTTCCAAATTTTCATCTGAGATTGGAGTAACTTTCATAAAACAAAAAAAATACATATATATATCATTAGGATTTTAAGTGGTAAGTATAAGATTTAATATTACATACTTGGATCATCAAAATCATAGGGTGTATCGGAAACCGCTGCAATAAGTGGAACAAGAATTAAAAGATTAAAATTACAAATAGTTTAGGACGTGGCTGATCTATTTTACAGCTTTCAACATATGTGTAAGAAAAGAATCATTTTTTTAAAATAATTTTTAGGTAGCAAATCTTCATTGACATACTTGAGATTTCATTTTCCAAATTTTCATCTGAGATTGGAGTAGCTTTCATAAAACAAAAAAAATATATATATCATTAGGATTTTAAGTGCCAAGTATAATAATATCTAATATTACATACTTGGATCATCAAAATCTAAGGATGTATCGGGAGCAGCTGCAGTAAATAAAAAAAAAATACAAATAGTTTAGGACGATCAATTTTACAGATTTCAACATATTTGTAAGAAAGTGAACAAAAATAAGAATGCTTACAAATAACTGAAATATTGACTGAAACAATTATTTAATGAAAACCATTTAAAACGTTAAAGCAAAGACACCTTACATGGCATTTCAAATGTTTCGGTTTGCATTGAATTCATATAATAGCTTCCATAGAAGAACGGAGATTCCGAAACAGCTTTAACGCGCAACGGCAAAAACAAAAAAATATTATTAAAAGTTATACGGTTTACTTTTATTGACCTACTTGTGATTTCATTTTCTAAATTTTCCTCTGAGATTGGAGAGCTTGAAGTAGCTGTCATAAAACAAAACAAAAAATCAATAATATTTCACATAATGGTACGCATGACAAGCTTAAAAAAGTACACTGTAGAGTTTAAGATGATTCGAAGCAAAAGGACTCTAAAAACACAGAGAGATCGTTGAATTCAAGCTATATTAAATATGTTAACAATAAAAAAAGCAACAATATAACGATTATGGAATTTGATGTGAATCCTTTCAAACCAAAAACAAAAATGATTTTTTAAAAATACACTGAACGAATTTTTTTTCTGTTTTGCAATTTTAAAGACTTTTAATTTTGTGAAAACTATTTCAAATGTTTAAAATAAAATAGCTTACGTGGCTTTTTAGTTGTATATGTGAACAAGGAGTTCATTTTGTTTGTAAATAATAGCGGCGATTCCGAAAAAGCTTCAGTACAGACAGAATTTTAAAAAATAATTAAGTGTGTTAAATTTTGATTGACGTACTTGACGTTTTATTTTTAAACTTGTCCACTGAATTTGGGGAGCTCGAAGTACCTTTCATTAAAAAAATAAATAATTGTAATTTGAATGGTAAAAAAAAACACACACTTAGAGCATGGGAATCAAAGGAGCTCTGAGACGGTAGAGAGCCCGACGAATTTCCATCAACTGAAATTTGGTAAATAAAAAAATTATTATACGCGAAATTGTAATAAATATAGGTTATTTAAATTGAATCCCAAAAACCTATCATGGTTTTTAATACATTCAAGCGTAGAGAAAAATAATAAATATATTCGGTACATTATTTAGTTAACTACAAAATATTTTTCAGTAATAGTGGTGGAATCGTCTATAAAATTATTCTCCCATTTAACCATGTTTTACCATTTAAGTGAATTTAAATTTTTAAAATAATAATTTAACGCATATGAAACTTTTAGAATTCATTTAAAATCCCTTTACCTGTACGGTATATTTTCGCGATGAAAGGGCCAAAACCTTTTTGGTTTATAATGGCCTTTGATTTTAGATTATCATCTTTATAATGTAATAATTTGTACGCAATAGAAAAAAATCAAATAAATATTCGAAGAATTTAAGAAAATATTTGAGAAGAAAGCTTACTCATTTTCGTCACCATCATGGGTTGTCTTATAAAATTCATAGTAGTTTTTCGGTCGCTTGATTCTAAATTTGGCTCTGATTCTTCGAAGTATAGACTATTTTTATTGTTCCTAGACTCCAGTAACTTTTCGTCGCTTGATTTTTCGTTTCCCTCTTTTGAAAAGATTAAGAAATATGTGAAAACGTGATTTTATTTTCCTATTATTACCATTTATGGGCAAAATGTTTTATAGTTACGTGACAAGTAAAAGCCAGGAAATTAGTAAGATACTACACTACACATTTGAATGAATTATTTGATTTTTGATCAGACTTTTATGTACGATAAGAATTATAACTATAACCCGTTACAGTGGATTTTATTTATAGTTCCGCTATGACTGCATATTTTTTACCAGATGAAAAATATGTAAACTTTGTCCCACAACATTATATTTACAGCAGCGCTTGTCGGTTTTCGATTAAATTTTTAATGATTTAATTCAAGTAAAATTGAATATGTTTCAACTAAATTGCAAACCATACAAAGAAAAAAACTCCTCAGTCCTAATTTGTTCATTTTAGTGCTAGACGTCTTTTTGAATTCCATTTTTAAATTCCATTTTAAGTAGTCAAATTAAGTTTAACTGAATATTTTAAAGCCAAATTCAAACATCTGTAGAATATTTCCTTTCCAAAATCAATCAACTTTGTTGCGTTTAACTTGAGTTATCGCCTGCCATAAATTTAGTGACAGACAGATAGAGAGTTTTTTACTGCCCAATTTAGAATCTGTAATTAGAATAACTGAACCGCTCGAGTTTTGAAAAAAAAAATGTATGAGCTAAATATTTTGAAAGCGTACTCGGTGCCTCTTTCTTTTTCCCTTCTATTGTCGAATCCGTCGAAGCAGTTGAATAAATACTGGACTGGATATCCTTGACAGGAATATTTAAAATATGGATTTAATAATTTTATCATGCGATTTTTCATAATTTACCTCCTTTGCCAAAATATTAAACTCACAGAAGATGGTTTTCATTTTCTTGGCATTAAACCGAACCACGTAAAAGCCTTTTAGTCTGTGACCATTTGACTGAAGATCTTCACAGCTAGTAGGGGCAGTTCCATTCTCTCTTGACGCGTTCTTGGTGATTTCGTCACTGCTAAGTTCCAATTGTAGAATTTTTGAAAATCTATGATGATAACAAGAACAAGGTTGACTTCCCACGTCATTGCAAAATGTGGTTTTGGTTTGATTCGTTTTATTAAGTTTATTTTCTCGTTTACTTCTCTTCTTGCTTTCATTTGTTTTTTTACTCAATGAATTTAAATTGCAGTAGACAGTTTTTACTTTGATCCCATTGAATCGAACCATATAATAACCATTCAGGGCATAGCCAATCTCTCTGAGATCTTCGCAGCTTGTAGGTTCCGTATAATTAGATCTCGTTTGGAATTGTGGAGCATCAGGATGATCAGAATAGTAGAAAGTGCATTCTTGACTCACAATACCACCACAAAATCTTAGGCGCTTTGATGGTGGGGAAGCTTCAATTTCTTTTTTATTCAACGAAGAGGGTAATGCAACTTGATTTCTACTATTACTTGTTTGAAAGAAATCACAGTAGATTGGTTTTGCTCTCTTGGTATTATTGAGAAGGACCAAATAGAATCCTCTTAAATTATGACCAATGGCTTGAAGATCGCTGCAATTGGAAGGCCCAGTCCCATTAATCAAAGCTTTAGTGATGTCATCGTTTCCGACTTCAAAATGAACAACTTCAGTATGATCAGGGTAGTAGCAGGTGCAGGGTTGACTTCCAACACTTCGGCAATTCCTTTCATATTGCGATTCTAAAGAGTTATAGAATCCTTGTGTAGACCGAATTTCCCTATTGGATATTGTTTTTTTATCAATGAAATGGTCTTGGACATTTGTCTTGGATGGCAATGAAGTAAATGCTTTTTCTCGAGCTTGAATAACTCTTGTTTCCCCTTCAGTTACTGTTTTTGGCATGGTTATTTTATTCTCTGGTAATTTGGTAGTACCTTTCGTTTCTTGAATGCCACTTTTAACTTCTTGTTTCCACTCCTTGTTTAAAAAATAGTATTAAACATGCTTTATGTCGGTATTTTTCCTTTTGTAATGAAGGGTAAATTTAAGTGAGAGAGAATCAATGGGCATTGATTTTAAATCAAAATTAGTTTCAATTCGCTTACCATGGAATAGGGGAGTTGTCTAAATTTTTTAACTAAACCTTACGGCACAAAATGTCCCACTGAGTCGTGTTGTAGCCATGAAACTATGCAACATTTTTAATCTGACTACGCCCCTTTGAAAACGTGCTGTATTAACGGTTTCTTTCGCCCTA
Organism: Chydorus sphaericus; assembly: GCA_030141595.1. Lineage (NCBI taxonomy): Eukaryota > Metazoa > Arthropoda > Branchiopoda > Diplostraca > Chydoridae > Chydorus > Chydorus sphaericus. The sequence continues at coordinate 10,075,084 of CM057929.1, read as the reverse complement.
TGAGATGAGAGGCAAGGAGGGAGAGGGTTGCCAGTTTCCCCTTGAGGGACACGTGTCTCAAATATATTAGCAAACGGTATTTTCATTCCTGTGTTCAGACGACAAAATCAACTGAGAGTGATCAGTATACCCTTAGAAACTGACCCAAACCAACCCTCTTCCTCCGTGTTTCTCACCTCTTCAGGTATGAGCCGTCAAACTACGTGTTTTCAAAGGGAAGGAGCAAAATTTAAAAATGTAATGCAGAAAACGGCTATTATCACGCTAATTACTTATTTGGCCATTTTAATAGTGTTGCTGCGACTCAGCGTGAAATTTTGCATAGGATAATGTAATAAAAACATAACTTTTTAAAACCTAAAATTGAGTTTAACATATACAGGCAGCACGCTGCATGCAACCATTTTAAATTCAATTTTAAGATGGAAATAAATCTACATGAATTTTACAACACTCAGAAAACTTGTTTTTTTAACAAAAGTAGCACAAGCCCAGTCTTCCGACTAAAGAGCTCCTTAACATAGTGCTAGACCATCATACATCTGACCTTTTAAAATGTGATTGGTATTTAATCTTGTTTAACTTACTTGTCATTTTTTCACAGATGCACTGACAAAAAATGACGTGTAAGTCGTGTAATCCGTATTCTCCTGTACTTTAAAAGGGCAGAAAGGAAAATTTTACTTACATTATCTTTCGATTCCATTTCACCTTGATCTGGTTGAGAAAGTTGAATACAAAGATCCATCACCAAAATAATTTTTATCAAGGTTTTAAAATTCTTCATTTTTTCCTTCAAAATATTTTAGTTATGACTGTTTCAAACGCTGAATGAAACTGGCTCTGAAAATACTCATCTATTTGTCATCTAATTTAGCATTGGCAGCTGCTGTTACTTTACGTTTTTATTTTTATTTTATTTGCTTAATACTTTTTTAACCAAACGAGAAAAAAATAATGGATTCGAAATTATTGTGAGATGCGTTCATAAAGTTTATTACAGGATGTGTAATGGTATTAATATAAATAACATGAACTAATTGTTTTGGTACTATGCACGAAAAAACTCACAATAAATCGTTTCCTCTGGAACGAAATTGATACAAGTTGTATTTTCTATGACCAGCATTAAATTTTTTTTAGAATGTTCATTTGTTTCCGAACCCGCTATTTTTCAAACTATTTAATTCCATTCGAATTTGTCTTGGCTAAATATGCTTTTACGTTAAGTATGAGATTCCAATTTCCAATTTTGTCTAATGGAATACAAGCTGTATCTGTTCATTTGTAATCAACGAGACTACTAATAATCGTTATAAATAATAAAATCGAAATGAAATGTATAAACTGGAGGATAATAATTAGAATATAAACTTTGTGCTGTCCAATTACACAAATTTTCTTGTATCATCAGATCCGCTTAAGTTGACGCTAGAACTTGAATTTTAGGAAAATGTTTAATCAAAAGTCTGGCATAGTACGTACAACATGATTTTACCTCAGTAAAACCTGTTAGGCCTTATCTTTTGAGCACTACGCAAAGCCGCTATTGAGTCCCTAATTAACTTTGAAACTTAATGTATTTACCATAATATTTAAAGTGATAAACTTAATGAAATATTTTAAAAAGTGCTTTACCCACGTCCCACATCTTTCAAAATGAATTTATAAGAACTGTACCATTAAAACCACCATAAAAGTCGATTAGTTGAGTACCAAAAGAAAATACCTTTTAATGCTTTTTCATTGAAAAATATTAAATTTATTATTCAAAATGAACTGTAATGAATACAATCAAACCCAAAAAAAAATTCCAAACGTGGAGGATTTCCTCACTTGTTTTATTTAGGTCATCATAAAATCGCGGCGATAAGCCAGCGTAATCGAAGAATTAAACTGAAAACGGACGCAGCTATCATTAAATCTAAGTTTAATAGTGAAAATAAAAATTGAAAAGCTTATTGAAGATTTTAAGAGGATGCTCAGAGAATTGCTCTAATTTATAAGTAAATTACTAAATCATAAAAATTGCTTGGAAATATAAACAACAAATCAAATTAAAAGTACTACGCACTCGTCACTAAAAATAAATGTTTGACATGTTTTACTTATAAAACGATCCATAGCGGAATTTTTTATGCGTCGATACTAGTTACTGGAGTGCCACGTTCTTAACTAGAAGTGGTGAAACATTTCTAATTTATTAATTTTCAAAAATGAAAAGAAATCATTACCGAACTTTCTGGTTACTTTTCAAATTAACACTATTACTTAATGTATATTTCCATCATAGTGTTACAGCAGCATCTTCCAACATTTTTAAAGGTAGGCCTAAAACAATTTTTTACTTTAGGAGTTTGATAATACAATCTTATATCTAATAGTGACGGATCCTGGCCAAGAAAAATCTGAAAAATTTCTTGACCGAAACCAGCGACCAGCACGATTGTTGCCATTTAAATTCCTTTTGTAAGTGTTCTTAAACCAAAACTATACTTTTGTATCATCAATTTCAATTAATTGCCAATTTAAAATCTGTTAAAGGGAAAAGGATAAAAATAGAACTGAGAACGAACAAAATGATTCGCGATTTCAAGACTTACCTTCAAGCTGTGAGGAGTTGTTGAAGATTGGTTATACACTCAATGGTTTCTACCTTGTTAAAGAGCAGACAGAGTTGAATAAAAATCAAATTGAAATCGTCGGTTGCAAATTCAAACACCCACAAGGATCCCAAGAAGGTATAATAATGAAAATAGTCATTATAAACCAGTTAATAATTTTAACAAAATTCATTTGTGAGTTTATGCAGTCAAGGAGGAACGATTTGGTCTCGTCAATTTACCAGCTAGAGAAGGTGCCCTTGAAAGAAATAAAAGACCTGCGCGATTGCTTCCATTACAACTACTATAGTAATATTTGAGGTTTTAATTATAATTTAGATTATGCACATTTAATTGCGCATTATACGACATTTATAGTAAAAAAGAGGGGAACGAAACAGAGGGTCAAATAATTTCGAAAAAGTATTTCTATGGTCCCGCTACAAACTGCAAAGAGTTGTCGATTCTTGGCTACACATTAAATGGGTTTTACTTGGTAAAAGGCAAAGACAACTCCAAAAATACAAAAGTTGAGATCATCAGTTGTCAATTTAAACAGGTATCGGGATTAAAAGAAGGTAAATATCCATACACAAAAACGTATTCGTGTAGTAATAATCAAGTTTATGTTTGGTCCAATAGTAAAGGAGGAAAGATTTGGATTCATAACTTTAGAGGTTGACGTTATAAAGTCAAATCAGTCTAAAATTTTGGAAGGTCTCGGTAAATTATTGGAAACTAGTATGGTAGAGCACAAATTGTCAAGACGCCCAGTGAGATTAATACCACCAAAACTATTTATGTAATATTTTAGTCAACTCCGATTATAAGAAACTAAATTTAACTGATTTAATGGTTCATAAAGTGAGGAAGAGAAAATGAAACCTGAAAATGGATATCACTCGCAATTCTACGGTCCTGCTAAAAACTGCAAAGAGCTGGGATATCTCGGCTACACATTAAATGGTTTCTATTTAGTTAACGGGAAGGACCAATCAGACACGAGTGGAATGGAAGTCGTATTTTGTCGATTCAAACTTAAACAAATGTTGAAAAAAAGTAAAAATAAAACAAGCTAGTTTATAAATCACAATTCACCAATATATATTTTTTTTATTTTACAAAATTATTGGAAAAAGGTTTTAATAACGAAGAACGAATTGGTTTTGTCGGCATGAACAGTTATCATTTTAATATTATTATAATATTTACACATTAAACCAGCGATTTATCGTCTCCTTTTTCATTTTAATAGTGATAACTATGGACCAATCTTGTTTATTCGACGCAAGCACAACTAAATTGGACTGTAGGTTACTTATTTGTAATATTTTTTATTTTTATTTTAAAATCCCATAGATTAAATTTTATTTTTTTTTCATTCCTTTAGTTGCGCAAGTTACCAGTGCATCAACGATTACAAACATCAGTACTACGTATAGTAAGTAAAATGCTATGTTTTTTAACTGTAATGAGAATATCGAGAAAGCGTTTCTTCAATATTAAATTGAAAACTAGATCTCATTGAAGGAGTTGGGTCAAGTCAAAATTCTGCTAAGAAAATAATTGAAAACTCTGATTGCAATCCTATTGGATATTTCAAGAATGAAGACCAAGATATTTGCATCCACTCTGATGGCTTAGATATTGACACACCTAGTTTTGTCATACGACGACGATGCAACGGCGTAATAAAACAGCAGTGGGCAATCAACGGATCCCACATCTGCCACCCCGTCAAGGATAAATGTTTTACTAGGATCGTCAACAATAACTATATTTCCATGGTAGCACTTGAGCCATACAGTGCGACGTCAAATGCACAGGGATGGGAGTGGATTGAAGAAACGAAACAGATTAAGACTGTCGATACGCCGACTAGTGTAGGAATACATTGGAATGTAAGACGTCCAGTAAGACCGTTCTGTATGCAGGTCTCGGCAAGAGCTTTTGACGACTCTGGTTACCCCTTTTTTGAAAGGGAGCGATGTAACATCAATGTATGGTCACAGCAATGGACTTTTATACCAGTCTTAACTGTCGATAATCGTCATATCTGTGCCGATTTCCACGAACGTGGAGAAAATCGACGCCGAGGTGTGAAAGATAATTTCTATAAATTATACATAATACTTTAGCTATAAAAAAAATATATTCTGTGAATAAATTCCAATTTTTAGTTACTAGGGAGAGGCGATTGGGGTCTATCAACCAAGATGGTAGCGTAACTGAATCTCAGCGTAGGATCCTTTTAATAATTTTTTTTTTCAAATAACTGCGTAACTTAAGAATTAAACTGGATTTTTAAAATTTGCTATTAACAGTTGGGGTTGAAAGTGGAACTCCGAAAACTAAATTAGGTATGTGGATTTAAATTATTATATGATCCTAGAAATTGGATAGAAAATTTATATATGATGCCATACATTTTTAACGAATAATTATATTAATGATTAATACATTTTTGTATATAAATTTATCACACACTAGTTTCAAAGAACTTAGGTCACCCCACTGTGAAGAAGACCGGGCCTCCTAATTGCAGTCCAGTTGGATATTGGAAGAATGCGGAAAGAAATATTTGTCTTAGCTATGATGATGCTGTCGATTCCGGGAAATTCCTCGTTCCGCGGCTCTGCAAAGGCGGAATAGAGCAGAAATGGGCAATCAATGGAACTAGTATATGTCATCCAATAAAACAGAAATGTTTTACCCGCATTTACGAAGCCAGAAAAGATATGGTTGCTTTAAAGGCATATAATGGAAATGAGGATCAGAAATGGAAATGGAATAACGACGGAATAACTCAACTAATAACGATCAATAACTCTTGCTTGGAGGACGCAGACAACATTTTTTTGGGAAGCGCATTTATAAAAACAGCGGTATGCAATACAAATAAGAAGACGCAAAAATGGTTATTTATAACAATTACAGACGCAAATAATTGCCCAGAATGTGTCAACTTTAGTGGGCGTCCGTCTAAAAGCCTCAAACTTTAATAGCTAAATCTAAATCACACTTAAATTTGGACATAATTAAAAGCTTATTGACGATGAAATAATATACAAGCCTTTCCATTTGGGAAGAAAATATATTATGCATCCTCACCTTACCCGTACCCATTCCACCCTCTGATTTTTTCGTCATTATATTGGTACCCACACTGGTAATGGGAAATACAAGCAAATATTGAAAAAATATCGAATGTTCCTAATATATTCCAATGGCAGTTTTACTGTTTACTGAGATATCCAACGTTTCATCTTAAAAATAAAGGAGTAAATTTCCTAAACACATGAAAATAATGACGCAGTACGATATTGTACAGCCTTCTATATTAAACAGAAAATTGGATGATTATACAATTATAATGCCCAAATTATTTTAACCCAAGATTTATATATTTTATCGTCGTCATTTCTTTGGCGCCTTAGCCCTTTAGGTACTTCTCTCTATGAAATACATGCAATGGTTACAAAATTTTCAATAATTTGTTTTCTTTTTATGGAGTATATTGGTGACGACGCATCAACATAGTGATATTTTTTTTATTTATTACTAAAATTTTACGTTTGTATTAAAAAATTTCCACAAATAAATGGACCAAAAAAAGCAACCAACAGAACAAAACCGAACACCAAAAGAAATTGTTTTAGAAATATTTAATTAATTAATTAAATGGTTTTATCCTTCACCTAAAAGTGATAATAAAAGAATTAAAAAGATCAAACTGATGTTTTGATATTGCTTCTGTTATTTTTTTTGTAACGCTTTTTTAAATTCAAAAACCACATTACTTAATTAAATTAATGGCAATTCCTTAATTGTACAATATACCACTTTTTGTATGTTTTATAGATGTGTTTTTCATCGCACTTTTGTACCTTTTCACTCGATTCATGAGGATAAGACCTGAATACGCCCACCATGCAAGATCTTGGTTCATGAACAATCACAAATTGACCGGTTTTAATATTCATTTTAAACAACTGAGTTTTAGCATTTTCATTGCGCCTCATTAAAGAAATTGCCGGTCCTAAAATCCCTTTTGGGTCATAGGTAAGACATTTGTTAGATCCAAGTTGACAAATGCGTATTCCAGCATTTCCCGATTCAATCAATGACCGTTTTTCCTCAGACGAAGTATCATCGCATTCTCTCAATATAGTACGGTCCTCAGATAAGTACTCCAAATGTTGTACAGTGAGGCAATTGAGTGGTTCTCCAATCTTCAGCTGCCAAAATGGAATGCATTTAGATTGCTTCCCCTTCTTAATCAGAGCAGTAGAAGTTGAAGGGTCGAAAAAAATTGACATAAACCGAATAAAAATTAAAAACAGGACAATGTATAGCTCATGTTTTCCAAAAAAAAAAGGACAAGAACTTTGATCAGAGATGGTAGGAATTAGAAAATAATGATAAGAGGGTTAGGAACTAATTGAAAATTAATTAAAAATAAATGTAAATTGAATACGGAAACTATTTGAAAAATTTGAAGAAAGATTGAAAATAGCTTACGTGCTTTTTTTAAATGCATCAGTGCCCATTGAGTTCATGTTGCTTTCAGGGAATATCGTCGATTGCGAAAAAGCTTGAACACGCAGCAATAAAAATAATTATTTTTTAATAAATTATTTTCATGTAGCAAATCTTCATTGACATACTTGAGATTTCATTTTCTAAATTTTCCTGTGATATTGGAGTAACTTGCATTTTTTTAAATATCAATAGTATTTTAAGTGGTAAGTATAATAAGATTTAATATTACATACTTGGATCATCAAAATCAAAGGGTGTATCGGAAACAGCTGCAATAAATGGAACAAAATTTAAAAGATTAAAATTACGAATAGTTTAGGACGTGGCTGATCAATTTTACAGCTTTCAACATATTTGTAAGAAAGTGAAGAAAAAGAAGAATACATACAAATAATTGAAAATTAATTGAAACAATTATTTAATGAAATTTCTTTAAAACGTTAAAACTAAATCACCTTACATGGCATTTCAAATGTATCGGTTTTCATTGAGTTTATATAGTAGCTTCAATAGAAGAACGGAGATTCCGAAACAGCTTTAACGCGCAACGATAAAAACAAAAATATTATTGAAAGTTATACGGTTTACTTTTATTGACCTACTTGTAATTTCATTTTCTAAATTTTCCTCTGAGACTGGAGAGCTTGAAGTAGCTGTCATGAAACAAAACAAAAAATCAATTATATTTCACATACGCATGACAAGCTTAAATAAATATACTTTTTTAAAAGAAGCTCATTTATAGCAACGGCGAAATGGGAGCAAAATAAGAAGACCCAAAAATGGTCATTCATACCAATTACAGGCGTAAATAATCGTCTAGAATGCGCTAACTGAAACCAACGTCCATTCAAACATCCTTAGGTCTAACAGCTTAAACATCATAAAAATTAGACTTTGGGCTAATTATTATTCCTTTCAATGTGGCCATAAATAATTCCATGGGAAAAAAGATAATAAGCAAGGAAACCACCATTAAATTTTTTCGCCATTATGTTGGCATTATATTGGTTATGGTAAAAACCAGCAATTTTTGAATTCCGTTATTTATACACAGTGTATGAAATCCTTTTTTCAAAGATACTGTTGGTATCTTTCGGTAGCCCTACCTTTTAAATAACAGTTTAAAAAATCTAAAAGATTAAAGATACTCAAAGAAACTCTTTTAAAGTGTCGGTATCTTCGGATCTGTTTTTGAAAATCTGGCTTACGGTTTCCCATTATATACATATATTGATTTTTTTTTCTTAATTTCCTTCAAGATTGAGGTGTGAAATAGTATAAGTATGTTAAGAAATTTTTATTTTTGAAAAAGGTCCCGCGGGACACAAATTATGCGTTTTAGCGTTCAAAGGTTTCTGCAACCTATAGTTTACATTAGAAAACCCCTTCCCTTTGGTGTAAATAGTGTCATAATATGGTTCTGTTACCAAAAAAGTTTCGTTTGATTCGATTAATATTTAGAGGTCGCTCGTATCGCTTAAATGTTTCACGAAGCGTGAAAAGGCAGTTTTTACTACATTCACCCCCTGTATTTCTAAAAGTTACACTACACCAAATGCAACATTTATTTGTAAAGGGATAGATTATAAGATTATTTATTATTCGACCAGTTAAAGAAACATTTATTTTATGCATATTTTAAAATCTGGATGACAATTAAAAACAGATTTCTTTACGTGATATATTAATTTGTGTTTAGTTGGGAAATGAATAAATATTTTTTCAAAGTCAAATAAATTAACATGGCTGCTAAATATAGCCTACTAAATACTAACCATTTGATCTCAAAGCAGATGAATCCAATTTTGGTTCGACTTTTTACACCTTAAATTTAAGTGGAAATTACTGAAAGATGTATTGTCATTCCCATCGCCTTAAGACAAAAAGTAAATGAATAAATAAGAAAATGTATTTGTTTTATCATCTTTATTTCTTTGAATCACAAATAGGCATATGTTGCTCAATCAATAAACCAAAGTATCGATTAAATTTCCCCCTCTTTAGTTACTTATTCATTTGTATTGAAATTAATCTGGTAAGCCAGCTCGTGTTTTGTGATCATTTTAGGGTGGGAAACGGTAAAAAAATCATGCCAATATCCTACATAGTGTAGCAGAAGTTCAGTAACAACGTAAACCACAAGTCCAGTCAAAAAAGGCCACTGATAATATTTTATTTCGGATGAGAATTTAAGTCTATTATGTACTGTACCTTATTTTATCTAGGTTCCATTAAAAGAAAATATATATATATAGATTATAAAAGCTCTCACACACGTACTTTATTTTTATTTCAAAATATAGAAGCAAAATTTCTAAGATGAGGCCTAGGACTTGATATTCACCATAGCAAATGAATAGTTTGATTTGGAATGCTGAGGCCTCATACCAACATGCCACCTAGCTGGGAACTTTTAGATTTTAACAGATGAATATGAATAATGTATTGCATTTACCGTATTGATATTTTGACGGCAAAGTGTAGGCCTATAGATCATAGCAATATTGTTTTTGCATTAGTAGCTTCTCAATTGTCTTCGAGTGGTGACCATGTTGAAATTTCTTGTAGTAATTTTATTGGTCTCCTCTTATTTTGGACGGAATAGCGTTCAATGCGTTCATGCATCAGCCAGTAAATTATCGAACGATGTTTTGCAAGGAACTCATTTAAAAGTTTATGCTTACGAAGTAAATTGTGTAATACTTTTGAATTTATCTTCCCATTAAACTACAACATTTGAAATTATCTAGTATCCACCCCTGATGTATCCTGTTAAAGATCTCAATGGAAATGTTACTGCTTATCAAGGATTTACAATCAGTTTCATCAACTGCCTTGCTCAACATTTCAATCTTGAGTACATAGTATATTTCAAAATATAACATATACTCGGATTAAACATTACCCTAAAAAAAGGTTGGAGTTTGTGCCGGAGAATAAAGGAAATGTAGAAAGAGAAGGACAGGGCAGGGCAGCTCACTTAGCTATTGCACAAAGAAAGGTAAAAGAGAAACGATTACCTAAAATTACAATTCAATTTTTATTCAATTTTTTTTACACATAGATTGTGGACTTTTCAACTTATCCAATACCAGCTGATAGAATATGGCCACTAGCCGATTTTACCAGCAATGCATATCAAGAAGGTTTCGTTCTACTGTGCCCATGGCCTGAAGAGGAAATCCGATTGTCCGCTGTCATAATGCCTTTCAATTTTACGGTCCATTAAATTTATTTATTTAAAAAAAAATCATACTAAAATGTCAATTAATATTTTCATACATTTCATTTAAAGACGTGGACTATGATCATAATGTCGACAGTGGCCCTTATTATCTTTCTTAGTATCTTGAATTTTCTCTATTATTACTGGAGAAAACGTTTTGGTTTGCCACTGAGAGAAAATAGTGTTGGCTCATTTTCAGGTTTACTGGGGAAAACAACAATGTACGTCGTATCCATTCTTAGCCAACAAGGTAGTCTTGATTATAATTATAATTTATAACATGCCTATACCTCTTTTATTGATTGTATTTGAAGCCAACCGTCTGCAAATTGGTGAGGTTATCATGTCGCGATTATCTATTCGGCTCATGGTTGGTCTCTGGCTGTTGGTGACCATCGTTTTGATGAATTTGTATGGGAGTACCTTGACCTCCTACTTGACTTTAACTAAGATGAAACCAATTCCAAACTCTTTTGAAGAATTGGCTGAAAATTATAATAATCAAAAATGTCTTATAACTTTACAAAAAGGTCATTTCGTGTTGGAAATGTTTAAGGTAAAAACAAATAATAATTTTAAGCAACATTTTATTTGCTAAAACGAATTACTTGTTGGAATAATGCTGCAGAATTCAAAATATCCTCCGTATAAAAAAATATACGAATGGTTGGTTTCTAACCCCCAATTTTTAGCGAATGAGTACCAAGAAACGACGAAGAATGTAGTTGATAAAGGCTGCACCCATCCTGGAGTATCGGCCATAAAAACTTATATAATTTATATTTTTTGTACATGTCTATTTTAGTGGAATTATTAAAACACTACTCTTTTATTTAGACACCTCTTTCAAGCGGTCTTCGGGTAGCTATTGATTTCAAATCTTACGGAAAATGTCGAATGACTCGTTCGAAACCATTGAACATGGCCATCACCAAATTCGCCTTCGAATTACAGAAGAATAGTCCTTACACTCAATCCGTGAACAAATTGTATCTATATAATAATATATACTATATATCAGTATTAGTATAACAAACGATATTGATTCATTTACAATTTACAGTCTATTGCAGGCGAGTGCTGCTGGTTTAATGGATTATTGGAAAAAGTGGAGTTACGATAATCTAAACATGGATGTCTGCAACTTGGATAGTAATTCAAAAACTAAAGTCAAACCAATCAAGTTAATTGAGTTGTCTAGCGCCTTTTTGGTCCTGGGTCTCGGACTGACACTAGCTACAGTTGTTTTCTTACTAGAAAGGATTCATAGCTTGTGGATGGCTTTCAACAATAGAGTCATTGTAGTCTAATTTATCTCAACGAAAAATAATTATTAGATGCACGTATAACCAGAATGCTGGTTCTACAGATAATAATACAACAATACGGATTCACACTTCAAACCTTCATATATTTTTTTTCAATTACGTTTTGTTTAAAAAGAACATGTTTACTGAAAAATACTGGTAAAAATTGCTAATTAAATAAGGCAAATAAAATTCTCACGCATTTTTAATACAAATATTTCAAATCAGAATTCGGTGAGAATGAGTAGCATGTATGATGTTGTAATAAATATATAACCACTTTTTCAGCTTCCAATACATAGTTCTGTACTAATTTAATAAATTATTGAAAACATAAACGTCGATCTGTAATATCTGAATTTTTTTCAAAATGCTAGGAAAAATGAAACTAAAATATAAAATGTAGTTGCTATAGAGAGAATTGATCGTATTTGATTGAATAATTACTTTTATTATCGATCAATTTCTTTTTGGCAATAATTTGTAGTTATTTAGGCCCTATTATTAAGAATTGAAGTTCCTTCTTATAGTTGTTCACTTGTCTTAATAAAGCTATCTAGTCGTTATAGGTTCTTTGTGCCTTGCGAGAATAAAAGTGTTTGAACATGTGTCTTAGACTAGAACCATATTATCCACGCAGCAATGAATATTTGAATTTAGCCCTCGCGTGATGCTGCCTTCTAACATATATGCATCCTGGGAATTTATAAGCATTAACAGCTGGGTATCTATAATTAATCTCGTAATTAATATTATTGAAGTTGTAATAATATTTCAAACTGATAAGTGAACATATAATTCATCGTAAGCATTTAGTACTGCCAGACTTATTAGCTTCTCGTCTTCTCGATAGTGTTGCAAACTCGACCATGCTTCAATTCTTCACAATAGGGTTTTGACACTTAAAATTCGAAAATAAACTAATGTTATATTCTGACGCAGTTTTTAATTCTGAATCTTTTTCACTAATATGTTCCCTATCTAAAAAAAATTATTTCGCGAGTTATTCGCAGTCAAAGTTCGAAAAGGTCCCTCCTCTTTTAAAACGGGGTCTCAGCCATCTTGGGGAGGGTGGAGCCAGAAAGCTGTGGTAAAACAGTAAAAAACATCGGCAACGTTGCACAGAATCTGTGGTGCTTCAGTGTTGTTTACCTTTTCCCTGGAAATCAGAGCCTAAATCGTCTGCTTATTGTCTAGGAAACAAGTAAACAAACTCCAGCGTTGCCGATTTTATGAATTGTTTAGCCACAGATTTCGGCTCCAGACATCCAAAATGGCTGGTACCCCGATTTTAAAGAGGAGGAGCTTATTCTAACTTTAACTGTGAATAACTCTCGAAATAAATTTTTTAGATAGGGAACATATTAGTGAAAAAGATTCAGAATTTCAAGCTGCGTCAGAATATATAGTTAGTTTAATCTCCGTATTTCAGTGTCAAAACCCTATTATCTACGGGATATCTACTTTGTTTAGACCGAACAATGGAGAAATATTGGCAGCCTAGGATCAAATACTAAATCATCGGATGATAACGGATGAACGCTTGTTCAGCGTGAAAAACTGAACAAGATTGCCAATCATATTGTGTATCAAATAAATTTATATTGGCTGAAAATCGACGCCAAAGCCGGTGTGTAACGCATGGTACGCAAAACGGACCTCCGTCCATCTTTGCAGTTAAGACAGACATATTTAAGAAATTAGAACAACCACACTGGCTTGGCCATTGTTTTTGTTTACCTACTGGGGTGTATGAATGCTAATGCTTTAGACAGTGTGGCTGTTCTAATTTCTTAAATAACCATACATAATCTAACAAAGGAATCAGAATGATTAATAAACGACGGCAGCAATAATCAATCCGAGAAGAAAGGGAATAGAGAGGGGAAAGAAAAAAAAATATTTTGAAATTTATTTATTTTCATTATTGGTCCAATATCAAGGTATTAGAGTAGACGGTCTGCGGACTCCATAGGATAGCCCCTACTAAGGATTTCCTCGATTTTAACATATGCGCGAGCGCTCGCAGCGGGAAAAGGATTAACTACATGCTCCATTCTCCAGTAGCAGACTACTATAGTTCGGAAATTGACAGCAAGCTGGAATTTTTTTCTGAGACCTCACCAGCGGACTCTTCATGTAGAATAATTTTTTTTTAATGGAAGTGCGATTTTCGCCTATTTTAAAAGAACACAAAGAAACAACACTATCGATTTTAAAAGAGACAAATGGTAATCACTTGCTTAGATGGTATTTCTGGCATGACCGTTCTAGAGGTTATGAAATTATTTTGAGATAATAGAGCCTATTGTAGATTGCCCTTTTTTATGTTGAACAACGTAAAGGTTCCACTGGCTGTCTGGCTTTCTCAGTGACGGCGTCTGCTTATCCCGCTGAGATTGTCCAGTTATTATGGGAAAGATACTCAACATTTCCATTTCCACTGTATTTTATTAACCCCGTAATCGGGGTCTATGCTCTATTTTAAAGCTTATAATGTCGATAGTTTTGAGAATGAAACATCCAGAAAGTCTCAACTTTGACTCTGAACCATGTAGCTGATTCAAGAGGATGACATGATACAGCCTCGATTTTATATAATGAAGATGAATGTATATTAACGCAGCATTGAACAAACTAAAATCTGCCCATAAATGAGGCGTTAAACACAACAAAGGGGATTCATGATTCACTGATTAAATATATACACTGGGGAACGATGCCACTGAATGACAGTTAATCAATAGAGTGCCAGGGGTGAACGTAACTAAAATTTTTGAACTTGAGTGTGTGACCTTAAGAGGGTTGACTGATTGACGCCGTCACTGAAATTGAAAAGAAATAATGATATCACTCTAGGTAAAGTAGATTGTAAAATAAATAATGCTATACATACCAACTGAAGACGATTACAGGCATGTGTAAGCTTTTGGATCTGAGTCTTCGTCCAACTCGAGGTCAGACGAGATTACCGCACCAACCATCTCAGTGAAAGGCCCCTTCTCGACTGCCATTTAGATTTCTAAAAAATTTGGTCGTCGCTTTCTGTCGTCTGCTGTAAAAGCACGTATTTGCTAACACGACTCGTAGATGGCGCGCACGCACATGTTAATCCGCTCCAGGCTCATAATCGCACTCGAAAAAACGCAGACTAACTCAGTTATCTACTATCCTATGGAGCCGCGGACCGTATACTCTAAGACCTTGCCAATATTTAAATTCCATTATTGAAACAATAAAACCGTAATAACTACCATTTGTCATTAATAATTTGACTAGTCATTTATATTATTGGCGAACGTTAACATTCTTACCATTTAGGTTTTTGAATGTCGAGAAAAAATACATTTTCAGTGTCGATTTTTGATTGGTCCGGTGTGCATTGTAGTGCTGGATTCATATGAGTTCGGTATATTCTAATATCAGAATGAGATATACGGCCAAAATGCCAGCAATTTCGCGTTGCTGTCCGGAAATTTCCCGACTATCCATTCGTTCAATGATTGATTTCTGGGTATTTACAACCATAGTCTTGATCAACCTGTACCGGGAGCAACTTTGATCTCCTACTTTATTTTAACCTAGTTGAAGCCTATTCCAGTATTCCAACTCTCCAGAAGAATTGGCTGAACACTATGATATCGGAATTAATGGGGTGCTGAACGGAGGATATGTCATAACATAAGAATTAAAAATATAACTTAAAACATTTAAAATATAACATCTTAAGATTTAAATTCTAACATTAACATTAAAGATATTACAGTAGTCAGCAGAATTATTAAGCTCTTTTTTTTAGCCGTAAGCTGCCGGGCAAAGGGCCCCCCAGAAAAAGTGGAAAAAGTGACCGAAGGAGCAGAGCTAGAATTTTTTTAGATTTTTCCTAAAGAGATAACACTATGTTCTAACTAAATCTAGAATAAGAAGCGAAAATAATTAAATCCACAGAGATACACGGCTTGGCATAAATATTAAACCTCCCTCAGTCAGCCGCCATGATAACTTACGGGGAAAAGGGGGGGTTTGTTTACCTTCGAAAAATAGGCCTAAAAATCCTTTTTATGTCCTTAACTTCAGTCCATAGACAAATAAGAAGGTTCACTACACGATTTTTGAAAAGAAACGGAAATTGTTTCACTACTTAATTTTTTTTCTAGAGCCATAAACTTTGGCTAAGCAATTTTTTGACACTTTCACTGAGGAGACCAAGAGGAACACTGTCAACAGAACCCGGAGGGATTTGTATTTCTCCAAAAAAAACGGACCAATAGATGGCGTTTAACAAGGTAAACAAACTCAATATTTCGTGTGCCCTCCTTTGGCTTTGATGACGGCTTTACATCGATCCGTTATGGTGTTGATGTATTTGCGCAAATCTGCAACAGTTACGTCATTCCATGCCTTTTCAAGAGAATTCCAAAAAGCCTATTCCGAGCTCCTATCCATCCGGTTAAGCTTTGACTTGATATAGTAAAAAAACTGCTCTATAGGGTTTAGATCAGGGCTCTGGGGTGGCCAGACCATTCGAATGACTTCTCCTATTGAAATTTAAAACTCTTTTAAGGATGGATTAATAGATAGAATAAAACATTTTTAAAACCTTTTGCTTCTTTTCGAGCAAGATATCCCCGGCATTTCAATGAAGCATGCTTAGGATCGTTGTCTTCCTATAATAAAATTTCGGATTAAAATAACGCAACAAATATACATTTTAAAAAATCGGATTCCTACCATCAATATGAAGGGTATACCAATCAATTGCTTTCCTGCTGGCAGAGCATGGCGGACCAAAATGCTATGGTACATGTTCTTGTCCATAATCCCAATAATTCTTCTCAATGGGGCAACACCATGGGCCGATATGGCTGCCCATATCATTAGGGATCCACCACCATGCTTCATTGTTGGGACGAGGCAAAAAGATCTGAACCTCTCACCAGAGCGGCGCCGCACAAACACTCGTCGCTTTAATCCAAAAAAACTCCACTTTGGACTCGTCCGTCCAAAGAACTTGATACCATTGATCCAATGTCCAATTTACGTGCTCTTTCGCGAACTTAAGCCTCTTTTTAATATTAGCCTTCCTAAGCATTGGTTTTCTGGCGGCAACTCTTCCATAAAGCCCAGATCTAACAAGAGCCCTAGCTATCGTTCTTCGCGATACTGTTCTACCCCGTCCAATGTTGAATTCATTCGTTAATTCTACAACAGATTTACGGCGATCTCTAATAGAAATCAAGGCTAGATAACGAATGTCAGATGGAGTCAAGAGGGACTTCCGTCCTCTTCCAGAAACGGTCACATGAGAGCCACACATTTTGAACCGATTTAACGTATACTTAACGGTACTGATCGAGCATCCGATTGAAGTTGCGATTTCCTTTAATTTTTTGCCTAAACACATAAGTAATTCTTTATTATAAGCATAGATTCACAAAAAAAATTATATGGTTTACCTATTTTCTTCAATAAAGATATTTGCTCTCTTTCTGATTCCTTAAACTCTCGTGTTTTCGCCATTTTTCCCCACAAGAAAAAAATACAATTAAAATGAGGGCGCACCGGCTCAATTATACTCCGCAATTGTTTATCCAATCTGACCTGCTTATAAAACGCCGCAGAGGTGTTTGCTTTATACGCCGATTTAAAAATAATAATAATAATTTGCTTCCGGCATAAATAAAATATATACTCCGCGATTGTTCTGCGACACATTTTGATCGGATAATATAAAGCCGCATAGCTTTTTGCTTTATCCGTCGATTTAAAAACAAATGAATAACTTTGCTTTTGGCAATTGGAAATAAAATTGAGAAAAACTCCCCATCCGCCATTCTTTTCTCATTTGTCTGCCAGTCAAAACGTGCTACTCTTTAAATTTCAAATGGCGTGATCTCAGAAAAAAGAGTTTTTTCCGTGGATTCTCATACCAAGGAAGAGAGGGTTGATTTTGCTATCCGGTACGCTCAAGAGCCGCCATAATTTTGGTATAACACCATTTGTGTCGACGAAGCTCGATTTTTGTAAGTAAAGAGTTTATTTCAATGGCGTCTTTTTTTTCAATGGCTCATTTTTTTCATAACGCATAAGGTTCGATGTCTCTGGATCGGTCTCGCGATATTGGGGTACTGAGCACAAGAACACCCCAGACTCTGCCATCTTTCTGGGTTCCATTATTAGTGAAAATCCCTCAATGAACATCATTCGACAGCTTGACGATCGACTCGATACCAGGCAGTATTTGAATCTCTTGGAGACTCCACGTTCTGATGCTGGAACGTCTTTTTCATTTATTCATGACCATTTCCCCGTCCATAATGCACAAGAAGTGCGCGAGTGGTTTGATACTCAATCTAAATTCAATGTGTTGCCCCTTCCTAAAATGTCTGGTGACCTCAACCCTATAAGTGATGTCTGGGATTTGAAAAAAATCGTGTAGTGAACCTTCTTATTTGTCTATGGACTGAAGTTAAGGACATAAAAAGGATTTTTAGGCCTATTTTTCGAAGGTAAACAAACCCCCTTTTCCCCGTAAGTTATCATGGCGGCTGACTGTGGGAGGTTTAATATTTATGCCAAGCCGTGTATCTCTGTGGATTTTAATTATTTTCGCTTCTTATTCTAGATTTAGTTAGAACATAATGTTATCTCTTTAGGAAAAATCTAAAAAAAAATCTAGCTCTGCTCCTTCGGTCACTTTTTCCACTTTTTCTGGGGGCCCTTTGCCCGGCGGTTTACGGCTAAAAAAAAGAGCTTAATAATTCTGCTGACTACTGTACATCTAAAATTTAAGATCTAACACCACAAAGTCTTAAAAACGAAAGTATTTACTACAGTATTTGAAGTAAGATTCTTTAGGGTATAATTCAGTTTTTCAAGATGATTTACTTAAAAAACTAAAAAAAATGAAGAAAAAACTTAAAAAAAGTAATAAACAGTCTAAAATTTGTTTTGTGTTATGAAGACTCTTCGTCTTTTTTTCTGTTCCTGCAGTACTTGACCTTGCGAAAGCAACAGAACGTTCAACGACACCGTTTTGGACGACACCGTTTTGTTCTAATACTTTTCATAAAGACGGACCATGCTCAGGAGTCCGACAAGGCAGATTCGATCCAGGTTTCTTTGATGTACTCGCACAAAGAAAGCAGTTTTCCTTTCTTCACCTTGGCATGGAGGTGGTTGAATGCGCCCATAATTTCATCGGGCGGAAGAAGGTGTAAACTCATAAGTTGACGGCAGAATTTGCGGACCTACGGACTCTTTCTGTAACGCGACGTTAGACCTAGCCCTTTCAGCTTTACAAAAACACACTGGGTCCAATGAAACGAGCAGCCCATCATGGTTACTGAAGGAAGCTCTTCTTGGACTGCTTGACCTTTTTGTACCTTTTTGCGCTCTTCTCTCGTAACAGGTACAACAAAGTCGCCCCTGGAGAAGTCGTTAGGAAAATCTTCAGGATTGAGATGAAAGTTTATGGTAGTAGGATCATCTGGGTAGTTTTTGTTCTTCACGTTCCGCTCGATTCTTGATAGATTTTTAAACTTCGGAAGTGTTGAACGGGGATTTTCTTCTGCGTACTTGATAGCAGTGCCCAGTGGGCACACTAAACTCCCCGGTAGTTCCCGGGGCAGTTTCTATGATGACCGGGTCACAACCCATGGTCATGGCCAGGTTGTGTTGCTTGAGATATCTTAGATCGCGTCCAGGTAGCTACCACTATAATTTTGTGCAGCAAACAGAAAACTGTTGCCGTCGTCAAGTTTCCTGACCAATTACCACGCTTCATATAATAGTTATAAGCAGATTATTATTCACAGTATATTATTTTTACAACATTAGACAAGTCAGATTCGATCCAGGTTTCTTTGATGTACTCGCACAAAAAGCAAGGGAACGACTTTGCTCCCAAGTCACGATCTGGTCGTGAATTGGGAACATCTGTGCCGGCTGGGTGGCTCTGCCAAAGTGGTACCAGAAGCATAACAGTTGGCAATGGCATCTTTTTTTAATTGACTATACAGCTTAGCTTCTTGTGCTACCTTTGGGATTTGTTTGCAATCAGACCTATGAGGGTTACCATGGATAAGGCTGCTAGGTTCCCACGGGTCTGCGATTTGAATAGCAGTCTCATTGCAGTGTTTCTTGTTAGGACGCACGGTGCAGCGCCAAATGACGTGTCCATCCTTACGCGGCTTTGAAGTCGGCTTTTTTGTATACTTGTGTCCTTCGTTATAAAAAATGGAACGACCATTCCTAAATTTTGAATAAAAATATTATAAATCAATATAAATCATAAATAAATTATAATTCGAAACATTATATATCAACTTACGATCTTAAGGCATTATCCAATAGAGTGCAAGTAGCATCGGCGACATTGAAGGGTTCGTCGATGGATGGAGTCTGAAGGCTATCCTCTTCGACAGTGTTACGCAAGTTTCCTGTGGGGATTCCTCCACCAAATCCCCTTTGATCTTGATCAATTGGTGTATGTGTTGCTGTTATTGAGGCAGACTAAAATTTAAAGAAGAAAATAAGTTCAAATATAAAAAGTGTATTGTGAATAATGAAAACGGGAATTTATCATGACAATCCCCTTATTCTCATCAGCTGGAGTCACCGTTGCCGTTGACTGTCATCGATCCTGATGAGCTCTAGTAAGTTCCTAATTTTAAAAATAAATAACTTATTATGAGTATTCTGCAACAATTAAATTATAGAAAGTTATACCAAAGACAGTTGTACTCTAGCAGGTCGTTCTTCATGAGGACCGTAACGGTGTTCTCTATCACGCAAACCATTCAATACGATCCTACATTTCAAATCAGCAGCAGTGAATGGCCCCTCTTCTGGAGGTACCCGTTCTATTCCCTGTCCCAGAGCGGTACCGGTAGAGAGAAAAGGATCTTCATGGTCTGATCCTCGATCCAAACTAGGAGCGAGGGCGGAGATATACCTTCCAGCTCCCTAAAAATAATACAATATAATGTATGTATGTAACGAAAAGAAAGATTATTACACTTTTACCTGTGGTGATCGTCGAGCTCGACAAGAAAGGTGAGAGGGTCGGCCTCTTTCCCTTTGGTGCCCTCGGCCTTGGGATGTGGACTGTCGTGGCTCTTCAATTTCAGATTCAGAAGATTTCAAATCAGATCCCCATCCATTCGAAGCAGGGACACGATTACGGGTGGAAGTATTTCTCTTAGCCACCTGAAAAATAGTGAAAATTGTTTCATTTAAAACCTTGAAATTATTTAGTTTTTCCAATCTTACTCCGTTCTCTCTCTGTTAGGTGCCCTCTGCCTTTGGATGTAGACTGCGGTGGCTCTTCATGCTAGGCTGAAGAAGGGTTACTTCCGGGGACAGATGCGTCATTTCGGCTATTGTGATCCATTCTTACGCGTCCTCTCTCCCGTGGGCGCCCTCGGCCTTGGGATGTAGACTGTCGTGGCTCTGCAAGTTCACATTCAGAAGTGTTAAAATCAGATTCCCCTCCATTAGAAGCAGGGACACGATTACAGGTAGAGGCAGGACCACGCTAAAGAATGTGATAACAAAATTAAGTTCAAATAACGTTTGCACATTTTTCAATTGACTATATCAGTGCTCTTCTCCCGCGTCCACGGTCTTTCCTATTTGACAATCCAACGTGAGGGGGAGTGTTTCGAAAGATTTACAAAAATATGCAAAGTCGCCTCCATCTTTATTTTTATTTTCACATAGCCATTTTTAGAAAATGTGTAAACGTAGGTATAGCTCACCTGCTCTATCAGGAAACATGAGGTTAAAACAGTCTCTGTGTACACCACCGCCTTCACATATTTTACAATTAACTTTTTGGGGCGTTCGCCCTGTGAGTAAACTTTTATTACATTGGACGCAATTACTGCTGGTTGATTCCGCCATGATTCACTTGGTTGTCACATTTCGGATGAGAATTTACGTTATTATGTACCTTATTTATCTAAGTTCCATCAAAAGAAAAAAAAAATATATATATAGAGATTTTAAAAGCTCTCACACACGTACTTTTTTCATTTGAAAACAACGGCAAATGGATACTGTATTAAAAATCTTACACTTTATATGCTATTTAAAATGTTTTATATTTTAAAAATACATGATGGTACACAGGCCTACTGCATCTTGATATGGAATGCTGAGGCCTCATTCCAATATGCCACCTAGCTGGGAACTTCTAGATTTTAACAGATGAATATGAATAATGTATTGCATTTACCGTATTGATATTTTGACGTCAAAGTAAGTAGGCCTATAGATCATAGCAATATTGCTTTAGCATTAGTAGCTTCTCAATTGTGTTCGAGTGGTGACCATGTTGAAATTTCTTGTAGTAATCTTATTGGTCTTCTCTTTTTTTGGACGGAATAGCGTTCAATGCGTTCATACATCAGCCAGTAAATTATCGAACGATGTTTTGCAAGGAACTCATTTAAAAGTTTATGCTTTCGAAGTAAATTGTGTAATACTTTTGAATTTATCTTCCCATTAAACTACAACATTTGAAATTATCTAGTATCCACCCCTGATGTATCCTGTTAAAAATCTCAATGGAAATGCTACTGCTTATCAAGGATTTACAGTCAGTTTCATCAACTGCCTTGCTCAGCACTTCAATCTTGAGTATATAGTATAATTCAAAATATTACATATACTCGGATGAAACATTATTTAAAAAAAAAAAGGTTGGAGTTTGTTCCGGAGAATAAAGGAAATGTGGAAAGAGAAGGACAGGGCAGGGCAGCTCGCTTAGCTATTGCCCAAAGAAAGGAAAGGGAGAAAAACATAAAATTACAATTAAAATTTGATCCTAATTTGTAATTTTTTGAAGACAGATTGTGGACTTTTCGACTTATCCGATACCAGCTGATAGAATATGGCCACTAGCCGATTTTACCAGCAATGCGTACCAAGAAGGTTTCGTTCTACTGTGCCCTTGGCCTGAAGAGGAGAGCCGATTGTCTGCTGTCATAATGCCATTCAATTTGACGGTCCATTAAATTTATTTATTTTAAAAAAAACCATACTAAAATATCAATTAATATTTTTATACATTTCATCTAAAGACGTGGACTATGATCATAATGTCGACACTGGCCCTTATTATCTTTCTTAGTATCTTGATTTTTCTCTATTATTACTGGAGAACACGTTTCGGTTTGCCACTGAGAGAAAATAGTGTTGGCTCCTTTCCTCGTTTATTGGGGAAATCAACCATGTACGTCGTTTCCATTCTTAGCCAACAAGGTAGTCTTTGTCATAATTACAATATACCAATAACTTTTTAATCATATAACAATTTGAAGCCAATCGACTGCAAATTGCCAATGTTATCATGTCCCGGTTATCTATTCGGATTATGGTTGGTCTTTGGCTGTTGGTGACCATCGTTTTGATGAACTCATATGGGAGCACCTTGACCTCTTACTTGACTTTAACTAAGATGAAACCAGTTCCCAACTCTTTTGAAGAATTGGCTGAAAATTATAATAATCAAAAATGTCTTATAACTTTACAAAAAGGCCATTTTGTGTTAGAGAAGTTTAAGGTAAAAAAAAATTAAACATGCATTTATTTGCTATTATGAATTTATGGTTGGAATATTGCTGCGCAGAATTCAAAATATCTTCCGTATGAAAATATATACCAATGGTTAGTTTCGAACCCTCAATTCTTAACGAAAGAATATCGAGAAACAACTGAAAATGTTGTTTCTAAAGGCTGCACCCATCTCGGAGTAACATAAAATAATATTTTATTATAATTTTTTGTGTATTTTTGTTATTTATACCAATTACTAATACTTCTCCTTTATTAAGACTCCTCTTTCAAGTGGCCTTCGGGTTGCTATTGATTTCAAATCTTACGGGAAATGTCGAATGACTCTTTCCAAACCATTGGACTTGGCCATAATCAAATTTGCCTTTTCACTACAAAAGAACAGCCCTTACACTGAATCCGTGAACAAATTGTATCTATAATAATATACTATATTAAGTATTAGTATAAAAAACGATATTTATAAATTTAAAATTTACAGTCTATTGCAGGTGAACGCTGGTGGTTTAATGGACTATTGGAAAAAGTGGAGTTACGGTAATCTAAACATGGATGTCTGCAAGTTGGATAGTAATTCGAAAACTAAAGTCGAACCAATCAAGTTGGTTGAATTGTCTAGCGCATTTTTCGTCCTGGGTCTTGGACTGACCCTGGCTACATTTGTTTTTTTACTAGAGAAGATTCATAGTTTGTGGATGGCTTCAAACAATAGAGTCATTGTAATCTAATTTATCTCAACGAAAAATAATTATTAGACGCACGTATAATCAGACCTTCTGTTCTTCAGAAAATAATACAACACTTTTGATTTGTGCTTGAAATATTTTTTGAATTTTTAAGTCCTGTGTCCTAGCTAGTTATTAAGGCAAATAAAAATCCTACAAATTTATAACGCTAATATTTCAAATCAGCACTTGGTGTTCCAATTATAAGTATCCTGTACGGCTCTACATGATGTTGTAACGACAATTACACTTTTTCAGACTCCAATCATTTTAATCTTTAAAATTAAACTATTTTAAATAGAGAGCATGAAAAATGAATATTTTGGTATTGCGAATATTGGTTTTAACACGAATATTTTGATCGGTAATATTGTTGAATTTTTGTTTTAAATACTAGAAAAAATCCAACTTCAATATAAAATGTTGTTGCTATACCAAGAGAACTGGTCTTATTCTATTAATTAATTATTCCTATTATCGATTAATTTCCTTTTGACAAAAATTGCTCTGTGGCTATTTAAGAATTGTAGTTGCAGTACTTTTTTTAAAATCTTTTCTCTTGTCTTAATGATAACTTTCTGCAGACTCTTTGTGTATTACAAGAATAAATAGAACATATTTAATATGTTTGAATACGCATATTACTAAGACTAGAACCACACCTTCCACGAAGCAATGAATATTTTAATTTAGTCCTCGCGTGACGCTTCTGACGCACATGCCTTTTTCTAACATGTAACCTTTGCATCCTGGGAATTTATAAGCATTAACAGCTGGATATGTATAATTAATATTATTGCGGTTGTAACGATATTTCAAACTTCAAAGTGAGCCTATAGTTCATCGTCATTTAGTACTGCCAGACTTAGTAGCTTCTCGATAGTATATTTCATACTTGACCATGTTTCAATTCTTACCAATTATCTGGGGGATATCTGCTTTGTTTGGACCAAACAACGGAGAAATATTAGCAGAGCCAAGTTTAAATACTAAATCATCGGATGATATTTTGCGTTACGCACACTTCAGAGTTTACGGTTTTGACGTAGGTCCTTTACATACGTCGTTATATATATATATATTAAGAACTAAAAATGATTATTTTGAAAACAGTATCCACCTTTGATGTACCCAGTATATGATGGTAATGGAAATGTTACCGGCTATCAGGGATCCACGGTTGGCTTTATTAATTACCTAAACAGTACTTCAACTTAAAGTATATAAAAGTGTTGAAAAAGTCTACAAATAAATAGAAATGAAATATTGAGGATTAATTTGAAGGTTGGCATTTGTGCCAGAGGATAAAAATGATATTACAAGAGAAGGGCAAGGAAGGGCAGGAATAGTAGCTGTAGCACTAAACAAGGAAAGATCAAATTAAATTAATCATTATTATAGTAGACACCACTTGAAATCTAATTACGTAATTTTATAGAAAGTGGACTTATCTACCCTCCCAATGCAAACAGAGAAAATATCATCATTTGCCGATTTCACTAACAGTGCGTATGAAGTAGGCTTCATACTATTGTGCCCTTGGCCGGAAGAAGAAAGCTGGCTGGCTGCTATCATCAAACCATTTGATTTACTGGTAAATTAAGAAATGCTTATACAATTTTTGTTATTATATTAACTTAAATGGATGTTATTCCATATTTCACATATAGACATGGATGATGCTAATTGTTTCAACCATAGCCCTAATCCTATTTGCTACTATCTTGATATCTCTCTACTTTAAATTGAGGAAATTTTGTTTGCCATTGAGAGAAAACAGTGTTGGTTCCTTTTTCCGGCTATTTGGTAACTCCACAATGTACGTCATATCGATTCTTTGCCAGCAAAGTACGTAACTAGCTCATAATTTATTTGCGAAAACAGTCGGAGTCTCATTATTTTTTTTAGGCAATCGCATTCAAATTAACGCTATAATGTCCCAATTATCTCTTCGTTTAATGATTGGTTTTTGGCTATTTACGACCATAGTCTTGATCGACCTGTATGGGGGCACTTTGACCTCATACTTGACTTAAACCAAGTTGAAACCTATTCCAAACTCTTTGGAAGAATTAGCTGAAAACTATGATAATCAGAAATGTCTGATAACCCTGAAAAAAGGTCACATCGCGCTGGAAATGTTTAAGGTAAACAACATTTTGAGAAAAATACAGTTTATTTTTTAAAAAATTAAGACATTGATTCCTAATTTTTATGTGTTTTGCCGATAGAATTATAAATATCCTCCGTACGAAAAGGTATATCAGTGGGTGACTGAGAACCCACAATTCCTAACCAATAAATATAGTGAAATAACTGAAAACGTGGTTAAGAAAGGCTGCACTCATCTTGGAGTACCACACAAAAAATATATATTGTAATTTTCATTTAATTTATAATCTGAATTTTAAACCACATTTATAGACCCCCATCACAAGTGGTCTTCGTGTTGCTATGGATTTCAAACCTAACGGGAAATGTCGAATGTCGATTTCTAAAACATTGAATTTACCCATCGCCAGATTGACTTTTGCATTGCCGAAAAATAGTCCTTACACTCAAATCGTGAATAAATAGTAATGAAATAATAAAAACATAATGTATATGTTTAGAGAGATAACATTGAAGAATTAATAATTAATCTTTAGTCTATTGCAGGCGATAGCAGCTGGTTTCATGGACTATTAGAAGAAATGGAGTTACAGTAATCTTAACTTGGACGTATGCAAGCTGGATAACAATTCAAAAACTAAACTGAAACCCATCAAGTTGATTGAATTGTCGAGCGCTTTCTTTGCTTTGGTTCTTGGAATAGCACTGTCAACATTAGTTTTCATTAGGAGGTTCATACCATTCGCCTCTCTATAAAAAAAAATGGGAAATTGTCAACTAGGAACGATATTGTTTCTCCTCAAGATAATTGACTTTACTTTAATCTTAAGTTCGTAGTAGCATAGGCCACTAGAAATAAAATTGGTGCTACTGCTGCCAATTATTCATGATATCGAAACTTTATAATTAGATTTATTGCTTACTCTTGAACAGAAACAAGCCACCAGTCCGCTTATGCCTCTAAATGATGACTGTAATTGGGTTTTCAATTTAAAGAACGAAGAGTCGAAAATGTGTCTTACCCGAGATGCAACGCCTGACGGTAGAGAAAGCCTTATTAAACTGCGAAAAGCAATATGCTGAACAGGACAAATGGACCAAGAATGGGAAATAGATGTGTTTCTATAAAGGAGATCACTGTTTTGACCAATGTTCGTAAAAGCCAAGCTTATCTCCAATTTACAGTTTCAATGCCTTCGCACGATCAATCAAACAGTACCCAAGAATGGAACACGAATGAAATGGGACAGCTTGTGAATTCTGCAAGCAATTGGTGTCTGGAAGCCTTTTTTAAGGTTTCATCTATTTTCACTGTTCTACATCTATATTTTTAATCGATTGGAAAATATATAAAATTAGAATATAAAAAATTGAATAAAGAATATAAAATTTCATCGATTGGAACGAAATCTTGCAAATATAATAAAATTTTACAGAAACCGTCCTTTGTGCCGAGCACGTGTTAACAATTAAATTAAATGTATCAATTTAAATAAACGTTTTTTTAAATTCAAGTTGACCTAACTCAAGCATTGAATCAATATATCTAATAAGTAAGAGTGTATCAAGATTTCTACGAGTACACAAAATTTAATTGCATAATGGAATGATTGCACTCCATAGAATAATATTGTTTGTTATTATAAAAAAATTACGAATGATAATGGGGTTATATATTATAAAAAAAATTTTACATAGTAATAAATATATTTCGGAGTGATGTCAGTATATTTCAATGTTTCACAAATAAAAAGTCAGAAATAGGCTGTTTAAAATTGACCTGGTCTTAAACATTAACCGAAATGTCCGAATAACCGATAAAAAATCTTTAGCACTCGATTATAATCAGTCTTAAAACAGTTTTTATTAGTCTCAAAATTATAAAAATTTCCCAAAAACTTACTTCAAAACAAGAATCTAGCTGTGTTACAAAAGATTTACGTAAGATTGAAATAAATTTGAGAAATGTAAAAATGAAAGAATATCGTGGGCCAGATAAATTCAAAGTTATTGTAAAAAAGAATAAGTGCAATAAATATCATCCTAAAAATTTGCGTTTTATAGTAATAGAATTGCTCAGCTGTGCGTATAAAAACTAGAATTTAATAGCAACACGAGCAAATTTTATAGTTCCATCCATAATAGTGATTTTTTTAAATTTTAAACAAAATCAATTAAGTTGCATCTAATCAGTTAATATGGAATAGACCGTGGGTGGGCCATAGCTTTCGATACTGACTCCACGTCGGGTACAGACGCGTCATATGGCAAAAAATTAGCATGTATTATAGATTAGGTTAGAACTAGTGTTCCTGTCGCTCCTCACCACACTAGAAATACTGCCGAATGGGTCCGTTGAAAACATTTTTTGAATTCATTAATTTGATTCCTTTCTTGATTTTTATTCATGCTGTGGCATCATCATCGTTAAGCATCAAAGAAGGTAGTTTTATTGTATTTATAA
The DNA here is from genome assembly GCA_030141595.1 of Chydorus sphaericus. Taxonomy (NCBI): domain Eukaryota; kingdom Metazoa; phylum Arthropoda; class Branchiopoda; order Diplostraca; family Chydoridae; genus Chydorus; species Chydorus sphaericus. The sequence goes on along the minus strand of CM057929.1, from coordinate 10,046,522 downwards.
CCAATTATTTAAATAAAAGACTACAATCTATCATATAAGTGTTAAGGATAAAGTAAAAATTATTTTTACATTTTTGTCAGATGATACCCATATCATTAATATGGTTAAAAGATTGATAGAGAACGAATCTGCCATTCAAAATCAAAAGTTTGCTTTTCTTGAAGCAAAAAGCTATTCCCAGGCAAAAGACATGGTAGAGCTCAAGAGCATTGTTGAAAGCATGAAAACCAAGCTAGATGACCACGTCAATGGTGAGCTCAATAGTAAAATGTCCTATAAAGACGAGGATGATGTTCACTTGCAGGAATCGTCACCTAGTGATTTCAAGTCAGTAGCTTTTCAGAGTCAAAAGAACATGCGGGCTGCACGATTGATTCCGGTAACATTGCTTAGGTATATTTTATCACTATATTGTGCTTTCACTACGTGGCATGACGTATACTTTTGCGCAGGAACAACGATGGGCAGCCGAAATTTGATGGTGGAAAATTGCCGTCCAGCTGTTACGATTTGAACTTGATGGGCCACACCGTCAATGGAATTTATTTGACTAAAACAGATAATAAAAAATCTAACAAAATAGCAACAGTTTTCTGTGATTTTCAGCCATCGAAATGTTCGAGCAATCTTTGTGGTAAATGCAATACACGTGAAACTTCATTATCACAATTGAATTGATTATCACAAAAAAAATGAATAAATTTAGGTCCAGTTGAGAAAGTAATCGGTTACTTGGACATCAAGTCTTCTCCTGCTCCCCATTTCTATGTTCAGAGGAACAAAACTGCTAGGATCCAAGGCGAGGAAGTAGTCATTTTCAACGTGGAACGCTTAAACACTGGAGGAGCCATGAATATGAAAACGGGAGTGTTTACTGTTCCTAAAAATGGAATCTACCAGTTTTCTATCTCATTTATCAAAGATACTAATAGCTTCAAAATTGAAAAAATTCAAATTCATCTGCGTCTGAATAAGAAAATAATTGGAACAACATTTAGCAGTCCCGGGTTCTTCTCTACAAATGTCGCATTCCAGTCCGTTCTACGTTTGAAACAAGGCGATCAAATTGATGTATACAAAAAGGAAGGAGTACTTGATTCGCAAAATGATTATTCAAACCATTTCAGTGGCTGGCTAGTAGAAGAGGAATTGGGTTTAGAAGGCCTGTAATCGAATGATAAACTATTTGGGGAAATATTGATGAAACTAGTAAATATTGGTTTAAAATTGTTGTATATAAAGTGTCTTTGGACATGATGTATGCAAGCTTCTGGTTATGAGAAATACAATATTAGCAAAGTGAAAAAATCTAAAATTATGAAACATTCTTTTGTAATAGTCATTAATCATCAGTGATTAACATATCATATAAAAAGAAACAAAATGACAAATTTAAAATTAAAATTATTGAACTAATAAATTGTTCGACAACTTTGTTTGAACGCATGACGGCATGGCTAATCTCAATAATTTTTTTCACTGAAACCCATGTGGATGTAGATTTTTAAAGTTGTTTTCTAGCTCAAGTTAGAAAACGTGGGCTCCGTGGGTGTACTGAAACCCAAAATGTATTTATGGAGTGTTTATATGTTTAACTGTCGCCAGTACGAAAAAAAATTATTGGGCAATGGTACATTATAATTATTTTTCATAAAATGAGCCAGCCTGGCCTCCAGTTCATATGAACTAGGTATAGGACATGTTCGCGTGGCCAGCTTTCTTATGGAGAAATCTACTACGCCACCTACATGCCAGATTTAGAAACCTCGCGGGTTTCGGCAACCTAATGGGATTCAACAACCAAATTTAGAAATTAATTGATTTTTTGGAAAAAATTGGATGTAATTTTCATCTACTTGTGAAATCCAAACAACCCACTCACCGCGCCTACCATTGCTCTTCTTTGGTTGTTTCATCGTCGTTGACCAAAAGTCCAGCTAATGAAGGTACTCCGACGCTTTTAATAATTTTTCTAAGAGAAATGTTATTTCTTCTAGTGCAAACGTATGAAATAAAATTAAAAGTAGCAATCAACTTTTTCAGAACGTTAAGAAGATGAGGCGAAATAAGAAAAGAGGATTGCGATTCAAGAAGAGGAAAACCGTAACTAACAAGAAGAAATAAAAGAACTTCAGAGCAGCGTTAGGAATATAAAAACCGACTTAGATCACGTCAGTGCTGAGCTTATTTAAAACAGCGAAAGTCAGGATAATAGCACTACTATACATGGTGCATCCCTAATACCAAGTAACTATGGAGCACTTAAAAGCAAGGGACTATCGCGCTTATTTCCATTACAATAGTAAAGGTATATAGATAAGTCTGGCAGTGTATGCCAATAATGATCACATCAATAAATGCTTTTGCCTTTCTGGTAAATAAAAAGGGAAAAAATGCACAAAATATTTCAAATGCCAAGTTGCCATCCAGCTGCCGAGCTTTGAATTCTTGGGAAATACTCTAAATGGAATCTACTTTACAAAATTAGAGAAGAAATCTAATAAAATAGCAGTATTTTGCGAATTTAGACAGCTAATTCGATGCTTAGGGGACTCTTGTGCTGGTAAGAAATCTAACTTTACAAAATAGAAAAAAAATTAACTACCAGTGCTACTCAAAAACAAAACCGATTGATTTTTTCAGCTACAGAAAATTTGCTTGGTTAACTGAACATCAAATCTACTCCAGGAGTTCATTTCAATGTTTAAAGAAATGCTGCTTTTGGCGATACTGATCAACCCGAAGTATTTCGCTTATTAAATATTGAGCGGTTGAATATTGGGCCAGCAATAGATATGATAACAGGAGTGTTTACTGCTGAATGAGTTTTCATTCTCACCTATTCTTACTTCTAAAGGACGCTTATACAATAAATGATCCTTCTGCAAAAATAGCGATTTTATTCGTTTATTAAAAAAAGAAGGGATACTTGAGGCCTTAAGCATCATACCGATTATATGAATAACTGTAGTGGTTGGTTATTAAAATAAGTAGATTTCTCTAAGCGCACTAGTTATTACAGCAATAAAAACTTTGATATAACTACGACAATCTTTTTAATAATATTTTTAAACAATTTTTAAAATATAATCGTGTAAGCCTATTCAAATTAATTTTTTTTAAACTAATCTTTAAGCTTCTTAATCTTAAATTGACGCATAGTTCATTAATACATGGTTCAATTGAAAGTTTTCATTTTAAAAGAAAACAAAGTTTGTAACTAGTTTTGAATCAAACAAGATTGAAAAAGAACATGAACCAACTGCTAAGATAAAAAAATATGCCCGTTTGCATAAATCAAACCATGGTTAAAAATAGTACGAGCTCTCTTCCTTTCTAATAATCGTCTGGGAGTATCAATGATAGAGGGGAAAAGGAAGGAAAGAAATCGGAAATATGGAATATTAATTCACACAAATAAAGATTGTAAAATCACATGGATTACAATTTACAAATCCGAATAGGTTTTTGTGAATGCAATCTATCCGTGGGTGTTAATTTTAAATTGATGCCAGCTCGATTAATGGATGGCGTGGGTTCTGAATGAGCCCGTTGCAGAAAATGACACGGTCACGTTAGAGCCAGATTGATCTTCGGGTAGAACTCACAAGAAATCACTGCGCATTGTGAAATTATCAAGATGGATTTCTCTCCCATCAGCGGGATACTGTTTTGTATGCTTCTTTATGCTGTTTCGTCTTCTTTTACTATTAGTCCAGGTAATAAATAAAGGTTTGCAACGTTGTTAAATACTACTGAACTTTGACTCTGTTTGTGAGCAGATTTCTTTATACATTTTTTTCAAAACGTTTTTCAATTGTTTTGTACCAATTAATTTATGGTAGACTTATCTTTTCCAGAACGTCTAGATGACGAGGTTCGCAATCAGAAGAAGAAAATTGTGGCTTTAGAAGAGAAAACCCGTTTTCTTGAAGAAGAAACAAAAGCATTCAAGAGTGCATTGATTTGTTGAAAAAGGAGGGAACACTTGATTTCCATGAAGATTATTTGAATAATTTTAGTGGTTTGTTATTAGAGGAAGATTTAAAAAATTTATATAGATTTACTTGCTGATTCTAATTGCCACCGCACGCTAGTATACAGTACACCAAATAAAACTAAAAAACTTTTTGTTATTCAGTTTTGCAGCTTGCAATGTACTTCATAACATTAGACCCATCCCCTTATTAATAGATTAGTTAATAGCAAAATTTTCGTTTTAGCCTTCTTAGACTTTTTAAAGGTAATAAATAATACATTTTAAAACATAATTAATTCAGAACATGATAAAATAAAAAATAAAATTCTATATGATTTTTTTAAACATGAAGAAGCGTCATGTAAAGTTGGTTCTAAAAAAAATAATAGCGCTCTTTGAATTCTAATCCATGATAGCACGGGAAAAAAATGCATAGAAAAATAGAAAATAATGAAAATGAATAAACGATAATATTAATGGGCTATTTAAAAATGAACACGGATTACTATAAATCTTAATAGAATATTTAAATAAATACCATGAATAGTATGCTGATGTTTCTTTCAAACTCTTGTCAGCTCGATTAATTGATGACGTGGGTTTTAAATAAGCAAGTTACAGAGAATGACACGTCAGTGAGCGTCAGCTCTTCGAGCGGTAAACTTACAAGAGTTTTTTACTGTATTACGATTATCAAAATGGGTCCTCCTGCCTTCAGTGGGGTGCTGTTTTGTATGCTTCTTTATGCTGTTTCATCATCTTTTAGTAGTAATTCAGATAATAAAGGTATGCAAGTTTGTTGAATATAATTAGTGAACCTCAATTTTTCAAAAAGTAGATTTCCATTCTACATGCAATTAGTATACTTAAAAAAAGGTTTTTTATTAGTTATAACGAGATATATTTTGATGAGATTTAGTTAATTTTTGTGTGCGTTAATTGTTTTCAGAAAGTTTAGAAGACGAGGTACGCAATCAGAAAAAAAGAATTGTGGTGCTAGAAGAGAAGAATTGTTTTCTTGAAGGAGAAACAAAAGAATTAAAGAGTATCGTAGGAAACATGAGAACCGAATTAGACCATGTGAATGCTAAACTAAGAAAAAATGCAAATTTAGAAGCCCAAATTCCAAACCAATATGATGCATCTTTACCTTTTGCTGATAAAACAGTTAATAAAAACAAACGACCAGCACGACTGCTTCCATTACAATTATTAAGGTGCATAATTGTTATTTTATCTGAACGTTAAACAGATATAGGCATAGTTACCAATTAATTAATTAAAATAAAATGAATTCTCAATATTTTGAAAGTTCTACTAAAAATATTTAGTTTATTTTAGTTTATTTTAAAACTAATTTTTTTTTCTCTTAAAAAAGGTATGACGATCCAAAGAACATAAGTGATGATAAGTTTCCCACCAGCTGCAGTGATTTGAATTTGATTGGCCACACTCTGAGTGGAATCTACTTGACTAAATTAGAAAGAAATTCTAATAAAATAGTAGCTGTATATTGCGACTTCAGACCGTTAACTGGATGCTCGGGATCTTCCTGCTCTGGTGAGAAATAACTATAAATCAATATAGCGAACTACTGGTAAAATTTGATACAGTTTTTAACTGACATTGAATTTTAATAGCTACAGAGAAATTAATTGGTTACTTGGACATCAAATCCACTCCTGGAGTTTACTTCTACGTTCAGAGAAACATAGCTATTAGTAGTACCGATCAACCCGAAGTGGTTCGCTTCAACGTTGAGCGATTTAATGTTGGGCGAGCTTTGAATATGTCAACGGGAGTATTTAAAGCCCCTAAACCCGGAATCTACCAGTTTTCATTCTCACTTCTTAAAGACGCTTATTCATTCAACTACATTCAAGTTCATTTACGGCTTAATAATAAGACCGTTATAGGAAAAGCATTTAGTGGTAATGGTTTTTACCCGTCCATGACCTCTTTCCAGTCTGTTCTTCGTTTGAAAAAGGGCGATTCAATTGATTTGTTTAAAAAAGAAGGGACACTTGAGCATAATACTGATTATATGAACCACTTTAGTGGCTGGTTATTGGAAGAAGATTTGCCAATAGAGGTTCTTTAGAGTTATCCAGCTATTATTATAGTAGGCCTATATTTTTGACAAAAAATATGGCAATGAAGAAATGAGGTGAAAGACTAAAAAAATAATCTGCTAAATTCATTTATTTGTTCTCGGTGAAGAAAAAAAACTTAATAACTTTTCACACCACTTTTTTTCTTTCGTTTTTACCATTTTCTAGGCCCATAAAATTGATTTTAAAGGAGTCAGTTTAAAAACCGAACAGCAAAAAATAAAAAAATATAGATATCTTAATATCAGTCTTTTGAATCACAATTTTTGCACTATTTTACTATTTTTATTGAGGTTTTGGATTTGATGTATTAGAAGTTAGTTACATCGACTTATTGGCTCATTCTTATTGAGGCAGCACTACACATATACACAAAACATCAATTTAGACTCCCTATTTTATTCAGTGTGGAAGTTTAAAATTTCTTTATTAAGTTATGCTGAGCTAAATCTCTTTATCTATGCTGATGTATTGATAAACTAATAGTTTTAAATAAATTGGTTTGCTATTGATTGATTACTTTTTTTATTTATTCCATAACTTTAAGCCCACTTTTCAAATTTTTATTTGCAACTTTTTTAATTGAATTTTTCATTTTATAATTCAATAATGAAAAATACACCAATTGTATGAACATACCTTTTGGATGATCAAGTTTAATTGTTTATTTTTAAACTATAATAATGAATCAGTTTTTCAAAAATTATTATAATAAAAACTCCGTCCTTTTTTATCAGACGATTTTCCAGGGAAGAAATTCTATCCTCACATCTATGATACCATAGCATTACGTGATATATTATAAAATCTATTATTCGTGACATAATCTGTTTTCGATATACTATATGAATAGGTTATGGGCTGTGTAATCTCATTAGGATGCGTTACGCTAACTTTCCTTTCGTAATACTGACCCGCATAGTAATTCTTCGTTATTTAAAATGCCATAATTTGAAATTGACTTCAAAGTCATGTGGGACCTCATTCCAGTTCTACTCTGTGAGTAGAGTAAGCATGTCGTCGTCTAGTTCTAGTGACCAACTTAAAGATGAAATAAGTCTGGATGATGGATTAAAGTTCAAATTCGTTCCAATCCCAAGTACCCAATCGGAATCTTTCCTTAAAATATTTACTGGATACTACCCAGATGGTTTGGTCAAAAGCGTTCCCGGTGGTTTTGTAACTATAACTCGGGTTGCGCTAAATGCCGATAAATTTCCCAGGATAGAACCGAGGAAAGATGATATTTGGCTTCTCACTTTCCCCAAAACTGGTAATTATTCCTTAGATTTAAAAATACCAATTGAATTTTAGTTAATTTTACCTGACCAATATTATAGGGACTACTTGGGTGAGCGAGATGTTGTGGCTCATTCAAAACGATTGCGATTTTGAAAAAGCGCGCCAAATTCCATTAATGGAAAGAACTTTTTTCCCAGAGTATAATTATATTTCCTTTCAACACTACCACATAAAATATTGAGTTTTTCCTTATTTAAGGGCGACCTATCTGATGGTGGCATCTGAGCTTAATTCAAATCCAGCAAAATTGTCCGAATCAGGGCCGGCAACTGAGATCAATCAAGCAACTTCACCAAGAATAATCAGACCTCATTTACCATTCTATTTATTACATCCAAAGATTCTAGACACAAGCAAAGTATTAGATAACGCATAGCTATAATCTGATTACAATTAATTTTTGATTAATACAGGTTGTATACGTGACACGCAATCCAAAGGACGTCATCGTTTCTTTTTACTTTCACCACAAATTAATGAAAGGACAAGGATTGAGTGACGAAACTACAGTTGACGAGTTTGCTGAGTATTTCATGAATGACGAAGGTGATGTAATTAAAGTAAATCAATTTTACAAAATAAGTTAAACGTAAGTTCATTGCATTTTAGTGGTTTATACGCCATTCTTCCCACACGTCTTAGACGCTTGGAGTAAACGACATCATCCTAATATGCACTTTGTTTTCTACGAGGATTTGAAAAGGGTTTGTAATAATAGATAACTATAAGACTAATTACTGAGAAATCAATATCAATTGTAAATAGGATTTGGAAGGAGAAATTAAGAAAATGGCTGCATTTATGGGGAAGGAATTGAGTGAGAAACAATTAAGTCTACTAAAGGAGCATTTAAAATTTGAAAATATTCAGAAAAACGATAAGGTTAATATGGAAGTATTTCGCAAATTGTGCTTCAGAGAAGAGGGCCAATTTGTTCGCAAAGGTAGGCTATTTGTCATGCAATCACCATCGATTATTATTTTTTTATGATTCGTAATTATTTTAGGAAAAGTTGGAGACTGGAAAAATCACTTTAGTCCAGAAATGAGCAGAAAAATCGATTTGTGGATCGAAAAAAATTTGGCAGAAACAGATCTGAAATTTGTTACAGAATTAACAGAGCAAGATTAAATATTAAATATTATTACAGAACAAATTGTATCTATAATATAGTGCATTTACCTAATGTTTTTGATCATTTTTTACCCATAAAAACTTATATAAAATTTAGTATAATTTTTATTCTTACCATACAGTAGTGGAATATCAATAGAATATTGCTGTAATAAATGAATAGACCTATTATATAATCGTAAATAAGAAAAAAAACTCACAAATTTTCATATCAAATAATAATTCTGTTTAGAACCGTTTTTAATTTTTTATTGATTTCATAACAGGTTTAAATTGCTCTCATGCTTGCTCTTTACTCCGACCGTAGAGAAAAATTAGGAAAAATTATAATTTAAAAAATGTATATTGTAAGCGGCTAAGCTCCTTCTATTGTTTTCTTGTCACTCTCTCAAAATGATTAATATTTATTTTTTTCTATTTATTTATTAATGCAAGCTATTTATTCAATGTTGACTGAGAAAACCAAAGAGATGAAAAATGAAATTTACTTGTAGTTTCATTCCAAAATGTTCTAGTTACGAAAAATGTCATTTTTACAGAAATTTGACAAGGTTATATTTGTTAAAGTTATCTAAATTACGCTTCTAGCTTGATTTACCAGTTTCCTCAAATAGGAGGTGAGAACTCGGTACAAGCTGGTCTCAGTAGTTGGTATACACTTACCATATATTGACAAATGATGAGTTGCCTACATGATTATGATTACATGGCACCAGGAAGAGGACCGCAACTCCAATTCCTGGATACTCTGAAACACATTTAATGTATTAAATAATTTAAAAAGGATATTACGACTTGTGTAATGCCCATACGGTTGCAATCACTGTACCTCATGAATAAAGGTCATATAAATTCTCTTATCAGCTTTGATAACTTACGGGCAACGCAAGTACAATAGAGACCGAAAGATGCTGTAGGTGCATTTCAGACAGTGCGCGCCCGATCCATAATCAGCATGCCTTCGTCTACTTTAAATTACGAGGACGAAAACAATTTCAAAATCCCTTCACTTGACGTCAAATTTGTCCCAATCCCAAAAACTCGATTAAAATCTTTCCAGAAAACTTTTAGAGGTTACACAGATGGATTGGTCAAGAGCGTTCCTGGTGGAATGGTAACGTTTCAAGGCTACGCTGCAAATGCCGACAAAATCTACAGGATCAAACCGAGAAAAGATGCCGTCTGGCTCCTCACTTTCCCTAAAACTGGTATATTTTTTAATTTAATTTTTATTTTAACAACCAAATTAAAATTTTTATGTAAACAGGGACTACTTGGGTGAGTGAAATGTTGTGGCTGATCAAAAACGATTGCGATTTCGAGACGGCGCTTAAAACTTCACTTTCTAAACGCGCTTTCTTCCCAGAGTATAATAAGCCCTTTTAATCGATTTTCAATTGAACTATACGCATAATTAAAATTTTTTCTATAAGGTTGGCGTATTTCATTCCAGGTCTTAGTTCGAATAAAGCAGGGCCTTGTGTTCAGATTGATCGTGTGCCTTCCCCAAGAGTTATAAAACCTCATCTACCATTCTATTTACTACATCCTAACCTATTGGATACAAGCAAAGTACAAGAGCCATATAAGATTATTGTTATCTCAAGTGTACGGTCAATAACTGATAATGGGATGCTTTTGAAAGGTTGTTTACGTGACGAGGAACCCGAAGGACGTCATCGTTTCTTTCTATTATCATCATAAATTGATGAAAGGTCAAGGATGTGAAGCGTCTATAGACGAGTTTGCGCAATTCTTTATGGACGATGAAGGTATAAAGATTCTTTTATATGAAATTTGTATTTTTTTAGTTAATATTTGTTTGATTTTTAGTGATTTATACGCCGTTCTTTCCACACGTTTTGGATGCCTGGAGTAAACGGAATCATCCTAATATGCACTTCGTATTTTATGAAGATTTGAAGAGGGATTTGAGAGGAGAACTGAAAAAGATGGCTTCCTTTTTGGGGAAAGAACTGAGTGAGGACCAGCTGGATCGTTTAAAGGAGCACCTGCAATTTGAAAATATCCAGAAAAATGAAAAGGTCAATATGGAAGAAATGCGGAAAATCGGATTCTTGAACGACGGAGGACAATTTATAAGAAAGGGTATTCGTTACAAACATCAATAAGTATATAAATTAGTTAATAGGGTTATTGTGTTATTGACCACTATTTTAGGCAAAGTGGGTGATTGGAAGAATCATTTTAGCCCTGAGATGAACAAAAAAATTGACGCTTGGATCGAAAAGAATTTGGCAGGAACGGATCTTAAATTCGTTACGGAACTCGATCAACAAGATTGAAAAGAATTGTTAAAACTTTAGTTTACTAGATTTGATCAAATAATATTTGAATAAAAGCTAAACAATAATTGGGATTAAGCAAAAGTCATACCATTTATTCGACTGCTTTTTATACATTAAATGGGTTACTCTTCATAAAACACATTATAAATAATTATTTAAATTTTATAAACTGTGCTAACAATACGCATAATTGAAGAAGATTATAATTATCATTATACTTGCGTTTTTTGTTAGTACTGACTACGGTTTTTATACTTAAAACAATTTATTAACACCTTTATTTTATGAGAATTTTATCGATGATTCAAAAGGAACTTGTACTTCAAACATTCAAGTTCAACGTCACGTAATATGTTATTATAATCTAGCATATGTAGGGTTGCTTGCTTAAATTATTTTTACATACATTTTATCCGGACGACTCTCATTTAGCCTATATTAAAATTAAATTCTTCAGTTCACATTTCAAAATATATTTTCTCCTTCTCGTTTGTTATTAACGAAATTTGCATATTTTACATCTCAAAGAATTCAAAAGTCAATATTGTGATAATATAATCAATATATTCATTTCATTTAGTTTGCTGAATTGTTAAAGTTTTGAATGCAGAGGTCAAAAGAATCCAATTCAATTCCATCAATGTCTGAGAGATGCTGTTGAAAAAAAGGAACAAAATAAGCAGCTTCTTTTTCTAGACCCATTTTTGAATTGCTATTGAAAACAGCTACTCCATTCTTCATTAGAAACTTGACGCAGTTGAATAAAGTTTTGGAATGTTTTGTGACATATTCCCATGGCCTCTCACAAAGGTAATGAAAAGCATTCTTTTCATTCTTGTCCGAAACGTTGATTGATATGCCATTATTGATGAGAAATTTGATGACTTCTATTAAATCAGAACCAGAATAATTCTTGCATGCGATGTGTAGAAGATTCACGCCATCGTTATCCATTGAAGTTATGCAAGCGTCTTGTTCAAGTAAAATTTCAGTGATTTCTTCTAAATCTCCTTTATTAAATTTTTGAGGCCAACATTCAAACAGGTAGAATACTGGACTTCTTCCACGAATATCTTTGTGGTTCACATCGATTCCACTTTTCGTGAGAAATGTTACAGAATCAAATAATAAACTATTCCGTTCTGTACGTGATAAACTGCTGAAGAGAAGATGAAGTGCGTTGAATCCGTTTTTATCCAAAGTATTAATTGGAAGGCCACGATTTTTAAGATATTTCAGGACATCCATCAAATCTGTTCCACCATATTTGTCACAAGCAATATGGATAAGATTCGTTCCGTCTTTGTCAATTTCACATATGTCAAGACCACATTCAAAAAGAAAATCTGTGATTTTCGCCAAGAACCCATTGGCAATGGTTGGAGAGTAGTATCCGACTGGCTGCTGCTGGTAGAGGTAAAATAGTGGATTTCTTTCAAGGTGGTCTTTACATTTAATGTTGATTCCGTGATCAACGAGACATTTGACAGCATTGAATAAAACTTCTGGTTCTGGTAGTGGAATCAGTTCTTTTGATTCTTTAATCAAAAGAAAATGAAGGGCGTTTCGTCCAAATGGTTTACTTAATGAATTGATAGAAAGACTGAAGTCAACTAAAAGTATTTGAATTCTTTCTACCAGATCAGAACCACTATAGTATCGACATAGATGGTGAAGAATGTTGCAGTTGTCCCCTTCTTCTTTAGCTTCATGAATGTCGAGCCCAAGATGGATTAAAAGTTTGGTGATTTGGATTAAAGTATCTTTGGTAATTTTCCCAAAGGTTCCATATAAGTAGAAAAGTATGTTTCTTCCGAGTGGATTATTCTTTAATTCAAATTTCTTTGTCTTTCTTTGCAACATTTCTTGTTTTTCTTCTTCGAGTTTGAGTCCGTTATTGAAAATGAATATTAAGGCGTCAAGAAGAGAGGATTCTTTAATCATTGGGTTGCTCAATAGAAAATGAAGTACAGTCCATCCAGTTTCTTTATTTTCAGAATTCACTGAAATACCATAGTCATTAACAAGCAACTTAATCCTTTCGACCAAATCAGAACCACTATAGTTTTGACATAGGCAATGAAGCACATTATCTCCGTTCTTATCTGTGGCATGGATGTCAAGGCCAAGATCAATAAAGAGCTGTGTTATTTTGGATAGCCGTCCCACATTTATAGTTCCAATTACATATAAATTGAAGAGAGGGTTTTTTGTCTCAGCATCGATTCTTCCATATTTGACGAGCATAGTTGTCATAGCAACCACATGTTTTTCACTAATATTTTTTAGGCTTAGAAATATATTCAGGGAATCACGTGGGATGTTTACTCCCTTAGATATAAGCCTTTTTAATGCTCTTTCTCGGCTTTGATCTGGCAAGCCTTCCATAGAACATAAATAATGACATATGTTGAGGTGCCTTTCAGGAATGCTAGCTCCTTGATCAAGTAGACGACTCAGACGATCTACTTGTATGTTATTCATACTGTCATTGAGTGCAGCTTCACATAAACTGTCCAATTCATTATCCATAGCAACTGCCTGAAACGTATAAGGTAAAAGATACTCCATGTCTTTAAATATATATTTTTCTTAGGTTTAACTTACGGTGTAGCTGGACGATTTAAGTGCGTCAATTACTTCTTCCAGAGAAAACCTCTTGTTTATTTCGTTGGTTATCATTCCTTCAATTATGTTTTTGGTGAACCATTTATTTCCCAGTGCTGAATTTGTAGAGATAGTGAGACATCGAAAAAGTTGACAACAGCATGTAAAAGATTTTATATTACCTTCCATATTTATTTTATAGTCAGCAACAACGTTTTTAGGTATACTGAAATCATCCAACTGTCCAAATGGATGATTTCCACCACTAATTATGTAGAAAAAGACTTCACCGAGTGCATAGGTGTCACTTTTTATGGTTCCCCTTTTTGAATTTTCATTCGTAGTATCGTTGGGATTAGCTTGCATTATTTTGAGAATCTCAGGGGAAAGCCAGTCTCTCGTTCCTTTAACTCCAGAATTGGAGAAAGTTCCTCTTTCATTCACAGGTTTACTTAGCCCAAAATCCGTCCACTTCAATACAGATGTCTTACTGTTGTTGGATTTTAAAGAGATCAAGACGTTTCTTGGCTTAACGTCACGATGCACAAACCCATTTGAATGGATATAGAATAGTCCTTCAGCTAACTGAATAAATGCATCTTTGTCAGAAGGAAATGGTCCAGTGTACTTCTTGGGATTGGAGTCCGGAAGAAAAAGCTGGTTTAAAGCAGCTTCACATAGTTCTAAAGCAAAACACCTGCAATAAAAAAATAAAGATGTGATTCATCCGTCTAGGCCTATTTGATAACAATAAATATTTAAAATACTTGAAATCTTCGTCATCTTCAACAAATAATAAATTGATAACATTTGGGTGATCAAGCCGTCTCAGTGCTTCTTCTTCTCGTTGGTTGTCTTCTGCGAGCATGTCTTGCTGAATCCTTTTTACTGCCACTATTTTGCCATCAAATGAACCACGAAACACAATGGCAAAACCACCTTTTCCGAGTATTTGAGATTGGTCGTACTCTATTCTTCTGTTTGTTACACTTTCTTGTTTATCCTTTTTTGTTGGTGATGGACACAAATCCTCTTCGTCCATTTTTAAAGTTAGCAAGTGGCAACTTTAAAAGGCAAATGTGTTGCACTGCACATTACGGTTTATATGAACGTAAGAAAGTGCGTTGCTAAATAAGACAAATTGATAAGAAAACTAAGTGAGTACTGATAGAATGACGTCGAATGCTCTAGTTTATGTGTTTAAAGCCTTATCACGAGGCGAGGTAATGGAGAGTTAACAAAAGGAGAGATAACATAACTTTCTCCCACTTATATATTTATTTATTCGTTTTACATAGACTGGTAAAAACTATAATGGCGTGGTTTACATTTCTCACAAAAAATTCTTTGAAATATTCAAAATATCAATAATCGGATGTATGAATCTGGAAAAACTGCGTATCAAATGTAATAACAAAAATGAGAAAATTAATTGAAGGATATTGTGTGATATCGATCTTTTATAGAACATCGTTAGTAAAATTAGTTACTTGTATGATTACATAGCTATCACTGTCCAATAAAACACACAGCATGCGCTTAAACATATAAATAAAATAATTCTATGGGACCTCCTTTAAACTATAAACAAAACCATCTCAATTTTGTTTGAATGTACTTTATTTTTGAATTTTTTATGAGCTTTGAAAAAAATCAAATCCATCAGTGTTAATGAAGGCGACCTACTTAGATAGGCGACTATTCATTGATATTCTGGATTTTGAATTTTCTACACGTAGGTATTCTAGCTACATTTCATTGACAACCTTTTTGAATTATCTCAGATTCTCTTCGACCTTCACGAAAATTTCATTTTATTTTTTAGATTGTTTGCAAAAAGTCCAAGGATTCGTGGAAGTTCGTTCATGGACCACCATAATGCTGGGTATGATATATTTTTAATGAGTATATTTTTATTTATTTTACTATTACCCCACTACGTTTATTTACAATGGTATGTGCTCAATGCAACATAAAACATAACAATTTTGAATACATAATTTCCACATTTACAAACATTTTGTCATGATCTAAAACATATAACTAGAACCATTTCTTCATTGGAAGGAAGGGGGCTGGGAGTGGAGGGTTGTGCTTTTCAATAATGAACATATCTTAATGTCTCTTTTAAAAAATGTCGTGATTTATTTATATTATAGTATATCTTACTATGAGAACAATAAAAACTCGGGGACGTTATGAATTTTCTTCTGCATTTCTCCAAGTTTACGACTAATATCTGAAGTTAGTTTTTCCAGAGCATAGCTAATAGATGGGAGTTCAAGCTTAATGAATAAAGAATAAAGAAAGAGCGAGTCCTTACTGGCACTTTTGGGCTCGATAACATTTTTCCCGTCACAATAATCGATTCCATTTTCACGCAGCAGCACGCCAGCCTTAATAAATGCATTTAATTTATCTTTGATAAAAGTTGCATTTCTACTACAGAGGCAATGGAGAGCATTCCACCCTTTCCCATCCAGAGCATCAACTTTAATTCCGTGGTCGATTAAAATCTGAATTCTTTCAGCCAAATTACTTTGCTGGTACTCACTACATACTTTATGCAAAACATTGGCCCCATCTTTATCAGTTACGTTTACATTCAAGCCGATATCAATAAGAACTCGAGTGATTTTCGTAATAAATAAATCAGTTTCAGGAGGAGAGGTGATAAACCGCCCATCTGTTTCGTACAAGCAGAAGAGTGGAGTTCTTCCTTGATTATCCTGATCATTAACGCTGAGCTCGTGTTTAGCAAGATAAAGGATGGCCCTACAAACTATCTCGACTTCTTCTTTTTCCTCAATGAGTGGACAAAAGTAACCGAAGTATTGTCTACTGCAAAGCAAATGAAACGCATTACTCCCCGAGTGATTTTTTGCGCCTACAGGTACGTCGAATTTGGTGAGCAGCAATTTGATTCTATCCACAAAATTGAATAACTTCCCATACTGGCACAATTGATGTAGAACATTCATACCATCATTGCTGCCCGTGTCATTCAGATTTAGCCCACGATTTATGAGAACCTTGGTGATTGAAGTGAGGATATCATTGTTAAAATAGGACCAGCAATACAATTGCAAAAATACGTCGTTTCCCCCCAAAGGCCCTTTTAAGTCGATTCCCGCATCAAGAAGTACTGTTGTCATTTTGATGAGATGATTTTCACTAATACTGTGGGAGAGCCGAGTAATAAGAGAGCAAAGGGAGAACGTGTAACTGATTTTTGTTCCTTGATCAATTAGTGACTCAATTACCAGTTCACGTTTTGATTCTTTTAGCTTTTCCATTGAACAAATCACATCCGATATATTACTGACGTTTTCCTTTGTTGGCATGCCAAGATAAGCCTCTTGATCGATGAGTCGAATAACTCTGTCCGTTTTCATAATGTATACCATGTCTTTTGAAGATGGATTGAACTCGGCTTTGAAGTATCTAGTAAAACAGAGTGCTTTTAACTCTGTAAACTTTGCTGTCAACTATTGTGGGAAATTAACGAATTAATAAGTTTATATAATTGTAAAGGGCTCACGATATAAGCGAACTATTACTGTATAATCGGTCGATTTAAGTCCTTCGATGACATCAATTAAAGATATCCTCTGGTCAACATCATAGTTCAACATCCTTAGAACAATATTCTTGGCAAACCACGACTCATTCATTGCTCCATCTAGAGCTAAATGCAAATTAACATGCTTTATGTTTATAAAGTATTTATATAGGTAAACAATAATTTAAGAATAATATTACCTTTTAAATTGGTTGGTTTGCCGTCACGGATGTTTGATGGAATACTGATGCCCATTCCGAAAGGATGATTTCCACCACTCAGAATGTAAAAGAAAACGGCACCAGTAGCAAAGGTGTCACTTTTAATGGTTCCTCTTTTCATAAGGCCATCAGGCGAATCTTCCATCATTATAAGGATTTCAGGAGCCAACCAGTCCATCGTCCCTTTTATCCCTGAAACTGTGTAGGTTCCTCGTTCGTTCACAGGTCTGCACAGTCCAAAATCCGACCATTTTAGAAGAACAGAGTCTTTGTTCAAAGAATTTTTTGAAATCAAGACGTTGCCAGGTTTCACGTCACGATGAACAAGTCCTTTTGAATGGATGTAATGAAGCCCTTCAGCAAGTTGAATGAAGGCATCTTTATCAGATGGAATTGATCCCTTGTATTTCTTTGGATTACTATCCGGAAGAAAGTAGTAATCCAGAGAGGCTTCACACAATTCCAAAACGTAGAACCTTAAATAGTAATTTCCTTTAAATAGTTAATCATCGAGTTACTTTCTGATCTTTTCTTTCAATTGACTATATACGACTTCATACCTAAAATTGACATCTTCTTCTTCGTGTAATAAGTGTATGACGTTGGGATGATCGAGTTGAGTTAAAGCTTCCTTTTCTCTTTCGCTGTCTAAGGAGGCACTGGTCTGCAGAACTCTCTTTATGGCAACGGCGGATCCCTTGTAAGTGCCCCGAAAAACATCGGCGAATCCCCCTTTTCCCAAAAATTTCGAAGGGTCTGAAGGATTGTACTCCATCTGATCTTAATTTGTCTGAGTTTAATCAAATGCCAATGAAATATTTGCATTACATATATTGTATAAGTATGTCTTATTCGCTTACTTCCTGTTTTCTGATGACCATGAGGATTATTTTAATAACGAAGAAATCCAATTAACCAACAAGCTAAATTAACAACGAGTACATTAAAACCGAAATGTGTTATCTAGGTTTTGATCTTTATTCCCATCAGCCTAGGAAGTCTGAATAGCGCATATAGACTTAAGGAAGGCAGATATCATGTTCTTATCACACGGCTGCGTTAGCTTTATCTCAATAGATAATTATAATAAGTAGGCTATTGACCAAAAATTGCCGCGGCAAACAAACAGCATGTAAAAAATGTCGATATCAAACAAATCATCATACAAGAGCATGCGTCATTTCATCTATAATACATTGTATTTTAAAATTTGTAATCATAACAAGTTATTTATACTAAGAAATTAAGAATACTAAAATTACAAAAAAGTCATCTTGAAGGTTATTAGAGAATTTTTTTATGTGATGTGATTGACCAGCGTGAGATGGTTTATAAGTGCAATTGGTTTATAAAGCTATATATATAAATTATTGAAACAATTGATCAGGATTGCTGCATTTTTTTCTATACGAAAATTGCTGATATAATTTATAAAAGATGTTAATTGAACTTGCTCGATATCGAACTGATGGAGATGGAAACAAGATCCGCTCCTCGTATCGACCTGATGGGTTCGGACTTTTTTTTAAAGCGATATAGGATTGGGGTAGGAAATCAGACCTTGTAACATTAAGAATAAAAGAGAAAAAGCATACACAATCTATCCTAGCTGGTTTAGCTCCCTAAAATAATAAGATCTGCTCCTCGAATCGACCGGATGTCCGGATGGAACGGGATTTAAAAAAAAAAATAAAGTGGGAGGTAGAAAAGCACACATAGAGTAAACATAAAGACTTGATACAAAAATATAAAAGGAAGCTATGAAACATCAGACTATATATTTAGCATCACACAATAATTATCATGAAAAAAAAATACATTCTAAAAGAATTCCAAATTAGAAGGTTTTAAGTCTGTAATTTTACGATGATATTGACCCGGAATTTTTAATAGTGGATAATAATACCTGTGTCACTTAATAGTGAGAAAAGATTTTACCCACTTCATCAATTGACTAATATAACCATTGAAACATTAAGGTTTGAAGAATAAAATAGACATGTAAGCCCAACCCGCCAACACAATCTATCAACACGATCAAATACCTTTTTCTCTTAAAAAAAATATTATACAAAAATTATTTTCAAAAAAGAGAAAAGAAATGAGAAATCAACAAACATGTTGTTGACAAATGATTAAAACTAATAAATCTAACATAAGCAGACTATGCTTCCAATAGGTTGTGATTTCTTGAACGACAGCTGTTAGCCGTAGGCTACACGATCTATAGAAACGTCAGAGTCTATAGAATCGCTGGAGTCTATAGAATCACTAGAGTCTATAGGATCACCAGAGTCTATAGAATCGATAGGGCCAACCAAAGAATAGAGAGAAGGGCTCACTCCTTGACGGGTTTAACACCTAGCGCCCCTGCCGTCCACAGCTTGAAATCCCACAGACTGCATGCGACCCAAGAACGATTTCAGACGGGGAACACAAGGTGGCGCTGCTATGGATCAGTTCCCTCTCTACGGGCTTGTAGGTTTCGACCAATCAGAAACGACTAGGGGAATAAAGGTTTTGAGACTCGCTCCAGAAAGGGGAGAGAAAAGAGGAGGAATAAGACGGTATAGAACCTTCGGATCGAATAAATTCGACCCATCAGGGATAAGATGAAAGATAAAGAGCTTTTTCTTCAAGACTAGCACTCGATTCAGAGTCAAAATTGAGTATTCCGCTTTTTACTAGCAATTTTGCAAAACTAGATATTGTTTCTTTGTGATTTTTCACGAAGCTCCAGTCCCTGTTTTAGATGTAATGGAGTACATTGAATCCTTTTCTGTACAATGCATTGATTTTTATTCTTTTCTTGATTTATAAGTTTATAATTTCAGCCAAAACAATTCCAGTATGTTTGTCATAATACAAATTAAATGTAGAATATTTCTTCCATCCTGGTCGGTAGCATTAATATCAACATCTCGTTGAATGAATGAATCTGTCACTAGAAATATTGTATTGAAAATAACACAAACGAGTTATCTGGTGGTAACCATGTAAGTGAAAAAGTGGATTTCTTCCAACTTGATTCTCGGACTTGGCATCGACTCCTGTCATTAATAGAACCTTTGCGATGCTATTTTATTTTGTAACAAAAGACAGATTATTCGGCAAAACGGCCGGCAAATAAGTGATTAAATTGTCCGGTAAACGGACCAGCAAATAAGTTGGTTTATAAACCGGTGGCCTTAACTGTTCAATCGGGCCGGCGGCCAGAAAATTGGTCGGTTAAGCAATCGATAAACTTAGTGGTTCAATCGGGCATGCGGCCGGCAAATTGGTCGTAGATAGATGAGATATTTAGTTATATTACAACCCGTACATCAAAGTACTAAACATGTTTTATAATCTAAATATTATTTTATAACCGTACTGTGTCGTCGATCGCTTTGAGTTCCTCGATTGCAGAATGCAGAGAAATTTTTTTTCTGACGTCAATTTCGACCATTCTAAGAATAATATTCTTGGCTAACCAAGATTTACCCAAAGCTAAGTATTATAAAAATCGTTAAATTATTTTCTTAAACCTACGGATTTCAAAAATAATTAATGAATACCTTTCATGTTAACTTTATTACCACCACGAATATTGGCAGGAAATACCTTGCTAGTGCTCCTACCCATAAAGAAATCACAGAGTTTGTTTCTTTTATCAAAGGTGACCCCCATCTATTTTTACCAAACGCGGGTAGTTGACTTGGCTATTTTAAAGAAAGAGAAAAAACAACCGATGGCGGTTTTCTCTGATTCTTACCCAACCTCACTCTCCTTCCGCGGATTTTAAATTGTTTTGAATTTGGGCTGTATTAAAAACTGTCCTTTACCCAGAAACTTTGTTTTCCAACCAACACCAGACCTGGGAGCCTTTAACTTTGTCAGCGTCTTGATTTTTTTTCTTCAAGTTTCTAGCACGATATAGAAGGAAAGGTAGCCGATCTGCACACCCCCACGTACAGTAGCAAATGTCGGGAAATTTGTGGTTAGTTCCAATGTTTCCCAATAGGTTCGCCCTAAAATGTAGGCCAACCTTTACATTAGTCTTATGGTACTAAAACGGTTTATTTACATTTAAAAGTACTTACAATAGTGTTTATCTTATATAACTTAACATGCTTAGAGCTATAGTCTATTTATTTGATACTCATGATATATTTTATTTTTATTAATAAAATTTATTTTATTTTAAATTAAATTAATTTTTTTTTCTATCGCGGTTTTAGTATGTTCTTATTTATTTTAACCATTTTTTACCGCTGTAGGGGAACTAAAGGGCTTTAGCGCAGCTTTTGTATCCAGCGGCTAGTAAAGGGTTTTTTAAACGATGCAAACTTAAGAATTTACCCTGAATATTTACTGAACTAATGACAAAATCGACAAAATAAGTCTTGAGTATTATAATATATAAAAATAGCATTCGATAAGCTTTGATCTGTTCCAAAATAGTAATTAAACACATTTTCAAAAGCTATAAAACCATTTTAGAGCCATAAGAGCTGTATATTGGTTGGCCTACATTTAACAGCGAACATATCGGGAAATTAAAGGAACTAATCATAAAATCTCCGACGTGCGGGGGGTATGCTGATCGGCTACCTTTCCTTCTATATCGGGCAAACATCTTCGTAAGAAACACGCTAGTGATCCTTTAACACGGCCTTTTTTATTTTGTAATAAGACCGAGAAAGATAAGCAGGTAATTTATCATTTATTACCAGTGCCGATATTTATGTATTTTTATATTTTAATTCTAGAAAACACTTACTAAGGAAACCTTAACAAAAGCTCTGGCTAAATACTTTATCAAAGACAATATGTCGTTCAAGAAAGTTTAATCAGAAGCGCTCATTGATCTTTTACTGCTCTGTAATCCAAAATTAAAAGAGCTACTAATCGGTGCGGATGCTCTGTCTGAGTACGTGGTTAAAGAGTATATCAGCACGAAGGATCGAGTTAAAGCGTACTTTAAGAGAGGAAAGATTTCCCCAAGTATTACCCTAGACATCTGGACCTCTCCAAAGGGGCTGTCAACACTAGATCGATGATGATTACGTCCTAAGAGAAATAATTTTAGATTCCGTTGAGATAATAGGAAGCCATAGTGGGAAAAACGCCAAATCTGTGCTCAAATGTTTTAAAGAATTCGAGAACGACTCAAAAGTATTTACTATAACGGCTGATAATGCTGCGAACAATAGAACGATGGCTAAAGAGTTGAAACAATTTGACCATTCAATTCACCTTTTGGGTTGCATGCCCATGCAACCCAAAAGGTATGTAATTAATGTAATTAACCTGGTCGCTAAAAGAAGGCTTTATTGTCTTGCTGCTATAAAAAATACGAAACAAAAGAGGTTTCAGAGGAAGAAGATGACGAAATTGATTCAGACCTTGTTGGGATTCTGAGGTGCTGGTGCTGAGGCTTGTGAGGATCAAGACTCTGAGGAAGAGTCTTTTCCAGAAGGTTATACAAATGATTTAGTTTTTTTGTATTTTGGTTTTCATTATATATTTATTTCCAAACAGAGATGAGCTATAACTTAGAGAGGGGATCGAATTCATCCGAAAATCCTCTTTCGGATACTATACTTTCAAAAATAAGAAAAATAGTATTGTACGTCCGTGCCTCTCCACAAAGAAGGCGATCCTTCAAAGATTTTGCCTCGATTGCATTGTCTATCTACGATGGGCTGATCGCCCAAATAAAGAAATGCACACATTACACGGAATCCGCTTCAAGGCACACTTCAGGTATATAAAAAACCGCCCACAAGAGTGTTGTAATATTTTTTTTATAGGAGAGTCCTTGCTCTCATACGCAAATGAAGCCATAGGAAAACTGCAGGAATATAATAACAAAGAAGTCGGAGAGACTGGAAAGAGCTTAAAGCTACATTTATGAAAAATTTGGAACCGTTTTCAGCTTACGAGGTAAATAAAATTTGACTAAAGCTAATTTTTTATGCTCTGAAGTCTAAAATATATCTTTAATTCACCAGGAATCCATTGGTGAAGCCGAAGATGAAAGCGACAGCGAGAGCTGGCTCACGGCTCCATTCAAAAGAAGAAATATTGGTTCTTTAGACGGCAGAAGTCAACCGCTATTTCCAGGAAGCCACAGCTCACCACACTACAGAGCCACTTGAGTTTTAGAAATTAAAAAAAAAAAAGAGTTCCCTGGTATTGCTGCTATGGCCAAATCTGCATCGTTAGCCACTCCAACAACCAGCACTCGATTGATCATACATCACACCAGAAATTGCCTCTCCGAAAAAATACGTGGAATTATATGTCTTTCAAGTTTGTGGCCGTTTAAATTTATTCAATAAAAATATTGATTTTCAGAATTTTGGTGATGATTGCTCGTCAAAAATCTTAAATAATAAAGGAGCTCCTAAGCAAATAAACGATTTCCTAAAACCCCAATTCATAAAGAGGAAAAAAATTACGACCCAGTGACCCAGCTGTTTTTATTTGTCAGAAATGAAGTTCACCCAAAAAAATTACTGGATCCGTTATTATGGTTTGTTGAAGAAAAAAAGTGGGTCTATCTTTTGGGTCTGGGCTTTTTTTAAACTTTCGATTAGGTTAACCATCAAACAATAGAACCCACACAGGTCACCCACTTTTTGTTGGATAGGTAGGAGCACTACTCTATGCTACTCTTTCCGTACGGATGAATCCCCCGACATAGAATTAGAAGAAAAGAGCACCAGCAGCAAAACTGTCACTTTTTATATTCCCCCTTTTCAAGTGATCACTAGAAATATCTTCCTCTATCATAAGGATTTCGGGAGCCGACTAGTTCATTGTTCCTTTGATTCCTGATGGTGTATAGGTCCCTCTTTCATTTACTGGTCTGCACAGTCCGATATCGGACCATTTCAAAAGAACAGAACCAGAATTGGAGCTAGTTGAGATTAGGACGATGTCAGGTTTCACATCACGATGAACTAGCCCTTTAGAATGAATATAATCAAGTCCTTCAGAAAGTTGAATGAATGTATCTTTGTCAGAAGGAATTGATCCGTTGTATTTCTTAGGATGGAAATCTGGAAGGAAGTAATAATTTAATGAGGCGGCGCACAATTCCAAAACGTAAAATTTTTAATGCAAAAAGTACATGTAAATATTTTGGATTGATAGTGATGGGAATTATACCTGAAGTTTAAGTCCTCTTCTTTGTGTAATAAACGGTTGACGTTGGGATGGTAAAGCTTAATTAAAGCATCTGTCTCTCTTTCGCCGCGTCTATAGAAGCACAGTTGGTCTGCAGGAGCCTGTTAATGGCTACTGGTTTCCGTTAAACGTTCCCAGCTAAACATCAGCAAATCCTCTTTTGCCCGAAATTCCGGGTCTCCGAAGGGTCTGAAGGATTGTATTTCATTTGATTAGCTTAGCTACCTGCATTAGACAGTGACATTGAAAGTAAGCTAAATTATTTTACATTATTAGTTAAATTATAGGTGATTGATTAAATATGATGTTTTTATTTTGTACCTGCCTTGCTCTAATGACCAAAAAGCATTGTACCCTTCACAAAGTCGAATGAAGAATTCAAATATTTTGCGTAAAAATGACAAAACACAGAGTTATCTAAACAGTATACATTAAATTTTTTCTCCAGTCTATTATTTAGTATAAATAATGCACAGACTATATTGTTATCGCATCTTTATGCTCTAAATAGATAACAAAATGTATTGACTCATTAGGCGTTATCTGATGTGTGCGTTAAAAATACATTTCTAATGCAGTATTTCAAATTTTAAGAAATCATACAAATTTTAAAATTCGAACCGAGGATAACTGTTTAATATGCCTTACATGTAACTTTGTTAGTATGCTAAATTAAAATTATTTAAAAAAGGGTTATTCTGCTTCGTTTTTTTTCTTTTTCTACATTGGTGGCTTCGTTTTATTACTCTAAAAAAATCTTGAAGAACTATACTGAATTTAACCTTACGGGGTCATTTATAAATATTTGAATTTTTACAGTGAGTGGCGTTTATTAGAGCCCTGCAATCAACGTATTGCTAGTGCCCTCAATTACGTTTTTTCGTATAGGAATAGGATGCATTGCATTTTATAACAGTTACTACCAAAACGGTTGTGTGTGTTATTAACGGAAGCATTAGATTTTCGTCCCGTCTATCTGTTTTGTTTTGCTTATTTTTTTGTATTACTCAATATTTTCTATTTGGAATTTTCAAATTGTTTTCGGCACTTTTCCCTCGTCTTCTAAAGGTTCTAAAGAACATTTTTTAGTTATTTTTTTTCTATTTTCACTTTTTTGTCAAACCTTGCTCTGTTGGATGGGAATGGGCGCAAATCGAGCTATATTATAGTAGACTACTCGATAATCAACAGCTAATTCTCAAGTCTAAACATTTTTGAAGCTCCATTAAATTTATTGAAATAGACTCGTAAAATGGCATTAGTTGGAAAAAAGGAACCTTGGTCAATTGCATTTAACAATTTTAAAATTTGGTGTAACATACAACGTAGCTGTTTCTAATGTATATTATACATATGTATTTCAAACAGACCATTGCTTACAACCATACGTAATAAATCATTCACATAAAAAAAAATCAGGAGAAAAAAACGCGTTTCATTAAATAGTAAATTACAGTTCGGCAAGTTGGTGGCGAATATCTACCTTTAATTTTTTAAGAGAGCTCCTAGAAGGAACAGATTCAAGTTTACTGAATAAAGAATAAAGAAAACTTGCATTTTTATCGAAACTCTCGATCATGGTATCGTTGCCAACGCCATTGATTCCACTAATATGCAACTGTACACCAGCTTCAAAAACCGCAATCCAGTACCTTTTTAAATATTCTAAGTTTCTACTACAGAGGTAATGAAGTGCGTTCCATCCATTCACATCAACACAATTCACTTCAATTCCGTTTTCTATTAAAATTTTAATTCTTTTAGATAAATCCCTTCGCTGGTATTCCCCACAAACTCGATGCAAAGTGCTAGCTCCGTCTTGGTCAGTTGCGTTTATATCCAAGCCAAGATCGATTAGAACTCGAGTTACTCTGGTTACAAAGTTTTTCGTTTCAATGGAAAATGTTATATAGTGACCTGTTTCGTTTAGGGAGAAGAGTGGCGTTCTCCCCAGTCGATCACGTCCGTTCACATCTACTTTCTGTTCAAAAAGATATTCGATGGCATTGCAAACCGACTCAGTAATCTCTTTCTGCTTCTTTTCAATTTCTTCTTCGTTTGATAAATATGAGTGATGAAACCTATTACTACAGATATAATGGAGTACATTCCTTCCTTTAAAATCCAACGCATTAGCTGGAACGCTAAATTTCTCTTTCAGAGTTTTGATTCTATCCACTAAGTTAAATGTCTTCCAATACTTGCACATCAAATGCAGAACGTTAGCTCCGTCTCTATCAGTGTCGCTTAGATCCAGGCCACGATCGATAAGAAATTTTGTTATCGAGGCAAGAATATCGTTATTTACCCAAGAGAAGCTATACAAGTGGAAGAATAATCCATTACTAATCCCAAACGCACACTCCTGCATGTTAACCTTCCCATCTAGAAACAAAGTTATCATTTTCAAGAGGTGATTTTCGCTAATCTTTCGGAGAGAAATGAAGCGGTAGAGAGATTCCCCACAATAAATATTTTCTCCTTTATCAATTAGTGTCTGGACTACTCGTTCTCGGCTGGGTTCGTGGAGCCTTTCCATCATACAAATTGTTCTCAAGATATTGCTTCTTTCATTTACAGGGATTCCAAGGGTGGCATCTTGATCGATCAGTCGGTGCAGTCTAGCTAATTTTATCTCGTTGAATTTATTGTCTTCTGAAGCATTGTACTCTTCGCAGAGATTTGACATCTCTTTATATTTTTCAGATGCCTATTAAAATATAGTTAAAATGTAAAAAAATGTTTCTCTCTATACATTGATTAGATTGTAGAAACTAGAAAATATTTTACCGAATACTGGATAGTTTTTAGTTTTTTTACTGCATCGTCCAAACGAATTCTTGTTTCAACATCCTTGTGAATCATTCCCAGAATAACTTTTCTGGCAAACCACGAGGTTCCCAAATCTACGCGTCAAATGGAATAAAATGTAAAGTTATAAAAAGCATGTGTTACATATATAACCTACCTTTCCTATTGAAGTCGTTGCCATCGCGGACATTCGATGGAATACTGAGACCCTTCCCGAAAGGATGATTTCCACAACTCAGAATATAAAAGAAAACTGCACCAGCAGAAAAAGTATCACTTTTAATGGTTCCTCTTTTCATATAACCATCAGGCGAATCTTCCATCATCATAAGGATTTCTGGAGCTAACCAGTCTATCGTCCCTTTAATTCCTGAGGCTGTGTAAGTTCCTCGTTCGTTCACAGGTCTACACAGTCCAAAATCAGACCATTTTAGAAGACCAGAGTCATCTTTGTTCGAAGAATTTGTTGAAATTAAGACATTCCCAGGTTTAACGTCACGATGGACGAGTCCTTTCGAATGGATGTAATGAAGTCCTTCGGCCAGTTGAATGAAAGCATCCTTGTCAGATGGAATTAATCCCATATATTTTTTTGGGTGATTATCAGGAAGGAAGTAATAATCCAAAGATGCCTCACATAATTCCAAAACATAGAACCTTTTTAAAAAAATAGTAATTCACCCAACCGTTAATAGTTTGAATTTCTATTATACTTTTTCATACCTAAAATTGACATCTCCGTCCTCATGTAACAAACGTATGATGTTGGGATGATCGAGTTGAGTTAAAGCTTCTTTTTCTCTTTCGCTGTCCAAAGAAGCACTGGTCTGCAGAACTCTCTTTATAGCAACGGCGGATCCTTTGTACGTGCCTCGAAAAACATCGGCGAATCCCCCTTTACCCAAAATTGTAGAAAGGTCTGAAGGATTGTACTCCATTTGACATTAATATCTTGAGTTTGAAAAAAATAACAATTAAATTTACATTTTATCTATAGTTATATAGCTATTCTTACTGTTTGCTGATGACCATGGGTGCTGTTACGAACAAATCAAATTAACCAACGAGCTAGCAGCGTATATGTACATAAAAATGAGTGCTATCTAGATTTTGATTCTTTATTCCCACCAGCCAAGGGAGTGTGAAAAATGAATATAGAGTTGAAGAAAGCAGCTATCATATTCTTATCACACGGCTAAGTTTGCGTTATCTCAATAGATAATTATAATAAGCAGACAATGGACCAACTATATCTGCGTCAAACATACAAACAACAAGGAACAAAAATTGTTCTAAACAAATCGTTGTAAATTTCACGAGATCTATAATAATAAATTGTAATTCTTTTCAGCAGCAAGTTACTTATACCAAAGAATAGTATAGTTTTAATCTTGGCCTCTTACAGCTTATAAAAGAAATGTGTTCCAATATTACGTGTTTCAATGTAGATGATGTATTCCATTTTTATTAGCATAGCATTGATGTTACACCTCGTTGAATGAAAAAAGTGAGTTCGCTACACATTTCGTTTGAAATAGTAGACGGAAGATTTTACTGATGATTATACCATAAAGGTGAAACAGTGGATTTCTTCCAAAGTCATCTTCTAACTTTGCATCGATCCCGTTTTCTTATAGAACTCTTACGGCTGTTTTCAAAACGTCTAATGTTGGAGATCGTAGTTCTGGAATAAGTAATGAAGTCTTTGGTTTCTTGTCCATGGCGTTAATATTGACCCCTTTCTTGATTACCACCTTTATATCATTTCCACCAGCCTAGTTCCAGTACGTGTGGAACAAATTGAATGTAGAAGACTTATTCCATCCTGATCAGTAGCATTGATTTCATTATCTCGATGAATATACAGAACTGTAATTTCTCTAAAAATGTCGTTTGAAATCGAAAACAAACAAGTTGAATAATGGTAACTAAAACAGAATAAGTAAGTAATAAGTGGAAACTATGAAAGTAAAAAAATATTGTTTTTAGTATATAAATACCAAAAATATTTCATTTCGAAATTTTTTATATAGTTTGCATAATAGCACGTAGAAGGTCTCTCAAATAATATTGTTTACCAAGTATAATGTATTCAACGAGCCATAAAATTTATTTGAAATGCGATTTACAATTCTTATAGGGCGCTTAGGGTGTTACAAAATGTAGGGCCTTTGTAAAATAACGTGGGCTTTTGAATATATCATGTGAAATGTGTGAAAAATAATTGAGGCAAAATATTCGAAGAAAAAAATATTAGACCACCTACAAAAACAAAAACTGAATATGACAATTTTAAAGTAATTAATAAAAACTATTATTTAACGATCGGTTCATGTAATGACAGCAGAGGTTTCAAAAAATATCAATGTACCTTTCACCCGAAAATACATTCCATGCAGTCTTATTTCTTGTGTAATGACATTTTTGCAAGATGATTACTTAGATGTAACGTTAGCTCGTCAAGTGCATAACTAGAGAGAGGAAGTTCAAGTTTGCAGAATAAATTATACACAAAAAATAGGTTATGAAAACTTTCGGGCTTAATGATATCATCTCTTCCACTATTGTTATCAATGACTCCATTTTTACGCAAAATCACACCCGCATCGATAAATCTTCCCTGATTCTCTCTAATAAATCTTTCGTCTCTACTGCAGAGATAATGAAGTGCGTTCCATCCTTTTCCATCTAAAGCATCAATTTTAATTCCGTTATCAATTAAAATCTGAATTCTTTCAGTCAAATTACTTCGTTGGTATTCCCCACAAACTTTATGCAAAATATTCGCCCCATCTCTGTCAGCTGCATTTATATCCAAGCCAAGACTATTAGAGTTCGAGTGACCCTGGTAACAAAATATTTAGTTTCTGTTGGGACTTCCCAACAGCGAAATAGCAGACGACGTGGGCCACAACAGCCGCCGGCTCCGCACATTTCCAGTAGAGGGCGGCTGTGTAGGCCTAGCTGGAAGAGGAGGGGAGAAGGAGACGTCTGAAGGGCGCATTGGGCGACGACGGGGACTTGGGATCCGATAGCCGCACCGACAGCTTCTCCGCTGTCGCATCAAGTCAATCTCAAGTGAAATATAGTGTTAATTGTGTTTTCCCTCCGAACCTCATTCTCCGCACCGTCATCTCCAATTCTCCAAACCAGTAAGATTTGTATTGTGTTTAAGTGTTATAATACAGTGTGTTGTGTATACCTGGTTCTCTCTCTTTCGCTCTCTCTTAGTATAAGTGGCGGGTAAGAGTGGGGAACAGTGTCCGCCTAGTTATTTCCAATTATTCAGGTTGGGAATTTTCTAAATGGTGCCGTGACCCGGATTTGTTTGTAAATTGTAGATTCGTAGTAAATAAATTAAATTGTAGAAATCCTCCGCCACTTCTTTTTTTTTTGAACTTGTTTTGATTTGTGTATTCCGCCATCTTGAATTTTTTTTTTTCTCTCTCGTAATTTTTTTTCTTCTTCTCTTTCCCTCTCCGCACATCCAGAAGTATTATTATAAATCATTGTAGTTTTTTTTTCTCTCATCAGTAGAATAAGTTCCGAGTAATACCCCATTATTGTAGAGATTCTTAGTATCCGCTAGTTTGAATTTTTTTTTCTCCCCTTGCACATCACAACGTAAGGTCATCGCCACATTTTGTTTCTCTCTCTCTCTTCTCCGTATCCATTAGTATCTCAGCAATCCTTTCTTTTCAAGTGCTAGTATTCAATAAGGTCCATTATATTTAAGTGTATGTTATTGTGTGCATAATTATTCATCGTAGATTGTGAAGATTTTTTTTTGCTCCTTAATTTTGAGTTCAGTAGGATATATATATAGAATTTTTTCTTGTTTTCTCTCGTTGCAATCATAGTGTGCAGATTATATTTGCACTTAAGCCAGTAGATATCCTAAGTCAAGTGGAGGTAGACAACCAACTCCGCAACGTTCATTGTGGAGTACTTACTCCGCATCGCCAACATTTTTTCTCTCTTATTTATTTTCAGTGGCTGAAGAAAAAATAGGATCAATCGGGCTAGAGCTCGCAGCAGCCGAGCAACGAGAGGAACATCTACGCTGGCAACTGAGTCAAGCGGCAGATCATCAAGAGTTAAACCGGCTTCGAGTGGAACAGCGCCGGGTGCGACAAAGGATCGACGAGCTGCTGCGACAGCAGGCAGCAGAGCGACAGCAGTACCGAGCGAGGTTGGCCAACTCCGCACCCCCACCAGTAAGCGGAGCCAACGTGATCCCACTTGGCAGGAGGGGAAACACAACTCCTCCACCATACGCCAGGCCAGAGCCAAGACAGCAAGATCCACCGGCGCAGCCATCAGTCAGGGCTCTAGTACAGACGGCTCGCTCCGTAAACCACCGAGGCGGACAGTTGTACACTGCTCCGCAACTGGAGTGGCCTCCGAACCCATCGGGAATCATTCGCTGGTCGCGGATTCCGCTCTATCACCCAACAATCTACGGTACGCTACGCCCTTTCGGAGCCAAGGATCCTTCAAAGCCAATCACCCACAAGGGTTGGCCAGAAGCAGAACAAGCAAAAAACTGGTTCAACCGCGAGAAACTGCTTGCTGTATTCGACCAGCACGGGGTCTGCTGCCGGGAAGGACGTCAATCAGGAGAGAGGCATTGGGTCGACCTTAACCAGACCTACGAAGAAGCCAGCAGGCGTAATCAGCGCTCACGAACGGTTGACTTGGAGCATCAGCAGCGGGAAACAGCAGAACGAGAAGCTTCCGAAGGCATCCGCAGAGCAGCAAGGGAGGCAGCCGCCACAGCAGAGAAAATCCGCGCCGCAGCAGCCAGCACAGCTGACTCACTCGCTGAAGCTGGTATTGCGGATCCTGCAGAATATCCAAGAGGCCTTCCATCTATTCTCAATAGCACAGTGGCCAGGGAAGCTCAACAGGCCAGGGAAGCTCAACAGGCCAGCCAACAGCAGCCAAGACAGGGTTCCATCGCCGCTTTCATTCAGGAGTCTGCTGCTGCTGTCCAAGTCACTCCGCAACAAGTGGGGCCAACTCCGCAACAACACCAGTCGGAAACTCTTCCACCAGCCAGCATCGGAGAGGAAGCAGACAACATTCCGGAGTTCAACAACATCCAGATTGGTGAAGACGAGCCCATGCAGCAGTAATCTGGTGATAGTACATCGATTCTGTTTTCATTGTTCCTTTTTTGTATTATTTCCGCAAGTGCGGAGAACTAAGAATTGAAATAAAAATCCGTAGTCGAGGAAAAGATCCTCTAGCAAGCAAGAAAAATAACAGTTTCTCTCTTTACGTTCAATTGATTTAGCATTGCAACCAGAGTTTTTGGTAGGAAAATCCGTATATAGTAGTAAAACTCCGTAATAATAGTAAAAAAGAAAGATGGCCCCAGCACAGGAGCTAACAAAGGGAGAGCTTCTCATGCAAAGAGAGGTATTAAACGACAGTGCCGTGGCAAGCGAGCAGGAGCTGATGCAAGCAATCCAGGATGATAACAGAACAATGGTTCGAGCCATTGCCGCAGAATTAGAAGTGAACTGGCCCAAGTGTGAGCGGATTAGTAAGGCGTATTACAACAAGTTGGACGAGGAGGAAGAAAAGAAGTCCGAATCAACTTGTCCAAAAGCGATACATCCGCACCAGAGTCTTTATTGCGGATTATCTCGATCCGCCAAAGCCAGTAGAAGAGGAAAACAACGTAGAAGATGATGAAGAGGATGACGATGAGGAAGAAGATGACAACATGGGAAACGCGGAAGGCGAGAACGCGGGAGGTAATGATGAAGCAGCCTGCAACAATGTTGTCAACAATGCCGTAAAGAAGAAACCCCGAGCTAGCAGATCAGGTATCCGCACTAAACTGACTCCGCTTGAATTGAGAAAGTTTAGCGGGCTTTCAGCAAAGGACTGGACTCCATGGTCACAGCACTTCAAGGTGGCTATAGACAACCACCCGTATTTGTCAGAAGTGGAAAAGTGCAACTACTTGTTTTCCTGCGTGACGGATCTGGCATACGACGCCATTAAAGGTTACGCAATTGAGGAAAACAGTTACCAACCAGCTTGGGACGAATTGGAACGTCGTTTCGGTCGCATTGATGCAGTAAGAGCTGCTCATTTCGCCGCTTTGAACAGTATACCAGCTGTAGGAGACCGCGGAGATTTGAAAAGCCTCCGCAAATTCGTAGATGAGGTGAACGCAAACGTTCAGAGTCTTACTACAATAGGAACTGCGGAAGATTCCTATTCCGGAATTTTAAAACCATCGTTGCTCTCAAGGCTACCTAATGGCATCGTAGTGGACTGGCATAGAGAAAAAGATCACAACATAAAGAACGTGTCAGCACTTATGAAGTTTGTCCGAGATGAACTTGAAAGTCGAGAGGATGCGGAGATGATTCGCAGAGAGCTTCGTCCGCAACAACAGCAACAAAAATCTAATCCGCATCAAGCGGATGAAAGAAGAGAAGGCGGAAGAAGTGGAAGATTCAATCAGAACTACGGCTCAAAGGAAGCTTCCGCCGTACATCACGGATCAGTAACTCAGCTATCGGTCAACACCGGAGCTCCGGGTTACTACGAGCAGACGAATCCATACACGTCAACAGTAAGAGGAAGAGGTGCGCGGCAAGGATTCGTGAGAGGAAGAGGCGGATTCAACAATCAACATTTCCGCAACAGCGGTGGAAGTGGACCAAGTGCTCCGCAAAGGCATCCACCTCCTTATGTGCCACATCCACCACCATACCAGCATCAACAGGAGCAAGGTACATCGTTCAATCCAAGGGCAAAGTTTCCGTGTGTGTATTGCAAGGGAACTGGGCACTTTCCAATTCAGTGTACAATGCCAGTGGGGGAACGCTGGGCTCTCGTGAAACGTGAGAACAGGTGCCACATTTGCCTCCGAGACGATCACAATAAAAACCGATGTGAAAATGAGAGGGCGTGCAGAGAGTGTGACCAACCACATCATTCTTCTCTTCACGTTGAAAGACAAGCCGGAGGAGGACAAACTCACCAGCGTACCGGTCAAAGGCCCTCGGGAGGAGGAGGTGCTACTTACATCAAGCAAAACTGCCAGTCAATCCAACTTGCTTCTCCAGCGACGATAGCAGTGAGTATATTTTTAAAAATGGCTACTATTCTCATTATGTTGTCGAGAGGTCCGCAACAGGTGCTTTGTCTGCTCGATGGCGGAGCACAAAGGTCGTTTATCCGCAAAAGACTGGCGGATAAAATGAGATTGCCTGTCCTGGGTCATGAGTATCTTGGCATTCAATCATTTGGTACAACAGCGCATTCTCCGCCAACATTGCACGGAAAACGTCCGATTACGGTGTGTGGAATGTATCCAGGAGCTCCGCAGATGGATTTAATAGTGTATGACAAGGATCAGCTCACCATAGCACCTCGGTATGTACACTCACGTTTTGCAAAGGGACTAGCAGATAGTGGAAGGCATCTAGCAGACACCAGATTTTTCGAGTCCGAATCACCAGAGCAGGAAGTCGATGTGTTAATAGGCGCGGATTATATTTGGCGTATTTTGGGTGATCAACACATCCGCAATCCGGATGGGTTGACAGCTATTGAATCAATTTTCGGGTGGATCCTTCATGGGCCAAATAGAGAGGAAGAAGATGCGTCAGCTAGTACCACTCACGTCATGGTAATGCAGAGTATGCTGCTGCCCAATCTTAGCCAACCGGATTGGCGTAGAGAGATAATGACAGGGCCAGTTGCAAATGTGGATTGCATGTCCGCAAATCGTATAACAATGCTGTCAGCTGTTGAAAGAAGGGACGGATGGGACGAGTCAGTAGACTTTGATATGCGTTCGTTCTGGAAAGTAGAAGGGCAGGGCACAGATGAAGGCGATGGAAGAAAGGATCCAGATCCGTTGGCAAGCTATCCAAAAGAGAGGGTCATCCGCCTTCCGGATGGTTCATTTCAAGCAGAGTTGCCATGGATGAAGGATAAAAAACAGCTCCGCTCCAATCTAGAGATGAGCTCAGGCCGTCTACAAAGTCTGCTTAACAGACTGAGGCGCACACCGGATTTGATGGAGCAGTACCATCAGCAGATAATGGAAAACGTTCACGCTGGATATGTAGAAGAAGCAGATATGAGTTACAGTGGTCCGCAAACATATCTTCCGCATCATCCAGTAGTGCGCCCAGAGAAGACGACAACAAAAGTGCGGCCAGTTTTTGACGGGTCCGCAAAGACGAAGTTTTCTCCAAGTATCAATGAGATGCTGCAAACTGGTCCGAATATCACACCGGATTTGTTGTCAGTACTGCTTCGATTCCGCATCCCAAAAGTGGCATGGATAGCGGATATAAAGAAGGCATTCCATCAGGTAAAACTAGCGCCCAAGGATTCGCAGGTCATCAGGTTCCTTTGGGTGAAAGATCCTTCCGATCCTAGTTCACCAGTGGTTCATTACACATGGAGAGTTTTGCCATTCGGACTTGTATGCAGTCCGTACATTCTCCGCGCGTGTATCAATGTGTTACTGGATTCGTATGCGGATGTATATCCGGAGACAGTTCAGTTAATCCGCGACCAACTCTACGTGGATGACGGATTGGGTGGAGCAAGCTCAGTGGATCTAGCGGAGTCTACCATGAACGAGATTAATCTCATTTTTAAATCAGCCGGAATGTCAATGCGGAAGTGGATGTCGAATGACCCATCACTCCGCTCAAAGTTTGCGGATGCCTCCGCAGATGATGCTGACGGGATTCTCAGTGAATGTCTTTCAGGCGGAGATTCACCCAAAGTTCTTGGGCTGGTATGGGATCCAGTCGAAGATGTCTTCCAATTCAACCCACAGAAGATCATCGAAGCAGCTGCAGCTATAAGAGGAACACCGACAAAGAGGCAAGTAGCTCAGATTCAATCCAGAATTTTCGATCCATTAGGGTTTCTCGCACCTGTTACAGTGATCTCAAAGATCATGTTTCAAAAGATTTGGGCAGCCAAAGTTGACTGGGATCAACCAGTTACGCCCGAGATCGAGAGAGACTGGAAAGAGTTTATTGGTGGATTAAAGAATTTATCCGCACTCAAAATTCCAAGGAGAGCCGTCGCCGAGGCCGGCAGCGCCGCATCCGCGGAACTGCATGTTTTTTGCGATGCATCTACCAAGGCGTACGGAGCAGTGGCTTACCTCCGCAGTACTACATCCAGCGGACAAGTTCAAATCCACTTGTTGACGGCGAGAACAAAAGTAGCTCCACCACCACCAAAGACTCTTACCGTAGCTAGGCTGGAGTTACTGGCTGCCCACATGGGAGCAGTTCTCCGAAACTATTTAATGGAGTCACTCCGCGCAATTGAAATTTCTAGGACAGTAATGTGGAGTGATGCCACCATCACCTTGGCTTGGATCAAGGGAAACAAGCAGCGGAAGTTGTGGGTTCAAAACCGGATTGATGTCATCCGTAAATTCACGAATCCGCAATGGTGGTTCCACTGTCCAGGAGAAGAAAATCCAGCGGATATTGCATCCAGGGGAGCTACTGCGGAAAGCATCATCAATTCCGCAAAATGGTGGAACGGGCCAGAGTGGTTGGTAGAGGAAGAAAGAAGCTGGCCAGTACGGTACACCACTCCATCGGAAGATGCCATCGCTGCTGCTGAAATTGAAGCCGAGACGAAAGGGATCAAGAAAAGTACAAAGGTGTTTATGTGCTCTGTGATCGGGCCAGTAGGACCGGCATTGAGACCGCAGGTGAGTGAGATGACTCTATCTCATTTCCCTAGAAGATTCTCCACACTGGATCGGATGCTCCGCGTCACAGCGTGGATATTCCGATTCATCAAACATCTCAAAGAAAAAGTGAAGAAAAGAAAAGAGCAGAAGGATCTTCCAGCAGCCAGTGTTGATGTAACGGTGAGTAAACAAAAGAGTAAGAAGGAAGTAACCATTGTTCCGCGGCTATCAGTCGAGGAAATTGAATTCTGTTTAGATTTTTGGATTGGTCAGATCCAGCGGGATGCTTTTCCGCAAGAATATCGGAAGCTTTCCATGCAGCAGCCGGTTCTTCAATCCAGTTTGGCGGAATTCCGGCCAACATGGGATACCAGCAGACAGCTCATCAGGTTAGCCGGGCGCATTCAACCAGTGATGGATGGAGGTGATTCTCTTCCTCCAATTCTTCTTCCTGATTCCGTAGTGCGTACTGGAGGAAAGGGCACCATCGTTGGAAGAAGAGTCATCATCGATCTTATCGTTAAGGCTGCTCATCGTCGAGTAATGCATGCGGGACTCCGCGCTACTCTTGCGGAACTCCGTGAAAAGTATTGGATAATCCGCGGACGTCAAGTGGTAAAAAGGGTATTAAAATATTGTGTGATTTGCCAACGTTATCATTCCAGACATTTTGACGCTCCAGCTGCTCCGCTTCCGGCGGAAAGGACAACTGAGTCAAGGCCGTTTGAGGTCACTGGAGTGGATTTTGCTGGTCCGCTTTATGTGCGGGAACGGTACTCATCCGCAGACTCTTCTAGCCGGAAGTGCTACATCTGTTTGTTTACGTGTGCAACTACTCGGGCTATCCACCTGGAAGTGGTTGAAGACTTAACCACTCGTCATTTCATTCTAGCCATTCGGAAGTTCTTTGCTATCCGCGGAACGGCGTCCGTGATTTACTCGGATAATGCAAAGACTTTCTACCGTACTGCAAAATACTTCAAGAAGCTGGAGCGAGACGGAGAGCTGCACGAATTCCTCTCCGGCCGTCGTCTACAGTGGCGGTTCTCCGCAAACCTTGCACCATGGTGGGGCGGATACTGGGAGCGGCTTGTGCGCTCAACCAAGGAGCTGCTCCGCAAGGTCATCGGTCGGGCAAACCTTTCGTTTGCTGAAATGGAAACGGTTTTATCCGAGGTATCTTTCACCATTAATTCAAGACCGCTTACTTATGTTTCAGACGGCAGTGATGGAGACCCTCGGCCACTCACGCCTTTCCAACTCATCTCCGGATACCAACCAACAACAGAAGGGGTGGTCCCTCCGCCCAACATTTCAACTTCATCTACCTCAAGAGATGCGGTCATCTTCCGCGAGCAGCGGAGAGTACGAGCATTGGAAGTGTTTTGGATGAGGTGGAGGAAGGATTACGTGGCGGATCGTATGCGATTCCGCGCTCCTGGTAAGCCAACCCGGGAACCAAAACTGAAACAGCTCGTCTTAATCCATAACGAGAACCAGAAGCGGATTAATTGGCAGACGGCGATCGTTGAAAAGATTGAGCGAGGGCGTGACAATAATATCCGCCTTGTTTATCTCCGCACTAAGAGCGGTAAGATCCTGAATCGTCCGATCCAGCGGTTATATCCGCTCGAACTCGATGAAGAACCCGAGAATCCAAAAGTAGAACAGCTTGCTGTTCTCCCTCCGCCTTCCATTGCGGAGGTATCTGTTGCAAAGAAGAGATCTATTGAAGTGATCGACATGAGAGAGTTGCTGTCATCATCCTCTTCAGGGCAAGCTGTATCATCTCCATCCGCTTCCACCTCGTCGCCGGGAGTCCGCCGGGCCCCCCAGCGTGTTGGGACTTCCCAACAGCGAAATAGCAGACGACGTGGGCCACAACAGCCGCCGGCTCCGCACATTTCCAGTAGAGGGCGGCTGTGTAGGCCTAGCTGGAAGAGGAGGGGAGAAGGAGACGTCTGAAGGGCGAATTGGGCGACGACGGGGACTTGGGATCCGATAGCCGCACCGACAGCTTCTCCGCTGTCGCATCAAGTCAATCTCAAGTGAAATATAGTGTTAATTGTGTTTTCCCTCCGAACCTCATTCTCCGCACCGTCATCTCCAATTCTCCAAACCAGTAAGATTTGTATTGTGTTTAAGTGTTATAATACAGTGTGTTGTGTATACCTGGTTCTCTCTCTTTCGCTCTCTCTTAGTATAAGTGGCGGGTAAGAGTGGGGAACAGTGTCCGCCTAGTTATTTCCAATTATTCAGGTTGGGAATTTTCTAAAGTTTCAAAGGTATTGTTGGATGTAAGGAACCAGTTTGTATCATATAAGCAGAAGAGTGCAGTTCTTCCTTTATGATCTCGCCCATTTATGTCTATCTTATGTTTGACAAGGCATACAATCGCATCACAAACAATTTCAGCCCTTTTACTCTGTTCTTTTTCAATTTCTTCTTTGCTAAGTTGTGATTCATTGGAGAAGAAATAACCCCTACTGCATATACAATGAAGTGCATTTCTTCCTTTAGAATCCAATGCATCGATGGATATTCCAAAATTTAAAAGCAATCGGATTCTATTCTCTAAATTGAACGCCTTCCCATACTGACACATGTAATGCAAGATATTGACGCCGTTTTGGTCCGTTTTATTCAGATCCAGTCCGCGGTTAATTAGGAATTTCGTTATTTTGGCTAGCAAATCGTTGTTTAACCACGAATAGCTGTACAAGTCAAATAATAGCTCATTGGCTCCTAATGAATTGTGCACCTCGATTCCAGCATCAAGAAGTAAAGCTGTGACTCTTAAAAGGTGATATTCACTTAAATTTCTCAGTGTTATAATACTGTAGAGGGAGTTAATATAATCTACTTTAACCCCTTTATTAGTTATAATAGCCTTGATTACTATTTCACGGCTGGGCTCGTGGAGTTTTTCAATAGAACAAATCGTTTCCATCATATATTTTTTTTCTTTGCCAGAAATTTCAGTGTAGGCTTCTTGGTCAATGAGTCGACGTAGTCTATCCAATTGAAGTTGATTGGTGTCTTTTAAAGTTGTGAATTGTGCTCTGCAGAGTTTTTTAAACTCAGTAAACTTCTCTTTAATCTATTAATAAACGTTTATGTGTAATTGTCAGAATTACAAAATAAGAATAGAAGCATTACTGTATAGTTGGCCTTTCTAATCCCTTCGATGGCATCGCTCAAATCAATTCTTTTTTCTACTTCTTTTTCCACCATTTTCAGAATAATATCCTTTGCAAACCATGACTTGCCTAACGCTATGTACAAATAAAATATTATACTGTAATACAGTATGATTGCGAGCCCGAAGGGCTCGCAAAAGACGATAAAAAAAATGACAAAAGAGTCTTCTGCGACCCGAAAGGGAGAGCTTCTAAATGAGTTAGCAGTAAAAAAAAACGCGTGTCTCTGTCTGTCACTATATTTATGGCGGGCGATAACTCAAGTAAAACGTAACAGAATATAATAATCTTGGTGTTGAAAGAAAGGAAATATTCTACAGATGCTCCCGTTAAATTTTGGTAAAAAAATATTGTGTTACAGATAATTAAATCATTTAAAATGTAATTAAAATATTTAATTAAAATAGTGGTATTGCACTAAAGTTTACAAATTAGGGCTCAAAAGATGCAGAATTTTTTGCTCTTTCTATGTGTTGTAATCCGGTAAAAAAATATTGAGTTAAAGTTAATGAAATCAACTAAAATGTAATTAAAACTGGCGATGGCGCTAGCGTCAACGTAGTCTTATGGGGATAAACAGTTGCAAATGAACTAAAATTGATCATATCTATATATGGCATATTTGCCGGCCGCAGGCCCGATCGAAATAGCCAATTTGCCGGCTCTTTACCGACCATTTTGCCGGCCGCAGGCCCGATTGAACAGCTAAATTTACCGATTGCTTAACTGACCATTTTGCTGTTAAAGCCATCGGTTTCCAAACCAACTTATTTGCCGGCCGCAGGCCCTATCAAAACGACCAGTTTTCCGGCCCGTTTACCGTACAATTTTATCTCTAATTTGACGGCCGTTTTGCCGATAATTTTCCTTTTGTTACAACGAGATTGGCTTTGTTTTAAAGCTGATTCAGTGGAGCTGAATTACTCTTATCCTCCCGGCGAGCCACAAAGCGCGCTTTGCTATCTTATTCAAAGAAAAATTTGCTGACTATACCTTTCATGTTAATTTTTTTGCCATCGCGGATGTTGGATGGAATACTGATGCCCTTCCCGTAACGATGATTCCCACCACTCAAAGTGTAAAAGAAAACTGCACCAGCTGCAAATGTGTCGCTTTTAATCGTTCCTCTGACTTCATTAAAAACGGACAGATCTGTATCTTCGTCCATCATCACGAGTATTTCTGGTGCAAACCATTCAATCGTCCCTTTAATGCCTGACACCGTATAGGTTCCTCGCTCGTTTACGGGTTTGCTTAGTCCAAAATCAGACCATTTCAAAACGGTGGAATCCTTATCGGTAAAGATGAGGACGTTGCCGGGTTTCACGTCACGATGCACAAGCCCTTTAGAATGGATGTAACGAAGACCTTCTCCCATTTGAATGAAGGCATCCTTGTCCGAAGGGATTGATCTGCTGTACTTTTTGGGATGTGAATCCGGGAGAAAGTAATAATCTAAAGATGCATCACACAACTCCAAGACATAATATCTTATAGTGAAATGAATGTCCTTAGTTTGTTCTTCGTGTATCAAACGAACGACATTTGGATGGTTGAGTTGAGCTAAAGCATTACTCTCTCTTTCGTTCCACAAAGAGTCACTTGTCTGCAGAACTCTCTTTATGGCAACTGGTTGTCCGTTAAACTTCCCACGGTAAACATCGGCGTATCCTCCTTTGCCCAACAGTGCCGAAGGGTCTGAAGGATTGTAATCCATTTATGTTGCACTTTATTTACCAGTATATTACAAGAAAGAGTCACAATGAAATGCTTGCTTGATGTGTAGCTTAACAGAACTGTATTTTTATCTTTGAGATCATGCAATAAAATGCAGCTTATCTTATAGACACATCTGTTTTTATCTCAATATCAACATAATACATATTGTCACACTCTAAGGTGACATTTATAGAATTTAGTGAACTGAGTATAGTTTAAAATAATGGAATTTGAAGAAGCATCATCGTAGAGGATAGAATGACGCGGAAGAAGAAGGGAGAGTTATAAATTACCCAACTTGGACTGGAATTCTCTTTAATGGTTTTATGACTCTTCTCTT
Organism: Chydorus sphaericus; assembly: GCA_030141595.1. Classification (NCBI taxonomy): domain Eukaryota; kingdom Metazoa; phylum Arthropoda; class Branchiopoda; order Diplostraca; family Chydoridae; genus Chydorus; species Chydorus sphaericus. The sequence continues at coordinate 10,004,339 of CM057929.1, read as the reverse complement.
CGCATTTTTCAACCCCTAATGCTATTTGTTATGTCAACGCAGTTGTCGGAAGACACCAACAATTAATTACCATGTAAACCCTATATAAGCGACTCGAACTTCGCGGTTCGAGAGGACACTCTCTTTTAGACAATCTGAGAATACACGTTGCACCCTTGAGAGTGCGACAATATGCATCTCTTTTGAGAATAAATAGAGGAATTCATACTTCTAAACTTAAGATCTGTAATTTATACTGTGCCACAATAGATTGGCCAGTCACAATATACTAGAAATCAAAACCAAATTGTATTTTCCAAAATGCAAGCAATTATACAACTATTATGACGAAAATGTTAAAAACAATAATAAAATCAAAAGAAATAATGTAATGTAAAAATTTGTTTCGTTAGTTGAAATTATTGGTCCCACGAAAATCGTTGACATAGGTTTTGAAGGATGCTAATGGAACTTCATCGATGTCTAATTCATGTAGACGGAATATAGAAAGAAGAAATAAAGCCTCTATCCCAAGTTCAATGCTAGGTCCGACCTCTAGTCCAAGTATTCCGTTTTTCATCAGAACCTTAGCAGAATCGAATAAAATTCATATATGTATATACAATTTTATACTGTACCAAAATCAGCTGCAGAGGTGATTTGTTATTGGATGCGTTAATTTCAATTTCTTTTTTAAATATAAGTATATTTAAATAGTTCACAAAAGAAGTGTTGGTATATTAGTTGGAGACTATTCTATGTAGAATATTCTCGCCTTTCTTATCGATGGTATTTACGTCAACTCCTTCGTGAATGAATAAATCTGTTATTTCCCGATAATATTCTTTAATGCTTGAAGAAAAATCTTTGTACTTGTAGTGATCAATCACATGAAATAGTGGATTTCTTCCAGCATTTTCTCACATTTTGCATCGACCCCATTTTTAATTAGAACCATTGCGGCATTTTTTAAATCACCATCTCCGAGTACAATGTTTTGAAATAAGCGATGAAGGGCATTGAAACCTCTCTTATGTACAGCATTGATTTGGGCGTTCCTGTTGATAAATAATTTAAATAAATCAACCAAATCAGACCCATCATAGCTGTGACGGAGAATAAGAAGAATGGCCATTCCACACCAATCAGTGGCATGGATGATCCATGGTTCTCGCTGAAGTATAATTTCGGTGATTTTGATTAGAAATCCTTTGTCTGCAATTAGGCACTTCCTTTGTTGTTTACGAGGCACTCTACAGCATCAACTAATGAGTCATTTTTCATTCCCATTATTTCTCCTCTTTCCGGTTCCAGTGTCCAACTAATATTCGTCATTAGAAAATGAAGAGCGTTGCACCTTTCACTTGAGCTTATAGAATTGACGGAAATTCCAAATTTAGTTGTACCAAATTCTATTTTTTCAACAAAATCAGATCCGCTGTATGTTAGGCAGAGATGGTGAAGTAGATTCCATCCGTCTTCGTCAGTAGCACCAATTTCAATTTTATAAGATGTTGCGTAATTCTAGATAAACTGTCCTTGTTTAAGTGTTTTTGTGTGTAGAAGGAGAATATAAGTGGTTCTTCATCATCAAGCACTCTCTCGTCTTTCAACCTGATTTCTCCATAGTTGTAGAAGATTTTGAGCGTGATGATAATGTGATCCTCCGTCGGTTGAGAGCAGTTTAACAAATATTTAAGGGCGATATGGGTCGGCTTCACTTTCCATTCAAAATTAGCCTCTCGATTTTTTAAATAATTTTATTAAATATAAAACGATCTTGATCGTTATATCAAATCCTTTTGGCTAAGGTAACATAAACTTATTACTTTTGCTAAATCTGGAGTTAATTCATGAACAGCTACTCAAGCTTCACTGGTGAGATCATCTAATCGAAGAGTGGTATGGAATAAGTTATCTACTACACAGCGGAGATCTTTTTATGATACTTGAAAGTGTGTTAGATGCGTGAAAGTGCGTTCAGTATCTTTAATGATACTGATTTTTCAATTCACAATCATCATATAATAAAAAAAAAGTCCTTCACGCACTTTACAGTGCCCGATCTCCACTGTCTACACAGTATTCATTAAGCATATATTTATAGTACAGTACTTTCAAGCCCAATATAAGTAAGAAGGCTTCGTCTTTTCATTATTGAAATTTTCGACACAATAAATGGAAAATGATGATATAATTAGGTATATTTTTGTAGCTTCATTTGCTTTTAGAATAAATGTAGAAAGAAGCTATTGGTGGATATTGAATATCATTTCAAGAATAAGAATAGGTTTTGATGTTGTTCTCAGGCAAACATAATAGCGAAATAAGCCTCAAAAGGAATTAAAAAGAAGAAAGGGTTCCTTTGATGGGCAGTGGGTGTCCATTTGCGTTGAATATCCATTTGTCAAGGGGAAAGACGTCGTCATCACAAAACAAGAGGTAAAGATACTGCATTTTAAGAAAAAAAAATATTTTTTAAAAGCTGGCACGCAGATATTTGAGTTAAAATACATTAGCTTTACCTTGAAGGTTTCTGATAGTAAAGCCTGATGCTGGTAGCCATCGAAACCAGAACCTCCAGTGGCGATTCCTTCAATGGGATTTGTAGCGCCATTAGTTGATTTAAAGATAGATTTAGCCAATTCCCATCCCCATTTCCGATATCTGGTAAATAATGCCAATAGTATAAAGTTTTGAATATTATTCTAAAAATGACTACACAAATGTTTAATTTACTTCGTGTTGTGTGTAAGACGCCATAAAATGAAATATGATTCTGCCGTTTCTCCTGTGTTACGATACCCCCCAGCTATTAGAAAAACAAAAAATTATTGAAATGGAAAGCTAAATCATAAAAATTGTAGCTTTCCATGAATGATTTTCTGGGTGAAAGCATCTTCAGTGTCAGTGATAAAGAAAAGCTCTGATGGTAATCCAGATAAAAGTTTCTTTTGATAATCATAAGAAACTACTTTAGATCTAGAAGTGTGTACTTTTCGACAAGTAGTAACAATTTTTTCACCAATTGCTAAATATTTCTTTCGATATGGCTCACCAAGTGAAGCTCCGATCAATGCAAACAGTCCCCCTGCAATATAAAATAAGAACCATAAAAAAATTACAAAACACAAAGAAAAAACTACTTGAAATCGAAAATTTCACCAGTGTAACATGTTGAAAGTGCCATTCCGTGTTTGTTTTTCTCCGTTTTTATTGCTTCATCATCAGAAAGTACCGAGACGTAAGTAATTTGTCCTTTTCTTTTCACGAAATCTTGGATAAACGTGTCAGTGACTTGAATCAGTTCATTCCTTAGTTGGTTGTCTTCGCGGTTTCCCATCATCCAAGATTTGAATATGAAATCCAAATAATTGCCTCCAGATTGGGCGGTGATTTCTGGCCAAATTGAGCCTGTCTTCTCCCAAAATGGCAGTGTTCCAGTGTTACGGAACATTCCTTTGGGTTTCAATGAATCTTCTGACGCATACATTCTCGCAGTTTTCAAAATTCGTTGAATATTTTTTCGAAACTCTTGATTGCCTGATATGCTTGACAAATAGAGAAATTCAATGTTCAAAGCAGAATATGGTGACGAGACATCATAAACTGGCACAGCTTCACTCTATATTAATGAAAAAAATATGTCAAATATTTTTAATCGAAATGGTACAAAATTTATGTTTTTTTAAACCGGAAACAATAATAAAGTTACTAATAATTTCAGAGATATGATTGAGTATTTATCAAAACAATAGAAATGTTAGTTTTCTCCAGTTTCCGATTACCCTATAAGAACTCTTTAAAATGGTTCTATCTTTAATATAAAATCTGTAAGAATTTTTTTTTCAAATAAATGGCGATATATCTCTCCTTGACTCATAAAAGCTGTGTAAAAAATATATTGGATGGAAGATTGAAACTCGCCTTCAGGGTATTAGTGTGATACCAGTTATTTGGTAGACCATTTGGTTTACTGCTGTATGCCTTAAGAAGTTTGTCCCCCAACTGGATTGACAAGTCTTTGTACAAAATGTTACTTGTTAAAAAGTAGTTGGATAGCAAGGCTCCAATGTAAGTTGGAATGTGCCTTTTAACATTCATCAAGTCACCCTAAAACATAATAGAAATCAAAAAATTATTAAATAATAGATGAAACGAGTATTCCGAAATACAATTACAAGTGTTTACCTCATTTATAGCACTTGACAATTTTGTAGAAATCCAAGTTTTCCCTGCTTCAGTTGGTTTAGTTAAATTCATGATAGTAAATGAGTCCAAGGCGGTAACAAGAGTTGCTCCAGAGCACCAAAATCCATTCCTTGAGTGCACTTCACCACCCCATTGGTTAACCAATTTTGACACTTCCCACTCCAACGGCCAGGGTACCCAATTAACATGTATATTCTCAGTAAAAGTAACCTTAATCTGAGGTGTAGCCGGATCACGTGCGGATTGCAAAAATCGATTCCACGTGCTCTCTGCCATCTGAACCATGTCTGAGTGAGATGATATTTGTTGTTTAGAATTTTTTTCCAATCATTACCTCTTTAATCTTTTGCTTAATAGTTGCAATATCTTCTGTACTATAACTCTCTGTAAGTGGAGTTGTAGGTGTAGAGATGCCCGTGTTTGATTCGTTTTCACATTGACACAGCTCATTTTTCTCTTGATTGCGTTGCCACTCATCCACTACCTTTCATATGATATTAATTAAGACATAAATATATTTCTAATGATTAAGCAAGCAGAAAGAAGTTCATATTTGTAAGATCATCCAAACTTTATTAGTAACGGTACCTTTACGAAATGCTCTTCTCCCTTTCCGAATAATAAATTTATGTAAAAACAGACTTTATTTTCAGTTGGTTTAACAGATGTATCATTTACAAGAATCGTTGCATTGTTCCCTTCATTTCCCTAAAATTAACAAACAAATCATTATTCGTATACATATCAGATTCATTTTGACCTTATTTATATCGATTACTTTTCCCAGATTTGGATCAAAACAAGACATTGGATTTTCCGTTGATTTGTTTTTTATAATACCAGTCAAATTTATGACGCCGTCTGCGGACTCCTCGATTCGCAGGTGGACATACATATTTAGGTAACCGTATTTAACCTGGATGTTATTATATAAACGAATTTTCATTATCAAGTCAAACACACAACATTTATAGCTCACATATTTCCTAAACACACACTGATTTTCTACTACTTTTGACATAAGTTTTTAACATTCAAGAACCATAATTTCCTAAGCATACCTTTACGTAGTAAAGGTTTCCTCCATTTTTCATAGTTTGAAATCGATAAGAAACGGTCTTGAACATTAGAATGTCTTCACTGGGCTCCATAATTGATTTTACTGTGGATTCTACATGCTTTGTCAATTTTTCAACGTGAAGAGTGGGTGGCAGGTCATTGGTCGAAAGAATGTTTGCATCGCAATCAGTTATATCCTTAAATGAAAACGAGCAAAAAAATGGGATTATTGAAAAAAATATATCTTTCTTAAAGAGATAAATTTCTTATTATACCTTAGCAGCTGAGAACAAAGCCAAAGCAATCAGCCCGGCTAGGATTAACTTCAACATATCTGTTTAGTAAAAAATACATTATTATTTTGTATAATTGCATTAATATTAAAGTAAAAAACAGTTTTATTTAGTTATAAATACAATACAGAACGATTAAGGCACCTAGCTTAAGTCGTAGCTTGAAAACAGCTCAGTAGAAGATGTTTGAAGTTTGGTCCACGAAAGCTTTCTAAGCACTGCGTAGTTGAAGAAAATGCATTTTTTCCTATAACGAAAAATGAATATTGCTGCAATGTGGAATTGTGGGATCGGATTCGCCTTTTGACATTTAAGAAATCACGTTCAATTTATTTCGCAAGAGAAGCATGATAACGTGATAGGTTACATTACTAAAGTTGGTTTTTACCTCTCAAATGACTCAATTTTTTCGCATTCGTTCCATGAAAGGCATTTTTTTTCCTTTTTATATATGCATTGTTTATATTGTTATATTTTTAAACTTTATTGAACGTTCGTATAAGATTTATTAAAAACAAACTTTTTAAAAAGTTTTTGCTGTAAGTTTCATTTCTGAAGGGACCCGTGTGAAATGTTATAAACTAATTTGGTTTTTTCCCCACCGCTAAATATAATTTTAAGTTTATTCATCACCGTTGATCTTTTATACGAAAAAGTAATTGCTTCCATTTCACAACGATTTATTTTCTTACTTGACCCGAATGAGAAATAAACTTTCTTTCATCGATCTTCAATACATTTCTCCTGGACTCGGAAAAGCTGTGAACAAAAATATTTAGTCAAAGACTGCAACTTGCCTTATGGCTATTCGTGCGATACCAATTGCTTGGTAGACCATTTGGTTTACTGCTGTATGCCTTAAGAAGTTTGTTCCCCAACTGGATTGACAAGTTTTTGTATAAGATGTCATTTGTCAAAAAGTAGTTGGATAGCAAGGCTCCGATGTAAGTCGGAATGTGTCTTTTAACATTCATCAAGTCGCCCTAACTCATACAAATAAACATTTATTTAAATTTAATATGTTTTAAAATGCCATGTATACTTGTTTACCTCAATTATGGCACTTGACAATTTTGTTGATATCCACGTTTTCCCTACTTCAGTTGGTTTAGTTAAATTCATGATAGTAAATGAGTCCAAGGCGGTAACAACAGTTGCTCCAGAGCACCAAAATCCATTCTTCGAGGTCACTGCACCACCCCATGGGTTAACCAATTTGGACACTTCCCACTCCAAGGGCCAGGGCTCCCATTGATTAATCTGCGGTGTCCTTATACCAACCTTAATCTGAGGTGCAGCTGGATCACGACCAAATTGTACAAATCTGATCCACGCGCTCTCTGCCATCTGAAACAACGAGTGAGATGATTTTTTTCAAATTATATTTTATGTCCTATGATTATACCTCTTTAATCTTTTCCTTTGCAGCTAAAACTTCTTCGGTATTATAGGTCTCGGTTAGTGGATTTGAAGTTGAGGTGGAGTTATTGCCATTTGGTTCTTGGTGACATTGATCCCTTGTTGCCTTACAACATTGCCACTCATCCATTTTCTTTGAAATAATATCATATTAGACACTATACATAAGTTGATAAAACCAAAAGAGTTTTCCCTGCTTTAATTTTCTCTACTTATACCATCAACGTGTTAGATAAATGAAACAAAGTAAAAGAAATGTTTGTCTGATTTTCCAAATCCCGCCTTTACAAGATGAATTTCAATAATAACTAATAATAACTGTACCTTTAGGATTGGGTCTTCTCCTTTTCCCAGTAAATTATTTCTGGATGAAAAGGCATTGGACATTTTGGTGTTTGTCTCACTTGAAGGAATCGTTGCAGGATCAATCTTGGCAATAGTTCTTGGGGAACTTTTCAATTCCTAAATAATAAAATCAAATCTTCAACTGATTTCAGATTCATTTTTTTGCCATATTTAGTTACTTTTTCAAGTTTTGCATCAATGCAAGAAATTTTTTCATCCTTTGTTTGGTTTTTATCAATACCAGTCAAGAGAACAATGCCGTCTGCGGATTCCTCGATTTGCAGATGGAAATACATTCCCATGAAACCGTGTTTGACCTGAATATTATATAAACGAATATTTATTTTCGCAATTCATAAACTTAATTCAGATAAATTATTGCTGTTTTCTTAACTTCGAAACATTCAAGTTTTCAAGTTTTACTAAGATTTTTTCAAATATTATTTCTTTCATTGTAACAAACTAATTTTCTTTCTCTTTTAAACGAAATTTCTTATGACAATTGTTTTAGCATATACCTTAACGATGTATAAGTGTCCTCCATTTTTCAAAGTTTGAAATCGATAAGAAATGGTCTTGAACATTTGAAAATCTCCATCAGAATGTATATTTGATTTCACCATTGCTTTCACATCTTTTACCAATTTGTCAACTTTAGGAGTGGGTAGTAGGTCACTGCTGGAAAGACTTTTTGTGTCGCAGTCAGTAGCCTTAAAAAATTGAGCGGAAAGATTTTTGAATTATTTCCTTATTTCCGAAAAAGAGGTAATATTACAACATAGATATAACTTATTTACCTTAGCAACTGAGAACAAAACTGAAACAAGCAGTCCGGATAGGATTAACTTCAACATATCTGTAGAGTGATATACTTATTGTTATTAGTATAACTACATTACAATTTGGTTTAAACAGAATTGTACTCAATTGTACCTGATTTTTGTGGTAGATGTAGCTCGTCAGTAGAAGGTGTTGCACGCAGTTAGCTCGGTGAAAGCTACTTTACCACTATGGCTAAAAAAGCATGATTTTTCTTTTATAGGAAATAAAAAAAAATACTGCAATGCGAAAGTGTGAGACCTGATCTAGTTTCCTGACATTTAATAAATTCATGTTCACTTCATTTTTCAAGAGAAGCGTGATAGGTTACGCTTTTTACTTCTTAGATTACTTATTTCCTCATATTTTTAGTTTTATGTTTGAATACCTGGACTTTTTTTTATTTTAGTTTTGATAAAAAATAAAAAATCAGCTTTTTAAGTTTAATTTTTTTAATTGTAATTTTGAATTATTTCAAAATAATTTCAGTTAACTTTTTTATTATTTTTCCGCTGCAAACAACTAAAAACATTTCCTGTAGTTATCGAAGTATTTTTATTTAACTATAATAATTAGTTGGAGTGTTACAACATCAAAGCCTTCTTTACATACCCTTACGAAAAATTGAGTGGGTTTCTCCCTTTGCTGACCGTTTGTCAGTGGGATTATAGCGGATATTATCTTTCCTTGTCGGCTTCTGGCCATTTTCAAGTCGGTTTTCCACTGACCAGTAAAAAACCCATTGGAATCCCATCTGAAGCAGACGTGTTTTTATTCAAAATATTTTCTTTTATTTCCGCCGGTAGCTTTCCGCCAGTAGTTGGTCAGTAAATTACTGGTTAGCTTTTTCATCGCCAGGATTAGAATGAAAGCCGTGGGTTCCATCATACATTTATATGGATAAAGAATTTAATTAACATACAATTGGTTTATTTTTATGTAAAAAGAATGATGACTTGAAGGCCTATAAATTTTATTGTTTGTATATAAAGGATTCGTTTTAAATGAGCTAAATTCTTTTTGTGTACAAACATTAAAAAAAATTTAAGTAAATTTTATTTAGAATTTCATTAAATTACAAGTTATTATCCATTATGAACTCCGGTTGAAATAAGTATGCACGCAATAATGTTATTTTAAATGAGTTTTAGAAACATGAAAGGGACTCAAACATGTATTTAAGCATGAATTTTCTAATTAGTTGAACAAATATCATCAAACAGCTTCACATAATATGAACAATGTTCATCACATTCCAGGTGGTTTGGTAGAGCGATCACCGTTCTATATCAGTTTATATATATCCATATATTCTATATCAGAATCAGATATAGAATTATATTAAGCAACGACCGCATTTTTGTTGATCTCCAAAGCATATTATAAGCCACCAAATCTCCATCTGAACCCACAAAACGCGTTGCCTGCCCAGTAATAGCTCTAAATTCTATGTAGCTTCCAAAAGTCTTCTAAAACATCAGCCGCATCCTCAATGGGTAGATAAGCCTCTTGAACATGTTGATTTTCAATAAAGAAATCTGAAGGCTCTAATTGAAGCTGATTCAGTGGACTTGGTATATCAAAATCGTCAAATCTAATGGGGTGTCGTCATTCTAATAATAAATTTTATTGTTAAGGCCTCTATTTTCAAAAGAATCAAAATGGACCTTTTTTGAATTTCCTACACAAAGGGAATTGTTGATTTCTAATGAGAATAATTGTTGTGGCTGCTGAAAGAATGAGGCACATCCAGATGATGATAAATCTTGGAGCTCTTGATTGGACAGTTTTTCATGAAGCCACCTATTAAGAGTCGACTTTGATTTTCCTGTAACACTTATCATCTCTCCTTGAAGTTCGTTTGCCATTCTTGTGAAAGGAAAGTGATGAGAAGCTCTTATTCTTTTAAGAATTAAAGATATCAACAGTTACAACAGAAAATAAATAAATAAATATTGTTTGATTAAACGACGAAAATTAGGGATTATGCTTACAACAATGGTCAGATACGCATTTTAAAATAATATTACCATTTTACTATGTATTTACTATTATTCAACATTGAACTTGACGTAAATAATTGTTTTGGCTTCTAATAATCGATCATATCGCGGTCAATGCACAATATTTTAAAAACTTAAATAGCTTATTCATTTATGAAAATTAGGATTTTAAAATTAGTTTATGAATTTGCCCTTTACATGTTGTCTGAAACATCTAGAAAAGTTAAAACAAATTTGTCCAGTTATCTTTTTAATTAATTAAATTGTATATTTTAAAATAATGAGTGAGAGCTTGTAGGTCTGGCAACATTGGCGATGGAAAGACTGTGCAGACGAAACTGCCACAGAAAACCTCATGTTGCGCTTTCACCAGATTTCTGAATCAGATAGTGTTCGCGAGTTTGATATCGCTCAGTTTTAGCCCTGTTTAATGTGTGAATAGTTAGAAATATTGCTGATTATATTTATGTCTATTTCTTCTGGAAAATGGATGACTTGCTACTAGTAAGGCGAATAATAATCCAAACCCCAAGCTCCCAACTGTATCAAACAAGATTTTGGACACATTGTTGAATTGGATGGAAGAAAAAAAGAGTGTGGATATAACTATATAAGGTATTTCACTTTGACAATTTTTTATTTACCATCTCTCTAACTAATACTATTTTTTTAAAATATGCCATAGCTATAGAGTAGTGGATCGAGACGCTAGTCAAATGAACGAGATCTCTGGCAGCAATATTCGTGTTTACTCTGTGGCAGGTGAAATTTTCCTTAAATTTGTGCTCGAATCCATTTTTTACCCACCTTTTTATTTTTATTTAATAGAAACTTTTGGGAAAATGTATCAAGAGAAGGAGAGAGTATTCAAAATTCAGCAGGAAGCAAGGGCTGATTTTGAAGTTGTCAAACGTGAAGAGACAACTCCTCGACGAAAACTCTTTGCTTCTCGACCACCATCTTTTCGAACTTTTCGAAATGGAAGCCGTTCCTCTTCCCCCGCGACAAGTTTACCAGCCAGTAATTGACTTCCACTTAATTTTGTTTTATTTAAATAGAAAAGTTATATTCATAGCAGGTGGAAATCCGGGTATCTTGAGCAGTAAAGCTGGCTCTCATTCTCCAAGTCCACAACCATCAGAAAAACAGGATAGCAAAACTCCTATTTCAGGTATTTTTACTTATTATTTATTAATATAAATGTATAAATAATTGGAAAAATAATTAGAAAATATCTAATAAATAATTTTTAAGATAATTTTAAAATATTAAAAATAGTTTTTAAAAAAATTAAATAATTTAAAAAATAATTTTAAAATAAAAATAAATAAATTTGAAAATAAATTTAAAATATAAATGAATAATTCTAAAAATATTCTAAAAATTTTAAGATATAAGTAAACAATTTTAAGATATAAGTAAATAATTTTGAAAACAATTAAAAAATATAAATAAATAAGTTTTAAAAAAAAAAAAAGTTTAAAATTTTTTTAAATGAGCCAATTTTAATTAGAATTTAATTTTCAGTACTATTTCCTTACAACATATCTTCTGTAACATCTCTAATTTAAAAAAATTAAAGTTTCGAAGAATATGGGGCGCGAGAGAAATCATCCGAACAGCCCTAGTATGTTTGAGCCTACCGAGGAGGAAACCTTGTCGTTAAACGCTCGGAGACCTGGCTGGTTAAAAGTAAGCTTATTTATTTATTTTTTTCGTTCGCGATATTTGTTTATTTGTGCTCAGGAAGTCACCGAGTCTGTCGCATATTCGTTTTTTCTCAAATTTTAAATATTTTTCTATAATTACTTTAATAAATGATGTATCTTTTTTATTTTATTTTTCTAAATAAAAATACAACATTGTGTTTGCTAAAATAATAAAACGTATATTTTGTTAATAGGTTCTCCTCATGCTAGATTATCGGTTAATGACAGACAAGGAAGAATTGTCTCATGCTGTGCCGAAAATCGCAGCTACCAAAAGAGTCTGCTTCACGGCGGAGCGGCTGTTCCTGGCGACGATGGAAAATCTGAGAAGGTGAAAACAGGAACATATTGAAGAAGCGATAACAAAAAATAGATTTAAATTCTCGAATTATTTTATCAATTTTACCGTTGTGTGTTATGATTGCTTCACATCATATATGTTCATTGCGGATTGAAAATACAAAGATTTGTTTTCTCATTTAATTTTAAATAATTATAATCACGGTGCACTCAAGCAGCATTAAGCTTGTGGGTCAAGGACAGTAATTTACTGGTTTACAATTAGAAAACCGGGAGGGGGTTTACCCACATGTAAGCAACCAGTAATTTGCTCATGTACACTTGGTCAGCAAAAAAACAATGCGTACTGGCTCAAATACTGGCCAACTTTTCTCCCATCAGTAACAGCTACCAGACTGTGAAAAAACATACCAATTACTGACAGGGTGCAGGTGAAACTTTTCGTACGGGTATAGCATATATTGCATCTTGCTTAGCTATTCTTAATGAATGATCAAAAATAATGATGAACTATTCTTAATGAATGATGAAAATTTTTCATCATTCATTAAGAATTTATTTTCATTGAAAATAAATAACGTTTCGTGCTTGGTTAAATATTTCAAAAGCACTATTTTTAATTTATGAAAAAAGTATCGAAACTTTTTTTTATTAAAATAAAAAAATCATCTTTTCATGTTTATTCTTTAGAAATTTTATTTCATGTTTCATTTTTACAACAGTACGTGATAACCTTTAACAAATAGCCACGCGTGACATTTAGAAATGGAGTTAACAACATGGTATGTATACTTCGTTGGTTTACATTTCCCGTAACGTTAGCAATATTTTTGGCATTCTCAAATAATATTCGGCAAATCATTCAAATGCACTTTATAGCACTTAAAATATGTGACGATTATTTTAATTTTTGTTTTAAAAATCACTTGTTTAAAAAAAATAGACTACTTAAGTTTGTATTTTTTCACCAAAAGGTCTATTGCACTAAAGGAATGGATGATAGGAAATTAAACTAGTATAATTCCTATAATACAATAAAACCAAAGGGCCTTTCATTATAATAAATAATTTTGATATACAAATATACAATACTATATACATATACTTTTAATAAAGGCATGCTAAATCATAGGGGCCAAACAATTCACAAGGAAAGTATTATTAACCTATACCTGCACTTTTTATTTAATTTACTGTAATTTAATCCAATAACTAATTTTCTTTTGAGAAACTTGACAAGTTGACATGGGAATATGGGATAAAGTGCTGTGTCAAAAATAATTGCGATTGGGATGATTAGCTAAACGTTTTTCTTAATCCTCCCTCAGATTTCCAACATTACTTATTACCGTTTTCAGTAAGAATCATCATTGTGTATAGAAGAGTAAAACCAAAATAATTAGCCCCAAAACCAATTATATAAATGTAGCCGATCGACGGGATTCGTGTCATGCTTGTTGTCTAGATTTGGTCGTACATTCTACAACTCGCCATCTAACGGTCGAAAAAAGAACGACGAAAATGACCATAGCTTTTGCCTGAAGCAAAAGACAACATAGGCCGCCCCATGCCCCCTTGTATTTCCTCATTATATTCTTAGCTCCGTGAACTAGTTCTTATATTCTCGTAGTTATGCGAAATAAATATGAAAATATCGGTAAAAATATCGCAGCGATTATCGCTGATAGTTATTTACGCGATGATCGCCCGATAGAAAAAATACGGACAATCGCTATCGCAATCGACAATACCCAAATGCAATATCACTTCCTATGCCCAATTAAAAGCATGCTATTTAAAAAAATTATATCTGATTCGACAACTTTCTATTAACATTTCCAATCCTTTTTGCACTATTTTACCTTTTTCGGGGGTTATGATTTTATAAATGTATGGGTTTTGAATTTACTTTACGTTTATCTGTCATAACAATATTATCTGATAAGTTTTAAATAGATGGATTTTCTGTAATTTAATTTTTTTATTCATTTCGTAGCAATTGACCTACACACTTATTAACTATTTAGTAGTATAACTTTCGTTTTCACTTTTTAGACTTTTTTAAAGTGAAGAATAAACTTCAAAACATTATTAATTTAAAGCATGTAACAGTTTAGTCAAATAAGATAAAAGGTCACTGAAGAAAGTCTATTACTGTATAAACTATAACATTTTAGATCCTCAAGTGCTAACAGTTGAAATTATTATTATTTTTTTTACTGATATTTGAATTAAAATGTTTCCATAAGAGAAAGTAAAATCAACTCAAAAGTCTATTTTTTATTTAAAAGTCTCCTAACGAAGGACTAAATCCGATTTACTTGACTTCCTATTGTGTATATCTTTAAAGATAGCAAAGCGCGCTTTGTGGCTCGCCGGGAGGATATGAATAATTCAGCTCCACTGAATCAGCTTCAAAGAAACTCAAACTAAGGCAAATTAGTCGAGAAAACGGCCCTCAAATTGGTGGTGAAATCAGCCGGTAAACGGGCTGGTAAACTGGTCGGTTCGATCGATATATCAGCAAATATGTGGGTGGAGAAACCGGTAGACTAAACAGTTCAATGGGCCTGCGGCCGGCAAATTGATCGGTCAAGCAGCCGGTAAACTTAGCAGTTTTAAATCGGGCCTGCGGCCGGCAAAATAGTTGGTAAAGAACCAACAAATGTGCTATTTCAATCGGGCCTGCGGCCGGCAAATGTGCGATATTTAGATATTATCAATTTAAGTTCATTTGCAACTGTTTATCCCCGTAAGATGACGTTTACACTAGCGCCACCGCTAGTTTTAAATACATTTAAATTGATTTCATTAACTTAAACTCAATATTTTTCGCTCATATTAATGTCAGCACACAAGAATAAAATTTCCGTTTTTTTAAGACCAAGATCGTTAAATTCTGTTGAGTCTGTACCGAGTTATTTGCGTTGATAAACAAAGAGACAGAGAGACAGAGAGACAGAGAGACAGAGAGACAGAGAGACAGAGAGACAGAGAGACAGAGACAGAGAGTCCAGGAGAGACGGCCGTGCTTTTTTTTACCACCCTCCCATTTAGAAGCTCTCCCTTTCGGGTCGCAGCAGTCTTCGTTTTTCGTTGTCTTTTTCCTGACTGCTGCGAGCCCTTCGGGCTCGCAATAATAAAAATAAAAATAATAACACATTTCAATTTATATAGCCCCCTTACACTCTTGAGAAGCCTGATCAAGAGCGCTTTCCTCATATTTTAATGTCATGCCCTATGCAGGACCCGCATTAGCTAGTAATGTGTATAATATATGAAAAGTGTGTGTATCTTTAAGGTATATAGGGGAGAGCGGGGCTGTTTGGGCCACAATTGTTAAAATGTGGTTAAAGTTGAAATTTCTCCTTATCTAAGAAAAGTTCGAAGTTTTCTTGGTACCATATTGTAGCCCTTTCTTTCTTCTTTCTAAACATTATTTTTAAAGTATTTTTTTGTGTAGAAATGGCTTTGATAAAAATGGTTTCGCGAAATCACTTTTTTGGCCCAACCAGCCCCACCCTTGGGGCTGAACGGGTCAGGTGAAAATAAAATCTATAGTTATTTTATATATCAGCTTTGATGATAATTAAATATATCAATCGATTCAGAATTTAATTTTCTTTCTGAAAATATGATTATTTTCTTATTTTGAATAGATTAAAGTATATAAAATTCCATAAAACGAAAGTAGTAGGCTAAAAGTTGGTTTCCTTAGTTGGCTCCGCCCAAAACAGCTGTTTTTCACGGAAAAAAGTGCTGGCCCAAACAGCCCTACAAAAAGACACTTCATTATTGTTTTGATTGTGAAGAAACAAGGCAACAATAGAAAAAAAGAAAGATGTAGTTCGAAAGGAAATTGAAAGGGCTTTTAAATGGTGTCAGTTAAAAAAATTAATGAACATTTTAAAGTTTCTAAATTTGATGGTCAATTTCAAAAAAAGAAAAAAATATTTACGGAAATCAACATTTTTTTGAATAACTTCAACAAAAATGATTACTTTTTTACCAAACTTGCTACACCAATGTGTCATACGGTTACACACATTGGGTAAAAAAATGGATTTTTTGTAGATTGAGGAAGACACTCAAAAGTCCACTGACCCAAACAGCCCCTGACCCAAACAACCCCGCTCTCCCCTACATAATGAATTTTGATGAATAGTTCATTAATACGCAGGTCTAATGAAGGATTTTATTTTTAGTTTAACGAAACAAAATGTGTAATTCATTTAAAGTTCAATATGATTTTAAAACATGAAGAAGTGGCAAAGTTCAGAATAGTGGGGAATTGTAATTGAATGGCAACGGCTTTCCATAAATGTCCGTTTGCATATAATTTACATGCAAAGTTGGTTATAAAATAATTCGAGTGCTCTTTGCTTTCTAATCAATGACAGCACGGAAAAGGAAGAAAAGATAATAAGGCATCGAAAATATTGAAATCGAATGAAGGTAAATATTAACGGGCTATTTAAAAATGCATACGGATTACAATTCGTAATAAAATATTTTAATAAACAACATGCATAATATGTGTATGTTTATTTCAAACTGTTGTCAGCTCGATTAATTGCGAGCGAAGCGAGCCTAATATGTCATTTCCCTGCAATACATTTCCCCTTGGGAGCATATACGTCATACAGCAGTATATAGTCTCTCCAAACTTTTTCGGGCCCCTCCGGCAAAACGTTTGTGCGTGTTGTTTCCGACGATCTGGGATTTTTCACATTTATATGTTTTAGTCCATTCGATAGGGAATTTCCGGAATTGAATTATCATATGTTTACTTTTCATCGTAATTAAACTTAGTGATTTTGATTTAATTAATTACCGGCAAGTTAGCATTAATCCGTTACCTAGCAACCATATGTTGTTGTTTTTCGTTCGTCTGCTTGACTTCTGCTGTATTTACGTATTTACGTGGTGGTGAAAGACGTAAACATGTGTATGAGAATTTCTTTCAGTATTTCCAGTTTGGATGAGGTACGTTTTGAAACACTTTTATGTATATGGATCGTTAACTCTTTTTATTTTCGATTTAAATGTTTCAGCAGTTCTTATTCGACTTGAAACTTTCTTAATTCATTATGAGCGAACGTGGTGCAACACTTTTACTATGTTGTTCATACAGTATAAATGATGAAGAGTTCCACCAATGCAACAATTATCACTATACCCTCAGGAATGGCATTCAAGAGCCGCTGCGTTCCATGCAAAATTCACTCTGCCTTCAAGAGTCTCTGCGGTTCTATCTAATATTCACTTTACCTTCATCCATGGACCATGGTATTCAAGAGCATCTGCCATTCCACCTAATATTCACTCTCTTTTAATGGTTTCGAAGTATTTACCCTAAAAGCCACTAGGCTAGTTCACTTAATGATATTTAAGTACTCACGCTATTCAAATTTTTTTAAATATATTTAATGTATTTACACTATTTTATTATTACATTGTCCCGCTATTTAATTTTAATGTTTAAACCAATAAAAAAATAAATATTTCAAAGAACAATTTCTAAAATCTTATTTATACCTTGTATCTCCATTTTTTCTTTTTTAAATATATTTAAAATAAATAAATAAATAAAAAATAAATCGATCTTCGATGTAAATATTGAACATTAGGTGGAAGGTATGGTGGCGTCACCATTTTTTTTTATTCCACTGGTCATATCCACAGTATAGATTTACAGTGTGTGTGCCCCACATTACTATCAATATAATATTCTATTTAAGATTACCAATCAGTAGCTAACAAAATATCAACATGTCGTTGATTAATAAAATATAGTATGCCTTAAATCAGCATGACGCATATTTCAATATATTATGTAGCCAAAGAAATGTATTAACCAATAAATTTATTCAATGAAACCATTTACGATTATAATATTATATATATTCAATAGTGTTATTCGCAAAAAAAATTCAAAAGAATACCATTGAATAAAAATACCTCCAACATACCCTTACCAACCCAATCGAGGTAGGGTAACAACCCAATCAAAATAGGGTGCTGGGAAAGTAATTAGCACGCGGGATGGGTTAGGTTAGGCTAGGTTAGGTTTGGTTAGGATATATAAAATAAATCCTCATACATCACACCACTTGTAACAGTCACCCCTAGCAGTGAAAAACCACACAACAAACGTGAAACACCAAAACATATAACAAAAATTAGACGATTATTTTTATCAACCCATTACTTCTATGAATTGGTTACTTTGCCAAACACTTATTTAATCCATATCAATCAATATACATTTGTTATTCAAGTTACAACCATTTTATTCACCTCACCCTAATCAAAATCTATTAAATCTCTTGAGATTAATTCAGGCGAAGTCTGAATTATCCTATTAACCGCGAGCAGAAAAGCTCGCTTTACTATCTTAGATGACGTGGGTTCTGAATAATCAAGTTACAGAGAATGACACGTCAGTGAACGTCAGATCTTCGAGCAGCAGTAAACTTACAAGAAGATTTACTGAATTGCGATTATCAAGATGGGTCCTCCTACCTTCAGTGGGGTACTGTTTTGTGTGCTTCTTTATGCTGTTTCATCATCTTTTACTAGTATTTCAGATAATAAAGGTATGCAAGTTTGTTAAATATAAGTGAACCTCAATTTTTTAAAGTAGATTGCTATTAGACATCTTTTTATTATAGTTCAAAAAGATTTTAATTGGTTATCTAATGCGATTAAATCAATTTTTATGTGCGTTAATTTTTTCAGAAAGTTTAGAAGACGAGCTTCGTAATCAGAAGAAAAGGATTGTGGTGCTGGAAGAGAAAAACGGTTTTCTTGAAGGAGAAACAAAAGAATTAAAGAGTATCGTAGGAAGCATGAGAACTGAATTAGACCATGTGAATGCTGAGCTTAGGAAAAATGAAAATTTCAAAGGGCAAATTCCTAACCAATTAGATACAATTTTACCTCATGCTAATGATACATTCAATCAATAAAATAAGCGGCCAGTACGGTTGCTTCCATTACAACTACTAAGGTATATACTACATAAGTGTTATTTTACAGATATCGACTGATTCAACAATTTAAAAAATCTATATATTAGTATCCTCAATATTAAATAAGTTCTAATAAAAAATCTCTTTTCTATTAAAAAAGGTATGACGATCCGAAGAACATTAGCGATGATAAGTTTCCAACGAGCTGCAGTGATTTGAATTTGATTGGCCATACTCTCAATGGAATCTACTTGACTAAATTCGAAAACAAATCTAATAAAATAGCAGCGGTGCATTGCGACTTCAGACCATTAACTGGATGCTCTGGAGCTTCCTGTTCAGGTGAGAAATAATTATAAATCAAAATATTGAACTAAACTCTTAGAACTTGTTACAATTTAAACTGATATTTAATTCTAATAGGTACAGAGAAATTAATCGGTTATTTGGACATCAAATACACTCCTGGAGTTACTTCTACGTTCAGAGAAACATAGCTATTAGTAGTACCGATCAACCCGAAGTGGTTCGCTTCAACGTTGAGCGATTTAATGTTGGACGAGCTTTGAATATGACAACGGGAGTATTTAGGGCCCCTAAGCCCGGAATCTATCAGTTTTCATTCTCACTTCTCAAAGACGCTTACACAAGGAGCTACATTCAAGTCCATTTACGTCTTAATAATAAGACAGTTATAGGAAAAGCATTTAGCGGTAATGGTTTTTACCCGTCCATGGTCTCTTTCCAGTCTTTCTACGTTCTACGTTTGAAAAAGGGCGATTCCATTGATTTATTTAAAAGGGAAGGGACACTTGAGTATAATACTGATTATATGAACCATTTTAGTGGCTGGCTATTGGAAGAAGATTTGCCAATAGATAATCTCTAGAATTATCCAGTCATTAGTATATTTTTACGAGGAGAAACTGACTTCGTTATGCTCATTTTCTTGTGAGTACGAAAAAACAAATGAGACAATGAAGAAAGTGGCGAAAAACATAAAAAAAATATTCTTTTTAAAAATATTAACTTTGATTTTAAAAAATTATTGATTCGTTCTCGATGAAGTAAACAACTTACCAACTTTTCTACCCACCGATTCTTTTCTTTCTTTATACTATTTTCTTTACGCCCCTATCATAATAATTTAATAAGAGTCAGTTCAAAAACCGAATAGCTAAAAATTAGAATTTCAATCTTAAAATCCATCTTTTGGAACACCTTTTTGCACTATTTTACTGTTCTTGTTGAGGTTTCAGAATTAATATTTTAGAAATTAGTTCTATATACTTTTTGGCTTATTCTTATTGAGGCAGCACTTCACACATACACAAAATATAAAATTAAAACCCACATCTTATTTAGTGTGGATGTTCAAAATTTTCTTATGAAGTCATGATCTGTCATGCTAAATATTTTTATCTATATGATGTACTGATAAACTGGTTGTTTTGAATAAATGGGTTTTATGTGGAATTATTTTTGATTTATTTCATTACTATAGGTCCACTTTTTAAATAATTATTTTTTATTGAATTTTATACATGGTTAATTATTTAAATTGATAAAATTGTTTATTGAATTTGTAAAAAATGAAGAAAATGTTTCTATTGTATGGACATATGTTTCGGATGATCAAGTTAAATCGTTTGTTTATGAACTATAATAATGAATTGGTTTTTTTATTATTTCAATATAAACTTTGTCATTTTTTTATCAGATTATTTTTAGAGGAAGAAATTCTATCATCACATGATAGTTTTAAAAATATATTTTTATGCATGGTATGTAGAAACAAATCATATTCGTGACACAATCTGTTTTTGATATACTATATGGATAGGTTATGGTCTGTGTAATCTCATTAAGATGCGTTACGCTGACTTTCGTTTCGTTATGCTGACCTGCATATTAATTCGTCGTAATTAAAAATGTCATAACTTGGAGTCGACTTCAAAGTCATGTGAGACCTTATTCCAGTTCTTTTCTGTGGGTAGAGTAAGCATGTCGTCGTCTAGTTCTAGTGACCAATTTAAAGATGAAATAAATCTGGACGATGAGTTAAAGTTCAAATTCGTTCCAATCCAAAATACTCAATCAGAATCTTTCCTCAAAGTATTCACTGGATACTACCCAGATGGATTGGTCAAAAGCGATCCCGGTGGTTTTGTAACAATACCTCGCGTTGCGCTAAATGCTGATAAATTTCCCAGAATAGAACCGAGGAAAGATGATATTTGGCTTTTCACTTTCCCCAAAACTGGTAATTATTCCGTAGATTATTGACTAAAAATTTAATTTTAGTTAATTTAACTGACCAATAATATTAGGGACTACTTGGGTGAGCGAGATGTTGTGGCTGATTCAAAACGATTGTGATTTTGAAAAAGCGCGCCAAATTCCATTATTTGAAAGAACTTTCTTCCCAGAGTATAATTATATTTCCTTATTTTGACACTTTCGCATAAAATATTGAGTATTATCTTAATTTAGGGCGGTTTATCTGCTGGTTGCATCTGAGCTTAATTCAAATCCAGCAGCATTAGGGTGCTCCAAAATGCATCAACATTTTTTATTTCAATCGGCCTTCGAATATGGCATTTCAAATGTAGAGAAAAACATTCTGGCCAAAAATCAGATTTAAAAAAAATTATTTAGACCTCGCGCAATGACTTTGAAATTTTGAATTCCTTGATTTTTTGTGGTTGCTTAACCGTATTTCTTGTCATTTTCAAATCTCAATGTTGGCCTTTTTTCTAAAAATCAATAAGATTCTCTTGAAGGGATTGTACAAATTTGGCTATAATCGAAAGTAATTTAGACCTCGCGCAATGTCATAATATTCCTTCACTTTGGTATTTTTTATGAGTTTTTCCCATAAGAGGTATAGCAAAAAAAATATTTTTTTGTGAAAAAATAAATAATATTTTTCTGCCAATTTTTCAAATGAACTTTGAAGCTAATATAATTTAAATAAAGATACTGGAAAGAAAAAAAATTTGAATGAAAAAAAAAATATTTTTATCGACTTGCGAAGTTTTCTAATGCTATAGCTTTAAAGGCAATAACAGATCAAATTTTTTTTTTTAAATTTGACCAAAATCATGAAATTGGACATGTATTTTTAAATTGCGCGAGGTCTAAATCATCTCCAATTTTTAAATAATTTATTCACTATCTTCAAAAGAACTATTAGTATTTTTAGACAAAAGGCCGATATTGACATTTGAAAATAACAAAAAATACGGTTATGCAACCAGAAAAGCTCAGAAAATTCAAAATTTCAAAGCTATTGCGCGAGGTCTAAATATAATTTTTAAAATCGGATTTTTGGCAAGAATAGTTTTCTTGATGTTTGAAATACAATATGTGAAGGCCGATCAAAATAAAAAATATTGATGCATTTTGGAGCACCCTAAGCAGCATCATCGCAATCAGGGCCGGCAACTGAGATCAATCAAGCACCTTCACAAAGAATAATCAGGCCTCATTTACCAATGTATTTGTTACATGCAAAGATTCTAGACACAAGTAAAGTATTACATGTTATATGCTTATATAGCTATAAACATATTAATTTTGATCGCTACAGGTTGTATACGTGACACGCAATCCAAAGGACGTAATCGTTTCCTTCTACTTTCACCACAAATTAATGAAAGGACAGGGTTTGAGTGACGAAACTACTGTAGACGAATTTGCTGAGTATTTCATGAACAACGAAGGTGGTGTAAAACAAAATCACATACATTTTGAATATGAAATTAATAAAATTGAGTAAATTATATTATAGTGGTGTATGCGCCATTCTTTCCACACGTCTTGGACGCTTGGAGTAGACGAGAGCATCCTAATATGCACTTTATATTCTACGAGGATTTGAAAAGGGTTTAAAAGACTTAATAACAATTGGAATAATAGCTGAAAAATTAATTAAAATTTGAAAAAAAGGATTTGGTAGGAGAAATTAAGACAATGGCTGCATTTTTAGGAAAGGAACTAAGTGAGGCACAAATAGATCTACTAAAAGAGTGGGTGGAAAAGAATTTGGCAGGAACAGATCTAAAATTTGTTTCAGAATTACCAGAGCAAGATTAAAAACGATGAATGATAGTACTTAGTATATTACTATATTATAATCGTTACATTTTTAAAATTTTATTTTAACCAATAAAAAATCTAACTTGTAGGAATTTTATTTTGTTTTCTTCTGATCGGCATAGAATGAATAGAATATTGCTCGATAATAAATGAATGCGCAATCGCGAATAATAAAACAAAACAAATTAAAATTATTTATTTAAATAAGGAACAGTTTTTAAAATGTGCTGATTTATGTTCGAAATGAAAAGGCAAGTGCTATCAAATTTTGAAAATTTCAACTATAACCTGTATAATTAACTTTAATTAGAACCATTTTTTATTGTTAGTGACATCATAGAAAATTTAAATTACGTTGCTTTTTAATCCAGTCGTGATCGTCTACAGTGAAGTGAAGAGGGAAACTATGGTATCATGTGTAGCAAGTGCCATGTATTCGCTTCCTGTCCCTCTCTTAAAACGGTCTATTTTTACACGCAAATTTCATCTGTTTATAAAATTTTGACAGAAAAACCGGAAGATATGGCAAATGGACTTTACTTGTCGTTTCATCGCAAAATGTTCGAAAAACGGAAAAAGAGGCATTTTAAGAGACATTTGGCAAGGTTATATTTAAACAACCTGGCAAAATAACGCTTCTAGTTTAATGGACCAATTTCAACAAATAGCCGTTGAGAAGTAGCAAAACTTTGGTCTCAGTAGATGGTATAGGGGAGAGCGGGGTTTCTTGGGACAGGGGTTACTTGAGACAGCGAGGTTTTGAGTATGTTTCAATTTTTTTAAATCCCGTTTTTTCAGGAAACATGCGCATTACTGGTCCGCATCTTGACAAAAAATTTCATTCGAAAATGTTGAGTAATTTAGGCTGTAGTGGATGAAATGTATTTTTCGACTTTTTGGTCCGAAAAAATGAAATTTTTAAACTAAAAAAATTGGTCACTTATGTTTGAAGAATAAAAAAACGAGTTAGGCCATTTGAAAGGAAATTCAATTTACTTTATCTTTGCTGAACATTACATTTTTCTATCTCTGTTAGTTGAGTTGCTATTAAGGTAATAATGTGCGTGTAGGTACAGATGGGCTACTTGGGACATCGAGACGGGGGTTACTTGGGACAATGCAAGGCCATATAAAAGAAGGGGGAGACAGCGCGCGTGACGCGTTTTCGACCAAAAAAAGTTTTCGACATATTTTGCCATTATGGCATGCTATTTTTTTAAATATAAGTATAACGAGAAATCTAGTTTAATTCTGATTCTAGATCATTTTGACAGAAGATTTAAAAAGAGAAAAGAATAGGCTAAGAGAAAAGTAATTGAAGTATATTGTGTGGCGTTACTTTTCTTATCAGATCTCATCGGTCGTTTATAGAACATCGTAAGTAAAATTAGCTACTTGTACGATACTATAGTTATCACTGTCCAATAAAATACACAACATGCGCTTAAACATATAAATAAAATAATTCTATTGGGCTTCCTTTAAACTATAAACAAAACCATCTCAATTTTGTTTGAATGTACTTTATTTTTGAATTTTTTATGAGCTTTGAAAAAAATCAAATCCATCAGTGTTAATGAAGGCGACCTACATAGATAGACGACTGTTCATTGATATTCTGGATTTTGAATTTTCTACATGTAGGTATTCTGGCTACATTTCATTGACTACCTTTTTGAATTATCTCAGATTCTCTTCGACCTTCACGACAATTTTATTTTATTTTTTAGATTCTTTGCGAAAAGTCCAAGGATTCGTGGAAGTTCGTTCATGGACCACCATAATGCTGGGTATGATATATTTTTAATGGGTATATTTTTATTTATTTTACTATTACCCTACTAGTACGTATATTTGCAATGGTATGTGTTCAATGCAACGTAACTAAAACAAACACTTTTGAATACAACTCTACATTTACAAGAATTTTGTCAAGATATAAAACATATAACTAGAACCATTTCTTCGTGGGGAGGAAAGGGACCGAGAGTGGAGGGTTGTGCTCTTCACTAATGAGCATATCTCAATGTGCTGTTTTTAAAAAGAAATGTCGGGATCCATTTATACTAGAGTATATCTTACTATGCGAGAATAACCAAACCTAGGGGACAAGGATACGTATGAATTTTCTTCTACATTTCTCCAAGCGTGCGACTAATATCTGAAGTTAGTTTTCCCAGTGCATAGCTAGTATATGGATGTTCAAGCTTAATGAATACAGAATAAAGAAAAAGGGAGTCCTTGCTGAGACTTTTGGGCTGGTCAACATCGCTTCCGTCACAACAATTGATTCCATTTTCACGCAGCAGCACACCAGCCTTAATAAATTCATATAATTTCCCTTTGATAATAGTTGCATTTCTACTACAGAGGCAATGGAGAGCATTCCACCCTTTCCCATCCAGAGCATCAACTTTAACTCCGTGATCGATTAAAATCTGAATTCTTTCAGCCAAATGACTTTGTTTGTACTCAATACAGACTTTATGCAAGACATTGGCTCCATCTTTATTAGTTGCGTTCACATTCAAACCAATATCAATAAGAACTCGAGTGATTTTCGTAATAAATAATTCACTTTCAGCAGGAGAGCTGGTAAACTGATCTTTTTTGTACAAGAAAAAGACTGGAGTTCTTCCTTCATGGTCTCGATCGTTGACGTCGAGATCATGTTGAGCAAGATAAAGGATGGCATTACATACTATCTCGACTTGCTCCTTTTCCTCAATGGGTGAATAAGAGTAACTGGAGTATTGTCTACTGCAAATTGAATGAAACGCATTACTCCCTGTGTGACTTAATACATTTACAGGTACGTAAAATTTCGTGAGCAGCAATCTGATTCTATCCCCAAAGTTAAATAACCTGCCATACTGGCACATATGGTGCAGAACGTTCATACCATCCTTGCTGTCCGTGTCATTCAAATTTAACCCACGATTTATGAGAACCTCTGTGATGGAAGTGAGAATGTCAGTGTTAAAATTGGAAGAGCAATATAGTTTTAGAAACAAGTCGTTTTTCCCCCAAGGCCCTTTTAAGTCGATTCCCGCATCAAGAAGAACAGTTGTCATTTTGATGAGATGATTTTCACTAATACTTTGGGAGAGCCGAGTAATAAGAGAGCAGAGGGAGAACGTGTAACTGATTTTTGCTCCTTGATCGATTAGTGACTCGATTACCAGTTCACGTTTGGATTCTTTTAGCTTTTTCATTGAACAAATCATATCCGATATATTACTAGCGTTTTCGTTTGCTGGCATACCAAGATAAGCCCCTTGGTCGATGAGTCGAATAACTCTGTCCGTTTGCATATTGTATCTTATGTGTTTTGAAGATGGATTAAAGTATCTAGTAAAACAGAGTGCTTTTAACTCTGTAAACTTTGCTGTCATCTTTTGTGGAAAATTAACGAAGTAATAAGTTTAAATGGTTGTAAAGGGTTCACAATATAAGAAGCTATTACTGTATAATCGGTCGATTTAAGTCCTTCTATGACATCAATTAAAGATATTCTCCGGTCAACATCATAGTCCAGCATTCGTAGAACAATATTCCTCGCAAACCACGACTCCTTCATAGCCTCATTCAGAGCTTAATACAAATTAACATGATATATGTATGTTTAGTATTTATATAGGTAAATAACAATTTAAAAATATTACCTTTTAAATTGGTAGGTTTGCAGTCACGGATGTTGGATGGAATACTGCCCATTCCGAAAGGATGATTTCCACCGCTCAGAATGTAAAAGAAAACGGCACCGGCAGAAAAATTGTCACTTTTGATCGTTCCTCTTTTCACGTTTCCATCTGATGAATATTTATCATCGTCTATCATCTTCAGAATTTCAGGCGCAAACCAGTCCATGGTCCCCTTCACTCCTGACGCTGTGTAGGTCCCTCGTTCATTTACAGGTCTGCACAGTCCAAAATCTGACCATTTTAGTGCGACAGAACCAGTTTTCGCGTCAACTGAGATGAGAACATTGTCAGGTTTTACATCGCGATGAACTAGTCCCATGGAATGAATATAATTTAGGCCTTCAGCTAATTTAATGAACGCCTCTTTGTCAGAAGGTATGGATCCATTGTATTTCGCGGGGTCATCATCCGGAAAGAAGTTTTTTTCATTAATTTAAATTAAATATTTTTGCTACAATATATTACTTAAAATCTTCATCATTTTCAACGTGCAACAACCTGATGACATTGGGTGGTCTAGTAATCTTAAGGCTTCTTCTTCTCTTTGATTATCATTGGCGACCATTTCTTGTTGCATTCTTTTGACTGCAACTGGTTTTCCATAAAGTTTGCCACTGTAAACAATGGCAAATCCACCTCTGCCAAGAATTATTGAGCGATCGTACACTAGTCTATTTCTAGATTCACTTTCCGAGGCGGTTGAGCTCATTGTTAATGGAGAAAGATGTTCGTCTTTATCCATCTGCGTTTATAAAAGCGGTTAATATTTCAATTTTAAATAATGTGTTTAGAATCAAAACAATCATATTTACTTATTGTTATTTGAAATAATGAATACGATGAATACTGCAAGAAAAAAAACTTTTGAGCACCAAATCAGATAGAAACTGAAGGTGAAATTCTAAAACACAGCACTCCGTGCTCTGAAAAAATGATAGCTCTTATCAGTTAAACGTTAGCTTTAGACTTGTAATTCATACACAAAGATACGTGCTTACATATATGTGCAGACAATTTTTGTCATCGATTTTTTAATCATTTCTCCGATCGATTTCGATCATTTCATTTATTGAATTAAATGAATTAGTTGTAATGCTATTTTTAACTGTCTGAAAGATTAACTAGCAATGTTGTCACGCCATCAAGTCACTCGAAGTTAATTTTTACAGATTTTATTTCTGTCACAACTTTAGGAATAGAAAATATAAGGAATTTAAAACTAGATCACATAAATATACAGTTTCTACAATTGACTAAATGTAACATGTATTTTTTAAAATACAAATCTATCTTTGAATACATATTTTTAACATGCTGCAGGACACATTTGTCTTATGGTATTTATATGTTTTTAAAATGTAATGATAACAACACAGGTTCAAAAATATAGCACCAGAATATTTTTAATGAGACGAGGATACGCGATTATACATATTTCTTTGTGCTAAATTTATGGAGAAAAAACAGTTTGAGGCAATCAATTGCTAGAAGGATTTAGGTTGAACTATTCAATCTCATCGATGAAGAAACAATATACACAAATGCATGGTCACTAAGACCTTCGGGTTTAATGCCGTAAATCCCACCATCGATTCCGTTTTTGCGCAAGAGCACACCTGCCTGCAGAAACGGCTCTATTTCTTTCTTATTTCCGAAAATATTGATTTCATCCTTGCCCAACATCCAAGCAGCCTCCATAAATGACCCTCCTTTCCTCTCGCTAAATTTTTTATCTCTGCTGCAAAGGCAATGAAGCGCATTCCATCCTTTCCCATCCAGAGCATCCACTTTTACGCCATGATCGATTAAAATCTGAATTCTTTCCGCTAAATTATCGTGTCGTACTCTCTACAAACTTGATGAAAACGTTTGCTCCATGAATGTTGGTTGCGTTGATACCCAAACCAAGATCTACTAGCAATTTAGTTACTTTTGTTACGTAGTGCTTAGTTTCGATGGGAAACCTATCAAAAGAGCCAGTTTCGTATGGGCAGAAGAGGGGGGTTCTTCCTTGGTCATTCCGCCCATTGGGGTCTACTTTATTTTTAGAAAGATACACTATGGTATCGCAAACAGTTTTAGTTATTTCAGCCTGCTCTTTCTGAATCTTGTCTTTGTCCCCGTCGATTATTTCAGAAGAGAAACTCCTACTACAGATGCAATGAAGTGCATTTCTTTCTTTACAATCTAAAGCGTTTACAGGTACGCCAAAGTTCACGAAAAACCTGATTCTATCCACTAAATTAAAATCCCTTCCATACTGACATATCTGATGCAGAACGCCGAGAACGGTTTGGCCCATTCTGTCTGTCTCATTGAAATTTAGCCCACGATCGATGAGGAATTTCGTGATTGAGGCTAGAATATCTCTGTTTACCCAAGAGTGGGTGTACAAATCGATGAATAAATGATTTCCTCCGAGAGGATGTTTTAAATCAATTCCTGCTTCAAGAAGTTATTATATTTATAAGATGGCTATCGCTGATTGGGTTTCGAAGATTTATCAACCAAAAAAGGGTATACATATAATAAATTCTTTCTCCATTATTTACTATATATTCTCAACTATTTTCTTGACTACTCGTTCAAGACTGGTTTCGTGTAGCCTTTCCATGGAACAAACTGCTCTCAGGACACTTATCCCTTCGTTTACAGGAATTCCAAGGGTAGACTCTTGATCGACGAACCGACGCATCCTATCTAATTTAACATCACTGACCTTGTCTTTGTGCGAATGATTATGATCTTCGCATAAATTTTTCATTTCAATAAACTTTACGGATGCCGGTATAAAATAAAAAGTTCCAAATCAGTAAACAAGCTATAGTTTGTATTAAAACTTAAATTAATTGATTTAAGAAATTTAGTATTTCTGAGTATTGGGTGGATTAAGTCTTTCGGTTGATTTGCTCCAACAAATCCTTTTATCACCGCCATTTTCAGTCATTTTAAGAATGATTTTTCTTCCAAACCAAGAGCTTCCCAAATCTATATGTGTTATAAATGAATGTTAAATCATGGTTAAACAATGAAAAAATCATATTTTATTTATATAAATGTGTGTGAAATATGTCTAAGGAGGTACTGGTCTGCAAGACTCTCTTTAATGGAAACTGGGTACCCGTTGTACAGGCATCCGCATATTGATCTCCAGTTTTTCTAACTCGTCTTTGTAACTCCCATGTTAGCCTTATGAAGCTACCTGGATCCACCTGGTGGAAGCCGGGGATTAATTCGCGGATGCCTGTACGTATCCTACTAGCCTATCTCCTTTTCTCTAATGACTATGAGTGTTGTAATAAAGAAATCAAATTAACCGAGTTAATGTGTACATTAAAAAGCAAAAATGTGTATTTAGACTTCGGTTCGGTATTCCCATCAGCCTAGGAAGTAAGAAGAGAGCATGTAGACTTAAAGAAAGCAGATATCAAATTCTTATCACACGGCTGCGTTTGTGTTATCTCGATAAATAATTATTATTGCGAGCGTAGCGAGCTTAATAACTCATTTCTTCTCCTATTCATTTCCCCTACGGGTATATGGATCGTATAGTAGTTCTCTCAGAACTTTTCAGAACCCTGAGGCGTGTTTGTGTGTACTAATTTTCTAGCCTTTCTGGGATTTTTAATCAAACGTTTATATAGTTCATTCGAAAGGGAATTCCATTTTCTAGATACATTTTTCGGGAATTTTCGTTAAAATAAGTAATTCTTTTGTTATTACCGATTCCTTTTTGTTCCCATATCGGTCGACGTAAATTAAGTGCCTAGCAACCGTGGAACTTCCATTTCCATGGAAAAGACGCAGACTCGTTTCTAGGGAGAATTTCGTCTGCTTGTAGTGATTCTGTTTGTTTTTTTCTACTGTTTATAGGAAGAATCTCCCTTTGTCTTGAATTGTAGGTGATATCTTGATTCGATTCGTTCAGAATTTTAATTTATATTTACTTTCTCATTTATCGAATTTCATTTTTACATCCTTTTTTATCGAATTATTTAGTTATTCGATACCGACTACTCGGTCGCTACGATGGTATAGTTAGCTAAATGATTATACTTAAAATTTTCCTCATGATTTCAAAAGAAAACATTGAAATTTATGGACGTCGTCAGTATGACCTGGTTAATGATTTATAAATTACGAATTGACGATCGTAAAATGCATTCTTGGGATACTGAACCGATACGAACAACTATTAATCAAATCTATATCAGATGGTTCTGTGAAAACGAATTAATATGCGGGATGGGTGCGGGATGAGTTAGGTAATGTTAGGTTATACAATTACATCATTAATCAACCATTCATTAAACATAATAGATTTCCAGTCAATAAACCGATTCCAATAACCTAGATTACATCCAATAAAGTCATAATAATCAAATTTCTACCAGAGGTTGTGGAAAAAAAACAGGTTAGGCTGGGTTCGTTTAGATTTATTATATAATTCATCTGTCTTTAAATAATCGATGAAAGGCAATAAACTAATACCAATAACTTTGGCTTTGCCTAAATCAAATCCAAACCATTAACTCAGCCACATTTAACTAGTGTTTTAGTAGTAATTTATTAGTTATTAATTAGACACACAATCAAATAATACTTTAACCATTCTCTTATACAACAATCAAGTGCAATCAATTCCGTTCAGCTTCCTCCTACCAAAATTCAAATCAACTCTTTAAGATTAATTCAGGCGAAGTCTGAATTATGCTATTAACCGCGAGCAGAAATCACTTTACTATCTTAAGTAGGCTGTTGACTAGTAACAGCTGCATTAAGAATGCAGCATGTAACAAAAAATTTACGAAGCAGATCATCATACAAGGACACAAGTAATTTCATTTCATCTACAATAAATTGTATTAATTATTTCTCAACCAGTTTTTTTTTAATACTAAAGAGTACTATAATTACAAGCAGGACAAGGAAGGGTCTTACAGATTATTATTAGAGAGATGTGTTCAACGTGCGATGGTTTATAAGTGCAATTGATTTATAAAGAAAGTTAAAATAACTGCATTTTTCCTAATTTTTCCTGCGAAATTCTTTATACAAGTTTGAAAATCTGATAGATGAACTTGGTCGATATCAAATTTATGGCGATGGAAAAAAGATAAAAGGCTGATTCTTCAAGACTAGCACTTGGTTCAGAGTGAAATTCGAGAATTCAATTTTTTACTAGTAATTTTGCAGAACTAAATATTGTTTCTGTGTCGCTTTTCACGAAGCTCCAGTGCCTGTTACAGAAGTAATGAAGTGCGTTGAACCCTTTTCTGTCCGATGCATTAATTTGGATTCCTTTCTTGATTAATAAGTCTATCATTTTAACCAAAAAAATGTCCGAATGTTTATCACGAGTTAAATGTAGAACATTTATTCCATCCTGATCGGCACCATTGATGTCAACACCTCCTTGAATAAATAAATCGGTGATTTCGCTATATATTTTGGTTGAGATACCATACTGCAAATCCATGATCTCCCGACGACCATAAAAGTGAAAAAGTAGATTTAAGGCCCGTTCACACTAGAGACTTTGAACCTCGATTTTTAAGAAAATATTGAACCAGTCGCTTTCAAACTTGGTAGGCAAACTATTCTAGCAGAGATTAACTCACAATAGAAAAATAAAACCTATCCGTTAAGCATTTTTCCTAAAATCGAGGTTCAAAGTCTCTAGTGTGAACGGGGCTTTACTTTCAACTTCGTCCTCTAACTTTGCATCGATTCCGATTTTACTGTTAGGGCTCTTTTGGAACCTTCATATGCGATGGAATAAAAGTTTCGGCATAAGTAATGAAGCGAGTTGAATCCTTTTTTGTGTATTGCATCAACATTAATCCCTTTCTTAATTAACACGTCTATCATTTCAACCAGCTCAGTTCCATTATGCATAGAACCAATAAAATGCAGGAGATTTATTCTATTCTTATCGGTTGCATTAATGTCAACTCCTTGGTGAATAAATAAATCTGTGATTCTAAACATTTCCTTAAAGTATCCATAAAAGTGGAAGAGTGGATTTCTTCCATCTTTATCTTTTAACTTGGCATCAATTCCACTATTTAACAGCACCAATGTTGCGCTTTTTAGTTCGTTTGACTGGAATGTACGGTTTTTCAATAAGCAATGAAGTGCATTGAAACCTCTGTTATCTAAAGCGTTTTTGTGAACCCCTTTGTCGATCAGTAACTGCATGAAATCAATTTATTCGGGATGGAAAGTTCTCGTTGCAGTAAACATGCAAAATAGTCTTTCCATCCTTAAAAATGGAATTAATGATCCCTGGCTCTTTCTGAAGTAGAATATCTATAATTTTGGCTAGGAATCCATTTATGGTGCTGAAGGGAACCCGTTCGTAGTTTTGAGTCGTGTAAAAGTAAAAAAGAGGGTTTCTTCCTAGATTGTCTTCATTTTTGACATCAACTCCGCTATTGCAAGAAACGATTCACAGCATTCAGCTGTTTCATTGTCTCTTTCACTTATTTTTCCACAAATGTCACATAATAGGTAATAAATTGTGTTGTATCCACTTTATACTTACACTTTGAGAATTCACGGAAATTCCAAAATGAGATGTTAGCAGCTGAATTCTTACAGTTAAATCAGGGCCAATGTAGCTTCTGCAAAGGTTGTAGAGAACATTCAATCCCATCATCCGTCATTGTTATTAGGTGCATTTCAGTGACTTTGGGAAGATTATCAATGTCGTGGAGGCTTTTGGCGCGTTTTAAAAATTTGTTTACATTTTTTTATTTTTCAATTTTTTTTATCGTGTTCAAAATCAAGTTTAATCTTAAAAACAGCTTAAAACTATGGTATATTGCAATAATTTTTCGAGTTTTGATGATTTTTTCAAAGAAATACATAGCTTCATAAGACCATGTGTTAAAAAACGCGCCAAAGGGCGCGTTATAAATTTGATCACGGGGGTGGGTAATTTTTCTTCAAATTTAATGAAACTTGGAGGGAATATATATTCTGCCCATGTCTACATTGTGTAATAACGCCGTCAAAAAATAATCGTTATTTTTTTAGATATTACGCAATAACCACTCAAAATCACCCATTTTTGCAGTTTTATGCAACCGGGACCGATTATAATTTTTTTTTCAATAATTAAAAAAAGTGATGTTTATTTTACCACATCATAATAATCGTCGCCATCAAAAACAAAAAATAAGTCGGGAAAATACGCCCTAGGGGAATCCAAACCAACTGTTCTTCCTTTAAGAATTAGCTCATTTACAATACGTATTGCTTCCTGCAAGTTTTCTTGGCGAAGTTGAGTAACGAACATCTCGTCTTCAGATTTGTTTATGTCTCCCCCTTGATCAATAAGACGAAAGAAGCGATCTAGTTTTACGCTAGTAATCTGACGACCGCTGGTGACAGGTTTCCAAATGTCACGCAACTCTTTTACCATGTCTCTTCCCTTCATAAGTTATAAATAAAAGGGAAAATTAATAAGGAAATTGTCAGTTAAAAATTGTAAATGAAATGTTGCTTACGGTATATTCTGCAATTTTCAGTTCTTCAATTACTTCCCTCAAAGAAATCCTTTGGCTCTCATTGGCGACCATTTTCTCGATTATGGTTTTTGAAAACCACTTACTGCCAAGTGCTAAGAGTGAGAGGTATGCAAACGTATAATTTGAAACAAAATCGCAAACCTGCAATGATTGATTTTCTATCAAAGCAAATACCTTCCATGTTCACTCTCTTGTCTGCAACAACATTGCTAGGTATGTTGTAGCTTTTAAACTGCCCAAATGGGTGGTTTCCACCAGAAAGCAAGAAGAAAAAGACTGCACCAGCGGAGAATGTATCACTTTTAATCGTTCCCCTCTTTGGGTTATCGCCAGTGATCGAATCATCCGGGTCATCCTGCATCATTTTGAGAATTTCGGGAGCAAGCCAGTCGTATGTACCCTTAACTCCTGACGAAGTGTAAGTTCCACGTTCATTTACAGGTTTACTTAGTCCAAAATCAGACCATTTCAAAAGAACAGAATGATGGCCAGTAATTGATATAAGGACATTTCCGGGTTTTACATCTCGATGAACTAGTCCTTCAGAATGAATGTAGTCAAGTCCTTCAGCCATTTGAATGAAGGCGTCTCTGTCAGAAGGAATAGGCCCATTGTACTTTTTTTTATTCGTATCTGGAAGGAAGTAATAGTCCAAAGATGCATCGCACAACTCCAAAACAAATGATCTAAATAAAATTAAATTAAAAATTACAAATTACAAATAAAATTATTTTTTTAGTTGTAATTAATATGATTTTTTAAAATCAAATTGATTGAGACTCAAAATTACTTGAAATCCTTGTCATTTTCAACATGTATTAAACGGATGACATTGGGATGGTCTAGTCGTCTCAATGCGGCCTCTTCCCTTTGAGCATAAATTGCAACCATAACTTGACGAAGTCGTTTGATAGCCACTGGCTCCCCATCAAATGTACCCCGGAATACATCAGCGAAACCTCCCCTGCCTAAAATATTTGAACGGTCGTACTTTATCCTTTTTTCGTTTTCCGTGGTTTCCAATTTGCTCTTTTTGGTTGGTGTCGGGGTACCCTCGCTCATTTTAAAGCTTCCTAATTGTAAACAAAAAAAGAAATAAAAAGAAATGTACAATACTTAACAAAAGTTGAATTATTCATGCAATCACGCAATATGGAAGAAGGGTAGCAATAAGAGTTTCCAGTAATATTACATTGATGTATGCAGACTAAGATTGATGAATAAGTTGATGGTGATAAAGCATAAGAGCTTAAAACAATTACTGGTCAACACTCAACAGCTGAAGGTGAAATGATGCTTCAATGTCTCTAACTGGTTCCAAAAGGTAATTGTTTTATAGCATTAATATTTTCACTTCGTTTTGTTAGTAGTGGATACAAATGACACAAAATGGCGTTGTAGATAACATCTTCTAGACGATAATCCGGAATATTATCTTCCATGCCAACTAGTGGATTAAAAATTTCGATAAGAAAATTGTCTTCTAAACTAGAGCTATCTAGTGGTCAAGCATATCAGTAAGGATCTACTATTGAAAACAAATGTAATGTAGTTTTATACTCATATAATGAATACACATATCTAAAAAATATGACATATTAAAATGATACTAAGCTTTTTTTTAATTCAATTTAATTATATTTTTATTGAAAGTTCAAACTTATTATTACTTAATGATAAGTGTTTATAAAATTTTATTTTTTAAAATTTAGACATTTACATTTATTATTAGTTTAAATATGTATTGTTGACTAATAAAAAAATGTCTATACTTTTTGTTGCAGTTTTGCACAAAAAAAGTAATTAAGTACTGTACTGCATTGTAAGTACATTCACTGTGACTGCTAATAAGCTATATATTGTATTACATAGTTATATTTGTAGTACTGTATAGCTCGTAAAAGGTCTTATACATTATTGAAGATATTTTTAACTATGCATTATGTATTCAATCGTCATTCAACAGCCACAAAATTTAACTGGCGAACTACAATTCTCATAGTTTTTATTTTAAAGAAATAAAATGTTAAAATACAAGTTTGAAAAATCTGTGTGCATTTAATGATTTGATAAAGTGTCACAGTACATTTTAAAAGAATGGCGCGGCCTTCTTAGGACGATGTTATAACAAGTAAATTACATGGAGGGTTCTTTCTATTGTAATGAAAGTTTTGCAAGTTGACTACTTAAATGTAACGTTAGCTCGTCAAGGGCATGGCTAGAGAGAGGTTCAAGTTTCCAGAATAAATTATACATGAAAAGTTGATGGTTATTAAAACTTTCGGGCTTAATGGTATCATCTATTACACTTTTATTATCGATGACTCCATTTTCACGCAAAACCACACCCGCCTCGATAAATGTCCCTTGATTCTCTCTAATGAATTTTTCATCTCTACTACAGAGATGATGAAGTGCGTTCCATCCTTTGTCATACAAAGCATTGACTTTAATTCCGTTATCAATTGAGGTATGAATTCTTTCAGTCAAATTACTTCGTTGGTATACCCCACAAACTTGATGCAAAACATTCGCCTTATCTCTGTCAATTGCATTGTTATCCAAGACAAGGTTGATTAGAGTTCGAGTGACCCTGTTAACAAAGTATTTAGTTCCAAAGGTATTGTTAGAGGTAACGAACTAGTTTGTATCATACACTTGCTTCTTTCATTTACAGGGATTCCAAGGGTGACATCTTGATCGATCAATCGGTGCATCTAAATAAATGTGTCTTTCTACTTTAATTAAATTGTGTAAGTATTATACCATACCGAGTATTGGACAATTTTAAGTTTTTCGATTGTATCGTTTAAAGCAATTCTTTTCTCAACGTCTTTGTGAATCATTCACAGAATAATTTTTCTGGCAAACCATTAGCTTCCCAAATCTATGCGTAAAAACGAATAATTTTAAAATTTATTATAATAAGAAAGTGTTACACACACAACCTACCTTTTTTATTTAGGTCTTTGCCATCACAGACATTCGATGGAATACTGAGGCCCTTCTCGAAAGGAGGATTTCCACATCTAAGTATGTAAAAGAAAACTGCACCAGCAGAAAAAGTATCACTTTTAATGGTTCCTCTTTTAATATAACCATCAGGAGAATTTTCCACCATTTTGAGGATTACTGGAGCTAACCAGTCAATCGTTCCTTTTATTCCTGAGGCTGTGTAGGTCCCTCGCTCGTTCACGACTCTACATAGTCCAAAATCAGACCATTTTAGAAGAACTGAGCCATCTTTGTTCGAAGAATTGGTTGAAATTAAGACGTTGCCAGGTTTAACATCACGATGAACGAGTCCTTTTGAATGGATGTAATGAAGCCCTTCAGCCAATCGAATGAAGGCATCCTTGTCAGATGGAATTGATCCCTTATATTTCTTCGGATTATCATCAGGAAGGAAGTAGTAATCCACAGATGCTTCACATAATTCCAAAACATAGAACCTTTTTTTAAAATAGTCAACCGCAATAAATCACCCGTAAATAGTTTGTTGAATTTATATTATACTTTTTCATACCTAAAATTGACATCTTCGTCTTCGTGTAACAACTTTATGATGTTGGGATGATCGAGTTGAGTTAAAGCTTCTTTTTCTCTTTCGCAGTCTAAGGAGGCGCTGGTCTGCAAGACTCTCTTTATATGGCAACTGGGGACCCGTTGTACGTACCCCGAAAAACATCGGCGAATCCTCCTTTTCCCAAAATTGTCGAAGAGTCTGAAGGATCGTACTCCATTTTGTATTACTTTTTTTTCTTAGTTTAAGAAATCAAATAAAAGATAAAAATTTACACTACTATACCTATAAGTATACTGTTATTTATACTATTTATATATAGTACCAATAATATCTAATAAGCCTATACTTACTGTTTGCTTATGACCATGAGTGTTGTTACGAAGAATGTACGTAAAAAACAAGATGAGCTATCTAGATTTGGATTCTTTATTCCCATAGTCCATACGCCTAGAAAGTATAAAGCGTGAATATAGAGTTGGAGAAAGCAAATACCACATTTTTATCACACGACTGCGTTTGCGTTATCTCAATAGATAATTATAGCAAGCAGGCAATCGACGAATTATATCTGCGTCAAACATACATACAGCAAGGGACAATAATTCTTTTAAACACATCGTCGTACATTTCATGAGATCTATAGTAAATTGTATTTAGCAGCAAGTTATTTATACTAAAGAATAATTTTAAACAGGGTCTCTTACAGTTTATAAAAGAAATGTATTCGTGTGTTGGATTTATAAATGCTTAGCAGCTAAGCTATGTTCGATTGTGGTTCAGTACGAAAATCATTGACATAAGATTTAAAAGATGTAAAATCAACTTGGTCGATATTAAATTTATGGGCTGTAAAATAAGAGAAAAGGTAAAAGAATGATTCTCTTAGACTAGTACTGGGTCCAAAGTCAAAATCAAGTATTCCATTTCCTATTAGCAATTTTGCAGAATAAAAAAGTTGCTCCGTGTAACGTGTCACGAAGAACCAGTCCCTGTTACAGAGTAAATGAAGTGCGTTAAATCCTTTTTCGGTCGATGCATTGATGTTGATTCCTTTCTTGATTAATAAGCCTATCATGTCAACCAGACACGTATTTGTATGCTTGTCACAAATTAAATGTAGAATATTTATTCCATCCTTGTCAGTGGCATTGATGTCAACACCTCGTTGAATGAGTAATTCTGTTATTTCACCACACACTTGCTCTGGCAAAAAATAATTACTGTAGTTATCATAAAGGTGGAAAAGTGGATTTCTTCCAGCTTCGTCCTCTAACTTGGCATTGATTCCATTATTCAACAGAACTATTGTTGCGCTTTTTACAACTTCAGTTGTCCGGAGACGATTATTTTGGAATAAGCAATGAAGTGCATTGAAACCTCTGTTATCTAAAGCGTTTATGCTTATCCCTTTGTCGATTAACAACTGCAAGTAATCAAGGAAATTGTTGTGGAAGCTCTCCTCGCAGTAAGCATGCATAATTGTCTTTCCATTCTTATCAATAAAATAAATGATCCCTGGCTCTTTCTGAAGTAAAATATCCACAATTTTGGTTCGGAATCCCTTTATGGCGCTGAAAAGAACCGGTTCGTAGTCTTGAATCTTGAAAAAGTAAAAAAGAGGGTTTCTTCCTTGATTGTCTTCACACTTGACATCAATTCCATTATTTACGAGAAAAGTTACAGCTTCAAGAAGTGAATCACAACACTCCGTTAGTTCTTTATGGTCTCTATAATCTATTTTTGACAAACTTCCACGGAATAGGAAATGAAGAGCGTTGCATCCAGTTTGACTTTGAGAATTAATGGAAATTCCAAAACGAGATGTTAGCAGTTGAATTCTCACAGTTAAATCAGGGCCAATGTATCTTTGACAAACTTTATGTAGCACATTCATTTCGTATCCTAGATAGGACGCACCAAGATCAAGTCCTCCGCACTTTACAAGAATGTTTGTCATTGTTATTAGGTGATTTTTAGTGACTTTGGGAAGCTTATAAATGTTGTAGAGGGACTTTAATTCAACTGTTCTTCCTTTAATAATAATTAGCTTCTTTACAGCATGTTCACGTGCTGATTCTTGCAAGTTCTCTTTTTTGCATAAAGCAGCGATCATGTCTTCATTTTTTATACCCATGTATTCTAATCGGTTGAAGGTTACCCCTTGATCAAGAAGGCGGAAGAAGCGATCCAGTTGTAAACTATTAATCGGCCGACTGCTGGGGACAGCATTCCAAATATCACGCAACTCTTTTTCTACATCTTCGAGCTTCATATAAGTTATAGATAAAGGGAAAAATATAAGTAGGCCATTATCAGTTTAACTTTATAACTGGAAAGTTTCTTACTTCAAAGTTCAGTTCTTCAATTACTTCCCTCAAAGAAATCCTTTGGCTCTCATTGGCGACCATTTTCTCGATTATGGTTTTTGAAAACCACTTACTGCCAAGTGCTAAGAGTGAGAGGTATACAAACGTATAATTTGAAACAAAATCGCAAACCTGCAATGATTGATTTTCTATCAAAGCAAATACCTTCCATGTTCACTCTCTTGTCTGCAACAACATTGCTAGGTATGTTGTAGCTTTTAAACTGCCCAAATGGGTGGTTTCCACCAGAAAGCAAGAAGAAAAAGACTGCACCAGCGGAGAATGTATCACTTTTAATCGTTCCCCTCTTTGGGTTATCGCCAGTGATCGAATCATCCGGGTCATCCTGCATCATTTTGAGAATTTCGGGAGCAAGCCAGTCGTATGTACCCTTAACTCCTGACGAAGTGTAAGTTCCACGTTCATTTACAGGTTTACTTAGTCCAAAATCAGACCATTTCAAAAGAACAGAATGATGGCCAGTAATTGATATAAGGACATTTCCGGGTTTTACATCTCGATGAACTAGTCCTTCAGAATGAATGTAGTCAAGTCCTTCAGCCATTTGAATGAAGGCGTCTCTGTCAGAAGGAATAGGCCCATTGTACTTTTTTTTATTCGTATCTGGAAGGAAGTAATAGTCCAAAGATGCATCGCATAACTCCAAAACAAATGATCTAAATAAAATAAAATTATAAATAAAATTATTTTTTAGTTGTAATTAATATGGTTTTTAAAAAATCATATTTATTGGGACTCAACATTACTTGAAATCCTCGTCGTTTTCAACGTGTATTAAACGGATGACATTGGGATGGTCTAGTCGTCTCAGTGCGGCCTCTTCCCTTTCAGCATCAATGGAAACCATAACCTGACGAAGTCGTTTGATAGCCACTGGCTCCCCATCGAATGTGCCCCGGAATACATCAGCGAAACCTCCCCTGCCCAACATATTTGAATAGTCGTACTCTATCCTTTTCTTGTTTTCCGTGATTTCCAATTTGCTCTTTTTTGACGGTGTCTGGGAAGTAGAATTATCTTCGCTCATTTTAAGACTTCCTAATTATAAATAAAATAAATAACTAAGAAATTCATGTACACTTGAACAAAATTTAATAATTGACGTTATCACGTAATATAGAAGAAGGGTAGCTGGTAGTAATATAAGAGTTTATAGTTATATTACTTTGGTGTATACAGACTAAGACTGATGAATGAGTTGATAGTGATAAAGCTCAAGAGCTTAACAAAATTAATGGTCAACACTAAGCAAGTGAAGAAATGATGCTGCAATGACACTAGCTTGTTCCAAAAGGTAATTATTTGTTTGTAAGCAGTAATACTAATGACACAAAATGGCGTTCTAGATAATATTTTCTAGACGATAAGTCGAAATGTTATTATTTATCTTCAATGCCAAAAAAAATCCGATATGAAAATGCCTTCTGACTTGTAGAGCTTTCTAGTGGTCAACTTTAACAGCTTAAGGTTCTACTTACAAAAGGTTAATAATTAATATAATACAATAAGATAGCTTTATACTCATGAATGATACACATATTTGAAACATAATTTATATTAAAATGACAGTAAAAGCTTTCAAATTTAATTTGGAGAATTTTTTAATCGAACTTAGTGTTAAATCGTGGTTAACGCATGATATATTAAAATTATAAATTATAAATTTACGTTTATTTTTTGCTTTTAAATACGTGATATTTTCGGCTAATAATATAAATTAAAATATTTCTTTTTGTTGAAGTTCTTCATTCAAAATAGTAATCAAAGTTAAACTTAATAAATCCAAAAATTAAACTGCCAAAATGTTTCACTTCGAAATTTTTATTTATAGTTTGTATAAGAGC
This sequence comes from Chydorus sphaericus, assembly GCA_030141595.1. Classification (NCBI taxonomy): domain Eukaryota; kingdom Metazoa; phylum Arthropoda; class Branchiopoda; order Diplostraca; family Chydoridae; genus Chydorus; species Chydorus sphaericus. Next base: position 9,962,130 of record CM057929.1, on the reverse strand, counting down.
ACGTAGAATTTCTTTTACATAATTGAAGGAATATTTTAAACAATGTAAAGTGTATTCAAGGAGCCCCAAAACGTAACTAACATGCGATTTACAATTATTATATTAGCTATAATTGTTGAGTAATGAAATGTTAGAATACAAGTTTGAAAAATCTGTGGAAGGTCTTATACATTATTGAAGATATTTTTAACTATGTATAATGTACTTAATCGTCATTCAACAGCCGTAAAATTTAACAGGCGAACTCCAATTCTCATAGCTTTTATTTTAAAGAAATGAAATGTTAAAATACAAGTTTGAAAAATCTGTTTGCATTTAATGATTTGATAAAGTGTCACAGTACATTTTAAAATAATGGCGCGGCCTTCTTAAGACGATGTTATAACAAGTAGATTACATGGAGGATTCTTTCTATTGTAATGATAATTTTGCAAGCTGACTACTTAATTGTAACGTTAGCTCGTCAAGGGCATTGCTAGAGAGAGGAAGTTCAAGTTTGCAGAATAAATTGTACATAAAAAGCTCATGGTTCCATAAGCTTTCGGGCTTTATGATATCATCTCTTATTACACTATTATTATCAATAACTCCATTTTCACGCAAAACCACACCCGCCTCGATAAATGTTCCCTGATTCTCTTTAATGAATTGTTCATCTCTACTGCATAGATAATGAAGTGCGTTCCATCCTTTGTCATCCAAAGCATTGACTTTAATTCCGTTATCAATTAAGATATGAATTCTTTCAGTCAAATTACTTCGTTGGTATTCCCCACAAACCTGATGCAAAACATTCGCCCCATCTTTGTCAGTTGCATTGACATCCAAGCCAAGGTTTATTAGAGTTCGAGTGACCCTGGTAACAAATAATTTAGTTTTAAAGGTATTGTTAGAGGTAACGAACCAGTTTGTATCATACAAGACAGAGAGTTCTACACAGTGCTTATTCTGATACTTAAAAATGCGAGACCTCTTTTTCGGTGATTCCATATCTTTTATCATTCTGTTTCTTTTTTCGATATTAAGTATATTCAGTAAATATTTTTAATATTTTAAAACCCGATATAAGTAAGAAGGTTTCGTCTTTTCTTTAATGGAATTTTTGACACAATAAATGGGGATATGCTAAAGTTTATTTTCAAAGCTTAACTTCCTTTAAAGAACGAAGTAGAAATAAGCTATCGCTAGGCATTGAATATTTTTATAAGAATAAGAATAGGTCTTGATTTTTTCTTTTGCAGACATAATAGAGAAATTTGTCTCAAGAAGGATTAAAAAGAAGCAAGGGTGCCTTTAATGGGCAATGGGTGCCCATTTGCGTTGAATATCCATTTGTCAAGGGGAAAGACGTCGTCATCACAAAACAAGAGGTACAGATACTGCATTTTTTTTTAAAACAAAATATTTTTTAAAAGCTGACACGCAGATATTTGAGTTAAAATACATTATCTTTACCTTGAAGGTTTCTGATAGCAAAGCCTGATGCTGATAGCCATCGAAACCAGAACCTCCAGTGGCGATTCCTTCAATGGGATTTGTAGCGCCATTTGTTAATTTAAAGATAGATTTAGCCAATTCCCATCCCCATTTCCGATATCTGGTAAATAATGCCAATAGTATAAGTTTTGAATATTATTCTAAAAATAACTACACAAATGTTTAATTTACTTCATGTTGTGTGTAAGACGCCATAAAATGAAATAAGATTCTGCCGTTTCTCCTGTGTTTCGGTACCCCCCAGCTATAAGCAAAAACATGATATGATTAAAATGAAAAGTTGTATCATAAAAATTGTATCTTTCCATGAATGATTTTCTGGGTGAAAACATCTTCAGTGTCAGTGATAAAGAATAGCTCTGATGGTAATCCAGAAAAAAGTTTCTTTGGATAATCAGAAAAAGGGAATTAATAAAATTATGTGATGTAAAGACAGTGCAATGGGAAAAAACATACTTCAGATCTAGATGATGTGTGGACTTGTCGGCAAGTAGTAGCGATGTTTTCACCAATTGTTAAATACTTCTTTCGGTATGGCTCATCAAGTGAAGCTCCGATCAATGCAAACAGTCCCCCTGCAATTAAAAGAACCATAAAAAATGAAACACAAAGAAAAAACCACTTTAAATAAAAAATTTCACCAGTGTAACATGTTGAAAGTGCCATTCCGTGTTTGTTTTTCTCCGTTTTTATTGCTTCTTCGTCAGAAAGTACCGAGACGTAAGTAATTTGTCCTTTTCTTTTCACGAAATCTTGGATAAACGTGTCAGTGACTTGAATCAGTTCATTCCTTAGTTGGTTGTCTTCGCGGTTTCCCATCATCCAAGATTTGAATATGAAATCCAAATAATTGCCTCCAGATTGGGCGGTGATTTCTGGCCAAATTGAGCCTGTCTTCTCCCAAAATGGCAGTGTTCCAGTGTTACGGAACATTCCTTTGGGTTTCAATGAATCTTCTGACGCATACATTCTCGCAGTTTTCAAAATTCGTTGAATATTTTTTCGAAACTCTTGATTGCCTGATATGCTTGACAAATAGAGAAATTCAATGTTCAAAGCAGAATATGGTGACGAGACATCATAAACTGGCACAGCTTCACTCTATATTAATGAAAAAAATATGTCAAATATTTTTAATCGAAATGGTACAAAATTTATGTTTTTTTTAAACCGGAAACAATAATAAAATTACAAATAATTTCAGAGATATGATTGAGTATTTATCAAAACAATAGAAATTTTAGTTAACTCCAGTTTCCGGGTACCCTAAAAGAACTCTTCAAAATGGTTCTATTTTTAATATAAATACTGTAATAGATTTTTTTTTTAATAAAGGGAGATATATCTCTCCTTGACTCATCAAAGCTATGTAAAATATATATTGGGTGGAAGATTGAAACTCACCTTCAGGGTATTAGTGTGATACCAGTTATTTGGTAGACCATTTGGTTTACTGCTGTATGCCTTAAGAAGTTTGTCCCCCAACTGGATTGACAAGTCTTTGTATAAAATGTTACTTGTTAAAAAGTAGTTGGATAGCAAGGCTCCAATGTAAGTTGGAATGTGCCTTTTAACATTCATCAAGCCACCCTAAAACATAATAGAAATAAAAAAATTATTAAATAATAGATGAAACGAGTATTCCGAAATACAATTACGTAAGTGTTTACCTCATTTATAGCACTTGACAATTTTGTAGAAATCCAAGTTTTCCCTGCTTCAGTTGGTTTAGTTAAATTCATGATAGTAAATGAGTCCAAGGCGGTAACAAGAGTTGCTCCAGAGCACCAAAATCCATTCCTTGAGTGCACTTCACCACCCCATTGGTTAACCAATTTTGACACTTCCCACTCCAACGGCCAGGGTACCCAATTAACATGTATATTCTCAGTAAAAGTAACCTTAATCTGAGGTGTAGCCGGATCACGTGCGGATTGCAAAAATCGATTCCACGTGCTCTCTGCCATCTGAACCATGTCTGAGTGAGATGATATTTGTTGTTTAGAATTGTTTTTTCCAATCATTACCTCTTTAATATTTTGCTTAATAGTTGCAATATCTTCTGTACTATAACTCTCTGTTAGTGGATTTGTAGGTGTAGAGATGCCCGTGTTTGATTCGTTTTCACATTGACACAGCTCATTTTTCTCTTGATTGCGTTGCCACTCATCCACTACCTTTCATATGATATTAATTAAGACATAAATATATTTATAATGATTAAGCAAGCAGAAAGAAGTTCATATTTGTAAGATCATCCAAACTTTATTAGTAACGGTACCTTTACGAAATGCTCTTCTCCCTTTCCGAATAATAAATTTATGTAAAAACAGACTTTATTTTCAGTTGGTTTGACAGATGTATCATTTACAAGAATCGTTGCATTGTTCCCTTCATTTCCCTAAAATTAACAAACAAAACATTATTCATATACATATCAGATTCATTTTCACCTTATTTATATCGATTACTTTTCCCAGATTTGGATCAAAACAAGACATTGGATTTTCCGTTGATTTGTTTTTTATAATACCAGTCAAATTTATGACGCCGTCTGCGAACTCCTCGATTCGCAGGTGGACATACATATTTAGGTAACCGTATTTAACCTGGATGTTATTATATAAACGAATTTTCATTGTCAAGTCAAACACACAACATTTATAGCTCACATATTTCCTAAACACACACTGATTTTCTACTACTTTTGACATAAGTTTTTAACATTCAAGAACCATAATTTCCTAAGCATACCTTTACGTAGTATAGGTTTCCTCCATTTTTCATAGTTTGAAATCGATAAGAAACGGTCTTGAACATTAGAATGTCTTCACTGGGCTCCATAATTGATTTTACTGTGGATTCTACATGCTTTGTCAATTTTTCAACGTGAAGAGTGGGTGGCAGGTCATTGGTCGAAAGAATGTTTGCATCGCAATCAGTTATATCCTTAAATGAAAACGAGCAAAAAAATGGGGTATTGAAAAAAGTATATCTTTCTTAAAGAGATAAATTTTCTTTTTATACCTTAGCAGCTGAGAACAAAGCCAAAGCAATCAGCCCGGCTAGGATTAACTTCAACATATCTGTTTAATAAAAAATACATTATTATTTTGTATAATTGCACTAATATTTGATTAAAACATGGTTTATTCAGCTGTAAATATAATACAGGACAATTAGGGCACCTAGTTTAAGTCGTAGCTCGAAGACAGCTCAGTAGGAGAAGTTTGAAGTTTGCTCCACGAAAGCTATCTAAGCACTGCGTAGTTGAAGAAAATGCATTTTTTCCTATAACGAAAAATGAATATTGCTGCAATGCGGAATTGTGGGATCGGATTCGCCTTTTGACATTTAAGAAATCACGTTCAATTTATTTCGCAAGAGAAGCATGATAACGTGATAGGTTACATTACTAAAGTTGGTTTTTACCTCTCAAATGACTCAGGTTTTCAATTTTTTTTGCATTCGTTCCATGAAAGGTATTTTTTTCCATTTTATAAATGCATTAGTTCATTTTATTATAGTTTTAAACTTTATGGAACGTTCGTATGAGATTTATTAAAACCAAACTTTTAATAAAGTTTTTGCTGTAAGTTTCATTTCTGGAGGGACCCGTGTGAAATGTTATAAACTAATTTGTTTTATTTTTTCCCCACCGCTAAATATAATTTTAAGTTTATTCATCACCGTTGACCTTTTATACGAATAAGTAATTCCTTCCATTTCACAACGATTTATTTTCTTACTTGACCCGAATGAGAAATAAACTTTCTTTTATCGAATTGTGTAAATTATAAAAAAATTGGTTTGAAATTAGAATAATAACTTTGATTTTAAGGTTTGAAAACCATTTCATATTATATATTTGTTCATCCCATTATTTCCCTGCTATGTGTTTTAGGAGTTGGGTGTTTTTACTTAAGTCTATTTTTCTTTTTTTTCGTTTTATCTTATTGATTGTTATTAAAAACCAAGAATTTGCAAAAAAATAGAGCATAGAATATTGTTTTTTTTTTATTTTTGCGATTGTTTGCCATTGTAGGTGTTAATTTTTTTTTTGTTCCACCAAAAATGTACCAAAAAATGTACCCAATGCTTTTTGTTATCTTTGAACTTGTCTTGAACACATTATTTATTTACGTTAAGGCGATGATAGTATATATTTTTTTTGACTTCCACTTTTATTGCTACAATAAAATATAAAGTAGAACTAGGCATAGTGTTTCGAAAAGAGTTCTTCTGAAAAGTTTTTTTGTGCATGAAAAATACTAATAAATGCATAAACAATTGCTGGTTGTCATTTCAGGAATAGTAATAGGTTTTGAATAACCCCTATTAAAGTGGTACGTATAAAGAAATAATTATTTAAATGGATTAAAAAGAATCAAGGGTTCCTTTAATTGGCAATGGGTGTCCGTTTGCGTTGAATATCCATTTGTCAAGGGGAAAGACGTCGTCCTCGCAGAACAATAGGTACAGATACTGCATAAAATATTGGATAAAAGTCAAAGTCAATATTAAAATATATAGTAATCTCAAATATATTATATGTTCAATTGTTCACCTTGAAAGTTTCTGAAAACAAAGCCTGGTGATGGTAGCCATCGAGCCTATTAGAATATTGAAATATTCCTTGAATTGTAGTATCTTTGTTATGGGTAGATTTAAAAATAGCTTTAGCCAATTCCCATCCCCATTCACGATATCTGGAAATATTATACCAATAGTATGCAGTTTTGAATTTTTTAATTGAAAAAATAGAAGAAATATTTAAATTACTTTATATTATGTGTAAGGCGCCATAAAATAAAATAAGATTCTGCCGTTTCTCCGGTAAGATGATATCCCCCGACTATTTGTAAATATATATTAGATTAAATAAAAACCAATTATAATACATTAAAGGAGTATTTTAAAAAAGGTATCTTTCCATGAATAATATTTTGGGTGAAAACATCTTCGCCGTCAGTGATGAAGAATTGCTCTGATGGTAAACCAGCTAAACGAAACTTTTGAAATGAAGTGAAAAAATAAGTATCGTTATATCATACGATACTTAAAATAAAAATTCAAAATACATACTTCAGATCTAGAAGTGTGTACTTTTCGGCAAGTACTAACAATGCTTTCACCAATCGTTAAATATTTCTTCTGGTATGGCTCACCAAGTGAAGCTCCAATCAATGCAAATAGTCCACCTGCGAGTAAAAGAAAGATTTAAAAATCTGGGGAAAAAAATTGTCAAATTGAGAATCTCACCAGTGTAACAAGTTGAAAGTGCCATTCCATGTTTATTTTTCTCCGTTGTTGCTTCATCGGAAAGTACCGAGACGTAAGTAAGCAGCCCTTTCCTTTTCACGAAATCTTGAATAAACGTATCAGTTACTTCAAGCAATTCATTTCTTAGTTGGTTGTCTTCACGGTTTCCCATCATCCAAGCTTTGAATAGGAAATCCAGATAATTGCCTCCCGATTGGGCGGTGATGTCTGGCCAAATTGTTGCCGTCGCTGACCAAAATGGTAGTGTTCCAGTGTTTCGGAACATTCCTTTTGGTTTCAATGAATTTTCCGATGCATACATTCTCGCTGATTTCAAAATACGTTGGACATTTTTGCGAAACTCTTGATTGCCGGATATGCTTGACAAATAAAGAAATTCAACGTTCAAAGCAGAAAAAGGAGACGAAACGTCATAAGGTGGAACTGCTTCAGTCTAGTAAGACGGAAAAAATTATGTCATAATGAACTACTATTTTCGTCTTTTCGTTAATGTTTAACTATAATAATTTTTTCCCAACTCTAAAAAAAGTTCTGAGAGAAATCTCACCTTTAGACTTTTCGTACGAAACCAATTACTTGGTAGACCATTTGCCTTATTTTTATAGGCCAGTATAAGTTTATTTCCCAACTCGATTGACATGTTCTTGTATACGGTGTCATTTGTCAAGAAATAGTTGGCTAGCAAAGATCCAATATAAGTTGGAATGTGTCTTTTTACGTTCATCAAATCACTCTGAAACGCATAGACATCGAATTTGTTTTAAATAAATAAAATTCACGAATACAATTTATTGACACTAATACGCATTACCTCAGATATGGCTTTCGACAATTTCGTAGATATCCATGTTTTTCCTTTCTCAGTTGGACCAGTTAAATTCATGATAATAAACGAGTCCAAGGCGGTAACAACAGTTGCTCCAGAGCACCAAAAATCATTGCTACTTCCAAACGGCGTCTTTTCCCAATCAACCGTCCATTCCCACAATCGTGATACGTCCCACTCTAGAGGCCAGGACTTCCATCTATGTTGTCCATCGTAAACTATCCTAATCTGAGGTGCAGCTAGATCGCCTGATGAAGTTTGTTGCACTGCTCCCATAAATCTGTTCCACGCGCTCTCTGTCATCTGAACCGAAAGAGTGAGTTGAATTTTTGTTTCATTATATCTTATTCCCTACGGTTATATACCTCTCTAATCTTTTCCTTTATAGCTAAAACCTCTTCAGTGTTATAGCTCTCGGCTAGTGGATTTGAAGTTGTGGTGGAGTTATCGCCATTTGGTACTTGATGACTTTGACACTGGTCCTTCGTTTCTTTATAACGTTGCAACTCATTCATTTCCTTTGGTTTTTAATAAGACATAATTTTTAAATTAATAAAGGCGATGGAATTTTTACCAACAACTTTTAACTTGTTGGATGAATATAACAAAGTAATATACAGAAGATTTTTTATTACTTTTTTTTTGTTCACATCCCAAAGTAACATGATCAAAAACTCATTGCAATAATAACTAGTGAGTGAATACCTTGAGGAAATGGTCTTCTCCTTTACCCAATAATTGATTTATGAAGAAAAAGGAGTTAAACATTTTGAAATTTTCCTCACTTGCAGGAGTCGCCGCAATACCAACCTTGGAAAAGCTGCTTGTGGAACTTGCAGATTCCTGAATAGTCAAATCGAATCATTAACTCAATTCAGACTCATTTTTAGTATGTTTAGCTACTTTTTCAAGTTTAGCATAAATGCAAGAAATTTTATCGTCTTTTGTTTGGTTTCCATCAATACCAGTCAAGAGTACGACGCCGTCTGCGGACTCCTCGATTCTCAAATGCATATACATTTCTAAGAAACCGTATTTGACCTGAATATTATATCACCGAATATATAATTTGATAATCCACAAAATGTATAGTATAATCTTTTGATGTTGTCTTAAAATAACTACGAAACATTCAAGTTTTCAAAATTTACTAAAAAATAATTTCAAACATGATTTTTTAAAGTGTAAAAAATAAAGTTTCTTTCACTTTTAAACGAAGTTTCTTATCACAATTTTTTAAGCGTATACCTTTACGATGTACAAGTGTCCTCCGTTTTCCATAGTTTGAAAGCGATAAGAAATGGTCTGGAACACTTGAAAATCTCCATCGGACTGCAAAATTGATTTCACCATTCCCTTCACATCTTTTACCAATTCGTCAACTTTAGGAGTGGGAAGTAAGTCACTGCTGGAAAGAATTTTTGTGTCGCAGTCAGTAGCCTTTAAGAAATGAGCGTAAAGACTATTAAACAAAATTACGTATTTCATAGATAAGATTTCTTTACCTTAGCATCTGAGAAGAAAGCTGAAATAAGCAGCCCGGCTAGGAATAACTTCAACATATCTATAGAATGATATATTTATTCTTATTAATATAATTGTATTACAATTTGGTTTCAATAGAATTTTACTCAACTGTACCTGATTTACGTCGTAAATGTAGCTCGATAGTAGAAGGTGTTGTATGCAGTTAGCTCGGTGAAAGCTATCTGAGCACTGTGGCTTTAAAAAATATGATTTTTCTTTTATAGAAAAAAAATTACTGCAATGCAGAAGTTTGAGATATGATCTGGATTTCTGACATTTAATAAATTCAACGTTGACTTCCTTTGGGAAGAGAAGCGTGATAGGTTACGCTTTTTACTTCTCAAATGATTTATTTTCTCTTTATTAATTTTTGAATGATTGTTTTTTTTAGATTTACTAAAAGTAAAAGTCAACTTTATAAAGTTGCATTTTTTTTGTAATCATTTTTGAATTATTCCGAAAATAATTTTAGTTTACATTGAAACTTTTCATATAAACCACTAAAACCATTTTCAGCAGTTTTTCATCGAAGTATTGCAACATTATAAAGCCTTCTTTACCTATAGCATATATTGCTTCTTGTTTAGCTACTCATCATGAATTACGGTGAGAATAAATAAAGTTTTATGCAAATCATTTTGTCAAATTTTCAAAACCAGAATTTAAAAAGCACAATTTTTTCATTTATGAAAAATATAGCCAAACTTGTTTTAATAAAACAAAAAAAAAAACTTCTTTTCGTCGTGTTATATTTATTTTTTCATACGTCATATTTACATCAGTACGTGACAACCTTTAACAAGTAGCAATGCGTGACATTTAGAAATGGAGTAAACAACATGACGCGTATACTTCGTTCATTCGTTGGTTTATATTTCCCGTACCGTTAAAAATATTTTTTGGCATTTTCAAATAATACTTGGCAAATAATTCAAATACACTTTTAGTATCACTTCATAGCACTTTTAATAAGTTAAAATTATTTGTATTTTTTTCAGCAAAATGATCTATTGCACTAACGGAACGGTTAATAGGAAATAAAACCAGTATAATTCACATAATACGATAAAACCAAAGAACATAAGCTAAAGTAGGTACAACTGTATGTTTTTGTCAATTTAATTTAACCTCATTACATCACTAATCCTCTAAATTATTTAAGTGGATAAGTCTATCATAAACTAGACCATACTCGCAAGTCCAAACATCAAAACATGACGTATTGGATGGGAAAGACACTTATTTATTTACTGGATTAATTGAATGAAGTTTATTTATGTCAATTACTAAAACTTTAAGTAAATAGAGCTAAATTTGTTAAACGAATGTGACCCGGTGGTACCGAATGGAATTGGAATGAAAACGGAAAAAAAAAATAATTGTGCGGTGAACTTAGCTTTAAAAAAAAAAAGATAGGCTTACTCGATGCTGAGACTTGAACCTATTACTAACGATCTGCTTATTTTCAAGCAAAGTACTATGCCAATGAGCTACTGTACAATTGGTACTGGACAATCGGTTATCTAGCAAACTATCTTTTATATATTCAAATTTGAAAAAAAAACAAAACTCTACGTTATATTCGAAATATCGGAACAGTATTCACAAATGGAAGTCTGGATATTCCATTTTATGTTTATACTATTTGTTGTGGGTGTTTCAGAGTATCCCGGAATCGGAGTTGCGGTCCTCTTCCGGATGCCATTTAATCGTGATCATTAAGGCAACTCATCATTTGTCAATATTTGGTAAGAGTATACCAACTACTGAGACCAACTTCAGAAAACTTTTAAACTCCTATTTGAGTAAATTGGCACTCGAAACTAAATGTGGTATTATGCCTAGTTGTTTTAATATGAAACTCTTGAATATCTATAGTATTTTTTCGCATTTTGCATCTCAAACAATTGAAAAAGATAATATGAGTAAAGCTCATTTTCTTGTTCTGTCGTTTTCGCTTTCAAAATTTAATTAGAAACTGAAATTGTGTAAAAACAATGTGAAAGAATACATCGGCATTAGGAGGACGAGAAACGGATAGATGGCGTTCATTTTTAATTGTAAAAAAGTGGTTGAGGTAAAATAATTTTTTAAACAAAACAAATTAAATATATTTTAATCTTTCTATGTGCCTAAAAGATGAAATTTATATCTCTGCAAAATGGTCATTTTTTTTACTAATACAAAGAAAATGGGACAACGTTGTATGCATTATAGAAATTATAGGTATCGTAGGTTGGGAAAAAATGAGCTTTCATTCCTGATGGGTCGAATTTATTTCGATATAAAGGTCTTTATTCCCCCCCCCCCCCCCTTTTTTTCTCCCCTTTTGGAACAGATCGTAAAATCGTTTCGTCAGTCTATTTTAGTTATGTATCAGGTTGTCATTGTACAGTACGCTAATATATTATTATTATTTTATTGTACTGGACCTATGTTTTTAATTCCTCGCCAATTATACATATTTACATGTATGTATTTTAAAAGATAAATAAACCTGAATACTATTTTCGGTTGTATGAGTAGTTTAATTCTTACACAAACTATCTGTTATTTGAAGCTCCAGAATGTTGTTATTCTCATTCATTCATCTATAATCACAAAGCTCTGATTTAAAAAAAAATAGCTTGAGCTTATATAATACATTCGGTTCCTGTTCATTCATTTTTGAGTTACAATAAAAAAAAATAATATTCATCTATTAAATATTCAGTAAATATATCTAAATATTTTGTAATTAGTTAATTATTATTTAAAAAATAATATAACCTCGGATATAACCGTTTAAATTTTACTAAATAACTTGATCTACATGTTTATTTTCTATAGCCCTAAGATATTTTAATAAGATTATAAAAAACTGACAGCCACCACTAGGGGTTGTGACCTACCAACCCATTCCCAGGTGAGCTTACCAAACACCCCATAGACACCTCTGCTTACCTTAGGCGATCTAAAATATTTTTCTCTCAAATTCAACATTCAATTTCCTACTCCACCATAAAAAAAAATCATTTTTGATTCAATAGTTGATATTATGAAGCAGTATTAACTACTTTTCTGGCTAGAATCTAGTGATTATAAAGTTCATTGATTCGATAATTGATGTTACGAGTGACATCAAACAAAAATCGATATGAATTGAGTGGGTCACTCTAGAAAATTTCTACCACCTGTGGCAGATGCAGGAGAGTGTGGGTATTTAATGTGAGGTGTGATATCTACATAAATGTAATCCAAACGGACTACATATACTAAAATTGGATCGATACAGAGAAGATTAGCATGGCCCCTGCGCAAGGATGACACGCAAAATCGTGAAGCAGATCCCATTTTTTTAATGAGTAGTAAACGATCTAGTTGTGTAAGCAATTTCAGCTCGTTATCTGTCATGGTTTTTGAGATACAGGTGATTTAAGATTCGGATGCATGAAATCTAAATTAGGCTTGGGCGAGTTTGTTACTGATCAAAACTGTCTTTAAATTTCACTAAATTTAATACATTTATATTTTATTGAATGATGGGAAGTCTTCTTTGAGTCCCTAAATTATAAACTCATTTGAATGAGTTTTAGACCCCCTTTTATTGACTTTCATGAGGGGTCCAGATGAGCTCATTTTCACTCATTCTGACAGCGTTTCAAACTTGGCGCGTCCCGTCAGCGCTCCTAGCGGGGAAACGGTCAACGGATGGTTGAAGATATGGTTCTTATGATTAAAGTACAGTAGTTGAGTGAAAAGACTTATAATCGGGAAGACTAATTGCAATAAAACTAAATATGGGTTTCGATTAAGAAGACATATTATGTTAAGAAGACGATTATGTGTCCAATTAAATAATCTAATAAATGATACAGTGAAATAGTTTGCTTTACTAACGATGCTTACTTTCTTTCTCTGCGTTGACCTTCTATTATGAGATCATTCCTGACATTTCGAAACGATTATATTTTTGCAATATTAAATATTATAGCTCTATGCTGAATAGCTTAATATACATTTTAAAATTAAGTATTTTTCAAATGTTTTTGGCGTGTTTCACCGAAATAAGTTAATTATTATTAATATTTAAAACGCTAAACCGTTGATTAGTTTTGAGTTATACTACAAAACATTATTGGTAATCACCATAAAAAATTAGGAAATATTTGTTTGCTGATCAGATCTTTACATTAGTACTATTTATAAAAGTTTATAGTTAATTATAGAGAAAAAACCCACATCAGCTATAAATTAGTGATATTTTTATACATTTATTTTATAGTTTTGGGCACGATGCCTGTAGTAACAGAGGCGGAGTCAAAACGCAAGGTGGTGCAGAATACGATTCTTCTCTGTTCCAGCGGCCCTTTCCCCCTCTCTTTCCCCCTTCTGAATCCGGTCTGAAAATATTTATTTCGCTCATTTTCCTGGCTTCTGATTGGTCGGTCTTTTGAGGTTCGTGTTATATTCTTATTGTTCTTGTCGCTCTTAGTCTTTCTTGTGTATTTGTATATTATATTTCGTTAAATAATTCACCTTTCTCTTCATTTTCTCTTTTAATGTAGCCAAATCTTGAAGTTAAAAAATGTATAACAAAGCCTCTCCCCATCAGGTCGATTAAGGACCCGGTTTTGGGTTCTTTGGTTCCTATGAATCATTTTCAATATTTTGTTTCATAATTTTATACCTTATATGTAGGCCTATACCAATTTTTAAGCTATCAATTGTTTTATTATTAAAAGGGTTTAGAGTGTCAACATTTGTGAAAAACTACACGTTATTGTTTGAGTACTTTATTACTTACAATGCAAATTCGTGCTAAATTTGCACTAAAATTCTTCAAAATCCTTGTCCTCGTGTTCTCTAAGCCTTTTAATGAAACAAAAACGCTCTATATTGCATGGTTTTAAGCGTTAAATAGCATCGTCCTCGAGCACGGATGATTATTGCAAATGTGAGTGCACTTTTAAGGTAACTCGAGTGGTATATACTTTAGTCGACTTTGTACGTCGACGTGGTATATAGTCAGTCGACTTTTATTTATTTAAAGTAATAACCAATTAGGTAAATTATAAATATTTCTTTACAATTGAAGAAGTCGAAAACCATACTAAACTGGTACCCAAAAATAAGAAGGAAAACAGTCAAAATATTATAGAGTCGGTCCTGATTTCATTTGTCTTCCATCAGTATATTTTCAAAAATAATCGTTTTAAAAGTTAATATAAATACACCTTTACATTTTCTCATTAAATTGGTCTATTTCTTAAAAAATGTTTTGATAATTTTACTTGTACTGAATACGTAAAATTTACATGTTTAGATATTTTAGCAGGATTATTATTTTTTTTAATGACAGCAGCAACAACTTTTTTCAGACGAGCTTATGGAATACGGTAGCCTAAATACACATATATGCTTACCTGAGGCGATCAAAAATAATTTTAGCAAAATAATCGTTAGCATATTTCATATTCCACCACTTGAAAAAATTATAATTAATTCATCAATTGGTATTATGAAGCAGTATTAACTAATATATTCTAGTAGAATTATAAAAAGCTGATAGCCACCACCTCTATTTCAGGTGAGCTTATAGAATGCCCTCAAGACACCTCTGCTTATCTGAGACGATCTAAAATCATTTGTTCTCAAATTCGTTAACATATTTCGGATTCCAACACTTTAAAAAATAGGTATTTATTCAACAATTGATATAAAAGAGCAGTATTAACCAATTCCTGTTTAGAATTTAGTCATTTATAATGTTCATTGATTCGATAGTGGATTTTGGGAGTGAACTCAAACAAAAATCGATATAAATTCAGCGGGTCACTCTAGAAAATTTCTACCACCTGTGGCAGATGCAGGAGAGTGTGGGTATTTAATGTGAGGTGTGAGATCTCCATAAATGTAATCCAAACGGACTACATATACTAAAATTGGATCGATACAGAGAAGATTAGCATGGCCCCTGCGCAAGGATGACACGCAAAATCGTGAAGCAGATCCCATTTTTTAATTAGTAGCGAACGATCTAGTTGTGTAACAAATTTGAGCTCGCTATCTGTCATAGTTTTCGAGATACTCGTGATTTAAAATTTGGATGGATCAAATCTAAATTAGGAAATGGGGAAAGTTTGTAACAGCCAAAAACTATCTTTACATTTAATTGAATTGAATTAAATTATACGATAATGATGGATGGGAAGTCGTCTTTGAGCCCCTAAAATATATATTCATTTGAATGAGTTTTAGACCTGTTTTATTGACTTTTAAGAGGGGTCCAGATGAGTTTATTTTCACACATTCTGACAGCGTTTCAAATTTGGCGCGTCATGTCAGCGCTCCTAGCGGGGAAATGGTCAACGGATGGGTGAAGAAATGGTTCTCATGATTAGTTAAGTGAAAGGCCTACAACCGAGATGACTAATCGTAAAGCCAAATATGCTAAGTTCCGCTTGGGGAGACAATTCATGTAGTAATTTTATGAAATCAATTGTAACTTTATACATGAATTGATGAGTTCGACCTCCAATTTGTAGGCTAGTTCTGTACTACGACCCATCTGACCGGTGGCAACATTGCAAATTTTTATTTTACATAGTTTATATAGTATTTTTTATTATATTTAAAAGTATTTTCAGTGTTAAAAGTCGTAAAGGATAGTAAGGTAAGGTAAGAAGTGTGTATGCATACTTTATAGTTTTACCAAAAACAATTAATAAATCAACACAGGAAATTCTTTTTTTTACTCTTATTATTATATCCAATTTATATTACAATCCAACAAGATACACCGAAATATTTTGGTTTACTAACGTTGTTCTCTTGTTTTATTGTTTTCTGTGCGTTGACGTCTAATATGAGATCTCTCTTGTGGCTTACAATTTTGTTATGCCATGCATCACAACCCCATATGCTGAATAACGTTAAAACAAGTATGTAACATTTTTTAGTATATTTTAAGCATATGTTATTGAAAAAGTGTACTTATGCCCGCTTTAGTTTGACCGAAACAAATAAGTTTTTGTTTTTCCCTCAAATTATTTTAAAATTTTATGAGTTATCCTAAATATAATTTGTGTCGATCATCATAAAAAAATGATAAAGTAATATTATTCTGACAATACTATATATTCTAGTATTTTTTGTAATATTTCTCATAATTACAGACGCACACGAACAGTTATACATTTCATATTTTTAATTATACGCACGAAGCTAATATGTTTTTGATTATGGAACTTACGTCAGTTAATTGAGTCAACTTATTTAATCGAGTGTAATAAAAAAATAATTAATAGCGACAAAAACAATAAATCTTGCTGTGAACTACCGTTAAGAATTCATTAAAAATATATATATTCGACGCCGAGACTTGAATCTATTATTTTGTTCTTTTTAAAATCAGTACTATGCTAATTACCTAGCTGGTCCATCGATTAGCTAGCCAATTGCTTATCTATGAAATTTGATTCAATCACAAATTATATTTTAATTACATTATAAGAATATTTAGCATAATTTTAACAGTTTGGTTATTGCCATGCTTAAGTATGATTTTTCTAATGGTGTTAACATCAATTATTCAATTATACTGTTAAATTAATGTGTATAGGATATTTCAGAGTATCCTGGAATAGGAGTTGCGGTCCTCTTCTAGGTGCCATTTAATCATGATCATTAAGGCAACTCATCATTTGTCAATATTTGGTAAGTGTATACCAACTACTGAGACCAACTTCCGTGGACATTTAAACTCCTACTTGAGCAGACTTGAAAAATCAAACTCAATATGGAACTATTCCTAACTGTTTTTTAAAATAAAATTCTCAATAGAAGTAGATTTCTCTCACAATTCGTATCTCAAACATTTCAGAAAGGTTATTCCAGTAAAGTTCATTTTCTCGTTCGGTCTTTTTCTCTTTCAAAATTTAATTGGAAATTAAAATTGTGTGAAATTAAATGTCTGTGAGAGATGGGTAGAAGAAAAATTAGAATTATACCAAACACATTTCCCGTAAGAGCCCATGTTCAGGCCTACTGTAATGCTTGTAGTAGCAGAGGTGGAGTCAAAAAACCAAGGTGGCGCAAAAGTAGGATCTTCTCTGTTCCAGCGGCCTTTTCCCCCTCTTTCCCCCTCTTTCCCCCTCTTTTCCCCTTTTGAACCAAGTCCCCTTTATACCTGCATTTCGCTCCTTTTCCTGGCTTCTAATTGGTCGGTTTTTTGTCGTTCTTGTTGTCATTCTTATTGTTCTTGTAGTTCTTAGACTTTCTTGTTGCATACAAAATGGTAAAGAAAACTAAAATTTTGTATTAGCTTATAGTAGTTATACATCGTTGTATGTTGTTCTATCATTTTATTTCCAGTATTCTCTTTTTCCGTCTTCGATTGTGTATTTTTATATTATATTTCGTTAGAAAATTCATTTCTCTTCTTCATTTTTTATGTAGTTTAATTTTATGGGTAAAAAATGTCAAGCTTAAATAATAAATTTGCTATTATATTCAAAATAGAATTTGAATTTTTTAAACATTTCAATCAAACGTGCAAAATATATAGATTGAGGTTTTATACATAGATAATTCTTTATGCTTTTTTCTGTGCTATGAATATAAGTAGGTTACATTATTTGTCATTTGAAGCTGCGCATAAGGTTATTTTTATAATTCATTCCTATTTTATTTATTTTTAAAAGTTATAACTTATAACCGCAACTCGGTAAATTATAAGGAGTTCTTTGCAGCTGAAAAAGTCTAATCCAACTAAACTAGTGACAAAATATATAAGAAGGAAAACAAAAGACATTTTATTATTATTAGAGTCGGTCCGATATCATTTGTCGGTCAGTAAACAGTATTTTCAAGAATTTTCATCGTTATAAAAGTCAATAAATACATCTTTACATTTACCAATTAAATTGTTTTATATTTTTGAAATGTTGTGATTATTACTTAGTTTATAACTTATTACAAGTTTAGTTTTTCGTATAAAATAGTCTAGTAGGATTTTAAAAAAGCTGATAGCCACCACCCCTTTTTCAGGTGAGCTTATAATATGTCCTTAAGACGCCTCTGCTTACCTAAGGCGATCTAAAATATTTCGTTAGAATATTTCGCATTCCATAATTTTGAAAAAAAAAATATAATTGATTCAACAATTCATATTATGAAGCTGACTTGTTATTTTTCTAAGTAGAATTTAGTGGTTTATAATGTTCATTGAATCGATAGTGGATTTTAGGAGTGAGACCAAACAAAAATTGATATAAAATCAACGGGTCACTCTAGAAGATTTCTACCACCTGTGGCAGATGCAGGTGAGTGTGGGTATTTAATGTGAGGTGTTACCTCCTCGTTAATGTAATCCAAACGGACTACATATACTAAAATTGGATCGATACAGAGAAGATTAGCATGGCCCCTGCGCAAGGATGACACGCAAAATCGTGAAGCAGATCCCATTTTTTAAATAAATAGTAAACGATCTAGTTGTGTGACAAATTTGAGCTCGCTATCTGTCATAGTTTTCGAGATATACGTGATTTAAGATTCGAATACATGAAATGTAAGTTACGATGTGAGAAGAGTTCGGTATAGCACTAGAACATCTTTTAATGTAATCAAACTAATTATAAATTGAGATTACTAAAGAGTGTGAAGTGCTTTACAAACTAACAAATTATTAATTTATTCAGAAGAATTTAACATAATTTAAAAGTATCTTTTCAGAAGGGATCAGAATCTCAGATGAGCTCTTTTTCATTCATTCTGACAGCGTTTCAAATTTGGCGCGCTACTAGCGAAAAATGCTAAATTTTGATTCTTTTCCAGTCCAATCAACCATCTAGCGTTCAAGTAAAACAACTGATTAAAAAATATATATACTTATGAATTGAATATATATCTGCAATTTAATTTATTTACAGTAAAATTAATAGTTTGTTCATGAATCGGAGAAATATTTAGCGAAAATAATACTTTCTGTTATTTCTTTTTTTCTGTACCATAGACGATCATAAAATGCTGTTATATCTTTTATAATATTTTGCCACTGAAGTATATGAAAGTCCAATTCGCAAACATAAAGTTGATTTTATTGTTCTTCTATTTCCCAACCCATCTATGTGCCTTGCAGCTACAATTTCAACAAGAGGAACCTATATATAAACCGCTAGATCTCTAACAAAATTATCTAATTCCAAAATGCGAGAAAGTTATAAATTGATCACTTCTCTCGTCTTCTTTATCATCTCGCTCGTTTTAATCACCGTTTGCTCGGCCTACTTGCCATTTCTCGTCGGTGTGGCATTAGGAGGATCCTCACACACGAACATGGTGATAGTCGCTTGCTTCCTAGGCATCTTTATTGTCCTCGCCCTTGGAACCTTTGGATACTGCGTTCACCTAGTGAGAAAACATTATCGTGTGTACCATCTTAATCAGGAAGACCACGTCGTTCGTCATCCTTTTCCTGCTGGAATTGTTTGAATTTATCTTTGAATTCTTAAAAATGTCTTCAATAAATTATTGTATTTGGAAGTTAAGTAAAGAAAGATTTAACAATTTTTTTATTGTTATTTTAGAATTATGAAATTTAAAAAAAAACTAATGATATTTTAAAATACTAGACGGTTTTTTAAATCTAATTTTAAAGAAGATACATATTTTAAAAAAGGAGATTGGAGATGCGGAGGATTGAACTCCGGACTTCTTACATGCGAAGCAAGCACTCTACCTCTGAGTTACATCCCCATGTTGACTCTAAACATATTTTATTAATATAATTTATAATTAATTAAAACTCAAATTTTTCAAAATGATACAGTAATTTAGATTTTACGAAGAAAATGGTCTATTATTAGACTTAAGAGCGAGTAACTTGGCTATATCATTAAAACTGATCACAGCAATCAGCAGAAAAAATAAGAATAATGCCAAGATTATTAGGAAAATTACGAATGGAAAAGTTGCTGCATCCAGGGAGAAACCATTTACATTTTAACATTCTATAATGCTTTTTTTTTAAATAATAGCCATGGAGAAATTATCACCACTGTGTATATACCACTTTTCTCCTATTGTGAGTTTTAAATTTTATTTTAACTCATTCAAATTTAAATGAATTATTCATAGACGCGACTATATGTGACATGTGTGCCATTCTATTCGAAAGGCAAGGATGGATTCTATCAAGTTCATTTCTTCTCAGTTTAAAAATGTCATTAAAAATTATGTGATGAATGTTTATATCTAACCTTATTCAAGTCAAACGTATGGGATTATAGATGATAGCCAGAGGTCCTAACACTTACCTGAGACAGTTTTATTTTCTTTACGGTGAAGGAAAGAATCACCTAATTTATACCATTCAAAATATACATATTTTTGCATTCTACTATTTATATTTAGAAGCTGTTTTCGTATTTTTTATTAAAATGTCTCGACACACAATGTTCATTTACTCAATAGTAGATTTTCCGAGTGAGATTAAACAAAAATCGATATAAATTCAGCGGGTCACTCTAGAAAATTTCTACCACCTGTGGCAGATGCAGGTGAGTGTGGGTATTTAATGTGAGGTGTTACCTCTTCATTAATGTAATCCAAACGGACTACATATACTAAAATTGGATCGATACAGAGAAGATTAGCATGGCCCCTGCGCAAGGATGACACGCAAAATCGTGAAGCAGATCCCATTTTTTAAATTAGTGATGAACGATCAAGTTGTGTAACAAATTTCGGCTCGCTATCTTTCATAGTTTTCGAGTTACAGGTGATTTAAGGATGTCCGAAATCTGTGTAAGGATATGGGAAGAGTTTGTTACTGACAAAAACTGTCTTGAAATTAAATTAAATTTAATTCCATTACATAATATTGAAGGTTGGGAAGTCTTCTTTAAACCCCTAAAATATAAATTCAATTGAATGAGTTTTAGACCCCCTTTTAGTGACTTTTATGAGGGGTCCAGATGAGCTCACTTTCACTCATTCTGACAGCGTTTCAAACTTGGCGCCTAACGTCAGCGCTCCCAGCGGGGAAATGGTCAACGGTTGAAGAAATAATATGGTTCTCATGATTAGTTGAGTAAAAAGGCTTATTATCGGGATAACTAATCGTAAAGCCAAATATGCTGAATTTTGATTGGAGAGACAATTCATATAGTAATTTTAACAAATCAATAGTGGGCTATCTTTACATAAATTGACGACGATACTAAGTAAATTTAATTTACTAAATGTTTTGAAAAACCATGTTGGTAATTTATTTAATAAATGAAGTCATCAATGACACCCTAAGTCTTGAACTTCTTGACCTCCAATTTTTAGGCTAGACCCAACTGACCGGTGGCAACATTGCTAACATTTAATTTACATAGTATATTTTATTACATGAAGTATTTTCATTTTTGTTTTAGTGTATTTAGTAATTGAAATAAGAGGTGTGGGCACACTTTATGGCTTTACCAAAAAGAAAAATAAATTAACACAGGAAATTATTTCTTAACTTTTCATATCCAATTTATTAACAATCCAACACAATACACTTCACTCTACCACGTTCTTCTTCTTTTTTTTATTTACGTTGACCTCTATAATAATATAATGTGAGATCTTTCCTGACATTTCAAAACGATTATATTTTTGCAATTTTATGCATCAAAACTCTGTACTGGATAATTTAAAATATACAGTTGATTTACCAGTATGGTAGTATTTTTTTATATATGTTAAGGAAAAAGTGTACGTATGCCCACTAAAATTTTCACCGAAACCAGCTAGTTTTCATTGAACTTGTTTTAAAACGTTGATGAGTTTTTCTAACAATAAGGAATGATATTTTTGTGATCAGAACTTCATTAGTATTTTTTTGTAATAGCTTCCATTATTACAGACGCACATGAACAGTTATACATTTCTTATTATTTACGAATGCTTTATGAAGTTAAAATATCATGGGTGGTTTATATTATTGTAGAACTTCTTCGGGATTGAGTCAACTTATTTAATCGAGTGTGGTGAAGAAAAAAGAACGACAAAACAAAATCTTGGAGTGAAATACCGTAACAAATTCAGATTTTTAAAAAAGGAGATATTCAACGCCGTGACGTGTTTACCTATTATCTTGTTATTTTTAGGATTAATGTTAATTAGTATTGATTAGTGACAGTATTTAATGAGAGTGGAGCTATGACTGTGATTAAGATAGATTATATATATTTATAGGTAGTTGCGTCAATTATATTGTTTATTGTATACAGGATATATCAGAGTATCCCGGAATCGGAGTTGCGGTCCTCATCCGGGTGCCAGTTAATCATGATCATTAAGGCTACTCATCATTTGACAATATTTGGTAAGTGTATACCATCTACTGAGACCAACTACAGAAGACTTTTAAACTCCTACTTGAGCAGACTTCAAAAATGAAACTCAATGGGAAATTATGCCCAACTTTTTAAATATAAAATTCTCAATAGAAGTTAAGTTCTTTCACAAATCTTATCTCAAACATTTTAGAAAGGTTATTTCAATAAAGTTCATTTTCTTGTTCGGTCGTTTTCTCTTTCAAAATGTAATTGGAAGCTAAAATTGTGTGACATCAAAAAGAATTAAATTTTCTGTGACTTTGGCAGAAAAAAAAATTAAACCGAACAATAAAAAAAAAGTAAATATACGTACCTATATTTCGCTCCTTTTCCTGGCTTCATCTGATTGGTCGGTTTTGTTGTTCGTCTTGATGTCATTTTTATCATTCTTGTCGCTCTTAGACTTTCTTTTTGCATACTTTTTGGCAAAGAAGGCTTGAATTTTGTATCAGTTTATAGTAGTTATATGTAAGTTGTTCTACTATATTTTATTTCCAATATTAATATTTCGGCTCCTATTGTGTAGTTTTATATTATATTATATTTCGTTAGAAAATTCATCTCTCTTCATCATTTTCTGAAGCTCCAGAAGGTTGTTATCATCCATTCATCTTTTATTTTTATTTTTAAGTTTGCAAATGAAAAAGTCTAATCCAACTACAATTGGTGATAAGAAGGAAAACAAAAGAAATTTTATTATTAAAGTCGCCCCCGACATCCATTTTAATTAAGTCAATAAATACATTTTTACATTTCGCCATTAATTTGTTGTATTTTGAAATGCTGTGATCATTTTACTTGTAATGAATAAGAAAAAACTAATTAAAAATTGTTTAGTTTTTCGTAAAAAATATTCAGTAAGACTATAATAACTGACAGCATCCACCCCTATTTCAGGTGAGCTTATAGCATGCCCTCAAGACACCTCTGCTTATCTGAGACGATCTAAAATCATTTGTTCTCAAATTCGTTAACATATTTCGGATTCCAACACTTTAAAAAATAGGTATTTATTCAACAATTGATATAAAAGAGCAGTATTATCTAATTCCTGTTTAGAATTTAGTCATTTATAATGCTCATTGATTCGATAGTAGATTTTCCGAGTGAAATCAAACAAAAATCTGTATAAATTCAGAGGATCACTCTAGAAAATTTCTACCACCAGTGGCACCTGCAGGAGAATGCGAGTATTTAATATGAGGCGTGACCTCCTCATTAATGTAATCCAAACGGACTACATATACTAAAATTGGATCGATACAGAGAAGATTAGCATGGCCCCTGCGCAAGGATGACACGCAAAATCGTGAAGCAGATCCCATTTTTTAAATTAGTGATGAACGATCTAGTTGTACAACAAATTTCAGCTCGTTATCTTTCATAGTTTTCGAGTTACAGGTGATTTAAGATTCGGATGGCCGAAATCTGTAAAAGGATATGGGAAGAGTTTGTTACTGACAAAAACTTTCTTTAAATTAAATTTAATTTGATTCCATTACATAATATTGAAGGATGGGAAGTCTTCTTTGAGCCCCAAAAATTTGAATTCATTTGAATGAGTTTTAGACCCCTTTTATCAGCTTTTATGAGAGGCCCAGATGAGCTCACTTTCACTCATTCTGACAGCGTTTCAAATTTGGCGCGCAGCGTCAGCGCTCGTAGCGGGGACGCCATCTAGCGGTCAAATTAAAAGACTAATATTCAAATACCATAAATTGTCATTCGTCGTAATTTCCATTCATTTTTCATTTTATAAAACTAACATAAAAATTAAATAAAATTACATAAGCGTCCCAATTTGTTTATTTTTCATCCAGCTATTATGAACAAAGCCCGAACATATTATTAGAGAAAAAAAAGAGGATTAAACGCATTTTACATAAAACGCTATTAATATTATTAATTTGTAATTAATGTGTGACCATCATCAACTCCTTTTTCTTACTGATTGGTTAATAACAAAAAAAGGCACATTTTTTCTTCTTCCTTTCTCAATTAACACAAATTATAGCCGCCATTAATTTTCGTTACATAACACACACAAGAAAACAATTTTTCGACTTTTTGATCTGAGCTGAAGAAATGTAAGTGATTGTATAATATGGGGCGGATAGCATTCTTTTGCACTTTTTTTTCTCTTATTTTTCAAACGCTCCAATTATTTGTTTAAGATAATCAAAAACTGTCAGTTGTAGAAGGCCTTGAAATATGTTGCGTCGTTTCAGCAGTCAGCTGATTGGTTAAATATCACCAGGCATTCGGAAGCATTAAGCTGACAATATCTGTAAAAATAAAATAAAATTAATTAATTAAAATGATTTTTTTTATTTAAAAAAATTATTTTAATTTCATTTTAAAATTTAACCAATATTATTTTCAAAATTATTTTATTTAATTCAATAAGAAATAAAATTATTTAAATAAAAATTAGTTATAAATATCCAAATATATATTTTAAAATTTAATTGAATCAACTTAATTTATTCCTAAAAATAAAATACTTAAAATGCCGAATAAATTTTAAAATTTAAAAATGTAAAACTTATTTTTAAAAAATCAAAAATAATAATTAAAAAATAAACAAACCAAAATAAGTTTTGAATGTTGGCGTGCGGGATGGTGATATAATATAAATGGTTGGCCACCGATCAATTTAAAAAAAAAAAAGGTTTAAAAAATGGAAGAAAAAAGAAAAGGTCTGGGATAATAATATTATTGGAAAAAGAAAGGAAAAGAATTATTTTTTTTTAAATCGGTTCGATGTAGTTGGCCGGTACCATTCCAGACCGTCCGGTACGCATAACGGTGCCCATCATCCATCCCTCATCAATCGACTTGCAATCCACAATCACATCACCATCCCTGAAGGACACTTCGTCATCGTCATCCGCATCATAATCGTACATGGCCCTGTACGATCTCTGCTTTAAAAATTAAAAAATTGAAAAAAATTAATTAAGTTTAATTCAATTAAATTGGAATTAATTAACTTTAATTCATTTAAACTAATTTTAAATTATTTGAAATAAAAATGCATCAATTAAAGTTAACTCAATTAACTTTTAACTCATTTAAATTAAAATGAATTAACTTTAATTCATTTAAACTATTTTTTTTTTAATTTTCAGGAAATAAAATTAATTCAATTAACTTTAACTCATTTAAATTTAAATTAATTAGAATTATTTTTTTTTTTTTACTCCAGTGGGGCGGTGTTGGGTGTTGGCAGACTGATGGTACCCAGAGGTGACATGATTCTGTTGTTGCAGTTGGTGCTGTTGCTGCTGCTGTTGGAGCTGAAGCATGGCTTGCTGCTGTTGAGCTTGCTGGGCCTGCATGGCCTGCTGCTGCTGCTGGTGAAGGGCGTGCTGCCTCTGCTGCTGCTGGTAATACTGCTGCAGCTTCTGCTGCTGCGTTTGCTGCTGAGCGAATTGGGCCTGTTGCTGCTGCTGCTGAGGCACTTGCTGCCGGTAATGATGCTGCTGCTGCTGCTGCTGATGATGAGCTCCGTGATTCTCGTTTACTGGATCGTAATCAGAGATGGAACCCACTCGCCGACCTTGAGGCTGATTAACTGTAATCAAAAATCGAATAAAAGTTGATAAAGTTGGCGAGAGTCGACTTCAAAGTAGGCGACAAAGTCGACATGCAAGATAGCAGTCGACTCCACCTAAACTCTAAGTAAGGCAAAGTTGACTAAGCAAGTTGACTTAAAAGTAGTCGACTCCATCTAAGCTAGTAAGTAGGCCAAGTTGACTTGAAAGTAGACTAATTTCTATGAAAGTTGACTAATCAAGTCGACTAAATCATGCAAAATAATGCGTATTTCCCCTTACTGATGACAGGTAGAGCCCGATTGCTACCTCTTTCCCAACAGTACTCCACAAAGTCGTCGACTTTTCGAAGAAAGAAAACATTGAAAAGAAGAAAACGAAGAAAAAAGCAGCACGAAAAGCACATTTATACCCATAGCATTAGGTTGGGAACTGTAAACAAGTGTTGAAGTGGCATTCTGCCTGCTAGAATAAGGTGAATCGGCGTTGACAGTCACCCTGCTCGTCTGATTCACTGGCATCTTGTTCACATTGTGGTCCATCTGCCTCGGCATCTGCATCTGGTGCTGCCTGGCTATCTGCTGCTGGTGCTGGCTGTAGGTTGACTGCTGCTGCTGCGGGGGTGGCATCCTGTGCTGCACGATCTCTGGGGCGGGTTCGGGGGAGATGGCACCCGCTGACAGACAGACACACACGATAAGCACACAGAAGGGTTTCTGACTGGAAAATTTATTTACCCGAGCCCGAGTCATCCTGCCCGTTGGCCTCGTCATCATCACCCGTCAGGGTCCTCTGCTTCTCCATCGCAGCCTTCTTCTCCAAATCTCCATGATAAGATACATTGCTAAATAAATCAAAATAAATTGAAAGAAAAATTTTTAAAATTTCAAAATAATTTAAACCTGATAATTTTTGAATTGGCCTTGATTCTCAGGGTTTCAGGATCGTCTGCAACCTGGGTGAACTTGCCTTTAGCCTTCTCAAAGTCTGCATGATATTGGACCTAGATAAAGATATAATGTCAATAAAGTTATCTCATAATTTATAACAAAATGTCTCACCTGGGATTGAAGTTTCGTGTTCTCCGCCAGGCGTCTCATTTCGGGCGTTTCAGTGACTGTTGTCGCCTTAGCCTTGGGAATGTGCCTGAAATTAACAAATTCAAATTTTTTAATTAAAATAATTAAATTAGGATGCCAAATCACGTACGCTTCGCAGTAGGGCAGCTTGTTGAAACCTTTGTACGTTTTCATGTTGAGGGTCATGCTGCATGTTTGGCATTTGAAGCATGTTTTGTGCCACACCTGGAAAAAAAAAATTTATATAAACAATATATATCCTGCATTCCATTTTATTGTTATGTAAACACACATTCGAAAAAGAGGCTATTTATAGGTGCTGAAACTCCTAAAAAGTCAATGTTTAAAAAAAACTAAAACAAAAATAAAAAAAAAATAAAAAAAAGTTTGCAAGTTGACTTTTTTGGGTACTTTTCTATATAAGCAAAAAGTTTGCAAGTTGACTTTTTTGGGTACTTTTCTATGTAAACAAATTTGCAAGTTGATTTTTTTGGGTACTTTTCTATATAAACAAACGTAGCCCAAAAAAATTATAAAAAGAAAAATTCTACTTTTTTTCGTGACCAAATAAGTGCATATCGAGTTGACAATCATTCCACAGATGGCTGAAATAAATTTGCCGTTATCAGAGTAAAGAAAAAAAAACCAGATTTGGTTCGGGACACAGATAGAGAGGTGAATTTAAAAAAAAAAAAAGAAGACGAGAGAGAGAAAAAAAAAGGGGGCCGTGAACGCCTCGAGGTCGTTCCTCTTCTTCTTCTTCTTCCCTGTTTGAGGAATGCAACGCTGCTGCGTCGGGATTGGTGAAGCTGATAAAAATTTTGGGTTTTTACCTTGTCGAGACATTTTAATTCTTCAGTTGGGTAAACGGATTTCTCACATCTGGCACACGCTTTACTCATTTTTAAGAGGATGATGAGAGAATTGTTGGATGAAAAGTTGGTGTGTATCCGTAAAAGTAGAAATTTGTGGGATAGAAAACAATGGATGCGAAATACGGCGACGACTCCCCACTCAAAACCGCCTTATGGGACTGACTGAAGTGTGTACTAGTAGGAAGCAAGCCCTTTTTTTCGTCGTAGAACCTCGAGGCGGTTTTTTTTTTACGAAAAAAGCGCGGTGGGGGAGATGGAAGAGACATCTGGCGGTAGGAATTACAATTAGGTGGGTTTTAGAGCGCGAAAATTTGAAATGGGCGAAAGAGACATCTAGCGGTAGAAATTACAACTGTCTTTCCGAGCGCGAAAATTTGAGAAAGGTAAAGAGGAGATGGAAATTCTGGGCGTTGAGAGTCGATCTCAACGGAGGTTCCCGTAGGGATTTTATAATCGCTGGGTTAACATTTTTATTCTATTTTTTTCATCAAACAAGGAAAAATAAATCGAAAAGCTGCGTGACTTGCAAATTTTATCACTCAAATCTGAATGTAACAATTTTATTTTTGTGCCTTTAGTTCATTTATATATTTTTTTAATTGTGCCTAAATTTATTTTAAGAAATTAAAGCAAAGTAAATCAAATTTACTCTATATTAGTACAATTTTACATTAGATATAAAAATAGAAAATATATTTTAACATGCTTTTTTTAAATTCTTGCAATGCATATCGTCATACTTTCATTTAAAAATTATTAGTTGTATGTAATAATTTTTTAACTATTTAAATAAAATAAACTTCGACAAACTTTTGGAATGATAATGATCGAGTACATTGTTTTGAAAATATATCTGTAGGTAATGGTACCGACATATAAACAAGTTCCGATCCTCATCGACCTCGTGGTCTGATATTATTTTTAATGATTTATGAAAATGAAGAGGGGGAAAAAGTATTGGTGACTTAAAGAAAATTGACAACTGAAATGAGCTGCCCACTTAAATTGATTTTCATTTAATAAAAAAGTGGATGATGATTAATTGGATCGTACAGATGTTCCAAAGAGAATGGACCACCAACTATTTCATGAAAAGAGTATTTACTCACTAATTATTCATGAGGGAAAGATTATCAGCTAGCCTATTGAAGAATCACTTAACAAATTTGAATTCCCGCTAATTTTCACAGAGTTGCCATTTTTCCAACCCTTTTTTCGAAAATAATAAGAAAAGATATTTGTTTCATATATCTAGAGTGCAATGATTTTGTAGCATCATTATAAGCTTTTACCATTTTTTTCAATACTTTTACGTCTTATGTACAGTGTCAGTTGAAAAACTAGCTTTGAATAATTTAATCATTATAAAAGTGCTTAGCGTACCGGGGCCGATCCCTACTTAGCGTTTTAGAAGGTCTATTCGAACGCCCGCTCTTTTTATTGCAGGGTTGCCATTTTCTAAACCGGTAAAAATGTATGTGTTTAAATGCTTTAATACTGTTTTCATTGTTAAAAACCACATGATTCTATTTATTTAGATCTTTTTTATTGACTCCTATTTATTTTTACTCAAATTAAGTTAACCCGTGGTTTTGATCTGTTGAAACACGTATTTTAACTCGATAACTTGAATACGGTTAACTATTAGTCTTTGGAAAAAGTGCACACCCAAGGACCGTAGTGGCATCTAGTGAGACTTTTGAGAAGTGTTGTCCACCCAGGTATGTATATAATGAGGAAAAAGGCTGTACAGAATCCCTACGGGAAATATACATCTAGCGTCGAATTTACAACTACGTGTATAGTTTTTGAGCGCCAGTATTTGAAATGGACCAATTTTTATATGTACCATTAATAAATATCGGATGTTAAATGTTTAAAAATGTAAAATGAATAAAAATTGTGTTTGAATTATTTTGTATTGTAAATTATATTTGTATTGTAAACGTATCCTAGCTAAATAAGAACTAACTACATCAATAAATAATTCCAGTCGGTAAATGTGATGGACAATTCTGTTGCATTTATTTTTGCTAGTATTCCTTTTTTCATAATATTAATTTATGGGTCATTTAAAAATAATGATCGGATCATGACGGTCAATTATTTTTTGTGCCACTAGCATATATTTTAATTGAACAACTATTATTTTCATCAACAGTGTAAAAGAGTACAATTTATCTGCTGGTAGATTCCTATTATCAATATCAATTTTTAAAATCATTTAAGTATTGTGATTGAAATTTGAATTTAATAAGGCCGATGAATTTGAATAATTCAATAAGGCTGACGCTGTAGGTTTTCACTCTATTTTGATTATCTTGTTTTGAAAAGATTTATGCATTAAACATGTGAACAATCCATATATTCCGTCAGCTAAATCATTCTACTAAAATCGATCTTATATTTCAATATTAATATAAGCCTATAGACTTCTAATTTTCAAAAAGATATACAATGCTTATACGATATTAATATAAATAGCCTTCCTTTTTAGAAATAATGAATTTTAATCAATCTAGTGTATGGGCGAACCTACGTCACAGTTTAATTGGAAGTCAATACGAGCATCAAAACTCATTTTTTAAAATTTAAAGCCAATATAAATGGGATGAACAGTTGAACACAGCAAACCCCAGAACAATTTGAAGAGCCAGATAGAGCAGAAGTTTAGTTTAATCTCTGAATTTTCTTTCTGTAAAAAAGGGGAAAAGGTATACCTAAGTGAACAAAATATATTCGCAGTATTCGCTATCACCGTCAAAAAATAAAAGTGTATGAATATTTCTAATTTTATAGGCATTTAGATGACATATTTGCAGCCCAGTTCGGCATATTTAAACAACTCCTTGTTGAACGAGAAACATTTGGTCATTGGAACACGTGATGTAATAATTTTTAATTTTTTTAAAAAACATATTTGCAATTTGGGAATTGTATTAAAATTACACTTTAAATGCTATTAAATTATTTATCTATATTTTCAAATTGTTTTCCAAAATGTGTTCTTGATTTATAGGATTTTGGGGATATTATTTAAAATATATAAATTCACTTTATTTTATTTTTTCTGGGCTTTGGTTGAGAATTTATTTATTAATATCCCATATTTTTCGGTTTTCTTATTGATTTCCTGGAATTAATTTTTTTTAAATATTCATTTAAAAATAATTATTTTCGAAATTTAATTTTAAACTTAATTTTTAACAACGATACAAATTGCAAATAACATTAAATTTTTAGCTTCCACCTTATATATCTTACACAAACATCTCAACGGACGGTCGAATTCATGACGCCAGCGGTTTCATCCACGAAATTGTTTTGTATTTGGCTGCCAAATACCAATTCACGTAAATAAAAACAAATTCAAATTCAACTGAGTATTAATCTTTTAATATGTTAAAATCCAGCTTTGATTATGTCAATTCAATCGATGGCGCCTATGGATCCTTTGAAAACGGGTCCTGGAATGGCCTTATTGGAATGATGCATCGTAATGTAAGCTAATATATTCAAACTCCTCAAGAAATTTATCAGCAACTACATAAAAAAATCGTGGCAACGTTGCTTAGCAGACCCTCATAATTTTTTTTTTCTCAAATGCGAGACTTTTAGTCCCGAATCCGAATAAAGTCAGAATTTCCCGAACTCTAATTTAAGCTCTTGTTTATATAAATTAATTGATGTAAAATTTGGAGATTTGGTTATCGAAATATTTAACTCATTGCTGATTTACACGAATTTGGCCCAATGGAATAATTTGCCTTATTAGTCTTAAGTGAAAGAGATTGGTTTTAAAAAAGAAAATTAGAAAATCAATTGTTACGTTATTTAAAAAAAAAATATTATTATCAGGAATTGGATTTAGTTGCAGCTTGCTTAGTTGTTAATTACGCCAGGAGCACAGCAGTGGATTTTAGTGTTCAGTTTTATGACGACCTGGTCTCTCTACTCATTCCATACCCAGCATTGGAGAGTTCTATCAATGGAATCACTAGGCCTTTTCAATACGAGGTTAGCTGCATTTTAAATAATGTTTGATCCCAACAATGCACCGTCATTATTTATAAATTATTTCTATTGTTATTATTGATATCGATTCTGCTGAAAATAGGTATGGATTTCAATACTTGTCAGTATTTTGATCACAACAATTGCCACGTGGAAGATATTTTCAATGGAATTGTTGGTTTTTGAAAGCAAGGAAAACGTCAATAGACCTTCGTTTTATGGGAGTTTCTGGTCTCTACTTGATTTCCACAACACTGGTAGCTTCAACTTAATATTTTTCCGAAAACAACTCATTTTTTATAATCTTATTTGTCAATTATTAAGTCCGAAAGCATATTAATAAATCTTCAAGGTTGCCATTTCGTGTAATCGCAACAGTTTGGTGTCTAGCAACATTTGTCCTTATCAATGCCTACTCCTCAACTCTGACTGCCTATTTAATGACTCCTCGGTACCATCCGATGGTGAACTCGATTAAAGATATCGCCTTAATCGCAAGACCTGTCCTTATGGTTCGGAAGTCGACCTCTTACGAAACAGCCATATTTGTAACATCAAACAAAATTAAATCCTATTTTAACTGTTGCATAATTTGTTGCTGCCAAATAGGAATCTAAAGAAGGGGCTCTTTTCAAAATTAGCGAATCATTGAAGAAATACCCAAAATTAAGAATCAATACTACTACCTCGTACAATACTGTCGTTGAATCAGTCATAAATCAACAAGAATCCTTCACAACTGTTAAGTCTGCCCTCTTGGATATCATCGAGAAGGACTGGAAAAAAACTGGCCAGTGTCGACTTTATTTGGCGAAAGAGTCGTGGGACGCTGCCAGAGTGGCATTTGCACTTCAAAAATCAAGCCTCATAACTCCAATTTTTAATCACCAGTAAATAATAATAACTCGAATTTATTTATTATGTATGTATATATGCAATGCAGCGTTGTGTTTTACTCCATTTCAGGATTAAATGGCTTCGAGACGTGGGTCTTTTGGATTATTGGGAACGTAGACATTGGCCCAAAAAGAATAGATGTTCGGAACCGTTAGCTGCTGGAAAACCTGAAGAGAAAAGACGACTGACTTTTGACAATCTTTCAAGTGCTTTTGTACTCTTGGGGTGTGGTCTTGTGGCTTCATTCGTCCTATTTTTGGTTGAATTGGTACGCTATCGTATCTAAGGTTCTGGTAAAATCTCTGTAATAGCTATGTAGGTCATACATGTTACTGCGATAGTTAAAAGTGTCGTTCAGAAGAGAGCTCGTTATAACCTTATTTTAACGATATCTTTATTATAATGTTAAAAGATTTTTAAATTTCCACATAAATTGTCAAATCATCAAATCCCATCTGACCACTTTTTTCCTGATAAAAGCAAGACAGGTAGATGGTAAGGTTGGTCCCAGGGGATAATTTTTAGGACTCTATAACAGATTTTAGTTCTTGAAACGATTATAGCCTCTTAAAGTGGTTATAACCGTTATAACCGACTCTCGTCTGAACGCACTTTAGGCCTTTATGTTAAATATTATTTGAAACTTTATTCTTAGGGAAATAGATAAAGAATATGTCCCCTACTTAAACGAACCAGCAGTTTAATTTTATATTTGGCTCAGTAAAAAAATGATTTCAATTTCGTTGGGAAGTAGTATTAGTGTCGCATTGATGTTCTTCAATACAAACTAAAGAACTGTAATACTGAAACAGTTAGAAAGTATAGCAAAGTTCTACAATAATTCTTTTAAAATCCCATTGGGCTACCATTGATACGTGTATACATACCATAATATGTGTATGTATTTCAATAAAGGAATTTTTGGTTTCACTTTTTCAAATCATTCTAGCTTTAGAAGCGGTCACTTTGTTATATTACACATTGTTAAAGAAATTTATCGGAGTGAAGGTATAATTTTTTACAACTTTGTAATCCAGTGAATATATTTAAAACATGATGGATTATAACTGGTTAAACAATTTACAGCAGCACTAATAACCGTAATTAAGGTCATCGTTGATAAGTTCATGCTGTATATACCCAATGTTTTCTATAAACTTTGGCCAGTCTGCAGCATTCAGCAAAAGAGAAATGTTTTCAAATACAATATCACCATCTACTCCTGTTGCTAAGAAAGGCCAGCATAATAATGTTAAAGAAAATCCTATTAACTTAGAATTCAATTTCAAATTTGCAAGTATTCCCGACACTTTGGTCCCGCCATTCAAGCAGATCTTTATAGGCCTGAAAAATGGATTGATCAAGTGCGATCCGGGTGGGTTGGTAATTGTGCCTCGTTACCAAGTGCACGCTGAAAAGGTCTATCGAATCCAACCAAGAAAGGACGATGTCTGGCAGATCACTTTCCCTAAAACAGGTTTTTTTCCTTGGTCAATTAATGGCGAAGGTCAACCGAATCTTTTCTAAGAAAATTACCAGCTTTTACCACTTTTTTCCGACCAAGAAATCGATTTAAAAAAAAAAGAGTCAGTGGCCCCTCGTTTAATGGTCATTTAATTTCTGAGTCAATTAAAGAGATTGATAAATTGATTCTTAAATGTTTTGCTTAGGAACTACTTGGGTCAGTGAAATGTTGTGGTTAATTATGAACGATTGCGACTTTGAGAAAGCGACTGAAATTCCTCTACTTCAACGAGCTTTCTTTCCAGAGTAAATATTGGAAAACAAACTTATTTCCACCATATTACATAATTCAATCATTTTTAATTTTGAAAGAATCGAATGTTTCGGCCTTGAGAACGTGTCGGGAAATGGAGTTTCTAAAGCCATTTATGATTCAATTGATATAAACTCCATGCCATCCCCGAGACTCATAAAACCACATTTACCCTTGCATTTATTGCATCCTGAGATCCTTGATACTAGTAAAGTAATATTATTTAGGTCACAAATGCAACTCTTTTTCAATATATTTAAATTTGTTTTAATTGCATGTGTAGGTGGTTTACGTTACCCGTAATCCAAAAGATGTAATAGTTTCATTCTATTTTCATCACAAATTAATGAAAGAATTCGGTTGTGAGGGATCTATTGAAGAATTCGCCCAATATTTCATGGACGATAAAGGTTATACCGTATATACAGTATAGTGCAGATATAAACCGGAGGGAGCCTAGGGGCGTTCCCAATGATTTTAATTTATTTCGACCCCTTAAAACGAGTTTATTAGGCAATGGTATATTATAATAATTTTTCATAAAATGAGTTGTGCAAATCAGAAAATTTTAAAGTAACCCAAATTGATTTTAACCAATCCCCGTTATTAGCCAATAAATTTCAATTAATACGTTTAAATTAACATGGGAGGTATACGCCCCCCTCAAGTTTATCTGCACTATATTGTGCATATAAGTCAATATTATTGAATTAAGAAAGGATTTAATTATAGTGATTTATGCGCCATTTTTTACTCACGTCTTGGATGCATGGAACCAACGACATCATTCCAATATGCATTTTGTGTTTTACGAAGATTTAAAAAGAGTATCATTTGATTATTTTTCCTAATTTTTAAAAATTAGTTTCAGTTAAAGAAATTTAAATAGGATTTGGAAGGAGAGTTGGAGAAGATGGCGGATTTTCTGGGGAAGAAATTGAGTAAAGATCAGTATAAGGACTTGAAAGAACACCTGAAGTTTGAAAATGTTCAGAAAAATGACGCTTTGAACTTTGAAGACGTCCGGA
Organism: Chydorus sphaericus; assembly: GCA_030141595.1. Classification (NCBI taxonomy): domain Eukaryota; kingdom Metazoa; phylum Arthropoda; class Branchiopoda; order Diplostraca; family Chydoridae; genus Chydorus; species Chydorus sphaericus. The sequence goes on along the minus strand of CM057929.1, from coordinate 9,926,412 downwards.
AAATGGGAATGATGAATAAAGAAGGCCGATTCATGCGGAAAGGTGTCCGCAATTAAAGAAATTTGTCATCAAAGTTTTACTCATATTTTTTCAACACTACTTTCTAGGTAAAGTCGGAGATTGGAAGAATCATTTCAGTCCGGAGCTCAATGAAAAAATTGAGCAATGGATTGAAAGAAATCTTGCTGGAACGGATTTAAGATTTGTTACTGAACTAGAAGAACAAGATTAATCCTAATAAGTTGTTGAATTCATTTTCAATAGTTCAGTTTTTAATTTTATTTAAAATTTGAGAGTCGTGTAGACTTTCATTTTCATAGTGAGGCATATAGTTCTATGCTGTACGCCATATTCAAATGTTTCTGATCAATATAAAAAAATGCAATAGCATTATTGACAGCTTCCCAGCATTGCCCAACATATATTCTCAAACCTTAAAACCTAATTTTAAAAAAGTTTACTTCACAAAAAAATAAATTTAAGATCTGTTCAAAGCGGAGAAGCCTCGATTAATAAAGGTATATTCATTAAAATCAGAAATAGATACACCACCTGCTGGCAGGTGAGAATTCTATTTGAAAAGCTGGTACAATCATACATGTTATCTTATTGGGTTTTCCCACAGTCGAGATTTATTTTCCTAATCGAACTTCTCATAGTACAAACATATTTTAAAATTCTAACATTTTCCTTAGAGAAAGCTCTGCATTGTTACATCCGTATTTAAAATAAACGAGCTGTTGTTCCAGGAAAAAAATGGAGATTTGGATGATATTGATACTTGTGTTCTTTGTGGGACTGTTGTTTAACTATATTAAATGGAAGCAGTCCAGCGTAGTTCGAAAGATCAATACAATTCCAGGGCCTCGAGGATACCCTTTCCTAGGAAATCTGCCTTCTATTCCGCAAGAAAGTGATGGTATGTTAAACAATAAACAGAGATCTGCGTTAACGTTTTATTAACCGTTTTACTCAGTTAACTAACCCCCTAGTTAATCGACAGTTAATGCAGTTAAGGTTAACCGTTAAGAGTTTACGATTAACGCAGACCTCTTTTATGCATAAGTGTACTCAACATTACTCAATTACTTCTTTAAATTAATTATATTATACAGAAAGACTGGCGTATATCCACAGGGACTTAGCTAAGAAGTATGGTTCTATTTTCCGGTTATGGTTTTGGGCAAGACCGGTTATTTTCACTTCTTCGCCACACATAACTGAAGTATAGATTTATTCAAACAATTATCTTTTCTCATATATTTTATAATTCAATATTTTTAATGTAATAATTACAGAAATTACTGGGCTCTCAAGGCTTTATAGAGAAGGGCGAATCTTACGATGCGATTCGTGCCATTTTAGGTGATGGATTACTTCTAGCAGCTGGTAAAAACATTTCCATATCTACAACTCTATGAAAAAAGAATTAAACTTAATGTAATTAAATTTAGGTGAGAAATGGAAAAGAAACAGGCGATTGCTGACACCTTCATTCCACTTTCGAATTCTAGACCAATTTTTCGATGTTTTCTGCGATAACGGTCTAATCTTAAGTCAAATATTACTAAGGGACCTCAATGCTTTATCAGGAACCAAAGGGACGTCTAGAGAGGTAGACGTCACGCCATATCTATTTCGTTGCACGCTGGATGTTATTTGTGGTAAATAGACTATAAATGAGTAAATGAACAAACTTAACTATAACCAAATATATTCTATAGAAACTGCAATGGGGGTCAAAATTAAAGCACAGACCGAAGATTCAAAATATGTGAAAACTGTTGGAAGGTATTATGCGTATAAATAGAATAACAATATATCCATTTGTTTAAAAATATATTAATTTATTCAAAATATTATAGAAGTGGGAAACTTGCAGCAAAGATGAATTTCTCACCTTGGCAGTTCTTCCCGAAATGGATGTACCAATTTTTCAGCTCGGAGGGTAGAGAGTGGAACCAACTTACGGCCTTTTTGAATGACTTTGGGAAACAGGTTTTATTATTACTATTCCATTTTCTAAATGGATTCTTAATCAATTTTTTCCATCAAGTTAGATTATTCGAGAAAGGAAGAGAGAAATGGAAAAAGAAGATTTTTCTAGTGATGAAGTTGATCCTTCAACAGGGCTAAGTACTGATTTTCATGTACAATGCAAAATGTAGTGTACTTATTTCACTTTTTTACATTTCAGCTAAAAGGAGACCATTTTTAGATTTATTATTAATTGAAGCCAAGAAAGGTGCTGACCTAAGCGACACTCAAATTCAAAATGAAGTCGACACTTTCATGGTCGCTGTAAGTAAAACTTGCCATGGAATTGAATTAATAAATATAACATAAACAATAAATTAACAAATAGGGACACGACACAACTGCTGTTCTTATGACCTGGTTTCTTTATCTAATGGGAAGTAATCCACATTGCCAGGTATAATATTGACATAATATATAAATTTCATAGACGATCTTCAATTTATAATATTAAATCCATATAGAAAATAGCAAGAGAAGAAATAGATAACATTTTCGGCGACTCTGATCGTGATTGTACAATAGAGGACGTCACACAGATGAAATACTTAGAATGCTGCGTTAAAGAGACTCTTAGAATGTACCCTAGCATCGCTCTTATAGAAAGGAGCATTACCAGAGATATTGAGCTCGAAGGCTACCTGGTTCCAAGTGGAACTTCAGTTTGTATGATGATCTATGCCAATCACTACAATGAAGAATGGTTTCCGGATCCTTTCACTTTCAAACCGGAACGTTTTCAGAAAGATTCCGATAGTAACGGTGCTGGAATGAGGCATCATCCTTACGCTTACACTCCTTTTGGTGCTGGGCCAAGAAATTGCATTGGTATAGTAATAGTTAAATATAATAATTTTACGCTCTGTTTGACTTAAATCAATACAATCTGTAATTATATATTAGGACAAAAATATGCCTTGCTAGAAGCTAAAACGATATTATCCATGCTTATACAGCGATTTGAATTTACTTATGATATGAAGAAGCACGGAATACCCAAGCCAGGGAATGAGATTGTTCTGAAACCAAAAGGAGGAATGCCTTTGATTATTACTCCGATAACCAAGGCAAAACAGTAAATAATCAGTATATTTTTTAATGTCTTCTTCTTTGGGAAGTATTTGTTTGTAATGTATTAGATATCGTACATACATCGTATGATTGTTGTTTGTGGTTACGAATTTTATTCCGATTGGTTGGGTCGTTCGGATGGGCGGAAATTCCCTATCGCCTCCACATGTTCTTATATAATTACCAAAGTTGAAAATATTAAAACTATAGCACACAGTGTTTCTTTCCTCTTTTATCATCATATTAGACGTCCCGGTCCAAATATAAACCGCATAATGTTTTTCAAATTAAGTTTTAGGTTAGCATCTAAAGTAGATTCAAGTTGTCATTTTAAAAGGACCACAATTGCTTTTTAATTAAAATAGCCCATCCGTAGCCTAACATGTTCATACAAAATATGGCAAACTACATTTATTATATGTTATTCTCCCATTTCTGTTTCATTCATGCACAATCTCGTTATCTCTCTTTTTTGTCAGTTATGATAATACTATGATTGCATTCTTAATAAGAATTGAAGGAGAAGACTACAAACGAGCTGTTTCTGTCACATCATTCTAAAGCTATAAGCCTTAAAATTAGTTGTAGGACAAAAAAAATCAAAGCGATAATTGATCGATCGTAAAGTTGTACTAGACTACTACTGAATCCATATATTAAATAAGAATCGATTTCTTGCAGCAATGTGTGGATAGCAGTTTCCTGTTTCCATTGTATAGGTGCACTCAATTTTCTACAAAGACACAAAATGTCCCTATTAACAGCAGGTGCAATACTACTAATGAACAAAAGGTAAGAGGGCTAAAGTAAAGAAATTCACAATAAACTATTTTTAAAAAGTACAGATAGCACATGTTTCACCACTTGCAAAATAAACTGTTATATATATAACAGTCTATTTTGTATAATATAAATTGCACAAGGAAACTAGGATAAATAGACTTTACTTATGAACCTAACTTATATTTTGCTGCATAAATACTGATGAAACATTTATGTACAACCTTTTTCCTGCGCGCTAAAACTTTAATTTGATGATGAGGATTTATCCTTAAGAATATAAAATAATAGGCACAACATTTGATTTCATCTGCGTGATATAGCAATAAATAGTTGTATAGGAAAGTGGTGAACTAGTTAGTGAAATTAATCAGTGAACGTTCAAGCGCTAAGTCGTATGCGCATTCATACAGCGCAGTATCTAAAAAGAGTACCTGTTTGATTCTTCTCGTTAGCTTATAGAGATAAATTAGAGTAGTAGGGTTTGAAAAAAATCGGTATTTTAAAGCCTTATCTGAATCAACTCAGTCATTTTGGTCTTTGAATATACATTAAATTGAATAAAATGCATACGCTACTTGATTTATAAAAAAAAAAAATTAAAGGTTGAATTATAAAAAAAAAAATCCAGTTGAAGCATCCAATCGTCTTTTGACATATCGCACAATGCTGCCTCGCATATACCACAGTGGTTCGATGGTCGTATATCTTAAATGGGATGGCTCTATAAGTGGCCGCGGGTACTGTACCGTGCAGCATGGTCCCTAATGCAGTGTGAACTGAATTTGCCTCTTAAAGAAAAATATTGATGACTGCATTGTTTAACACTTCTTTTAAAGAAAGGTCAATACAAATATTCACAATTAGCCCATCTACTGTATCTTGAAATATTGAGCAAAACTATAGATAAATTGTTCAAGCACAAAAATCGTCCAACTTATAACTGATGGATTCGTGATGGAATATATAACTAATGGACTAATTTTCAGAATTATTTGTTATTATTATAACATTTGTTTAATATAACTATAGGCACACTAAAATAATGTTTACTCGGTTTAGATTTCCATTTAGAACGATGAACTTTTACCTCTTTGTTAATACTAATCGCATTATATATACAGGTATATATTAAAAATTTTAATTACTTTGCCATAACAATTAAAATTGGTGCATAAATATATTTTATTTCGTTTTCCCATTGTTTCTTAGCCTGCGGTTTTTAATCTAGATTCATTTTTTAAGGTATTTCCATAATTGAGCTTCTTGTGGATAGTGTATAAACTTTGGATGTTAAAATGGTCAGCTATTGATTACTACCTGATTATTTATTCACTTTAAAAGTTAGGTTATATATTTTTTTTTAAACAGGAAAAAAATGATTTTTTTCGTTTAAAATTTATCAGCCTATTCGTAGTAAAGTGTATCTCTGGCTGAAATCTTCTCATTTAAAATTATATTCCTTAAAAAAAAACAGCCAGTATATTTAGCTTTCTTACATTTACTTCAACTCACTTTAAATTATAACAAAAATAATTACTATAAAGTTTATGAATGGTTTTTAAAAATAACAGACGCGATTTAAGCCAACAATATAGGCTAAATAAATAATAATTATGTAATATTTTAAAAAATAAAATAAAATAAGCAATATAATGAATCAAAGTATTTTTTTCCGAAATAAAGCACACCACAATGACATTCCCAATTTTTATCCAGAAAGAAAATATAATATACGGTACGCATTTTTTCCATTCAATGCCCTGTGTGAAGGCCATATTCACCAAGGCCGTCACCAACGTAACAGCAGTGATAAAGGCAATGCCCACACTACTCCTTACGCGGTATGCGCGCGCCTCTTTTTATGACCGTGAGTCAGCACAACACAAGGCTACCATGGTATTTACCTTATGTTATATAATCGCAGTAAACCTTGGTGTCTATTCTCAGTTGCGTGTGCCGCTCAAGTTGATCAACATGTCGTCGTCCCAAGCTGCTGATCACGAAGAAGAAAACAACCAGCATCAGGATGAATTCAAAGTGAAATTCGTTCCAATTCCAGAAACTCAGACGGAATCTTATACAAAAGTTTTCACATCCTACAAAGATGGATTAGTTAAAGCCGTTCCTGGCGGGATGGTCGCTTATCCCCGGTTCGGTGAGAACGCTGAGAAGGTTTACAAAATTAAACCGAGGAAGGATGATGTCTGGCTCCTCTCTTTCCCTAAAACTGGTATTTAAAGTTAACTAACCATCAATTTGGATATTTTAAAAAATAAGAATTTATTACATGAATTACAGGAACGACTTGGGTCAGTGAAATGTTGTGGCTAATTATGAATAACTGTGATTTTGAGACGGCCCTTAAAACTCCATTATCTCAGAGGACATCTTTTCCTGAGTAAGTTCTAATTATAGTGTTCTGACCATTTATAAGAATAATCATTTTATTGATTTCTCTTTTAAAGGATTGTTTACTTTGATCCTCCGAAACCGGTTGATAGCAATAGCTCACCACCTGTTCCAATTTACGTCCAGTATGAGCAGAAACCTTCACCTAGAATCATTAAGCCGCATTTGCCCTTTTATCTTTTGCATCCAAGTCTTGTGGACACGGCTAAAGTAAGCTTTTTTGTTATAAAATCTCGTTTTTATTAATTAATTAATTAATTTTATTTTATGAAGATGGTGTATGTTACTCGTAATCCAAAAGACGTCATCGTATCTTTCTACTTCCATATGAAATTAATTAAGAGTCACTCGTTGGGTGAGATTTCTATGGACGAATTTGCTCAGTATTTCATGGACAATCAAGGTATTTACATTTTAAATCAATTAATTAAAAATGGTTTTCAATCTTTTATATTTTTAGTGATGTATACGCCTTTCTTTCCTCATGTCTTGGATGCTTGGAATAAGCGACATCTTCCCAACATGCATTTCGTATTTTATGAGGACCTTAAAAGCAATCTGAGGGGAGAAATAAAGAAAATGGCGAAATTTCTAGGAAAGGAGCTCAGTGAAGAGCAGTTGGATCGTTTGAGGGAACATTTAGTATTCGATAGCATCGAGAAAAACGATGCTGTTAATAATGAAGGTTTAAGAAAAATTGGTGTGCTCAACAATGATGCCGGAAAGTTTATGAGAAAAGGTATGAATTACTTAACAATGATGGAAGATGAAATGTGTATAATAGTATATTTATGTATTATACATTTCAGGCAAAGTTGGAGATTGGAAGAATCATTTTAGTCCAGAGATGAGCAAAAAAATTGACCAGTGGATTGAAAAGAACTTGGAAGGAACTGACTTGAAATTCGTTACTGAACTGGAAGTTCAGGATTGATTGGGTTCGATTATATTTAAAAAACTGTTTCAACCTTTTTTTGTCCAATCTAGAAAATACATTTTTTATACCAAAGGATATATACTATTGATTTTTACTATTTTTATAATTGTAAATTTACTTATTCGATTCACTAACATATTGTTTTGCATTGATTACAATACATATAATATCAGCTGTGAGCCTGTAACTCTTTTTGGGAAAAGTAAAACTTTCCGGTGAATTTCAATTCTCTAAAATCCATGTAATACTTAAAAGTTCAAGATTAAAATAGAATAAGTTGGTTTTATTACTAAGAATCGATATGTTTTCGAATTAAATGCTTTATCTGTGAATGCTTTTGAGATTTCGAAGATTACAAGCATATATATTCAAGGTCGATCAATGCGGATTACTGCCATTTAATACCAATATGAACAAGGTCGTAGATAGAGTATACGGTAGGGACATGGGATTCAAGGTAGTTACATCCCATAGTAAAAATAATCAGGAAATACCTGCTTCTACAATAACCATTTGCACTTTTCATGTTCTGTTGATCAGTTCAGTAGAATAGCTGGTAGAGCCAACATGTCGTCGTCCACTTCTGTCGATAAAAAAGTGAACTCAGATGAACTACAAGTGAAGTTTGTTGCTATTCCAGAGACTCTATCGGAATCCTTTCAGAATGTTTTTACAAACTACACAAATGGATTGGTCAAGAGCGTTCCTGGTGGACTGGTTATGGGCCCACGTTACGCAACTAATGCCGATAAAATCTATGGAATCAAACCGAGGGAAGATGACGTCTGGCTCCTTACTTTCCCTAAAGCTGGCAAGCTATTATATATTTTATATTTTTTCTTTAGTAACTGGTTAGGCAATTTATACATAATTAATCAAATTTTATGTTATAGGAACAACTTGGGTGAGCGAAATGCTTTGGCTGATAGTAAATAATTGTGATTTCGAGACAGCTCTAAAAACTCCACTTATGCAAAGAGTTTTCTTTCCAGAGTAATTAGTTTGATTCTCAATTGTATTCTTACAATTAAAAACTATAAAAATGTATATTTTTATATAAATAAGGATTGCTTATTTGGGAGCTCCTCGATCCATCATTGATGGTAATAATGGTAGCAGTTCATTACCACCAATGACACTTTCGATGAAAATTACTCAAGCTCCTTCACCAAGAATCATCAGACCTCATTTACCTTTCTACCTATTGCATCCAACCCTTGAAGCAACCTCTAAAGTAAATTTGACTCTCATTTCGCTTGATCTTTATAAATGTATGATAAAACTAATTTCTTATTTAGATGGTTTACGTGGCTCGTAATCCAAAGGACGTCATAGTTTCTTATTACTTTCATCACAAATTGATTAAACTACACGAGTATAAAGGATCTATCGAAGAGTTTGCTCAGCATTTCATGGACGATAAAGGTATATATCAAAACTAATCTTTTTTTAAAAAATCAAACTAATAATATTTGTCTTTTAGTGATGTACACACCTTTCTTTCCACATGTTCTTGAGGCTTGGAAGAGGCGACATCTTCCAAATATGCATTTCATATTCTACGAAGATCTTAAGACGGATTTAAGAGGAGAAATTAAGAAGATGGCAGATTTTCTTGGTAAAGAACTAAGTGAAGAGCAGCTGGATCGATTGAAAGAGCATTTAAAATTCGAGAACATTGAGAAGAATGAATCTGTAAATAACGAATCTGGAAGAAAAGCTGGGGTTTTCAATGATGGATTCAAATTCATCCGAAAGGGTATATTATAAATTGACATTAGCTTATATCGCTGTTATTCAAATTTGTATTCAACTAACAGGAAAAGTTGGAGATTGGAAGAATTATTTCAGTGAAGAAATGAACGAAAAAATCGACAAATGGATTGAAAAAAACTTAGAAGGAAACGACCTTAAATTCGTAGTTGAACTTGAAGTCCAAGATTGATTCAATTAATTGATATTAGTATAATTATACTATACGTATTAAGTAGAATTCATTAAACGTAAATTTCATATACAATCAATACACTTTTTTTGTGTAACTTGGTTGAACTATAAGATTCTCCTCAAAACACTTGGCCTACTTTTTAGATCATGTCGTACTTTATAATATTTTATTACTTTCTGAGCATAATACCATGCCATTCATAATTTAACTCGATTTGTATATTCCCACTCAATAAATGTAAGTTATAGAATTATGAATAGCTAATAGCAATATATTATTATGGGTGACCGAAGGTTCTAATACTATAAAGATTTAACCTACTGTATATATCTTATAGAAGAAAGAAAGTGTAATATGTCAATTGAAATTCATGGTCTTTTTACTTGTGTATCATATAGCCTATATATATACAATTTTCCCAAGCTTTATTATGTAAGAGCTTTCTATATTCTATTCACTACTACGTGTACGGCTGCGAAAGGCCTTCAGCCTGCAGAGCCAAGGTCAGCGCGTTCTTATCTAAATCTTGCGCAAGAACTACACTCTAAAAAATAAATTTCAACTTAATACTACTACTAAGTTCGAAAAGGGACGAAGCTACTTGTACGTTGATCGATATACTTAACTGCCTAAGTAGTTTGATATACTTAAGGATAAGTACATTTAGGTAGTAAGATATACTTAATAGTCAAGTATATCGTAAGTAGATAATTTTCGTATTACAAAAAAGGATGTAAAAATGTATTATATTATGCAAACAATATTTTAATTTAAAGTTATATTTACAGGAGTACTACAATCTGTCTTTTCTTATAATTAGGACATCTCAGCTTATTTCTTATGAATACATTACTTTGACCTTGCTGGGGATCGATACTTGTAGTATTATTCTGAAGTCTAGAGCGATAGCTACTCGACCATATGGGACACTGAATGTATTTGCTGTCTTATGGTATATATATTTAATGTAGTATACTTAAAACTCTTTGGATTAAGTATTAATAGGTATCGTGTAAGTATGCGTATTAAGTATATTTTACTTTTTGAATAGACCCTTGAGATATAAGTATACCATTTATACTTTATCAAATTTTTGCAGGAAACTAAACATATTTTTACTACTTAATATAAATATACTTAAATTATACAAGTAGATTCATGAATATACTTAAATAAGTATTCATACTATACTTACTAAGTATTTAGTCTACTTAAATTTTTTCCTACTTAAATATACTTACAAGGGGTCTACTTACTAAGTATTTCTTAAGTAGATAATTATTTTTTAGAGTGTATATACACCATAGAGACATTCAAGGCTGATTGCCAAACAGGATGCTTCTCAATTTAAACGCGACATAATGAATCGGCAAAAAGATATGTGATACAAAATGCAGCTGATGTACAGCTCGTCATTCAGTGCGGTGTAGGACGCGGTAGCAACAGCATCATGTCGTCCACCTCGCCTGTTGTTATCGACGAGAAAGAGGGTTCATTAATAAATAGTGATGATGAATTGAAAGTGAGCTTCATTCCCATGCCGGAGACCCAGACAGAATCGTTTAAAAGAGTATTTACAGGTTATAAAGATGGATTACACAAGAGCGTTCCCGGTGGATTGGTTATGAATCCTAATTATGCGGCGAATGCTGGCAAAATCTACGGTATTAAGCCTAGGAAAGACGACATCTGGCTCCTCACTTTCCCTAAAACAGGTATAAATATATTGTTAATCGTTTAAGCTACGTAAGTCATCTTTAAACTTAATGCATTTGATATAGGGACCACTTGGGTGAGTGAAATTATATGGCTGATTATGAACGATTGTGATTTCGAGACTGCCAGTAAAATTCCACTGCTTCAAAGGACATTCTTCCCAGAGTAAATTAATTATATTTGATAATTCATAAAAGAAATTTAAGATACAATTTTTTTTAAAACTAATCATATTTAGAATGGTTTATATGGGACCTATTAAGGCTGTTGCTCCAGGTTTTGCAAGCCAAATTGAAGAGAAGCCTTCGCCGAGAATTATTAAACCCCATTTACCTTTTTACCTTCTGCATCCTACTCTAGTAGATACGGCCAAAGTAATCATTCAAATAATTTCTAAACAATTTTTCTTTAATTTACCAAATAATAACCTCATATTTTGTGATTAAAAGATGGTGTACGTGGCTCGTAATCCAAAGGACGTCATCGTATCATTTTATTTTCACCACAAGTTGATTAAACTTCACGGATGTGAGACTTCGATTGATGAATTCGCTCAGTATTTTATGGACGATAAAGGTAATTTTTAGTAATTGAAATTTTGTTCTTAAATATTACTAATGATTGTTAAACTTTTCAGTGATGTACACACCTTTTTTCCCTCACATTCTCGATGCCTGGAAAAAGCGCCATCTTCCTAATTTGCATTTCATCTTTTACGAAGATCTTAAGAGAGATTTGAAAGGAGAGATTAAGAAAATGGCCAAATTCTTGGGAAAGGAACTCGACGAAGAGCAGTTGAATCGACTAAGAGAGCACTTGAAATTCGATAGTATCGAAAAGAATCCCACTGTGAATAATGAAGGCGCCCGAATATCTGGAATTTTTAACGACGGTTTTAAATTTATAAGAAAGGGTAAATCATTTTTTTTATTTATTAAATTGTAATTAAATGCTTATTTATTGTGTACAATAGGTAAAGTGGGAGACTGGAAGAATCATTTCAGTCCAGAGATGAACGATAAAATCGACAGATGGATCGAAAAGAATTTGGATGGAACCGATTTGAAATTTGTCTCTGAATTAGAATTGCAAGATTGATAAAAGTTTTAATAATTTAAATATTTTCCCTATTATCGGAATACAAATTACAATGCTTACAATCAAAATGATCAGTTATAAATTTTAAGTCCTAAATTTTATACGAAAACGTACATTTTAAATTAAGATATTTAAGACAACTAAGACTTTATTTGATGCAGAACCAATTATGTCATTTTGTAACATTTATGTCCAAGTTTATATAACAATTATCGTCAATAGATATTTTTGTATAAAAATTAACCTTTGCTCTCTAAAAAGTATTTTTCTATAGACACTTCTTTTATTTAGAGTAGCCCGTCTAGATGAACGATAAGATTATAAGATAGCTTTGATGTATCATCCGTGGCCGCATCGTTTATTGTATAAATTTGTACTATACAAAGAGAAAAAAAAGTAATAACCTTATTAGTCAAAATGTTGGCTTCGTCATCTACTACCGAAAGAATGAATTTAAAATTCGTTCCAATTGAGAAGCGCCATTCGGAATCTTTTCGTAAAATATTTACAGGTTACAAAGATGGCCTGGTTAAGAGCGTTCCTGGTGGATTAGTTATGACTCCAAACTTTGCAGAAAATGCTGACAAAATTTATGGAATCAAACCAAGAAATGACGATGTCTGGCTCCTTACTTTCCCCAAAACAGGTAATATATTCATATAGCCTTTACTTTAATTCAATGTTACTTTAATGCATTTACATTTAATTAATAGGGACGACTTGGGTGAGTGAAATGTTGTGGCTGATTATGAACGATTGTGACTTCGAAACGGCCAGCAAAATACCACTTATCCAAAGGACATTCTTTCCAGAGTATTTTAAGCTAAATAATTGAATCGTATAATAGACAGAGAAAATTTAAATTTTAATAATAAGGATGGTTTACTTGGGACCAAGTAAGCCAGCGCCAGGGTTTGCTGCTGAAATCGAAGCTAAGCCTTCACCGAGGATCATTAAACCCCATTTACCTTTTTACCTTTTGAATCCAGCACTTGTAGATACTTCCAAAGTATATATTTGATTCAATAAAGTCAATAAATTCAATAATCAATGAGTAATTATTTTTTAAAAGATGGTTTACGTTGCTCGTAATCCTAAGGACGTCATTGTCTCCTTTTACTTCCATCACAAATTAATGAAACTTCATGGATGTGAGGCATCTATAGATGAATTTGCTCAATATTTTATGGATGATGAAGGTAACTTGACTGCAATCAAAGTTTTTACTTGAATGGTGATTTTGATTTATACTATTTTAGTTATGTACACCCCTTTCTTCCCTCATATTCTGGAAGCCTGGAATAAGCGTCATCTTCCCAACATGCATTTCATCTTTTACGAAGATCGCAAGAGGGATCTGCGTGGAGAGATTAAGAAAATGGCAACATATCTAGGAAAAGATTTAACCGAGGCCCAGTTGGATGGATTGAGAGAGCACTTGAAATTTGACAATATTGAGAAGAACCCGACTGTGAATAACGAAGGGGCTCGAAAGTCTGGAAATTTGAATGATGGGTTCAAATTCATGAGAAACGGTATGCCTCAGATTTAAAAAAAAAAAATTTATTAAAAGTCAAAACTTTTCTTATACGTATACAGGTAAAGTTGGAGATTGGAAGAACCATTTTGGTCCAGAAATGAACAAGAAAATAGACGACTGGATTGAAACGAAGTTTGCGGGAACTGGTTTAAAATTTGTCTCCGAATTAGAAGTACAAGACTAATATTTTAAAATAAAAGTAGAAATAATAAAAAGTTTATTAAAAGTAAAGAAATGTGAATGGGGCTCTGCTTTTCTAAAATAAAGTCATGCTTTTGTTGGATATGAGTGGACTCGTCCGTAGGGGGACTAATAATAAACGTAGGTGACCCACTTCGGTTCCCTCTCCCTTGTGTGTCAGTTGTCCTACCTCTCAGTCTTTACTTGTCCTTCAACTTGTTTGTTGCTAGTGATACATCACTCTCGCCAGCAGCTCTTGTCCAAGAGCTGAGAGTACAAAGTACTATGAACACAACAGTTTTATCTTGGGATTATTACGTGTTCACCACGAACTTTAAAACAGCAGTTATCATATATCATTTATCAATTTTAAACTAGAGCCAAAGTTCGGATTCAGATGGTTGAATACAATTACTAGACATTAAGTGAAATATATGCATATGGTTTTTAAGTTGTATCTGAAGCAATTTAAACAAAGAATGTCTGTGGCTGCTGTAAAAGACGACGACGACTCTGAAGTTCCGGAACTTAACGTCCAATTCTTGCCAATTCCGAGTACTCAACTAGAGCCCTTTAAAAAAGTATTTACAGGATATCAAGACGGGCTTGTAAGGAGCGAACCTGGAGGTCTTGTAATGCTGCCTAATTATGGGATAAACGCCGAAAAAATCTACAGAATCAAACCCAGAAATGAAGATGACGTCTGGCTTCTCACTTTCCCTAAAACTGGTAAATCACTTTCAAGTTTCAAGTCTAAAGTTTCACTAATGACCAACATTCATGGGCATATGAATGCACCCCCCCCCCCCTCCCCTTTACGTGATATAAGCCGCTTTTATTCTGGTATATACCGTTCGAAGTCTGGATGGCTTTAAGTGTACTAAAAGTCATAGTAGCCTATGGGTTATTCTGTGTCTGGATGTTGTGAGTCAAAATAAAAAGCGATCATTTTCATGCCACTTCAATACCACATTTCCATAAGCAGTTTCCGTAAAAATTTTAGAAACCGTGGTTCTGAAAAAAAGAGAGAGAGCGAACCTCTTCGTCCCACTTAAAGAATTTTCCTGTTTAGTGATATGCAATACCTTTTTGCAAGACCCATGTAAAGTTAAAATGTATGCTACTATTCTTAATAGATTTATTCTCTGTTAGGAACCACTTGGGTAAGTGAAATGTTGTGGCTAATAATGAACAACTTTGATTACGAGACAGCACAAAAGCAACAGCTTTTTGAACGAACCTTCTTTCCAGAGTATGTATCGAATAATATTATAATATTGTCATAATAATGACTATCTATAATTGAACTAAATGATATTTAAAAATGTTTTCAACTAAAGGAGTGCCTATATAAACCCTAAAACTCAGGAGAATTCTCAGCAACTCCCATTTTGTCTGCGGATCGATCGATCGCCTTCACCAAGGGTTATAAAAACGCATCTTCCATTTTACCTGTTGCATCCAAAACTTCTAGATACAGCTAAAGTATTGAATTCTAACAGTTTCGAACCATGTAAACTGATTTTATTCTCTAAAAAATGTAATTTAAATAAGGTTGTTTACGTCACTCGTAACCCGAAGGACGTAATCGTATCTTTCTACTTCCACCACCGGCTCATTAAATTACATGGATGTGATGCTCCGATTGATAAATTTGCTCAATATTTCATGGATAATGAAGGTGACTTTGCTTATGTGCTTAAACTGAGTAATATTATTTCAAGTTTTCATTTACTCGTGGATTTATGGTTTCAGTGATGTTCACACCTTTCTTTCCTCATGTTTTGGATGCATGGAGCAAACGTCATCACCCCAATTTGCTCTTCATTTTTTACGAAGATCTAAAAAGAGACTTGGGTAGAGAAATAGAGAAAATTGCATCGTTTCTTGGAAAAGATATGAGTGACGATGAATTACTTCGTTTAAAAGAGCATTTAAAATTTGAAAATATTCAGAAGAATAAAGCTGTCAATAATGAAGAGAGATTTCAGAAATTGGGCTTTGCGAATGACGAGGGAAAATTTATTAGAAAAGGTAAAGTACAGATATACTAACACAGAATTATTATTTTCTATTTTTGACTTCATTCTTTTTTAACTTAACAAGGTAAAGTTGGTGACTGGAAGAATCATTTCAGCCCAGAGATGAACAAGAAACTGGATATATGGATAGAGAAAAATTTAGAAGGGACAGACTTAAAATTTAATGTTACTGGCGAATTTGAGGTGGAATGATTTTTAAACATAAACAGCAATATACATTTGTTCATAACAAGCTAATAATACTGTACCATAGACAGTTAATTAAATACTATGGGACATTCCTGGTTTTATCTTAAAAAATTACATTCATCGATCTTTTTTTGATTCAATTTACATCAAATAATGAACAAAATCACATGAGAGTATACACTATATCCAAGAATGAGGAAGTCAGGCATTTATTTTAAACGTAATAACATTTTCAATGAGCTAGCCTACTTTCTATCATCAAGCTATTCGTATTTTTTTCAATACGAAGAAAATGAGCTTTTCTTTAGTAATGGTGAACTGCTGCATGTCACTGACTGATTTTTGCACAAATATAAGGCAATAGGTATATTTCTATGATGATATGCACCTGTGATGCATTAAACTGATTGATTAAGAAACCAGTTTCCTTTAATTTACGCTTAATCACATTAATGCACAATCTGTTATTACTGAAATATAGAATTATTTAAAAGGAATTCCCCCGATTACAATTCATCTGTATTTAAATAGACATATCGTATTTAGGAATTCATGAGACATTTCTAACATGTCAATGGATGACTACGGTAATTGAAATCAGCATCATTCTTGTTCATCGAGTTCAAAACTAAATTTTAAGTCCGTTCCAGCTAAATTCTTCTCAATCCACAAATCAATTTTTCTGTTCATTTCTGGACTGAAGTAGTTCTTCCAATCTCCAACTTTGCCTTGATTCAAATATTTAAAAAAAATTAGCCATAGTTGTAGAACAATAATTATATATAAATAATTTTCAAAAGTACCTTTTCGTATAAATTTTCCTTCGTTATCAGACATTCCAGCTTTTCTATACCTCTCATTGTTCACAGCATCATTCTTTTGGATATTTTCAAACTTTAAATGCTCCTTTAGACGATCGATCTGGTCTTCTGTAAGTTCTTTCCCCAAAATTTCGCCATTTTCTCAATTTCTTCTCGCAAATTCTTCTTCAAATCCTCATAAAAGATAAAATACATGTTTGGATGATGTCTCTTATTCCAAGCATCCAAAACGTGTGGGAAGAAAGGCGCATAAATCACTTTGATACAACATATCTAATTATTAAGTTGAAATTGTGAATATTTTTTTAAAGAGAAAACTTACCTTCATCATCCATAAAGTACTGAGCAAATTCATCGATTGGAGCTTCACATCCTTGCAGCTTAACCAAATATCTGTGGTGGAAATAGAAGGAGACTATAACGTCCTTTGGATTTCGAGCCACGTAGACGACCTAATATTTATTATTTATATATTTATTGCACTTTCTATTCGTAAATTGAAGTAGTTATACTTTGGCGGTATCGAGAAGCTCTGGATGTAAAAGATAAAAAGGCAAATGTGGTTTAATACCAAGGTGAAGGTTCTTTCTCAATCTGGATGTGAAAAGGTATTGTCTCTAAATCACCTTCTTTTAAAGGGGTTAAATACGACATCCTATGAATACATCAATAATTTATATCATATTTTGAATTATGCTGATTAGTTTTTGTTAGTTTTTATTCATAATATTACTCTGGGAAGAAAGTCCGTTCAATTAGTTGTTTCTTGAATGCTGTCTCATAGTCGCAGTTGTTCATAATTAACCATAACATTTCGCTAACCCAAGTTCCGCCTATTATTACCAGATTATTCTATATATGAAATGGAGTTTATAAGGAATTACAAAAAAATACCAGTCTTAGGAAATGTTAGGAGCCATACATCGTCCCTTCTTGGTTTTATATGATAAATTCTCTCTGCATTTTTTCCATAACGAGGGACCATGACAAATCCGCCAGGATCACTTCGAACTAGCCCATCCTTGTAAGCTGTAAACACTTTTTGGAAAGACTCCAGTCGAGTTTTAGGGATAGGATGGAATTTTACATTCAATTGAGGCACACTTAAATCACTATTCTCTTTGTCATAACTAACAGCAACATGCGTAGGAGATGTCATAATGACGATCGCTAAAAAGCTAATTAACATGCATCATACAGAAGATTTACTGCAGTGAAAAAAAATTCCAGTTCAACGACTCACATAAGCATAATTAGCCTATACATTATCAATATGATTTGGGCAAAGGTCATTGACTGATAAAGTGGCCTGATCCCATTTCATTTATCTATATAGTACATTATAATACTTTTAAAATACATGCATGGTATGAAACAATCCGAGAGCACTTAAAATATTTAAAAAAACTGTTTATTAAGTATATATTACCATGTTAAAGCTTTTTTGAATAAATTAATTGATTTGAAATACCCCTCTGATCCTGTATCCTCTCTGAGGAATTTCTAAATTTCCTCAAAGCCAAAATGACCATATAATATTACACAATACAATAATTCACAACGTCGAGATAAAAATTTTTATTATCTTGTTATGCTTGAAATTTTATCTCTATAACCTTATTCAATGACACTGGTAATCGAAACTATATAAGGCTGTCTCTCAACTCAGACATAAAAAAGCCAACAAGTTTAACATAATCATGCCATCATCTGCTATCGATTACGACGACGAAACGTACGAAAAGTACCAGAATTGAAAGTAAAATTTTCACTAATTCCAAAGACACAATTGAAATCCTTTCAAAGAGTCTTTCCTGGACTACTTTACCAAAATGGACTTGCCAAGAGTGAGCCTGGCGGTTTTGTCATGAATCATCTTTATGCGGCCAATGCTGAAAAGATTTACCGGATCGAACCCAGGAAAAAGGATGACGTCTGGCTCTATTAATATATTTAAATTCCTAAATTTTATCTTTCAAGGAACCACATGGAGGAGTGAAATGCTTTGGCATCATGAACAACTGTGACTTTGAGACAGCACTTAAGCAGCAGCTAAATGAACGAAAAATTTTTCCAGAATATATAAATTCAAATAACGTAATTTACGTCCTTGTAATTTGTTATCATAGGATGGCTTATTTCGTTCCTCCCAGACCTGGAACAAAGCCCTTTTCAGTTGAGATTGATAAGAAACCATCACCAAGAGTTATAAAAACTCATTTACCTTTCTACTTGTTGCACCCAAAGCTACTCGAAACTACCAAAGTATAAATGTAAATTCGTTCGTATTTTATGAGAATCTAATTAAAAATTTCATAAAAGATGATTTGTGTAGCAAGAAATCCAAAAGACTGTATTGTCTCCTTCTACTTCCATCACAAATTGGTCAAGTTCCAAGGATATGAAGGCTCAATTGATGAATTTGCTCAGCATTTCATGGATAAGGTTATGGATTTCATGAAATGAAGGTTATGGATTTCAAGGGATGGATTTCATGAAGGTTAATTGTAAATAATTTAATTATTTGAACTAGTAAAATAAAAAGGGTGATTTTTTAAACTATAGTGATTTACTGTCCTTTCTTTCCTCACGTTTTGGATGCATGGAGCAAACGTCATCATCCTAATATGCTTTTCATCTTCTACGAGGATCTGAAGAGGGATTTACGAGAAATTTCTTGGCAAGGATCTGAGTGAAGATCAGCTGAATCGTTTAGGGGGCATTTGCAATTTGAAAATGTTAAGAAAAATGAGAGCATAAATATGGAAAGTGGTAAAAAAATTGGCACGATGAATCAAGATGAAAGTTTCAGTCGGAAAGGTAAATTAAAAATACAATCAAAGCATTGTTTTTTATTTCCATTATTTATGTTTTTTTTTTAAATAGGAAAAGTTGGAGATTGGAAAAACCATTTCAGTCCTGAAATGAATAAGAAACTTGACCTGTGGATCGAGAAGAATTTAGCTGGAACGGACTTGAAATTCGTTACTGAACACCAGGTGCAAGATTGAACATTTTTAATATATAGAGTAGTACATTTAGTAGCATTACTGTAATCAATAATTTTTACTGCATCAAAATATATACCCTCACTTCCTTCAAAGTCTCTTCTTAAATCGTTTATATTTATATTAATATCTAATTATCTATAAATCGTTGAACTGCATCGCTTGATTAAATGCTTTTAATTTAATGGAACTCTCAAAATGGGAAATTTTAATTTAACCCTTAAAATTCATTAGAAAGTTGAAAATCCATTAGAATTCATGATGCTTCAATTGGTGTATTCAAACGGCATTAGCGCGTCTGATTTTTATGTAGACCTATTCTATCATTGTTTTAAAGATGGACATGCTTCTGTCGATTCTATAGTTTTGGCGAATTAGTATTTTTTAGAATAAAATGAAATCGTGGTAATTTAACACTGGTTCTATAATTAAATATATAAGCTGTTATTGAGAATTTGTTATTTAAAAAATAGTTTAAATATAATGTAACATTGTTCTATTGCTATGGCGAGCACAACCACACAATTCATTCTTATCTTAGGATATGCTAGAACTTTTGAATTGGGTTGGACCTTGATCAATAGCCGTACAGTAATCTTATCGCTATTTCAAATCTCCACTGTTGTTTCCGTAGCCATACTGAATGACCAAGTCAATAGGAATGAAATCAGTTGTCTATCCAACCTTGAGAACAAAGGGGCAACTCTGAATCATCATGTCATCATCTTCTGTTAATTACGATGATGAGAACAATTTCAAAGCACCGGAATTGAAAGTCAAGTTCGTTCCAATCCCAAAGACTCGGTTGAAATCCTTTCAAAGAGTCTTTTCCGGATCACTTTACAAAGATGGCTTGTTTAAGAGTGAACCTGGTGACTTCGTCTTGAATTCCCTTTACGCAGCTAACGCTGATAAGATCTACCGCATTGAGCCAAGGAAAGTAGATGATGTCTGGCTTATGACTTGTCCAAAAGCAGGTAAAATATGATATAAAATTTATTTATTGAAAAAAATCCCTTTGACATTTAAAAATTTTTTTATTAGGGACTACATGGACAAGTGAAATGCTATGGCTAATCATGAATAATTGTGATTTCGAAAGAGCATTAAAAGAACCCCTAATGGAAAGAACATTTTTTCCTGAGTATCTTAAATAATTTTGACAATATTTAAAAATCTTAACATTTAATTTATTCTCGTATTATTGTTTCGAAGGATGGCTTATTTTACTCCTCCCAGACCTGGAGCAAAGCCTTTCTCCCTTGTGATTGACAAGAAACCAGCTCCTAGGGTTATCAAGACACACTTACCGTTCTATCTGATGCACCCAAAACTGCTTGAAACTTCAAAAGTAAAAAAAAATTAGACAAGCTAAAACTGCTTGCTTAAACTTTAAAATTTTAGTTTTTTGACCAACACATAAATCAACTTTCTTTTTAATGTCAGGTGGTTTACGTGGCACGTAACCCAAAGGACTGCATTGTTTCTTTCTACTTTCATCACAAACTGATAAAATTTCAAGGCTGTGAAGGTTCAATAGATGACTTTGCCCAATATTTCATGGATAATGAAGGTTATTTTTTTCAAATATTCTTTTTTACTTTTTTAATGCTAATTTTTTTTTTACACTTTCAAACAGTGATTTACTGCCCTTTCTTTCCACATGTCATCGATGCATGGAACAAACGTCATCATCCTAATATGCTTTTCATCTTCTATGAAGATCTAAAGAGTGATTTAAAGGGGCAACTACAGGAAATGGCCAAATTTCTCGGCAAAGATCTAAGTGAAGATCACCTAAATCGTTTGATGGAGCACTTGAAGTTTGAAAACATTCAAAAGAATGAGGCTGTTAATAATGAAAGTGGCAAGAAAATGGGAATGATGAATGAAGATGGGAAATTCATTCGAAAAGGTAAACAAATCTTCTGTTTTTATTTTTCATAAATTATATTGCTATATGCTTGTTTTGCATTTTATTTAAAATAGGGATAGTTGGAGATTGGAAAAATCATTTTAGTCCGGAAATGAACAAGAAACTCGACTTGTGGATCGAAAAGAATTTAGCCGGAACAGACTTGAAATTCGTTAGTGAACTGCAATCGCAAGATTGATTCACAAAATTGAGAAGTAGTCTAAACTTGGAATTTAATCAAGGATGTTAGAATGACAAATCTAAAGCGTGGAAATTATTTAGTATGCTATAAGATCGAATACATTTGAATTGATTTTCACAACAATTTTGTCTCTTCGTTTTATGGGGCTCCTTCTCGCATTATTTATTGAGGCTGAAACAACTATTATACCTTTACCTCCTACTGTTTTCAATAATGATGATAATAATTTAAAAAATCTTGGAGCAAATGTACTTTCATTGTTGTGTTCAGTACTTTTAACATATTAAATATTTATACTAAAAAAAAATTAGGTCATAGAAAATAAAAAATATAATGCAGACAGGATATCCATTTAGCCAGATTTTTTAGGTGGTTACGTATTATCTAGCTCACTTAACTAAACAAATGTATGTTTGAATGAAAACGAAAAAAAAATTATTCTGTTAAAACACATTTAATGTTTACGCATCAGTAAGATAATAAGATTTTCATTTAGCATTTAAAGTATCTATAGTTCTTTCCATTATTTGCGATATTAATGTATCCATGTCAAAAATCAAATTTATGCTTATTTATATGACTTAGAGTTTTTATATACTTAGTTATATGACAGAGACAAATGCATACAAATATTTGTCTTCCAGATCGAAGAGCTTATTCTTTACCATATTATAAATTCTAATTTTGAAATTTTATCATTAACGTTAAAAGGTGGGCATTTCTATTGCTTCAGTATCGACTATCAATGCCAAAAGTAAGTTAAAACTAAACATTCTTTAAAATTCATACATGATTTTGTCAATGAAAATATCTTTGCTTACCTTTAAAATACTATTATAAAACGGTACATATTTGAAATCATATATTGAACTTCAAAAACAAAGGATTCGAATTATGTTTATTTCTAGTATATTCCCATGAATAAAGCTTCAATAAGCATATCGTAACGATAAAAAAACTGGCAACAACCCACAGCCAAACCTTCACAGCACAAGAATATCATCAGTTTTAAAACATTTTTTCATATATTGATAGGCCTAAACGGTTTGATGCCTTCGGTTGTTGGATATGGTATGAGTAATGACACCGAGTCATTTTTCCTAGGTTGCTAGCATTTGGCAGCTGCGGGATTCACGGTGACGTATGCCAAGCGGCGTTCCTAAAATATGGACACTAAAATCCACGGCTAGGAACCTGGCATACGCTACCATAAATCCCGCAGCCGCCAAATTCATTTCATAATTTTTGAAGTTTTTATTTAAAAATTCATTGATGACCAATTGTTTTACCCTTTTTTCTCATATTGTTTAAGGAAAAGGGTAATAAATGTGGCCTGTATCATCATAATTATAATTTGCAGCATTATCATGTGTAAAAATTTGTAAAATACTTATTTCTTTACGCACAATAATTCATACCAAGCCATTCCAGGAGCCGTTATCTACAGATCCGTAGTTATTATCCTATGGTTTTACATATTGAAACCTAATTCAAGATTTAAAAATTAATTAAACTGATATTTTCAGCCATCATATACAACACAATTTGATAAATGGATCCACCGATATCATTCATTTTTCCTTTGAGGGAAACATTCATGTAGGTGGCGTATGATGGAAACTAGAAGGATTTTTTCGTAGACCTTGACTGACGCTGACTTAGACTTTTTCGTAACTATTGCTGTTCTTATAGTTAAATTCAACCTGTTCAGTAATTTTCTTTCCGGCAAAACCATGCCAGTGCTAATTGCGGAGATGGTGACACCGCCGTGGTAGCAGGTAGCTCTATTCAAACAAGACTGAGGCCCCATCTGAAATTTCAACACTTTTATATAGATTCAGCTCATTTATTGATTCATGGACACGGAAGCATCTGCGCATATACGCGTATCCGCATTTATACAGTAAAAAAATGAAACTTAGTTTTTTCCCCAAAACTCATAAAATCATGATGGTTTCAAAGGCGCGATGGCCAATTTACTACTTAAATAAATTCAACTTATAACATAGAAATGTATAAAAAACGCATCATGTAGCCCATTTTCTGCTGTTAGCACGCCCGCGATAAATTACTTCCCTGGTTTAAAGGGTTTTGCTACAAATGGCTTAATTCAGTGTTCGGGGTGGAATATGATTTGACTGATTTCTCATCTGGTTTTCTGATTTCTCAGATGAGAATATTATTTTCTCATATGAGCTAAAATATTTCTCATATGAGCTAAAATATCTCTCATATTACCTCAGATGCTCATCCGATTTCTTATCTGATTTTTGTTTCTCATATACATTCTCATCTAATTAGTACAATCGTCAAATGTTAGCTAACCTTGTACGCGCACGAAGTGAGCCGGCTAGACAAACTCTGTCGGTATTTACCAACGACATCTGACGAATAAGATGTCCAATTTGACGCACAAGGTCAAGTTTTATTAGAGAAAAACGCTGGCAAACAACGAGCATTTTTTAATCCCCCCCCCCCAAGTGTCCCTATGAAATTGTGATTATCTCATTAATTATACATCACACTGACTTGATCTTTGTGTCATTCGACTTGGCTTTGAATTCCGCGTCGAATGGTATATTTATTTGTGCTGTAGAAACAATCCCGGATTTAGTAAAGTTTTGCTGTGCCACCAAAAACAGGCCTTTTACTTGCCCGACATTCAGAGAACGCGTGTTAATGGATTGGTACCTTAATAAGCCAGATGAATCAATTAAAATCATTCGTGCTGATGGATGGTTTTACACTTGTGATGTACACGTGGCTAGTATGATGATGAAGGCAACGTTTTCTTCCTCGGAAGAATTCTCCCAGTTGACAAAATAAATAAAATAAATATGTACGTAAATATTTTAATCCTTAAATATAAATATTTTGATCTTAATAACTGATTTTAAATAATCTGAAATTTGTAGATCGTTCCAATTGAAATTGAGGAGCACATGAGCCATCATCCGAGGCGGTGAAAGATGTCACCGTTATTGTTGGAGTCCATTTAGACCATCAAGAAGTGGGGGCTAAACTATAGAATGCGACTACGCTTTTTCGTCAATTAGTTTATAATCAAATCACTTAAATCTCCTAATTGTTATATTGAAAAAAAAACATACGGTTTTGTGTAGAAGATACTTAATTAACTTGAATCATTGAAATTACTTAATTTCTTTAAAATAGGTTAATTACTTGAATTCCGTCAATTAATGAAATCGAATGTCATCCCGAATGGACTTAGAAAAAATTCTGTAAAAAAACTAAAATTTTAAACAATTAATATTTTAAGTAAATTGACTAAATTAACCATAGCATACAACGAGAATCGAACCTATTATGTTGCTCACAGGAGCCTAGTATCATACCAATGAGCCAGCTGGACGACGAAAGCCCAACAATTTTTTAGCTAGTAAATTATGTATCTTACAAACACATATATATTATATATGTATATTAAATTAAATTAAGTATTTTCATAATTTTAAGTATTAAGTATTTAAAGAAAAAGCGTAGTTCCACTCTATAGTTTTACCTGGTATTTACATGCATATGTGTTATTTTTATTATTGCGTTATCCTTATTTTATTGTTGTTAATTGAATTTGACACAGAGAGTTTCGGAAGAAGAAAAGTTAAGAGTAACCAATAAATGCTTCATAGACAACATACCAATAAGTGACGTCTAAAAAATCGTCCATTATAAATTAACCCAAAAATTCTAATTCTAAGCATCAATTGAAATAATCAGGCCGAGCATAAGAAAACTGGTTCGTAGCCATTTAGATAATAGTAGTAGTAAGTAGTAGTCGTATTCTAATTATGATTTCAGTATTTGTTTAAGCCAACAAGAAACACTTAAAGTGGCTTTAAAACTTAAAAACCTTAGTTATTTTAGGATGACTGTTTAGTAATAAATTGATTCAATGATATTGAATTTTATAGGTAGTATGCACATGCAATATCACTGCTTTTTTAAGTTTATATAAAAATATAGCTTAACATGAAATATGAAAACAATAAGGTAGTATGAGAACAAAAGCAGCCGCCATTCTTTCATCTAAATAATATATTAGTCATGTAACGCAATATCTTCTAAATGTTTGATACATATACAACACAGAAGGGGCGAGGTGCTGGGCATGAAGCCAACATAGCTTCATGCTATGTGTAACCTTATTTATTTTCAGTGAAATATATGCTTTAGGAAAAATGGATTAGTTGGTTCCCTTTGTTGTCGAGTAAAGAGACGCGACCTCAGGGTTATGCGATATGGAAAGGATTTGTTAGATCAATGCAAAGGGCATCGAGCCATATATGATGGGATACTTTCGATCAAATAGCATAGCCTTATAGGGGAGAACGGGGCTTTTTGGAACGAAATCTGAAAAATGTTCTTTTCTCTTTGTTTTTGTACAACAAATTTATCCATATTGCTACTGTATTGTAGCCCTTTCATTCTTCTTTCTAAATCTTACCTTACAATTAATCTATTTAGAAAGTTGGCTTTAATATCATTTTTAGCGACATCCATTTTTTCCTAAATACCCCCAAAATTGGGGCAAAAGGGAACAGTTGGTAAGGAAATTTAGATTTATTTCTGATTTCGGACTTAGGTGTGAATAAATATGCCATCGGATCAAAATTTAATTTCCTATCTGATGGCATGGCTATAGTAGTGTAAAGTTTTTACTAGTAGGCTCCGCCCAAAACAGCTGTTTTCGCTCAAAAAATGCCCTTTCCAAAATAGCTGCACAAAAAGACAATTAACAATTTTTTTAGAATTGTGGAGTAACGGGAAAAGACAAGAAGAATAAAAAAACCAAAACAATTATTTCTGGAAATCCACATTTCTTTGTATAACTTTAACAAATATAATTATTTCTTAACAAAACTTTCTACACTAATGTGTCATAGTGTTACCCACATTGAGTCTACAAATAATTCTCTTGTAAATTTAGGAATTATTTTTTTTATCTACTTTCACAAATAGCCCCTAATCGCGCTCTTTAGCGCTCTTTATTGAGCTACAACAAATTCAGGGTGAAAAATCAGGGTGAAAAAATATCCAAAGGATATGGAGAAAAAATTCAAGATATCTTACGGACTGAAATATAAATTTAGGATATGTTTGGTGCTGAATGCTGTGTGGGTAGGAGCCAGTGGGGAGCCACTACGCATTTCATTACTTTTACTATTTTCCTCCATCTATATAGCTGCAATTGTATCATCGAAATTATTTACAGTTATCTGTGCTCGACGGAACATCGCCACTTATTGAATCTTTATTGAGTGGTGACGAAATGACGCACATCTCTTGTATATTGATTCAATGTCTTTTTGCTATCACATGACCCTGAGGTCATTCTATTCAAACATTAAAAATGGCATCACTCCCTTTTACATATATGTACATATAATATTGAACGTTTTTAATATATCGCGTTCCATGACTAATATAATATGTGCATGAGTAAATAGAGACGAAAGAAGATAAATAGATTGCCAGACTAAAATAATCCATAAATATTAAATTGAACTATACAATTTTATTTGTTGCTATGCAACGAACGAAATCATCCAATCACGTTAATATCGAGTCAATTAACCAATTTTAGTGGAACGTTATAGACTAATAGATCTGATAGAATCTTCAGTATCGAAATAAATTCAATCGCACGAGGGATAAAACTGACAAGGGATCCCAGCTAACAAAGAGATATATATAGTAGCACAAAAAACAGTTATATAGTTTTTTTTCTTTAAACTTTGGTAATCTTTATAAAATTCGTCCACTTTATATAGATAAACTAAACGACATTTTTAACTTGGTATGTATTTTAAAATTATAATTCTAGTGTTTATATTTAATTTTATTTACTTAATTTGATCGCTATTAAGAGTTTACCAATACGCGTAAAAACGCACGGCGAATATGCGCAAATGCTTTCCTTATTTATTAATCAATAAATCACGTACTGTGGGAGTGGAGCTGTAGAGATACATAAAACTGTTGAAATTTCAGCTTTTTCCTCAGTATTGTTTGCAAAGAGTTACTTCTACGATGGCATCATCTCAGCTTAGCACGAGTACTTATTTTTTTTACAACTTTTATTATAGTTTTAATAAGAGTTTACAAGGAGGAACACTTATTTTTTTATTTAAAAATAAAAAGAAAAAAGAAAATCGAAGAAAAAGAAGAAAAGAAGAAGAAAAAGATTACTTTTTGGTAAATTCAAAAGAAAAAAAAATCGTGTATAATTTTTTTTTTAAAAACAAATTCAAGCTGAACGTTGTCGTAGAAAAATATCATCTGAAAAAGGCCTTCTCGAAGCTTAAACATTATTTTTATTATGAAAACTGGTAAATTTTATTTGGTCAAATAGCCAGAAAGATAAATGATATTTTCAAAACTAGGAGTTGGATTTGGTGGCTGCAGGATTTACGGTAACGTACGACAGGTTTATGGTAATGGATTTTAGTGTTCAGTTTTAAAATAATCCAGTGTCAATACTCATTCCATACCCAACAATAGATGGCGCTATTAATGGGATTGTTAGACCATTTCAATATGACGTAAGTTCCACAAGAAAAAGTTTATCCCAAATTTAACTTGTTAACTTATGATTTTCTTGTTGAGGTTTGGTTATATACTATCGCCAGCTTGTTTATCGTCGCGATTTTTGTATGGAAGATGTATTCGTTGGAATTGGCAGCCAGCATTTACTAGGAAAAAAAACTAAATCCAAGCTTTCTTTGTATGGAAGTTTCTGGTCTCTACTTTATTTCCACGATGTAAGTATATCAGTTATCTACGTCTGCTAATAACTAGGTAAAGAGTTTCGTCTTATTATTGTAGTTTAAAGGCCTATTGTTAACTCTTCGAGGCTGCCTAGGCGGATATTAGGAACTGTTTGGTGTTTTGCAGCATTTGTTCTTGTTAGCATGGATGAGTACGTGTTTACAAGAACAAATGCTGCCAAACGGCTTACTTATTGACACCAAAATATCACACAATGATCGATTCCATTAGCGATATTCTCTCCAGTCTCCAGTCTATCCAGTCTCCATTCCACGGCCAGTTTTTATGGTTAAAAAGTTCACTTCATACGAAAGCGCAGTTTTGGTAACTATAGACAATGTTATCAACATGAATTACTTAAGCGGTATAAGTAAGAAGAAGCATTTAAAAAACTTCTTGCGGTCGTGAGATCTGCTCCCTCGTGTTCTCTCTTTCGATCTTCACTAAAGATTCATCTTTTTTGTATTGCTTTTGTACCTTAAGTAATTTTCTAAGTGTTTTTTTACCCCATCAGTGTCTTTGTCCATGTATGTAAAAGGTACTTTAAATCACAATATATTATTATTATTAATCCTAAAAAGGAATTCGAAATTTCGAAGGAAGGAGTTCTGTCTCAAATTGGAGATTCGTTGAGAAAATAATACGATCAACAAACGCATTGTTCCAACAAACGACTCCCAACCTTTCAAGAATAAGATATAAGAGGGGTGTTGATAAAATTTCAAATCTTCCTATGACTTAACAAACACGAGGTCAAATCTTCTTTTGACTGTGAGTATAGGGTTAATTTGGCAAAGGAGCCTTAGGGCATGGCAAGATTTGCATTCGCATTAAAATCTTCTTTTGACTGTGAATGTAGGGTTAATTTGGCAAAGGAGCCTTAGGGCATGGCAAAATTTGCATTCGCATTTCCAAAACAAAACAAACTCACTCCAACTTTCAACAAGCAGTTAAAAAAAGTTTCATTGAGTTGTGAAAAATTTATTTTAAATGTTGATCACTGAAATTTATTAGGATAGATTGGCTTCGCGATGTGGGTCTCTTGGACTACTGGCAACGCCGCACCTGGCCTATGATTAATAGGTGCTCTGAACCGTTGCTTGAAGGTGTACCTGACGATCCAACCAAACTTACTTTGGATAGTCTTTGAGTTCATTTATTTATCCTGTCAATTTTTGGCCTTTCCCTTTCATCTTTCGTTTATCTGTTTGAATGGATTCGTCGAATATATATATTTACCTAAAAGTTTCGATATGTAGCATAGAAATATTTTTGATTAGAGCAGAAAAATTCATGAACGATGATATTATACTAAATAAAATTGTAGAATAAGTTTTAATGATGACGTTTGGTTTAAATATTTGGCCTATTAAAATGACCAGATTTTAAAAATATATTTTTTTTTCTATTCAACTTCATAAAGATTTAATAAGCGATAATCCGCCTGATATACTCGGTTAAAAATACACAAAATAATGCAATTCAATTGTTTTGCTGAATCAATCACTCGATTTTAATCAAAATATAAAATGAATTGAATTTTGAACTGGGAAAATGATTGAAAAAATGAAAAAAATAAAGTTGAAATTAAAGAAGCATATATTTTTTAAAAATATTGGTAACACTAGATCTTTTTTTACTATTTTTTAGACTAAGAATTGATCTTATTTCCCATACCCTAGGCTCACATTGTTTCATTTGTTTTTCTTTATTCGCATATTATTCCTTTTATGTTATTCAAGTCTATGGGCTAATCATAGTCAATAGTCAGTGTGTGTACATGGTTTTTACTCCCGGTCACAATGGTACTTATGTTTGTAAATTTCTACCACCTCTGTGCATATCACTTCCCTGAGGTCCACCATTCCCTGAGGTTCATTCCCAAAAGTTATAGGTTTTACATACATCTCTTTATACACCATGCATAATTAATAAAAATTGATAAGATTTTGCTTTACGGGACCGATATATTATTTGCAAAAATAAATAATGGCTTCTTTTTTGTCGTGTTTTTTTTTTGTTTCTCTCTCTCTCCCTCATATAAACTGTATAGGGATAGGCATTCGCATGGTATCTAAAATATTCAGTAGCGCGAATCAATGCATTGCTTTCACCCCATCCTAAAATCTTTCAAAAATCCGCAAAATATTATGCTTTATTTTATAAGTAACACCATTTGAATGTTTATGGTCGTCCTTTTTTTATACAGGCAAAAAATAAGTAAAAATGATGGTGATTTTACTAAGATAGAAAAGCGAGCTTTTCTGCTCGCGTTAGGAGGATAATCCAGACTTCGCCTGAATTAATCAATAAGATTTGATTGGTTTCGATTATGGTAATGTGATCGTGAAAGCGATTTGAAATTCTATGAAGAATGGAAATGGATTACCAGGAATATTCATATTTTGTGTCGGTAACTAGGTAATATATGGGTAGAAGTGAATGGTTTGGCCAAATTTTCGATATTTTGTAGACCAGCGATACGAAACATGATATTAACAATACGATTGATAGTTGTTTGAGTGCAGTAGTGCACTTTAGTTGGACCCGTCAGAAGGTTTGAAGCGGCAGAAGCACGGCTATCTTGGGGCACACAATATCTAATACATAATTTGTCACAAAATAATACATATAGGTCACATAATTTGCATATTTCCCATTATTGATTTAAATTATAATTTGTTTGTTACTAAAAAATTGCAATAAACGATACAAGTTAGATTCAAATGACGTCATTAGTAAAGAGATTACAATTAATACAATTATACTAAAATTTTCACATGAATCGATAACATAATATATCAGAAAAAAACAGCAAAGGTTTTAAATGATTTAATTTATTCCATCGGAAAGATAATACTTCATCTATATTTTCGATTTTGAAACCATTCTTTAATCTTTTTAAATAAGAATTTCTAAAATTTAATTTTATAATAGATGTGTAGTGAAATTTGTAATCTTAATTTAAGAAATTTTAACTTCTCTAATTTGAAAAAAATAACTTCTATAAATTAATGTATTTCATCCACA
Source organism: Chydorus sphaericus (assembly GCA_030141595.1). NCBI lineage: Eukaryota > Metazoa > Arthropoda > Branchiopoda > Diplostraca > Chydoridae > Chydorus > Chydorus sphaericus. Next base: position 9,894,697 of record CM057929.1, on the reverse strand, counting down.
TTACTAAATTTGTAATGTCTTAATCTTAAATTGGAATATCGCTGAGGAAAGAAATTAGCTTGTGGGATCTTTATTTACAAATTTTAACTACACTCTTATTTGAAAAAAAAACTCTAAAATTTAATGTACAACTCGTAATGTCTCTATTTCCCCCTATTTTTCATTTTTTCCCTATTATAAACAACCCAGTAAAAATAGAATGCTTGGGAAAGAAATTGGGGTTAGGTGCATGTGGTATAGGTTAGTGTACGTTATATTTTATGCATATTTATTCATGCATTCATTCAACGTCATTCCTGAGAATCAAAGGAAACACTACAATTTACATTACCACTCTATAATGAGTAATGACCAAATGTATCTTTTAAACTTTGGCAAATTTACATATTAATTAGACACCTACACAATAAATCATTCCAAGTAATCCATATCTATTTGTCATAGAATTTTAATTTCATTTCATACACATCAAAATCCCTGATATTACATTGAGATAATTTACGTAAAGTTAGGTTAAATTATACCTACTATTAAATTGTATGGTAACAATTATAAACGGGATGAAGGCCAGGTGGCAATAAGCGGCCAAGCGCTTTCATAAAACAGATTCAACAAACAAGACATATTCTAAATTTAATTCGGCTAAACTATAGAATGCGACTACGCTTTTTCGTCAATTAGTTTAATCAAATCACTTAAATCTCTTAATTGAAAAAAACACGGGGTTTTGTATAGGAGATACTTAATTAACTTCAATCATTGAAATAACTTAATTTCTTTAAAGCATTTAAATTACTTCAATTTCGTCAATCAATGGAATAGAATGTTATCCCGAATGGACTTAGAAAAACAAATCTTTAAAAACTAAAATTTTAATTAATTTCGTATTTTAAGTAAATTAAGCGGTTTGACTATATTAACCATTAAATTCACCGAGAATCGAACCTAATATCTTGCTCTCAAGAGCCCAGTACTGTACCAATGAGCCAGCTAGACGACGAAAACCTAGCAATTTACTAGCTAGTAAATTATGTATCTTACATATACATATATATATATTATATGTATATTAAATTAAATTAAGTATTTTCATAATTTTAAGTATTTAAGTTTTAACGAAAAAGCGTAGTTACATTCTATAGTTTTACCCAAGTTATGTATCTGTAGCAATATATGGAATAGCTAGCTTATATCCAAACTAGATCTGATTTTGTGGCTTTACTACTTTTACCGATTGCGAACACAATCAGTAAAAGCATTATAGACATCAAATGTCTAATTTAGGTCTCTTAGATACCAAATGCATTCGAAAACTAAAGCAAACTAAACCGTATACATTTTTATATTTGTAGCAAAGTATTAGTATTTAAGTAGCATAGTCTGATTATTTCTAATTTTAGTATTGTAAAAAAATCATCGGATGTTTTTGTTTAAAAACGTAACGTTTCGTGGTTCTGAATCATTTTATAATGGATGAAAAGTAACAAATTGACTCACTATACCGATGTTATGCACATACCTTATACTGGATAATTCTTGCGAACCATTATCAGACCGTGGATGAAAACTCAATTTGCATGACAGTGAACCCAACCATTTAAACATATTATATTAACAAGCGATTTCTGAGTCGCGGAGAGAGAAATTCCCCTATTTTGGTGGGACACGGAAAGTTGTCTAAATCCGGAATTATGTTTAGGATCATGAAATAGACCTCATTCGACGCGGAATTCAATTTCGAGTCGAATGGCGTAAGGTTTAAGTTAATAAAAAATACCTATTACGAGATAATTGGCTAAAACCGGGGACACTTTTGTACTTTTTAAAATTAATTGTGCCTCTTTGACATCGTTTTTCCCCCACTATAATTGACGGATAAAAATAAATAAAAATATGGGACGAAAGATCGTTCTTTTACCTACATCCCTCTTTTTTTCTTTTTTCGAAAAGTTGATTTCTGAGCTAGATATAAAAAAATTAGTGAGACACTAGTTTTGTAACTTTTTTTTCTCTTTTCCGTCAATGTCCCCTGCGCTGCCATTGGCCAGTTTTTTCGCGCGGTTTAACTCAGGTACGGACGCTTAAGAGAAAGTAAAACCGCGCGAAAAAACTGACCAATGGCAGCACAGGGGAGATTGACGGTGCAGGGAAAAAAAGTTACAAAACTAGTGTCTCACTATTCTTTTTATATCTAGCTCAGGAATCAACTTTTCATAAAAAGAAAAAAAGTGGGTTGTAGATAAAAGAACGATCTTTCATCCTGTATTTTTATTTATTTTTATCCATGCAGCTTCGTAGGAGAAAAACGATGTCAAAGAGACGCAATTTTCCAAAAAAGTACCAAAGTTTCCTCGGTTTTAGCCGATTATCTCATAACTGAGAAATTATATCGGCTTAAACTTGACACCAATCGACTCAGAATTGAATTCCGCGTCGAATGAAGTCTATTTTATTACCCTAAACATGATTCCGGATTTAGACATTTTTCCGTGGCCCACCAAAATAAGGGAACTTTTCTCTCTTTCGCTCAGAAATCGCTTGTTAAAATGTCATTTTGCTAAACATATTAAATTATAAATAAATTTGTACTAATCCTATTTATATAATATTGAAATGGTGTAACAATCCCGTTAAAAGTGCTGTCGATTGTTGGGTAAGGAATGAGTAATGCGACAAAGGATCGTTATTGTAATACTGAAAGCTAAACCTCATGACCGAGTATCTAACTGAGGTAAGTAAATATAAATCAAGCAGCTAGCTGACAAATCGAATTCCTAATTTGTAAAATAGTGACCACTTTTCTATGGAGTGAATGGTTGTAGAACCATCTGATCCTATATCAACTATAGGATCATCTGGCAACAGTGTTACACACACTGTAGCAGACAACCATTCACAAGCAATTCCAGCCGGGGAACAACACGTGTTTTTCACGAGAGTTTTTTAGAATTAGAATATCTTAAAAAGTTAAAGTGTTAGAGCCTTACTTCCCACACATTTCTTGAGAGGTTCATCTGGCCAACATACTGGATTAGCAGTTTCAGCATGGCTACACCTTTTTTTGTAAAAGAGTGGTAAACCTTGACGTCAGAGGAACTGGCGCTCGCCAGGGCTAAGTTGGCCGGTTTCACCGAAGCTGTGCCCGACAAGGACAGACTTCTTCGCGAGGTAAATAAAGTATTTAGTGGATAACTTTTGATGGCCATTTGCGTCAGCAATCGTTGGCTGTAGGTTGCATGTAACCAGTCATGAACCCAAACTATATAATAATCTGTCGCGCGTGATCGACAAAAGCTGCATGTAACCAGTCATGAGCTTCCGCCTTTAGGCAATTTGTATTTTTAGGTTTATTTATTTAAATAACATCCAACGCCGGATTGGTAAGTTGCGTCAAATTAAAGTCAAATTTTTTACTGTAGATTGAGGGAGGAGTTTCCCTCCCCGTCGGCGCTTTCACAAGCCAAATCGGGCCCGTTGCCAAACAAAAATTGAAATCCGAGTAGACGAGAAAGTTGTGACGGTCATAATGACCGATAATATTCACAGCAAGCTGCACGTAATCAGTCGTGAGCTTGGCATTCCACCAACGGAATTCAACAACAGCTGCATGTGACCAGTCATGAGCTGATAAATTAGCTGCACGTTACAAGCCGTGAACTATATTTGACGGTCGAACGTAATCATACGTAAGCCGATATTCCTTAAACGGAATTAACATTAACAAAGAGCTGCATGTATCCAGTCATGAGCTAGTATTAAAGCTGCACGTAACCAGTCGTGAGCTACGAATAGCTGCCCGTAACCAGCCGTGTTATAAGAATAGCTGCACGTAACTAGTCGTGAGCTACGAATAGCTGCACCTGTTAGGTGAGCTACTTATTTTTGACTCACGTAAACAAACGTGAGCCCCACATTCCATCAATGGACTTTGATGTATAGTTGCATGTAACCAGTCATGAACTAGTGTCATAGCTGCACGTAACCAGACGTGAGCTTGCTAGGGCTGCATGTTATTAGTCATAAGCTTCATATATCTGCTGACGCAATGGCATAGTGATGAATAAAATAAAAAAAAAGCCAAAATTAAAACTAAAATCTTTTTAAATTAATAAGATGGAAATATATTCCCACGTAGTAATTTCTTTTCTTTGTTTTTTTCAGCAACTGGAGGCATTACAAAAGGTGATGCTGTCCACGCAGAACTCCATCATTACGCTTCGCCCATTGGCGGCCAGGTTAACCGCCGAAAACAAAACAGCAGCAGACGCTGTTTTGACGGAGCTGCGGAAGATGGACGAGTCCAACCGTGATCGTCTTTTCATCCTCCAAGTCTGGCGCAAACATGGCCAGGATGCTGCTGACAGTCTCGCCCGAAGGAAGGCAGGAGAGTACCTGGATCCAGACTTATCTCAAGTGCTGGACGACCAGGCTAAGAAGCGTGAACGGCGTGAAAGGGAGAAAGAGAGATCCAGCCGACCGAAACGGGGCCGAGGCGGCGCATTCTATTACAGTAACGAGGATTACGGTGCTGGTCCGTCTGGGTCCCCTGGTTACTCGGCGCCTGGCCGAGGTGGATACTCTGCCACGGGTCGTGGTGGATATGGATCAGGTCGAGGTGGAAGCGCTGGCGGCCGAAAGCGACCGGGAAATGACAACAAATGCCATCTTTGTGGTGAACCTGGTCACTTCTTCAAGAGCTGCCCATCAAAGAAGCCGTAATAGTTGTTCATAAGTTGAATAATGTGCCGTGCAATAATAAATTTCTATTGAGCCAAATAATGAGTTTATTTAACTTAATAACTAAAAGAAAAAACAAAACTATTACAGGGAAATGGGAGATGATAACGGGAATAAACCAAGTATGGTGGTGCCTTCACGGCAGGATCATGAATCGAGTCAGTTGGATTGTGGGGCCGGTCGAGACGATCTTAAGCAGGGACACCGTACCCAGAAAGTATTCTTTCCTGGTTCAATCAATGCCGAAGAGGTCCGAGACTTCTGGCAGACTGATCTTAAGGCTGGGGAGTGGGTTATGGAGACCCTAAGAGAGGGTTACGTCATTTCCTTCATCAGTCCTCCTCCAGTTTATGAAGAGCCCAATAGTTCCTCAGCAAAGAAGGACATGGAATTCGTCTATCAAGCTGTTGAAAATTTAAAGGATTTGGGAATAATTGAATTTAGGGACGAGAAGCCACACTGTGTCTCTCCGCTGACTGTATCAATTAAGATTGACAGCCATGGTGCACCCAAGAAGAGACTGTGCTGGGATGGATCGAGATGCGTGAATCTTTGTATTAAGAAGCAGAAGGTCAATCTCTCACATCTCCAGAGAGCATTGGAAATAACAAAGGAAAGAGATTTTCAAGTTAAGTACGATCTAAAGGCGGCTTATCATCACATACGGATCCACCCATCACAGACGAAGTATCTGGGTGCTGCAATAGAGAAACCCGATGGCGGGACCCAGTATTTCGTTTTTCTCTTTTTGCCGTTCGGATTGTCGTCCGCTGTTTATTGCATTACGAAACTCTTAAAGCCAATCAACGCATTCTTTCACGAGAGAGGTATCCGACATTCAATCTATTTGGATGATGGTAGGATCATCGCAGAATCAAAGAGAAAAGTGGAAGAGCATCGGGTCATTGTATACGATGTCTTGGATCAATCAGGATGGATCCTGGAGATGCAAAAATCAGATGGGGAAGAGGATGGTAGCCAATCCAAAGAGTATCTTGGTTTCATAATCGATACAATAAGCATGACTGTCCGTCTCGTCGAAAGTAAAAAGCAGCGAACTCTACAGCGCGCGCGGGAGACGATCGCTTACGGATCAAGACCTATACCAGCAAAAGAATTGGCTGTTGCTGTCGGGAAGATAGTAGCGTTGGAACCAGCGCTAGGACCCGCAGTCATTATGGCAGTCAGGGCCTCCTACATTGACCTGGATGAAGCCACTGAGAGAAGAGGATGGGGCACGCATCTGACGATGAGCACAGACTCACTAAGCGGATTAGAGTTCTTCGTCGAAAACTGCTGCACACTTGACAATACGCCGATCAGGGCTACGTCAATGCAAATATCCGTTTTATCGATCATCGGTCCTCCAAGTACATTCATGAAGTCAAGTTTTGTTGCAAACCATGTCCGGACCGGTGAAGAGAAGATTTGGGCTAGTGACGCGTCTGGTTATGCAACATGTGCGTACTCCATAAAAAGAGAGCATCTTTATTTTCGTGGAAAGTTAACCGATGAAGAGAGAAAATTATCATCTGGCCATCGAGAACTTCTCGCTGTCACAAGAACCCTAGAGCATTACAAGCGCACAGGCACGTTATCGAATAACGCTACTAGCGTCTACTGGCTTACTGACAGCCAGAATATGGCCACCTTTTTGACAAAAGGATCAGGGAAACCCCATATTCAAAAGGAGGTTTTCCGGATTATGATTCTGTGTAAGAGCTTGAACATCAGAATCATACCTATCTATCTGCTGCGCGAAGATCCACGCATCAAGGTAGCGGACGATGGCTCTAAGACGACCGATACGGACGACTGGCAAATCGATGTTGAGACGTTTGAGAAGAGCAACCAGAAGTTTGCCTTTACAATAGACCTATTTGGTTCTGATCTGAATACCAAATGCAAGAGGTTTTCCTCCAACTTTTATTGTCCAGGCACATCTGGTATAGATGCTTTCTCTCACTCTTGGGACAACGAAATCGCTTGGATTTGTCCACCAATAAGAGAAGTGACCAGGATAATCAAAAGGCTGAAGACGTCTAAGGCTACAGGAGTCCTATTTATTCCAGAGTGGAGGACGGCTGATTATTGGGTGGAGATTTTCGACTCGGATGGGAACCTCGTATGGCCTTTTACCAGTGTTGAAGCTCGCAAACCCTTTATCATCCAAAACATCCATGATTGCACATCTCCTTTTTCGGGAAGAGCAAAATTCAATTTTCTTGAAATTGTTTTTGATTGTTATTGAGAAAGAATAAAGATAGCAATGCCCAAAAGGGGACCAACAACTGTTTGAATTTAATTTACTTAAATAGAGAAAAATTAGACAGTAGATTAACAATCAGCTCGAGGTTTTGTATTATTACTTTTGCAACAACTGCGACATCGATATGCGGCTAGGAATTGAGAGATCAACATACTTAGCCGGCATGGCATCGGATCTTCACCCTCCCAGACGCTTCAGTTGTTTATCAGTGGCTCCGTGAGCTGCTGCAGTGGTTGCGCCACCTCTTTTGCCGGAATGCTCTCCATACAGTTTGGCGTCATATCCGAGTAGTTCCATCAGCTTCTTCATATCATTAAGCGCCCCACTATATGGTACCGAATTCTTAGGGTCTGGAGCATTCTTAGGGGTACAAGCAGGGACCAAGTAGCCTGAGTAAGCAGAGCCCAGGAACTGAAAATAGTTTAACGTGAGCTTGACGGGGCAACGTTTTTCATCGGGATTCGACGCCACGATCCTCTCACTTCCTTCAGAGTATTGGTCGTTTTTGCCACCTTGAAAGAGGATTTTCAGGTGAGGAGATGGACTCGGCTCGTAAACAACGTCATCTCTCTGCAATTTTTTGATGTCGCTGAATCTTCCAAGGGTGTGGTACTCGAGGGAGATCCTCCACACTGTCCTCCAAAGAACGACCGATGGCTTCAGCCCGTCTCTCCCGTGTTTGGGCTGATACAGATGGGTGTACATTTTCTCCAGGATACCGTCGGTAATCGGCTGCTTGGCTGTGCGTGTCTGAGGATGCTCATTGCGGAATCCTCGAAAGAGGTGAGATATTGTCTCGTGCGTAGTGGGAGACGGAAGCATGCGGATGCGATGCTCATTCGCGATTGCAGCGCTAAGCATGACAACCTTCGAGTAGGATCCGTCTTGCATCATCACCAGGGAAAGACAAGCAGCCAATGGTTCGTGTCCGGCTCCAAATTCCGGAAGGCTATTTTCTTGGCAAAATGAACGCCAGATTTCATAGACTCGATCGTACTGCAGAGGACGAAGAAAGTGTAGCCCACAAAAATAGGAGTTAGTTATGTAACGCTCGAAAGAATGTACTAACGGTTACCTGTTGTTTAGTAGAATCCCTAACGGATTTTGAGAGATAATATCGAGCAACATCTAGTCCAGCGGCCAGGTTTGAGCCGTAGCTAAAAGTAGGAGAACCGTTTTCCTCATTCTCCATTGCCACTTTGCTTTGGTATTTTGTGTGTGCTATTCAGAGAGCGTCCGCGTGACCTCAGAGTAGTACGACAGAGCAGACGACAGAACAGACGACATAAATTTAGTTCCATTGCTTGCCACTTTGGTTCAGACAATTTTGGGGGTCTTAACCACCCGTTTTTCGTTGAAAAGAGTGTCACGGGTGTTAAGCACACGCTTGCTTGGAACCTATTTATCTGACAGAGAAATAGTTACGTAATTACACGTAGGTGTAATTCCGTGATACGTTAGTGAACGTAATAGAAAAGTGAACTTTTCCTTGAAAAGTGACCACTTTTCTATGGAGTGAATGGTTGTAGAACCATCTGATCCTATATCAACTATAGGATCATCTGGCAACAGTGTTACACACACTGTAGCAGACAACAATTCACAAGCAATTCCAGCCGGGGAACAACACGTGTTTTTCACGAGAGTTTTCCCCGCCCGCCTACCCTCTTTGGCAGGCAATTAGACAGACAATTTTGGGGGTCTTAACCACCCGTTTTTCGTTGAAAAGAGTGTCACGGGTGTTAAGCACCCGCTTGCTTGGAATCAGACAATTTTGGGGGTCTTAACCACCCGTTTTTCGTTGAAAAGAGTGTCACGGGTGTTAAGCACTCGCTTGCTTGATGGAACCTATTTATCTGACAGAGAAATAGTTACGTTATTACACGTAGGTGTAATTCCGTGATACGTTAGTGAACGTAATAGAAAAGTGAACTTTTCCTTGAAAAGTATATTTTATATACTTTTTCCATGTTGTAATTTCGAGCGAAGCGAGCCTAATAAGTCATTTTCCTGCTATACATTTCCCTTTGGGGCATATGGATCCTTTGATGCAGTATATGATCTTTCCTAACTTTTTCGGACCCCTCCGGCATGTTTGGCGTGTACGCTGTTTCTGACGATCTGAGATTTTTCACATAGATATGTTACAATTCATTCAAAGGAATTCCGGGTATCTGACTATCACATTTTTACTTTTCATCGTAACTATACCTAAAGATATTGTTAGTATTAACTACCGGCAAGTTAGCATCACTCCGTTACCAAGAAACCATATGATGTTTGTTTTTTGTTCGTCTTTGCTTTGTCAATGGCAACAAAATATTCGATATATCGATCATTGATTTTTTTATGCATGAAGCAGAGATTTTTATTTAAATTTCTGATAAAGGCTGTGTGGGAAACGAACCTAAAATAAATAATAGCCACGAAAGTTTAAAAATATGAAGTTAAAATAAACCGAAGAGACCGCGTACGACCGTACTGCTGCCAATATATATTCTCTCTATGTATACAAAACAGTGACGAAATCTTGAGTTGAATTCAACATTTTTATTTGATTTTAATAAATGATGAGCTTAGATGATTCTTGTAGGCTTTTGTTAGAGGAAAATCATCATCTCTTGTAACTACCGTAAAATCAAAGAAATGATCTATTTTCGATTGAAATAGCGTATCAAATTAAGTGTATTTACAATGGTCATTAAATTCGTTATAGAAAGGATGAAGAAATATGCCTTGTATATTTCTAATTACGTATAGATGGATTTTCGTTCAAAACGTCAAATATCTATGATTTATTTTTAAATAGCTGTGGGCATCGAATCTAAAAAATATATAGGTAGAATAATAAGGTTGACTCAATTTATATTTAGTTTACTTAAAAGGATTAACTGAAATTATAATTTAACTCAAAACCGACTACATGTTAGTATTTAACGCAATATCTATGTTTCAATTGTTTTTAAAGTTTTATTCTGAAAGATCCCTAGCATATAAATGCATCAATTAATATGCGACTCATATGTCCTGTATTTATTTTTAACTGCTTGTACCGTCTTCTGTAATGTGAAAGGGATATTCTGGGTGATCCAGCATTCTATAAACAAAAATTTAAATAAAATCATTAGGATTAAATATATTTAAGAAAATTATGTTTATATATTACTCACTCTATTCCAGAGACCGCAGTGTAAGAATAAAAACTACGGAAATTTTGATCGAGCAATTCCATTTGTTTCATTTCATCAGGCATTAGATGGAAATCAAATATCTTAAATAAGTACATTAGAAAAAAAATTAATATAGAGATCATATATATTTAAAAAGTACATCTAAATATAAGTAAAAAATACATACTGTATTTTATTAGGAAATAATGAAAACAGTTATCATATTACGAAATATTTAATTTACTTGCGAATTTTCCCAAATGCGCTGTTGTGATCCGCTTTTCGGAATGGATACAATGCATTGTTGAATGATATGGCGAAGAAGGATTTGTGCTGGTATTTTGCCATTAACTCTGGCAATTTATTTCATGACAATGGGATCTTCCAGTACTTTTGGCATCCTAATTCTGCTTTATAATCGCGATAAAAGTTATTCACTTATCTGTTACATTTACTACTGATTGGATGCGATTAGCGTGTAGATGCGATTTCAAAACTGGGTAAAAATTAAATATAGTTTACTTAAAGGAAAAATATACTTATTCGCCTAGTTTTAATCTTTTGGGTTTAACGTAGTTCTACCTTATATCTTTAGTTATTTTTGCCAATTATCAGTATGATTTTAGTACATATTTTGACAGTTTAACCTAGTTTGTATCTACTTCCCAACATTTGTAAAATATTACTTGACTTAGGAACAATTAATATGACTGACGGAGGAGCAGTAATTGGCAGGGCTGTGCACCGATACTCACTTCCAGCATCGGCGATAGCGATAGCGATAGTGAGCGAAATTTTCATCGTGCGAGAATCGCGTGATTATCGGAAAATATAGTATCGGGCAATAGCGATGAAATAGCGATACTTTCATATAAAATTCCTTTGAAAAAAAGTGCCATCGACTTGCCAAAAAAAAAATAATATTATTTTGATCATAGTTTTTCAGTTTTAAACGAAAAGATCACATTTTTTAATGCCAAAAAAAGTCGTCATTTCAGAGAAGTGATACCTTCAATAGCAAAAAAGGGTTTTCATGCATTGAATTTAATGCAAAATTTTGATTTCAGGACCATTTAGTAATAAAAATTTGCTGATAGTATCGGTATCGCAAATTCCATCGATCGATGGTTTTTTTTCATCTCGATACCGTTTTTGAAAAATATCGTGCGAGAATCGCAATTTCGTTAAATAGTATCGATCGATACTATTTTCATCGTTCATCGCTGCGATAGTCACAGCCCTGGTAATTGGCGATTCTTGGCAAACTCAATTATTCCATTTGATCCCAAAGAAGCATAGGCACAGACAGCAATGCCATTATTCTGGCAATAGCTTCTCAACGGCTTTTGTTGGAGGTAAACGTGTTCAATTTCAAGAACAGCTGGTTTAATTCTACCGTTTTTCACGATTCTTTCCATTTGTTTACTATTGAAATTTCACATTCCGATAGATTTAGTAAGTCCCGAATCCACTAGAAGCTCCAAAGACTATATAAATAATTTAAAAAGTGGAATGATACAAATAGTTATTGTTAAAGTAGAATGGGTGCTGAGTTAATTATATAATTACATAACAATAATATATTACCTTCCATACGGCAATATGATCAACGTGTTTCAAAATTGATTTGCCATTGTCATCTAGAACTGGCTGGTGATCGGCGGTCCCAGCTTTATCAAATGGAATGTGAATCATGAACACATCCAGATAATCTAACTTCAGTTTGCTTAGAGAAGATTTCAAATAGTCCTCCACCGGTAAAACTATAGAATGTAACTACGTTTTTTCGTTAAAACTTAAATACTTAAAATTATGAAAATACTTAATTTAATTTCATATACATATAATATATATAGGTGTATGTAAGATACATAATTTACTAGCTAATAAATTGCTGGGTTTTCGTCGTCTAGCTGGCTCGTTGGTGTAGTACTAGGCTCTTGAGAGCAAGATATTAGGTTCGATTCTCGGCGAATTCTGTGGTTAATATATTTAAATCGCTTAATTTACTTAAAATACGAAATTCATTAAAATTTCAGTTTTTTAAAGATTTTTTTTCTAAGTCCATTCGGGATAACGTTCTATTCCATTAATTGACGGAATTGAAGTAATTTAAATGCTTTAAAGAAATTAAGTTACTTCAATGATTGAAGTTAATTAAGTATCTCCTATACAAAACCCCATGTTTTTCCAATTAAGAGATTTAAGTGATTTAATTAAACTAATTGACGAAAAAGCGTAGTCGCATTCTATAGTTTAGCCGCTCTTTTGACGTCATCTAATGACTTGAAATAAAGATATACGATGCATTAATATTATGATAAATAATTACATAAAGTACATAGATTTAATGTAAGCAAATACAAGAACAAATCTTAATTAAATTCCCTTGATATTACATAAAAGTATGGTAATATAAAAAAGGCAGCCATTTGGGGTATCTTAAAACACACCAAAGTCGCAATATAATAATGGTATAGTGGATTATGTAAATAATGTCAAACGCTTTACGATCTTTACTGAAACCTAAATGAGTTAAAGGGATTAGATGCGGTTATGTTGTGGAATTATATGCTACTTGTTTAGAAGTGCCTAGTCCCAAAAGAGGCATTGGTTGCCCATTCCATAAAGTCAAAGAAGCATCCATATTAGTCAGTTAGTCAATAGCTTTACCCTAGAAATAGTGACTTTTTTTTATAACACGTTGCAAAAATAAAATAAAAAACTGAATGGAGATGAGAGTCGAGATCTATCGTTGTATAGACTATATTTTGCATACAACGTTTATTATATTCGTCATCAACATCAGCATGCTTATTCAGTATTGCAACATATTACGAAAAAGACCCACAGTGAGAAATCTGTGACTATGTAATGATTTCGTACCAATCTGCCATGATAACGACTTTGTCCTCGAAGTACAGAATCATATGGAAAAGAATTCCGAACTCCTCACATGACTTGAGATTTATCACGAAGTTTTATTAAAGAATGTAGATATACTGCTCTGCGTTGCCAAGTGATGTTATGGAATACCACCATATTTTTAATTGAAGTGTTTGAATAATTTTTCAATAATGTGTTAAAGAGTGTTTGACGATCTCATTGAGAGAAAAAAAACACAGAGCATTTTGGGTATAGTAATAAAACATGTATTTGCAAACTTTTTTCTAGTTTTATAGAAGAATTTTAAATTAAGCAAACAGTAAATCTCTATGGGTGGTTTCTAACTTGCACTAGTTTTTAAATACAAAGAAAATTGGGCTATAACAGCTGAATTATCATTCCTGCCTCGATCCTTATTATCAGCTTTTCTTCCTTATATTTGGTGAGAGTTAAGGAAAAGAAAAAAAAAACGTAGTGAAAATTGTGGTATATTAGTGCCATTTTTCTTTGTTTAGAACTTCTATCAAGCCTTTTCATTTGCAGTTATAACCTTTGTCCAAATGGTCGTCACGGTTACCAATTCTGATTGTGATGTTACGTTATGGAGATTTGAACAGAATACAAACAAAAGACTCCGAACCACGCAATTGCTAAGAGTTTTCAATATAAAAGGACGAGGTGTACGTACGTCTCTTGCGCTACATTATTCATTTCATCAGATCCTTCCTAACAAATATACGGAAAGAGGAGTCAGCTCGCGATTTCTATTAGATTTTCGATAGAAAGGGGTCGTGACTCTTTCTAGGTTGTGCAGTTGAAAATATGTGAAATAAATTCACCATCTGATGTATACTCGTCTCTATTATTCAATGCAAACCGATAAATTTGAAAGTGTATAAAAGCAACCGTGAGAACAATAGAGTACCATATGGACCATGAAATCGTTTTATTATTACTGAGCTGGTTTTAATAACACAAACATATATATTATTCACGTTTGCCCCATCAGTCGCTTTATCGCCACCGTTGAGAATTGTGATGAATTATTCCTGATATACTGTAGAAAGAAGATCGAAGTTTTGTCACGCAATATTGGGGTGAGGTGTATGCAAAAGAATGCTGTTTAGAAAAGGGGCGCACACTAAGCTCTTTGAACTGCAAATCCCTTTAGGGTTATTTAATGAAAAACAATAAGCCCTGTCACCTCTCACCTTTAAAGCTATTTCTAATAAATAATGCAGATGCATTTGTGATGCAATTCGATCAATAAGTGCATCCTAGTCATGGAACTAACGATTATAATGCAAATACTGGAGGGGCATCGGTGGAGACTATAAAAATGAATGCGGTAATATCTTCCAAATGTATTGCAGCTCTAGATCCAGCAGAAGGAAGGATGGAAGATAACTGGCTCGCCACTGCCGATGCAGGAAAAAACTTGCTCTACGGACGACACCTTGCGATCGGAGCCATCGATGTATATATTCATAGCAAATACTATAGAAACATCTCAAGTAAGCCTCATACTATAGAGTATTTTTCCATGGTTTATACGTAGCTGCCGCCGTTCGTCTACTTAAATAATATTACAAAGGACTTTAAAGTAAACGATGTCGATGGTTTCAACTATCAAATTATACTTTATCTGGCCGCAAAGTACCAGTTCAGGTATTTAGTATTTATTAGCATCGATGGGAAATAATAATGTTTAAAATGTTATTCAGCTTTCAGTATTTCGTGCCTCCTGACGCATCTTATGGTGGACTTGTGAACGGCTCCTGGAATGGATTGATGGGGCAGATCATTCGTAAAGTAAGCTGTCTCCTATTAATTTCTATTTAAACACATTTTGCTGAGCACTATTTATTATGGCAATTCAGAATTGCCACAATAAATAGTGTTTAATGAAATATTATTATCAGGAATTGGATTTGAATGCAGCTTGTATGATAGTGAACTACCCTCGCAGCCTCGCAGTGGACTTCACGTTTCAGTATTACAACGACCCCATATCTTTACTCATGCCTTATCCGACTCTGGACAGCTCAATCAACGGAATCGTCAGACCCTTTCAATATGATGTTAGTATTATGATGCAATACGTTTAAAACTAACTGAAAAATGTATGGTATTATATCCTCGTCAGGTATGGATCCTTATTATGTCCAGCATATTGGTTATGACACTTGCCTTGTGGAAAATAGTATCAATGGAGCTATGGATCTTCGATAAGAAGAGAAATGTATCTCGTCTTTCTTTGTACGAGAGTTTCTGGTCACTACTTGATTTTGGCTTCGGTATAATCCACATATTATAAGCTAAAACTATAAATATTTAGTTAATGATTAAAACGCTATTATCATAGTTGACATGAAAGTTATAAATTCTTCGAGATTACCTATCCGGATTTTGGCAACCACTTTATGCCTGATAACATTCGTCCTTTCTACCGCATATTCATCTACTCTGACTTCTTTTTTGCTTACTCCTCATTACCATCCAATGGTAGACTCGGTTGAAGATGTCGCCAAATTGTCAAGACCCGTCTTCATGGTTACCAAATACAGTTCTTACGAAACTATAATATTTGTAATATATACATAAATAAAATAACCAATCATCTTAATTGGCGTAAGACTAATACATAATTTGTATCATAGAATACTAAAGCAGGGCCTCTTACAAAAATCGGAGAATCGATACTGAAGTATGATTCGGAATTAAGAAGGACAAACACGGCTGCAAAGGGTGCTCGTGAAGTTCTCATAGACCTGATTGTCAAGAATCAAAGGACCTTCACCTCATTGCGCTCTTTTCTTTTATCGGTGATGGAGGGTGACTTCAAAAAAACAGGCCAATGCAGGCTCTACTTGGCAAAGGAACCGTGGGACATTGCCCGAGCTTCGTTTATCCTTCAGAAATCCAGCCCACTTACACCCATCATCAACAAACAGTATATTAATAATTAGAAATTTATAATGTAATAATGTATTTGAAATTGAAAAAAAAAATTTGTACTGTTTCGTATTTGGCAGAATCATTTGGCTCCGCGATGTAGGTCTTATGGATTATTGGTCCCGCCGGTATTGACCATTAACGAATAAGTGTTCAGAGCCGTTACCTACAAGCTTGGGAGATCAAACCCCATTGAATTTCGACGCACTCTCAAGCCATTTCATTTTACTCGCCTGCGGACTAGTCGGCTCGTCCATCGTATTTATCATTGAATGGATACACCAGCTCTGCACCAAACCTAATAATAGAATATAAGCCGTTTTGCATGGTTTATATGTGGTTAGGTCTGTAATAAATCTGATTGCATGTGCTTGATGTGGCTATTCAAAATCGGTCCCTTAAACCTATATACAGTAGAGAGGGCGACAATTTTCGGTTATATAACCGGTGGGTAGGTTACGGATACATGTATAAGAAATCGATGTTCTTAAAAACTTACATATTTGAATTTAGGTAGAAAAATCTTCAGTTTTTAATAAATAACTTGAATATATTATTGTTAAAATGTATAATATAAAGAAATATAACAATTATAATATTGTATAATATAATGAAATATTACATATATAAGAAATCAATGTTCTTAAAAAACTTACATATTTGAATTTAGGTAGAAAAATCTTCAGTTTTTAATAAATAACTTGAATATATTATTGTTAAAATATATAATATGGAGAAATATAAGACCGATAAAATGGAGAGTGGAGCATTGAACCGATTTGATTACGCATACCAAAACGGATGAAATTCTGATGGGAAATTAAAAAAAAAGTATCCTGCGGCTTTAAAAGTGATGATAAAAGAAAATTATGTTTTCTTTCGGCAAAATCCAGCCACACTGTGGTTCTGGCCGCTATGAAGAATCTAGTTGTCAACCCTCATTTAAAAAAAAATACTCTTATGGGTTTTTCTATAAAGCGGAACTGCTTAATTTAATTAAAAATACTATGTCGGTATTCACATTAGGTCTACCCCTCAAAACTGCTAATCGACCTTTATTCTTAATTTTAAAACTAATTTTACGACTTCTACGACGATTTTTACTATTTTTTTTTAATGCATAAAGAAGCCGTCGGCGCAAAAGCGTTTTTCCATAATGTAACACGGCGAAGACCCAGGGTGTTAAAGTAATTCCTGTACCCACTGTAATATGCCATGCGCTACTTTACCATAGTTAGGCTTTGCATGATGCATAAACGTATAGCTTAATGTGAGATAGAAAAAATAAACAATAAGCTTGTATGAGAGCAAAAGGAGCCGCAATTTATCATGTAAATAAAATATGGGTCATATAATGCCTATGCACAACGGGGGGGGGGGGGGGGGGGTTAGCATGAAACTTGAGCTGAATGAATACATCCTTTTCTCCCATTTCAATGGTTGAATAAAGAAAGCCGACCTCACGGTCATGTCGTGGTCATGTCATGCAAAAGAGATGTTGTTGGATCATTAAAAGAGCATCGAATCGAACCGTCATCCAATTTTCAATAAGTGGTGGTGCTCCACCTTATTTAATATAAGCTAGCTTTCCATCCTAGTTTTGGGGCTTATTCAGAATACGATCTATAACGATTTTTTTCATTTGTTTTTAAATATTTTGTAATATTCCAAAACCACACGTTTGTAAAATGAGAAGAATATTAAGCAATTTATAATACTTAAAAACATTTAATTCGGGTGTATATTACATTAGCAGATGCCGAAATCAAGTTATTGAGCACAGAGGAAATTATATTGATATAAAAACGAATCTTTTTTCCCAAACCTTGAAGCTATATCGTTTTAGTTTCATTTCGTTTTCATTCGTTTTCGTTACCGTATTGGGTTTTTTTTGTCTTTAACGACGAAACACTATATTGGGCACACTCATAAACTTGATGCATCACAACTACTATAACAAAACAGTTTCGATCGAGAAGTAATAATGGTTTTTCAAAAACTCTTTGTTCAAAAGCTTTTTTTTATGAAAGTGCAAATAATATACCGGTTATTAAATGTAGCGCGGGACCGAACAGTAGCGCCACGATGCGAGTTTCAAGTGACATACTTATTTTTAAAAATGATAATGTTATTTAATCTTGGCTGTAACACTTCAGGTAGGCTTCATAAATACTATACTTGAAGCAGAAGAACTGAAAATGTTGAACTCTCTTTTTTTTGCTTTGTTACATTAGGTACAATACAAATTTAAACTAAATAAAAAGCATATAATATGCTCGTACCTATGTTTGAATATGTTATTTACTTGTAATCTATCAACAACATTTTAATATACACTGTAATTATAAATATATTGTAAAAGAAATCCCACTTTTTCGAGTTACATGAAAAAATTGCGTTCCGTTGTGTTTAAACTAATTTACTGGAAGAACTGGTATTATTAATTTGCTTGCTTCAAAATTTTCAATGCGTGGTATTATTAACATAAGAAAGTTGATAAAAAATCATGCCGAATGACTAAACTTCGGTCAACATCTTCAATGCACGAACATCCTGTCGATAAAAAAATATTAAATTAAACCACTACCATCATATTTCAAAATATAGATTATTTCACCTGATAAGGCCATCACCAAATCAAATTCCTTTTTCAAAATTTGAATCACATTTCTAACGCCTGCTTCTCCGCTGTGCGCCAAGCCCCATAGAATTGGGCGCCCTATGAATACCTGCGAATAAAAATCATCAACATGTTTAGCCATTTTCACAACTCAGTCACGGTAGTAAATATCATTAAAATAATATTACCATGTCAGCTCCGAGCGCCAAAGCTTTGAGTATGTCGGTTCCTCGAGTGATTCCACCATCGACGTACACTCGGCATCTTCCATGCACTTGCTTTACAATCGCAGGAAGAGCGTCAATCTGTTTTAAACAGGAAAAACAATGACACGATGGAATTGTTGTGAACGCGTACGCGTGTTAAATTAAAACCTGAAGTATGATTAACATTTTGAGTAGTCTAAACTGGTTTGCCTTAGCCCTTAATCCTTGCTAAATTTAATTGTTTTCAAATCACAAGTTAATACGGCAGTAAAATTAAATTTGGTATTGTATATACTGTTCATCATCAAAAGCTTAATTAAAACATGTAAAATGTTACTGAAGCTAGAACGCCGTCGAGTTGGCGACCTCCGTGATTTGAAACTATGATTCCGGCTGCTCCATGATGGATAGCCAGCTCTGCGTCATCGGCTCTTAGAATCCCTTTCAGCAATATCGGTAAAGAAGTAATGCTATATAGCAAACATAAAATAAGTGGTTAAAGGAGTATATATAGTATAAATATATATCAAATGTTTCGCGTTTTTAATGAATCAATATTCATCCAAGTGAGACTAGGGTCGAAAGCCCTCTCTTCATAACTTGACAAAGATTCCTCATTACTTCCCTTTGCTGTTCTGTGAATATAATCGAATTATTATAATATCCACATTTTTTATCTTTTAATCTTAATTTGTGTGTGTTTCTTGATTGAATAAAATATATTATTTAATACCTGGTCTCGTTGCGTGCCATATACAAACGATTACCCAGTCGTGGGGAGTCAACAGTGATAACTACTGCCTTAAATCCAGCTTTTTCAGCTCGACGAATCTTGTCGATACTGTTTTCGTTTATCCTCTGAAGTTGTAGCCATTTGACGCCATTGGGAGCCGCTTCTGTAACTTCTTCAATGGTACAGCTAGCCCCTGCACTCATTATGTAAACTATACCTTCTTCTTGAGCAGCTGCGCAATAGTATATAAATATTCATTTATTATTTTTAAAAAACGGTATAATGGATAAGAAAATGCTGTCACTTGTCAGTACCTCTAGCTGTAGCACATTCGCCTTCCTCGTGTGCCATCTTTTGTAAAGCAGTCGGGGCAATGCCGAATGGAGCGGAAGTAAAACTTCCATCCCACGAAGCTTTAGAAGTTACCATTGAGCGGTGTTCAACTCCTCTCAGCATTCGAGGCATTAAACGCCATCTAAAAATGTATATATATTCGTATGATCAATATATATATTTGTCGTAAATTAAAAAGGTTTCAACGAGTTACCTATTAAACGCTTCGCGGTTGTCTCGGAGTGTTTGCTCCTGTTCGGCTCCATCTCTGTAGTAACAAACAGCCTTTTCTTCGAGCACCTGTAAGGCATGATCCTCGTAGTCTTGGAGACAAACAAAGTCACTCATCGTTACTTTTTCTGTGGTAGGGAACTTGAATGTACAGTACTCGACTGTGTAGTGGATATCAAACAGTGCATGCTGAGCTTATATATATATATAGCGGACATTGTCCGATATATAATTTTTAATGATGTTAATGGGGTCGCAAGTCCAGTTATGTGCGCATCTTATTGCTGCGAGTCTCATTTGCGCTTCGATCTCATTTGGCAGAGAATTTTTTTCTTCGAAATTTGCAACTGTGTTCTACTTAAAATTTTTACGATACACTGCTCTGAATTTTTGTACTCGAACGTATACCGCACGTCTATTAGTATAGTAGGCCTACCAATCTTAAGTTATTGATGATGACAAATAATATGCACAAATAAAACAGCGGGAACCTGAGAGTGATGATTATGGAACTCTTTGTTTATTTACATGTCAAGCGACTTTCCAGATAGGTTGCAGTCATAAATTACAAACTTAAAATAAAAACAGATTATATACATGAATTTCCAGTACTATTTGTTGTCTTATGGATCGGATGATAATATATCGCGTTGATAAGTTTATCATTCTTTTTGCGTTATTGTTGGGAAAATTGCAGCAGCTTCTTAAACTGAAATAAAAAGTTATTTCATAATAATTATTCTTAACAAGAGAGGAAATTCCGATAGTTTGGTGGGCCACGGAAAAATGTCTAAATCCGGAATCATGTTTAGAATAACAAAATAGACCTCATTCGACGAGGAATTCAGTTCTGAGTCGTTTTGTGCCAAGCTTAAACCGATATACTGTCTCAATTATGAAATATTTGGCTAAAACCGGGGACACTTTGGGGTTAAAAAAAAATAATAAAAATCATGCTTCTTTGTCATAAATTTTTTTCTACTAAAATTCAAGGATAAAATAAAATAAATATATGGGATTTTTTTCTTTTTTTGATAAGTTGATTCGTTAACGAAATATAAAAAGAATAGTGAGACACTAGTTTAGTAACGTTTTTCTACGCCGTCCGTTTTCCGTACACGATAAATAAAAATTAAACCCTCCCCTATATTACCCTCCTTGAAGAACTTGTTCTGGAACAGGTAACTCCATATTTAAAAATATATATATATTTATTTTTTTTTTCTTCTGAGGATTAAAAATTTCCAATTTTTAGGAGCTCGACCAGAAAAAAAATTGTGTGAGGTTCATCACTGAAAGAGGTGGTATTTATATGTGAATGCGAGCACAAACTATGCCAGGAATCTCGGATGTGACGAATTTCGCAGCAAATGAAATGTATCTGATCTTATCACGCACGCATATGTACTCTTCAAGGCTATACCTCAGTTCGGATGACACATTCTTGTATGATGCATGCGCACTTTACCCCGTAATAATAATAAATGAATTTGCTTTTACCAAATTAATATTACTGCACTTAAATGCGCCCTTGAGGCATTTAAGTTACACACTGATTGTTTCACTTAAATAAAATATACCATTTAGCTTTTTGAAATTTTAATTTAGCTCCTTCCAGATTTAAACCGAACTATTTACAAATATGCTGAGTTAAGTTTTTACAGGAAAAAAGTTTTAGTAATAATAATAATTTTTTTTCTTTTACTTGATCTCCGTTGATCTCTTGACATTTTTCGCTTTACTTTTTATTAAAATTGAACTGATAACAAAATACGCGAGGGTTAGGGCGGATCGGATCATGCTTTATTTTAAAAATTGGATTCTAATATAAAGATAACCCGAAATTGCCAAAAGCTAGATATTACTGAATATTTTTTAGGGCCAACAGAGGTTACAAGATTCGAGCGCGCATCGATTTATAATATACTATTTTGATACTCCAGTGGTATATTTCTAAAATAATTATATTGTGGAATTATATATATAAAATTTTGTTTATGGTGTTCTCTGCACGCTCCTCTAATCGATCGGAATTGGTTCGATATACTTAGCATTATCCCATATTATCATATTCCATTCAGTTTTTTCCGCGCGGCCGCGCTCCCGTTTCCGCTCCTTCGACTCCCTTCCGCTCTACCTTTCACCAATTAAAAGTTCGAGTAGTAGTAGTACAAGAGCCAGCGATCATTTTTCTACCTTATAATAAAACTAGTCTTATGGCATACATTCCGATTTGTAGTCTCACGATTCCGAAAACCCAAGTCTTATGAATCAAAAGTGTAGCGTATAGCGGAAGTTCGCTTCCGAAAACTCCCGGAAAGTTAGTTAAAATTACCTCATATTCAAACTGCATGAGTTGAGTAATTTAAAATAGAGGAAAAATTGCTGATTCAAAATATGTTAAATTAAGACAAAAAATCTGTAGTTTACTAGCTTTAAGTCAGAAGTGTGTAACGATTTTTACGATTTCTCCGTTTTCCACTTTTATTTCAGAATCCGGCAACGTCGCATTAACGTGCCGCGCTGGTTTGAATGGCAAAAAAATTATCGCTGACTCTTGGACTTTAAGTGCACTCACGTTTGCACTCTTTTCCCGCTCATTCCGTATGTGATCGATTTATAACCAACTATAACCGAAACTAAGTCAGAGATTGAAATAATGGTGTATCAATATTGATAAAATGAATAAACTATCTTCTAACACTAACACACTTTATTTTTGAGCACTACTACAGCAGCGAACCAGCGACCCTAAAAGTGGGATCTTGTTGTACGCCTATTTCTTGGTCCCACCTTCTGAATAGTTTCGCCTTTTCGAATAATGCAGGCATTATTAGTAGGGTTATTCAGAGTCGACGAGAGAAATGGAGGGCTATCTTTCTAATTGATGTAAATAAAATGCTGAGACAATTATATAAGGAGTTACAACAAGATTAAAGGGACTTCGTGGTTTCAAGTTAATTTTTTCGCTAGGGCTTATTTTTTTTAAAGATGCGTTCCAAAAAAAGCGACTTTTTGAGTGGCTCTTTTTGTTCCCCCTTTCACATCTCTAGATATAAACTAGAAATACAGATATTAAGGTTATACGGAAAGGTAAAAATAATAATTTATTTAATAAGTAAACTAAATCGTCCTTATCTTAAAGATAAAAAAAAGTATTAATGTTAACTCATAATAAAAAATATTATTAAAACAATCGCTGTAAAAGAATGAAATTCTTGGAGGCTTGGGTATTGAATCATAATCAAAGAGAATAAAAATAAGAAATGTCATAATGTCAAGTTGTATTTTATCTGAAAGCATGTCAACAGAGATTTAGTAACATAACCTAAGGAGAAAATGGAAAAATTTATTTGTAACACAAGGTGTATAAAGAAAAGACCTGTAACTTTTCCATTTATTACATAATTTCAGCAGCAAAGTATTGTGATGGAAATCAAAAAAAAACTATTACAATTTCAAGCCTATCGTCCTAAATGCCCCCAAAATACTGCTTTTGAAGCTTTTTCCAGTGGATTCAATGAATGACTTAGATCGTTTAAAGCTGCTTCGCTTTTTCTTTTCTTTATTCTTCACTTCGACTGGGAGTAATTTTTCAAAAAACTCTATTGATAGGCAGGCCGGTGAATCGTTGTAGTCCGAGATCCACGTGGCCCTTTTGGTATGATCCACAATTTCTTGAGCCACCTATAAAGAGAATACATAATTAATTCCAGCTCAAATTGTGTACTATGGAATTTCAATACTTACATCTTCCGACCGCTTCGTCGAGTTCGGATGGATAAGCACTCGAATTCCTGTATTGAAAAAAATATATATTGAGAAATGAAAATGTAAAAATAATAATTAACTTTTTTTTACCTTCAGGTCGATAGAACGCAGCAAAAAAATTTGCGTGCCCGCAGCAATAAATTGCTCTCATAGCTCCTCCCTTTTGATAATAGTTTTTTTAAAAGATATTTAAATTATTTAAAACATACTAATAAGTTGGCTAAAGTTTTGTAATAGTAAATTTTGTACACCTCTTGTGGTACATCTTCATTGGGAACTATTCCCATCAGGTGGATAGCGAAATTGGGGCCTATGTGAGGGCCATCTGTGCTGGTGGAGAACGAGGTGAATGTTGGTTTTATTCCCATGGAAGAAAAGTAACTTAAATACAAGTTGTAAAAAGACTTTGCTTTCTCCAATTCGTTGATTTTAAAATAGCCGTGGACATCAAAACTATAAAAAAAAAAATAGATAAAATAAATCAACTTGGTTTATTTAGTATGTAGCATTAAAACCAATGAATATAACTTTTAAAACTACCAGCTACTTATTTTAAGCAAACTTGTACGTAAGCCGATTTTAAAATTAAATGTTACAGCACTCACCCTCCTTGAAGAATTTGGTCAATATTGTCAGTAAATTTGTCCATAATTTGTTTTTAATGGTTTTTGCAAATTGTTTAAACTGTAAATCAAGATAGCTACAGTCTCAAGTCTCCACGATTTGTCAGCTTAATGATTCACAGTGAGTGAAGCATCTCCTTTTATATATGTGCTGGACATCTGAACGATATAGAAACATTGTTATAAGATCACGTCATGTGATGACTTCCAATAGAAATACCTCTAGATAGATATGTGGTTTTGTATTACATATATCTTCATACCAGAGTGTGCAGTATAAAGCAAATATTGCACATTTTTCAATTGATACTTTCAGTTCGTGTGACAAAAAATTCCTTGGCGGCACATTTTTGAAATATTATATTCTGCCTATCGGTTGACATCTGAGAAAATTCGCCAATTAAAATATAGGTAAACTTAATTTTACATAATCTTTTCATGAATTGTGTTTTCGCTTGCTCAGTGAATATAGAAATATTCAGTATTCAGTAATATAGAGTATTCAGTTCTACAGGCAGGCGATGGATATCATGGAAACACCAGGCGGGCGCTACCCCACTTGGACTAGCTCCGATGAACCTTAGCGGGTCAGTCGGTGATGAGTTTGGGGTGTTTCTTGGGCTTGGATTTGACCGGTGGAGGTAGGTTGAGAAGTACTGCTACCCATTTCTTCCGCTAGGGGTTTCATGGAAGAGCGCACGTAAAGGATGCTGTTTATCGCAGCGCAGATCTGAATTAGAATTTGTTTTAAATTATGATCTTAGCAAGTTAAAGTTTAATTTAAATTAAATTACGAAAAAAACCACCGAAAAAGTGAATAATGAATATTGAACTAGTGAAATTCACACCGATAACTAGTTTGTAATTATTATGATATGATAATAAATTTTGATTCAATTCAAGTTAAATGAAGTTATAGTTTCAACAAAAATTGAAAATGTGATTAATGAAATATTAAAATTTGAAAGTTTAGAACCATGAATAAGTGATAAGTATTTGATTATTTCAATTAAGATTGAGTTACAATTAAATAAAATAATCTTACTTTGAGTGAGATGAAGAAAGATTCGTTTTCAGCTTGTGGATAAAGTCGCTCCAATTTGAGTCGGATTCCTTCCGCCTAAAATAGAGAGCACCTGCTAATATCCTATTTTTTGAAAAAAAAGTTTGAATAATACAAGAATTTTAACAAATTTAAAATATCAAAACATTACATCGATTATTTTGATGACGTAGACCAAAGATCTTTCGTCGGTATCAGGCCAGGCCAATTATTCCCAAAATGTTTTATTCTGTGAAATTTAATTAAAATTAGTTATTTTATTCTCAATATTTTGGATTTTAAAAAATATTTTGTACTTAAATTAAATGTCAATATTTTTCATTAAAAAATAAAATACAAATAATATTTTTTATATAATGTTTATTATTAGTAATTTAATTAAAAATTTAAATCATAAAAAATTAAAAATTAAGTATGGGAACTTGCATGAATGTTAAACAATTCTTTTAAATTTTGAATGAATCTGTATTTGAAAATTCCAGTAAATTATTAGTTAGTTGTCAAATTGTCTAAATTGACTGCTTTGCCTATAATGATGAGCGCCTTGTAGAGAGCCATATCCAGCCAGCGGTTCATGGCCGTACCGAACCAAGAATAGAAATGCTCCAATTTCAAATTGTCCTTTGAATTTCCGACTTCTTTATTAGCGCCCGTTAAGCTCGAGGATAATCTAAAAAAAAATGTAACTTTAGAATTTGTCTTTAAAAAGGCAAATAGGCCTTAATGGTGCATTTATCCCGGATGGGATCGAATTTATTCGATACCGGGGGTTCTTTACCGTCTTATTCTCTCTCTTTTCTCCCCCCTTTCTGGAGCGAGTCTCAAAACCTTTATTCCCCACGTTTCCCTTCGATTCTGATTGGTCCATCCCTACTATTCCGTGGAGGGGCTCACTCTTGTCGTCACAAATTGTGTAGCCACCTTGCGGTCCTGCTTTGTACCATCTGTATATTGTATGCACCCAGCTGTTTCCGTAGCTGCCGACTGTAGAGGCGCTGCGAGGTGATTCCAATTCAGCTATGAGCCCTTCTCTACATATCGCTGGTCGTCTTATACGCATTGTACCTACTATGCCTGTTTTACCTGCTATACCCCTTATACCTGCTTTACCCCTTATACCTGCTTCACCCCTTATACCTGCTTTACCCCATATACCTGCTTTACCCCTTATACCTAGTATACACACTATACGCGGCATAGCCAGAGGGAGTTTAATGTTTTTAGGGATGGCTCTCGGGGACAAAAGTATATGTGGTACTTCAATTCATGTTGACATCTATACTGACGAATTACATCTTTGTTATTGTTTTGCAGCTTTACTTTTTCAGTTTATTTCTTGGTTAGTTTTTATTCTTTTTTAAAAGTAATTAATAATTATTACTTTCAACAACCCTCAGCAGTGTCAAATCATTGTTGGCTTTTCTGTAATTCCTCTTTTACTTAGAAGAATTGGAATCTCGTTACGGCAAAACTTTTCTTGGTGTCTTTTTTTCTTGATCAACAAGACTATATATTGACAGCAATAGCTTATATTCGTGTAACATGGGGTAAATCCATACATTTTTATATTTTACATGATTATTTTTTTACTTCATTCTTTTTTTTATTATGTATAGAGGAGTGTACAACCATCTATCATAATTTTAGTTTGTACCTGCATGAAGTCATACACGAAGACATTCATGTCTCAAATGTATCCTGTCATTTCCACTGGGCATTATGGCATTAATATCAAGTGTTGTGACACTCAAGTCATCGTGATCCACCATCAACACTAATAATGTGGTCTCAAGTATTGCCTATAAAAGTAAAGATTTAATAACTCACAGCTGTCAATTATCTAGTTTTATTGGATCGAGAAGCCCTCATTCAACTCTTCTTCCACTTTCTTAATACTATTATTAGGGAACTAGGGTAATTTGTGTTTTTCACCTATAACTATGGTCCGATTGATATTATGATCCATTGACAAATCCTATCCAAGTAAAGAAAAAAAATAGGCCATAGGTTCAATTTTAAGTTTTTTGTCAACTACGAGTTTTTTTTTAAAGCTGCCGTGTGGTCACCTGTCGGAATGCCCCTTTACGAGAGAAAATGTGTGGCGGTTCACTCGGACAGCGAGTGTAGTTGTGTAGGCTCCCGTGCTTTTTTTCTTTTTACATTTTGACGCAGCAAAAAAAAAAAATCCCGCCCCATCCGGTCGATACGAGGAGCGGATCTTGTTTAGAATGCGCCGTTAAGGCCCTTATGGCCAATACTAAGCAGTAACCGCGCCAGGAAGTAAAAAAATTCTATATTTTTTAAGGGGGGGGGGGGGAGGGGGTCTAAAACAGGTATATTGAAAACGGCAATGAAAACCAGGGCTGAGAACTTATTTATGCCACCATTATACAAATCATTGACTTTGGAAATAGGTACATAGCATTCAACATAAGAAGTGCGCTTACAGCACCATCAGAACTACAGTTTCGATTGTCAAGAAAAAGAATATATTTTCAACTATATAGTATGTAAAATATTGATGCATCTGTGGGTGTAAATAACTTTTGAGTCTTGTTATCATTCTCAAAATGAATAATATATTACATAATAATGTGGTTAATATTATAAAATCCAATGTTATTATAATTTTTGGAATTGAGAGGAAGAAAAAGAACTTTCTTCCTCTTATTGGTCCAAAAAGTTAACACAGTTTAATCGTTAGCACATTTTAAAATAAATAATTTTTTTATTACCTAGTCAAGTTGGTGCAACGGTAGAGTAATCAGATATAATGGAAAAAAGATAGTTCGAAACCTGCTGGTTGCTGAAACCAATTTCCCATTTTAATTAAGGGACAAGTATTTGAAATTTGTCCACATTTAATGGACTAGACTTCTTCCTTTTTTGGTATGTAATTTCGCAAATTAATCATTTATTGTATTCATACATTTTGTTTATCTCTGTTAATATATGATTACAAATGTTTGTTTTTTTGGCACCATAAGCCTCATTATTGTAAAAGATAATTCTACCCCCCCCCCCCTCCACCTTTCCGAACATTTTCTAATATATATTTATGATGAAACATTTACCTTAGAATTCATAATGTAAACAACAAAGATATCCTGCTTTCATTGATCCTTTGAATATTCAAATTTAGTAGGTTCAGAAGAAAGATTTCCCTTATTTTTGGAATCAATACAAGCTTTTTTAATTTTATTAGCTATTTCGAAAGTGGACTGCTTGGCCCGGAACCGGATTGTCTTGTTCAACGATGAACGAAGCTCTGGAGTATTTCTCAAAGAGACATGTTCTGGATGACCGGTTACTTTAATTGCCCATTGGCTCACACGCGGGACTACAACCAAAGTAAAAAGGTGAGCGAGGTCCTTTTTTCCTTTCTCTTCTTCTGCCGTGTTCGCGTGGTTGTCACCGTATTCGGACGTCATTGCCCCGCATAGATAGGCAATGAAAGGCGATCCCACACCTTTAACTGAAGAAATTAAATAAACATTTTAGTATGTTGAAAAAAATCTCATTTTTATTATGCGCCTTTATAATAAGACACTGTTTATCTGCTAAATTTCATTAAAAGAAGGATCCATTTTTTGAAAAATAAACTATGGCTTGACAAAATAAAGATAATTGAAAAGTGGAAACTTCCAAAGAAGGATAAAAGCCGCATTAAAATTTAAAATACATTTTTCTTTCAATGAGTCAACGGTTCAGGTAATAAGAAGAATATGATAAGAACTTCATCTTGCCGCCCGGCAAGATGTTGGTATTCCCTGTACAAAAGGATTAGTTCATCCGATTTTAAAACGATCAATCAGCAATGTACAGTATAGTGAAAATAAGCCTGAGGGAGCCTGCGGGCGTTTCCAATTATTTTAATTTATTTTGCCAACTTAAAATAAACGTATTGGGCAATTATAAATTTAATTAATTATTCATAAAATGAGCTGTGCAAATCAGGGAATTTTAAAGGCACCTGCATTAGTTTTAGCCAATCCCCGTCAACCGTTGAAATTCAATTAAAATTTTAAAATTAACATGGAAGGTATACGCCCCATCAGGTTTGTCTGCACCATACTGTGTATATTCTTCAAAATTGCTGTACTTTGCGTAGTTTTTTTTGCACTAGCTATATTAAATTAAATTTTTTCTTGGTGAAAGAGCGTTCACAACTTCAGCCGTTACGGTGGTATTTAGAGAAATTGGTTGGAATTTAATTACGACGACAATTAGAGAGAAATTATAAACATTAAACCTGCTAAAACGGCTAAAAAAGTAAAGTGTTTCTATCTAATGGCGGGTTTATACTGAAAAAAAAAATTTGATATGACAGTGAAGTAAATAATCATTACTTAAAAAATTCTTAACTTTTCATCACTTAAATTTCAATCCAGGAGTTTCCAAACCCTCAGTAAGCCTTTATTAAAAATTGAATACGTATAGTAAATATTACCATAACGTTAATTGCAGAAATTGACTTACTGTAGTAGCTTTTAAAGTCCTCGACAGTGGAGACAAGAAAGAGAAAGTCAGCGATAGGGGGTGAACCTTTGGAACTGCTCTCGTCTGCGGTCACATTTCGAGTGTAGTTGAGTTCAGTTGCTGGAACAGCGACTAAAGCAGCAGAACCAGGCTGATCACCATCGATCATTTCAACGTCGGTAGAGTGTTTATGATCTTGAGGAGGAATTTTATTTACCACCTGATCAGAGGCGCCCTGACAGGCAAAGATGACGAAAACTTTTGGTTTTCCAGCCAATCCCGGACATCTTTCCGAATGGAAAATATTTCTCAAATGGTTTATTGAGACTCTCCCGTTTTTTATAAGACCATTTTTCACCCCTTTAACGTTCCCGTTGACAACGCAGTTAAATGTGCCATTAACATTGCAGCAGTCCATTTTGCCATTTACTTCTCCATGGAAACTTCCTTTGCTAATTTTCCCACGAAAGAAACAATTGACGCCAATGTTAGCATAACCTTTTAATTCCCCTGTGATGACGCCTTCAAAGTTACACGTTATTGCTTCATTATCGTATTTCCGATTGATGTTTTCAACCCCATCAACGCGTCCTTTAAAATGAAAATTTGATGCAATGTCTCCTTTGATGTAACCATTCACCTGGTTTTCGATATAGCCTTCGAGGTCCCCATTTAAATATCCATTCATTAACCCATTCACATTGCCATCAATATCCACTTTAACGACACCATCTATTTCAGCGTTTACATCTCCGTTCTCAATGACTCCAATGACTTCCCCAATGACTACCCGTTGGAAAAAAGGCCTGCCATCGTTAACAACGCTGCTATCGGCAACATAGTCGGTAGAGGCGTCGATGCCGCAGACGACGCCCTTATCCCCGTGGGTTAGTATGCAAACAACTAAACTCGCATAATCGCTCAATTTCTCTTTGTTATCGAGTTTGTTATTAAACTTATCGGCTAAATTAGACGGATCAAGCTGGCTGACCAGTTGTTCACTCCGAAGGTTTTCATAGAGCAAGACGTCGTAACCAAAACGAGCAAATGTCCTTCTCAATTGAGCCGCGTCTTTCCTCATGCCAGTTAAATTATCGAGCTGTAATAAGTTTCAAAAACAGTATTATTAGAATTAACCCTTTCAAAATATCTTTTTTTTTTCTCAAGATATTCTTGAAAATGTTCTTGAATGCTATAGTTTTGTTGAAATTGAAACTAATATCTACTTCGAATATATAGATCTTCTTTCGAAATATTGAGTTTTCTATCTCACTCGATTCTATTTAGAATTTAATTTTATTTGGTTCTGCATACTTTTAATTTAGTTATCAATTTGACTCTCTTAAAAATATAAATTTCAATTACCGATTCGAACTCTTCTTGACAGACGATAACACATAGACCCGTCCTCGTACTAGAAACCTCATTGCTGGATTGATGGTAGTCGTATATATCGTATTGAAGTTGTGATGGAGTAAAGTAAGTGTCCTGTAAAACTTCCCATAATGATTTTCTGTCTGATGAGTTAAAACGAATCATACTTTGAATCAGCTTCAAAGCATTATTGCGCTCGGTTTCATCCGGCACAATTTTTAGCTGTAACATGTATCAAAACAAAAGAAGATGAGCTATTATAGTTTCAAAACAAAATACTATGCAAAATCCTGAAGAGACAATAGAATAGTATTTTGTTTACCATTTGGTCAGTGGCACCTGGTGGGTCTAGATAAACCTTGCTATTTTTGTCCCCAATTGTTTTCTTTATAGCGTCCCCAGTATCGCCAAAGGGGTGTGAACCCTCAGAGAGGACATAATAAAAGTAGCAGCCAAGAGTAAATACATCTGTCTTGTTATCTTGCTCTGCTGTTGACCCTGATGCTGTCACTTCTTCCTTTTCAAATGAAGAATTTTGTAGCTCAACACATTCTGGAAAATATCTCCAATCACTCCATGGAAAATACTTTGAAACTTTAAAAAAATGTTCCCAATCTTTTGCGAGGTCAAAATCTGTGAGTTTGACCTTCATATCAGGATGAATGAGAAAGTTATCCGGGTGCAGATTACGGTGAATGATTCCAAGGCCGTGTAGGAAATTTACGGCATCAGCTGACTGTCTTAGAATCTCCTTGTGGGGCAAACGTTGTAAAATATCGCTTGCCTCAATATCCATCGGCATTCGTGGACATATTGTGTTCCAATTGGGGTATTTCTTTTTCCTATTTTTGCTGATTAAGTCAGCGACGGAACAAATGCAGAGCTCCATAACTAGGTAATGCAATTTTAACGAAGAGTTTCCCTGTTCAAAAAGAAGTTAACAAAAAAATATATATATATAAATAAAATTAAAATACATAGAAATATCAATAACGTTGGTTAAAATTTAGGTATTTTTTTCGTTACATAAAACATCAAACAATATGGACAGCCGCTAGTAAGTATCATTACTACCGATTTACTTCAGTTAAAATGATAATAAAGCAATGTCAGCATTTTATGTTCAACGAGTTTTATAATATTTACTAAAAATTAGTATTTTTATACTACATTATACTATATAATTGCACAAATCTGCAGCGTCCAAAGCTAGTTTCTTATGATATGGTTTTTTTTATGTATCCTTTGACACGAGAAAAAAAATAATTAAAACCAAAAACTTTTTTTTTACGAAACTCTCTCTGGACGCTGTATACTTCTATGAATTATGAGTATAATACTATAATGCTCCAAGTACTCAAGTCTTACTTTTTCTAGCTCATTATCCCCTTCAGAGTCTTCCCTTACTTCCTCTTCATCTTCCTCTTCCTCTGAGTCATTTTCTTCCCAAGTTTCATGATGTACCCAAAAGCGGATAAAATGAGGATGCTCATTTCCAGGTAGAGAAAGAAACTTCAAATTCTCTTTAGCTCTCTCGACTGACACACAGTGCAAGTCGGCCTTCTTTATTTTGTATTCTTTCACTGCTACAAAATATTTTCCGGTGTCGGTAGTGAAACTACCTCTGTATACCTCTTTTAAATCATCTGCGCTGTTATTTGGTCCGTTTCTATGATCAATTACGTCCTTCGTTGAAAAGGAGAAACGAACTTCTTTTCCATCTTCATCTTGACAAGGGACATTAACATTGACCATTCCTATAATGCAATGCACAGAAAATTGATATAATTAAAAATTGTGCATTGATAAAAAATTAAATTATAATAACTATTACACACCGACTCCTTTTAAAAAATATTAAGTAAGGAGTTTCTTTTAATCATGTCTTATAAGCATAACTTTGACTTCTGCTGTGCGTCATTTATATACGCATTCAGCAGATATATTGGTATAACCAAAGGATATTGCAATAATCAAAGGAGTAACAGGTTCAACAAGTAAATTTAAAAAAAACAGATCAGTGATGGAAAGAGTCTTAGGAGGTCGTTCTGGTTGAGTGATTTGATTTCCTAAAGCTTTGATTTTTGTGGTTAAGCTGGAAAAGTTAGTTTGTTCCACAAAGCGGGACGAGAAAATAAAAAGTTGCTGGTTGACTTTGTACGCCCTTATGTACATCAATTTTTCAACTAATGCCGTTATAGGCCTAAAAAAGAAATTTCGGGTAATGAAAAAAAAGTTATCTTTAAAGTCGATGGGGTCAGTTTGGTGGGTAATAATTCCATTTCTTGTTGAACAGCATTAAAAGTGTCTCGATCCACCCTATAATGGTTTTTTTTTTAACCTGCCATAACTATAATCTGGCAGATTTATTTAATTGTAAGCTACGGCACGCCTGGATGACACGGTTTTATTGTTCCTCTTAGGCAAACAAATTGCAATAATTAAATTTTTTTAATTGAGATATACCTAACCTAACTAACCTAACCTAACCTAACCTAACCTAACCTAACCTAACCTAACCTTAACCTCACCTGGGCTACAGTCATTTCTTTTTGGCTCGCAATTTGTAAAAATATATTTTGAAGGTCTTGCGAGACATCCTTGTGACTAAATTGTTTTTGTTTAAATACTTGTGCTTTATTCTAAAATCGTCTGAAAATCGTTCTAAAAATAAGGCAGCTTTCATGAAATTCTGTCCCCAAATACCTGTAATACAGTCTCTTGTGTATATAACTGAATAAATTATGTTATAATACCAAAGGTTCATTTCAAGGCTATATACACATATAAACTCTTAGATGCTAGATCGTAGACCCTAGATAATCACCAGTCAAGGTTCAAGGCCAACTTGCCCAAATCTAAGACGTAAGAAATTGGAAAATAAATAGCATGGTAACATAGAGTTCGCCAACTCTAAAAAAAAATCATTACTATTATGTTTTGAATATTGACCATTAGCAGTAGGAATCAGTTATGATCAATTAATATTATTACCGATTTCTCAAGCTTCATTTCTATCTTTTTCTTTACTTGATTAAATGTGATATGTATGTGCAATATATAATAAATACATACTCACATACTGGGAGATAGGATGAATAGACGTCCGTAGGTCCAGCAGTGCTTTATTTAATATAAGAGCTTGAACCTAATAGCTTTAAATCCATGTTAACATAGGGAGCACATCTAATCTGTAGTATACAAAACTTTTTTAACGAGTGAAACAGGATGTTCACTGTTAAGAATTTAAAGAAAGGGACATGGGTGCAGCGATGCAGTTTCAATAACTTCGCCGAGTGTTATATCAGTTTAATGCTGGAACCAGTTCGAACCGGAGTAAGCTAGTATTTTGTTTATTTAACCTTTTAACACCGCTGGGTGCGGCGGCCTTCAAGTTCCTGTTGAACTTTCGCATATACATAGTTTCGTGACAAAAAAAATAATGATGATAAGAGACATTTCTCAGTAAGTGAAAATCATCAAAATCTCAAAATATATATACCTATCATCGTATTATGTATATTTTCTCCTCTATAAAATCCTTATTACTTTGAAAACTAATTTTCAGAACTCATGTAATCAGCGCATTTGGAAAAGAAATATTTTGATGTGGCAACGTAGGATAGAATGCGAATACTGTACGAAACATTAGAGAACTGAGGAGAAGCGTCAAACGATATCAGTATAATGAGGTTGCTTCAACACTTCATGTTGACAAAGTGCGCGTGCGTGTCGATACTTTTTAGTATTCCTTTATAGTAATCAATCGAGTTTTTTGCTCGTAGCAAGGTGTAGTTGATTATTTATAAGAACACATTTCATTCTTCTTAAGACCAGCAGTACAGTGGGATCCTTGGACATTCAGCATTTTGGCCTCGATTTTGGGTATTGGCTGTTTTTTTAGGTGAGTGATGTGTCAATTATAACTGCCTGTAGTAACTGGTGTTATGTTTTTGCTGTTATATTGCTGATATTTTACTCGGTTTCTATAAAGGCTGATATATTATAGTTGTATTCAATATAATTACAATACTGAATGCTAAATTAAACAAAAAATACGACATGTTTTTTTTGTTTTTTTTATCGCTAATCGCTTAAGCTTACTATTTTTTTTCGACCATTTTTTAAATTGTATTATTTGAACAGTAGGGAGAAAAAATAGAGAATGGTGATAAAGGGGAAAATCCGTTTCCAGGAAAAGGATAAAATTGGTGAAAGTATCTCAAATGTGTACAAGGGGAAATATTACGAGAACGGCTATCAACGAGACCCTTCATCAAAATTTATTGAAGTAGCAGTAAAGAAAGTCAACCTCAGAAACCCGGAAGAAGAAACTGCGGAAGACGTTTTGAAGTTAAAGACGCTCAGACATCCTAACGTGGTTGAGCTGTATGACGTTTACCACGACAAGAATTACAGGTATAGTTGTATATAATAAGTATTAACTATATATAAACGATTTGATGCGACCAATATAAATAAATGCAACGTCTTTATATACACATTTCTTATACATTAGGTACTATGCATTTGAGCTATGTGACACATCTCTGGAGGGTTTTTTAAAGCTAGAAAAAGTAAACCAATCTTCTGATGATGCCACCCAAGTCTTTGTACAGCTGGCCGAAGGATTGAAGCACATTCATTTGAAAATTGGAAGGGCGCATTGCGATATAAAGCCCGCCAACGTGTTAGTCTCCATCCGAAATGAAGCCTTGGTAATGAAATGGGCCGACTTTGGTCTGAGTAAGCCACATCAAGATAGAGAGTTCACTTTGTCCAAGACAGGAAGAGGGACTCAAGGCTGGATTGCGCCGGAGATATTTGACAGGAGGCCTTCCCAGATATCAGACAAGTTGAGAATTACGTTAAAAAGTGACATCTGGGCCACTGGATGTGTATTCTTCTATTATCTCACCCGTGGTCAGCATCATCCATTTGGAGAATTAAATAATGATGAAGAAATTCGCGAATATGCCAGAAAAGGCGACCCGTTTAACATCACAAGTAAGTTTATTTATTTATTTATTCTTGTGCGTTTAAAAATTAATTCATCTAGATCAAGTTTAACGTTTAATTATATTTATATAGAATATCAAACAGATCTAAATGTTGCCCCTTTTCGAGTGTTAATAAGAGAAATGGTGGAACTGTACCCGGAGAATAGGATCACAGTGGAAGATATTTTAAGTGAATTGAAGGGAGAAAATAGGGTGAGCTATATACGAATCCATACAATATGTATACATATGTATATTTAGAAAATAGTGCATTATTTTTTCAATATGTATATGTATCTTGAAATATGAGTAGAAAAATCCAAAAATACGAGCTTCTCTTGAACGACTTTCACCGCCGGTAGATAGTACTAGGAAACTGAAAACCGGTACTTCTAAAAACGATGATGGAAATTGGAGCAAACCAGTCATTGTGGTTTACAGGGGAATCTTCGGTAATTCCCAACACGAAGCGGCCGTCAAAAAAATCCCTGTAAAATTCTATCGTTTAAACAAGGCCGGTGAACATGCCCTCATGTCACTGAGCCACCCTAATATTGTCCCATTTCTTCACGCTGAAAACTTAAATTACGATCCAGATTTTTACGGGTATATATATATTATATTTTAAAGTCATTTTTAAATGAATATAAATTCAAATTGTACTATTTTGTATATGGTTGCAGTGAAGCAAGGTTGTTTGCATTTGAAAGTTGCGCCGGCTCCATGGACCAGCTTTTTCTACCAAAAAATAATCCAAGATACCTTAGAGTTGCAACTCCACCCACAGAACAGGTTCTACTCTCCTTGATTGGAGGATTGGAGTACATTCATTCAGAAAAGAGTTTGAAATACGGAAGGATCAAACCAGAAAACATTCTCATTTCGACATCAAGTCAGCTGGTGACTATGCAGTGGGCAGATTTTGGGCTGACTGATCCCGAAACTAGGTATATGCCCAGATCGTCAGAAATTGATCGCTGGTTTGCTCCCGAAGTGTTGGAGGCAATGGAAAAGCTTAAATCGGAATCGGAAAAACTATCATCTCCGAAAGCGTACGAGAGTGGGCTATGGTCGGAGAAGAGCGACATCTGGTCTCTTGGCGCAGTTTTTTACTACTATCTTACGAAAGGGGAAAATCCTTTGGCAGTGATGGGGCCTTTTCACAACAATCGACATTTACTACAACATCATGTAATAGATCTGAAAAGAATGCTTCCTGAAAAAGTATTAGGTAATTTTTCTCTTCATTCTCCTTTTTTTGAGTCACTTAACCTATAGGAAGCAATAAATTCACTAAAACCAAGTCTGCCGCCAGTATATATATATTAATATATGCTCAGAATGATCTTATTTGAAGTGTACTTTAATGCATAATTTTTTTTTTCAGAACTGTCCGACGATCGCTTTGCTACAGAAGTAGTTTCAGAAATGCTAAAATATGAACCTCTGCAAAGAATATGTCTTTGGAGAGCGGCAGAAAAATTGAAAAATAATCTTCAAAAGGTATATATTGAGAAGTTACGATGGCCTGTTTTAAATGTAATAGTGTAACAATGTATTGATGTTTCACAGGTACAAGACGAGCAAGATATGATAAAACTGTGCTCCTGGAGCAAACCTTTTCCAGGCGACGTGGATAAACTCTGTGACCTTTTCAGAAAAGAAGGGATCAACCTCTGTGTGCTATCTGCTGAAGGAGAAACTCTACCATCCCTGCTGTGCTACAGTCTAGTATATGGCATAGGACACGGTCCCTCCTTAACTACCCTTCTTCAAGTAATGGAGGAGAAAAAGTATCCAAGGACAAAACTTAGTGATATTCAATACAGGGGCTCTACCCTATTTCATGAGCTGTGTAGGCGCTATCGAGACTCGACCCACTTTGGTGAGATTATTAAAAGACTTGATCGAGCTGACCTCCTCTCCAAGGATCCTAAAGGGAATTACGGGCTTCATTTATTATTGGGGCAAGGCTACCGAAACGATGACTTGGTGGACATCATTCAGACGTTCATCGATGCGGGGTTTGATGGAATGAATAAAGAAGATCCAGACGGTCGTCATCCATTCAACTTGTTTTGTCAGTATTTCAAGAATGGGACCCCGATAAGTGTTATCGTCGGATTTCTTAAAAAGTTTGTCGGTAATGGCCTCGATGTCAATGCGATGGACCGCTACGGAGATGTCCCACTTTTCTTACTGTGCCAATATTACAAAAACGAAAATTTGATCGACATCATCGACGAATTCATCAATGTTGGTTTCGATGTCAATAAAGCTAAAAACAAGGATGATATGAGTGTGCTTCATGTGCTGTGCCGGCATTACAAGAACGAAAATTTGATCGAGATTGTGAGAAAACTCTTTTCTAAACTGGATGTACCTAATCGGACGGAATGGAGCACTGCTCTTCTCGATTGGTGTGAAAATAACAAAATCCTGAAATCGAATCTCAAGGAAATGGTCCAAATATTCATCGATGAGTGCGGCTTCGATGTCAACCATACGAAGGATGCCAAAGGATCGTCTGCTCTTCACATTCTTTGTTCGGCATCAACCGATCGTCAAAATAGTAGAGATCACGAAAACTTGATTGACATAATCAAAGAATTCGACGTCTGGAAGTTTGACTTTAATAACACCAAAGATTCGGATGAAAATACTATTCTGCATCTTCTCAATCACGTCGAATTGATCAAAGCAGTTGAAATGCTACAAAATAATGGCATTTCAATCAATCTGAATATAAAAAATAAATATGGAACTTCACTACTGCACAAACTTTGTAGCTACAATATTATCGGACACCATCAACCAGAAAATGACCAGGGAAAAGATGTATTATTGGATCAGGCTATTACCAAATGGATGACTTCCTACGGCGCTGTTCTGGATTTTAAGAGTCTGGAACTAGTGTGCGAACATTACAACAACGAAAATCTCTTAAACGTCATCAAAGTTTTCACCAGAGAAGCAAAATTTATGGCCTTGGTGAAAGGTGAGCTTCTAAATAAAGCTTTATTCACACTCTGCAAGCATTACAAACATCGGAACATGGCAGAAATCATCAAACAACTTGCGGAAAACTGTGCCGATCTTAAAGCCATAGATGGAAGTGGTAATAATACTGCCATACATTACATATGTAAAAACTACGGAGAAAGCGAGATGAGGCTCGTGGTCGGCTTGTTCATCGGTGCTAATGCAGATTTCCGAGCAGTCAACGTCTACAGAAAGACAGCACTTCACTATCTTTGCGAAAATTACAAAAAAGCAAACATACTCGACATCTTTCACCTCGTTGTGAAAGATTACAGCATCGAGGATATCAACGCCAAGGACACGGATGGAAAATCCGCCGTTGAATACCTCTGTCAGAATTACCCAATAGAAAATGAATTATTAAAAGTAGCACAATTCCTTGTTCAAATGGGTTGCAGCGAGAGTCGTGAAGTAGTTCGTCAATGCATTAAAAAGAATCAAAATGTTCAAGATTCCGATGGCAAAATTTCAAATCTATTTAATGATGGATCTCCACCATTGATTCAACGTTCTACTGAAAGAACTGAAGTCATTGCTGAAATCATCCGTCGAAAGAAACTTGAAAATGTATGTCCAGGAAAAGGAGCCGTCACTCTGCACATACTTTGCGCGGTTTATAAAAGAGAAGATCTTTACGATATCATCAAAGAAATGATCGACGCCGGCTTAGATTTGAACACAAAGGATGAAGAAGGAAGTACTGCAGCTCACGTTCTTTTCGAACATTGTAAAAGTGAAGATCTTCTCCGTATTACGGAATATCTTTATAGGAAGGAAAGTGGCGTTCAAATTCACGCCAAGAATGAAAACGGAGAAACCGTGCTTCATCTACTGTGCAGGCACTACAACGAGGCGAACAAATTCAAAATAATTGAAGCTTTAATTGGACTTGGAGCTCAACCCAGTGATCGAAATAGGAGAGGAGACACCGCACTTCACATTCTATGTTCTCGATTCCACAAAATCCAAATAACGGGCATGGAAAGTTTTCTCGAAAGCATCGAAGACGTCGATGTGAATGCCACGGACAGGAGCGGGAGGACAGCACTCCATCATCTATGTGAAAGAAATTATGGGGACAATCTCGATAAAGTTGCTCAGCTTTTGATTAATAAAGGATTGAATCCCTCAACGAAAGATAAAGAAGGAAATACATCTCTTCACTTACTCTGTGAAAACGATCAAACTGAAACGGTGCTTCTTTCAACTCTCCGGTTGTTCTTGAATAATGGTCTTTGCTTATTGGATGGATACGAAAATTGGATGTCAATTTATGATGTCATCTCTAGAGAAACGAAGGCATACGATATCGGGAATGAATTGGCACTTTATTGGTGTTGTTTGACGTTGAAAATATTGAAGTAATGAAACTTCTTATGATGATGTGAACGTTTTTTTTTCAAATACAATTCCTTTGATTCCAAACATTCGAACATTCCCTTATCGTCATCAGAAAGCCATATTATAATTTATAATTTTTTAAGGCTAAACAAGTAAAACCATGGCTCTAAAAGAACTGATCAATAAAGGGGGGTTAAACCTTATGAGATTTAAGATACGTTCATTACCAATTTAGCGATGTGATATGAAGGCCTTGATGCTGATAGGAAAGGGCGGTAAGATAGGGTTGTATCAAGGATTTACTCTGTTCTTGGTAAGTATAGGTCTATAACTCAATGTAACATCTTATTAATTACCAAACCTGCCTAGTTAATTTCTGAACTACAAAAATCGTCGTAAAATCTGTCACAATGCACACCTCACTCTAGTTGGCTTTTAGCGGACCTTCTTTTCTTGATGATTTTAACAGTAAGTGAAAATATATTATAATTTTTATATTATTAACAGCCGTGAAATGGTCGAGGCCACGGGCAACTCTAATAAGATATAAATAACTTTTGAGTATATTTAGCAAATCTCAACATAGTATTTGTTGACAATAATAACACGACAAGGGAAGAAGGAATTAAATTTAGTGTAACCCAATAACATATTATGTTTTGAAGTAGGCGGAAGAAAAGAAACTTTAAATTGGCAAGATAACTTGGTGATATTATTATTTATTCCATCATTTTCTTCCTCTCCTTATTGACGAATTCGCGGGCCGTTTTGTCCTTCGTGCGACCTTCCAGGATGGTCAAATATTCGCCCCCATCTGCGTTAATTCAAAAGT
The DNA here is from genome assembly GCA_030141595.1 of Chydorus sphaericus. Classification (NCBI taxonomy): domain Eukaryota; kingdom Metazoa; phylum Arthropoda; class Branchiopoda; order Diplostraca; family Chydoridae; genus Chydorus; species Chydorus sphaericus. The sequence goes on along the minus strand of CM057929.1, from coordinate 9,853,032 downwards.
AAAGTTAAATCATTAGAGTCATATTACTTCTTTTAAAAAAATATAAATTCTAGTTTAATTAAGTGCATATGTATACCATTTTCATGGGATTTGACGCTCAGTGGAAGGATGATCTGATCCAGATCCTTGATGTCGTCGCTGTTGACCCCTTTCGTAATCCGCTGGAAGCTCAGAAACGCCTCTCCAATCAGCTCGGATGTGATCAAATCCTTATCTTTGACAGAGAACATCACCATACAGTCCTCTTTCGCCTGCATATCACCTGGTATGGCACTGTAAATTTAAAAAATAAATTATTTATTTAGCACTTTACTTGTAATTTAACTTAAAACCATTATTTTAAGCACATATTCAAAGTCAAATTTGAATTTCCCGCGCTCTTATTTAAATTTAAAATTTGGCGCGCTTTTTAAAAGTGCACATTTCGCGTTTAATTTTGAATTTTAAATAGTTACCATTATCATAAATACATATTATCAAATTCGAGATTCCCGCGCTCTAATTTAAATTTAAATTTTGGCGCGCTTCTCTAACGCGCTTAAATTTGAATTTGCAATACTCACAAAGTAAAAGTCTCGTCGAACAGCGGGAATAAAGTGTTCTTCTGCACTTTGGTCCTCTGACTCTTGACATCATCGAAGTGGTGCGGCGGTAGGATGGATACCTTCACGTAAGGATCCGCCGAACCGTTGTAATCCATCACTTTTAAACTCCTTCCATTCAGCACCTCCACAATCAGCTCATCCTTAACGAACATGGCTCTAATCGCCAGTGATCCCAATCCGTAATCGTTGGTATCATCCATCTTCTTCATCCGATATCGATGGATCAATTCAGCCGTCTCCAAACTGTGAAGATTCAGCAGCGAATGGATCTTTGAAAGAGTTTCATCCGTCCATTCTGGATGATCGGGACCGAAGAATGATTCATTGATGATATTTAAAAGTTCTTCCCAGTTCTTGAAACATTCGGGACCTTTCTTTTTATCGACATCTAAGAGAACTACGTTCAAAAATCCTTGAAGAATCTGTTGATGGATGATGTGGAGGACATGATCGAACAGATCTGGATCATCTAGAGATGAATTGAGGGATGATAATTGATCGAATAGGTAGGCACTTAATTTCCCTCTGCTTGAAGAGCTGAATTCGGATTCTAGGATGGAATTGATCAACCTGGCAACCTCGCATTCCATTTTACGAGCGATGGTGTAGAAGACTTCGTCCAGCTTGATGTTGAGGTTGTCCAAAGCGTTGGCGGTGAGTCGTTGACGAGTTTCTTGGGCTTGGATTTGACCGGTAGAGGTCGGTTGAGAAGTACTACTACCCATCTCTTCCGCTAGGGGTTTCATGGAAGAGCGCACGTAAAGGATGCTGTTTATCGCAGCGCAGATCTGATTTAGGAAAAAAGTGAATAATGAACATTAAAATTGAGCCATTTCTTCGTTTGATTTAATAATAAGTTTTTGATTTTTATGTAATTAAGTTAGATTTTAATTTAATTTAAGTTTTATTAAGCGAAATTTTGGGATATCATTGGAATAATGGATAATGAACACTTAAATTTGAAATTTTCAACACACAAAGATTAAGAAATTATTAATTAATAACTTGGAAATGAAGTTAGAATTAACTATTACTCTTACTTTGAGTGAGATAAAGAAAGATTCGTTTTCCGTTTGCGGGTAAAGTCGTTCCAGTTTGAGTCGGATTGCTTCCGCGTAAAATAGAGAGCACCTACTAATATCCTATTTATATATTTATATAAATGTCAGAATAATACGAAAATTTCAGTTAAATTTAAATATTCAAAAATTACGTCTATTATTTTGATGACATAAGCCAAGGATCCTTCGGTATCAGGCCAGGCCAATTGTTCCCAAAATGTTTTAATCTGTAAAATTTAATTGCAAATCAGTCATTTTATTTTTAATTAAAAATTTTTTGATTACGGCACTCCGATTTCAAAATATAAATAAATCTACAAAATAAAATTAGTATTAATTAATTTAAAAATTAAGAATTAAATATGGGGTTTCTGAATATCTGCTTAAACTCGAAATAATCGTTTCAAAATTATTTAAATTTAAATTATTTAAATATGAAAATGACTCGTGTAAATAATTTTAATTTCCAATAATTTATAAATTACCGAATAAAATACGCCAACAGTATCAACGGCTGAAGAAGAGTGTTTGACCAGAGAATCCACCGTTGTCAAATTGTCTAAATTGACGGCTTTGCCTATAATGATGAGCGCCTTGTAGAGAGCCATATCCAGCCAGCGGTTCATGGCCGTACCGAACCAAGAATAGAAATGCTCCAATTTCAAATTGTCCTTTGGATTCCCGCCTTCTTTAGTAGCGGTCGTTAAGCTCGTAGACAACCTATAACAATTTTAATTAATTAATTAATTTTCTTCCTTTCTAAAAAAAGCGAATAGACCTTAATAGCACATTGGCCTTATTGGCCCATTTATTTATTATTCAAGAATGTAAAAAAATCAATTTAGTCCATAAAGGCGAATGGGCCATAACGGCGCATTTATTCAAGAATGCGCCGTTAAGGCCCTTATGGCCAATACTAAAAAAATTGAGTGTTGTCCATAAAGGCGTATGGACCTTAATGGCGCATTTATTTTTGAATGCACCGTTAAGGCCCTTATGGCCAAAATTCACAAAATCAATTTCTGTCCATATAGGTGAATGGGCCATAACGGCGCATTTATTTCAGAACGGGCCATTACGGCCTAGCTATAATCGTGTAAAGGCGAAATTCGCTCAAATTTGTGAAAAATGTTCCTTGAGAGCAAATGGACCATAAAGGCGCATTAATGGGCCGTTTAGGTGCCTTCATACTTTTGGAATTGTTGGAGGCAGAGGTAGAGCTCGAAGAGTGCAGTGCCCATTGTCAACCGCGGGGCGTTGAGGTCTGCGGCCGTTGAGGCTTCTTCTCCTTCAGCAGTAGCGGCCTGAACGACCTCCCCTGAGGCTTCTAGGGCCAGCCGGACTATCTCGTCTTCGGAAGTATGGACGGACTTTAATGTCCGGCTCATACTGTCCACAATGGGCTTCACGAGACCGGCCAGTTGGCCGTCGTAGTAGTGATAAACGATACCGAAAACATCCATTCCCCACCATCTGAAATTTGAAAGTTGTTTTTAATTAATTTGTGCTTACGTAACTCGTAAAACTTGGAAATTGAATAATGAACATTATAGTTATGACTTAATTACATAAGATTTAAATATTTTAAATTATTTTTGATAAGCGACGACAATTCAATTAATTTTAATGTAACTTTATTATAAAATAAAATAAAGTTTTAAATAATTTGAATTTGATTGGCTCATTATATCTAATTTTTAATTACTAGTTAATGTGGAAAATTTGCATTTTTATATTGTTCATTATTCAAAAATTATAATTTATTTTACTTGAGAAATGCCTCTTGATGGGCTGTTAAAACGAGTTTGAGATCGGCCACTAAGGCCTGACAGATCCTGATGGAATTTTCCAGCCGGTCGTCATCACAGATTGGGCCGCTTATCTTCTTCCGACCGCCAAGAACTCTCGTCCAACTAATTTTTAAAAATTAATTATTCAAAAGGAATTAAATTTTTAATAATTATTTTTAAAATACCAATCAGCTGCTGAAATAGAGACGATATCCGAAATCCGGCCATTAAGATCCTTCCAGTTTGGCCTATTGCTTCCCATCGTGTTCAGTTCCTTCAAACACCTATCATAACAAAATAATTCATTTTTATCATTTTAATTACCTAATCATTAAAAATGTCCAAAGTGAATAATGAACATCAATTTTAATGATTTTTAATTAATTGAATTCGCATGATTTCGAAAACCTTAAGTTTACTAAAATTTTTATATTTAATTTAAGCATCATTATATAGTTCATTATTCAAAATTTTGAAAATCTCAAACTATTTTCTTGAAAAATTTAATGTGTTAATTCAGTATTTCCCTTACGTAATCACTTAAAATTAATGAATTAAATAATGAACTTTAAATTAATACGTTTTCTACACACTTCAAAGTTATTTAAAATTAATTTAGTCCAGCCGTATAAATTCAATTAATTAATTACTCTAAAATTGCGTTGAGTTGGATGGGCTGTCCCGCCAGATCCGCGTGATTCCTCATGCCGTGCCTCAAGACGGACAGGGCCGCCGTGATCATCGCCTCCGAAGCCGTCCAGAAAGTGTTGAAGAGCTCTTCGGCCGCTGTCGAAACGTCCGCCGAAAGCGCCGTTTTGGCCCAACTCTCCGGACTGTTCGTAAAGCTCTTTTTCAACCGTTGAAGAAGAGGCAAGACAAGCCCAGCAAAGTCGAGTCTGCGCCGGTGCAGAGCGGCCGAATAGACGGACCAGGCGCACACATCAGTCACCAGAGGTCTCAGAGCCCTGTGGATGGCCAGCTGACGCAGCATCACCTCACCGTATTCCGGAATCTTTCCCCTCCATTCCGGATCCGCCTAATTTTTAATTCAAAAAAAGGGCGCCAAAATTCAAAATTTTGTAAATTTAAAAAAGAGCGCCTAATTAAAATAATTCAAAAAAGTGCGCTAAATTAAAATAATTTGAGTGTAAAAAAGTGCGCCAAATTCGAATAATTGTTTTTAAAAAGAGCGCCAAATTAAAATAGTTTGAATGTAAAAAAGTGCGCCAAATTCGAATAATTGTTTTAAAAAAGAGCGCCAAATTCAAATAATTAAAAAAAGTGCGCCAAATTTAAATAATTGAAATGTGTAAAAGGGCGCCAAATTTGAAAATTCAAAAACAAAAGTGCGCCAATTTTAAATAATTGATATCTTGAGTGAATTTGATTACCTTAATCTCAGTTTCGACGATAATCCTCATTAATCTCTCATACTGAGCGAAGCTCTCCTTAAGGCTCATTGTTTTTTCAGGCCTATTAGCCGATAAGTTCATATTTAATCGGATCTCTCCTCTCCGATCGCTCCTCTTTTCCGATTTAGCAGCTGAAGAAGTTGAATTACCATCCCTTCCTTCTAAAGGATACCATCGCTCTAATCCATTCAGAGGGATCGTCCTGATGGGCACTTGAAGCTGTCCTAAGAACTGATGATTTGCCGGTTTGCCGGACTCGGATTCGCCACTACTACCAGATTTCGCTGTGGCCGAAGCGATCTGCTTCAATAAGATGCCCATTCCTCGGAGATCTTTGACCTCACCGATCCTGGACATCTTTTCTTTAACAGTTTCTTCAGGATCAAAATCCCTAAAAACCAATTTTTTCTATTAACCATTTTTGTAAAGAATGACCAGATTTTTATTACCAAATTTCGAGTTGAAGAACATCTTCGCCGATATCTTTCACTGGGCTGTTTTATTTAATTATTTATTAAAATTAATTAAATTAGAATTAATCTTAATTGATTTAAATTACAATAAAAGAGTTTCGTTCCAGATTGGATCAAGTGTCTTTGGTTTCATGGACGTCGTCTGCTTTAATTGGCTACTGGAAGATACGCAAGCCATACAATAAGGATCGCTCATTCCTAATTTATAATTAAACAATAGATAAGATAGAACGTGCTTGGTAATATAAAATAAGAATTAAATTGGATAATAAACATATAATAGGAATATGTTCACCGACCGTTGACGTCCTTGCCCTTGAGTTGGCGGGCCTGGATGACGCCCAAGTGAAGCACCAACTCCGGTCCCTATTTTTTTTAAATAAATTTTTGAATTTGAATTTCCCGCATTTTTAAAAAATTAAATTTACGGGTTTTTGGCGGACGATTTCGAGGAATTCTGCGTGTTTTTCATCGCTGAACTGGAAGGCCCTCTGGAGGTAGCGGAAAACTTCTTCTTCTTGGCCCTCATCGGCCACGGCTGGACCGTTTTTGACCTTGCGGCTGGAAGAGCGCCGGTGACTGATGGCGTTCACGAGACTGTACAGCACTTCCACATACACTTTATCAGCCTATAGTACAATTAAATTAATATCTTTTAAAGTTGTGGTTTAAATCATTTAAAATTTTGGATTAATATTTAATTTAAACTCTAGTTTAATGTTCATTATTCAGAATTTTAAATTATTTCAAAAATGCTAAGTTTATAATTAAAATTACTTAAAATTTTTTGAGATTTTAATTAACAAGTTAAAGATTAATTTACTGGATTAGAAGGGTCTATAATACAATCTTCCCACATTTTGAAATAAATCTATATAATCCGAGCTGCCGGTCGGGTCGACAGGCAGTGAGAGACTCCTACTTGATGCTTCTAAATTCGTTTTAGAGAGGAAAAATAAATAGAGGGTGCGCACAAGGATCATTCTAGACTGCGCAGAAAATCCTGCGCGTGACCTTCATTTACAAAAATAAATATATAAAAGCACTATAGTAGACTTCTAGGCCAAGAAATCCAGAAATAAATCCAAGCTAAAAACAAGTCCTTGAACAATACAGAATTTTTTTCTATGATTTTTCGCACTTGAATTAAATTTATTACGTAATATTTTATATCTGAATAATGAACATTGTAAAAATGATGATTTTATACTTTATTGTGTAATTCAAAATTAATTAACTTAATTCAATCAAATTCAGCAATTAATTTAAACTTACATACAAAAAATTTAAATTAATTATTTTTTTGAATAATGAACTTTATAATAATGTCAATTCTATACATTTTCATTTCAATTAAAATTAATTATCTTAATTCAATCAAAATTTTAAAAATATTAAAAATTTAATTTCTGAAAAATGAACTATGTAAAAATGACGATTCTAAACACGTAAAAAATATTAAAAATTAATTATGATGATCCAATCAAATTCAATTAATTTAAAATGTACCTCCGGTCCGAGCATTAGTTCAGGTCCCCAGACCCAGACTTGCTGGGCGGAAACCCGGCCGGAGCGGGGCTTTGCCCTTGGAGCCGGTTGCGGACAGGTGACGTCATCGCCCTTGTTACCGTTACTGGATGCGAATTGAAATCCGGCAACGCCGCCTTCTTCCGAAGATTCGCTCAGAGCCGGACTCGTTGATTCACCTTCATTTGATTACAATGAATGAATGAGAAATTTAGATTTTATGGAAAGTCACGTAATAGAGGAAATGGCGCCAGATTTGAAATGTGATCATATGGGCGTATTATTAGAGCATATATATCTATTTTTAAATATTAATTCAGAATGAAATTATTTTATTCGTCATTCGAGTGATGTAAGTTAATATTGAGATTAGAAAATATTGAGAAATTTATTTGTAAAATTTTAGGAAATAAAATTTGAATTTAAAAATAAAATAAAAATTGTCATTCAATTTAAAAAATGAAAATTTTAATAAATTTATCAATTTCAAATTATTTAATTACATTAAAAAAATAGAGAAAAAAGTTTAAAAATTATTTGCATTCTATTATTATTTTATTACATTTCAGGATATTTATTTTTTTGATTATTATTGAAAAAATTCAAGACCTTTTAAATTAAATTAAAATATAATTTTTAATTATCTAATTTAATTTTGTTTACCTTTACTATTTGGTTTTTCATTATGAAGTGCATTGCTGAGCTGAACAGCAAAAGCCTCCTCCAGGTCTCGAACTCCCACCCTGTTGTTGGCCTGCTTGGAGCGGGCTGCAGCCCTCGGCCTCTCCGCCCTCTCCTTCAGAGATGAGAACCGCTCAAAAAAATCCAAAGATTCCTCACTGATTGGCCTCCTAAATAAACATATTTTTTAAAAAATTATTCATTAAAAAAAATTATAATTTAAAGAGTCGCAAAAATGTGGTTTTAAAAATCATCAAAAAATTAAATAACTAAAAATTAGAAATACATTTTTAGGAAATAATTTCCATATTAAGTAAGTATCAAAAAAAACCTTTTAAATTTTAAAAATCAGCAAAAAAAATACATAAAAATCTTAACTGATTTTAAATAACCAATAATTAAAAATTAATTTTTATGAAATAATTTCCTTATTATGTTAGAATAAAAAATAATTTTAATTTTTTAAAAATCAGACAAAAAATAACAATTCTTCAGAAAAATATTACGACACTCAAATGACCTGATCAAACAGCTTGCATTAGCCGAAACTGGCCTGTAGGGTTCCACGAACCAACTGGAGCACCTATTCCTCTTATTATTCTTCTTATTCTTCCTGAAAACAATTCCATCCAGAATCCTCTTATTCCCAAATATCACACTCTTGGGCCTATTACTACTACTATTCCCTCCTGAATGATTAAACAAACTAGAAAGGCTTCCATTAAACTGATTTAACTTTCTCCATCCTTGACTCAAATGCTCCAGAGATTGATGTAACCAATTATTCGAATGATTAGCCTGTGAGGAACGGCGGTGAGCTGCACCGTCCCGGCCCATCCCGTTCAAACGACTGGCACAATTCATGTTGCCAAGAGAGTGAATAACACAGTCTGAGAAGCCAATTGATACGTCCGGCTCGATTATTAATAATAAGATGATCCACTGACAGGATGTGCTGTTGATCCATTTCCTCTTATATAAAAGGAGAACATGGTCGCACTGCTTTGTTAAATCGATAGTTAAGGAGCTCGATATAGAAGCACACAACTGTTCCGGTTCAGGTGAGAAGAGCAACTGAGGCAAGTTTTGCTGTTGTGAGCTCCCCCTATACAACTCCTAAGAAGTGATATATATAGAACGTGGGTGTCGGGAACTGTGTTTGCAAGACAACAAAAGGCGCGAAAATTTGAATTATATTGAAAAAAAAAGTATAGCGCGTGATGCGCTAAAGATGCCAAGTAATAGTTAAATTATATGACGAAATTTGTATGGTTTCTGAAAATTTTTAAGATTTTAAATGATAAGATTCTACTCGAGTTTTTTTTTAAGGAACTATAATTTATTCTGAAGGCGCGAAATTTGAAATATTGTGAAAAAGTAGCATTTTCAAACTGTAAATTACAACGAAATTATTAACAATTTTAATGGATTCTGAATATTCTAAAGATTCTCGACATCATTAAATGATTCTGAAACGTCCCAACAATTTAAATATGCCAAAAATGAGGTTAGATGACTTCAAAAAGGGCGGTATACGTGATGTTTACCAAGAAAATGATGCCTGTAAACATAAATTGAGGGATCGAGTGGATTGCATGTAAACATTGTCCCGCGGGATTCGTCGTGAATGACGTCATGTGATATACAAACAAAAAAGTGACGACTTTCCTTGAAGAAAACTCTCGAGTGTGTCTCTTTTAAATTATATATGTATATTCTAAACATCCTTTTACTTTGCTGGTTTTTCCTGAGTAATTTATAGAAAGAGATTCAATCCGGGATGGTGTCCGGCATCTTTCGACATCCTATCGAGAACTGTTTCTCGGCGCTTTCTCTACGATCCATCAAAATGGAAGTTAAGCAACATAGATTTTTTTCAAATTTTGAAAAAATGACTTTCTGAAAAATGAACATGATAAGAATGATGATTGCAAACACATCAATGTAAGCTACCGACTTCCAATCAAATTCAGTGATATTTTAAAACATTTTAAACTTTGATTTATTAATATTAACTTTACGAAAAATGAACAATATAAAAATAAACATTCTAAATTCATTCATAATATTTATTTTTAGTTATTTTAAATCAATCAAATTCAAAACATTAATTAGTGCCATTAAAAAAAACTGAGATTTTCCAAAACGGCAAAATTAACTTTCTGAAAAATGAACTGTGTAAAAATGAATATTCCAAACACATTTAAGCGAATAAAAAAAAATTATGATTACCTAATCAAATTCAAAACATTATTTAACTATTTAAAAAAATAACTAGCGCGTGCGCTCCTTCGCCAGAAATAGACTTTACTGGCTTAGAACAACACAAAATAAAAAAATAAAAATCGAGAGAATTCTGGGAACAGAAAAGGTGGGCGGGAGTCGCTGAGTCACGTAACAACAGCAGGCGCGCAACAGTAGACGACGACGACAGGGACAGAGCTTCCGGTTTGCCCGGAAGTCGAAATAGAGAGAGAGCTAGGGGGGAGCAGAGCAGACATACCCACAAAAATAAATAGAGAAAGAAAAAAAAAGTAGGGGAGAAATAAATAGAAATTTTTAGTTTTAGTGTGATGAGGTACGAAGGAGAGCAACAGGATAACGAATCGGTTACCATGGAAACCAAAAATCTCAGATAAATAAACAAAAATTTAAAAATAATGATTTTATTTCAAATGATTTTTTTTCATTTCAAATTTAATTTAAAATAAAATACATTAATTTAAAAATACATTTTTAAAGATTTAGAAATATAAATAAATTATATTTAATCGAATAATAATAATAAAATAACTTTCTTGCCTAATGAGATTTTTTGAAATCATTTAAATATTTATTACTTAATTTTATAACAAAGAAGAGAATTGCCCTAGGCGAGATGACACATTTTTTTAAATTCAAAAGTCCCGCGGGAGCGATACTTTTTAAACGATTATAAGAAAAAACCTTGACTTTGAACAACATAATAGTCCTCATATCTTTTTTTCTACTGCGGGATGGACAAGGACGTTGCCAGATTTCGCAATCCTGCAACTAGACAGCAACAGGAGCAGGTGCACCTCATTTTAAAAAAAATAATGATGCGTGATTGTGTAATATATATGTATTTCCTGCGGTCAGTCAGCCGCAAACAGGTTATCGACTTTAATTTAACGTGAATGCAAAAAAAAAATCAAACCTAAATTTTATTTTTAATTTTTTTACATTTTGAAAAATTAAATTAAAAATTAATTACATTTAGATTTAACCTATTATTTTTATATTTTTTTATATAAATAAATTGGCGGGAAAATTTAATTACCTTTTATTTATCGTGAATGCAAAAAAAATCAAACCTGAATTTAATTTTAAATTTTTTTTTACATTTTTAAAAATTAAATTAAAAATTAATTACATTTAGATTTTACATTTTTTACATTTTTTAAATCTAAATTAATAGGTGGGAAATAATTTATTTTGAATTTTTCAAGAATTAATTTTCTATTGAAATTTGTAATAAAAAATTAAAATTAGATTGATTCCCAAGGAAGAGATAGAAATGCGCAATAAAAAAGAAAGTTCCGGAAAAATAAAAGAATCTGGTGTAACAACATTCCAAAGTGAACTGAGCTTAGATGTCAGGAGGGCATTGCGGGGTTCCTCGTTTGTCTATTTATTTCCCTTATGGGAACAGATGGTGGCGTGAGAGCAGACGACGCACACACGTGGGGAACGATACAATTTAAAACCCATCAAGAAAAAACGAAATCCGAACGGAAAAGAAGTTAAAGATAAAATTAACTAAAATTAAAATTTATTTCAATTTAATTTTTTAATGATTTTTGACTTGATGAGCACAAAATTGCTAAATTATCTTTTTAATTCTAAACGTTAAATCTTGAAAAAAAACTTGAAAAGAAATGGAAATTCGAGATAAATTGATTATAATTAAATTTAATCTCAATTAAAAAATGAGCCAATCAAATTTAATTTTAAAAAAAGGCCGAAATTGCTAAAATATTTATTTCAATAAACGCTCGAAAATCTGAATAAAACTTTATTAGGATTTTTTTGGATTTTTAATTTAATTTTCTGCAAAATGAACATTATGAAAATGATTATTTAAAATGTTTTCATAGTCATCAAAATCAATTTCCAAGAACCAGTCAAATTCAAAACATTATTTTATTCGGGAAATTTTTTAAAACTTCAAGGCCGAATGGTCTTGGAGCACTTTTTTATAGTTTCCTTATTGACCTCCCCAATCTCAATATAAAAGGACATGTTTTTCTCTCTTTCTTGTCCATTGAACAAAAATAGAAAACCTGTTTAAGGCCTTGAATATATACCTAACACATTCCTAATTCGATTATTGGGAAACTTAAATCCTTAAGTAGTTGAGTCATTTGGAAAAAAACCATTTCAAAATAAAATCTAATTTATTATTATTTTTTAAATATAATAAATAAATCGAAAAGTTTTTTTTTTGTTAAACTGACCTATTAAAAAATGTTTATATCATTAACCAGTTTCCTAAGAAATCCAAAGAAATTAGGTTAGAGAAAATGTGATGGTAACATATTTTCTTTTCTTGAAAAATTGGAAAGTATAGATTAAATAAATTTGTTATGTACATTCTAAATTTTTAAATTATTTTATGACAATTAATCTAAATTTTAAAAAATTATTTATAAATTTTAACTTGAAAAAATTTGTAAAAATTTGTTTTAAAATGCTTAAATTATCAACTTAACTCAAATTATGTTAGACCATATTTTTAAAATTGCAATCTTTTTTCTCCTTTTAAAAAATTTGGAAATTTGATTTAATAAATTCACTATTATTTTTTTTTAAATCTTGACTATTTTAATGCCATAACTAATTATGATTAAGTTAATTCAAATAATTTTTTTTGAAAAATCCGCACTTACACTTTGACTTGATCTTCAATATCAACCCTCATTAAAAACTTTTTCTCCAGGGGTTCACCAATAAGAAAATTCAAATTCAAAAATAACATTTTTCTTTTTCAAAATCAAGAGCTGCTCGCGAATGTAACTCACATAATGCAGATTCTGTGAAAGAATGAAGAAGTTTTCTCTATATATCTACACCTATATATGCACGTAACAGAGTGACCTCGGGACTGTTCGTAGACTGCGATGCCTCGCAGCTATATCTGCGACGTCATTGCATAATATTTCGTGACTGAGGTACAGCCGCGAGTTGTATAGTGAAAAACCTGTTTGTGCATCGAATAACGAGGATGAACCGTGGCACACAAATTTGAATATCTAAGGGGAGCTGATGGGGGGAATCCCGGGAGTTTTCCCGCCATGAGGGACTTTTATTCTGATTTTACTGACTGATTAGGTGGAACCAATAAAAAATTATTTAAAAAATGAATTTTTAAAAATGAATATGATTTATTAAAACTTACTAAATGGTTAGAAAAGAGGTGAGATGTTTTGGATCCAACGGGATTGAAGATAGTATGACGCAATCGTGAACAAGATTTTTCAAATCCATTTATCTGGGATATTTATTTCAAGTTTATACTGATAAAACAACTTTTAGTTACAGCAAACTTGACTAAACTGTCAGATACGACGAGGAAAAAAAAGAAAACAAATGAAAACTTAGAAGGAAAACAAAAATTCGGCTGCTAATCAGCATCTAGAATTTCTGATTCAATTAAAAATGCAACACCGTATCAGAATACAAATTAATAATGAAATGCTAATTTTGACTAAAAATCTAAATATAAAAAGTGAATTAAAATTAAATATAGAGTAAAGAAGTTGTAAATGAAGAAATGAACATTTTTTTTAAATTTTAAAAATGTTAAAAGAAAAAAAAAGTTTCTAGCAGAGCGTGGTTTCGATCCACGGACCTCTGGGTTATGGGCCCAGCACGCTTCCGCTGCGCCACTCTGCTTGTAGATTACCCTTCCAAACTTAGCTATATATACTTGTCAGCTAGCGGAGCTTTTCCCTCACTCTCATTCTCCCCATCGCTTCCCTGCGGCTATTTAAATTCAAAAAGTTATCTAGAATAATTTTTTTTCTCTCTTTTTTTAACAAACAGATTAATTAATTATTAAAAATTGCAGCATTGCCAGATTTAAGTAAAATAAATCGGAATAATTGGAATAAACCATTTTTTCAGTTTAACCAATTAAAACAATTTATTCAAAATACCAGTTTATATATTTTTTTAAAAATAAGAAATATTAAGAAAAAAACGTTAAATTAAATTCTTACTTTGAAAAGAAAATGAAAGGAAATTGCGTCATTTGAATATTCTTAATTAGGTCCTCATTTCCTGCTCTTTTTTTATTATTGGAAAAACGTAATAAAAAAGGGGGACTAGTAAACAGCACCCGATTTCTCTAACTGAGTTTCGGTTTTTATAACATTGCGGCAGGACCGCAGGATGTTCATTTCTTTGTTTGTTAGACTTTAGCTTCCTTGAGCCGTAGCAGACGGAATTGTTTACATTAGCGGCGCTCACGCGGGAATCACGGTACATAACGTGATGCTCTCTTATGTAAGCAAAAGAGCAAGAAGAAGAGGCTCTGTTTACATCACGCCATCACGCGATATTTTTCAATGATTTTTTTTTCTAATGTCAACTGTAAAAAAGTTCAAGTGCTGCCACCTAGCGCTAGATTTAACAACTTTTTGATAATAACTTTAAATTTACGGATTTTTGAAAAATGAATTATATTTCTAATTGAACACAGATAAGTATTTTAAGAATGATTTCCCTAAAAAATAATCCTTGTATTTTTAAAATAGAGAAATTAGATTGAAAACGCCATCTAGCGCTCAATAATAAAAGCTTTTGGTCAACATTTAAATTTTTTAAACTCACAAAAAATGGGGAAATTAAAAAAAAATTTATTCCAATAAATATTTCTCTTAAAAAACTACTATACACCAATTGTTTTTATAAAAAGGAATATATTTTTAAATGCCATCTAGCGGTGGAAAAACAAGCTCTTGCTCAAATATCTATTTCTAAATTCAAATAATTCAAAAGAAATTCCAGATTAATATAGATAAGCTTCAGTTAGCCGAAATAAAATTACTCCATTAAAATCTCGAAAGAAAAACAAATTTATACGCCATCTAGCGGTAGTTTAAACAAGCTTTCATTACTCACTCTTCAACGAAAGCTCCATTTTCCCATAATAAATGCTGTGGAAACTGATGATCCTCCTGAAAAACACATTCTTCAGATGATGATGCCATCGTCCCTGACAATATCAAAGTCACTGCATAAAAAGAAATTCAACAAAATGCGCAATGTATTACTCAGCACTACTTTTCTTATTCAAATGTCAAGGGCAGCGGATACACGCGGGGAAAATTCACGCGCGTGGGACCTTACATATATAGATATATTCAAGACAAAGAATAACATGTACTTAAAGGAAGTGAAGTAATTAGAGGTGGGGAAATAAATAAATACAAGGCGATATGGTTGTTATGTTTTTTTTTTGCGGTTTCGCTCTACCGATTTGAAAAAGAAAACCTTGAAAAAGAATAACAATACTATTAGATAAGCTCTTTTTTTAGTAGGCCATATAAAATTAAATTAATCTTTAAATAAAAGCCTTGAGAAAAAAAGGAGAAATAAATTGAGACTTAAAAAAAGCAATTTAAAATGTCAAATTATGTAACCAAAAAAATTCTAATTAGAAATATTTTGAAATAATTTAAATGTAATTAAGGGGAGTTTGTTCAAGTGTAGATTGAATTAAAATTGCTTAAATATGTAAATTTCTTACCAGAAAAATGGCTTATACAAAATGTATTGTTGCGTAACTGAGTCTTTTCTTGAATGAAACCAACTTTTGTAAAAAAAAATAATGTCGAAAGTGTTCAAGACACGCCAGACTAGCTTCGATCGCGGTCGCAGACTGAGAGAGTTGTAGGCGATATGGAACTCCGTATATGCGCTCTGAGGCTGGCATCACCACACATTTAGTATATGACGTCATACGTGCCCTCGAGCTGCTTCTTCCTTCCACCAAAGTTGTCTTTCGTGTTGCGCCTTTTGGAAATAAATACACCGTTACACGCTACCCAAAGAATGCATAATCACTTGATATCTTTCTTTCTGAGATGCTGAATAAATAAGATGGCGGACTCTGATTAAATGAATTAATTGTATATTTTACAAGTGTAGGTATGGTGCTAAATATTTCAGTAGTCTACAATCAAACTAACGAATAAGGAAATAAAACAATGAAAGACGCTTTCAAGAATGAATGTTTGGAAAAATTAAGTATTAATTAAAAATTGAATAAGTACTTAGTTACAATAAGTAGGAATGAAAAACTTATTGACTATATCAGTACAGGCAATACATCCAACTCCCATGTGAAATTCATTAATAATTGGTTTTAAATATGTTTTTTTTATTTGATGGATCTAAATGATTACAATTACAAAAGAATTCCATGATAATTTATTTCAAACCCAAACTGATTTTTTAAATTATTTATTTAAAAATGTTAGACATATCAGCCGTTTTGCCAATTAAAATTTGTTTATTGATTTATGTTAATTATTTCTTGTACAGCAACAGCATTAAATAGGATTACATTTTATTTTTTTAAACCAATTTTTCGTATTTCAAGCCAATCAAAATAAATGTAAATAATACATGAATTTATAATGAACTATATTATTTATTTATTGGCACGCAGTAAAATAGGCCTATTGCAAATCTAATAAGCAATGTAAGTTATTTTATCTTGAAAAAAGAGATTTAAAGACACACTCGTAATTTTTTTAGTGATTAACTCAGAAATCCACCATATACCATTATACTTTAGAGCTATTATTGCACTTCTTTTCAGCGACGCCAAAGACTTTCCAGTGCCGTTACTTAATTCGCGCAGTGCTTTTCTTTCCCTTACTTTGATCTTCCTTGGCATTTTCTATGTGAAAAATTAGTGAACAAGTAACAATATTGGCTAATGGTTTAAATTCCCTAGTAGGATGGTTTCCTTTGAACAGAGCATAACATCTAGGTCGATTGAAACTATAATAAGAGAATATCTATACATTTTGAATTTTGTTGCTGAAACAAAAATGAAAAGTACAAAACAACCATTCATAAATCATCATGCCTTAAACTGACACTGATTCAAAGTGGAAACCACCCTTTATAAAATTTTGCCAAAATTACCAATAATATTCTTCGAAGGAATAGGAAAGTCAGCGCAAATTTTTATGTTATCCTCCTTCACTATCCGAGTAAATCGCCACTTCTTGTGTGTGAATTCACACGCGTCAGAATTTCTACATATGTCTTCGCATGGTTTTGTACCTATAACTAGCGTAAATCCAAATCCTTGAATCATTCTTGCAAGAAGGTTGACGAGGCACGCAGAAGACTGTACATTCACAATTTCACCTGTTTTATTGTTAAATCTCCAAAGCTGAGCTGGACTGGCTTTTGAAGTGGTCTGATAGTTTGCCAACAAAACAGTTTTCGACGATTCTCGATTTTCTTGATTAGTTGCAACTAAACATTTCTTTCGACCATCATCATAGCATATTTGTATCACTCCGGGTTTCTCGTTTGATCTTAACATCACCCATCTATCCCCTGGTTTAACAATGTAAATGCGTGGAATCCATTGAAATATGTAATCTCCACTTCGCAGGTCGTAATATGCCACCAGACAATTTTCTTTGGAGAACCCTGATTGTAAATGGAAAGCTGGCTTGCAATCGGATTGTTGCTTACTACTTCGATTTTTCACAGTAGTAGCTGGAGTGAGTGATGGACCTTTAACAATTTAAGATAATATCAATTTTAATTACAATTTAAAAATTAAGCCTAGATTATTTCAATGTGGTGCTTCGGCAGTCTTTCGTCGATAGAAGACTTTTGCACTTTTTGAAACCAGGACCAAAAAATGGGGAAAAAATCGCGAGTTTTTACTAACAGTCTCAATACTGAAAACAAGTATTTTTGAAGCTATTGATTCACGAGAAACAGTAGAAAGTAAGAGGGGCTTAGAGATTTATCATATCATAGGCTGTAGCGATTTATCATATTTTCTCGATTTAATAATTATTTTGTTTTCGTGTGGTGAGGCTGGGCGTGGGGCTTAACTCTATTTGTCCGCAAAATCTTCGGAAATGTTTATTTTCGGTATAAGGACTTGTTAAATGACATTTTACGGCAGTGAATTCAAAAAGTGCAAAAATTCTCCATTTCCCTTGCAAATCTAACACTCTAGCTTCTAGGTTAGTATATAATTGCTGCTTTTCAGCTCTTGGGTTAAAGGTTGGCAACCATTTACCTCTATTAACTGGATTTATATTATTTATCATTGTTCGAATATAATGGTAGAAGTAGTTTATCGTTAGATAGTTTTCATCGATCTTCATTCACGTATATCATAAAATTCCATCATAATCAGTGTTCGTAAAGTACAATTTTGGATTGATTCAATTTGAATTAGTTCAACGAATTAATTTTAAATATATAAATCTCAATCTAATCGATTCATTTTCAGAACGAGTGAATTTTATTTTTTTCGGTAAAATGGACTAATTCAATGATAAATTTTGGGTAACCACCTGTACTCGACAGTAAAATAGAGTTTGCTATGTATATATAAAATAGACGTGATAATATAATACAACGAAATCGATTATGTATGAGGCAAGGAAAAATAGATACTGATTAGCTTACGTTTAGGTGTATAGGTAGAAATGGAGGCGCTCGTTCTCTCTGTACTCATCGGTAAAATATTGTTCGCTAGATATAAAAAAGGTAATGATAATACAACAAAGTCACTGTAAACAAATATCCGAACAACTTACTTTGGGACTTTTGGTTATTTCCAACTGAATTTTTCTCCGGAACTTGAAAATCGGTGCATATTCGATGACCTGCATAATCGAAAATCGGTAAGAAAAACCACACAGTTTCGTACTTCACGTATAGACCGTCGCATTTTGTGGTAGATAGCAGTATTGTTTGAATTTCCCCATTTTTGTGTTTAAAACCATGCAGACATAAACCAGAATGAACATTCGCCAGTTGACCTCTTCTAGTCATTTTCCATAGCTGAGCTGGGCTGTTTTCCGGTTTGCTCTGATAATCTACTAGGGAAGAAGTCCCAGAATTGTCCATTAAACATTTATTTTCGCCATAAGCCTGGCAGATTTGTATCAATCCTGGATTATTTTTTGATCCCACGTTCAACCATCGTTGTTCTGTTTGGTTGAAATCGCATACGGACAAGCTAAAATCAAATGTTTCTTTTCCAGAATATTTCAGCTGTAGACAGAAATTGATGTATGAGTGTTTCTTGAAATAGAAATGCGGGTGGCAATTTAGAAATTTTGAAAAATGGCGATTAACTTTAGTAGCTGACTCAATACGCCTTTGCAGAGGATGTGGAATATCGGCACATTTTTGGTTTTTGCTCTCGTCATTGATCGGATTAAAAAACCATCTTGCTTCTGTGCTTAATATTTCATCTTCACATGGTGAGATAACTAGTAGGCCTAAGCTTGATGGAGGAGATTGATAACTAAAAAGAGAAATGTAACCCAGGCATGAATCTGAATTGGCATAATTCACAATTTTCCTCGATGATTTTTTCATTTTCCATAGCTGAGCTGGGATTGCTTGTAAAGCATTATTATTATATTCTGTCGAGAAAACATAATTGAACCGAGAACCATCTTCTGTTTCGTTGGTAGCAGTCAAGCAGGTCATATGATCATTAAAATGACAGATTTGTATAATTTCAGGGTCGTATTTCGAAAGGATTTTAACCCATTCTTGTTCTGGGTTTATTTTATTGCAGTCCTTCAAGTCAAAGAGGCCTCGTGTTCCTTTTCCATTTGCTTCTTGAAGACATGAATCCATCGCTGTCAAATGAAAAGCTGGCAGGCAATTATATGAATCGTCCATAATATTATCATTCAGTACTATTGTGGTTACTGAGGTTGTTTCTGTACTTGTAGAACTTGAACTTTCTTCTAAAATTTTTAGAAAAAAAGGTTCATATCTTACTTGATACTAAGTAGCGTGAAACGTGCTAAATTTGATTAAACTACCATTTGACAGAATAGTAGCAGTGTCTGTAGTACTAATTTCTGAAAGTCCATTCTCCAGACCAGCTATAAAAACCAATGAAATAATGTGAACCTAGTTTCTGTGCTTAAATATGAAATGTGCTTACTTTGATTTCGCCCAATTGACATGGTATTATGATCCCAAAATTGGATTAATCCAATTTGATCTCCAAAAATAGCTTAAAGAAAAAAAAATGAAAAAAAACCAAGACCACATAGTAAGCTTTTTTTCCAAAATATGTCATAATTTAAAAGGTGTAATTATACTTTTTTTAGCTCCTAGTGGCAGTTTAAATTGGCAAAAGAACACTACAAATCGACCCGTAATATCACTACCGTTCACCAAGTAATAGCCGTTTAGTGTATAATTCAACTTCCTTATATCGTCACAGTTGGCTGGATTGCTGCTGAATTGTTTCACGTTTTGTTTTTCAGTGTTATTTTTTTCTTTCCCATCACTGAAGAAAAAAATATTTGATTAAAATAATTGCTATTGTTCGTAATACATTTTAAATAAATTTTTAATGGGCTATATTACAAAAGGAGTTTAAGAGGAATCAATCTTGCAGGTCTCTTTTTTCTCGCCACAGCTGACGTGCTGATTTCTTCTTCAGTGCCTTCATCGTCCTTATCAGAAGCTATACATTAATGTATAATTATTAATGTTAACATGTATAATTTAAAAAAGTAGCAAGGAAAAATATAAATTACATTCCAACACTTCATTCTGCTGCAAATTAATGAAGCCAAGGAACTCTTGCTTAGCAGCTGGATTAAAATATTTTGTTTGATTGGGCTTTTTACAAATTCATCAACATAATATTTTCAAATATACTTTCATTTTCTCCTGGTGCAAGTTTAAATCGACAAAATACAACTCCAATTTGAGTTTTCGTCCCATTCACCAAGTAGTAGCCGTTCAAAGTATAACCAAGCTTTCCTAAATCAACGCAGTTGGTAGGAGGGCCGTAAAATGGTTTTGGGGCATTTTGGACTTCAGTAGAGTTTTTCTCTCTTCCACTGTTGTCATTTAAATAAAAATATTAATTATTATTTACTTTAAAGAAGAATATATGTAGAACTATACGTACTAAAGGAGCTGCAATGGAAGTAATCGTCCAGGTCGTTTTGATCTTTCGAGATCAATTTTATTTGTAAAGAAATCCACACCGAATTCCGTAAACTCCTCAATAGATCTACGTTGTTGTAACTTGTTTAAGTTGGGACTTACAAGAATAAGGCCAATTCTCTTCTCTTTTACTATGAATTACAAAAGGGAAGAAAACACTCTTACTTAAATTTATAAGTTACGATATTTGAATCACAGTTACTTCCTTAATACTTTCTTTAACTCCACGGGGATTTTTGAACAGGCAATCAACGACTTCGACGTGGCTGCTATTTGACGTGGCATTTCCTTTGACCAGGTAAAACCCATTCCGTGTGTAGCCAATCTTTAACAATTCCTCACAGCTCGTGGCGGGGCCATAAAATCGGGTATTGGTTCTGTTTTTCTCTTCACCACTGCAGAAATTAATCAACAATCTTATTACATAATATAGAAGAATACAATGGAATATTTTGTAGACAGATATTTTAGCTGACGACAGTCAGAACAAAAGAAACAAATAAATTACAGAATCATTTTCAATGGTAATAATCGAGCAGGTCTTTTCGGTCGTTCGAGAACGCTTTCTTCTGTTTCTGTATTAGAAATCTGGTCATTTGAGCCTGTTTGTTCACCTACTTTGCATTTATCAAAGTTCTCTGAAAATTTATTTTCAGTCGCCTCTGCGACTGTGAATTTGTGATGGAAATAAATCTGAAGTAAAAGCATTAGCTTAAGGAGCAGTCTAGTAGTTTTAAAACGCTGCTTCCTCATTTCTTCCAAGAAAAAAACAAGAAAGATATATGATGGAATGTTATTTCAAGTTTAATACGTGGGACTCGACTGATGATAACGCTAAATTAAATATACAAATCTCTGTAAACACAGACCATTTGTTTTTGCCACGTATATAAAATGTGTTTTGGTGATCAATTTTTATAACATAAATTCATTTTATGTAATGTACATTTTTTTCGTTTTCCGCCACTACAGTCGATGGTTCATTAATTTTTTTTTATTCGTACAATTTTGTTAGTTTTTATTTTATTTATCAATTGATTTGCAAGGAAATGTTAGAAAAAGATTTGGTTTTTATTGAATTTAAGAAAGAATTTTCTTTGTAGGAAAACAAAAAATCTCGATTTTTACTGACTTAGCCGTTGACCAAATTTTAAAGTGAACTTATTATTCGTAATGTTAATAGAGTCAGTAGTTTATACTTCATTGAACATTTATCCAATATAGAAAAGGATTGGATACTGAACGAAGTTCACCCCCCCCCCCCCCAGTTGAGACTTACAGCTAGATTGACAATTCAGCATACTTGTCCGTCCTGTTACATCACTGAACTATTTCAGACTTAGTTAACATATGGAATGATTGTATCGATTTGAAATTGACGATATCTGTTCACCGCTAGCAATACATTTAACGTCCTTTTTTAATTTAATTCATAAATTTACTTCCTTAAAAGAAAATGGATCCAGCAAGCCCATTTTTGAATTGTATAGAAAGCTTTATGCTGGTTTCAGGAATGTATTACTTATAATCGCAAAAGATTAAATAAAGTAATATTTAGTTTAAAATTTTTATTTTTTTTATTTTTATGACTACTTTGAACAATCAAAAATATCTTTATTATTTCGTTGTGATTTATTAGAACTGATTTATTTGAACTGATTGAACGTTTTATTTATTCAGAAAAAATAATTTAATGTATTCATATTTCCAGCCAATTAAAATACATAAAATTAATACATGTATTTTTTAGCTATTCCTCTTTATTTGAAAGTGTTGCTGGATTTTAGATTTAATCCCCCCCCCCCATTCCCACTTGATATTTAAAAATGTATGTTTTTAAAAGCCTAAATTCCGTGAAAAAAGTCTCCTTCGATTCTGTGATAGGACCCATGGCCCATTGGTCTTTACTCCTATAATTGGTGTTGAACGCTTCGTTATTTTTAAGTTTTTGTTTGAACAAAATTTGAAAGAATTTGAAATAAAATATAAATAAAACTCCTGTTAATAAAAATTCCTGTTAAATTACTGGTTTCTCAAAATTTACCTACAGTTATTAAACGAGCAATAAGTTTAGTTTTACAAACTTTTTTACCTCTACATTCCTTTATTTCTTGACTTGTAATTAATTAAAAGCTAATTTATTGTTATTTTTATACTGACTTAGCAGAATACTGAATTTTAAAGTGAACTAAGTAAGTTTTAATAAGCTTCAGAAGAAAATGTATCTTGAAAAAAATAATACCCTTACAATTTTGTAAAACGATTAATTTATCCAATTGGTAGGGCAATTCCACAGAGTTTCGCCAATTTAACAAGACTACTTCTAACAGAATATGCATCGTGCAGAGCACAGGAAAGAGAGCGAGAAAACTCTCCACACAGCAATTCTGTCATTATTAAAATTCCTATTCCTCGTATGCGCATTTTTGTTTACCAGCATTTTTATCCCAAACTGGTTCCATACTCCATTGTACCTTTGCGTTTTTGTCGCAATTCTTTTCAGCAAATAATTGATCACCCCCAATAAGGTTCCCCATCGACTCAATCGAATTTGAACCAAGACAAAAATCTCGATGAGCAACGTTCAAGAACTGAAGCAAGGGCCCTAAACCCTCTGATTCCCGTATAATTATTTCCCACGCCTGCATTTTGTCTTTTAGCGAAACGGGTTTTAAATGAATTTCAGCAGTAGTGAGTTGGTCAACTGTTTTCGATGGCTTCAAATTTGAAATGGTTATGCATTCCTTTTCTGCTGGACCTGCTATAATTTGGCATATGTGTATCGGTGACGACTTTCCTTTTGGATCATTACCACTCTTCTCTACTTCAGTGGAAATCATTATCCACTGCATTTCAAGATTTGAATGGTTGCATGTGAACCAGCCAATACTACTTGCTTTTTCATTTGATCCTTTTGATGTTTGGTGATTATGTTGTATTCCTAGACAGTCAGTCCTTTTTCTATTTGCATTCTTTAGATAAAACGTTGGGCGGCAAATTGATTTCGTTACTGATCTTCCTAAAGTGGGCATATGCTTAGGTGAAACCTTGATAGTAACACCTAAAAGAGAATGAAATACAAATAATTTTGTTCGAAACCTTCATTTTTTGCGGTGAAAAAAAAAATTCAGAGAGAAACGAAGTATTGAAACTATGTAGAAAATATGAGAAATAAAATTGGCTGTAACTAACCTTGTGTACTAGAAATGGCGAGCGCGGTGCTCGTCTTCTCCCTATTGAGATCTGTCTTTCCATTTTCTATGTCAACAGCAAAAAATTAACATTACAGTGGTTACACTAGTTTTCTTATTTGAACAGGACTGACAATCAAGAGCAAGACATTTCGTCTACATATTAATTTATGAAGAATTTTGGGAAAAATAAGAAAAATGTGAATGAATATGGGGGCGATCACTGAAAGAAACTCAAAGGTTCCATCCATGAAGGACGTCACGCTCTTTTAAAAAAAAGGAAAAAAATGAGAAAACGTGACAAAGGAGGGGGTATTAGTTAAAAGACAAAAAAAGCAGAGAGAAATTAAGTATTTAAGTTATTCATTTATTAACTTTGTAAAACAGATTTGAAATGAAAACGGGTTGTAACTAAACCAGTGAACTAGAAATGGCAAACGCAGAATATAGTGGTTTTCTTATTTAAACAGGGCTTAAAATTATCCCAAGACAATTCGTCTACAACAAATATGAACGCATGAACACTGTTGAAGTCTCTATAAATGTCTAAGATAGCGGTGAAAATTTTAAAAACTGATATTTGAATTCGGATACAGAATTTTAAGATAATTTTTATTTAACCTTTTGCTGGTAGATTCAAAAATTAGTATTCAAAAATTAGTAACTAATTTTTGAATCTACAGTTATTTGAAGTAACTAATTTTATAATCTACCTATAAAACCCATAAAAATATTTATCAGGTTTATAAGCGATAGGAAAACACTGGCTACTTTACAATAAGACTTCAATGTCAATCATGGCTTCAAAAGATTTAATAATTAAAAATGATAAAATTACCAATAAGATTCTTCGAAGAAATAGAAAAGTCAGCGCAAATTTTTATCTTATCCTCAGTCACAATCCGAGTAAATCGCCACTCCTTGTGTGTGAATTCGCACGCACCAGAATTTCTACAGATGGTTTCGCACGGTTTCGTACCTATAACTAGCGTAAGTCCTGGAATTTTTCTTGGAAGCAGTGTTACGAGGCACGCAGAAGATTCTACATTCACAATTTCACCTGTTTTATTGTTAAATCTCCAAAGCTGAGCTGGACTGGCTTTTGAAGTGGTCTGATAGTTTGCCAACACAACAGTTTTCGTCGATTCTCGATTTTCTTGATTAGTTGCAACTAAGCATTTCTTTCGACCATCATCATAGCATATTTGTATCACTCCGGGTTTCTCGACTGATCTTAACATCACCCAACGATGTGGTTCATGAATGTTAATGCGTGGTGTCCATGTAAATATGTAATCTCCACGTTGTGGGACGTAATTTGCCACCAGACAATTTTCTTTGGAGAACCCTGATTGTAAAAGGAAAGTTGGATGGCAATCGGACCGATGGTGCTCACCATTTTGATTTGTCAAAACAATAACTGGTGTTAGTGATCCTATAACGAATTGAGATCATACATTTTTAATAGGTCTAATAACTTTTTTTAAAATAAGGTTAGTTATAAGTGTAATTTTGAATCCGAATTTCACCTAATATAAGAGATCAAAAACATAATATCTCAAACCTATTTTAGAAAAATACGAAAACTCGATTCGGGTACCGGGGATAACCTCCCACCTCTGAGAAAGTAGATCACGACTCCACCACTGAACAATTATTTGTTACATAAAATACATCTTTTTCTATTATGCTTCAAATGCATTGTGCTCGCCGTAGAAAAACTCTGCAACTATAAAATACCCAGGTATTATAAAGCTATAAGCCCATAAACACATATTATAGATGACGTAATTAATAATTATTATTATTTAATTTCGTCAATTATTAATTTTCGTCAATTCGTTAATTTATAATTATTTCTATTTAAAGCTTCCAACACCAACGCTACCTGATGGTTTTATATTAGTACCCAAAAAATTTCGAGTGTTGAGAACAATCGGCTACGATCAGCGGAAAATCGGCAAAAATTTGAATAATTCGAATAAATTAAAATATTCACGGATATTCCATTCAATTCGGTTTTTAAATATATTTTAAATTCATATTCAATTCAAATGAGGATTTAAAGTGAATTCATTTTTGAGATTTTCTTTGGGGTAAAAAGTGAATATTCATCCGAATATTCACTTTCAAAACAATCAATTTAACAAAATATATATTTTATATTATTCGTAATCATTCAAATGGTACATTTTAAAATATTTATTCATTCGAATGGACCCCTTTTATTTGAATTGAGTCAGATCCCTAATTACCGCTGCTAATTCCATTGGTATTATCTATCATTGTTAGAAGCATTTTTTTTGCCTACTGCTGAGTGTTGGCATGACATATTTTTGTTATCTTAAGATAATGCATACAAAAAAAATCATTTGTGAATAATAATACAAGGAAAAATAGATACTGATTAACTTACGTTTAGGTGTATAGGTAGAAATGGAGGTGCTCGTTCTGTCTGTATTCAGCATTAAAATATGGTTTGCTATACATGTAAAAAATTAAACGACATTAAAAGAAAACCAAGTCAGTTATTTTTCTAAAAATTATTATACATCGTGATAAAACCTTACTTTGGGACTTACTTGAATTATTTCCAATTAATTTCTTCTCAGGAATTTGAACATCGGTGCATATCCGATGACCTGCATAATCGAAAATCGGTAGGAAAAACCACTCAGTTTCGTCTCCTTCGGGTAGACCATCGCAATTTGTGGTAGATAGAAGCAGTGTTTTTGCCACATATTTATTCTTGTTTTCAAAGCCACGCAGACATAAACCAGAATGAGCATTCACTAGTTGACCTTTACTATTCATTTCCCACAGCTGAGCTGGGCTTTTTTCTGCTGTGCTCCGGTAATCTACTAGTGAAGTAGTTCTAGAATTGTCCATTAAACATTTCTTCTCACCATAAGCCTGGCAGATTTGTATCAAGCTTGATTTATTTTTTGATCCCACATTCAACCATCGTTGTTCTGGTTGGTTTATATCGCATACTGACCAAACAAAATCATTTTTTTCTCTTCCAGAATATTTCAGCTGTAGACAAAAATCGGCGAAAGAGTGCTTCTTGAAATAGAAGTGCGGCTGGTAATTTAACGAATTCAATTCGGTCACAGCAGCTGACTCAATAGGGCTGTGCAGACGAGGAACTGGAATTTCGACACACTTTTGGCTATTGCTCTCGTCGTTCTTGACCGGATTAAACGACCAGTTTTTTGTAATGCTCAAAATTTCATCTTCACATGGTGCGATAACCAATAGGCCTGAGCTAGAGGGAGGTTTTTGATAAAAAGGAGGTATAATGTGTCCCAGGCATAGATTTGATTCAGCATAATTCGAAATTATGCCTGAATCCTTTTCCATTTTCCATAGCTGAGCTGGGATAGCTTGTAATACATTTCGATATTTTGTTAAGAAAACATATCTAAATCGAGAACCATCTTCAGTTTCGTTGGTAGCAGTCAAGCAGGTCATATGATCATGAAAATGGCAAATTTGAATAATTTCAGGATCGTATTTCGAAACGACCTTAACCCATTCTTGTTCTGGTTTTCTTTTATGGCAATCCTTCAAGTCAAAGAGGCCTTGTTTTCCTTTTCCACGAGTTTCTTGTAGACATAAATGCCTCACTTTAAAATTAAAAGATGGCAGGCAATTATTTGCATCATCCATATAATTATCATTCAGTACAATTGCAGTTACTGAGGTTGTTTCTGTAGAGCTTGAACTTTTTTCTAAAATTTTAAGAAAAAAGGTTCATGTCTTAAGTAGTATGAAAAGTGCTATATATTTCAGTAGACTACCATTTGACAGGATAGTAGAGGTGTCGTTTGTACTACTGATTTCAAAAAGTCCATTCTCCTTATTAGCTATGAACATCAATGAAAAAATTTGAATAAAGTTTATACTCTCTAATTTGAAAATTAGCCTACGTACTTTGATTTTGCCAGTTTGACATGGTGTTAACATCCAAAAGATGGATCAATCCAATTCGATCTCCAAAAATAGCCAAAGGCATAAAATAAAAACGATGAAAAACAGAAGTTGTTTTTCAAAATATAATAATTCAATCTATGTTATTATACTTTTAATAGTTCCTGGTGGCAGTTTAAATTGGCAAAAGATCACAGAAAATTGCCCGGTATGATCACTGCTGTTCACCAAGTAATACCCGTTTAGAGTATAACTTAACTTCCTAATATCGTCACAGTTGGCTGGATTAGTGTTGAATTGCTTGACGTTTTGTTTTACGGTGTTACTTTTTTCTTTTCCATCCCTAAAGAGAAAGAAATTTTTTAAATTGAATTTTCATGTACATTTTAAAGTAAATGTATAAAATACTATATTACAATAAGTTAAAAGAAGTAAAGAGTTTAGGAGGAATCAATCTTGCAGGCCTCTTTTTTCTTGCCACAGATGATGTGCTGGTCTTTGTTTCAGTGCCTTCAATGTCCTTATCGTAAGCTATATAATTATGCATTTATTATTAGTAATGTGCATATTGTTTCGAAAATACTGCAACTATCTAAAAATGTAGCAAGAAAAAAATATGAATTACATTCCAGTTGATCGTTTAACACTTTATTCTGAGACAAACGGATTAAGCCAAGAAACTCTTCCTTGGCAGCTGAAATAAAATGTTTTATTAGAATTTTCAAAGTCATAGATGTCTTATTTTCCAATATACTTTCACTTTCTCCTGGAGCAAGTTGAAATCGGCAAAGAACAACTTCAATTTGATTTTTGATTTTCGCTCCATTCACCAAGTAGTAGCCATTCAAAGTGTAACCAAGCTTTCCTAAATCGATGCAGTTGGTAGGAGGGCCATAAAATGGTTTTGGGATATTTTGGACTTTGGCGGAGTTTTTTTCTCTTCCACTATATTGTCATTTAAATAAAAATATGTTTTCATACTTTAAAGAAGAAAATTTTTGATGAATTAATGAACTATATAGGCCTACTAAAGGAGTTGCCATGGAAGTAATCGACCAGGTCGTTTTGATCTTTCAATGTCAAATTTATTTACAGTCCCCATGCTGAAATCTATGAATTTCTCAATAGATCTACGGTGTTGTATCTTATTTAAATTGGGATTTAGAAGAATTCTCCCAATTCGCTTCTCTGTAACTATTTATATAACACGGGAAGAAAACAAATTTACTTAAATTTAAATGATGTAATTATTAAATCTCAGATTTCCCTTTATACTTTCTTTAATTCCACTGGGATTTTCGAATAGGCAATCAACTACTTCAACGTGGCTGCTATTTGACGTGGCATTGCTTTTGACCAAGTAAAACCCATTTCGTGTGTAACCAATCTTTAATAATTCCTCACAGGTCGTGGCAGGGCCATAAAATTGGGTATTGGTTCTATTTTTTTCTTCGCCACTGCAAAGAATTTACGAAAAAAATTATTAAATAAAATAGAGAAATAAACAATAGAACATAAATTGTTAGTGGTATTTGAGCCAACAAATAATTACAGAATCGTTTTCAATGGTAGCAATCGATATGGGCGTTTCGGTCGTTCAAGAATATTTTCTCCTGTTTCTGTTTCAGAGATCTTGTCAATTAAGCCTAATCCATCACCTGCTTTGAATTTATCAGAGTTCTCTGAAAAATTATTATCATTTTCCTCTGCAGCTGTAAATTTATGATGAGAGTAAATCTGAAGTAAAAGCATTAGCTTAAGAATCAGTCTAGTAGTTTTAAAACGTTGTTTCCTCATTTCTTCCTCATAACTTAACTGATGACAACGCTAAATGAAATATAGATTTCTGTGAAACCCAGATCATTATTTTTTGCCACCTACGATATATATTCATGTATTTGACACGTATGTTATATGTAATTAAATATCATTGGGTATTTCAATCAATTCAAATAACATAGGCTAAATTCTTTTTAATATATTGCAGTATAGTACTGACTTTTAATTATGTTTATGATGGGTATTCAATTCAAATAACATAAATTCATGAAATCATGAAACATGAATTATTGATATATTGAAGTTTTTAAAACATTTTCCGTTAATAAAGTTTATGGTTTATGAACTTGTATTTTAATTGAGTAAGTTTTTTATTAGTTCATTTTAAAAAACTATTTCACCAACTTGTTTGTTTTTACTTCATATAGAAGAAATGTTCTTTGTAGAAAACAGAAAAACTTCTAAAACGAAAGGTCTTCTATTAAGAAGTTGATTAAACATGAAAGTGGGAGTCTTTCTGATTTGACGACTCATAAATTTACTTCAATTAACAATGTACATTTTTCATAGCTGAACTGCTTTTGATGTGTTCCCAAATTCAGTTTAAAAATTTATGTTCGCTCCATCAGTCAAATAATTTCTTTTATTTTAGAGGCGGGAAATAAATGAATATAAAGCGATATGGCTCTACTGATTTGAAAAAAAAAAAACTTGTAAAATAGTAATCCTATTATTAAATAAGCTCTTTTTGAGTAGGCTATATAAAATAAAATAAATCTTTTTGTAATAGCCTTGAAAAATAAATGAAATCAAGAGTTTAAATCCCTATTTTTTAAATTTACCAACAAAAAGTTTTCATTCTAAAAAGATTTAGAAGACATTAAATAATTTAATTTTAATTTAGTTGATTAAAAAATGGATTCAATAAAAACTACTTTAATATAAATTTCTCACCATAAAAAGTGTGTGGAAAGTATGTATAAAATTTATTTTGCGTATCCGAGTTTTCTTTTAATGAACTTACTTTTTTATAAAATAGTTTAGAAAGTGTGCAACACACGTCAGACCAGCTTCCCTCTCGACTCGTTTCTATATTTATCCAATAGGGTAAAGGCACGGAGTTATGCTCAATTAAGTTCAATTTTAACAAAGAGGGCTTTAATTATGGGGTTTATATGCTGTACGAACCAGAGATATGACAACCCATCATACCTGTCTGTCTTATTACAGCACTCAATTATTTCAGACTAAATATAATGATATGCAATGCGAATCCTGACGAAGTAATATTAATAAGTTCTTGTGAAGTATTCGATGCAAATAAACCTAAGAGATACTTCTCATGCTTATTCTAAAATATCAAAATAATTTCTATATTAAAACATTTCCTGCTTATATTTCTAATACCTGTACTAATTTTAAGCTGATTCTAAGAATTTAAGTTCGAATCTTTGTGGACGTATTTATCTTTGTTCAACTCAGTCGTTTTAGTGGCTTAAAAACCTCAATTATCGGGTTGGAAAAAACACTACTATCAATATCTCGTTTTTGGTTAAATTTCATGGGCTTAAACCCCCCCCCCCCCCCCCCCCCTGACTCTATCACTGAGACATTAAGTTGTTACACGAAAGAAAGTATATTATGATTTAAATGCATTGTACTACTTGCTAAAAACTTTGCAACTATAAAATACCCGGGCATATATTTTCCTGTTAAGCATCCCGATGATGCTGAAAACATAAGATGCCGGACTCTGGTTAAAGAAGTAAATGATTGTATATTTTTTAAGTATAGGTATCGTACTCACGTACTGAATATTTCAGTAGTCTAATAAAACTAATAAAGGAAATATTTTTTTCCAAGAATTAACATGTGTGTTAATGACAATAACTTGACTGTGTGTTAATGACTTCGAGATGAGACAATAAGCTATCGACCCGTATAAATATCATTTAATTTCTCGCAAGTCTAATGCCTGAAAAACGTATGCAAAGTCACTCAATATTTTATCAATTTTCCAAAGTCCCCCTGGTTTTTATTGATTATCTAATTAATGGTTTGCCCTACATGTTTGATTTTTGCATCAAACGATTTCTCTAAAAAAATTGCATCGAATGGTACAATTATTTCCCCCAAAAAATAATATCGGATTTAGTATATTTGGGGTTACACCAAAAAAAGAAAATTTTCTCTGTTTCGCTCAGAGATCGCTAGTTAAATGGTTGACGTGCATTCATTTTCATTTCCCGCTACTACTGGTTGTTATATAAATTTTAAACTTGCGATATTTCTTTAGCACTGGCAAAGGCAATACACACAACTCCGATATATATAATTAATTTATAATAATAATAAAAACGTATTAGTCCATTTTTAGAATTTGTAACAATGCTTTGTGCTGGTTTCAATGTAATACTAATAATCGTAAAAGACAAATAAATAAAATATTGATTCGTAAAAAAATATCGTAAAGTTTTTGTATTACAAGGGAATATAGTATTTTTAATTATTTAGATTAAGTCTAAATTAATACAAATATCTTAAATAATTTAAATTACAGTAGCCACCAAATTATTAAGAACGCCGCGCGTAGTCCCTTAAGCGCGCGTGTAAAAGCGCCCTCCATATTTCGGCTTGGAAAAATCGAATTTTCGAGCTGGAATTTTTTATGAATTTGGTGGCTACTGTAGATTAATCTAAATAATTACAGATAATTTATTCCCGTTATCATTTATTAATACAACCCAAAATGTTAAACAATTGTATAAGCCTTCTTTACAGCCGTTTGCCAATTGCTTTTTATTTATTGATTTGTGTTAATTATTTCTTGTACAGTAGTATACTATAGGACAACATTTTCATAAATGGAAGTTGGGAATTGTTAGGCAAACTTTTTTCAGGATCTCTTTTGTCTATGTTTTCCGCAAATGGAAATAAATAAAATATATTTTTTCATTTCTGAACCAATCTTCACTCCTGATGGATTTCGGATCCCCCCCCCATCTCCCCCTTGAGCAAACTGAATTTCAAAGTTAACAAAAGTATAATCTAATAAGCAATTAAAGAAATTTTATGTTTAAAAAAAAAGAAATTTTTAGAGTGATTAACTTTTAAAAATTACAGAGCAATCCCTCCTCCCTACTCATAATCGTTTACGCATTTTATTTGACCATTTTCCAAAATTTTTTCCATATTCCATTGTACCTTTGAGTTGCCACTGCACTTCATTTCAGCAAATAACTGATCACGCCCAATAAGGCTCCCCTGCAGTGGTTTTATCGAATTAGAACCAAGACAAAACCCTCGAAGACCAGCATTCACGAATTGAAAAAAGTATCCTGAACCATTTGATTCCGGTATTATATCTACATCCCATGCCTGCATTTTGTCTTTTAGCGAAATAGGTATTGAATGAATTTCAGCAATAGCGGGTTGCCCAACTGTTTTCGATGGCCTCCGATTGGAGATAGTTAAGCATTCTTTTATTGGTCCGTCTTCTATTATTTGGCATATGTGTTGCGGTGGAATCTTTATTGCATATGGATCATAACTATTCTCTATTTGAGTGGCTGGCATAATCCACGCCAACGCAAGATTTGAATGGTTGCAACTGAACCAGCCAATACTACTTGCTTTTTCATTTGATCCTTTTAATGTTGGGTGACTACGTCGTATTCCTAGACATTCAGTCTTGCCTCTATCTACATTCTTTAGTAGAAACGCATGGCGGCAATTTGATTTAGTTGCTGATTTGCCGAAATTAGGCATATTATACTCAGGCGGATTCTTGGTATTAACACCTAAAAAAGGAATTAAAAGTAAAAGATTGAGGTTTTTTAAAGCCTTCAGTTTACATATGATAACAAAAAAAATAAAGAGCGAAACGAGTACAAACGTTGTTTACTTATTAACTAGGTAGAATAGATGAAAATTAAAACAGATAAATTAACCTTGTGAATTCGAAATGGTTAATCCAGTGCTTGTCTGTTCTCTAATCGAAGCATTCTTTGCATTTTCTAAAAATCAACCAAAATATTAACAACAATGTGGTTACTTGCAGAGTGGTTTCATTGCACATATCGATTAAGTAACGTTTAGGAGTTTAGGTAAAAAATATATATATTTAAAAAAAAACGAAGTTAGTTATAAAAAAAAACTTACTTTGGGACTTCGGATTATTTTCAATTAAAATGTTCTTCGGAATTTGAACATCGTTGCTAGGGTTCGCTAAATGTAAAACAATACATGGAATAAAATCAAAACGATGTCGGTTATTTTTCCGAAAAATATTAGAAAAATTTACTTTGGGACTTCGAATTTTCAATTAAATTCTTCTCCGGAGTTCGAACATCGATGCATATCCGATGCCCTTCATAATCGAAAATTGGTTCGAAAAACCAGCCAGTTTGGTGTCTTTTGGTTAGATCAGCGCATTTTTTAGTAGACAGAGGCAGTATTTTCCCCAAATATTTATACTTGTTTTCAGTTTCGAGATTTTTATTCTTGATTTCAAAGCCATGCAGACATAAGCCAGAATGAACATTCACAAGTTGACCTTTACTATTCATTTTCCATAGCCGAGCTGGGCTGTTTTCCAGTTTGCTCCGATAACCGTCTAGTGAAATAGTTCCAGAATTGTCCATGAAACATTTCTTTTCACCATAAGCCTGGCAGATTTGTATCGATCCTGGTATATTTTTTGATCCCACATTCAACCATCGTTGTTCAGGTTGGTTTATATCGCATAATGACCATACAAAATTAAAATTTTCTTTTTCGGAATATTTCAGCTGAAGACAATATTCGTCGAAGGAGTATTCCTTGAAGAAGAAATGAGGATGGCAATTGAGCAAATATTTAATGTTGTGATTAACCACAGTAACTGACTCAATAGGATTTTGTTGAGGTGGAATATCGACACATTTTTGGCTATTGCTCTCGTCAGTGATCGGTTTAAACGTCCACTCTTTTGTAATGCTCGAAATTTCATCTGCACATGGTGCGATAACGAACATACCTAAGATAAAGGGAGGCTTTTGATCAAAAGGAGTTGAAATGTGTCCCAGGCATAGACTTGATTCAGCATAATTCAAAATTTGGCCCGAATCCTTTTTCATTTTCCATAGCTGAGTTTGGGTAGCTTGTGAAAAATTATGATACTTTGTTAAGAAAACATAACTAAATCGAGCTCCATCTTCTGTTTCGTTGGTAGCAGTCAAGCAGATCAAATGGTCATGAAAATGACAAATTTGTATAATATCAGGGTCGTATTTTGAAACGATCTTAACCCATTCTTGTTCTGGATTTATTTGATTGCAATTATTCAAGTAAAAGTGGCCTCGTGCTCCTTTCCCATTTGATTCTTGTAGACATAACTTATCAATTATATCTCTTAAATAAAAAGCTGGTAGGCAATTATTTGAATCATCCACATTATTATCTTTCACTACTATTGCAGTTAATGAGGTTGTTTCTGTACTTGTAGAGCTTGAAGTTTTCTCTAAAATTTTAAGAAAAACATAAGTTCGCATCTTAATTAGGAAAAAAATGTTATAATTTAATAAAATACCATTTGGCAGGGTATTATAAGTGTCATCAGTACTACTGATTTCAAAAAGTCCATTCTCTGTATAAGCTACAAGCTCAATAAATAAGTTGTATTCAGGTTCTTTTTTTTAAATTTAAGTAGCATACATACTTTGACTATGTCCGTTTGACATGATGTCATCATAAAAAAAATGAATCAATCCAATCCGATCTCCAAAAAGATCTAAAGGCACCAAATAACAGCACAAGATGAAAAATAAATATATTCAACACATGTCACTATACTTTTGCTAGCTCCTGGTGGCAGTTTAAATTGACAAAAGAAGACGGAAAATCGGCCGGAAATATCACTACTGTTCACCAAGTAATAGCCGTTAAGTGTATACTTTAACTTCCTTATATCGTCACAGTTGGCTGGATTACTGTTTAATTGTTGGACGTCTTGTTTTTTAGTGTTATTTTTTTCTTCCCCATCACTGTTGAAAATATAAAATTCATGTTTTAAAAATTGCATTTGTCCATATAAGATTAAAACTTAGTTTATAAAAGACTATGTTACAATAAGAGTTGAAGAGGAATCAATCTTGCAGGCCTCTTTTTTCTCGCCACAACTGATGTGCTGGTTTCTTTTTCAGCGCCTTCAGTGCCCTTATCAGTAGCTATACATAAATGTATCTAATAATGTTAACAGGTATATATAAAATGTAGCAAGGAAAAATATAAATTACATTTCAGCTGTCCAGTCACCGCTTCATTTTGATGCAAACTGATGAAGCCAAGAAGCTCTTCTTTAGCAGCTGGATTGAAATATTTTTATTTCATTCAAAATTTTTTCATTTACCAATATTTTCTTTTCAAATATACCTTCATTTTCTTGCGGGGGAAGCTGAAATCGACAAAGAACAACTTCAATTTGATTTTTTATTTTCGCTCCGTTCACCAAGTAATAGCCATTCAAAGTGTAACCAAGTTTTCCTAAATCGATGCAGTTGGTAGGAGGACCGTAAAATGGTTTTGGAATATTTTGGACTTCGGTAGAGTTTTTCTCTCTTCCACTGTTCTCATTTTAAATTTAAAATATTCATTATTGGAGTTTAAAAACTAATATATTTATAACTACATACTAAAGGAGCTGCAATGGAAGTAATCGTCCAGGTCGTTTTGATCTTTCGAGATCTATTTCATTCATAATAGTATTCACGCCGAATTCCTTGAATGTCTCAATAGATCTACGTTGTTGTATCTTATTTAAGTTGGGATTGAAAATAATTAATCCAATGCGCTTCTCTTTGACTATTGGTACGAAACGAAAAGAATACTTGACTTAAATCGAAAATGATAATAATTGAATCATTATTGTAATTCCCTTTTATACCTTCTTTAACTCCACTGGGGTTTCTGAAGAGGCATTCAACTACTTCAACGTTGCTGTTGTTAGACGTGGCATTTCCTTTAACCAAGTAAAACCCATTTCGTGTGTAACCAATCTTTAACAATTCCTCGCAGCTCGTGGCAGGGCCATAAAATCGCGTATTGGTTATGTTTTTCTCTTCCCCGCTGCAGAAATGAATAACAATAGCATTATTACATAATTTAGAAGAAAACAATAGAATATAATTAGTACAAAAAAAAAGTAAGTTATTGAACATAAAGAAAAAAATATATAATTACAGAATCATTTTCAATGGTAGTAATCGAGCAGGTCTTTTTGGTCGCTCGAGAACGCTCTCTGCCGTTTCTTTTTCAGGTTTCTGGTCATTTGAGTCGGTTTGGTCACCTACTGTGCATTTATCAAAGTTTTCTGAAGAACTATTTTCAGTGGCCTCTGCGACTGGTAATTTGTGACGAAAATAAATCTGGAGTAAAAGCATTAGCTTAAAGAGCAGTCTAATAGTTTTAAAACGTGGTTTTCCCATTTCTTCTAAGAAAAAAAAACAGCTAGAGATACGATGGAATATTTTTCAAGTTGATACGTGGAACTCGACGGGTGAAAACTGCAAAGGAAAAATACATATCTCAGAATAAACAGGCTATTTATTTTTGCCACGTATATAAAGTGTGATTGGGTAGTCAATTCATCTAACGGAAATGTACTTAATATATTATGAATCATTTCTATCTGATACTATTTTTTAAATATGACCAATAAACAAAACAAAAAAGAATTGAAACAAACTGTTGATGTTGCAAAATATTTTATATGATAAGAGCTTTCGTTTTAAAATAAAAATATAATTTGAAATATTTCATAAAATATTCGGGAAAAAGGTTTTATTATTTTTATTTCAATAAATAATTGAAATAAACCCGGGATTTTCATTTTTCATGGCTGTGAATATATTTATTTAATAAGTCTATTTCACAGATGTAATAAAAAAAATAAAAAACGTTTTTGTGATTTTCTTTGATACGCTACTTAAAACGTTACTAAAGTTGATGGTTTAATTACTTATATTTTTTTGTAACCATAAACTTATGAAATGGTTCTTTCATTTATTTGAATTTTTAAATTAAATGTTACAAAATTATTTTGTTTGCAAGAGTGAAGCAGTTTTTTTATTATTTATCAACCGTGTCCATGAATAGTTAATTTGTTGTAATTGATTTGCCATTATAATAAATCATCGTTTTTTACAAACGATTCCACAGTTGAAGTTGTCTTTATGTAGCTACATAAGTGATTAATTATGGCTATAGAATCAAGGTAAACAAAATAGAATCAATAATAAACACAGAATTTCGATATGATGGAACCAAGTTGTCTTTCACGTTACGCCTTTTGGTATATACGCCGTTTTATACGCGCTACTCAAAGAATGCATAATTTGTTTCATTCTAAGATGCTGAATAAATAAGATGCCGGACTGTGGTAGATTAAACAAGTTAATTTATTGTATATTGTAAAAGTATTTCAGTAGTCCAATAGAACTAATGAAGGAAAGAAAACAGCAAAAGATTTTCAAGAACTAAAGTAATTCAACATTTAAGCATTTTTTAAATCTAATTAAATATATTTTCGTACTTTTTATAAGAGTTTTTATCGAGTCAGTAGCTTATATACTTAATATTAGGTAGTTTATGTTCCTTAACAAACAATTATCATTCAATCCTTTATTGAAAAGGCACATTGATGCTGAACTATGTTTAACTATTATGTATATAAAGATTGGACAGTTCTTCAACTGGAAATAAAAAAAATATTAAAAGTTAAGCCTTGGTTAAAAGTTCCAGATTTTTAAAGTTCAACAACAACGTTTCTCTCATATCCTCTGTAGGACAAGATCCAAGGTCATTTGCCGTACGGAGCATATAGGGAAACTTATTTAGAGAACTTCCGAAATATTAGGGCCACATTTTCAAAAATGGAAGTAGGAAAACGTTGTTGGTTTAGATTTTAGTTTTTTTTTAATATTTCGAAAAAAAATAATTACGATTAGTACTTATTAGAGTTATACCAAGAAAAAAAACCTTTGATTAAAAAATGGCTCCATATTTTATTGTACTGTACTTTGGGACTACTAACGCTAATATTCTTTTCAGCAAATAATTGATGGGTGAATTTATTGAATTCACGCAGTGGTTTTATTTTTCTTGCTTTGATCGTCCATGGCATTTTCTGTTTCAAAAGTTAGCGGAAAATTAGCAACAAAGGTTAATCGTTTAGAGGCCCTAGTGCAGTGATTTCTTTTAAACTGATTCCTTTAAACTCGTCTATACATTTTGTAAAAGTCAAGGCAAAACTGTGTTGAAGGCTCTATTAACATTTCATTTTATGAGCGAAACATTTGGTTATCTTCCGGCAATTGCGAGTGTACTGAATATGATAGAGTGATTTAAAATTATCATCGAGTTTTAACTTGATATTTCGGTGGTAATTATAAAAATTGTACACTTTGCAATAAGGCACTAAAGTCTTATTTTGAGAAAATGAAAACTCTATATTCAAAGTGGAAACCACCCTTTTATAAAATGTTGTCAAAGTTACCAATAAGACTGCACTTTTTTAAACAATACTCACAATTTTTAAACAATCGTCGTACTACGCTAGTTTTTTCAATAAATAATGTAACAAATTATTATTTTTTCTCGATTAAATATTAATGACTTAGTTTTAGTTTTGTGGTGCTTATTTGGGTGGGCCCTTTCTTCAGTCTTTTTCGCAATAGCCACGGAAATATTAAATTTTGAATTTGAAAAAAAATTAATTTGAATCTGGATCTGAATCAGTTCAATTTAGTTCCAGCAACAGTGTAACTAAGTCATGAGATATATTGATTAACTTACGATCTGAAGTGTGGGTGGTAGTGATAGCGGTGCTCGATTTTTCCGCTATGATAAAATTAAACGATATAATAACCAAACAGAAGAAAGGAGACAGTGTAAAGCTGTTTCAAGTTTGATACGTTGAACTCGACTGATAAAGCTAAATAACATATCCACATCTATACCCATAGTCTCTGTTTCACGTATTCAAATTGTGATTGGGTATTCAATTTAAATAATGTATATTTTTCACGTTTTCCGTTTCCGCTGTTACAGCCGATGGTTCATTAATTTTTTATTTTTATAAATCCGTTAATCTTTTTTTATTAAATAAATTTATTTTCAAGGAAATGATCGAGAAGTGTTTGGTGTTTTTTGCAAAATAAAAATCTTGTGTTACGAGAGGTCTTCTATTCGTAGATGGATTATTGCACGTAAAAAGGCGAGTGCGAAACATTTAAGGGGAGCCAAAAAGTCCTGTGTAAGCCGGCCGCAGGCGATTTTTTGCGAAAACTGGAAGCTTTAAAGGAGGACTTTGCGGAACAAAATAATTATTTTCTGTAAATACTGTTAAAAAAAATATATTAAAGAATTCAATTAAATTTCAACTTACTACCTCACATATACCGGTGAAGACATCAACCGTTTCTCCAATTTATTTTTATGTATTGATTTGTGTTAATTATTTGTTTTACAGCAGTATATATAGGACTAAATTTTCGAAAATTGAAGTAGGGAAAAGTTAGCTTTGGTTTTTAGTATTTTTTCAAATTTCCAGCAAATTAAAATTTAAAATACAAGTGCATTTCTGAACTAATCTTTATTCCTTGACAGTGTTGCTGGATTTCGGACTTCCCCCTTGATATTTAAAAATATATATTATGAATGAGTGATAGAGTCTATGATCCTTGTATTTATAACTGGTGTTGTAAACTTGGTTATTTATTTTTTAAGATTGTTTAATAAAATATGTAAATTCACAAAAACTCGAACAAATTCAAATGGAACGGCTGATTTCAAAATATTTATTAATTAATTGAAAGCTTAGCACCTTGGTTAAACAAAATTTTAACGAGCAAAAAAGTGTGGTTTTGCTACTTTTTGGCATTTACATTCAATCCTTACTTGACTTATTACCTCATCGAAACTAAATAAAATCTTAATTTTCTTACTGACTTGACAGAAAACTGAATTTCAAAGTAAAATTAGTAAAATTTAATAAGCAACTGGAAAAAGATTATCTTTAATTTTTTTTAAAAGGACGCTCGTAAATTTTAAAAGTGATTAACTTAAAAAAATTACAAAGAAGGTAATTCCTCCTCCCTATTCCTCGTACAAGCATTTTTGTCGACCAGCATTTATATCCCAAACTGGTTCCATTTTCCATTGTATTTCGTTATTATCGCACTTCTTTTCAGCAAATAATTGATCCCCCTCCCCAAAGCTCCCCTTTGATTTGATCGAAGTTGAACTCAGACAAAAATCGTGATGACCAACGTTCACGAAGTGAAGGAAGGGCTCTAAACCCTCTGGTTTCCGCCTAATTATATCCCATGCCTGCATTTTGTCTTTTAGCGAAATATTTTTTTAATGAATCTCAGCAGTAGCGAGTTTGTCAACTGTTTTCGATGTCTTCAAATTTGATATGGTTATGCATTCCTTTTCTGCTGGGCCTGTTATAATTTGGCATATGTGATGACCCGTTGACGATTTT
This sequence comes from Chydorus sphaericus, assembly GCA_030141595.1. NCBI lineage: Eukaryota > Metazoa > Arthropoda > Branchiopoda > Diplostraca > Chydoridae > Chydorus > Chydorus sphaericus. Next base: position 9,811,826 of record CM057929.1, on the reverse strand, counting down.
ACTTTTGGATTACCAGTACTCTTCTCTATTTCAGTGGCAGTTATTATCCACAGCAATTCAAGATTTGAATGGTTGCATGTAAACCAGCCGAGACTATTTGCTTTGTCATTTGATTCTTTTAATGTTTGGTGACTACGTTGTATTCCTACACAGTTAAAAATGTTGGCTTATAAGAGGAGTAAATAACTACCGAAAGTCGGTGACGCCAGAAAGATGGATTTAAACTACCGCAATGGGAAAAGAGTGATCCTGTGCCTAAGAAAAGGAGATTATTACTACCGCTTTTCGAACAAAATTGTCACTGTAATTGGTACAATACAAACCCATTATATGGTACTTTTTATAATTAGTCTTTTAAATATATCTTTTTCCTTAGTTTTTAAATAAAATTTATTAATGAAAAAAGTTCTGTTTATTTGTATCCTTCAGTGCACAATATCAACAAATTATTCGATGGACGAGTCAATGTTGCAAGCACAGTTCACGTTATTAACCAACTATTCAAAGGACTATTAATTATTATTTTCCGATTTTTGATGCTCAATTAAATTCATAAACATTGAAATACAATTATATTTTTCAATTTGTTGGTCAGGTAGCATCAAACAATAAGCCTGAAGGAAGAGGAGGCTTGGTTTGACTTCAGTGCTGTAAGCCATGTCGAAAATATAATAACTCGCCATCAAGACAAGAAGGGCATCTGAGCTCCTTGAATCCACCCTAGCGTAGTGCATTCCATTAATAACCAGGTGCATTTCTTCCAACCCCATCGATAGGATGAAAGGGGATATTCTGTTTTTTATCTCTTTTATTGCAGTTTCACGATGAGCCGACTCCTAAAAAAATTAAATTTCAATAAATGATTTTGAAGAATCATCAAAATCAGATTCAACAGATAAATAATAATAGTAATACCTCTCGATGATCTACGAAGTGTCGGCGGCTTGTAATGCTCTTGTTTTTCCCCACTAGCACAAGTGGGAGCAGTTCCATAGCTGCCCTGGAACGAAGTTCTAAAATTTATTCAAATTAATGCGTAAATCAGAATCATAGTGAATCAGAGGTAAAGTGTAAGTGCATACCAAAGTCGGAAGCCATTAGGGAAAATCGAGGACTTTTAAGAAGTTCCTTGACATTTTTCTGTCCCGTTTTTTTAGCAGCACTAATAATAAATGGTACCAATTCTAACCATTTTTCTCGGAATTTTTTGCAAGTTCCTATACCCAAGAGCCGATCAAATTCCATAAGCATCTGAATTTAAAAAAAAGGTTAAGTAAGACTTCCAAATTTAGTAAAATTAACTTTTTATGAATATGCCGATCGCATGTGTCGAAATGTGAATATTTTGATAGCGCTAGAACTAAAAATGAATAATTACATAAATTGGCTGCATCAGAAAAGGGCATCGCTCAGATAGAAATTCTTTCAGCGTGTCGTACTCCTCATCTCCAGATTGAAGTTCTTGTTTTCTTCCAGGGAAAGTCATTGTCATCAAAAGCTCAATGTCATCACTGCTGGCAGTGTGTTGATTATTGTAGAGGATTACCAATTGTTTAACGTTGGCCTCATATGATATTTTATCAATATCTACATTTAAAATATAGAAAGAGCAAATATATAAGAAATCAAATTTTAATACTTAAAAGGTATTTAGGTAGTAAATACAATATGTATAAAATACCCTCAGCAATACGACGAACGTTTCCAGGTGACTTTAGTTCGATTTGCTGAATTTTTGGACGCCCGCCCTTATTCTTTTCAGCGCCTCCTAATTTTTCAGCCGCCGACAAATTTGACTTGCCTCGCCATCGATCAAATATTCGACGAAGTTTTCGAACCAAAGATTTCTGGATGAAATATATATAGTGTATAAGTTAAATTTAATAAAGATACAGATCAATATGTTTATACTTTACCTCTGCGAGATCGCGATTCGGGGTGTTCTTTAAAGCAAAGTGCGGATACTTAGACAACATTTTCTGAATGATTATAATCAACTGGTCGGTTTCAGGCCTGTATGTGTAAACAATGACCGACTTTGCCACTTCTCGAAGAATGGCAGACACCTCAGTCGCGTTGAATACTTCCTTTTTATTTAACAATTTCAAATCTAATGCTTCCCCAAAACGAGTGGGAAGTTTGTAGCCAGGCGGTATTCTTTGAACTTGAGCTTGAAGCTTCTCGGCTGACTTATCCTTTTGCCGTACCCTTCTGGTCTTTTCTTCATTAAGTTTGGGAACGCATTCACTTGAATCACTAGAAAGGTTATCATTGTCATGACTATTTCTGGCATCTTCAAATTGATTCAAACCTACAAAGAATAAAATAATTTTACATCATACGTATTTTAATTTAAAATAATTTATATTAATAGATTAAATGAAAAAAAAAATAATAAAAAATATTTCGAACCAAGAAGGCTAAAAATTGTTTTACTTACTATTTCCAAACCGATTTGATGGGTTAGTGGTGAAAGCGCTCATATTAAGGACGAATGATTGAGAATTTATGGATGATTCCATTGGTCGAATGATTGTGGCTTGTTGGAGGTTTCTTCCATCCGTCTCATGTGAATTCTTCGTTCGTCCCGTTATATTCTCAAAATTATTGCTGGATATTTCTGATTAAAAAGTAATTAGTTTTAAATTTTTTCAAATAGTATAAGTACGGTAGAATAATTGGAATAAAAGTGTTACGGAAATCCACTGAAAAACGCTACTTAACAAATTGCGGATAAAGCACGCTAAAAGTAGGCATCTTAATGACGCATAAAGGTTACATATGCTTGATAGTGATTATATTATTATGTTAGATAGCGCAATTCATCAATATTGAAACCAATATACAATAATATTAAGTTGAATAATATTTGAATCAAATATCAAAACAAACCTTCAATGAAAGTGCTATTGAGATTCTTTGGCCTAACCACACATTTAAGGGTTGATCCATGCTTTAAATGGCAATCATCTCCAATAACAACATAACGCCCAGGCACCACATCACTTTCACATTTAAACACACACTCAGAAGAAGACAATTTATCGCGTAGAGTAGAACTTCTTTCTTTTAACTTTTCCATGATTTGCTGTAACTCATTATATCCTTGAATGATAATTACTTCGTAACAATCTTCATCATCTAAAAAAGTACTTAGAGGCGTTAAAACTTCGACAAGAACAGTAATAGGCATTGTGATTGAAACTTTGACCCTTCAAGGCTGCGCACTTGACGAAGATTAAATATGTATTTTATATTTTGACTGCTTCCAAAGGCTTCAGCGCCAAATTTGTCAAGTAAAATAAAATATTTAAGAATGAAGGCGTATACTCAGTCAAGTAAACAAAAAGTGGTGTATGCGCTCTCTCAATGGGGAGTCTTGGACGGCTTGTCGGTCCCTCCTGGGAGGAGTGTGATTCTCAGGAAAAAAGGAGGGAAAAAGAAGAGAGGGAATTGAGGTCACTATTTGATGCATCTGACATCTGGCACAACAATAAACTGGTGTCAATGACAATATGAAAGGATAAGATAAAAGCCATCACGTGATTTAAATGCTCACCAAGCTTTGGTTGGGCTGTAAAAGTTCGTAAAACAATTACTATGAGCTCGCCAAAAGCTCGTACAATTTAAAAAATGTTCTTTTTCCATTTAAGAAAAAAATAAATTCATAAAAATTCAAATTTATTACATAATAAAAATACATCACACAATAGTTTCAATTTCAGTTTTTAGGATGACATATTTTGATTGAACATTAATTGGGTGTAAGAGTGACAAATCGGGCTGGACGTGCAGGTGATAAGCTTTATGATCCACAAGTTCCTTAAAAGATAGAGCAATGTGCAGTTTGTCATTTCTTCTTTTCACTTGATAAGCTTGCAAGTGTTTATCAAATTTCCAAGTACGATACATTTCACATACAAAAATAAATTTCTCGTTGATTTTCAAAATGTTTTTGATTAGTCCAAAACCAAAACTAACATTTCCCCGAAGTTTACAAATCAATACACTTTTTTTCGCTTTGTATAAGTTAGAACCAACTTTTATCCACGAATATTGACATACAATTACATCCCGTAAGTTATTTACATTGAAAAATTCAGCCAAGTGACCAACATATACAAAACTTTCTAAACAAACAGGAAATTTTTTTGAAGGTACTTTTATCTCGCCATTTAGAAAATTACATCCCGAATCAAATAGATTTTTACATTGCCATTGCTGATGACCCTGCGCAAGAGTCAATGGCAAATTAATATAGTTCCCAATGATTCGAGACAACTGCTTAAAGTATGAGTGTTTGGCCTCAAATCTCATGCACCAAAAGGGTCCCAAAGGGCCAAGCAGTCGTATGAGTCGAGGGTAGTGTACAAGAAAATGCATTTTCGGAATAATCCGCCGAGAAAAATATTCGCGGAAAGAACACAGGTACTCATCAATCAGAAAGGTCAAATTCAGAATCTCTAGCTCAGAAATTGAAGATTTAAAAATCAAACGGCATAATTCGAGAAGTGTTGTGAAGCATAACCAATGACCATCATTTTCTGGAATAAATTTCCCAATCATAACAGGAAGTGATACTGCTAACAGCCAAATTTGAGCTGCACTTTGCCGTAACCTTTTTTTCTTAATATGAGCTTCATCTATTTTAGAAGGTTTGTCTTTAATTTCAAAGCATCCATAATCAAAATTTTGCAAAGCATGATTGAGAATCTCCATGGACAGCAGCTTTTTTTTGAAAATATAGTAATTTAGTACTTCACAAATTGTTAAGGGCAAACAACCCTCTAATATATCATGCATAACGTCAGGCACTAGACCGTTAATCACATGGAAAAACTTGAGTTCATTAAGAATTGAACTACCTGTCAACCCATACAACCATCCAAAGTGTTTGGCCATTTTTGTTTTTAGACCAGCACATTGTAAATTGTGATCGATTGCCGTTCTTGGAAGAAAATCGCTATCAGAAAATTTTGTTTGAATTTGTTCATCCGTTGCCATACAGTATCTACATTTACGGAACCCTCTAGAGAACCCCATCTTAAAACCACCAATAGCATGGCTGGCCAAGTTATCAGCAGTTAAAATGGTGACAGTTCCAAAAATAATTCTAGCTTCTTTTTTTATTACTATTTTTACCCCATCCTCTAGCTGTTTTAATTCATCAATAATTGGACGAATCAATGTATTTAAACCATATGCAACTACTTGGTGATTAAAAAAAATAGATAACAAATGAATATGTCTAAAAGCGGATCGATATTTTGATTCTACGTTGCCTATTGTGAAGTAGACGTACACTAACTTATTTTTTAAAGTTTTACTACCAAGGGCATCGCACATTTGTACTTCATCAATGTATAAATGTATCTGCAGGCTGTTCGGACGCTTTGAAAATAAGGGACTTGCCTTAAATGCTGATCCATCCTCATAAAATTGGAGGATATTTGGCACACAAACCTTTTCACAAAAAACATGATTAAATATATCTTCTTTTCCAAGCAATAGTTGTAGTTGATCGATTAAGGAAACAATGATATATGATTGAGCTTTAGCCGTTTGAGGTTTTCCAACTCTTACTCGCCCGTAGTAATTTGGGTGATCAGGTAACCGAACCTTTTTTGGATTCAACAGTCCAAAGTGTTGCGTGAAATATTTTTGACGTGAATGCTGAGTGTGAAGTCCGTTAAATATGTCCCGTTGAGCTGAAGTCAAATTATCAATTTGCATTCGTTTTATAGTTTCTAAATGAGCACAGTTATCCTCTTGGAGAGCGTGAAATACATCATTTAAAGTTTGCTCAACTGCAGTGCTGACCAAAGCTGAGGTATACGTCATTACTGCTTCAAGATCGACTTGGGTTAGCTTACGATCTTCCATTAGGTGAAGTAGATATAAAGCTTGTTGGTCCCTATAAATATACAACTGTTTATAATCATTGAATAAATAAAATGATTCTATTTAATTTTCATTGAAAAAGAAAGGCATTTAAAAGATTTATAAAGAACTCCACCCCACAGAAGCTGTTGCATAGATCTAAAGAATCTTTAATTTATATCTGACTAATTAAATCAGTTATTATTTAATATATAGAAATGAAGTTCAAAGATTTATAAAGAACTTCAACCCACCGAAACTATTATATAGATCTAAAGAGTCTTTTATTAATATCAGACTACTTAAATCAGCTTTTATTTAATATAATTATTATTCTTTTATTTTGAAAGCTAAAGCTAGGGTTAGTTAAGTAGCCACCATAAAGCTTAAGGGAGAGGGGGTTCTTTCAAATTCAAACACATAGATATAAATTGGTACTTTTTGAAAGAGAAATCACTAACTTAGAATTTCGAATGTCTCGAGGCATCTGGATAGCTGGGGGACCATTTTCTTCCCGAAGATATGATGTGTTGCTGTCGTTTAAATGAGGCAACATTCGAGAATCGTCTTGATGATGTAATATACTAACAGGATTCTGGTTGTCCAGCATCGAGTTGTTTAAGTGGTCAATGTTTGGATGGATTTCATCGAAGTGTCTACGAATGGCACTTTCGCTATGAAATCTACGAAGAATATTGCAGGCTGTATATGGACAAGGGACACCAGGACCCATGTCTTTGCAATGAATTACTCTGTAATGTGAAAGTAATGCTCTCGGTGATATTGATACCATGGTACAGTGTGGTAACGCACAAGCAAGATCTGAAATAGTTAAAGAAAAAGCACCAAGAGTTACAATTTTTAAAAACATTTAATATTTTAAAATTAATTATACATCAAATTAGTATATTACCGTATAAAGCCGCATCAGTTACATCCATTTTCCTTAGTGATGAGATGGTGATGAGATAGTGAACAAAACTCACTTTAAAAAAAAGAGGCAAGACTGAATCGGGGCTTTCCAACAGTACAAGTGACGGCAAAAAATAGCATGTAAAATAATTTAAAACATTGAGGTGCCGACTTCCAAATTCAAAGTCGACCGGGCTGGTGCTGGGGAATCCCTATAGAGAGGGGGATTATCAGTTGGACTAGCCACTCCACCACCATTATCACAGCCCCCCCCCCCCCCCCCAACAAAAAAAAATCTGGGACTGTGGTAAAATACGAAGCTATTCCCATAGCCCACGGCAAAACATTTATGAATTGGTGGGCCTCATTCTCTCTCTCAATACATACATATAGATATACACACTTTGAATGTGAGAGCAGCAGCCTTGTTATGGCTGTTACACAAAAATATATATATATATTATACATATAAGAAAACTTGTTACAAGTTAATAGATGAGGTAATAAATAGGTAATATATTTTCAAAGTAGTTTTGAGTGGATAGATGGACCAATTCTAAGGCTATCATAGAATGAAACTTTAACTGTCACTAATGCTGAATTAGTTGTAAAATTTAAAGTGTGATCAAAACTTACGTCGAGAACCCTGGGGATCAACTCGGCCTATATTTTGCGGAAGACCTTTTCCGAGAAAAAAGAGAGTATAAGATTTTGTTTTTATTTAATTGACGTTGAACCGAACGCCCTATAATCGCGACAATAGATTTCGAGTGATGACGTGAATCTAAGCTACAAGAACCTATTTTTAAAATAGATTTAAAATTTATTTTGTGGGGAAATTAGAAAGGCCAATTCAGAGAATCGAAGATTCAAATAAAAAACTGTACATGACCTTTAACAATCCCCAGAGTCCCTAGAGACCGTGTTGAAATCTTCCGTCTGAAGATACAAAAAAAGGTGACGTTATTAGGGCCCCGACTCAAATATATATAATTTTTAAATATTTGAACGAATAGGAATATTTGAGGATACCTATTTTAATATATTAAATGTTACGAATTAAATAGAGGCAAAACCCCAATATTACCCCCCAAAAAACAGCTTTTCCCGAAGGTCAGATGCACGGAACGTACACAGTTGCCCTTAATATCATATTCCTATTCAAAGTATCCTCTGGTGACCTGCAATAGAATGCTTCGAGGTTTCATTCATCCCTTCTTTGAATAATTCCCACAAAAAGAAAAAGTTTTTCTATTTATACAATACAGAAAGACAGAAACAAACCACACATTGATAATGATAGTCTAGATTCCGTTAGCTACAACAACATACAAATAAAGCGATGTATAATGTTATAATATTTAAAATAGTAAAGACGGTGTAGCGTGGAACAGGGAACTTGTGATTATAATATTTTATAAAAACTATTATATAACGGATAAACAATAAAAAATATATTTGAACTAGAATATGTAAGAAATCTGAAAAGTATCTGAAAAGAAAGACTGATGAGCTAAAAATTCTGCATTCATGAGACTTCTTTATTCATATTCCATAGTATCTGAAGAGAAAGACGAGTAGAAAATTAAGCTGGTGACAACGCTTTTCGATGTATTTTATATCAAACGTATTTTAAAACAATTTCTGTTGGATCATGAATTGAAGTATGGTACTGCATCGGATGGATAAAAGATTCAGTAAAAAGAGTAACTGAAAAATAACTCTTTTCTTATAATGTAACTGCTAGACACCATATATTTTTCTAAGAAATAAAGATTCAAGTAGATAAAAAGGTGGCAGTAATAAACTGGGATATGCAAGAATGTTTGGGGGAGCCATTCAAGGGCAAAAACCATGGTATCAAGGGACTAGGGGAGATACATCAGCAACTCCAACCTTTTTAAGGGGGCATATTTTGAAAAAAAAAAGATTCTTTTAACTGTGTGACTGTATGGGGAATAAAAGTGTCGCGTGTCAAGTTAAAGAAAAAAAACCAGATGTTACTGTAGGTCCCCAGAGCTTAAATGAATGTTATCTTTTTCTCCCTTTTTTCACTTTACTTTTGGTCGTAAATAATCGAAATGAAAAAAATGAAGAAAGAAAGAAGAAAGAGAAATAAGTTGTTGATTCATACTTCCATATTGACCAAGCAAATGCTTTCATTTTTTAAAAGTGGAATGAACCTAGCATCTAAAAAAAAGTTCAAAATTAGCATATATAAAAAAACTGTTACTTTTTTCAACACGGCTGTTTTTAAAAATACGTAGCGGATGAAAATATATATTTGCACAACTGAAAAAATTAGCATGCATTTTGTATCTAACAAACGTAAAACTTTACACACTACTGTATACATCTCATTTCAAAATATTATGTAGACCATAAGTCAGAAGTTAAAAACGAATAATCCCTCATGCGTCTTTTTTCTCTTATATTTCCTCATATGTTTGGGATTTGGGATCGAGCTAGCTATCGGGTAGGTCGTAGACTGCCGCTGAGACATTTTCTCCTTCTGTGACCTTCATGGACGAAAAGACGCCTCTTTTTTAAAATATAATTTTACAGAAAGCAAAGGTATAAATGGCTTCATGGTGACAAAATTATCAAACTATTTAAATAGTCGAGAGTTTTAAACACTCAAAGTTTAAGAGAACCTTATACCAAAGTCGACTTTTGAGTCGACGATTTGACTCGCCACTCGGACTTTTCCAAATTCTAAGTTAAATTAAATAATTAAGTTGATTTTTTAAAACTTTTTAGAAGTAATTCTTCTATTCAGAATGCTGTTTATTAAGATTATGGGGTAGAAATACAATAAAAATGCGAAGTTTTATTGAAAAATCCAGTGAAATGTCCGCACCAATGTGAAAACCGGAATAATTAAATATGTAAAAAAAATTTGCATTAACTTTTACTAAAAAAGCACCGAATTTTTTTAAATTTAATATAAAAAACAGTGTCGACTTATAATTCGAAAAGTCGACTAGTTGAAAAAAGTCGATGATAAGTCGACTTTTCGACTCGATTTACACTTGGGCTTGTCGATATTTAGTTGACTTTGCCTCGGGCCAAAACAGGCGGTACAATAAGGGTCTGTGCGAGTCAATCACCCTCCAACATTTTTTTAAAGCAGAAGTTTTGATCATCTAGCGGTGCAAATCGACATTTTTCTATATTCATCTTCTGAAGAAGTAAAAAAGAGAAAAATTGTATTATTTTTTTTCTAAATATAATCAGTTAAATCAGTGACATCTAGTAAAGGAATAGGGAACTTCTTTTATGTGTACATACAATGAGCATTGTAAATTAAGTTTTCAACTATGTTACAATTAAATTTCATGTTATGATAATTATGACTTTATAACATTAAAACACATAAAAACCACATTTTATTCATATTTTTAACTGAAAGATTTATGATATTGTATAACCACGTATTAATGGTGCAGTATGTTAAGGACAATAAGTAACAGTAGGTATAATAAGTGTTATATACGTGTAGAAAACCAACATAACAAAACGCATAAGACTGCATCGCTTTTAGATTATGTATTTTTCAATGATAATAGCAGGTATATAAAGAGAAACTACCAGTTTACAGAATTCTACATATAAACGGCAGTTTTTACTACCTGTTTTAGACAAGACAACGTATACAGGTAGACCTATACCAAAAAGAGGTAGTTGTTCACTATAAATGGCTATGCATAAGGTACCTTTAAAAGGTTGTCGTTTTAACAGTGTAGACAGTAAGCGCTTCCTCTATCTACATTCTTTAGAAAAAAAGTTGGGCGGCAAAAGGATTCCTTTTCTATTCTTCCTAACGTGGGCATATAATTAGATGGAACCTTGATATGACCACCTAAAAGAGAATTAGAAACAAAAGAACAAGGTTCATTTTGGGAGAAACCTCTATTTTATGTGGTAAATAAATTGCAGGAAGAATCGAAAAACTGAATTTTTTTTATTTATCAACAAGGTAGAAAAGATGCAAAATGAGAATGGATAAACTAACCTTTTGAATTAGAAATGGTGAGAGCAGTGCTTTTCTTTTCCAAATTCGGGTCTATCTTTGAATTTTCTGTAAAAAAAAGCAACGAAAAATTAACTACATTCCTAACTGGTAGAGTGGTTTCATTTGAACAGGGCTGACAATCTAGACCAAAAGAAACTAGGACAATTCGTCTACAGCTTAAGTAAATTCATTAAATCTGATGCATGCTCTATCTCAAGGGTCTAAGATATGGTTGAACAATTTAAAAATTATTATTAGAATTTGGATACTCATTTTCATGAGCTTTTTTTTATGTTTTTAATAGTAATATCCAAAATTGATTATTTTGCAACTCTCTTAAGCAAACTGTCTCAGGATTGATGCTGAGGCACGCTTTGTCTTAAAATTTGTCTTGAAATTTGAGGCATTTTGTGCCAAAGCATGAATCCTGGGGCAATTTGTCTGAATTTTTAAGATTTCGCTTTTAGAGAGTAGGCCTAATACGATTCCAATGTCAACCATGCCTCCAAAAGATTTAACATTTATATGCATGGTGGGTCCTTATGGAGGTTTTAAAGTCCTTTAAGTTGCAAATGCACGGAGAAAATTTACTTTTAATTTTAATGATATTTTGCTTTAAAAATATTAGAAATTCAACTAAACTCTTCGGCAAAGTGATAGCTTTTGATGATGGGCTAATCTTAGAATATTTGCAAAAACTACATACATTTATCGTAATTATAAATAAACTTTTAAAGTGGGGGGGGGGGGGTCTAACTATTTGCCTGCATTATGAGTTAAGACGACAATAAAAGTGGTTGCAGTTGATCGAAACCCGCCTGACAATCGGTCATGTTTTTAAATGCAAAAATGACTCGAACTCTGTTCAAAGTGAAATCCACCTTTTATAAAATTTCGTCATAATTACCAGCAGGATTCTTGGAAGGAATCGGAAAGTCGGCGCATTCTCGAATTTTATTTTTATTCATAATAGGAGTAAATTGCCACTTTTTCATTAGTTTTCCTTCACACGTGGAAGAATCTTCACATTTGGTTTCACATCGTGTTATATTTATGGTTGCAAAAAGTAGTATCCTCGAAGGAGGTACTGAAATCTTTCTTGGAGGAGTTGTGACAAGGCACCAAGAAGACTCGACATTCACAATCTCACCTGTTTTATCGTTAAATTTCCATAGCTGAGCTGGACTGGCTTCTGCAAAGCTCTGATAATTTGCCAACAAAACAGTGTTCGTCGCTTCTCGACCGCCCGCTTGATTCGGAGAGATAAAACATTTCTTCTGACCATCATCATAGCATATTTGTATCACTTCGGGATTCTTTCTTGATTTGAACTTTACCCATCGACCCAACTTCATCAATGGAAATGGGCGAGTTTCAGTGCAATTTCTCCATTGAAAAATGTCTTCATCTATTCCACGGTAAGTTGTAAGACAAAGTTCACTGGAGAACTCAGTTGCCTGTAAATAGAAGTTGGACGGCAATTGGGCTGATGGTGCTCACCATTTTGATTTGTCTCAGCAATAGCTGGTGTTAGCGATGATCCTATAAAGAGTTGAGATAATACATTTTTAAACGGTCTAATACAAATTTAAGTGTAATTATCTTTTACAAAATAAGTGAAATTATGTTGAGAACCAATTATCGCTGCTGATTGCATTAGAATGATCCATAATTGCTAGAAAATGATTTTTTGTTTACTTCTCTGTGTTCACATAACTCTTGTAATCTTAAAAGCATACTTGATAAAAAAAATCATTTGTGACTAAATAAAGAAGGAAAAAGAGATACTGATTAACTTACGTTTAGGTGAAGGCCTATACGTAGAAATGGAGGTTCCCGTTCTCTCTGTATTCAGCAGTAGACTAGGGTTTGCTATATATGAAAAAATTACACGAAATAAAAACAAAACGATCTTTTATTTTTCCAAAAATTGTTAGAACAACTTACTTTGGGAATTTTGATTATTTCCAATCAATTTCTTCTCCGGAATTTGAAAATCGGTGGATATCCGATGACCTGCATTATCGAAAATCGGTAGGAAAAACCACAACGTTTCGTCTCCTTCGGCTAGATCATTGCAAGTTGTGGTAGATAGAAGTATTTTTGCCACATATTTATTCTTGTCTTCATGCAGACATAAACCAGAATGAATATTCACAAGTTGACCTCTACTATTCATTTCCCACTGTTGAGCTGGGCTGTTTTCTGCTATGCTCCGGTAATCTACTAGTGAAGTAGTTCCAGAATTGTCCATTAAACATTTATTTTCACCGGAAGCCTGGCAGATTTGTATCAATCTTGATTTATTTTTTGATCCCATATTCAACCATCGTTGTTCTGGCTGATTTATATCGCATACTGACCAAACAAAACCACTTGTTTCTTTTCCAGAATATTTCAGCTGTAGACAAAAATTGGTGTAAGAGTGTTTCTTGAAATAGAAATGCGACTGGCGCTTTAACGAATTCAATTTGGTCACATCAACTGACTCAATAGGACTGTGCAGACGAGGAAGTGGAATGTCGACACACTTTTGGCTATTGTTCTCGTCGTTATTGACCGGATTAAATGACCATTTGTTTGTAATGCTCGTAATTTTATCTTCACATGGTGCGATAACCAATAGTCCAAAGCCAGAGGAAGGTTTTTGAAAAATAGAAGGTAAAATGTGTCCCAGACATAGATTTGATTCAGCATAATTCAAAATTTGGCCCGAATCCTTTTCCACTTTCCATAGCTGAGCTGGGATAGCTTGTAAAACATTTTTATATTCTGTTAAGAGAACATAACTAAATCTAGAACCGTCTTCAGTTTTGTTGGTAGCAGTCAAGCAGGTCATATGCTCATGAAAACGACAAATTTGTATAATTTCAGGATCGTATTTTGAATCAATCTTAACCCATTCGTGTTCTGGATTTCTTTTATTGCAATTATCCAAGTCAAAGAAACCTCGTTTTCCTTTTTCATTTGTTTCTTTTAGACATTTAAAAGTCGCTTTAAAATGAAAAGCTGGCAGGCAATTATTTGAATCATCCATATTGTTATCGTTCAGTACTATTGCGGTTACAGAAGTTGTTTCTGTACTAGTAGAGCTTGAAGTTTCTTCTAAAATTTTGAGGAAAAAATAGGTTCATATCTTACTTGAGGCTAAGTAGTATGAAAAGTGTTATGTTTTATTAAACTACCATTTGACAGAATAGTAGCAGTGTCGGTAGTAGGCATACTGATTTCTAAAAGTCCATTCTCCACATCAGCTATAAACACCAATGAAATAATTTGAACCAAACTTCTGTGCTTACATCTGAAATGCACTTACTTTGATCTTGCAGAATTGACATGGTGTTATAATCCAAAAATCTGATTAATCCAATTTGTTCTCCAAAAATAGCTTAAAGAAAACAAATGAAAAAACAAGATAAATTACTAAGAATATTTTACAAAATATCTCATAATTTAAAAGGTGTAATTATACTTTTTTTAGCTCCTGGTGGCAGTTTAAATTGGCAAAAGAACACAGCAAATCGCCCCGCAATATCACTACCGTTCACCAAGTAATAGCCATTTAGTGTATAATTCAACTTCCTTATATCGTCACAGTTGGCTGGATTACTGTTGAATTTTTCGACGTTTTGTTTTACGGTATTATTTTTTTCTTTCCCATCACTGTTGACAAAATAATTTTAAAAAATGCAATTGTCAATATAAAATTGAATATTAGTTTGTAAAAGACTTACAATAAGAGTTTAAGAGGAATCAATCTTGCAGGTCTCTTTTTTCTCGCCACAACTGACGTGCTGGTTTCTTCTTCAGTTTCTTCAATGTCCTTATCAGAAGCTATACATTAATGAATAGTTAATTTTATTAACATGTTAAATTTAAAATGTATAAAAAAATACATTCCAGCTGTTCAGTTAACACTTTATTCTGATGGAAATTGACGAAGCCAAGAAGCTCTTCCTTAGCAGCTGAATTCGAATATTTTATTTTATTAGATTTTTTAAATTCTCCTATATGTTATTTTCAAATATACTTTCATTTTCTCCCGGAGAAAGTTGAAATCGGCAAAGAACAACTCCAATTTGATCATTAATTTTCGACAAATTTACCAAGTAGTAGCCATTCAAAGTGTAACCAAGCTTTCCTAAATCGCTGCAATTGGTAGGAGGTCCGTAAAATGGTTTTAGGATATTTTGGACTTCGGAAGTGTTTTTCTCTCTCCCACTATTTTCATTTTTATAAAAATATAAGCTATTATACTTTAAGAAGAATATGTGTGTAACTACGTACTAAAGGAGCTGCACTGGAAGTAATCGTCCAGGTCGTTTTGATCTTTCGAGATTATTTTCATTTGTAATAGTTTCCATGCCGAATTCTGTGAATTTCTCAATAGATCTACGTTGTTGTATCTTATTTAAGTTGGGATTTAGATGAATAAATCCAATTCGCTTCTGTTTTACTATTTATATCACCGCGAAGAAAACAAATTAGATTAAATTTAAAAGTTATAATTATTAAATCTCAGTTATTCCCTTAATACTTTCTTTAACTCCACTGGGATTTTTGAACAGGCAATCAACTACTTCTACGTGGCTGTTATTTGATGTGGCATTTCCTTTGACCAAGTAAAATCCATTTCGTGTGTAACCAATCTTTAATAATTCCTCGCAGCTCGTGGCAGGGCCATAAAACCGGGTATTGGTTATGTTTTTCTCTTCACCACTGCAGAAATTAATCATAAATCTTATTAAATAATATAGGAGAATACAATGAAATATTATTTGTAGACAAATATTTTAACTGGCGTTAGTTTTAGAACAAAAGAAACAAACAACTTACAGAATCATTTTCAATGGTAGTAATCGGGCAGGTCTTTTCGGTCGTTCGAGAACGCTTTCTTCTGTTTCTGTATTAGAAATCTGGTCATTGGTGCCTGTTTGATCACCTACTTTACATTCATCAAAGTATTCAGGAAAGCTATTTTCAGTCGCCTCTGCGACTGTGAATTTGTGATGAAAATAAATCTGAAGTAAAAGCATTAGCTTAAGGAGCAGTCTGATAGTTTTAAAACGTTGCTTCCTTATTTCTTCAAAGCAAAAAATTAAGAAAGATATACGATGGAATGTTATTTCAAGTGTAATACGTGGAACTCGACTGATGATAACGCTAAATGAAATATACAAATCTCTGTAAATCCAGAACATTTGTGTTCTGTGCCACGTATGTAAAATGTGTTTGGGTATTCAATTTTTACAACATAAATTCATTTTATGTAATGTAAATTTTTACTGTTTTCCGTTACTACAGTCGATGGTTCATTAATTTATATTTTTTTATTCGTATAATTTCGTGAATTTTTTTTTTTATTTCATCAATTTATTTGGAAGGAAATGTTAGAAAAGGGCTTGGTTTTTATTGAATTAAAGAAAAATTTTCTTTGTGGGAAAACAAAAGATCTCAAGAGGTTCTTTATTAATTCATCAAAAGTCGAAATTTCCCCCCCTTTTTTATTGACTTAGCAGTTAACTAAATTTCAAAGTGAACTAATTATTTGTAATGTTAATAGAGTCAGTATAGTTTATACTTAATTGCACATTTATCCTATATAAAAAAGGCATGGATGCTAAACGAAGTTTATCCCCCCCCCCCCCCCCCCCTCAGTTGAGACTTACAGCTAGAGTGATAACTCAGCATACGTGTCCGTCCTATTACATCACTGAATTATTTCAGACTTAGTAATGATATGGAACGATTTTAAACTGACTATATCTGTTTACCACTAGCAATATATCGAACGTCTCTTTTTAATTTCATTCATAAATTTACTTTCTTAAAAGAAAATCGTACCAGCAAGCTAATTTTTATGGGGTGCCAATAGGAGAAAATTTCTAACATAAGAATGTAACATTTAAAATTAAGATCTAACATTACGATTTAAGATCTAACTTTTTAAAAATCCAAAATCTAACATACAAGGTCTAATAAGATCTAACATATAAGATTTAAAATATAAGAATTTTTTTTTCAAACTTAATTTTATAAATAATGAAAAATACAGTATATTGAATGACCTTCCCGAGTGCCGTTAGGACGTTAGTATATAAGGAGTAACCGAGAATTCACTGGCTTTAGTCCCGCCAGGTCAGCTATAAATAGTCGGCGCCCTGATCATAGCTTTATAATGTACTATTCATATTTTTTTACACAAATCGATGATATATATTTCTTTTCGACCGGATTCATTCGTTAACTGTTCGATCGCGACAGTTTGCGCCGAAGTAGAGTTATTCCTGGTTAATCTCCCTCTGCTGAGGGAGTGGTCGGGATTGTAATGAATATCAGACGCTGAATTGGAACTCTTAAATTCTTAAATTGTATCTTGTATAGTTGTATTCTTATTTAAACTGGGAGAAGAATTAATACAGACATTTTCTTCTCTCTCTGGTTGTACGCATATGCTCTTTTGTTAGGTTCCCAATGTTCATTTTTCCCCCCGTTGACGGTTCTTTCGTAGCGTACTTCTATTTCATCAATCCCGAAAATTTATATATTGAATTAACCACCTATTAAGCGCTATACTACTCTTGCCTGCCAGAGGTAGAGTCGTGGCTAGCAAAATATATTAAGCGATATTAAGTGACCACTAAGGTGATCGGAACGCTTGTGTACGTACTAAATTTGAATCGAATTAAAATGGGGAAAATTATAATGTTAGATCTTAAAACTTACATCCTAAATGTTAGATCTTTAATCATAAATGTTAGATCTTGAATCTTAATTTTACATGTTACATGCTTATGCTTAAGAAATTTTCTCCGATTGGCACCCCATAAATTTTTTAATTGTATAGAAAGCTTTATGCTGGTTTCATTAATTTATTACTTATAATCGCTAACGATTAAATAAAGTAATAATTCGTAAAAAATAAACTGTTTGATTTTTATGACTACTCTGAACAATCAAAAATATCTTTATTATTTCTTTGTGGTTTATTAGAACTGATTTATTTAAACTGATTAAACATTTTTTTTTTAGAAAAAACGAATTTAACGTAGAAGTTCGTTATTTCTAAGTTATTGTTTGAACACAATTTGAAAGAATTTGAAATACAATTTTTAAAAAACGAGTAAATTCCTGTTAAATTACTGGTTTCTAAAAATTTAACTACAGTTATTAAACGGGCAGTAAGTTTAGCTTTACTACCGTTTTTACCTCTACATTCCTCACTTGCTTGACTTTTAAATAATTAAAAGCTAATTTATTGTTCATTTTTATACTGACTTAGCAGAAAACTGAATTTCAAAATGACTTAAGTAAGATCTAGTAAGCTTTAAAAGAAATTGTATCTTGAATAAAAAAATAACACCCTTGCAATTTTGTAAAGCGATTAATTTATCAAATTGGTAGGGCAATTCCACAGAGTTTCGCCAATTTAACAAGTTCTAACAGAATATGCATCGTGTAAAGCACAGGAAAGAGAGCGACGAAATCCTCCACACAGCAAATCTGCCATTATTACAATCCCTGTTCCTCGTATGCGGGTTTTGGTTTACCAGCATTTACAATATCCCAAACTGGTTCCATACTCCGTTGTATATTTCCGTTTTTGTCGCAATTCTTTTAAAAAAATAATTTATAACCCCCAATAAGGCTCCCCATTGACTTGGAATCGAATTGGAACCAAGACAAAAATCCTCGATAACCACCGTTCACAAACTGAAGAAAGGGCCGTAAACCCTTTGACTCTCTTACAATTATATCTCATGACTGCATTTGGTCTTTTAGCGAAACAGTTTGTAAATGAATTTCAGTAGTAGTGAGTTGTTCAACGGTTTTCGATGGCTTCAAATTTGAAATGGTTATGCATTCCGTTTCTGCTCGGCCTATTTTTGGTATGGCATGACGAATTTCCTTTTGGATCATGACCTCTCTTCTCTACTCTTCCCCCCCCCCCCTTTAACAATCAAGAGATTTAAGTAATTTGATTAAAGTAAATTGACGAAAAAGCGTAGTCGCATTCTATAGTTTAGCCAAACTCACATTTATAATTCATTCGTTGATTTTTGTTTCATTATTAAAATTGTATTAGTTTTTCTTATATAGAAGTAGAATTCTTTATGCTAATTTTTAAGCAAGTATAAAGATCAATCTAAATAATTACAATTACTTTTACTCTATTATAACTCGTTACAATCCCCAACTGATTTTAATTTTTATATTTAGAAAAAAAATTGATAGGCCAATTTAAAATCATATTACAAACCGCTAATTTTTATCACATGAGAAAAATTGCACATCAGCTGTTTTACCAATTTGATTTTTGTTTATTGATTTTTGTTAATTATTTATTGTACAGCAGTATGTATAGGGATAAATTTGTCAAAATTGAAGAAGGAAAAAGTTTGATCCAGCCAATGAAAACCAATCAAATTAATACATGCATTTCTGTGTTCTCTATTCTGTGACAGTATTGCTGGAATTTGAACAGAAATATATCTTTAAAAGCCTGAATTCCGTGTAACAAAATAGTTATTCTGTGGTGCTGAAATTTAGTTGTTTTAGAGAGTTTATTTGAATAAAAATATGAAAGAATTTGAAATTAAATCCCCAAAAAATCAAGCAAATACCAGTAAAACTATTCAGAATTCTAAAAAATTACTACAGTTGAAAACTAAGTTAATAAACGAGCAATAATTGTAATTTTGCTACCTTTTCACCTTAACTACTTGATTATTAATCCAATTTAAGATAATTTATTGTCCACCTTTGCACTGACTTAGCAGTAAACTGAATTTCAAAGAAATAAGTTTTAAATCTTAAAACCTTTCAACGAAATATTAGACACTCTCGTAAATTTTTAAAGTGATTAACTTAAAATTTACAGAGTGTTAAAATAGTAGCATATAAAGTAAAATTTATAGATTTAAGCCAATTTCATAAAACTACTTCTAGCGCAAAATGCATTGCGAGCAAACCCTCGTCCACACAGCAATGCTATCATTATTATTATTATCCCTGTTCCTCGTGATTATACGCATTTTTGTCTACCAACATTTATCATATCCCAAACTGGTTCCATACTCCATTGTACTTTTGTGTAATTATCGCACTTCTTTGCAGCAAATAGCTGATCACCCCCAATAAGGCTCCCCGGTGATGTTATCGACTTAGGACCAAGGCAAAAGCCTTCATGACCAACATTCACGAACTGAAAAAAGGGCTTTAACCCCTCTGGTCTCCGTTTAATTACATCCCATGCCTGCATTTGATTTTTTAGTGAAAGAGTTTTTAAAAGAATTTCAGCAGTAGTGGGTTGGTCAACTGTTTTCGATGGCTTCAAATTTGAAATGGTTATGCATTCCTTTTCTGCTTGGCCTGCTATAATATGACATATGTGACTCGGAGATGATTTTACTTTTGGATCAGCACTTATCTCTATTTCACTGGCAGTTATTATCCACAGCAATTTAGGATCTGAAAAGTTGCATGTAAACCAGCCCTACTTGCTTTTTCATTCGGTCCTTTTGATGTTTGGTGATTACGTTGTATTCCTAGACAGGCATCCCTGCCTCTGCCTGAATTCTTTCGAAAAAGAGTTGGATGGCACACTTGGTTGGATGGTAATTCCGTCGCTGATTTTCCGAAAGTGGGCCTATGCTTAGGCGTAACCTTGATATTTACACCTAAAAGAGAATTAAATACAAAATAATAAGGAATTTTTTTGTTGGAAATCTTCCTTTTATATGGTAAATGAAGAGAGAAACGGAGTAATAAAGTTATTTATTTATAAGCTACGTAGAAAAGATGCAAAATGAAACCTGGTTTTACTAACCTTGTGATTTGGAAATGGCGAGCGCGGTGCTTGTCTTCACCCTATTCAGATCTGTCTTTCCATTTTCTATGTAAACAACAAAAAGTTAACAGCAATGGTTACTGGTAGAGTGGTTTCACTGGTTTCCTCATTCGAACAGGACTGACAATCAAGAGCAAGGCATTTCGTCTACGTATTAATTTATAAAGAATTTTGAGAAAAATAAGAAAAATATAAATGAATATTGGGGTGATCACTGAAAGAAACTCAAAGGTGTCATCCATAAAGGACGTCTTTGGGGGAGGGGAAGGGAGGGGTAAAAAAATGAGAAAACGTTACAAAGGAGGGGGTATTAGTTTAAAGACAAAAAAGCAGAGAGAAATGAAGTATTCAAATTATTTATTTATTAACTATGTAGAACAGATGTGAAATGAAAACGGGTTGTAACTAAGCCACTGAACTAGAAATGGCGAGCGCAGAATAGATTGGTTTTCTTATTTGAACAGGGCTTACAATCTATCCCAAGAAAATTCGTCTACAACAGACATGAACGCATGAACACTGTTGAAGGCTCTATAAATGTCTAAGATAGCGTTGAAAATTTTAAATATTTATCAGGTTTATAAGCGATAGGAAAACACTGGCTACTTCACAATAAGACTTCAATGTCAATCATGGTTTCAAAAGATTTAATAATTAAAAATGATAACTCTGTTTGAAGTGGAAACCACCCTTTATAAAATGTTTCCAAAATTACCAATAAGATTCTTCGAAGAAATAGAAAAGTCAGCGCAAATTTGTATCTTATCCTCAGTCACAATCCGAGTAAATCGCCACTCCTTGTGTGTGAATTCGCACGCGCCAGAATTTCTACAGATGGTTTCGCATGGTTTCGTACCTATAACTAGCGTAAGTCCTGGAATTTTTCTTGGAAGCAGTGTTACGAGGCACGCAGAAGATTCTACATTCACAATTTCACCTGTTTCATTGTTAAATCTCCAAAGCTGAGCTGGACTGGCTTTTGAAGTGGTCTGATAGTTTGCCAACAAAACAGTTTTCGTCGATTCTCGGTTTGCTTGATTAGTTGAAACAAGGCATTTCTTTCGATCATCATCATAACATATTTGTATCACTCCGGGTTTCTCCTTTGATCTTAACATCACCCACCGCTTCACCGGTTCGTCCGGTTCCTCAATGTTGATGCAAAGTATCCATTGAAATATGTAATTGTTATGTGTTTCAATGTAATTTGCCACCAGACAATGTTTACTGGAGAACCCTGATTGTAAATGGAAAGCTGGCTTGCAATCAGATTGTTCCTTACTACTTCGATTGGTCACAGTAGAACCTGGATTGAGGGATAGACCTTTAACTAAATTTATTACTGATTAAAGATAATATAATTTTTAAGAGGTTATTAAAATTTCATATGGCTTCAGCATACTTTTGCACTTTTCAACCTAGTACCAAAAAAAAAATAATCGCTCGTGTGTCTTCCTTATATAACTCAATACTAAAAACAAATATTTTTGAAGGTATTGATTCACGAGAAATTGGAGAATCAAAAAGGCGCTGAGAGACTATTTATATTATAAGCTGTAGCAATTTATCACATTTTCTCGATTCAATATTCCAATAGTTATTTTTTGTGGGTGGGTTTGGACATGTGGCTTATTTAGATTTATTCGCAATATCTCTGGAAATAATTATTTTTGGTATATCTGAGGACTGTAAGGCCCGAAACATTAGTCTAGAGAACGATTTACCGCTGCTAATTGCTTTGGTATTATCTATCATTGCTAGAACCAGATGTTTTTCTACTGCAGTGAGTTGGCATAACATATTTTTTGCTATCTTAAGAACATACTGCATACATAAAATCATTTGTGAATAATGATACAAAGAAAAACAAATACTGATTAACTTACATTCAGGTGTAATAGGCCTATATGTAGAAAAGGAGGCACTCGAGCTCTCTGTATTCAGCAGTAAACTAGGGTTCGCTAAATGTAAAACAATACAAGGAATAAAATCAAAACGATGTCGGTTATTTTTCCAAAAAAATATTAGAAAAATTTACTTTGGGACTTTGAATTATTTTCAGTTAACTTCTTCTCCGGAATCAGAACATTGGTGCATATCCGATGACCTGTATAATCGAGAATCGGTAGGAAAAACCACCCAGTTTGGTGTCTTTTGGTTAGATCATCGCATTTTTTAGTAGAAAGAAGCAGTATTTTCCCCAAATATTGATGTTTGTTTTCAGCAAAGTGATATTTATTCTTGATTTCAAAGCCATGCAGACATAAACCAGAATGAAAATTCACAAGTTGACCTCTACCGTTCATTTTCCATAGCTGAGCTGAGCTGTTTTCTTCTGTGCTCCTGTAATCTACCAGTGAAGTAGTCCCAAAATTGTCCATTAAACATTTATTTTCACCGGAAGCCTGGCAGATCTGTATCGATCCTGGTTTATTTTTCGATCCCACATTCAACCATCGTTGTTCAGGTTGGTTCATATCGCACACTGACCATACGAAACTATTTTTTTCTTTTTCGGAATATTTCAGCTGCAGACAATATTCGTCGTAGGAGTATTCCTTGAAGAAGAAATGAGGATGGCAATTGAGCAAATTTTTGAAGCTGTAATTAACCACAGTAGCTGATTCAATAGGACTTTTCAGAGGAGGTGGAATATAGACACATTTTTGGCTATTGCTCTCGTCATTGGAAAATTTAAACGACCACTTTTTTGTAATGCTCGAAATTTCATCTGCACATGGTGCGAAAACCAATTGGCCTAAGATAGAGGGAGGCTTTTGATAAAAAGGAGGCGAAATGTGTCCCAGGCATAGACTTGATTCTGCATAATTCACAATTTTACCCGAATCCTTTTTCATTTTCCATAGCTGAGTTGGGATAGCTTGTAAAACATTTTTATATTCCGTTAAGAAAACGTAACTAAATCGAGCTCCGTCTTCTGTTTCGTTGGTAGCAGTCAAGCAGGTCATTTGGTCATGCAAATGACAAATTTGTATAATTTCAGGGTCGTATTTTGAAACGATTTTAACCCATTCTTGTTTTGGATTTGTTTAATTGCAAAACGTCAAGTCAAAGAGGCCTCGTGCTCCTTTCCCATTCGATTCTTGTAGACAAAAGTTGTTAGGCATCTCGGTAAAATAAAAAACTGGCAGGCAACTATTTGAATCACCCACATGATTATCTTTCACTTTTATTGCGGTTCCTGAGGTTGTTTCTGTACTTGTAGATGTAAAGCTTGAACTTTCTTGTAAAATTTTAAGAAAAACATAAATTCGCATCTTAGTTAGGAAGAAGAATAAAAATCGGTATATTTGAATAAAATACCATTTGGCAGCGTATTAGAAGTCTCGTCAGTACTACTGACTTCAAAAAGTCCATTTGCCGTATTAGCTAAAAACGTCAATGAAAAAATGGGTTAGTACTCTTCAATGTGAAAATTAGCCTACGTACTCTGATATTGCCCGTCTGACATGGTGTTAACATCCATAAGATGGATAAATCCAATTCGATCTCAAAAACAGCTAAAGGCACCAAAAACACAATAACAACCGAAAATGATTTTCAAAATATAATAATTCAATCTATGTTATTATACTTTTATAAGCTCCTGGTGGCAGTTTAAATTGGCAAAAGAACACAGAAAATTGTCCGGCAAGATCACTACTGTTCACCAAGTAATAGCCGTTAAGTGTATAACTTAACTTCCTAATATCGTCACAGTTGGCTGGATTAGTGTTGCATCGTTTTACGGTGTTACTTTTTTCTATTCCATCCCTAGAGAGAAAGAAATTAGTTTTTTTTTCATGTAAATTTTAAAGTAAATGTATAAAAGACTACATTACAATAGGTTAAGAGAAGTAAAGAGTTTAGGAGGAATCAACCTTGCAGGTCTCTTTTTTCCTGTCGCAGATGATGTGCTGGTCTTTGTTTCAGTGCCTTGAATGTCCTTATCGGAAGCTATATAATTATGCATGTATTATTAGTAATGTACACATTGTTTCGAAAAAGCTACAACTATCTAAAAATGTAGCAAGAAAAAAATATGAATTACATCCCAGTTGATCGGTCAACACTTTATTCTGATACAAACGGATGAAGCCAAGAAACTCTTCCTTGGCAGCTGAATTACAATTGTTTTATTAGAATTTTCAAATTCACAGATATCTTATTTTCAAATATACTTTCACTTTCTCCTGGAGCTAGTTGAAATCGGCAAAGAACAACTTCAATTTGATTTTTCATTTTCGCCCCATTCACCAAGTAGTAGCCATTCAAAGTGTAACCAAGCTTTCCTAAATCAACGCAGTTGGTTGGAGGGCCGTAAAATGGTTTTGTAGTATTTTGGACTTCGGCCGAGTTTTTCTGTCTTCCACTATTGTCATTTAAATAAAACACAGTCATTATACTTTAAAGAAGAATATTTGTTATGAATGAATGAACTATGTACTTAAAGAGCTGCCATGGAAGTAATCGACTAGGTCGTTTTGATCTTTCAATATCAAATTTATTTACAGTCCCCATGCTGAGTTCCATGAATTTCTCAATAGATCTACGGTTTTGTTTCTTATTTAAATTGGGATTTGGAAGAATTCTCCCAATTCGCTTCTCTGTTACTATTTATATAACACGGGAAGAAAACAAATTTACTTAAATTTAAATCATGTAATTATTAAATCTCAGATTTCCCTTTATACTTTTTTTAATTCCACTGGGATTTTCGAATAAGCAATCAACTACTTCAACGTGGCTGCTATTTGACGTGGCATTGCTTTTGACCAAGTAAAACCCATTTCGTGTGTAACCAATCTTTAATAATTCCTCACAGGTCGTGGCAGGGCCATAAAATTGGGTATTGGTTCTATTTTTCTCTTCACCACTGCAAAAATTTACGAAAAAAAATTATTAAATAAAATAGAGAAATAAACAATAGAACATAAATTGTTAGTGGTATTTGAGCCAACAAATAATTACAGAATCGTTTTCAAAGGTAGCAATCGATATGGGCGTTTCGGTCGTTCAAGAATATTTTCTCCTGTTTCTGTTTCAGAGATCTTGTCAATTAAGCCTAACCCATCACCTGGTTTACATTTATCGGAGTTTTCTAAAAAATTACTATCATTTTCCTCTGCAGCTGTAAATTTATGATGAGAGTAAATCTGAAGTAAAAGCATTAGCTTAAGAATCAGTCTAGTAGTTTTAAAACGTTGTTTCCTCATTGCTTTTAAGAAAAAATAACCGATAGGGACACGATGGAATGTTCTTTCAAGTCTGATACGTGGAACTTAACTGATGATAACGCTAAATGAAATATAGATTTTGTAATGACTTGAGATAGTTAAGCCGTGATGAGTTTAAATGTTTGTATTTTAGACTAAATACAACATACAGTAAATGTTACGAGAGTACAGACAAGTAGGGCTCGTGTGTGAATATTACTGACTGATGTGTTACTGAAAGTGCCCTCTATATATACTGCTCTGAGCAGGATGATATAATCGGCCTGAACACGTCAGACATACGTTGAATCTCTGTGGGAATGCAAGTGCTTCCCAGTATTGTAAAACGTTGAGATAACGTATGTGTATCAACGCACTATGCTTGATACCCAAGGGGATGAATTGACATTCCCGGTATGACAGGACACGGTGTACTGAACTCTCTAATCTCTTAGCAGAGTTCACATACATGCTGTGTTTAATTAAATGACATTTCCCGGTATGACCGAACACGGTGTACTGAACTCTCTAATCTCTTAGCAGAGTTCATCTATACACTGTGTGTGATTAAATGACGTCATTGCATGCCCCCTTCGAAAAGTTAGAAAAAATACCCAAAATTTTCTAATTACCCACTATGGGAAAAAATGAAGCCAAAAAAAATGAATCCCCAAAATTATTGTACCAAAATAAAGTAAAACGGGAGATTGACTAGGTTAAATAGTCCAATCTGAAGGGGGATATTTTGTTGAGAGCTTCGTCTGGCGCTCAGATCGACGTGGTGGCTGCTGTGGCGACGTGACGATATGAGGCGATTGCGCAGGTGGCAATACTGCAGGAGGTATAGCCGGTGCGGGCAGCAGGGCTGCGGGAGGTATAGCCAGTGCAGGCGGGTTCATGTTGGCCGGTTGAGGGGCTGGTGGTGGACCCGGCATCACTGCTATACGTTTACGAAGAAAACGACGGTTCCGACGATAGATTCGCCCGGAAGTTGTTTTTATAAGGTAATCACGGTTGGCTCCAACGTCGATGATTACTCCTGGTGTGTCCCACTGCTTGGTCAGTTGATGCTGGATAAGAACGTTATTTCCTTTTTCCAGTGGTTGAAGATCATGTGCAGTTACATTATAATGATCGTTCTGTAGAGTTTTGGCACGAAGCATTGTTTTCTCCATCTCGTCTGATGCTTTCTGCCATTCTGGTGCGAAAGATCGATGATGGATAGGTAATGTGTCTCTCATGGGCCTGTTGAAAACTATCTGTGAAGGAGACAGTCCTCCTAAACGAGGCGTGTTCCGGAAGAGAAGGATGGCTTTAGCAAACTTCTCTGGGTCATACGATCCGGATGCTGAGGAACCAGCAATGAGTTTTTTCATCGTTTTTACTTCTGCTTCAGCTCTTCCATTTGATTGAGCATAATGAGGAGAGGAAGTTCCTCCAATGATGCCCCAATCCTCAAGGAATTTTTTGAATTCAGCCGCTACAAATTGTGGGCCATTGTCTGACCAAAATTTGACAGGAGCCCCGACATTCGAGAAGAACTGTCGAGCTGCTTCAATAACTTGTTTGGCTGAAGTGTTAATGTTTGGATATGCTACAACATGTGGCCATCCACTATACTGATCCACCATGATGAGATAATTTCGGCCGTCAACAGCACCCAGGTCTGCGTGTATTTGTTCAAAGGGACGCGTAGCTGGATCATGAGGTCGAAGAGTTTCTGCGGGATGTGATGGTAGTCTTTTGACACACTCGTCGCACGTCTTTGCTGCGTTAGCAATGTCGTTATCCATGCCCGACCAGTAAAGAGAAAGGCGGGCTCTTTGACGGAGTTTTGTGGCTCCTTGGTGCATCTGCAACAGGTCCTTAATGATGTCCTGACGGATGGCTTGAGGGATCACGATTCTTGATCCCAAAACTACCATCCCGTCACTTTCGTCAACTGCTAGCATCTCACGAACTATCCAGAACGGACGTAGGTTGACCGAAAGGTTGCATTTGTGATTTGGGAATCCAGCAAGAATGGTTTCTTTAAGCTGGATCATAACTGGATCGGAAGCTGCTGCTGCTTTGACCTTCTCGATGGCAGGATCTACCACAGAGGAATCTGAACCGTCAATGGCACAGACGAGAGCCAGTCTAGGAGAAAAGGAAGGGGGTCCTTCAGCTAGTTCATCCGCAGGCTCTGCTCTGTCTATTGGTGCTCTTGAAAGAGCGTCAGCATCCATGTTCATCTTGCCCGGTACCCAGCGTGCGATGAAGCTGTAGCGCTGCATCTTCAGGCGTAGGCGCAAGAGTCGAGGGTTGTCCAGTTTGTCAAGAGCGTAGTCGTTTAGAATTGGAATCAGTGGTTTATGATCCAAGATCAATTCAAAACTGTGTAGGCCTTCAATGAACTGCTGGCATTTTGACATAGCCCAAGCAGCTCCAAGGCATTCTAGCTCTATCATAGCGTATCTAGTTTCGGCATCAGATAAAAATCTCGATCCTGCCTGAACCAGTTTCCATTCATTATTGGTTTGTTGCTGTTTCAGCACGAAGCCAAGACCGTATAGGCGTGAGGCATCGACGTGGAGAGCCGTAGGATGAGTCGGATCGTAAAAAGCTAATTCATCGACTTCAGAAAGTGTGCATCTGGCTTTGTTAAACGCGTCATCATGGGTTGTCGTCCACTCCCAAGTAAATGATTTCTTCAGCAGTGGTGAAAGAGGGTCGAGGGCCGCTGCAATTTTGTCAGAAAAACTGCCCACCTGCTGACAGAGCCCAAAAAATGAACGTAGATCAGTTACATTTTCCGGTTTAGGAAACAATCGGATTGCTCTAGTGAGTTCTGGATCTGGCCGGAAGCCATCAGCATCGATGATGTATCCGCCAAATTTGACGCTAGGCTGTGCAAATACAAGTTTTGCAGCGTTAAGCGAAATGTTGTGCTCCTGTGCACGCGTGAACATTGAACGTACTAGTTCCAAATGCTCAGCGTATGTCTTGGAGAACACGACTATATCTTCCACGATCCTGCGGCTGTTTGGGATGCTGTCGAATATGTCCGATACTCGTCGACAATAATCATCACCAGCATGTGTGATCCCGAATGGCAGGCGGAGGTATCTGTACCGTCCAAAAGGTGTGGAAAATGTTGTCAGTTCTGCTGACTCGTCGTCGAGCAGAACCTGGTGATAGCCTTTTAAGGCATCGACGACCGTGAAGTACTTCATTCCCGGCGGGATCGTGCGTACTGCTTGGAACGGTGTCATGGTTTCGAATTTCGGTCGGATGATACTGTCGTTTAGCTTGCCGAAATCCACACAGAGGCGGAGTCCTCCACACTTTTTCGGTACTAACACAATAGGGTGAACCCAAGCTGTTGGTTTTGTAACCTTTTCAATGATGCCTTGGCGTTCTTGTTCATCCAATTCGGTTTTGAGAGGAGGCATGAGAGGGACCGCAACGGGTCGTGATCCTCGCATGGCGACTGGAACCGCACCATCCTTCAGCATGAAGTGGCATGGCGGGCCGTCCATGGGTCGGCATTCTCCGTCGAATGTTGTTTGAAATTCGGTCATCAAGTTCTCCATATCAGCCTTTTTCTCTTCAGCTGTTGGTGCTACGTTGATGGCTTTGATTGCCAGTGCTTCGGGCACCTGGCGTGCAAGAAGGTTTACAAATGGCTCGTTAGCCCAATTGCCTGTCTTCTTGGCTGATGAATGTGAAGCATGAGGGTAGCCCTCTGGAAGCATTCCCAGTGTCAACTGAGTGGCTTTTGAAATCACCGGCTGGTGCAGATCATCGAGGACGTGGACTGTAGTTGAGACGGAGCGTCGTTGCATTCCTCTCGGTCGCCAAAACAGTGTTGCTTTAAAAGAACCATTACTCTTGATGGGAGTTCCGACAGCCGTATAGGGTTGAACGTCCCGTCGTAAAGTGATTCCTCGGAATTGTTTTTTGAACATTTTCGTTGGAATTGCGTCAATCTGTGATCCGGAGTCCGGTAGAGCCGAAAGTAGGCTCATGTTCTCGCTAGTCTGATCGGGAGTGATGCCAAGTTGGACCCTCTCATCAGTAGTCACGCTGGAGACAACAGGCTTTACTGCCGTGATGCCCTCCACACGAGGCTTGGATCTGCAGACTCTTTCAAAATGGTTTTTCGCCTTGCATCTTCTACATTCTTTGTTGTGAGCGGGGCATTTGTCCTTCTCACAGGGTCTCTTTGCTCCGCATCCACCACATCCTCCTTCCTGTTTGTAAACCGGTTGCTTTGAAGGTCCGGGTTGGTCGTCTGGCCTGGTACCAGGACGGTTTCCTTTGCCTTTCTTGTATGTCGACTTTTTTAACTGCTGCAGTGATACGGCGCTTCCATCTTTCAAGTTTGTAGATTGTTTGTTAGCCGCCTCTGTTGCTTTAACAGCGATTACCGCGAGATCCAGTGTGAGTTCGGCTCCTTCCTTTAAGAGGTCGATTCTGACATCGTCGCTTTGAATCCCGAATATAAGCTGTCCGAGGATCCTGGTATTCTCACATTTGTTGCAGCAGTCCTTGGTGAAGTCACATTTTCGGGCAAGGTCATGCAACTCGCATAGCCAATCATCGATTGCCTGGTTGTTGCGTTGTTTGCTGGTCGCAAACTTGTGCCGCCAAACGTTACAGTTCCGGCCGGCATTGCATCTCTCTTTCAAGCGAGTGATTATCGTCTCATGGTTATTTAAGTCGTCCTCAGCATAACCCATCGAGAGAATTGCTTGAAGTGTAGAATTCGATAAACACGAAAGTAGAGTTTGAGCCTTGTATTTAGGCCTCTCAGCTACTGGTAGAGATGTGTTGATGGTGGAGAGTGTAAGGAAAATGTCCCATTTTGTTTTCCACACTTCGAATGTATCCTTGTAGTCATCGAAGTCGAATGGTGGCGGTTTGCCATATGGTTTGAATCCTTTCACCTCTTCGTCACCCATCTTAATAAATTCTCCAACGAAGGAAGAAGATTCTGCTCAAAGATTCCAAAATAGACCTCTTCTGGGTTAAAAACGTACAGTTTTCTGCCCAAAGATTCCAAGATAGACCTCTTCTGAGTTAAATCTTAACAAATTTTCCGCTCAAAGATTCCAAAATAGACCTCTTCTGGGATTAAAAACGTACAGTTTTCTGCCCAAAGATTCCAATTTAGACCTCTCTTGAGTTAAAATTGAAGGAGATAGCGAGGTTGAGTAACCGACTGCGCCATGTAATGACTTGAGATAGTTAAGCCGTGATGAGTTTAAATGTTTGTATTTTAGACTAAATACAACATACAGTAAATGTTACGAGAGTACAGACAAGTAGGGCTCGTGTGTGAATATTACTGACTGATGTGTTACTGAAAGTGCCCTCTATATATACTGCTCTGAGCAGGATGATATAATCGGCCTGAACACGTCAGACATACGTTGAATCTCTGTGGGAATGCAAGTGCTTCCCAGTATTGTAAAACGTTGAGATAACGTATGTGTATCAACGCACTATGCTTGATACCCAAGGGGATGAATTGACATTCCCGGTATGACAGGACACGGTGTACTGAACTCTCTAATCTCTTAGCAGAGTTCACATACATGCTGTGTTTAATTAAATGACATTTCCCGGTATGACCGAACACGGTGTACTGAACTCTCTAATCTCTTAGCAGAGTTCATCTATACACTGTGTGTGATTAAATGACGTCATTGCAGATTTCTGTGAAACCCAGAACATTATTTTTTGCCACCTACGATGTATATTTATGTATTTGACACGTATGTTATATATTATAATTAAATATCATTGGGTATTTCAATCAATTCAAATGACATAGGATAAATTATTTTTTATATATTGCAGTATAGTACTGACTTTTAATTATGTTTATGATGGGTATTCAATTCAAATAACATAAATTTTTGAAATCATGAAACATGAATTATTGAAGTTTTTAAAACATTTTCCGTTAATAAAGTTTATGGTTCATGAACTTGTATTTTAATTGAGTAAGTTTTTTATTAGTTCATTTAAAAAAACTATTTCACCAACTTGTTTGTGTTTACTTCATATACAATAAACGCTCGTTGTAGAAAACAGAAAAACTTCTAAAACGAAAGGTCTTCTATTAAGAAATTGATTAAACACGAAAGTGGTAGTCTTTCTGATTTGATGACTCATAAATTTACTTCAATTAACAATGTACATTTTTCATAGCTGAACTGCTTTTGATGTGTTCCCAATTTCAGTTTCAAAATTTATGTTCGCTCCATCAGTCAAATAGGCATATTTCTTTTATTTTAGAGGCGGGAAATAAATGAATATAAATGACTACAACGACTGATTTGAAAAAAAGATAAATACGTCCACAAAGATTCGAACTTTAATTCTTAGAATCAGCTTTAAATTAGTACAGGTATTAGAAATATAAGCAGGAAATGTTTTAATATAGAAATTATTTTGATATTTTAGAATAAGCCTAAGAAGTATCTCTTAGGATTATTTGCATCGAATACTTCACAAGAACTTATTAATATTACTTCGTCAGGATTCGCATTGCATACATCATTATTTAGTTTGAAATAATTGAGTGTTGTAATAAGACAGGCAGGTATGCTGGGTTGTCATATCTCCGGTTCGTACAGCATAAGATAGTAAAGCGAGCTTTTCTGCTCGCGGTTAATAGCATAATTCAGACTTCGCCTGAATTAATCTTTAAGAGATGATTTTGATTTCGTTAGATGGAAGCTGCATGAAACTGATTACTTAATTATTGTAAGAAATAATGGTTAAAGATGTATTATCTGATTGTGTAATATAAGCGCTTAATAATTTAATGTGGTTTAATGAGTGGATTGGAAGATTTAGGCATAGCCAACGTTATTGGTATTGGTCTATTGCCTTCCATCGATTATTTTGAATTAAGACTGAGAAATTATACAATTGAACCATCCGAACCTAGCCGTGTGCTAATCTATTTTCGCCGCACCCTCTGATATAGATTTAATTTTCGTGACTTAGCTGGATGTAATCTAGGGTTTTTGGCATCGGTTCATTAACTGGACAACTATCATGTTTAATGAAGGACTGATGAATGATGTAATATAACCTAACCTAACCTTTCCCGCGTGCTTATTTTTTTTTACATCAACCTCTGATATAGATTTGATTACAAGTTGTTCGTGTCGGATCGGTACTTTGGTAGTGATTTGTTCTGTCGGGTCGGAATCCCAAAAATGCATTTCACGATCGTCAATACGTAATTCATAAGTCATTAATCAGGTCATACTGACGCGGTCTATAAATGTTCATTTTTTTCAAATCATGAGAAAAATGTTAAGGATATTCACTGACCTAACTATTCCATCGAAGCGACCGAGTAGGTCATTACTCATTATCGCCTAGCTAAATAATTCGATAAAAAAGAATCTAAAAATGAAATTCGATAATTAAGAAAGTAAATATAAATTAAAATTCTAAACGAAACGAATCGAGATATCACCTACGATTCAAACATTCAAGACAAAAGAGGATTCTTCCTGTAAACAATAGGAAAAAATCACTGCAAGCAGATGAAATTCTTTTCCATGGAAGTGGAAGTTCCACGGTTGCTATGCACTGAATTTGCGTGGGCTGATATGGGAACAAAAAGGAATCGGTAATAACAAAAGGATTACTTATTTTAACGAAAATTCCAAAAAAATGTATCTAGAAAATGAAATTATTTTTCGAATGAACTATTTAAAAGTACAATAAAAAATGCCAGAAAGGCTAGAAAATTCGTACACACAAACTCGCCTCAGGGGTCTGAAAAGTTCTGAGAGGACTAATATACGAATATACGATCCATATACCCGTAGGGGGGAATGAATAGGAGAAGAAATGAATTATAAGGCTCGCTACGCTCGCAATTAACCCATTTATCAATTCTATCTATCAATTAACCCATTCTAACAAAGCCCTCTTTGTTAGAATTGAACTTAATTGAGCATAACTCCGTGCCTTTTACCTATTGGATAAACATAGAAACGAGTCGAGAGGGAAGCTGGTCTGACGTGTGTTGCATACTTTATAAACTATTTTACAAAAAAGTTCATTAAAAGAAAACTCGGATACGCAAAATACATTTTATACATACTTTCCACACACTTTTTATGGTAAGAAATTTATATTAAAGTAGTTTTTATTGAATCCCTTTTTTAATCAACTAAATTAAAATTAAATAATTTAATGTCTTCTAAATCTTTTTAGAATGAAACCTTTTTGTTGGTAAATTTAAAAAAATAGGGATTTAAACTCTTGATTCCATTTATTTTTCAAGGCTATTACAAAAAGATTTATTTTATTTTATATAGCCTACTCAAAAAGAGCTTATCTAAGTTTTTTTTTTTCAAATCAGTAGAGCCATATCGCTTTATAATGTAGTGGCTTAAAAACCTCGATTATCGGGTTTGAAAAAAACACTACTATCAATATCTCGTTTTTGGTTAAATTGCATGGGCCGAAGTCTATTATGATTCAAATGCATTGTACTATTTATGCATTGCATGTACACTTATCAATTTTCCGAAGTCCCCCTGGTTTTTATTGACTATCTAATTAATGGTTTGTTCTACATGTTTGATTTTTGCACCAAACGATTTCTCTTTAAAAATTGCATCGAATGGTTTATTTATTTCCCCCAAAAAATAATACCGGATTTAGTAAATTTTGAGGTTCCACCAAAAAAAGAAAAAAATTCTCTGTTTCGCTCAGAGATAGCTAGATAAAGGGTTGACGTGCATTCATTTTCATTTCCCGCTACTATTGAACAATAGTAGCGGGATAACAACGACTTTAAAAATGGGAAGGCTCTTAGCACTTTTGCCAAGATGTAGCGTTATTTTTCTACTAATAAAAATCGATTGTCGATTAAAAATGAAACATATTTAGTCGTCAGTTAGCAAATTATAAAGCTTTTTGGCTCACCGAGAGGATGGTTAATTCAATGAAGCAGAATAATTTTCAATGTAAACCTAAATTAAGGCAAATTAAGTCGACATATCGACTGGCAAAGTAGTCAGTTATATCTGGCCTGCGACCGAAAATAAAGGAAACTTAAATATTTTAAGTTGCCAGTTAAAAAATCGGTCGCCAAACTGTTGTTGAATGGGCGACCGGAAAAAAGTCGGTTAAGAAACTGCCAAACTTGACAGTTTAATCGGATACCCGGTCAGTATATTTTCCTGTTAAGCATCCTGATAATGCTGAAAACATAAGATGCCGGACTCATCAAAGACTGATTAAAGAAGTAAATGATTGTATATTTTAAAACTAAAATAGGTATCGTACTGAATATTTCAGTAATCTAATAAAACAAATAAAGGAAATATCCCCCCCCCCCCCCAAGAATTAACAAGTATGTTAGAAACATTAATTAATTCAAATTACTTAAACAATCATTAGAATAAATATAAAAAGATGAAATTATTAAGCAATAACTAAAATAAGTATAAATCAACAATACGAACAGATAATTAAATTGTCAACATTTTAAAATTGTATCAAATTATCTATTGTTTTCACACTTAAATTTATAGGTAGTCTAAGTTCCATCGTTTCCACACACGTTCAGAATAACAATAGAAAAGACACGAATGTTGTGAAAGTTTAACTTTAGTAAAGACTAAAGAGCATAGACGCTAAAGAGGGACTTAATTGTGGAAATATTCTATACAACTCGGACTCTTGCATGCTGAATATATGACAACTCGGCATCCGCATTTGTTCTATTATAGATATGGATAGTCAGTACTGACGGAGTTTTATTAGTCAGTTCTTGTAACATTTAAAATGCAACATAAAATTGGTGGGGGCAGTAATTATGTTAAATTACTAATTGAATGTTTGACTGGCATTCATTTTCATTTCCCGCTTCTACTGGTTATTATATACATTTTAAACTAACGATATTTTTTTAGCACTGAAAAAGGTAATACACACAACTCCAATGTATATAATTCATTTATAATAATAAAAAAACGTATAAGTCCATTTTTTTAATTTTCAACAAAACTTTGTGCTGGTTTCAAAGTGATACTAATAATCGTTAAGGACAAATAAATAAAGTATTGATTCATTAAAAAGTATTATAGATTTTTTGTATTACAAGGGAATAAAGTATTTCCCTGTAAGCAGAGTATATCTGTAAGATATCTTATTGATGAATTGAATTGGACTGGATTTTAATCTTAAGATATCGCATAGTTATCTCATGAATAACTTATTGACAGTCTATATGATGGCTTATAAGATAACTTGAAGATCTCTTAATAATTTAAAATTAAAATTAATAAAAAAAAATTAAAAAATTAAAATTTCTTCCCTCTCCGCCCTCCCTGTCTTACTACCGTGCACGACACCACGCTCATTTTCACAGAAATACTATACCGGCAGTGAGTTTCGAACCATTAACCTTCGGCATGAGACACCAGGCGCTAAATCCACCCAAAAATGGCCGGTGTACGATAAATCGCATCAAACATGTATTTATATTGTAAGCCGTACTAGTATACACGAATTTATTTTTATTTTTTTGAAAAATAACTTGAAATATCTGGGAGAAATTAAGATTTATGTCAATAAAATGAGATATCTTTGAGACATTCAAATGCTATTTAATTAAGCTATGACTTTACTCTAGACCAATAACTTAGCGACAAAAATAAGATATCTTATGGATATCTTAAGAATATAAGAGAAAAGGTCCAAAGATAGTAACAACACTTGAAACTATCTCAAAGATATCTTATAGCTATACTGTGCTTACAGGGTTGAAATTATTTAGATTAAGTCTAAATTAATACCAATATCTTAAATAATTATAATTACAGTAGCCACCAAATTATTAAGAACGCCATGCGTAGTCCCGTAAGCGCGGGTGTAAAAGCGCCCTCCGAATTTCGGCTCGGAAAAATCGAATTTTCGAGCTTGAATTTTTTATGAATTAGGTGGCTATTGTAGATTAATCTAAATAATTACAAATAGTGTATTCCCGTTATTAGTATTCATTAATACAACCCAAACTGTTAAAAAAAATTATAAACCTTTTTTACAGCTGTTTTGCCAATTTTTTTTTTATTTTTATCTTTTTTATTTGTGTTAATTATTTCTTGCACAGTAGTATACTATAGGACAACATTTTCATTAATGGAAGCTGGGAAATGTTAAGTTAACTTTTTTTTAGGATCTCTTTGTCCATATTTTCCGCAAATGAAAAAATTTCCCGCTGGATTTCGGATTCCCCCCCCCCCCATCTCCCCCTTGAGCAAACTGAATTCCAAAGTAAAAAAAGTATAATCTAATAAGCAATTAAAGACATTTTATGTTTTAAAAAATAAATTTTTGGAGTGACAAACTTTAACATTTTACAGAGCTATCCCTCCTCCCTACTCTAATCGTTTACGCATTTTAGTTTACCATTTTCCAAAATTTGTTCCATATTCCATAACTTTGAGTTTCCACCGCACTTCCTTCCAGCAAATAACTGATCATGCCCAATAAGGCTCCCCTTTAGTAATTTTATCGAATTAAAACCAAGACAAAACCCTCGAAGACCAACATTCACGAACTCAAACAAGTATCCTAAACCATTTGGTCCCCGTAACATATTCCTATCCCATGCCTGCTTTTTGTCTTTTAGCGAAAGAGTTTTTAACTGAATTTCAGCAATAGGGGATTGTCTAAGTGTTTCCGATGGCCACAGATCTGAGATAGTTATACATTCCTTTTCTGCTCCATCTGCTATAATTTGGCAAATGTGTTCCGCTGGAGGCCAAGCATATGAGCCCCAATATCTCCTCTCTATGTCAGAGGTGAGTGCTATCCACGCCAATTCTGGATTTGAATGGTTGCAACTGAACCAGCCAATACTACTTGATCCATTTAATTTTTTGTGACTACGCTGTATTCCTAGACAGTCATTCTTGCCTCTATCTACATTCTTTAGAAGAAAAGTTTGAGTGCATTTTGTTGTTGTTGCTGATTTTCCTGAAGTGGGCATATACTTAGGCGGACCCTTGGTATTAACACCTAAAAAAATCAAACAAAAGAATAAGGTTTATATATGATAACAAAGA
The DNA here is from genome assembly GCA_030141595.1 of Chydorus sphaericus. NCBI lineage: Eukaryota > Metazoa > Arthropoda > Branchiopoda > Diplostraca > Chydoridae > Chydorus > Chydorus sphaericus. Next base: position 9,773,852 of record CM057929.1, on the reverse strand, counting down.
AAAAAACGAAGGATTCACGTTATTTACTTATTAACTATGCAGTAAAAGTGCTAAATTAAAAACAGATAAGTTAACCTCGTGAATATGAAATGGCGAGTGCAGTGTTTGTCATTTCCCTGGTCAGATTGTTCTTTGCATTTTCTAAAAATTAATCGAAAAATGAAATTAACAACACGGGTTACTGGGAGGGGGGTTTCATTTGAATAACAGAAGGAAAAAGAGATGTTGATTAACTAACGTTTTGGTGTGTAAGTAGAAATGGAGGTTCTCGCTCTCTCTGTACTCTCTCTGTACCGCAGCAAATAAGGGTTCCCTAAATGTAAAAAATAAACAAAATAAAAACAAAACAAAGTCGGTTATTTTCCCAAAAAATATGAGAAAAACTTACTCTGGGACTTAAGATCAATTCCAATTAAATTGTTTTCCGCAATTTCAAGATCGGTACAATTCTGATTGCCTGAATAATCAAAAATCGGTAGGAAAAACCATGTAGTTTCGTATCTCACGAATAGACCATCACATTTTTTGGTAGATAGCAGTACTTTCCCAGCTTTTCCTTTTTTGTATTTAATAGGACCATGCAGACATAGACCAGAATGAGCATTCACAAGTTGACCTCTACTATTCATTTCCCATAGCCGAGCTGGGTCGCTTTCCAGTTTGCTCCGATAATCTACTAGTGAAATAGTTTCAGAATTGCTCATTAAGCATTTCTTTTCACCATAAGCCTGGCAGATTTGTATCGATCTTGGTTTATATTTTGATCCCACATTCAACCACCGTTGTTCAGGTTGGTTTCTATCGCATACTGACCATACGAAACTAAATTTTTCTTTTTCGGAATATTTCAGCTGTAGACAATATTCGTCGTAGGAGTATTCCTTGAAGAAGAAATGAGGATGGCAATTGAGCAAATATTTAAAGTTGTGATTAACCACAGTAGCTGACTCAGTAGGATTTTGCAGAGATGGAATAGCGACACATTTTTGGCTATTGCTCTCGTCATTGATCGGTTTAAACGACCACTTTTTTGTAATGCTCGAAATTTCATCTTCACATAGCGCAATAACCAACATACCTAAGATATAGGGAGGCTTTTGGTCCAAAGGAGGTGAAATATGTCCCAGGCATAGACTTGATTCTGCATAATTCACAATTTTACCCGAATCCTTTTTCATTTTCCATAGTTGAGCTGGGGCAGCTTGTAAAACATTATGATATTCTTTTAAGAAAACATAACTAAATCGAGCTCCAGCTATTTTTACGTTGGTAGGAGTCAAGCAGGTCATATAGTCATGAAAATGACAAATTTGTATAATTTCAGGGTCGTGTTTTGAAACGATCTTAACCCATTCTTGTTCTTGATTTGTTTTATTGCAAAACGTTAAGTCAAAGAGGCCTCGTGCTTCTTTTCTATTTGATTCTTGTAGACATTTCATATCATTTATGTCTCTTAAATGAAAAGCTGGTAGGCAATTATTTGAATCATCCATATTATTATCTTTCACTACTATTGCAGTTACTGAGGTTGTTTCTGTACTTGTAGAACTTGAACTTTCTTCTAAAATTTTAAGAAAAACATAAGTTCGCATCTTATTTAGGAAGAAGAATAAAAAATTTTATATTCAAATCAAATACCATTTGGCAAGGTATTAGAAGTGTCATCTGTACTACTTATTTCAAAAAGTCCATTCTCCGTATAAGCTACAAGCATCAATAAATAAGTTGTATTCAGTTTTTTCTATTTAAGTAGCATACGTACTTTGACTTTGTCTGTTTGACATGATGTCATCATCCAAAAAATGAATAAATCCAATCCGATCTCCAAAAAGATCTAAAGGAACCAAATAACAGCACAAGATAAAAAAATCTATTATAATTCAACACATGCGACTATACTTTTGCTAGCTCCTGGTGGCAGTTTAAATTGACAAAAGAAGACGGAAAATCGGCCGGAAATATCACTACCGTTCACCAAGTAATAGCCGTTTAGTGTATACTTTAATTTCCTTATATCGTCACAGTTGGCTGGATTACTGTTGAATTGTTGGACGTCTTGTTTTTTAGTGTTATTTTTTTCTTCCCCATCACTGTTGAAAAAATAAAATACATGTTTTAAAAATTGCATTTGTCCATATGAGATTGTAGTTGATAAAAGACTATGTTACAATAAGAGTTGAAGAGGAATCAATCTTGCAGGCCTCTTTTTTCTCGCCACAACTGATGTGCTGGTTTCTTTTTCAGTGCCTTCAGTGTCCTTATCAAGAGCTATACATGAATGTATCATATATAATGTTAACATGCATATTTTAAAATGTAGCAAGGGAAAATATAAATTACATTTCAGCTGTCCAGTCACCGCTTCATTTTGATGCAAACTGATGAAGCCAAGAAGCTCTTCTTTAGCAGCTGGATTGAAATAGTTTTATTTCATTCAAAAATTTTTTCATTTACCAATATTATCTTTTCAAATATACCTTCATTTTCTTCCGGGGGAAGCTGAAATCGACAAAGAACAACTTCAATTTGATTTTTTATTTTCGCTCCGTTCACCAAATAATAGCCATTCAAAGTGTAACCAAGTTTTCCTAAATCGATGCAGTTGGTAGGAGGACCGTAAAATGGTTCTGGAATATTTTGGACTTTTGAGTTTTTCTCTCTTCCACTGTTCTCATTTTAAATTTAAAATATTAATTATTGGAGTTTAAAAACTAATATCTTTATAACTACATACTAAAGGAGCTGCAATGGAAGTAATCGTCCAGGTCGTTTTGATCTTTCGAGATCTATTTCATTCATAATAGTATTCACGCCGAATTCCTCGAATGTCTCAATAGATCTACGTTGTTGTATCTTATTTAAGTTGGGATTGAGAATAATTAATCCAATGCGCTTCTCTTTGACTATTGGTACGAAACGAAAAGAATACTTGACTTAAATCGAAAATGATAATAATTGAATCATTGTTATTCCCTTTTATACCTTCTTTAACTCCACTGGGGTTTCTGAAGAGGCATTCAACTACTTCAACGTTGCTGTTGTTAGACGTGGCATTTCCTTTAACCAAGTAAAACCCATTTCGTGTGTAACCAAGCTTTAACAATTCCTCGCAGCTCGTGGCAGGGCCATAAAATCGCGTATTGGTTATGTTTTTCTCTTCCCCGCTGCAGAAATGAATAACAATAGCATTATTACATAATTTAGAAGAAAACAAAGAACAAATAAAAACAAAAGAATATAATTAGTACAAAAAAAGTAAATTATTGTATTCTTAGAACCAAATATAATTACAGAATCATTTTCAATGGTAGTAATCGAGCAGGTCTTTTTGGTCGCTCGAGAACGCTCTCTGCCGTTTCTTTTTCAGGTTTCTGGTCATTTGAGCCGGTTTGGTCACCTACTGTGCATTTATCAAAGTTTTCTGAAGAACTATTTTCAGTGGCCTCTGCGACTGGTAATTTGTGATTAAAATAAATCTGGAGTAAAAGCATTAGCTTAAAGAGCAGTCTAATAGTTTTAAAATGTGGTTTCCCCATTTCTTCTGAAAAACAGATAGGGATGCGATGGAATGTTTTTCAAGTTGATACGTGGAACTCGACGGGTGAAAACTCAAAACTGCAAAGGAAAAATACATATCTCAGAATAAACAGGCTATTTACTTTTGCCACGTATATAAAGTGTGATTGGGTAGTCAATTCATCTAACGTAAATGTACTTAATATAATATGAATCATTTCTATCTGATACTAGTTTTTAAATATTGCCAATAAACAAAACAAAAAAGAATCGAAACAAAACTGATGATGTTGAAAAATATTTGATATGATAAGAACTTTCGTTTTAAAATAAAAATATAATTTGAAATATTTCATAAAATATTTGGGAAAAAAGGTTTTATTATTTTAATTTTAATTAATAATTGAAATAATGCCGGGATTTTCATTTTTCATGGTTATGAATATATATTTATTTAATAATTCTATTTCAAAGATGTAATTAAAAAAAAAATACGTTTTTGTGATTTTCTTTGATGCGCTACTTAAAACGTTACCAAAGTCGATGATTTAATTACTTATATTTTTTTGTAACCATAAGCTTATAAAATGTTTCTTTCATTTATTATTTGAATTTTTAAATTAAATGTTACAAAATTATTTTGTTTACAAGAGTGAAGCCATTTTTTATGATTTATCAACCGTGTCCATGACTTTAATTTAGTTAATTAGTTATAATTGATTGAATTTCATGATAAATTTTGAGTAGCCATTCGTTATCACTAAATTGAAAGTTCAGATTTTTCAATCTGAACTGGGTGATAAAAATAATAAAAAAATTTGAATTTGAATCAGTTCCATTTAATTTTAGCAACAGTGTACCTAAGTCATGAAATATATTGATTAACTTACGATCTTAAGTGTGGATGGTAGTGATAGCGGTGCTCGATTTTTCCGTGTTTGGAAGTAAAATAACGTTTGCTATGATAAAAATAAACGATATAATAACCAAACAGAAGAAAGGCGACAGTGTAAAGCTGTTTCAAGTTTGATACGTGGAACTCGACTGATGAGGCAAAATAACATATACACATCTATACCCAGAGTCTCTGTTCCACGTATTTAAATTGGGTATTCGATTTAAATAATGTATATTTTTTTACGTTTTCCGTTTCCACTACTACAGCCAATGGTTCATTAGTTTTTTTATTCGTATAAATCCGTTAACCTTTTTTTATTAAATAAATTTATTTTTAAAAAATGACGGAGAATTGTTTGGTTTTTTTGTATTCAGGAATTTTTTTTTAAATAAAAATCTTGTATTACGAGAGGTCTTCTATTCGTAGACGGATTAAAGCTCGTGAAATGGCGAGTGCGAAACATTTAAGGACGATTTTTTGCGAAAACCAGAAGCTTTTAAGGAGGACTTTGCGGAACAAAATAATAATTTTTTGTAAATACTGTCTAGTGATGTTTTGAAAAAAAAATGTATTAAAAAATTCAATTCAATTTCAACTTACTACCTCATATATACCGGTTAGTTTTTCCCTCTGTCTTCCTGGTTTCTGGATAAAGGGTAAGAAGGGCGTCGTATAAGTGCAGCCAACTCACCCAAACTGTGGTAAAACTATACGAGGTACGTCTTTCTTTCATTTATTAGGTACTAAATAACTAAAATACTAAATATGCTTAATATAAAGAAATGTAGGCTGCGTATAGTTGTGGATATATGTTTGTTAGGTACATAATAAATAAATGTTGTGGACTTAATTCCACTTTGAATAACAAAATGAAAAACAACATCAACATTAACAGTTTTCCCCCAATTCATTTAGTTATTTATTTTTTCACATAATAGCATTTAAAAAAGTAGAATATAGGGCAGTATCTTCCCAGATTTTCATATATAGTTTTAATATTTATTCCCCCCCCCCCCCCCCCCCCTCTGATTATTCTCCCCTTAACTGATTTTTATATTTATTTTAATTTTCACTCCGGAATGCTGTGTGGCAAAACAAAAGTAATAATTTATAGGGTAGACACTGTATAGTTAGATATTACAAATATAAATTATAAGTTTATGATTCGTACTCGCATTTGTGTTTACCATTTCCATGTAAAACTGGCGTCGAATACCATTGCACCGCTGAGCTATTATCGCATTGTTGAATTGAGGATTGCGCATTGAGGAAATAATCTATCCTGTCCATCAGCAAGGCTCTTTGATTTGATTGAATTATTCCAACCCAGACAAAAACCTTGATGGCCAAAGTTCGCTAACATATAGACGAATATTAGAGAGTTTGTTTTAATCGATTCCTCCGATAGCTGTAAATATTTTAACTCCCATAACTGCGTTTTATCTTTAGCGGAAAAGGGTTTTGACTGCAATATAACTGATTTTGCAGACTTGGCCACCTTATTCGAAGGCACTGAATGAGACATGGTTATGCATTCCTTCCCTGCTTCTTCTGTAATTTTGCATATGTGAAATAGCTTCACATTTTTAAAACCAGACATCTCTTCTTTATTTTGAAGCAGTACCCATTGCAGCGTTTTAGTTGAAAAATCGCAATTGGACCAGTCGATACTCCCTACTTTTTCATTTGATCCCTCTGAATTACGGCTGCGTTTGATTCCTAGGCATTCACTCTTCTCGTTCTTCAAAAGATAAATTGGTTGACACACCGACAACGTTTTCCCTGCAGGAATATACTTAGAGATGGCTAACTTGCTCTCCGAACCTAAAAGATAAATACATTTTTTAAAATTTTATAGCCTACTTGGATTCAATTAAAAATATTCTGAACATTATTGGTTGAATTCGGTTTTTTATATACATAAGCATTCAATTTGCACAAGTTTTCGGGAGCGTGTTCCCGCTGAACGCGTTCATGTCAATTTTTCTACTGACTCTAACCTTGATTCTGTTTCAAGGACTTTCGGACTAAATAAACTTTAATCACGAAAACAAACTTAAGGTCTTCGTCGCAGTCACTATCTCTGTAGTCTGTACGAAGTAGATTAAAGCCAGACTGTAAGCCAGTGTTTGCCGATTCAAATTTGAATTATTTAAAAATCCTGTATCAATTAATAACCAAATTTTAAATCGTAAATCGATACAAATCGCATCAATTTAAACAGATTCAAGGAAGCTTCAAGAAACACATGGTTAATAGAATAGGTATGGATTCGTCTGTTCGGGCCAATGTCCCCCTTTGAGTGGCCATGTTGGTCGCAATTTATACAGGGCTCTATGGCAGAATCTGTATTTTACTCTATTTTACATCCAAACTTTAAAAAAGGAGACAACACAAAAGAAAAAATGGGTTTTAAATTCCTATCTGCTCCATAGCAATAAAATTCCTCGTTATATTATTTTCACGGTATCCGCAAAAAAAAGCTTTTCGCCATAAGCCCCGTATCGACCAACATGGCCGCCGTTCGCGGGTTAAATTTTATAACATAAATTTTCATACCTACCCTATTAAAAATTGGAATATTACATACGTTTTCTTAGTTTATTTGATTTTGTCTAAATATAGTCATTAAATCGGAATCGCAGGATTTATTGCATTTGCGTTCTTACTTTTCTCCCCCCCCCCCCTTAAAAATTCATAATATTACGCTTTGAATCGTGGATCTTGAATCTAAATTCGTCAATTAATTCAATTGAATCTGAATGTGAGTCGAAAATAGCTTCGAAGGGGCACTGAATCTTGAATCCCGAATCAATTTAAAAGTCAAAATATGGTTTGAATCCCCTACACTGTTGTGGGTACGGGTGTATTTTTGGTCTAGGTTTCTGTGTTGTTTTGAGTAATGATAGAAGAAAAGAGATGTATTGATTAACTCACGTTCTGAAGTGTAGGTGGTAATATCCGTGCTCGATCTCTCTGTAGTCCTACTTATTGGCAGAAAAATATTGTTTGCTATGATACAAAATACAATAAATAAAATTATATCAAATTCGTAAACCAATTAAACATTTTATATTATTCAAAACAATAAGGCCTATCTTAAAGAAAACTTACGACGGTTGCCAATCAAATTTTTCTCGAAAATTTGAAAATCGGCGCATATTCGATGCAGATCTGAATCATATAAAGGTAAGAAAAACCATTCCTTGTATGGACTTGCAGGACCTTTGCATTCTGTGGTAACTAGTGCCATTCCCACATTTTTCTGTGTTGGTAAACTATTATCCATTAGGCATAACTTAGAGTCAGCATTCTCAAGCTGACTTAAACTGTTCATTTTCCACAGTTGAGCTGCGTTGTCTTCCGCCGTGCTCTTATAATTAATAAACGAAGGGACGCCTTTATTGTCAATTAAACATTTCTTTTGATGAGCACTGCATATTTGCATCCACCCGGGTCTCTTTTTTGATCCAACGTTCACCCATCGTTGCTCTATTTGGTTCTTGTTGCATTTTGACCAGTTGAAAACAGCATTTTTCCCGTCATAATTTATCTGGAGACAGGAATTGCCGGAAGAACTTTTCTTGAAATAAAAAGTTGGCTGACAATAGAACGAATTATTTGAGTTCACATTAAACATAGCCGATTCCGTAGGATTCTGTTTAGGAAAGTCGGTGCATATTTCGCTATTTTTCTTATCATTGATTGGTTTAAATATAAAATAATTTGGTATGCTCGGTATCTGATCTTTACATGGTGCGATAACTAGTAAGTTCAAGTAAGAATCTGCTTCAAAGTACCCAAGGCACGAATCTGATTCAGCATAATTTAAAATTTGTCGATGATTACTAGTTATTTTCCACAGATGATTAGCTTTTACATTGTCGCTGGCTTTTACATTGTTATGATATACCGTTAAATAAACATATTTCACGCGAGATTCATCTTCGGTTTCGTTAGAGGAAGTTAAACATTTCACATAACCAGCATCAAAAAGACATATTTGCATCATCTCAGAACCGTCTTTTGATCCGCTCTTGACCCACTGTTGCTCTTTTTGTGTTTCGTTGCACTTTTCCCAGCTCAATATACCCTTTGTCCCTATATGACTTTTTATTTGCAGACAAATAGGACTCGTCACCCTGTGCTTTAATTGAAAAGTTGGGAGGCAAGTGAATGAATTCATATTATTGTTATTCGTTGGGCCAAAAGATGTTTCCTCTGTAATAGTGTAACTTTTTTCTTCTGTGGTTGCTTTGAAAGAAAAGGTGTAATTGAAAAAATAATAAAATAATAATTGCATTTAAGTAACCTACATTCTAGCAAAATAGTTGAATGGTCAGTTCTACTGGTTGAAGAATGACCTGAGGAATCTTCGTTTTCAGGTATGCCAGTGAAAAAATATTATATGAATTTATATATTGAATTTAAAAACCATAAAACATATTCTTACTTTCTGTTTCATTTGCTTTTATCTCACTATCTAATAAAGTGATGAATCCCAGAACATAATTACATATAACAGAACATCGTTTTTTGAAATTGAATGAAAAATAAATGAAAAGTAAAAAAGCAATTAAAATGTCCATTAATTAGCAATTATTTTAATGTTATCCAAAATTTATCATTTAACTTTTATACAATTATTTAAAAGATATACAAAAGATATCTCCAAATTATGACAAATGAAGTTCCTTACTTTTAATTTATTTTTATGTATAGCTTGTTAAGCACGATCGGACTTTAATATTTATGAGCTGGCCAGTTTAATTTTTCATCTTCGACTGTTGCCTACGTTAACATTTGAACATATCGATTGATAGCCATGTGATTAAACTAAAAACGAATAAAAATTTTCATCAAATGGCAATTATCTTTATATTATCCAAAGGTTATCATTAAACTATTATTATATAATTATTAAGATATAAAGAAAGATATCTCCAAATTATTATGTATAGCTTGTTAAGCACGATTGGACTTCAATATTGAAGAGATTGTCAGTTTATCTTCGATTGTTGCCTACGTTAACATTTGAGCATATCGATTGATATAGCTATGTGATTTTCACCAGTAAGAAATTTCCAACCAAAAAGTGGGGATCTTTCTTCACCAGTTTCGTGAAAACCATGTTCTGTGATGTTTTTTTCCAAACTGTACGGCATTTTTTTTATATGTAACAAAGTGTGTTGGTTAAAACTGTATACTTTCCAATATATAATCAATTATTTCGATATTTGGATACTTATTACTGAGTTGATTAAAAAAAAAAAGATTTGTAATAAATTATGGCCAAAGCCAATTACCAATACTTCTTGTATTTTGTTTTTGAACACCAGTTGAATGTCATTTATAGAACAAGTAAGGATATGATCATCTTTATTTTAATTAAAATACACCTTTACCATGCACAGCACAATGGAAATTTCGTACTGAAAATAATATGAAAATATTCCATTATAATTAAAATCAAAATTTAATTTATGTTAATCTTTCAAATATTCTATCTCGGCCATTGCACACAGGGCAAAGTTATTGTCGTCTCGCACCGATACAAAGGACCATTTCTGTAACTTACTACCAATGCGATCCATTCTAACCATAAAATTTCCAGCATCAGGTGAGGAATTTGAATAGCCCGTTAATTTCAATCCGCCTATATTATAATTATCAAGCGTTTGACCATTCATAATCCATTTCTGACTAGATGCTAGACGTCTAAATGATTCCAATGACACAACTGCTTTTCCATCAGCACTTTTATAACTAGTAGATACTGTCAACACTTTGTTCTGATTGGAGCTGGCTATATGCATCCCGGAATATTTTGGAGTTATTATCTTTACCCAATGTTGGTCGATCGCAAAACTATCACATTTTGATAGAAAAAGCATATTTTCTTTTGAAATTTCCAGACAAGTATCTTGCTCTTCATTTTTCAATAGATATATTATATTATTTGGATTGCATTTAGGTTGTTCTTTCTTTATAATTGGTGTAGTAGAAGGAGCAGTGGAAGCAGTAGTGGAGGGGATGGTGGGAGAGATACTCGAAGGAATAGTGGGAGAAGTAGCGGAAGGAGTATTTGAAGTAGTAATGGAAGGAGTAGTAGACGAAAAATCAGCAATCGAAGGAGTAGTAGAAGAAGAACTAGAAATAGAAGTAGTAATGTAAAGAGTAGTAGAAGAGGTAGTAGAAGTAGTAATAGTGGAAGGAGTAGTAAAAGAAATAGTAGAAGTAGTAGTAGCAACTGTCGGAGCAGCATGAGGTGATGTCACAATTTCTGCTATTGTAATCATATAAAAATAGTAAATATACCGATTCATATTTTACTCATACTAAAAATCAATTTCAATAACTTTTATTTTTAAAAAATAGTTCAAATATAAAACTGCGACTTTCAAATATTCGAAAACTCTTACCAATAATTGTTGGCGTTGATACCAATGTATTTATTTGGCCATTTTCTTCCGTATTATGTTTTGTTTTTATTTCAAGCTCAGGGAGCTTGCAGTAAATAATATTTATTATTTTAGTGGTAAGCCTTAGCATGTAGAATCCATCCAGATTATGTCCAATTTGTCTAAGTTGTTTGCAAGAAGTGGGCCCTGCGCCATTCTCGTGTACTGCATTCATAGTGATTTCATCATCACTCATTTCAAACTGTAAAATTTCATGTAATCTAGAGTAATAACAAGAGCATGGCTGACTTCCGGTGCCTTTACAAAATCCTGAATCGCTATTTGACGAATCCCCATTCACTTTCGAGTTGGGTGAGCTGTTATTCATATATTCTTTTCCAGCTAGCAGCGACTGTTTGAAATCACAAAAAACTATTTTAACTTTGTGGGCATTCATACGAATTATGTAAAACCCGTTGAATCTATGGCCAATTTCTTTGAGATCATCACAACTGGTGGGCCCCAACAGGCCGTTTTCACAGTATATGTCAGTTTCTGTGGTTTTATGACTTCTCAAATTGACTGGTGGGATATCAGGATAATCAGGATGTAAGAAAGTGCATGGTTGACTTCCGAATCCCATACAAAACTGAAGAATGTTTTCTATCCCTATATTGCTCTCTTTTGAAGAAGGTTTCAAAGTTGTTTGTGTCTTTCTACTGATATTTTCAGGGTTTGCATTGAAATTGCAGTAGATTGCTTTTACTCTGTTTGCTTTAAAACGAACCAGGTAGAATCCTTCAAGGACATAGCCAACAGATTGAAGATCTTCACAACTTGCAGGTCCTGTACCATTTTCACTGGACGCATTTTTGGTGATTTCATTGGCGTCGAGTTGAAATAAAGTAACGCTAGGGTGATCAGGGTAGTAGCAAGTGCATGGTTGAGCCCCTAAGCCACTGCATATCTTTTTAAACTGTGGGGATGTTGCATTTAGTAACGTTGTTGAACGTGTGTTTCTATCAACATGCAGATTGGTTCCGAAGCGTAACTCTTCATACAATTTTTGTTTTTCAGTTTCATGTGATTCATCTTCTTTGTTTTTCTGCTCCTGATTAAAAAGAAACATAATATTATTGTGATAGAAATAATTATGTTTAATCTTTTTCCGTTGAAACTTTTATTGCCACACTTTTTTACTTGTGGCTTAAATTTTTTTGTTCTATTTTTTTGTCGTAATCCAATTGGAATTCGTTAGTTATAAAGTGAAAGATGATATTAAAAATTTTAAACATTCTGGATGCTGTTGGATTTTTTCATGATTCAAATTTTTACTAGCAATATTTCTAATAATATCGGCTTAAATTTTGTGGCTTAAATTTTGTTGTTCGATTTTTTGTCGAAATCCAATTGGAATCCATCAGTTAAAAAGTGAAAGAGGATATTAACATTTTCATACATTCTGAATGCTGTTTTATTTTTTCATTATTCAAATTTGTACTAGTAATATTTCTAATATTTAATATCGAATAAATTTAACTTATGATACAAATTTAAACGAGGTCTCCTAAAAAATTACGGCTCTTATCTCAGAGTATTTTATATTTTTTGAACAGAATAAACCAAGCGTTGCATTCGTTTCCGTTTGTATGTCATTATTAAATAAATATATAAAATATGAAATCAAAGTTTGAATAAGTTTTCTGCTTCTCTACTAAAATATTGGCCAAGAAAATCGAAGCACGAGAGTTAAATAAAGTTATAGTAAGTGAAGGCGTATTTTTGTTTTAGTTTATGTTTCTGTTATTTTGTGTCTTACATTTGCTGTATTTAATTTATTCGTATTTTAAATTATCAGATACGTCCCTTATTATTGTATACAAACAAAAACAAAAAAAAAGTTGTACGAAAGAAAATATGAAATACCGAAGTTTGCTGTCCGAAATCCCTTAATAAGGCCACTTGAAAATCAATTCTAAGAATTAAGACTAGGACGACTGGAAACCATCCAGATAGCTTCGTCATTTTCGAGTGAAAACTAAAGGATGAAAAAAGAGTACTGCTTTTGAATATTTGCTCGTTCTATTTTTTTTATTAATCAAATAACTTTCCTAACTATAAAAATTATAATAAAAATAATGAATATATTTTAAATATTCTATATTTTGTATTGTGTTTTTATTACCTTTTATATGTTCAACACAATCGAAAATGGGAACGGATTGGAAGCTGAGATACAATATGATTCGGTAAATAAAGTTTTAATTTAAAATTTAAGCCCATTCCAAGCATCTACTTTTACTATATACGTATCCAGAAAATTAGAATGGCTAAAAAACGGGATTTTTTTTTAAAAGTAAACGAAACATTTTCTGCATGATTGCTGCCGTTAAAATAAATGCATATTAAACATGCAGACATCAATAACAGATTTTTGGTATTTGACTTACTATTTTTTCATTTTACTCTTGAGGGAGAATTTTTTAAAGGTATATATCTGGTGGTTCGTGATACACCGCCTCAGCCAATGAACAACAAAGAAATTCCCAAATGTTAAATTGTGTATTTTGTCCCGGCTAGATTTTACAAACTTTTTCTTTACAATATCGCATTTTTATTATATTATTTTAGTACAAGCGATATACCTCATCGTTTCAAAATAAATTTGTAGTTATTTGCAAATCAGAACTGTATATTTTGTTTTGAAATGTATGTTCCAGATTGGAAATAACTTGCCATTTGAATTTTACTTATTACCTTTTCTATTTTCATGGAAGTGAAAAAAATATATATTCAGATTTCTGTTTTTTATTAAATTCTATAAAGATGGTTTGCCAGATTGAATATTAACCAATATATTTAACGCTCCTATATATTTTTATATTTTACTTGGAATGCATTTTTTACCACCAGTCTCGCCCCTAATGGGTACAAAAGACCAATCAAGTGTCTTTGAAAGTTCTCCATTGTTATCACGATCAATGCAACTATTTTTAGCAAATATACGGCCTACAAGTTTAGAATAGCCCAGACAAAACCCATCGTTAACGACATGCCCAGTGTCCATAAGCTTTACCTCCCAAATCTGATCTCTTGATTTTGGTTTATAAGACCATGCACGCACAATAGATGGTCTTTGTTTTGAATCACCAAAGTGTAAAATACTTAAGCATTTCTTTTCCCCTCGAATCAATTGGCATATGTGGTTAAGATTTCTAATTTCTGGATCACTCTTCTTCAGTACTTCATCAGTTGGCACCATGATCCACTGTAAGACAGATTGGTCATTGTTAGGCGAATCACACGAGAGCCAATCAATGCTTTCGATTGTATCCTTTGATCCCGGTACTGGTTGATGTTTGATTATAAGGCAATCAGTCCTGCCCCTCTCTCCATTCTTTAAGTAAAAAGCTGGATAGCAACTCGATAATTCATTGTATTTCCAAGTAGTTTTGTCTATATTATATAAATAAAGAAGAAGAAAAATTATGAAATTAAACTGGTACTCAATTCACATCGAGCGTCAAAACTCGTTTTTAGGGCAAAACTTAAGCTTAACGCTACGCTAGATTAAATTTAACTCGATTAATTTTAACTTTACATTTTCATGAAACTTGGAAAATTGAACCGGGATAACATTGTGTTCACACTAAATTGTTTTGATTTAATACCAAGAGAAAATAGGCTCTAAACTTCCTGTATCATGCGTTCACATCGATTCCATTGAAATGTAAGGTCTTTAGTTTCGGTTCGTTAAAATCAATTTATCATAAGTGAGCGGATAGAATCAGATTAAAACCTGAGTTTTGCCTAAACCATGATCGTTCATACCTAGGTTTATTTTACCGTTAAAACCTATTGTTAATTAAACTTTCCGTTGTGTAGGAAGTACAAAAAGCGAAGCTTTTTTGAGTTTAAATGTTGATTAACTTACCTTTTATAGCCAAATTGTTCATTGCGGTGCTGGTTGTTATTGGTATTTTTGGCCTTGAGGAGATTTCTTGCTCAGCATACGCTAAGTTATAAAAAAATGACGTCATGCAAAAACATAAAGTGTAAGTATTAATTGTTTAATATGAAGTGGGAAAAAAAGTTTCGACATCTATACGTTTTGATCGTGATGGGGTAGTTTGATCGTGAGGGATTTGAAAGTCGGCACATACTCGACTGTTACGTTCATCCATGATTGGCTTCAAATCCCATTGCTTTCCGAGAAATGGCACTTCATTCTCTTCACACTGCGTTGTAAACAGCCACAATCTTGAGCTTTTTTTAACCGTTACATCCGCCAGACAAGTAATATATTCGACATTCATAATTTTATTTGATTGGTTGTTGTTCCATTTCCAAAGCTGAGCTCTGCTAACTTTTGCAGTGCTCTGATAATTTTCTAGCATAACAGAATTCTTGATTTCTTCATCCGTTTGATTAGAAGCGATTAAACATTTATTTTGGCCATTAGCATGGCATATTTGTATCATTCCGGGTCTCTCTCTGGATGTAATTTTAACCCACCGCTGTGCCTTGCCATTGTTATTGCAATTTTCCCATTCAAATATGCTTCTTTCTGGTCCATAGTTGACTGTAAGACAAAGATTGAATTTCGCTTTGGATATGTAAAAAGTTGGCAGGCAGTTTCCTGTTTTATCTTTCATATTGGATTCATCGGATTTCTTAGCATTTTTATCTGGTATATTTAAAAATATACAATTTATAAAATAAGAGGATGAAAAAATAAAGTGTTAAAACTAATTGGTTGAAAATTTAAGCTAATGTATAGTACAGTATAGTGAAAATAAACCAAATATTACTTTTGTTAATTTTAATATATTTATTGAACTTTAATGACCCACGGGAATTGATCAAAACCAATCCAGGTTCCTTAAAAATTCTCTGATTTGCAAAGCTCTTTCTTATGAATTATTATTAAAATCTAACGTTATCCAATAAACCCATTTCAAGTTTGTCGAAAGAAATTGAAACAAATGGGAAACCTCAAAGTATCAATTTAAATCAACTTTTACCTTTTAGAGTACTAGTGCTCATAGCGGTGGTTGGTGGTATTGTTTGCCTAGTGGACATTACAACCGGGGTTGATTGCTTAACATCAACCAAGTCTTGGGAAAACATAAAAGAAGTCAAAGAAAAGTATTTATTGTTCAATATATAATTTAAAATGGGAAAGGCGGTAATATAGTTACGTTTTGGTCGTGAGGTAGTTAGGTCAACAGTAATATCCTCTCTAGGAATTGGAAAATCGGCACATACTCGACTATTTAAGCTATTCGTTATGGGCTCCAAATCCCATTTCTTTCGAGGAGGCGGTACTTCATTCCCTTCACATTTCGTAGTAAAGAGCCATCTTCTTTGCGGACTTGTATTTTCTCCTGTGTCCGCCAGGCAAGAAGCATACTCTACATTCATAATGTGTCGTGATTTATTGTCAAATTTCCAAAGCTGAGCTGAGCTGACTTTTTCTGTGCTTTGATAACTTGCTAGCATGACAGAGTTCTTGATTTCTTTATTCGTTTGATTGGAAGCGATTAAACATTTATGTTGACCGTCAGCATAGCAGATTTGTATTGCCCCGGGTGTCTCTCTTGATGAAAACTCCGCCCAACGTTGCGCCTTGTCGTTGTTATTGCAAGTATCCCATTCAAATATGCTCCCCTCTTGTCTATACTTTACTACTAGACAAAGCTTGTAAATCGCTTTGGACATAAAGAAAGTCGGAAGACACTTTGATTGGTCTTTCCTATTCTGATTTTTTACAACATCGGTTGTAGATGGAAGCCCTGCATCAATAATAAGCAGTTGTAAATGTAAAACTTTACATAATGGAAAACAAAAATGTTAAACTCATATTTACCAGATGAAGTGTCTTTGCTAATGGCTACAGTTGATAATTTCTTTATGCTTACTAGATATAAAACAAATATTTTTTTGTAGTTTTCATTTTACATGTATAACGTTACCATATACATACACTGTTTTTCTTTGGGTATTGTGCGATTAAGAAATAAGTTAATGAATCCCAAATTTTCTTCAGTTACTGCAATAAATTAAACAAACATTTTACTATGTTCCCAGGTATTAAATTTTACTCTTTGTGTTTACCATTAACAACTCCTGGTGGGAGTTTAAATTGACAAAAAACTACCTTAAACTTCCCAGCACTGTTACTAGAGTTCACCAAGTAGTAGCCATTCAGTGTATAACTCAGCATTGCTATGTCATCGCAACCGGAAGGATTTGTATTTATTCGAGAAGACATCTTATTTTCGGCATCAGTGCTACTGTTTTGCTTCAAACTATGTAACAAAATTAGAATTAATAATTCATCTCGAACCGAATGTTTAACTGTTCTTTTTTAAATATATATTACTACGAATATAAGCTTGGAAGCATTCTTGCAGGTCTGTTCTTTCTTCTTCTGCCTTCTGAACTATTACTAGTAAATTTATTTCTACTGGATGTTCTCAATCTCTTTCTAGTAGCTTTAGAATCAGATTTAACGTAAATATGAATACGGTTTAGCATGTACTATTACGACTATTACGTTCAATGCGTCGTAAGTGACGATTCGTCACTATAAGCTGTTCCAAACTGATGAAACCAAGCCGCTCTTCCTTTGGGTCTAAATTGAGAAATAAATTCAATTACATCTCATTTTACATCTATAACATAATGGAATTATTTGCAAAAATATTTATTTCAGTGTTATATGTAACCGTTGTTTTCTCTCTCTCCAGGTGGAAGTTTGAATCGACAAAGGACAATTTCGATTTGGCTGCTAATTTTCGATCCGTTCACCAAGTAATAGCCGTTTAACGTGTAACCCAGCTTTGATAGCTCACTGCAGTTGCTAGGAGGGCCGTAAAATCTTTCCACTTTTTCGCCTTGCTCTTCCAGTTCGTCATCTTTCTTACTGAAACACATTGAACATTATTCTTAGATTCAAATAAATATCTCTGAAAGTGTGAATACTAGAGAAGGTGGAAGGGAAGCAATCTGGCAGGTCGTTTCGGTCGTTCATTATTAAAAGCTGCCACGTCAGTTAACTTTGAGTTCTCCCTAGATGTATGCTCATGACGTGGCTTTGTTGCGTTATTTGTTAAAGATATGAATCCGAAACGTTTCTCTTTGACTATTTAACCATATCAATTAGCAGATCGAGTTTTTTTTTGCACTGAAATCATCTTTGACTTACTTTCTCTAACCCCATTGGGATGTTTGAAGAGGCAATCGACTATTTCAACTTGACTGTTATTGTTTGATGAAGTGGTATTTCCTTTTACCAGATAAAAGCCATTTAAAGTGTAACCTATCTTGAGCAATTCTTCGCAGCTAGCAGCAGGGCCATAAAACCTGTTCTCGCCATCTGTTTGGTTTTTCGCCTTTCCTCTGTCAAATAATAGTGTTTAAAATTAGTAAAGGTTTAAATTTCAAAAGAATATTTAAAAAAATGTTTTATATCAGTCGGGTTACAGAATTAGACTTAATGGTAGCAGACGGGCAGGCCGTTCTGGTCGTTTTAGAATTATGCCATCCACTTCTACTTCAGAGACTTGATCAACACTCGCTTTTGATCCACTATTGAATTTGCAGTTACCATGAGCCGAACACGACTGGTTTTTGGATGCTTCTGTAGTGAAGGTAACATAAAGGTAGAGTTGAAATAGAAGTAATAATTTAAGAAGTAATCGGATTGTTTTAAATATTTCCCCCATTTTTCAAAGGTAAAAAAGAGGAGCGATTGAATTTTCCAGAAGCTCTAAACGTGGAACTCTATATCAACTGCTTACGCCAGCAAAATGCAGCTTATATAAACCAAAATATAGAGCTTAGTAGCTAAACTGTTTGCCACCTGTCATATTCTATATCTTATTTTATTTTTTATTGATATTCGTCATTTCTGTGTAGACCAAGCATCGTGTAGTTTTGTATATACGTATGCAGCATTTCACCAATCAGATGTATTCATAAATTGACTGACGGCTTTTGTAAACTTATTAAGATTTCGGTTTTAATTTTAAAGAGATATTTGTCCCAGATAAAACGCTATATAAAACCTTTTTTAAAAAGAGTTCGATATTTGTTAACAAAGAATTATTCTTAATTCACTCATTGAAAAAATGGAAGCAAGACGAACTAAAAGATTTTAGCTTACGAATAATATTTAGTTTTAAAAATAAAATAAAAAGAAGTATTATTCTGAATTAAAACAACTTTATTGCCAATCAGTGAAATAATAAAATGGGATGATGGACTGTTTTAGGTCAATCAAACCATTTGAAACAAGATAATACTAAAAAATATAGTAACTACATTAGTTATATCCATATTTTTTAAAAACATATTTTCCATGTCTTATACTGTACTGTAAACAAATATAGGCAATTTTCTGCAGCCGTCAGTGTTATAGCCAAGTCAAGATAATGTAAATAAATCATACATATTACACAGTGCACCATTGGGGTTTCAGTGTATTATAAATTCATATTTGATTGAAGCCAATTTACCAATGAAAGTTTTCTTAATTCGTTACAAAACCAGTTTTTTTATGAAAGTTGTTTCGTTTTTCAGTTTTAATTAATTCATCAGTTATACTGTATGACATTTGAATTTTTTTCAAAAATACAAGTTTTGAATCAATAGGTTTTTTTCGGAAAGGAAAATCATTTTGTGTGTCTGCAGCAATTTGCCGTCGTCCTAGATTAAAACATAAAAATAATATCATTATTAATCATGTATTTCCTCAATCAATGTTTTTTTACTCCGATCGATTCCACTCTCTTTTGAGATAAAAACAAAACCAAATTAAAATGATGGTTTATGATTTAAAATAAGGATTTATGATTTCGTCTCAAAATCTGCGGACCTTGCTTACAGCAATTTTCGTTAATAATCAAATAAGGATGTAAAGTAATCTTATGAAGGTTTTTTAAAACAGGAAAACTAATTTTCTTTACATTTACTTTTCTCAAAACAGTTTTCGTCTTACGAATGCAACCAAAACAGTTGTCTTGAAGTTTCAATACGATTCTTATTTTAAAATTTAAAGGCACAGTATACTTTGTATTGATTGCATTTATAAAAGAAACCTTTCGAATGAATTTATTCCCCATAGAAAATATGGTTTTACTTGCACAATAAGCCTACCTTGTTTTTTTTTAACGCTGGGGATACTGGTGAGAGTTCCTATAGTTATTATACACTACCAGCCAATCGAGGAATTTGAAAGCTACCACATATTACTTTGCCATTATTTTTATCAAAGACCGGTTTAATATACCATTGCTTTCTCAAAAGTTGCACTTCATTCTCTTCACATTTCGTAGTAAACAGCCATACTCTCGAGCTGTTTTTAGCCGTTATGTCCGCCAGGCAAGAAGAATACTCGACATTCATAATGTATCGTGATTCAGTGTCCAATTTCCAAAGCTGAGCTGGGCTGACTTTTGCTAGGCTCTGGTAATTTGCTAGCATGACAGAGTTCTTGATTTCTTCATTCATTTGATTAGAAGCAATTAAACATTTCTTTTGACCATCGGCATGGCAGAGTTGTATCATTCCAGGTCTATCTTTGGATGAGATCTTTACCCATCGCTGCGCTTTATCATTGTGATTGCAATTTTTCCATTCAAATATGTTTTTTTCTGGTCCATACTTGACTATTAGACAAAGATTGAACCTCTCTTTGGACAAATAAAAAACTGGCAGGCAAATTGGCGAATCTGGACTATCCTGATTCATTGCAGCTTCAGCTATTTGTTGTAAAATGGATGTAGAATTTAAAGATATGGAATATTCTATTAGTATGTCTTTCCGTCTTTATAGCAGTATTAATGATAATAGCGTAAACAATTATTTTTTACTTTTTAATATTTGTGATGGATTACGTCCTAGTTTTTTAAAATACAGAAACTCTTGGTTTCTCCTCCTTTTTAACTAGTAATAATAGCAATTTTATATTTAACTATACTTAAATGTCATCATTGAAATGATAAATAATTAAAATTAAATAATTAAAATAATTTAAAACGAATTTTAAATTTCAGGTTGGAATTTACAATCATTTTTAATTAAATAGAATGAAAATTAGGTACTTCGGGATTGAATAGTTTCTACTACATTGGCTATGTGATAAAATAAGGTTATTAAAAACATTTTGATTGATATTGAAATAACTACCATTTGCGCCACGTGTTACATCGTTTCCCCTTGATAAGCCTATGCTGAGGCCAATGTGACCTAATCGATTCTCTTGAATCCCTAAACAAGTGACCAAAACAATGCAAACATTTAAAAATGTAAAAAAAATTGTTTTACTATCATTCGAAGTCGTAGTGCAACATACCATTCTTACTGAATTCTTTCCAAGGCTGTTGGAACAGGCAATGTACTACTTCAATCGTCGATGCCCAATTATTTGCAGTGTCGAAATCCTTACTCTGTACCAAATCGAAATCCTTACTCTTTACCAAATAGTATCCATTCAAAGTGTAACCAATCTTCCCTAGTTCATCACAGTTGGTAGCAGGTCCATAAAATTGCTTATTCTTTCCGTCCTTATTAATGTTCTCCCTGTTTTCGCTGAATACAATGAATTAATTAATGAAATGCAACCAGAATGTCTACAAGAATATTATACCCAACAATTGTTGATGAAATAAGTCGGTAAGGACGCTTTGACCGTACTAATGGATTGGTTACAGTTGATGCTGCTTCCAATTGTGCTACTCGGCTTTCCAGTCGGCTAATGGTATTCCTTTCTTCGCCTGCTTTGGTCTTTAAATGAATGATTTCCTTTTCTTGGCGCTGACATCGGTCCTCCATTTGCTCCATTCGTTCTTTCAAATTCCGACAGTCTCCGTCGCAGTGCTTTTCTTCGTGAAGGTTTGATCCAATTTCAAAGGCCTCTACTTTAAATTGGTAATGAAGAAGCAGCACTTGAAACAAAAGTACAATTCTAAGAAGAAATAAAATAGGCTTAAATTGGATTATTCTTTTCATTTCTAAGTATCAACGATGAATTCCGAAGTGAGGAGATTCCAAAAGAAGCAAAGGCGTCGAAAGAGCTCCGTCTGGTGTTTCAAATGGAATGATAAAATGGATGAAAACTAAGCACGTCAGCATGCAATGATGATCTACAACTTTATTGGTCCACGTCAATGTCAGAATTCAGTACTATTGGTGAGAAGAGATCACAGGTTCAAATTCATGTTAAAGTAAATCATCCATTCTACGGAAACGTCCTACATTTTTGAATTTATAAGAAATCGTGTGCACATTCTCACAAGTCTCACACTATTTATGCCTACATTAATTATCATGTGGCATGAAAAAATAACGGGTCGTGTAACATCTAACCTTATAAAGCTGAAGCGGAAACCTCCCGCCCGGCCACGGCTTAAGCTTTCAACTCGCGAAAAAGCAGAATTCTCGACTTTTTAGCAACCAAGAAATCAAGCAAAAAATAAGAATTTTTTAAAAGCTTAGTTTCATTGTCACCAGAAGTTTGTGACGAAAGTTACGAGCGTGGAAAGGTGCTGGCATCGTCTGCAAACCGAGCTCGAGATATGGAAATTAACATGGGCACCCGTTGCCGAATACATTGGACTTTTTCTCGGCTCATAGCCATAGTATTCAGAGCCGGTAGCTCAGTTGGTATCGCACTCAGTTAACTATTGCACACTACTGTTCGGTTCTGAGATTTGATGTTCGAATCTCGCCACGATCGTGGCTAAAAGCTACCGTCACCGCACCTAAGCGCCTGATAGGCGGCTAATGCGCCTAAATCATAGTCCATTTACTCGCTGAAACCTGATACCATCATACGTCTAAAATCCGCGGAATTCTAATGAGACCTAGATCGATTAAATAACCAGTAGTTAATTTGCAGTAAATATTACCACCCTTAACACCACCCCAAAAATCATAAAGCCCAACTTTTGACTCGCAGCTAAAACTTTCTTTAAGCGCCTCTGGTGTCGAGTTTCGAAACTGAGTTAAGTGTGATAGTTCTAAGCTCTGGCCACCAGTGAATCACACTTAAAGTATTTGTTCGACTTAATTTTAAAACTTTCTGATCTATAGTTAATCTACCACCAATTCAAAATCGCTAACAACTTCACAAAAAAAAAATAATTTCCGTGATGATGAAATATTTTAGTGAATATTTTAGTGATAAAAATAGTTTCGTGAAATAAAATGTTTTCAGGGAAATTAAGGCAATTTTTTTAATAATCCTTCAAGGAAAACATTTTAAAAGAATGTTGATGATGTTTTAGAGAGGCTTTAATTTATGAATTTTGATTTACCTTTTTTTTCTTTTTTAGAAAACACCAATGATGTTGGTCTTACCATAAGCCTTTAAATAGATAACGAAACATACTGTTTCAATTAGACTTTTTATTGGGGAAACTAAATCCTTCTGTAATGGAAAAGCTTCTACTAGGATAACTTTAACCAAAGTACTTTAACTATTCATTTTGCAACGAGAAAGTTGAAGTTATGTACTCATTGGCGCGGTGCTTTCTGCATTTTTTTCGGAAAACTTTCTTTATGAAGTTTTCCGGTTCATCTTCATTAAAAAGCTATATCCATTTTCTAGGGCTTTTGCAACGGTAAAGCTTTAACTAAGATGATGGCAATAATTATTCGATGTTGGACCGGAAAGCTTACGCCTTAAGCCACGAGTTTTTCGTTTTATTTTGTTTTGTTTTATAACGGGAAAACTTTAACTATGATAGTAGCTATAATTATTCGATATTTGACCGGAAAGCTTACGCCGTAAGCTATGAGCTTTAAATCATTCCAATGTTTTAAAATGGGGAACTAGATCCATTTCTGCAATGGGAAAGCTTTACCTACGATGGCTTTATCATACGTTGGAACAAGGAAACTGAACCCATATACACATAGGCACAACGCTTTCTGCAACGGGAAAGCTCCCACTATAGAACCTTAACGGCATATTTACGAATTTTGATGACTTTGGATACAGAAGGCATGAAGCAATTTTTCGTCCGGAAGTGTGGTTGGGAAGCGAGATAAACTTTAGCATAGGTAAAGCTCCAACTATGATGGACAAATGAGAAAGCTTCAATGTTCCATACCATATCTTAGTGGCTACATTTAGGCTTACTCCGGGAAGAATTGAAAGCTTTAGTGCATTGGTACTATGGTAGTATTATGATTTTTGAATTTATTTTATTTTTCGTCTGCTCCACCCAAAACAGCAATTAAAACAGCCGAGTTGGAGGAAGTGGTGCAGTCACCTGCTCCAAGTGCTCTACAGGTTGATGGCTCAGCTACCGAAAGCGCTTCTGAAGCTGTAAACAAGTCGCCGGCTAAACGTTCAGCACCTGCTGATGGGGTTGATGATGACGGAACTAAACCGAAGAAGAAACAAGATCACACTTTGAAAGTTTGAATCCAGCTCCTCCACCGTCCCAGTCAACGAGTGAACCACAACATCTCATCGATCACGAGACTGCACCATTTGTACCAGAAGCATTTGATTTTAGTGTATTAGTGGAAGCGGGAATGAAAATTGGTTTAGACGTCCAACTTTTGGATCCACAGACTTTCCTTTCCGAGCTAATGGCCATAGGTAATTTGTTTTTTTACCTAATATTGGGCCAATAATTTTACTTTGGGATTAACTTCTATCATACCAACAATATTGTTTACTTATTCTGAGATAATTAATGGTTTTAATCTATTTACAGGTGCTGATACTGATTCCAGCACGAATCCCTACATCTTTTTTGCGGATCAAACGAACCATTTCACACAAAGGATCTCCCGATAAAAAATAAAGAGGAGCTGAAGGCGTTTGAGCGGAAAATGGCTTCTTCACCAAAGGCTCGCTATCAACTGGCAAGTCAATGATAAATAAATTCAGAATTTTCTAGTATTGGGGAAGTAATGGGAACAACCTGCATTATCGAGAATAAAAAAGAATTTCTAGACCTGGGACAATACCGACTAGCCATTAAAGCCACTAGATAATAATGGGAAAATATACGTATAACCTGCACTATCGAGAATCAAAACAATATTTCGAATCCTGGTGCAATACCGGCTAGCCAATAAAGCCACTAGATTCGTATAATTGTTTTCCTGTATTGGCTCAATACTATTTACAAAACCTCATTTTCTTTAATGGGGCAATATAAAATAATCCATTCACTATCCCAAAATGTAAATTACTTCATTTCATTAAGAGGACCAGTATTTATCTGCCAGTTTATATCGAATCATTTATAAATGCTTGTCACGGAAAGTATTATTGCTCCAAGATTCACCCGGTGTGCGATTCAGGTCTAAGGAAGTATTGGCCTGCCGTTATCTAACTAAGCCGGCCCCTTAAATGGTTTTGCTACCCGGGATATACATTTTTTTTCATTCTGATAGAACGATGTGGTTCTTTCTTTAGCCTATAACAGCATAAAATCATCGTCGGCTATGTATTGATATGTAAGCTTGCTAGCCTATGAATTTGATGGCATTCAAATCTTTATGGTGGGTCTTTGATCATTAGTTGTACTTTGTCGAATACTGGCAATACTTAATAATTTTACTCGGAATTTTTATAGTTAATGAATATAATAAATGTACGTGTGGTGCCTAAGTCGCTCATATCGGCACGAATAGGCGTAATTTTTTGGTATTATTTCTGTTTTCTCTTCATAATGAAATCTAAGCAATGACCTAGATTTAATTTTTTGAAAATAAATACTGGTTAAATTATCTTCATTCCCAAACAAAATTTTGTATATTTTTCATTAAACCATAACATGAAAAAAAAACAAGTTAAATGTGCAAATAAGACAACGTGTTTCTTAGGTTTCTTTATATGCCTACAACAGATAGTTTGACACACACAAATTCACTGCTACAAATCACCATTTTCCCACATAGTGCTGAATACAATCAATATTAAAAATTATTTAAAAATTAATAGTATTTATTTTAAAATAGCAAACACATAACGCAGTTTATTTTAACGCGCTGAACCACACATGATGTCATCGTAGGCGTCTTTGACCGGCACGAAAGACCAAGACTTATAATTATTAATTGGAAAGCAGAACTCAATTCTAGCCATCCAATTATTACCTGCCTGATAGCTTGCTAGGCATGATCCATAGAGAGAAAAACTAGAAATCTGCTTTGATTTATCATAATTCCATGCCTGCTGCTGGTTGGAATTACTTGCATACGGTGTCAAAAGTATATCTGCTCTCCCATTACCTGGATTTTTTACTGGAGCGGTTAAAGCTTTATTCTCGTGGATATTTACTAAAATCCATCCGTAAAAATTTAAATTAAAAAATTTCATCCAATGCTGTCCCAAAGTGAAGTTATCACATTTTGATAGAGACAGGCTATTTCCATTAACGAGTTCCAGACAATAATCTTGCATTCCATTTTTCAAAAGATATACAGTATCATTGGGATCGTCACATTTCAGCTTATTTTTCTTTGCAGTGGTAGTAATAAGAGATCCTGTTGGAATTTAGGAAGAGGTCAAAAGAATCAACAAAATTAAATAATTTATGACCATAGAGTTAAAAAAAAGTATAAAGAAACATTTGAAATAATAATATTTTTAACACTTTCAAATATCGTGAAATGGCAGAGTATTACCAGATAATGTTGTTGACGGCGTTATGGTACTTGATTGAATGTTTTTACTGTTTTTCGATTTTCTTAATTGTTCATCAAACTTACAGTAGACAGTTTTGATTATTTTAGAATTGAAGCGAAGCATGTAGAACCCATCCAGAAAGTATCCTATGCGTTCAAGTTCTTCACATGTTTTAGGCCCCGGGCCATTCTCATCCATCGCATTCCTAGTGATTTCGTCGTCGCTTATCTCAAATTGGAGGGTGTTGGGAGAATTTGAATAGTAGCAAGAGCAAGGCTGACTTCCAGTGTTGCTGCAAATTTGCTTGCCATTATTTGGTGATGCTTCGTTAGCATTTTTTAACAATGTTCGGTTTATTCCGATGCTATCCCTACCATTATCAAGCTCCTGATTAAAATCGCAATAGACTATTTTAACCTTATTGCTATTCCGACGAATTATGTAAAAGCCTCTCAATACATGGCCGATGAGTTTTAGGTCATTACAACTTGTCGGTCCCAATACGCAATTCTCGCAGGAACCATTACGCTTAGTGACTTTATTACTTTCGAAGTTGAATGGTGGAATATCTGGATAATCGGAATATAAGAAAGTGCATTGTTGACTTCCTGGCTTGTTACAAAATTTAATATCTTCATCACGTGTTCCTTTTTCGTTTATTTGTTTGATAGAAGACTTTGTTGCTTCTTTTTCTTTATTTATATTATCAAAAGTTTGATTGAAATCGCAAAATATTGCTTTGACTCTGCTTTCTTTAAAACGAACCATGAAGAATCCTGCTAGATTATAATCCTTAGATTGAAGGTCTCTACAGTTCGAAGGCCCTGTACCATTTACTTTAGAGGCAGTTTTAGTGGTTTCATCGGTGTCGAGTTGAAACAGTGTGACGTCGGGATGATCAGGGTAGTAGCAAGTGCATGGCTGACTTCCGAAACTTTCACACAGTTGTTTGATTTGTGTTTTTGATACATTTTTCAATAAGAAAGCGCGCTTTTTTCTAATTACTTCATAATCGGTTTCTTGTTTCAATAGTTCATATTTATTGTTTTTCACAAGTTGCTTCAAAAGTTTTGGTTGTGAGAATCCATGTTCCATATTTTTCGATTCCTTTATTCAGAAAAAGAGGAATTCTATAATTAAAACTGTGTTTTTTATACAACTGTATCAAAATAAAATCCTTGTTGAATTGGGTTAATTTTATGTTCAAATAAAATAATTTTTTTATAATGCTTCCTGCCATAAAGAGAGTTTGAAAATTGAACTATTTTGAATTATCTAGATTGAGTGGACACGTTTTCAAAAAATATAAACATATTCCTTAAATTAATTTAATTTAATTGAAAAATAGTTATATTGTATGATTTATATACAACAGTCAACTTAATAATAGTTTATACAACATGAATATTTCAAACATCAATTTATGTACAAGAAGTCTATTGCTGCCTAGTGAGCCTAAAGTTTTTGTGCTCATTTCACGAATCATTATTTTTAATGATCTGAAGTAAAAAGCATTAAGAGGAATGTAAAATAAAATACCGAGATTTGGGATCCTGATTCGCCTAATACAACTTCTTTACATCGCATTAAGGAGAGGAAGAAGACTAGAAACCATCTAGGTAACATCGTCATTTTTCAGTGGAAAACAAAAAACTGGCGAATAACAGAAAAATATGCTGCTTTAAAATATTCTCTAAACTAGATCTTGGTGAAATAAAACCGTGCATCAGAACAGAAAGACATAAAAAGAAAAATAAATGCCATAAATGACAGAACAAATATTGTTTATATCCATATGTTTTATGAGATTGGAAACTAAAAATTATTATATGAAATGAATAGTGCTAGCACTTGTTTGTGATTTTTATTTTCGAAATATCCAGAATAATCAATGGGTTGATTTAAAAGTAGACATAAGTTATGCTTGTATAGTTTTATAAATTTCCAGTTTAACTGAAATCGACGACTAATTTGATATTCATTCTTTTTTATTAACGATAACAAATAATATAAAGTTAATTAGTTTTAAAATATATCTTTATTTAAAATATATCTTTTGTCGGAATTTAATTATTTTTAGTTTTTAGTATTAAAAAATATTTTATTCAAACACAAATATTTTCTATCTATTAAAACACGATGTTGCTTTGAATCCTTACATAAATTGCAATGAATGGAACAGCACATCTTTTTTGGAGATGTTTGAAAACACGTCATATGTTTCACATCGAAAAACGGTGCTATCACACGTTCAAATAAAAACATCAACATCGCATGAAACATTTCACCATTTTAAAATACTCAAACTTAACGTCGAATATACGTCAATTTTTATATTTAGAAAAGTTACATATATATAGAAAACGCTGTTTTTAAGAGGATCGACATTTCAAGGATAGTGTTACTGAGCCTGTTCCTGAACTACCTGACTGAATCTGGTATGCTTGTTTTAGATTTGGGATGAAATAACATTATTTAGTTTTTTAAGGGGCAGAATACTGAACTTACGTTTGTCAAGATGTAAAAAATATTAATCTTTGGCAACGCTAGCATCAAACATCACGATCAAATTGATGTTTTTCTCTCTCATCAACATAATATCATACATCATCAATACACCAATAGATGTATTCTATGAGGTTACGTCAATTTTGACGTAACATCACTAGTGATGTTCCTTTCACTGTTACATTGAGTTAAACCAAGTAGTAGTCATTCAATGTATCACTCAGCATTATCATCTCATTCTTCATTAGTTTTTGAATGTTTCGGATTTAAAATTTGTATTCAACTGAAGCCAAAATATCGACGTACATTTACTAAATTCGTTTCAAAACAGTTTTTATCTAATTAAAGGTGAAGGAAAAAAATGAGACGAAGAAGTGAGACGAAGAAGTGACTATAGCATTTGTAACTAGTTTATTTCAAATTGAAAATTTTAAAAATGATGAAACAACTATAATGATTTAATTAAATCTATTGTTTAAATCAGTAAAAGTTGGTAATTTTAATTGAGAGCAAATACATGAGAAAATACTTATTGTGACCAGATACAGAAACAATTTCTACTCGTTTCTTGTTCTCGTTTCTCATTTACTATTCTTTATGCGCGGCCAAGGTTGCCGGATCGTTCTTACGAATAACTGTCTAAATGATTCGTAATACATAGTATTCCGAATACAATTCCCCCAGTGTATTCTTCATACCAATAAATTAAAAAGAGCCACATTTATGGTTGCATTTTGGTATAATAAGAAGTAACTTTGATAAGAAGTACTGAAAACCACTTGTGTTGTGTTTTATTAATATAATTATTTGTGTGTGTGTTGTAGGTCTTCATTTAAAATAATTATTTGTATGGAATATGGGAAGGAAACCTTAGTTAGCCGTTTGTGCAACAAAATCAAAATGAGTAGTTAAAGAACAGTGGCAAAATACTAAAAAAGGTACCCTTAAACTCTATTAAATTATAGGTTTGGTTCAATACGATTTCTCTGATTTCAGCGTTGTCAGATTGTTGCAGGTGAAGCTTGCGTAGGGGTTTAAAATTCTTATATTTCATTTCAGAAAATAATGTTTTATCTATTTCTCGGCCGAATCTGTATCTTTTTAGAAGCCTATTTTTTAGATCTTGCACATTTTGGAAGTGGCACCACAGACCACTTTTGTTGTGCTAATATTTCTGGATTTTTCTTGCTACAATATTCCATTCCATAAATCAATTTTGTTGATTTATCCCGAAGGCTCTTGGAATAGATGGTCATGCACAACTGAGCTTCAACATTTTTGAATTGTCCTGTTTTAATAATTTTCCATTGTTGATTGGGTTGGTTCTGGTCATAAGGTCTTACAATTATTTTATATACTCCATCGGGAGATTTCAAATGAACAGCTAATAGTTTATCCCCACTAGTGTGTTGCAATCGCGTTGTACCACCGGGTCTTGCATGTTCCGGCACTGGATCCTTCAACCAAAGAACGGAAGAACTGCTGTCGCATTTTCTAAGTATTAACTGATATTGCTTGCCATCTTTAATTCCCATGCAAATATTTTGCCATTCATTTTTTAAATGGAAAAGCTGATTGCTCGAGTGATTGTTGCAATAAAGTGGCACCTTCGTTGTAAGAGTCAACGATGACATGATTTTATTTGCTAAAAGAATATTTCAACATCGTTTAATGATGAATGACGACAAAATTGAAATGAAGAATTATTTTATAGGATTCTTAAGATTTTTATGCAGTAAAAGAAGCTTGCTTCAGTAACAACTTACATTGCAATGTAGTTGATGTTTTCACGTTTCGGCTGACAGGATCATGAAATTGATCATTTTGGTCTTTATCTGCAATAATTAGAAAATGAATTAAACTTTTTATGAAAGAGAATTTGCGAATTCTGTTAGCATTTGGTATCTAAGATTTCATGCACAACTATAAAATAATATGTACCCGTTTAGTTATATTATTATTTATTTATTCCATGGTGTTGTTATTCTAAAAATCACCTCCTCTTAATTATAAAATTTCTTACCAGAAAATAATGGGATCGGTACAGTGGTGGTTCTGGATTCATTTTTGCGTTTCTTTTTATTTTCCGGTTTTCTTCTAGTTTCATTTAACTTGCAGTATGTAGTTTTGATTTTTAATATATTGTTAAGCTTTAGAAAATAGAATCCATTAAGCGTATGCCCAAATTTTTGCAGCTCTTCACACGTTGAAGGTCCTGTGCCTTTCTCGTGCACCGCTTTCCTAGTGATTTCATCATCGCTCAATTCGAACTGTAGTATTTCCGAAAAATTGGAGTAATAACAAGAGCAAGGCTGACTTCCAATGCCTGTGCAAACTTGTGTAACATTTTTTGGTGATGTTGTCCCGTTCTTTTTCGGAGTAGATCTTTTCGGTCTCTTTCCTTTTGTAGCCAAAGTAATTGGACTGAAATCGCAATATATTATTTTGATCTTCAAAGCATTTCGACGAATCATATAAAATCCCTCAAATTTGTGACCAATACGTTGGAGGTCATCACAGCTGGTTGGTCCCAATGCGTTTTTATTTCGGGAAATGTTTGAGATACTTGCATTTTTATTCGTTTCGAGGTTAAATAGTGGGACATCAGGATAATCAGGGTACAAGAAAGTGCAAGTTTGACTTTCTGACTGATGACCATTACAAAATTTACCCTTCTGCGATGATCCTGCATCACCGTGTTTTAAATTGGATTTAGTTGGCCGGTTGTTTTTGCCCAAGTTTTGAATCGTTTGATTGAAACCACAGTAGATTGCTTGGACTCGTTTTGGTTTAAAACGAACCAAATAGAATCCTTCCAGATGATAACCAAAGGATTGAAGTTCTTCACAGCTTGCGGGCCCTGTACCATTAATATCAGAGGCATTTTGAGTAGTATCATCTGTGTCGATTTCAAAACGAGTGACACTGGGATGATCAGGGTAGTTGCAGGTGCATGGCTGATCCGCAAAATTCTCACAGACGTGTTTAAATTTGGGCGTTGATACATTTGTTGATGATATTGAGCGCGAGTGCCTAGTTAAATCTCTATTGTTTCCCAATTTGCATTCGTCAGTAGGCGATTGTGAATATTTTGATTGCTGTAATGAAATCAAATTTTGATTGCCAAAATATGTTGTTTCTAATGTGCTATCGTCGCTTACTTCTATAATGTGTGACTCTTTAAATAATTTATTTTTAGTGGTTTCAATAATCTTTATTCCCGCTTTTTGATGACGGATCTCGTCCACCATTTTCTTTTGTTCCTATAAAAAAAAATACTTAAACTTAAATACAGCATTGTAATAAATCCAGCTAATATTTTCCTTTCATTTCTAAAATTTTAAAACAGACTAATGTAAAAAAAGGTAAAAGCTAAACAAGATTGAATTGAAACCTAATTCATAACGTTTCCGATTCAAAAGATGAAAGAAAAAGAAAGAACGAGCTTATATAAAATGGAGCAAATATAATGATTTAGTGATATTCCATTAATTAATATAAATTCCCTTCGATTATTTTTCAATATAATCATTCCCGTGTCTATAGTTCCCAGGGTTGTACATCGTTACTTTTCCACGGTAACGCCGTTATCGATACCGATAGTTTGTTTTTTTTAAGTAACGCCATTACCGATATCGTTACAGAATTTGAAAAGTAACGCCGATATCGTGAGTCGTCACTTTCCCCATTACTTTTTAATAATTTTTTTGGCTCGAACATTGAATTCCTCGTGTTTATTATGTATTTTTACAAAGAAAGGATCTAGATAAAGAAATAATCAATTGAAAAGAAATAAATTGCTTGTTAGCCTTAAGTTATCAGCATTTGAAAACCGGTGTTACTCAAAATGCTTCCGGCTGGAGAAAATGCACGTCCACCAAAAGAAAAAAAGTTTTAAAAAAATTGACAAATAGATGTCATTTTCCGCCATTTTCTTGAAAAAGTATTCTGAAAATAGTAACGGCGATAGAAAAAGTAACGATGCCCGTTATCGATATGTACAACCCTGATAGTTCCAATGGCATAAAAATTCATCGATCAAATTCTGATTCTTGATTATTAAATTCAATTTATTTGACGTAGGTTTATAATTCTAGATAGCATGTATAGTTGTCTAAATCGATTTAAATATGAAACGAAAGAAATAAGACTTGCAGAATTTATCGAAAGTAAGCACTGACGAATAATTAAAGGAGGCAAAATTACCAAGACAGTGCCTGCTGGTTTAGCTACATCTTCTGTAACCACTTCCAATATAAAAATTAAAATCTCAAATATTTTCAACAATTCGGTAAACTTCGTCATTTTCTACCAAAGGGCGAAAGCTGACTACGGCGTGATGCTTTCAAAATTATTTTCCGAAATGCTATGCGAACAAATAAATCTATTTTTTAAATGTAAAAATGCATGTTCAGATAATGCTTTATAACAGCATACATAAAAATCCACCCATTATTTAAATCTATATAATAAAAGAACACACATTTATTTATTTTTTATTTGCATTGTGCTTATACTGATCCTTTATATTTTCAGTGTGGGGGCTATAAACTGAACAATGCAAACATAAAAAAAAAACGGAAACCAACATTTCATTTTATCCTACGCTTATTTTATGACTCGGTCGTTATATACGTAGTATTTTTTTAAATGACATATAATTTAGCTTTTGCGATACGATGTATAATCTTCGATGAAGTTCGATGAAGTCTGACTGACATAAGTGCTAGAAGCTTAACATAACAAGAATATGATATGGTGTGCATTTTTGCCATCATGATCACATATTTTTTTAAATATTATAGATAATGTAGAATAAAATCGAAGTGAGAGTCTACACGAATAATTTGATAGTTTGTGAAAAGGAAATAAACAACGAACGAGATTCCATTCTTAAATTATCTGTATGCCCGTATAATTGCGAGCCTGAAAGGCGAGCTTCTAAGTTAGTGACTGATGTTTGACCTTGAAGAAAAATACATGTATTTTCTATTTATTTTTGGCTGTCCGGGACTGTATGACTGTATCTTCGTAATTAGTGAACCAATTTGATTTTTTATAACTCAGAAAATCAGGAATATTATGGGACAGCTTTTGAACTCAATTTTTTTTATTCCGTTACGTAATTGTGTTATTTTAATTAATTCGTGGTTTTAGAATTAAAATTCCGCTAGATGGAACTTTAAAAAAACCAACATGTATTTTTTAAACGCATCTATCGCTTTCAGCGCTAGGAGGTTCCCGAAGGGATCGAGGGATTCTATAATAACATTTACTGAAACTACTAAATTACTTTACATTAATTTTTTAACGGTCCATGCACAATCCATGATGGTATGACTTTCAATTCAGAAATAGGACTGCTCGGTGCTCACCTGTCTTGGCAAGTGCTCTTTTCGCTCACATTATCAAAATTCAAAATGAGCGAACTCATTGACTTACCCGCGAACTTATTAAAACAAAATTACCATCATAGTTTATATATCATCAAATAACAACATCAACATCACATGCAAAAATTACGATCAATTCTCACACTTAACTTCGAATCAACATAATTTTTTTGGAAAGTGAGATTATTGAAAGAATTACCATTCCGAGAGCATGCACTAACCAAGCCTAAGTTGTCTACAATAGTCTAAACGAGATCTATCATTTGACTGAATTATATGGTATAACTACAGTTTTATTTTTGTCAATATGTTTCTTAAACTGCTATGGTAAACAGTGTACTTAATTGCGTCGCTGTCATCAAACGTCACCATCTGATATCATTTTTTTAAAGCTCACATCAACATTACATCATACATCAATATTAATGTATTGTCAGGGGTTACGTCTTATTTCACGTAACGTCAAAAGTATATAATAATATATGGGATTCACGTAATGAAATATCTAGACTATTATAATTAGAAATCGACATTTCTATTACTACTTTCCAAGGTGTCAGACGGAGATGGTCTTTGCTGTTAACTCTTTAGTTATCCAAAGATCGTTCTTTATTCTGCCGTTGGTTAAACCTATCACACCTCCATGCTTACCGGGTAATGGCTATACGGGCTACCATGCAGGCTCATAGTAGTATAGCACTCATCAAAGTCCGTTCACCATCCGATCTTCAATAAATAGCACACCCGCTCCTGCCTATTGAAGTTCATTTTTTTTTTGCTTTGATGGTCAATCCGTTCACCGTTCAAACGAGAATCATAGCTACAGTGACAACGGGGTCATCTGCAATGTCTCTAATAACCATTACAATTGCTAAGAGAACTCATTTGTTCACATCTAAGTCCTATGAACATTTTCCCTTAACTTTGTGTATTTGAATTTGCTTCGCGCTGTCGCCTTTTCTCCTTTCATATTGCATCAGCGCCACGCGAATGTTGTGGATTTATTTAAATCTAAAACACCTGCCTGCCATCTATTGGGCTCTGATCTGCCATCTGTTGGGATATGGGTCTCGGTCGACGACGAGTGCCTAGAATCCATTCGGGAAATTTCCCACATTATCAAAATCCATCTAGCGGTAAAATAAATTACCCGAAGGGATTCATATAGAAAATTAATTTCTATATCCAACTTTCTACAGAATACAAAGTTAAATTTTTTAAAACCAATATCTCTTATTGTTTCTTTTTACTTTATAATATATTTTGTTTAAATAATTGAATCATATGTTTACTGGCCATCGGATAGTAAACTAATGCATCGTTGATTTTAAATGTTCACTTCGGTTTAATTGGCATAGGAAGTGAATTATGGAAAACTAACCAATAACGCAAAATGTTTTAGAAAATGTCGATAATATATCGAACGTCACATTTATTAGTCGGCAAATTATTTGCTGTTCAGAAAATTGTGTATTTCTCATTTAATTTTATTAGCGTATACACTCAGTTGAGCTCCACACATTAAAATATTCTATCGCGTTCTTGTGGTTTTCTCTGTTTAATATGGGAAAACAACATTTTAAAACAATTAGGTTGTTTCTTAAGTTAATTATATTATTCCAGATTTACTCGTATCAAAAGTTCAAAGCAGAAGCGTCTGAAAATCATCTTCCAAAAAGCTTTGATAAAAATGAAGTTTTCTCGGACCAGACCAGTAAGAACGAAGCAGATAAAAACGTCATTGAACGACCAAAACGTCCTGTTCGATTGCTACCATTGAAAATGATTCTGTAAGATTTTTTTACCAATAACTTTAAAAGACATTATGTAAGGATGATGAACATTATGAAGCAATGATAGAACAGCCCAATTAACTTGATAATTTTTTTTTATATGAAAAAATGTAACACTGTCCTGTCTGCATTAACTTTCCAGTGGAAAAGATAAAAACAAAACTGAAATCGAAAACATGCGATTTTATGGACCTGCCACGAGCTGTGAGGAACTTCTTAAAATCGGTTACACACGAAATGGGTTTTACTTGGTTAAAGGAAATGCCACGTCGAACAACATCAGCCATGTTGAAATAGTTGATTGTCTGTTCAAAAATCCCAGTGGAGTTAAAGAAGGTAAGAAATTGAAAAGTAACTAGTATGAATATGTTCAATTTTAGTATATTCCTTTTATTCTATGATATGAATAGTCAAGGAGAAGCGCCTTGGATTCGTCCCTTTAAAATACAGTGCAGTCAAATCTCATCAACGCAGATTCATACAAAACTTAGTAATGATTCCTAAAGTGGAGATTGATGAAATTGCTATGAAACGACCAAAACGACCTGTGCGACTGCTTCCATCCCACCTCCTTTAGTAAAACATTAAAAAATATGTACTTACATTAATTTAATTGTAAGAATAATAATTTATTATTTAACATTTTGGCATCAGTGGAAATGACACAAACGTTGATGAAGGAAAAAACTCCGTGCAACGATTTTATGGGCCTCCTTGCAACTGCAGTGAGCTAGGGAAACTAGGATATACGTTAAACGGCTATTACTTGGTAAATGGATCGAAAAGTAGCAATGAAATTGAAGTTCTCCTTTGTCGATTTAAACTTCCACCAGGAAAAAATGAAAGTAATATCAGTAAAAAATTCTAAAATATTATAATTTTTTTTTACAATTAGCCATATTTTTGTTTAGATGCCTCTCAAGAGCGAATAGGTTTTATCAGTTTAGACCATATTACAGCGAATGGTAATAAATCACAATGTATATTAACAAAACACACCACTACATTTACATTTTTTTAAAAATTAATTGAAAACATTTTGTTTTAAAAATCTGATTTAACTTTCCATTATTCGGGATTTATCTATAGCAAATATAGAACAATTGAGAGCACCCGGAAATGAAACCAAAAATGAGCTTATCATTGCAAGAAAAATAAGACCTGTGCGATTACTTCCTAACAAATATCCAAAGTAATTATAGATCATTATATATCATCTTGTACTACTTAATAGTAAACTCTCAACAGGTTAGTTTGAGAGTAATTATAATTATGTTACTATTTTTTTAAACAGTGGGAAACAAAATGAAACTGATACAGAACAAAAAAAGGTCCCGCGAATAAACGGGAATCCTTTCAGCTGCCACGATGTAGGAATGCTGGGCTATACACTGAATGGCTATTACTTGGTGAACGGTAGTGGAATTGCTCAGCGATTTGGTGTTGTTTTTTGTCAATTCAAACTGCCGCCAGGAGCAACTAAAAGTATTACAACATGAAAAATTGAAAACAAAATTGTTTCGGTTGATTTCAAATTCGTATTTGATGAATTACAGTAACGGAAGAGAAACTTGGATTGTTCAATTTATTAGATATTGACGAAATTAATAAAGTTGATGACACTAAAGGTATGTATACTTGGTATATAATTAACAAATAGATATGGCTGTAAATATTTTTATTTTTAATTAATCTAAATAAAAAGGAAAGTCAGGCAGATTGGAATCAAGTGTTATAATTAGGGGTGTACGACGAAAAAGCGTAGCTACATAGTTTTACTATTTTTTAAAATTATTAACTAATAAAGAAAAAATTGCCTTTATTGCTACTCTTGATTCTATTCCAAACACCAAAACTTACCCTTTCTGGTTATGTATACAATATTCTAGTTTAACATTCAATTTTTTTTTCTAATTACAGGTATCGATCAATTTGGTCCTTTTACAAAAGACGAATCCACGTTTACTACACTAGCAAGTAATTTGCGTTTCACGTTTTGAAGTACTTTTTCCTTTGGTTTGAAGATTTTTTTTTCAGCTACCGAGGAGTCTGATGACGAAAGCAGTGAGACAAGCGACGTCCCAATTCCGTCACCGAGTAAACTATATACTTTCCATGCATTTTGTTGACTTAAAATTAGTAACCACCCACGAAATGGCTTTATATATATTTTTAAAGATAAAATAATGCTTGCACAGTCTGTTTCCGGAGAAATTGTATTTTTGTAAATTCTATATTTTAAGAATTTTCCACTGAAAAATGTGACGTACTTTTATTTCCACTCCAAAAACACCATAACGCACCTGTACGCTTTCGTTGATTTACAATTAATTTATAACAAATTTATCAGGTGCCAAGCATATTGGTTCTATTATCAGTGATATTACCACATTAAAAGCTACTTCAACAAGTAATTTGTATATAATACTTTTTAATATATTTAAGCTCTTTTTGTTTGTTTCAATGAGCTATATTTTTTAGCTACCCAGGAGCCTGATGAAGATAGCAGCGAGATAATAGGCACCTCTATCACATCAACGAGTAAAATATATTCTACCTATTTTTTTACTTACTTTTAAGCGTTTTATAACATTTTCTATTAAATAGCTACCAAGCAGTTTACTGCTGCTAGCAGCCATATAATGAAAACGCGCACTCCTAAACCACATGGTAAAATACCTTGCCAAAGAATATGTTCTCAGTTTAATTGATATTTAATACCTGTGGTAATTAGAGTGAGTTAATATTAAATGTTACCATAGAAATTAAAACGGGCACAACATCTACAACTACGAAAAAGAAGAAGCCGCCCAAATGCGATACAAATTATCAAGTTTTCCTTTTGAAAAGTGAAGATCATCGTTCTTGCCTTAAAATTATTAATGGAAATAGTCTTTCCATGTCAAAATGTAATAGTTCTTCTACTGGACAGCATTGGAAACAACTTCGTTTTCCTGATCCGTCAATATCTCCTATTTGGCATCAAATATGTTTTGCTTACGCCCCTTCATGCTTGGCAGCGGTTTCATCCTCTAGTATTCAAACACGACATGTTGTCCTAAACCCATTTCGTCATGGGTATGCCTTGCAGAATTGGGTGTTAACGGACGGCGGTCAACTAATGAATAAGGCCACTGGATTTCTCCTTGTGGCATATTCTTCCCAAAATCCATCATCTTACGCTGAAAATAAATGGAGATTCAGCTTGGAAGCTTTTTTCCATGAACCGGCACGCAAATGGTCTTTTTTGCAAGTTTACGACAGCAACAATGCCACCTTATGCGCCAGGGACGATATAACTTATTAAAAAATAATTATGATTAAACTATGATTCTTGGGTTTTGGGACTTATTTAACATCCTTTCATCGAAATGGTGATGCAATAAAAGTAACAAATCAATATAGGCAATTTATAATTTATAGTTTGCTTCGTGTTTAATGTATATTATCCCACTGTTGGTATTCCATTATATTTAAAACATCGTCGTCGCATTTGGAATGTTGAATAATGAAAATGAGTTAATATCCACCTAAAGAATATTTAGAGATAAAGTAACTTAACGGTTGCATTTCTTATGAGTTCAATGCAAAAAATTCAGTGAGAGAAACAAATTATCTGAAGAAAACATTTAAAAAAAGAATCAATATTGATGGATGCTAAGCAATTTCATTACACACTTTCTTCCCGTTCACTCGAAAAAAAATCAATCCAAGTCCCATCCAATCAGATACGAGTGCATCAACGCAGTGTGATTTGATTTTACAAAAGATGGCATTTTGTAATTGGTTTACTTATGTGGTACCACTGACGTGTCGTAAAAACAGATCAAACTATGGTTAAAATATGCTAAATGCTATGTTACGCACACATCTCCATAAATATCGAGGCGCATCGTTCTTCGTTTCGTATTAATTTTCAATCTCATCTCACAGCTGATATATATGACCAGTGAACGGAACGTCATTTGATGACTTAAGTTAAAAATTGATGTATACGTTTACTGGGATTTTTTTTTCAAACTTCGACGTTTGACTTGAACTTTTAACTGAAACGTTTTAAAAAATGACCCAGTCTCCCCCCCAGACCCAGACCCATTGGCAATTGCTCAACATAAAAAGAGATAAAACAGCTAGCAACGATGCATAGTGCGAGAATAGGAAATCAACATGTAAAATAATTTTTTTAAATACGGGCACAAAAAAAAAAATCAAGAAAAAATCCTGATTCTAAATATATACAGGACTCTACATTAAAAACGTAAATCGGCTGAGATATTCACGCTCAAAGTCGGCCGTAACCGCAACCCTCTGAAAAAGGGGGTTGTGGCTAAAACTTGCGGGAAAGCCGAGTAGTATGTCCGTCTGCAGGCTCTTATGGGACTAAAGCAGAGAGAAAGAGAGAGGCGAAAGGAAAGGGGGGGGAAGTGGTCTGCCAAACTGATTATGAGAAAAAGTGTTTCAGCGCCAACTGGCGGCCGAGGACCCCCCCCTGAGGGTATTTGCGCGTTGAATTTTTTTTTCTAGTGCAACTTCAGAAGCTATTGTTAATAGTTACCGGTAGCCGGTTACCGTCATGGATGCTTGGTCCTGTCAAGTAACGTCAAATATTTTTTGATTTAAACTAATTTAAGTACGTTAAAATATCTGTATTGACTTGATCTGTGTTGCAATT
Source organism: Chydorus sphaericus (assembly GCA_030141595.1). NCBI lineage: Eukaryota > Metazoa > Arthropoda > Branchiopoda > Diplostraca > Chydoridae > Chydorus > Chydorus sphaericus. The sequence goes on along the minus strand of CM057929.1, from coordinate 9,733,010 downwards.
TGGGAAATTAAAAACACTTTATCACTCTCCACAAAAATGGCTCTTGATTCTTTTGAGATTTTTTGATGCCATGGATTCTTCATCAACTAGAGTATCATTATAAATCTTTGCAAAAGACTTCACTCTCATTTGTATAAACCTCTTCACCACAACTTTGATTAGCTCTGTGGCATGAAGGTCCTCTGACAAGAAATTTTGACTTCTTAAGTGTTGCTGTTCCCAAAGTGTTGGGAATAGGGAAGAGGCGGGCAGTGCACGGACAACTTTCAATGTTATTTGGGATACAATATTTGGATCATTTGGAGGCACTTTTTTGTAACCGATAACAGATCTAAAAACCTCATCACATTTTTTTACAATCAGGTACACACTCCTTGACGGAACCTGTAGTTTTCCATCACCTTTGGCCAGGATCAGGACCTGGAGATCTTGATCCAGTGGGTCATCGTAGGTAGACAATAGTGCACTTCTACACTCAGCACAGGTAACATTGTCCATTTCTTGGAAAACTACCCAACCTTGATAAGTTTGAGTTATTAATATATGTCATTTTTAATATTTTACAGGAAAACTTACCGGCTAAATAAGCCAAAGTTGCCTGCTTCAAACTCTCATACCGAGGCTCATCCCAATATTCTGATTGACTTTGAAATTAATCGTGATCTTGAAGGGCGGACACAGCTTCTATTGCATCTTCTCTATAAACTTCGAAGTTGGGATTGATGTCGGTATCATTTTCTTCCTCAAGCGAAGACGGAGGAGTGATGCAGTTAGTATTGAGTGATGGTGTGACACCTCCACATTGCATCACAATTAATTTTCTCATTATATATTTGATCAGGTGAGGAGCTGGGTTGCTATCCCAACCGCCATGAAGACGAACAAGACTGAAAAAGCTTTCTATGAAATCTTGTTGAAGAAGGTAGGTGTAGAAGTAATCAACAGGCTTATCGGAAGTGTTGAGTAGCTCTTTTCCTAATTCGAAGATTGATTTTACAGTGACGGAAAATCCAATGATGCCGGTTTTTCGCCTTGATTCCTTAACCAACTTGCGGATACCCAATAGAGGTCCAACGAATCCTGGCTGCTTCTCGGTTTTGTTTTTCCGTAAGTTGTAAAGGGCAATTCCTTGCAGAATATCTAAAATCTCCTTCATTCTTTTCTGTTTGGTTTCATAGTTTGTCTTCGTAAGCGGCTCTTTAGTGCCGTAGCATTTCGAGCTTCTAGAGTTGCAGAAATCAAAGAGCTCGTTTATCAACCTGCACAGGTAAGCGGTCGCTTCGCTGTCTCTGAAATTGTGCAGTCCTTGTTCTCTAGCAACGTCTAAAGCGGCTGCCACTGAGTCACTAAATAGTTGGGCTGCATAGCCCACTTTCATCTTGTAGTTATGGTAATAGACGTGTCGTTTTGTGAGTCGATTCCCCATTCGTAGTCCAACTTTTTCCTAATTAAAAAAAATTATAAGTAAATCGAGATGTGTTAAGTTGCGTAATTAAATCTTAAAACCTGTAGCTCGAGCAAAGCCTTAATAAATCGCCAGTACGCTAACGATCTAAAACCGGGGATCTCTAAGTAGTTTAAATCTCCAAATAAATTTCTGAGAAGTTTAAGCATGTGGCATGCATCAAACACCACATAAACTTTTTCATCTAAACGAGAGAAAAATTAATTTATACATACATATAATTGATTTCAATTTTTTTACCTGATATAGGATGCGAAAAGAAGTTTTTTATGTCTCCAAGCTCAATTCTGGCACCGAGTAGCTCCATCACTTTGCGATTGGCAGCTAGCCCATCAAAAACTACCGCCTTTATATCAATGTTATGATCATGAGCATGACTCAATGCTTCAGTAAGTAGAGTTTTCATCATATCAGAGTTCTCTTTTTTCGACGAACCAATAACCAACCATCCTTCTCCATCTTCCGTCTAGACCAACCAGAAGAAAAACGAGGCAGTTTTTGGCCAGCTTCGGCTTTCCGGGTTCATGGCCAATCGACGTAGTATGGCCCGTAAAGCCTTTGGTAGCAGGGTCATACCCAAGGGCTTTTCTGCAAGCAAAACCATCCATGATTAATGTGCATTGTAGGCGAATCTTCTTGTCGCGGATGTCTTGCTCTATTTGCTTGTAAACGTTGAGAAGATGACCAGGTAAACATCCAACTTTTCCCACGTAATTCAAAAGAGTCCGGCTACTAGGCACACAGAAGTTGTCAGATAAGTGTTTGTACGCTCGGTTGTTGTAAAAACTGTGCTGTAGAGCAAATTTCTTGATTGCTGGTGAGTAGATTTTAGATTTCGGGTGCCTTGGAGCGTTGAATATTTCATTACGAATGAATTCTTTGGCTAATGGTGACATACTTTTTTCCGCTTTTTCCCAAGATTTCTTCTCATCCTTAAGCTCTTTCATCTCTAGCTTCATTTTTTGGTTGCTGTCTTGTGCTCGCTTTAATTGCCGCTTCATAAGAGAAATGGTTTTGATCATCATAGATTTTTCTGCTTGGAATGGATTTGGAAAAAGAGTTCTTTTGTTCCGAATTCTTGGAGTAAATCTTGTCTTTTTAACACCATTTTTTCCTTTTTCAAAGGTGGAGACTCTTGCTTGATTTGCTCTCTTCGTTGGTGCCGTATATTCCTCTTCGACAGTCGTGGAAACTCTTGATTGTTTTGCTTTCTTCGTTGGTGCCGCACAATCCTCTTCGTCAGTCTTGGAGACTCCTGCTTGTTTTGCTCTCTTCTTTGGTGCCGCATCATCCTCTTCTACAGTCATAATTAACCTTTTCCGAGATGTTCTTTTTGACTGGGATTCTCCTTGATCTAAATGTTTTGAATTACAGATAGAAATATTTGTTTACGTAATTTTTAAAATTTTCATGGTAACTTTCACAATACCGTTTGTTACAATGAAGTTGTGCTCTTCTTGTGATTGTAAAGTATCTCGCGCTCGAGTTGCATCATCTCTTCGTGGAGTTGCACGTCTTAATGGAGTTGCATCATCTCTTCTTGGAGTTGTAACTCTTCGTGGAGTTGCACGTCTTAGTGGAGTTGCATCACCTCTTGGAGTTGTAACTCTTTGTGTAGTTCCATCTCTTCGTGGAGTTGCACGTCTTTGGGGAGTTCCATCATCTCTTCTTGGAGTTGCAACTATTCGTGGAGTTCCATCTCTTCTTGGAATAAAATCATGTTCATTCTGATGCACCTCATAGTTCAGCACTTTGGATGATGAAATATGGAAGAAATATGATTGAAAATAAATTGTCAATGTGCAAAACTTTATTTACTATTTTTTAGTGTCAGTATACCTTCATTGTTAATTGAAAGACTGGGATTCTCAGTTGCACTACTAATTGAAGGAACTGCGTTCCAGCTCAAGAATCTTTTTTGAGATTTGGTAGGGGTTATGAGGAAGTTTTATCTGGTAAAATGCAGCCCACACAATCGGGAATTTTCATTAGGAACAAAATTTGGAGGATACAAAGCCAACCACTGAGAATACTTTGGTTGATTGCTTTGTTTTGGAAACCTATGAGATAATTTGGAATAGTTAAATTTGATTCTGAATTTACTTAGTATTTCTCGAAAGATATTATCTATACGCACCTGTGGAATTGAATACCGGTAATTTTTTTCTTTTTATACTGAGAATTACAATTCACAGCAGCACAATTAGACATTTTTGCACATAATCGATTTTCAAAAAAGACATAATGTACATTTAAATGCAATAAAGAAAAACTGATAAATATACATCAATTGGTAATAACGTAAACACGACGACGATTTGTTGTCGTTTTCATCCAAATTCTAATTTTCCACTGCCTTAGGGGAATGTAGCAATGAGTAGGGTCCTCGCTCAACAGATGGCGCTGTTGTTGATCCTGCCGGGCCTCCCCCCCCCCTTTCCTTTCGCCTCTCTCTTTCTCTCTGGACTAAAGCGGTTTTTCGGCTCTTGCGGGCCGACGGCTTTTTAGTTTCGCTTTTCCTTCAACAGAAATGATCTTTAGGAAATTTGTGATTTTTTATGCGTCATGCGTTAAGTTTCAATAAGTTTAAGTAATAAATAAAAAAAAATCCGCTACTACGGAGCTACTTATTCTTGTAAGAATAGGCTTCGTTTTTCATTTTGACAGAAAAAATCCACTACAAAATTTTAAATAAAAGAAAACCAGAAGCCTTTTCTCACTAGAATAAGTAGCCCCAATGCATCGGGAAAACGTGTTTTTAATTAAAATTAAAATTGCTTACACTTATTGAAACCTAATAAATGGGGCATGGAAAAATCAGAAATTTACCATAGACTGTTTCTGAGGAAGGGGCGACGAAATAAAAAAGCCGTCGGCCCGCAAGGACCAAAAAACCGTTTTAGTCCCATAAGAGCCTGTAGACGGACATGCCACTCGGGCTCCTCCCCCAAATTTAACCACACCCCGTCTTTCGGAGGGATTTAGCTTTCGCCGACTTTGAGCGTGAAAAACTCGGCCGATTCACGTTTTAAATACAAACTCCTATACATAATTAGAATCGTAATTTGTTTTTCTTTATTTTTCTATACCTTTATTTCATAAACCTATACTTCATGTTAATTCCCTATTGTATTGTAGGACCCACCAGCTGTAGTGCGACCTTGGTCATCGGCTAAAAGGATTTTACATCATTCGTCTGAATACCAGCAAGGTTGTAAGCGTATGTTGCAATTTTAATGAAATCATTGCAAATAGTGATGGAAAAGTGAGAGCAAAACGGTCAATATTGAAAAAGAATGACATAAACAAATGTTCAAGAGTTGGCCGAAGCGTAGGAAGCCAGTGGTTCTCTTACTATTTCACAAATTTGAAGAACACCCTTAATTTCCAATTCGGTTATGACGAAAACACTCAGATTGCGATACATGACAATGGAATAGGACCTGATAGTTGTGAAAATGAAGGAAAAAGGATACAAACTTGATGGGTTTCTACATGCTGCGGTTGTACACTACATCAATTAAAATTGCATATTGTAAGGTAATATATATACATATATATATAATATATAATTGTAAGGTAATATATATATATTATTTGTAAAAGTAATTTTTTATGACAATAATTATTTTATTACTTGCTTTGCTTTGTCATATTGTCGGAGTTTTGTAGGTTGGGTAAATGTGGAGACGTGGTTGCTCTAAGTCTAAGACTGAAGTTAAGGTGCGAACGGCACATGCTTTTATACAGCTAGGCCGTGCGCTACATAAGAAGAAAATTTAAAATAGAATTACACACATAAGGTATGGTTATTGCATTGCACATTATTCCTATTTCTCTAGGCCTACAGAAGGTAGTCGGGGAGGGTCGAGTAATCACTCGATCCGATCTTCCCTAACGAAGAGAGGGGAAGTATCTTGACTTACCCTTTTTCGTTCTCCTTCTGCCTATTTTATTGCCAGTAATTAATATTTCCACTGATCAATCTTTTTTTAATTTACAGAAACTCGTACGTCGCCACCAGCTGTACTTTTAAACTGAAGTTCTTGTTACAATAAAAAAGAAGCAACCAGAGTGTGGCCCATTCAAAAAAAATTATCATATGAAAAATAAACATATAATCATTGCCCTGAAACAAAAAATTAAAACCACAATAATGTATACCTTAATTTCTTTGATTTAAAAAAAATAATACTGATGAAATCAAAAATATACGCAGCAACTATATCTAAATTTATTTATGAAGAACTCAATGAATCAACTTTTTACACTTATCTTGAATAATTATAGCAAGATAATGCTATTGCGGAAAATATTTTAAATTAAAAATCCCTCAAATTATATTTTGGATTGTGATTTTGCCAGTTTTGATAAGGATTTTGAACCCTTGAAAAAGGTTTCATAATTTTTTTAAATATTTCTAACAGTGCATTAAAACTTAGCCGTTAAAAAGATATTAAAGAAGTAAGGAAGTACTTTAAAATTAATTTCTATATTCAACTTTCTACAGAATACAAAATTAAATGTTTAAATACCGATATCTCTTATTTTTTATTTTTATGATTTATATTAGGGTTTCCCACTAAAATTTTAAATCGATTAAAAATGATCTAATTGTACTAAACACAACATTCTAAGAACTTTTCGAAAATGTTAAAATTCGGATTCTGAATTTTACGAGCTTTCATTTAAGCCCAAGTTCGTAATAATTATCACAATATTACAGAAATAGTTTTCTCCCATAAGACGCCATGTTAAGCAAGCCTTCAAAGATTTAGCATGGACTCTAACGGTAAAAAACGTTTTTTCAATTTACTGAGAAAAAGGTTGTTAAAAAGTAACAAACTTGGGCTTAAATGAAAGCTCGTAAAATTCTGAATCCGAATTTTAACATTAAAATGTTCAATTGTGTTCAAGGGACTTGCAATTATGCAATAAAAAAAATTTCCAAGTAAACAAGCTAATGTTTAACTAAACTAGTGCTGCGCTACTGCGTTAAAATTCAAGCGAAAAGCCTGCACTTTTTAGGCCCCGCCCCTTTTCTTTTTAATTCATTTCCGACTAAACGGTTAACATTTCTAATGAACTATGATTGAGAAAAGTTCTTAGAATGTTGTGTTTAGTACAATTAGATCACTTTTAATCGATTTAAAATTTTAGTGGGAAACCCTATTGGCATAGGAAGTGAATTATGGACAACTAACCAATAACGCAAAATGTTTTAATCGATGATATGTCAATAATATATCGAACGTCACATTTATTAGTCGGCAAATTATTTGCTGTTCAGAAAATTTTGTATTTCTCATTTAATTTCATTAGCGTATACACTCAGTTGAGCTCCACATATTAAAATATTCTATCGCGTTCTTGTGGTTTTCTCCGTTTAATATGGGAAAACAACATTTTAAAACAATCAGGTTGTTTCTAAAGTTAATTATATTGTTTCAGATTTAATCGTATCAGTTTAGACCACTACTTCAGATCTGAACTTATCAGTTTAGACCATATTACAACGAATGCTAATAAATCACAATGTATATTAACAAAACACACCACTACATTTACATTTTAAAAAATATAAATTTAAAAAAATCTGATTTAACTTTCCATTAATCAGGATTTATCTATAGCAAATATAGAACAATTGAGAGCCCCCAGAAATGAAACCAAAAATGAGCTTATCATTGCAAGAAAAATAAGACCTGTGCGATTACTTCCTAACAAATATCCAAAGTAATTATAAATCATTATATATCATCTTGTACTACTTAATAGAAAACTGTCAGTTTGAGAGTAATTATAATTATATTACCATTTTTTAAACAGTGGGAAACAAAATGAAACTGATACAGAACAAAAAAAGGTCCCGCGAATAAACGGGAATCCTTTCAGCTGCCACGATGTAGGAATGCTGGGCTATACACTGAATGGCTATTACTTGGTGAACGGTAGTGGAATTGCTCAGCGATTTGGTGTTGTTTTTTGTCAATTCAAACTGCCGCTAGGAGTAACGAAAGATATTACATCAAAAACAAAATTATTTTGGTTGAATTAACATTCGTATTCGATGAATTACAGCAACGGAAGAGAAACTTGGATTTTTCAATTTATTAGATATTGACGAAATTAATAAAGTTGATGACACAAAAGATATGTATACTTGGTATATTATTAACAAATAGATATGGCTGTAAATATGCTTATTTTTAATTAATCTAAATAAAAAGGAAAGCCAGGCAGGCCTGGATCAAGTAGTATAATTAGTGATATATGCATTTTAACTAAATTATAATGTATTCGGTAGTTTTTTACTAATGCTGGTATTATTCTTCTTTATTTATTTTTTTGTGTGTGTTTGAAAGTATTTCATCTATATTCTGTAAAATTATAGGTGACCAATAATTCTCTCTTCAATTAAATAAAAATTTACTTTCATTTAAAAAAGCGAATTTATTCAGCAACAACGTCAGCCACACATTTTTCATTGGTGCATTGCATGATTTTGCTATCGAGACATATAAACTGACGAGACATTAAAATACATTTTTTAATATGAATTATGTTAATTTAGGATTAAAATTTAAAATTTAATGTTTTTTAAGTTTCTTAAAATTAACTGATACCGAAAAATTTGTCTTCATTAGTACTAACTAATAACCCTTTCTTTTTATGTACAATCTAGCTTTAAATTAAATTTATTAAATTTTTAAATATGAAAGGTATCAAACAATTTGGTTCTTTTACAAAAGACGAATTTACGTTTACTACAACAGCAAGTAATTTGCATTTCCCGTTTGGAAGTTCTTTTCCTTTGGTTTGATGAGTTTTTTGTTTTGTTTTTAGCTACCGAGGAGCCGATAGCAGTGAGGCAATCGACGTCCCAATTACGTCACCGAGTAAACTATATTTTCCATATACTTTGTTGACTTAAAATTGGCACCCACGCGCGAAATTGCTTCAAAATAATATATATTTTTTAAAAATATAATAATGTTTGCACAATACTAAAGTAATATTATACACTTAATTGATTACAAATTGATCAGGTGCCAAGCATATTGTTTCTACTATCAGTGATTTTACCACGTTAACACCTAAATCAACAAGTAATTTATTTACAATACTGTTAAGCTCCTTTTGTTTCTTTCAATGACCAATATGTTTTAGCTACCGAGGAGCCTGATGAGGATAGCAACGAGATAATCGACACTCC